>OY728136.1:1510289119-1515089119 GCA_963277665.1 Viscum album | reverse complement strand
GGAAATCCCACAAACATTCTAGATCAAGAGAGACATAAAATAATCTAACATTGAAGACATCTGTATTATTCACAATATAATGGATAGAACAATGACCAAAATGTGTGATAATTAAGATAAGAACATATACCCTAATCCTCGTGTGCATTAGATGAACTACCTAGGTCATGTGGAAACACCATAACATGTCTCCCGCATAACACGACAGTCCTATAGAATACAATTTGGATCACAAGATGTCCTCTAGACATGTCAAATCAATAACATAGTGCCCCCTTGCATGAAACTGTAGCTCACGAATCCCTCTACTCATATCATACTAGCCTCATGGTTCTCTTATTACATATTTCCTGAACCATATGATCTTTCCATTTCATGTAAGCTAATTCTCATGATAGCACTCAAGTATGTCAACTGTCTCTCACAAAACCTCTTGGGAATGCTGGCCTGGTCTCATGAGGACCTCAATACACATCATCCAAGACATGTGATCACCTTCGATGCATATCACACTAACTCTTGTGAATCCCTCAATGTGTTTCGACTGTATCATTTAATGAAACTAGTGTAATTAATCTTGATCATGAAAAATCCTCTAGAAAATCCATATGTGGTCATGTGATGACTTTTAGTACCAATCATCCATGTCTTGGGAAGTCCTCTGGACATGTATGTCTTGATCATATGAAACATTTTGAATAGTCCATCTTGATTATCCTAAGTCCACTGGAAAATTCATTTGGATCATACAATTGTCTTGATGAGATTTCAGATAGATACTATCTAAAATTTCAATCCAGAAATCAAGGACTGTTAAGAAGATAATTAATGCATGTCGTGATGGAAAGTAGTCTAGGTCACTGAATTCATCCAATGATTTCATGACCTTTCTCATCCTCTGTGTTTAAGCCCTAATTATAAGGGAAACATCAGTGTGTTAGCCTCGATCAAGGTAACTATGTTGACTATGATTCCTTTCAAAACTATGATACAAAGGAGACATCTCTGAGGTTTATGTTCTATGTTATAAACACAAATGAAATCCATAAAACAATAAGACCCAAATCCAAAAATATTAAAAATTATTATTTTCTATATCATGTTTCTAACAGTAAGAATATCTCATGTTGAATAGGTAGATGCAAGAATCATAACATTATCACCATAATCCTCTATCAATCAAGGGAAACCACATTGTCTAAGCCCCGATATGCAGAATAATATGATATGTCCAACATATAAGTGATACGTTACTGTTTAATCCCTAATAAAATGAAATATAAGGAATTTGATTCCATACATAACCATGATATATAGTCAACCATCCTATGGACTGATCCCAAACTCAAATGGGCATCCACATTAGTGTGGGTCCCTCTATGTATCAACCATTTCAACCATCGGGACCAAATCAGTTACATGGTATTATCACTCTCCATCATCCCTCAGTGGACTGAAAAATTACTTTAACTACGATGAACCTAATTCTTACTGTAACTAGGATACGTAGGATTCCCCCATGAGGCTCGAGATCGACATTAATCATTGAAAGAGAAGTCCCAAAACACAAGCCCCAAATTCATTTTTAGTGAGATTGAATACATTTTATTCCTTGTTTCTCACACAAATCATAACTCATGTTGGTATATGGAATTCGAGTAGTAATATCATTTTCATCATGAGTCTCTACTAGCTAGGGAAATTCTAGTATGTAAGGATAGAAAAGGTGTATGATATACAACTCCACTGTATGAAGGAATCTACCTTGGACCCATCCCTGTGCCCATGATTGAACTATTATAACTCTTATTCCAACCATAATCGGGGTATATAGGAAGCCTTTCTATGGCCCAACCCTAAATTGGAATCCACATTAGTGTATGTCCCCCTATATCCAATATCTCATCCATCAGGATCATGTCATTCTTATTGGATGATAATTTTACCTCACCTATTAAAGGACATATAAAACAAATGAACTAAGAAAAATATTATTATTTTCCTAATTGAGATTACAAGGACATCTCCCCAGTAAACATGTTTTAATTATCTGTGTCTTAGAGAACTTAAATATGTCCTTTCCATATGATTATAGAAATAAAAGTTTTAAAGAACTACATTGGAATTGATTCCTACAACAACCAAGATATATAGGGTTCCATATATTGGCTCAAACCCATCCCAGATGTATTAACTACCATCCTACATATAACAAATTCCAAATGAGTAGGGTGGTATGGATTCTGCACATAAGCAGTATCTCATTAATATTAAATCGACGAAGAAAGATAGATACATGCAGATGGATAGACTAACAAGATCCTTGACTTCTAGACATAAAATATATTTAACCCATAGTCATTTTGTAATGGTAACTAGTCTGGTATCAATATTAGGAAGACATTAGAAAACATATTTTAAATCTATAAGATAACCCCAAAGTTGGAAAACATTCCCCCTAAAATGGTTCCATGATCCCAACCACACATCCCCTCCATTAATGTGAGTCCATATGTTCCATCATCCCTAAAAACCTAGGTGGCTTCCTACCTTTGGAATGCAGGTTTATACCATGTTATTGATGGGGGTTACATGGGGAATTTTTTTAAAATAGCGATAATATTGACTCAATGTTAATGATTTTTCATGAAATAAACCCTACACAATCAATCACTAGGCCAAATCAGATGATCTTGGATGAGGGTTCTCTGTTGAACTCTTTTACCAGTGAAACAAATATGGTGAACATGAAATGAACCTATAAAATAACAAAATGATTTGGTTATTATCAATTTGACTATTTTTTACTCAATAAAAAAAAATAAAAAATGGAAATCCTGATGAGAAATTATCAAATGAAAAAATTATTGGTTAATCATACATTAGAAAATTTTTATTTTCATATGATACACAAAAAGGATGTTAGGTTTAAAACATATCTTACAACTAATTTTCTATAATTAGGGTTTTCATAAATTGGTTCATCCTCTATTTGAAAAATCTAAGTGAGCAGAATTTTCAGATTGAGAATTAAAAGAAAATTGTGATAACCATGGATATCTACTTGAGAAAATAAAGCCTATGATTTCTCACTAATTGGTAACATTACCCCTTATTGTCTACATGCTTGTAGATATTCATCTCATTAAAAACATCATGATATGAGAAAATGTCTTCATCATCCAATGACTATTATGGTAAATCACCTATGGTTACAACCCCCCTGAGTTTGAAAATGATCTCATATACCGGAAATCTTCAATGTCATATAGACAACACAATGGTCTAGAAGTACCATAGGCGTGGTACAATCCTAACCCTAGAGGCAACCATTAATGGTCTGCATGTTCTAAAGTTTTCATGTTTTCATGTCTCAATGAATGATGTGGCTATGTTGGTGGCCCTTATCACCAGAACCCACAACTTTAGGATCATATCCTCTAATCAAGACAACAACCACCTTTAAAAATCAATGAAGGTGGAAAAGGTAGTCCAATAAGAATCCATTCTGGTTAAGCAGCAAACTGAGGAGTTAACTTGTTATTTTTCGTCACAATTACTATCCCACTAGTACCCACCAGTCACCGGCTGATGGCACCACACGACCCACTTCCACCAATGAAACCCATTCATAGGATTGAAGTGAGATACACCGAATAATGAAGATGCTAGTTAATCATTAGTGGGACCATATCCCCACTACTTAATACAATGTCAGCTAGTATATTATGACATTAATGAGTGAGTAGTCTCATATTTATTCTTACTCAGAACTAGAATATCGGTATATTCTCGTAGTAGGCATTTGGGATGCACATATTTTTACCCACATGCATGAAGCCCATCATCATATTCTGGTGGCATAATAAGGGAAAAAGTGGGTGTATATCTACAATTCAATCATTGATATCTTCCATTAAATAGTGTGGATGAAATATGTGTAGTCATATATCAATAAACATACATTGTTTTAAATGGATATATATTTTAGAAACATCTTAATAAGAACACCAACATATTCTAACATTGGTTGAGAGATAGGGAAAGGAAGATATTTATATCCCCAGATCTTGAAAAACATAACACTCTACTCATTTTGAACATCTGACTAACATAGAGAAAGAGTGCACTCTTGTTCACATCCAGGAGGATTATCATAATATTTTAATAAAGAATGAGGCATCAGAATGGGATAATACTAACATTCCAACTATGACTCACTAGGTGATAGTGGAACATACCGTAGAATTGGGGATCATGCCTATTAAAAATGTATAGTGGCATATTCCCAAGGTACATGATCGGGATCATATCCCTGTTCTGGCCAAGGATCCCCATGTGAGAAGGGAATATTCCCCAAGACATGATCATATTCCTAGAAATGATGTCTAGTAGCATACTCCACAGGAACAAGATTGGGAACATGTCTATATTCTAGTAGGTAATAAATGATTTATAATAACACATGCCTCATGACATGCTCATATTCTTGTTAGTGAATCTTCCTAACATATTCTAGAAGATCACAGAATCCATATACATATTCCAACTTCCACTAATGAATGAAAACACTGGAATCATTCCCAATTAGTACAAGAGGAGGATCATATCCATTATATCATTTGAGAGGTCCGTTAGCATATTCTGGTGGGAAACACATATTGAGACTAGTGTTATACTCATGTTCCAACTGGGGCATTGTAGGTGAGAGCTGCTCATTTCCTGGGGAAGGCACACATTCCTACAAAGAAAGACAAGAAAAATATCTCAATGGAACAAGATCTATCTCATATTCTCATCCTAGTCAAGGATCACCAAGTTATAATATAACCATTCTCTAGACATGCACATATTCTTGTAAATATTGTGACAATTTGTTGTCATATTGTAGAAATTATTAGTAGTTGTCACATATTCCCACAACACAAGATAGTTGTAAGAATGTTCCAGAAACTGTTATAAAAAATGCTCATATCCCTACCCAATTCCAAAAGGGGTGTTGTAATATTCTATCCATGACATAGATTAAAACCCATATTCCAAACCTTCTCATTTCTAGATTCATTGAGGATATTAAAGACACATTAAAAAAAGGGATCAACACCTCTTCAACCGAAGTAGGAGATGATCATTACCCGGATAGTCCTCCTCAAGGTATTGTGGAAACAGATTAAAGGGACTCTACTAATGTCATCCACCATGGTCAACCATCCCATGAGGATATCTTTCATGGATAATGAAATACCCCCTTTCCTAGAAACCACCATATAGTTAGGTGTTTATAATATTGAGACCATCATATACATAGGTTATTGAAATATCAGGGTTAATAGAATATGGTTCTCATCAACTTCTAGAAGAACTCCAATCCATGTAGTTGGAGACCTTTAGAAATATCTTCTATGATCTATCCAAACTGTGGCATGTAAGTCGGATGAGGAGGTGTTCGGAATTTTATTATGGAGAGAGTTGGCTAGAAATAACCTCTCTATCTTGGTCTACAACCTCACTACGTCTGACAATGCGATCCTAGAAGAGCTATAAAAATGTTCATTTCTTATCTATGAAAAAATATACGGGCTATCCATTAGTGAATAAACTTGTGATAACTCCCTTATCCATGATTAGATTTTCACCATCATAAATTCATGATACTCTATTGTCAGCTATACTTGGATGCTATCTCCAAGGTCTAGGATCCAAAATTGGAAATGGACAACACAAAACTAAAACACCCATTCCACCATTGACTCAAAACACCTATCCATATGATATATAAATCCATATAATGCATCAGTAATCGAGGATGGAGAATATATGGAAAATTATAGTTTTCTATCCAGCTGAAAAAACAATTTCCCTCACATTCGTCCTCTAGTAATGTTAAACACTATGACGAAATCAAGGGACCTGGTAACATTCGGTCTAGTTGATCACTAATAAAATCCCTAGTATAAACGGTGCTATGAAATCAAAAATGGAGGAAGATGACAACCAAATGGTATAAAAACTAGTCCCCTCAAATAAATGAGAATGAGTTTCAATCATGAAGACCAATGATGCAATCACCTTGAAAAAATTCACTATTGAATAGTCCTCATCATGTGATTCCATTGTACCTAGCTCCTACATGAGCATAGATTTCCCACATAAAATGGTTCATAGTAGAATCTTCCATATAATCTATCAATGGTCATACATAGTCTACTGATTTGGGGAAATATCTACTACCACCTCCAATCCTCAGATCTTCAATTCCCGAGAGGATTCCTGAAATATCCTCAGAAGCTACAAAAAACTAAAAAAAATGACTGGGGGAATTTATATCTCAATCGACATAATCATGTTCATCATCCCCTAAGAGGGTCATGGGGAAATAATTGGTGATTCAAGATCACCCATATCCTTCTGGGATGGGGGAATTTTGTTATGACCCGTCCAAGTAGGGCTCGTTCTACAACTCCTTACGCAAGCCTCTGATAGGTTGTGGGAAGGAGACTTGTGTCGAGTATGAATATGACTAACATGGGAGTGCATATCCTATATAACTATACACACCAACATGACTCTATGAATATAAAATGATAAAATGTAAAAAAAACTAAACAACCATGCATTCATACATCCAAAACTCGCCACAAGAGTTCTACACTAAGTAAAGGGAAATAAATAGTACAAAATACAAGACCACCAAAAATCATATAAATACTAATGTAAAATAAATGAAAGTAATATGAATACCGTTAGGCATTAATAAGAACAAACCTTATTTTTTCCTATCTCACTAATCCTTGTTTGGTCCGAGTCCACCAAAGACTTTATTGAAAGGATAATCATCGGTATACGACATGAAACGTTTGGTAAAATCCCATGTATGGGTGAGTATAAAAATACTCAGTAGAGAACCCTAAAACCACAAGAATACATCAAAGGAAATATAGGATTATATAAACAGGTATATGTCTACTGCACATATAATAAGAATATTTTGATATACTCAATAAAGACACATTATAGTGAGGCAAGTCACAATCGTAGTATACCATCATATAATTCTAGATTGAAGATTACACATATAACTCATTTGTAAGAACACACTCCTGTGTTCAATAGAACTGATGACATTCACCTGATAGGCAGTGCTTTCTAGGTCTCATCATGTTTATGAACTCACTGATAGTTAGAAGAGATATACAATAAAAAGATGTAGATTATAGCCAGGGACATGGGGTTATACCAACAACTCAATCAGGATTAACCATCTTTGTAGGGGATCAAAACCCAGGTAGTGTTTTCGACAAGGATACCATGAAATCCAAATAGGGAATGATGATAAATAGAGGATCTCACTCATGTCCTATTTAAGTGATTCAAATGACTCTATCCATGATGTACTGCTATTGGGATCATAGTCCTAGTAGTAGGATCTGATTCCATAATATCCCTCATAGAAATGATAAATTGATATCACCCAGAAGAAACATTTACAAGATAAAGAGGAAAAAGTCTCAAATCTAATTTAGAAATGTACAAGGCATGTATAGGTATTTAGAAATTGTTCCCCTTGTCCTCGGGTCTTTCCACGATAAATGACCCTTGTGTCATCAAACCGTGTCAGTGTAGAAGTACACAGTGTGTAGGATACCCATGTATTCAAAAAGTGTGTTATTACATGACTCCAGCCAATGTACATTTTCTTGTGTTCTATTACATGGTTATCACATGTTCCTAGTTCCATCCACGTCAATGTGGGGAAGTACATAATGTGCTCAAAACCCGTGTAGTCCACAATGTGTCTGTGTACTTCAAAAATTAAATTCTGAGTCACTCGGGAGAGACCACATGCCATCTAAATGGGGTCACATGCAGTGTTTTACATATATTTCTTCTAAAACCATTGCCTCCATAAAAGGGGTCCCCTCACAATTTGTACATCAATATTACATGCCGCATGATGCAATATTTTTCTGAAATCATGATTCATGCTTCATGTATCCCAATCGATGCAACGACCTTCTATCCAAAGATTTATTTTTTGAAAAATGTGTATCAGGGATAATTGAGTCTTTTTATAATAAAATGTACAAGATTAATTCATTTGATCCACTACTAAATAGGATTTTTCATCATCATTCATCGTGCACTGAAGAACAAGAAAATAAGGTACCTATGTCAATCGATTAACTCTTTCTTCATCATTTCACTACTATCAAGTTGTACTGATCACTATTCTATGATTTTAGATTGTTACTCCACGAAATAAAAATGCAATTATCGATTGATCAAGATTCTTAAATCCCCATTCCAAAAAAATAATGTATGTGGTGAATGAATAATAAAAGGAGAAAATCCCAAGAACACATTGGAGGAATGAACCTCAATTGATGTTCATGATGATCTCAATTATTTTCTATTAGAAAAATTAACAAATCAAATTAATTCTCCCGAATATATAACCACAAAAAACCATCCTTCATAATAATTGAACTGTGAATAAATTTATTCATTGACATAATTTGAGTTCATCATAGAATTAATAAGGGGGAAATAAATAATTAAATCAACCACCCTAACTCAATTCATATCGATCACTGAGGAAGAATGAGGTTTTGTAGTAATAACTGGTCAAATTCCTTGAATCTATTGTTTTCTAATCATCGATCCAAGATTCGATCAATATTTTCCTAAGAGAAATCAATAAACATTATCTCCAACGACTCTCTAATGGCTCCATGGTTTTGTAGATAACCCAAATATTTTTCCATAGAATCATATTTATTTCTGTAATATTAGTTCATTTCACCATTAAAAAATAAAATATTTTATTTTACTTAATTTATTCATTAATTTCTTGACCATTGCATAAATAACCTGCCCCGACTAAGGTTATGTCATGCCTGGGGTAAACCTCACATTTTGAGCTCAATGATGCCTCAAATTTCTAATCCAGGCACCTAGTTTGGAGTGATTCCACTTTTTTTGAAAAACTACTTGTGTGTGGAATTTAATATATTTTATATACTTCAAACATTTTTTAGGAACACCAGTCCTGTGAATCACACATTTTCTCAGCACATTGTCTCCAAAATAATCCATATAATATCAATAAAGTTAAATGGATAATATGAGACATTATATTCTTCCTAACATTAGGATTTTCCTCCCAAAAATCCAAAGTAATGGATAGTCAATAATATGTGTGCTCTGAGAATGAATCTAATCCATCCCCTCACAAGTTCTCTCATAGAGATTACCTTGCTACCACTGAACACACACCAAAGGAATCAATCACCCATTAAGGATCATCTCCTACCGATCATTGATCTCCATCATGTACTTAAAAATTTCCCTGCATCCTTAATATATTGCTCGACTCAGTCAATAACTTGTGATGGGTCACACACAAACCTACTCAGTTGTGATACGTGGAAGTCATCATGTACCAGATCTTAAAGAGGTTGTAGATCTATGTGGTTCACCACCTTTCCAACTCTAAAAAATATATATAAAGGGTTGATGAACATCAGAGATATTTTTCTACCTCATCCAAATAACCATAACACCCATCTAGGTGAAACTCCCACAAACACGTGGTCTCCTTTGTCAATATCCAAGGGCCTCCTTATCCTGTCAGCATAAGACTTATAAAGGCTATGTTCAGTATTCATCCACTCCTAGATTATATGAAACATCTCTATTGTATCACATAGTATCTCTAGGCCCATTGGTGTCAACTATCCATGGTCATTCCAACAATATAGTGACCTACAGGGTCACCAATACAAATCCTCAAATGTTTCCATACCGATATTGGGGATGGTAGAAATATTTTAACAAAAAATCTATAAGTTTTAGGAAATAGTCTCAACTATAGACAATGTATAACATGTAAGATCACAAAATTTCCTCCAAAACATAAATGGTCTGGTCTTTCTCATCATCAGTTTGGGGGTGGAATGTTGTGCCCAAGTGTAATAAGGTCCCAAATACCTCTTATAATCCCTTCCATAACAAGTATATAAATTGACCATCATGATCCTAAAAAAATCATTGATGGTACTCTATAGAGTTGAACAATCTCTTATACATAGATGTGTCTCATAATCACTACCTTACTCTACACTCAGATAGCTATGTTGTGGGACAAAACTGTGATTCATTCTATAATAACCAAGATAGAATCATGTCCCCTAGATATACATGGTATTCCTGCCATAAAGCCCATAAATATTTCATCCCAATTCAATTCAAGACCCTGAAATTTTTGAGCTAGAACCACTTCAAAATGGTGCTCATCCTACACATAAAGACAATTAATGCATCAAGAGACAAACTATGCAACTTTTTTCATCATCTATGTCCACAAAAAGTGATTTTGGAGGTCTCGGTACATCTTTTCCACTCCTGTATGTACCACCCTAGGAGTCATATGGAACTTTCTTAGAACCTAGTCATGAAATGAGACATGTACCATCAGGAACCCTTAGAAAATAATTAAATGATCCCAACCATTAAAAAATACATAAGGAGCATGTCCAATGGAAGTATGAGTCTGTAGGTTCCCACAGTCAGTATCACTGAGTTGTGCCTCCATGGTTTGCGGTATGAATGGAGTTGAAAAAACCATCAACATGAGGTAGGATTCCCATTCTCTATCCACACAGGATAACTACAATGAGGATAACATATTTGATGCCTCGTTCAGTAACTTTGAAAATGATCTCCTACTAATAACATCATCTACCACATTTCTCTTCCCAAAAGTATAAAAAATTTCATTGGCATAATCGTAGGGGAACACTATCCATCTCCTCTGTCTCATGTTGAGATCATGTTGAGAGAACAGACACTTCATACTCTTATGATTAGAGTAGTACATAAAAAACTAACCCATCTTTTAGTGTCCAAAAATCATTAAAATGAAGACTATCTATGCTAGATCAAGATTGTGGGGTGTGTAGTTCTGCTCGTGTGGTCTCAAATGGTGTGAACCATAAGAAATCATCACTTCTCTCTGCATTAGAACACAACCAGGACCAGTTCTTGATTAAATTCAAAACACTACATACTAGACACACTCTATTGGTAATATCATGATAGGATTACACTTCAAACTCTATCTCAACTACTAAAAAGACTACTGGAACATCTCAATTGACATTAAAGGGAATCTATTTCAAGTCAATGATTTCTTTGGTTATAATACCATGGAGAAAAAATATATGAATTTATAGTAATAGCCTTCCGACCCAATGAATCTATGCACCCCCATCACTCTCTTGGATATCTCCCAAACTATCATAGACTCAATCATGATGGTTCCACTGCCACTCCATCCACTAAGATAACATTTCCAATAATTTGGACCACCATAATCAAGAACTAGAACATAGAGATATTTTTGTGAAGACGGTCCTCTTTGAGTACATCCAAAACTATCTTCATGTGAATTTCATGATAATTCTTGGATGTAGAGTAGAAAAGGATTTCATCATTTAATACTACCACCAAATGGTCGTAAAAGGGATGAATGACCCTAATAATTACTTCCATGAACATTTCTTGGGTGTTTTTATGCCAAATGGCATCACCTAGTACTCATAGAGACTATAATAAGATCTGAATATCGTCTTCGGTATATCCTCATCCCATACTTGTAGATGGTGATAGACTAACCTTAGGGCAACAATCAAGAAACATCTTATCCATATCAATTGATCAAACATGGCATCAATCATTGGTATTGGATACCAGTTCTTTATGATCACCTAGTTCATGCATTGGTAGTCCACAAACACCCTCAAGCACCCATTTTCCATCCCATTAAACTATAATGGGGTTGTACAATGTGAAATTATGGGTCTAAAAAAGACCAACCAATGAATGTACTCCGACTGCACCATCATCTTGCGATCATCTACAGTATCCATATGATATGTTGGCACATATATCATACCCATCATGTATGTATATATCAATGCATAATTATATCTCTCGACCAGGAGGTAAACCTGAAACATCTTTAGGGAATATGTCCTCATACTCCATCACCACTATAGGAAATGGGTAACTCATAACATCTACAACTCCAATGTTTAGGCTTTCTATCTAATGAGTAATCAAATACACCCTCCTATGCATAATTCCATCTTGTACAACCTAGTTTTTCTTTTCCTCGAAAAAGGAAAACCTGTTTCAGTCACTTTGGACACACCGCATAATTCTCCACAAATTTTCAATATCATAATGATCTATATAAAACCAAACCATACCAAAAGTATGTTTTAATTCTACATTTCTTATACCAGAATATTCTAATAAAATTCCTCGCATCTACGTGTCATGTCATAATGTCGGCATAAGTGCACGGTCACCAAGTCTTCTCTAGTAAGATTCTCTAATCCTATGGGTCGATCCAAAGGATCAATGTGAAAATATATTTATCATTCAATGTATGTTGAAAGATTGGAATCACTAGAACATGTGTCTATAAACACTATATGTAAGGTAGAAAGGGCATATATCATACATTAAATCATTCTTGAAGCATCTAGGTTGTAATCATCAACAACTTGTGGCTATCCCTGCTCTTTCCCTCAAGATCCATGATCATGGAATGAACCACATAGGAGTGGGGGTGGTATCAATTAAAAATGTTGAAAACCTCTTCTTATTTGCCCAGATCTTCTACCACATCCTTCACCATGCAATCCTCCCTTATAAAGTCACTATCGCTAGCTTGGTGGCCAATCCATGGTCTCTCTGTTAACTATATAGTGATTCAGGCAATATCAGGTGAGATAACCTCTTCCATCACATGAGTAACACCACCTATCTCTAGAATGATGGGACCCAACCTATGGGACCTTCAAGGAAGATCCTCTATTTTGGGAACTCTTCTTGAAACTCTTCACATGTACAGGTCCCTAAGAGTAACATTGGACCCATGCTTTTGAGGGTTATACTTCTTCTTTCCCACTACTGACAAACATCTACTATATATACTCTTATAAGAAACTATCAACCACCAAATCTCACACTAGGACCCTAGTATATGTAAGAAATAATAGAGATATAAAATTGGTTTTGATCTCTTTATGAAGACCTCACTCAAAGGTCTGAGCTTGAATGATGTAATCAAGAACTATATCAATTGAGTACCTAGAGAGGTTAGTAAACCATGATGAATACTCTCTATTTTTCATGATTCCATATGGGATATGTAGAATCCCCTATATATGTAAAACCCTATGAATAGATAGTGAGAATTAATCTATGAAAAGATGATCAATCACTATCCTGGAGAGATTCACCTAATCGTTAGACTGGGTAACTATACCCCACCATTGCACTATGAGGACATTATTATGGATCACATCAAAGACCACCATATTATTTCCAGTGTCCTGACTAGATGGAAAGCATAGGCCATGTCCTCAAGCAATTCCTAAACCACCAGTGGGTTAAGCTTGCCTCAAATCCTAAGGGGTGTCTACTACTGAATATTTGGAATTTCAGTAAGATTATGCACATCTTCTGTTGGTATAAGGGGTACCACATGTTTATATACTTGTGGTGGTATCGATGGTGCACCACATAGAGGTAACAACTCTAGAAATTGTCCCTATATCAATGAATCATGTATGATGGGATCATCTTCATGATCATTTTGCTGAATAAAATCTGGAATACATTGTAGATTCATCCTAAAACAAATACAATGTACCACATTCAATGAGTATATCTATAGATAAGACACAAGAAGTTCACATAAACCACTAACCATTACTATATGATTTGTGAACCATTTTATTCACTAAAACCGTTTTTATCATGTATTGAGTCCTAAAGATGGTGTTTAGAGTCCTGGTGTATAGATACGTTGGCCTCCTCACCAACAATAGTGTCCCAAGCCTACAACCAATATTTGAAACACATAACACTATTTCCTGAAGACAATCCAAAAACTCTTGATCTAAAAGTAGAACTGATTTCCTTGATACCATTTTTCATCAACCACATCAGTGGGGTTGATTCTTCAACTCCCTAATACCTCCTTCAATATTCGAGGGGCTTGAGACTAGCACCAAGTAGTAACATCAATAACATGGGAATTCATAACCGATGTACTTGTACACACACATAGATATATATATATATAAGGCTATAAAATGTTGAAATATAAAAACAACTGAACAAACATTCATGAGTATAATGAAATCCTATAATATGAGTAAGAAAGAAATTAATGGAATGTAAACAGGGTAAAACAAAATCCCACCACATAGAGTCTAAACCACTATTCTATCCTAAAATTATGAATTAGGAAAGATATAAAAAAGTCACAAGAAGACAAATCAGTATTTCTGGTCTAACTAATCACCATCTGGTCCTATTCTACCATGGAATCTATAAAAAGGGAGATCTTATACAGAAGACATGCCACGTGGAGGAAAACCCCATGTAGGAATGACTATAAAAATACTTAGTAGGACATCGTGAAGCCACATGTTGAAAACAAAGGTATTACCATCAACATTACCCAGGTATATATCTACAACACATATCACAAGGATATCTAGATATATTCAACAAAGTCGAAAAATCTATTAGTAATTCACAACCATATTATACCATAATTGAATTCCAACTCAATGATTCCAAAAACAACTTATAGGGGAAAACACACTCCTATGTCTTAAAGCACTAATGAAATCCATTCGAGATTTAGTGCTCAGAAGGATTCATAACATGGAAGAAAATTATGAAAATATGATGAAAAATATGATACACATATGAGGATCACTTCTAGGGCCATGGGGTGATACAAGAAACACAATCTAGAATAACCCACAAAGTAGTGGTATGACACCGACATAGTTTTATTCATGATGATACCAATAACATCATCCAGGTCACAAAGATGAATAAGGGACCCCACTTTGGTCCTCTCAAAGGGATCTCAATGACACTATTCATGTTGTATTAATGAAGGGGTAGTAGTCCTAGGAGTAGGGGACGTCTCTATACTAAATCTCAGATAATGGATATGGGGAATTTACCCAAAATAAAATTTTCCAATATACAGAGGAAAATAGCTCTAATACATGATTATTGAACTAAAGGAAATGTAGAACGAGTCATATGTCATGCCCCTCGATCTCGGGACCTGTCTATTTAAACAATATGTGTCATCAAAAAATGTTCGTTTAGTAGTACACGACATGTAGGCATACCGGGTAGTCTACCTGTGTGCCAATACAAGACTCCATCCCATGTAATTGTGTCTCTATACCAGTAAACAACATATCCCATGTATCTGGTCCTGGATGTGTCTGTGTCGGGGAGTACACAAGCGTGCTCCAACCCATGTAGTCCACCCCATTTATGTGTACTTACTAAATTACATACGAGATACCTAGGAGTGACAATACACTATAGGATAGGGGTCACATTCTGTTTGATACAAATATTTCTCCCAACACCCTATCCATTATAAATGGGGATCCACATGGCCTTTAGATTTGGATTATACGTCTTGTGACAAGGATTTTTCCAGAAATCTGGATTCACGCTCTGTGTGTCAGGGACGATGCTCCCACATTCGATTTGATGATCACTTCATTGTAAAAGCCTAGATTGTTCCTCGTCGATTCATTACATAACCAAATTAATAATATCAATGAATTTTATCCTCATGGATATATGATTGGTCATAGTTCCTCATTACACCCCAATGAACACTAAAATTGGGATCCAATGTCATCCAATTTACACTTTCTCCATCGGCACACTGATGTCGTGTTCTAAAAATAACTAATATATAATTTCAGATAGTTTCACCAATAAAAGAGTGTGAAAAAATTCAATGATTGGGATTTATTGAACATTGTTACAAATGAATAACACCAGTGGTGAACGATGAAAGGTGGAGAAAAGGACACGAATAGATTGGAGAAATGATTATAGATCGATGTTTGTGTCGATATGGATTCATTTCCATTTGAATGAAAACAAATTAATCAATAAATAAAATTAATTAACCCAAAAAAATCCAAAAAGAATAATCCTATACTGCATGAAGATCAAACCATAGTTAATTTTTTTTCATTGGTTGATTTTTGTTCATCATAGAATAACTGATCGGGAAACATAATTCAAAAAACTACCCTACCTCGATCTGGAATGAAAGCTAATGAATAATGAGTCCACTCCATGATCATTGTTGAGATCCATTGAATCTGTTTCATGTCAATTATCGATCAAATATCTAGTCCTCCTCCTCCAGAGAGAAATCCCCCCAAAACAACTCTAGTGGATCTCCAATGGATCTTGTGTTATGAAAATATCCATGGTACATTTTTCATAGAATTATATTTAAAGATTAAAGATTTGGTCATTGCATCATGAAAAAATAAAATAATTTATTTTAATTATTATATTCATTTTATGCCTATGAAAAAATTTCCACAAACATCCCACATCGGATGTTGTTAAGCCATGTCGCAGATAACCCTCAAATTCTGAGATCAATGCTTCCCTCGGTTTTCAAATCTAGGAACCCATTTAGGATTCATTCCAATTTTTCAAGAAAACTACATATGTGTAATATTAAAAATATTTAATATATTTTAATCATTTATTCTTGGAACGTTGGGCCTCAGAACCACTTTTCATCTCAATGTTTGGTCTGAAAAATGATCTATCTAATATCCAAAAATAATACACATATAAATCTTAGACATTACATATTTAGATATAAATTTCCATCCTTGGAATCATCAAATCCATGACATGAATAATTGAATCCTCAACAACATGACAAATCCGTGCCAATTATGGCCCCAAAATCCCCCTTCTCCCGGGTTTGGGGGAATTTTCACCATCATATTCACCAAAATGGGAAAAAGGTTTTTCTAGATCGGGATGAAAACATAAACATTTAGCATCCCACCATTTACTGCCATCACAAGACAATAATTTTCTATTCAGGTGACATTTATCTATAATGACCAAAAACACCCTTAATTTCATTACTCACAGGGCATGATAGTTGGAAGATAAGGGAAAATCAATCAGACCCCACCAGTGTAGAATTAAAAAAGTTCCCAATATGGACAAGGGTTTGAACAATGTCCCTAATAATGGTAGTGCATAATAAAACTATTACATTTAATAAACTAGAACAATCATAATTTTTTAATATTCATCTCTAAATTTCATTACTATCAATATAGAAGACAATGTGGATCATGACACAAACATAGAGGTTTATATCACGAAAACTCTACCCTGAGAGAAGGGTGATCAAGATGAAAAAACCAAGGCTATATGCACCCAGAACCAGAGAAGGATTAAAAATAAATCACCTCCGAATAACAATTTTCCACCTCAATAGTATAACACTACCATAGAAAAAGGGAATGGTGTGGACACATCCGAATCACCAACCAAAAGTGTGTAGGTGTCTCCAACAGTGGAACAATAGTCAAATTATAATTGTGAGATAACAACTCTCTAACAACATAACTAGAAGCTACCAAGGGGAAATATATCTTCCATATATCATCTTCTGGCTGAGGTGAATATACTTCATCCCATAAGAGTCGATCCACCCAAAAACGCAACATCAAAGTATCAGAATGTCTCTAGATCTAGGCATCATGTATACATAAATGAGGATGCCGAAAATGATTATGATCTATAAAAATTGGGGTGACATCCTCTCCCTTACAACGAAAATAATTCAGTCTTATGAAAAAATGATAATCACTGTGAGATAAAGGTGGGGCCCCCTTATTGGCCCCTTACTTCACCCTATAGATGGATGATGGCTCAAATAGTAGTACCCACAGATCTGATTAATATCATTGATTCGCAGGATACTTGAATGTTTGTCATGGAAGAGTGACACTCACCTATATAGCCTATGAAGAATCCATTACCTTAGTGGGTGGGTGACATTTTAACACCACCCAATTTCATGAATCATTCATTCTATACCATTGATGATGCAGGCGACCCCGAAAAATATCTCACACACTTCATATCATGAAGTTGGATGATGCTGCGCCGTCATGTTCTATAGAAGTTTACAAATAAGTGGAGATTTTTTAGACTATTATGGTGTCAGGCATGGGTTGATACATTATTTTTCTATTAGGTTCTCTTGAAAAATTGGAATACGGTAATTTTAATACATTGAGAATTATTGATTTTTAGTTTTTAAAATTATTTTAATATGTTGATATTATTTTTAACCAAAACACTAAATATATCATTTGTTATACTAAAACACTTTGTGTCTATTTTTCTATACACTATACCACATTATTCATTCACAACACACAACAATATCTTAATTTGCGTTACATGAAACACTAATGTTCTACAAAACAAAATATTGTTATTATAATTATTTAAATGGAACAGTTATAACCTAATGATAAATTTATTAATATTAATATCAATAAATACTTATTTTAAAAATAATATATAATATTTTTATAAAGATAAATCATGTTGATAATAATCCCTAAAACTTTTATTAATGTCTTTGTATATTTGAAAATACTATTTTTTAAAAGAAAATTTTTTATGACCATTTTTGAATAACAATAAAAGTTATTTTTAAAAACATTTATAATTTTAATTTTACAATATAACTTAAATTCATGAATTTTTAACGTTATGAAATATATTAGAGAGAATTTTTGGGATTTTTCTAAGAAACATCATTTTGGGATGAATAGTCAAAATATATTGAATTTAATTTTGAAATTGATTTTCCATGTAAATTATTTTTATAGCAAATTAATATTTTATGTTACTTTTAATATAATTGTATATCAAATGTAAATCTATCAATTCAAATTAGGTAATTGGATTCATTTTTATATTGAACATAGATACAAAACCATAATGATCTAATTAACATTCTAACTTTTAAAAACATGCTTTCTCACCAAGCCAATGAGATTAGCATTGAACATAATTTTTCTAATTCTGTGAATTGAATATCCTAAATACATACATGCTTCTAATTAGGATAATATTTATAGTATAACAATCTCAATATAATTTTTGACCCAAAATATGAGTGAAACTGATTGAAATCAATTACATCGATTTAAGTAAAATTAAGAATATCAATCCATTAAACCTTACACTTCTCTTCAAAAATGACATAAATACTTTCTCAATACCCATTTTAGGGATATATTTCATCCATACACCTTCTATTATTGAGTTTAATTGGTTTTTGATAAATTTTTGGGTTAAAAGTTTAGTACTCCAAACTTGATTAAATAACTAGTTTTTCCTCTCCCTCCGTTTTAAATTCCCACCACCCCCCATACTCACAATTATCAAACCACATAGGTTTGGCCAATATATGACCAATTATGTTTCTATAATCCCTCCCTTCTACTTGAATCCAACCTTTGAGTATAAATCCAACCAAGGAATCCCTTTGCAACAGACCAAAATGATATACCAAAAGATGAGGTAACATCCTTCCTCAAGATCCTATCTATTATTTTCTTTTTGAACTACCTCAATTCATATTATTCCATGCTCATAAAATATAACCTGTATCCTAAACATAGTTATATTTTATTATGGGTTTTACCTACACTCCCACACTTCTATATAATGTGTAACAATGTTACGGTTCTTATGCATGATTAACTACCGCCTAATGTAATGATTTTGTTCATTTTTTCTTTACCACCTCTCATGGAAATGAATTATGATGGAAACAGTTTTTTATATTTAATTAAAATTATTAATGTTGTATTTATTCTATTGGAATTATGATATAACAATACCTCAAAGTGTTGGGATTCATTCATAACATATAAGGAATATATTAAGAATGCATTTACAAGACGTCTATGATATATATGAAATAAGAATTTAATATATATATATATATATATCATTTACATTCTTCCTTTCAATATGATAGTAAATTGAAACAACGATCATACGCATGTACGACCCACCATCTCAATGAATTATGTATTCTATTTGATGATTATATCTAATATCGATTATTATAAATACATATATTATGAGAATATATTATATTAATTTTTTTTAAAATATTTAAATTGTGATCTATGTGATAGAATCCAGAATAATAAGTGAAAACATATATGAAAAATGAAATGAATATTAACCGATGTGTAATATTAACAAGTAGTTTTTAATAAATGGTTAATATAAAGTCATAAAAATAATATAATTTATTAAATATAAGTATATTATTCATTGTTACACTTACTATAAACTTTAATTTATTATAAAGGAGTTTTGAAAGTGTATGATGAAATTTAACGATTAAAGTAAGGGAATTTCATATAAAATTTTATTTATGTAGTATATATGTATTATTCAAATTTCATTTCATTTTTTGTGGTGTGTATGCATTTGAGGGATGTTAAATATTATTAATATAATTAAAATAATTATAATTTACATATCCTTTTTATGATAATTGTTTAATGGATATTATTTTTCAAAAGATACCAAATCGGTAAAGTAACCTTTTCTCAATTTTCTGTCTTTGAGATTCATGCCATGTTATAAACCTATGTTTTTCTATGAGGTGTATATAATCTATTTGAGATATTATATCATTAATATAATTTTTTATTATATTTTAATATTCATATAATGTTATTTTTTCCATTTTACTATGATTTAATGTTGACAATGTGATAACAGGTTAGAGATTCAATTTCATCATTTATGATAATGTTTAGCAATATGATTCTGTTAAGGAAATATTATGATCTATATCTCAAGATTTATCATTTATTTTCTTACCATATAGATATTAATGTTATAACCATGTAATGTTAACCTTTTCCACTATTGGTTACTATAAGAAATTATGAAAATGTTTTGATGAAAATCTATTTTTTATTCTTCCTTTCCAGAGGAAATGTAACACCCTAATGAATTTTTAGATAAGTTTAAATTAGAATGTAATAAACCCATCACCATGTGTCCTAAAAAAATTATAATTATTGAGAAAACATTGTTTTAACCTAGAAATTAAACACAATATTTTGAAGAGTAGCAAATACTTTTAAAATATATATATATATTAGTTTCACATAAATGAAATATATTTATAATTAAATGTATAGTTGTTGGTAATATGAAAATAATTTTTGAATTTGGAATGTCATAATTAATATAGGGTGATTTTTTTGTATTTTTCTCAGAAGAATAATTTTTTTGAAAAAATGTGTATAATATTGAAATGTAGATAAAAACTGTGCCTTTAGTCAAAATAGTTATTATAATTGATTCTTACTATCCTAATATATAAATTTTACATAAATTAATCCATTGTAGATCATTAGAATTATTTTTTATGTGGAATATCAGATATATAAACCTATTCAAATTTTGAGAATTAATTTACATGCCCTCATGCCACACTTGCGGGATCAACATTAAACAAAATTGTTCCACTTTTATGCTTAGAATTTTGAAAAACGAACATAAACCATTGGGATCGGTATGATTTTTAGAATCTAATTGGATAAACATAATTTTTTAGTGCATAGTAATTTTACCCTTATGAATAGTTATGTTACCCTTATGAATTGTAAATTTACCCTTTTGAATAAAAATATAACCTTTATGAATAGTAACCAGACCCATGAAAGAATAAATATAATTTAGACACCTTTTAAATGAAGGAGAATATTTCAAATATTAATAATTAGGTTTTGGTATTTTTGGGAGTAAAAAATATATAAGATAAATTTAATAATTAGTAAATTTATTTAAAAGTAAATTTATTTTTAAAAAATGTATTCCTATATCAATATTTTATTTTCCTAAAATTTGATGATAATTTAATGAGACCTTAATTAATTTTCTAACTGTTGTAAAATATATTTTAATTTTATGAGCTATAATTTTTTATTAAATGGTAATTTTAATTAAATACTAAATTTAAAACTTTTAGAATTTTTTTTAACAAAATAGAGTCCATAATTGAATTATAATAATTAAAAATGGTTATGGTAATTTCTTTGGATTTTTCTAAAATACATGATTTTTTTGAAGTGTAAAATAAGTTACCCAAATGCTCAACCAGAGACAAATTCTCTGACCATTTATTAAAATAAAATAAAATTACAATAAGAAAGCATCAAAATCCATGAAAAAAAACTACATGTCAAAAAATCCATACTCATCATCATTTCCATAATCAAGTGCTTCATCTGCTGTGGCTGACTCCCAGTCTGAGCTTTCATAATGATTCATAGTCTTAACATACTTTGTTCTCAGATTTAACATTTCCAGTTATAAAAACTCAGCATAAGGTTGTGTACCTTTTCCTCTGCTGACAGAGGACCTAGTGGGCATTGTCTTTGACATAGAAGAATAATCATTTCCTTGACTTCTTCTTGTTAGAGTGGTCATAACTTATTCTTTCCCTGATGTTTTTTTTATTCCACCCTAAACAATATCACTATAAGAAGTCCTAAATATCATTATCGTATTCTCCTTATCAATTTCAGATATATCCCCCCAATTTCTGAAGATATTCACCCTCTAGAAACCATCATTCCCACCTTGTTCTTTTTCGAAGAGATTGTTAGCATCAACCACTGCTAAGCATTGTAGATGTTCCACAATCCCATGATCCCCATATATCTCCTTCTTCCAAATATCTTCTCTAATTACCGCATTCTGGGATTGAAATTCAGGTAGTATCTTTTCACCATCATTCCTTTGAGTTACCTCATCAATGATAGAAATCTTCCCGTGATTACAATATTTTATCTAATTCTGAGACTCACTACCATCATGTTTATGTACAACTTCTACCAGCATCCTTCCAATAGACATAGAAGATGCATCTTCTCCTGAGTAAGATCATAATCATCAATCAGACCTACAAAGAAATTGCCAAGTGCAATGCTGGTCACCTTCTTACCAAGTTGTGGCTGTATCTCGGCTGAAACCTTCACCCATACTCCATTTTCTTCCAATAGACCACACTCTTGTAAACCCAAAGAAGGGATTCCCCTCAATGGATCATTAATACCATTAGGTTAAACTAGTGTATTCACATCATCCACCACATCTCCTATTTTTGGTAGCTCGAGAACTTCCTCATTGATCCCAGCTGGTTGCATTACTACTTGAACATTGGCCACTAGACTTCCTGTTTTGATCACACCAAGATCATTCATCAACCTTCCAGCCACCACATCCACCCTCAGTTTTAAAGATACCTCAACAGTCTTTAATAGGTCTCCATGCACATGCATCTCACTAATAGCACTAAGGACCTATTTTCAATGCCAAAACTGCAAGTTCCCCGCAACCAGTCCATCTGATGTTACACGCGAAGCCACCATTCTTCCCCTGAAAACATCCTTACGATGCCTAACTATGAGACACCTGGAACCATACTCAAGCCATGACTCAAACACCACTGATTTCTTATTCCTAAACTCCTCACTCACGGTGATGAAAAACGACTTAACCGGAGGCTTTAAGAGATATAATTCAATACATATTCTCGGGGAAACTTTATGGCACACAACCCAAGTTCTTCTATTAGAACAAAGATACTGGCCAACCAAATTTCCAAGAATACGAATAATGGAGGGGTTCTAAAATGGATGTGGTAATTCCGAAAATCTTACCCAAATTGCAATGGTTAGAGAATTCCGCTTCATGTGGAAGTAATAAGACCATTGGAAAAGAAAAAATAGTATTCCATCACAAGTTTGCGGAGCAGAGGACCATGCCATAATCAGATCTTCCTCAAAATGAAAACGAACTATTATGTGCCTTGAGTCGATTAGACGGATGGTTTCACGCTCCTTTATATTCCTTGAGTTGAAGATTAAATGATCAAAGAAATCCACAGATAGGTGTTGTAGCTTGAACTGCGCTATCAATGTCAAGTTCAGCAGAGATGAGGAATCAGTGAATTCTCGGGTTATGATCGACAGTTTTGGGAACCCATCAAATAACATAGGATCTTCGGGAGAGATAGTATTTTTCAAAAACGAAGGCAGGAGTTTACGATTTGAAAACGGATGAAAGTGCTGAGTAGTATCGGTAATCGAAGAATCCCCCTCCACCAAGGGAGGGGGGATTCGATCGGAGGCCATCACTGCCTACGGTGGCGATCACCATGATCGAACCCTAACATGCATCATCTTCATAAAATAAGGTAATTTACATCATAAATACATTAAAAGCTAAATAAAAAATTACTTTAGTCTATACTTATGTAAGCACGAAAATCATGAAACTCCCTTTATCATTTTAATATATTTTATGATAATTCTCAAAATATTTATCGTCTTGGGACAAAATTTAAAAAAAATTGTATTAAATATTCAAAAAGAACTTCTCTCCTGCACTATAAAAACACCCATCACCCCCTCTATTCCTCACTCCTTTAAGCCTCTATGATTTTTCATGTTCTACCCAAATATGATTCCCTGGTCTCTCCTAACATCCATGATATCTTGGTCTTACCAAAATTCCAAAACCATTTCCCTATGGAGGATCTTAAGGAGGATAATTAAATAGGTAAGCCTTCTTCCTTTTTCTTTTAATTTCATTTTTAATTTACTTTTTTCCTTATCATATAGTCACCTCCCCAATCAAAATGATAATGATAATTATAGTATCATATATATATAATAATTATATCATGTTAATTTATTATCCTTCCTAAAACTACTATATCTCTCTCACTTTTATTTTTATGTAACAAAATCATAATTCGAGTGGTGCTGATTTACATCCTGCATGGATAACAAACCTTTGTTCTTCCATTTCGCCTTCAAGGATGGACATCATACCATTTTTTGGGTTGAAACTGATTAAAAAATATTTATTATTCCTTATTTAATGTTTTAGAACCTGTATATATACCTAATACTAATTCATAAGATAAAACTAGATCTTAATGATTGAAACACCATGGTAATCTAAACAATTATCACTAATGTTTTATCAAATAAATCATCCTCATACCATGTAAAAAAATTAATTATATGTCCATATAATCTGTTATTTTTTTATTAGTATAATAAAAAAATTATTGATAGTTATATTCATTCCACTCAAACTCCATTACATAGAAACAAGAGAACCAATCATGAAAACCATGAAAATGAATGCTTTAGAAAGACGAAATTAAACTCTATAACTCATAAATAAGGCCATAAATGAACATAATAAAACAATAATAAAACTAATAAATGTATAAAATAACAAGACTTAATTAATAAATGGATTTAATTTCATTATCTTGGAAATTAAGTTAATGTGAAGAACACATTCATACATACGGTATAGGTTTTCTCATCTCACTTCCATTTTTACAAGATATACCATATTACCCACTATTAATTGTGTGTCTTGTACGTATAAATTCAATTTACTTATTATATCATGAATTAATTTATTATCATGTTATCCAATGTATCATTTTATGATTATTAATTTTCAGGGATATGATTCGATTGATTACAAATTTCTAAAACATGATACGTGAACCCCCATTTTTCCTTTGGGATACTCTTTCTCTACCCTTAATAATGTTTATTGCTTCTTTATTTTTGAAAATGTATTCTAAATTATGATTATATGTTCCAAACTAATATATAAATATATTATAATCTATAAATGATGGGGATATACATGATTCAAAAGAGATCCCTTCTCAATTCTTCCTAACAAACAATACTCATCCATGGGAACGTCTCGGATTATTACCAATTTCCAAGTAAATTAAAAAAATATAACACACCATACATTTTAAATAAACCCACATGCTATAATTAAAAAATATTTTCTTTTCATTTCAGTTTTTATGAAATCAATCATGACGGTTTTTGTTAAGCAGCGTTAAAATGTTTTTTTCTAAAGTTTTAGAAAAACTATTCTTTCATGATTTCACATCAATTGAACATAATTTATGACTCAGATATAATATAAATCATCTAACCTTTTCTTTTATAGGATATATGTTTACAATCTGATTTTATGACAAATAAAAATGTTTTTCCCAAAGAACTCTTCTTTCCAAATTAAAAAAGGGGTTTTCTCATCTCACTTTACCTTTTATTAGATGTATGCCCTATTCAACACTTATTCCATGTATGTGGTGAATGTAATAACCTTTTATATATTATATATTGATTCTCTGTATTCACATGATATTCTAAGGTATTATTATTTTAATCTTTTAATGTGGTATGGGACACTTTGGAATGTTTAATGATTTTTTCTACATGATGATTTCTATGGTCTCATTTAAAAGTATCTTCATCTATGTAAATATGTTTTGTTGAATTAGGTAGTTTCTTGATATTTATATCTTTCTATACAATTTTACAAAGGTTTCTGTTGGATTTATTATAATTTCAACTATGGAAGGTCTATTTTATTACATTAATAGATTATGGTTTAAGTATTCACATTTTGTTTGATAGTTTTTTAATATGATTGATTATGTTTTTTATGTTTCACCCTTTTCATATGTGTAATTTATTTGAATTATTATGTGTTGTGTGGGACCCTCTATATCCCTTAGATTAATATTTAGGTCTCATTATACAGAATAGATACAAAATTGGATTAAGACATTTTCATTTTCAGATATGGTTTTTGCTGAGGCCTTAATCATTTTCAGATGTTGTTGTCAAGTCTTCAGTGGTATGTTTCAGTTGTTCCACATTATTAATTCTCTAATTATGAAACTAGTAATTGATAGTCCATGTGATTATTACACTAGTACAATATTCATGGTTTATTATTATTATGGAATTATTTATACATGATTAATACCTATCATATTATGCTCAAGTATATTTTCAATGACATGTGTTTTTTGTTGACCACTATTCATACTATTTGTGTTTAAGAAAACTTACACTGAATTACTGACCATTACTGAGCAGCTGAACTCACCCCATTGATATTTTTCTTTTCACTAGGTATTTAATAATAACCCATTGAATAATGGTTCAAGGATTCCACTTATTTCATTTTATATTGTATCATATTATATTTTCTTTTCTTAATGTATTATGGGTATCATGAATATAATCCAGTCATCCAAGACTACAAAACCTATACTTTGGGATTTGATTCCTTGTAATAATTATATTTTAATAAAATAATTCATCAGATCAAGGCTTATAGGTTTTGTATGTTACTGTCAGTGTCAATAGAATTTTAGCATAAACCATGGAGACTAGATTTAGAAAAAATAGATTAGATAATGTAACCCTAGGATAGAATTTGAGGATATGTGTAGAATAACATTGTAGAATATTTTTATGTTTTATATTATAAGAGTATTTGAAAAAATACATCCATGTATGGATACTAGATGTGGATGTGGTTCTCGAACAGTTGTACCTAGGGGTAAAAACTCCAACAAGGTGTTCCGGTCTTGACTTAGGGTAACCTCATACAGGACAAGAGCCTTACTATGCACCTTGTTTGACATGCCTTATGGATATTATTAGGATAATTCACATTTTCATAACAAAAAATTATTATCGATTTGAATATATAATGAAAATGAATAACGTATATTAAACCTAAGGGGTTCTAGATTGAAAATAAGGTGTCATGATATTATATAAATGATTATATTTTATGATTTCTATTTTTAGTCAATATATGGGACTCAAAAGCTTCATGCTAACATTGAACATGATGGAAAATGTGTTATTTATGGGAAACCAAATGGGTTTTAATGGGAGTGAATGATATAATGTTCATTCCTAATTAGTTTTCCCGAAATATTACTAACAACATATATATTAACCAACACGTAAACCAAAAAATGAAGAGAATAGTTGAGTTTTCTAAGAGCTCATGTAGTCGAGACCATGAAGAAAATTAATAAAGATCTTAAAAATGAAATAAATGTGGCATGAGACACACAATAAAAGTGTCTTAATGTAACAATAAAATGATTTATATGTAAAAAATAAGGACATTAAAAAAGAATAATTATCGAAAAATAAATATTACAATTGAATGAAATAAAATTAATATGAAGAATCCATTTTTAGTTATTTACCTAAAATTTAAGGGACCTAGTCATTACTTGGGTTAGTTACCTTTTCTATAAGATAGACCCTAGACCATGGAAGGCACAACGTGGAACGAAATATATGATGTATTTATATATTGAGGTTGTATTGAAAATCCACATTAAAATAATTTTTACTAATTGAACATATTTAATTGATTTCCATCATATTTATTTTAGAGGTTATATGGTACTATAAAAAGCAAACCAACATATCAGGTGAAAACAAGCCATGTTCAGCTAGTCCGTTGAGTTTAAACCTACTACCAAAGGGTGACAAGGTTGCAATGGCCACTACTAACCTATGTGAAGTCCTAGTTATCATGACTTTATTGGTTAAAGAATCTAAGGTATAAATGATATTTTGATATTAGTTAGTTATTGTTTTATCAAATAGATATCATTAGTATTAAAAAAATGGACTTTTGGTTACGCAATTAATGTTTTTTTGTAAGAAATTCTGAATTTTCTGAATCCTATAATACAGTGTAAAATTAATATTATAAGGGATAAATGTTTTAATTTATTTTGGAACCAAATATTATTTTTTTGCGGAAATATGATGACCCATGATATTTATGGAAATGGATAGAATATCATGGAGATTATGTGATAGCAGAAATAAAATATTTTCTATAAGAGATTATGCGTTATCAATGTCATTTGGTAGACTACATGAAAAAATACTTAAGATTGTGGAGTCATCATCTTGAATTTTTTTACGAATTGTAGTAATTAAAAAAATGATTTATGTTGATCTTTGAGTTTTACATTTTAATTTTATAGATTAATGTTTTTTTTATATGATAATGGTTCTTTATTTTGGGGGAATTATCTTTTCTTATCTTAAAAATTTGGGTTTTTGTTAATGTGTAAAGGCATGAGGAATACTTAATTATACATTTGGTGGATTTGTGATCTATATAAGTTAATTAAAATTCTTTATGCCTGAAATAGTCATCTTGAAAACTCATTTCCAAGTATAATGAATGATGTTAAAATAGATCAAAACATAACCAAAGGATGATATTATTCCAACAGTAGGGAATGTATCCATGAATGTTTAGTTCATCAGGTTCTTATCTTAATAATAATAGAATAACTTAATTATAGGAAAAATATTATTCCACAAAAACGTTATTCTTATAGTTTTATTTCTGAGAAATGAATGCACTTTTAAACGATCAAAATATTTATGACATTATGATGATTAACATTATAATGACCATGTTCTCTATTACTATTCATCAGAACATGATGGTTATATTATTATTCTATATAAATATTTTAACTTCACAACAATTTTATTTTATTTCAATATGTATTTTTGTATAAGCCTATACATTTATCTTTCCCTCTTATTAAGAGGATATTTTATTAACCCTATTTTGAATATGGGTTTCGCATAAGGGAATTTTCAAGTATCAATATTTAATTTTTGAAGATCAATTTTAAATTGTGAGGACACAATTTATTGAATGCGGGGATAATACAACACCATAATGATTGAAAAATAAATTTAATTTAGAATTCAATCCATCCAACACAGAGTCTCATCAAAACAAAAAACTGTTATTATAATTATTTAAACTAGATTGTTATAACCTAGATGTTAAACATAATAATTTGAATAGTAATAACTACTATTAAATTTTATTAATAATAGTTTCACATAAAAGAAATATAACAATAATGAAATATAATAATTTTGGTAAAATAATCATTATTTTGGAATTTGGAATGTAAAAATTAATTTACGGAGATATTTCAATATTTTTTTGAGATATTTTATTTTTTTGATTAATTGTGAATAATATTGCGTTGTAGTTAATAACTGTGTCTTTGGTTTAAATAATTACTATAATTTATTACTAATGTAACAATATATCCATCATACATATATTAATCCAATGTAGATCATTACAATCATTTTTATGTTGAAAATTAGATAGTAATGTCTATAGAGATTTTGAACGTTCATTTACCCTCTTTTATTCCGTACTTGTAGGATAAGAATTAAACATATTTTTTCTACGGTTGTGATTTAAACTTTCAAAAATAGGTATACACCATTATCCTAAGTAATATTTTTAGAGACCAATAACACCAACATGATTTTTTGGTTAATTGTTTCTTGAACATTATGATTAGTAATGTTACCCTTATGAATAATATTTTTATCCTTATGAATAGTAATATAACCCTTATGAATAGTAATATCACACATAAAAGTATAAATAAAATTTAGGGACATTATAAATGTTATAAAATATTGTAAATGTTTTTAATAATATGTTGGTATTTATGTGAGTAAAAAATATTTAATTACAATTTTATAGTAAATAAATTTACTATAAAGAAAATTTCTTTTAAAAAAAATTATTCCTAAATAAATATTTTGTTTGCCTATGATTTTAGTATAATTTAATGAGGCCTTAGTTAATCTTAAGGGTGTTATAAAATCATATTAATATTTTCAAAACTACATTTTTTGACTAAATGATGATATTAAATGAAAATTAATATTTTAAAATTTAATTTTTTTGATAAAATTGAGTCCATTTTTGAATTCTATAAACCGAATAATGGTCATGGTGAATTTATGTAATTTTTCTAAAATACATGAATTTATAGTGAATAGTAAAATACAATAATTTATATTATAAATACAATTGAAGCAAAGTACACTATTATATAATTCATTGTTTGTATAAGAACTCTATTCTCAAACCTCACTTTCTTATTTTTATATAATTGATGATAATTCTAAACCAATTTATTGTATTGAGAAAAAATACTAAACAAACAAATTAAATATTCAAAAGACACTCCTATCTTCCACTATAGAAACTAACCATCACCCCTCTTCTCCTCACTCCTCTATGTCTTGAAGCCTGTTAAACATAACCCAAAATCTTATTCCTTATTTTCATCCCACATCCCGGATCTGTTTCATTTACCATAGTATCAAAAAACCATTCCCTAATGAGGTTATCAAGGAGGATTATTAAGATGTAAACCCTCTTCCCTTTTCTTTTAATTTCACTTTCAATTTAATTTATTTTCTAATATTATCCTCACATACCCTATCCAAATTATAATTATAACTTCATTATCATATATATACTAGAATGATATCATGTTAGTGGACTATCCTTCCTAAAACGTCTATTTCTCTCTCATTTATTAAAAAAATGAAATCATCGTGTGGGAGATAGCGATTTACAACCTTCGCGATCAACTGAAATTATTTCTCCAATTTATCATTAAAGGCTGGTCATCATTCCATTTTTTAGTAGAACCAAAATATAAAATATTTATTAGGATTTATATAATTTTCTAGAACAATTATATCTACCTGATAATAATTTATATTTCAAAACTAGATTGTGATGATCAAAATACCATCGTTATAATCTAAACAATTATCACTAACATTTTATCTAATAAATCATCCTCATAACATATAAAAATGAATTATATAAACATTTAAATATATTTTATTTTTATTATTTTCATATAAAATCAATAATGAATAATTATATCCATTCCACATGAATTCTATTATAAAAAAACAAGATAACTAATCATGAAAATTAATTCTCAAAGATGATGAAATTTAACTCTATAACTCTTTAATAAGGCCAAAAAAATTATAATTATAATTAAACTAAAACATGTATAATATTATTTGAATTAATTAACTAATGTATTAATTTTATTATCTATGACATAATTGTGAAGGGTAGAACACATTCAGACATAAGGTAAGGGTTTTCTCATCTCACATCCATTTTTGGGAGATATTTTTTATGCACCATTATTCCTTGTGTATGGTTTATGTATACTAACAATTGATGCATCATAACAAGAATCTATTTATTTTTTATGATATTCATGGTATTATTTAATGATTATTGAATTTTTCTCATATGATTCAATTGATTACAAAGTGGTAATGGATTATACACAAACCCCTGTTTTTTTCCTTCATGTTATTCTTTCACTATCCTTACAGATATTTAATACTTATTTATTTTTGTATTTTTATTAGAGATTATATTTATATGTTCTAAAATCATATATCCATATAATATCACCATTATTTTATCAGTATATACATTTTTTTAAAATGACCCCTTTTTAAATTTTCCTGATAAACAAGCTCGACTCAAGGGAACACCCTGAATTTTTACACATTTTCAAGTGCAATAAAAAATAGGTTTTAATAAACCATTATTTTCCTATGAAAACAATTTTGTGATGAATTTTACTTTACAATAATTATTTTATGAAATAAAACATTCCTCTCCGCATTAAAATCTCTTTATTGTTTCCCTTAAACCACTTTAAAATGTTTATTTCAAAAGATTCATAAAATATCTTTTTACATGATATCAATTCAGTTGGACATAATTTATGCCCTAAATATAACATCTATGTTATTACATTTTATATTCATGGATATATATTTTTACAATCGTATTATATGAATAATAGAAAATATTTCCAAAATTACTATATTGTCTAATGTAAAAAGGGGTTTTCTCTAATCCATTTAATTTTTATGATATATATACCTTGTTTAACACATATTACTTGAATGTGATGTATTTATTTCCCTTTTATATATCATATCAAGTATATAATTATTCTTCTTATAATCTAATGGATTATTATTTTAATGTTTCAAAGTCATGTGGGACACTGTGGAATGTTTAATGATTATATCCTCATGAACTTTTCAATTGAATCATTTAAATGTTTCTTCTTCTATATCAATATCCTTTGATGAATATTTAACATCATTGAGGCTTATCTCTTGTGATACTATATAACCTATTTTTTGAGGGTTTTTTATCAGTTTTCATTGTGTATGGTCCATTTGATTCCATTCATATATTATGGTAGAAATATTCACATTTTTATGCTAGTTTTTCAATAAGAAGGTTTAATTTTTTTATGTTTCTCCCTTTTAATATGAGGAATGTGTTGGAATTAGTAAGTGATGGGAGGGGCCCACTATATACCCTCTATAAATTGGTATGCCTATGAGACCTAATAGATATGGACTTCATTGGGGTCTTTCCCATTTTCAGACATGGTCTAGCATGAGGCCTTAATCATTTATAGATTTCTTGGTCGATGCCTTGACGGTATGTTTTAGTTGCCCCACATTATAAATTTTCCCATTATGAAACTATTAATTAAACATCAATGTGATTATTCAACTAGTACAATATCTATGGTTATGTTTTATTATGGAATTATGTATTCATCTTTTATTGCATTCATATTATGCTCAAGTATATTTTTAAAGGCATGTTTTTATAGTTGTTCTCCATGCCTAGTGTTTATGTTTATGATAATTTGTGCTAAATTAATTATCCTTATAGTTTATATGAGCTCACCACTTTATTATGTTTCTTTTCCCTATGATATGAAGAAGGAACCTTTGAATAATTTCTAAGGATTCCATTTATTTCATTTTATTTAGTATCATGTTATATTTTATTTTCCCAATGTATTATGGGTATCATTAATGTAATCTTGTCATCCAAGATGGCTAAATTGATCAGTTCATTAGGATTTGATTCCTTGTAATCAAAAAAATGTAATACATAATGAAATTTCTCCTAGTTTTTAGGTTCGGGGTAATACTTTTGGTATCAATGGATGTTTGGAATAAACCTTGGAAACTAAATTTAGAAAACATATATTAGATGACATAAACCTTAGATATAATTTGTGGATAAGTATAGAATAATATCCTTGAAATTTAGAAATGCGTATATTATGTGAGTCTTCCAACCAATACATCCATATATGGATACTAGAAGTGGACATGTTTCTGGAACAAAATTACCTAGTGGTAAAATCTCTAAAAAGTTGTTCTGGTCCTGACTAGGGGTAACCTGGTACATGACTAAGAACCTTACTGTGCACCTACTTTGACACTCCTAGGGGATATGAATAGAATAATTCACTTATTCATTACAAAAGATTAGTATGGATTTGAATATTTAATTAAAATGAATAACATGGGTTAAACCTAAGGTTGTTTTGGTTATAAATATGTTATCTGGATATTATATAATGGATAATAAATATTTTTCAATTTGACTATTGTTACTCACACTATGATTTATAGTTTTATTCAATGGATAGATCCCAAAGGCGACATGTTAAAATTTAACATGAATGAAAAGGTGGTGGTGATGAGAAACCAATATGTATGTGGATTTGAGTAAAATATATCATTTTCATGCCAAATAATTTTACCTGAAATATTATTAAAAACAAATACCTTAACCAACAACCAAACCCCCCCCCCCAATGAAGAGAATAATGTAGTTTTCTAAGAGCTCTCGTAGTAGAGACTAAGGATAAATAAAGCTAAATTTTCATAATGTAAGAAATGTGAAAGGAGAAACCAAGGAGTGTGACTCAAAGGAATGTGTAAATGCTTTATTTGTGGGAATGAAGTACATAAAGAAAAGAATTTACTATAAAAAAATTAAGATCACAATGGAAATAAATAAAACAAATCCCAAAAATAAATTTTTAGTATTTTACTTAAACTTAATGCACTAGGGAAATTTCTGAGGCAATTCAATATTCTATAGGATATCCCCAAGATCAAGGAAGGCCTTATCTAAAATTAAATGTATGATGTATTTATGTATAGAGTTTTTATTGAAAATAATATTTAAAATAGTTTTCTGTTATTGAACATATTTCAAGGACGTCAATCATATTTTTTTAGAGGGTATATGATATTTTTGAAAGGAAAAACCCTATGTCGGGTGACAACCTACCACATTTGGAAGGGCCTCAGTGTTTCAACCCATAACTGATGGGCCCCAAGGGTGAAGTGGCTACCATTAGGCTATATGAATTTCTAGTTATCATGAATTATTTTTTGTTAAAACATCTAAGGGAAAAAGTTTATTTTTATTTTAGGTAATTTTTTAATATAATAGAAATCTTTTTGATTGGAAAATGATAATTTGGTTAAGTGGTTTATTTTATTTCTGAAGATGTTCTGAATTGTTGGAATCTTATAGGAATTTGAAAAATAGAATATTTTTTGGAATAAATGTGGAATTATATTTTGGTGTCAAATATGATTTTATTGTGGACATATGGTTATATAGGTTATTTGTGGAAATGATTAAAATATCATGATGATTAGGTGATGCGGGTAATTAAATCTTTGGTATAAGTTATTAAGAGTTATCATTTTCATTTGGAAGACTATTTGAACTTGACCTTTTTATTTTGGGGTTATATTCTAGATGTTTTTGGAAGAATGACATTAATTTGAAAATTGATCTTTTATGAACATTGTGTTTTAAATTTTAATTTTGGATATTAATATTTTTTCAGTATATAATGGTTTATTATTTATGGTGAACTATCTTATCTTATTGTAACAATTTTTTATTTACTAATTGTATAAAAAAGTGGAATATATAATTAGAATTTAGTTGGATCTATGATCTACAGAACTTAATTGAAATTTTTTATGTTTGAAAAATTTATCATGAAAAGTCATTTCCTGGTATAAGGAATAAATTTTAAATAGATCAATGCACAAATAAATGATGAAATTATTCATATGAAATGGTAAATATGAAAGTATGTTTAATTTGTAAATTGATTATCTAGATTTTAAAGAAATCCCTCAATTCCTGGAAAATGATTTTGTAACAAAATGTTATTCTGGTATTTTTCTTTCTAAGAAATCAAATTTATTTTTACCCATTAGGAGATTTACACCTTTGTGACATTTAACATTCAAATGACCCTGTTTTCTATCACTCTCCATCAAAACATGATTGTTATATTATTCTTTCATGTACTAATTTTCACTTTACACTACTATTATAATATTCAAATGCATAGTTTTGTAGTACCCTATTCATTTCTCATTCCCTCTTATTAAGTGGAAATTTTTTTAACTTTAATTCCAAGGCCGGTTTCCCTAAATGGGATTTTCACATATCAGCCATTAATTTTTGAAGTGAGATTTTAAATTTCAAGGACATAATTTTGTGAAGGGGAGAATATAACAGCCCAAGGATTTAAAAATATATTTAATATATACTTTAATGAACCCAACACTATGTCTCATGAAAACAACACTTTGTTAATATAATTCATTACACAATATAGTTAGAATCTAGATATTAAACATGGTAATTTCAAAATTAATAAATATTATTTAATATTATTTATAATGGTATCACATAAATAAAACATATTTATAATGAAATGTATAATTATTGGTAAAATATAAAATATTTTTTGTTTCTGCGTAAAGTCTTGTGTTCTTTAATAGAGTATAAATTACAAATGTTAACAAATATTTTTCCATTTATTAACGGGTCAATTTTTAAACCAAGTGCCAAAAAATAATTTCGGGCATTGGAACACTTAAAAGTGTTTCTTTTGGACGTGGGTGAATGCCTGATAATTTTCAAGAGTGTCTGGATAATTCTCGGAAGCACCAGACCTGGAAAATTCCACATTAATGGATTTTTATGGGATTCAATTGAATTCGGTCCAACCCGTGCAACTTACCCCATATAATTTTTTAATTATTATAATTAAATCATATTAAATGGGAGATTTGTGTTTAAATATAATATTTTGTTAATAATAATAATGTTATTATTAATATTATGGTGTCATAAATTATTTTCTGGTCAAAATATTTTAATTGGATTTTTAATGGGGTGTAACTTTTGGGCGAAATTAAGGTGGCTTTTAGGAATCTCAGTTAAATTTTTTAAAATGAGGAGTTCAGATTTAATAAAGAAGAATTTTAAATAAATGGTGATTTTATATTTAATGAGATAATATTTTAATGGTTATTGTAATAATAATTATATGGAAATTATTATTATTGTTATGATAATAATCATTAATAATGGTAATGAACTTATGGGTTCTATTTAGGTTTTAGGATAGTAATTAAATAGGGTAAAAACACCTTATTCTTCTCTCTCTATGGGTTCTACATACACCGGAGCATCCTCCCTTCAAAAACACTAACCAATGACACTCTCCTTCTTTCCTCCTCTAGGGATGAGGTCCTTACTTCATAGGGTGCATCCTCATCCTGGTCGTGGTTCACACCAGCACACGACCCCCCCAGACAACCCCAAACCGCAGTGTACTTTGATCCAGGTAGAACCGATGTATGACACCCCCCCATCCCCTTTTAAGCGAGAAAGATAGCCCCTTCCACTAGGTGCACACCTTCTGATCTGGACCCTCCTACTAGGAAGCACCTCCTTGGAAGAATCACCTTGCGGTGAGACCTCCTCCCTCGGACGAACCCCCACCAACAAACTGTTTTCTCCCCCGGGCAGAACCACCATAGTGCACACCACCCATGGTGCACATGCCATCCTTTTGTGGTTACGTTTTCCTATTTTTCATCATGGATTTGGTCTGATCCTTCAAGGCATGACATTCTCCCATGTTGTTCTTCTTCGCTTTGCCAATTCGACATGTTTTCGATGTCCAATTTCATTTCGACCAACTGTAGGGTTTGAAACAAATCCCATATTTTAATTTTCATCCTTTATTATGTTGTCGAAATGGTGTTTTGGGGTCCTTTTTCTATAATCCATCATTCGCTTCCAAAGGTGGGGTGGATGAACTCTGATTATTTCACCGCCTTTGTTTCGAGTAAGACTTATACACCATTGTTGTGTTTCGAATCATTCTATTAAGATTTTGGTAATGTATATGAGTTCCTTATACCTAGTTAGAGGTAATTTGGTCCTTTCATCTTTGATTCTAGGTAGCTGTTTAATATATTGAATTTATGTTAATCCATGTTGTAGACAACGTGCACACACATATATATAAAGGTGTGCACGTATACAACTGATGACCAGTTGTTGGTAGGTTGCACCGTTTGTCATGTTTCTGAGTATTTAATTGGTTCCACCATGAGGTAAGATCATTTTTCAACTCCCAAATGTTATTCATTTAATTAATAAAATGAATGTTTCACTTTTTTGGTATTAAAATTATGTTGTGAAGTATTTATATGGAATTCAATTCAAATATGGATTTAGGAAGTTTGATTGTGTTTTTAAAAAGTGATAAATTATATGTTGATTCACGGATTTTAATGTTATTAAATACTGCTTCCCACGTGAGATAAATAAGGACATGACTATGTATTGGTTTTAAGCATGTATTATTGAATTTCTTAAAGTGATATAATTAAATAATTAAATGATGGGATAAAATAATTTTAAAAAAAATTATTAATTTGATAATTAATTTTGGTTTAATTGATGTAATTAATGGTGAATTAATTTTGGTATTTTTTAGTATTTTATTTAAATAATTAATTGTGTAAATTAAATACGAAGATTTGATATTTAGAATGAGATAATTAATGTTTGTAAAATTTATTTTGGGATATGATTTTTTTGTAGATTAAGTAATTAATGGATTAATTATTGGTAATGTGTACTTAGATAATTGTTTCATTCACTATTAGAATTAGTATATTTAATTAACTGATTGGTTTATTTAGGTAATTAGGATAGTTGATTGGTGAATTAATTTTCATGTTTTTGGTTATGGAATTGGGACAATTAAATGTTGTGTTAATCATCTAGTTGACTTTATTGTTGTTAAGAATAATTTATTTTTAATTAATTATTAATAATTGACATGTTGAATGGTTAATTGATTATAGAATTATGTTATTATAGACTATTTTTGTTAATGAGTTCTCGAATTAATTAATGGATTTGATTTATTTAACCTAGGTATTAATTAATGGATGGTTTTGGTGTGTTAGACAGGACATTCTACACAAATGATAAATATATACGTTTGATTGATAAATGGGTTGTGAGACAGGGACTGATGCTCCAACTACTCATGGGGTGAAATACATGGCGTTCTATATCCATCTTTCATGTAAATATATTTTATGGGACACAAAATGATACTCCAAATACTCAGGTTGTAAGACAAGGACAGATGCTCCAAATATTCATGAGGGTGCTAGACATGATGATATACACTCATTTAATTGACATTAGACTTTGGGTTCAATTTGTCATACATAAACTGAATTAAATGTTTAATGAAAGCTGGTGTGATGTAATGATTTGTGTTTGAATATGGGAATTACTTTAGACCTTGGCCTAGCTGAGGCATGTATTGAGATACGGCTATCCAGGGGAACCCTGTAGCGAATCACTATATACAGTGGATGGGCATAGACTTATGTACTGGTTGGTTGAATAACTATTTTTAGTGGAAATTCTCAGATATAGTATATTAAATATTAATGTAAATATCTTTTGGTGTTTTATCCAAGAAAAGAACAATCTTGTATTCAGTCTTTATTGTTATTACTTAGATGGACTTTAGAGACATCAGTTGTGAGTTAATTATAAAGGGAATGACAGGCTTAGACTATATATCCAGACTTATATAATTTAACGAGGTTTGAATATTTGATAAATGAAAATGAATGTGTGATGACTGTTGTGTCTGCATGACAAACGTATAGAGAGGATCAGACACCCCTAGAGGGCGGAAGCGAGTTCTTGTGTATATAGATACATGGAACTGCTTACATTATTATATATTTCTTTCACACTATTTAAACTATCTATTTAATATTCGAATTTTTGGGTAGACACCAGTGGTCCCGTCCTACTATGATTTATATCACACACCCTACTCGGGCGTCCAATGAAATGGGTTACCCGATTAGAATCTAATTGGTTGCTGGATTGTGCTATGTGCATACACTTAAGAGATAGGATCAGAGGTATGAGAGGAAGCTTAGGATGCTCGAGGAGATCACCCTCAGATCTTTGAGTCATTTTTTATATATTTCATTAATTATATTTAATGCATGATGAATTTTTTATTTCTTTTATAGTTTAACAAACATAACATGAACACATTGTATAACATTGGCATTAGTAATTTTGTTTTATACAAGATTTATAAAGTTATAGCATCCGCATATTTTTTGTTATTCACATAACTTCTTCTATTTATTGATATTGTCCAATGTTTTTACTCTAATGGGAGGGTATAGTCACCCCACTAACTATACTTATACGCTCACTTCTATTCGGAATACTCTAGCATATGGAGAGATGTGCTTAAGGACATGTGGTGACTGGTCCCACCACTAGTTCAGGGTTGTGCCGAGTCGAGACGTTACAATGTTGTATCAGAGGGGGTTTCTTTTCCATTGTCTTACTATTTTGGGGTTTGTATATAGAAGACTAGGAATTTGTTAGCTCTTGGGTTAATGGTCGTGCTTAGGACTGATCACCCCATGTATGTGAAATAACCAAATGGATAGGGATGGGAATTGATGTTTGTAGTATTTGATGTTACAGTTGATATAATTTAACCTTGAGTGACTGGTGTATTTTATACTGCTTATTGATTTAGATAATTTTGAAAAAAAAATTTGCTAATAAGGAAGAAATGTTACATATATACATCCTCATAGAAAGGTATAGGTTCACATGCCACACATAAATACCATTCCACATATTTTCATTAGTAGGATGTCTGGTAATATGGATTTTTTGCCTTGAAAATGTTCCATTCCTTGTACTTATTTATCATGACTTTTTGAATAGTATCATTCTGTGATAGATTTAACCTCATGGGTGTTTATATGCCTTACTGCCTCTATGATTAACATGTTTTCTAATTGGTCTATGCATCTGTGTTATAACATGTTGTTCTGTTACAACTTATGATAACAAGTTAGAGATGTTTTGATGTGTGAAAGGATGGATAAATTTAAAATTTTAAAAGAAAATTGGATATATTAAATGGGATCCAAATTCCAGTGGTAAGGTGTATGGGTTCCATATTTACGGATATATTGACATCCATGTGATTGAATAATATAACCATAGTATGTTTGAAAATGGTTATGAATGAAAAAGTTTGAGGTGGTTGATTTTTTTAGAAACCATATTGAATAAATGGGACCATCAGGGGTCTCTTTTTTTAAAATAATTTAGATGTGAAATTTAAAATTTATATATGGAAAAACTAAATGATAAATGATTAAAGAGGATGTTTGTGATTGCATTCTTATTTTTCTGTAGGTCATTGTTTTGAAAACCAAGTGACTAGTTATGAAACATTAATTGTGGGTTTGTTGAAATCCATTCAAGTGTCTAAATTTTGAAAATAATTACAGAAATGGATAAAATGAAAATAGGCCTTTTGAACCTCGTGATTAGGGTTTTTCAAGAACAAGAGAGTGGGTCGGAATTTATGTTTTATTAGGGGATAACCAATGGTAGGTAGCCATATAATGTTTTGGGCGTTATGGTATGTTCATACCACAACACTGGATGAATTTTTGGGACTCGAGTGTTTTTAAATTCCTATAGGTTTATGTTATGGATTTTATGATCAATGTTTGATGTGGTGATTGTGGTTCGAGGAACATCACACGCATGAACTAAGGTAATCTAATATAGCATGATGGTGAGTAAAAAAATCTTTTATTACAATGAAATAGAAAATCCTAATGTGGGTAATGATGCACCGGTAAGCTTTGAAATAACATGAATACCATTGATGATATAGGAATTGAGGTTTGGTTGGTGATGTGTCGGCAGGAGAAGCTGAGAATTTTGTGTAAAAAGTCAACCCATGATAGTACGACTAATCTTTTTGAGACCTGAGTTTTCTCTTAGTGTGCTCTTTCAAAAGATACGAGCATGTCCCCTATCTTGACATCATTATGGAGATATTAAGATAATGTTGGTCTTACACCATGCTAATGTTTTAAATGTTGTTGGGATTGATGAGTGGTTGTTATCTGGGTTGTACGTGGGATGCATGGTTTCATTAGGTTGCTACTTAATTCATGTTGGTTAGCATTAGTGTTTTCTTTATTTAATATCCTTGCGATGAATTAACTTGGTAATGTCATAAGATATATTGTAAGGACATTAGTGTACATGCAGTTGGTGACTTAATTACTTTAAATGGCACGACACCAGTTTTATAGTGAGTGTTGGTTTTGGGAACATAATGTTATTCTAAGAAACCATGCACAACCAATTTCTATTGATCGATCAATATTAGACCTTTTTTGTTAATTAGGTCTCTATAATGGCCTCATATGGAAGCTATTTTTCAAAGATATTTTTCTCGGGTTTTAAGGAATTAAGCGGTTGGAATTATATTTTGGTTAGTAGAATGTTTGGAATTTTTAAATGTAACATCTTTGTTCAAATAGAACCTCTCAAACATGGTGTTTCAGAAGCTGTTGTAGTAGTTCCTGATGACTTCTCAGGGACAATACATTTTTAAGGTGGGTATATTGTAATGTCCCATATTTTTTAACCTGGATTAAATTATGTTGGTTTTCAAAAACAAAATTCCATTTATTTAAGGTTTAGTTTTTAAACATAGCTTGGGATATTATTTTTGTGTCTTAGAACACTTAAAGGTGACATTTTTTGACTTGGGAGAATACCTGATAATTTATACGGGTGACCTGATAAGTCTTGAGATCACCAGACCTATAAAATTCCACATTAATGGATATTCACGGGTTGTGCACAGTTGCAGTCCAACCTCTGTAGCTTACCTGGTTTAATTTTTTATTTATTTTCATTAAATAGTTTAAATAAGATATTTGTGTTTAAATACAAGAGTGTGTTAATAAAAATAATGTTATTTTTAATAATTTGGTGTCATAAATTATTTTTTCTCCAAATTATTTTAATTTTATGTTTAATGGAGAGTAACATTAGGTGAAATTAATGTGTATTTTGGGTATCTCAAAGAAACGTTTTTTTAAATGAGGTGTTAAAATTTCCTGAATATGCTTTTTAAAAAAAAAATCGAGTGTAGATTTAATAAGATAAAATTTTATTGGTGATATTAATAATTATATTATGGCTATTATTATTATTTTTATGAAAATAATCATTAATAATTGTAATGATTTTATGGGTTTTATTTATGCTATAGGTTAGTAATTAAATAAGGGGAAACCCCCTTGTTCTTCTCTTTCTGTGGGGTGGGATACAAAAAAGAGAACCCTCCCCTTAGAAACCTTATCCAACGGCACTCTCATCCTTTCTTCCTGCATGGTTGAGTGCCTTCCTTCCCATGGTGAATCATCCTCCTAGCAGTGGTTCATAGCAGTATGTGTCCCCACGGACGACCCCCTATAGTAGCGTGATTCGACCCGGGAAGAACCACTGTAGCACACGGCCTCCCCCTTCATCCCCTATGAGGCGTGATGGACAAACCCTTCCACCAGGTGTGCACCTCCTACTCCGGGCCCTCCTCCTAGGTAGCTCCTCCATGGCTAGATCACCTTGTGGTGAGATCTCCTACCCCGGCTAGACTCCCAGAAGCAGTATGTTTCCACCTTTTGGGTGATCTATCGTAGCGCACACCACCTATGGTGCACCATCCAACCTTATGCGGTAAATTCCTCCCATTTTTCTTCATAGGTTTGGTATGATCCATCATTTCATTATTTTCTCTCATGTTTTTCTTCATCGCTTCGGTGATTCGACATGTTTTTGTTGCCTAATTTCATTCCGATAGATTTTAGGGTTTTGATGGAAATACCATGTTTTGATGTTCTTCCTTCAAAAAGGTGTAAAAATGGTGTTTTGGGGTCCTTTTTTCCATAATACGACATATTCCTCCCAGGGCAAGGTTGATGATCTCTTATTATTTCATCGCCTTTGTTTCTGGAAGTCTTATACACCGTTATTGTGTTTCAAATCATTCAATTAAGAGTATGATAATGTATATAAGTTATTGGTAAAAAGATAGAGGTGCATTGGAAATTTTTGATTTGATTTTGGGTACCAATTTAATATATTTAATTATTTTAATCAATGTAGTAGACAATATGCCAAAATATATATGTATATATATATGTACATACATACATACATACATACATACATACATATATATATATATATATATATATGAAGGTGTACGCACATGTGACTATAAACCAATTGTAGATTGATTTCCACCGTATGAAACGCTGCTGAGTATTGAATTGGTTCCACCCAAATGAAGAATCATTTTTTAATTCCTAAAAATTAATAAATGCATTAATAAATTTATTGATGAACTTTTTTGGTTTTTAAATTATGCAGTGATGTTTTTATATTGAATTACATTCAAATGTTCATTTAGTAAGTTTCATTAAATTTCTAAATGTGATATGTGATATCTTAATACATGTCTTTTCACATTATTAAATGATTCTTCTTGTTTGAGATAAATGAGGACATGACCATGGGTTGGTTTTATTCATGTATTGTTTAATTGGTTGAAGTGATACAGTTAAATTATTAAACGATGCGATAAATAATTTTTTTTAAAAAAATTAATTAATGTGATAAATCATTTTGGTATAATTGACGTAATTGATGGTGAATTTATTGTGTTATTTTATAGTGAATAATTTTAATAAATAATTTTGGAAATTAAATATTGAGAGTTGAGATTTACAATGAGATAATTAATTTTTTGGAAAATTAATTTTGGGATGTGATTTGTTTTGTAAATTAATTAATTGAAGGATTAATTAATGGTAATGTGTAATAAGTTAACTATTGTATAAAATAATATATTTATTATATTTAACTAGTATATTGGATTAGAAACATAATTAGGATAGTTAATTAGTGAATTAATTATCATATTTTTAGTTGAGGAATTGGGATAAAAAAATGGAGTTAATCATCTAGTTAACCTGCTTGTGGTTATGTATTATTAATTGGTAATTAATTATTAACTTATGAGATGTTTAATGGTTAATTTATTGTAGAATTATTTTATTGGAGATTATTTTTGTTAATTAGTTGTCAAATTAATTTACAGATGTTATTAATTTAATTTATGAATTAATTAATGGATGGTTTTTTGGTGGTAGACATGACATACTAAACCAATGATAAATATATATGTATGAATGATAAATGGGATGTGATAGAGGTACTAATGGTCCAAATACCCACAAGGCGCTAGACCTGGAATTCTAGATCCAACATGAAAGAAATATTCTTTTAATGGACATGGACTAATGCTCCAAATACCCATGGGTTGTGAGATAGGGAATGATGCTCCAAATACTCACGAGGGTGCTAGACATGACGATCTACACACATTAATTGACATTGGAATATGTGTCTAACTGGTCATAAATTAACTTAATAAAATGAATTATGAAAGAAGTTGTTATTTAATGATTTATGACTAAATATGGAAATGGTTCAGACCACGGCATAGCAAAGCCATGTATTGAGATACGAGTGTACAGAGGAACCAAGGTGAAAATCACTTTGTATAATGAAAGAGCTCAAATTTTGGTATTGGTTGGGTGAATCAATATTTTTAGTTGATGGGATTGGACATAGTATATAAAAGATAAAATGAAATCTCTTTCGACGTGTTATCCAAGCCAACGTACAAGTTTGGATTCACTATTTATTTTGACTGCTTAGATGGTCTTTAGAGACATCTGTTGTGGGTGACTTATACTAGAAAGGTCGGGCTAGGCCAGATATTGAGACTTATATAATTTAATAAGGTTTGAATATTTGATAAATTAAAATGAATGTGTGATGACTGTTTTGTAAGCATGAAAAATTAATAATGAAGGTTGAGACACCATCTTAGGGTTGAAGCAAGTACTTTGGTATATTGTTACATTGTACTTATTACATTATTTGTGCATGAATTACCACTATTTAAATTATTTATTGGATGTCTGGATTTGGGGTAGAAACCAGTGGTCCCATCTTACTGAGATTTATATCTCACACCCTACTCGGGCTGCCATTGCATAGGGGTACCCAAGTAGACTCCATTTGGTTGCAGGATTGTGTTGTTTGTATAATCTTGGGAGATATAAGAAAAAGAATGAGTGGAAGCTCAAGATGCTGGAGGATATCACCATCAGGGATTGAGTAATTTTTTATTAAATTATTTAATTATACGTAAAGCATGCTGTATTGTTTATCTCTTTTATAGTTGTACCATCATAACATGCATGCATTGTATAACAATGGTGCTACCATTTTGTTTTATACAAGATTTATAAAGTTATGTCTTCCGTTGATTTTTCTTTATTCACACTACTTTCTCCATTTCCTAGTATTTTCCACTGTTTTTACTTTGATAATTGGGTCTAGTAATCCCACACACTATCCTTTGAGGCTTTCTACTAGAAGAAAGCCTGTAGCATATGGGGATACACACTTGAGGACATGTAGTGATTGGTCCAGCCCCTGGTTTAAGGGAGAGCCGGGTTGGGACGTTAAAATTAGGAATGTCCAAATTAAATTAGGGTGATTTTTTTGTATTTTTCTGTGAAGATTCATTTTTTAGTAAATACAGAAAAATAATGCGTTGTAGTTAAAAACTGTGTCTTTACTTTAAATAATTGTTTTAATTGATTTATAATGTCACAATATATCAATTATATATATTAATCATATGTATATCATTGGAATCGTTTTTTATTTTGAAAATTATATATAAAAACCTAATGATCATTTAAATTCATTTACCCTACTTCTGGCCACACTTGTTTGATTCGCATTAAATACAGTTTTACCAAAATTTGTATTGGAATATTAAAATATGGAAGTACATCATTACGATCATTATGATTTTTAGAGTTTAAAAATATCAACATAATTTTATGGTGAACTATAACGTTATCAATAGGGATAGTAATGTTACCTTTATGAATAATATTGTTACCCATATGAATATTAATATGAACTTAATTAATATTAACCTCACCCATGAAAATATAAATAAAATTTAGGCACCATTTAAATGAATGATAATATTTTAATAATTAATAATTAAGTGTTGGTATTTTATTGAGTATTAATTAATTAATTAAAATTTTATAATTAATAAATTTATTTAAAATGAAGTTAATTTTCAGAAAATTTATTACTAAATAAATATATTTTTTCTATTATTTTAGGATAATTTAATGAGACTTTATGAACGTTTCATGGTGTTAAAAAATAAGATTTAATTTTTAAAACTGTATTATCCGAGAAAATGATGAATTTAACTAAAAATTAAATTTCTTATATTTATAAAATCATTTTGATAACATAGATTCCATTTTTTATTCATAATACAAAAAAATTGTTATGGTGATTTTTTTGATTTTTCTAAAATACATGATTTTTTTGTGAATAGTAAAATAGGGTAATTTACATTATAAATGCATTAGAATCTAAACAACTATTCCTTGAGTTGTCATTGTTGTTATAACCTAGATATTGAACCTCTTTTATTTATTATAACATATTTTATTTTAATTATAAATATATTACTAGTCTTGATCCAAAATAAAAACAAATGAATTGAGTATTCAAAAATCAGTTCTCTCATCCACTATAAAAAGCACCCTCACCCCCTCTTCTCCTCACTCCTCTAAGCCTTGAAGTTAATAAATGTTATTCAAAAAATAATATTCTCCAATATCACCCCACATTCATGTGTTCTTTTTCTTACCAAAATACTAGAACCCCTTTTCCTAGGGAGGCTCTCGACAAGTCTAATTCCAGAGGCAAGCCCTCATCATTTTTCTCTTAAATTCATTTTCAATTTACATTATTTTTACTTTTTATCCTCACATAACCTATCCAAAGGACCATGATAACCATAGTATCATATATATATTGGAATGATATCATGATAATGGAATATCATTACTCAAACTACAATATATATTTATATATATCTTAAAAAATGAAATCATTGTTAGATAGGTGCCGATTTACAACCTTCGTGGGTGACAAACATTCGGTCTTGAATTTCTCCTTCAAGGCTAGTCATGAAACCATTTTTAAGGGTAAAAAGGATTAAAAAATATGTATCATGTTTTATTTAATGTTCTTTAACCAGTGTATATATCTAATACTAATTCATATAATAAAACTCGTTTCTGATGTTCTAAATATATCCATAATAAGCTAAATGATTGTCATTAATGTTTTATATAATTCATAATCATGATACCCTAAAAGTAAATTAATTATATACCCAGTTAATCTTAAATTTGTTCATTAGTATAATAAAAAATCAATTTTGGAGAAATATATATGTTCCACATGAACTCTATTACTTATAAACAAGTGAATCGATCAAGAAAACTATGAAAATGAATGCTCTAGAACAATGAAATTAAACTCTATAACTCATCAATATGGCCATAAAATGAACATAATTAATCTAAAATGAAATTGATACATGTATAAATTGATTTGAATTAAATAATTAATGTAATTTTTTTGATAATCAAATACATTAAGGTTAATTGAAAAATACATTCATACATAATGTAAGGGGGTTCCAATCTCACTTGCATTTTTTTGCGGGATACTACTTATTCCCCACTATTCCATGGGTAAGGTGTATATATACATCTAATTGATGTAATATATCATGAATTTATTTATTTTCAATAAATTCAATTTATTATTTTATGGTGATTTATTTTGGTGCATATGATTCGATTTATTACAAACTCGTAAAGGATTCTCTCTGAACCCACATTTTTTCATTCGGGTTACTCAATTTCCTATTGTTACCTAGATGTAATGATTATTTTTATGAATATTTTTTATATATTTTAGTTATATATACCAATATTATATATCCAAATAATATAATCATTCTTTGATGAGGATATACATGTATTAATAAGGATCCATGCTCAATTCTTCCCGATAAACAAAACCGATTCATGGGAATGTCTTAAATTCTTATGTGTTTCCATGTTTAGTAAAAAATAAATATTAAGACACCATTGTTTTTCTAAAAACACTAATTTTTTCATGAAAAATAATTTTTTTTCATTTTAACTTTTATGAAAACAAACATTTTTCTCCACTTTAGGATCCCTTTAATATTTTCCTTAAACCACTCTAAAATGATTTATTTCTAAAGTTTCATAAGAACTATATTTACATTATTTCAATTCAGTGGGACATAATTTAGTCCTAAAATATAATTTCAATATCATAAACTTTTGTTTTATTATATATGTATGTTTACAATCTAATTTTATGAAAAATACAAATGTTTTTCTAAAAGAAGTCTTCTTTCAAAAGAAAAAAGGGGTTTTCTCATCTTAATTTATCTTTTATGATATATATTCCTTCATCAACATTTATTACTTCAATATGATGTAGGTGACTCCCTTTTATAAATCATATAAATAGTATCCTTATTTTAATTATATTATAAGAGATTAACATTTGAATTTTTGAATGTGGTATGCGATACTTTGGAATGTTTAAAGATAATTTCCTCGTGAACTTTTCAATGGTATCATTTAAAAGTATTACATATATGTCAACATCCATTGTTGAATATTATACTTCATTGAGGTTTATATCATATATTACTATCAAAAATATGAGTTTTATGGTCTATGATTAGATTGACTATGGATGGGCCATTTGATACCATTCAATGATTCTGGTTTAATTACTCATATTTTGTATGCTAGTTCTTCCAAATTAATATTTATATATTTTTTATTTTTCACCCTTTATAAATGAGGAATCTATTGAACATACTATGTGATGAAAGGAGCCCACTATATCCCCCTGACTACTTGGTATGTCTCTAGAGAAAAATAGATATGTACATGGCTGGGCCCTTTCTCTTTTTCAAATATGGATTTGGTTGATGCCTTAATAATTTTTTTGTTTTTTGGCCAAGGAATTGGTGGTATGTTTTAGTTGTCCTACATTATGAATTATCTAATTGTGAAACTAGTTAATGACATTACATGTGATTATTCGACTAGTAGAATATCTGTGGTTAAGTTTTATTATCTAATTATTTATTCATCTTTTATTCCTTTCATATTATGATCATGTATATTTTTAATGGAATTTGTTTTGAGTTATTCATCCTACATAGTTTTTATGTTTATTATAACATCAGATAAATTTCTTACCATTATTTTGAATCTAATCTCACCCATTTCTTATGTTTATTTTCCCCAGGTTATGAACAAGAAAAACGTGAGTACACTTTCAAGAATTATTTTTATTTCCTTTTCTATAGTATCATGTTATATTTTCTTTTCTCAATGTATTAAAGTGTTTCTTGAATGAGATATGTTATTCCAGGAGTGCTAAAATTATCTGTGTGTTGTGATTTGATTCCTTGTAATAAAAAAACACAATAAAACAATGCAGTGTCTCTGGTATTCTAGGGTCTAAGTGTTAAAAAAATATGTGTTTTATCAAAATCATATTTTATTAAAAAGGTTTTAAAATTGTTTTAATGTTATCGAATGATGTTTAATAGAAATATTTACCCATGTATTAACATTTTTTTAAAAAAATTAAAAGATATTTTCTCATCCATTTCTAATCAGTACACTTTTCACAACAATTAATGTGATAATGGTATATTTGGTAATTATATAGTTACTCACCTTAATGAAATTAATTTCCATGATGTTTCCTTTTTATGTTTAAAATGTTATTTTTTCAAGAATTGTTTTTCCAAATGTTCATGAAATTTATTGATTTTAAAATGGTTTTCAAAAATAATGGGTTTAAAGAGAACATTATGATTAAAATTGTTTTTAGATTATTTTCAGGGATTATTTTTTTCTTCAGTTTATTATTATCAAAGAAAAATATTTCAATGAGTCCAATGATTATATTATAATATTTAAAAATATTTTCAAAGAAAAAAGTTACAAAATGTTTTCATGATTATTTATGAATTATATAGGGTTATTTTTATGGAAAATGGTCTACAAAATATTATATATTTTAAAAATAAAATTTCAAAGTGAAATTACTATTATCCACAGGAAATTTTTTAAATGATTTTCCCGGATCCCTTTATAACATTTCTAGGTTTATTCAAGGAAAAGGATTTCATAAATATTATTTGTTTGAAAAATTCAGTTTTCATGAAATTTTATATTCCATGTTATCTTTCTAAATCCTTCACCATTTATGATAACATCCTTGGTTATAGTTTCTGATTTACTATGGATATGATACAGGGATACCATTTATACTATTCATATGTATTTTCAATGTTTTTTTTATATTTATATCTATCAAACCAATTTCCCTTCAATGTGAGATACAATGATAAATTCTTATGTATATCGCTTCCTTTAATGTGTTATTTTAGGGTGAAATGAATAGGAAGCCTGTATATTGTCCATAGTTTATGACATGATTATATATTTTTGATACCCATTTTTTTTCATTGGTAATTATATGATGTTTATGAAACCCATCTCTTTTTAAGGGTTATGATGGGAGGAAAATATTATTATCTTGTGGAACATGTATATATGATTTCTTTATATGATTGGTGGGACCTATGTCTCCCACCAATTAATTAAGTAAAGATTTATATCTAATTAGATAATTATGGGATTCAAGTTGATAGGAATTATAAACTATGGGGGGATGGGGCAATGAGATCCACTATGGGGAGATTGGGAATCCCAATACACTATGGGAATATGGGGAAACCTAATCCCTTATAAGGAAAGAACTATAATTGGGAATGATAGTGTGTCCCTCAGAGTAGGTATAGTCCCCATTAAGTTCCCTGATATGTTCTAGCAATGCATCTTGAATTATAGGGAATCATATTACAAGATTATGGGTATTTCACAATTCTATTAATTATTCCTATGTTATAGTATCATTTAATATTATATTTTTTCCTATATGATTAATATATTATAATAAGATAATATTTTTACATTTTTCGTTATTATGATATTTGATATAATGGATACGATCTTCTAATGTTGTGATCCCATTTCATACCCTTATTCTCATATTTATTTATAACTGTCCCATTTTCTACACTTACTGAGAATGTGAGCTCACCACTTTTGTTGTTTCCTTTTATGTGTTATGAAGAATTGGTTTTATGTATTATTAATAAGCGGATAGATCATTGAGGGAAATAATATTGATCATTAAAAGAGTTGGATAATTTTTGTTAAAAGTTACCAATGGCACTAAATTAAAAAGGTCTTCAGGCATATGATTTTTCAATGTATTTTGTATCCTAAAAAAGTGATTTAATTCCTATTTAGAATATGAATAGGTTTTTATAGTAGTTATTACAGAAAATGTTAGTTATCCATTGGAAACTAGGATTAGAAAAATTAAGGGATACTCTAAGAACTTGTCTATGTATAAGACCAGGGACAAGGAAGAGTATAAGAAAATATCCTAGAATTTTGGTAAAAGATAGAGTAATAATTTATTAGAAATAAATCCATATCTTCATAGTAAAAGTGGATGTGGTTCTGGAATATATATACCTAGGAGTAACAACTCGGACAAGGTGCATGAGGCCTGACTTGAATGTATCCTAGTATATGAAAATGACCCTTACTTTGCACATGGTTTGACACTCTATAGGTATATTCTTTAATAATTTAAAAACACTTCATAAACCATTATGATGGTTTTAATAATAAGGTGGATTTAAATAAACTATGATATATCATATGTCTCATAGATAAAATAATGTTTTATAATTTAGATATCCTATAAGTTATATTTTTCATGATTATGTGGCTCCTATCAATGAAATTTTTTGTCACATAATGATTTATTGTTCAAGACAAGTGGGAGAACAAAAAGGAACTGGTTTAAAGATTAATTTGATAAAAAAATTATAATTATCAGGAAAATTTGATGATCACAGGTGTGAAGGACATTTCAATCACACATAATCTGTTTCCATGCAACATTATTACAAATGTCAACATTAAACATCCCTTGGACCCACCAAAGATGAAAATAAAGGATTTATTTCATGTGTTTGGGTAATAGAGACCATGGAGAAAAGAATATTAAGATTCTTACATGTAAATAATGTGCGACAAAGTTGCCATATAAATGTCTCAGTGGAACATGAATATTTTTTGACTTTGGAGAAGAAGGATACAATGCAAGTAAATATGAAGAGAAAATAATAAAAAATATGTTAATGCAATGAATGTGAATGTTTTCGTCACTAACACATCATCAATGGTTAATTTGTTTTATGTGTGGGATGAATGATCATTATAAAAATAAATTTACCAAGTGGAATGATCATGATGAGAATCAGTACGGTGGTATGAGTAATATTTGTATTTATACTGATGATGAGACTAAATGTACAATTCAAAAAGAAAGATGTATTATATAATAGGATTTGGTAACCATGATAATGCCTTATGGATGAAGTGTATTAACCTAAGTGTTTATGTATTTGGATTCAATAATTATGATCTATGAAATATATAAGTGTTTTTCATGTTATGTTTTTCACTAAGGATTTATAACAATATGTTGAATGGTTCCAATGGAATAGAAAATTGATTTAATAGAAAAGTGATATTCATGGGTAACACATGATTTATGGAAATATAACCCATAAATATGTTCTTAATGATATGATAATGATGTTGGATACCAATAAGTCGGTTTTATAGTACATATTATCTTGAATCTGATAGAGGATTTGTTTTAAAAAAAGTGGTTTATGTTATCATGGATGATGTTTACAACTTCTTGTATTCAAGGAATATATCCAGTAATATTTGGAATAAGGTATAATCTATGTTTTTGAAAATAATTTATGTTAATATATTTTATGATAATTTTCAAAATATTTATCGTCTTGGGATAAAATAAAAAAAATGAATTAAATATTCAAAAATCACTTCTCTCCCACACCATAAAAACACACACCACCCCTTCTATTCCTCACTCCTCTAGGTCTCTATGATTTTTCATGCTCTACCAAAATCCAATTCCCTGGTCTCTCCTAACATCCATGATATTTTGGTCTTACCAAAATTCCAAAACCATTTCCCTAAAGAGGTTCTTAAGGAGGATAATTCAGTAGGTAAACCATCTTCCTTTTTCTTTTATTTTCATTTTTAATTTACTTTTTTCCTTATCATATACTCACCTCTCCTATTCAAATGATAATGATAAATATAGTATCATATATATACTATAGTTATATCAAGTTAATTTATTATCCCTCTTCAAACTACTATATATCTATCTCTTTTATTTTTATGTATCAAAATCATAATTCGAGTGGTGCTAATTTACATCCTTCATGGATGACAAACCTTCGTTCTTCCATTTCTCCTTCAAGGATGGACATCATACCATTTTTTATGTCGAAAATTATTAAAAAATACTTATTATTACTTATTTAATGTTTTGGAACCTGTATATATACCTAATACTATTTCATAAGATAAAAGTAGATCCTAATGAAAGAAATACCATGGTAATCTAAACAATTATCACTATTGTTTTATCTAATAACTCGTCCTCATAGAATGTGAAAAAATTAATTATATGTCCATTTAATCAGTTATATTTTTATTAGTATAATAAAAAATAAATTATTGATAGTTATATTCATTCCACCTGAACTCCATTACTTAAAAACTAGCGAACTAATCATGAAAACCATGAAAATGAATGCTTCAGAATGATGAAATTAAACTCTATAACTCATAAATAAGGCCATAAATGAACATAATAAAACAATAATAAAACAAATAACTGTATAAAATAACATGACTTAATTAATAAATGGATTTAATTTCATCATCTTGGAAATTAAGGTCAAGTGAAGAACACATTCAGACATACGGTAAGGGTTTTCTAATCTCACTTCCATTTTTGTGAGATATTTCATATTACCCACTATTCATTGTGTGTCTTGTATGTATAAATTTCATTTACTTATTATATCATGAATTTATTTATTTTGATGGTATCCAATTTATCATTTTATGATTATTAATTTTGGGGCATATAATTTAATTGATTACAAATTGCTAAAGCATGATACCTAAACCCCCATTTTTCATTTGGGTTACACTTTCTCTACCCTTAATGAAATTTATTGCTACATTATTTTTCAATATATATTCTAAATTATGAGTATATGTTCTAATCTAATGTATCAATATAATACAATATATTATTGATTGGGATATACAAGTTTCAAAAGAGATTACTTCACAATTCTTTCTCATAAACAAGGCTCGTTCATGGGAACGTCTCATATTATTACCAATTTTCAAGTAAATTACAATTTTTTAACAGACCATCCATTTTAAAAAACCCTCATTCTATAATCAAAAAATATTTTTTTTTTCATTTCGGGGTTTATGAAATCAAACATGCTTCTCTACGCAAAAATCTATTTAGGTTTTCTTTAAGCAGCATTAAAATTTTTTTTTCTAAAGTTTTAGAAAATCTATTCATTCAGGATTTCACATCAATTGAACATAATTTGTGCCTCAAATATAATTTCAATTACATAACCTTTTTTTATAGGATATATGTTTACAATCCAATTTTATGACAAAAAAAATTCCCAAAGAACTCCTCTTTCCAAAGTAAAAAAGGGGTTTTCTCATCTCACATTACCATTCATTAGATATATGCCCTATTCACCACATATTCCATGTATGTGGTGAATGTAATACAATTTTATATATCATATATTGAGTCTTCGTATTCACATGATATTCTAAGGTATTATGATCTGAATGTTTTAATGTGGTATGGGACACTTTGGAATGTTTAATTATTTTTTTCTACATGATGATTTATATGTACTCGTTTAAAATTCTCTTCATCTATGTAAAGTTTTTTTGTTAAATCATGTACTTTATTGATATTTATATCTTTCGATACCATTTTACATAGGTTTCTGATGGATTTATCTTGATTTCGAATATGGATGGTATAACGACCCATACTTTACATACATTTTTAATACTTCAAAATTGAAGCATACTTATTACAACATATAACAAAACCACGAAAGGACTGTATAGGTATAGTGTCTTTAGAAACTGGGAAACATAAACAACTGGTTTACAAAGCGTCTACACTGTCTCCCATTTATTTCATCATATCTATAGTCCCTTTTGGCATATCTTACTTAATAACCTTCTTCCTGACCTGGGGAAAGAAAACATACAAAAGGGTGAGCTCAAATGCTCAGTAAGGTTAAACAAAAGAAATATCAATCACATCATATATATAAGCACATAACTTTTGGAAATCTTATCCTGCAAAAGAGATCATAATTTCATAACATGGGATAAATCATGGCAGTGAAATGTAATCAAAATAATCATAACTTAAAACATGAAACTTTTTGGCATACACACATAATCATAGAGAATCATTTCTTGTTAGTCAAGACTCATTGCCAATACTATCTTAGTGGACAAAGTCCCTTTCTGATCCGAGTCACCCTCGTTTCAGTCCTGTTTCACTGAACCGGTATAACCTACCATTCCAGCCATGTCTATCTCATTAGATATAAAATCTTTAACGAATGCATTGGAGGGAGATATAGGTCCCACCCATCTCATAATGATACCATTCTTATGTGTGCCACAAAATCATAAATCATACATCATTGCATAACCCATGTAATAAAAATGGATTTCATAAACAACATGACATCATAAAACAATTCATATAAGATAAAGGAATTCATAAAAATATTTCCATCACAACATAATCAAATCCATGTAATAATAGGGATTGAAACAGAACCCTATATTATCTTACATGTAAAATAATTTTGATAAAACACTTGAACTCCATTCTTGAGGAAAATATCTTTTCTACTTCAAAAACATTTATCCTTTCATAACATTTCATACACTTTTAAACTAAAAGAAGTTGATTAAAAATAAACTTGAAAACTTTTAAAGGAAGCTTCTTGTAAATAATGTTTTAAAAATCATTTCATGCCGTATAAGTTGAAAAACATTCTTCTCATACTTTTGTCAGAAAAGTCAAAAAAGTACCTCGTACGAAAAACGAAAAAAGATTCCTTTCATATATTTTACTAAAAACTCACCGAAGGGTAAAATTGGACTTAAAAAATTTTAGGTGAATGGAAATAATATTACATATTGAGGAAACATGGATGTGGATGATAAAATACACCCCAGTAAATTCTAAAGTATAAACAATCTCAGATAAAAATGAGATTGTGATATTTCCCTTACCTTAGGTCCGTTTTTATTCGTAAGTGTCCGAACCTCATGTATAATGATTTAAATAATGTTATTGACTTATTCCAGAATCATACATATTTTTATGACATCATATATGGTCATATTCTTAGCTTCTTAGTAGTAATATTTCATTGCAACTTGTTATTCGGGTGTTTATAACTTTTTGTTCTTATGCGTGTTTTGTCGAATAAATTCTTATTCTTATATTTAGGTTATAGATACCTCATTTCCAGAATGGTATTAGTGTAATATATATCATATTCATTCATTAAATTCATTTATATAATCATTATGAAATGAAGATCATGTAAAACGAGTCGCATCACATCGTGGAGACGGTATTCCTTACGTACGCATGAGTGATGATATCGTTCCTATGATCATGGAATTGTATTGGAGTGTATGTATACAATTTCAGAATAAGTATCACTTTATAATAGTCATATATAGTCATTATTTACACCATTATACCCATCCATGTAAGGTGGTGGTGGAAAATAGATTACACCACGGCGTGGAGACGGTATTCCGTACGTACGCACGCGCGGTGATTTCTTTTTCCGTAGGATGGATAAATGGTGAAATAGGGTTGTTTCATACTTATAATAACATATCATTATATGATTGATACTGATGTTATTACTTCATAATGATAAAACTAAAGAAGAGGAAGTGGAAGAAGAAATAAAGATGAAAGAATCGGTAACGGACATTACCTCTTCTTTGAAGTGCTTCTTTGAGACCTTCTTTTAGGGCACTAAAATTGGTCTTTGAGGAAGACCAGAACCTCTAGGATGTCTCTAGGTAAGTGGAGAGGAGTAATTGTCAGGGGTTGGCCGAGCTTGAAGGCTCAAAGTGGTGTGAGAAAGAGGGGGAGTAGGTGCCCTTTTATAAGGGAGGAGAGGGGCACCTTTGGAATAACTAAAAATATTATTTTATTATAAAGTCATGTTCGGTTTTAAATAGCTCCAAATTGATTTATTTTGAGGCTAAGGTGGGGATGGGTCGAAATCCTCTCATCAAATAGAATTTAGACAAGTTTAGGTTCCTATTTTAACCTTATCATTTAGATTTAACATTAAGTTAAATGAGTTTACTTTTACCATGTCTTCTTGTGTTCTTATACTATAAGGTTAATAAACTTGCTATAAGCAGCCAATCGAACCCCAAGTTGTTTATTATTAATATATATAACCTTATCTAAGTCATTTGGCCAAACCTTAGATTTTTAGGAATAAAATAACAACTACTAATATAATATTTGTTTTAAAAACTATTTTATGTCAATTTTGACACTATTTAGTAATTGATTTTTGTGAAAAATCATAACTGAATTATTAGTTCAAACCAAGTTAATTAAATCAATAATAACATGTCATATTAACCTATAAAATTAGTGGAATTCATAAAAAGTCTCAAATTACATTTATTTTGGTGTTTATAATATCAATTATGTCAATATTTCATTAATAAGATAATTACTGCATCAGCATTGTGTCATAAATAAATTAAATAAAATATCATTATGTAGGAAATATTTTTAGCTTTCTAATGAATATTTATAGTTGAATTTATCTTATGTATAAACCCATATTAAAAATTATTTACTTATTAAACTTTGATTTTAACTATTTTAACCCTTCTTTAAATAAATTTATAATAAATGTCCTAATCTAATCCAAGTGGGCCTAAATGGTCATATTTTATTCCTAAGTTTGTTTTTGGTCGAATTAAACTTGTCCAATAGAATTAGGACATGTGTTAGGGTAATAATAATATCATCTTTACCCTTGATTACCCAATTTTCTTTTAACCGTGGTAAAAAAAAGTAAAAAGTTACTATTCACCAAAAAAATATTTTCATCTCATTGAACCACATTTTACTTACTGACATCAACCGTGTCTCTCGGATTTTTGAAATTCCACTCAAAGAAGCGGTAAAATTAAGTTTTATGAAAAATTTTGTTTTTTAACTACCACTTAGTGGTTTTACTATTCATCAAAAATTGAAAGTTTTCAGAAAAATACAAAAAATTCACCCTAAGATAATTTCGATATTCTGAATCCAAAAATGAAGTCCATTTTGAAAAATAAAATTTATAAAATTTCAAAAAGTGGTTATTACTATTCATAACGGCTAGTTTTAATAATATTTTAATAGCATATCGTTGTTTAGTGATACTCGGTATTGCGTACGACGCAAGCTATCGAGGAAGGACACGATTTCGTGTAAAGCAAGCCAAGAAAGTGTTGTGTAGAAAATGATTCCTTTGATGATTTATATAACATAAAAGTCTCGGGTGTTACATTCTACCCCCCTTAAAATGAATTTCGCCCTCGAAATTTGTCACTTTGTAACAAACAGATGAGGATACCTCTCCCTCATCATATCCTCAAGCTCCCATGTAGCTTCTTCTAATTAGTGGTTCCTCCATAAAACTTTCACCAATCGAGTGGTCTTGTTTCGTAGGACTTTTTCACTACGATCCAGAATCTCTATCGGTTGTTCTTCATAAGAAATATCTTGCTCCAGCGGTACAACTTCTGAGCTGAGTACATGTAAAGGATCAGGTATGTACTTTCTCAGGAGAGATACATGGAACACATCGTGAACTTGAGATAGATTCGGTGGAAGCGCCAATCGGTAAGCTACCTTCCCAACACGATCCAGTATTTCGAAAGGACTGATATATCTAGGGCTCAACTTCCCCTTCTTTCCAAATCTCATGACTCTCTTCTAGGGAGATATCCGTAAGAACACTTTATCACCCACTTCAAACTCTAGGTCTTTTCTTCGGTTGTTGGCATAACTTTTCTATCGACTCTGAGCTGCTCTTATGTGTTGTTGAATAGATCTGACCTTTTCTGCCATTTCATCAACGAGATCAGGTCCTAATAGCTTTCTTTCCCCAACTTCATCCCAGCAAGTTGGAGTCATGCATTTCTTTCCATTGAGAGCTTCATAAGGAGCCATCTGAATACTGGAGTGAAGGCTATTATTATAAGAAAATTCCACCAAAGGTAGGTGTTGATCCCAACCACCTTTGAAATCCATAGAGCAAGCTCTCAACATATCTTCTAGGGTTTGAATTGTTCTCTCAGACTGACCGTCTGTCTGAGGATGATAAGCAGTGCTGAAACTCAACTCCGTATCCAGATTATGCTGAAGACTTCTCCAGAACATTGAGGTAAATCTCGGATCCCGATCAGATATAATAGAAAGTGGTACTCCATGAAATCTTGCCACTTCCTTTACATATATCCTGGCAAGCTGATCCAGAGAGAAATCCTCTCTAATAGCAATGAAGTGTGCAGAATTTGTAAGACGATCAACTATGACCCAGATAGCATTATTGCCTTTGGATGTTTTAGGAAGTCCTGTGAAAAAGTCCATATTGATGTTTTCCCATTTCCATTCGGGTATGGGTAATGGTTGTAACATCCCCTTAGACTTCTGTCTCTCAGCTTTAACTTGTTGACAAACCAAGCATTCAGAGACAAATTCAGCAACATCTCTTTTCATGCCATCCCACCAGAAGTACTCTTTCAGGTCCCTATACATCTTCGTGCTTCCAGGATGAATAGAGAATGAAGAACTATGAGCCTCATCCAGCAGCTCCTTCTTTAATTCGGGGATGGGAGGAACACAAACCCGATTCCTGAACTTTATTATCCCATCACAATCAAGGTTGAATTCAGGAACATTTCTCACCTTCTTTTGTAACTCGACATCTTCTTTATGTGCCTCTTTAATCTTCATATGTATAGATGGTTTAACAATCATTTGAGAAAGATAAGATGTTTCCCCTTCCATTATAATTCCAAGATCCATCCTTTGTAAATCCATAAATATTAGATCTTTTGAGATCCTCATCATGGATAAACTAGCATGGTCTTGTCGACTTAATGCATCTGCCACCTTGTTTTCTTTCCCAGGGTGGTAATGGATTGAGCAGTCATAATCCTTAATCAGCTCCAACCATCTTCTTTGACGCATATTCAGCTCCTTTTGTGTGAAAATATACTTTAAACTTTTATGATCAGTATAAATATCACACCTTTTACCATAAAGGTAATGCCTCCAAATCTTTAATGAAAATATTACCGCAGCTAACTCCAAATCATGTGTTGGGTAATTTTGCTCATGGATTTTCAACTGTCGTGAGGCATAGCTATCACCATATCATTTGGCATAAGAACACACCCCAATCCCTTCTTGGATGCATCACTATAGATCACAAACCTTTCTCCACTACAAGGCAGTGTGAGCACATGTGCACTGGATAACCTTATTTTCAACTCCTTGAAATTCTCTTCATATTCTTCCGTCCAGACAAACATAACTCCATTCTGAGTCAACTTGGTGAGTGGATTAGATAATCGTGAAAAATGTTTCACAAAACGTCGATAATATCCAGCCAAACCAAGAAAACTTCGGATCTGGGTTACTGTTGTTGGTCTTGACCATCTTTCGATAACCTCTGTTGTTACTGGATCTACAGATATCCTCTCTTTTGAGATTATGTGACCCAAAAATGGATCTTTTTGAATCCATAATTCACACTTGGTAAATTTGGCATAAATCTTCTCCTTTCTCAGGGTCTTCAATATAATTTTCAAGTGATCTTCATGTTCTTCCTTGCTCTTTGAATATACAAGAATATCGTCTATAAAGACTACCACAAATTGATCAAGATAGTCTCTAAAGACTCTATTCATCAAATCCATGAAGATATCAGGGGCATTAGAAAGACCAAATGGCATCACTATAAATTCATAGTGTCCATACCTTGTACGGAAAGCCGTCTTTGGTATATCCTCCCTTTTGACCCTTAATTGATGATACCCTGAACGAAGATCAATCTTGGAAAAGTATTGTGCTCCACGTAGTTGGTCAAATAGGTCATCAATGCGCGGGAGAGGATATTTGTTCTTGATAGTGATCTTGTTAAGTTCTCGATAATCAATGCACAGTCTCATTGATCCATATTTCTTCTTAACAAACAAAACGGGTGCTCCCCAAGGTGACTCACTAGGGCGTATGAATCCCTTATCAAGATTATCTTGGAGTTTCTTCTTCAATTCCTGCAACTCAATTGGGGCCATTCTATAAGGTGTCTTTGAAATAGGCAAAGCACCTGGTACGAGTTCTATTGAGAACTCAACTTCACGATTTGGTGGAAGTCCCGGTAATTCCTCCGGAAAGACATCATCAAACTCCCGTACAATGGGCATATTCTTAATTGTGAGTTTCGCACCAACCATTTGAGATAAATAACCTTCATTTAGTGGAATCAATACCCATAAAATGGAAGAAATTTCCACTGTAGGGTTATGTTCATCCTTGCATTGATAGACGATCATAGATTGATCTGGAATATGAAATGTGACTTCCCTTCTTTGGAAGTTGATATGAGCTCCATATAAATAAATACAATACATGACAAGAATCACATCAAATTACACTATAGGAAGGATTAGAAGATTTTCAGGAAGCACTTTCCCACAAACTTCGATCGGAGAAGAATTATAAACTTTTGATGTGACTATTGTTCCATTAGGTGTTTTCACAGCTAAATCAACATCTAATTGTTGAGGTAATATGGTGATACCCTTAGAAAATTCTTCAGAAATAAAAGAGTGGGTGGATCCAGAATCAAATAAAACATTTGCTACTTTAGAGTGGATGGTAAGTGTACCTTTCACCACATCGTTATCGTACTCCACATCGCTGATAGAAATTGCATGTGACTTTCCTTTGTCTTTAGCCTTAAGATTTTGTTGACGTCGACCATCATCATCAACCCTTGGATTAGGGCATTTATTGGCATAATGCCCCATATCCTTGCACTTGAAACATTGAAGTGTAATATGTTCATTCTGTGTATCCCTTCCTTTTTTTTCATCATTAGACATCTTCTTCCCATCATCGCGGCATTCAAATGCCCGATGACCTTCCTTTCCACATTTGAAACATTTACTTATCCCTTTAAGACAACTCCCTCCATGTTTCTTTCCACACTTTGAGCATAAGGGAAAGCTCATCTTCTTTTCAGTGGGCTCTTTAGATTTTCCTTTGAATTCCATTTTCCTCTTCTTATCAAACCCATATGACTGATGGGTTACTCCAATCTCCATATCAACTTTGAGAGTACATCGAACGATTTCCTCATAGATATTGAAGTCCCTTAGGGCTAACGCCCTTCGAAGACTTGGTTTTAAGCCACTAAAGAATCGATCGATCTTACTCTCAGGTTGGATAATAATACCAGAAGCGTACCTTGCAAGTCTTGTAAAATTTGCTTCATAGGTACCAACAGATTCATCATCCTTTTGCTTCAGTTAAAGAAACTCTTCCTCCATCTTTGTTTGGAGAATACAAGGGAAGTACTTATTGAAAAATAAGTTCTTGAACTCGTCCCATTCCATGGACTCAATTTCGTCCCTTTGCCTCGTATTCTTAATAAGATTCCACCATTTATCAGCATCTCCTTCCAAACGATACACTACTAGGATGACTTTATCATGTTCATAACATTGAAGAACTGAAAATATCTTTTCAGTAGTACTAATCCATTGTTCAGCAACTAATGGATCAGTAGACCCGCTGAAAGAAGGTGGATGCTGCCTCATGAAGGATTCAACAGAATGTTGCTCCTTCCTTTGCTCATTTGGAAGTCATGCACGATTCATAGCTTGAGAAATTTGTGTGAGCATGGCTACAAGATTTTTCATTCCAGCTCCCATAACGTTTGGTTTCTCAGGGGGACAATCATTGCATTGCCCGTCGCATTCTGCATTAACACGGTTCCTTCAGGTTCCAGCCATTGACTAAAACCAAGAAGAATAGTGTGATCAACACTAATTATAATAGGAAAACCACATAATTAAGAATAAAATTTCACACATAAGGTCTTATCCTAGGTTATTCATGGCCATTTCTAAAACACTAAGATTGTTTTCTATGCTTAGACTTATCCTTAGGGTTCTTACTAAGGATTTCACATCATAGTTTCCAAAGGTTGACTATACCTTTCCTCTGATACCAACTATAACAACCCATACTTTACATACATTGTTAATACTTCAAAATTGAAGCATACTTATTACAACATATAACAAAACCATGAAAGGACTGTATAGGTATAGTGTCTTTTGAAACTGGGAAACATAAACAACTGGTTTACAAAGTGTCTACACTGTCTCCCATTTATTTCATCATATCTATAGTCCCTTTTGGAATATCTTACTTAATAACCTTCTTCCTGACCTGGGGAAAGAAAACATACAAAAGGGTGAGCTCAAATGCTTAGTAAGGGTAAACAAAAGAAATATCAATCACATCATATACATATGCACATAACTTTTGGAAATCTTATCCTGCAAAAGAGATCATAATTTCATAACATGGGATAAATCATGGCATTGAAATGTAATCACAATAATCATAACTTAAAACATGAAACTTTGTGGCATATAGACATAATCATAGAGAATCATTTCTTGTTAGTCAAGACTCATTGCCAAGACTATCTTAGTGGACAAAGTCCCTTTCTGATCCGAGTCACCCTCATTTCAGTCCTGTTTCACTGAACCGGTATAACCTACCGTTCCAGCCATGTCTATCTCATGAGATATAAAATCTTTACCCAATGCATTGGAGGGAGATATAGGTCCCACCAATCTCATAATGATACCATTCTTATGTGCGCCACAAAATCATAAATCATACATCATTACATAACCCAAGTAATAAAAATGGATTTCTTAAAAACATGACATCATAAAACAATTCATATAAGATAAAGGAATTCATAAAAATATTTCCATAACAACATAATAAAATCCATGTAATAATAGGGATTGAAATAGAACCCTATATTATCTTAGATGTGAAATAATTTTGATAAAACACTTGAACTCTATTCTTGAGGAAAATATCTTTTCTACTTCAAAAACATTTATCCTTTTATAACATGTCATAAACTTTTAAACTAAAAGAAGTTGATTAAAAATAAACTTGAAAACTTTTAAAGGAAGCTTCTTGGAAATAATGTTTTAAAAATCCTTTCATGTCGTATAAGTTAAAAAAACATTCTTCTTGTACTTTTGTCGGGAAAGTCAAAAAGTACCTCGTACGAAAAACGACAAAAGATTCATTTCATATCTTTTACTAAAAACTCACCGAAGGGTAAAATTGGACTTAAAAATTTTTAGGTGAATGGAAATAATATTACATATTGAGGAAACATGGATGTGGATGATAAAATACACCCTAGTAAATTCTAAAGTATAAACAATCTCGGATAAAAATGAGATTGTGATATTTCCCTTACCTTAGGTCCATTTTGCTTTGTAAGTGTCCGAGCCTCCTGTATAATGATTTAAATAATGTTATTGACTTATTCCGGAATCATACATATTTTTATGATATCATATATGGTCATATTCCTATCTTCTTAGTAGTAATATTTCATTGCTACTTGTTATTCGGGTGTTTATAACTTTTTGTTCTTATGCGTGTTTTGTCGAATAAATTCTTATTTTATATTTAGGTTATAGATACCTAATTTCCAGAATTTTATTAGTGTAATATATATCATATTCATTCATTCAATTCATTTATATAATAATTATGAAATGAAGATCATGTAGAACGAGTCGCATCACATCGTGGAGACGGTATTCCGTACGTACGCACGAGTGATGATATCGTTCCTATGATCATGGAACTGTATTGGAGTGTATGTATACTATTTCAGAATCAGTATCACTTTATAATAGTCTTATAAAGTCATTATTTACACTATTATACCCATCCAAGTAAGGTGGTGGTGGAAAATAGATTACACCACGGCATGGAGACGGTATTCTGTACGTAGACACGCATGGTGATTTCTTTTTCCGTACGATGGATAGATGGTGAAATAGGGTTGTTTCATAATTATAATAAAATATCAGTATATGAGTGATACTGATGTTATTACTTCATAATGAAACAACTAAAGAAGAAGAGGTGGAAGAAGAAATAAAGATGAAAGAATCGGTAACGGGCATTACCTCTTCTTTGAAGTGCTTCTTTGAGACCTTCTTTTAGGGCACTAAAATTGGTCTTTGAGGAAGACCAGAACCTCTAGGATGTCTCTAGGGAAGTGGAGAGGAGGAATTGGCAGGGTTTTTCCGAGCTTAAAGGCTCAAAGTGGTGTGAGGAAGAGGGGGAGGAGGTGCCCTTTTATAAGGGAGGAGAGGGGCACCTTTGGAATAACTAAACATATTATTTTATTATAAAGTCAAGTTTGGTTTTAAATAGCTCCAAATTGATTTATTTCGAGGATAATGTGGGGATGGGTCGAAATTCTCTCACCCAATATAATTTAGACAATTTTAGGTTCCTATTTTAAACTTATCATTTAGATTTAACATTAAGTTAAATAAGTTTACTTTTACCGTGTCTTCTTGTGTTCATATACTATAAGGTTAATAAACTTACTATAAGCAGCCAAACGAACCCCAAGTTGTTTATTATTAATATATATAACCTTATCTACGTTATTTGGCCGAACCTTATATTTTTAGGAATAAAGTAACAATTACTAATATAATATTTGTTTTAAAAACTATTTTATGTCAATTTTGACACTATTTAGTAATTGATTTTTGTGAAAATCATAACAGAATTATTACTTCAAACCAAGTTAAGTAAATAAATACTAACATGTCATATTAACCTAGAAAATTAGTGGAATTCATAAAAAGTCTCAAATTACATTTATTTTCGTGTTTATAACATCAATTATGTCAATATTTCATTAATAAGATAATTACTGCATCATCATTGTGTCATAAATAAATTAAATAAAATATCATTATGTAGGAAATCTTTTTAGCTTTCTAATGAATATTTATAGTCGAATTTATCTTATGTATAAACCCATATTAAAAATTATTTACTTATTAAACTTTGATTTTAACTATTTTAACCCTTCTTTAAATAAATTAATAATAAATGTCCTAATCTAATCCAAGTGGGCCTAAATGGTCATATTTTATTCCTAAGTTTGTTTTTGGTCGAATTACACTTGTCCAATAGAATTAGGACATGTGTTAGGGTAATAATAATTTCATCTTTACCCTTGATTACCCAATTTACTTTTAACCGTGGTAAAAAAAGTAAAAAGTTACTATTCATCAAAAAATTATTTTCATCTCATTGAACCACATTTTACTTACTGACATCAACTGTGTCTCTCAGATTTTTGAAATTCCACTCACAGAAGTGGTAAAATTAAGTTTTATAAAAAATTCAGTTTTTTAACTACCACTTAGGGGTTTCACTATTCATCAAAAATTAAAAGTTTTCAGAAAAATACCAAAATTTTACCCTAGGCTAATTTTGATATTCTGAATCCAAAAAATGAAGTCCATTTTGAAAAATAAAATTTATAAAATTTGAAAAAGTGGTTATTACTATTCATAACGTCTAGTTTTGATAATATTTTAATAGCATATCGTTGTTTAGTGAAACTCGGTATTGCGTACGACTCAAGCTATCGAGGAAGGACGTGATTTCGTGTAAAGAAAGCCAAGCAAGTGTTGTATAGAAAAAGATTCCTTTGATGATTTATATAACATAAAAGTCTCGGGTGTTACAGATGGTCCATTTTATTACATTAATAGATTATGGTTTAAGTCTTCACATTTTGTAAGATAGTTTTTCAATATGAATGAATATGATGTTTATGTTTCACCCTTTTAATATGTGGAATTTATTTGAATTATTATGTGTTTTGTGGGACCCTCTATATCCCCTAGATTAATTGTTAGGTCTCATTATACAGAATAGATAAAAAATTGGACGAAGCCTTTCCCATTTTCAGATATGGTTTTTGCTGAGGCCTTAATCATTTTCTGATGCTATTGTCAAGTCCTCACCGGTATGATTCAGTTGTTCCACATTATGAATTCCCTCATTATGAATCTTATAATTGATAGTCAATGTGATTATTACACTAGTACAATATTCATGGTTTTTTATTATTATGGAATTATTTATTCATCATTAATACCTGTCATATTATGCTCAAGTATATTTTTAATGGAATGTGTTTTTTGTTGTTCACCATGCCTACTATTTGTGTTTAAGATAAATTAAACTCAATTAATGACCCTTACTAAGCATCTGAACTCTCCCCATTGTTATTTTAATTTTCCCTATGTATTTAAGAATAAACCTTTGAATAATGGTTCAAGGATTCCATTAATTTCATTTTGTATTGTATCATATTATATTTTCTTTTCCTAATGTATTATGGGTATCATGAATGTAATCCAACCATCCAAGACTGAAAAACCTATACTTTGGGATTTGATTCCATGTAATAATTCTATTTTAATAATATAATGTATCAGATCTAGGCTTATAGGGTTCACATGTCACTTTCGGTATCAATAGAAGTTTTGCTGAATCCATGGAGACTGGATTTAGATATAATAGATTAGATAATGTAACCCTAGGATAGAATTTGAGGATATTTGTAGAAGAACATCATAGAATATTGGTAAGTTTTAGAATATATGATTATTCCCAGAAATACATCCATGTATGGATACTAGATGTGGATGTGGTTCTGGAATAGTTGTACCTAGGGGTAACAACTCCAACAAGGTGTTTCGGGCTTGACTTTGGGTAACCTCGTACATGACAACGAGCCTTACTATGCACCTCGTTTGACACACCCGAGGGATATTATTTGGATAATTCACATTTTCGTTACAAAAAATTATTATGGATATGAATATATAATGAAAATGAATAACTTATGTTAAGCCTAAGGATTTATAGATTCACAATAAGGTGTCATGATATTCTATAAAGGATTATATTTTATGATTTCTAGTTTTAATCAATGTATGGGACTCAAAAGCATCATGCTAAAATTGAACATGAAGGACATGATGGTCGTGATGGGAAGCCAAATGGGTTGTTGATGGAAGTGAAATATATAATGGCCATTCCTAATTAGTTTTCCCGAAATATAATTAACAACATATATCTTAACCAACACCTAAACCCACAAATTAAGAGAATAGTGGAGTTTTCTAAGAGCTCATGTAATGGATTCCATGAACAAAATAAATAAAGATCCCAATAATGTAATAAATGTTTAATGAAACACACCTAAAATGTGTCTCAATGTTATAGTAATATGCTTTATATGTAGAAAATAAGGACATGAAAAAAGAATTATTATGGAAAAATAAAGAGTACAATGGAATGAAATAAAATTGATATGAAGAATCCATTTTTAGTTATTTACGTTAAATTTAAGGGACCTAGGCATTACTCGAGTTAGTTCCCTTTTCTATAAGATAGACCCTAGGCCAAGGAAGTCCCAATGTGGAAAGAAATATATTATGTATTTATGTATTGAGGATGTATTGAAAATCCACAATAAAATAATTTTTAGTGATTGAACTTATTTCAATGATTTCCATTATATTTATTTTAGAGGTTATATGGTACTATAAAAAGTAAAACAAATATATCGGGTGAAAACATGCCTTGTTCGGCAAGTCCGTTGAGTTTGAACCCACAACCAAAGGGTCAAAAAGTTACAACACCTATAACTAACCTATGTGAATTCCTAGTTATCATGACTTTATTGGTAAAAAAATCTAATCTGTAAATGTTATTTTGATTTTAGGGAATTTTTGTTTTATTAAATAGATATTAGTGGTATTGGAAAATGATCTTTTGGTTAAGAGATTAATGTTATTTTGGAAGACATTTAGAATTTTATGAACCCTATAAGACATTATAAAATATAATATTATGAGGGACACATGTTTTATTTTATTTTGGATCCCAATATTATTTTTTGTGGAAATATGATGACCCATTTTATTTATGGAAATTTCTAGAATATCTTAGAGATTATGTGATAGTGGTAATTAAATATTTTCTATAAGAGATTATGAGTTATCGATGTAATTTGGTAGACTACATGAAAAAATAATTATGATTTTGGAGTCATCATCTAGAATTTTTTTTATGAATTGTAGTAATTAAAAAAATTATCTATGTTGATCTTTGAGTTTTACATTTTAATTTTACAGATTAATTTTTTTTCATCTTATAAATGTTTATTATTTTGGGGGAATTATCTTATCTTATCTTAAAAATTTTGGATTTTGTTATTGTGTAAAGGGATGAGAAATAGTTAATTATACTTTTTTGAGATTTGTGATCTGTATAAGTTAATTCAAATTCTTCATGCCTGAAATAGTCATCATGAAAACACATTTCCAAGTGTAATGAATAATGTGAAAATTGATCAAAACACAACCAAAGGATGATATTATTCCTACGGTAGGGAATGTATCCATGAATTTTTAGTTTATCAATTCCTTATCTTAATAGTAATGGAATCCATTAATTATATGAAAAATATTATTCCATAAAAACGTTATCTGTATAGTTTTCTATTTGAAAAGTTAATGTACTTTTAAACGGTCAAAAGATTTTACGACATTGTGACGATTAACATTATAATGATCATGTTATCTATCACTCTTCATCAGAACATGATGGTTATATTATTCTTCTATATAAATATTTTCAGTTCACAACAATGTTAATTTATTTGAATGTGTAGTTTTGTATAAACATATACATTTCTATTTCCCTCTTATTAAGAGGATATTTTATTAACCCTATTTTGAATATGGGTTTTCCTTAAGGGAATTTTCAAGTATCAACATTTAATTTCCAAAATTCAATTTTAAATTGTGAGGACACAATTTATTGAATGGGGGGAGAATGAAACACCATAATGATTGAATTATAAATTTAATATATAATGCAATCCAGCCAACACAGAGTCTCAACAAAACAAATAATTGTTTTTATAATTATTTAAACTAGATTGTTATAACCTAGATGTTAAACATAATAATTTGGATAGAAATAACTAATATTAAATTTTATTAATAATATTTTCGCATAAATGAAATATAATAATGATGAAATATATTAATTTTCGTAAAATAAACATTGTTTTTGAATTTTAAATGTTAAAATAAATTTATAAATATTTTTTAATATTTTTCTGATATATTTTTTTTTGATTAATTGCGAATAATATTTCATTGTAGTTAATAACTGTGTCTTTGGTTTAAATAATTGGTTTTTTTTATTCATAACGTAAAAATATATCAATTATTCATATATTAATCCAATTTGGATCATTAGAATCATTTTTATGTTGAAAATTAGTTGTTAATGTCTATTAAACTTTTGAGCTTTCATTTACCCTCCTTCATTCCATACTTGTAGGATAAGAATTAAACATATTTTTTCTATGGTTGTGATTTGAACTTTCAAAAATAAGCATACACCATTATCCTAAGTAATATTTTTAGAGACCAATAAGCCCAACATAATTTTTTGGTGAATTGTATCTCGAACATTATTATTAGTAATGTTACCCTTATGAATATTATTTTTATCCTTATTAATAGTAATATAACCATTATGAATAGTAACATCACACATAAAAGTATAAATAAAATTTAGGGACCTTATAAATGATATAAAATGATTAAAATGTTTTTAATAATATGTTGGTATTTTTGTGAGTACAAAATATTTAATTACAATTTTAAAATTAATAAATTTATTGAAAAGAAAATTAATTTCTAAAAAAATTATTCCTATATAAATATTTTGTTTTCCTATGATTTTAGTATAATTTAATGAGGCCTTAGTTAATCTTCAGGGTGTTATAAAATCATTTTAATATTTTGAAAAATACATTTTTTGACTAAATGATCATATTAAATAAAAATTAATATTTTCATATTTAAATTCGTTTTATAAAATTGAGTCTATTTTTGAATTCTATAAATCATAAAATGGTCATGGTGAATTTATGTGATTTTTCTAAAATTCATGAATTTCTAGTGAATAGTACAATATAATAATTCATTTTATAAATACTGTAGAAGAAAAATACATTGTTCTATGATTCATTGTTGATATAATACCTCTATTCTAAAACCTCACTTTCTTATTTTTAAATAATTGAAGATAATTCTCAACTAATTTATTGTTTTAAGACAAAATAATAAATAAACAAAATAAATATTCAAAAAAACACTCTTATCATCCACTATAAAAACAACCCATGACCCCTCTTCTCTTCACTCCTCTAAGTCTTGAAGCATGTTAAACATATCCCAAAATTCAATTCCTTATTTTCATCCCACTTCCTGGAGATGATTCATTTACCATAGTACCAAAAAATCATTCCTTAATGAGGTTCTCAAGGAGGATAATTAAGATGTAAACCCACTTCCCTTTTCTTTTAATTTTGTTTTCAATTTACATTATTTTCTTATATTCTCCTCACATACCCTATCAAAATTATCATTTTAACTCCATTATCATATATACACTATAATGATATCATGTTAGTGAACTGTCCTTCCTAAAACGTCTATTTCTCTCTCTTTTATTAAAAAAATGAAATCATCATCTAGGAGATAGCAATTTACAACCTTCGTGGTCAACGGAAATTATTTCATCAATTTATCATTAAAGTCTGGTCATCATACCATTTTTTAGTAGAACCATAATATAAAATATTTATTAGGTCTTATATAATTTTTTGGAACAATAATATCTACTGAATAACAATTTATTTTTCAAAACAAGATTGTGCTGATCAAAATACCATCGTTATAATCTAATCAATTATCTCTACTATTTTCTCAAATAACTCATCCTCGAAACATATAAAAATGAATTATATAAACATTTAATCAATTTTATATTCATTATTATCATATAAAATAAATTATGAAGAATTATATCCATTACACATGAACTCCATTATAAATAAACAAGATAACTTATCAGTAAAATCATGAAAATTAATTCTCTATAATGATGGAATTAAACTCTATAACACTTGAATAATACCAAAATGAAAAAAAATTAAATTATGATGAAACTAATACATGTATAATGGTATTTGAATTAATTAATTATTGTATTAATTTAATTATCTATGACATAATGGTGAAGGGTAAAACACATTCAGACATAAGGAAAGGGTTTTCTCATCTCACTTCAATTTTTGGGAGATATTTTTTATTCACCATTATTCCTAGTGTATGGTTTATGTATACTGAAAATTGATGTATCATAACAAGAATAATTAAAGGCTAGTCATCATATAATTTTTTAGTAGAACCATAATATAAAATATTTATTAGGTCTTATATAATTTTTTGGAACGATTATATCTACCTAATAAGAATTTATATTTCAAAAATAGATTGTGATGATCAAAATACCTTCTCTATAATCTAATAAATTATCACTAATATTTTCTCTAATAACTCACCCTCATAACATATAAAAATGAATTATATAAACATTTAATCTATTTTAATTAATTATTATCATATAAAATCAATTATGAAGAATTATATCCATTCCACATGAACTCCATTATATATAAACAAGATAACTGATGAAGAAAATCATGAAAATTAATTCTCTATAACGATGGAATTAAACTCTACAACCCTTGAATAAGGCTGAAATGAAAAAAATAATAATATTATATTGAAACTAATACATGTATAATGGTATTTTAATTAATTAATTAATGTATTAATTTGATTATCTATGACATAATAGTGAAGGGTAGAAAACATTCAGACATAAGGTAAGGGTTTTCTCATCTCACTTCCATTTTTGGGAGATATTTTTTATTCACCATTATTCCTAGTGTATGGTTTTTGTATACTGAAAAATGATGTATCATAACAAGAATCTATTTATTTTTATGTTATTCATGTTATAGTTTTATGATTATTGAATTTGGGGTATATGATTCAATTGATTACAAACTGGTAATGGATTATACACGAACCACTGTTTTTTTCCCTTCAGGTTATTCTTTCTCTATCCTTACGGATATTTAATATTTAATTATTTTTGTATTTTTATTAGAGGATATATTTATATGTTCCAAAATCATATATCAATATAATATCATCCTTATTTTATGGGTACATACATTTTTTTAAAGGACCCCTCTTAATTTTTCCTGATAAACAAGCTCGATTCAAGGGAACACCCTGAATTTTTACACATTTTCAAGTGAAATAAAAAATTGGTTTTAATAAACCATTAATTTTTATATTAAAATAATTTTATGATGAATTTTCATTTTCATTTATTATTTTATAAAATCAAACATTCCTCTCCTCTTTAAAATCTCTTTATTGTTTCCCTTAAACCACTTCAAAAAGTTTTTTTTCAATAGATTCATAAAATCTCTTTTTACATGATATCAATTCAGTGGGACATAATTGATGCCGTAAATATAAAATATATGTACTTACATTTTATTTTCATGGATATATATTTTTACAATAATATTATATGAATAATAGAAAATATTTTCAAAATAACTCCACTGTCTAATGTAAAAATGATTTTTCTCGTATCAATTTAATTTTTATGGGATATATACCTTATTAAACACATATTCCTTGAATTTGATTTATGTATTTATATTTTATATATCATATCAAGTGTATACTTATTATTATTATAATCTAATAGATTATTATTGGAACGTGTCAAATTCATTTGGGACACCGTGGAATGTATACTGATTATATCCTCATGAACATTTCAATTGTATCAATTAAATGTTTCTTCATCTATGTCAATAACCTTTGATGAATATTTAACATCATTGAGGTTTATCTCTTATTATACTATATAAAATATTTTTTTGAGGTTTTTTCATCAGTTTTATTGTTTATGGGCCATTTGATTCCATTCATAGATTATGGTAGAAGTATTCACATTTTGTGTGATAGTTTTTTCAATAAGAAGGTTTAATTTTTTTATGTTTCACCCTTTTCATATGAGTAATGTATTGGAATTAGTATATTATGGGACAGGCCCACTATAGACCCTCTATGCATTGGTATGTCTCATGAGACAAATTAGATATGGAATTTGTTGGGGGCCTTTCCCATTTTCAGACATGGTTTAGGATTATGACTTAATCATTTTTTTATTTATTGGTCGATGCCTTGACGGTATGTTTTAGTTGTCCCACATTTTAAATTTTCTCATTATGAAACTATTAATTTAATGTCAATGTGATTATTCAACTAGTACAATATCTATGGTTATGTTTTATTATGGAATTATGTATTCATCTTTTATTGCAGTCATATTATGCTCAAGTATATTTTTAGAGGCATGTGTTTATAGTTGTTTGTCATGCCTTGTGTTTATGTTTATGAAAATTTATGCTAAATTTCTTATCTTTACAGTGTATATGAGCTCACCACTTTATTATCTTTCTTTACCCAAGGATATGAAGAAGTATCATTTGAATAATTTTTAAGGATTCCATTTATTTCATTTTATTTTGTATAATGTTATATTTTCTTTTCCCAATGTATTATGGGTATCATTAATGTAATCTTGTCATCCAAGATGGATAAACTGATCAGTTCATTAGGATTTGATTCCTTTTAATCAAAAAAATGTAAAACCTAATGACTTTTCTCCTGGTTTCTAGGTTCAGGGCACTACATTTGGTATCAATGAATGTTTAGAAGAATCCTTGGAAACTATATTTAGAAAACATATACTAGATAACATAACCTTAAGATATAATTTGAGGATAAGTATAGAATAATATCCTTGAAATTTAGAAATGTGGAGATTATGTGAGTCTTCCAACAAATATATCCATATATAGATACTATAAGTGGACATGTTTCTGGAACAACTTTACCATGGGTTGGTTTTAAGGATGTATTGATGAATTGGTTGAGGTAGTACAGTTAAATAATTAAACGATGCGATAAATAATTTTTTTTAAAATGTTAATTAATGTGATAAGTCATTCTAGCATAATTGACATAATTTATGGTGAATTTATTATTTTCCTTTATAGTGATTAATTTTAATAAATTATTTTGTAAATTAAATATTGAGAGTTTAGATTTATAATGAGATAAATTATTTTTGGAAAATTAATTTTGGGATGCGATTTGTTTTGTAGATTAATTAATTGAAGGATTAATTAATGGTAATGTGTAATTAATTAACTCTTGTGTAAACTAATATATTTATTATATTTTACTAATTTATTGGATTAGTAACAGAATTAGGATAGTTAATTGGTGAATTAATTAACATATTTTTTAGTCGAGGAATTGGGATAAAAAACATTGAGTTAGTCATCTAGTTAACTTGCTTGTGGTTATGAATAATTAATTTCTAATTAATTATTATCTTTTGAGATGTTTAATGGTTAATTTATTGTAGAATTATTTGATTAGAGATTATTTTTGTTAATTAGTTGTCGAATTAATTGACAGATGTTATTAATTAAATTTATGAATTAATTAGTGGATGGTTTTTGGGTGCTAGACATGAATTTCTAAACCAATGATAAATATATATGTATTAATGATAAATGGGATGTGATAGAGGTACTTATAGTCCAAATACTGATGGGGAGATAGACCTGGCATTCTAGATCCAACATGCAAGAAATCTTCTTTCAATGGACAGGGACTAATGCTCCAAATACCCATGGGTTGTGAGACAAGGATTGATGCTCCAAATACTCACGAGGGTTATAGACATGATGATATACACACATTAACTGACATTGGACTGTGTGTCTAACTGGTCATAAATGAACATAATTAAATTGATAATGAAATAAGGTGTGATTTATTGATCTATGTTTGAATATGAAAATGGTTCAAACCACGGCATAACAAAGGGATGTATTGAGATACGGGTGTCTAGGGGAACCAAGGTGAAAATCACTTTGTATAACGGATGAGCTCAGATTTTTGTATTGGTTGGGTGAATCAATATTTTTAGTGGATGGGATTGGACATTGTATATGAAAGATTTAATGAAATCTCTTATGACGCGTGATCCATGCCAAACCACATGTTTGGATTGACTATTTATTTTGATTACATAGATGATATTTAGAGACATCTGTTGTGGGTGACTTATACTGGGAAGGTAGGGCTAGGCCGGATCTTGAGACTTATATAATTTAATAAGGTTTAAATATTTGATAAATAAAAATGAATGTGTGATGACTATTGTGTAAGCATGAAAAACAAATAAAGCAGGTTGAGACACCAGCTTAGGGTTGAACCAAGTACTTTGGTATATTGTTAAATTGTACTGCTTACATTATTTGTGCATTCATTCCCACTATTTAAATTATTTATTGGATGTCTGGATTTGGGGTAGAAACCAGTGGTCCCGTCCAACTGATATTTATATCTCACACTCTACTCGGGATGCCATTGCATAGGGGTACCCGAGCAAACTGCATTTGGCTACAGGATTGTGCTGTTTGTATACACTTGGGAGATATAAGTAAAGGACCGAGTGGAAGTTCAAGATGCTCAAGGAGATGCCATCAGGGTTTGATAAATTGTTTATTTAATTATTTTATTATACGTAGAGCATGTTGTATTGTTTATTTTTTGTCTCTTTCATAGTTGTACCATCATAACATACATGCATTTTATAACATTGGTGATACCATTTTGTTTTATACAAGATTTATAAAGTTATTTCTTCCACTGCTTTATCATTATTCACACCACTTTCTCCATTTCCTGGTTTTTTCCACTATTTTTACTTTGATAATTGGTTCTAGTATTCCCAATAACTATCCTCAGAGCCTTGATGCTAGTAGGAGGCCTGTAGAATATGGGGATACGCACTTAAGGACATGTGGTGATCGGACTGGCCCCTGTTTTAAGGGTTTCCGGGTTGGGATGTTACAATTAGGAATGGAAAAATTAATTTAGCGTGATTTTTTAGTATTTTTATGAGAAGATTCATTTATTAGAAAATAGAGAAAAATAATGGGTTGTAGTTAAAAAATATGTCTTCAGTTTAAATAATTATTTTTATTGATTCATAATGTCACAATATATCAATTATATATATTAATCATATGTATATCATTTGAATCATCTTTTATTTTAAAAATAATATATATAAACATAAATATCTTTTTTAAATTATTTTACCCTACTTCTGGCCACACATGTTTGATTCACATTAAATATAGTTTTACCACAATTTTTATTGGAATATTAAAAAATGGATGTACATCGTTACTATCTTTATGATTTTTAGAGTTTAAAAATATCAACTTAATATTATGGTGAACTATAACTTTATCATTATGGATAGTAATGTTACCTTTATGAAAAATATTATTACCCAAATTAATAGTAATATGAACTTAATTAATATTAACCTCACCCATGAAAATATAAATAAAATTTAGGCACCTTATAAATGAATTATAATATTTTAATAATTAATTATTAAGTCTTGGTAATTTATTGAGTATTAAATATTTAATTACAATTTTATAATTAATAAATTTATTTAAAATTAAATTAATTTATATAAAATTTATTACTAAATAAATACTTTGTTTTCCTATGATTTTAGGGTAATTTAATGAGACTTTAGTAAATTTTCATTGTGTTATAAAATAAGTTTTAATTTTAAAAATTGTATTATTTGAGAAAATTATTATTTTAATTAAAAATTAAGTTTCTCATATTTATAAAATTATTTTGATAACATAGATTCCATTTTTTAATTCATAATACAAAAAAAATTGTTATGGTGATTTTTTTGGATTTTTCTAAAATATATTTATATTTGGTGAATAGTAAAATAGGGTAATTTACATTATAAATGAATTAGATTCTAAATAACTATTCCTTGAGTCGTTTTTGTTGTTAGAACCCAAATATTGAACCTACCTTATTTATTTTAATATATTTATGGTAATTATAATACTATTCCTAGTCCTGATCCAAAATAAAAACAAATGAATTAAGTACTCAAAAATCAATTCTCTCATCCACTATAAAAAGCACCCTCACCCCCTCTTCTCCTCACTCCTCTAATCCTAGAATCATATAAATGTTATTCCAATAATCTTATTCCCCAGTATCACCCTGAATTCATGTGCTCTTTTTCTTACCAAAATATGAGAACCCCTTTTCCTACAGAGGTTTTCAACGAGGATAATTCAAGAGGCAATCCCTCTTCATTTTTCTCTAAAATTCATTTTCAATTTACATTGTTTTCTCATTTTATCCTCAAATCCCCTATCCAAAAGACCATGACAACTATAGTATAATGTATATATTGGAATCATATCATTCTAATAGAATATCATTACTCAAACTACAATATATATATATATATCTTAAAAATGAAATCATTGTCCGATCGGTGCCGATTTACAACAATCGTGGGCGAAAAACATTCGGTCTTAAATTTCTATTTCAAGGATAGTCATGAATCCATTTATAAGGATAAAATAAATTAAAAAATATGTATCATGTTTTATTTAATGTTATTTAACCAATATATATATCTAATACTAATTCATATAATAAAACCCGTTTTTGTTGTTCTAAATATATCTATAATAATCTAAATGATTATCATTAATGTTTTATATTATAAAAAATCATGATACCATAAAAAGGCATTAATTATATAACCATTTAATATTAAATGTGTTCATTAATATAATAAAAAATCAATTTTGGAAAATTATATCTGTTCCACATGAACTCTATTACTTATAAACAAGTGAATCAATCAAGAAAACATTGAAAATGAATGATCCAAAACGATGAAATTAAACTCAATAACTCATCAATATGGCCATAAATAAAAATAATAAATCTAAAATGCAACTGATACATGTATAAATTTATTTTAATTAAATACTTAATGGATTTTTTTATAATCAAATACATTAAGGTTAATTGCAAAATACATTCATACATAATGTAAGGGGGTTCCAATCTCACTTGCATTTTTTATAGGATATTACTTATTCACAACTATTCCTTGTGTATGGTGTATGTATACATCTAATTTATGTAATATATTATGAATTTATTTATTTTCAATTTATTAAATTTATTTTCTTATGGAGATTTATTTTGGGGCATATGATTTGATTTATTACAAACTCGTAATGGATTCTCTCTAAACCCACATTTTTTCATTTGGGTTACTCATTTAATATTGTTACCTAGATGTAATGATTTTGTTTTGAATATTTATAATATATTTTTGTTATATGTACCAATATTAAATATCGAGATAATATAATCATTCTTTTATGAGGATATACATGTATTAAAAAGGATCCATTTTCAATTCTTCCTGATAAACAATCCTGATTCATGGGAATGTCCTTAATTCTTAGGTGTTTCCATGTTTAGTAAAAAATCAATATTACGACACCATTATTTTTCTAAAAAACTAATTTTATCATGAATTTTTTTTTCATGTTATTGTTTATGAAAAGAAACATATATCTCCACTTTAGGACCCCATTATTATTTTCCTTAAACCACACTAAAATGTTTTATTTCTAAAGTTGCATAAGTACTATTTTTACATGATTTCAATTCAGTGGAAAATCATTTAGGCGTATAATATAATTTCAATATCATACACTTTTATTTTATTGGATATATATGTTTACAATCTAATTTTATGAAAAATAGAAATGTTTTTCTAAAATAATTCCCCTCTTAAAAGAAAAATGGGGTTTTCTCATCTCACTTAATGTTTTTTGAGATATATTCCTTCTTCAACAATTATTAATTTGATATGGTGTTTTTAACTCCATTTTATAAATCATTTAAATAGTATCCTTATTCTAACTATATTATAAGTGATTAACATTTGAATTTTTGACTGTGGTATGGGAAACTTTGGAATGTTTAAAGATAAATTTTTCATGAAATTTTCAATGGTCTCATTTAAAAGTATTTCATCTATGTCAATAACCTTTGTTGAATCTTATACTTCATTGAGGTTTATATCATATGTTAACAAAAAAAATATTTGTTTAATGGTTTATGATTAGATTGGCTATGGATGGTCAATTTGATACCATTCAATGATTCTAGTTTAATTACTCACATTTTGTATGGTAGTTCTTCAAAATTAATATTTATATATTTTTTATTTTTCACCCTTTTTATATGAAGAATCTATTGAACATACTAAGTGATGGGAGGATCCCACTATATCCCTTTGGCTAATTGGTATGTCTCAAGAGAAAAATAGATATGGACATGGCTGAGCCCTTTCCCCTTTTCAAATATGGATTTGGTTGATGCCTTAATAATTTTCTTGTTTTTTGTCTGAGGCATTGATGGTATGTTTTAGTTGTCCTGCATTTTGAATTGTCTAATTGTGAAACTATTAAATGATATTACATGTGATTATTTGACTAGTAGAATATATGTGGTTAGGATATATTGTGGAATTATATATTCATCTTTTATTCCTTTCATATTATGATCATTTATATTTTTAATGGAATGTATTTTTAGTCGTTCATCCTTCCTTGTTTTTATTTTTATTATTACTTCAAATAAATTTATTACCCTTACTTTGAATCTAATCTCACTAATTTGTTATTTTTATTTTCCCCAGGTTATGAAGAAGAAAAATATAAGTACACTTTCAAGGATTATTTTTAGTTCATTTTATATTGTGTCATGTTATATTTTTTTTCTCAATGTATTACAGTGTATCTTTAATGAGATAAGTTATTCCAGGAGTGCTAAAATTATCAGTCTATTGTGATTTGATTCCTTGTAATAAAAAAAACACAACAAAAAAATGCAGCATCTCTAGTCTTCTAGGGTCGGAGTGTTACAAAAAATATGCATTTAATCAAAATCATGTTTTATTAAAATTGTCTTAAAATTATTTTAATGTTTTCAAATGATGTTTAATGGAAATTTTTACCCATGTATTAACTTTTTTCAAAAAATATTAAAATTTGATTTCTCATCCTTTTCTAATCAGTACACTTTTCACAACAATTAATGTGATAATGGTATATTTGGAAAGTATATACTTACTCACTATTATGAAATTGATTTCCATGTTATTTCATTATTATGTTTAAAAGGTTATTTTTTCAAGAAATTTTTTTCCAAATATTCATGAAAATTATTGATTTTAAAATGGTTTTAAAAAATAATGGGTTTTTAAGAAAAAATTATGATTAAATTTGTTTTTAAATTATTTTCAGAGATTCTTTTTTCATTAATTTATTGTTATCAAAGAAAAGTATTTCAATGAGTCCAATGATTATATTATAATATTTAAAAATATTTTGAATAAAAAAAGTTACAAAATTTTTTCATGATTATTTATGAATTATTTAGAGTTATCTTCATGGAAAATGGTCTACAAAATATTTTATGTTTTAAAAATAATTTTTCAAAGTGAAATTCCTATTATCCATAAGAAATGTTTTAAATTATTTTTTAGGATCCCTTTATATCTTTTCTAGATTTATTCAAGGAATGGGATTTCAAAAATATTATTTGTTTGAAAAAGTCATTTTCAGTGAAATATTATATTCCAAGTTATATTTCTAAATACTTCACCATTTATGATGACATCCTTTGTTATATTTTTGGATTTTCTAGGGATATGATCTAAGGATACCATTTATACTATTCATATATATTTTCACTGTTTGTATATAATTAAATTTATCAAACCAATTTCCATTCCACGTGAGATACAATGATAAATGCTTATGTAACTCACTTCCATTCATGTGTTAATCTAGGGTGAAATGAATAGGAGGACTATATATTGTCCATAGGTTATGATATGATTATATATTTTTTATAACCATTTCATTTCCTTGGTAATGATATGATGTTTATGAAATCCATCTCTTTTTAAGGGTTATGATGGGATTAAAATATTATTATCTTGTTGAAAATGTATGTATTATTTCTTTATATGATGGGTGGGACCTATGTATCCCACCAATTAATTAGGTAATGATTTATATCTAATTAGATAATGATGGGATTCAAGTTGATAATAATTATCAACTATGGGGAGATGGGGCAATGAGATCCACTGTGGGGAGATGGGGAATCCCAATCCACTATGGGAATATGGGGAAACATAATCCCTTATATGGAAAGAACTATAATTGGGGATGATTATGTGTCCCTCCTAGTAGGTATAGTCCCCAGTAAGATCCCTTATATGTTCTAGCAATGCATCTTGAATTATAGGGAATGATATTACATGATTATGGGTATGTCACCATTCTATTTATTATTCCTATGTTATACTATCATTGAATATTATATTTTTTCACTTATGATTCATATCTTATGAGCAGTTAATATTTTTACATTATTCGTGATTATGATATTTGATATGATGGATATGATCTTATAATTTTATGATCCCATTGCATACCCTTATTCTCATATTTATTCATACATGTCCCATTTTCTACACTTACTGAGCATGTGAGATCACCACTTTTGTTGTTTCCTTTCACATGTTATGAATAATTGGTTTTATGTATTATTAATTAGTGGATATATCTTTGAGGGAAACAATAATGATCATTAAATGAGTTAGATAATTTTTTTTAAAAGTTACCAATGGAACTAAATTAAAAGGGTCTTCAGGAATCTAATTTTTTAATGTATTAAGTATTCTAAAAAATGATTTAATGTCTACTTAGATTATTACTAGGTTTTTATAGTTGGTATCAGAGAAAATTTTATTTATCCTTTGGAAACTTGGATGGGAATAATTAAGGGATACTATAAGAACATGATTATGGATTAGACCAGGGACAAGGAAAATTATAAGAAAATATCCTAGAATTTTGGTAAAGGATAGAGTAATAATTTATTATAAATAAATCCATATCATCATAGTAAAAGTGGATGTCATTCTAGAACAGATATACCAAGGAGTAAAAACTCGGAGAAGGTGCATCAGGCCTGACTTGAACGTAACCTGGTATATAAAAACGACCCTTACTTTTCACATGGTTTGAAACTCTAAAGGTATATTCATTAATAATTTAAAAACACTTCATAAACCATTATGATAGATTTACTAATAATATGGATATGAATAAACTATGATATATCATACATCAATTTGATAAAGTAATGTTTTATAATTTAGATATCCTATAAGTTATATTTTTCATGATTATGTGGCTCCTATAAATGAATATTTTTTCTCACATAATGATTTATTATTCAAGACAAGTGAGAAAAGAAAAAGGAACTGGTTTAAAGATTAATTTGATAAAAAAATTCTAATGATCAGAAAAATGTGATGATAAAAGGTGTGAAGGAAATATCAATCACACATAATCTGTTTTCATGGAACATGATTACAAATGTCAACATTAAACATCCCTTAGACCCACCATAGAAGAAAATAAAGGATTTCATTCATGTGTTTGGGTAATGGAGACCATGGAGAAAAGAATATTTAGATTCTTACATGTCAATAAAGTGTGACGAAGTACCCATATGAATGTATTAATGGAATATGAATATTAGTTGACTTTGGAGAAGAAGGATACAATTCAAGTAACTATGAATAGAAAAAAAAATGCAATGAATGTGAATGTTTTTGTCCCCAAGACATCATCGATGGTTAATTTTTTTATTTGTGGGATGAATGATCATTATAAAAATAGAGGTACCAAGTAGAATTATCATGATGAGAATCAGCATGGTGGTATGAGTAATTATTATATTGCTACTGATGATGAGACTAAATGTCCAATTCAAAAATAAAGATGTATTATATAATAGGTTTTGGTAACCCTGATAATGCCTTATGGATGAAGTGGATTAACCTAAGTTTTTATGTATTTGGATTCAATAATTATGAGATGTGAAATATATAAGGGTTTTTCACTTTATGTTTTTCACTAAGGATTTATAAGAATATGTTTAATGATTCTGATGGACTAGAAAATTGATTTAATGGAAAAGTGATATTCATGTGAAACACATGATTTATAGAAATGTAATCAATAAATATGTACCTAATGATATGATAATGATGTTGGATACCAATAATTTATTTGTATAGTACATATTATCTTGAATCTAATAAAGGTTTTTTTTTAAATGGTCTATGTTATCATTGATGATGTTTACAACATTTTGGATTCAAGGAATATATCCTGTAATATTTGGAATAAGGTATAATGCATGTTTTTGAAAATAATTTATGTAAATTTGAGTTATTACCTTGTTTTAATAGAATACATGATGATGGTATTCACGTGTTATTAATACTACAAGTAAGATATACTTTATGATATATGGGGGATCGATGTTGAGATGAATCAGTGACCTTAATTCTAATGTTTTGGGTTTTCATATTTCAAAAGGGTTTTGAGGATGTCTATTTATTTAGTGGTTTATGTAAAAAATCATATTTGGTTTTAAGGATTAATTTTTAATCTCACCATATAATGACTTATGCATATTAGATAACCAATACAATTCTTTTTTTTTGCGATAAGGACTAATAGAATGATCTATCATTCTATTTTTAATCCTCACAATTTGTAAGTGCTTTATGAATAAAATACTTACCATCCTTTTTTGGGAAATATGTGAAGTAAAAATTGATCAAGTAAAAAAGGGAGAGATTATACTGAATAATGTATCATTATCTTATCATAAAAATTATTAAACACTAGGGAATGGATCTTTAAAAAGAAAGGTTTATCCTAGTACTATCTTTTTGGATGATCCAAATGGCACCTTATATAAGATCATATATTTGGAAGTGTGATTTTTAAAATTTTCCTAAACCATTTCTCTATCACTCTCTATCAGAAAATAGTGTCTAGATTTCTCTTTTATGAACATGATTTCAATTTCCAACAATTTTCTCCCATGTGGATTCCCAATTTTGAGTTTCTTTGGGTAACTTTTATGATTCATAGTTTCTATTTTGTAATGGATGTTTTAGAATTTATTTTAAATATTTGGGTTTTTATGAATGTAAATTTCAAGTGATAAACCATTGATAAGATAACTCATATGAATTTTAATGGATAAATTCATTTTAAAAGGCAGATTAGGGGGTAGAATGTAACACGACTAGATTTTCAGAATTATTATTTTTTAAAGTTAATTTAATAATTTGAGATTTTTTATATCATAGAAAACATAATATTTATTTTCTATATGAAATAAATATATGAGCCTTGCATTATATGTTATACTATATTAATCTTTCACTACATGCAACTCCGACTTGGCTTGTTATACATGAATCATTGAATTTCAACAATATAATATAATATTTTTATAATTATTTAGATGGGATAGTTATAACCAAAATGATATGTTTTTAAAACTAATATTAATAAATAATTATTCTTAATAAATTATAATAATTTCATATAGGAAATTCATATTGATTTTAAGACATGAAATTTTTAGTAAAATCATTATATATTTGATAATACTGTTTCCTAAAATAACTACTTTTTTATATCCATTAATGAATAATAATTAAATTAATTCAAGAAACTATCATAAATTTAATTTTTTAAAATAAAAATCATATTTGAATTCAAAATTTTCAAATTATCATAGGGTGATTTTTTCGGTTATTTTTGAGAAACTTCGTTTTTTGATTAATAGTGAAATATACAGAATATGAATTTGAAATTACTTTTTCTTCTAATTTATTAATATTTTCAAACTATTTTTTATGTTTTTATTATTGTAAAAATAGATTATTTATACATATTTTATTCAAATTTATGTCATTAGAATTATTTTTATATTGAATTTAGTTATAAAATCTTAATTAACCCTTGTACATTATCACATTAAATACAAGATTTCTCGCCACATTGGTGGGATTACCAATAAATAACAATTTTTACCTTGTGTAAATTTAATTTCATAAAATTAAAATACATAGTTTTAATCAGTATAATATTTATATTCTAATATGGTAAAAGTAATTTTTGACCTAAAGGATTATTTAAGGTGATTAAAATTAAATTTAGCGATTAAGGGAAAATTAATATTCACAATGGAATAATACATAAAAGTTAAGAGCCTAAAATGACCGATCCACTTATTAAACACTCAATTTATATCCATATATCATCCATAAACCTTCCAATATTGATTTCATTATGTTACTGATGTCATTTGTTTTGTAAAAATGTTGTCACACATATCTTGTCTTAAAAAATGAAAATTGTGTCCCCCCATCCCATACAAATGGCCACCACGTATTCCCCTTATTCAAACCACTAAAATCACATAGGTTTAGCCATGATATGCCCAATTTTCTCCTAAAAATACACCCTTACTCATCGAATCCTCTATTTGGGCATATAACTATCCATGTAATCCAATTTGTGTAAACTAAAAGGATTTACCCAAAGAATAGGTATCATCTTTCCTCGATCACCATAAAATTATTCTCTTTATCTAGAACCTAAATTATATGTATTATATGATCATATAATAAAAACATGATACAAAATATACCAAAATTATTTTATTTTATGTTTTTTCCTAAACATACATACACTTCAATCTAATGGGTTACAAACATACCGTTCTTTTGTATAGAGAACTAAAATTTCATGAAACAATATTGTTCGTTTTACCATTATCTCTTCTCATAGTTAGGGAATTATGATGGAAAATTTATTTTAATATTTTATACATAATTTTTATGATGTCTTTATTCTTATTTTTTTAATATATAACACATACCTTCAAGATTCTTGTTTTTTATAAGTATAATAATTTTGTTTGGGGATGTGTGGACTACTACCTCCTAAAAGAGATTTTATTTGTTCACACCTTACAAAAAATATTTTAAAGGATAATTTAGTCAATGAATAACAACACTATAAATGTAATAGATTTATATATAGGCATATATTTCATTTACATTCATTCTTTCAATATGATAATAAAAAAGAAACAACGGTCATGTGTATGTATGAATTACCATCTCTATGAACATTATCTTCCTTCTCCGACTTCTCTCTAATATAGATTAGTATAAATAAATATATATTGATTATATATTATATATATACCATGTTTTTTATTATTTAAATTAGTAAATCAAGATATAATTAATAGGATAATGAATAATAAGTCAAAACATATATGAAAAATAAAGTGGATATTACCTGAGACGTTACATTAACATGGAATTAGTACTAAATAGTTAATATAAATTGACAACAAAATAATATACAGTTTTAGATATAATAATAAATTTTCCATTTTAGATATATAACATAAATATAATTATTATACTGGTTTTTTTAATGCGTATGATGAAATTCTAGGTATATTTTTTGGGAATTTCATCTCATTTTGTAATTTTAGGAGATACATGAATTATTCACTAGAAATTTATTTTGTGTGGTCAGAATAATACCCACAAAGGTATTTTATTAGGATTATAACTAATTTTATGGCTAATTACATATCCATTTTAATATATATCTTACTTTTGGGTTATATTCTAAAAGATACAAAATTGATAGATTAATTTTTTTCTCAAATTTCCTTCATTGAGATACATGCAAAGTTGTGCACCTATTTAATTGTATGAGGTTTATGTATTGAAAATGAACTTTTTAAACTTGAATAAAAAAAATTATAATAGTTTAATATTTATTTTATGTTATTATTCCCAATTTACAATGATTTAATGTTACTAAAGTGGTAATGGTTTATAGCTTCAATCTCATCATTTATCGATATTGTTTATGATTATGCTTCCATTAATGAAATATTTTGATCCATCTATCAATAACTCTCATAAATTGTATTAACTTATATATATTAATGTTATATTCTTCTAATGGCACCCCTTTTCTATTTTTATGAACTCAACATAATAAAGGAAAACATTTTTATGAAAATCCACAGTTATTTTTCTTTTCGAAAAGAAATATTTGTTCCTTCAAAACAATTTTTTCTAAAACAATTGTCAAAAATGTTTTTCTATTTTACTATTATGTTAATAGTAAATTTTTACCCATTAATTTCATTTTTACAAAAAGGGTTTAAACGTAACATTCTTTTAATTTTTGGATGAAGGAACTAAACTGAAAATTTAAGTTTAAAATGTAATGTTCGTCACGTCGGGACTTACCCGCTATCATGACCACAATTTCCTTGATGATTGCTTTGTGTTCATAAATTTTTAATTTTTCTAATGAATTTTTTCCTTGATATTCTTTAAATATTATTATTATAAAATTTTATCAATGAAAAAATATTTCAAAATTTGGTTTGCATTTAAAAATAATTTGAAATGATTTTCCAAGCATTCTTTATCCTTTTTAAATTTTTTGTTTTCAAGGAAATGGATTTCAATTTTTTCTATTATTAGTTTATAATAATTAAATTTATTTTAAAAATAAATGATTTTCATCATTTTTTCTTGTTTTTTTATGTTTTCAATGTTATTTTTCTATAAAAATGTACATTAAAACGAATTATGTTTTAAAAGGAATTTATCAAAGCATAAAGGATATATATCTCACAAAATGTTTTGAACCATTTTTCACTATTCTATTATATTTTATTTATTTGTTTTTTATGAAAATGGTTTTGAAAATGATATATGTTTTAAAATGTTATTTTCAATGAAAATTAACATTCCATGTCATCTTTCAAAATACATCTCTATCTAATACGCCATTGATGGTTATAGTTTATGCTTTAAATGGGACATGATCCAAGGATAACATTAATATTATTTTTTAAAAGTTCCATGTATTGATGTATTGATGTTTATGAAACCCACTTATCTTCAATGAGTTATACTATGATAAATGCTTATGAGTCCCCCTTCCATTCACAGGTTAATATAAAAATACATTATAATGATACCAATATATATTCCTTAGGTTATAGATAATTAAATGTTTATGATACCCATTTCATTTCATGGGTTATGATATTATGTTTAGCAAACACGTCCCCTTTTATGATTCTTGATATGATGGATGTTTTATTATCTTGTGGCACAGATGTGTATGATTCTATTATTTGACTAGTGGGACCTATATCATTCTCTAATGAATTTAGTAATAATTTATATCTCAGGAGTTAAGAAGGGGATTCTATTTTATAGGCATAATATAATATTGGAAAATGAGGGAACCAAATCCACTATGGGAAGCTAGGGAAACTCGATCCTCTATGGGGAGACGAGGAAACCCCATCAATTGTGGGGAGATTCGGAAACCCGATCCACTATGGGAAGATGGTGAAACCCATTCCCTTACTAGGAATAGACTATGACTGGGGTTATTGGTTTGTCATATCTAGTAGGCATAGTTCCTATGAAGTTTCCTAATACATTCTTTAAATTCATCTTGACTTAAAGGAATGATATTAAATGTTTTTTTGTATGGAACAATTATTTGTCTTATTACTACATTATCCTTTCATGGCTTATTCTCTTATTTCCCTTATTATTAATTTTTTATGAAATGATAATATTTTTCCATGATTTGTGACTATGATATTTTAATACAACGGTATGATTTTCTAATGTTGTCATCACATTATCATAATATTATTCTCATTTTTATGATTACATGTATTCCATGTTTACCCTTAATGTGCATCTTAGCTAAACCCTTTACGGATTACTTCACTAGGAAATAAAAAATGGGTTTTATATTAAATTACTAAGGGGGAATATATTTAAAGGAATCATTTAAGACTATTCATTATGTTTGATGATTTTAGTTCCATGTTCTAATGTAACTAAACTAGCTTGCTATTTGGGTGTAATGTTGAGTAATTTTTTAAATATTCTGAAAAAATGATGTAATGCCTATTTATGTTTAGACTAGTTTGGTAATATTCATCATCAATTCCATTATTAATTCATCTATGCATTGAGTAAAATAGAAATAGTTTATATGATGAACTTAAATTAATAAGAAAATAATTGATTTTGGTATATCATAGCCTGGGTAAGTGTTAACCTATTCAATCCTCATCCCTCTCTTGGGGGAATAATAGCTGGAGCACTATGATGAAAATATCTAAGATGAGCTATAGATGCCTCGGGTCCAAATAAATTTTCCAAGAGGATTATGTGACTTTTTAGAAACAATACAACATCTCAAAGACGCTAATCAACTAACTCTATCTAAATCTAATATCACAAACTCAACACAGGGGACCATTCAAGGCAATGAAGATGTTGTATCTATTACTCTCCAGACATCATTGGTGCACATCCCAAAACCCAGTCAAACCCAGAACCACCCAGTGCCTCCTATTAAGCATAAAACCCACAAAATCTCCTTCTTCCATAATAATAGAGAAATTACAGTCATGTGAGAATTTAGAAATAGATAAATAAATAATAAACCTTATGAAATAAATAAGTCCCTAATTATTTCATAGAATACAAAGAATATTATCTACATAGGCTTCCATAGCCTAGGAAACTCAATGAGGTCAACCTCACTGACTATCTGGACTAATTCCCTTTATATATAATATGGGATCATAATATTAAATATTTCCTCATTTTAATTATTTCCATTAAGGTTTAGAAGATTCGGGTCTTCTGGTGTTAGAAAATTCATCATTCTAGGTGGCACGCACAACCATTGACTAGTTAGAAGAAGGGGATGGTTGGAAGAATGTTCTGGACTAGAGTGCGTACAAGTTAACCAACTCGATAACTCTGAAAATAGTTTATAGTCATCATTCCACTCAAATATAATAGATGTGAAAACCTCCAATATCTATAACAACGAAGAAGGTAACATCAAGGAAACCTTCCCAAGGTGGTAACAACTGTAGGAAAAAATAATATACAAAAGAGGGAGAGTCATATTCTTCTCTAAAGAAAGCTCTAACTCTTGAAGATTTATTCCCTTTGACATCCATTTCATGTGCACTACCCTACCAAACAGAACCCTCATCAGAATAATTAATCTTATTTGGATTGGTCATTGTGATACATGTGTATACCCCCACCCTGATGATGAACATTCCTTAATATATTTGTTTCCCCCACGTAATCAGGGAATTGGAGGCCACATGAACTAGACCTGAGGATATAGATGACTAAACAGTGTTGGTATGACCAAATACTATGGTCGTGTCCCCACAATGGACATATATACCACAAATACCCTTGGTAAGGAACTATAGTGCGCCCAATAAAGACATGGAGATGTCTAAAAACTATCCAGCACTCATACACAACAAATTATCTTACTTGATCACCTAGTGGGTGTATGATTATCTGATCAACCCAAAAAACATGGAACACCAGCACGACTAGATCTTCTAGCGGTCGATTCTCTTATAACCTATGCACAAGTAGTACACTCATCTATATCATGTTCCTCTACTATATAGCCATGTGTACTTGAGCAACCCCACAACTTGAAGTGAGATCCTCTGACACAAAGCTAAATAAATTTGAGGAATTATATGGCGGTCCCATCCCAATTCCAAATCCATGAATTTATTAATCATTCAAAATATCTCAATGAAGTAATCATTAAAGGCCTACAAATAAAATATGAATTTAAGATAGAAAACTCCACATCTGAGGTCTATCCAATGGATACATTATCATTATAAATCCATTTCTCCGTCATTTTAGCAATTCATGACTTTGAATAAGTCATCCATGGACACATAATAACCTTATATATTTTGGGAGGACTTGATATTTCAACATCCAAAAGGCTCAGATTGAAAATTCCCTTGGGATCAATCTCAAGATGATTCAGTCCCTCCAATGTTTGGGAAATAGTGAAGTGTATTTGTATTCTAAAAATATGTCCATTCAAATGAATGATATGTTTGAAAAAAGGCCACTTTGGAAGATAAAACTCAAAACTCAGTTCTAGAAGATCACATAAGAAGTTGAGTTGGTGGTTATCAAGGAATACACCACATAAAATTTCATGTTGGGATTGACTTGTCTCCATATCCCCATGGTGGTACCTTCAAAATTCTATAAATTTTTAAAATACCCCATTGATGGAAAGGATGTTATACTAAATGGTGATAGAGACCCCATTAAGTCAAGTGAAGCCATATATACCAAGGAATGCTTCTACAAAAGGGATGAAAAACCAATGATGGATAATGATAAATAGTTTTTTGCTCTCTATGGTTTGTGTAAATCCCCTAAAACCCTTGGAGTTTGATTTATAGTGATTATGTTCTCCACATAAATCTATTTGATGTGATAGACCTTGAATTAAAGTCAAAAGTTCTTCTTGACCCCTACGACGATGTAAAAAACAATCAGTTCTGACATCTCTTGAAAACAAATCTAACATCATAGGATGATATTTTCTATTCTAATGTCCTCTCTCACCCTTATAGTTGTGGATAATCCATATGATTGAAATATTTATCTAAAAATTTCTCTATAATATCAGATTTGGAGGAATATGAGGATGACCTCAGGAATTCCCCTCCAGTATTTGAGGAAGGTGTCTCCACCACCATAGATTAGGTCAAGTAGATAAATCATATAATAGAAGAAGACCCATGGACTACTCTGATTACTGCCATCATGTCCCTTTAATATCAAGAGATTTACATCCCATTTCCAAATAAGAACTGATATATGTTCTCATGTAACTAAATAGAAATTCCCATACTAAATCTAAATGTATATACGCACTATCTAACCAATGAGAATCAAGGTATCACGTACGAATCCATGAGCATAAAACCTTATCATTCCACCATTTTAGAGGTGGATATTTAAAAATTGAACAAAGAAAAATTCACCCAATATGTGAAATACCCATGATTTATTTTTAACATTGTTGTTGTTATAAAAAATAATGTGTATTTTATGGTATTAATTGACTTCTGAGACCTTAATCGGCAGTCCCAAAAATACTATTTACCATTGTAAATCACTGACCTATTGATAGTTGAAACTACTGGATCCCAAGACCTTTCCTTAATGGATGATTAATAAGGGAACAATAAAATAAAGTTATATCATGAATATGAGGATTCCATTGCATTCAATTTGAATTAGGGGATCACTTTCTATTAGGTCAGGCATCTTGGGTCAATGAAAGTTGGTGATAAATATAAGCATAACAAGCATAACATCTTTAATCAATTAATGGTAATGGTAACATAATGTTATGTCAGAGACCTGGTATTTTAATACCTATAGTGATTTGATCACTTTATAAAACATTAATCAATTTTTATAATATATGACAACATAATATGAAGATAAATCTGTTGAAATGTGATTTCTAGGTAACATAAGGAAATTTTATTTCCATTATTGTATGACAATAGAACATTGTGGTCAACGAATATAATATTACTCCTATTTTAGTAATTTCACTCTCAGAAATCTCAAATAAATGTGGGGGATCCAAGGGAACATTTCCCATATTCAACGATTCATATTCAACATGGCCAGTAGAGATATCCCCTTCACCAAGATAATGAAGAAGGGAATGTCATATCGACAGGAAGATACCTTCCATGAAGACATCAAAATACTCATATAGTACCTACTACACCCATCATTTCTGATCTGTCTGGTAGAAGGGAGGCCAGTAATCATGTACGTGACCATAATGGAACATTCACTGGGTTCCCTCTTCACTTTGAAAAATTATGTTGTTAGTTAAATTTATCTCTACTACCTCAACCATAACATGCTCAGTACTGAGACCCGATACAATATTTTCGAGAAGAAATTCCTTTCACACATATTCATAGTGAAAAAATATGGGGAATTACTTACAACTCCATAATGATCATCTTGTCTTTTGTTTCGATCCTCTCAATTCCATACTTGGTTGTCCTATGATAACATTGTTCATGGCCCAATGGGCGGTTATTCTACTGAAATACATCATTTAGTTTGTATAAACGAATTCGGTAAAAGGGAAATTCCTTGTTGGTTTCCTAATAGCACATCCTACCCTATAAAAAAAATTGTGGTCACCGATCATCATGATGATGTGGTATTCTATGTATATGATGCTCCCCATACATGAGATATGTATTTTTATGGCACCTCCCAGAGTCCTTTCAGAAAAAAGATGGAAATCCCAAGGCTCCATCAAGTTGGTCTAGGAAATGTAATTCTGTCTTCAAAAAAAATAGTTTCTTCCAAATCTTTCTCAATATCCGTAGGATCCAAAAATAATGATGTTGAATACCAATACCTCATTGATGGGTTAGAAATATCCCTACAACTTCATTTATTTTATCTGATTATCAATGGCATTTAAAAATTTGGTATAAAGTAGGGAAGGGAGAATATTCCATAAAAAAGATATATTAACCCACCTAATTAGCTACATCTTGGGAATTATGGCAGAGTTCCATTTTGACCCCACATTTCATCATGTTTCCCAATCAAAGAATGCTCACACTAAAACATTGGCTAATACAACCACCATTTTGTCCAAAACTGAATTGGAGGATGAAATATTCCTTATCAAACATTTATGAATGGTCTTGTAGATCATCATATGTGATAGGGAAGAAAAAAAACAAGGTCAACACCACATCAAGCATGATGGAGCAATGAAAACCAATGCTGGGATAGATCCCATAATTTGTTATTTCAAAAATAGGACTCTCCTGATAGACTTATCCAGAATGGAATATATTATTCACTGTGTAGAGATCATCACTCCACAATATTTTTTAGATGAGGTAATGTCCCACTACAAAAATGTGATCGATGGAATCCACATTAGACTCACAGTGCAGGGATACATTCTCTCCATCATGGAGGAAGTCCATGTTGACTCTTGCATTGCACATCAAAATGGGACCAGGATATCACACTAAATCTAGAGGTTAAAATATTAATGGAATACCATGATACATGACCATGTGGAATTACAATTAAATGCCATTAATTCTAAAACCATGCAAACATAATCCAAAATCCAATGAAATTTCTACAAGTAGATAAATATTCATGGACATTTTCCATTTAGGGAATAGATATTTTGGGGCCTTATCCACCTACCACAACTAAGAAGTTCATGTACATACCTACTAATCCTGGCATTTTCTGAAAATGGGAAAAGGTAGTACCCCTCAAAGAATTCAATATTAATAATATTATAACTTCATAAATCTCATATCATCACCTGGTTCATAGTCCCTCACACAATTTTAACATTAAATGACACCAACAATTGTTATACAGATGTGAAAAACTGTATCAGGAGTACAATATCAAGTCTGATAACACATTTCACTTTTATGGAGAGGAAATGGATAGATAGAGGCCTTAAATAATATTATATCAAATATACTCTAGAAGATAGTGAATGTGGATAAAAAGTACTGGCAGGAAAAACTCATCCACACTTTATAGGACTACTGTACCACCATGCATAACAATACACATGAAATTAAATACTCATTGAGGTATGGGATTGTTGTAATGTTACACATAGAGGTCCAGCTACGTTCACTCCAAATATCCATTTATGAAAAGCTCAAATATGATGAGAAGTCAAAAAAGCATCTGGATGAATTGGAGAATCTCGATGAGAAGAAGTTGTGTACATTAAAAATATTGAGATAAAATTGAATCAGATCACACGAACCTTTAATAAAAAGGATCTCCTCTATTAATTCCTAAAAGGATATCAATTATAGTCCCTAAAAACACAATGATACCAGGAAAGAATCCTCCAAAACTAGAACCCAAGTGGTATGGGCCTTATATAATACATAATATCTATCATAATGAACCATAGTCATTGGCCACAATAGATGGAAAGTGTGCCAAACTACCCACCAATGGGAGGTTTCCCAAGAAATACTTTTCATAGATTTCATCAAGTACATTTTGTCATGGGCACATGATGATAAACTCTATGGATTCGTCTGGTTTGAATGATGTTAAACCACACAAGATCATCATGGCAGAAAGATAATAAACTATAGAGTACCACATGTCCTAAAAGTAAGAAATTAAGTTTATTGGTGTCTCACGCCATGACCACATGGAGATAAATAGTATAGAGTCATCCTAGTATGATGTTGTGAATTGCACTAGATCATCTTGGTTGTCAGATGATAAACTGTGAAGCACCTAAAGTATTAATACCAATACATTAAACTACATTGTAGACCAAGTTCTAGCCACTTGATGTTAAACCCTAAGGAGTCATCATAATAGCTAGAACATAAACTGCATGGTTCCTCATGTCATTACTGCATGACGATTAACTGAACGGTTGATGTCCATACTGATTGTCACTAAAATTCACAACTAAATTTTTCATTGCAGGACATTAAAATGCATGAAAAAATACATATGAAAAAAAATCAACGAACACAATCCGGATTAGTTAAAAGGAATGAAAAAACTACCAAGTCCCTATATGTGAGGCATCTCTACATAGGGAATATCTACATCCATGATATAATTGTGTCTGTAGTCCTATAATTATAGGATATATCGTGATTCCAAACATCTTGTTTGGGCCCAAGCATGTCCCCCATTTTCCTTCACATCAGTCGATCCATGTCCTTAATGAAAAAGTCAAAATATCTGTCTTAAGACATCACAACACGAATTTAAACATTATTGGTCACATAGAACTATGTATGTCTTGATTCTCATTTTTAATGAGATATATAGAGATATTGTGATTGTATATCATAGTCCAACTACTGAATGATGAGAAATATCATTTCATATCCTTAATTGATCCTTCATAGTGAGGGTAAATATTTTCATTATTTGATTCGGAAAATGAACATAGCATATGTGAGCTTAGCAATTACAATATGTGCTTCCCCAAACCGAAAAGGCATAGAAGCAAGCCATTGGCTATTTCTTATCCAAAATGAAATATAATAAATGGAATAACATAATTCTACACTACATATTGGTAAACAACATGGTTTATGTCTCTTGCATGTCATAAAACTATCTATTTATGTGGTCCTCAACCGAGAGGACCACCATTACTGGTTTTGGTCTCCTACAACACCTCCATTAAAGAACAATGTGTTACTTGATTCATGATATAAAATGATATGTAGTGACACCCAGAAATTCAATCATTGGTCTAATCACAACAAATATTAATATATTACCTCTCTAACTATAGGTGTTGCATGCAAAAGGAATTCATTCCATAAATTTTTTTTTGGCATGATTCTTAATACCATAGGATACATAGTGATGCATGTATTTCCATCCTTTGGTCTAGTGACAAACCCAGTTTTTACATCGGGATTCCCATGTAATTTTTACATTATATTAAACTGTGTAGTTCTTCAATAACTACATGTTTTTTTATTATTTTGACTATAGGATACATAGTGACACATTAATCTCCAATAATGGGCCCATCTACAAAAATAAACAGAAAAAATTCCCACCTATGCATATGGGTATAAATTATATAGATTGTTTCTCATTCATGATCTATGTTTGGACTGGTTCCTATCATCATAAGATACATATAGATAACTAGATCTCTAATCATGGTCACATCTATAATAACTGATAAGAAATTCACCTCAACTACATATGGGTGTAGTCTCCCAAGATCACTTTTCTTATGTTTGAGCCATATCTATGTATGGATTTTTGTGAAAATAATATATAGTTCAAAAAAACACATCAATTCCCACATCTTCACTGCTTATGATTAATCTACAATGAAACAATTATGGTTAAATGATATTAAAACTCCACAATAGAAACGTTCTCACCACATGATGACAAACTCCGTTGCAAATTTCCTTATAATAAGACATTAAATTTTAGGTAAAAAACCGCACTACATGAAAATAAATTATGCAGGTCTTGACCCATTTCCATACCCTATCAATGGACCACCAGGGCCTTACCCAAAAAATATAGATAATGAAGTTCTCTAATAATCTTTTAATACACTACAATCCATAATCCACACATTATGTATCATGAAATTTGGGTTTTCCAAACCTTCTATGGACAATGGAAATGATACACATCATCAAAGGACCCTTTTTTAACAATGCATGTATTCATATAGATCATGCTTATATTTCTATGTTTTTCAGCCAAAATTTTCACTCTTCAAAAAGTAAATTTCGATCCTTTTGTTCCCTAACATCACCATGGAAGAACTCAACACTAATCCTAATATGATCTAATCCTAATATGATTACATTATATCATTAATAATGACTCTAGGACCTTGATCAATGATTTAAAACATTCTCATATCCCTCTTAGAAGTATGTTGGAGTACACATGACCCTGTGTATCCTAATTAGGCTCTTGTGTATCAACCCCAAATTAGGTCCATATACATCACAAACATAAACTAACAGAACATTAGTCAAAGATATACATCATTATACTGTAGCATATAATGGTTCAAATCGCAAGTCATTAAGAACCTATTAAAAGAGACCCAAACCATGTTAGGTCAAAACCCTACAAAAGGGGGTTTAAGGGAAAGTCAATTTCATTGTTTGATAAAATCATAATCTATAGAAATTAAGAAAAACATTAAGGTTCAAATAAATATGGAATAAATATTATAGTCTCTTCTTTGTTTCCCCTGTAAAAGACATGATATTTTCACTCAAGTCCCTGAGTCTGGAAAATGATAGATTAATGTTTTTTCACATCTCCTCACCCTGATGTTATGTTCTATAGGTAGAGATAGAGCTTTCAGGGTGCTCAAACCCTTCATAGATATTACAATTTCCACAAATCAAACTTCATGATTTGACTATATTGAATCAACAAAACCTTCCAATATTCTTGGAATAGATAACCGACATCAAGGTACACCTTTCATGAATATAAATAAATGTATATAGATCCTCCAAATGAATATATGGTCTTCAACAAAATTTTTGAATATGTGAAAAGGGCTTTTCAGTCATTTTGAGCTTTGACGTCATTGCGCTAGATCCAAGGACCCTATCATGTTTTGCTTCATTCCTGAATCAAATATCAAATAAAATTATCAGGATCCGAGGATTTTGTATTTATATTTACAATATCCACACCAAACAATATAAGAAGATTTGACATCCTCAATGTTACATTGTTGTGTTTTGTACCATTTCTCAATGAAATAATGAGACACACCATTCTGAATCCTTTGATGGGATAAAACTTGTGATTTAAAACCCTATGGTATAGAGAGGATGTTTCATAATATAAGACCCAAATGGACCTAGGGTTCCATAATTATTCTTAGAAAAAATTTCTCCAATACCCATCCTCATCATCTTAATGTTTGAGTCTTCCCAAATCGTTCATGGCCTAAAGAATAGAGTGGAGAGAAGTTTTTTCTTGAACACACTACAAAAGAAAATGGTCCATGATCAACCATCTAAAGGAATATCCCCTTCAAATTGGGGAGAATTAATCCTTGTGATCCCTAGAAACACCACAGTGAAACCCAACACTTCAGAGTGTTATAGGTCATACCCTACATGTCTTCCCCATCCCATATTCAAAAAACAATCTTCCAGACTATATCCCACATTATTCATTATCCAACTATCTAGGTGGACCAAGCGTCCCTAATATTCTCCCCTATACCGATATTACCTCTAAAAATTATCAATAGCCAGTTGAAATGATATCTGCCTTCAAGAGACCCTTTATATGACTATTCATGTATGACTATGAGTCTTTCATATGTGACTATGGTTATCAAAAAATGTGACACTCTTTGAAAAGGGATTTTTGATCATTGTGAGCCTTAATAACACCATGGGAGAACCCATCACCTTAGTTTTTTTTGGGTCATATCTGGAAAGTCTTCACAATATTCCGTGATAATTTACCATTTCTAAACTAAAAGATGATCAACTAAATCAATATAAGGTAACAACTAAATGAAACTAAACTAAATAAACAAGAGGTATAATATAAGAGAACCTAAAATATAGTTATATAAGTTTAGAGCGACAATAACCTTAACTACATTGATAGATGGTCTGACCTAAAATACCCTAAACTATAGAAACAAAATGTCAAAGATTAAATAATATATAAAACTATGATATAATGTCCGAGATAAAAGGCTGGGAACTAATATGCAAGAATGTTTGAGATAAATGAACATAAACCAAAACTTTATAAGGTCTGAGATAAAATGCCCCAACTAAATTGATCGATATTCTGAGATAAAAGACACTGAAATAATTGAATAGAAGTCCCGAGCTAATATACCTTAAACTAAAGCGATAGAAGGTATGAGCTAAAATAACCGAAACTAAATTTATATAAGTTCTATACTAAATGAACCAAAAATAAAGTAATAGATGGTCCATGATGGAGGCCCTAATCTAAATCCATACTAGATCTGAGGTAAATGACCTGAAACTAATGAGATAGAATTTCTATTCTAAGACACCCTAAACTGAAGTAATAGTTGGTCAAATTTAGAACAACCTAAATTACAGTGATATATGGTCCAAGATAAAAGAACCTAGATTAAAAAAAATCTATCTAGTCTACGAGATTATGAAATCGTGTATGTCCCACCATATCCCTTAGAAAAAATCAAGTTATACTCACCATGCCTATTTGGTTCAGAAAAGGAATGAGTTTTTTCCCTGAGTGTCATATATCCTATAGAATCTATCCATCTAAAACCAGATTATCTCAAGATAGATGGAAAAGATTTATCAATGAAAAATATCGTGTTGGTGGGAATTCAAGATAATTTATCAAGAAAAGTATATTATACATTCAATATTCAATTATATGAATTTCTGTTTACATGATATTTTGAAAAGGATGGGTATCATTTTCATTTCATATAATATAAGAGTGTCAAAATTTTGTGCATATCACGGATGAAAGGAAAACAAACAGGAAGATAGAAATTTTATAAAATTCAGTCATTGATAATTTTCAAAAGAGAAGAAACCTCCACATCTTGAGTTCTTTATAAGGATTTCCTCAAAAGAAGAATACAAGAAAATGATCAGACAATTATAAAATTCAATTGGATGAATCGGCCAAATCGGAAAGAGTCTAGCATGAAGCATTAGTTAAACGTTAGAGTGAATCTTGCCCCAAATCATCTAATTCTTCCTTGAGATGGGGAGTTTCTTCAAAATTAGTCAACTCTTCAACCATTTTTTAATAATATTCCAAAAACTTTGATGATTTTGAAAGAGTGTAGTTGGTGATAGCTATGATTTATTATGCCTCATTATGTGTAAGGTCCTTGAATAAATCTGGACATCTAGTATAGATATCATCTGATGACCCTCCTCCAAATCATTTAATGTCTCACACATCTTCACAATAGGGGTTTTCTCTTCATTAATATTATGCACGTTTCTCTCATTGATGGAAAAATCATTCTGAGCCCAAAACAATTTCATCATGAATTCTTACAATGGACGTCGATCAAAACCACCATCCCATAAATAATAAAATAACAAATGATGGAATTCCCCATTGACATAGAATTCTTCTAAAGTAATCTCAATAATCAAGGAGTGACTGTTTTTCATGATCATACTACATTGTTTCTATGACTTTGTGACTGATTGTGTTGATGTGGTAGGATGAAAAATAACGAGTTGAGATGATAAATAAGCAAGAGAATAAGAATCATAGGATCCTATCTCAACAGGTGTTTCTTCTATAGAGTATGGAGGATGCATAATTACCTCAACATATTTTCCGCCACTATCAGGATAATCATCACTATAATGAGGTAACCTCCTGTAAGTATCGCCCAAATATTTTACCCACTATATTGCTGTCATGAACAATGAAGTAGGTAAAGAATATGTCCTATCTACATGAAAAAAAAGTAGGACTAGCATACCACATATATATGGTTCAACCAATTCCTATAAATAATCATAGGTAATGAAAGGTAGAGAATTAAAAGGAAGGAGAATGATCTCAGCCTCAGTATCTTCACATGCAATCATCATCCAAAACTGCAGAAAGACCCTGGGTATCTCTCTTCTCATATGCCATCCAAGTCAAGATCAGATACCCATTTGGTGCATAGAAATTGATGATAAAACTAATATGGTGTACAATGCTCATGGATAATCATCTCCTCCTCCATGGATACTATAACCCCATCACCAAAAGGAATCATATATGACCTTTCTCCAAGTGAACTTCTGTCGTTATCAGCAATCATCCTTGTTGGTATGTGGTGGGGGTATATAAAATCCATTAGCCCATGATTCAGTAAAGGCATGCATTGACCTTCCCTTATAAATTGTTGTACTATCCATTTTCATGTCGTTCCACTATAAACATGAATACATGGATCCCTAAACAAAAAACCCAAACATAGAAGAGTCATCTATTAAAAAATATAGCCATAATGTCTTATATCCTATGGCTCAAAGATATTTCCAAGTTTACTAGGAATCCAAACGATATTTAGTTCTTTGCTTCTAGGATGGACCAATATGAAACAGAAATTTCATGGACTTGTTGGGAAGGGTGATGACAAGGTATTATGGTTGTTTTCCGACACCCAAAATGGAAAAGGTTAATAACAATTTAGTCATGGAAATAGATGAGAAATTATTACGTCATATCATTCCTCTGTTTTTTTGTTTCATTGGTAAGAATTTAATTACCCAAAACAGAATCCTACAAGGGATCATTACCAATATATGTGTTAGGAAGGAACTCATGATATAGCTATTTGAGTGGGGGATCCCTTCAAATTGGTAGATGTCTATTAGACTAATACTAACTTCAATGTAGGACTAATGAAAGGAATTGGTTACTTGACACCAATGACTGATCAGTATTCAAATGAAGATTAGGCTAGTAGTACACAATGATGTGGGAAATCAACATGTCTTCATAATGGTGGACTCTAGATAATAGGTTGGTGAACCATATGTAGATTTACTTAACCTAGAAATGTCATCCCAATTCATCAAAAAATTACTTCAAGGATTGCAATCCCATTTCAATCTTTATCCACCACCCGAATTATTTGGAGAATAGTAAAATATAATCGATTAGTTATGATAATTAGAATGATGAGTGATATCATAGCCATTTTGACCCAATAGAGAGTTTTCAAACATATAAGACAATCCCAGAGGTTTTTTTTTGACCAGTTGGCCATTCTCAACAATTGTGATCTAAATGCATTGAGAAGAGGTTGACAGTCAATGAGAAAGAAGATTAAGGTATGAAGGAGGGATGGAAACTTAATCCAGAAAAATGATCCCATATAGAGAATCCAATTAGATGGTTGATAATCAAGAATATCATATGAATGAAACCTAATATGTTTTTTATCGTAATGCAGATGATATCAAGGGTCAAAATTCTAGTATCTATAAAACCTGTAACTTTGATAGGCCATAGAAAATGAACGTTGGAGAGAAAAAATCAATCTAAATTGAATTAGGTGGCATATGTTAGATAGATAAAATAAAATCACGTTTGTTGAAAGAAAAAAATAAATGGGTAGCATCATGAACATCACATGAATTAGAATGGGATTTGGAAATTAGATAAGGAAATTTTGAATCGTATAACACCCTAAGGTCTCTTGTGTCGCATAAACAATTAGGGAATATAAGAATCACGTGTCCCCTTGGAGACTCATGATGATGTGTCCTTGACATGGTAACTCATGTTTCATGTCTTTCAATGGGTTATATGATTTAGATAGAATACCCCATGGAACCCTCTAAGATGATCAATAATCCTAATAGGAAAATCCTATTCAATTACCAAAATTTAGATAATAGTTTTTTCGAGTTCACACCTAAAAAATCGGTCTTATGGAATAGTTCACACAATGGTAGGCTCCCAACAAGGTCTCGTGATCAGGACTTGTGGAATAGTTTTATTATGAGGGATCTCAAGGGAATCAAGGTGAGAGAACTCTAGAGGAAAGAGTAGCATGTGACATGATTCACTCTATGCACACTTTTTATAGGGAATATCATGGAATTCAATTCATTTCCAAACAGAACAATCAACTCTGAAGATGATGATTTTCAATAGAACCAAAAACATAGGCTGGCATTTACTATCCTTAGAACCGAGCCCTTTTCCCCTTGGACACCACTTTTTAGTGGGGCATTTTTTGATGCCTGTCAATTGAGAATCTTCAAATTCAGAAATGTGGAAATACCAAGATATGGGTATTGTTTTCCTTGAAAAATAAAAGGAAGAAGATGGTGTTTAGGGATCATATATCATGCATGACTCTAAGGGACACGTGATCTCATGACCATCATAAGGCCTCATGGAAGAGCCATGTGCAACATATAACCTTCAATGGATCTGCAAGAGACCCTCATGAATAGTCCTTCTACTCTTGGGAAGTCACCTGAAACAAGAAATGATCATGCAGTGTATGTTAGACGATCTCCCCCTAGGTTACATGATTTGTCAACCAGTGGGTTCCCGAAATCCCATCAAAAAATATATTGAAAATACGAAGACAATTTAAAAAAGATGAAGGCCCCTTGTGGTGGTAAAACAAATGTGATAGATCACTGATAGGGAAAATAATTTTCCTTGAATACATTAAAGATAACCCAAGATACCATGATCATTTATATAATAAGAGAATAAAATAAAAATGAAAATGAGGAAGGAGACTTTAACTGACATAAACTTCATGCTCTGTGCCCCTAGTGTTCTACAAGAGACTATGAGCCCCAGGTACCATATTAGACTCATCACTCGAAAGCCTCCTGGAATTTCATTCTCATCAGGTGAATAGCCTTGGAGTCCATGAGACCTCAAACCCCCCCCTTTGGACCCATAATAATAAACTAATGGAATTTTACTTGAAATTCCCCTACATATCAATATAATATTTTTTTAGTCATGTGACACATCACCAAGATGTAGAGTACTTGACATTGAAATTACTCATGAAATCTCTCATGACCTCAACCTATGGAAAATAAATAATGGAAAAAATGAGTGGGGAAGGAGACTCTTGTGGTCGTAAAACAAATGAGACTCATTATTGATGTCCATGGAATGGTCTTGTAATACTACTAGATAGGTTGTCCTAATCTTGCGAAAGCTGGACAATACATCAGTGCCTCATGGAATCTCAAAATCATGTAACCAGAGATAATGTGAAATCCATTCAATTGGTTCAATGATATAATAAAGCTACACTGAAATATTATCAAGACAATATGGAAGTCCTTCATCATTCCCACATGATTCAAAAAGTACCATTAATTATAAATAATCTAATAATGTAGGTGTTGATAGTATGGATTCACAGTCGCTAAATGTTGGGCGATGACATCAGGCTGATCCATGACAAGGACTCACAAAAACACATGAGGCTATTTCTCTTAGTGGACTCCATCCTAAATTCACACTATATGCACTGTAACAAGAAGATAACAACTAGGAGTGTGATTACTGTGAATCCCCTACCCCAAAACAAAAAATCCCCCAATTCTCATTGATTGAAATGTTTCCATTTTCTATATAGACACACTGGTGCAAGAGTGGATTTCACAAAGCATCTAATCTCACAACTGTGATTTTTTCCATCATGTAAGATACCAAATAACAATGAAAGTGATTACAGAATAGGTATAATAACATCATGTTATCACCAATAGATCACATAATGTACATTTATAAGGACATGTGATAAAAATATTTCACACCTACTTGATCATGTGAGACATAAAACAAGGAAACATTGAGAAAATATATAGAATTTACAAGATAAATTCTTTACCAAAGACCAATTAAAGGGAGAATTAAGAAAGATATATATATACTGATCCTCGCGTACTTCACATGAATCACCAAGGTTATGTGACAAAAGTAAGACATGTCTCCCAGATCATGCGGAACTCCTTTGGAATACTATTTGGAAGAGGTGAAGTCTTATGGACTTATCAAAGAATGTCACATTGCACCCCTCGAACATACCTCATTGTCCCCTCAATTTTTATGCACTCATCACCATGTACAAAAGCTTCACTATAGATTTGTCTCCTTACCCACATGGAAGCACTAGTTCATATATGTTATGTATCCCTATAGCACTCGAGCAAGTCAACATGCTCTTACGTCCCACCAGGAACACCTTCCATGTATCAGCATGCCCTACAGACTGGTTATCCAGGACATTCAACACCCTTCAAGACATATCACATGTACTCTCATAAGACCCTCCATGTCATCCATCCAGTTCATGTGATGACACATCGGCTACTCACCTAGATATTACTACTTCCTTTATAAAATCTATATATGTTCATGTAATTGTTTCTAGTACCAACCATACTTTTCTTGCAATGTCCATTAAAAAATTAGGCCCTTATAATGCAATTAACTTTAGACATAAACTCCATATTTTGTGAAGTCCTTTGGAAAAGTAAACATTGTAATACAATTTTATTGATGACAAGTAAGGAAGATAATATCTAACATGTCATGCAGGAAATCAAGGCATGTATAATAGAAAATAAATACATTTTAGATAGGCATGTAATATAAGGCCCCAGCCTTAAACCTTACTTAATATTGAATTAAATGAGTAATTCACATTGAAGATCTTTTCAGGTTTAGAGTTTTAGAGAATTAGGACATAACTATTACATCTCAAAAGATTACAAAGTAGTCTCTTCTACTAAATTTCCATAAAATAAAAACTCTTAAAAAGAAACATGTATAGTTCCATGTTTTAGGTAGCATGACTTTCCCCTGATCCCATCCTTGACCCTATTCCACGCTATGTCCTGTGAAAAACATTTCAAAAACTTGGGATGAGCATAAGAAGCTCAGTAAAGGATACACAAAGAATGAAAACTGTTAGTTTTTCAAAATCAAGTAAACCATGTATACTCTATCAAAGTAATACCTTCACCTTCATGAAGTAGTAAAAACTCTTCACTGAATAAAGTATCATTACATACCTTTTTGTAACCAAAGTATTACCATAAAACCCATATAAAGAACACATAACATATATAAAGGTAACTTGGGACATAAACATACTTAAGTGGAATAACCATACGGTCAACTTCCACACATATCACTTAATGGAATAGCCATACAGCCAATTTCCATACATACTTAATGGAATATCCATACGGCCGACTTCCATACCCAATGCATTGGAGGTTATAACGTAACCACCCGTCCTGGTATTCACGACACCACCCGTCATATGGTTTATAACGTAACCACCCGTTAAAATGTCCAAGTACCAGTATAAAATCATAAAACATAAAACCAATATAAAGGAATGATAACATTTCCACATTTCAATCACAATATATCATAAATATATTGACATAATAGAATCCTTTTTCAAAACCATTTTCAAAACCATTTAAAACATTTAATAAAGAGATTTTTGAATCAAAGTGTCCCATACCACCTTGAAGCTTAAAATTTTAAACCATTAATATCCATATAAATAAATCCTTAAAACCATTTTGAAAACATGGATATTAATAAGAACAAATAATTAAAACATTTAAAATAACATTTTGGTTAAAGGGGTTTTACCAATATTAGAGACACTTGAATAAAATAATTGAGGAATAACATTTAGTCATAACTTTATAATATCATGAGAATAAATGGATTCATGATATAATACTCCAAAGGACAGTATATACACCATATAAGAGTGAATTGGTGCATAACAACAATGAACCCTCAATAGAAATGTCAAATGTGATGAAATCCCTTATAAAGAAGGTATCCTTAAATTAAAGACAAAACAATCTCAAAAATATGTGTGAAAAATATAAATACACCCAATATAAGTGGATATTAAGTTTAAAACAATAAAAGGTCATTCACACATATTCAATGGATGACGTATTCAATGACTACATGTTGAACCCAAAGAAATCGAAATTGGGTTAAAAAGTTCCCTTGACAGCCTAACGACATCACATCAAAATGAGTTGATGAGAGATAAAAAGCGTATCTCATCACTTGGACATAAAATTTACATCAATAAGGATATATGAGAACATATCCCAACATAACAATATGTAAATTAAAAGACCCAACAAAAGAAGTCTTTTAAAAAGAGGAGGGTGAAAGGTTCCCTTACCGACTTGGGTATCTTTCAAAACATACACCCCATGAAAGAAGGACAATAGATCATTGATGTAAATAATCATAAAGGAAAGTATATTACACAAAGAGTAGAATAATGGGCAGTACATACACCACTCAATGGAATTTGTGGCAAATTTAGCATAAATCTCACGGGAATAAAAGTGAGATGAAAAATCCCTTACGAAAACTCGGCAGCCTAACGGCGCCACTCAAAACTTCCAAAATGGATTGATGAGAGGTAATAGGGTCTCTCATCATATGAACATAATAAGTACAGTATGAGTAATATAAAATAACATCCCAATCATAAGAAATATGAGCTTAAAAGGAATGACATAAAAGAGTGTACTTAAAAAAGAAAGAGAGGAGTAGGATCCCTTACCTCGGGTCCGACTTGACTCGATCGTTCTTTAATCTCCTGAATAATAAACTTGAGTTAATTTCTAATTCCTTAAGAACCTTTTTCAAGTTCATTAGTACTTTTATACCACTTATTACCATGTCATAAACATTATGTAATCCTTTAAGTTAATAATATTTGTTTTGCCGATATTTGGTTCTTAAGTCGAAAGTGGACTTCTTACAATTACATGTTGTTCGTGTGGCCAAATGTTTATTATATCTAGAATTGTATTCATTATGTAGATATCATATATGTCATATATATCTAGTACATGGATGCATTTATAACAATACATAATCATTTAGAGGTAAGAAATGAAATGCACCGTTCATGGAGACGGTAAGCCGTACGTACGCATGAACGCTACTTTCATTTCTATTTCATATTTTATAGAATGGAATAATAATTATATAAAGGTATATTATAATTACAGTATAATATCATATATAATATCATATTTCCATCCTTTATACATCCCACATATGGTATTTAACGAATCAAATCACTTTGAGGGGGCGGTAGTCCGCACTTCCTTAAATGAAGATATCGCGTATACCCATAATGGAAGCCATAAAGGTAAGACAAAAATGAAAAATACAGAATCATAAATAAAACATAAACATATTATATATCATATATAAAAATAGTGACATCATAATGTCCACCTTTGAAGGTATTAAATGAGTATTGAACAATCATCGTTTCGGGAGGCAGAATTTCACCATCCACGGAAACCGTATGTTCTTTAACCATTTGATGTAGTTGTGTGAGAGTGTAGCTCGAATAAATCTTATAAAAACATCCTAGTATATTGAAGATACTGGTGTTGTTACAAAAGAAGTAAATAAAAAGAGTTTAGGGTGTTGGAGAAGCAAAATAAAACAAATGAACATGAGAGAGTGAATTACCTTTAAAAGTGTAACTCCTTTTGATTTGAGCCTAAAGGCTTCCTTTGAAAGGATTCTGCCCAAAGGAAATCCTCTAGGATGAGGAGAGGGATGTGGAGAGAGTAAATGGGAAGGGGTTGGCCGAGCCAAAGGCTTGAGGAGTGTGTTAAATGAGGTAGAGTTGGGGGCCTTTTATAAGAGGATAGGAGGGGCACTTTTGGAAAGTAAAGAAATATTACTTTATTTGAAAATGTGTTTCGGTTTCAAAAGGTCCCACATTGATATAATTCGTGGATAAGGTGATAAGTCTTCGAAATCCACTCATCCAATTGGTTTTGGACATGTTTAGTTCATAGATTTTACATTATCTTTCCATTTTATTTAAATCGTCAAATAATGATGTCATCGCTGCATCATTATTATGTCATAAATAATTTAATTTATTTAATGTCTAAAAATTATAAAAAACTACTATGATGTAGGAAATCTTATTATCTTTCCAATGACTATTTATAATCAAAATTTGGACCTGTGTAACCCTACTTAAAAATTGTTTTAGTAAAACAACTCATGTTTGTGTCAATTTAATTTTAACATTAAATAAAAAGTTATTTATGTCATTTCCCAACCAAAGTGTCTCCATGGGGTCCCCAAGTTGGCCCATGGCTTTTCTTGGTCGGCCATGACTCACCCAATAGGTTTAGGACAAGTGTCATGGTGTTTTTACATTCTTATAATATCATTTTTACCTTAAATTACACTAATTACCTCTAATCGCGATTAAGAACTTAATAAGTTACTATTCACCAAAAAAATTATTATAATCTCATTGAACCACATTTTACTTCTTAATGAAAACCATGTATGTCGGATTTTTGAAAATCAAAAGACAATGATGGCAAAATTTCATTTAAACGGAAAATCAGTTTTTATAAGTACCACTTAGTGGTTTCACTATTCATCAAAAATTGAAGTTTTTCAGAAAAAATCCCAAAAATTCACCCTAAGCTATATTTGATATTCTGAATTCAAAAATGAAGTCCGTTTTACAAAATTCAGAACATATTAGTCACATTAATTAATTTAATAATTAATTCCCGCTGTCAGAGCAAATAGCGTGTTTTTATAAAACAATAAGTATCAAAAGATTGACACTAGTTTAAGTCTGATTTCAAAGTGAAATTATTTTCCACGACCACTATTGGATTTAATGGTAAAAATATTTTCTAATTTCACTTTAAAAGCAATTCAAAATATAATCTAATCATATAAATAAATTATATTAAAAAGTGGTTTTGAATTAAAATACAACATTTTACACTATTCATTAAAAAATGAACTTTATCGGAAAGATACCAAAAATTTACACAAAGTAAATTTTGATGTCCTGATTCTTAATAAGAGTTTTATTTGGTCCAAAAGAATGTTTAAGAGTGAACAAAACTATATTTAATGGCGGTTCTCCATCAAAAGGTGATAAGTGAACCTTTAGTGAAAACTAGGGCATATACGCCTAAAATTGATTTCTTTCCGTATTTTAAGCCTTTATCTTTTATTGTATAAATGTAAAAACATTTAAAAAACATATATAATCATATTTTAGTTATTTCTATCCATTCCCTCCAATACAACGGCTGCATGTTAACTACCATTTGAATTAATATTATTTTATTATTAGAGTGCAACGTAAGATTCCCAAGAAACTCGTTGTTGCGTGTTGGGTACGCCATCGAGCATAGCGTCCCCTTTAAAGTCATATTAATATTTTATTCACAAATATGGATAAATATGAAAATTCCATATTCATTATTTACCTGGGGTGTTACATCCTTCCCCCCTTTTGGGAATTGCGTCCTCGCAATTTTAAAATTGCGCTTGGAAACATCCTTGAAAGCCCCACATCGGAACAAAAGTCGGTAAAAAAAAGAAAGAAAGATAAGTACAAAGGTCACCCGAGTTAACCCATACTAGGATTCCAAGTATGAAAATATGGACATGGAGGAGAAAACATAGGTTCATGTTCTCATGGAGAGTGATAGAAAACATGTTTAGGAGAAAGTTAACCATGAGAAAATCACAAACTTGTGATGGGTTAAACGGTATTCGATTCCCCAGTAGGAAAAGTTAATAGACAAAATTTTTGTTTTAAGTTACTTTTTATTGAGGAATTTATTCATAAGGAAGCATAATCACTTATCATGTTGACTTTCAACTTTTACTAGATTCCTTAGTCAAACTCATATCTTTTCCAAAAGACGAGTATTTAGGGAGACTTGTTCGCATCAAGAGTACTATAATCAACTTCTAGAGAATCACCTAATCCCCAAAAGAGAACTATATACATCCCATGTATTTAGGCTTTAACCAAAACCATAACCAAGAAGGTTAGTACAAGATCAGATAATCCAGAAAAGGATAACCCCTTATAAAAAAGAAAATCTATTCTTAATCTCCAAAATTTGTCCAACAAAACCCAAAGTTCAACGAGGACCATCTGATAAACAATTTGTCCATAAAATTCTTCAAAGTAAACCAATATAAGATTGAAACCCAAATATTTGAAGGATTTAGTCACATAGTCTTCCAAGTTAAATCGTAACATTTATCTCCAAACAACATTAGTCGCTCCTAAAGCCTCTCATTGAAAAGTAATTATCCTAATCACATATCCTCCAAAATCAACTTACTCTTAATTCATAAATCATATAACTAAAAAGAATCAGTCAAACTAACCAGGGACTTCACGTAGTCCAGTGGTAGGCGATAAATACCAGTCGCACTTTGGTTGTGGGTTCGATTCCCGCAGCTTTGTCCGACGCGACGGGTTGTCACATGGTCTGCGTGTTGTCCTTTTTTCAAAACTATATAATTCTTAAAACATTCCCCAAAATGAGATAAAATCTTCAAAGATGATCATAACATATTTTAACCTCAAGTTTATCTCATGCCTTTCATTTTCCATCAGAACATATAATAACCCATAATTACCTCAAAAGTAAGGATCATATAAACCCTAATGGTTACCTTAATAATTATTACCTGAATTTCCACATCGAGTTGGCCATCTCGTACATGATGAACTAGAGAACTCACCAAGGTTGAAGTGGTTGATCATGACTCTTTGATAGTTGGTTTAGAACAACCATGATTTTCCTCATTGAATCCTCCATTTTACCTAGTATCTTAATCATAGATCCACCACAGTTTCCTCCAATCCAATTGTCACTTTGGTGCCTACGAGATCCAACCATTCACTAAAAACAGAAATGTCAGTGTGAGTATATCAACAAAACCATCATGTACTAATGAGTTAGATAAACACTAAGATATACTTACTCATTCACTTTATCTAAAACTAGGACTCTTTCTGAAATCCTAACCATTATGGTAATGTCACTTATGCTTAAAGAATACCCTAACCTCTAAAGTTATCTAAACCAACCTCTGATTCCAACTATAAGTCCCCAGCCTTAAACCTTACTTAATATTGAATAAAATGAGTAATTCACATTGAGGATCTTTTCAGGTTTAGAGTTTTATAGAATTAGGACATAACTATTACATCTCAAAAGATTACAAAGTAGTCGCTTCTACTAAATTTCCATAAAATAAAAACTCTTAAAAAGAAACATGTATAGTTCCATGTTTTAGGTAGCATGACTTTCCCCTGATCCCATCCTTGACCCTATTCCACGCTATGTCCTGTGAAAAACATTTCAAAAACTTGGGATGAGCATAAGAAGCTCGGTAAGGGATACACAAAGAATGAAAACTGTTAGTTTTTCAAAATCAAGTAAACCATGTATACTCTATCAAAGTAATACCTTCACCTTCATGAAGTAGTAAAAACTCTTCACTGAATAAAGTATCATTACATACCTTTTTGTAACCAAAGTATTACCATAAAACCCATATAAAGAACACATAACATATATAAAGGTAACTTGGGACATAAACATACTTAAGTGGAATAACCATACGGTCAACTTCCACACATATCACTTAATGGAATAGCCATACAGCCAATTTCCATACATACTTAATGGAATAGCCATACGGCCGACTTCCATACCCAATGCATTGGAGGTTATAACGTAACCACCCGTCCTGGTATTCACGGCACCACCCGTCATATGGTTTATAATGTAACCACCCGTTAAAATGTCCAAGTACCAGTATAAAATCATAAAACATAAAACCAATATAAAGGAATGATAACATTTCCACATTTCAATCACAATATATCATAAATATATTGACATAATAGAATCCTTTTTCAGAACCATTTTCAAAACCATTTAAAACATTTAATAACGAGATTTTTGAATCAAAGTGTCCCATACCACCTTGAAGCTTAAAATTTTAAACCATTAATATCCATATAAATAAATCCTTAAAACCATTTTCAAAACATGGATATTAATAAGAACAAATAATTAAAACATTTAAAATAACATTTTGGTTAATGGGGTTTTACCAATATTAGAGACACTTGAATAAAATAATTGAGGAATAACATTTAGTCATAACTTTATAATATCATGAGAATAAATGGATTCATGATATAATACTCCAAAGGACAGTATATACACCATATAAGAGTGAATTGGTGCATAACAACAATGAACCCTCAATAGAAATGTCAAATGTGATGAAATCCCTTATAAAGAAGGTGTCCTTAAATTAAAGACAAATCAATCTCAAAAATATGTGTGAAAAATATAAATACACCCAATATAAGTGGATATTAAGTTTAAAACAATAAAAGGTCATTCACACATATTCAATGGATGACGTATTCAATGACTACATGTTGAACCCAAAGAAATCGAAATTGGGTTAAAAAGTTCCCTTGACAGCCTAACGGCATCACATCAAAATGAGTTGATGAGAGATAAAAAGCGTATCTCATCAATTGGACATAAAATTTACATCAATAAGGATATATGAGAACATATCCCAACATAAAAATATGTAAATTAAAAGACCCAACAAAAGAAGTCTTTTAAAAAGAGGAGGGTGAAAGGTTCCCTTACCGACTTGGGTATCTTTCAAAACATACACCCCATGAAAGAAGGACAATAGATAATTGATGTAAATAATCATAAAGGAAATTATATTACACAAATAGTAGAATAATGGGCAGTACATACACCACTCAATGGAATTTGTGGTAAATGTAGATAAATCTCACGGGAATAAAAGTGAGATGAAAAATCCCTTACGAAAACTCGGCAGCCTAACGGCGCCACTCAAAACTTCCAAAATGGATTGATGAGAGGTAATAGGGTCTCTCATCATATGAACATAATAAGTACAGTAGGAGTAATATAAAATAACATCCCAATCATAAGAAATATGAGCTTAAAAGGAATGACATAAAAGAGTGTACTTAAAAAAGAAAGAGAGGAGTAGGATCCCTTACCTCGGGTCCGACTTGACTCGATCGTTCTTTAATCTCATGAATAATAAACTTGAGTTAATTTCTAATTCCTTAAGAACCGTTTTCAAGTTCATTAGTACTTTTATACCACTTATTACCATGTCATAAACATTATGTAATCCTTTAAGTTAATAATATTTGTTTTGCCGATATTTGGTTCTTAAGTTGAAAGTGGACTTCTTACAATTACATGTTGTTCGTGTGGCCAAATGTTTATTATATCCAGAATTGTATTCATTATGTATATATCATATATGTCATATATATCCAGTACATGGATTCATTTGTAACAATACATAATCATTTAGAGGTAAGAAATGAAATGCACCGTTCATGGAGACGGTAAGCCGTACGTACGCATGAACGCTACTTCCATTTCTATTTCATATTTTATAGAATGGAATAATAATTATATAAAGGTATATTATAATTACAGTATAATATCATATATAATATCATATTTCCATCCTTTATACATCCCACATATGGTATTTAACGAATCAAATAACTTTGAGGGGGCGGTAGTCCGCACTTCCTTAAATGAAGATATCGCGTATACCCATAATGGAAGCCATAAAGGTAAGACAAAAATGAAAAATACAGAATCATAAATAAAACATAAACATATTATATATCATATATAAAAATAGTGACATCATAATGGCCACCTTTGAAGTTATTAAATGAGTATTGAACAATCATCGTTTCGGGAGGCAGAATTTCACCATCCACGGAAACCGTATGTTCTTTAACCATTTGATGTAGTTGTGTGAGAGTGTAGCTTGAATAAATCTTATAACAACATCCTAGTATATTTAAGATACTGGTGTTGTTACAAAATAAGTAAATAAAAAGAGTTTAGGGGGTTGGAGAAGCAAAATAAAACAAATGAACATGAGAGAGTGAATTACCTTTAAAAGTGTAACTCCTTTTGATTTGAGCCTAAAGGCTTCCTTTGAAAGGATTATGCCCAAAGGAAATCCTCTAGGATGAGGAGAGGGATGTGGAGAGAGTAAATGGGCAGGGTTTGGCCGAGCCAAAGGCTTGAGGAGTGTGTTAAATGAGGTAGAGGTGGGGGCCTTTTATAAGAGGAGAGGAGGGGCACTTTTGGAAAGTAAAGAAATATTACTTTATTTGAAAATGTGTTTCGGTTTCAAAAGGTCCCACATTGATATAATTCGTGGATAAGGTGATAAGGCTTCTAAATCCACTCATACAATTGGTTTTGGACATCTGTAGTTCATAGATTTTACATTATCTTTCCATTTTATTTAAATCGTCAAATAATGATGTCATCGCTGCATCATTATTATGTCATAAATAATTTAATTTATTTAATGTCTAAAAATTATAAAAAACTACTATGATGTAGGAAATCTTTTTATCTTTCCAATGACTATTTATAATCAAAATTCGGACCTGTTTAACCCTACTTAAAAATTGTTTTAGTAAAACAACTCATGTTTGTGTCAATTTAATTTTAACATTAAATAAAAAGTTATTTATGTCATTTCCCAACCAAAGTGTCTCCATGGGGTCCCCAAGTTGGTCCATGGCTTGTATTGTTCGGCCATGACTCACCCAATAGGTTTAGGACAAGTGTCATGGTGTTTTCACATTCTTATAATATCATTTTTACCTTAAATTACACTAATTACCTCTAATCGCGATTAAGAACTTAATAAGTTACTATTCACCAAAAAAATTATTATAATCTCATTGAACCACATTTTACTTCTTAATGAAAACCATGTATGTCGGATTTTTGAAAATCAAAACACAATGATGGAAAAATTTCATTTAAACGGAAAATCAGTTTTTATAAGTACCACTTAGTGGTTTCACTATTCATCAAAAATTGACGTTTTTCAGAAAAATCCCAAAAATTCACCCTAAGCTATAATTGATATTCTGAATTCAAAAATGAAGTCCGTTTTACAAAATTCAGAACATATTAGTCACATTAATTAATTTAATAATTAATTCCCGCTGTCAGAGCAAATAGCGTGTTTTTATAAAACAATAAGTATCAAAAGATTGACACTAGTTTAAGTCTGATTTCAAAGTGAAATTATTTTCAACGACCACTATTGGATTTAATGGTAAAAATATTTTCTAATTTCACTTTAAAAGCAATTAGAAATATAATCTAATCATATAAATAAATTAGATTAAAAAGTGGTTTTGAATTAAAATACAACATTTTACACTATTCATTAAAAAATGAACTTTATTGGAAAGATACCAAAAATTTACACAAAGTAAATTTTGATGTCCTGATTCTTAATAAGAGTTTTATTTGGTCCAAAAGAATGTTTAAGAGTGAACAAAACTATATTTAATGACGGTTCTCCATCAAAAGGTGATAAGTGAACCTTTAGTGAAAACTAGGGCATATACGCCTAAAATTGATTTCTTTCCGTATTTTAAGCCTTTATCTTTTATTTTATAAATGTAAAAACATTTAAAAAACATATATAATCATATTTTAGTTATTTCTATCCATTCCCGCCAATACAACGGCTGCATGTTAACTACCATTTGAATTAATATTATTTTATTATTAGAGTGCAACGTAAGATTCCCATGAAACTCGTTGTTGCATGTTGGGTACGCCATCGAGCATAGAGTCCCCTTTAAAGTCATATTAATATTTTATTCACAAATATGGATAAATATGAAAATTCCATATTCATTATTTACCTGGGGTGTTACATGTAAGCTAGGTTAAGGATGGAATCTTATAATTTTATAAACTTTTTCCATCTTTGATGTGTAATCCCTGATTATAAGGGAATATTAATTGTGTAATCCTTGTTTAAGGGAAAATGGTGACTCTAATTCCCTCCATAACCAGAATACATAAGACAACTTCCTATGGTTCGATCTCAATATTAACTTCCCAAAGGTTTTTCCCAGTGAATATGTACCATATCCACTAATAATAGCAATGAATATTTTCTATCCATTGTTTCTCGCAAAAAACATAACTCGCATGGGATTAGTGAGTGGAAATAATCATATCATTTCCACCATAATCATCTATCAAACAAGGGAAACCATATAGTGTAATCCCAAACTAGTGGAATAATATGATATGTCTTTCATATAAGGGAAACATGAGTGTGTAAGCCCCAATCAATGGAACTATAAGGGCATTGATTCCTTACATAATCATGATATGTTGGACACCTTACTAAAACCTGATCCCAAACTCAAATGACTAACCAGATCAGTGTGGGCCCCACAATGACTTTGAAATTTCAAACCATGTGACCTAATCACTCCCATGGGAAGATCACTCTCGCTCAACTCTCAGAAGACTGGAAATTATGGGAACTATGAATACACTGATCCTTTTCATTACCAACATATGTAGGATTCCTTCCTAAGGCCAAAGACATATATTACAAATCCCATGGGTAGACACACAACATAATCCCCACATTTTTATGTAGTGATATTTATTACTTATTATCCCTTATTTATCTCATTTTTCATATCTCACATGAGCTTAGGGAGTTGAAATAGTCATATCATTTATATCACGAATCTAAACATGTAAGGGAAATACCATTATGTAAGCCTCGATAAGGAATTTGATATAAACCTCCACCATTTGGGAGAATCTACCTCTGGGTCAATCCCAGGGGCATGATTGAACTATATGAAAACTGAATCCTTCCATAACTAGGATATGTAGGGTTCCTATATATGGCCTGATCCCAAATACGTATTGACATCGCTATAAGGCCCCACTCATGCCTCTAACATATCAACCATCGGGAACTAATCATTACCATGGGAAGATTATTATACCTCATCTATCAGTGGAATGACAAAACATATTAACAATGAAAACTATGATTCCCTGTATACTCTGGATACAAAGGATATCTCCCTGAGACTCCATCATGATCCTTAGAGAACTTATATTTTCCCTTTCCATATGATGTTAAAATATTCAAGTTTATCAAATGGATTTTATTCTTAAAATTACTCAGATACATAGTATTCCTCTTTAAGGATTATTAACTTCCTTGGTATTTTAACCACCTCACTACATGGTAGAAAATTTGGATGATTTTGGTTATATGGAATGTCTAGGGATCTATATATGCACTATGGGGACAAAATGGTGTAATAGGATACCATGATTATAACCTACCAGTAAGATACTGATATAATAGTTGGGAGGGTGCTTCATTTGGACACCAATGATGTGAATAAGGGGGTTTAACATGAAAGAAATTATTTTGTCTTGAGGCCTTAATGATATTAAATTAATTTAGAGGATTCTCCTCAATCCAAGGGAATGTTGGAATTTATATTTTAAGACCACATCAAGGTGCACCCGAAAAAATGTTTAGTTCCATAAACTAGTATATATATTGAGATAAATCATCAAATAATCATAAAGTTGAATTTAATAATTATATGATATCCTACAGAGTTGGAAGAATTGTGGTTAATGTGTATGAATGTATATTTTCAACTATGTGTGAATATTGGTCTGGTTTCAATGTTGGTTTATTTTTTGAGGGTTCTCACTCAATCCCAAAAGAGATCTATTAAAAAAATATTGATTTTGATTGTTATATGGATTCATCACATAAGAAACATATCATTATTGAGAAACATATTAATAACCTCAAAAAGATATTGATGGATTCACTAATAAGATCCCCACCTTACACACAAAAAGAGATTTAACCCATAAACATTTTTATTGTTTAATGAGTCCCATATTAGGATTAGGGAGAGATTCGCAGACATGTGTCAAATCTATAAGAGAGACTTGGAGTATGTAACAATTTCCCCTAGTATAGTGAGATTACCAAGACTTCCCAAACACTCCACCAATGCATTTCATTTAGTTCCCTTGGGCTGGAAGACCCAGGTGACCGCATACCATTGGAATGCAGGTTTGTAACCAGTTATAGATTGGGTGACCATTGAGAGTTTCCATTAGAGAGTGACAATGGTGAACCGATGTCAAAGACTATGCACAAAATAAACCCCCCACAATCAACCATCTGTAAAAATTGGACCCACCTCAATGAGGGTTCCCAGTTGTACTTTTTCCCTGATGAAACTCTAAACTCTAATCATTTTAGGTGTTTAGTGTTATATAAAAGAAGAAACATAAATAAGTGGTTACAGTTTCACAAAAAGTTCTTCAAATTTCTCTATCCTCTTCATTATTTTTCCTTACTCATTTTGAACCTAAACAATCTAAAAAAATTAATTATTTTTTAAATTGATATTAAAATTTTAACCCATATAATGATAATATTTATGGAATTTTTATATTCCATAGTTATCTTTTATCATATTCTTATAGTGTCCTATCAATATTTAGTTAACCTCCAATGGGTGAATTTATAAATCTATACTTATAAATAACTTCATTAATGGTTATCATGAATTATATATAAAAAGTAAGAAATTACATGTATCTTATTATTTTGTAATTAATTTTTGTATTTTATAAATTACCTTGAACAAATATAATGACTCAAAATGACGTGTAATAATTTAATGAAAACATGTTATCAGAACAATTCATGTCTAACAAAGAGTATTAAAAAATATAATTAATTAATTATAATGGATCAATAGTGAAATAAATTAATAAATTTTGATTCGGGTATCCTATGTTATCAAACATAATTTTATCATATAATATGTGTAAATGAGATTAAACATAACAAGATTTATGGTAAGATTATTCTTGAACCGAACTCATTCTTTTTGGGTTACCACAAAATTCAAATTATTTCTATTATAGATATTTCACTAATGTTATTAAAATATTATTTTTATTTTATGTTACATAAATATATAGGGATATACATGTTTACACAATATAGAAATATTTTCTATGAATATCAAAAAATATTTTTCCAAGAGACATAAAATTAAAAAACATCACATTAACTTATCTTGGGCTATTTTTTCTAGAATAAAGAATGATGATGTTTAATATCAAAATATGATTTTTTATTCCTTTGGGAACCAAAAACTTTTTTCATGAATGTATTATTTACTAAAACTTTATGATTCCCATTACTTTCCATGGTTTATTTAATGTAAATGAATATTATATATTTTATTTCAATGTGGAATTCATGAATATAAGCATTTTATTATGTGATGGGTGGGACTGGAAATATATATCCCATAAATTCATTTTGTATTGTGACATATCTCATTAAATTAGGTGTATTAGGTTTGAACTTTATTTTAGTTTTGTTAAAAATTACAATTTTATGATTTATGAACATATTTTGTGTGAGAAAATTATGTTATAATTTCTTCCAACTATGCCAGGTATTTGAAAAATTTGTGTTGGTATTTAATTATTATATACATGAAAAATTAAATTCCATTTTTGAAAATGAATCCCTTATTCTTTTGATGATTATAATTTTTCTAATATATGTAGAAGAGTATTTTTACCCAATTTTAACCAATTTTATGTCTCATGTTCCTTCCATTTTATTCATACCCTTAGTAGCCTTTTGATTACACAATTATTTGATGTGTATCCTTAGGAAAATACTTGTACTTCAGAAGACATGATATATTTTATGAGGACTATGATGAAAGATTGAAATATTTTTTCACTTAATTTGTATAACTTATGTATGTACCCAATTTTCATGTGATACTAAACATTTAGATCCAATAATGTATAACTATTTTGTTTATTATCTCTAAAATGAATTAATATTAATGTATAAAAAAATGGAGGTCTCTAATATTTTTATTTGATAATGTTTTATTTAATTTGGTAATAAGGACTAAAAATTATCAATAAATCCCTAAGGTTAAATATGAGATTTAATGGAAACATCCAATAGTTTTGGTAAATTTTATGAGTGTGTGGTTTCCATGATATGAAATATAAATATTTGGATACTATACGTATATTTATCTATGGAACAGATTTATCAATGGATAATAACCCTAAAAGGGATCATTTTTTATTAATTTAACCTGTACCTAGGTCATGATAATGTGGCCTTACTAAACACCTAGTTTTTCACTCTTGGAGGATATAATTCTCTAACTCAATGGTTCTATAAAACCATTATGAAGGATGTATGTCTAAAATAATTATTCTATTTAATTTTATAATGCATTAATGAATATGATCATCAAGAACAATTTGTGGAAAATGTAATGCTAAATAGACTATACCTATAATAATAGGCTTTAAAATTTATTTGTGAAAAAAATAAATAATTTAACCATGATTAATCACTATGTGTTTTCTTCAAATGTTTTTTTTTATTTCCAAAAATGATGGGAACCCAAAGAAACTAGAGACAAAACCATGTGTTAGACAATACAATGATTATCTTAATTACATTCAAAATTAAATGGTATGTGGAGTTTAAAAAATCATGTCTATAATTAACCCTCAACATTAAAATACACAAAATACATAAACCATGTGGAATGTACACCTTTTCACAAGAAGGGGAATCATTCCATCATTTCTATTATACATTAACAATCACTAATTTTTAGAGGATACTCATAGCTACTTTCAATATAATAGTGGGATAAATAAATTTAAAATAATATTTATATTCTAAACTATTCATCGATGGAACAATTTTCTGTAGTCATCAATCGTTTTGATGGAGAAATAGATCAATGACAGGAATTGATATATAATACATATGAAAAAGTTAAAATGGAATAAATGTAGTTGTAGTAAATTAAGAAGACATTTCCTAATAATTATTTCTATAATAAACTTTACAATAATGGTGTAGAGAGAATTTATATAGCTTAATAAAAAAATTGAGGAAATGTATCACAACATATGAGGAAAATAAAACTAGTCATTTCAGGTTGCATATTGTTTTTATTAATAATTATTATAAAATTGATGGATTATTATGTGTTTTAAAACTAAATATTTGAAATTTTATATCTATCCAGGTCTTTGGGATTTATAATGATGTATTTTGAAATACACTAAAAGTAGATATGGAATTTGGGGGATGTTCCATGGGCATGGAGATAAGAAGAGAAGAATGAAATTACATGTTAGGGGATTAAATAATAAAAGAGGAAAGAAGATAAAACCACCCATATTTCAATGATGTGGAAGGATGTATCACATACATTTACTCAAAGGGATAATATAATAATTTAAGTGAGGGAGAGAAGTTACAAAGTCTGTGAATGTATAAGTGGCATAGAGAAGATGTCTAACATGATGGAAGAGAGGATGTAATATAAAAATTTCACATCCATGATTTATTGCATATAATATAAGGAATAGAGAAAATATAAAATTCAATGCACTAAACCATGGGTATTTAAGGGTAATCCATGACAGCGACCAACAATATAAATGGAGGAAGAGAATACTTATTCCATTACCACTACTAAGGTGGAACATGAAAATGATGACATACAAGGTACACTTACAATTTAATCAAGAATGGAAAATGATTTATTTGATTCTTTTTCTACATATTCATTTATATCCTGTAATTTTTCTATAAATATTGAATCACATCCCTGATATCATTGAATATAGATATGTATAAAAATGTATAGTTCTTCAACCATTGCAACAGTTGCATTTGAATATTATCTTATTAACATCCATTAAGTTTGTTACAGTGAATCTATTAATATTTCCATTGGTATAATTTGAAACTATATTTGGCATGGACTGGAACCATTATATAAACCTAACATTAAAATTTTTTAAATAACATCCCATTTTATTTCTATAACAGTTACATGATTTTGTACAAATTCAAGAAGATCATTAATATCCTTTGAAAAATCCCTCAATATTGTGGGTATTACTTGATAGTGAAGATTAATACCTTTACCAAATGTGTCAATCAAATGGGAAAATAAACATTGAGTAAATTCTTATTTTGAGGGAACAAACAAATGTCTTTCCCAAATCATTCCATCGACTTGAACCAGTTCATGTCTAGAATAATTAATAGAACTCACACCCATATAGACTCATATATTGACCCACACTTTTCATAAATATATATTAAATATAAATGTTTGAATATTGAATATATTTTACCAATATAATCATATGGAACATGTATGTTTAGTGTCTTCACATACAAGGTATATAATATTTTTATTCAATAATGTATCATGAACATCTCCCACAAAGATCATTACACATTGTAATTTCCATAGACATACCGTAGTTAAAACCATTCATCATAAATTAATGAAATGAAACATAAGAATGGAAGAGATCTAATTTAATGTGAGGGTAAATAAAGGATATATCAATGATCATATAAGTATAAAATGATAATAAAGGTATGGTATCGTGATAATAATAATAATATACTATACAAAACATATAATAGATAATAATATTTAGTAGTTACATTAATATAGGTAGTTAATAAGATATAAATAATAAATAAATCATAGAACATGAGTCCATAGAGAATAACACTGGTATAATTCATAATTTTTGTGTATACACATAATTATATGAAACCATTTCCTTAGTATTCAAGGATCACTTCTAAGAATATCATAATGGATTCGATTCACACCCTAATATATAAAATCCATAATCAAGGATTTCTCACAAGAATATCATTATAGTCATTTCCCCTTACTGAAATGGGATCAATTTCTCTTTATGTGTTTTTTATCTACTGAGATATCCATATTTACCTGTTATATTTTCAGATACATATTTCTAGTCCAATCCATCACAAAATAAAAAACATACATATTTTTTCCATAATAGTATAAAATTTAATCCTAGAATAACACAATAAAATAAATGAGTTTAATAAACATTTTATAATTTAATTTTAGGAAAAAAACAGAGAATGGAATTGTTTTTTATAATTGTTTAATCATAACAAAATTAAACTATAAAAAAGAGAATAGTTTCATAGAATCATACTTAAATAATATTCATTATAATCCATCCAAAAAATAAAATTTGATTGTATCATTTAATCATATCCCCAATAAATAATATTTAATTTCAAATAATGTTATCATAGATAAAAAATATATATAAAATGATGACTAAAACATTTATTGATGTAAATACCCTTTTTAATTTAAAATCAGTTATTTAAAATAAATAAATTTCAGAAATTTAATGTTAAATTATTTCTTTTTAAATTTCAATGGAAACATGTAATGGTTTCGTCATATAAATTAATGGTTATGATGGTTAAAAATTCTATTCAGGCCATGTATGCTAAAATACTGATTCCCTTCACATTTTCACTAAAAATATTAATGTATCATATTTAGAAAATGAAAATATGATTTCCTTTAAACAAGTTAATAAAGAGTAAATGATGGGAAAATTGAATATAAATTATCATATGATAATATTTAAAACATTTTTCATTCTTTTTTAGAAAAAATGGATATGTAAATAGAATGATTTTATTTGAACGACTAAAATAATGACGGTTTTACATTAAAACATTATTTTATTCTAATAGGTTATTAAAGAGAGGAAAATTAAAGGAAAACACGTAATCACTAGAAATAATAATAGGATAATAAAATTAATTGGTTTCATGAGAGATTTTTCAAAAAATATCATCATCCCAAACTTATTGATAAATATTCATGGTAAACAATAATATAGTAACATAAATCCATTACCTTGATTTTGAAATTATTTCAAAATAGTTTTAATCTCATTTATAATAAATTATTTTTTTCATATTTCTATAAATCTATAATTTACATACATATAGTATCATATCTAATACACTTATAATAGTTCAAAAACTGTTAATTAATAATTCCTTAATAAATTATTCATTTTTGAGTGATTATTGTTTTGTTTTTTTCATGATAATTTGGATTCGGTAGTTCTATTAATTTTAATATGACCGTGATTCCATCATATACTTAATATAAATCATGATATAAGTATCCTATATATATATATTCATTATATAAATTTATATATATATATATATATTAATTTTCATCCATAAACTATTGATATAAAAATTTTAATTACGTCGTTTAGGGAGACGGTAGGCCATACGTATGCCTGAACATTGCTTTCAGTTTTTTACGAATGGAAAAAAAGAAAGGTTAATAATAATTCAACATTCAGAAATCCATATTATAACTTATATATGATAGGCATTAATTATATATATTTTACAAACAGTGGAATGAATAAATGAAAAATGAATCGCATCGTTTCAAAGAGGTTCTAGTCCACACATAAAGATGAGGGACATGAACATATATCCAAAAATTATAAGGTTAGAAGGTAAATAGGATATTTTCAATTTAGAAGAATATTTATTTCATAAATATCATATATAAATAATAAACAGAACATAATTACTATCCATAAAGGTTGGTGTTGAAAAATTAATTGTATCGTTATGTTGATGAGGAAGTCTATGCAAATACATGATAAAACAATTCACTTCCAATATGATAGAATAATGTGTGGGTGTCTCCCATGATTTTGCCTGGTCACGTGAATCCGTCATGCAGAGGACGCACTGTTGTTACCCCATATTCCTGCTTTCCAAAGGTGGGTGGCATTCGCTCCTTATTCAGGGTCGTCTTCTCCTTGATCGAAACGGGATGATGGGATGTCGGTTCATCCTTCTGTGGATTCCTCCTCAGAGCTCATCACCTAGTCCAGGTCTCCCTCGGATATTTAATATGTAGTTCATGTAGCTCTTCCCAGCGCCATATCTTCATGGACACCAGTTAATTACACTGCTTCTGTCAATACCTTTCAAGGGGTCCGGTTAGGGCAGAAAACATTGGTTAGGAGAGTAGTCATGTTGGGGCATCACTGGTGTGTCTTGACTCTAGGAAATTGGAATTTTTTTCTTCTTTCCCTTATTATAGGGCTTCTCGAGGGCCCGGAAGCCCGAGGAATCCCAAATAGAACATGGGGAATTGTATTCCATTGGAATTTATCTAAGGTTTTCCTCAACTTACCATGTTTAAAACAGAGTATTCCGCAAGTTTAACATCTAGAGGAGATGGATCAGACTGATCAGAACACTGATTAGAGTGCATCAGAATGAGGAACCCCCTAGAGAGAACATCGATATTGGGGCCAGCAAGTGGGAGGCTTCCCAAATGATGTTAAATGGAATGGAGTATGAGGTGGAATGATCTCACTGGGAAGTAGCGGGTAGGGTAAGGATCTGGATGGATGATAGATTTAGGCATGAGCCTTGAAGAGACTTCCTATGTATCCTTGTGGCAGGGAATCAAAGTCTGCGTAGTTCGATGGAACTACGGGACACCTGAGGATGCAACCCGCGATAATGGACACATAGATGTGTCCTAGAGGAAGTGTAACATCAGGTTTAGGTCGTGAGCTTCCCAAAACAGGTGGGCTCGAGGGAGAGATCAGAATGAGGCATGGGTGCTGGGCTTGAACCTCATGGAGGCTTCCTACGTATCCTCGTGGTGGGGAATCAAAGACCACTTTGTTCAGATGGCGAATACAGTTCAACTTAATGTGGGACGAGGGCAAAACTGACTTGAAGGGATGACCGAGTGTTGGGCTTGAACCTTGTGGAGGATTCCTACGTACCAAGCCTTAGCACGGATCAAAGTCCCTATTGCTCTAGTTGGATTGGGGCTTACACTCTGAGGTGGCCCAATGTGGCGGGGATCGAACCTCATGGATGCTTCTTACATACCATGCCTTAACATAGATCAAAGTCCCCATAGTTCGGGTTGGATTGGAGCTTACACTCTGAGGTGGCCCATGGTGGTGGGGATTGAACCTCGTGGAGGCTTCTTACATGTCCTCGTGGCGGGGGATCAAATACCACATATCTCAGATTGGATTGGGCTTACACTCTGAGGCAGCCAAAGGTGTTGTGGCTTGAACCTCAGGGAGGCTTCCTACGTACCATTCCTTAGCAGGGATCAAAGTCCTCGTAGTTCAGGTTTGAATGGGGATTACTCTAAGGCGGCCCAAGGTGTTGGGGATTGAACCTCGTGGAGGCTTCCTATGTACCATGCCTTAGCACGGATCAAAGTCCCTATAGTTTGAGATGGATTGGGTATTATGCTTTGAGGCGGCCCAAGGAGTTGGGGGCTTGAACCTCATGGAGGCTTCCTACATACCATGCATTATCATGGATCAAAGTCCCCATAGTTCGGGTATACAGTTTAACATCATGAGGGATGAGGGTATTTGGGGCTTATGCTTTGAGGCAGCCCAAGTGTTTGGGCTTGAACCTCATGGAGGATTCCTACGTACCATGCCTTAGCACAGATAAAATTCCCCATAGTTTAGGATGGATTGGGGATTACGCTAAGAGGCGGCCCAAGGTGTTGGGGCTTGAACCTTGTGGAGTCTTCCAACGTGCCATGCCTTAGCACGGATCAAAGTCCCCATAGTTTGGGTTGGATTGGGGCTTACGATCTAAGGTAGCCCAAGGTGTTGGGGCCTGAACGTCATGAAGGCTTCCTATGTACCATGCCTTAGCACGGATCAAAGTCCCCATATTTTGAGTTGGAATTGGGATTACACTCGGAGGCAGCGCAAGGTGTTGGGGCTTGAACCTCATGGAGGCTTCCTATGTTCCATGCCTTAGCACTGATCAATGTCCCCGTAGTTTGGGATGGATTGGGGCTTACACTCTGAGGCGGCCCAAGATGGTGGGGCTTGATCCTCGTGGAGGCTTCCTACGTACCATGCATTAGCATGGATCAAAGTCCCCGTAGTTCGGGTTGGAATGGGGCATACACACTGAGGCAGCCCTAGGTGGTGGGGCTTGAACATCGTGGATGATTCCTACGTACCATCCCTTAGAATGGATCAAAATCCTCGTAGTTCGGATTGGATTGGGGATTACACTCTGAGGAGGCCCAAGGTGTTGGGGCTTGAACCTCATGGAGGCTTCCTACGTACCATGCCTTAGTATGGATCAAATTCCCCATAGTTCTAGTATACCGTTTAACATCATGCGGGATGGGGGAATTTAGGGCTTACGCTCTGAGACTACCCATGGTTTTTCATGGTCGGTGCTCACTCTTCGCTCATAGGATTCATGCTTGGTGTGAGAAACAAGAGCTAGCAGAGACCTAATGATCACTTCGTGAAGGGTGCATCCATGGGAAATGAAGAGGGGATTACGCGTTGAGCGGCCCATGGTGTCGGGGCTTACTCCAAGATGGAGGCCAGAGGGTGACAAAATGCAGTGGGAGAGGGATTTGGGACCGATGAAAGGATGATCCTCGTTCCCTATCATGTCCTCTACTGGCCTTGGGGACCGAAGATAAAAGGAGGGAGCACTGTTCCCCATCACGCCCTTGGCTTCCTTTGGCACTGTGGGAGTTAAGAGGATCAGGGGAACTACCTCCTGCAAGAAAGGTTAGGGGCTTACACCAAGTTGGATGCCCTTCCCCGTAGACAAATTCCACTCCAATAAGGAGGATATTATCCCCTAATAGGGGTGATCCCATCCCCATGGAGACGATTGGGCGTGGAGAATGTCCAAGGTGGGTGGACCCTGCCTGCGAGGCATGGGGGCAGGTGACATTTTAACGGCTTGTATTGAGGACGAGGTGCTTGGCAGTTTAACGTGTTGCAGCTTGGATGAGGTGGGTTTTCCCCGCACCCCTAGGACAAACATAACTGGTACCCTCTTCCCCTTGTGGGAGGGAAGGCATCAGCATGGCCATGGTGAGGGGGTGTCATAGAGCGAACCATCGAGGGGTCCATGTTAGCGTGGCTATGTGAAGATTCAATAGATGTTATCAAGCCTATGCGAAGAAGCATGAGGCGAAGCAATGCAACGGTAATAATTTCCCAAGGGACTTTGAAGTTACTTTGTACAATCCTAGAAGGTCGTACGGAAAAACCATGTATGATGTGGATTCCTGGGGTGCACAAGACTCCTGCGAATGGCACCCAGAAGAAGGGCATCGGGCGGTCGCGCAAGGGTGGCGCCCGGGGAGCATTGAGATGAAGGGCCCCCAAGAATTGTGCACAACCCTTGAGGATTGCACGAAATAAGGGGACCCTGTAAGAAATAGGGTGGATGAGGTTTTGCACGTGACTAAGTGGATTGCGCACAAGGAGTATTAATTTCACGCAAGTGGTAGAGGTTGCGCGCAAGGACAGGGGTGCTCGCAATGGAAGGAATTGCGCACAAGGAGTATGAATTGTGCACAAGTGGGAGAGGTTGCATGCTAGGATAAGGGTGCATGCAATGGAATGAATTGAGCATAATTGGTTGCCCTGTGCGCAATGGAAGGGATTGCGCGCAAGGGGAAGACCCCGAAGGGATTGGAATTCAGTCTAAGCCAAAGGGGATCTCGCATAAAGGCAGACCCTGGGGTTACTGGGCACGAAAAGAACCATACCTGAAGGCCATATTGTGCATGCGCGGAATGATGATTATGCACATGAGAGGTGGTTAAGATTCATCATCCCTGAAAAGGAATGGGTCACCTTATATTTATAGGCGACCGGGGGTGCAGAATAATGGTCGGTACGAAATTATTGCACGAAAGAGGCGGGGGCACGAAATTCCAACCGAGCGGGGTGTGGGCACGAATTTTATTTCACTCCGGTGCCGAGACTCTTCAGGAATCCTGGGACTTTCCATGCGGGACACATTTTTTCGTGCACTTCACCCTTTTTTCCGCACACCACCTTCGAGCCCTCATAATAGGTCTCCGGGTCCAAATATGACATCACTTTTTCATTTCGAGACTTTCTCCAACACCTAATCACTTTTCAGCATCTACAAATTCCCCCCCCCCTCGTAATTGGATCGGTGATGGGTCACAACAATCAGATTCTGAGGGCGGCGCCGAACTGCAGGGCTTCGTGGGTCCCCTACACGAGAAAATTGAAGCGGAGAGCAAAACTGAGCAAGGCAAAAAATATGTTTTTCACATGGGTTTAGAACCCATGCTTAGCCTATAAAAGTCATTTTGGGTCCCACGATCCATACTATTTTTCTCACGCGATAATCTTTGAGCTCTCGTGCGCGAAATTTCTTCTGCACCTGCACAAAAAATAGCACGACAGCGCGTAATCATTCTGAGATTTGGCAGCATTTTATGCGCAAACCCGGGATCTTTTGTGCCACGACCTGAAATTTCACGCCACCGACTAATTTTATGCACCAGACTCCCAGATTTCCCGCCAGCCTCCTAGTTTTCATGAAACACATCTGAAACACTTGGTTGGAAGAAGATGGCTGCAAACTAGGTCGATGAGGGGGAAGTCGCTGCTCGCAGAGTTGAAATGGCTGCGAACCTGAAGGTTTATGGCACAAAGAGGGTTGTCTCCAATAACCACACCCTCTTCAAAAAGCTAACCCACACCCAGAAAGAGTAAGCCTTGTCTGACAATCAACCACTATGGGACTTCAGCATTCTGGAGGAGGTCCCTCTGCCGAGATTCTAGGTTGATACCCCGCGATCATGGGTGACCCGCGAAGACGACCTTCCTTGATACAACATCACCAATAATGGTCATCCTGCCAGAGAAACTAGGCATATGGATTTATATGTCCTACATCCCAGGAGCAGGACTCTTGCTGGAGGAGACCCTGTTGCGGAGAGTTCCTAGCCCTCTATGCAAGCACGTTCCGTCAGAGCGTCACTGACGAGACTAAAGGTTGGCTATAGGATTGGGATTTGCGGTTTGGAGGCAACTTTACCAGCAAGTGGGCCTGGACGTACTTGGTTCGCCATAAATGTGACCAATTTGGGGTCGATCTACAGCACATTGGTCTGCTTGAGGCAGTGTGGACATCACAATTTCATTTCTTCTGACAGCCTAATCTTGGACCCGAGTTGTTCACCCTGTGGTCCATGAATACATGGTCGAGAAGATGCATGAGAGTCGCCGGTGTGCCGACGTCACCCAGTGTCGGGAGGATTCGGGGAGTATCTGATCACTTCTGAGGGCGGAGAAGTAGGTCCAACTCCACGAGGAACAAGAGAAGGAGCAGAAGATATTCATCGCAAACTGCTCTGAGCTTGTGGAGCAGTTAAGGACCCAGCTGGCAGACACCCAAGAACAACTCGTGGAAGCGAGTCGCCAGATAACTGAGCTCCAGACTGAACAGGCACGGGCACTGGCCAAGGTCAGCAAGCTGCACTCTATGGCCGCCGATGAAGAAAGGGTCCTCTGGGTATGGGAGGTAGTCTTGGGGGCCACCAGCGAAAATGTGGCGACATTGGAGAGATCTATCCAAGAAGTTGACCCTTAGGGGCCCTGTTTTGGTCAAACCCATAAACTCATCCTGCTTTAATGCTTCTTGTTATTTTAAAATGTATGTATGATAAAATTGTTTACTTACCCCTTTGCTTAACATACATTCCTTTTTTGTTTTAACATGCTCAACCATAATCCTGAAATAAATAGCAATCCATCCCTAAGTCACATGGGCTGTGAGAAACAAAGGAGGCTCGTACTATCACTTTGCCTAATCGTGGGAGTGTCAACCAAGCTTCGGTCATTCAAAATTCGAGCCCAGATTTTTGAGGAGATGAGGGAGACCCGATCAAAGGGAGAGGACCTCAGACCAATCAAAATATCATCTTCTCAATGTGCTCTAGCACACAAGCAGGGCAATGCCAAGGGCATTGGAATCAGTACGAACATAGGAAAATAAAAAATGTGAATCGCATTACCCAAACTTGGAACACTATAGGAGGGGTGTGGCAATGAAGGACGATTGTTGACCGTGTTCAAACACAGCATTTTTATTGCATCATCCTGAAACGGAGACAATAAATGAGGGTCGACCCCTGACAATGTTCACAACGTGGGGCCTAACTCAAATATTGTCGATCATTCTTCAGGAACGTTGGACCATGACCGCAGGTGGACCATAGGTTGAGCATCCACACTGTTAGGGGTTCCCTTCAAACATGATCTGTCTCTTAGAACGTTGGACTAGGATAGCAGGCGGACCATGGGTCAAGCATCCATACAGTTAGGGGGTCCCTTAAAATGTGAAATAGGACGATGATCTGAATAAAGTGGAACACAAATCATAGATTGTGATGTGGTGGTTTGTTTAAATAGAATCCAACACTCCCAAGATTACTCCCTCGTGGTGGAAGCACATAAGGAGGGCGTATTAATCTGATCATGGATCATCCCAACTTTTAGAAAGGACCTCTATAAAATGGGAACTGTTGCTTCCCAATATCATTATGGTGAATCCTGGACTAGTTTAGGGCAAATGTTGCAGTTACACAACTCCCCATGGGGGTCAAGACAAGAGGCTGACGGTGGGGAAAAGGATGGGATTTGTGATTCCTGGGGTTGGACCTGAGACGAAATGTATGGGTGTTCCTACGTATCTCATAAGGATGAGAATCAAGCCACACGTAGTTCAAGAAGGGGTCTTAGTTTAAATTCTTAGAACTCAGACCATGGGGAGTAGTAAGGAATGTTTGAGAAGAACGGTATGTTGATTACAAAACCTGATGTGAATGAGGACATAAGTCCTACTTTCCATGTGTTCCCTGGGGAAGTGTTCCGATCAAGGGACTGAACCTGAAAGTTAGGTTGGGCCTATGGGGAAGTGCCCTGGTGCTCCTACTTATCTCATGAGGATGAGAATCAAGTCATACATTGTTCTAGGAGGGTGGCACAGCACGGTATGGTACCAGTGCAAAGGATGAAAGGGGCATGCAGGTCTATCCCTCACACCAAAAGAAGCAGTATTTGATGTATCTTGTTTGTCCTTTAAGGTGAGTGGTTTTTCTTTTGTGGAGTGACTAACCTAGGGTAGAAACGCCTGACATCTCCACAATAATCAATCCGTATAAAGGTGTTTGACAAATGGTATGGTAAATAACTGATACCCTATGTGATTTCCTCTATGATGAGGTCATCACAATGCAGTTCTGTTTTTCATCGTGCGGCCAGGACGATATTATCACAGTTTAGGGTCATGTGGTAGGACCAAACAACATAGTTTAAAGTCATATGGCTTGGACCTGAGGAAATGTGCATGATGTGGTAAAACATACCTGACATAAATGTGGATGAGATCCAGATCATCATCACACACACCTCTTGGAAAAGAACCTCGAGCCAAGAGGCCAGCGAGGGTTAGAGGATAAGCGGTGGGAGAAACTAGCTCCAAGCTTAGCAGGGCCTGGAGGAACGATGTCTGGGTGATCCCATGTATCCCATGGGGATAAATATTGAGCCGCACATAGCCCTTAATGAATATATTAGTTTATGGTCTTAGAGCTCGGACTGTGGTAGCCCCGCAGGACGCCGTATTGCAGCTTCATCCCCCTGACGTGAGGAGATGCACTAAGGGATAATGCCAAGAGTGTCGAGATTCCACCAGGACATGATGGGGTGGAACATAATGTGAATCATGCAACCAACATTCAAGGCCTGATGGGGCTGGTGTGACGATGGAGGATTACTATTGACCATGTTCGCAACACAACATCCAGTCGTGTAAGCCTGAAATGGGGGAAAACAAATGAGCATCGACCGTTGACCATGTTCGCAATGCGGTATTTGTATCAATTTTTTGTCTGAAACCATTGGAGGCGTTGGCCCATAATGGTAGGAGAGCCCTTAGACATGGTATCCATGATGTTTTGGGGGACCCTTCAGGTGTGAAAGATAACAGGGGCCCAAATGAAGGGGAACACGAAACATGGAAAGTGGAAGGAACTTGCCTAAGTTGAATTTGACACTCCTGGTCCTAGACCAGAGTACTCTGAACACATTGGAGGACAACTGTAAGGGGTTGAAGGACTCAACTTGAGGGTGGCCAAGAGATAGTGGATTCCTGGGAGAAGGGGGCATGGTGCCAAATGCCCAATGCGAAGGACGGAATAACCTTGTACCACACCTATATATCCCCCTCGTGGAGAGGGATAGGCCATGAGGCCTATGTGACTGGGAGATCGCGGGATCTCTACGATATGAGGATGGACACGAAACCTAAACGTTCAAGTGGTCATATGTATCCTATAATGGTGGGAATCAAGCCACACATAGTTCTTGAAGATACAGTTTAACATCATGCAGGATGAATTAAAATTTAACATCATGTGGGGAAAGAAGTTTAAGGTTGTGTCGGACCACATATGGTTTATCGTCATGCGGGACGACATTCAGTTTAATGACATGCAGGACAAGCAGTTTAAGGTCATGTGGGACCACATACAGTTTAACGTCATGTGGGACAAGTAGTTTAAGGTCATGCAAGACAACATACAGTTTAACATCATGTGGGACGAGCAGTTTAAGGTCGTGTAGGACCACATACAGTTTAAGGTCATACGGGATGATCATTTTAATGTCGTGTGGGACCACACACAGTTTAACGTCATGGGGGACGTATAGTTTAAGTTCATGCGGGACCAAAGACAGTTTAACGTCATGCGGGACGAGAAGTTTAAGGTCGTGTAGGACCACACACAGTTTAACGTCATGCGAGACGAGCAGTTTATGTTCGTGTGGGACCACATAAAGTTTAACATCATGGGGGACGAGCAGTTTAAGGTCATTCGGGACCCCAGATAGTTTAACATCATGCAGGACGATCAGTTTAAGTTCGTCCGAGACCACACATAGTTTAACGTCATGCGGGATGAGCGGTTTAAGGTCGTGCAGGACCACATACAGTTTAACGTCATGCGGGACGAGCAGTTTAAAGTCGTGTGGGATCACAGTCTAGTTTAAGGTCATGGAGGATCCTATAGGGTTAAAACAAATATTGCTTAAGGAACTTGGCATTGGTGGGAGGGGTTATATGCTCACCATCCAAAGTCACCAGGGAGTACACACTATTGGGATAAACCTTCTGAACAATGACAGGTCCTTCCCACTTGGGCTCCAATTTGGGTGGCTTCTTGTCGGGGATCATTGGTGCCCTGAGGGATAATACCAAATCTCCTTGTAGGAAATAGTAGAGGTGAACCTTCTTGTTTAAAGCTCAAGACATATAGCTTTGATTCCTTTCTAGGTGGTGTAGGGAACAATGCATGTTCTCATCCTGTACTACCAATTCAGCTAGATGGATCTCAGCCACTCTATCTGGTGCTTGTTGGTCATAGACTATTGTGCACAATGAGGGAAACTAAACCTCGACGGGCAAGACGGCCTCGGTTCTGTACACCAGGGAATATGGGGTTACCTGGGTGGAATTACGGGTGGTCGTCCGATAAGCCTAAAGGGCGTTGGGGAGCTTATCTGGCCATCTCTTCTGGTTCTAACCAACCATTTTTTTCAGAATGTTAAAGAGGGTTTTATTGAATTCCCCAATCTGTCCATTTTCTTGTGCATGATAATGGGATGTATGGTTGGAGAGAATGTTGTACATGGCATACAATTTCTTCATCTCCGCTACTCGAAATTTAGTGTCGTTATCGATGAGGATAGCGTGAGGTACTTCAGATAGATAAATGATATTGGAACTCACGAAGTCGATGATAGAACGAGTTTTGACTGTCTTGAGCGGAATTTCCTCTGCCCACTTAGAAAAGAAATCCATAGTGGTCAGAATGAATCGTCATTAGCGATCTGTTGCCTGTGGGTATGGTCCTACAACATCTAATCCCCAGACTGCATAGGGCCAGGCGTACTTGGTAGTTTAGAGAAGCTCTGGTGGCCGATGCAGGATGTTAGCAGGAACTTGACATGCATGGCATCTCTTGGAGAACTCGATGTAGTCGTGGATCATGGAGGGCCAAAAATTCCCTAATCTCTGAATCTGGCGAGATAGTTTCATCTCGGTATGGTGGGAACCACAGAAACCGGCATGAACCTCTTGCATGACCTATGGAATCTCGACTCCTTTGATGTAACAGAGGATAATAACATCAAATCCACATTTATATAGGATCTTCTCAAGGTTGGGACCACTATGGAGCGTAAACTGCAGTGCACGGTGTCGAATTCACCCACTCTCATCCCGGTCATCCAGGAGGCAACCATTTTGGAGATACTCGAAAAAAGGGTCCCTCCAGTCGGGAGTCGCTTCAATCACTGCATCTGAAGAGCCTAGCGGTCCTGGCATTGAGGATTTGGTGGTAAGATGGCTTACATGCAGGCCATCATCATCCTCTGTGGTGACAGGAGCAACGACTCTCCGGTGCGCCACGTGGATAATTAGATCATCCTGTTCGGGATCTGCAAGTGACGTGGCCAGGCTGGCCAAAGCATCTGCCTGACTGTTCTGTGACTGAGGGACATCGATAACCTATGGCCGAGAAGGAAACTATGCCATTAGTTGGAGAGTGTGTTCTAACAATGGTACAAGTTCTGGTTTCCTGACAACATAGTCGACATTTATATTCTTTATGATTAGCTCGAAATCCCCTTTCACATGCCAATGGGGAAATTCGATCTCAAGGGCCAGTTCGAGACCAGTAATAAGGGCTTGATACTCTACCTCGTTTTTAGTGCAACCTTCTAATAATAGGAATGTGTTTCGAAGGATGGCTTGCGCTGGGTTAATAAAAAATGATACCCATACCTACTCTGTTGAGCCTAGGATCATTGAGGCTCCTACCGGTGGGGCTCTAGGAGGCACCATCGAAGTGAATTTTCTAACATGGGACGGCCTGATCGACTAAGAGGATGGCCTCATTAGGAAAATCAAAGTCCCAGGACTGGTTCGTAGAGGTTGGATGGGCAGCTAGGAAGTATACCAATGCATGTCCCTTGATATTCTTCTAGGGGATGAACCTGATGTCGAACTGCGGGAGGATTACTTCCCACCGCGCTAGTCGGACAGTCAACATGGGGCGGTTCAGAATATACTTCAACGGGTCTACCCGAGAGACCAGATGTACCTCATGGTGCTGGATGTAGTGATGCAATTTCTTCACATCGAATACAAGCACAAGGCAGCTCTTCTCTATAACAGATTATCTAGTTTCCGTATCGAGGAGCATGCGGCTGAGGTAGTAGAGGTTGTTCTCTGTCCTCTCATTATTCTTATGGGCAATAAGGGTGCCGAGGAATCATTCCAGAGTTGTGACAAAGAGAATCAATGTCTTCCCAGAGATAGGTGGCATCATGACCAAGGGATGGAGCAGATACTGGTTGATTTGCACAAAGGCGGTCTGGTAATCCTCATCCCACTCATAAGTGGTTCCCTTCTTCATGAGATGAGAAAATGGCTTACACTTGCCAGCCAGATTCTCAATGAATTGGCGTAATTAGGCTAAGTGGCCTTGGAGACCTCAAAGCTCCCGAATATTGCCTGGGGGAGGCATCTGGCTGATGGCTTTTATCTTCTCTGGGTCAATCTCGATGCCTTGGTATCGGACGACAAAGCCAAGAAACTTCGTGGAAGTGACCCCGAAGTCACACATCAATGTGTTCATCTTCAGGTGGAGGGAACGGAGGAAAATGAACAATTTATCAAGGTCCTTGAGATGGTCCTGGTCCTGGTGAGATTTGACAACCAGATCATCCACATATCACTCCACTAATGTTCCCAGGATTGGCTTGAATATGCAATGCATGGCCCGCTGATTGGTGGCACCTGCATTCTTCAGGTCAAAGGGCATAACCTGGTAGCATGAAGTATCTTGTGGAACTCTGAAAGTTGTAGACTCCTCATCCTCAGGGGCCATCTAGATCTGATTATATCCAGAGTAACCATCCATAATGGAGAGGTCTTGGAATCCATCTGTAGCATCGATCAACAATTCTGTCACTGGAAGGGGAAAATCATCCTTCATAAAATGGTGGTTGAGATCTCGGAAGTCAATACAGACTCTGATCTTCCCATTATTCTTTATGACTGGCATGATTTTGGACAACCACCGGGGGTATGGGACCTCCTTGAAAAAGTTTTCCCGGATGCGCTTGTCAAATTCGGCCTCGACTATGGCACTGTGAAAAGGGTGCATCTTTCTGGGAGACTGCTTGAATCCGAGATGATTTGTCAGCAGACCGAGGCGGTGGACGACTACCTAAGGATCTAGTCATGGCATCTCATCGTAACTCCAGGAGAATACATCATGGTGCTATTTAAGGAATTACACATACCGCTGCTTCTCCCCAGGGGACATGGTGGAACTGATCAATGTGGGTCTTGGAACTGCCTCGCTTCCATGGTTCACCAGTACCAACTCATCGACTGTGGCTGAGAAACCTTCCTCAAAGGTAGGGTAGCATCCTCTATATCTTCTTCTCCACTTATAGACGGATCCTCCAAGGGGGAAGCTGCTTATGATCCACCAAACCCTGATGGGAGGCTGGTACCAGCTTGTGTGGCAGTGGTTACTGCATTAAGGAACTCTGGCGCTGCCGAGACCATGGCTATGAAAGCTGTCGACCTGATCACATCTGGTCTCCAACCCAAGAGTCCATGATTGATAACATCAAAGAAATAGTGTCGCATCGGCCGGAGCCGACTTATTCCATCCCGGTGAAGCAAACAAGTATGACGTGATGTCGTTGCCATGAGCCGGATGTCCCGATACCTGACGGGAGTTGGAGGTTCAAGGATTACTGGGGCCTGGTTCGTATAAGAATATGAAGTGATCTTTCAACACCGCCTAGATTTGCGAGCACGATTCCCTCTTGTCCCGTAAATGAAAAAACACTGCCCCATATCGAGGGTTGTGGCCTCCAACCAAATGATCGGGATGACGTAGTCGTCATTCAGGCCTAACCAAGAGTCGGTCGTAGAGGCGATGGGATCAACTTCTCTTGCCTGGACTTGTTTATCCTTGCTTTTGTAATAGTCAACATCCAAGTAGCAGGCTTCAAAAGTTGAAAAAGGGGACGCATCACCTAGGAGTATGCCTACTCAACCATTAAAGGCATACTTGATGCATTGGTGAGATGATGACGAGACCACCGCGTGCAGGTGGAGCCATGGCCTGCCCATCAATGCATTGTACGCGGTGTCTTGGGAGACCACCACGAACTCGGTGCTGGAAATTAGGCCACCGAACTAGGTATTCAAATAGATCTTTCCGACCGGGGTCTTCTCTATCTTTTTGTATCCCTATATCATTAAATCAAAGCGAGTCCAGTCATCTTCAGATAACCCCATCTTCTGCAGTGTCTGTTTCAGGATAAGGTTGATCCCAGAGCCGGTGTCAATGAGACAGTGAAGAACCTCCATGCCATTGAATTGGACAGTGATATACACCGGGAAGATGTGCCCCTATATAGGGGAGCCCTAATCTTCTCCAGATAATGAAATAATGGTCTGGAATTTGACATCCTCAACTGTTTCAGCATGGAAACCTTCGACAGCTGCAACCTCTATCTCAAACTAGCGGGGGCTCTTTAAAGCCTCAGCGAGGCTTCGTGCATATATGGTGATAGGCGAAGGGCTTCAAGGATTGAAATCCTTTCTTGTATGTTGAAGAGGTTCTTGAGAATGTCAAACTTCCTATCCAAGCATGAAATTTTGTTCGTAGGGAGACGCTCTGTTATTGGAGGCATGGAGGTCCCTGACGGTCGGGCCGACAGCTGATTGGTAATGGGGACATCCCGCTACTCACTAGTCGAAACTCAGAGAGCAGGTGTCGGGTGAGGACCAGATGATTGAGATCGTCCTGTAGTTGGGAAAATCTGGTCACTGCACGTCTGTAGTGGTTCTTCCTGATCCAGTAGCACAAATGGTGGTGGAGGCAGGCCTGCCAACATCGGATGAAGAGGCTGCACATGGTGAGTTCTATGCTAGGCATGTTGTCCGGTCTCAGCATCATGCACGACCTGGCTGGAGTTTCCAACTGACATGCCGTGGCGACCCATATGGTCGTGGATCTTCTGACATTGGCGTCGGCTGGTGAAGTTGGGGAGGTTCGCCTGGCACTCCCCCTTGTCGGGAGTCATAGAGGGATTTAAAAACTCGACGGTATTAACAGAAGAATATCCTTGGCTATCACTTGGTGAATCATCCACCACTGGGCGAATCCTGGGGAGAATTCCTATCTTCGGGGGCATAAATTCATCGAGAGTGTGGGACAATGGCAGAAATGGAGGGGCGCGCTGCTTATTCCTGCGTCGCCGATGCTTGTTATTCTATGAAGAGGTCGGCATAGAAGTGGAGGCCATAGCTTCTGAAGGCTCCAGCCGATTCAGGAATTCTCGAATAATGTCATGGGTGCGGGTGGCCATCTTGTGAGCCATCCAGTCATTATACTTCTAGGAATCGTGGTCAGAAATTTGATTCCACTCATCTTCATCGTCAATACTGCTATCTGATCTCACAAAGACACCTGCTACTTGTGCCAGGGATGGGGCCAACCTGACTATGTTATTGTTAATATGGTCTTGGATCCAGTCCTTGAATATATAGCACCTCTTGATGGTGTTCCCTAGGATCTAGTGATAAAGGCAGTAGTTGGGGTGATTAGTGAGATGCGCCTCTTCTGGCTTCCGGCACTCAGGAAGTCGTACAATTCTCCGCTATAAGGCACTGCAGAAGTAGTGAGGGGCCTGAGCCTCGTCAAACAAGTAGGTCTGATTCCTTCTGTCTTGAAAGGGGTCTCTCGGAGCCTATCCCTGAAGGGGGGCCGAAGGAGCCTACCGAAGAGGCAGAACATAATTATATCGCCTAGGCGGTGGTGGCATGTTATGCGGGGGCGCCTGTCGATTCTTAGGACGCTGCTGGGCTAGAAGCTGTGCCCATGGCGGTGGGCCTCTGTGGGCTACAAATCTGGCTCCACTGGTAGTAATTCTAGCCACCTGGGGGCCTCATTCTGGGCCACCATGGTAGGCCCAGCTCTGGCAGCCCTCCTTGCTAGGATTACAGGGGGAAGAGGACATTTTTGACCGGCCTATTTTAGAGCTTCTTCGAGGTGTTGGTCCTTATCCGAGAAGTCTCGGAACCCTTCAGGATAGTTTTGAGTGATCAAGGAGGGAACTAGTTCCGTCTTGAAATTTTCCACGGACATCATCAGTAATTGCTTCTATGTCAATGGAATGTCAAGGGAGATGTGATCCCCTTCAACTGAATGATGAAGTCCGCGACTCGCTCTTCGGGCCTTTGTTTTCACCTAAAGAGGTTTGCGATGTTTGTCTTTCGGGTGGTAGAGATGAACTAGTAAAGTAACTGCCTACGAAGGTCTTCCCACCTAGTCACAGACCCAACAGGGAGATGGATGTACCAAACGAATGTAGGTCCCTCTAGGGTTGGAACAAATAAACAGATCTTGGCGGCCTCCTGCTACGCTGGGGTCTCTAACATAGGCCCGCACCTTGAGTTAAAGTGGTCTAGGTGCTGCAGTGGGTCCCCCATCCTATTAAAGGGGCATAAAGTGGGATTCCCAAATCTCGGGGGTGCTGGCATGTCATCCACCCATGAAAGGAATGGCTTGCCCTCAGGTGGGATAACCACCTATCATGTTTCCAAATCCTCTAGGTGAGCGATGAGTGCCGCAATTGGATCACCCGGACGACGATCCCTATCTTGACGGGGATCCCTGACCATGAGGGAATTTTCAGGATCTTTAATGCGGTAACCAAGCTCAGAAGCTCATGGAACAGCTATTGGAGAACCCCTTGGGGCTACCAGAGGAGTCCGAACAGGGTTCCTTGGATTATTGCACCGTTCGGAAGGGTTCGGCGTGACATACCTCGCCCTCTTACCAAGAGATCCGGATTCCGCCTTTTCATCGAATACGTCATGATCAGGGTTTCCTGGGAGAATCAAGCCGAGGGGTAATTGTTCTTGCCCCTACTGCCCCAACCTAGGATCGTCGTAGTCGGGTCGCCGCTCTGCAATGCATTCAGCTAGAAGTTCATTGACTAAATTCTTCTTCTCAGCATGTTGTTGGCACAGCGTGGTCTTCTCGGGGTCCTCTTTCGTCTTTTGCACTGAGGCAGACGGATCGAAGAGCTTGACAGCTCCAACATGCTCTTTTCCCTTGCTGACATTCCGGCTTAGTATCAATGCCTCAGTGGGTAGAGGGAGACCTAGGAGGTTCCTCTGCTTGAAAGTAATCCTCCCTGATGGGTCCAGTGCTGACATGTCTTTAGGGGGGACATCCCCATCAAGACGTCCCAACTCATTCTCCCCTCCTGTCAGATCGGTCACGTTGACATTCACTCTTCTTGGGGGTATGTCCTCACTATCTCCAAGCAAGTTGGGCTGTCAGCGAATCGCACTGAAGAGGAGGGCAGCGTACTGCCCCCAGCCACAGACGTGCGCATGGGGGTATCCTCCTCAATAACTTTTTGGAGTACTTGGAAACTCTAAATGCATTATTGTTGGAGGGCCCTACGGTGGCCAGGTGACTCAGAGTGCCGGACTGCGGGGAGTGTGGCCAGGTCAACTAGGCGGCATTTCTCACCGATGTCTTCTAGGTGATCTTGGCTCCCGGTATAAGTTACACACCGGTGGAAAAAATAGAATTGAGTCTCCTAGAGGGTCTGACAGAAACATTCAAACTCCCCCAGGGTGAGCGATTCTGGCATACCAAAATTTGACCCTGTGACCGGCCAAAACATCTTGGTGAAGTGGCCAACTGCAAGGATGGTCCAGAAGCTCCTTGACTCAGATTCATGTTCCAGCCTTTGATTTCCCCACTCGTCAACTAAGGGTGGCTTAGGAAATTACAGCGGCATCGAGGTAGGATGGTGGGCTGGTCAGCGGAGTGTACGACGAGCGGGCTGCTAGGCCACCGAATCATGGGCTGTACTTTAAGGATTGTAGTGACCTGGATGTCATATGATGATAGGATAGACCGACGACCAAATATCCTGACACAACATTAGCGTCTGCCGAGGGCATGCTATGTTGCGGCTCCCCTGCCATTGACCCCCAGAATAGCTCACCATCATCTCTAGACGAGGCGGAAGGTGCTTCTGGAGAAGTCGGTGGTGACTGTGTGGTCTATCCCTGGGGTTATGCCAAGTTCTCGTCCTCCTGGATATACCTCAGGAGGGAGATAGGTATCCTATGAATCTCACATTCCGAGAGTATGATGCTAATGCACCTCATTTATGCTCCATCCCTTGACTCAGAGGACCGAGGGGAGGGCTCTAACGCTGAGTCATACTCCACCTCGGAGTCTGAGAAGCAGATTGGTCTGATTCTTGTCTAGACTTCCCCAGAATTCATCTTGTTGTGGGGGCGACCCACCATCCTGTCCTTGGTTGGATCTTCAGGATAGTGCTGATTTCCGAAATGGGGTCCTCTAGCTGCACTGGTGCTGGTGCGGAGAGGGTTTCCAATCGAGAAAACCAGGGTGCAGGGTGCACCAGGACAAATATTGAAAGGAACACGGGGAGGACCTCAATGTTGGCATGTGACCGAACATGCAACGTCTTCCTACCGGCGGTCTGCGGCAGGGGGAGTGACCTCCTACCCAGTGTAGTGGGCATGGGAGAGACCCCCATATGGAGTGTTTCTGTCATGGGGAAGACCCTTACTTGGGCTGAAGGTTGTGTGGGGCAGACCTCCCAGCTGAAGTTTGGAATAGAGAGGGCCTGCACCTTCCATAATGGCGGCACGTAACAAGCCTCCTCATGGGGTGGAACCACTACGGATTGGTCCAAATTAGCAATCTCATGTGCCGTCAATCGGGAGAGTCAGCTAAACCTATCCATGGGGCGGTTGGGGCCTCAATCTGGGTCGATCATATAGCTGGCCCTGCTCAACATGCATGGGGAGTTGGTGATATGAGTTAGCGGTGGCCCAGACCACAATAGTAACTAACGTTGACCCAATAAGGCGAGAATCCTCTTCCACTCGCGCCTGATGCTGGCGTCGAGTCAGATGGACTGGAGACGGTGGTGCAGGCATGTGGATTACCTATTCCTTGTCTCGGCAAATAGGGTGGCAGTTCTGACGTGGCCTGGCAGGGGCCCTCGCCGGGAACCCTTGAAGTGTGACTCCGATTGGGCCAACCTAGACATACCCTACCTCATCGGTGTAGGGAAGGTAGGTGTCAAGACATTCCAGGGATAAGCTCTCGAAACGATTGAATGTTGGGGTGGGGAGCAGCGGCTCCCTATGTATCCCTCTAGGGCGGCGTTGATGGTGAGGCGCAGCAGCCTCGAGATCCAAGTGGGCCATATCACTGGTGGGGATGACCCCCTCCTCCTTGTACCTGCATACAAGGTCATTAATTACCCATCGCTAGATAATATTAGATGGGGATAGGGGGTGTGTGTGCCCCAAATTCGTGGTGGTCTAAGCCGTCGTGGAAGAGGAAGAACCACGCGGGGTAGCCGCATCGATATTTCCCCATCCCCTGCGTCGGTGGGCAACTGAACGAGCTCCATATGAAACAACTAGATTTCTGAAAGTAGGGAGATGAACTCATTATTAGTGCCAGGAAAAGAAATAGACAACCAGTGCCCTAACACCATTCCGTCTCCCATGGTCATCAAGAGGGATCCACACTGACAACGTCGCAGAACGGAATGCTCAATGTCCTGACTGTCTGAACTTCTGGAGAGTTTCATGTAAGGCTAGTTTGGCGGGACCTGATACCGGATGACGGGGTTAGATGACATGCTTATCCACTGATTCCCCAAATTCTACTAGCCTCTATGATGAGGATAATCAATTCACATTGGGTTCACCATTTTCTATTTCTGACACTTTTGTCGGGGCACACGCATCCGTCACGCAGACGAAGAGCTGCTGTTACCCCGCAGTCCCGCTTTCCAAAGGTGGGTGGCATTCGATCCTTATTCAGGGACGTCTTCTCCTTGATCAAAATGGGATGATGGGATGTCGGTTCTTCATTTCATGGATTCCTCCTCGGAGCTTGTCACCTAGTGTGGGCCTCCCTCATAGATTTAAGACGTAGTTCGTGAAGCTCTTCCCGGTGCCATATCTTCATGGAAACTAGTAAGTTACTCCGCTTCTGTCCAGACCTTCCAAGGGGTCCGATTAGGGAAGCAACCTTCGGTTAGGAGAGTAGTCACGTTGGGGAATCACTAGCATGTCTTGATGCTGGGGAATTGGCATGTCTGTCTTCTGTCTCTTATTATAGGTATTCTCGAGGGCGTGGAAGCCTGAGGCATCACACATTGAACGTGGGGAATTGTATACCATTGGAATTTATCTGAGATTTTCCTCAGCATCCCATGTTTAACATTGGGTATGCCGCAAATTTAATGTCCAGTTGAGACAGATCAGACTGATCAGAACACTGATTAGAGTGGATCAGATTGAGGAACCCCCTAGAGGGAACACCGATATAAGGGCCAGGATGTGGGCGGCTTCCCAAATGTTGTTAAATGGAATAGAGTATTAGGTGGCTTGATCTCACCAGTATGTGGTGACCCGTGTAAGGATCGGGATGGATGATGCTTTAGGGATTGATCCTCAAAGAGACTTCCTATGTATCCTTGTGGCAGAGAATCAAAGTCTATGTAGTTCGGCGGAACGATGGGACTCCTGAGGAGGAGACCCGTGAGAATGGACCCATGGATGGGGCCCAGAGGAAGTGGAACCTCCGGGTTAGGTCGTGAGCTTCCTGAGACACATGGTCTCAAGGGAGAGATAAGGATGAGACATGGGTGTTGGGCTTGAACCTCATGGAGGCTTCCTACATATCCCCGTGGAGGGTAATCAAAGACCACGTAGTTCAGATGGAAAATACAGTTTAACATCATGTGGGATGAGGGAAAACCTGATGTGAAGGGATGACTGGGTGTTTTTCTTGAACCTCATGGAGGATTCCTATATACCATGCCTTAGCACGGATCAAATTCCCCGTAGTTCGGGTTTGATTGGGGATTACACTCTGAGGCGGCCCAAGGTGGTGGGGCTTGAACCTCATGGAGGATTCCTGTGTACCATTCCTTAGCATGGATCAATGTCCTCATAGTTCGGGTTGGATTGGTATTTACACTCTAAGGCCGACCAAGGTGGTGGGTCTTGAACCTCGTGGAGGCTTCCTACATATCCTCGTGGCGGGGAATCAAATACCACGTAGTTCAGATTGGATTGGGGCTTACACTCTGAGGCTGCCCAAGTTGTTGGGGCTTGAACCTTGTGGAGGTTTCCTATGTACCATGCCTTAACATGAATCAAAGTCCCCATAGTTTGGGTTGAAATGTGGCTTATTCTCTAAGGCGGCCCAAGGTGTTGGGTCTTGAACCTCGTAGAGGCTTCCTACGTACCATGCCTTAGCACGGATCAATGTCATCGTAGTTCATGATGGATTTGGGATTACGCTATGAGGCGGCCCAAGGTGTTGGGTTTTGAACCTCGTCGATGCTTCCTATGTAACATGCCTTAGCATGGATCAAAGTCCCCATAGTTCGGGTATACAGTTTAACGTCATGTGGGACGGGGGAATTTGGGGCTTACGCTCGGAAGCGGTCCAAGGTGTTGGGGCTTGAACCTCATGGAGGATTCCTACATACCATGCCTTAGCACGGATCAAAGTCCCTGTAGTTCGGGAGGGATTGGGGATTATTCTCTAAGGTGGCCCAATGTGTTGGGGCTTGAACCTGGTGGAGGCTTCCTACACACCATGACTTAGCCCGGATCAAACTCCCTGTAGTTTGGGATGGATTGGGGATTATGCTCTGAGGAAACTCAATGTGTTGGGGCTTGAACTTCATGGAGGCTTCCTACATACCATGCCTTAGCATGGATCAAATTCACCGTAGTTCAGGTTGGAATGGGGCTTATTCTCTAAGGAGGCCCATGGTGTTGGGGATTAAACCTCGTGGAGGCTTCCTACGTACCATGCCTTAGCACAGATCAAAGTCCCCATAGTTTGGGATGGATTGGGGCTTACACTCTATGGTGGCACAAGGTGGTGGGCCTTGAACCTCATGGAGGCTTCCTACATTCTATGCCTTAGCATAGATCAAAGTCCCCGTAGTTGGGGTTGGAATAGGTCTTACACTCTGAGGCGGCCCAAGGTGGTGGGGCTTGAACCTCAGGAGGCTTCCTATGTACCATGCCTTTGCATGGATCAAAGTCCTCGTAGTTCGGGTTGGGTTGGGGATTATGCTCTAAGGTGGCCCAAGGTGATGGGGCATGAACCTCGTGGAGGCTTCATACATATCTTACCTTAGCATGGATCAAAGTCCCTGTAGTTTGGGTATATAGTTTAATGCCATGTGGGACGGGGGAATTTGGGGCTTACTCTCTGAGGAAACACATGGTTTTTTATGTTCAGTGCTCACTCTAAGCTCATAGGAGTCATGCTCGGTGTGAGAAACAAGATCTAGAAGAGACCTGACAATTAGGTCACGATGGGTGCGGCCCTGGGAAATGAAGAGTGGCTTACGCGTAGAGTGGCCCATGGTGTCGAGGTTTATTTCTGGACGGAGGCCCGAGGGCGACAAAGCATAGCGGGAGAGGGATTTTGGACCGAAGAATGGAGGAGCCTCGTTCCGTATCGCGTCCTCCGCTGGCCTTTTGGACCGAAGATGAAAGGAGGGAGCACCGTTCTTCATCACACCCTTGGCTGGCTTTGGCACCGAGGGAGTGAGGAGAAACAGGGGTGCTGCCTCCGGCAAGAAAGATTAGGTGCTTACACCAAGGTGGCTGCCCTTCCCCATGGACAAACGCAACTCCAATAAAGAGGATATAATCCCATGTGAGGGGTGATCCCATCCCCGTAGAGACGAGTGGGAATGGAGAATGTCCAAGGTGGGGGGACCCTGCATGCGAGGCATGGGGCCAGGTCACATTTTATCGTCATGTGTTGAGGATGAGGTTCATGGCAGTTTAATGTCCTGTAGCTTGGACGAGGTGGGTTTTCTCCGCACCCCTAGGACATACATAATTGGTACCCTCTGCCCCTTATGGGAGGGAATGCATCGACAAGGCTGTGGTGAGGGGGTTACATGGAGCGAACCATCGAGGGGTCCACGATAGGGTGGCTTTGTGAAGAAGCAATATCTGTTAGCATGCCTATGCAAAAAATCATGAGGCGAAGCAACGCAATGGGAAGAATTTACCAAGGTACTTTGACGTTACTTCATACAAGCCCAGCAGGTTGTACGGGAAAACCATGTATGAGGTGGATGCCCGAGGTGCACAAGACACCTGCGAATAGCACACTGAAGAAGGGCATTGGGCGCTCACGCAAGGGGGGCTCCCCGGGAGCTCTAGGGAAAAGGGCCCCAGGGAATTGCGCGTAGCCCTTGAGGATTGCGCGAAATAAGGGGACCCTATGTGAAATAGGGGGCCGAGGTTTTGCACGCGACAGAGAGGATTGTGCATAAGGATTATGAATTGCGTGCAAGTGGTAGAGGTTGCGCACAAGGACAGGGGTGCACACAATAGAAGGAATTGCATGCAAGGAGTATTAATTGCACGCATGTGGCAGAGGCTGTGCGCAAGGACAGAGGTGCACGCAATGGAAGGAATTGCATGCAATTGGATGGCTTGTGTGCAACGGAATGGATTACGCCCAAGGGGCAGACCCCAAAGGGAGTGGAATTCAGTCTATCCCAAAGGGGATCTCGCGCGAAGGTGGACCCCATGGCGACTGAATGCGAAAAGAACCGTACCTGAAGGCCATATTTCGCATGTGCGGAATGACAATAACACGCACGGGAGCCATTTCAGATTCTTCAGCCCTACGAAAGAAGGGGTCACCATCTATTTATAGGAGACTAGGGTCACAGAAAAATGGAAGACGCGAAATTATTGTGCGACATAGGCGGTAGTGCGAAATTTCAACCGCGCGTGGCATGGGCACGAAATTTATTTCACGCCGGCACCGGGACTCTTCATGAATCCGTCACTTTTCGCGCGAGACAGATTTTTTTGCGCACTTCACCCTTTTTTCCGCACACCACCTCCAGTCCCCCCAGACTAGGTCTATGGGTCCAAATATGACTTCACTTTGTCATTTCGAGACTTTCTCCAACACCTAATCACTTTTTGGCATCTATAGTGGGTAAATGTGTTTTCATAATAATAATAAAATTTATTTATATTGAATATAATTTATTTATTTTCTTATAATTAATATCCAAGATTTGTTTGACTTTTAATATAAACTAAATTGAATGTTGGAAGGTAGGATTATTGCCTCTTCTTCCGTACACCTCATTTAGATCCATTCTTTTGATACATTCAATTAGTATTTTAAGAAGATGGGAACCACTAATTATTGTATAGGGAAGAAAATTATATAATTAGGCATTCTCAGGTATATATATATGTCTCAATGTTGTCTCAATAAGAGAATCTAAGGCTATCCTTTTATAATTGTGGGTGATTAAACACTAGGGTTTTCTTAAAAGATTAATATATAATAAAATCATAGTCAAGAAAAATGTTTCAAAATTTAAATATATTTAATTATTAAATTGGATTAGGTCAAAATAAGTACATATAATAGGATTTAGATAGGTTAAACTAGAAAAATTATCCATATCTATTAGTTTAACCCACGGTAAACTCGTTTTAAGAATAACCATAGTGGATTTTTCTGGTTTTTTAATAATCATTATGAAAATAAATGAATGTGGCCTCACTAAAAGAATTGGAAATACTAATTGAAATTATTCATTCTAATTTATAAAATTAATATCATATAAATGGTAAAATTTAAATTTAAAATTTTCCAGTGAAACTCCAAAGAAAAATATTTTTCACAAATTTTTTTAATGTATAAAATATTTTTGTACAAGAATACAGAATAAAATTAATTCCAATGATCATGATTCGATTATTAAAAAATATATAAAAATTATTGGATATTTTAATCCCATTTTAAAATTAAACATAACTTTTTAAATTGTCTAAATGGAAACATAACTTTCAAAAAAATTAATATTTTTTATTATTTATTGAAAATGAATTATTTTCAGAAAATTTTCCAAAATTCACCCAATCATAATTTTAAAATGATGATTTTAAAAATGAATTTAGATTTTTTGAAAGAAAATTTCTAAAATTTGATAAAAATGATTATATTATGTTTTTCCAAAAAGAAAAAAATACATATTCAAGAAACAAGTATGTGTTAAAAGCATATAAATAATTTACATGAAATTAAGCACTTATCTATCAATATATTTTCTTTATGTAAAACCCTAAAAAATATCAAATTTTTTATTAATATTAAATATTCCAATTTAATGATAATGTTATAACAATATACTTTGTTTTGTTTCATTTAGACCTGAGGTTGCATGTATAACAAGCTATTGAAATAAAAATTATTTGAAAATAAATGTATTATAATGTCTCTAGGAGTTAAATTATACCATATATAAAAGGAATTTCATCCTCATAATTCCTACACTTAAATAAAAAGAGGATATCTATATTTAATCGCATCCTCAGGATCCAAGGTAATATCTTGGTATATATGATTTATCAAGAATACGTTAACCAAATGAATAGTCTTGTTTCAATGAATTTTTGATCTATGATCCAAGATTTCAAATAGTTATTTTTCATAAGAAAGATCATGATCTAGTGGTAAAATAAATGTGTTCAGTATACATAAAATATTTGACATATACTTCCTTAAGATATATGTATAGAATGCCTAGTGAATTTGAGAAATTTTTTTGTGGAAGCTCCATGTGAAAAGATAGAGTACCAATATGATTAAGAATATAAATGAGGACAATATAAATAGGGATCAAAATCACCATATTTATAAATCCCATTACATTATTCCATGTGTAATTTACATAAATAACTTCTCACCATCTTTGAATTACATAACTCATCGATGATTTTATTCCTAACTTTTCTATCACCTCTATGATTCGTAGATGTGATATTGAATGGATCTAAAATTCACTATAATTTACTCCAATTGATCAAGATGTATTAGATTTATTTAATTAACTTCATCCTATCACGTTATAGTTCAACACATCCCTAGATGGATTAATTAAGATCTATCTGAATTCTCAAGTTAAATCTTTCATTTTAAGAAAATTGAATTAGAAGAAGGTGTTGATCCCAAACCCAATTAAATTCCAAATAAAAAGACCTCAAAAAAATAATATCTTGAATTAATGGATCTATTATAATAAACACTTATATAAGGATGATTAGTAGTACTAAAAGAAAATTATGAATCTATATCATGCTAAAGACATCAACAAAACATGGAGGTAAAGCTCAATTCATAATAAAATTCAAAATAATGAAGTGCGCAATAAGAAAATAACGCACCCTTAATCTATAATCTCGAAATATTTTCAAGGTATATATCGTTAATGATATAATTTATGTGAGTTATCATAATAAGGAAATCGACCACAACATAAATAACATTACATCCATTAGAAGTTTTTTGGAGTTAGTTGAAAATATCAATGGTAATGTTTTCCTATTTCTAATATGGTATGTGTAATGGTTTTAACAACAAAATTGTAATATTTATCATAGAATTAAATTAATGAAATTCCAAGAACCAAGATACATACTATTCAATATCTCTCCTCTTGTTGTCCCACAAAAAACACTCTTTCATATATTTTTTATATTATTAACTCTATTATAAATAGATAATGTTGAACAATGATTATAATACAATAAATACTTCTTCATGTATGTTTTTATCAAGCCACAAATATGTATCTAAATACATTATTGATCTATCATAATCATGGATGATCTTTGGAACATTTCTTAACTTCTTTTCTAGTTACACATGCTCTTTCTACACGTATTTAATCATCACAAAAGTAGATTGTTGTAAAGTCATTTAATAAAGATAATATTTATATTGTTAATTTAATATTTAAATAACTATCCTATAAAGAACTATAATTAATGGATCCTTTTTAAACCTCATCATTGAAAAATTACCATGTTCATTTTGACTCAATAGGATCTTCCACCTTGTTCACTTTATAGGGTGGTAATATGTTGAGAAATTATAATATTTAATCAACTCCATCCATCTTCTCAAATGTATATTCATCTATTTCAAGATGAATATATTATTTAATCATTATTTATTAGTATATATATTTAACCATTTTCTATAAATAAAATTCATCTATATCTTTAATGAAAATATTACCGACCAAAGTTGGAATCATGAATTTGTAAATTGTTCTCATGAAGCATTTATTATCTTGAAAAATATGCTATCATAATATTATTTTTCAAGAGGATTAATCCAATTGTATTATATGATGAATCACTATTGATATGAAACCATTGTATACTATATTGTGGTTTAATCATCGGTGCACGAACATAAAATCTCATTAGCTTCTTCAATTTTTCTTCATATTAATATATTCAAAGGAACATGGAACCTTTTTGAGTTAATATGTTTATTGGGTAAGATATCCCTATGAAATTATCCAAAAAAATATATAGTATATAGAAAAACCATGAAAACCATGGATCTTAGTCATAGTGGTATGTATGGGCCAATGTCTAGTAAATTCTATCTTTTATGGATTAATTGATATACACTCTCTTATTATTATAGGACCCTAGAATGAAACATCGTGTAGCCAAAATGTATAGTTGGGAAATATTTCATTCATTTTCTCCTTTCTTATGGTATTTTGTGAACTCACCATGTAAAATTCCCGATCTTCATTTTAATTTTAATATATAATAATATCATGTAGAAATAGTAGAATGTACTAATTATGGTAATTTATAATGATACAGATAATTAAATAAATCAATATAACGAAGGAATTAGTTAGATTGAATGAATTCACTATAAATCTGTAGTGTCCAGACATTGTATAAATAGCAATTTTGGGTATGTCTTAATTTTTTACCATCAAATTATTGTATCAATATCAATGTTCAAGAGTGGAAAAATATGGGGATACTAATAATTGATCAAGAAAATCATCAATAACAGTAAAAATATATTTATTTTATATTATGATGATGTTTAGTTCCCAATAATCAACGAATATTTATATTGATATTTATCTTTATTTAAAAAATCAATAGTTTCACCCCATGGAGATTCACATGGAATAATAAATTGCTTATTTAGATAATTCAAGAGTCGTTATAAAATTCCTAGAACTCAATTGACTCAATTCTATAAGGAGTTTTTGAAATATGTGTTGTACTAAGAATTAATTCTATTGAAAAAACATCATAATTCATAGTAATACTGGGTTCTTCTTTAATAAAAACATCAACTAACCCCAGGAAATAGTAATTACATTGATATTTATTTTATCCCATCCATCTAAGATAAACACCCCTTCAGAATAAGAATCTTGTCTTAAAAAATTGATTCAATTTCCAATGAATGTTTATATTTTTTCCCTCTAATAAATTATCAATGGTTTTTCATGAATATCAAATGTGATATAACTTCCTTGTAAATTAATATCATTTTAATACTAATAAATCCAATACATTCCAAAAATGAGATGGAATTCAATTGGAGGATTAAATATGATGTTTTTAGAAATTGCATTCCCACAAAGCTGAATCGACGAATATTCAATGAATTGATATGCAATCATCATACAAATAGGGGTTTTCATTTATTATTCAATATGAAATAATTGATAATTTGAATGAATCTACCTATATAATTTTCATGATATAAAATAATTCATATGAATAATCTCAAATAATATAAATTAATATTAGAACATTCCTATCACCACCTCAAATTGAATAATTCTGTCTTTATTTCCTTACTAATCCCAAGATCATTATTGTGATAAGAAATATAAAATTAATAAATCCTATAATCCTGAAACTAATTCATAGGAATCAAATCCATGAAACCATCAATTCAATGTAATACACCGTATGTTTATTCTATTGCATTCACGGTCATAATCTATTCAAATCCTTCATAATGGTTCATAATGAAAATAGGAGTTAACCAAACCATACCCCCCAGAGTGTCCAATGAGGTTCATAGTAGGGGGATATACATTATAAACCAGAATTATAGCTTAGATATATTCGAACAACTATTTTTGGTGTTATTTCCAATATATGTATCATTGATAAAACCACATCCTCTTATAGTATCCATACCTGGATGAATTATCTAGGAAAAAAATCACTATGTTAGAAAAACATTATGATATTATCATATTCATAGATATATCCCTATTATTTTCCTCAATGTTCTTTAATCATAGTATATAAATATTCAATAAACACTCCAATGATACCAATAATAGTGACTCAAAATTTTAATACTTAATTATTAAATCTTAATAGAGTAATATTCAATATATATTACAAATACTTTCCTAAGGACAGTATTAAGAGACATGATACACAATAATTTTATTTCATTAAGGTTCATAATCATTTCAGATAATGTTTATCCTGTATAGTTGTAAAATCCCAATATTTTAAAGAATAAATTCAATAAAATTAACATAAATTCCATGATTTGTTTAATTACATACTATGCACTATTAAACTTTTATTATAAACTACACCATGATTTTCATGTGTTTCATTTAACATCACATTTCTTTGATAATTTTTATTACATAAAGGACCGAGTATTGTAGAGTAACTATTTAATAATATAATTTAATGTGATTGATAATGTCATGAACAATGTCGAGGTTCCATCCATCCTGACACCAAACTCTGTCTGTGGAATAGCCCGATGGGAATTATTGATTCTTATTGTATGGAAACTAGTGCCAATGTATCAAAATCACAATATAGTTAATGATTTCTCCCATTATAACTTACCATAACCCATTAAAAAATTAACATCACACCAAGAGAAATAACCAAAAAATATATTTTTTAAGTTCATATTAAACACGTTAAAACAAAAACCAATAACCAAAATTATAAAATGGGGATGGGAGTACCAAATACACAACTCACCCTACATGAATGTTGAGGTACAACCCCTTAAGACACATCCACCAACACCTATAAGATGAGGAACACAAGCAAATAGACCCACCATCATCACCACGATACATCATTTCTATACTTGTGTCAAACAAAACAATATCTATGTATAACCAAGGGTGTCTGTTGGGTGTTATCCAATTCCAAGTAGGATTACACCCCAAGTAAGATTCTCTACCAAAAAATTTTAATACACATTACAATGTTGTTTATAAGATAACATGTAAAAAATATTCGCAAAACATTTTATATAAAATTTTTCAAAGAGAAGCATTTTTTGGGAATAATGTTTTATAGAGTTCCACTTTATGATTATGATAAGAATCAAATCGAAAGAGAACCATTTAAAATACCTAAAGGCACTAGTATTAGTGGGATATTAGGAACCTCATATCTTGGTAAAACATGGTATTGAAACTATATCCCTTATAATTCACAAGCATGAGCCATTGTAGAGGAATCTATCCAAGGTTCTAGTGGTCTCCAATCATCTCCATAGATTTGTTCGTGTTTTATCATCCGTAATTTTAGAAGAAAAATATCCTTATACCTTTTGATCTGACTTTCATACTAGTACAATTCCACCCACTTAGATACCTAGGATTCCCTTTATGCCCAATATTCATTTCAGATGTTACATATACCACCTCTTTCACATACACAATCCATGAAGTATAGATCAAACTTAAACCCTTGATTTTTATTATGAAAAAACATTTTCAAAACCATAAACATATAACACCAATTTAAAACATGCTTTTCCACTTACACAATTCATTAAACACATTTAGATGTCACAACAAAAAATGAACACATAAAACACAAAAAAATCATTGGGAAAACCATATGTTAATTCATTTACCCACCAAATACTCTTAAAAACACGGTTAGAACAAATAATACACTTCAAAGAACACATTTATGAATCCAGGAAAGCTCACCAAAATCATATTATATTGATAAATATTGTAATTTCCATCCTTAAACATGGAATTTTTCAGAATCTATAGGAAAGAAAAAACCACACTATAAGAGGACCCTATAATAGTAAAATTAAACAAAACATTCATGATTTATCCTAAAAAACTATGATTTAACTCTCATTAATTCTTCCCATTAACTATAGAAAGAGTAACTCATGAAGGAATGAAGAATAACCGAAGAGGAAGGAATATATCAAGAATGGAGCGACATAGTTGATTATTTGATGATGATCCCAGGTCAAATACACAAAAATATTAATCTTTAGCAGGGACATGAAATATAGGGAGAGGTTAATATGGATGGAATGCCTGAGTATTGTAAGAAATGTTTAGAATTCAGGTTAAATCAGAGATGGAAAAACCAAGAAAATCCACATTTTAATGGCATGGACATGCTAGACGGTTATGCCTAATAGTTTTTCAAATCATACGGTAATCACATGTCACATATATCATTAATGAAAAAAATCTTCACCATTTATTGGGAGAATCTATACACCCATGTAGTAGACCATGATACCCATATAGAACCACTCGTCTAGGTGGATGATTAGTTGAATTCTATTATCATTGTCGTCTAGCCTGCACAGTGATACTATCTAGGGTGAACGGTCTCACCGATGTTAGCATGTGATTTCTAATAAAAGTGTTCCTACAGTTCACCATTTTTTTTTCGGGTCTAAAATTCCCAATTTTCTCCTAAAACCTCTAGTGGATGCTAAATAAATAAGAGGAAACAAATATTAACCTGAAAACTACCTCAAAATCAAATAAATTAAGTGAAAATTTTCCCCACCAAGAGAACATTCATCATTCAGATAGTCATCCCAATTTCTGATTAGAGAATAAAAAAAAGAACTACTACTCAATCAAATAAATTAACTCCCATGTCTCATGATCTTCAATACAATACTTCCACTAAACTCAAACCATTAGTTTGTATTTCCCAAAAAGAACCTTATCCAAAAATCCACAATCTGCACTATCATTTCAATCATATAAGAATCATGTTCCAATTCCACCAATTCCCAATTGAACATAGGAGATAGACCCAAATTTTATATTTTCATCTACGATACATAGATCACTACTTGAATTGACATGAACTATGATGTAAAATATTACCGGTATTCCACTATAAAAAATCTCTTCTAAATTTTAAATGTTCTGACATACCTTAGTGTCACCTTCCCTTGCTTACCAAGTTGATAGTGACATATGTGAGGTGCACAATCAGAAACCCCCATCATCCCTAGATAATTACAAGGCCCTACACATTTGATTGGAATATGATTTATGACAACTTTTCAATTTTAACAAATGTTATCTGATCCACCTAACTATATCAAATGTATCTTACACCATGATCGGTCCCAACAATAAGGTCTCGCACACCACAAGGTAACACAAAAGAGACTATAATAGATAACTATGAAGCACCTAAAATAGTTCCATTCGTATTGAGGATTGGTACCTATATTTACACACAAACTGTACTAATCCCAAATGGATATCTTATAAGCCTTTGAAATCTTACACATATGCCCAGATCATGTCTTCCGTGATGTAAATGACCCGCTATGTCTGACAATCCCTTTAGGGATGGTATGACATGCTCAAATTGACATGTGATCCCATTTACATCTAAAGGAATTTTGAAAATCATGAGGTACAATTGTGTCCCCTATCCAACATGGCAGTCTTAGGCCCACCATAAATCTTCACTATCCTCAAAATATACAACCAAAATAATTTCATCACTTTGGATGAAACCTGATCTGTAAAATATTTACTTATTTGGTCAGACCCTCATTCAAAACCCAAATCATTATTCTTCAATGAGGTGTATGAGGTAAACTGATAATTAAATCCATTGTAAACTCATCAAACTTCTAGGTAGGAATGGGTTATGGATAAGGAAAACTGGAGGGCCTCTTGGGCTTTGTCATAACCAATTGACACATATAACACATGTACACAAAGGAAACTATTTCCGAACACAAACTCAAAGACTAGAAGAGATGGTTTGCATCATAATACATATAGGTGGTCCCTATATGAAAGGAATACATGGACTGGTTACTATCCTTCATTACCACTTTTCACAGTAATAATAGCACTATATAATGGCCCTTGAAACATTGATCTCCCTTAGGATACAATAACCAGTCACAATGAACCTCCCTACAATGAAGTGGCTACATAGAATTCCGACAGAGCTCATCACTAGTATTCCATTTCAATATCAAATCTAATATGGAGGGTGTCAAATATAAAATAGTAAACAACATTCCATGAATATGCTCCGCAACATCCAGGTTCATCTAAGCCACAAATCCCATTTATGTACCCTCGTCACTAGACTCTTTCAATGAATGCACTAGTAAATTCTTGCTAAAATAATATCCTACCACATTTCCTTTTCCTAGGGTGTAGAAAATATTAATTTCAAACCCTTGAATGTACATAATCCAATGATGGCCCCTCATATTTAGGTTTTAGGGGATAATATGTAGGTTAATATCTTATAACAAAAATGGACAAAAAAATATCCCCAAGTAGATAATGATGCCACTTTTTTAAGGAAGACATCACTGTTGCTAAATCAATGTCTTGGGTGGGTAATTCTATTCATGTGGTCGCAACTTGCGAGAACCGTATGCCCCCACATGGTCATGTTGTATCAACACACTCCCAAAACCCAAACCTGATTCATTGTAGTAGACCATGTACCCCATCCCAAATTCCAAAAAGATTAAAACATGGGTTGTGTTCAACCGCCACGTGAGATCCTAAATGGATTCATGACATTCTAGGATTCAATAAAACTGCACCCCTTTCCACGTAAACATATGCATGGACTAAGAATTCTAAGATGAACCTCTAATGAAAATTCTTTAAAACCATACCATAATAAATTTATATAAAAAAATGTCTTCAGACATACCCATGACATCACTACATTTATTTTATCTAGGTCCACATAATCCCCTCATTTCGATACTTTTTAAACCAGAAAATTCAACTCATTGATCTATAAGTTACACCTTTAAGGCATCACCGAGAAGTGATGATCATGAAGGGTTCTAAACCCAGACCTCAAATAATGTTATAACTCATGGTTCTCATCAATCCCTAAATAGAAAAGGATTTCATACATGAATACCACAAAAAATAATTGAGATACTATTGGAAATCCCAATTCATGAGTTCCATAAATAAAAATGGGGTATTCATTAAACCGAATGGCATGATAAAATACTGAAAATGGATATAAATAATTTATAATGTAGTCATAGGAACATCTTCTTATATGAATATGAATTAGTTATACTTGGAATGCATATTGCCAATGGAGAACCACCTCATCCCCCTTGATTGGATAAAAAACTTCGTCAATGTGGGGAAATGTTTATTTTTTCTTTATCATCATCTTATTCATATTTTGGTAATTTATTAACATCCAAAGAGATTCATCAACCTTCTTTGAATACAAGACTAGGGAAGCCCAAGGTGAGGAACTCCGAAGAATAAATATTTTGGATTCCAAATAGTACAATAGTGTCTCTATTCCCTCAATATAGTGGGTGCATACTATATTAGTGAAGAGATATCTATTATGTTCCCAACACCAAATTGATAGTCAACTCCATGGAGTTCTCTAGATGAAAATCTGCGAAGTCACCTAGAAACTCCTTTGGGAACTCACCAACCATAGGATGTAATCCACTATCATAACCATTACTATCATCATCCTACGACACAAGTAATGAGATCTGAGAAACCAAACTACCCAATTCTAAATTTTGAGGACTTTCACATTCCAAAAAATGATCCCATTAATCATGAACTGCCTATGAAATCTCATATAGTGCAAAAAAACTCACTCACCACCAATAAAAATTGAAAAAATCCTAAAAACAAACCATACAATCCACACTAAGGTTCACTTCCATGATGTCTATATCTAAAATAGTAAAATCCAATTCCAACTCGACTAATGGAACAATTATTAATGAGATGGCCACCATAAAACCTACACATTATTCTAACCTAGAGGTGTCATCAAATCCATTATATATGTATGATGCTTAGTTGGGTATTTCATCACATTAAAAATATGTTCAAAAATAAAAGAAACAGAGGCACAAGTATCAAAAAACCCATAAAATAAGAAATAAAATGGTACCTTGAGCTATCATAGGCCTTGTATCCGATTCGTGTTGGCGGTTGATCTATAACATGAGGATGCATCATCTTGGACTATGTTTATGTATGACCATTGTCTAGTGGCTCTCACTTATGATGAATATGGAAGGAAGAGGATACATCCCTACTAACATGAACACTAAACTAGGAACCCACCATATGGGATGGCTCTTATTGGGATGAAATTCTTCTAAAATCATCTGATGTTGCACCACCCTTGTATGGTCTGGTGGATATTCAAAAACCATTCATGTGACCCATATGTCCACACCAATTTAAAGTTCTATGAAGATCCCAACCCACATACCGCCCATGCCAAACCTTACCAAACTGATAGAAGAAGGCTGATTTTGCATTGGAAGCCACCAATGAAGACTTTAAGGTAGTGTGGTATGAAATACTACAAACATTTTTCTTTAACTTTTCTTCCTTTCTCTTATTCTCAGACGAACATTCACTACAATATCCCACTGCTAACACCACTCCAGTAAAGTTGTAATTAACGGTATGATCAATCAACACCTTCAATGAATGGTCGACAACCTCAAAAAATGTTATTAACATAAACCTAATATTCAAGGATTGGATATCTTGTCGTAACGCAAGCTAAAACCATTGAGAATTCAGATTCTCATTGGAAACTAACTCGGCTATGAATCGTACTAACATATCAAAATGGTTGGAATACACCAGCATGTTTTGATCCCCATTGGGGAGATCAAGAGTCTCTCGGGCCATGGAAAAGGAAAACGCCTAAGGGAAATATTTCTCATTGAAAACAACATTATATTCCTTCCTTCCCATCTACTTATGATTCACATCCCAATCCACTAGGTCCCACTAGCTCTAAATGGGTACTTCTAACTAGAACGATGAAAATTTCACCTTGACTACTTCAGTGGTGTTAAGGAACCCAAACATCATCTCAATCTAGTCAATCCACTCAACTACCTCCATGGGATCCATGCTACCCCAAAAGGTGTGATGTTTTTTCAGAAACCAATAAGAATCATCAATACCTTGACTTCGTATTCTCGAACCTGCTCTGTTATAGATCACACTACCTAACCCGTATCTTGGATAGCACGAACCAATGCTTCCACTAGACTTTGATCAACTAGTGAAGGAGAACACTCTTTAACATTTTCCTACGACTGCAGAAGAAGTCTTTAGGGAGAAATCATGCTACATAAACAATAATTTGTAGCAAAAACATTCAATAAACCATCCTATAAATTTTCAACAAAAACAAATATTCTCATAGAAATCCATATAACATAAAAAACAACAACAATCATAATAACTATTCAACAACTTAACCCCCACCCGGTGTCCATGCAAGGTCTGTAGCATGTACTTCACACATTGTGGAGAATTAAAATAAAATGCTAACATCTGAAGGAAACTCAAGGACCACTACAAGGTGTGTTGGCCAGACACCCCACTCCTTACAAAAACCTCAAGAAACAAAAACCAATGTTCTGATCTTTATAGACTCTCCCAAGTTACATGACCCAATTAAATGATGAAACATCATCTAAAACCATTTTTTCACAAACCAAACCAAGGTTTTGTCCATACCAACACCTAATCTGGTGTGAGAAATAACTCAAAGATCATTTCAAATCCCAATGGGATGGAAACTAGAGACTGGGTATCAACATCACAATTTTGGGAATGATTTCACTGATAATAAATTACCATAATCAATTAAAAAATTAAACATTACACCGAGTTCAATAACCATAAAAGAATTGATACATAAATTTTAATTTATACATTTTAAAACATTAAACAAAAACCAAAATTCTAAAATCGAGAGGAGAATACCAACTACAAAAATGAACCCTCACACAATAATAGGGAAAACCCATAATGCTACCTCTACCAATACTTTGAAGAAAGGGAATACTAGAAACAACTTCCACTATTACCAACATGAAAGAACATTCCTTTACCTGGGTAAAACATAACAACTTATACATACACACAAGGGCATATATTGGGTGTGACTCAATGCCATGTAGGATGTAACCCAAATAATGACTCGATTACATATCATTAGAATTAAAATTAATAGTCTAGTTTTATGAAATGATGGAAAACCTTTTTAACAACAATTTTTGTGGAAAACTATCCAAGATAATCTTCCATTAATAATTAAAAAGATATAAAGGGCCTCATTTTTCTGATCAAAAGAACCACATCCCAAGATCACAATAGAAAAACACCAACGTCATAAGCAGTACTAGGACACTTAGAACCGTGTATCATGGATAAACATTGTACAACAACCCAGATCCACAACATCCTCATGAACTAATCCATATAGAGGATTATATCAATTATTATAGTGATCTTTAATCAGCATCATAGATTATTTATTACTGTATCATAAATCCTAATATATGGAAATGGGCCTCGGCTGCTTCATTCCTACTAGTGTACTAGTTCATCTTGGCACACATAGATTCCTAGGATTCCCATTGTGCTCAATTTTTATTTCCCATGTCACCAGATAATAAATTTCGTAAAAAAAACTATGAATAAAGAATAATCTTAAAAACCCACCATTTTTTGATGAAAACCATCTTTCAAATCCATATAATTAACAAAACCATTTTAAAACATGCATCTCACTTATTAAATAGTTCATTGATCACATTGATATGTCATTGAAAACAATGAAAACATGAAAAAAAAATATTTACATTTGAAAAAATTGATATCAATCCATACACATGTCAAATCCTTTTGAAACCAAAAAAACCATTCACATACTTCATAACATACATTAATAAAGACAACAAAGAACACCAAAATCATACAATAATGCTGAAGTATGGAATATCAAACCTCATGATTGAAAAATTCATGAATCCAATTGAAAACCAAAATGGCCGCACATGAGGACACTCTAATGGCCTGGTAAATCCGTAAAAAAATATTTAACCCAATAAACTAGGATTGAGTCCTCATTTGGTAAACACATACACTGGATAAATGGGACCTCACAGATGCATGAAGAAGAATCCAATAAAATGGAGGAAATATATAATTGAGGGACATACATGATGATTTCTTGATGATAAATGGTTAAATAAACCAAAATATTGAAGCTTAAAGAGGCCAAAATGGAGTGGGAGAGGTACCTAGGGCTATAAATCGTGTGTAGGGGAGGAAATTAGTGGAATTGACATTACATGAAAGAATATAAAACCAAAAATTTAATATTTTTAATATATTAGATATGATTCATAATTAAGAAAAATGGTTTTATGAACAATGTACTAAACGTGTCATACCTCGATAACTAAGTAAAATAGGTCACACAGTATCTCGGGGGAAGCCACATATCCCTGTGGTAGACAATGTTTCGCAGACATGACCATAGTTATAGAAACCCAATTAGCTTCATGCCAGTGTGGTAGGTTTTGCCACATAGATAGTACCATTTTAAATGGAACATGATACCACCTCCGATGGATTAAATTTTCTACTAAATATTCTCCAACTATGTGGCACATATTTTTTGGTCCAAAATTCTAACTTTTCTCTATGAACTTTTGGGGAACCTAAGGAACCAAGAGAAAAAAAAATCAACAAGAAAACTACTTCAAAATAAAATAAAAAATGTGAAATTTGTCACCTAGCCATTGGAATGGAGCGAATGAATGAGATTAAATACACTATAATGATATATTTTAAAAAAAATTATAAAATTAATTCTTTTTAAATAATTACAACTAAAAATAAAAACCAACTAAATATAAAGGGAATTTTTTTTATGGAAATATATTTCTGTGACCATATTTGTGTTCTATAATATAAAATTAAATTAATCACAATTAGTTATAGATATTAATGGTATATATATATATATAATTAAGCAAAACACTTAAAATTCATCTAATGTGTATTATGAACAATAGACAAGAATATATCCAATTTATCAATAAAAATACATATTTTTTTTCTAAAAAGTATATTTCTGGTGATTAAAAGAAGACATGTTTTAAAAATAAAATTTGTAACATTTATTCATTTTATATTTTAAAATTAATATCATTATTTGAAATAGTAATATAAAAAAAATTAATGTCTTGTTTTTTTTTGATATTTTTTAATTTTAGATGAATAATGAAAAATAACAGATTTTAATTGAAAAAGTATTCTTAATAAAAATAATGTATTGTGTTAAATTAAAATTTTAATTGGTTTTAATTTATAATTAGATAAATTTTACATCATTAAATTTAATTTTATTCATTGGAATAAATTTCACATTGAAATTGGATATGAAAACTTTTCAATCTTTCAAACTTTTTACATTTAAAACATATTGTTTCGTCCCAAATTTGAGGTCAATTTAAAGTTAAATTATACCCCGTATGTGATTATAATTTGGAAAAATTTATTCCACATTCCAAATAAGCATAATTTAAAATTTATTAAAATTCTCACATAGTATTTTACAATATTTTTCTGTGAAATTAATTAAATGTATATATAGTTATTAAAATAAAAATGAGTTTAATTGGTGGTTAAATGTTAATATTAAGGGGATAAATGACCCAAAAATATTTAAAATACCCATTTAATTAAAATATTTAGACCATTACTCTTTAATAATCACATTTTTACTTTTATTTTATACTATTTTTAGATAATAACATAGGTACAAAAAAATTATTTTATAAAATACCAATTGTTCCATCTACCACACTTATAAAAGGTCACCACCTATCCCACTCTCTTCAATCCTCTCAATAAGATTTTCTCATAAGGCCCTCTCCATAATAAACATACATAATTCCTCCCATAATTCTAGAATCCGCACCTAGATCATAAAGTAAACCATGGAATTATACTAGTGAAAACCAAAATGAGTTACCTGAATAAGACGTAACAATATTAAAAACAAGTTTCTTTTCAATATTTATACACCCATTAAATTATTCTTATTCCATGTTTATATAATATATATAGTATCCAGAATATAATTATATGTTTTCATGCTATTTTTTTGACCTACACCTAAACATATATCCATCATATGGCCAACAAATCATCATTCTTGTGTATGGCGGACTAACTCCATGCAAAATGGTGTCATTAGTTTTTCATTTACCAAATATTATTGTTTAAAATAATTATGTAAATAATGTTTATATAGGATATATATGATATTTATAATGTTTTTATTCTTCTAGAATTATTTTATAACACAAATCTTCCTGCTTACCATTTTATGGGATTACGATAACATCGTTTTTGGACCAGTTGACTATTGTCTCTTCAAAGTGATGTGATTCATTCATTCATTACTTGTAATTTAATAATTAAGTGTCTAATAAAAATATATGAAATTAATTAAATATAAATTATATTAATTAAATAATGAAATTTTGGGTAATAAAATATCTCACAGTCTTTACTATATTTTCACACAATGAAAATGAGATAACATTGTTTCGGGACATGTGGACTTCCGGCTCTCAAAGTATTGTGATTCATCTTTTTTTCACCAAAACATCAAAAAAATTCTATATATAAATATGTTTAATTATGTAAAATTTTATTAAGGATATAATTTTTATTTTTGAATAATAAATTTTAATTATGTTCTTAACATTGTGATCATTGAAAAATAATAATGTCACTCACGCATACTTACGACCTACTATATTCATGATTTTATCGTTGTTTCATTATTTATAACCATATTACTTTAATGGATATAATATAATAATTTTTTTATTGATATTATGAAAAATTCATTATTATTATTCTATTTAATTTTAAATTATGAACCCTTTGACCATAGTTGTCTGGCCAATGCCATTTTTTACACATAAACTGAATATGTTCAAAAATTTATTATGTAAACATAATAAATTAAGTAATCATATATAACGTGAAAATTAAGTGAAATAAATGTAATATAAATCTCAAAAAGTGATCTCAATCATTTAAATATTTACCATATGTTTATTATTATGGCTGATAATGAAAAAATTTGAATGTTGAACACAAGGTACGGGATTAGCATCTCACAATTTACATCTGTGAAATAAATTTCATATTCACCACTAAATTTTTTATTGTGGTATATCTGGTTACAATTTTGATATATTATATCATGAATTATTTTATCTTCAAGGAATTTATATATTTATTTTGATAATTATTACATTTTCGGCTTCAGTTTCTAATGTTATCATAGTTGTTAGGAATTTCGTCTCAATTTTTGTTCCATTGAGACTTATTTATTAGTATATAACTACCTACTTTTTTGTGTTTAATATACATCCCTTTGACTTTTTATATAACTTATTTCATTATATTTAATTATTTTATAAATTTTATTGTTTCATGGATCTCATGATTCAAAAGTTACTTAAGTAGTAAGGGGATTTCTATTCTCACAGTTATTCCTATGAGACTTATTCCATTTTCCAAACTTATATTTTTGTGTGGTTCATATAATAACAATTAATGTATTTTATTATTATTATACTTCTATTTATGGGTATTTAAATATATATTTTATAATATCACTTTCAGTGGGATTTTGATGTTAATTTTTCCAAAGCGGTAACAGATTTTGATCACAGTTTTCCTTTTTTGTAGATTATGTTTTGTTATAAAAATTTATTATTTTATGATGTGTATATAGTTTCTATTTGAAATGTTTTATCAAAAATTAGTTTATTAGATACTATATATTTATTTTAATGATATCCATTAATAGGTATTTTTATTTAAACTTTTTATCGTGGCGTGGGACACATTTAATGTTTGACTATTATTTTCCAGAATAATGTTTTTAATGGAAGTTTAAGGAAATTTCTATTCATATACATCCAAATAAATTATTGTTATATATCTTATATTGGAGAGATTTTATATTGATACCATACTCATTATTTCATTAGATGAATTATTATTTTTTAATGTTATTGTTAAGGAGACCATTTTATTTCCATGGGTAAATATTGTTTTTAAGAGATTTTTATATAACCCATTTAGTTTCCTTTGATTAATCATGTTTCAAATTAATTAATGTAAAACCCATTTATTTTATCTTGGTTAATATTTTTCAATGAAATTTTTATGGAACCCATTTATTTTAATGGTTTTAATAATGTTTCAATGTGATTGTTATGGAACTGGTTTCTTTTCCACAATATAACCTTATTTTGATGAGGTTTCTATGAAACATGTTTCTTTTAAAGGGTATAATCATATTTCAATGATATTATTATAGTACTAGTTTATTTTCCAAGTTTAAATCAATTTATTAAAGGGATAATGGTTATTACTATTAGTTTATGATGAAATGAATTTTTTTATTTTTAATGGTAATGTAATGGTACTTGGAAATTTTACAAGTGGATCCATGATAAACCCTGGATGAGTTATTCCATAATAAACCAATGAATAGTAGTTCCATGATAACCCATGGTTTGGTGGGTCTGTGATAGACCACTAAAATGTTGGGTATGGATATAGACTGTATGGTTATTCTATTCATAATTTTAGTTATAAGAATGGTGTGAAAATTAATTCCCATGTTACGTACATTTTTTTATAATTATGGATCTATAATGTTTCTCATGATCAAGATTGATACCACATGGATCATGGTTGTTAATTCTAATGATTCTTGAATTTTCCAATATTTCATTTTTGATGATAGAATAATTTATGGATATGAATATTTATAAGTTATACCCTTGAATTTTTATTATTTCATCGTACCAATATAGAATTATTATGTTAAATAGTGTCACTAAATTATTAATGCTAATGTTTTCACTTATTGAGTATTTTAAATCAGACTTCTTATGATTCCTTTTCCCTTACTTATTAATAATTATGTTTAATTATTTAATTCCATAATGTATTTCATATGGATGATGACAATGTACCAATGTGGAAAATAAAATCTTGGTCAAAGGAGAGAAACTCCCATTTAATGTATTGTGAAATATTTATATAGAAGTTTTTCCTAATTTTCTATATCTATAAACTTAAGAGGTCCTCCATAATGTATGTGATACATGTTTTCCTTTTGATTTTTTAAGGTTTCGTTGGAATAAAATGGGTCACAATTATCAGCATCATAGAAAAAAATGTAAAGTTATAGATTTCACCATAGGATCCTGGAGTGCAAGTCCTAGGATATTATAGTTAGTGTTAGAGGTTAGTTTAGATAATATTTGATATTAGGATGATTTAAAATCAGGATTTATTAAGGATTGTATATACCATTATAATACTATAATGTTAAGTTCTATCATCAGTTTAATGACTTAAGACACCCCATTTGAGGTTTTTATGTTGTAAAATTTCTGAGGTTGTTACTGACATTTTTAGATATTTGTTTGGGTTAAGATATTTGTAACCCCTATGAACAACATTATTTTTTTAGAAATGATATATTTTTATAATTTATGAAAAAAGGGTACAACTTATATGATCAATAACAAATTATCTTATTTGGATACGAGGTGGGGCTTGAAACCATGACTGAAGGACAATAAGGGTTCCATGCACTACCATTGGCCGAAAAAATGTCAGAGCTGGAATGAAATGTTTATATAGTTAAAGATTATGAGTAGAACAGAAATTTATTTGATTTATTTAGTATTATAATGGTTGATTTAAAATGGATGAATATATTATTACATACTCATAATATTTGGGTTTCAAACTCAGTCAAAAAATGTTTGAATGATTTCAATAATATTTATTTTTTTAATAAATTAGTTTCAACATTGGGTATTACTTTTAATGTTTTAATATCAGTGTATCATATGAATATTTCCACATTTTGGGAATTAACTTACTATTTTTTTAATCATTTTATTTTTAATGTCTAGGGAATGGTGGAATAGCTTGACTATCAATTTTATTGGTATGTGGTATTCAAAAGATGATTTTTTTGCCTTATGAATTTAATATATTCATGGTTAATACTCATAATTTGGATAAAAAGATGATATATTTTTTGGAAATTGGTTAAAGGATGAAATTATACTCATCTAGTAAGTTTATTTTTTGTTTCACTTGTTCTTGATGCTAAGAAAATTAATTTAATATATCAATGTAATATTAAAAAAACATTAACATAGTACCGTAAATTATGATGAACCAGTAGTATTTTGATCATCATTGATTTATAAGTTTTTGTTCTGTAACATTCCAATTATATTTTAATTTATTATGATCAACAATGTCAATTAATCTACTTATTTATTTAATGTTTTCCTTTATTACAACATATGTTCACTGTGAAAAGTTTTATAATCTTAACCTCAAGTAATTTTTTCCCACATTAAATTTTAAGGTATTTTTTCATTATTTTAATTTGTATGATTTGGGTTTCAATAATATAATCATAATATTTTTTAAAATTTTATATCGAAGACAGATTTCAAGGGAGAAATTCTTTTTAAGGGGGATAAGATGTGATATCCAGATATTTTAGGACAAATATTCATTAAAATTAATTTAAATTATTTATTAGCTTGAATTACAAAAATTTAATGTTTATCATATTATATATGAAACACTATGCTTATCTTTCCTTCCACACAATATAAAGTCTCTTCGAAAACACGTGTTACATGCAAGACAATGTTTTACAGGACTAAAATATAATATTAATATTTAATGTGATGGTGATCACCTAGAAATTTTAATAGATATAATGAATAGGATTAACTAATTTATGAGAATAAAGTTTTTCCCATGTTTATATAATGAATTATTTCCAATATATTTGAAATGGAAATAAAAACCAATTGAATATAAAGGAGTGTTTTAATGAAAAACTATTTTTGACCATAATGGTGTTCTATATTATTAAGTTAAATGAATCATTGTTAGATAAATATATTAATGTCTTATGTTTATAACAAAATAAATAATCTATTTTAAATTACTATTATGTGTTTTCTTGTCAATAGATAAGAATAAATCCAATTTTAGGCATAAAAGATGTATTTTTATAAAAGGTAGTTTTATAACCATTCAACGGAATAAATCTTTTACAACTAAATTTTGAATCATTTAAAAATTTATTTTAAAAAATAAATATATATTTTGGAGGTGTAATATTAAAATTTACTTTTGGTTTTTGGTAATTTTTTGGAGAATTTTATATTTTATGATGTATAGTAAAAAATAGTGGATTTTAATTTAAAACTCCCCTTTTGTCTTAAAAATTAATATTGATTAATTATATTTATAAATAATTTTAAATTATAATTAGATTATTCTTAAATCATTACATACAATTTAGGTAATTATAATCAATTTCACAATGAAATTGGATATAAAAACATTTCAAACTTTATAATTCTTTACTTTCAAAACTCATTCTTTTTTCCTTTATATGAAAATTATTTTTAATTAAATTCATGCACTTTTTTTTAATTTTCAAACATTTATTCCATATTTTTAATTAGAATAATTTATAATGTCTATTATTTTCAACATATCTTCTTACAAACAAATTATTGAAAGTATATAATATTAATATCAATGATGAAGATGAAACTGAGTTTTGTTAGGGGTTAATCATTAATCATAAAGGGTAAAATGACCCATAAAATTCTCAAAAAACAATTTTATTCCCATATTCAAACCCATATACATCATGTAACTTTGTGTTATAGAAGTATCCAATTAGGTAAAAATGTGGGTACACCTAAACATAATTTTAAAAAGACCAAGTGTGTCCTCTCCCACAATTATAAAAGGCCAGCCCCATCTTTACACCTCTCTATCCTATAATCACATCCAAAACCTCAAAATAAATACAAAAAATTACCAATATAATCCCATAAAAATAATATTGGGTAAAAATGAGGTAACATTTCTCATGCTCACTTTTGTTTAATTTTATTATCTGACCCTAATATTCTTAAAATTACCTGCCAATATAAAAAACATTGTATCCCCAATATACTGATATGTTTTTATGTTAAGGGTTTGACTTACACCTCCAAAAATATCCATCAAATGAGATATGGAATCCTCATTTTTGTGCATAGCGGACTACTGCCTCGTGAAATTATGTAATATATTTTTACATAGCCATATCCTATTTTTGAAAATTATGATTATAATATTGTTTTTATATGATATTTATGATATTTATGATGTATCTATGATTATATAATTATTATATAATACATAAATTCTTTATTTAAATTTTTTGAAATATGATAACATCCTCTGTGGATGTGTGGACTACCACCTCATCAAATCGATGTGATTGTTCATTATTTTCATGGAATTTATTAAGGTCATGTTTAATAAAAATATGTGATAATAATTAAATATTTATTATATTAATGAAATAATTATCTTTTTTTAAATATGATATATGACTTTCTTTCATACCTTTTCAGACATTGAAGATGTCATAATATCTTTTGTGGACATGTGATCTATCATCTCCATAGAGCAACACGATTATTATTTTTCCACCACCACATAAAAAGAATGATATATATATATATATATAATGATATTTATGATAGAATTTTCATTTTTTAAATATAATTTTTACTTATATTCTTTCCATAATTATCAATGAAAAATTGGAACATTACTCATTATTATGTATGACCTACTATCTCAATGAGTGTAATGTTGGATCATTTTTCATAAATATATTCAATGAATGGTTATAAAATAATACTTTCAGTATAAATATTATGATTACTTATTGATTTTTATTTTTTATATTTTTAAATAATGAACCCTTTGACCATAGTTTGCCTACGAAAGTCCTCTTTGACACATAAAAAGAATATGGGAAAAAATATCAATTTGAACATAATGAATTAGTTAAATTTATAAATAATGGGAAATAAGTGAAATACAATTAATAATAAACATAAACATGGTACTCAAGATAGTATGTAATTAGGATAATTTTATTTTTCAGAATTAAAAATAACAATCATGACATATCCAACTCAATGTTAGGGATTTTCATCCACATTTTACATTAGTGACATAAATGTTATATTCACACCTACTAGTTTTATAGGGTGTATGTAATTAAAATTCGGATATATTATATAATATAATATTTTATAATCATGGTATTAACATGTTTTATTTCATGATTTCTAATTTTGGGGCATCTGATTCAGATGTCACCATAGTTGTATGGGGTTTCATCCCATTATAAAAACCATTTCTACTTTTTGGTTATTATGAACCTAATTACTTATGTGTGGTTTATATACCTCCCAATGAAATGTTATATCATGAATTGAATTTATTAAATTATATTAAATGTATAAATTGATGTTATTATTGCACATATATCACGATTCAAAAGTTACTCAAGTTGTAAGGGCGTTTCTAGTCCCACATTTATTTATATAAAAGTTATGCCATATTCCCCACTTATTTTCATCTTGTGCTGTATATAATTCACCTAAATTATTTTTATGATTAATAAATTTATCTTACGATGATTTACAAATCAATTTTATGATATATTTTTCATGTTGTTTACAATTTCAATGTTACTGATGCGATAATGGTTTTTCGTCACAGTTTTCCTTCTTTGTGAAGTTTGATATGTTATGCACCAATCTTATTATATCATTTTTTATAATGCATATTCAATATGTTACATAACGAGTCTCTTAATTTTCATAATATTATAATCTTTAATTAATTAAATTCATTCATGGGTATTTTTATTAAAATCTTTTAATGGTGTATGGGAACTTTGAATATATACTAATTTATTTCATCAATAATTATTTTAATTATATTTTAATGTAATTTGAAATAATCAACCTCAAAGATCAATTTTGAAAATTTTAATACACTTGGGATATTTTTTGATTTACATAATCCTCAATCATTATTTGGATGGATTGTGATTGTTTAATATAAATCATTAGGGAACCCATTTCCTTTCCATGGGATGATCACATTTCAATGAAACTATTATAGAACCAATTTATTTTCCATGGGTTAATCATGTTTCAGAAAAATTGTCATAAATCCCATTTTTCTATTTTATAATCTTGTTACGAATAGAATTATATGAAAAATATTTAATTTTTATTTTTCATTCATGTTTATAGGGTAATGTTATTGGACCCGTTTATTTCTCATGTGATGAACATGTTTTAATGAGATTATTAAGAAACTCATTTCTTTTTCATAGGTTAATCATGTTTAAAATAGATTTTTATAGAAACCATTTATTTTCCATTGGTTAATTACGTTATGAAAGGGATAATGTTTGTTTCTTTTAGTTTATGATTATATTCATGCTTTTGTGAGCTTTGATTATATATTAGTATTTTGAAATTTGACTAGTGGTTCTGTGATAAACCAACGATTGGTGGCTCTATGATAAATAAATGATGGTTGGTTCCATAAAAAACTAAGTATGGATTGGACTATGATTTTTCTATAATTAATTGGGTATGGAAGTAAACCATAAATGTATTAGATTTATATGGGTAATTGTATATGTGATGTCAAAATAATGTCCAAAGACATATACAAGTTTCATTTAATCATTGTTTGGGTGTATAATGTTTCTCATAGTAGATATTTATGTCATGTGGCTTATGATTATTGATTCGAATGACTCAATAATTTCCATTTTTTTATGGTTTATTATCCAATTATTGATGTGTGTGGTAATTTTTATGTTATACCCATGATATTTGACTATTTCATTATACCCTTATGTGGTTATTAGGTTCAATGGAAACATTCATTTTTTAATGTTTAATTTTCCCCCTATCAAGAATCTTATCTGACACTTCATATGTTTCCTTTTCCCCATGTTTTTATGAATGAATTCGAACAAGTTAATTCAGGAAGTGATTTAATATGAATTATGATGATGTATAAATGTGAAAAACAAAATCTATGTTAATTTTAGAAAATTATTAGTTAATATCATGAAAATTGTTTATCTAATATTTTTTTCCAAATCCTCTAATAAGTAAACCTAAAAAGTTTCATGAATTTATTCGAACAGAATTTTATTTTTGATGATGTATGGTTTTGATGGAAAAAATTTTGGTTCTAAATTATCAGAATCTTAGTCGGGAATGTAACGTTATGGATTTCATAATTGGATCTGGGAGTGTGGGTCTTGGGAGATTATAATATATTATTTCTTAGAAATTCACTAATTTAAACAATTATTTATATCCTAGTTAATGAAACATAATAAAGGGTGATTTAAAATGCGTAGTAATCATAAAATGGGATATATAAATGATAACTTAATTATAACATGTGAATAAGTACATGAGAACAAGATATTAACATTTGAAAACTATACCCAACATATCATAGATTATAATCATAATTAATCCAATACATCATGGTAGTAAAAAATACATGAATCATAAAGAAATAAACAAACATGATCCATGAGAGAATAAAATTTGAATAAGAAATATGTTTATGGAATGAACATATGAATTCTAAATCATTTACATAGTAGTCAAGAATCACTATCAATACTATCATTATTCATCAGGTTCATTCTATGACTGTGATAGTGTAAAAATCCTCTTACTGAATTGATATCACTCCCCATTCCAGTAATTATTATCTCATGATATATTCATCATTAAAAAATTCATTGGAGGGAGATATAGTTTCAAGTCCACCCATCACATAATGAAAATAATAAATATTAGTTATAGAAGGTCATAAACCATTAATTATAGAATACACTATGGAAATTACATTGGTCTAATAAAATTTTCATCATTTCATCATAACATTACCAATGGAAAACAAATGAGTTTCGTAAATGTCTTTCATAAATTAATTAACCACTTTGAGAAAAAAAAATTCATTGAATAATCCATATATCATTATCATTATTAATCATAAAAATAATAATGTTTTAAGGTATCATTGGATTGTATCTCAATTAATGTATAATTAACATCTGAAAATGTTATCAGAGATAGAAAATTCCATTAAATGATAACATGAACATTTCTTAAGGAAATACCATATTAAATCCAAAACGACATATTTAAATTATAAAAATTTCCCAAATTTTAAGGATTTTTTGAAAATATCCTAGGATACAATTAATGGATGCTTAACGTTTTTGAATTTTCATGACCGTAGGAAATTAAATTCTGGTCGTGTATGCAAAAATAAAGAATCTATTAACATTTTCAGAAAAAAAAAGTAAAAAGTAGGTCATTACGAAAATGACAAGGACACTCAATTTGAAGGATTATATAAGGATACCATAATTGGTAAAATGAATTTAAACAATCAAAGGATAACATTGAAAACATTATTTAATTTTTTTTATAAATCTTTGATGTTGATGAAAAAGGATTTTTGACTTAAGAGAAAAATAGATCCAATTTTCCATGACAACATTATTTTGTTCTAGTGAGTCCTTATGGAGGTGAAATATAAAAGAAAAAAAATTAAGTGAATAAATAACTATAGTAGAGTAATGTTCAAGGGATTCTTGATAGATAGGTTTTATGATTTCATTATCAAAATATTAATCATAAACATTCATGATAAATAATGAGATTATAAAACAAATTCATTTCTTCATGTTCAATTTGATTCAAAAGTTATTTTAAACTCATACATAATAACTTTAAATATATTATACATTATAAAATAATAATTAAATACTAATAAAATATTATATATTCCGTTAATAACAATCCATATCCTATTTAATAATTATTCCTTATTAAATGTATCTTTAATGGGAGTTATCTATTTCATTATTTCATGAGAATTTTGATTTCTAATGTTTTGGTTCCTTTAAATTGATCATGGGTACATAATATCAATAAATTTAATCATTATATAAATATAATATATATTAATTATATATATATATATATTTGTATTCATCTATAATGTGTAGAGATAAAGAATTAAATTACACCATTCCTGGATATGGTAGGTCGCACATAAGAATGAATGTTGTTTTTAGTTTTAAAAATATGGAACTTAAGAAATTTAAATAGTAACTGAATTTTGAAGAATCAATATTATATCATATATATTTATTTCATCTATCTTTATTATCACCCCTATAAATCAAAAATGAAAAATTAATCACATGTTTATATGAAGTTGGTTGTCTATCTGTACACATGAATGGCATAATTAATTTTTAGTGGAGTAGAAGGGAAGAAGTTAGGAATGATATTATTATTATAAAATAATAATTATGTAATTATATATATATATATATGTTAGAAACTATAATAAAACCATATTTGAAATATGGTGGTTGAAAAAGAATTTTATTTCTATATGGAAGTGGTTTTCTAAAACAACGCATGATTCATACATTCACTTACCATTTGATAAAATATATGGTGGATAAAAGTTATTCCATAATAATAATAATATTTTAGTACATTTAGGAGAAAAATTTTAATATGAATGATATATTCCATATATTTTGTGTAGTTTTAAGAGGAAATAAATTGAATGTGACTAGGTAGGGTGATAAGCACTTCTTCGGTACAACACATTAGATCACTTCATTATGACCCTTGTAATTCCCTATTACTAATATGATAACCTCTAATTAATATATACGTAATTAAATATTTTAATTAAAAATGGTATAGTAGATCTTGATTCTCAAATTTTTCAAAATAAGATAAAGGAGGTGTTTCCTTTTATAGTGGGGGGGGGAGAAAACACTTAGTATTTCTTAAAAGATTAATACATAATAAAATCAAACTAAAGAGGAATTATCCAAAAATACTACATAATTGAATATCCGAAAATATATGGTAGAAATATTTCCATCCAATAGGATTTATAGATTAACTATAAAACATAACCTTTTCTCTTGTTTTAACATCAAGTAAACTCATTTTAATCGTACACATAGTGATGTTTTTAATGTTTTTACTATTCATTATGAACCAAATTTTAATTTATTTGATTAAAAATTTGTACATAATGATTCAAAATATGGATTCCATTTTTTCAAAATTAGAATAAATTAATTGTTAGAATTTAATTTATAATAAAACATTCAAAATGTGATGACAAAAACTTGTCTAAAAAATGTTTTCATAAGTGTAAATATTACTATAAAAATTCCACGGTAAATTTGATTCAAATGAAGATATTTGTGTTATTAATAATATAATTGTACTAATATTTGTTTTCAAATATTTTTTTAAAAAAAATAATTTTAAAAATTCATGAATCCAAAAAATAATTTTTAATAAAAAACACCATTTTCACTATTCATTGAAATGGAAATATTTTCATTAAACTATAAAAAATTAAGTGTAAGTTAATTTTTACATTATTATTTATAATGTCTAGTTAATTTTTTTAAAATTATAGATTTAAACCCTTATATATGAAATTTATTCTGAAACATATGATGAATTTACTAAAAATTGATTCTTATTTTCCAATATATTTGATTTATCAAAAAATATATATATAATTTTAAAATTCAGTAAATTAATATTAAATTCAATAACATAGTAGTTATTTTATAATGAAATAATATATTATGGTTCATTTAGACTTGGGGTTTCATGTATCAGAATCTACCAAGACATTTTATTCAAAGAGAAATATATCATAAATCTCAAAGTATTTAAAATTCCATATCCAATAGATCTTATCTGATGGTCGCAATAAAACTATAGGATTTATATAATTATATATAATATCATTTTTAATATGGTTTCATTCACCCATGTTCAACACCCATGGTTGTGTCGGTGCTCATTGTCAAAAAGATGGATGGATCTATGTAGATTTTCATCAGTTAACAAGATCTAAATAAGACCACCATAAAAAAAGTTTCCACTCGAAAGTATTGATTAATTATATGATAAAATATATTATCTCATTACTTTCAATGATTTTCCTTCTTTCTATATATCATTAGATAATGGTGTTTAAGGAATTTATTCTTAAGATAACATTTCATACATGTTATAAAAACTATGAGTTCCTTATGATGCCCTTTAAACTTACTAACTCTATAGTAAACATCATAGATTTTATGAATTGATTTTTTATAAATACATTGAAAATTATATGTAAGTATTTAATAATGATATTCTCATTTACTATAAGAGAAAGGAATACTGCAAATAGAATTAATGGATTTTTCTAGAAGCATTAACAAATGGCATGTTTTATGTTTTTCCAAACAAGTGTGGCATTTTTACATAGCAAGTCACATTATTTAGGCATGTGTTCATAATAGAGAGAGTTTCTGTAGACCTATCAATGATAAAGGTAATTGAATAATTACTTAGACCATCTATTGTATTCTAGATCCATTGTTTACATAGATTATCTAGTTACTGAAATTTATTTTTGATAAATTTCTCATGATTGTGAATCCCATTGACTATGTTAACATGGAAAAGGGTAATGTATGTATAAATCGAATAATGTTGTGAAACAATATTGACATAGAGAAGAGGTGGAAAAAATTACTTATACTCAAACTAACCTCATGTAGAGGATGATTTGTGACATATAGGTATTCTTAAATGAATGTATTTGGTTTTGTACAATTGCAGAATTATAATGTGATAGAACATGCTTCATAGAAATAGATGATCTATGTGAAAAACTACCTGACACATGACATGGAGTTAACTAAAGTAAACTTTTTACTAATTATTTGGTATTAATACCTCTCTGGTGATACATATTATATAGATATAGATCCCAAGAGTTTAAAATAAAGATTCAAAAAAAGATCAAAATTTATCAATGATGATGGTTATGTCCAATAATGTATTGCAACAGCTCAATTCACTACCATCCTTGAATAGTGTATAATGTTGTTGATGCACATAGAATAAAATATTCTTCTACATAATCCAAGATATATATTAATGAAGACATCATCTTTTTTGATATTCAAAGGATGTATCAAGAAATAAAAAAAATAAGGAAGAAATCATACCATACTCAAATGATTTCCCAATAATATATCCAAGAGAATATCAATAAGGAACTATTGAATGATTTCAGACATAAAAAGAAGGTTATAACAGTAAATAAAATGGCTTTTTACAAAATTACCATCAATAAATATTGTTTCATTCAATTTGGAACAAAAAATATTATGCCATGATAACCTGAAATAATGATATGACTGTTTGATAATGTATATAACTCATCTTTATCCATCCATCATACAATTACCAAGATGCACCAGGATCATTGAAAATACCATTGGTGAAGCAACATGATGAATACTTTTATTGAAAAAAGCACATTGTTCTTATTTTCCAGAATATAAAAATAATTTTATAGAAATATATGGTGATCATGAAACCATTACCCATATCCCCATGGAAATGTGAGAACATCACAATGGAATTTTTCAATGGTTATGAGAATAAAGTCAAAGGAAGAAATATGACATGGGTTGTGGTGTATCAGCTCAAAATTGTTTCACAATTTGTTTTTATTCATGAATATTTCTTGTTTTATCATCTAACTATGATAAACACAAATAAACTGGAGAGGCAATATAGGTAAGCACTATCAATCATATCTGATCATGATCCAATGTCATCAATTAAATTCTAGAGAATTCAGTAACATGATATAAATAATGATTGGAAATTCAATATGGAATATCATCCCCAAAGAGAAAAAATATATAAAAAGGACCATTTATATATTTGAGGACATACTGAGAGCTTACTCAATAGAATTTAATAAAGGATTTGAACAACAACTTCAATTAGTTGATAACTCAAACAAACAATATTTCAAAATGAGTTCCCAAATGGCTCCATAATAATATTTTTATGTGAAGTGATGTAAAACACCAACATGTTAAGATAATTTTTTTGAATTAATCATCCTTGAATAAAATAATGTTCAAAATATCCTAATGAATATTGACTATATTTATCAATACATTAATGTTGATCGGCGTCAACAAAAATGTAATGCGCAATATTTTCAAAATTACGTGGGGTTTCATGTTGGAGAACGAGTTTTACTTCAAATTTCACAATGAAAGAGATTCAAATAATTTTGATGTAATTGAATGCTTGGAAATATGTATATTGTCTACATTTATATCCTTCACTAAATTAAAGCAGTGGCCTAAAACCTATCGCATACACCAAACATGAATTAGGTTTATGATGTTTTTCAAGTACATCTATGAAAGAAGTATACACCTGATCCCTCATGAGTATTTAATATAGAGGTGGTAAAACATGATCATAACCCATCTTATGAGATGCATTTTCTAAAGATCATGAATCACATAAACAATAATCTTTGTAATAATACAATTCACATTTTCAAAGTGTTTGGGAAAACCCACAAATATGAAGAGGCAACATATAAACCTAAGGAAAAAATATAATAAAAGTAACCTCATATATTCTCAATTGACAATATTAGTTTAAATTTCGAGGATGAAGTAACTATATTGGGGGAGAATTTAATACCCCAGACATTATAATTTATATTTGTTTTGTGAAAAAAATACATGTGTTATATTTTATATTGTTAAATACATACAACATATATAAAAAAACCAAAAAAACTTTATTTCAATAATGTATATCATTTAATTAGTCAAAAAAATAGACCCACAAAAATGAAAAATAATATATTGTGATAAACAAAAAGAAAATAGTGTTACAAGAATATGAAAATATGGATCATCCTATTATTCTAGAATTATCAATCTCATGAATAATAATATGAAAAAAATAAAAAAATTAATAAATAAATAAAAATTTTATATTAGTTTAATATAGAAACATGGGAGGCATTAATGTAATGGTGAATGATTGAGTTAAATTAAATTTATAGGATTTTATATGCCTATTTTAATAGTAAGAAACAAATTATGAATAGTAATATAATACTTCAAATAGTTACATGAACATTTGGTATAGAAAAGAAAACATCATAACGATATATTAACTAATAAAATTTTGTATTTTCATGTAAATAATGTCTAACAATGAAAAATCAAATGAATATTGATAGCAGATTTTCTCAAAATGAATATAATATTTACATCACATGTTAGTGTATTTTCCAATAGAATATTTTTGATATAATTATTTCATAATAAACAAAAATTGACTTGAGAAAAATTAATATGATAAAATGAATTTTAGTTTTTAAATTGAATTTCAATATTTTCTATATCTTTTTTTTATAATTTTTTTAAATACTTTATTTTTGGTGTGAATAGTAAAAATATAATTGTCAAATAATGGGTATATTTCTATTAAATTATCCAATAAGTAGTAATGACATAATAGATACAATATATTTTGTATAAACTGAAATCTCATTTAATGTGATAAATAAACCATTTTAAAAAATAATGTTAAATTCAAAAAGAAAAAGTCTCGTCCAAAGTCTATGATGATAAAAAATTCCATTATAATAACAATATTCCATTTTATTTCATTATTTTTTAATAAAATAATGATTTATATTTTGGAAATAATTATGAGACCTAGAATATTTCTATTTTATTAAAATTTGACAATAAATTTTATGAATATAACAATTTGAATCTTTACTAGGTAAACTATATTTTATTCAATATTTTAACAAAAAAATGAGCCCTAAGCTAAAAATAATAACTCTCCCTCCCTTTGGAATACTACCACTCTCACACCTATAAAATCCAATGATCTGACCAAATTTCCATTCTCAATACTATTATAATTCATATTGATGTTATAGAGTCACTCAAATATTATAATTTAATGATTTTAGTGTCGTAGAAAAGAAATAACACCGAGAAGAGGTTAATGGGTCATAAATTATTCTTCTCATTTCACTCTCATCTTCCACATTTTTCATATTCATTTCAAACCAATAAATTATAAAATTAATTTATTTTTATGTTAATAAAGTATTAAAGATGTTAACTTATTATAATAATTATATTTATGAAATATTAATATTTTGTACATCTATTTCTTCCACTTATGACATTGTCCTGTCAATGATTAATTGACATCCTACTAGTTCACTTCCAAATCTATAATTATCTCCACTATCATGGATGGTTATTGTGAATTTAAAATACTAAATAAATATATCTTTACATGCATCTTAAACCACTAGATTTATGTTTAATAATTTTAAAATATCTTTAATCAAAAATAACAAATCCCGAGAAAGACTAGATAATTTAAAGGCAACATGAAACACAAATAATTTCTTTTTAACCAATAGTATTATAAAAAAGAATATAAAAATTATAATGAATAAATATTGAAGTAAATTAATATAATTAACTTTTTATTACATGTGTTAAAAACAAATTTGTTTATACAGGAGGTGTAAATTATACGAAAGAAAATAGGATTTAAGGTTAGGTGATTCTCGAATGCAACAATTTATTTTAGGGTTATCAACACTTTCACATTATATCAAGAATGGATATTTTCAACACTCCTCAATATTTACATATAGTATTAACAAAATTTTAAATCTAGGTTTTTACATTTTTTTACCTTATCAAAATGTTTTCTAAGACAGTTATAATGAATATTTAGAAAGATAATAATTTTTAAAACATTTCGTTAACTCCAATTTACATGTTTCTTCTCCACTAAATAATGATATTGGTTTATCCCAGAATATGATTTACCATATCATTTGAGAACCCAATAATTTATTCGTGAATGTATTATTTGGGAATGCTTTATGAAACCCATTAAATCATAAGGTTTTACTTCATGACTATGACTGATATATATTGCATTTCCATGATGTATGAATTATTAGGAACATTTTAAGATGTGATGGGTGGGACTTGAATTAAATATCAAAATAATGAATTAGTTAATTTGATATATGTCAAGATATTGTGTATATTATGTGTGAACATAATGCTAGATTTATTCCCAATTATGACATTATCATTTATTAACATATGTTTTGCATGAACATGTTTATATATTTTTTCAAAACAAGGTGTGAAATTTTACCAATATGTTATGATGTTTCATTATTATTCATATTCCATAGTTCATTACCTTTTTAATAATTAATCCCCTTTCTTTTCATTATTTTACATTTCCTACAATATGATTATGATGATTATGCTCACCAATGATTTAAATATTTTTATGTCCCATATTCCATCACTTTTATTCCTCCTCTTATTTAAATTTTCGATCACTCCATATATATGATATTTAATAAAATATATAATATTTTCAACCCATATACTACTAGAGAGCATTAAAGTTTTTATTTAATCCATGGAGAATGAAATTTAATATTATTCTCAAGAAAGAATACAAAAAACACTTCTTCATGCAATTAATTGTGAAGAATATTATTAATTTCAGAAAAATGATGAAAGGATGATGTTGATGACATTAAAATATGATATAAATATTTCAATGAATATATAATATGATTAGATAAATAGAAATAATGGAATGTAATGAAAATTTCAATTTCTAGGTAATGAAGGTCTTTAATTGAGAAGTGTTAGTTGGAATGACCGATCAAAAACATGTACTCAAAATAAAAATTGTTTAGGATGAGCAAAAATTAGAATCTTTTTTAGGTCATCACATAAAAAAACATTAAATTTTTAAAATCATAATGTATATTTTAATAAGAAAAAGATCTCACAAAATAATATGACAAATATAAACCAAAAATTATAATTTTCCTATATAATGTCAAACAAACAATAAGTACAGAATTAAAAAATACATGAATTACAAATCTATAACCAAAGAATATAGATGATGAATATAGTCAGTGATGATCAATTCATGATTGAGATCTAATACTTCTAACTGAATATACTTCCATTCACTCTTTCTCTACAACATCTCTAGAAATATTACACCTCCTATCATAATGAGTGAATAAATATACATCTTTTTTGACATAAATAATTAAAATTTATTATTTTTATCTAGGGATATAAAAATCCCATGTCCCTTATTTTGATGTTATACTAATAAGAATGACTTTTATCTCCATATTATGTGACATTCATGTGATATTACATTCTTCTTTTTAACCAACTAATAACTCCATGGGAATCCAGCTAAGCCTAAATACTGAATTCACCATGGACATCATGCATTTTTATTAGTATATTATAGTAATCACTCATGTAAAAAAATTAAATCACAAATTCTAATTCATTAGTCATGAAATTACATTTTTTAACAATAATAATGGAGATCATCAAATATAATCATCAATTTGATCATATCCATCAGATATCACTTCCTGAATCTTGCTTGAGAAACCCACACATTATTAGCTCGAGCTTAATGAATATTTTATTCCAATCACATATTTAGCTCGTAACCCTATCAACATTACACATCAATAGTTTTCATTGGTATAAATCTAAAGAGATTATGTTCCAGAAAAACAACATATCAACTATAGAAATTGGGAAACTAGAAGAACCTATCATCATACCATATCCAAACCTTCAATAAGTAAAATGGCACAAATGATCATTATATTATCTACCTACAACTTAGGCCATGAATATTTATGAATTTAATAAAACACAATATTATTCATTGAATTATTTTTTACCTGATACGGTAGCATTTTAGTGATTAGGAATTCATTTGGATTATGAATCTCCCATCATTGTTGATAGAGTCCCAACCATGTCTTCAAGAAGAATCACTAGTGGAAATATAGATAAATATCATTCTTCACTAATGAACTAAATTTTCTTCATTGAATAACTCGACATTGTCAGTGGCTTGGTGTTTTCTTCATCTGAAAAAACTGGTCATCCAATGAAATATTTGTTTTTACTCGGATAATAATCATGAGAAATAATCATATGATACATTTATTTTTATTCCACATTGTATATAGATCACATTTTCACCTTCTTTCATCCCAATATTCTCCCAAACATTCTTCTTATTTTTATGCATCCTACCATGACCCCTCAAATGAAATCAATAATGGTTGACACACCCACTGACCAAAGATCTTAAGGAAATTCCATATGTAATTTATATTTTGAAAACTGATGTATGGATCCAATGGATTCAGTGCTTCCACACCATGAATTTATCGTCCAATTTCACTTTGGCATCATGTGTAGGGAGAGAAAATAATTTTACCAAGAAAGGATCCATTAAAAATTTTATTAAGTTTATATTTTATAAAAATTTATATTATATAAGCCTCAATAAACATTTTGTGTATGGTGTCATGTATTTTCATGATAGAAAATTCAAAAGGAATTTTAAATTTTCAATTAACGTATGAGTCAAATCTTGATATAAGATTCCAAACTGGAATTTAATGTTTAGAATGCCTCTAGTTAATGGTTTTAAACAATGATGGATTCTTTTAGGATAAAATTGAGGTTTTGGGTGTGGACTAATGGTTTGATGACTAAACCCATATTTTGGAATGGTGCAACTCATATTGCCCAGTTGGAGCTCAGTTATTGAAAACCATGTGAGCCATTTCTACTAGATTATTTTTTGAGATACCAAGCGACATGCAAGAGGAAATATGGTGGGGATTCAATAATTTTTTATAGATAGTTCTCAAAATTGGAACAATGTTTGACTAACCAATCCCTACAACTATACGAGGTGGAGGTGTATGAGGAAGGTAGCAACAAATTATTTTCTAGGCTATATGGCCTAACCACGTGGTTCATTAACATAGGAAAAAAATTCCATTTTCCCCTATAAAACATAATATGTTATACCCCATCTTATTCCATATTATATTATAGTATCTCACCATATGTTCTATCCCTCTTCCTTAATTCCTCTATAAATATTCTCCCATTGTTCTTGGTCAGCATCAAACACTGTTAGGTGCATTGTAATATTTGAGGTTCATCATCAACACAATAAAATTTTATTTTATTTTAAAATAGATTCCTGTAAAATTTGGTTCACTATTATGGGATTTTAATTCCTTATTCTACTAGACCATGGGGGAATCCAATATCTTTTTTTGGGTTTTTTCCACTTCCAAGGAAGAGGATAACCAGAGATACCATCTTCACTTCTCAGTGTGTAGTTTAATGATGGTACGTCACCAAAGGGAATTTATAAATCATTATAGTATTAATTATGTGTTTATTGAATGGTTTTTAAATAAATTTCATAAGGAATACAATGAAATTGAGGATGGTTTTATGCTTCGGGTTGTTGGAGAGTGTTTGGTCACCGTTCTAGGGAAATGGGAGTGGCTAATAAGAAATTAGGCATTGTACTATTTTAAAAAATATATTTCTTTAACCTAACATTTTGGGATTAAAATAATTAGTCATAATGTTGTTTTAAATAAATTGTAATAGTGGTTTCATTGTGAGATGGGGCCCAACATGATTCGGTAGAGCTTATAGAGGCCATAAAATCTAATGCCGACCTTTTAAAAAAATAATTGACGGATTCCTAATTTTAGGTAGTATTTTATACCTACCATAGATTATTTGTTCATTTTTATGTAGTATGTTTATTCATTGGATTTTCTATGAGGGTACGAAACCTTATTTATATATACCCTACAGATCTATTTAAATAAATTATTTAAGTGTGTACTGAAATAGATTAACTTTAGGGTTTAATATCTATATATATATTGTAGACTTACAATTTGACTTAACGCTGGGGTAGAGCGCTAGCTATGGGATTCCACATCATATGATACGACTGAGAGGATTTCATATTCCATGCCTCTATATTCTTACTCAGTTAGATGATTCTGAGAGACATGCCTTCCCATATATATTGTCTTCAAGGATCCCCTATATGATGCCTCCTATTATGATCTAATAACATGGATCCCAAGTAGGATTACTCACTTGTGTACAGACCTTCGGGGACCTAGTGGGTGACCCAATGTTTGATAAACTCTATTCTAGTATGTTTTGTGTTTGGGTATAAATGGTAGTGGGTTTTAACCTAGAACCTATACAAAACATGTATGCTCATGAGCCAATGCAAGTAGTTGTGGGATAGAGAGTTCGACCACCCTCACTCCTTATTTTATGTTTCAAAAGGTTATTATTGATGTAGATGTGATTGTAAGAAGTGTTTCCTTGTATTTTTCTTGTGAGTTTGATGTGATATAGTATATGATAGGGACACTTATTTGTACATCCTAATATTCATCATATGAGCCTTATTGATGGATTTTGATATCATTGTATGAAACCAAAAGGGGAATTTGTATTTAATTGAAAATTCCTACCTTTATAGAAAAATAAATGGAGATTTATATGGATATTATCCATAAACTTGAAGCAGATTCCACAGTTAATTTACTTGGGTCTTGAACCTTGTATGTTTATTTTATACTATGTTTTATATAAATTCACTCCATGAAATCGAAGAGGATTCCTTGTTAAATGTCCCTAGGTCCATGACCTCGTAGGTTTGGTAATCATCACACCCTTTGAAGGCTATTGTTTATTATGTTCTATATTTAAATGATTTTTTATTGGTACCTGAAATACATAATTATAGTGACTGTAGGAATTAACTATTTATCCAATGGCAAGGACATGTATTTCCCTTATGACATAGATTGCTCAGATAATTTTTTCCACTAGTTGAAGATGGTATTTTCCAATCAGGATTGTGGGAAAATGATCAAATCTGGTTTGATTTTATTTAGGTTATTTATTTCCTTAATCATATATATATACTATTCAAATATATTTAAGGAGGTATATATATGTGAGATTCCACCATGTCAAGAGACATTGTTTATTTGGTCGAGGAAGGTATGTTCAATTAGGATCATACATCCATGAATGGAATGTGGTTTTATTTCATTAATATCTTCCAATTGCATATCGACTATCTTGAGCACCTTTCCTGAGCATTTATTATATGACCTTGTCCTTGTGTTTATTTTTACCACTTAAATTTTATGATTATTATCATTATAATTTTTTCCTAATGAGTATATCACATTTAACTGTACATAATATTTATATCCATTTAATGGAAATTTTGGATGTTCCTGATATAGTTTTCACCCACACTCTTCATGGGACTCTAATTCAATGGGGTAGTCGAGCATACATTAACTTGGTTCCACGAACAGGTTATCCTAAGGCCCTGTACTGATCAAGTTGGAAGGGTCAAATATGTATAGGGTTATTAGGTAATGTTTTCTTATATGGTGTAAAACTATATACATGTACATTTATTTCAGTTTTTTTCTATAACCAGATATATGATATATTCCTACTAAGAAACCAAAAATATATTTATGACATGGATGTTCAGGTATTTACTACATAATATTTATTATTACTGTATGCTTCTAATTTTGTTAATTTATTTATTGTAAACATTTATTATTTCTACCATGGATGATTTTTTACTCCCTATATTTTCTTACTCCAATATGACATCATATTATCCCCAATTAGATAAAAATTTCTATAACTATAAGTCAAAAACCTTTGGTGTATGGGGAGACGTGATTGATTCCTTATGGTGAATCAGCTCCAAGCAGCAGATTAATGTCATCAATGCCAGACATTGGAAATGGATATTTTGGGAACACATTTTCTATTTCATTACTACTTGGGATAGCATAGATAGGATTATTAGAAATTTATATGAATATATAATAGATATTGGATTGGGACATAAAGAACACTTGTTCTAGTAAAAATTCTATGTTACACTAGATATGGGATTAGTGTTCTTGTTATGAAATGATATATTTGTATAATATTTTATCTTTTTGAAAAAACATATTATGTGGATTTTATAATTTATTAGGGATTTTTATCTCATGTACCATAAATGAGAGGTTAATGATTTATTTTGACTTATAGATGGAAATTGAAATCGACGACTCATTCTTCATATTTAGAATATAGAGTCAACATGTTGTAGGCATGATAATGTATGACTATTACAGGTGAAAGATGCCAATTTGTTAATGGTTAAACAAAAAAATTAATGGGTTTCCTATGTATCTTCTTAGTGAAATTCTACTCAATTGAGCTGGCATGTATATTTCTTTTTGATGGCATGCCATACACATCTATGGTAAGACATATGGTGGAGAGGCTGATGACTCGATCCATATTCATTGGGGGTGAAGTGACCATAGTTGGTATATATGGCACATATTTAAAGTAAATACACCCTATATAGGGTGTTGTTATGTAGGTTTATTTATCAAAACTGCCAAGAACAAACTATGTTGTTGTTTTCTAGTATAGCTTTAAATTCTATTCTATTTAACTAATCCGTATGATTATGATGTGACATAGATTGTTGAGATGATGTTTTTACCAAATTTATTACCCTTTTTTGTCAGTATCTACATCTAGTAACATTATTCTAGGTAATCTTATTAGGTCATATTATACGACATGGATAGAGACATAACGTTTATAGTGAGTTAGAAACCTGATAGGGTATTACCATATACGGATACCCAGTGATTTTTCCTTTATTGATCATTTTAATTTTATATCGTGAAATCTTGTGGAATATCCAAATAAAGATTATTGGGGAGGATCAGGGCTTAGGTTGACTAATTCATGATTTTTTTTACACTAATAGTTTGGTTTTATACTTACCTCCAATGTAGAGTGTTTATATGTAAGTTATAAGAATTTTTTTGATATGTGTGTCTCAATTAAACCTCAAGTGATGTGGAATTTTTGAGAGGACTGAATTTTTGGATAGTTGGTTAGACATAGTAACCGTGTTATGAGACTTTATGTATATGGATAGGGGGAGACATAGAGACCCCTAGTTGAAACATAGACCCTTTTGGGTTAATGATTGGTTCAATTGAGGGTGACATGTGAGTATCACTGGTTATTGTTTTGGGATTAATTTAAGGTGGTGAGATTAGTAGTATAATATTGTTGATATTGATACATACTATCTTCTCTAGTTTTCTGTTATATGCATTGTGATTAAATTATGTTATGAGTAAGTACATAGGGTGTAGCTGTTTTGATTCCGAGTTCAATGGGTATGACTATTTGGGTGCCTGACCCTATTGACCAAGAGTTACATTTTAGTATCCTATTAGAGAAAAAGTACATGATCATGGAGAGAATAATACTGAGTGATCATTGTTCATCTAAATAAATCATGGAATATGTGAGGTGACTGATTTTTAAGAGTAGTTCTAAGGGAGATGCTGGTTTAATGATTCTGATGTTTCATGTTTCATTGTCAGCTTAACCATATGAAGGATTACTCGTGGAAGAAATAGTTGGGTATTAGTGGTGTGCGCCCTTTTCACAAGGATCCATTTAAATTAAAAATAGGTGAATGATGGTTTTTGAGGTGAGTAAAAATTGTTTCAAATAAATTCTATGGTAATGGTTTACCTGGAGCGGTGAAAATTTGATGGTTGTCCCTATGCGGTAGAGGAAACAAGAATAATGGATTGAGTTTCATGGGGTTGTTTACCTATAGCTAGACCTGGACACACATTGTTAGGTGATGTGTTTTCATAAGTTCATTAAATGAAATTAAATCCTAGTTTTATATTAGCGTGGAATATGGGATGAATTTCACAAATATCGATGGAATTTTAGTGTACTCTTACTTAACAATGATCATTACCAATATCATTACATCTTATTAAGAATAAATAAAGAGCATAAAATATAGACTAGACAAACTATGTTTCATTTTTGGATTTATGAATGACTCTATGAAAGTGAAATCAAGGAGAAGATCAAAATAAAGACAATGGGTTTGTAGTACACCATTGTCTATTTAAAGGGTTGTGACCCTCATTTTGTTTTTAATTTTGATACCTTTTTTTTAAATAGTTCTCAGTAAGAGCGAATGAGTCTATGGATAAGTTTATTTTAACACTCTATATGATTTTGTTCTATGATATGATAATTTTTATGTATAGTATGGATAAGGCATAGGTTTTAGTGATATAGATTAATTTTCATTATAATTATGAAAATGATTTTCTTAAAGTGTGGAGAATAAATTTAGACACTGGTTGGAATCCTTCATGTGAGAAGGTTTGTGAGATATTGATATAAACCTTTAGATGGTTGTTTGGGATATCATATTCTATTAAATAAATTGAAAATTTTATTAGTAGATTTATTTGCTATGGCTATGTACAAATCTGAATATCCTACTGGGTGATGTTCAAGTTTGGGCATTAGTCCATGAGTAGCTTTTCATGATCCAATAATTTTGGATTGTGTATTTCTTGGGGATTATTTTATAGAATAACACAAGTTTTAACATGGTATTCTATGTCTATGATGTTTCACTAGATGTTATTTATGGAATTCTGTGAGCATAATAAAAAATATATCGGTATGGCTTGGGATAAAGGCATTAGTACAATTTTAAGTGTTCTATCAGCAGCTGAAGCTATTCTTTTTCTTGAAAAATAAACGTAGAATTTTTTACATAAATTATATTGAATAGTTGGATTTATTTTGTGAGGAACCACACAAAGAACATTATTTGTATTGGAAGGGTGTAGATCAAATTTGGGCTGGGTATTTTTGAGGAAAATCAGATGTTACATGGATAATCATGTTCAATTAGGATTTTACCATTTAGATTAAATAGAGGATAGATAGTAGTTTCATCATGTTAGATATCATGATATGAGTTGAATATAATATATAAAAATTATTAAAATCACATAGTCATGTTTTATTTGTAAATTCTAATGGTGGGAGTGACATTGATCACAATTGGCCCTTAAAATTACGAACCCATGGTAGGGAGCAACATAGTCTAGTTGGGGAATGGGGTATTGATGTGGTAATGGTTTATCTATGATATTATCTTGAAATTTCTTTCCAAATGTTATAATTATGTTTGTGAGAATTGGGTTGAGTATTATTGAGGTAACTGTAGTATGTTTAAAGTGGAATTGGAGGAGTTTTGGGATTTTATAAACCGATTAATAAATTTTAAATCAATTTCATAACCCATACAGGTTTCATTGATTATTATAATTTACACCAATAATTCTCAAGGATGAGAATCATTATGATGGGGATTCTGAAAGGTCAAATGTTTTTCAGAGTTGAAAATTTCGAAAGGATATTGGAATATTCAAATTCTAGATGGGTCAAATCTTGATCAGATATTACAAAATAGAATGAAAATGTTAGAATTCCTATAGAGTTGTTTTAATTTGTGATTTGATGCATGGAAGATGTCTTAAAGGGTTTGATATCATCCTTGAGGTTTAGGTCCCGAACATCATGTTTTAGAATGGTGAATCACATGGTGCATAATTGATGCACAACTAGTGCTAAAAGTATGACCGAACCATGAGGTACATTTTGTAAAGTTTCACGAATAAAGAAAACATGTTTTAGTCTACATGATTCCGTAGGGGGGTCTTCATTTTTCAGTATTCATTTCACATAGTTGGTGCACCATTAGACTATCTATGTGTGGTAACTATGTGAGGTGGAGGTGTACGGGGTTAGTAGAACCATACGATTAGCGTAGGGTATTCCAAACCATGTGTCCTGACTGTGATTTTCATTATATAATGTAAAATTATTATTTCCACCCTACAAACCATAAATGTTTATACCCCATTTTCGTCATTCTTTTCACTAAGGAGATCCACAAAAGATCTATCCCTATTTCTACCTACCTCTATTGGATTATTCCCTCATTCTTTGTCATAATCTGATTCCATTAGGTGTGTTTTAATCCTTTAGGTGAGTTTTAAAAAATGTTAACCTCTATTTTAGTATTCTTCATATTTAAAGTAATTTTGGTTCCCCAATTACTAATTTTAATTCCATATTCCACTAGATCTTGGTAGCATCAAATATCAATGTTGGGGTTTTTTTCCCATCCCAAGAATAGGTTAACCTGAGAGTCCATATGTAATTTACTGCATTATGTTTCATTGATATATGTCTCAATGATGCATTTATAATGTTTTAAGGAATTAATTAAATTCGGTTAAATGATTTTTTGATATACTTTCTTAGGGATTACACATATTTTAATGTTGGATTTATGTTAAGGGATGTTGGTATGTGTTCGGTAACAATTCTAGTGTGATGGGATCAGATGATAAGTCTTTTGGAGAAATTATAATAATAAATAAATTGATTCATTAAAATAAATTGATTGGTTTTAATTATGTGATTATAATATTTTTATAAATAATTTTTTATGATGGGTTTTCTTGAGACTGGATCCAACAACACTCTCTTGATCTTGGATATGTCTGGTCATCTAATTTTAGACATTTCAAAATTGAATGGATATATATTCAAAGGTATGTGATATATCACATTATCCTTATTATATTTATACTTGTTTTTGCAGCATGTGTAAACATGGGATTTTCATAAGGGTGAGTCTTTATTTTTATATTTAATCCAATTAACATTTAAATTAAACTATTTAATTTGATGATTAAATACATGAACATTAGGGGTCTCTAACAACCCATGTTTGATAGCTTCGTAGTATGAATTATCCATATAGACATCAGCCACATATGGGATTCCTCCGTGTTAGATATAACCTATGGTATTCCATGTAGAATACCTCCAATTTTTTAATTCATGTGAGGATTACAAGATGGATTACATCACATATGTATTGACATAGAAGATCCACTTTATCATTCCTCCAAGTATGATTTGACCTTGAGGATCCCATGAAGGATGTCTCTCTAGATTAATAAACTAGGGGGACCTCATGGGTGTCCAAATTTTTTATTGAACTATGTCTTCTACATAGTGCATTAGGTTAGAAATTTTAGCAGATGTTACCCTAGAACCTATACGAACATGTAATACCATGAGGACATTTAAGTAGTGGTGCATCTATTCCATCAACCACCATCACTCATTTATGATTTCATGTGGTTATTTTTAATCCAACTATGATTATCACATGTGTTTCTTGGTATTTCTCCAGTGGGGATGATGCAATATGGTACATGATAAGGATCCCAAGAAGTACATCCTTGGATCTGGATTTTGAGACTTATGGATTAATATTGATATCGTAGAATGACATTGATGAGGGGAAACAACGTATGGCATCGAAAATGCATGGTGGTATGGAAAATTTAATTGAGTTCTCTATAGATTCACTCCATGGAAAAAATTAGTATTCCTTGGTTAGTTTATATGGGTCCTAAACAAAGAATATTTAATTTAATCATTGTTTTATAGGTGTTCCCTTCATGGAATCAAACATGATTCATTGGAAAATGGTATTGGGTCTTGATAGTCATTGGTTTGATACTTGATGCATCTTGCGTAGTCCGTAGATGATATTGTCCCATCATTACAGGATTTTCTATCAGTACACAACACCATTAATTATAATTATTGTAGGTGAGTGTAGGTGGCCCGAGGGAAATGAAATACGTCCCTCCTAGTGATATAGCATGCTTAGATAATTTTTTGGAACTGGATTAAGCATGTATTTTTCAAACGAGATTAGAGACCCAATAATTGATTGTCATTCGATATTGTTTATATTATTTGAATTTTTTACCTTATACATATATATATACATATATATATATATATATTATGAACACGTATATATGGGCACACACACACACATATATATATGAATTGAACCCTTGTGTATAGAAAATCCAACTTAGGCTGAAGTAGGTATCGTTGACTACGTTAATAAATACAAGGATACATTATGGTTTTATTTTATTTTTCTCTTCCATTTATTTCATAGATAGGTTGAAAACTATCTTATATTAGGTCTTGTATTACATTAACCTTTAGTTTATTTTTAGATGTTTAATTTTTTTATTATTATTATCTTGATGATTAACTCATATTTAAATATAGTGCATATTACTAGCCATGTATGAGACTATATTAGAAGTTCCATACCGAGTTTTTTTTCTTTAAACCTTTCTTGGAACACCATTTCACCGAGGTTCTTGAATTTATGTTAACTTGGATTTAGGAATACGTGGTTTTAGGCATGAGATTGATCAAGTGGATTTGATTAGATATGTTTGGGGAGATTAGGTATGGGGTTCGGATTCATGTTAGCAGTAGCACTATGAACTTTTATTTTAGTGTTTTATGGACATTAGTTTATGAGATTGGACTAGAGGGTGATCAATACTATATGTATGAAATAGTTGTTTAAGAAATTACTTCATTACATTTATTATTACCTCATGCTTCCACATTAGTTTTTTATTTCATCATCCCTTTTATTTTTCTATTATGGATGATGTCTTACTACTTATAATACATTATTACTCTAATACGAGGTAATAGTCTCCCCACTGTCACTCCCAATAACCTCACCACTAGTCACTAAACTCTAATGTAGGGGAGGTGTGCTTCAGTCCTAATGGAGAATAGTCTTGGGGAACCGTATTAGTTTCTTCTAAGATGGGGATTTATAATTTCCTATACAAAAAATCATTATGATAATTCTCTTTCACATCTATTAATAAAACTTTTATTAAGAGAATTTGTGGATTTATCTTACCCGAGGTGCCAATATTCTTCGAACTAAAAATTCTTTAATTTCCCTTATGGATAATACTCATATGTAGGAAAAAAATTTATCTTATGAGTTTTCTATAATTTCTCATATGTAGGGCCTCTATCAAAATTATCTTATACAAAATGAGTTGAATTATTTTATGGTTAATCCTTTCACATGGATTATCTAATGTGAAATTATTTTTTTTTCAAAAATTATTCTACATATAATTTTATAATTTTTGTATAAAATATATTAAATCTATTGGGAATAAAATATAATCTAATTTAAAACATATCAACACAAAAAAAATGAATCAAGTTATAATTAAACATTTAAAACAAACATATTTTCAAAATTAAAAATATTGAATCACTAGAAAATTATTATTATTTTAATTCAAAAAGAAACAAAAATTAAAATCATTGAATTTTAAAATAAAATTAATTCCCTCAACAAAAATTGAGAATAATATTTCAAATATAAACCATTCTAGCACAATGAAGTGTCTATTAAATTTAAAAAATAATATTTCAATTTTAATATATAATGCATACATATTTTACCCTAAAATATAATAATATAATAACATCAGTCAATTAAACAATTACATACCAAAAAAATTAATGTAATATCTAAGGAATTATAATTTCACAATATGTTCATCAGTTTATATTAATTAAATCAATCAAAAAAATTTCAAGACATGAATGAAAATTGTTGGTGAAAAAATTCACAATCAAATCCACATTGAATTAACCCACACTTAAAAATTTATTTAATATAGTAAATTACTTAATAAACATCATGAGAAAATAATTAATATGAGATATAGAAAACTAGAATGACACAATGAATTTTTATTTAAATAAATTTTCCTCTATGGACTCTCTCAATTTGAAAATGTGATTGTTCCGATAAGATCAAAATGTTTTCTCTAAAATGATGATTTATCGTTTTTAAAAATTGATAGAAATTGGACATTTTTACTCTAATTATAGAACACATAAATTTTCATCCAACATGAACTTCTTAAATTCCAATTATCTACAATTGAATAAACTAACACAGTAAGAAGGAACAATAATTAGACTCTATTATTGGATGAGTATAATAAATAATAGCATAATATAATAAATTACTCATCCAATAGATTAAATTATTAAATAATGAATTAATTGAGTCTCAACATGGATTAGTATTTTAATTTCATAGCTCATATGGATTAATATATTATGGTTTTAATTTAGAATAAATATTTTAAATCTAGTGATAATTGTATAAAAATATTCTAAAATTTCAACAATCCCAATTTATTATAGTAATTAATTAAAGATAGTGTACAAAATTTTAATTCATTGGGTAATAGAGATTAAACCTATAAGAGAGGCATCACAACCTTCAATGTTACCATAATGTTTGACCCACTAAAAATGAAGGTAAAATCATGAAATAAAAAAAAATGAAAATATATTGAGGTTTTATGATGTGTTGAATAGTATATAGATATTATAATAATACATACCCCCTATCCAACACATAAAAACAGAAATTTTTCCCAATGATGAATTATAATGTGGAAAAACAAAGTGAATAAATTATTGTTAAAAATAATATTTAATCGATATTAAAATAATGATCAAGGGGTATAATATAATTCACATAGTACACCGCCACAATATCAAAAGAGTTATTGATGTGATATTTTAAAATTTCAAGATTTTTTTTCATGATGAATTAATTTTCAATTAATATTAAGATACAAAATGTTATGAATTTACCCTAGAAAACATCATCATTCTGAAAATTCAAAGAAATTTCCACAAAATTTTAAAACATTTAATATGGTGTTATAACTAGTTTTCAATGTAGTTTTATAGAAAGTATCAATGACATATAATTAATCTAGAACTAACACATATAAATAGAAGTATAAAAATATTAACATGTTCAATCAATAACTGAAATACCCAAACACATATTTTATAATTTCGAGAGGATTTTAATAAATTATAACTATTATGGAAATATTCATGACGATTGATAAAATGTAATCAATGTATAATGAAAAATAAATCTCACATGATATTGAATCTTAAACCACTAGAATTACTAGAAATATACCGCATAATGAATTGTGTAAATACCTATAGTAAAAAATATATAGCTTCTAAAAAATGGAATGATTTAAATCTGATTCCTAGACCATAGTTTGAGAAAGAAAAAATCCATTGATAATGTTTAAGGATGTTTAATCCTGAATGTTCTATTAACCAACTCCTATTTGAAAAAAAGTTTATTAGAATTCCACTACTGGTGTTTAAAAATTTAGACAAAGAATACTTTAAATAAAATCATATAAATATGTGAAACAAAGGAAATTGAAAAATTATTTTCAAAAAAAATGAATACAATAGAAGCATGGGTTTCCACCCATTCTGTAAAACATTTATAGTCTTCATCCAAAATCAATGATTTCTCACTAATCATAGAATGAGATAGTATAAAATACCTTTGTATTTCCATTAATGTAATGATTAATTAATTATATTCTCAACAAGATATGGTTATTCTATTCTCTTATAAACTAAAAAAATCTATTAACTAAGACTTTGAGAATTTTTAATAGTACATAACACCTTGATTTATAATTCATGGAAGAAAAGACTATTCTTGAAATCAAAAAGTAAAACCTTCTGACCAAACATAAAATATATATTTTAGATAATAGAGATATGAAAAGTAGTATTACTAAAATTTTATATAATAAAATTTTAAAGGACTCTCCAATAACGTTATTTGGTTCCATTAACTCTAGAAATCCCATTTATTCGATAATATGAAGATCAAAATTCATTGTTTTTTCTACCCAAATCATTTTCTTTAATGTTACACATTAAAAATAATTTTTTCCTAAAAATAAATCTATAAAGATATATTTTAGGGGGATTTTAAATATAGTTCTATAAGGCCTTAACCCTTTATCACGTTTCAAAGACCAATTATTCCAGGAACTAGAAAATGATTTATCTAAAATCTTTATCAACCCCCACTTTGAAATTTAAACATGTTTACTAGATTTTGAATGGTAAATAAAATTCTCCCTTAATTATTTTAACATATAATTTTTTTAGGTGTGTTCCATTTTCAATGATAAAATATTTTGGCACCATAAATCTAAAAAATATGATAAATTTAATATATATGTAATCTCACAATAATATTGAATATTTAAAAGTTTTAATTTTTGACCCACATATAGAGATAAAAAACATCCAATGAGATGTAATCATTCCCATAATAATATGGAAATGATCCAATATAGTATAATCACAAAAAATAAATTCTTTCGACATCCAAAATTCATCTATGATGCAGTTCTTACTTCCTTCTATCATTTCATTATGATAGACATTTATCAGACCTACTAGTGAACTTCTTTCCTCCTTAAAGTGTTTAGAAATTCATAATCTGGCCTAAAAATATTTCGAGTTGTCCTTTGTCCTCCATCATGGCCACCCCATGGTATACAATGGGAACATTTCAGACTTAGAAACATCTCCTCCTTGTGAACTCACACACATAGAATAAATTTACCATACAACATAAATATAAAATAGTTATCCAAAAATTAGTATTTGGTCTCACAAAAGGATATATTACTATATTTATATGGGAAATACTAATGAGTGAATCCAAAAAAATTAACAAAAATCATACCCTCAAAAAAAATTATATAAAATATTAGAAATTTTTTATCTAGAAAAGAAGACTCTATATAACTAGGATCATATGTTTGACTAATAAAAAAAATCCAAAAAATGATTAACCCCTAGAATCTAATCCCCATAATTATAATTGATCTCAAAATCAAACACTGATTTTAAATGTATCCACTGAATCAATCCAGAATTGACCGCATTTTTTGAAAAACAAGTATTTTAACGAATAATGGTCGATGAATAATATGAATTTGGATCCAATCAAGTTCTATAAAAAAAATTTAAAGAGAAAAAAAATATCCAAAAAATCATTCTATTTAGTTATTTAGTTTATTTATAATTATCTAGAATATATATAAGAAAGAAAATAACATGAAATCTAATTTTCTTCCACTATCCTAAAATTTCCCCCGCATCCACCCCAATAGAATAAAAAATAACTTCAAATGGGGATTTCCAATTCGGGGTGATCTTGATGGGTGAATAATTCAACTTATCATTAAAAAATGTAGAGCTTTTTTGATATTTCTAATCAAGTATAAATATAGAATCATTGTCAATAAGTGATTAAATAAGACTTATACTTTTAGATAAATATTTTATTAATGCCTTTTATAAAATGGCATTGAAAAAAAATATGACATGTTTTATATTTACTAGAAGCTGAAGATTCTGAACGAAATAATTCATAGCACTTTATACCTTTATGCCCAAATAGACACATAATGTCCAATCACAATGTCTTTGGTAATTATTTATTGAAATTTATCCTCGTTAATAAAATTAATGGCCTCGAGGAGTATCTCAAAAACATGTAATACTTTCAAAATTAGTAGAGAATAAATCTTCTAAATGACCAATTTATTAGAAATTTATACCTCTATAACCCTCCAAACACATTATGACCATGAAAAATTCCATTTTTAAGCATGGTTTAACATTTCTCCATATTGAGAATAGTATCTGAATAAATGAATATCTCTAAAACAATATCTACTTTATGAAAATATTTTTCAAAAGTAACACTAAATATGGATAAGTCTTCCATAAATATATTAATTATTTTTTGTGTCACGTTGGAAAAGAGTTCCATAATGATTCATCAAATGGAACTTGGGGAACCACACAATCCATAGAAAATTTATTGGAATGAAAATTTCATAAAAGGGGCATGCGAATTTTTTTTTCTCCTAAACATAAAAGGATAAAAAATGTGGTCATAAATAGAACAACCACATTGAAAACAAAAAATAATAATTTCTATAAAACCTCTCAATAATTTGATCGTAAATTGGATTTGGAAAATTATTATTTTTAGTTGAAGAATTATTCTTCTGTTAATATATAAAACCCCAAAATAGTCACTTTCTTTATTTGAATTAGCTTAATTTTTATCCTTTGTATCAATAGAGAAACTCTTTTTTGAACCACAATGACTGAACTAACCCATGGACACATAATAATATAATAACTTATTATTTCAAATATAATATTGATTACATATTTTCTTACAACCCATTTCATTTTTAGATTTACTCATCTATATCACCCATCTCTAGTTTTTAGATATAATTATATAGGGTCCAATGTGTACTGAATGAATGACTAGTCCATTTAATATTAAAAATATTATATGTTATTGATTTTTTACTTATTCATAATTTGAAAAAAATCTCTCAAGGTTTTTTATTGATAATATAAAAATATTGATTGGAATTATTAAGTTCCTAATTGAAAAAATGAATACATTAGGTCATATAAGATTCGTCTAAAATCATGTTGTGGTTCTTATTCACTGGATTGAAGAATAGTGGGAAAACGAGGTCCACATTATTCAAAATGTTTCTTAATGTTAGTGTGCAAATTTGGTAGATTAAAATTTTAAATTTTAGAAACACACTTTTTCTCAATAATGTACAAAGTGGTCATCTCATTACACTTATTGTATTATTTTTATTTGTGTTTTATATAGAAAATTCACTAGAGTGTTGCATTATGTCTCCCTCATGCACATAAAATTGATCCTTAACATTGATTGTAGTTAGATAGTCATTAAACAATATCTAATAGAATTTTACTAATCTCTATAACAAACTATTTTTCATCTATAAATCTCTCCAAAGATGGAATAGAGTTGTTTCACAACTCAATAAAATCATCCATATTTTCATTATTAACACCTTAAAAATGATGGGAAGAACTATTCTCATTATCCAAATGAGTATAATCAGATATATATTTTAAAAAAATACATCTTGATGATTTAATTTATTTCTAGAATTCCAACATGTAAACACTTTAACAGTTCTCATCGAATGTTCATTTTTCATGTTTTTTATTGTTTATAAAATATAATAATCAAACTACCTTTTAATATAATGAATAATTATCTTAAAATTAATATAGAAATACTACCAAGGTTTATTTTTACATCATGTTCACACTCCATATCAAATATAGGAAAGTTACTAGGTAATAAATAAATACAAATAACTACAAGTAGGTCATATACACTTCCATTGAGATGTGTGAAAGATCTATCAACCAGTTGTGAACCCACAATTTGTGGTTCAAATTATCTAAATATCAACTATTGATATAATGGAAAAGTAATAACATTTATTCTAGAACTATTATCAAAAAATAAACATTAACAATTTTTTTTGAAATATTTAGAGAAGCAAAAATAATGTCGATCATTATACATTGGTGGGATTTTATTTTGATGAACATGGTTTCCCTAATCAGTGAGTTCGTGTGTATAAATTTATTCATATGTTTTATTTAAAGTAACAATTTTCCTATGAAATTTATGATATAGAAGAATATAAATTAAATCATGGATTCAAGAAATATTCACTTTGAAATTATTGAAAATCCCATATAATAGAAACAAATTCAAATTTATTATATTTTTGTTTCAACCGTTGAGGTAAATGGATTAATTGGTAAAAATTCATATTAAAAAACACAATTTAAATAATTTATTCTATAATATTTTATAGAAATATTTTTCATTTTATAGTCCTTTTATTCTTTATTTTTAATTAGAATATCTTGAATTATATAAATTTAACAAGTGTTGTCAAAATTTACAGATTAACTATTAACCTTGTTTTAGTGCCTATACACTCATTTTGAGCACTCAAAGCATAAATTAAAACATCTTCATGAGCTTTTAAACAAATCCAAGTTACCAAATCAATGAAATTTTTACCTCGAGTTCAATTTATTTCTGATTGTGAGTTTACCATTATCTCCTGATGTTGTATTTCATACTAATTTACCCATTTGTATGTCATTGATGAGTATTATAGAATCAGTTTCAGACTTTTTTGAATCATGTCGATTATTTTGTGAGTCAATTTTATCCTATTGAGATAAAATCCTTCTTAAATTTATTTTATCAAAATAATAATTTCCTCTATAAATTCGGATGGAAATTTTATGCCTCGTAACATTTTTGGTTATGAAATTTTTACTTAGAATTGTATTTATTACTAGGGGAAGCAGGTTTTATAAGAATTAAATTATCTTTGAAAGATAGATTGGGATGGTTCCTATATCCAGTATTATAATTATTAATTAAGGGATCATCTACAACATTCATCCTAAATCCATATACCAAAAATTTGTCATTATATTATTAGTTTAAGGACATATAAAAATCTAATGAAAAGGTTTAATTACCCTTAACGTACAAAATTTATAATATTTTAATTTATGGGTTTGTTTTTTATTGTGAAAACCCACCAAATTAATAATTTTTTAAAATATTGGTTCACAATATAATTAAATTTTTTTATTCTAATTAGATTTTAATTAATTTTTACTCCTGAACCGATGTTGTTACTTCTTCTTTTTTTTCTGATTATTCAAAAAATAATGGTTTGTGAATTCAAGGCCAGGATATTGAAAATATAACTCAATTACTAATATGTTTTGCCAATAAAATTTCCACCAGCTAAAATATTTACTATGTTCTGGATAAAAGAGAAAAAATCTTTATAGAATATATCTATGCATACATGGGATGAGAACTAATAGTGAGATAACTACTGAGGAAAACCCCCAAACTAGTACCTTGAATGGATTCCCAATTATCTTGATTTTTTATTCTATTATATATTTCTACTTATAATCTATGTGGTTAAGTTTTCATGATAAACAAGTAATAAACGTATTCCTAACCTTGAAACATGATTTCATTCAAGCCTGTATACTGGATCGTTGCATTATCCACTATAAAAAAGGTAATAACCATTTTCTTTAGTTTATATTTAGTGAGCCCTTTTTGTGTCAACTACTTCACTATTTTAATTGTATATAAAATTGAAGAAAAATATGCTACATTTAAAATTCAATTAAATGATGGATGTTGTAAGTTGTCGGATTTTTCAACTCAATGTTTTGGGATCTTGCTATCAATATAATTTCTGATGTATTTATTTAAATATAATGAATTTGATACTCCCTCTTCATATGCCTTACATTATAATTAATAATGATATAAGGTTGAATATTTTTTTTAATTATCATCACTATCATTCTCTCTCTCAAATAGTATATTTTAAATATACTTTATTTTATTATAGATAATTTTCTTAATTTTATGTTCTATCAGTTCTACATCATGAGAAGTAGATATTGTGTTCATGAAATGATTAATAAAATGAAATATCAAAAAATTAGAGAGTAGATTAATTTTTAAAATATATTTATGATTTATTTTTTTATGGTTTAGGATCATATTTTTTTGTGTGATTTTGTTTTATATATTCTTTGTCTTATGTATCCTTGGTGTCATCCTCAAAAACATCACCAAAATATTTGATTCAGATTTTATTGAATATCCCATATTTTAAATTTTAGTACTACTACGTAACAACATATTTTTTTATCAAATCTACAGAGAATAAAATTATAGTTGAAACAAATGAATGAAAAACAAAAAAACATATTAATGAAAAATACAATGTTGTAAATTATTTATTAAAAATAAATTTTTATTGGGTAAAATAAGTTGATTTGAAGGTTTCAAAAGATAACAAAATGGGTGATAGTAAATGAGAATATAATGAGTAAGGATGAAATTATAGGGAATTTTTTCTATATAGTTAAATTATTTCCAATATTATGATATAATATTGAAAATAAATGATAAAAACATGATTTAAAAATATCTATCAAATAGTTTAACCATCTATTGTATTATTTTTTATTTTATCATGTATAAAACTAATTAAATTATTGTTTTAAAGAACTTGATTTGTAATTGAAAAATTCCACACAAATATGGACTAAAAATATTAATATATTTAACCTAATTTTAGCAATAATTGTTTAAGTAATTCTAACATTCAGGTAACGCTTTATAGTTACTCATTGAACCATTATATAAAACAATATTATTGTGTATTTATTTATGTTTTTTGGAGTTTTTAGAAGTTTTTGAAGGGCCTAAGGGCTATGAATGGTTGGAACATGGTAAAGGAATACCATGAAGTTTGGCCTAGAAACCCGTGTGTTAATGCATGAGCAACTGAAAGGGGGAGCCAAAATTATACTAATCATATGACCAAACTATCAAAATAGTGCACCACTAAATAGAGTGGGTATGCATGGTTGGTGCATGGTTATTATTACAATGAATCCAAAATATGAACTGTAAAAATAGGCTAGTTATAGGGAACATTTATACGGTGCACATTTACTCATAACCATGAACACTACTAAGAAAAATCTCTACGTTGTTTTTAATACCATGAATATTTGTTCTAAAAATACACAGTACACTCCATTATACTATATCAACCCCAAAATCTCATATTGGATTTAACTATTCCTTTCTCAATTTTCTAGAGGCTATTCTATTGTGATTATAGGTGGAATTACCTTTTTATTGATGGATCACCTCAAGGTAAATTGCATTATTGTTCTGTTTTACCTTCTTTATTTAAGATCCTTGATATATAACATCATCCCTTTTATCATTAAAACCCAATGGGGATATTTATGTTTGATATAATGTGTTTGAAAGGGGATGTGTGTTCTCCCTTTGGATATAGAATTTAATGTACTTGACATACTCTTCCTTGATCTTCTTTTTGGAAGGTGAATAAGTCAACCCCAGCTCTTGTGGTTCATTTTTCTATAGAATTAATTTATTCTATGAATTACCTATAATTTTTGTAAAATAAAATTGCGTTTTTTATTAATTGATTTGATTTTTTTAAATTATTTCATTGAAATATACATGTTTTTAAATATGGTTTTCTTTAAAAAAATGTTTTGTCACACCATTTGTTTACTTAAATGTTTAAATGGTTTCTTTCATTTATAAAGGGGTTTTCAAAAACTGAAGGGAAATTTCATGGAATTTAATTTTTTTTATAAATATTGAGAATATATTTTAAATGTTTTTTTAATAACATGAAACATTGAGAAGGTTTGGTGCATTAGAAACATAAATTTCACTCAATGTGAGAGTAGTTCCACTATAGGGTTTTTGATATTGACATACTGTTGGAGGAATAAATATAATTTGGAAAAAAAATATTCCATGTTGGGGATACATTTATTTATAGTATATATTCTCATTTGATAGATTCTGATACAATTTTATTTTTCATTTACGGTTTGTTTGCCACAAGATGGATTTTTTCATGGATTGTTTGTAATGACCCAAAATTTTGAATAAATCTTGTTTCCTAATTTTGTGTGTTATTTTATTTTATTTTTTTATACTCAACAAAACTGTTTCATTGGATAACATGAGTATAATTAAAATGAGACTGTTGGGTTTTGACTGTTATATGCCCATTGGTAAATATGACCACTGGAAACTAAACGTTTCATTTTCTTTTGTCTCTAAATACAAGTGATCTTGGTTAATTAATATAGAAAGAAGATTTGATGGCCTCACCCAGTAGTCTTGGACCGATCGAAGCCCATCTAACAGAACTTGGGAAGGAGGTAGCCCCACTGGGCTTTACTCTGGACCAAACCCAAGAAGAACTTCATCGTGTGAAGCTAGAACGGAATCTCCTTTGCGAGAAGTTCAAACTGATAGAAATTACTACATGTGCGATGTTGGCCGAGCCTCCCTCGGATTCTCTCACCATAGCACACCTTACACTTAGGTCCTTTGCTGGTGTGATAAGGGGCTATGTAAGGAGACCATAACTGCCTTGTGTAATCCTTTGTTTTAAATAAAAATTTTGATTTCTTCTTATGATGAAGTTTATGAATTTTCAAATGTCGAGATAAATATAGTATGCATATTTTTGGTGAATTTCAGATAAAGGATATTTAAAAAAAATGTTTATGTAAACCTTAAATAATTAAAAATGTGTAATGATTTTTAAAAAAATGGTCTTCTAAAATTATGTTCAGTACGAAATTTTGAGTCTAATAAGATAAACAAAATTTTTGATGAATAGTAAATTGTGAATAGTGATTTTATGCTTAGGATTAGTAATGTGACCAAATGGATTAGTAATCTCACCTGAATAAAGCATTAATATAATCTAGGCACCTTGATTAAGTAATGTGATTCAATAAAATGGTTAAATAATGGTTTCATAAAATATTATTCAAGTATTAGTTTTTTCGGGTGAATACTGTTTTTTAATAGAAAATTTTAATTAAAAATATTTAGAAAATTATTTTTATAAAATGGATTTCATTTTTGGACTCAGAGCATCGATATTATGTTAAGGTAATGTTTTGGGGATTTTTTGGAAAAAAATGAATTTTTCGGTGAATAGTGTATTTATTTAAAAATTAAATTAAAAATATTTAGAAAATTATTTTTATAAAATGGAGTTCATTTTTGAAATCAGAGCATCAATATTTGGTTAAGGTGAAATTTTGGAATTTTTCTGAGAAAGTTCAATTTTCGATGAATAGTGAAAATACAGTTTTTAAGTTACGGGTGTTTAATGACATCATTAAATGATGTATTAAGTATGTAATAAATATGTTCAACTTAAGAATACTAATATACGGTATGATGTGTCCCAAGTGGCCAATACCATGGGAAACTACCATGGGCAAGCCCATGGGTTTTCCAAAACCACTAATGAGGTGTCCCTTGGCCATTAATGCCTTGTCCCCTCACTTTCCCAATAAATGCCAAGCCATCATCTCATCCATTCGACTCCCAACTCTCCCCTAATAAAGATATGGTCTCATTACCTCCTGAGGAGTCCTTATAAGGTTCCCCCAATCCCTCAAGGTCCCAACCTTTGAATTTTAAGAGTTACGTTTTAAGGTAAGGGATCTTACCTCCCTCTTTCTTTTCAAGTAATCTCTTTTATGTCATTTCTTTTATGCTCCGTGCTCTTATGTTGTAGGATGTTCTTTTATATTCCTCCTACTGTCCTTTCATGTTTATATGATGAGATACCCCCTCTTTCTATCATCATTTCATTTTAATAATGTTAAAGTGGCGCCGTTAGGCTGCCGAATTTTTAAGGGATTCTTTCACCCTTCTCGAGTTCTATTTTCATGTCAAGTATTTCAAGTTCCTTTTTATTTTGTTGGGGTATGATCTCTATATCTATCATACTTAAATCTTATGTTAATATGATGATATAACCTATTTTATCTCTTCAATTCAGTATTTTTAAGTTTTAATTGGCGTCGTTAGGCTGCTGAATTTTTAAGGGATTCGTTCACCTTTCTCATTTTTCAAAGTTCTGCTTTCATGTCAAGTCTTTCAAGTTCCTTTTTATTATTTTGGGGTATGATCTCTATATCTATCATACTGAACTCTTATGTTCATATTATTAGAGACCCTATTTTATCTCTTCAATTCAGTATTTTTATGTTTTAAGTGGCACCGTTAGGCTGCCGAATTTTTAAAGGATTCGTTCACCTTTCTCATTTTTCAAAGTTCTACTTTCATGTCAAGTCTTTCAAGTTCTTTTTTATTATGTTGTGGTATGATCTCTATATCTATCATACTTAACTCTTATGTTCATATGATGAGAGACCATATTTGATCTCTTCAATTCAGTATTTTGAAGTTTCAAGTGGCGCCGTTAGGCTGCCGAATTTTTAAGGGATTCGTTCACCTTTCTCATTTTTAAAAGTTCTACTTTCATGTCAAGTATTTCAAGTTACTTTTTTTATTTTGGATTATGATCTCTCTATATATCATACTGAAATCTTATGTTCATATGATGATATACCCTATTTTATCTCTTCAATTCAGTATTTTAAAGTTTTAAGTGGCGCCGTTAGGCTGCCGAATTTTTAAGCGATTCGTTCACCTTTCTCATTTTTCAAAGTTCTAGTTTCATGTCAAGTCTTTCAAGTTCCTTTTTATTATGTTGTGGTATGATATATATATCTATCATACTGATCTTTTATTTTAATATGATGAGAGACCATATTTTATCTCTTCAATTCACTTTTTGAAGTTTAAGTGACGTCGTTAGGCTGCCGAATTTTCATAAGAGAAATATTATTTTTTTCTTCCTTTCATGTTATTCATTTAATGTGGTATATCTTTCAAATTTCATTACCATGTTCGTATATCCTTCATATTCTATCCCTATAATGTTTTATTGGTAATTTATGAATTTTTGACCCATGTCCCCTCTCTTTTCATTGTTTTCTAAAACCCCGAAACATAGTCGTTATGTTGCAGAATTTCCGTCTCAAAATGTCTCTCTCTTGTTCTAAAGTTCTTTTATTTTATTAAGTGAATACTCAGAGCTCTATATTCTATAGGGGTATTCACATATATACCAAAATTTTCTATTTTAAATTCTGGGATTTACATACATGAGACCCACCTTCCTTTTCTGTGGGTTTTAAAGTGACACAAAGATCATGTCTTTAAAGAAGTTTTTTAAAACGTTATGATTATTAAATGAAACCCTTCCCTTTTATGCTTTATGGGTTTTTTTATGAAGTTATCTATGATGATATATGTGGATCACATGATAATAAATACATGTCAAGGGTGCACCCTGATAGTGCTCTAATGCATTGGGTAAAGACTTAATCTCTAGAGATTATTATTTTTAACGAAGCCTTGGTGAATAACCTTGGTAATTTTTAATGACACCTTGGGGATGGACCTTGGTGAAACAGAAATGATTTTCAATATTAAATGTTGTAGCCACATCTTCAAGTTATGAAAAATGTTATTTTTATTATGATATGCCTCATGATTTCTTTCTCATGCCTTAATGTTTTTTTCATGACATTGTTGATGTATCTCAAGTTCACATGTTAAATGTTTCCCCTTGTTTCCCTTACTGGGCCTTCTGCTCACCCTTTCCTTTGATGTATGTCCCCAGGTTATGAGATTTAGTAATGCACCTAGGATGAACATAAAGAGAATCCTTTTAAGTGTTTAAGAAGAATGTTTTATGTTTTCATGTTTTAAGTTCCAGGTTTCCAAGACACTAAACCTTAAAGATCCTCAGTTTTGTAAAATGTAATGAAAGATTATGTGATAAAAAGGTGGGATGCTATATTTTTGGTCGCATTGTTTCACTTATGGTTGAATCACATGGTCTCACATGATGAATTATTTCATGGAAATGTGTTTACCTTCCTAACATATGAGGTATGGATAGGAAGTTATCTCTTATAAATTTTACTTTTCATATTCCTGGATTTTTGAATATGAAATTATCTTATGATAACCAAAGGAAATGGTTTACAAATGTGTTTTTACTTATGTAAAATATTTGTAAAAACTTTTTTATTTTAAAACTAAAAGTACAGAATTATTTTTTTAGAACATTTATAGAATAGTTTATGGTTTCTTATAGGTCATTTCTCTTAGACCCAAATTTCTCGTTTGGATAATTATAGATATTATATTTCAGGATGTAGTAAAAGGAAAGGGCATCATGTAATAAGATGGTCTCTCTTGTTGTCCAAACCTTCATAATGGGTTGGTTTTTGGTGATTATTGGTCACATGGAGACTTTTTGGAATCATTTAGATATGAATTTATTTTTAATCTTATTTAGCACAGGTTGTATTAATGTTTTATTATATATTTCATCTGATTTTACATTGGTTGTATGAATTTTTTTTATTCAAGACTTGTTTATGATATATTTGTTATACCTAACCATATTATTGATGGATTGGTGGCTAGTTTTGTTGAAATCTGTTGGTACATAAAAATTTGGTATTATATGTAATGCTCATCCTAATGTTTTTCAACAGAATCAGTGTTTGGTTTTGTGTCTATGGTATATTGGATATAAGAATATCAGAATTTTGGTAGTTAGTGTCGGAGGGTGTTGGGGCAGCTCACTAATGTGTAAGGAAATGAGTTAACATTGGTGGTTAGAAAACCATTGCCTTGTTTGATACAAGTTGTATGATTTCATTTTATTTAAATAGATGGTTGTTTTATTTAAATGGACATTTTATTTCATAAGGTGTTGTCTTTATCTTTTAAAATTCATTATTTATTAAAATTATTAATGTTTAAATGTAATTAAATGAAATATTTATGTTTTTTCTGAGGATTTGAAACATGATCTAAATCTAAGTGGACATTATATTGTAGATAAAATATTATTCCTTCAAAAAGAGACATTCCAAATTTTAGAGAAGAAGATTTGAAAAAGGATACACACAAGAAAATTTTAGTGGATGGTACTTTGGTGAACACTTTAATCTATACAATTAAGACTCTATGTCTAATGAGTGTTGGGATATCGGGATGATCAGTGGATCATGGAACATAATTTTGTAAGACACATAATCCTATATTAATTGAGTTAAAGGTACCCCAAAAATATTACCAGTGGATTATGATAATTGAGAGGAACTTTAACTTTGTGATGATTTTTCAGGACTGTAGGGATTGTTTCACCATTTAGGTTCTTGATGGACCGAGAATGATATATTTGGACTTTATCATGTAAGATAAGTTAAAATAGGAACATATCTGGACTTATTTCAAGAAAATATTCAATCTAAAGTTATACCAAAAGACATCAAATGATGTAATGACTAGGGAGTTTCTAACTTTGGAGAAAGGACAGTGTAACATCTTGGGGTATTCCAATCATTTTGTTGAGCTGGTGCACACGAAAATAGAGATTTTGACAAATGAGTACTTAAAGACTCATAATATTGTGTTGGGATTGAGGCCAAATATTTAATGGATGTTGATTATCATGTTTTTTCTAACCTTCATGGATGTAGTTGAGAATGAATCCTTGGATGAGGAAACCAAATATTAAAATATTGTCTTTTGTGGGGCATCGGTTGGCATAGTTTTTATCAAAGGTGTACTTTTTAGACATAAATGAAAGTTCATGGTTGGTTAGTTTCCTTCAAGGAAAATTTCAAGGGCATCAAGGTGGTATCAATTCATCATATACTATCTTAGAAGGCATGTCTTAGAAAGCCAATCTATGTATAGGCTCTTAAGAGTTTCCATAATTGTGGATAAACTAGTCAGCTAAAGAATTTTTGAGAAATTATATACTATGGATGGAAGGTAGTATCCGACATGACCAAGGTTATGTGGGTACATATTAATGATTCCAAGATTTGTGGATTTAACCCTTAGGCTAAGGGTAATGTTCATGTTACTAAGACCAAATTTATGTGGGTACATATTAATGATTCCAAGGGTTGTGGATTTAATCCCCCTCTTATCCACAAACTACATGGTCTAAACACTGACAAGACATGTTAAAAGAAAAAATAAAACTCAAGTGACTTGAGCCCACATATATAATGGTTTATTTGATTTAAATTCACCACAACACACCCCATGTGTTTTGTCAACCCATCAATCATTCATTGCCTAAAAAGAATTAGAAAAAGTAAAATTCATGGGGAGAGTGATATTTTCAATCCTCCTCATGCCGAGAGAGGTGGTTGAACACTAAGGTTAAACTAATTGTTCTCAAAAACCAGAGTAACCAAGTACATAATAACGATGTCTTAGAAATTTTAATTAGATCCAATATATTCCAAGAAGATTGTTTTTCAATCTATATTTCTTTAATAAAGTGATACCACCTCTTTCTATATTTGGTTCAACTGTTTTGTTTAAGATTTTTATTGTCATTGATCACAATAATTTTTTCATCATAGATCACTGCGGAATGTCCAATTATTCCCCAATATTATCGAAATTTTTCTTCATCCATAGTAGTTGAGTTAAATTTTTTTACCAAGATATATTCGTATTCAACATTACTTAGTGATGTTTTTCCTACTTCTTACTAAGCCACCCAACACATTTATTACCAATAAGAATCTTTCCCTCACTTGTAGAGTTTTTACCCAAAATATAACTAGCCCATTAAGTATCATAAAATTTCAAAAACTCATGATTTTTCATAGTATTAAAATGTATGAAAAAAATTATAGAACATTACATGATCCCCATGTTCTATATAACCAGTGAAATATTCCATTCAAATGGATTACATGGGAAATGGGATACCAAACGCGTTACAAACACAATATGAGGTCGTGTCAAAATCAAATAAAATAATCATATAATAATACTATGGTATATACTAGGATCCATGGATATCCCATATCATTTAATCCCCATAATTATTCTAACTGCACTCAGAGATGATGGTTGTATAGAATCATGTAGGTTGAAATTCATTGGTATATATCTATCATACTTTTCTAAAAATATAAAACTATATTCATTATTTTTTATCACATATATTCCAAAAAGGTATTTTAGTTCACTGTAATACCCAAATCTTCCACGGTACGCTTCTCTTTGAATAATACAGTAGGGTGTGTTGTACGCAACTTCGAGTTCTAACACACCACAACCAATCAAACTAGCTATTATGAATAGTAATAGCCACTTTTTGAAATTTTATAAATTTTAAATTTCAAAATGGACTTTCTTTTTGGATTCTGAATATCGAAATTATCCTAGGGTTAATTTTTGGTATTTTGTTGAAAACTTTCAATTTTTGATGAATAGTGAAAAACACTAGGTTATAATTTAAAACCGAGTTTTTATTTAAAAAATTTATTTATTTATTTTAATTTCTTTTAGGTCAAAATAGATACATAATACCTATATATGTTCAATGTAATTAATTGGGGTCGATTTATAATAATTTTAGATATATTAAAATTTTATTGAACTTTTAACTGTCTTTTACCCACCTCCTAGGAGAATTTGCAAATTCACATAAAATTTAATTTTACCACATCTGTGAGTTGAATTTTGAAAATCCGAGAGACACGGTTAATATCCAGGAGTAAAATGTGGTCCAATAAGATAAAAATAATTTTTGGTTAATAGTAACTTATATACTTTTATTTACCACTTTTAAAAGTAAAAAAGGGTAATTAAGGGTGAAAATGATATTATTATTACCCTAACACATGTCCCAATTCTATTGTATAAGTATAATTCGACCAAAAAAACCTTAAGAATAAAATATGAACCTATTTGGTCCACTTGGATTAGATTAGGACATTTATTATTCTTTTATTTAATGAAGAGTTAAAAGAGTTAAAATCAATCTTAAATAAATAATACATTTTTAATATAGGGATAAACATAAGATAAATTAGACTATAAATATTAATTATAAAGATAAAAATATTTCCTACATAATGGAATTTTATTTATATTTTTTAGACATTAAATAATTTAATTTATTTATGACACAATGATGATGCAGTAATTACCTAATTAATGAAATATCAAATAATTTATATTTTAGATATCCAAATAAATGTAATTTGAGACTTCATATGAATTAAACTAATTTTCTAGGTTAATATGACATATTAGGTTTGGTGAGAAGAATTTTTTTCGATGTAATAATGCTGTTGTGAATTTAGCATAAACAAAATACCAAATAGTGTCAAAATTGACATAAAAGGGTTTTTAAAACAAATATTATATTATTAATTGATATTATATTCCTAAAAATCTATGGTTTAGACAAAGTGCTTATATAATGATAGTTTTATCTTTAATGAACCACTTGGGGTTCTCTTGGATGTATATAGTAAGTTTATTAACCATATAATATGAAAATACAAAAAGACATGGTAAATGTCATACTATTTAACTAAGAGTTAAATCTAAATGATAAAGTTAATATTGTGACCCAAAACTATATAAAACCTATTGGTTGAAAGTTTTTAGACCCATATCCACCTTAACCTTTAAATAATCTATTTTTGAGCCATTAGTAACTGAAAATGATTTTATTATAAAATAATATTTCTAGCTTTTCCTAAGGTGCCCTCCACCCCTCTAATAAAAGGTTACTCCCCCTTCTCTCTAATTCACACATTCAAAGCCATTTGGATCGGCCAAAATCTTCCCAAATACCATCTAAACTGTCATACCTTATTCCTAGAGTCCTTCCTTTAGTCATAAAGACAACCTAAGGATCCCTTTTGATCAAATCAAAAGGAAGAACTCGAAGAAGAGGTAAATATCTCACCACCTCTTTCAAGATTTTTTCTTCTTCCACTTCCTTTTTCTTTGTTGTTTCCATTATAAAATAATAAATCAAGTATCTTATATATACTGTGATGTTAGTATAAATATTTTACAACCAAATTCATTATTCTATCCATCATTTGAATAACATGCCACCATACTTGCGTACGTATGGCTTACCGTCTTCACGTCATGGTGTAATTGTTATTCAATACATTATTATTTGGATGAGTATAATAATGATGTTTAATTAATGTAAATAATAAATATAACATGATAATTATTCAGAATATATGATATAAAATCCAATTATATATTATTTTAATATTAAAAGGATGATATTGTTGCTCGTGCGTATGTACGGATTACTGTCTCCACATAGCGATGAGATTCATTTCCCATCGTATCCATTCAATACTAATTTTCATTTGATGATTAAAAACAATGTTTAAATAATTTATATCATTCTTTATATGAATAATATACATCCCATACATAACAAATATGAATCACATAACAAATAATATAATGGAAAACGAATCCATTAACACCCAAAACGACGATAATACTAAGATATTATTAACAAAGAAATATTAAAAGATCATATATGATATAATATTAATTTATATGATTATATTATAATTTAATAACAATTATTTCACCATTATACAAGAGATTAACCTACCCTTGACCGAGAAAAAGTACAAGTTAAGGGTTAATTTTACAATCTCTTCATTATCTGAGGTTTTTTATTTGTAATTATCTACTTGGACCTCTTAACAATCCACATGCATGTTTCTTAAAAATGTATTTCAAAAAATTATTACTATTTCATAGACTATGGGTTAAAGTCATTTATAGACTTGTTTGACTTTTTATAAGATTTTTATAATGGAATTTTTCAGTCATTTTCCAAACAAGGTCCTTTAAAACATTTTCGACAAAATTAAGGTAAGAATGTATTTTTATAACTTAAACGGTGGGTGAGGCTATTTTTTGTCGTTATAACATCATTAAAGCTTTCCATAAAACCTTATAAGAATATTTTTAAAATATATTTTTTATTTTATAATTATGTGACTTTTAAATGATTTCAAAAAAGAGATATTTCCCTCAAATAGTTTTGGTTTCATCTATGTCAACATCCTTTGGTGGATTTTAAGATTATTTGAATTTGAGTTATTATGATAAAAATAATCCATATTATATTGAATGTTTTGTGATATGTTTGACTGTGGATGTGTTATATTTATACCATTCATGGTTTATGGATAAATTATTGACATTTGTTATGCTAGTTTTAATAAGAATGTTTATGTTATGTTTAAACCTATTCATATGAGGAATGAATTGGACATAGTAAGTGATGGGTGGAGCCCACTATAGCTCCTAGATGCATCAGTAGGTCTCATCAGACAAACTAGTGTCTTGGAACAAGGCCATGACAAAATCTTATTTGTAGTCTTGGAACAAGGCCTTGACTATGTGGTTATGAAAGTCTAGCATTATGCATTCCATCATTATGAAAGTGGCTATTGATATTTCTTGTAATTATTTTACTAGTAGAATATCCATGTGAATACATAAATGGAATTATTTCATTTTATTTTTTCCATATTAAACTGAAGTTCAAGTTTAAAAGGATTTTGTTTTAGTTATATATTGCCTTAAATGTTTATGCTTATTTATAGAAGTTTTCTCTATATTGTTATCCTTACAGAGCATCTGAGCTCCCCCCTTTCTATGTTTTACTTTTCCCAGGATGTGAAGAATTATTTTTTGACTGACCAGCTAGGATATGAGTGTGGACTATGGAAGCAATGTTGTTGTAGTTTTTTACTTTATTATGTAATGTAAGACTTATGAATGTTTCTATTGTTTCCAGGGCTACTAAACTAATTGGTTTTAGAGACTTGATGTTTTTTGATTCAGCCAATGTTATGTAATAATGCACAGTCTCTAGGTAATTATGGTCAGGGTGTTACAGTTTGTATCAGAGGAAGTTTAGTAAAAGCAATGGAAGCTAGATTTAGATAAACTCTGATTAGAGAACATAGCCCTAAGATGGACTTTGAGGATTAGTGTAGAAGAACTTCCTATAATTTTGGTATTGTAGAGATTTTTTGAGTTTTTCAATAAATACATCCCTGTCTAGATACATGTAGGTAAAGGTGCCTCTGGCACAGATGTACCTAGGGGTAATACATGAAAAAACCATTTTGAGCTAGACTCGAATGAGAACTGGTGCACGAAAATGGGCCTTTCTGCACTCTTGGTTATGACACTCCTAGGGGATATGCTTAGGATAATTGTCATTTTCTTTACAAATAATTATGAAGGGTTTATGCATATATACTTCCTCAAATAAAACATTTTTTTATGACTATGGATTATATCTATAAATTGTTCAATTTATGTTAAGTGTTTTAGATGTTTGGAATTATGTATTTCGATTCAAAAACTAATATAGTTTATTCCATTTTTAGAAATATAACCTAGTGGAAGGAATGGAAACCATATCAATGCATGTACTCCATGTAGAGATTTCCCTTCAGATCAAGATAATTATAGTGAAGCTGGTGATACAACTAGTGCTGATCATCTTATCACCATACTGGGACAACTCACTCAGGTTATGAACAATAAATTTACCCATATGGAGAACCCCGATCAACAGTGTGTAGGATCAATGTTAGATTGCATCATGAGGAAACAACCACAAACATTCAATGGGAGTACAAATCCATTAGTAGTATATCAAAGTATAAATTCATTAGAGAAAATATTCCATGCCATGGAGAGTAGTGAAAGGAAAAAAGTTATTATGGCGGTTTACTACCTCACTGGAGATGCTGATCAATGGTGGTCATTGATTCTAAACCCAAAGGAAGATGATGAAGTATAAAATATGGAATGGAGGGATTTTAAAGAGATTTTCTAAGATAAATAATTTCCTTGTGACCATCGAGCATATATGGAAAGGCAATTTCTGAGTCTGAGGCAAAATAATGATGAGAATGTCGCAATGTATAAGGCTAACTTTGCAAGGTTAGAGAGGCATGTTGTAGCTTATATACGTAACCTAATAAGTAAGATTGATGGTTTCATTGATGTGTTAAAACTATTTCTCTGTCGAGCATTAGTCTCACAATCCTTCTAGTCGTACGAAAATATTGTCTTATGTGCTATCAAGACAGTAAAAGAATTCCTTAAGTCTTATGACTTTAAATCAAAGAAAGAGAAGAAGTGATATACTGATCTTTATGGAAATGGAAATAAGTGGAAGAAGGGAAAATTCAAATATCCATCCTACAGAAAATATGGTAAGAAACACCCTGGTACTTTATTGAAGGGAATGGGAGTCTCTTACAAGTGTGGTGAAAAAGGAAATCAAGCTTGTGATTGTAAGGGGAACAAAGAAGCTAATGATGTTCATTGCTACAATTTCAAGGAGATGGTACATTATGCAAATGAATTTCCTAATCGTCAGGGGAACATACCTCAGAAATGGCCAAGGGATCAATATCAGGCTTATGTTATCACTACTGTTTAGGTAGAAGATTTGAAAGACGTGGTGGCAGGTAATTTAATGGTTTCCTCATGTTTAGAAAATTCATTATTTGATTCTGAATCATCGCACTATTTCATATCTTTCTAGTTTGCTAAGAAAATTAGATATTTACATTTTGATTTAACAAGGGAGTTTTCAGTTAAAACTCCAAAGGGAAGTATAATCACAATAAGGTTTTGTGAATCTGTTCCCATTAGGGCATAAAAATGTTCTTTATATGCTGATCTCATCGTCATACCTATGATTGAATTTAATATATTCCTTTGTATAGATTGGCTTTCAAACCATGATGCGATGATTTATTGTAAGAAGAAGGAGGTTATGATTTTTGAATATGATGATAAAGAACACCTAATCATTATAACAGAATCATCCCCACCTGATTCTCTTCTAGTTCCACCCCCAGTAGCTCAACTAAATTCAATTATTGGGGATAAAGAAAATGAAATAACTATGGGTGAGGAAGGTAATGTTCAAATAAAGGATGTACCTATTGTGACAGATTATGTTGATGTGTTTCAAAAATATTTACCTGGACATCATCCATAACGATAAATTGAGTTTTCAATTAATTTAATTCCTGGTTCAATGCCCATATTGAATAACCCTTAAAGAATGTCCATTGTGGAATTAGTGGAACTAAAGAAATAACTAGAGTAATTGAGTAATAAGGGATTTATTCACCCTAGTATTTCTCCATGGGTAGCCCCTGTCCTTTTCGTTAAGAAGAAAGATGGGTCTATGAGGTTGTGCATTGACTACAGGGAGATCAATGTTGTAACAATAAAGAAAAAGTATCACCTACCTTGCATTGGTGATTTATTTGACCGACTGCATGGAGCTCAATACTTTTCAATGATTGAACTTCGATCGGGATATCATCAATTGTGTTTGAAGAAGGAATACATTTTGAATACAACATTTCGAACTAGGTATGGGCATTACGAGTTTACAGTAATGCCATTTGGATTGACTAATGCACCCTCTGTCTTCATGGATCTAATGAATAGAGTTTTCAAGGAATATCAAGATGAATTTGTAGTGGTATTTATTGATGATATCTTGGTATACTCTAAAATCTACGATGATCATGAAAATCACTTGCGCATTATCTTGAAGACTCTTAAAAGACATGAATTATATGGGGAGTTTAGTAAGGGTGAATTTTTTCTTCAGGAGATTTCTTTTCTTGGCCATATTGTCTCTAAGGATGGAAATTCTGTTGATCCTTCAAAGACCAAGGGAATCCAAGAATGGCCAGCATCGACAAGTATAACTGAGGTACATAGTTTTATTGGTTTAGCAGGTTATTATAAATGTTTCATCCATAATTTTGCTCCGTTGTCTAACCGATTAACAAAGCCCACACGAAAATGGGTTAAATTTGTTTGGAAAAAATAGTTTGAAGAATGTTTTGAATAAATGAAGAGAAGATTAGTAAATTCTCCTATCATGACTCTACCATCATAGAATGATGGGTTTGTTATCTATAGTGATGCTTCAAAGAAAGGACATGGTTGTTTCCTTATTCAGAATGATATTGTTATTTTTTATGCATCACGACATCTAAAAATTCATGAACAAAACTATCCTACTCATGATCTTGAGTTAGCATTGGTAATCTATTCTTTGATGATTTGGAGGCACTATCTTTATGGTGAAAAATGTGAGATATATACCGATCACAAGAGATTGAAGTATATTTTCTCACAGAAATAACTCAACATGAGGCAAAGCAGATGGCTTGAACTACTTGAGGATTATGATTGCACTATACACTACCACTCGGGGAAGGAAAATATGGTGGCATATGCTTTGAGTAGAAACGATCATGGAGTTTTGAACAAAATGAGAGTTGAAAAGGATCCTATTTTCATGGATCTAGTAAAGACGAATATCGCAATAACCATGGAAGGTGAAACATCAATACTTTTTCAAATGGTTTATAAACTATCTTTACTAGAAAGGATAAAGAGTTCTTAGACTAGTGATGAAGAGTTTCAAAAGGAGATTAAAGCTGTGAATGATGGGAGATGGAGTGAGTTTGTTTATGAAGATGGAATTTTGAAATTTGGGAAGCGACTTTGTGTTCCTGATATTCCTGATCTAAAAAGGGAATTGTTGGATGATGCTCATAGTTCTAATTTCTCTATAAACTCTAGGAGCACAAAAATGTATAGAGATTTGAAGGAACATTTTTGGTGGGACAACATGAAGAAGGAGATTGCTGATTTTGTGTCAAGATGTATGGTTTGTCACAAAGTGGAATCTAGAAGGAAATAGCCTGGAGGAGTCATGCAACCTATTCCCATACCTGAGTGTAAATGGGATAATATTATGATGGAATTTGTCATGGGACTACCAAATAATACTAGAATGAACGATGTAATATGGGTAATTGTTGATCCTCTTACCAAGTCAGCACATTTTCTTACTATAAGAGAAGATTTACCACTTGAAAGTTTAGAAAGACTATATATTAATGAATTTGTGAGACTTCATGGAGTACCAATATAGATTTTTTCTAATTGTGATCCCCATTTTACATCAAGGATCTGGAAAAGTCTTCAGAAAACCCTAGATATTGAGCTTAGTTTGAGCACTGCCTACCACCCCCAAACTGATGGATAATCAGAATGGACAATTCAAACTTTAGAAGACATGTTGAGATCATGCTCACATGACTTTCAAGGTATGTGAGATCAATATTTACCTTTGGTATAACTTTCCTATAACAATAGCTTCCATTCATGTTTTCAGATGGCACCATATGAAGCGTTATATGGAAAGAGATGTTGCACACCAACCTTTTGGGATGATGTTGGTGAAAGAAAACTCATAGGCCCAGAACTTGTAAAGGAAACGATGGAAAATGTCACGACCCATCCTCGGGGCCCGTGTCGTGACTACCCCAAGCCCGCCTTCCCTAGGCCAAGGGCTAGCAACTAGCACCAAAGGCGTAAATCCTGATAAAAAGGGAAGGCATTGCCTTTATATAAATAAACAAACACAACAGAGTATGCAATAGAAGAAAGCACTAAGTAATACTGGATACAAAAGTAAGTGCTGAAAGGAAAGGGGGCCGGAAATACAATCCCAACAGTAAGTACAGTACAACTGAAAATCTAGTACAACTATAGAAAAGTAAAACATCCACTACTGAGTCATCCTCTAGGAATCTCACCTGAAGGGTGGGTAAAGATGGCCACCTAAGCACCTCGGGTTCGTCTGTCTGCTTCGTGTATGTCTCGCGAAGTGATCCACCTCCGGGTACCGTCAAGCTCTACCAATCTCTACCTCGATCAGTGTTTTCCATCGTCTACATCCAACACAACATAGTGCGGGAATAGCCCATGCAAGGGTGACTATATGATACTCAGTAAGGACCCCGAGACCCCCAAAGGTCCCCCAGAAATCCACGAAGGATAAACCACAGAAGAAAGATACCATCACAAAGTTTCAACCAACTCTACTTAGTTATATTCCCATACATATACCTAAGTCATCAATCCCAGTTTAGCTCCAACTCTCGAGCCCATGAACAAACCAGTCCACACAGGAAAGAATTCAATCACATCGATGATAATGATTGAAAGTCAAGACTCAGCTCACACCGGGTATACACAACTTAAAGAGATTAAGAGAAGATTAGTTGTATCCATTGAATCATCTATCACTGTTGAACGGAAAATACCCGCAGAAACACTAAACAGCAGTAACTCGTTGTTGTCGAACCCACGGAGGATTCAGTCCATTCTTGTCGTTGTCGAACCCACGGATGATTCAGTCCAGTATCGTTGCTATCAAACCCATGGAGGATTCCAATATAGTTGCCGTCACTGTCAAACCCACGGAGGATTCCAGTACAGTTGTCGTCGCTGCTGAACCCACAGAGGATTCTAGTACAGTTGTCGTCACTACCGAACCAATGGAGGATTCCAGTACAGTTGTCGTCCCTGTAGAACCCACAGAGGATTCTAGTACAGTTTTCATTACTGCTGAACCCATGAAGGATTCCGGTATAGTTTTTGTCACTGCCGAACCCACAGAGGATTTCAATACAGTTGTTGTCGTAGTCGCATCCAGCTCTAGGGTTCCCGCACACAGCACACTTGATTCTGGGAGGGTCCACTCCTCGAGCCAAGGGGTAGATACATAAAATATCAGTAAGTCTAGAGTTGATGTATCCCGATGTTCTGTCTCGTTAAAATAAACCAAACTCAATAGACGGCGCGTCAATCGGACATCTGGTCTAAGAGTTATTAACATATTCGTTCTAGTGGCCCGGTTGGAAATATGTTCATTCCAAACCCAGACATTTTCCAAAGTCATCCATAACTCACTTAGAGTATTACAAAAGGACCGCTTCTTCATAAGGGTCTCAGTTCTTCAAACAGATCATCAATCGGATGCACGGTCATGAAGTAATTCTTGTTTAAGGGAAACAGGCCCAGCCCGACAAGCCCGGTGGGCTGGCAGGTCAGCCCGTCCTAACTCGGCGGGTCCGACCTGGCTAAGGGATCAGCCTGGCCCAAGAATGCAAGGCCCGACCCGATGGGGCATGGCCTGGCCTATGGCAGGCGGCCAGGCCCGGTGGGGCGTGGCCCGGCCCGGCTGGCCCAGCCCCGCCGGCGTGGCCCGGCCCCGCCGGGCACGGCCCGGCCGGCTGTTGGCCGCGGCTCGGCCAGTTGGCCGAGTGACGCGGAGCGGGGGGGGGAACTTCCTGAATTGGCGGCGTCGCCCTCCTACCTGGCTGGCTGAAGCTGCCCGGCTTATCCAACGCGATCGGCCTGACTAGGTGGGCCGCTATCCTCCACACGCGGTGTCAGGTGGCGCCGCGGCCTCCTCCAACCCGGCCGGCTGACGAGCCAGTTGGTTCACTCGCTGAAGCGAGCAACAGTCCTCCGCAGCACGGCGCCATGTGGTACCGCAATTCTACTAGCCAGCCGGCTATGGCCAGCTAGTTCTTCTTTGGCCGAGCGGCCTGTGGTTGCGAGCTGCAGTTCGGCCAGCACGCGGCCGCGACCTTCGTTCATCGCCGCCTCTTGCAACACGCCTTCATCGTGAAAAAAATCAAAAAATATGGGAGGTTTTTCAGGCCGTGTTTATTTGGCCCATGCCCTCTGCGTTAGGTGGTGGCAGTTGGTCGAAGACATTCCAATAGATTCAACGTGAACGAGATAATTAATTCACATAGAATTATACAAAACCCCTACCTCGTAATTAACGTTGCTCGTCATCAAGCCACAGAAGATGAGTGTCGCGGTAGTCAGGCGTCGCGGAAGAACAGTGTCATCCTGTCAATGTTGGAGGAAGAGTCATTGATTCCACTGACATCTGGGGAAGAAGAAAGGATGAAGATGCTTCACATCCTTCGAGTTGTGGAGTGTTCTTCGTGTTCTTCGTCGGAAAAGAACACTTTTCTTTTTACTTCTCCAGATCCTTTCCAAAGAGAAAAATTTCCAACTCCTAATGAAACAATAGGCTTCACATATTAAAATAATATCTCCTTGCCTTTCGAATTAATTCAAATTAATCAATTAATTAAGGTTTCTCACTTAATTAAATTGATGAGGTTCTCATATTAATGAGGGGAGGGTAGAATGTGGAGAGGCTTCCCCAAAATTAATGAGGGGGAGTTTTCAAAAAAATGAAGGGGGTGTTAATGGGGAGTTTAAGGGAGTTCAGGAGTTGGGGTCTCGTGTGGGAACCACCACACTTTATCCTCTCATGGGAGGTTATGTGGGTGTGGCTCCCACCCCGAACTCCCCCTTATAGGAAATAACCAACTCATAAAAATAAAATTGTGTACAACAATTTTATTTAACTTATTATAAATCCCCAAATAATAACTTCCATCTCGCATAAAAAGCAATTGCGGTAAATGTACCCTTAAGAGAATATCGGTGCTGCGAGTTCATAGGAGTCCTCGAATTTCAATTCCGAGCACCGGTTCAAAAGAAAGAAAAACCTACATGTACGTTTACTGAACGTACCCAAACAAAACTTTGGAAATTGATTCCGGGCACATTGGGCCTCAGAATCAGGCGTCGTCAGAAACTGTGAACTCGTAAAATTCCCAAAAATTAAGAAAAAAAATTCCCTTGAAATTTTAAGGTCATTACATTACTCCCACCTCGGGGATTTACGTCCTCATAACGCTACAACACACACTAGGGAAACAAATGGGGGTACTGAGCTCACATGTGAGCCTCCCGCTCTCAAGTTCTCTCTTGGAAGTTCCCGTGCTGCCAGCGAATGCGCACCAGTGGAATCGACTGTCCACGTAGGACCCGCTCTTGTCAATCCACGATCTCAACCAGGACCTCCGTGAATGTCACCCCATCATCGATGTCCAGCTCCTCATGGTTGATGACGTGGGACGGGTCGTGCAAGTACCTCCTCAGCTGAGATACGTGGAAGATGTCATGCACCCGGTGCAACTAAGGTGGAAGGGCCAAGCGGTAAGCAACCTCGCCTACTCTACTGAGGACCTGGAAAGGTTCGATGAAGTGCGTATATAACTTGCCACCCTAGCCAAATCTTCGTAGAACTCATCAAGGTGAGACCCATAAAAAACGTGGTCGCCATAATCAAACTCTAGTGGTCTCCATATCCTATCAGCATAAGAATTATGTTTGCTCTGTGCAGTCTTCATCCTCTCCTGGATGATATTCCCTTTCTCCATCTTATCCAGAACCATCCCTGGTCCTACAAGTGCTGACTCCTCTGGGTCTGTCCAGCACAGAGGTGATCTTCAAGGTCATTCGTACAGTGCCTCGTATGGTGTCACCCTGATGGTGGAGTGGTAGCTTTTGTTGTACGAAAACTCCTCCATGGGTAAATGATCCTCTCAGCTACGACCAAAGTCAAGAACACATGCACGGAGTATGTCCTCGAGAGTCTGAATGGTTCTCTCAGTCTGACCATCTGTCTGAGGATGGAAGGCAGTGCTCAAGTGATGTTATGTCCCAAAATCCTAATGCATCCCCTTCCAAATCCAGGTAGTGAAACGTGCAACTCGATCGGAGATGATAGTCGATGAAACACCATGAAATCATACGATCTCCTGAACGTAGAGGCATCCAAAGCTCTCTAATGATCCATGCTATCTGATTGGTAGGAAGTGGACCGACTTGGTGAGTCGGTCTACGATCATCAAGATATAGTCATATCCCCTGGACGTACATGGAAGCCCCATCAAAAAATCCATGGATATCTAGTCCCACTTCCACTATGGGACCACTAAGGGTTGTACCAAGCCTACTGGTACCTGGTGCTCCACCTTTACTAGCTGAAAAGTGAGGCACCGTGAAACGAACTCTGTTATTGCCTTATTCATACCCGACCACCAGTGCTATCGTCTGTGGTCCTGATACATCTTCGCCACTTATGGATGTACCACTAGATGGGAAGTGTGGAACTCCCTTAGCACCTCCTCATGTAGTGCAACTAGTACCATGGTACGTCCCCTGAAGAGGATGACGGGCTCCCCTCCTTCAGAAAATCCATTAGGTTCCTGCCCTGAGCATATCTGAGCACGTCACGGCTCACATTCAACATCCCGACGATGTGCCTCTCTGACTCGCTGAAGGAGTGGAGGAGTGACTGTGAGAGACTAATGAAAAGATACTCCATCACTATCCACAAAGGATACCTGCAACGCGGTCAGCTGCTCTGTCGCCTCTCCTAGCAGCTGAATTCCCGATCTCCTACTGAGAGCATTAGCTACAACATTCCATTTCCCAGGAGTATAGACTTTCTTATAGTCATAGTTCTAGAGGAACTCGATCCAATGTCACCATCTCAGATCCAAGTCCTTTTACGACAAGACACACCTAAGACTTTTGAGATTAGAGTAAACCATAAACTATTCACTCAATGAACTATGGGTGTGACTAGCCATTTGTAAAGAACTCGACTACACCCTTTTTCGCTTATGTCCTACAAGAGCTGATATGATTTCTCCCTTGCCGAAAATAGAAATCTGGTCTCATCCCCTAGATGAACCACGTTATTTTCATAATACAGTCAATCCTAACATGAACGGTACTATTTCTTACCATGGAAGACGTCGTAAGGACTTGATGCTACTACCAAGAGATCTAACTGTTACTCTCGCCTCCAAGGTTTGAGTCATACGGTCACCAACAGTGTGTGGTCACTAGTTCTCCTCCAGAAGGAATATCGAAAGTGAGGGTCAAGTCAATGGTTTTCACTGGAATCTCTCAGTATGAACCACATAAAAAGGACCGGGAAGCAAACATCACAAGAACAAGTGTCTTTTATTAGAGTAGATCAAAGTAAAAAGACCCAAAGCATCCATAGATAATGACATCAAAGAAGCTAGAATCATCATAAACAAAGGCCTCCAAATATAGAGCTAGTCCCGCTCCTGTCCACTTGATACTCGACCAGCTCCTATGCCATGACTCCCTGCTCCCGGTGGACCTCCATGGTCAAACCTATGCCTCTCCATGGAAGGTCCCTCTACTACCTGCTACTCATCTGTAGGACGAGTCAGGCAGTCTCATGCCAAGTGACCCTGCTTGCCGCATGCACATCACTGCCTACTCCTCATAAGGTTGGCTCTGTTTCGGGTGCCCCGCACAACCGAACCTATCCTAAGGTCACCCATCAGATAGCATGGTCCTCTTGGACCTCTGCGACATCTATCTACTACCGGCTTTAGAAGACTCCGCTACAATCGAAAAGCCCTGTGGATAGAGCAATAGCTCTTGATCCCGCAAAGAGCGTAGAGTTTCTAGTACAAACTCCGCCCTGAAAAGACCCTTAAAGTCTCCCCAGGTGAGAGTCACCTCATTGTAAAACTGGAGCATCAGACTCCACTACCTATCAGCTGCTCCCTGAAAGAGACTAACAGCTAGGTACACCATCAATTCAGCGGGTGTCCCAACTATGTGGAAAACTCATGCTACAACCTCCATCCAGCACCCGACTGTCTGAAAATATGACTCACCTCAAAACTTTAGAGGCCTCTGTCACTGGAATTCATGCAACGCACTCAGGAGACGTGCACTCTCTACTGCTGGAGCTGGTGGTATCAGTGGTCCAGTGGGTAGAGGTGTCGTTGGTACCTCCTCTATGATGGGGCCCTGCACCGAGGCCTCGTTGCTCGGTGATCTACCATCTTGTACATAACTTGGAACCCTAGATGGCTGCCTTTGTGGGGCCATCCAAAATATAAACAGGTGCACCACAGTCCCACAGTATACCTGGTGAATAGACACAAAGTAATCACAAAGACAACTTTTGAAACACACATGCAATCAATGTTTTCATGCTCTGAGTCGGAAATCAGATGTCAGGATCCTGGTGTATGGATACGTCAGCTGCCGCACCAAAACTGGACTCCCTGGACTAAAAACCACACTCAATACTCTTAACACTATTACATCAGAGAAATGAATGATCAGAGTCCTGAGTTTTGCGTTAGAACTGACTCCTTTGATACCAATTTGTCACGACTCATCCTTGGGGCTCATGCTGTGACTACCCCAAGCCTACCTTCCATAGGCCAGGGGATGGCGACTAGCACCAAAGGCGTAAATCCCGATAAAAAGGGAAGGAATTTCATTTATATAAGTAAAAAACACAACATAGTACGCAACGGAAGAAAAAACTAAGTAATACTGGATACAAAAGTAAGTGCTAAAAGGAAAGGGGGCTAGAAATACAATCCCAATAGTAAGTACAGTACAACTGAAAAGCTAGTACAAATATAGAAAAGTAAAATAGCCACTATTGAGTCGTCCTCCAGGAATCCCACCTGAAGGGTGGGTATAGATAGCCACCTCAACACCTCGGGTCCGTAGGTCTGCTTCATGTACATCTCGCCAAGTGATCCACCTCCGGTTACCGTCCAGCTCTACAAGTCTCTACCTCGATCAGTGTTGTCCATCGTTTGCATCCAACACTACGTAGTGTGGGCATAGCCCGTGCAGGGGTCAGTATACGATACTCAGTAGGGACCCCGAGACCCCCGAAGGTCCCCCAGAAATCCATGAAGGATAAACCATAGAAGAAAGATACAATCACGAATTATCATCCAACTCTACTTAGGTATATGCCCATACATTTACCTAAGTCAAAAATCCCAGTTCGGATCCAACTCTCGAGCCCAAGCACAACCCAGTCCACAGAGGAAAGAAGTCAATCACATCGATGATAATGATTGAAAATCAAGACTCATCTCTCACCAGGTATACACAACTTAAAGAGAGTAAGAGATGATTATTTGTAGACACTAAATCATCTATCACTGTTGAATGATAGATACCCACATAAACACTAAACAGTAGTATCTCATTGTTGTCGAACCCACAGAGGATTCAGTCCAGTCTTGTTGTTGTCGAACCCATGAAGGATTCAGTCCAGTCTCATTGCGGTCAAACCCACGAAGGATTCCAGTACAGCTGTCATCACTGCCGAACCCACAGAGGATTCTAGTACAGTTGTCGTCTCTGCCGAACCCATGGAGGATTCCAGTAGAGTTGTCATCACTGCTGAACCCACAGAGGATTCCAGTACAGTTGTCGTCGCTATCGAACCCACAGAGGATTCTAGTACAGTTTTCGTCACTACCGAACCTATGGAGGATTCCGGTACAATTTTCGTCTTTGCCGAACCCATGGAGGATTCCAATATAGTTGCCGCCCGCAGTCGCAGCTAGCTCTAGGGTTCCCTTACATAGCACACTCGATTCCGGGAGGGTCCGCTCCTTGAGCCAAGGGGTCGATACATCAACTATCACGAATTCAATAGTTGATGTATCCCGAAGTTCTGTCTCGTCAAAAGAAACCCAACGCGACAGACGGCGCATCAATCAGACGTCCAGTTTGAGAGTTATTAACATTTTCATTCTAGGGGCCTGGTTGGAAATACGTTCGTTCTAAACTCGGACATTTTCCAAAGTCATCCAAAAATCACTTAGAGTATCGGAAAATGATCGATTCATCATAAGGGTCACAGTGCCACAAACGGCGAGTCAATCAGACGCACAGTCATGATGTAATTCGTGTTTAAGAGAAACTGGGTCAGCCCGACAAGCCTAGTGGGCTGGCGGGTCGGCCCGTCCTGACACGGCAGGTCTTACTCGACTAAGGGGTTATCCCGGCCCAAAATTTCATAGCCTGGCCCGATGGGGCATGGTCCAGCCCGTGGCAGGTGGCCCATCCCGTGGTGGGGTGCGGCCCGGCTAGCTGTTGGTAGCAGCTCAGCCAACTGGCCGAGCGACGTGGAGCGGGGGGGGGGGGGGGCGACTTCCCAAACCGGCGGCGCCGCCCTCCTGCCCGGCTAACTTCTCTAGCACGAGCGTCACAAATAGGGGGGCCTCTATCCTCTGCATGCAGCATCGCGGCCTCGTCTAACCCGGCCGGCTGACGAGTCGGCCGGTTCACCCACCGAAGTGGCCCACGGAACGCGGGCTGTTGTCCTCCGCAGCGCGGTGCCATGGGGCGCCGTGGTTCCACCAGCCTAGCCGGCTACTGCCGGCCAGTTCTTCTTCAGTCGAGCGGCCCGCGGTTGCGGGCCGCAGTTCTTCCGCTCACGGGCGGTACGCGGCCACCGCCTTCACTCATCGCCAGCTCTTCTAACACACCTTCATCATGAATAAAATTATGAAACATCTGAGCGTTGTCGGGCCGTGTTCGTTCGGCCCCCGCCCTCCGTGTTAGGCGGTAGCAGTTGGCTAAATACATTCCAATGGATTCAACATGAACGAGATAATTAATTCATGTAGAATTATACAAAACCCCTACCTCATAATTGACATGGCACGTCATCGAGCTGCAGAAGACGAGCGTCGCAGTAGTCGAGCGTCGCGGAAAAATGGTGTCATCCCGTCAACTTTGGAGGAAGAGTCATTAATTCTGATGATGTTGGGGGAAGAAGAAAGGATGAAGTTGGTTCACATCCTTAGAGTCTTGGAGCGTTCTTCGTGTTCTTCATCGGAGAAGAATACTTTTCTTTTTATTTCTCCAGAGCCTTCCCAAAGAGAAAAATTGCCAACTCCTAATGAAACAATAGGCTTCTCATATTAAAATAATATTTCCATGCCTTTAAAATTAATTCAAATGAATCAATTAATTAAGGGTTATCACTTAATTAAATTGATGAGGTTGTCTTTTTAATGAGTGGAGGGTGGAATGTGGAGTGGCTCCACCAAAATAAATGAGGAGAAGTTGTCAAAAAAATAAAGGTGGGTGTTAATGGGGAGTTTAAGGGAGTTGATGAGTTAGGGCCTTGTGTGGTCCCCAACACACTTTATCCTCTCATGGGAGGTTATGTGGTTGTGGTCCCCACCCCTAAATCCCCCTTGTGGGAAATAACCAACTCATATAAATAAAATTGTGTACAACAATTTTATTTAACTTATTATAAATCCCCAAATAATAACTTCTGATCGGCATTAAACGCAACTGTGGTAAGGGTCCCCTTAAGAGAATACCGGTGCTGTGAGTTCATCGGTGTCCTCTAATTTCAATTCTGAGCAACGGTTCAAAATATAGAAAAACGTTCACATACGTTTACTGAATGTACCCGAAAAAAACATCAGAAATTGATTCTGGCCACACCGGGCCTCAGAATCAGGCACCGTCAGAAACTACAGACTCATAAAATTCCAAAGAATTATGAAAAAAAATTCCTTGAAATTTCTGGGTCTTTAAAGAAAAGGTGAAGGTAATCGAAAACCACATCAATGCAGCTCCAAGTAGGCAGAAGAGCTATGCGAGTAACGGAAGAAAGGATTTGGAATTTCAGGTAGGAGATTATGTTTTTTTGAAGGTATCTCCATGGAAGGGTGTTATATATTTTGGTAAGAAGGGAAAATTGAGTCCTAGGTACATCAGACCTTTCAAAACTCTAGAACAAATTGGGGTTGTAGCTTACCATTTGGCAATGCCGCCAAGGCTCTCGAAAGATCGTGATATATTCCATGTATCACTTTGAGAAAATACATGACTGACCCAACACATGTACTCACCTATGAAGAATTAGAATTGGAACGTGATCTGTCTTATTGCGAAGATCCTATTAAGATTCTTGATCCAAGAAAACAAGTGTTGAGAAACCGGATGACTCGTCTGGTAAAAGTTCTATTGAGAAACCATAAGATAGAAGAGGCAACGTGGGAACCTGAGAAACATATAATGAAGAACCACCCGAGTATTTTCAAGTGGTAGTATTCTAGAAATTTCGAGGACGAAATTATTTGAAGGAGGGTAGAATGTAACACCCCAAGCTTCCACGGTACGCTTCTCTTTGAATAATACAGTAGCGTGTGTTGTACGAAACTTTGAGTTCTAACACACCACAACCAATCAAACTAGTCATTATGAATAGTAATGCCCACTTTTTGAAATATAATAATTTTCATATTACAAAATGGACTTCATTTTTGGATTCGAAATATCAAAATTAGCATAGGGTGAATTTTTGGTATTTATCTAAAAACTTTCAATTTTTGATGAACAGTGAAAAACACTGAGTTATAGTTTAAAACCATATTTTTATTTAAATAATTATTTATTTTATATAAATTTATTTTAGGTAAAAAAATAGATACATAATACCTATATAAGTTCAATGTAATTCATTGGAGTCAATTTATAATAATTTTAGTTATATAAAAATTTTATTGAACTTTTCACCGTCTTTTACCCACCTCCTAGGAGAATTTGAAAATTCATATAAAAATTAATTCTACCACGTCTATGAATTGAATTTAAAAAATTTGAGAGACATGGTTAATATCAAGGAGTAAAATGCAGTTCAATAATATAAAAATATTTTTTGGTTAATAATAACTTTTTATTTTTATTTACCGTGGTTAATAGTAAATAGGGTAATTAAGGGTAAAAATGATATTGTTATTACCCTAACACATTTCCTAATTCTATTGGATAAATATAATTAGACCAAAAAAAACCTTAGGAAAAATATATGAACCGCTTGGGTCCACTTGGATTAGATTATAACATTCATTATTATTTTATTTAAAGAAGATTTAAAAGAGTTAAAATCAATGTTTAATAACTAAAACATTATTAATATAGGGATAAACATAAGATAAATTAGACTATAAATATTAATTATAAAGATAAATATATTTCCTACATAATTTTGTTTTATTTATATTTTTTAGACATTAAATAATGTAATTTATTAATGACACAATGATGATGTAGTAAATACCTAATAAATGAAATATTAAAATAAATGATATTATAGATATCCAAATAAATGTAATTTGAGACTTTTTATGAATTAAACTAATTTTATAGGTTAATATGACATATTAGAGTTGGTTAGATGAACGTTTTTCAAAGTAATAATGCTGTTATGAATTTAGCAAAAACAAAATACCAAATAGTTTCAAAAATGACATAAAATTATTTTTTAATAAATATTATATTATTAATTGATATTCTATTCTTAAAATTCCATGGTTCGTTCAAAGGACTTATATAATGATATTTGTATCATTGATGAACCACTTGAAGTTTTTTTTGGATGTATATAGTATGTTTATTAACCATATAATATAAAAATACAAAGAGACGTGAGAAATGTCAAACTATTTAACTAAGAGTTAAATCTAAAAGATAAAGATAATAATGTGACCCAAACCCATATAAAACCTATTGGTTGAGTGGTTTTAGACCCATCAACACATTATCCTTTAAATAATCCAATTTTGTGCCATTATAAATCGAAATTAATTTTATTATAAAATAATATTTGTAGCTTTTCCTAAGGTGCCTCTCACCCCTCTTATAAAAGGGCACTCCCCCTTCTCTCTAATTCACCCCTTCAAAGCCATTTGGATCAGCCAAACTCTACCCAAATACCCTCTCAAATGTCCTCCATTCTTCTTGGAGGCCTTCCTTTAGTTATAAATTCATCCTAAGGAGCCCTTTTGATCAAATCAAAAGGAAGAACCTGAAAAAGAGGTAAATATCTCAGCACCTCTTTCAAGTTCCTTTCTTCTTCCACTTCCTATTTCTTTGTTATTTCCATTATAAAATAATAACTCCAGTATCTTATATATGTATTGATGTTATTATAAATATGGTACATACAAATTAATTATTCTATCCATCCTTTGAATAAAATGTCACCATACGTGCGTACGTACGGCTTAACGTCTCCACGTCGTGGAGTAATTGTTATTCAATACATTATTATTTGGATGGGTATAATAATGTTGTGTAATTGATGTAAATATTAAATATAACATGATAATTATTATGTATATATGATATACCATCCAATTATATATTATTTTAATATCAATAGAATGATATTCTCGCTCGTGCGTACGTACGGATTATCGTCTCCACATAGCGATGAGATTCATTCTCCATCGTATCCATTCAAGACTAATTTTTATTGGATGATTAAAAATAATGTTTAAATACTTTATATAATTTTGGATATTAATAAGATACATCCCATCCATAAAAAATATGACTCACATAACAATTAATATAATAGAATATGAATCTGTTAACACCTAAAACGACGACAATACTTAGATATTATTAACAAAGAAATATTAAAAAATCATATATGATATCATATTAATGGGTATGATTTTTTTATAATTTAATAAAAATAATTTTATATAGGAGTTTAACCTACCCTAGACCAAGGAAAAGTACATGGTAAGGGTTAGTTTCACAATCTCTTCATTATCTGAGGTTGTTTATACGTAATTATCTATTGGGTCCTATTTACCATCCACATCCATATTTCTTAAAAATGTACTTCAAAACATTCTTACTATTTCATATACTATGGTTTAAAGTCATTTATACCCTTGTTTGACTTTTTATAAGATTTCTATAATGGAATCTTTCCGTTGTTTTCTAAATAAGTTCCTTTATAACCTTTTCACCAAAATTAAGGTAAGAATGTCTTTTTTTAACTTATACGGTAGGTGTGGCTATTTTCCACCATTATTAAATCATCAAAGCTTCCCTTAAAATCCTATAATAATATTTTATAATTAATGTTATATTTTATAATTATTTGACTTTTAAATTATTTCAAAAAAATAGATATTTCTCTCAAATAGTTTTGGTTTCATATTTGTCAACATCATTTGATGGATTTTAAACGTATTTGAAGTTGATTTATTACGATAAAAAAATTCAATATTGTATTGAATATTTTGTGATATGCTTGACTGTGGATGTGTTATTTTTATACCATTCGTCATTTATGGATAATGTATTGACATTTTGTATGCTAGTTTTAATATTAATGTTTATGTTATCTTTAAACCTATTCATGTGAGGAATGCATTGGACTTAGTAAGTGACAGGTGGAGACCTCTATAGCTCCTTGATGCATCGGTAGGTCTAATGAGACAAACTAGTGTCTTGGCACAAGGCCTTGACAAAATCGTATTCGTAGTCTTGACACAAGGCCTTGACTATGGGGTTATGAAAGTCTGGCATTATGGATTCCATCATTATGAATGTGGTTATTGATATTTCATGTGATTATTCGACTAGTAGAATATCTATGTGAATAAGTAAATGGATTTATTTCATTTAATATTTTCCATATTATGATGAAGTTCAGGTTTAAAAGTCTTTTTTTTAGTTATACATTTCCTTAAATGTTTATGATTATTTATGAAAGTTTTCTCTATATTGTTATCTTTACTGAGCATCTGAGCTCACCCCTTTCAATGTTTTATTTTTCCCAGGATGTGAAGAAGTATTTTATGTCTGACCTACAGGGATAGTCTGAGGGGATATGAGTGTGGACTATGTAAATTATGTTGTTGTAGTTTTTCACTTTATCATGTAATGTAAGACTTATGAATGTATCTAGTGTTTCCAAGGCTAATAAACTAATCTGTCTCTTGAGACTTGATCTTTTGTGATCATGCCAATGTTATATAATAATGCACCGACTCTGAAACAGTATGTTCTAGACAATAACTTAGAGATAGTAACTTTGAGACCATAAACATGAAATAATAACTTTTAATACATTTAACTGTTGAACTGTAAGATTTAGACAACAATCTTAAGATATTGACTTGTGAAACCATAAACTGTGAAACAATATTTCGTGAAATAGTACACTTAATACTTATTATTTATCATTCCCAATTCATGTATGATGTAATATATTATTTCAGAATTTAATGGTTAAGTGAATATATCTGCAAGCTAATATTCACTTCCAATAAATTCCAAAGTGATATCACCTTTTTGATAAATATCTCTCAAAAATTGATGTCTTACATCAATATGTATGGTCCTAGATTGATAGATAAGATTTTTTGAGATGTTAATAGCACTTTTTTTGTCACATTTTATAGGTACATGCCTGAATTGATATCCATAGTCAAGTAATTTTTGTTTCATCAACAAAATATATGCACAATAACTACCAGCATCTATGTACTCAGATTCAGTAGCATATAATGAAATGGAGTTTTGTTTTTCACTACACCATGATAATACTGACTTTCCTAAAATGTGACATGTTCCAGATGTTCTTTTTCTATCTAACCCAAAATCACTAAAATCAGAAACATAATAACAAACTAAATCAAATGATTGTCCTCTGGGATAGAACTATCCTGGATTGGGTGTATGCTTGAGGTATTTTAACATAAATTTAACAACATTTTAATGAGATTCCTAAGTGGTTTCTTAAAAATGATCACACATACATACACTGAATATAATATTAGTCCAACTAGCATTTAAGTGGAGTAAGCATTCAATCATTCCTTTGTATGGGGCTTGATCAAAATAATTTCCATCTTCATTAATATCCAACATACAAGTAGTACTCCTTGGATTGTCATTACTTTTAGTGATATCCAGTCCAAAACATTTTAGAATATCTCTAGTATATTTTTTTCGTTTAAAATAATACCATCATTATATTGAATGATTTTAAATCCAAGATAAAATTTTAGTTCACCCATTAAACTCATTTCAAATTTTTTGGCATCATTTTAGAAAATTCAATACATAATGAATTTTTTGAATATCCAAATATAATATTGTAACTCCCCAGCCCTAGTTACCCAGAGTCGGTGCATTATTACATAACATTGGCATGATCACAAAAGATCAAGTCTCAAAAGACCGATTAGTTTTATTAGCCTTGGAATAACTAGATACATTCATAAAGTTTACATTACGTCAGAAAGTGAAAACTACAACAACATCTTGTCTTCATATCCCCTCATACATTCCCTGCAGGTCATTCATAAAATACTTCTTCACATCCTTGGAAAAATTAAAACATCGAAAAGGGTGATCTCAGATGCTCAATAAGGATAACAATATAGTGGAAATTTCATAAATAAACATAAACATTTAAGGCAATTTATAACTAAAACAAAAGCCTTTTAAACTTGAACTTCAGCATAATATGGAAAAAAATAAAATGAAATAATTCCATTTATATATTCACATGGATATTCTACTAGTCGAATAATCAGATGCAATTACAATAACCACTTTCATAATGATGGAATGCATAATGCCAGACTATCGTAACCACGTAGCCAAGGCCTCGTGCCAAGACTACAAATAAGATTTTGTCAAGGCCTCATGCCAAGACACTAGTTTGTCTCATGAGACCTACCGATGCATCGAGAAGCTATAGCGGGCTCCACCCATCACTTATTAAGTCCAATTAATTCCTCATATGAACAGGTTTAAACATAACATAAACATTCGTATTAAAACTAGAATACTAAATGTCAATACTTTCTCCATAAACCATGAATGGTATAAAAATAACACATCCACAGTCAAAAATATCACAAAACCTTCAATACAATATGGAAATTTTGTATCATAATAAATCACCACCAAATAACCTTAAAATCCATCAAAGGGTGTTAACATAGATAAAATCAAAACTATTTGAGAGAAATATCTCTTTTTTTGAAATCATTGAAAAGTCACACATTTATAAAGGAATTAATTTAAAAGAGATTTTTGAATCAAAGTGTCCCATACCACTTTGAAAATTTTGAAAAGAAATATCATTTCAAAACATTAATGTCCATATAAATAAATCCTTAAAATCATTTTGAAAACATGGACACTAATTAAAAAGATTTAGAAAGATAAATCTTTTAAGCATTTAAAATTCTGATCTTGATAAAGAGTACCTTTCACAAATTCTTAAAATATTAATTTTGAAATCATTTAATAGTCACATAATTATAGAATAAAACATTTACTTTCAAAATATTCTTATAATCATGTCAGGGAAGCTTCGACGATTTTATAACAGTGGAAAATAGCCACACCCTCCGTATAAGTTAAAGAAAAGACATTCTTACATTAATTCTGTCGAAAAGGTTAAAAAGGACCTTGTTTGGAAAAAGACGGAAAGATTCCTTTATAAACTTCTTATAAAAATTCAAACAATGGTATAAATGACTTTAACCTATATTCTGTAAAATATTAAGAATGTTTTGAAATACATTTTTAAGAAACATGGATGTGGATGATAAAGATGTTCCAGTAGATAATTACATATAAACAACCTCAGATAATGAAGAGATTGTGAAATAAACCCTTAACTTGTACTTTTACTTGATTGAGAGTAGATTAACCTCTTGTATAATGATGAAATAGTAGTTATTAAATTATACTAGAATCATATACATTAATATGATATCATATATGATCTTTTAACATTGCTTTGTTAATAATATCTTAGTATTATCGTCATTTTGGGTGTTAACTTACTCGTTTTCTTTTATATTTTTTGTTACATAAGATGTGTTTTTTATGGATAGGTTGTATTTTACTGATATCCAGAATGATATCAAGTCTTTAAACATTATTTTTAACCATAAAATGAAAATTATTATTGAATGGATACGATGGAGAATGAATCTCATCGCGTTCGTGGAGACGGTAGTCCGTACGTACGCATGAGCGGCAATATCATTATTTTGATATTAAAATAATATATAATTGGATGGTATATCATATATACAAAATCATTATAATTTTATATTTATTATTTACATCAATTACACATCATTATCATACCCATCCAAATTATAATGTTTTGAATAACAATTACACCACGACGTGGAGACGGTAAGCCGTACGTATGCATGTAAGGTGACATGTCATTCAAAGGATGGATAGAATATTGAATATGGTTGTACCATATTTATAATTACATCAAAGTATATAGAATATATTGGAGTTATTATTTTAGAATGTAAATAACAAATAAAGAAGAAGTTGAAGGAGAGAGAAACTAGAAAGAGGGTGGTGAAAACATTACCTCTTCTTCGGGTTCTTCCTTTTGATTTGATCAAAAGGGCTCAAGATTGGCTTTATGACAAAAGGAAGGCCTCTAGGATTAAGGGAGGATAGTTGAGATGGTATTGGGGCAGAGGTTGTCCGAACCAAAAGGCTTTGAATGTATGAAGAATTGGTTAGAAGTGGTGTCCTTTTATAAGGGGAGGAGGGGCTCATTAGGAAAAACTTAAAGTATTAATTTATAATAAATTAATATTCGGTTTCTAATGGATCCAAAGTGGATTATTCTGTAAATACCTATAAAATTCAAGGGAAATTTTTTTTCTTAATTTTCTTTGGGATTTTACAAGAACGCAGGTTCTGGCAGCACCTGATTCCGAGGCCCGGTGTGCCCGGAATCATTTACCGAAGTTTAGCTCGGGTACGTTCAGTGAACGAACGAGCGGGTTTTTCTAACTTTTGATCTGGTGCTCGGAATTGAAATCTGAGGGAACCAATGAAACTGCAACGCCGATAATTGCTTAAGAAGACCTTTATTGGAGTTGTGTTTTCTCGGGAGGAGTTGTTAAATATTAGGGAATTAAATGTTAGGTAAAATAAATTGTGTGCAATTTATTTTATCCATGGTAGTTTAATTGTCTCATGGGAAGTTGTTCGTGGGGCCCACAACCACCCAACTTCCCATGTGAGGTTATGAGGGAGGTGGGTCCCACTCAAGCCCCCATCTTCCAAATTCCCTAACTCCTCACCTCCCACATTAATTCATGCCACCTAAAGACTAATTAATATGATAACTTAAGGTCAATTAATTAAGTATGTTAGGTTTTGAATTTTGTAATTTTGAAAATCCTGGAATGAGTAATAAAATAAGGCAACGCTTATTTTATTATTGTTGTTTGGTTGTGCGAGGGGATTTTGGAGAGGATTTTCTCTAACTCTTTAAGAACATCTTCTTCCTCGTCGAAGAACGCGAAGAAAACCGAGCCTTTGATGAAGAACTCTGTCATCGCAAAGGGGAGTTCGTCACACCGTCTTCTTCCCTCTCCACAGCCGGTGAGAGATGCCATCCTCGAAGATCGATGACGCGACGCCGACGATTCTCTTTTCCGCGAAACCTTCTCCCGCGACGTTCTTTTCCGCGACGAATCAACAACGCTTGAGGTAGGGGTTAATTTCATCTTCGTGAATACTTTCGTCGCCGTTAATCATTTCCTAATTGATCCGCTTGTTATCGTAATAACGGGAGGAGTTCAGACCGCACGAACACGGCCGACCCTCCTCCCCCCTTGATGCTTGATTTTTTTGCGGCACGAGCAAGGCAGCGCGATGCCATTGCACCGCGCGGAAAAAATGAAGTATGGGCGGAGAAGCGTGGCGCCATCACACCACGCCGTTGAAGTCGAACAAAGCTGCAGTGCCGTCACGTCGCGCCGGAGAACCTTGAAGAGGCCGCGACCGGAGTGGGGCCGCGATGGAGGGGCACGACGTCGTCATGCCGAGCAGATCAGACAAGGCTGCGGCCTATGGCCACGGTGGTGCTGGGGAGGGGCGGCCGGCTTCCGGCAGCTAGAGCAAGGAGGCGGGACCTGCAGGGGGGTCCCGCGATGACCCACCGGCCGGCCAAGCCGGCCGGTTACCATAAAGGACGGGGGTCGAAACCCCCAGCTGGCTACAAGAGTGGCCCCCCCACGTGGGGGCCGCATTTTGTCAATTAGGGGGCAGCGCGCCCCCCTGTTCCGCTCAGCTCAGCCAGCCAAGCAGGCCACGCGGGCCGCGCCAACGCGGCAGGCCAACCGGCCGCCGGGCGGGACCGCGCCCAGGCCGGGCTGGGCCGGGCCGGGGCCCACCAGCTAGGCCGGTTCATGCCCAAACAGACCTAACCCAGACCCGGTTTGGGTCGACCTAGTTCGGGCCGACCCAGGGGGTCTCGGGTTGGGTCGGTTCGGGCCCAAAACCCCCATTTTCAGACCTCTTTCGGTCTTTTGCCCATAACATGGGTTACGGACCTCCGATTGTCGCACCGTCAGTTGCGATGCGATCCTTGGATCGAGACGGTCGTTTAGGTATATTACACTCAAGGTTTTAGAGAACTTTGGGTTTTTCTGGGTTGGTTCAAATACGAAACCAATCGGGCCCTCGGAGCGGAAACGCTTATAACTTGAACTACGGACGTCTGATTGATGTGTCGTCGACTCTGATAGATTTCTCTTAGTGAGAAGGACCTTTTGGCTTACTTTTCTTGAGTTTTGGACATAGTTTGATTAAGTCTGGGTTGGTTTTGACTTAAAAACCAACCGGGACCCTGAATAGAAAAAGCCAATAACTCTCAAACCGGGCGTCCAGTTGATGCGTCGTCTGTCACGTTGAGTTCCTGTTGACGATACAGAACTTTGGGATACATCAACTCCGGACTTCATGTCAGTTGATGTATAATCCCCTCGGCTCGTGGAGTAGACCCTCCCTGAACGAGCTTGCTGTGTGCGGGAACCCTAGAGCTGGCTGTGACTGCGACGACAATGACGACTATACAGAAATTCTCCATGGATTCGACAACGACGACTACAGCACTCAGTGATCCTATGTGGATTAGTGATACCGATCCTATGTGGGTCAGATCCTGTGTAGGTCAGCGCTCAGCGTTCTTGTGTGGGCCAGTCCATACCGATCCTGTGTGGGTCAGATCCTGTGTGGGTCATTGCGGGGGTTAGTACATATCGATCTTGTGTGGGTCCGATGGCTTAGATGAATCAATGGATACATCTGATAATCTCTATCGTCTTACGAAGAATTATTCCTATGTGAGCTGAGTCTTTACAACCAATCTTTATCTTCGATATGATTGACTTGATATCCTGTGTGGATTACGTTATGTTTTCCTGTGTGGAATGGGTTGTACTTGGGCTCAGATGTTGGAGTTGAACTAGAATTGATGACTTAGGTATATGTATGGGAATATACCCAAGTAGTGTCAAATGTTACTTCGTGATTGTATCTTTCCTTTGTGAATTACCCTTTTTGGATTCTGGGAGACCTTCGGGGGTCTCGGGGTCCCTACTGAGTAGTGTATACTCACCCCTGCACGGGCTATGCCCGCACTACGTTGTGTTGGATGGAGACGACGGACAACGCTGGTCGTGGCTGAGGCTTGTGGAGAGTGTCGGTACCTAGAGGTGGACCACTGGTCGGGACGTACACGGAGCGGACGGCTGGACCCGTGAAGCTGTGGAGACTATCTGTACCCACCCATCAGGTGGGGCTTCCAGTGACGGATCGACGTTGCAGCTTTACTTACAGTTGTTGTACTTTCTTTCCAGTTGTACTTTACTTTCTGTTTGGGTTTGTATTCTGGCCCACTTAATTTCCTACACTTACTATTGTACCTGGTTTTTACTTATCGTTTACTTCTGTTTGCTTACTCTTTGGTGTTTGTTTACTTTTCAAAGGCAATGTCTTCCCCTTTTTATCGGGATTTATGCCTTAGTGCTAGTAACCAGCCCCTGGCCTATGGAAGGCGGGCTTGGGGTTGTCACGGCACGGGAACCAAGGATGGGTCATGATATATTCAAAGTATAAGGTGGTTATGGGTCGAAATATTTCAACCAATAGATTTTAGACATGTTTGGGTCATTATATTAACCTTATCTTTTAGTTTTAACTCTTAGTTAATTAGTTTGACATTTACCATGTCACTTTGTATTTTTATATTATATAGTTAATAAACTTACTATATACATCCAAGAGACCCCCAAATGGTCCATTAATGATACACCTATCATTATATAAGTCTCTTGGCTGAACCTTAGATTTTTAGTAATTTAATATCAATTAATAATATAATATTTATTTAAAAAACTCTTTTATGTCAATTTTGACACTATTCAGTATTTTGTTTTTTTCTAAATTTATAACAGAATTATTATATCGAACCTAATTCATTTAATCAACCCTAACATGTCATAGTAACCTATAAAATTCTTGTAATTCATTAAAAGTCTCAAATTATATTTATTTTTGTTATTTATAATATCAATTATTTTAATATTTCACTAATAAGGTAATTACCGCATCATCATTGTGTCATAAATAAAATAGATTATTTAATGTCTAAAAATTATAAATAAAATACCATTATATAGGAAATCTGTTTATATTTCTAATGAAGATTTATAATCGAATTTATCTTATGTATAACCCTGTATTAAAAATGTTTTAGTTATTAAACATTGATTTTAACTCTTTTAACACTTCATTGAATTAAATAATAATAAATGTCCTAATCTATTCCAAGTGGACCTAAATGATAATATTTTATTCCTAAGGATGTTTTTGGTCGAGATACACTTTTTCAATAGAATTAGGACATGTGTTAGGGTAATATTAATATCATTTTACCCTTAATTACCCTATTTACTTTTTACTGTGGTAAATAAAAGTAAAAAGTTTCTATTCACCAAAACTTATTTTTATCTTATTGAACCGCATTTTACTCCTTGATTTTAATTATGCCTCTCGGATTTTTGAAATTCCAATCAGAGAAGTGGTAAAATTAAGTTTTATGTGAATTTGCAAATTCTCCTAGGAGGTGGGTAAAAGACGGTGAAAAGTTCAATAAAATTTTTATATATCTAAAATTATTATAAACTGACTCTAATGAATTACGTTGAAATAATATAGGTATTATATATCTATTTTGACCTAAAATAAATTTAAATTAAATAAATAATTATTTAAATAAAAATTCGGTTTTAAACTATAACTCAGTGTTTTTCACTATTCATCAAAAATTGAAAGTTTTCATAAAAATACCAAAAATTCACCCTAGGATAATTTTGATATTCAGAATCCAAAAATGAATTTTGTTTTACCAAATTCAAAACATATAACTTTAATTTATTAATTTAAAATTAAATACCATTGTCAAAACCAAAAGGCATATTTTTAAGAAATAATAACTATCAAAAGCTTGACACTTGTTTATGTCCAATTTCAAAGTGAAATTACTTAAAATTAACAGTATTGGATTAAATGGTAAAAATATAATATATTTTTACTTATAAACCATTAAAATTTATAATTTAGCACTATAAATTATTTTGATTAAAAAAGTTGTTTTCAGTTAAAATATAGTATTTTTCACTATTCACCCAAATATGAAAGTTATCAGAAAAACACCAAAAATTTATTGAAACTAAATTCTTATGTATTTATTCTAAAGAAGAAGTTTATTTTGTTAAATTTAATATATTAATGTTTCAAATATTGGATTTAAAAAGGGTTCACCATTAAAAGACGGTAAAAGAGCATTTTTTGAAAAATACGTCTTTTATCTGAAAAAAATGAATTAGTTCTTACATTATGTCTAAGAAACTCATAAAATAGATTTTAAAATTATAAGGATTATATAATGTTCAAAATTCAGTTAATACTATTTTTAACTGCTTTTGAATGACTAGTTTGGTAATCTTGTGGTGCGCTTGAACTCGGTGTTGTGGGTAGTGCAAGTTATTGAATTACTTTGATGAAATAATGTACTATGAAATCTTAGGGTGTTACAAATATCATCTAAATAAATTTGAACAACTAAATATCATTGAAAAATAGTTTTATAAAAAGTGTAGGATCAGCTAATCCTTTTGTAAAACTATTCGAAATAACAAATGTACTTAATCTATCATATCAATCTATTGGAGATTTTTTTAAACCATATAATGATTTTGGTAATTTTAAAACACAATTTTGAATATGAGGATTTTTAGAACCCACGGTTTTCTCAACAAAGACATACTCAGCTATATACCCATTTGGGAATGCACTCTTATCATCCAATTGATTTAGTTTGAAATTAATATGTGCAACATAAGCATGCATAATTCTGATGGCTTCAAGTTTAGGTACTAGTGAAAAGGTTTACTGATAGTCATTTGCTTCTTCTAGTCTATATCCTTATGTAACAAATCTAACCTTGTTTCTAACTATGTTTACAGATTCATCTACATTATTTCTAAACACCCACTTAGTTCCTATTGTAAATGTGTCTTTAGGTCTGTCAAAAAGATTCCAAAACATTGATCCTTTCAAAATGATTATGTTCTTCTTGCATAGTCATCACCCAAAATTCATTATTGATATCATAATTAATGTTTTTTGGTTCTTATTGTGACAAGAAGACTTGATGGTCAACATGATTTCCAAGAGAATTTCTAGTTTGAGTTCCTTTATCTAAATCTCCTACACATGCATCTAAAGGTTGGTTCATAAGATTTCTAACAACTTTAGAAAAAGAAGGAGTAGTGACTTCAGGTTCTTTAACAGGTTTGGGTTCATTATGACTTGAATCTGATGAATTTCTAGAACTGAATGTTTTCATAGACTCCTTTATAGGATGGTTATAGGATTTTGAATTAATTTCCAGATTTGACACACCATCCTCTAGGTTCTCTAGAGTCTACTTAGGCTTATGTGTATTTGTCTCATCAAATTTGACATGGAAAGACTCTTCCACCCAATCAGTTCTTTTTTTAATCACTATGTAGGCATTACTAGATATTTAATATCCTAGAATGATTTCTTCATCACTCTTGGATGTGATTTTATCTAGATTTTCCTTAGTTTTAAGGATATATACTTTTTATCCAAATACATTAAGTAACTTACTTTGGGGTTTCTATTATTCCTTAACTCATATGGAGTTATTTTAAGAATAGGTCTAATCAACACACTCTTAATAATATATCAATCTTTATTTATAGCTTCAGCCAAAAAATAAAAAGGTAAATCATATTAACTATGCATGGTTCTTGCCATCTCTTGCAAGGTTCTATTTCTTGATTCTATAACTCCATTTTATTGGGGGTGTTCTAGGGGATGAGAAATTATGAATATAGCCTTTTTTTGAGAAAAATGATTCATACTATGGATTTTCAAACTCACATCCATGAACACTAATTAAATATTTAATTTGAAGTCCACTAAGATTTTATACAGTTTTAGTATATTTGATGAAATGAGACCTGGCTTCACTTTTGTGAGCTCAAAAGAGAGTCCATGTATATCTAGAAAAGTCATCTACATGAACATAAACATAGTGATTCAGATTTAAAATTAAAACTCTAGATGGTCCAAATAAATCCAACTAAACTAATTCGAGAGGTTGAGAAGTTTACACATCATTCTTTGGTTTGATGAAAATTTTGTGTTGCTTTCCCTTTTGACAAAGAGTACACACTTTATGTTTTGGAAACACAAGTTTGGGTATATCTTTGACATTGATTTTTCAAGTTATCTTACTAAGAGAGTGAATATTATAGTGGCATAGTCTCCAATGCCAAAGCCATGAAACTTTGTGAAATACACTTAAACATGAATCATTTTGAGAAACTAAATAATATAAGTTAACAAAGTATACATTTTCATTTCTTAATACAGAAAATACCAAATCATTTTTTTGAATTAAAAACATTGCAAGCATCATTTTCATATTAAACATGAAATCCATCATCAAATAGTTATAAATACTAAGCGGGTTATATTTCAATCCCGTAATAAAGAGTATTATGGATATTAAAACAGTGTTAGAGTTATCGATTTGGCCAAGTCCCATGTTTTTTCGGTTAGCATTGTCACCAAAGTTGACATGTCCTCCATTAATTTTTATTAAGTTCTTGATGTATGAATTTTCTTCTTTCACGTGTCATGAACAACCACCGTCCAAGTACCATAACCTCTTACAGGATCTATTTATGAGATTTTCCTACAAAATAGTCCAATAAAAACAATCTTTGGTACCCATAATTGTTTGGGTCTAGTAATATTAGTGACTAGTAATTTAGGAAACCACATATGCCTCATAGGTTTCAAATAAGCATTATGTAAAGTGCTTGAAAAATAAACTCTATTTGGTCTCAAAAATCATGAAACAATTGAGAGTGTATCATAATTTGACCTAGCTGAATGTTTTCCTAAACTAGGAGTAAAGTTTTATGTCCTAGATTTAGAAACAAAATTGGCTTCCAATGTATCTTTTACTCGCTTTATATCCAATACCATTAGTATATTTCGGAGCAATCTGTTTTCCTAGCATTTATACCAATGTATCTTTTCCATTAGTAAACCATTCAATGTCTTTTTTCAATTGTTCATTAGATAGATTTAGTGAATTATTTTATTTAAGTAATTGAAAATTTTTCTTCCTTTATATAGTGAGTTCCGATTTAATAGTTGAGGTAAGAGCATACTATTTTTTTAAAGACATGTATTTATCATTTAGTTCATTACATGTCTCTTCAAGCATATTATATTACTCAAACATTTATTCTTTATATATATTTTCATGATTTCATTCATCTCTAGAATAATAGTAATTGTGTACAGGAGATTCCAGTGTTACCTCTGATGTGTTTTTCACAAAACACATATTGGTTTTGTTAGCCTGTTCATCATGGGAAGATTCTCATTCACATGAACTGTCCTCAAAAGCACTCTACGTTGCTTTCATTTCCATTTTATATTTTTTTCATTGTCATCATATTTCTTTTTGTACTTGATCTTGGGAAAGTCAGCCTTTACATTCCCCTTTTTCTTAAATTCATAGTATACTATCTCATCAGACTTTTCACATCTTTTCCAATCCTTATACTAGCTTCCCTTTTGATCATACCTTCCGTTGAAGTTAAGATTTCAGAAAAATTTATTCTTCTTGTAAATTTTTTTAAATCTTCGAAATAATTGAGCCATATCATCATTATTGTTAGGTGATGATTTTTCACTTCTGTAAATATCTATAGAGACTTCCAATTTCCCTTTTTCTTTGTGTTTGGAGGTGGTGGTAAAAAATGAAAAAGATTTTCACATGGGTTCATCCTCCTCTTCCTTGTGGAATTTCCACTCCTATTCATACATCATTAGTTTCCCAATGAGTTCTTTTACAGGAAACTTGCAGATGTACCATGACTCTATAATAGAGACAGAGTTTCCTCTCTATCTATCAAGTAGGCATTTGAGAATCCAAATTATTTGTTACTTGGTAGTGACTTCTCTTCCAAGAGAAATCATTGTGTTGAAAATTTCGTTGAACCCGAGATACATGTCAGAAATAGGATCATCAGGTTTCCTTTTAAATTTATCATATTTAATAGTATAACTATTAAGTCACATTTCTTTTACAATTGATGTTCCTTCATGTGAAATATATAATGTATCTATAATTTCATGGGTAGATTTACATGCATAAAATATGTTAAATTCCTCATCTCGTAAAGTGATATATAAAGAATTCATGGCTTTGAAGTTTTTATTGTAGGATGTCATGGTTGGGTCATCCCAAGTGATTCTATCACTAGTAGAAATATTATACTCATCTATAATTTATGACCAAATATCAAAAACCCATACTTTCTAAAAACATTTTCATTTTAATTTTTCTTTGGGAATAGTTATTTCAATTAAAGAATGGTGGTCTGTTTGTTGCATAAACATCCAGTCTATTATCCATAATAATGAAATACATCAAAAGATATAGAAAATTTGGGATTAACAAGAATTTACAAATCTTTAAAGTACAAATAAAATCACATTTTAATAGGTTTAAAAATAGATTCTTAACGGGAATAACAAAAACCTTTGATAACAAATATTTGTTGGAGTAGAGTACTCAAGTGGGGGGGAGAATTGAGTATCTGTAGAATTTTTTTAAAATTTGTCTTAAAAAGGTTCCCTGATAAAAATAAATACAGCCTAGTTAATCAAAGTAATACGATTATGAATGTTTAACTGTTCAAAGAACTTCTTAGAATATTGATTAATTCTTTGTAATCTCAATATTAGTTATTGTTGTTACTTTTGAAACTATTCTAATAATGAAAAATAATTATATCTTCTGTCCAAGATTATCTATAAAAGTAAATCTAGTGATTTTTGAATTATATAGTAAAATAGAGAAAACTAAATTAAATAACACAACAGAGATAAAAAAAAGTGGTTCAATCTAATCCCGAGACCTAATCCACCCCACTTGGTGATCACCTGTCACGAATACCTTTATATTATTAAACTTGATCCACACCTTGTATTGGGTTAAAAAACAATGCATATGACTATCTAGGTCACACGACCTCATCCAAAGTTCTTCATGGGTATAAACTAATATGTCACACAAGGACCTCATCCACATTTATCTGTGGGAATAAAAATGTGTAAAAAGATATGATAGGATGGATATCTTGAATCCCTTATATTAGTACAGGATACAGTGTGTGTTTTAATAAAGACCCACACACACACACACACTGATCGAAAGAAAAAAACAATACACAACATAGAAAAGATGATGAGATATGGTTATATGTGCTCTGAGTGTTATTTCATGCTGCTCTGGACATCTAGGATGAAGCAGAAGCAAGAATTTGGTCCTCTTGCGACTAACAGAGTGTTGAAAGTCTGGTTCTCTAGTTTCTAGTTAGATCTACCACGTCTTCTTCATTAACTTTTTATTTCGAAGATGTTCATGTATCTCATCTATGGTATTCCATATTTTAGATTTTTGAATTATTCATGTGTTCTTTAGATGTATCTGGTGGCATGTGTTAGTCTTTGTCTCAGGAATTATTGCACTTCTACTTCTCTACCACATGTTTGTTTATTTGGGGCACGCTTTTCTCTTTATTCTTGGAGTGCATGTGTTGGAGCCGAAATGATGCATGTATTCTGCACCTCATTCCTCAAACTGTCCAGATACATGTCTACAAAGAAATATTAGTTATGTTAGTTCATTTAAATGACTCAATATAATAGTTATAAATTCAATTGAAAACGACAAAACATATTAAAGAACAATGCCGCTGTCTATCTGGAAATAGTGTCACTAGGAAACAATGTCACCATGAAATGATATCTTCTTCTTTGCCTTTGAGCAGTGATATATTAATGATGGAATAGTTGTATAGAGATCAGAAACTGTAATCACACATGTGGTTTTAGGATCACGTTGTCTGGGTCACAGTGTCTGGGTCACGCTGTCTGGGTCACAATGTCTGGTCTAGATTTCTGGGTAACGGTGTTCGGTCACAGTGTCTGGGACACGATGTCTGGGTCACTTGCTAGAAAACTAGAACCGGTGGTAGACTCATGGTTTCTCAGACTTAGTCATATATTTGTATATAGACTTAAGCAGTAATATTCACATAATGAATTATACTTAATCAATCATGAAAGAAATCATTATATAGAAAAGATAAATATAGTTTACAATAATCAAAAATGATTTATAGAAATTAAGTTATTGAGAATATTTGTGTACAGTATAATGAAATCAACCATCTTTACACAATACTTGAAATAGATTGAACAGGATGTATAGGATTTGTGATCATTAAAACTTGAATAAAACATGAGGAGTGTAACAAATTTCTCTAGTAATTCTTTAACTATCATTTGGAATTTTTAATTTTCTATCTTTTAAGTTGACTACATTGAGTTTCTATATTATTTAATTAGATTGAGAATTCAGTATAAGAGACTACAATAGATAGAAATACATTAACAATAATCCATTTAAATAAGATGATATAATTTCTATTGAACATATATAAATGTTTTTGGTGGGATACTGTTAAGTGTTGTGTTATTATACCTATACAAACGAGTCTTTAATCAAATTGATGTCCACTTTAGGACTATGGGTAAACTGAAACAACTAATACTACCTTAATGATAAGATTTAAAACAATAATAACGAACATGTAATAGTTCTTCTTTAAATTATATTCAATCTATTTGATCATAATTTATCATGTTTTTTAATTCACTTATGATCACTCACACATACTATCAATTTATATTTTATAATTTACATTCAAAATAGTTATACTTCTTTCTGGTCATGACTCCTTGATTCTAATGTCCAGACAATTCGGGTTGTGGCTCTTATAGTGTGACATTGGTTATGTAATAGTGTTGTGATTCTCTAAAAAAATCATGGTTTATTAGTTGTACATCAGCAAGAATAATTATTTTCTATGTAAGTTATTATTCCACATTAAAAATAGTATAGAGAATAATGTTTCAATAACATTTAATTGAGGAATAATAGTAGAGTATGTCCACTCTAGACTGAACTACTATTAAAATTTCCAATGTTTAGTCATTTGTTTTCGGGTACTAATAATCATTTTTAATTATCAATGATTATTCATTCATATCTTAAAAAAATTATTCTTGTCCATTCAACTCCCCACTATAGACCATATGTCATCACTATTTCAATAAAACACTTGGTATTAGAGGATAACCTTGTTAATTATATATTAACAATATTATTTCGTTTTATGATATCAAAAATATGGTATCAAGAATATATTCTTATTAGATATAGATTAGGTTATTTATAGTTTCTCATGATCACTTATTTGTTCTAAGACTCTTATTATAATAAAAAATATCTTTTTGAGATGATTGAAATTAATTTAAAAATTCATCGATTATTGAATAGAATCATCACATTAATCAAAATGAATATAGTTTTGGTAAATCTAAGAGGATGGATAAATTAATTATTTAATCATAGAATGGTGGTAAGACATGGTAAAACTATTGAAACTAACATAAAATGTCATGGTTACTCTTAAATTAAATGATGCTATAAAAAATATATTAAATTATAATGTAATAAATATTTTATATTTTTTAATTAACAAAGGTGTGTTTAGACATATATCTTCATATAGGGTAGCTAATGATACCTAAATGTACATACATGTTTCTCACATTGTCACAAATATGATTCTTAGATCAAAAAAATGAATGCCTCGAGTAGAGTTATTTGAATTTAAGATGGGGGAAGATTTAAGTAATAATAAAATATTCCACAGATTCACAATAATTATAAATTATATGAGTTCCCTTAGATGATATTTAGAGAACCCTATACCATATGAAATATTTTTATGATATTATCCCATGAAATGGAATAAAATAAAGGTTCTGATATATGAAAGTAATAAATTAAAGTATTACTAATTGGATGGTTTTAGTAGGTCAAGCCTTCAATATGAACATGAGTTAAATATTATTACATAAATAGACAATTTGAGAATAAAAGGTGATGCATTGAAATAACAAAAAAATGTTACATCGAACTCTAATAAATACAATTACTAGAAATTGAAAATAGATAAATTTTTAAAATAATCCATGGTATTTATAATCATATGAAGAGAAAGATAAATATATGATGTAACCTAGAAATGATAAAAAAATGATGATCAAAAAGGAATGAAAGGCACACCATTTAAGTATAATAGTGTTTCCAAACAATGTTTTTTGAATATAGTAAAAAGGGAAACATGAAAATATCTTATTAAAAATTAAACAAATGAAGAAAAGGATAACAATTGCACAAATTTGGTACATGCAAAAGATATATTGAGATTCACCAATGAATCAGATTACTATATTGAATAATTGTGTAAAACGGTGTCATATAATATATATTTGGTGGGAAAAAATATATATGATATTTTTTATGATTTATAATAATGTTATGGTATTAATTAATATACTAGGTTTATAGGTCTTATTATCTATATAAATATAATTAAATGCTTCAAACAAATTTTATAAGGATTGTGGAATTATATAAAATATTAAAAGATGAATATAAGAATCTTATTAAGGAAAAAAAATGTAAATATTGATTATTGTAATTTTGAAACTCATTTTATCGTTCAGATAAATTCTTATCTTTTTTTAGTGAAATTATTTATAAATATTTCCAAAATTTTAAATAAGAAATCAAAAATCCTAAAATTTCTGCTTTATGTTCAAAAATAAATATTTATGTAGATTTTTATTCTATTTAAAGTTTCAATAATACCATTATAATGTATATTCAAGTTTCAAAAGAACTATATCTATTTTTTTTTGATGTAATGAATCATTTGATAATATTATGGCTATGATGAAATCCAATAATTATAAATTTGGTTTTGGTTACAATCCACATATTCCTAAAATGTTCAAAATATATTTTGCTAAATGTTTTAAATGAAGTATTTCAAATATTAAATTATTTATATGTTTTATGTAATTTATTTATTCAAGTGAGTGTTCATTATGGATTCATCAATGTCTTGGTTAGACTATGTCTTAATTTTAAGAGAATTTATCTTATATATTACCCATGAATGATATTTCAAAATCTAAGTGAGAACAAAATAATTCATATTGAAACCCAATTGGACCCAAGATATAATTCATATGGAATGTGATTTATACATTATTACTGTATTCAAGAAAAATGAACTCATAGTTTAAATGATATATAATACAGTTTTAGAGGATACTACAGAAACATTATTTGAGAGCCATTGGAATTTTTGTCATATAATCAATTTGATGAAGGATATGCACCATTCATTAATTACTCAAAAGGCATGGTTATAGTAATTGGTCAAGTAGGCATTTCTAATACCATTTTACTATCCAATGTTCTAATCATTAATTTTTTTAATCATAACATGATTATTATTTCACAATAATGTTATGATGGGATGAGTGTTAAATTTGACGATAATAAATTTTTAGTCTTCAAAAAATAAAATTTTTAATTTTATTATAATTCAAATGTGTATTTTAATTCTAATATTTTTTATGAATTAACTAAAAAAATGTTATGAGTCTTAATTCTATCAAAATAAATAATATATTGTTACAGATGGGTCTTGTAAATGTGAAATTTTTTTTGTTAAAAAACTATCAAATAAAGGATATGTGAAGGAAAAAAATGATTTGAAAATTAGTAAGAGTTTTAATTGTGAGTCTTATTTATAAGGTAAAAGTAAAATAATAAGTTTTATATATCTTAATAATTATTAAACTAAAATTACATTAAAATAAATTCATTTATATTAATTTTCTCCTATAAATGCTGTTAGTTTAGAAGGTATGAAAATTTGTTTTTCGATTATTATAAATTCATGTAAATTTTCCTAAACTTGATGTATTTCTCATAAATGTGAAATGATTTATATATTCATTTATTTAAAAAGATGCTAAAATATAAAATATTTTGTTTAATTATTTATATTTGAAATGATAATGAAGGTGAATTTTTTACTTTTTAACTTGAAATGTTTTGTGAATAAAGTTTTTATTTTCATAATTTGTTTTTTTTCATATAACGCCAAAAAATAAATTATTTAAAATGAAAAAATGAACTATTATAGAAATGTATGGAACTAATTTTAATAAATATAGTTTACTTGTAGTTTTTTTTGGTTAATATATTAATATAACTTAGTAAATTTTATATTTTGTTTTTATTATGTTTTTTTAAAGAAAACCCCTTATGAATTATTTGATTGTAAATAATGAATATTGGTTATTTTAATGTTATTTGGGGTCAATTTGTTAGTTTAAAATATAATTTTAACATAGATAATTTTGATTCCAGAATTAATGATGGTATTTTTCATGGTTTTTCTAATAAAATGTAAATCATATCATGTTTATAACAAAGAATTTGTAGTTTTTGAGGGAATGATTCACATTATATTTTTAACAATTTTATGAATAAATATTCTTTTTTATAAAACTATCAAGAATAACTTTATGATTTTAATTCAGTGATGAAAGAAAGACGTATAATGTAACTATTTAGGTGGGGATTACTCCTCATAATGTTCTTATGTATTGGATGATTCATAATATCACTTGGCTAAAAAGATATTTTTAATATTGATTCTAAAATTAAGAATAAATTTTATGATTTATATTTTTATTAAAACTATGGTTCTGATTTTGATTGTTTGAATAATGATATTTTTTATGATTTTAATGATTTTAATATTATTACACCAATGAAATGTGATCTTAAATTGTTTTCTAGAAATAATTTTTAGTCATTTGTTGAACCCCCTATAAAAAATATTTTTATTGGAGATAAATGACTTTTTAGAAATATGTTTGACGAATCTTGTCAAATCATGAAAAATAAAGGTAATAATGTAGCTCAAGGTAATTTTCTAGAGGAAGGTATAGATTTTTATGTTACTTCTTTTGTTTGTTACTTATATTGAATATATTAAAATTTTATTATCTTTTGTTGATTTTCAATGGTTTGTGTTATTTAAGGTGGATTTTGAATGTGATTTTGTAAATGGTTTTATTTCTGAAGAAGTTCATGTTTATCAACATCCTGGTTTTGAAAATGAAAAACATATTAATCATGATTTTAAATTATCATAAGATTATTGGGGTCATAAACAAGAATCATTTAATTATCATAGTATAATAATTTAAATTTCATGAAATAATATTTCATTAATAGTAATGCAGAACATACATAATTCATGAAAGGACAATCAAATGATATTTTAATTGTGAAAATATATATTTATTACATTTTTTGGAGTCTTTATGTGACTTTTAATGGAAATAATTTTATAATTTTATGGATTAAAAATTTTATACTAATCTAGTTTGGGAAATGAATTATTTTATGAATTAAAATTAATAAAAGAAATAATGGGATATTTTTCAATTAATATAAATAAGATATTTTTGTAGATAATAATTTTTTTATTCTTTTAAATCAACTATAACCCCTATATGTATTTTTTGTAAAATATATTTTGGTATTTTTGTAAAATATTTTGATTCTAAAGTTCATAGAGGTATGATTGGAAGTTTTTTGTATTTAATTGTATTAAAACAAAATATTTTGTTTTAATGTTTTGTTTTTTTGCAATATTACAATATAATAATAGATATTCTCACTTAAAGTATTTTAAAAATATATTTTTTAAATTTCATAAATTGATTACAAATATTAGAATAAAAATTATTTTCATTTAATTATTTACATTCACTTTAATTTTGGAGGATACATAATTGATAGAAAAAGTACCCCGGGTTTGAGTCACATTCTTAGTAAATATATAAATTTTTGGATTTCAAGAAAATAAAATAATTTTTTGCTTTATCTAACACTGAGAATGAATATTTTTATACTACTTCATGTTTTTCTTGATCATTATGGATTAAAAAACATTATTTGATTTTGGATTTAATTTTGAAAAGATACATTTTTTGGTAGATAATACTTTTTCTATTATTTCACCTAAAACCCATTTTAAGAACTCTATAAATAATAATATTTATATGATATTCCATTTTATTAGAGATTGTTTTATTAACTGGGATACTATTTTAGAATAGGTTTTAACAAAATTTCATATGGATGTTTTTTTAATAAACCATTGTATTTTTCTAAATTTGAGGAAATCATATCTGAACATGTAAATATTGAAATTTATTTTATTAATATTACATTATTTATTATATTAAATGGTTATTTAATTATAAAATTTAACATTACATATAATTCTTCTTTTTTAAATTTAAATATTGGAGAATTTTTGAAAATATATCTTAATTTTATAATCTTTAAAAGATGGATATTTTTGGAGTTAAAGCGATTTCTCATCTAATTATGGAGTATATATATGTTATTTATATTTTATTATTAGAATATTATAAGATCCTCTAATATTATTTTTATTTTTTAAGGTATCAGTATTTGTGTAATTATTATTTTTTATTTTCTTGCAATTTTTATTTTATTTTTTTTAACTATTTACCATTATTTTTTTGGTTTTTAATTGATTTTGTATAAAATATATTAAATTTTTTATTTTTTATACATATTTCAATTACCATTACACATGTCATAAAAATCTATTACTACAATTCCATGAGTTTCAAAATTATGTTTTTTCTCTTATGATTGTTTTATTTACCATCACACACATATAATTTCACTCTTACGCAACTCACATAAACACATTCACAACTTCATGCTACCTTTTTTACATTTATACAACGTTTTTTACTCTTACACATGATTTATAACTTTTGTTCTACCCATCTATTATATTATTAGATTTATACATGGTTTAATGTACCCTTAAATGAGTTACATAATTCATACTACATTTATAATGTGTTATATATACCATTTTGTATGGTTTACAAAATATGTTACACTAATAAGCAATGAAATTTATAACCCCTATGAAACATATATACAATATATGTTACCCTTATATAGGCTATAAAATTTCAAAGTCACAATTATGCATTATAAAAAACACATGATACATTTCTCATGGTATTAAGATCATGTTCTTACCTATACACAAGAAATAAAATCTAATTGTTACCTTACATAGTTGGTATTTTTCATTCACAATATGAAATAAGCTATGTCTTCATGTTTCCCAGATATTTCTAATTATTCCATAAATATAGTAATTTTATTTTATTTATTTATTCCAAAAATTGTAATTAATTTTATAGATCATATGACAAGTATTTCTATAGTGTTTTAAAAATATTCATGAAGATCAATTAACCTCTTGTTTTCATGCATTAACCTACTACAGGTGTCACCAACCAACCTGGGTCAACCCCAAACCGGTCACCCTAGCCAACCCGCGATAATGCTCAAGGGATGTTCCCGAACCCTCCAGGTAGGCAACTGGTGATAGTCATCAAAATATACCATTGGAAAAAAAATCACGTGAAAAATACAAAAATAAATAATTGAAATTGAAATTGAAAAATAAAAATAAGAACTTGCAGAGGAAATACATAAACGGATACACATACATCCATGAGACCTCAGGGGTCACCAACAAACAGAAAACAATGATATCTTCAAGAGTGATCTAGAACTAGAAGAATCTAAAACTGAAAAGATGGAGTCAGTGTGAGAACCAAAATGATAAGTAGGAATACTAGAGAAAAATAACGCCACATTCCCCACTACTAAAGTAAAATCCCTTCTTGCTATTTTGAAAAATATGACATATAGAAGATAATTTTTTCTACTCTTTTATCAAAATAAGTAACATGATTCTAGAAAACTCCATTTTAAATTATCTTTTAAAATAATTTATGAAACATATAAGTAATTTCAACAAAATTCCATGAAAAATGCAACTAATGCTAGAAAATGTAGTTCAATATGATAGGAAAAGTAAAGGTTCTATGGGATTAAATAGACAAAAGTTTCACTAAAAGAAACAAAAACATAAAATTATTTAATCATGGTTCACTCATAAACCACTCTATAATTAGTTCATAGACATACTCAGTTCACAACCATATACTGGTGTATGGTGAAACACCATAGTCAAAAACCAACTTGCCACCTTATGCGGAACAATCCAATGGAATGTCCCACCTGGCCTCTCAACTAATCCTAAGGTACCAACCTATTTATGTGGCGTTTATATTAAACCATCACTCGAACATCATAATGATTCCCATTAATACCATGATATTAATAATAATAAATATAGTAATACATGGAACAATGTGGTTTAGAAACCTCAACCAATAAGGTTCTTGTACATGAACCACTATGTATGTGCCACTAGAGAAGATCATTTTCAATGTTCTAATGGTCCAATGATATAATTAATTCATCACATGTGTTTAAATCCATTTTCTAAAACATCTCATGGTTCTCACCGAGCATTTACAATTTTCAATCCAAATTCACTTCCCAAATCCATTTCCAACACCATGATAAGAATACACTACACATATTAATGTCTCCATACAAACCAGGTTTTAGATAAAACATATAACTAAATCCGTTATGTTCCACCAAACACACTTGAAAATATATAATTATTTTAAAAAACAATTCTATAAAATTAAGGATACTTCATATTTAATAGAAACATGTAAACAATCTTATTGAAGTTATGTAAATAAATGGGAAACCAATTCTAAGAGGTGGAATAAATTTTACAAAACACATAGATATGTAAATATAAATATACCACATAATTATAAAAATACAATTTTAAAATTATAATTAATCATGGAATTCAAATTAATGTGGGGTACATAGGGAACATACCTAAAAAATGATGAAGAACAAGTCAAACACTTGGAACATTAATAAATTAGGCAGTGACCACTTGAAATCACCCAACACACATAGATACATACATAAACCCTTATATATATATATATATATATATATATATATATAATTTAGTCCAAATAATGCATTCCTGTATCCATGAGGGAATACACCTGAGGGAGATCTGTATGTATGTGTTTGTGCGCACCACCAAAGATGATTAAAAATCCATATAATCAAGATTAGGGACACAACAAACCTTAATACTATCCAATTAAGCGTATAGAACAAAGTAGCGGTTCTAAAATCTTACCCCAATCAATGATTACAAGCCAAATTGAACCCATGTGCATAACCATTAGCGGAGGAATCCAGAATATGGATCCAATGGTCCTGAGGATACCTTTGAAGACCCTAATAATAGAAGAACAACAAAAATCATGATTAAATCCCATCATAGGATTTCATCCGAACTAAATATTTTGAATGAATACCCAAAACAGCTAATGTGAAGTAGTATTAGAAGGGACATGCACTCACCTTGATGTTTCGTGAAATAATCATGAATAAAAATACATTTTTCAGCTGAAATAGATGTAGTAGAGGAGGGTTCGTCGCGTGTCAACAAAAGATGGGGGAGGTGGGAGGGGGTTCTCACATGGTATAGGTAGGGGGATAGGGAGGAGAAAACCACCTTAGATAAAATTAATTAATACATAACCTAAATATAATAAATAAAAAAATCATAACAATAATAATTATAATAATTATAATAATAATAATAATAATTATTATTATTATTATTACAAAACTTTTTTAAATTATATTTTATTTTATTAATTTACTTTTAGTTATTTTTTTTAACATTGGGTAGGTTGTACGATTTTTCTACACTGTCTGCCAGACTGTGTTCCAAATTTGAACACCCTACCAGAGAGAAAGGGAACATGCATGTGTTGGCCACATGATTAAAAAACTATAAACAAATCGTGAAAAATGCCTCTATCTAGTTCAAGAACCAAACCATCCTGTTAAAAACCCATTACCCAAAATTGTGCAACCCATCCACCTCACCACTGATCACCAAACATAAGCTTCACATTTACCTATAAAACCGCACAGTTTCCCCAAACCATGAGATGCCCATGACCAGATGTTATGATCCCCAAAATATCCATTCCTCAATAAAAACTCTTAAATTCAAACCAATAATCAAATCAATCCTCAAAAATAATATCCCAATCCATGAAATTAATAATATAAAATAATTTCAAAGGTCAGGGTGTGACAATTATCCCCACTAAAGACACTCTCTACCCCCAGAATTTCCCAAATCTAAAACTTCCAAATACAAAAAAAAATCAGGAATCCCCAACATGGAACAACCCTTGGAACTCCCACAGATACCAATCCACACCATAAGGGGGGACGAATGAAAAACACCAAAGAGAGAATTGAGAAAAAACATTATTTATCACCTCTACATGATGAAAACATCTCTAAAACGAGCACAACTGAAATCTAAAACTGATACTGACCCCTCAAAAGGTCTAATCATATTCATGGATAGAAAAACTATTCAATGGGTATCATTTAGATAGTCACAACATGTTATATAATGATTAAACAAGTTCATCATACTTTTTACAATGAAATTATGAACTTACAACAAAAGAAAAAGTATAATAGGGAAACATAAAATAATTATATCCCCACATGGGGAAAAAGTATCCAAGGGGTTCCCCACACATCCCTATAAGTTCTTGAATGTGTGAAAGATTCACTCTCAGACCTATGGTTGTTCCCTTATGATTGATGCCACGAATACCTCATTATCAGATACTAACTTCCTCTGACCAAGTCATTATCCTTTAAATGGATCCACTTTAAGAACTTCCCAAGTGACCTAGATTACCACATTATAGGAAATAATCTTGAGGATTTTCAAAATAAATCATTTGATTGCCCAAACTAGCCACACTGGAAGCACTTAAGGGGTCGAACTAGTAAATGAAATGTTGGGACCAACAAAAGAAACTCATCATGGATATGTTCCACTATTATAAAACATCCACCAGATTTGGAACCCTCATAGGAACACATAAAAAACTAAACTTCCAAATGCCAACATTTTAGGAACAAATCTAGGCTAAAAATGCCTCATCCGCTAACAACCCATACTAATCTTCCAATACTACATCTGAATAATTGGAAAACAACTTTTTAATCTATTCAAAATAATCCATCATTGTCTATGGTCCATTGAGAATTGTCTGGAGTCCCACCACTTTCCTCACAATTACCTCATCATGCACAAATCTCTAGGTGAAGGTGGCTATAAATACTCTCCATTAAACCCCAAAATGTAATGATACATGGAGGAAAACTCTCCACCTGTCCAAGGCCAGACATCCAAAAAATCTCAGACAAGATTAAACCCTCACTACTTTGGGAGTTCCGGAGAAATATTTCAACTTCATCGATCCACTCCATTACCTCTAACAGACCTCAATCACCATATTTTATGCGAAAAATTGAAAAAAAAACATGATCCCATCACCCCACTAAAAATCTGGGAAAGGAAAAATACCGAATGACACAAGAAACAAATGAGATCATTATGTGTATCATACTCCGAATAAGAAAAGAATACAAAACTAATTCCACACCCAACCAATGGTCATCCGAAAAAGATACATCCAACCAATATTAAAACTAAAATACTAACACCTCAAATTCCAAATAAAATATTAACCAATATAAAACCTCAAAAACATCAAAAAATAATAAATGAATCCTATTATTAAAACCACCAATTAACAAATTCACCCCCTTTTAGATTCACTCCCATTTTGGAATCCAAAATAATTTTCCATTTCAAAAATCATTCAAGTGCATCCACTTAAAAATCCAAAAAATAATTACAATTTTGATTTTAAACCCACAAATAAATTTGGAAATTAAACCCCTTTTCGGTGTCAAATCATTCATTTTAAATATTGTCTAATGACATACAATGAAATATAACATATGTGTGCCTCCAACTTACTCTTATATCATCAACAAATACATAACAACATGAACATTCCATACACACATGCTTATATGTGAAGGTCCATAAGGAGAACCAAGGGTCACACATACACTTTATACATCAAAACCAAGCATTCACAACAAAATTCTCTGTTCAAATTTTATGAAACCTTTCAAAATTAAATAAATTTTTTGTTCATTTCTCAAAACAAAAAGAATTTTAATTTTTGAAATCAAACCTTTGAAAATAAATCCTCATTTCATAAATCATGAAATCACTCTAAACAAATTTAAATTCACACCAACCAAAACTAAACCAAAAACATCACTCAAACTAAAGAACCTATATGGAAAACTAGTGGTATTTCCTTATCTGGATACATGGTTTAGTATACAATGATCCAATAAATATATAACCAATAATAGGGTCTAAAAATTTAAACTCGATCTCCACATGTGTTGCTACTCTATGTATGTCCTCCGTGAAACACCATCTCACTCCCATAGTCACCCCCATCAACACCAAAAAAACAAATGAATCAAATCCTAGACTACCAATCAAAACTCTAGGATCGAAATGAGAAAGATTTAATGATCCCCTAATAATCTCCTAAGTTTCAAAAGTCCTGGTATTTGACTACATAACACCAAAAATATCAAGAACATGGTTTTGGTACCATTTTTTTCATGAACCAACTAGGGTTAGCCCCGAAATGGTCACCTGAGCTGTCTCACAACAAGGCCAAAGAGGCATTCCATATCCTCATGTGTTGAAAATAGTGTTAGGAATCAATATCAAACCACTAAGAATTATTTTTTCCGAGAAACATTAAATAAATAAAAAATGAAAATCAAAATGAACAATTAAAAAGATCACTCACTGAGGAAATACATAAACTTATTCACGTACCTCATGGGTCTCTACCACACACATTTTTATGTTCACTCCGAGAGCGATATAGAATTGGAAGAACCTGAAACAAAAAAATATAGGGTAGGTGTGAGCACCAAATTGATCATTTGGGATACCAAATATATATAAAGATCAATTCCCCCCTCCCTCTAATGTAAAATTCATTCTTTCTAGTTTAAAATATAGAACATATCAATGTAATGGTTTTCCAATATTTTATCAAAATAAATGACGAGATGATATTTTTACAGAAAACCCATTTTCATTTCCATTTCCAAAAAAAATCCAAAGCATATAAGTCATTTCAATAAATTCCTTGAAAAAGAAAACTAATACTATAATATATATTTAAATATTAAAATAAATTTAATGGTTCAATTGGATAAAATAACCAAAAGTACCACAAAAATAAATGAGAAGATTGTGTTTGTAATCATGTGAGTTTCATAAACATATATAGAATAAATCCTTGGTTGTACTTTGTTTGGATCCACCTGTAGGAATATGAGGAATCTCTATAGTCAAAAACCAGTTATCTTCCCTAAAATGGCCAATCTAGTAGAACATCCCGCCTAGACTCCAACTAATATGGAGGTACCAACATGTCTATTTTGGGTTGATAAGAAAATGCCACATTACACTTTTAATGATGCCCTATAATCCTATTATAATAATAAAAATTACTATAATAACAATTGGTGTAATGTGGTCTAGCACCAAAACCATCATCATTCTCGTACATGAACCACTATGCACAATCCACAAGAAAGGATATGATCCAATGTTCTAGTGGTCTCAAGATATAGCCATGAATCACATGAGTTTCAAAACATTTTCTAAAACATCTTAAGCTATCAACTGAGCCATTATCATTTCAAACCAAATTCACATATGAATTCCATTTCATAATCTAGGATAAAAATTAGAAACACACATTAATGGTTAGAAGAAATACATGTTTTAGATAACTCATTTAACCAAAGGATTTATGTTCCAAAAAACACACTTCACAATCTATAAGTATTTTATAAAAATATTCCATAACATTTAGGATAATTCAAATTTAAATGTAACTTATAAACAAGCATATAAATTTTATTTAAATAAATGGGAATCCAACTCTTTGAGGCACAATCAATGTAACCAAAGACATAGATAAGTATATATATTTATATCAAATAATTTTAAATAAAATTTAAAATTATAAGTAATCAAAGAATTCATGTTAAAGGCACAGGAAAAGGAAACCACCTCAAAATGTAAGCATATCATGTTTAACACTTTGTAACCTGAGAAATTTGGCAATGACCACTCGAAACCGACCCACAATCACATATAAATAAACAGACACACATATATATATATATAATTTATTCAAAAGCACGTATTTCTGTTGACATGAGGGAATATGCCTGGGGGATATAATATATATATATATATAACGATGTGTGGGTGTGCGCACCGTCATGGATGATTAAAACCCCCTATAATGATGTTTAGGGACTCAACACGCATCAAAACTATCTAATTAATGGTTATAAACAAAACAACGAGTTTAAAACCATACCACAATGGACTTATGCATTCCAAACCGAACCTATCCATCTCACCTTTGGTGAAGGATGATTGAATACACATGCAAGGGTCATGAAGAAGAATTATCAAACCCTAATACCAATAGAAGAATAAAAATATGGATCAAACCCCAAACTAGGGTTCTAGACGAATGAAACATGGTGAAGGAAGACCCAATAATGGACAACGAAAAGGAGGATAATGAGGGGGAATGACTCATATTGAATATCTGGAGAATAATCCAGAAAAAATGACATGAAACGACTGGTGGAGATAGAACTGGAGGGTGGTTATTGCATGTCAAGAGAGTGGGGGGTGATGGCATGGTCCATGTAAGGGGAGAGGGAGGAGAAACCCTCCTTAGGTAAAAAAATAAAACTTAATAGAAAAACATTAAATAAAAAAACAATAATAGTAATTATTATATTAATTATAATTATTATTGAAACAATTTCTTAGATTTTATTTTATTTTCTAATTTTATTTTATTTTATTTTATTTTATTTTATTTTTCAACATTTGGTAGGCCGCAAGGTTTGACCGCACGGTCTATAAGGCCATGCACAACCTGTTTACCTCACCACTGTATACACAACACAAGAAACATGGCAACATGGGTGAAGCCACATAGTTTCCCAAACTATGCACTTCATTCTCACAAGATCATGAAAGTTCCAAAAAATAAATTCCTCAATAAAAAATATAAATATTCAAACTAAGAATCAACCAAGAACTTAAAAAGAACATTCAAATCCCAGAAAAGAGTAAAATAAATGAATTTCAAAGGGAATGGTGTGACGAAATGAAACTCATAAAATATTAATGTATTATCCTTGGTATATTTTTATTGTTTTTAATGTTAATAAACTCATATTAAGTGTTAACAAACACATTCAAACTTGTTTATAATTTTCAATAAATAATAATTAATGTTAAAATTTCTGTATTTCTACATGAATACATGTTTTGAGTTTTGAAAGTATATATTTTAAATGTAACTTTTGTTAAATATTCATGGGATTCCCAATATCCTATTATTTTTCATTTAATTAAAATTAATTATCAATGATGACACATCATTTTGAATTATTCAACAATGTTCTATTTTTTCAGTAATTATCATCTAAGGATAATATATCTCTTTAAATATCTAATAATTCATTAACAATTTTTTTAATTTGAATTATATAACATTTCACATAGCTATGTTGAGTCTCTATATTATATGATGTGTTAAAAAATAGATTATGATATAAATAGATTTTTTGAAATACCTTTTCTTCCAAAGATTTCATTTTTTCTAGTGATACTATACCAAAATTCTTATGGTGTGATATTTTGATGTGTTATGTAGTTTTTCCTTTTCAAACATATGTTTTATATAGTGGATGATAAATTAAAAACTATATCTATTGTACATGAACTAAATTTTTTTAATGAGATGAGATGATCCAATAAACAATAAATAGTAGCAGTTATCCTTTTTATTTATCTTATAAATAATTATTCTTTATTTATTTTTTCTCCAACACCACTCCATATATCTCACACATTTTTTCACATTTTTTTATGCAGTTACATTCAGAATAATAATTTTTTTCAGTTGTGACTCTATATAACCACAAAAACACATGTAATCAAGATATATTGTTTACTTTATTACAATAAAATAAATATAAATGATCTAATATAGAAGGGTAAATTAGTTTTGTATTCTTTGAGATACATTTACACACATGATAGTCATTTCAAATTGGGAATAATATATTAAAATTTAAAAATAAAATGTGTATCATACTTGACCTCATTCAATGGATTCATCTTCATATACTAGGAGATGGAAAAAAATAAAAGGTGGGATTAGATGCTCAGTTAGGGTTAAGTAAAGTGGAATATATCATGATTAAATAAGGCATAATCAATATGAAAAGTTAAATAACTGAAAACAAATTCCAGTTAATTATTAACTTGATTAAAAATGCATCCATGGATATTATCAATATATTAATATCTTATATAATAATAAATAAATTAACATTGATGAAAATGAATACTATTAGACATTATGATCTCAAATATAATAATATATCTAACTTCAATCCCTTATTCTTAATCATTTAAATTTATGTGTAAATTCCCATTTAATATGGATAACTGATTTTTCTTATGATACATATCAACGAATTTTGGGGATATATAATTTTGATCAGGACACATAACTACATTTTCAATTCATTCATCATATGCTGAATGATAAACATAAATTAATAATCAATATGCCTTAACATCCAATTTCTATATCGATTAAGGAATAGAAATGACTAATATTTATATAGAAAATAAAATAACATTCAATTTAAAACTTCTATGTATAAATAGAATATGATTTTTAAAATAATAATATCCATGATATGAGTAATATGGTTATATAATGGAAAATGAATTCCCAATGATAACAGTAACGTGATTGTTTCAAGAGAAAGTTAACAAACCAAAATTAATTTGTGACAAAAGAAGAGAATCAATTAATCAGAAATATATGTTTTTTAATAAATTTAATTACATTGGATAATAATAAAAATGGAAATAAATACAAAATAAATGAATATTAGTTTAATATATATATATATATATATAAATAATTAAATAACTTTTAAAAGAACAAAAATATCTTTAAATCGATACTATGGTGGGAAATTCGGTGAATATCGTATACATTAAAAAACATTCCTTTTGAATTTTTATAAAGAAATACATAAAATAACAGTTCTCAAAACACTAGAAATATTCAATAAAAACCTTAAAAAAATTCCTTGAAATCATAAAATGTTCGTAATAAATTATTTGAGTAAAGAGTTTTTTCAGTCAATATTGAAAAATATTGACAAGATAGAAAAATATACTCGATGAAAAAGGGAAATAGGATCATATTTTATTTTTCACATTCATCTTGAATGTTTAATAATAATTGAATCATTACTCATCACTAATAAATATAAATTCAAGATGAATATCTATAAATGGTATTATATACAATGCATAACATAAATATATGGATAATACTCAATATGTATCAATTGGGTGTAAATTTAGAATAAAACTCATACCTTATGGCTGAATTGCCTAATAGGTTCTATTAACATTGGGAATAAATTTTTTAGATTTAATATAATTAAATAAAATAACTATATACATATATATATATATGATCCATTTATAACATGTTATCACTCATTTATTAACAATTATTTTAATTTTATCATTATTTTGGGTGTTAACTGATTTGTTAGTCATGTTTGTTATTTATTTGGTTATTCCAGTCCTTGTAGATAGATTATGGTCCAATATTAACTGTAATTTTATTCATGATAGAAATATTAGGTATATAAACATTAAATCTATCCTTATTACTTTCCTTGTAATGTGGAAATGAAAAATAGATCACATTGCTTTGTGGTGGTGGTAGTTCACACATATGCACAAGCGACATTATCATTTTCCAATATAATTGTATTTATGAAGGTATATATTATATTAAAATTTTAGATTTATTGTTATTTCATAAATATTAACTATATTACATAGTTACATATTTACTATAATCCAATAAAAATTTTGGATGAAAAAAATCACTGCTATTTGAAGATGGTAATCCATACGTTCACACAACCGATATTTACACTATTTGTATAATAGAAAATTGAAAAAAAAAATATTATAATATCATAATATGAGTATATGTCTAAATACTCTAATATAATAAAATTTTGAATTATTTTGTTTATGTTTAAACCATTCTATTTTGGTTTTAACAACACATTAATCCTTTTGGAAATTCCCATATTATTTATGTTTTATATCCATTAAGGGTAAAAATTGTTACAATAATATGAAAAAAAAATAGTCCATGATGGAAGTTTTAAAACACATGCCATTCCATTTTTTAAATATTATATTTTTATGAATTTTAAATCATTTAATAAATTATAATTCTTTACAAAATATAATTTCTGTATTTTTGGACACTATTCATTTAATTTGATTTTAAAAACATCAATACAAACATGTAATAATAATATAATACATTAACATATCATTAAAAAGATATATTTATCAAAAAATTCAAATAATACAATAGTAATTTCAATTATATTAATTTTTTGGAAAAATTAATATCATTTAAGTTATATTTCTATTAATTAAAAAATATTTTTCCAATGCTGGACAATCATTTAATTGAATTAATTCTTCAAAAAAAATTAGATATGTAAAGACCCAGAAATTTCAAGGAAATTTTTTTCTTAATTTCTTTGAAATTTTGCGAGTTTGTGGCATCTGACGACACTTAATTCCATGGCCTGGTGTTCCTGGAATCAATTTCTGAAGTTTAGCTCGGGTACGTTCAATAAACGAACGAGTGAGTTTTTCTATCTTTTAAACCGGTGCTCAGAATTGAAATCTGAGGGCACCAATGAACTCGCATCACCGGTTTTCTCTTAAGGGGACCTTTACCGCAGTTGCGTTTGATGCGGGTCGAAAGTTACTATTTGGGGAATTAGCTTAAAAAAATAAAATTGGTGTGTAAAATTTTATTTATATCTGAGGTAGTTATATACTACAAAGGGGAGTTAAGGGTTCGACTCGTAACCACCTAACTACCCAAGTGTGTATGTTTGAGAGGTGGGGCCCACACGAGCCCCAACCTTTCATTTTCCCCTAAACTCCTTAAACCCCCTTCATTGAATTGGCAACACCCCTTTAATTGCCAAACTTTTTACCTCCCTCACTCAATTAATTCATGACAACCCCTTTCATTTATGAGGACCGTTCCTCTCCCTCTCCCTCTCTTAACTCTTTGCAACATACCTTAATTAATTAATGGAACCTCTTATTTTAATTAATTAAGTGTTTGAATGTTTGAATTTTAAATGGATTGTGTTAATAAAATAATGAGGGTAGCTTATTATTTTATTTTGGGACGGCTTTCGTTGTGTTAAGGGGAGAGAGCTCTTGAGAGAATGTTTTCTTATTCAACGAAGAATGTCGGTTCCACGAAGAACGACGATGCACCAACCATTCTCTTCTCCGCAAAAAGTAACGAGACGTAGCTTCCTCCTCGAACGCACTCCGACGTCGCCTATGAATCCTTTCCCCGCGATGCCATCTTCTGAGACACCCGACGTGCGATGAAAATTATCGATGTAGGGGTTATGTTCAATTTTAATGGATTAAAATTGTACCTCGAATCGTCGTTGTATTTCTTTGATTGTCTCGGCCTATTGATATCGCTTAAAGCAGAGGGCGTGGGATGAACTAACATGACCCGATAACCCTCCGCTAGAACTTGATCTTTTTAGAATTGATGATAGGTGGTAGAGCGCAGAAGAGACCGGCGGCACAAGGGCCACCGTCGCACCCTCAAAGAAAAGTCACGGCCAAGCGGGCCACGGTGGAGGAAGCACAACACCGTCGCGCCATGCCAGGGATGCGGGGCCGCGGCCAGCGCAGAACACGGTAAAGGAAGCTGGTGTCATTGCGCCGGCTATGCAGAGGGAACCGCGGACCGCTTTGCGGGCCACTTCAGGGGAAGGACCGGTCGGCCCGTCGGCCGGCCGGGCGGAGCAAAGTCGCGGTTCCAGGAGAGTGCCACGCTGGAAGACCCACGGCCCGCCCGTGCGGGCCGCTTGCGCCGGAAGCCCGGCTGGCCTAGCCGGCCTGTTTGGGAGGGCGGAGCTGCTAGTTCGGACAGCCGGGGGGGCAGCGCCCCCCTCGGACCGCTCGGCCGGCTGGCCGAGCCAGCCAGGCCACTTACCCAGCCGAGCCGCACTGGGCCTGGCCGAGCTGGGCCGCACCGGGCCGGGCCGCGCCCCCCTCAGACCGCTCAGTCGGCTGGCTTGATGGTGTACCTAGCTGTTAGTCTCTTTCAGGGAGCAGCTGAGAGGTGGCGGAGCCAGATCCTCCAGTTTTGCGATGAGATGACCTTCACCTGGGGAAACATTGAGACTTTTTCGGGGTGGAGTTTATACCTGCGACTCTACACTCTAAGCATGCTCAAGAGCTGCTGCCCTTGCCGCAGGGTTTTCCGACCATAGCAGAGTCTTCTCCAGCAGGCAGTAGACAGATGACACAGAAGTCCAAGCGGACTAGTCCAACAGGTGGGAGACCTCGGGATGTAGGTTTGGTTGAGTGAGGTACACGAAATAGAGCTAGTCATATGAGGATCATGAAGTGCTATGCATGCGGCAAGCAAGGTCACTTGGCTCGAGACTGCCCGACCTGTCCAGTAAATGAGCAGCAGGAAGTAGAGGAACCTACCAGACCGGGGTAGAGGAGCTTGCCATACAGTCGGTGGTGTACGACACTTCGAAGAGTTTCCACCAGCAGTAGGAGGTCCACCCCGACTGCAGGGAATGGGTGGATATGGGATAGCACAGCTTCAGGTAGCCAAAGCATACTACTATGGAGCTCCGAAAGCAGGTGGACAGGAGCGAGACTAGTTCAAGGCATGGAGGACTTTGTTATTGGTGCTTCTAGATTCATTTTTTGTGTTGTTTGTGGTTGTTATGTGTCTTTGTACTTTGAGCTACAGTAACAAAAGACACTTTTCTTTGTGACATTTTGTTTACTGCCCTTTTTTAGGGTTGATACTAAGAGGTTCCAGTTAAAACTGTTGACTTGAACCTCATTTGCGATATTCCTACTGGAGGAGACCCAGTAACCATGCACTGATGCCGATAGTGTGACTCAACCCTTGGATGCGAGAGTAACAGTTGGATATCTTAGTAGTAGTGTAGAGGCCTTACAACGTCATTAAAGACATGAATTATACCGTTCATGTTAGTATTGACTGTATTAGGCAAAGAACGTGGTTCATCCTGGGGATGACACCATATTTCTCTTTTCGAAAGAGGAGAAATCTCAACAGATCTTTTGTAGAACGTAGACAAAGAAGGGTGGAGATGAGTTCTTACAATTGGCCAGTCTCACCCATTGTTCGTTGAGCGAATGGTTTACGGTTTATTCTAATCTTAGCAGTCTCAGGTGTATCTTCTCTCAGAAATACCTGAACCTGAGACAGCGGTGATGGCTTGAATTCCTCCAGGACTATGACTTCGAGAGAGTTTATACTCCTGGGAAGGGGAACGTTGTAGCAGATGCTCTTAGTAAGAGATCATGAATTCAGCTATTAGGAGAGGTGAGACAGCATCTGGCCGCGTTTCAGATATCCTTTGTGGATAGTGATGGAGTAAGCACGTGTAGAACCATAGATGGTTCAGGTTACAACGGAGAAGGTGCAGATCATTCAGAAGTGGATGAAGACTGCACAGAGCAGACAGAAGTCTTATGCAGATAGGAGACAAGACCACTGGAGTTCGAGGGTGACAACCACGTCTTCCTATGTGTCTCACCTCGATGGGGTCTACGGAGACTTGGTCGGGGTGGCAAGTTATCCTTGTGTTTCATATGGCCTTTCCACCTCAGATGCACCGATTGCACGACGTCATTCATGTATCTCAGTTGAGGAGATGTGTGCATGTCCTATCTGTCATCATCAACCATAGAGAGATGGACATCGATAACGGGGTGAATTTTATGCGGTTCTGGTAGAGGTTGAGGATCGACAGAAGTAGGTCCTACATGGACGGTCGATTCCTCTGGTGCACTTTTACTGGTAGCATGGGAACCTCCAGGAGAGCACATTAGAGCGGGAGGCTCCGATGTGTGCTCAGTACCCTCTTTTGTTTCCCTAGTTTATGTTGTAGATTTACAAGGACGTAAAGCCCTGAGGAGGGAGTAATGTAAAGACATGGAAATTTAAAGGAAATTTCTTTCTTAATTTCATTGGAATTTTGTGAGTCTGTGGCTTCTAAAGACACTTGATTCTGAGACCCGGTGTTCCTGGAATCAATTTCCTAAGTTTATCTCAGGTATGTTCAGTAAACGAATGATCGGGTTTTTCTATCTTTTGAACCGGTGCTCGGAATTGAAATATGAGGGAACTGATGAACTCGCAGCACTGGTTTTCGCTTAAGGGTACCTTCACAGTAGTTGCGTTTTATGCGGGTCGAAAGTTAATATTTGGGTAATTAGCTTAAAATAAGTAAAATTGGTGTGAACAATTTTATTTATATATGAGGTAGTTATATCCTACAAAGGGGAGTTAAGGGTGGGACCTGTAACCACCTAACTACCCAAGTGTGGATGTTTGAGAGGTCGGGCCCACACAAGCCCCAACCTTTCATTTTCCCCTAAACTCCTTAAACCCCCTTCATTAAATTGGGAACAGACCTTTAATTTCCAAACTTGTCACCTCCCACACTCCATTAATTATTGACAACCCCTTTAATTTATGTGTACCTTTCCTCTCCCTCTCCCTCTCTTAACTCTTGCAAACATACATTAATTAATTAATCAAACCTCTTCTTTTAATTAATTCAGTGTTTGAATGTTTGAATTTTAAATGGCTTGTGAAAATAAAATAATTAGGGTAGCTTATTATTTTATTTTGGGAGGGATTTTGTTGTGTTAAGGGGGAGAGAGCTCTACAGAGAATATTTTCTTCTTCAATGAAGAACGCTGGTTCCACAAAGAACAATGACATGCTAACCATTCTCTTCTCTGCGACAAGTGAGGAGACACCGCTTCCTCCTCAGACACACTCCGACGTCACCTACGAATCCTTTCCTCATGACGTTGTCTTCCGCGATGCCCAACGTGCGACGAAAATTATCAAGGTAGGGGTTATGTTCAATTTTAATGGATTAAAATTGTGCCTTGATTCGTCGTTGTATTTCTTCGATTGTCTCGGCCTATTGCTACCGCTTAACACAGAGGGCGCAGGTCAAACAAACACGACCCGACAACCCTCCGCTAGAACATGATCGTTTTAGAATCGACGATCGGAGGTGGAACGCGGAAGAGACCGGCGGCACAAGGTCCGCCGTCACACCCTCAAAGAAAATCCGCGGCCAAGCGGGCCGTAACGGTGGATTCACGGTGTCGTCGCGCCGGCTGTGCAGCGGGAACCGCGGCCCGCATTGTGGGCCGCTTCGGAGGAAGGACCGGTCGGCCCGTCGGCCGGCCAGGCGGAGCAAAGCCGCAGCGCCAGGTGGGCGCCGTGCTGGAAGACCCGCGGCCCACCCGTGCGGGCCGCTTGCGCCAGAAGGTCGGCCGGCCTAGCCTGCCGGTTTGGGAGGACGACGCTGCTTGGTGTCGCCGGTTCTGTAACACCTGAGACTTTTATGTTATATAAATCATCAAAGGAATCTTTTTTTACACAACACTTGCTTGTCTTGCTTTACACGAAATCGCGACCATCCTCGATAGCTTGCGCCGTACGCAATACAGAGTTTCACTAAACAACGATATGCTATTACAATATTATTAAAACTAGCCATTATGAATAGTAATAACCACTTTTTAAAATTTTATAAATTTTATTTTTCAAAATGGACTTCATTTTTGGATTTGGAATATCAAAATTAGCCTAGGGTGAAATTTTGGTATTTTTCTGAAAACTTTCAATTTTTGATGAATAGTGAAACCACTAAGTGGTAGTTAAAAAACTGAATTTTTAATAAAACTTAATTTTACCACTTCTGTGAGTGGAATTTCAAAAATCCGAGAGACATGGTTGATGTCAGTAAGTAAAATGTGGTTCAATAAGATGAAAATAAATTTTTGGTGAATAGTAACTTTTTACTTTTTTTTACCACGGTAAAAAGTAAATAGGGTAATTAAGGGTAAAGATGATATTATTATTACCCTAACACATGTCCTAATTCTATTGGATAAGTTTAATTTGACCAAAAACAAACTTAGGAATAAAATATGACCATTTAGGCCCACTTGGATTAGATTAGGACATTTATTATTAATTTATTTAAAGAAGGGTTAAAATAGTTAAAATCAAAGTTTAATAAGTAAATAATTTTTAATATGGGGTTATACATAAGATAAATTCGACTATAAATATTAATTAGAAAGATAATAAAGATTTCATACTAAATGGTATTTTATTTGTAATTTTTAGACATTATATAATTTAATTTATTTATGACACAATGATGATGTAGTAATTATCTTATTAATGAAATATTGACATAATAGATGTTATAAACACCAAAATAAATGTAATTTGAGACTTTTTATGAATCCCACTAAATTTCTAGGTTAATATTACATGTTATTAATGATTTAATTAACTTGGTTTGAACTAATAATTCGGTTATGATTTTCACAATAATCAATTACTAAATAGTGTCAAAATTGGCATAAAATAGTTTTTAAAACAAATATTATATTGGTAATTGTTATTTTATTCCTAAAAATCTAAGGTTCGGCCAAATTACTTAGATAAGGTTATATATATTAATAATAAACAACTTGGGGTTCGTTTGGCTGCTTATAGTAAGTTTCTTAACCTTATAGTATAAGAACACAAGAAGACATGGTAAAAGTAAAATTATTTAACTTAATGTTAAATCTAAATGATAAGGTTAAAATAGGAACCTAAACTTGTCTAAATTCTATTGGATGAGATTATTTCGACCCATCCCCACCTTAGCTTCGAAATATATCAATTTGGATCTATTTAAAACCGAAATTGACTTTATAATAAAATAATATTTTTAGTTATTCCAAAGGTGCCCCTCTCCTCCCTTATAAAAGGGCACCTCCTCCCCCTCTTCCTCACACCACTTTGATCCTTCAAGCTCGGCCAACCCCTGCCAATTTCTCCTATCCACTTCCCTAGAGACATCCTAGAGGTTCTGGTCTTCTTCAAAGACCAATATTAGTTCCCTAAAAGATGGTCTCAAAGAAGCACTTCAAAGAAGAGGTAATGTCCGTTACCGATTCTTTCATCTTTATTTCTTCTTCCACTTCTTCTTATTTAGTTGTTTCATTATGAAGTAATAACATCAGTATCACTCATATACTGATATGTTATTATAAGTATGAAACAACCCTATTTCACCATCTATCCATCCTACGGAAAAAGAAATCACCGCGCGTGCGTACGTACGGAATACCATCTCCACACCGTGGTGTAATCTATTTTCCACCACCACCTTACTTGGATGGGTATAATGGTGTAAATAATGACTATATATGACTATTATAAAGTGATATTGATTCTGAAATAGTATACATATACTCCAATACAATTCCACGATCATAGGAACGATATCATCACTCGTGCGTACGTACGGAATACCGTCTCCACGATGTGATGCGACTCGTTCTACATGATCTTCATTTCATAATGATTATATAAATGAATTGAATGAATGAATATGATATATATTACACTAATACCATTCTGTAAATGAGTTATCTATAACCTAAAGAAAAGAATAATAATTTATTCAACAAAACACGCATAAGAACAAAAAGTTATAAACACCCGAATAACAAGTAGCAATGAAATATTATTACTATGAAGCTAAGAATATGACCATATATGATATCATAAAAATAATTATGATTATGGAATAAGTCAATAACATTATTTAAATCATTATACAGGAGGTTCGGACACTTACAAAGCAAGTCGGACCTAAGGTAAGGGAATATATCACAATCTCATTTTATCCGAGATTGTTTATACTTTGGTATTTACTAGGGTGTATTTTATCATCCACATCCATGTTTCCTCAATATGTAATATTATTTCCATCCACCTAAAATTGTTTAAATCCAATTTTACCCTTCGGTGAGTTTTTAGTCAAGGATATGAAAGGAATCTTTTGTCGTTTTTCGTACGAGGTACTTTTTTACTTTTCCGACAAAAGTACGAAGAATGTTTTTTTAACTTATATGGCATGAATGGATTTTTAAAACATTATTTCCAAGAAGCTTCCATTACAAGTTTTCAAGTTTATTTTTAATCAACTTCTTTTAGTTTAAAATTGTATGGCATGTTAAGAAAGGAAAATGTTTTTGAAGTAGAAAAGATATTTTCCTCAAGAATGGAGTTCAAGTGTTTTATCAAAATTATTTTGTATCTAAGATAGTAAAGGGTTCTGTTTTATCCCTATTATTACATTGATTTGAATATTTTTTGATGGAATTATTTTTATGAATTCCTTTATCTTATATGAGTTGTTTTATGATGTCATGATGTTTAAGATTCCCATTTGTATTACATGGGTTATGCAATGATGTATGATTTATGATTTTGTGGCACACATAAGAATGGTATCATTATGAGATGGGTGGGACCTATATCTCCCTCCAATGCATTGGGTAAAGATTTTATATCTCATTAGATAGACATGGCTGGAATGGTAGGTTATACCGGTTCAGTGAAACAGGACTGAAACGAGGGTGACTCGGTTCAGAAAGGGACTTTCTCCACTAAGATAGTCTTGGAAATGAGTCTTGACTAACAAGAAATGATTCTCTATGATTATGTGTGTATGCCACAAAGTTTCATGTTTTAAGTTATGATTATTGGGATTACATTTCACTTCCATGATTTATCCCATGTTAGGAAATTATGATCTCTTTTGCAGGTTAAGATTTCCAAAAGTTATGTGCTTGTGTATACGATGTGATTGATATTTCTTTTGTTTACCCTTACTGAGCATTTGAGCTCACCCTTTTGTATGTTTTCTTTCCCGAGGTCAGGAATAAGGTTATTAAGTAGGATATGCCAAAAAGGGACTCTAGATATGATGAAATAAGTGGGAGGCAAAGTTGATGCTTTATGAACCAGTTGTTTATGTTTCCCAGTTTCTAAAGACACTATACCTATACGGTCCTTTCTTGGTTTTGTTATATGTTGTAATAAGTGTGCTTCAATTCTGAATAAATAACAATGTATGTAAAGTATGTGTCGTTATAGTTGGTATCAGAGGAAAGGTATAGTCAACCTTTGGAAACTAGGATGTGAAAGCCTTAGTAAGAACCCTAAGGATAAGTCTAAGCATAGAACACAATATTAGTGTTTTAGAAATGGCCATGAATAACCTAGTATAAGACCTTAAGTGTGAAATTTTATTCTTGATTATGTGGTTTTCCTATTATAATTAGTGTTGCTCACACTATTCTTATTGGTTTTAGTCAATGGCTAGAACCCGAAGGAACCGTGTTAATGCGGAATACAACGGGAAATGCAATGATTGTTCCCCTGAGCAACCAAATGATATGGGAGCTGGAATGAAAAATCTTGTAGCCATGCTCACACAACTTTCTCAATCTATGAATCATGCAGGACTTCCAAACGAGCAAAGGAAGGAGCAACATTCTGTTGAATCCTTCATGAGGCAGCGTCCACCTTCTTTCAGCGGGTCTACTGATCCATTAGTTGCTGAACAATGGATTAGTACTACTGAAAAGATATTTTCAGTTCTTCAATGTTTTGAACATGATAAAGTCATCCTAGCAGTGTATCGTTTGGAAGGAGATGCTGATCAATGGTGGAATCTTATTAAGAATACGAGGCAAAGGGATGAAATTGAGTCCATGGAATGGGACGAGTTCAAGAACTTATTTTTCAATAAGTACTTCCCTCGTATTCTCCGAACAAAGATGGAGAAAGAGTTTCTTGAACTAAAGCAAAAGGATGATGAATCTGTTGGTACCTATGAAGAAAATTTTACAAGACTTGCAAGGTATGCTTCTGGTATTATTATCCAACCTAAGAGTAAGATCGATCGATTCTTTAGTGGCTTAAAACCATGTCTTCGAAGGGCGTTAGCCATAAGGGACTTCAATAGCTACGAGGAAATCGTTCGATGTGCTCTCAAAGTCGAGATGGAGATTGGAGTAACCCATCAGTTATATGGGTTTGATAAGAAGAGGAAAATGGAATTCAAAGGAAAATTTAAAGAGCACACTGAAAAGAAGATGAGCTTTCCCTTATGCTCAAAGTGTGGAAAGAAACATGGAGGGAGTTGTCTTAAAGGGACAAGTAAATGTTTCAAATGTGGAAAGGAAGGTCATCGGGCATTTGAATTCCACGATGATGGGAAGAAGATGTCTAATGATGCAAAAAAAGGAAGGGATACACAGAATAAACCTACTACACATCAATGTTTCAAGTGCAAGGAGATGGGGAATTGGGCCAATAAATGCCCTAATCCAAGGGTTGATGATGATGGTCGACGTCAACAAACTCTTAAGTCTAAAGACAAAGGAAATTCACATGCAATTTCTATCAGCGATGTGGAGTACGATAACGATGTGGTGAAAGGTACACTTACCATCCACTCTAAAGTAGCAAATGTTTTATTTGATTCTGGATCCACCCACTCTTTTATTTCTGAAGAATTTTCTAAGGGTATCATCGTATTACCTAAACAATTAGATGTTGGGTTAGCTGTGACAACACCTAATGGCACAACAGTCGCATCAAAAGTTTATAATCCTCTCCGATCGAAGTTTGTGGGAAAGTGCTTCCTGCAAATCTTGTGATCCTTCCTATAGTGGAATTTGATGTGATTCTTGGCATGGATTGGATTTCTTTATATGGATCTCATATCAATTGCCAAATAAGGGAAGTCACATTTCATATTCCAGATCAATCTATGATCGTCTATCAATCCAAGGATGAACATAACCTTCCAGTGGAAATTTCTTCCATCTTATGGGTATTGATTCCACTAAATGAAGGTTATTTATCTCAAATGGTTGGTGAGAAACTCACGATTAAGAATATTCCCATTGTATGGGAGTTTGATGATGTCTTTCTGGAGGAATTACCGAGTCTTCCACCAAATCGTGAAGTTGAGTTTTCAATAGAACTCATACCGGGTGCTTTGCCTATTTCAAAGACACCTTATAGAATGGCCCCAATTGAGTTGCAGGAATTGAAGAAGCAACTCCAAGAGAATCTTGATAAGGGATTCATATGCCCAATTGCATCACCTTGGGGAGCACATGTTCTATTTGTTAAGAAGAAAGATGGATCAATGAGACTCTGCATTGATTATCGAGAACTTAACAAGATCACTATCAAGAACAAATATCCTCTCCCGCGCATTGATGACCTATTTGACCAACTACGCGGAGCTCAATACTTTTCCAAGATTGATCTTCGTTCAGGGTATCATCAATTAAGGTTCAAAAGGGAGGATATACCAAAGACGGCTTTCCGTACAAGGTATGGACACTATGAATTTATAGTGATGTCATTTGGTCTTACTAATGCCCCTGCTATCTTCATGGATCTGATTAATAGAGTCTTTAGAGACTATCTTGATCAATTTGTGGTAGTATTTATAGACGATATTCTTGTCTATTCAAAGAGAAAGGAAGAACATGAAGATCACTTGAGAATTATATTGAAGACCCTGAGAAAGGAGAAGCTTTATGCCAAATTTACCAAGTGTGAATTTTGGCTTCAAAAAGTTTCATTTTTGGGTCACATAATCTCAAAAGAGGAGATATCTATGGATCCAGCAAAAACAGAGGTTATCGAAAGATGGTCGAGACCAACAACAGTAACTGAGATCTGATTTTTTCTTGGTTTGGCTGGATATTATCGACGTTTTGTGAAAGATTTTTCACGATTATCTAATCCAATCACCAAGTTGACTCGGAAAGGAGTTAAGTTTGTCTGGACGGAAGAATGTGAAGAGAATTTCAAGGAGTTGAAAAGAAGGTTATCCAGTGCACCTGTGCTCACACTGCCTTGTAGTGGAGAAAGGTTTGTGATCTATAGTGATTCATCGAAGAAGGGATTAGGGTGTGTTCTTATGCAAAATGATATGGTGATAGCTTATGCCTCACGACAGTTGAAAATCCATGAGAAAAATTACCCAACACATGATTTGGAGTTAGCTGCGGTAATCTTTGCATTAAAGATTTGGAGGAATTACCTTTATGGTGAAAGGTGTGATATTTATATTGATCATAAAAGTTTAAAGTATATTTTCACACAAAAGGAGCTGAATATGCATCAAAGAAGATGGTTGGAGCTGATTAATGATTACGACTACTCAATCCATTACCAACCTGGGAAAGCAAACAAGGTGGCAGATGCATTAAGTCGACAAGACCATGCTAGTTTATCCATGATGAGGATCACAAAAGATCCAATATTTATGGATTTACAAAGGATGGATCTTGGAATTATAATGGAAGGGGAAAAATCTTATCTTTCTCAAATGAATGTTCAACCATCTATACATGTGAAGATTAAAGAGGCACAGAAAGATGATGTCGAGTTACAAAAGAAGGTGAGAAATGTTCCTGAGTTCAACCTTGATTGTGATGGGATAATAAAGTTCAGGAATTGGGTTTGTGTTCCTCCCATCCCCGAATTAAAGAAGGAGCTGCTGGATGAGGTCATTGTTCTTTATTCTCTATTCATCCTGGAAGCACGAAGATGTATAGGGTCCTGAAAGAGTACTTCTGTTGGGATGGCATGAAAAGAGATGTTGCTGAATATGTCTCTCGATGCTTGGTTTGTCAACAAGTTAAAGCTGAGAGACAGAAGTCTAAGGGGATGTTACAACCATTACCCACACCCGAATGGAAATGGGAAAACATTACTATGGACTTTGTCACAGGACATCCTAAAACATCCAAAGGCAATAATGCTATCTGGGTCATAGTTGATCGTCTTACAAAGTCTGCACACTTCATTGCTATTAGAGAGGATTTCTCTCTGGATTAGCTTGCCAGGATATATGTAAAGGAAGTGGTAATATTGCATGGAGTACCACTCTCTATTATATCTGATCGGGATCTGCGATTTACCTCAAAGTTCTGGAAAAGTCTTCATCATACTCTGGATACAGGGTTGAGTTTCAGCACTGCTTATCATCCTCAGACATATGGTCAGTCTGAGAGAACAATTCAAACCCTAGAAGATATGTTGAGAGCTTTCTCTATGGATTTCAAAGGAGGTTGGGATCAACACCTACCTTTGGTGTAATTTTCTTATAATAATAGCTTTCACTCCAGTATTCAGATGGCTCCTTATGAGGCCCTCTATTGAAAGAAATGCAGGACTCCAACTTGCTAGGATGAAGTTGGGGAAAGAAATCTATTAGGACCTGATCTCGTTGATGAAATGGCAGAAAAGGCCAGATCTATTCAACAACACATAAGAGCAGCTCAGAGTCGACTGAAAAGTTATGCCGACAACCGAAGAAAAGACCTAGAGTTTGAAGTGGGTGATAAAGTGTTCTTACAAATATCTCCCTGGAAGAGGGTTATGAGATTTGGAAAGAAGGTGAAGTTGAGCCCTAGATATGTCGGTCCTTTTGAAATACTGGATCGTGTTGGGAAGGTAGCTTACCGATTGGCGCTTCCACCGAATCTCTCTCAAGCTCATGATGTGTTCCATGTATCTCTCCTAAGAAAGTAAATACCTGATCCTTCACATGTACTCAGCTCAGAAGTTATACCGCTGGAGCAAGATCTTTCTTATGAAGAACAACCGATAGAGATTCTGGATCGTAGCGAAAAAGTCCTACGAAACAAGACCACTCGATTGGTGAAAGTTTTATGGAGGAACCACCAATTAGAAGAAGCTACATGGGAGCTTGAGGATATGATGAGGGAGAGGTATCCTCATCTGTTTGTTACAAAGTGATGAATTTCGAGGGCGAAATTCATTTTAAGGGGGGTAGAATGTAACACCTGAGACTTTTATGTTATATAAATCATCAAAGGAATCTTTTTCTACACAACACTTTCTTGGCTTGCTTTACACGAAATCGCGACCTTCCTCGATAGCTTGCGTCGTACGCAATACCGAGTTTCACTAAACAATGATATGCTATTAAAATATTATTAAAACTAGCCGTTATGAATAGTAATAACCACTTTTTGAAATTTTATAAATTTTATTTTTCAAAATGGACTTCATTTTTGGATTCGGAATATCGAAATTAGCCTAGGGTGAAATTTTGGTATTTTTCTGAAAACTTTAAATTTTTGATGAATAGTGAAACCACTAAGTGGTAGTTAAAAAACTGAATTTTTCATAAAACTTAATTTTACCGCTTCTGTGAGTGGAATTTCAAAAATCTGAGAGACACGGTTGATGTCAGTAAGTAAAATGTGGTTCAATGAGATGAAAATAAATTTTTGGTGAATAGTAACTTTTTACTTTTTTTTACCACGGTAAAAAGTAAATAGGGTAATTAAGGGTAAAGATGATATTATTATTACCCTAACACATGTCCTAATTCTATTGGATAAGTGTAATTTGACCAAAAACAAACTTAGGAATAAAATATGACCATTTAGGCCCACTTGGATTAGATTAGGACATTTATTATTAATTTATTTAAAGAAGGGTTAAAATAGTTAAAATCAAACTTTAATAAGTAAATAATTTTTAATATGGGGTTATACATAAGACAAATTCGACTATAAATATTAATTAGAAAGATAAAAATATTTCCTACATAATGGTATTTTATTTTTAATTTTTAGACCTTAAATAATTTAATTTATTTATGACACAATGATGATGCAGTAATTATCTTATTAATGAAATATTGACATAATTGATGTTATAAACACCAAAATAAATGTAATTTGAGACTTTTTATGAATCCCACTAATTTTATAGGTTAATATGACATGTTAGTAATGATTTAATTAACTTGGTTCTAACTAATAATTTTGTTATGATTTTCACCAAAATCAATTACTAAATAGTGTCAAAATTGGCATAAAATAGTTTTTAAAACAAATATTATATTGGTAATTGTTATTTTATTCCTAAAAATCTAAGGTTCGGCCAAATGACTTAGATAAGGTTATATATATTAATAATAAACAACTTGGGGTTCGTTTGGCTGCTTATAGTAAGTTTATTAACCATATAGTATAAGAACACAAGAAGACATGGTAAAAGTAAAATTATTTAACTTAATGTTAAATCTAAATGATAAGGTTAAAATAGGAACCTAAACTTGTCTAAATTCTATTGGATGAGAGGATTTCGACCCATCCCAACCTTATCTTCTAAATATATCAATTTGGAGCTATTTAAAACCGAACTTGACTTTATAATAAAATAATATTTTTAGTTATTCCAAAGGTGCCCCTCTCCTCCCTTATGAAAGGGCACCTCCTCCCCCTCTTCCTCACACCACTTTGAGCCTTAAAGCTCGGCCAACCCCTGCCAATTTCTCCTCTCCACTTCCCTAGAGAAATCCTAGAGGTTCTGGTCTTCTTCAAAGACCAATTTTAGTGCCCTAAAAGAAGGTCTCAAAGAGGCACTTCAAAGAAGAGGTAATGTCCGTTACCGATTCTTTCATCTTTATTTCTTCTTCCACTTCTTCTTCTTTAGTTGTTTCATTATGAAGTAATAACATAAGTATCACTCATATACTGATATGTTATTATAAGTATGAAACAACCCTATTTTACCATCTATCCATCCTATAGAAAAAGAAATCATCGCGCGTGCGTACGTACGGAATACCGTCTCAACGCCGTGGTGTAATCTATTTTCCACCACCACCTTACTTTGATGGGTATAATGGTGTAAATAATGACTATATATGACTATTATAAATTGATATTGATTCTGAAATAGTATATATATACTCCAATACAATTCCACGATCATAGGAATGATATCATCACTCGTGCGTACGTACGGAATACCGTCTCCACGATGTGATGCGACTCGTTCTACATGATCTTAATTTCATAATGATTATATAAATGAATTGAATGAATGAATATGATATATATTAAACTAATACCATTCTGTAAATGAGGTATCTATAACCTAAAGAAAAGAATAATAATTTATTCGACAAAACACGCATAAGAACAAAAAGTTATAAACACCCGAATAACAAGTAGCAATGAAATATTATTACTAAGAAGCTAAGAATATGACCATATATGATATCATAAAAATAAGTATGATTCTGAAATAAGTCAATAACATTATTTAAATCATTATACAGGAGGTTCGGACACTTACAAATCAAGTCAGACCTAAGGTAAGGGAATATATCACAATCTCATTTTATCCGAGATTGTTTATATTTGGTATTTACTGGGGTGTATTTTGTCATCCACATCCATGTTTCCTCAATATGTAATATTATTTCCATCCACCTACAATTTTTTAAATCCAATTTTACCCTTTGGTGAGTTTTTAGTAAAGGATATGAAAGGAATCTTTTGTCGTTTTGTGTACGAGGTACTTTTTGACTTTTTCGACAAAAGTACGAAGAATGTTTTTTTAACTTATACGGCATGAATGGATTTTTAAAACATTATTTCCAAGAAGATTCCATTACAAGTTTTCAAGTTTATTTTTAATCAACTTCTTTGGGTTTAAAATTGTAAGGCATGTTAAGAAAGGAAAATGTTTTTGAAGTAGAAAGGATATTTTCCTCAAGAATGGAGTTCAAGTGTTTTATCAAAATTATTTTCCATCTAAGATAATAAAGGGTTCTGTTTTATCCCTATTATTACATTGATTTGATTATGTTGTGATGGAATTATTTTTATGAATTCCTTTATCTTATATGAATTGTTTTATGATTTCATGATGTTTAAGATTCCCATTTGTATTACATGGGTTATGCAATGATGCATGATTTATGATTTTGTGGCACACATAAGAATGGTATCATTATGAGATGGGTGGGACCTATATCTCCCTCCAATGCATTGGGTAAAGATTTTATATCTCATGAGATGGACATGGCTGGAACGGTAGGTTACACCAGTTCAGTGAAACAGGACTGAAACGAGGGTGACTCGGTTCAGAAAGGGACTTTGTCCACTAAGATAGTCTTGGCAATGAGTCTTGACTAACAAGAAATGATTATCTATGATTATGTGTGTATGCCACAAAGTTTCATGCATTAAGTTATGATTATTGTGATTACATTTCACTGCCATGATTTATCCCATGTTATGAAATTATGATATCTTTTGCAGGTTAAGATTTCCAAAAGTTATGTGCTTGTGTATACGATGTGATTGATATTTCTTTTGTTTACCCTTACTCACCATTTGAGCTCACCCTTTTGTATGTTTTCTTTCCCCAGGTCAGGAAGAAGGTTATTAAGTAGGATATGCCAAAAAGGGACTCTAGATATGATGAAATAAGTGGGAGGCAAAGTTGATGCTTTATGAACCAGTTGTTTATGTTTCCCAGTTTCTAAAGACACTATACCTGTACGGTCCTTTCTTGGTTTTGTTATATGTTGTAATAAGTGTGCTTCAATTCTAATGTAATAACAATGTATGTAGAGTATGGGTCGTTATAGGTTCGGACAGCCGGGGGGAGGGGGGACGCCCCCCTTGGACCGCTCGGCTGGCCGGCCGAGCCAGCCACGACACACCCCTCGGGCCAAGCCTCATGACTCACTGGGCCAGTCCGACCCCTTTTCCGGATCGGACCTGCCAAAACGAAGTTGACCCGACCCGTCAGCCCATCGGGCCTAACGGACTGGGCCCTTTTTCACTTAAACGTGAATTTTGTAAAGACCGCATGTCCGATCGACACACTACCTGCGGCACTATAATCCTTGGGATGAGGCGGTCCTTTTGCGTTACTCTTATTGAGTTTTGGATGACTTCGGAAAAACATCCGGGTTGGTTTGAACCCAAAACCAACCGGGCCCTCGGAGCATAAACGCTTATAACTTGAGGACCGGACGTCCGATTGACGTGTCGTCGACTACGTTGTATTCCTCTTAATGAGACGGTTCTTTTTTCATACTCTACATGGGTTTCGGAAGAAATGGAGCATGGTCGGGTTGGTTTTAGCTTAAAAACCAACCGGGCCCCTGGAATAGAAAATCTAATAACTCACAGATCGGGCGTTCGATTGACGTGCCGTCAGTTGCATTGAGACCCCTATGACGAGGCGGTCCTTTTTGTTACTTCTACGTGAGACTTCATGACACTTGGAAGTAACGACTAGTAGCTCGTGGATCGGACCATCCCGGAGACGAGCGTAAAGAGTGCGGAGACCTAGTAGCTGTAGACCTGACGACTGCTTGACCGATTCGACTCGGAGTGATTCGATTAGCCCAGTGGACGGAGCGCCTGGTATTTGGAGGCAGACCCTCGGTGGACGGAGCACCTGGTAGTTGGCAGTAGACCCGTGGTACTCAACAGGAAGAGTACCTCTGACAGCTATTAGGGGGAGTGCCCGGTATTTGGCAGCAGACCCACAGCGGACGGAGCACCCAGTAATTAGCAGCAGACCTGCGGTACTCGACAGGAGGAGTACCTCAGCAGTCTAAGGTTAGTGAGTAGCACCTCGGAGTCGCGATAGTATCACTATACTCGATAGAGGAGGATTTCTCTAGAAGTCGTGGTTTCGATATCGTGAATAAAAATCCTGGTTTGAGCTTAGTCAATGACCTTTGTGTTTTCCTCATGATTGAGATGGGTTACTTTATAACTTAGGTATATATATGGGAATATACCTAAGTAAAGGTTATCTGTTGAGATATTTATTTGTGGTTTATCCTTGTTGGATTTAGTGAGACCTTGAGGGTCTCGAGGTCCCTACTGAGTATCGTTATACTCACCCCTGCATGGGCTATTCCCACACCTTGTTGTGTTATATGCAGACGACAGACAGCGCTAACTGAGGCAGAGTGTACAAGGACTGGACGGTAACCGGATGTGGACACTCGGTGTGACGACACACGGAGCGGACCGATAGACGTGGAGTGTTGAGGACATTTGTACCTACCCTTCAGGTAGGAACCCAGAGGACGATCCAGGAGCTGCTTCACCATTAGTTGTTTGTCTTTTCATTTGTACTTTCTTTCAGTTGTAGCTGTACCTTTCTGTTGGGCTTGTATTTTCGACCCCTTTGTACTTTCAGCATGCTTGTTATACTACTTTACTTAGTTTTTGATTCCACTTGTACTCTGGTTGTGTGTGTTTACATTTTATAAAGACAATGCCTTCCCAGTTTTTAGGGAGTTATGCCTTTGGTGCTAGTTGTCATCCCCTGGCCTGTGTAAGGCGGGCTTAGGGTAGTCACGATACGAGCCCTGGGGGATGGGTCGTGACAACAAATCAATTACATTGATAATAATGTATTTATATTAAAAATCTCTATTTGGAACCAAAACTAATTTGTATTATCCTGATAAAAGATATTAAAATAAGAAATGAGGCATTTATATATTTATCATTCACTTTAGTACTATAGAGGTCATGATGAAAGTCCAATGGAGATAAAAGGTTATATTTTTTGAGTTTGGATGATTACAGATGAAGTAGACTCATCCATTTTAATTATTTAATGTTATGGGTAAATATTTATTACCCCATCATAGTATCTTAACTTTAAATACACAATTCACCTTATTGTGGTGGTAATTACTTACTATGGTTACTATATATAATGACTAGAAATAAAAAAGGACCTTTTAAAAAAATATACCTCCTAATTAAAAATAAAGTAAAAATTTTAAAAATCTCATTTCAATAATATTCATCAATGAATTTAATATTAAAAGGTAAAACTCAATAGAAAATATGTTTTTAGAAAAAAATAATTATAAGTATAAAACTGTATTTTTTCAAAATTTTAGAATAAACATACATCCAAAGTGAAATAATGGATCTCAAATAGTATAAAAAAAATTCATGTTTATTTTATAATATTATAAAAAAATAAAAAAAATTATTGAAATAAAAATTCAAATTTTAATAAAAATTATATTTTTTAATATTCATCGAACAATAAGTGTTTTTTGAAAAATATCAAAATATCACTTAAAATAATTTTCATATGATGATTTAAAAATAAATTTGATTTCATAAAAATTATTTTTTAAATTAATGATTGTTAATTATATAGTTTTAACACATATATCAATGAAAATAATTTTTTTCAAAAACAATTTTTTGAAGAATAAAATGACTTGACTAATACTTGAGTGTTTATTTACAAATAAATAATCAATAAATTTTAATTAAGTATAACCTTAATATATTTTTTCTATATTTTTTATTCCTATTTATATATATTCCAATTCAAATGATCTTTTATAAGGACCAAACTTAAATAATAATATGTGTTTGGTCATTTATGCTCGGTGTTGTGTGTCATATATGATATCGATCATAATTTTCATAAATTATCAAGATATTACATTCATCCGTACTATAAAAATTCCATCCATGAAATTTTAATGGATATTACATTATAAAAAATGGGGTGTGCTTATTTTTTCATAACATCGACATGTTCTAATGTTTCTACTTATATCTTATGATTTCTCCAAAGTGCCATTACTAATGGAGTTGTTTGATTCCTAAAAACCTACTCTCTATTGTCAATAACCATTAAAGGCTCTTCAAGATAAGAAAGATAAAATTTTAATTCAATTTATTATTTGGAGAGAACATGTAATGGTTCTGTAATATACATAGTTAATAAAAACATATTACAACAGTTTGGGGAGGGTGAGTACAAAGAAACCAAGAAACTGATGGTGCCTACAATTAATCAGGGAGGCTCGATGTTGATACCTCCCACAAGAGGTGTAGATATGAATCAGCTAGGAAGCACTCATATTCAAAATCCATTAAAATTATATAAGATTATTGTAATTTCTAATTGGTAATCCACAAATCTAATTCATTCAATACTTTAAAAAGTTTTGTTGAACCTGGTTGTGAATTTTCCCTTCCTGTTGAAACATATAATTCCCTTCCATGGAGAATATTTCATGAAAATGTTATATCCTGCATTAAATTCCAAATCATTCATTTAGTTATTGATATAACTATTGTTCCATATTTGAGATTAATTAATAAGTATTTTAATAGTGATTAAATTCAATGTTGTCTCATCATCATATTCTAGGCCTATAAGTTTTCTTTCACCAAATTAATTTAAACATGTTTTAGTGTGACATATCTTTTATTATAATGAATCATACATAGACATTTAAATACATCAAAAGAATAAATTTTTATATAAATAATCAACATAAATTAATTAATGGTCACACATATAATTAATATTATGTGAGAAAGAAAACAATAACTCTTATAATATTTGGGAACTCCTTTCAAATTATCAAACATTTTGAGGGTGGTAAGTTGTAAGGAAATTAATCTCATTATCCAATTATTTATGATGAATATTCGATAATTTCAATTTCAATAATGGATCATAATTATGAATAATTTAATAATGTGAATCAAGATGTATTATAACATCAATAATATAGAGTAGTGTAAGGTATCGAAGAGCTATATCCTATTTTATAGAGTGGAAATGTGCATATTTGGAAAAGTAATCTACAATAATCCCCATTTTATCATTCCTTCAAGGAGTATATAGTAATCTAATCACAATATCCATAACAATGTCATATAATTTTCACATAGTAATAGGTAATAGTTTAATTAATCATCTAGGATGATGTCTCTAGGCCTTAATCTATTGAAAAAAAAATCGTGGCACATAATCAGCAATTTACGACATCATATTATCCCAAAAAAATTGTTCCATCAAATATCTATGTAGATTGGTTCTAAAATGGTCTAATGAGAAAATAAAACTATATTAATCATCTAATAATTCCCTTTTCAGTTCAGGTGTATATAGAACACATAGAAACATAATAAATTTAAAAAAACATCATTATATACAATGTATGATAATTTATCTCAATTCAAAACATTAATTTTATTTTCAAATATGTACTAATCATGATGAGAATAGTTTATCATTTACAATAATTATGTTTTAGAAAAGGGTTGAAAAAGAAGTGATGTATTTGCTTCTTTAATATTTTCTATATCTATATTTACTAAATCCAAGCGCAAAAGATCTCTCTCAGTCCTTATATTGGTATGGACTCCAAGAACATTACTTTTCAACACGTATGATTCTTTATTTACATTTTTTATGTCATAGTGTTGTGATAAATAATAATCCTTGAATAATTTGTGCCAATTTCATTACCTCATGTTTAGCTCATTATATGAAAAGGTGTTTTATTATCACTTATAGCCTATGTATATCTTAAGTATTTCACTATAGAGATTATTTATCCATATCTTAAAGGAAAATATTACAGCCTCCAAGTCAAGATCATGGGATGTATTTCTCTATTAATGAATACATAACTATAGTTATTCTTAGAAAACATCTTGATCAATTTTCATATGAAAAAAACCAATTCCTTAATTTGATGCATTACTATATTTTAAAAGTACATCATTTCAAAATGGTAGATTCAAAATCAAAACATTGAAAAATATCCTTTTTTATTATTCAGATTGTTATTTAAATTTCATTGTACATTTGATGTAAAAACTCTAAGGCATATGCTTGGTTAATCTGATAGCTAATCATAAATTTTTTTCATGAAACACAAATTATATGCTTCCAATCCAATGAAAATACTTAATTTCATTATGTTTTATGGTGTAGGAAATTCATTAAGTACCATTTAATTTACTGGATCAAATTATACGCCATCCATAGAGAATATATGGAAATGAAAATAAACAATATAAACCCATAATTCACACTATATAAAACTTACAAATAAATCTATTCAGATAAGAGTCTAATGATTGATCAGAAAGTGATTATCAGAGTCTTAAGAAGTGCTTAAATATACCAATATATCATTAATAAATTACACAATAATATTATCTAGATATTTTTTGAATACTACATTCATTCAATCCATAAAAACATTGGGATCATTAGTCAATCCAAATAGAAATATTGTAAACATGTACACTCCATACCTCATCCAAAATTATATCTTCATAATATTTTCCTTCTATTTTCCTAATTGATGATACCCATAATAAAGCATAATATTTTAAATATATTGATCTATGTGAAGTTGATCGGAAAACTAATCAATGAGTGGATGATAATACATGTTCTTTATTATAATTGAATTGATTTTCCTATAATCAATGTAGAGCTTCATGAATCCATTTTTATTCTTAATGAAGTGAATAGGGGATACCCATAGTGAAACAATAGGGTGAATAAATACATTTTCACAATAATCCTATAGTTGATTCTTCAACTCCAATAATTATGTAGTGTCCATTCGATAGAGAGTCTTTGATATAGGTTGTTCCTTAGCGATTAAGTTAATGGAAAATGCTTCCCAAAATTGGGTGGGCTTCTAAATAATTCCTTAAGGAATAAGTAATTATAATCCAATAAAATAGGTAAATCCTCAATTCGTATAATACATTTTTCATCCAAATACTATTTCTTCTCATTATGCCAGTAAATATCATTTAAAAGGGTTACTGGTGGTTGATCTTGAAATTACTCAGTTGATGATGTATCACAAATAAAGAACATGAATTCTATATATTCGTCATGAATATTAATTTCTTTCTCTTATAAAATATTTCTTCCATTTAATTGAAAATATGATACAGACCAATGATTATAAAAAATTTAGCACAAGTATAATATTCAATTATTTAAATATGATGCTTTTATGTTTCAAAATTGTAATATCCTGATACATCCTCATCATGGTGTTATTTCCACAATTAATTTTTAATGAAAACCCACATCTTAAGGTTCTTGGGAAATATATAATTTTCCGGAAAAAATGGAAGATATGAAGGATTGAAAATATATATAAAAAAATAATTAGATAATTTTAATTAAATTAGTAAATTACTCACAACCACATCATTAGAAACATCAACCTCAATAGTAATGATCAAATAAAAATGGCATTCACCCCTTGACATCTTCTACTATATATTTCCATGATGATTGGGGTAATAGGTGTGAATAATTCCCAGTTTCAATATAGTTGAATCACTCTAAATCATTGATTTATTTCATCCCATTTAATTCATTATCTAGAAATCCCATATCTCCACACTTATAAAGAACTTCTAAGAACATCAAGGAATTTTCATAATATTTATTTCCTAAATTTCAACATGATAGGAATTTCATTATTTCCCTTTTATTCAATGATGGATTACCTTTTCAATGGTTCTCAATTATCTACTTCTTATATGGATTTATATATAATATATAGGATCGAGAAAATACTTTCTTTGTATAGCATCCTGCCTTTTTATCACATAAACTTTCATTACATTTTACAAAAACCGAGGATCTTTAAGGTTTAGTGTCTTGGAAACCGGGAACTTAAAACATGAAAACATAAAAAAATTCTTCTTAAACACTTGAAAGGATTCTCCTCATGCTCATCCTAGTTTTATTACTGAATCTCATAACCTGGGTACATACATCAAATGAAAGGGTGAGCAGAAGTCCCAGTAAGGGAAACAAGAGAAACATTTTACATGTGAACTTGAGATACTTCAATAAGGTCATGAAAAGAACTTTAAGGCATGAGAAATAAATCATGAGATATATCATAATAAAAATAGCATTTTTCATAACTTGAAGATGTGGCTGCAACATTTAATATTTACAATCATTTCATTTCACCAAGGTTCATCTCTAAGGTGTCATTAAAAATTACCAAGGTTATTCACCAAGGTATCAGTCTAAAAATTCATATCTAGAGATTAAGTCTGTACCCAATGCATTGGAGTGCTATCTGGGCACACCCTTAACATGTCTTTATTATCATGTGAGCCACATATATCATCATCAATAATTTAATAAACAACCCATATAGCATAAAATAAATGGGTTTTATTTCATAATCATAACATTTTAAAAACTTCTTTAAAGACATGATCTTTATGTCACTTTAAACCCATGGAAAAGGGAAAACGGGTTTCATGTATGTAAATACCGGAATTTAAAATAGAACATTTTGATATATATGTGAATACTACTATATAAATAAGATCTTTGAGTATTCAATTAATAGCATAAAATAATTTTGAGATAAAGAGGGAGGCATTTTGAGATGAAAACTATGCAGCATAACGTCTATGATACATGGTTTTAGAAAACATTGAAAAGAGAGGGGACATGGGTAACCCACTCAAAAATGATACATAAAACAGTAAGGGAACATAATATAAGTAGTTAAGAACATGTTAATGAAATTTTAATGATATACCATATGAAACCAAGAACTTTAAGGGAAGACAAAAATAAGATTTATCTTATGAGAATTCGGCAGCCCAACGGCGTCACTTAAAACTTCCAAAAAGGGATTGACGAGATCAAATAGGTTCTCTAATCATATGAACATAAATAATCAGTATGATAGATATAGAGATCATACCCCAACATAATAAAAAGGATCATGAAAGACTTGACATGAAAGTAGATCTTGAAAACGAGAAGGGTGAAAGAACCCTTTAGAAATTCGGCAGCCTAACGGCACCACTTAAACTTCAACAAAAATGAATTGGTGAGATAAAATAGGGTCTCTCATCATATGAACATAAAAGATCAGTATGATAGATATAGATATCATACCCCAACATAATAAAAAGGAACTTGAAAGACTTGACATGAAAGTAGATCTTGAAAACAAGAAGGGTGAAAGAACCCCTTAGAAATTCGGCAGCCTAACGGCGCCACTTAAACTTCAACAAAAATGTATTGAAGAGATAAAATAGGGTCTCTCATCATATGAACATAAAAGATAAGTATGATAGATTTAGATATCATACCCCATAATAATAAAAAGGAACATGCAGGACTTGACATCAAATTAGAACTTTGAAAAAGGAGAAAGGTGAAAGAACCACTTAAAAATTCGGCAGCCTAATGGTGCCACTTAAAACTTCAAAATACTGAATTGAAAAGATCAAATGGGGTCTCTCATCATATGATCATAAAAGATCAGTATGATAAATTTAGATATCATACCCCAATATAATAAAAAATAACTTTCAAGACTTGACATGGAATTAGAACTTTGAAAAAGGAGAAAGGTGAAAGAACCACTTAAAAATTCGGTAGCCTAACGGCGCCACTTAAAACTTCAAAATATTGAATTGAAGAGATAAAATGGGGTCTCGCATAATATTATCATAAAATATCAGTATGATAAATTTATATATCATACCCCAACATAATAAAAAATAACTTGAAATACTTTACATGAAAATAGATCTTGAAAATGAGAAGGGGGAAAGAATCTGTTACAAAAATTTCGGCAGCCTAACGGCGCCACTTAAAACTTCATAAAACGAAATAATGAGAGTAAGAGGGGATCTCTCATTATATGAACATGAAAAGGGCAGTAAGAGTATTATAAAATAACATCCTTTAACATAAGAACATGGAGCATAAAATAAATGACATAAAAGAGATTTCTTGAAAAGAAAGAGAGAGGTCGGATCTGTTACCTTAAAACATAACTCTTAAAACTCAAAGGTTGGGACCTTGAGGGCTTGGGGGAACCTTGGGAGGACTCCTTGGGAGGTAAGGAGACCAGAAATTTGTTGGGGGGAGTGGGGAGTCGAAATGGATGAGAGGATGGCTTGGTATTTATAGGGAAAGTGAGGGGACAAGGCATTAATGGCCAAGGGACACCTCAAAAGTGGTTTTCTCAAAACCATGTGCTCTCCCATGGTATTTCCCATGGATTTAGGCCACATGGGGCCCCCCATAAAATAATTCATCACCTTTGGTCGACCCTCCCTTAAAATATCTCACGGAATCATCATGACACGGTTATGTTGTCATTAAACATACCGAAACCCTAAAACTGTATTTTTACTATTCACTGAAAATTCAACTTTCTCAGAAAAATCCCAAAATTTCACATTAACCAAATATCAATGCTCTGATTTCAAAAATTAACTCCATTTTATAAAAATAATTTTCTAAATATTTTTAATTTAATTTTTAAATAAATACACTGTTCACTGAAAATTCATTTTTTCAGAAAAACCCCCAAAAATTACCTTAACATAATATCGATGCTCTGAGTTCAAAAATGAAATTCATTTTATAAAAATAATTTTCTAAATATTTTTAATTTAATTTTTAATTAAAAAACACTATTCTCCTGAAAAAACTAATACTTGAATAATAATTTATGAAACCGTTATTTAACCATTTTATTGAATCACATTACTTAATCAAGGTGCCTAGATTATATTAATACTTTCTTTAAGTGGGATTACTAATCCATTTGTTCACATTACTAATCCTAAGCATAAAATCACTATTCATAATTTACTATTCATCAAAAATCAAGTTGATCTTATTAGACTCTAAATTTCGTACTGAACATAATTGTAGAAGACCATTTTTTGAATATCATTACACATTTTTAATTATTTAAGGTTTACATAAACATTTTTAAAATATCCTTTTTCTAAAATTCATCAAAAATATGCATACTATATTTATCCGGTCATTTGAAAATTCATAAACTTCATCATAAGAAGAAATCCCAATTTTTATTTAAAACAAAGGATTACACAAGGCAGTTACGGTCTCCTTACATAGCCCCTTATCACACCAGCATAGGACCTAAGTGTAAGGTGTGCTAAGGTGAGAGAATCTGAGGGAGGCTCGGCTAACATTGTACGAGTAGTAATTTCTATCAGTTTGAACTTCTCGCAAAGGCGATTCTGTTCTAGCTTCACACGATGAAGTTCGTCTTGGGTTTGGTCCAGAGCAAATCTCAGTGTTGCTACCTCCTTCCCAAGTTTTGTTAGATGGGATTCAATCGGTCCAAGACTACTGGGTGAGGCCATCGAATATTCTTTCTATAAAAATTAACCAAGATTACTTATATTTAGAGACAAAAATCAAAACGTTTAGTTTCCAGGGGTCATATTGACCAATGGTCATATAATAGTCAAAACCCAACGGTCTCATTTTAATTATACTCATGTTATAAAATGAAACATTTTTGTTGAGTATAAAAATAAAATAAAATAACACATAAAATTAGGAAACAAGATTTATTCAAAATTTTGGGTTGTTACAATCTTCCCCCCTTATGAAATTGCGTCCTCACAATTTTTAAAATTGGGTTTTGAAATTTCATTGAAAGTCTCACATCGGAAAAGGAGTCAGTAAAACTATTACTTTAAAAGAAAGAAAGGGAAGTACAAAGGTCACCCAAGTTAGCCCACACTAGGATTCTATGTACGAAAACATGGACATGGAGGAGAAAACAAAGGGTCAAGTTATGAGGGAGAGTGATAGAACACATGATTAGAAGAAAGTTAACCATAAGAAAATCCCAAAATTATGATGTGTGTAAATGGTCTTTGATTACCTAGTAGGAAACGTAAACCAACAACGTTTTTGTTTTACGTTCCATTTCATAATTTTGAGGAATTCATTTACTACATAGAACAAAAACATAAGAAAATATGCCTACCTTCATGTAGAGTTTCATCCTTTAATAAGTTTCTACCAAAACTAATCTTTTCTCCAAACGATGAGCACTCAAAACTACTTAGTCTCATCAAAACACAAGAATCATCTTCTAGAGAATCACATAGTTCACAAAAGATTAACTATCTATTTCATCTATCTTTAAACATTATCTCAAAAACAGAAAGGGTAGGGTAAAACAACTCTTCAAAAAGAAATAATACCATAGGAATGGAAACTACTTTTAAATATTCAAAGTTCCATGGTACTACCCAAAGTTCATCATAGACCATTCCATAAATAACCATCCTTAAAATTACTCAAAATAAACCAAAATAAGATTGAAACCCAAATACAAGAGGGATTTGATAACATAGTCTTCCAAAATAAACTTCATTGTTCATCTCCAAACAACATCAACCACTCATAACATCTTATAACAAAAGTATCTAACCTAAACATAAATTACCCAAGATAGGTTAATCATTCCCATAAGTAACCTAAATTACTATAAGTCCACCTTAAATTCATTGATTCTTCAAAATATAAATCAACCTTACTCCTCAATGAAAATACCGTAGTAATCTATTTACCTCGATCATATAGGGTCCCCAAAATAGTGAACGTCTTCCAAAATAATAATCATCTTTTAATCCCCTAATAATCTCTATCATATTAATACGTCAGTCATCGCGTTTCCTATCACATTGGTTGTTGGGACATGTTCTTCCATTTCCCACCATTAACCAAGAAGAGAAAGTATAATTAGGGGCTTAAATACTTAGCCAATAATCATGAAATGGAACTTAAAGCATATAAGGATAACTTGTAGAAGAAAAGTATACACTAACTTGTGATCCCCTAGGTTCCCAACTAGGTTATCCATGATCATATATTCTTATGTAAATCTTTATTTTATTTTATCTTTGTTCCTTTAACAATGGTTCGTACTAAGATTATGAATTTACCAAAGCATATCCCCCGGGAGTGTCGTAACCAAGAGTGCAGCAAGGCTCGTTGTCGTGTACCAGTTCCCGTTTGAGTCTAGCTCAAAGCGGTGTTTTCAGGTTTTACCCCTATGTACATCTGTGCCAGAGCCACCTCTACCTGCTCGTATCCAGACAGGGATGTATTTTCTTGGCAACCCATTACTTAATACTCACCAAAATACCAGGAAGATTTCCTATATATAAACTTTTCTATAGGATTCTTCCTAAAGTTTTCATATACTAATTTACACAAATAACTAAACCATCCTTTGATACCAACTATAGCATCCTGCCTTTTTATCACATAAACTTTCATTACATTTTACAAAACTGAGGATCTTTAAGGTTTAATGTCTTGGAAACCGGGAACTTAAAACATTAAAACATAAAAAAAAAATTCTTCTTAAACACTTGAAAGGCTTCTCCTCATGTTCATCCTAGGTTCATTACTGCATCTCATAACCTGGGGACATACATCAAATGAAATGGTGAGCAGAATGACTAGTAAGGGAAACAAGAGAAACATTTTACATGTGAACTTGAGATACTTCAATAAGGTCATGAAAAGAACTTTAAGGCATGAGAACTAAATCATGAGATATATCATAATAAAAATAACATTTTTCATAACTTGAAGATGTGGCTGCAACATTTAATATTGACAATCATTTCGTTTCACCAAGGTCTATTCCCAAGGTGTCATTAAAAATTACCAAGGGTATTCACCAAGGTATCAGTCTAAAAATTCATCTCTATAGATTAAGTCTTTACCCAATGCATTGGAGCACTATCTGGGTGCACCCTTGACATGTCTTTATTATCATGTGAGCCACATATATCATCATCAATCATTTAATAAACAACCCATATAGCATAAAATAAATGGGTTTCATTTCATAATCATAACGTTTTAAAAACTGCTTTAAAGACATGATCTTTATGTCACTTTAAACCCACAGAAAAGGGAAAGCGGGTTTCATGTATGTAAATACCAGAATTTAAAATAGAACATTTTGATATATATGTGAATAATACTGTATAAATAAGAGATTTGAGTATTCAATTAATAGCATAAAATAATTTTTAGATAAAGAGGGAGGCATTTTGAGATGAAAACTATGCAGCATAATGTCTATGATACATGGTTTTAGAAAAAACTGAAAAGAGAGGGGACATGGGTAACCAACTCAAAAATGATATGTAAAATAGTATGGGAACATAATATAAAGTATTTAAGAACATGGTAATGAAATTTTAATGATATACCATATGAAACGAAGAACTTGAAGGGAAGACAAAAATAAGATTTCTCTTATGAGAATTCGGCAGCCTAATGGCGTCAATTAAAACTTCCAAAAAGGGATTGACGAGATCAAATAGGGTCTCTCATCATATGAACATAAATGATCAGTATGATATATATACATATCATACCCCAACATAATAAAAAGGAACTTGAAATAATTGACATGAAAGTAGATCTTGAAAACGAGAAGGGTGAAAGAACCCTTTAGAAATTTGGCAGCCTAACGGCGCCACTTAAACTTCAACAAAAATGAATTGATGAGATCAAATAGGGTCTCTCATCATATGAACATAAAATATCTGTATGATATATATAGAGATCATACCCCAACATAATAAAAAGGAACTTGAAAGACTTGACATGAAAGTAGATCTTGAAAACGAGAAGGGTGAAAGAACCCCTTAGAAATTCGGCAGCCTAACGGCGCCACTTAAACTTCAACAAAAATGAATTGAAGAGATCAAATAGGGTATCTAAACATATGAACATAAAATATAAGTATGATAGATTTAGATATCATACCCCATAATAATAAAAAGTAACATGCAAGACTTGACATGAAATTAGAACTTTGAAAAAGGAGAAAGGTGAAAGAACCACTTAAAAATTCGGCAGCCTAACGGCGCCACTTAAAACTTCAAAATACTGAATTGAAGAGATAAAATGGGGTCTCTCATCATATGATCATAAAATATCAGTATGATAAATTAAGAGATCATACCCCAACATAATAAAAAGGAACTTGTAAGACTTGACATGGAATTAGAACTTTGAAAAAGGAGAAAGGTAAAAGAACCACTTAAAAATTCGGCAGCCTAACGGCGCCACTTAAAACATCAAAATACTGAATTGAAGAGATAAAATGGGGTCTCTAATCATATGATCATAAAAGATCAGTATGATAAATTTAGAGATCATACCCCAACATAATAAAAAGGAACTTTAAATACTTTACATGAAAATAGATCTTGAAAAATGAGAAGGGAGAAAGAATCTGTTACAAAAATTTCGGCAGCCTAACGGCGCCACTTAAAACTTCATAAAACGAAATAATGAGAGTAAGAGGGGATCTCTCATTATATGAAAATGAAAAGGTCAGTAAGAGGAGTATAAAAGAACATCCTTTAACATAAGAACATGGAGCATAAAAGAAATGACATAAAAGAGATTTCTTGAAAAGAAAGAGAGAGGGCGGATCCCTTACCTTAAAACATAACTCTTAAAACTCAAAGGTTGGGACCTTGAGGGCTTGGGGGCACCTTGGGAGGACTCCTTGGGAGGTAAGGAGACCAGAAATTCGCTGGGGGAGAGTGGAGAGTTTAAATGGATGAGAGGATGGCTTGGTATTTATAGGGAAAGTGAGGGGACAAGGCATTAATGGCCAAGGGACACCTCAAAAGTGGTTTTCTCAAAACCATGTGCTCTCCCATGGTATTTCCCATGGAGTTAGGCCACATGGGGCCCCCCATACAATAATTCATCACCTTTGGTCGACCATCCCTTAAAAGATCTCATGGAATTATCATGACACGGTTATGATGTCATTAAACATACTGAAACCCTAAAACTGTATTTTTACTATTCACTGAAAATTCAACTTTCTCAGAAAAATCCCAAAATTTCACATTAACCAAATATCAATGCTATGATTTCAAAAATAAACTCCATTTTATAAAATAATTTTCTAAATATTTTTAATTTAATTTTTAAATAAATATACTATTCACCAAAAATTCATTTTTTCAGAAAAACCCCAAAAATTACCTTAACATAATATCGATCCTGTGAGTTAAAAAATGAAATCCATTTTATAAAAATAATTTTATAAATATTTTTAATTTAATTTTTAATTAAAAAACACTATTCACCTGAAAAAACTAATACTTGAATAATAATTTATGAAACCGTTATTTAATCATTTTATTGAATCACATCACTTAATCAAGGTGCCTAGATTATATTAATACTTTCTTTAAGTGGGATTACTAATCCATTTGGTCACATTACTAATCCTAAGCATAAAATCTATATTTATAATTTACTATTCATCAAAAATCAAGTTTATCTTATTAGACTCTAAATTTCGTACTGAACATAATTGTAGAAGACCATTTTTTTAATATCATTACACATTTTTAATTATTTAAGGTTTACATAAACATTTTTAAAATATCCTTTTTCTAAAATTCATCAAAAATATGCATACTATATTTATCCGGTCATTTGAAAATTCATAAACTTCATCATAAGAAGAAATCCCAATTTTTATTTAAAACAAAGGATTACACAAGGCAGTTACGGTCTCCTTACATAGCCCCTTATCACATCAGCATAGGACCTAAGTGTAAGGTGTGCTAAGGTGAGAGAATCTGAGGGAGGATCGGCTAACATCGCACGAGTAGTAATTTCTATCAGTTTGAACTTCTCTCAAAGGCGATTCCGTTCAAGATTCACATGATGAAGTTCGGCTTCGGTTTGGTCCAGAGCAAAGCCCAGTAGTGTTACCTCCTTCCCAAGTTCTATTAGATGGGCTTCGATCGGTCCAAGACTACTAGGTGAGGCCATCGAATCTCCTTTCTATAATAATTAACCAAGATTACTTATATTTAGAGATAAAAATCAAAACGTTTAGTTTCCAGGCGTCATATTGACCAATGGTCATATAAAAGTCAAAACCCAACGGTCTCATTTTAATTATACTCATATTATAAAATGAAACATTTTTTTTGAGTATAAAAATAAAATAACAAAAAAATTAGGAAACAAGATTTATTCAAAATTTCGGGTCATTACACTTTGTTTTTGTTTAACATAATAAAATTTAATTATATGATGTAAATGTCTGAGAAACCAATACACTTTTTGATGTTCTTCTGAAGGAATTCAATGAAATTGAAAATATTTATAGTTATATTATATATATAATATCTAGCATACATGTATAGTCTTGTAATAATATCTTTGATGAACTGGAACACTTTCTTCCTCTTTTTTCTTTATGTTAAGGAACATTCTATTCAATTTAGTTTTTTTTCTTATAAAGTTATTTTTTATCAAAGAGTATCATTTTAAAAATTTCCATGACAATATGTTATATTTTTTATTTTCCCCAGTATTGTTGATAAAATACCACCATTTATTAACATTTAATATAATTAAGTACACAAAAAGTATAAAAGTTTCTCTTTAAATGCATCCGTAGGTGAGAAATGAATTTCCAAAAGACATGATCTATTTCTCATCCACCGATAGATTAATTGTTCCACCAAAAGATGGAGGCTTTATATCATGGGAAGTGATCCAATATATGCATCTAATTCCAAAGAACATCATGTACATCTATATATGAAAAGTAATTTGACATAAAATGGGATAGATTCTATAATATTGACATGATGTGCACAGCTACAACACCTATACTATTGGATTTCTTAGTGTGGAAATCCTATCATTGATTATAGGTATTGAGTCCCTTTTTTTAGGATCCTTCTTAAAGTATTAGAATACATTGAATTACATCTTATAACAATCATATGAATATTATTACAAAATAAAAAAAATCCTCTAATGGTAAATGTATTAAAATACTATATGATATTATCAAAATTCTCAAGTTAGCTATGATTAGTTAAAATCTTGTTCCACAATTTTCTACAAAAATTCTTCCAATACCAAATACAATAGAAAAAAATCTTATAACCCAGAGAAAGTGTCTAATTTATTATATTTAAATAGACATGAGGGATATAATCATGAAGGATTGATCTGTTTAGTAGTCTTGTAAAACTATATGAATACATTATCTCGTTCTGAATTTTCCGTAAATATAAACATAATAAAATAGAAATATTTTCATCATTAATCATATTAAATGATATATTCTATGTATTATGTGGAATGGAAAATAATATAAAGGGTGAGATCATATTCTTAGTATGGTTATATATAACAAATGATATGATATATAAATAATGAATAATCTATATAGAAAGGAATGTAACTAAATCACATTCTATTTAATCAATAAACTGTATGTGAAATGTATACATGGATAACATTCATTCAATACTATAATCGGTAATAATAGAATTATCCTTAATGATAAAAATTCATACTAGTAGATGACATGATTTTAGGCATCATTGTATCTCTACAATCAAAAGCTTGTACCATGATACATTAAAATTATAGGCAAAGTGTAATTAAATTAGTCATTTTTTTCTGTTGAGACTCATTGATAAATCAAGGGGATATATAATTATATCACCCACCATCACTGTGTGTCCAATGAATTCTATGAAATTTGAAGGACCAACTTAAACTCATAAACAATATTTCCTATAAAAAATTACCAAATTGTGTAATGAATATTAATTATCAACAATAACTCATCCAATTAAATAAAATTCATTGTAAAACACTATATGTAGAGATGGAATAAGCTTTAGAATGTAACCATATCCAGTATACAAAGAATATAAATATTTAATGAATATAATGTATAATGATCCCAATATTTTGAATGTTATAAGAGAAAATTAACCAAAATAATAATAATAGATAAAATATTATAATAAATTCATTCGAAATATATGTTTTTTTAACAAGTTAAATTTTTTTTGAAAAAATAAACATGAAATTGTGACATTAAAATAAATTTTCTTTTAATATTTTATTTTTCAAAACAATATAAAACATATAAAAGAAGCTAAATATCATTAAACATCTATAGTGGTGGGAAAATATGAAAACTCAGTATATGTGACAAAAAATCCTTTTGAACTTTTTTAATGAAATTAAAAAAAATTAAAAATAATTCTAAATATTCCATTAAAATATTAAAAAAATTAATATTTAATATTTCCGTAATAAATTGTTTTAGTAATACCACTATTTAATTTTTTTAATAATTTTGATTTTGAAGAAAAATGTACATGATCAAAAATTGAAATTAGATTGGATTTTAATTTAAAATTTATATTTAAATGTTTCACATGAATTTAATCACTAATAATCTTAATTTAATATAAATTAATTATAAATAACTTAAAATTTCATTATATACAACACATAAATTAAATAGGTGGACTATGCCAAATATGCCTACATAGAGTTGAAATTGAGATGAAATCCCATACCAAAAGCCCAAATCACCACATTAGTTATTTTACCTCATACATATTAATATTTATTTATTATAATTAAGTAACATAACTATATATATATCTATAATATCATATATAATACATTTATGACATTTTATCTTTCATTTTTTAATTTTTATTATGATTATCATAATTTTGGGTGTTAACTGACTCATTTTTCTTATATGTTTTGATTTGGATGTTATGTTTCATATAGACTGATTATGGTTCCATAATATAAAGAATTTTAATCATGATATAAAATTCTTATATAGCCATTATATCTATCTAATTACCTTTAATATAAATAAAAAATAAAAAATGGATCACATAGCTTTGTGAAGGTGGTAGTCCACACATACATCGGAGAAAAATTATCTTTTTTCTCAAATAGATTGGAAGGTAAGAAGATATATATAAAAATTTGAAATTAAAAAATAATAAAATTATATTAAATATAATATGTGATATGATACAATGAGCTTAAACATTCCACAAATATATATTTCATTAAATTTAATCCCATTAAAAGCATTCTTAACACAAACCCACAAGTCTAGATGAATCGTAATATAGAATATTGTTATTACCTAGATGTTAAAAGGAAGTTTATGAAGAGTAATAAATAAATTAAGAAAATTATATGGTTTTAAATTGATAAAAACAAATAATTGGTTTCCATTTAATTATAAATAATCGAATAGTTATCCAAAAGAAAATGAAATGTTCTCTGAAAAAGTGCACTCATCTAAATGATGGGTTATCCAAACTTTGCATACATAATTTAAAAAATAATTTTTACAAATTTTATAAAAGTTATTTGAAAAAATTAAAATCATTTTCTATATAATAACATCAAAATTGTATTAGGGTGACTTTTTAGGATTTTCTTGAAATGTTTTTTTAATGAATTGTTAAAAATACCGAATTTTTATTGAGAACATCATTTATGTAAAATTATTTAACAGGTTAATTTTATTTTAGTTTTTGTAATTATAATTTATTTAAATTATAAACTTTTTAATAAAATTTATGTAATTGGAATAATTTTATTATTGATTTATTATAAAAACATTTGTAACAATTTGGACATTTTCTCTTCAAAAACATGCTTTCTGATCGAGTCTGCAAAATTATTTTTAAATTTAAATATTCCACTTATGTGAGTTGAATTTAGAAAGAATTAATGATTATATGTAATTAGAACAATTTATAATGTGTTCCAATTTCATCATAATTTTTTAAAAAATTAATAGTCCAAAAAAAATTATTTACCCTGGTAAAGGTAAATAAATAATTTACCAGGGGTTAAAAATTTGAAGATAGTGGTTAAAAATGACCTACCAAATTTTACAACAACATTTTAATGGACATATATCAATATTAAATCATATGGTTTTGAGAATATCCCATTTTTGGGACCTTTTCATGATAAAAATGTGGGTATGATTGAATATTTTATAATATTTACAAGTATGCCACTCATCTCACTTATTAAAGGCCACCACCACACCTCTACACTTTACACATTAACAATATTTTTGTTTAAAGAATACCTGAAAAAATAAATTACCAAATTCCTTAACCTAATACCAAAATCCATTTATTTATAATAAATGAAATCTACTATGGATTTTGGTGAAAACCTAAGGAGGATGCCTAAATAAGAGGTAACATTCTTCAAAGATCATTTTAATTTTATTTGTTTTTAATCCAAAAAAATTATTTTAAAACCATGATGATATAATAAAATAATATTATTCTATATAATGAGATATTTTTATAATTAGGTAATTACATACAATTATCCCTACTTCCATCAAATGTGTTACAAAATCTTCATTCGTGTGTTTGGAGGACATCCAAATCGTGAACTGATGTCATCCATTTTTCCATTACCATATCTCATGGATTGGTATGATGATAGATATAAGGACTATATATGATATTTATAACATAAATATAGATATGGATTATTTATATCATATATAAATTTTCACTTTCCATTACTAATGTGATATGATAATGTCATTCTTATGCATGACGGACAACTGCATTGTGAAGCGATGTGATTTGTCTTTCACTAATTCCTTACATGGAAGTTGATAAGGGTAATATTTACGATTTTATTTTATTTAAATGAAATAATTAAAAATATTAATGACATATATAATTATTCTTAAAATGTAATAAATAATTTACTTCCTTACACCGAAAGATGATAACGACATTCTTATATCTGTGGAATACCTCTTTGATGGAATGACATGACTATATCTTCATAACCACCCAACATGGAGGATATATATGGGTATATTTAAATAAATAATATGTTAATTATGATATTATTATCAGTTTATAATTATAAAATATTTTATACCTATATTCTATAATGATTATTGAAAAATGGTAATGTTTCTCAGACGTATGCATGACGTACTATGTCTATGATTATAACATTGTTCATTTTTCTTAATTGTATTTAATGTTATTTTTATGGTAAAAAAGACATAAAAATGATAATAATGTCATTATTATTATTCTATAGATTATATAAATATATAATATATTCAAAAACCAAATCATTCATAATGAATCAAGCAAGAGAAAAAAAAGTTAACCTAAAACAACGATAATAATGAAATATTATTAACAGAAAGGTGGTAAGATGTTATAAACAGATTTAATATGTTATTATATTTATGGATATTATTCTTTTATAATTTAATAAGATCTTTTATTTATATAAATATTATTCTAAATTACAATAATCCAAAATGAAGTGTGAGATAAGGGATTTCTTAACTCAATTTCCATTCACTTTTTCTAACTTCTACTTGATTGATTATATAATGATAAGATTTTGTGTGTTACGAATTATAACTATCTAATGAGGTATTTCAGATATTTTATATTGATATATAGTTTATAGAAAAAACAAATTTGTTTACTAATTTTCACTTTATTGTTAATGTAACTATAAGGGTTTATATCATAATCTCATTCTCCTCGAGTTTTTTTATTCATGAATTTAAATTGAAGGAAATTATTTTATCATTGTCTAATAATCCCATATAACTTTCTACTACATTGGTTTTACATGATATTTTCATGTAATTGTAGCATTTTTCCAATATTATCTACATAAAATAATTGATAATATGTTTCTAAGAGAATCTGACATCATTTCTCTCTTTTTTACGAAAATCCATTTTCATCCAAAACTATATTTTCAAAAAAAATATCTAAAAAAATATTAATAATTTATGAATGAACTTTTTACCCATTTTTTCCTTTTAACTAGTGTATTTTTAAAAAATATTTATATTTTTCTCAAAATATTGACCATTTAGATTATAGCTAAATTTGAATGGAATATTTGTTTTAATATTTAGAACATGAATATGATTTTTGCTCTTCATGACCACTCAAATGTTATAAATATTCACTTATATGTTTAAAATTTTATTTCAATGAAATGGATTTTTAAAATTCTTTGTGATGTTTTAAAAAGTTATTTTCAAAAAAAAATGAATATTTTCTATAATAATGTTTTCATAATATTTTTATGATATTTTTACACATCAAAAACTAAAACCCTTATTCTAAATAATATCCTTAGAGGATATTATTTATTGATATAATTCTTATTATTTTTATGGATGGTTTATGATCAGTTGAAACATTTAAATTATTGAAACTAAATTTACTTATATATTCATGTTTTTATTAATTATTTCTTAAACTATTCAATTTCAATGGTCATTTGACATTCAATTAACTATAAATATCCATATTATTTATGATGGATATTATTATTGTGTTAACAAAAATCTATTTTGACATATGGTACTAACATTTATAGTTTTTGATTAACTAGGGAAATATTAATAAATATGTATCATTACTCAATGCAAATATTTGATGATAAGACATATTATTTATGAATAAAATCTATTATTAGATATATGAAGAATTATTTTGACATGAAATCCATATGTGCGGCCTCGATATAAATATCCCTTCAATGCATTAGTAGTCTTATTATAGTAGAAAAGGTTGATAGAAATAATAAAATTGGATTGTAACCATCATTTATAAACTATATTGAGGATGTGTCTTGATGGTAGAGGTGTCATGTGAATGAGAAACATGATATCCAATACTTAATCATTTCATTCATTAAGAATTCAGTTATTATTATCCATTGTATTTCTTTAATATTATTATCTATATATTTATTTCATTGTGGGTTTTTTATTAAATGTAATTTTTTTTATTTTACATTCCATATGTATTATGCTTTATCAAAAAACTATAGTCATATTACTGATTAATTGGAATGTGATTTTAGTTCTTCATCTCAACATTAATTATGATAGTAAATTATTTAAATGGAATGTGTTTTAAGTTATCTACCTTTCCATATTGTTCATTCATTATTAATTAGGAATCATTTTTTGATTATATATTCTAATGTACTCAAAAATTACTTATAATTTGAGCTCACAATTATTTTGATTCATTTAATGAAATCCATGATGTGTACAATAAAAATATTCATTAATATTTGTTATGAAATAATGGTTTTCTCTAGGTAAATTATGTTGTGAATTTTTATTCAAATTTAATATGGGAATAATTCATATATTTACATTACTATGACTAATAAGATATTTAATACTTTCGGGTGAAATTACTTATATCTTATTATATTATAAAAAATCATATTTGGGCTCCGATCTACTATGTGTTCGGTCGCTACTATTGGTATTAGATGAATTTTAGTAGAAACCTTGGAAAAATTATTTTGGAAATAATATAAATCCCTATGATAGTTCTTGAGGATAAGTATAAAGTAACATATTAAATTATTGGTGTGGAGTATATTATGTTTTGTTCAGGAAATAAATCCTTTTGTGGATGATAAAAGTGTGTGTGGTTCTGGAACAGAGGTACAGAGGTGTAATAAACCTAGAGAGGCTATATTATTCTTAACCTGATCATCACCTGGTGAATGAGAACTTTCCTTAATACACACCTATTTTAAAATTATCTATGTATATGCATATGATAGTTCACATATTAATTACAAAAAATTATAATGGATTTGAATATATAATTATATTTAAGGACCTATGTTAATATTATGATGTCTTATATTGAAAATAATGTGTCAATATTTAAAAAAATATATAAATTATTATTCTATTTCCCCACTATTATTATTGTTTCATACACAATTCTTTTTTGGTTTTGGTCAATGACTTGAACTCAAAGGAAACATGTTCACATTTAATATGATGGGAATGGTGGTGATAATGGGTAACCAAATTGGATGATGAATGGAGTGAATGATATTGTGATTATGCATAACCATTTTCCCAGAAATATGATTAAAAACATTTACCTTAACTAACTATGAAACTCACCAAAGAAGACTAGGATGTCGTTTTATAAGAGATCGAGTGATGGAGACCAAGGAGGTAGGAAGGTTAAATTACCATCATGTCTGAAGTGTGTAAGGATACACACATAATCATTAATTAAATTGTAATAATAGTTTAATATGATTATTATACATTGTGGAAAAAAGGTTATATTGAAAACTATTGTAAAAAGGATATGTAATGGTTAATGTTTTACAAGGATGTCCATCATATTTTTTGGGGAACATCAAAGAAATTATATTAATATATTTCACAAAATTACAAACCCTGTGATGAGTGAAATAAATTTCCATTAGGAAAGGTCGTGGGGATTGAACCGATGGTCGAAGGATAATATGTGTTTTGAGCATACCACTGGTGTATGTAATGTTATGGATAATATATAATTTATTTTGCTAAATATTTTGAAAAATAATTCATAATGATAAATGCGGGATGTTATTATTGAGAATTAGACATTAGTCGACTAAATTGGATAACTTTTTTAAACCCCATTGGTTTTGGAATATAGTAAGATATATATGGAAAGACTTGTTAGTCTTTTTTGGACATTATGACCAATTAAAATGAATTTTAGTACTTTAGGCATAATGAATTAATTGAGTTTGTATATTCATCTCTTTTTTTCAACGGTATAAATTGTAAATTTAAAAAGTAACATCCAATGGATGAAATTGAACTTCTATAATAGAAACATATCAAGTATATTTCCTTATATTAATAGACATTAAAACTATCCCTCAACTCAAGGAAAAGTAAATTCAATAAAAATTTATCCTAATACAATCATACCAGATGAATAAAATGGCCCTTTAGAACATACAATATTTATGTCATTGGGGCCCTAAACTTTTCATTGACTATTAACATTCATGTGATCGATGACCTCAATAAAACCATATCATTATTTCTACTTTTCTTCAATGTCCAAATAATTACATTCAACCAATGTTACCACACATGTAATCCTTGTTATGTGTTATTCCATATGACCTTTGTAATTACATTTATAACTTATTAATATGATTTTTTTGTTAACTCTTATTTACAATTTTGGTTTATTCATAATGATAGTCTAAGTGTTAAACCCTTTATTACTTAGATCATGTTTAAATGATGAAAATGAAATTTATTTAAGGTGGTGAGAATTTAACACCCCTACATTCTAAAAAAATGTCCTTATATTCAATATTATATGTTACATGAAACACTAAGCTTAAAAAAATCAAGAAATATATTTATTTAAATTTAATTCCTTTGATTGCTTTCGGAACTTGGAACCCAGAGTCTAAATGAACTTTAATATTGCATTCTTGTATAAACTAGATATTATTTTGATTTTTATAAATAGTTTTCAATAAAACATGTAAATTATATTTAATAAATATATAAAATTAAATTGATTTTTTATCTATTAATTAAAAATAAAATATGAATCATTTAAATTAAAAAATAAATATTTTTCTGAAAATGATGCATTTTCTAAAAGAAAGAATAATCTCTCATTTCATGTATAATATAAAATTTACTTTTAAAACTTTTATAAATTTAATTTTAAGTGATTGATTTAATTTTTTTAATATGAATTTATTAATTATCTTAGAGTGAATATTTGAGATTTTTCTAAAATGTTATATTTTATGCAGAGTAGTGAAAAATAAAAAATTTTAAATGAAATCTAAAATTACATTTATATTATTTATTAAGATAAATTATTTTTCAAATTATTTTTTATTATAAAATTAGTTAAATTATATATATATTAATCCAATTTATGTCTTTATAATTATTTTAATATTGAATTTATATATAAAAACATTGTAATCTTTTGACCATTTTCCTCAAATATCTGTCTTCTAAACTACTTTGTCTAATTAATGTTAAGTTAATATTTTAAAATTATGTGAATGGAATTTTGAAAAATTTATCTCAATTTTTTAATCATAATAGTTTAAAATTTATAATAAATTTATCTTAATTTTGTACCAAATTTAATTGGGAAAACATTAAAAATTATTTACCGCATTTAAGGTTAAAACGCATATATCAAGGGGTTAAACTAAAATTATAAGGTATTAAAATGACCTACAATGTTTAGAAACAAAAAATATATTGATATATTCAAACCATATATATTATAGTTATGAGAAGTTCCCATATTTGTGGATTTTTTATGATAATAATGGGGGTATTATTGAATATTTTTATAAAATTAATAGTGTACCTCTCATCTTGATTATAATACTCCACCCCATATCATATCCACATAACTAATAAAATCCATTTATTTTCATCCAAACATATCTTTATATATTCCTAAAAATAAATTAACTCATCTTATAATCATCATTTTTTGTAAAAATTATTCCTTGGAATGCTTTTAGAGAAAACCAAAAGAGGTTGTCGGAAGAAGTGTTAAAATTATTCAACAAGATTTTTAATTTTATTTCATTCTACACAATTATAAAATATTAGTAAACCATGATATTATAATAATAAAAAATTATCTTCCATGAAATTACATTTTTATAACCATCAATTAGGTTATGAAACCATCATTCATGTGTACGGTAGACTACCGTTTTACGAACCAATGTCATTCATTTTTATATTACATCCTCTAATTGATGGGTATGATGATGAATATATATTATAAAAATGATATTTATCATATAATTTTTCAAATTTATTCATTATATTTATATACTTTTTCTATTGTTTATTTTTTAAGAGAGACAATAGCGTTTCTTGTTTGTATGGTGAACTATCACACCGCAAAGTAATGTGATCTGTCTTTCTTAAAATCATTACATGGAAGTTGATAAAGATAATTTTAATGAATATATGTGAATTAAATGAACCTATAACAATATTAAATAAATATTTACCATTAATAAATAATAAAATGTGATTTTTTCTTACACTGAATGATAATAACTTCAATTATGTATGTGTGGACTATTAAATTTATAAAATGATATGTCTCTCCTATCATGAACACAGCAAATGGATGATATATATTATTATATTTTCATAAAAAGTATAAAATTTAGGATATTATGATCAATATATAATGGAAACATATTATTTACCTCTTTTAAAAAATGACATTTCAAAAATGGATGCATGTCTCATGCGTAGGTGCAACCTACCGTCTCCATGATTGTAATATAATCCATTTTCATAACCATATTTAATGATTGGTTTTAAACGTATAATTGATTTAAAAATATGATAAGTATTTCATGATAATTATTTTATCGATGATAAAGAAATATAATATGCACAAGAAAAAATATTTCATGATGAAACACACATGATAAAACAAGACAATTAACACCCAAAATAATGAAAATAATTAAACATTATTATCAGAAGGGTTATAAGTTATTATAAAAATATCATATATGATATAATTATTTTTAATATGTTTCAGATATAATTTAATAAAAAAAATTAAAATCTCTATAAAGGAGGTTAAATCATGTTCGACCAAAAGGAAGCGAGGTGCATGTGATTTCATTAGTCAATTTCAATTCATTACACTAAAATTATAATTTTTTGATTATGTTTTGATCATATTATGTTTGTTATTAAATTAAATTTTATTATGTGTTATTTACACTTTTTTATGTGAATTTATATTTTATACATATAATAGATACATTAACTAATTCTCACTTCAATGTTATGATAATTATAAAAGTTTATTTCACAATCTCATTCTCTTTATGACTGTTTATTCCATAATTTCATTTTAAGAAGATTATTCCATAATTGTCTCATAAAACCATGTAATTTTATACTAATATGGTAATTCATGATAAATTTATGAAATAGTTACATTTTACACTATTTGGTACTTTAATAATTGAGAATTCTTTTAAAAAAATATGACATCATTTCTCTCTTTAGTCAGAAATCAATTTTTTCTAAAACCATGTTTTCTAACTATGTTTTAAAAAATATACATATCTCTATTAAAATTATTTGATGAAGAAATTTTTTACGCATTTTTAATTTTTAATGTTCTCTTGGATTTTTTATTGATGTAATTTTAAAAACAAATCTCGTTTGATTTTTACCAAAAGTTAATGAAATAATTGTTTTATAGTTCATGGAGTAATTATAAGTTTGATCCATCAAGAAAAATAAAATATTTAAATACTATTTATTATTTACAAATTAGATTATAGAATAAAATCATTTTCACAATGGGTTGTGATATTTTAAATTTTTTTAAAAAAATATTAAATATTCCTCAAGAATTTTTGTAATGATATTTTTGTCCACCAACGATAACACCCCTAAATCTAGTAATTTTTTTCAGGGATATGTTATATTGATACCATTATTATTCTTTTTATGGATGGTTTATGAACATATTGACTATAAAAGTATCAAAATTCACATTCTTGTTTCATTTTTGTAGTGATCCACTTTCCCTTCAAATTTTAACATTCCTTTAACTACGGAACATTAAATTTCTCCTAATATCCTTATTTTTTTGTTGGGTATGACTATTTCCAAAACATTATAATATTTTTACATACCAATTTTATATTTAATATTTTTGATTGACTAGGAAAATATTGATAAACTTATATCCTTTAGTTAGTATGGATACTTGATGATGAGGTGCATTTTCTAAAAATTAAATCAATTATTTGAGATACAAGGAATGATCTCGACATGCAATATATGGGTGTGGTTTGGTTACTAATATCCAATCGATGTGTTAACATTATCAGTAGATTAAATAGTTCTTTATCCTGTGTTAAATGGGTTTGTACTGATTATACTATTTTGAGGATGGATATTAATGGTATAGGTATCATGTTCCTGAAAAACATGAAATCCAAAAATTATGTATTTCCTTCATTATAATTTAGGTAATTATTATCCAAGATGGATTCACAGTGACATTAACAATGGATTAATTTTATTCTATGTTATTTATTATGTTGTATTTTTTTAGTTATTTTAAATTTCATATTTATTATGCCTTATTGAGTTCTGATAGTAGGGATATTTATTAAATAATACTTATTCTGAGTTTTCTACCAATTCAATAATTATTCTAAAAAATTATTTAAATGGAATTATATTTCACATATTAAATTTAAATATTTTAAATTCCTTATTGATTATGATTCATTTATTCATGATATATTCAAATGTACTTAACCCTTACTGAGTAATATATCTCACCTATATTTTTTTCATATTCACAAGAATCCATGAAGTATAATATAAACAATAAGAAAGAATATTCTATAGGTAAAAATTTTATTATCTGAAAAAAAAATATTTTTTAATTAGTGTATTCAAATTAATATAGAAATAATTTATCTATCTTATTTAAGAATTCTATAAAAATATTTTGTCATTTTAGATGGTATTCCTTGTATCTTAGGAAAATTAACAAGCGAGGCATCCACCCTAGGCTACTGGGGTCAAAGTTACTACAATATATAAAAATTGCGATATTGAAATTCCATTTCCACATTTAAATGATTAATATAATATCTATTCAATAGTTATATATTTATAACTATCCAATTAAAATGGTCATTGAAAATTAATTATACCACTATGTGGAGACAATAATCCATACTTATAGACAATCGATGTTTTCACATTTCATCAGGTAGAAATGTGTTGGAAAATGGTTGTACGATAATTAAAATAACATCTCGGTATGATGTTATAGGAATGATATTATTTAATGATATTAGTATCGATTTATAGTACGTTTAATGTAGAAAAAAATTTGAAAGTGTCAGTAAAGAGGACTATATATTCTTTGAGGTAGCTTATATTCTTCTTTAGGGATATAAGGTTGGTATTTTTGGAAGACCAAGACATTGAGAACCTCAATAAGGATATTGAGTAGAGTAGTGGGCTTGGATTTATAATACAATATGGATCAATGTTTTGTGAATAGTTTTGATAAGGGTTGTTATATTATAAGTGAGCTTAGGGGAATTCATTTGAATTTATTATGTTTTTAAATGAGTAAATTTTATTTTTAAAGTAAAATTTATCATTTTTTATATAATTAAATAATAAGATGAGGATTAGTTGAAATCCTCCCATCCATTAATATTTGGAAATGTTTTTATTAATTTATCACCCTTATCATTTAGTTGTAGACCCCACACAACTCTTCTTAAATTTACCATACTATTAAAGGTATATATACTTTTGGGGTTAATAATTTTTCTATAAAATAAAAAATGATTCATAAATGGTATATTGTATATGTTTTTAATCATCTCATATATTTTAGAAGAATATATGATTTTAATTAATATTAAATACATAATGATATAATGGTAATTGAAATATAATCCTTTCACATATTCCTTATATAATATAGTTTTCTATAAAAAATCATATAACACCATAATTATATCATGCTATATTAAATTTATTATTTTTAAACTCATTCATTTTATTTTTCAATTAAATAATTATTATTTTTTGTTCCATGTAAACATTTATGGTAATTATTTCATCAGAAAAAAATTAGTAAAAATTAACCATGAAAAAAAATCACTTATATTTCATATGACTATTTAGAACGGAATATAAGTTATCTTTATCCCTATTGTACATATAAAAAAAGTAATGTGACATTTTTTAATCATATTTCACTTATGTATTATAATGGACAAAATAAATGTCTAATGGAAGAAAAAGGTCACACTTTCAAGGTTTAGATGATTATATATGAAATTTACTCATCCAATGAAATTAAGTTACTTTTTTGTTTGTTTATTAATTCCTAATCATATTATTTTTTACCTTAATTACAATATTTACCCTTTATGTAGTGACAATTAATTTCTATGGTCATTACTAATAATTACCTGAAATAAGTGTGATCTATTTAGAAAAATTGAATCTCATAAATCCAAATATGGAATCCATTGCTATGACTTAATTTCATATACAGGTAGATATTAATTTATGATTAAAATGTAAAATACAATGAATAATTTATTTTCATAATTATTTCATTTTAATTATAAATATGATTTTATACCAAATTCAAGTATAAAATTCATTAAAAATACCATAATTGGATTATTAATAATTTAATTGTTGTAATATTTATTTTAATCTTTATTAAAAAAAGTATTTTATTATATAATTTAATTGATAATAAATGTTGTAGTAAAATATCATTCATCTTCAGTATTCGTTACAAAATAATCTTTTCAAAAAAGTGCCAAAAATTCCCACAAACCAATTTTTGAATAATGATTGAAAAATTAAATTTCATTTCAAAAATTATTTTTATACATTTTTTAAAATTTAATTTTATAATTTGGCAACATAATTAAATAAAAATATTTTTGAAGAAATTTTTTTTTTGAAGAATAAAATGACATTTCTGAAAATTAATTGCTTATTTCCTAATAATTAATCAATAAATTTGTATAGATTATAGCCTTCATATATATTTCATAATTTGGTTCTTCTATTCATTCCCCAAAACAATATACAGGTTTTATGGATTATATATAAATAATTGTATTTTGTGGTTAGTCTTAGATCAATGTTTTATGATGTATATGTGATGAAACATAGTATTCTTTACATATTGGGACATTAAAATTAATGATTCTGATGTCATAACTATTCAGGTCGTGACCCTTATAGTCTATTGTTAGTGTTCTGATTAGGTTGTGATTCCAATAATTTTTTTTTGGTTTCTTGGTTATACATCCTAAGAAAAAGGTGGTTTTATTCATGTATTTATTCCTCTTAAAAAATCAGTATAGTCTAGACAATATATTTTATAAATTCGAGAGGTATAAGAGTAATGTAGGTCAGTTTTTCAAAAATATAATATAAAATTTTCATCTTTTTGATTAATTTTTTTCTATAAAATAACATTGTAAACTAAATTATATTACAAATCTACATCTCTAAAATATTTCTTATGCTCTATTCACCCCACCCTTTCTAGAGAATATTCCATCATAGTTCGAATGTGAAATGTTCAATTTAAACTTCTTGATCCTGAAAAACTATTATGAATTAAATTCTTAAATCCATATAATAAACATTATATCCTGTTTAAATTTCAATATTCCAAAAGATTTTAATTTAATCCAGTCAGTATTATAGAGAAATATTTTCATTAATATAAACTGCATTATTCTATGTTTAGAGTTCACAAACCAAGAATGAATTTTTTCATATTACATTTCCATTCATATTTTTTTTCTTATAGATCAAAATTTTTGTAACCACAATTCAATTTTCGGATAGTTCAGTATTCTCACTAGTATGTTTTTATCAATATATTCTAATTCTCCATTCATTTCTTTAAACAATGTTTCATATTTCATGACTACTTCAAATGGGTTTAGTTCAATTGTTGATATAAGAGTCATGTGATCAATACTTCTCATTCCCTTTCAATTTCTGGGTGTAAATCTATCTAAAATAATACTATATGGATATACATGTGATCTCATATATCTTATAAATGGTGAAATTTCATACTATTAAGTCATGACATAATCTTCTGAATCAACCTCATTGGATTCATCATCCAAACCAATATAAAATTATTCTAGAATTTCATGAACTTTATTCTCTACCTCTTCAACATCACAAAAAATTACAATTCTTTTATTGTTATAATTTTCTTTCTCCTTATAAACATTAATGTACCTATACACAACAATTTTATATAGTATGTCATCGTAGAATTTTTTGTCCATACACTTTGTTGACTATTCTATAAATTCTCTTTAATCTATAGTGTCACTATACATTCCTTTATTTCAGAATTTTTTTGGATGTAGCACTTAATTACAATGACATGTAATGGTGAAAATTACGTAATCATCCCATTACACAATTTCTATAGGCTCTCTCTTTCCCAAGGCTTGAAAATGACCCAGAATACATGTACACAACAACATGAATATACATATTATAGTATTAGCATGCAATTCCACCATCAATGTGTAATGTTTTATCTACATTGTTCATGATCTGATTTTTAATTCAGTAACAACATTTTATATGGAGTTCACATAAATGAAACATCATAATTTATTCTTCATTACATGATTTAGTTATCATATTGAATAAAATTTTATATTTTTCAATTATTATATGATAATATTTTAATTGTGTACCATGTCTCATTTTGGACTCTTCTAAGATACCTTATTAAAGAAACTCCAGAACTCTCTATTTAAGTTCATAAACATAGCACATTCTATTATTATATAATCATTGATGAAATGATTGAAATATCCTTCTCAATATGTCCATGAAATATTCATTAGACCATATATGTTTTCTTGGAATTGATAATGAAAATTATCTTCCCTATTTTTCTTCATCTTAAAAGCATTCCACTCCATTTTACCCACATAAAAGCATCACATGAATTTTCATGGTCACTCTTTAAATATTTTTGTAATTATAACTCTTATATTGGGGGTTTCATATTTTTATGGTGAATTTCACTTAACCTCCAATGAAAAAAATATATTTTTATTAAGACACTATATAAATACAAGTATTTTTGTGATAAAACACATGATATAGGTTAAATATTTTCTCATTGCACTTAAAAAAGAGTATCATCATATACTATTGTGAAAAATATATTTCTTCTTAAGTTTAACCTCATTAAAATATTCTGAATTAGATTCATACCTAACATGTTTTTATGTATCCCATCCATATGGTTAAATTCATATTATTTGGATCATTAACAAAAAAAATTATTTCCACTTACCTTGATCTTTAATTCCCTTTAATTTCCAAAAATAATTGTTCAATCAATTATACCTTTCAAAATCATCATGATATTTACATTCCCTATTATGTGTGATGAATACCACCATGTAATATTTTAGTTGATATATATTTTTATTTAATTTAGAGTAATTTATTCTAGGTTTTAGATAACAATATTCTTCCTCTTCCTTCCATGTGATACTTATTCATGTTCAGGATATGGTGGACTCTATAATTTATCCTAAGTGTACATTCTAAAATTATACATAGAATCATCTTATAATTTTGAGTACCTATTTTTGAGGAAAAAAAATCGTCATTAACCTATATTAATATTTCTCTCATATCAGTAGTTATTGTTTTTACTTCATGTTGGATTATATTCAAAAAAGTCCCCAATGGTAGATTAGTGAAATTAAGATCCATTGAAAATATTTCATTCATTTGATGAAGGATTTGGCCTCATTATATGCAGATGGATTCTAAGAGTTTTTACATTCAAATAGTTTCTTTCCTCTTCATAGTATGACATAGTTTGACCAAGGATTCTACATAATAGACCCATCATAAGAGAAGAAATCATTCATCCTTCATTACAAGAAATTTTACCCTGTCATATCATATCATCTCTATTATCAAAAAGAAGAATATAATAGTGGACTATTCCCATCCAATTGATTTCCTTTTTTAGAAGTGATCATTTATTTATATTCCATTGAATTAGTATTTATTATATAATTACCAACCATCTTAAAAACCCTATTAAAATATTTTTATGGTGTTATTTTTAATGTCATGAAATCAAAACCAATTCCACCATTATCAACTAATCTTGTATTTTTGTCATTCATAAGTCATTAACACCTTTAGGGATTTTCTTAAACTTTTCTATAAAATCTATTACAATAAAAATCTTATAGTGTTTATTATATTATTAATAAATTGATTTCAATATTTATTGATGTTTAATAATCATTGAAACAACATCTTATTAATGGGAATCAAGCTCTTAATCTCACCCTATATGAATTAGATAAGTTAATTGGTCACCTTAGTCGATTGTTTGTTATTAATATTGAAACTCAAGATACCTTCTAACATCACCCCACTAGAAAGTATAATTTATAACTCATCAAGTTTCTTGTAAATAAATTCTTTTCTATGAACAACATATTTATAGATTTATTTTAGAATTAAAATAATAGTTTGATATATATTTTGTTGAATATAAATCACTATGAGAGCACCATAAATCTCTACCTTAAAATTTAGTAATCCTTCATGTTCATTGACATGTTCAACCTCACATTCTAGTATCTCAAAAATAGCAATCACAAAATATTATCTATAATATTTTTATTGTATTTCCCCTACTTCTAGATAGTATTCGTTATCATTTTCATCTATTTTGAAAAATCGATTTCTAGGAAAGAAATCATATATTTATTCTCACATGTTGGATGGGAGTTTCATTATTTATTTTTGTACATTATAATTTCTCATTAAACATCATCAATTCTTCTTATGAACCTTTCTAAAATGCTCCCTACAACAACACAGATTTTATTACAAACTTAAACATTATTTATTACATAAAACTTCAATTGATAAAACAAATAAGATCGAGAGGTTTAGTGTCTTTGGGTATTAGGATCATTACATAAAAACTTATAACATGAAATAAAACATCTTTATTGACAAATTCCTTTACATGACCACTACATTCCCACATGCTTAGCATTGCATGGGATAACCTGAGGACATGCACAAGAAAAGGGTGAGCTATAAAGCCCAGTAAGGGAGTACACATGGAATAACGTGAGGAGTAAAATAAATGTTAGGAAATAGGCATATAAATATAGAATAAGAGAAACATGAACATAAAGGCATGATAAAACATGATAATCATAACATGGAAATTTGGCAACAACACTTAACATGGAATTAGCATGAGCCATGGCCCATTGCACATAGAGCATGAGTAAATCCTTATTGCACATGACGCACGAGTTAACCCTCATTGCACTTGAATTAGAATGAGTCAACACTCATTTCACATGAAGTATCATGACACTACACTTTACCCAATGCATTGGAGCGCTATAAGGGCACGCCCTTCTTAAACATTTCATTTCATGCATAGGTGTGCCACATGGATAATAAAACATTGATTCATAAAACATAATCATTTATTCCACAATAAAGGAATGTGGAATTCAAACATGAGACTTTATAAACAATAAGTAAATGTGCATAATGTTTAATACCCTTGATGGATAAATGGGCATGGTATTCACTACACAATGACATTGGCTTAAAAATAGGTGCGATTTCGGCAGTGTAACAGCGTGACATAAGAATTCATCAAAATGGTTGATGATAGAGAAAGGGGTTCCTCATCATATTTACATTTAATGTATAGTAAGGAGGACATATAGATATATGTCACAACAATTTTTAATGGAATTTCGATTCATGATACAAAAGTATTGCTTGAATTTAAAAGAGGAGAGAGAAGTTCCTTTCAGAATTTTGGCATAGTAACGGGTGTACATATGAGGAATTTAATGAGAGAGAAAGGGTATCACATAATTAAAAAATAAATAGGGCAGTATGAGTGAGGTGAGAAACCATACCCCAACATTAATAATTGAAATTAAAAGGGAAAACAACTTAAAGAAAATTGGACAAAAATGAGAAAGGAAGAAAAAACTCTTACGTGGAAGTATGCTTCCAAAGGCTAGAGAGAGGCTTGCGAGAGGATTATTGGGAGCTTGGGGCACCTTGGGAGGATTCTAGAAAGAGAAGGGCAGAGTTTGGATGAACTCCAAAGGCTTTGAGTGAGGAGGAAGTGGGATCTTGGGTGGGTTTATATAGGAAAGGTGAGGGAATTCTTTATTATTTAGGTTTGGGTCCCCTTACATTAAATTAATCCAAACCACAAACCATCCCATGGTTTTTGCCCATGGTTTTTGGTAAAGGGAAGAGGAAAAAAATATTTTATAAGGCCAAAGTCCTAACTTCTTAAAATAATGAGGTTACTTATATGGAGGTCAGTCACACTCCCACGGAAAATAATTTAAAAAGACAAGATGTTTAATAAGTCTTGAGGGGTCCATTAATGATTTCAAAAGTAAATAAAACAAACCCAAAATCACATTATTTTAATGGTAAAATATATATTGGCCGAACATAAAGCTTATAGTATTTTATTAAATCACTATTGGGTCACTATGATGTCATAAAACACATTATATATTTAAACGGTATTTAATTTTTACCCAAAACTTTGACTGTCTCAGAAAATTATGAAAAATTCATCGTTGGATAATCTCGACGTCCTGATTCCAGAAATAACATTTATTTTATCTAAATAATTTTCTAAATATGTTAATTTTAACTTTTAAAATTAAAACTGACATTTATAAAAAAATCACGAGTTTTGACAGAAATGGATTTCAAACCTTAATAAAAATTACAATTGCATTCATAAAATTATATGATCATTTATATTTAATAAAAAATAATTTAATAATAATAATAATATTTTATTAAAATATTATTTAATTAAAAAAATCTTTTAATTTAATAAAATATAATTCTTAATTAAATAATAACTAAAAACATTATTTTTACTTTAAAAACCATTTACAATGTGTCAATAATGACAAGAAAGTATATTCATTATTATATACAAAAAATAATGTACATAAACATAGTACTATTTAGTTGTTACATAACCCCTTAAAACAGCTCCATAAGACCTAAGGGTAAGGTGTGCGATGGTGACAGACTCTTGGGGTGGCTCGGATAACATCGCTCGAGTGGTAATTTCTATCAACTTCCACTTCTCCTGTAGACGGTCACATTAGAGCTTGATATGATGAAGCTCAGCTTGGGCTTGGTCAAGAGCGAAGCCCAAGGATTCCACCTCTTTTCCGAGATCTGACAAATGGGCTTCGTATTAGGAAATTCTACTGGATGAGGCCATCGCTTCCTTTGTCTGAGTAAATTGGATTTGTTAAAGTCCTATATTTATACTAATCATGTGATCATTGTTCAACTGCTATATTAGAAATGGTCAAAATTCTTATCATAAAATCAAAGAAGTTGACATTTTACATAAACATAAAGAGACATTTATTTATATCAATAGATATTTTCATTAATGAAACTTTGGGTCGTTACACTCCCAACTTTACAACATCAATCACAAGCCAATAGAATCCTTCCTTTTTAATCTACAATTTTGTCTCTTGAATTTTCTATCCATATGAGAAATATGGTCACGATCCATATCTTCGCCACTATTGCCTTTATAAATTACAATACTACCCATTTCATTAAATTTAATCTCTTTAATTTCATGTATTAGTATCCCTTATAGCTCAACATGCATTTTTTGGAAATAAATATTATTATCCAATCATATTGAGGGATCTTTGATAATTACCTCCCTTCTAGAACATATAATTATGAATTATACTAAGGAATAGAAAATTTAAAATGTTTCTTCAAAATATTTATAACCATTATATATTCCTCAATTCTATAAATTTCTCAAAAAAAATAGAGTATTTAATTAATGAAGACATCAAAATTCTATTATATTTGTATTTTTAAATCATTAAATCTATTATAGAGTAAATGTAGATCATCCTTTTTTAACTTAATTTAACTATCATATATATTTTAAATTTTATTCCACATGGTTTTCAACTTGTAATACTCACCACCTTCATATATATTTAATCTAAAATAGATCCTAATTAAATATATTGTGATTTTTAATCAACATATATCTATTTAATTTCTGTTTTAATAATGCAATAACCTACCTTATCCTTTATTTTTATCTAATGTAATGTATAAAAGATAACTTACAGTCTGACCGATCAATGATGTAATATCATTAAAATCTTGAAAATATAATAGTTTATTTAATAAAATAGTGTAACAAACTTAGTATTCACTAAATTACCCATTTAAATGTATTTATAAATATAATTTAAACTCTTGGAACATTGGTTCTGATAACAGTTGATGCATCGTGGGATTCTCTGATAGGGGAGGGGTAAAATATGGTGTTAATGTTTTATTTAGATTTAGTGGATATTTACCAGATGTTGGAAAGAACCCATTTTACATTCTTCATCGAACACACATTCACTAAACACAAATATGAAAAAATAAAATGGAATAAAATAATTTTACCATGTAAAAAAATAATGGATTATCTAAAGATTAAACAACGATTATATGTTAATAATTCCTGAATACACTAAACATAACTAATTTTTGTGAATTTAAATGGATACAATTACTCTATAATAGGATTAACAACCTTTATAATGATATTAGTGGAATCAAAATTCTTCCCATATATCAGTTCTTTTATATATCCCTTGAAAAATTCACTGGATGAAGAATACCTTAGCTTATTGAATTCAAGGTCATTTCCACATTGTAAAAAATGTATTATTTAATCTACATTATGAAAGTATTAATTTTATTATATAATTTACTATATGGTCTAAATTCCTATATATGATCACTATTTAAAAATAACAACTCGAGTCAACATAATGTGATGTGATAATATAGAACATAGTTTATTACATAATCAATTTTTTGAACCAAAAATTTCTATTTACATACTATTATCTATACATTGTTGAATTATCCACTAAAATATTCCACTTTCTGCAACAAAATCAACCTCATGAACTATGTGCTGATATTCACGGAGAATGATATGCACATTCCTAACTGATCCCCATGTACTCATGACATGGTTCATACTTTGTAAACATTTATTACACTCCCCAAACTTTGTATTTCCTTATAGACCATCTTTAACATCCAAAATCACAAGATTAATATATAATGAATGGATTAGTGAGGTATTTATTAGAAAATCCCCCAATTAAATGCTCCATTCAATTGAATTTCTATTAAACAATTTTAATGAACCCTTTGTGTACTCCCTTTCTAGTGTTTTCTTTAATATCACAACAAAACACATTGAATAAGGACAAAAAATGTGTCACTACCATAGGTGAAAACACAATGAGACTAAATTTTTACATAAATTAAAATGGAAAAATTTAATATTGGGGGAGTATTTTCCCTTTTATAATAAAATATACAGATAGTATAAAAAACATGTTAGACTATATGAACCATGAGAATAAACAATACAACCCAAATGTAAAAGCAATTGTAATATAATATTAGAGTATCAATGGAAACAAAAGATAACTCTAGAAAACCACAAAAGGCAATAAAACAGAAATACACCAAAATGTCATCCTTAGATTTATCTCTTAGACCAAATAAATTATCTGAATTCATATTCCATCCTTGTTGTATAAAGATGAATAACTATAGAAATTATATATCATTTCCATTTTTATATCTTGATAAATGACTTCTGTAAAAACATCAATGTTTCCACGATAAGGGTGATTATATCATTTAGTAAACATTCTCAAAATACATACCATCCCCAAAAACAATGACATGAACATGGGTTCATAGCTATATAAAATTAATTAATGATATATAATCAATTAATAAAATAACATAACTAAAACAAAAATATGAAAACCCATAAATGATGATATTACAATTCATTAATATTGGGCATAACCATTCACATATGCATACCTGATCACAACTATATCCACACTCAACCAAACTCACAATCTTGGTGGTTCACATTGATGGTCGTACATTAAGATAATACAATGTCTCACTTTCATGGTGGTACTTTATAAACATTCCAATCCCTATAAAGACAAGCCAAACCTATTATTATATATTCCATGAAAAAAATTCCACATAAATAATTCTTCTCTAAAAATATTTAAAAACTATTTTTTATTGAATAAAAATGATATAATAATTTATAACCATTATTTTCAAAATTATAATCATAGTGGTTTTCCAAAGGCCCTCCAATATTTCCCTGTTTTTAAAAAGATAATTCCAAATTATTTCTTTCATGAATTTAAAGAATTTTTTCTACATAATATCGATGAAAATAATTTAATTATAAAGAAATTATGTAATATAATATGTGGATATGATATATAAACCATATAAAATTTAATGTATGATGAAAATGATGAATTATTTAAAGAAATTATAGATTCAAGATTACAATACCTTCATGGAGATTATAGATCTCCAACACAGTATGTTTTGACAAATGATACCTCTAGATGAATGATATTCTAAAAGAGAGCCTATTTAAGAAGATTATTATGATAGCGTAGAATAATATTGGAAAAATTAGGGGTTTTGGGGATTAATCCAAAAAATATATTATTTTTGGATCATTAATGGAACATCATATGGTTTAATAAACTATATAATGACCATGTTCATACTACATGGTATCACCCATGTAACAACATGGTTAGGCTGAATGGTTTGTCAAAATATGTTCCAAACATATGCATACAACTATCTAAAATCTAACACCTTGAATGGTTAACTCATATGGTTTAAATAGTTGTGTTCTAACCATGATTTCCCCCATTATCTCTATATTTATGATATCACTTGTCAGTAACAGGGATTCACCAAATTGGGTTCTAGCAATGTGTCTGCATAGTGACTCCCAACAACACATGCATAGTTTCCTTGAGATAGTTCATAGTTTCTTGTAAATGTGATCAATATAAGAAACTATTATAACACTCCACAATTACTAAAAAAACATAAACACTTGAAATATAACCCTATAATTATATATTCTCAAAATACATTATATTTTTTTAACTTTCCTAAAACATGGAGTTTCAAATTCTCCTCACAATTACTCTTTCCTTACCTGGAATATATATTTACAACAAAACTTTAGAAGTTCTCAGTCCACTCCTAAATCCATTCCTTCACATATTCACATGTCCTCTTTCATGAATCATACCATGTTTCCATAAAATCAATAACAGTATATGTGTTTCCCCTAGAACAGTTTCTTTTTAATGTCCAAATTAGATATCATTATATGAATCAATGTAGCATCTCATTCATGATATATAAACACCATTGAATGAAATGGTTAGGATCATGTTGGTACATAATTAAATGATAAATATATGAAAACCCAATGGACAAAACCAAACATTAGTGGTAATGGGAACAAATAATCCACATCACCAACATAGTAAGGTGTCTTAAAGGGCCATTCAAACAAGGAGATAACATTCCAGTCTTACCAAAACGACTTTGATCTATCAAAACTCGCTTTATTTTCATAATAAATTTCTCTTTTGTATCATTACCAAGGCATGTTTTTATGTGGATATTTATAGGGATGACCGTAATAGTCTTTTAAAGGATCCATATTTAGCATGTTTTGATAGTTTTTTATAATAGTCTTTGATAATAGTCTTTTAAAGGATATATATTTAGTATTTTTTGAAAGGATCCATATTTATCATGTTTAGATTGTAAATGATCATCCCATGATCCTCTAAAATCCATCACATATGCTCTAGGAAAATCATTTATTATTAATATATTTAGTACATATTTCCATCCATTTTGGGATGATATGTTTTTTTCATAGACATATAGGTTCTAGGGGATGTTATAAAGATATAAAAAAAATATAATCCCAGGTTCCAAGCTAAAAAGAGTCATCACTAGTATATTTTGAATCTTTAAAACATACCAGATTTATATATTTTACATTTATTTTACTATATTGGATTCTTGAATATGAATAAAGTAAGACAATATTGTGATATGATCCACAGTCACCTATAAGTAATCATGTTTCGGAACCATTCTTGGATGTCACATGATAATTTCAATAGATAATTTATCTCATTTCAATATGGTTATAATAATATAATGTATCAAACTAGTTGGATGTTTGTCAGCCTTCTTTTCTAGATGATTGGTGTGGAATCTCAAGAAAAACATTGCCATGTTTCTTTTCATACAAACCCAAAAAAACTATTCCCTCGACGACATATAGTACTTTTGAGTACCAAGAGGAATGACCCATATTGAATTATTGTTTGTATTAAGAATTTTTTCTTGAAATGAAGTAGGAACCAAAAATAGATCTCTCAAAATTTTTACAAATCTGACATATATCATCTAACCCTCAATGGTATCCCGGAAATTAATTTTTGTACATATCATTAAATAATCAAGGTAATATGTCAGAGAATTTTTATCCTGCTCAACCAAATAATAAAAAGTTTTATAGAAAATAAAACCACAATCCCAAAATAATCAATAAAATTAAGATGTATATGGACTATTATATTAATTAACTTCCATTGATATGGAGCCTCATTACAAAAATATTATATTATTTCATACATAATGCATCAACCATATTATTCAATTTTCCCCATGTTTCCATTATTTAAATTTCAAAAATCTATACATATTACAACATTCTTTATTAAATTTGATTCAAATCCATTTGCGAGGAAACATTATTCAATGTCTTATGACTCCTAAACACCATGAATATCTAACCAAAACTATAATATCTATGTGTTTTCAAGTAATAGACTTTAGTTTCTAGTTCTTTATTTTTCAGGTAGTGTTTATCATGTACCCATAACTATTTTGATCCATATGAAGAAACATAATTTCCCTTCATGTGAACACAACCCAACCCATTATTTTATGCATCACAATAGACCATTTATACTTTTCCAGATTTCATAAACATAATGATTAGTGCTGATGTATTGTAAACCTTGATATATTTGAAACATTTAGGGTATTCATCACTCTAAATAAATGTAACTCCTTTAATTTTATTGGATATCATAATTATGGAAATTTATGAAAAAATTTGAACAAAGAATCAATAATATCATACACACATGAGGAAAATACATATATCAATAATAGTCATCGATGGTTATAGGGAGATAAAAACCATTATATTTTCAATATATTCATAAACATATTTTATAGAGATTTCATTCATAAGGAAAAATAACTTTTTTTATTAATAAGTCATGAATTTACCTATTAAAATAAAGGTAATGTTCTCCTAAGATATTGAACACTATAGACTAGTGTTATTCATGAGAATCTTTATTTTTAGAGTAAACCAAAATATCAACAAAATCCCACTATAATGGAATGATGATACCTATAAAGGATTCAATTCATCAATTCTATGAAAAAATCTTGTGTATTTGTATGACTAAAGGGAATCATCAACCATATATAGTTACATTAACCACTAATAAATACAATCTATGGAATATTCTATTTCTAAACTCAATGTTTGTGATACACTAATCATAAATCAATTTTAATGAAAAAATTGCCTCAACTAAAGTTTTTAAATGTTCATCAATCTATAGAAAATGATATTAGTTATTTATCATAACATGTTTGATATTTTTATAATCAACAAAATATGAAGAGTTCCATCTTCTTTCTTCTCAAAAATAATTTACGTCATCCATTGAGAAGTACTAGTTCAGATAAACCATTTTTATTACAACTCAATCAATAAAAATTTTAAATCACACAATTATAATAGTACCCTTCAATATTATTTAAGTGGAATATTTGTTCCCCTAGAAAGAGATCAGTCACAAATTCAACTTCTCGTTGGGTGGAAACATTGAGAAAATGTTTGGAAACTCCCCAAGAATATTTTCATTGATGGATGGAAAATTGTTATGTTTAATTTCTTTAAAATATTCCCAATTAATATCATCCTAATGGTAAGAAAAATAATTGAACATCGGTACTAGGGGTCCTACTCTACTTGCATTCACATTCCATTCACCTGTAAAGAGATCATTAATTTAATCTAAATATTTGTTAAAAACCGTAAAACAATAAAGGTTTATATGTATATTAAAGAACATGATCCAATCCATTGGAATAATTTTTTTCCAATACTACTATCTCAAGGATAGTTAAATCCCAACCCAAATCACCCCCATAAGTATTTATTGAACATGTTGTGTTCTTAAAGGATTGGATATATCATTAACCATGAGGTTTTTATTGTTTCAATATAGAAGGTATCATTTGAATATGTAAACCCAAATGATGAACAAAATAAGATAAAAAAACATTATACACACTCATATAAACTAAGGATTTAATAATAGTAAAATTGAAACGAATAGATCCATGCACTTCAGAAGTTATTCTAGTAATTTTTTCTTCTTGTAAACATATACCTTGATGTCACTAATGTTGTAGTACATGAAATGAATTTGTAAGAAATCTAGAAGACCTCCAAACCTAATTCTGTTACCGAGGGATTGATAAAGGTGAATAAATGAGATTACTCATTTCCCCAAAATTTCCCTTGGAAAATTAAGACTTCATACCTTAAATTGGCAATGCTTGAACCAAGGAATGCATCGCAACTCATACCACCCCTAAATAACTAATGAGGAGTGAACATGAATTTAAGAGGATATATGTCCCCTAGTAAAATATGAAAAATGTGAGAATTGGTTTGAATTTATTATTAATTATATGTTTTCAGATTTATATAATGACTGTTTCTATATTGATGATTACATGGTAGTTGTGAATCTTATCACCTCTTACATTGATGATTGTATCAATATTCATCGTATTAATGATATGAGAAACATAATTTGGAAATACATGAGTTAACCCTATAGCATGAAGAGTTTTGAGGAAAATTGAATATTTCATTTATTTATCTCTAGAGTGTGATATCAATGTATTTTAAAATAATTATCAACCAATTTATAGGGGCACATTATTTTCTCTTATTCTCATTGAGTGAAGGACTCGGACTGAGGTAACATGTATCCTTGTTCAGGCATGATTCTTAAATTGGTTATTTTTTATTCTTATTTATTTATTTGGTTATTTGAAAATATATTATTTTAACTAAATTTTGAATTTTATAGTTCTAGTATGATTTTTTTAGTGGATTATGTTTTGAGTGATCCCACTAGACACCTTAAAAGTATATATTTTTCAAAATAAAAATTTATTTTTAGGATTACCTCAAACATTTGAAGTAATGTATTGATACTTAGTGATCACAAGATTTGGAACACACAATTTCTTACTTGATCTACATTGATCAGTACTTCCATTATGAGGATGCATAAACAAAGGATTGTGGTGTTATATGAATCACAATTAATTACTAAATTCCATTGGTGAGGGTTATTTTGATGGGATTAGACAATTAAATAACAGTATGGATGAAAAAACATGAGATGCATTTCTAGCACCTTAATTTAGAGTGATATGACGTGAATGTAAAATATTTCCCACTTGAATATAATTCTAACAAGCTGTAGTTGGATTTTTAAATACCACCTCTTATGAATTAATTAACATCATTAAAAATAGTGGAACCAATAATCGGGTCATAGAGAAAAGTTAACTGATCATATGGTCTATTCTGATACACCCCACAACCTTGTAAATAAGTTCTCCACATCCACTTGTTCCCAAAATATGAGTTCTTACCAATTCCAATAGAGATTATCATACTTCCTCCATCATGATTTTTAGATATACCACTATTCAACATAGTTTCCATAGTTATAATATCAAAAAGGCAATAATAAAATGTAAAAATAGAAAATATGACATCATAACACAAACAACATGATAAATTCCATTAAATAAATGATTAAAGAAACTAATGGGGAATAATGGGCAATTTTCATAAACATTTTTTAATACTCTATCATTAATATATCCTCTTGTTTTAGGCAAAAAAATTGATTTTCTCTTCCATTCTTAATGGTGTAAGGATATAAATTTTTGATAAATAATTATTTAAATTCCTTCATCATAATTTCATTGTTGAATATAACTTGAAAACGTAAATCCCACTACTCATATTCAATATCCTAAAATATATAAATGAATAATTTTTCATTTTTCTCAGTCAATATACCATGTAAAAGGAAGATTTGGTTCATTCTATTGAGATAAAGTTCCACATTTTTAGGATTAGAATCCTCATGAAATATTAGTGGATTCTATTTATGAAACAATGAGGGATGATCCATTCATCTAGGTTCATAATTCTGATTTAATTTTTCAATTTATTTTAATTGATTGATCGATTCTAGGAATTTTTTTTGGATCACCTGTGACTCAACTGCATCCATATTTTCAGCAGAATATAATTTATAATTTTTTTTATGTGTATGTAGTTCCATTAAATATACCTAAAAACCCCTTATTTATTCATCCCATTCCTAAAACTAAAGGATTATAACACTTCCCACTATCATAAGAAATGATAATCATATCTAATTTACAAGAATCATTACAATAAAATATTGTTATAAACATATTTATAAATCATAAATATATTTATGAACAATGCATTCCAAGTGGGAAGTCCTGAAACTAATGCATTATATGCTACAATAATCAACTAAACCCACAAAAATGAGATTATTGTACATTGAGAAGTTTCTTAGAGGAATTATGTACCCAAGAAACCATGATGACATTTTTTTTATAAAAAATATAGATATGTCCTTGTATGCTAAATTTTTCTTGTTATAACATCAATATCTATTTTTTAACATCAATATATTAAAAAATAACTACCATGACATATTACATTTTTATCATCCCTTATAAAATAATTATCTTGAGGGGTTACAGAGTGTCACTAAACTAAGTGGAAATCCCCAAGAAACCATATTTTGGGAATAAATTAAATGGTATTAAGAGAATATCACGCGGAAATTTTCCTTTTACTCAAGAGTTACCTTGAAAATACCAAATATAAACAACCAAGATAAAAAATATTATTCATTCTAGTTAAAAATTATACCAAATGGAAATATCAAAAGTAAAAAATATCATAGAAAAATTGGAAACTAATAAAGATTATTAAAAAAGGAAAAAAGATAAAAAAAACCCAGCGAAACCAAAGTGGAATCAACATAAAAATCAGTCATGCTAAATATAAGCTTCAACATCACATACCAAGATTCTAATATGATGTCCAATCTCTAGAAATGTCAGATACCATTGACTTTCTTGTGTCCAAATAAATGACATCTACACATTAACAAATGATCCCTAAAAAGGACAAGTATATCACCTAATAAGAATTCACCAAAGACATTCCACCACAAAACACTATGATATAAAGAGGTTATAACATTTATATAAAATTGTTAAAATATGGATTAAGAGGTTATATAAGGATCACTAAAATATAAGTGAGAAAAAATGTGCACACTATCATTCCTTAGTATTTGAAATTAATATTCCCTTGTCCATAAATGCATAAAACCAAATACATACACAACCACACACACACATTTGGCATTTCACATTGATAATGGTTAGTTACAACCATAACACATCCCACCTTTAAGGAGTAGATTAATGAATATAACCATCCCCATGAAAACATTCAAAGACAATTATTCAAAAACTCATTTGAAAATGTTTCTCAAAAATAAATCTGTATTTTAAAAATTATCATAAAACTTCTTCTTTGTATCAAGATGAGTCCATAATTTTATAACTATCATTTAAAAACCTATAAGAAGAGTGGTTTTAAAATACTATCTAATGTTACCATGTTTCCCAAAACATAAATCCAAATGAATTCCTTCAATAATTCCAATAATGATTCTATTTGGAATCTATGAAAATTGTTTAATTAAAACAAATGCATCAAATTATAAATCATTGGGATATGATAGAGAATACACTAGACTCTCAATAACTGATAAAAATGAATAATGACATTAATAACATCTAGACTAGGGCTCACAACACCATCCTGATGATTCTACACCTCACACAACCATTGATTTGATGAAATAAGCATTCTGATCATAAGGAATGACCATGATATAAAAAGGAGGAAGATTATTTCAACACTTTGGACTAATATTCAAAACATTTGGATTCAGGGAATAAATCAATATTAAAATATAATTTTAGTATAATTCTAATCATATAACATGGTTAGGCTATAGATTTTAACATATCATGCATCAATCATGAAAATATAACTAAAAATCAACTATAAATTTTCATAAATAGACCGCATGGTTTTTCAAACTATAAACCAACTGTGAACATGAAATTTTCTAAAAACCAACCCCGTGCATGGTTTCTCTAATGAAGCTACCAGATTCATCCCCACACTGGTCAGCCATGTTGATCTGCAACATGGCCTAAAGGGCATTCCTGATCCCCATGGGGTGGAAACTAGTTTCAAGGATCAATATTATAATATTAACGGAATTATTTCACATAAGAATTAGAAAAATATTTATTCGAAACAAAAAATGAATCCTAATAGATATAACAATATCCAACTTGAACATCCTTTATACAAGAACTAAATATTCAACAACTCGACAGCCAAACCAAAATAGACATGATGACCACATGTCTCCATGTGACCCTGATGGTCACTCTGTGATTCCAAGAACAACTATCTCCCATGATGATATATACCAAGAAGAGACCTTAACCATGTTCAAATAAACATGGAGAAACTATAGGTGTGAGTGTTATAACTCATTAGGTGTTCCTGGACAATCTATTCCAAATGTACTTCTTTTAAAATAAAAGAAACGTCAAATTAAATTTTAAAATACAATATATATATATATATAATCATTTCCACACTTTTATTTTAAAAACATAATATGGTATACTTCCCTCTTTTCATGCCAAAACTGTGTTCATTTCTATTAAATTCACATTAATATTTTCAAGGTAAAAGTGATGCAATCATAATAAAACAATTAAAAGAGTGTATAAAATATTTCAACTATAAATCATTTTTCATAAACCATTGTGGTACAACTCAGCACTTTCCAAAACAATACACCACACCAAGTAGAACCATAATAGTCACAATATAAGGGAAATGGAAATAATCACACATGTGTATCTATCCAACAAACATTTCAACAATCGCAACAAGAAACTACGTGCCGATAGATAAGGGTGAACCTTCGGACTCGTGAACATTCCAAAACATATTATAAATATTAAATCATCCCATAAATCATGCCTCCCTCAATGAAATTAAAATTCCCAAAAACACTAGGCCACACCTAACATGGTACATAATATGGATCCCAATCCCATAGAAATAATAAAAAATATCCCCCTTACTATGGGCTACAACCAAGTGCGTAATCTGATTAGTGAAACAGTCATTCTCATGAAATTTCAATAGTTATGAAAGGTTATACATGTCAAGAGGTATAAAATAGGGTGATCCATTTGATGATAACTGAGAATCCAGTCACATATACATATATAATAATTCACATAATATGAATCACCTAAATTATCCTAGGGATACATCTCTAGTCCTAAAACTCATTGAACACATAGGAGTCCATATCGAGGATCTCACAATCCATAAAATTAAATGGATCATGAGGATTATATAGTGAGGAAATCCCGCCCATCAATATAAGTAAGGAAACTGAATCAGCAAAGGATACTTTTCATCATAAACATTTTATCTATTTTCACAAAACTGTCAAATGGGCCACAAACACGTTTCTCAAAACCAGCATCTTTAAAAGAAAGAAATAACAATTCTCAATAGTTAAAAACACCATTTACCATTTTAAGACTATTTTCAAAACAATTCCACAAAATTAACACTTTTCATTTTTAATCCAAAACATTTTTTATCAAAATTCCAAATGGGCTACTAACCATCAACACTTTCTAAACAACACTAGAAAATCATATAGACAATCCAATTAAATTAAAAACTCATTGGGAACCCATTCAAAGAACCCAAATACTCATTTAAAAAACAATAAATTCATTTAAATTCACAAACCATGATTATTATATCAAAAATAACCCTTAAAATTCAACCAATAATTCTATCAAACACTTCTTGTGCACAATATAATAGAAAAATAAAATTTATCACAAAACCAAAAATCAATACCCATTATTAACACCAAAAAATTATTCCAAGGATCACATATCAATGTTTAATATTAATGTACGATTCAAAAAGTATGAAATCAATGATTCATAAATTAAAAATGAATGTGAATGGGAAACCTACCTCGAATAATAAGAACTTCAATAATGCACAACCAGAATCACAAGACGAATGTTCAAAAATACAAGATCAATGAAGTGGAAAACTTGAACACAAAAACCCAAAAATAAATCAAGGTAAAATAGAATCTAGGTAGAATTTACCATGGAGGATAATAAATCTTGAGGAAATGAATGAAAAATGAAAAGGAAGAGGAGAAGAGGGAAAACTATAATAATCTAGACAAAACCAAGAAAAAACCCGAGGTCCACACCATGGGAGAATAGTGGATGATTATAGAAAAGGGGGAGAGTCCCCTTTGGGTCTCATGAACCAGATAGATGATATGGAATGTGTTTTTGGATAAATATCCCAATATGGAATATTCCTAATTTAATAAATTTTTATATATCGGCAACTCGCACAGTTTGGATGAACGATTTACCAAACTGTGCACAAACCTTATGTTATATATAATCAAGAAGGGTATAGATACATGACCATCCCACATTGTTTAACTTAACATGTGAACATATTGTGGTATATTCATTTTGAATCCATCACATATTGCACATTTACTAGGGTTGGGATGCATGGTTTAACAAACCATGTTCAAACTGTGCATTCTCTAATACCAAGACCACAAACAAAATTTTTTACCAAGAAAACCTAAAATAATTTTGGAAAACCCCCATGAATAAAACAGCGAGAAGAAAATACTCAAAACATAAATCCAATCACACCTGTAATTAATGAGAAAAAAAGAGATCCCAAAATAACCGTAAGAGATGATGATAAATAAAAAACTGAGGGTGATAGTTTCCTCACATGGTTTGACTAATTATTTTACAATAGTTTCATCCCCATTGTCTCCATATAAGTCAATTCCATTCATATTCATAGAGTTTGGATAAAATATTTACCAATGATGTTTTTACCTAGTGACTCCTAACATCACTTTCACAATTTACTGTATATTTTTCATGATTTCAACTAATCATTATGAAACTGTGCACCCCTAAAATCAATTTCAAAACACATAATATTTTTTAGAAACATCAAAAACATAACCCAATAATTATATAAGAAAAAAAATCCTTATAAAAGGGTTATTTACATTAATCTGAGGGTGTTATAAGATCATTGTGAATGCCTTTCATGAAATACCTAAGAGAACATCATACTTTATTCATTGTCAAAGAAAAATAACTACCATTTAACCATGTAATGACTTCCATAGTGGTCAAAATTCATTACCATAAAATAATGATATTCCCTTCACTGATAACCTCACAATCGGGAGCTTTATCTATAATCCAAACATGCACCAAGTGTGCCCCAAACATTTCTACACTAGAGGAACTACTGTGAACTCTATACACATGGTGTGTACTCGAATACAATAACGTATAACTTGTATATTCCTTAAAACATTATTAAACTTAAATAATTTTTGTAACATCACCAAATCCCATAACTTTTTCCATCCCCAAAAGATGGAACCATTGTATGAATATTTCATTGAAAAAAATTCATAAAATCCTCCACTAGGTTTTCATTATCTGTAAACTATATTCCAATATCTCTAAACTATTTTTATTAACAATGAAATAGATTTTGATTAAATAGATAATCAATATAAAACTCCATCCCAAAAATTGGTTCTATTATTTCAAAACATCTAATCATTCAATGTTCCACAGTAATAATATCCCTTTTTATTAATTAAAAATCCAAGAAATAATTACCAATAATTTTTACCCCTTTTCGGAATCATTCAAAAATTATAAGTCCAAAAACCATATTATTTATTTCTAATTATAATTTAAATTTTTATCAATGAATACAATATTATATTCCTCATAAGTGTAATAAAAATTAACGGGAATAAAACTAACTCTTCTAAATTTATCATCAAAAATATAATTAAGCTGCTCCAAAACCTAATGATAACCAATGATTAGAATACAAAACAAAACAAGATTAAAAATTATTTTATACAATTATAAATGAGTTAATAATTTCTTTTAAACTAATAATGTATTAAATACCATATACCACACACACTATTGAGGTTAAATGAGCCTTAAATAATTTTATGAAAATATGACTTTTATAAACTGGTCATTGGGTGGATGGGTATTACTATGAATAACCACATTGAAAATTATATTTATGATAGGTCTAAATTAATTAAAATAATGTTCTAAAGGAAGATATTTAACAAGCATATAGTTTTTTTATTAGGAAATTAATAATAAATAATTCATTTTATGATTCAGATATAAATTTTCATAGAAAATGTTTTTATTGAATTGTGTGTGTGGATATTGTAATTAATTTCAACCAATTTTATTTATGTTATTTTTAAAAATTTATTTCATATTTTTTGAATGAGTATTCAATAATAGTAATTTGATGTTTATTTTAATTTACATTAAATGAATTATTTGTAGTTAACTGTGATAAAAATAATTTTTTCAAAAAAAATCATTTACATTATTTAAATAATGAAAATTAAAAGTACAATAATTTTTTGGAGTTGGGTTTAAAATAATCTAATTACCATTTTAGTAAACCTGTATTATAAATTCTATAGGAATCAAAATTTTGTTCTATTTTTGTTTATCTTCATTTTTATGCATATGATTTAATTTTTATAGAAACCATCTTCACATATGTTTTTCAAATTATATTAAATTAAATTTCCTAAAATTATAGGTTTTGAAAATTGGAAAATGTATTTTTCTTTCTAACTAGGAGGTTTAGTTTAGGAAAAAATTTCAATTCTATAATTCATATTGACTAGTAACCATGAAATAGTTTTTCACCATAATAATGTGTAGAAAATGTTAATTAATGTAAAACAAATTATATTATGTCAGTATCTATGTAAGAATTTCCATTAATTCATTGGATTATGGTAATTAAAAATACCATTCCTAAATAGGAATATATGTAATTTTTTAATTATCCTATGATAATGATATTTATTTTACTTTATGTAAAGTTTAAATAGTAAATGTCACTCTCATTTTTTTAATATCTCTAATAAATTTCCATTGTAATAATAGGTTGTTATGAGCAGAGATAAATAAATTTTATAACTATAAATGAATTAATTTTTTAACAGTAAAATATTTTTAATTGGTTGTAACAGTATAAATACATAAAATACTTACTCATCGCTGATACTTCACTTATGCTAGAGGGTGAAAAATCACTGTAAACAATGTTAAAATACTAAAATTGATGTTTATTGGATATGTTGTTGAATTTATTGATTTTTATATTTCAAATATAATTTTTATAATGTTTTAAATATTTATATTCTATTTATAATGAAATTTTTAAATTTTTATATTCAAATTACATGAATAGTTTTGAAAATAACTCTATGAATTTTTATGGTAAAAAATATTAAATTATTTATTTATAAAAGCATAATAATATTATAATTTTTCAAGTAAATGTGGAATGGTTGGTAATATAAACCTTTATCAAAATAAGATATAAATAATATTTTTAATTAATTATTTCAACTTAATATTATGTATCGTGTTACCAGGATAAAGGTTAAAAGGGGTAACACGATGTTAAATGATAGAGATTGGGATTAAAATAACCAAAGAAAAATTTCCATATCCTATTGATTGAATTGATTTCAATCATATATTATCCAAAAATAAAAAGAGATTTCTTTTGGATCCAATTTTCTATGAAGGTACCCTTGAATTGTTTTCCTATTTAAAATAATTAAAAGTGTGTTTCCCATATCACTTATTATTGGGAATATCCTCTCTTACCTTTATAATATTTCAGAAGACATTTATTTTGAATGATATCTACTCAATACCTTTCTATATTACTTTTAAACATCCTATAAATTTTTTTCTTCCCTTAATACCATCTAAATAATGCATATGGTGTTAGTGAAAGGGGTATTTCCAATGAATGTGTTTAATTCATAACATAGTTATTTCATTTTATTTCTTCTTAAACCACGTACAATTATACATTAACCATGTGGAAATAATTAAATAGATATATTTTATATACCAAAAGGTTATTATTTTGATGGTGAATCCCTTATTCATCTCTTTTCCACCTATGTGAAATGAATATATCGCTTATGTGTATGTGTTGAATACAACCACCATGAAGCAATGTGTATTGTTCTTTATAACCTCCTCACATGGCTTGTAATTATAATGTATATAATTAATATATATAATATTATATAAATAATTATTAATCATAAAAGATAATAAATTACATAAGGTTATTCATAATGGAGAAAAAATAGTGGATAATTGGGTTCCCTTTTAAATTTTTACGTAGAACCAATATAAAATTGAAATCACCGAGTTTATAAAAGAATAAAATATAAATAAAATAGTATAAATATATAATTTTATTTTTTCAAAAAGTTAACTAGATACTCAATCAAAACTAGGTAAATAAATTTTGAAATTTCATTATCTTTTCAATATTATTTTGTAATATCAACGAGAGTATATAGAACACTTATTAAAGCTGACTACAAAAAGTGAAATTTTGTTATCTAGGTTTTAAAAGAGTATAATGATATGCACATGAGCATCAGCCCAGTTGGTGAGGACACCTTAAGTTCATCAAGGAAACTAGGGATCAAATCCAGGTGGAGGCTAATTTCCAGTGTACTGTAGCAGTATTGTAGTAGGCATTGTTTGGCACTGTGGTAGCCAGGAATATTTCCCCATTTGGGCCTTTGGGCCACGGATTTGGTCCCCGAGTCCTTTAAGTCCTTCGGGTTAGTAAGGCCTTCAGGCCACCTCAATGACTTTGGGCCACCTTATGTGAAATGCAAACCAGACAACCTACAAGGAACAAGTTTCAGAAGAAGGATGAGAAAAGGATATTTCACCATAGCAGAAGATAAAACGGATTGCAAGAATGAGAGGGTATGTCACCTGCCATTGGGAAAAGAATTTTCATGAATTAGAAAGCCTAGTTGAACTGCCATACGAAGGTGGATAGATGATTTCACAAAAAAGATGTTAGGGAGGAGTAGTTCTAAGTAGTTAGTATGGGTTGTATGTAATTTTTGAAGCCTACAGGCATTGAATTCCTCTAAGGCCTATGGGCCATGTAATAATTACATCTACGGGCCATGTAAGGGTTCCACCTCACCCCTTGAAAGGTGGATTATCAAAAATCAATAAAAAATGAAGGCCTTCGGGCCATTGGAGGAGGAGTATAATGATATTAAAAAATAGTAATAAAAACTATACTAATACCTAATGGAAGTAAAAAAATATTTTATGTCAAACTAAGACCCAATCTAATCCTCTTTTATTTCACATACAACCAATCAATATATTAATAAAATAAATTGATCCACCACCTGGATTTGGTTTTCACATAAATATTATCACAAGGAAGTTACAGATACACATAAATTCTTCCACAGATATACATGGGAGATTAAGACAAATAAATAATGAATGATTTAGTATCTAGTATTATAAAATACAATGCATAAGAATGTACAAATGTAAGTATAATGTAATGTAAAATAAAAAAAAAAGATAATATAAAAACTAATATATTAATTAATAGGAATTATGAATGTTTGATACTACTCAATCTGATTTTCCTCAGTTGGTCAATTTTATTTAAATTTTTCATTGAAAAACATCGATTAGGTGTTGCATTGAGATATAAGAAAATAGATTTATATGGATTTATAATAGATAGTTTGTTTTTCAAATAAATTTTTGACCACACACACTAAACTATGACTATGAGTGGATTTAAATAATAATGATATCAGAATATATATTTATTAATTGGTGAATATTCATTAATATGTTCTCATAATCATTAGTCTAATATTTTATCCAAAAATGCTCTAAATTTTAGTAAATATTTCAATATTTATGCATTGGAATATTTAAAATTTCTCAGTACTCATATTATATATAGTTACGTGGACTTTATATAATCATCTTCACTTTGTCTTCTAGTCTCAAGGAATTCCCACCTTCTATGGTTACATGTGATGGTCATTTTTATGGTCACTTTCACAGTCACTTTTCAAAGTCTATTTTGATGAACAGTATTCATTATTTCTTTCCATGATAACTTACACATGGATTTAATTTCATCATGTAGGGATTTTATTACATGATAAGATAACATTATTTCTACTTATGGTAGGTTTAGAAAATATGAATCCACTTTAAGACTGAGGGAAATTATTTATCATCTAACCAGCAAGGAATATGTTTGTTCATAGAGTAAATCATAAATCAACATGTTGTCAATTATAATATTCAATCAATAGGATGAAAAAGTCACTTCATGAAATAAAAATTTTTGCTTCCTATTTTTTTATTGAAGAATAGTTTACAATAGTAAAATATAATGCAAATTAATAACATATAAACATGTTATTTGATCATTTAAATAAATATTTTCTAGAATTGTAAAAAAATAAATCAATTTTTTATGATGAAAAATATTGAAATATTATCTATATTAAACTAAAATTAATACACAATTTGACCGAAAATCATGAAATATTAAATATAATGAACAAATATTGAAACACCATTATTTATCTTCAGTGGGATATTATCAAAAAATAATATTAATAAAATTAAAAAATGATTTCCCATGGAATAACATTAATTATATGGAGAGTAATAGAATATTTAGTTATTATTAAAAGTATTACAAAATGATTACAAAGAGTCCATATCTTGTATTTCAATCAGAATAAAAAATGAGTACTAAATATCTGATATTAAAAATAAAGGTAGAATCATTTCCTTTGGATGTGGATCCAAATGATATAGTTATTGGATATATTGAAGATGTGGAAGTAGGTTCTTGAATAACCACACCACTAGAACTAGGTCAAATTTATTTAACATCTTTCTTAGAGATATGATAAAATGTTTAATAGAAGAAATGGTAGAAGTAGGGTCTTAAGAAATAGGTACATAATGAGGATCTGATATGAAGTGCTTCTATTTTATAATTATGTCTTGAGAAACATAGTGAATTAGTTTATAGATATAGAACCATATTCCACAGATTTATAAAGATCATCCTTGTTCTCAGTAGAAGATTATAGAATATTGTTATGATCCTATGACATTTCCACATGAGAATTGAAGGCGTGAGTCAGAGGATGCACATTCTTCAGACCATAATATGGTCTTAAGGATAGACTTAGAAAGTATCCTATTAATATTGAAATAAATATACCATTATATGTTAACCCTATATCTACGCGTGTAACATTATAGAAATTTATTTAAAAGAATATTAATCTTAATAGGTTGCTTAAAATGAAACACCATGATTTATGTGAATTATGATATATTATAAACATATAATTATAACATATCTTTGGAACTGGTGGGTAAGAATATGATTAAAAACATTAATAAATTAATTTATAATGGTTGAACTCAATGTCAATGTATTTATTAATTATTAAAAAATGAGCACACAATTATTTGCGAAGTCATTTTATACTTCAAGAATGGATTTTCTTCAAAAATGTTTATATTAAATATTAAGAAGATTTTTAAAAAAAATTGAAACTATACATTATAAAATGATCATTAATTTTTGAAATAATTATATTATAATTAATGTAGGGAATAATTTTGGGATGTTTCGCAAATGATTTATTTTTTGATAAATAGTCAAAATATTGAATTATCAAATAATGTAATTTCATTTCATTAAATCTTTTAATTAAAAATATCTCTTTATTTATGTTTTTTTAAAGTGAAATATTATCCAATTTATTTTTAATAATATAATAAAATCAATTTTAATCAATAATACAAATGTTTTTTATATTAGTAAATTTTAATTAATAAAAACACATTTTCTAAAATCATTATTTCATTCCATTTTATCTGTTTTTATAAAAATTGATTCATGGAGCTTATAGAAGTTGAATATTGAAATAATATATAGAATCAATATATTAAAACATTGTAAATAGCTATATTTTAGTTCTATTATTTATGAATAATAACTCTGGAAAATATTTTTCAAAATGATTTTGGCATAATGGGTACAATATGGTTAATTTTTTGATAAGGATATAAAATTTATCTATAACCTCACTGTATACTATTAGATTAGTGCAGTTACTCAATTTCCATCCATGTCTTAAATATATATCCACTTTGCTCTATTTTTCATTGGATAATACTCTTATATTAATTCAAGAAATGAATAAATAAAAAATGTCACTATCTTGACTTTAATATATATAATGTATTTTCGTAAGGGTATATAATGGATATGTTCTGTAAAAAAAATTAATTTAACTTGAAAATTTTTTATTCTATGTAATTTAATTATAATATTTATTTATTGAAAAAATATCTTAAATTCTTATCCATCATATACACAAAAAAATTTCAGTTAACTAAATAATATAAAAAATGATTTTAAAAATGTCAAGTGAATACAATTAAGGAAAATACTTATTTTACATGAATTGTATATATATTTATATAATTTATAATATATGTTTTAAATATTTATACTCAAATTCAATTGGTTTCATGTTTTTTTATCAAAGTCAAATTTTATAAAATCTTCTTAAAATGATACATATAGGATTTTATGATAAAATAATTTACTAAATTATTTAAAAATAATAAAAAAAATTAAATGGTGAAATTATAATGAGTAACGGTATAAAATTTTTAAGCCTTTATCATTTATGACCTAATTGATAACTTATGGGTAATGTTATATCACTTTGATTTTAATTTTTTTTCATAACTAAGAAATTAATACATTAAGAAAGGGGTTAAATGCACAAATAATTTTTACAATTATAATAAAACTAATATTAATTTAAATTATTGATTATATTTCATCATTATTATATTTTTAATCAAATATATATCAAAATAGAAGCATTTTTTGAGAAATAATTAATTAAATTTAATCTTTTTTGAATTTCCATGTGTGTCCATTCCCTCCCTTATAAAAAGCAACCACTTTTATCTTTTATATGAACCACTTGGACATATATATCATAGTTAAACCATACCTATTTCATTAATAAAAATATTTATCCAAGTTATACTTGTTCTTTTCACCATCAAATTTCATCCCTAGGACACCTATATGGATATGTAAAAAAGTTGACCAAAGAATAGGTAATCATATTTATTTAATCATTCCAATTTAATTGTTCTTATTCATCCTAAAATTATGTTGTACCAACTGTGAAATAGTAAATACTCTATCATGAATAAAATGAAATTTTATTATTTTTCTGTAACATCTATTTTCTACCTATTTTTTATCCTATAGAAAATGAATACATCGCTTGTCTGTAGGTAGAGCCTACCGTCTCCACATATTGTTGTCATTTTTTACTACAAAAAAACTTCATGGATTGTTATTATAATGTGTTTAATGTTTATATATTATATTAATGACAAAATTATACTTTTGGTATAATAATATCATACTTTTTTTCTCAAATTATTATCTGTTGGAAAATGATAATGTTGGTCGTGCATACATGTGGACTACCACCTCCACGAAGAATTTTGATTTGTTATTAAGATTATCTATACATGGATAGTAATAAGGATATATTTAATTAAAATATTTGATATTTTAGATATAATAATGTTTTTTTTAATATAGACATTTTTTTACCTTAGATTAATTTTTCTGTCGAAAATTAAAAACATTATTTATTTGTATATACATCATACATTTTTTGTTTGTGTTGTAGTTAGTTTTTCTATCTCTGTCTTTTAAGGGTAAATATAAATATATATATATATATATAATTAAAATATATGATTTTTATATCACTATTAAAATTCTGGATAATATGTAACCATTATCAACTTTCAAGGACCATAATTTCCAAAACGAAAATATCCTGAAAAAAGAAGGAGCTTAAACCCAGAAATGACAATATTAATAAGAAATTACTAATAAATAGTTATTGAAATTTTATAGGAATATGATATATGAAATTATAAATATATAAGTTATTCGATTATATTAGTATAAAATTATCAATTTATTTTATAGTACGTTATATCACCTGTCGATCAAGTCGAACATGAGATAATGTATTTTCATCTCACATTTATTTACGTTAGACAAATGACATAGTCAACACTATTTTTTTCTAGGTGGTGTATATAATATGAATTGAATTTATTTTATAGTTATTTTAATTTATGTTTGGGTAGTATTAAAAACTATATAAGGTTCTCTATTTCTTGATGTTTTGATTTAGAGGCCTCAAATGTGGTAAGGGTTTGTTGTCTGATGTATTATTCTTCAAGACATAAGTTGTGTTACACACCTATGTCTTATTATGAGGTATATAAATAGGCATTTCAACATTATATATAATTAATATAAATAATATCAATATATTTAATTTTATACAGTATTGGTGTTTTTGTTCAATAGTTACAAAAGTCGTAAGGGATTTTTGATTTAATACCATTTTAATCATGGTTTCTTCTTCTTGAATTTCCATTAAAAAAATTATATGACACTTTTATGAAATATTCATTTAATTTTCATTCAAATAGTTTTATTTTTTTATAATACTTGTTTTAAATTTATTTTCCTCACTTTATAAACTCAAAAGACTAAAATAAAGTTTTTTTGTGGAATACCAACTATATCTTACTATAAGGCCGGAAATCATTTCCTTATTTATCAATGTTTTAAAATATGTTTTGAATAATTTTTTGGAATAATCATAATGTATTGGTTCATTCAATCTTAAACCTGATTTTATGTAAATGAAAAATTTTAAAATATTCCACTTTCTTATTTGAAATGATGTACTTCTAAATGATGTTGTGAACAGAATAATTAATTTAATGATTATTGCATGAATAGATTGTTTCACCATAATGAACTCAATTACAAGAAGCATAATTTACAAGTTTATAAGGCTCTATTAAAATAAATTATTTTTCATAATATTTTAGAATTTTTTAATTTTTATTAAGTGATTAAAAAATGAAAATTTTATTTTTCATATGAAAAATTATCTTTATTATTTGATGGGAATTATCATCAAAAATAATATCCATTAATGATAATTACTATTTACTTAGGATAGGATCCAATGATACTATCCTTATTCTTTTTATGGATGTTTTATGATTTTAATTATGATATCTTTAAGAATCTCATTTATTTTCCATTGGTCACTATATAATGAATTTATAAATTTTTTATTGAAACCCATTTTATTTTCATGGTTTATAACATGATATTATGAATGTTTTATGATCTTCTAGAATATATATGATTGGTTTTTATTATCTGATGGGTGAGATCAAAATTATATATCCCTCAATGCATTAGGTAATGATTTATATATAATGATATAACTATAGGAAATAATTCGGTGTTCTTGATCCACTTTGGGAAACAAACTGATGTTCTTGATCCACTATTTGTGAAAATGTGATTATTTTGATCTAATATGTAAAAAAATCAATGTGATTGATACACTATGGGAAACATGTGATGATGGATGTTCTGTTATGATTTTGGAAGACGGTATTTCTTCCATATCATCTATGAGTTGATGGTCTTGGTAGTAAATTTTTTCATATGAAATGGTTTATTTGGATATGATAGTAACATAATTTTATGACATATTTTTGTGCTTATTATTTCTACATGTAGTTAATGATTCATTAGTGATGATATATTTCCCTTATGATTAATGTATTTTTATAAAAATATTCCTTATTAATTACATCATTTTTGTGCTCCATGATATATTTGGTACGATCTTTTTATGTTATTTTCATGATCTCCTCTACTTATTCTTATTTTAATCTTCCATATGATCATATATTGACAAATATCATGTTTTTCATTACTCAAAATCTCATCTCATCCATTCTTAAGTATCCTTTCATAGGATAGGAATAATGGTTTATGTATGGTATGTTTATGAATAGTAATATAGTGTAAAATATATATGGAATATATTGATGATGATTTATAGAATAATAATAATATGTAACTAGTCTCCAAACACATTAATCCATTATGGTAATTGGGAATTTAGTTGTGAAATTTATTGAATATTCATATATAAATATGAAATATTTATGTATTATATGTATGGATCACTATAGTTGGAAATAGTGGAATTATTTAGGGAATATTTGGGGTTCAGGGGAAGAAAACATTGGTTAAATACCATATAAAAAGTCTATGTATATAATAAAATCTTGATGTTTTGGTTTCTATTCGATTATTTTATTTTCTTAAAATAAATCCTAGTCTTAATAATATATGAGGATTTTGTTTAACAACATATTCATCAAGGTGTAATAATGCCGAAAATAGTTTTTCACATATATCTCATCCATAATTCTCATGCACGGTGAGTGTGTCCTTACTGTGCACCTCAACAGACACACCCAGAGGACATTCTTGGTTTAATTTACAATTAATTGTGAATGATTATAATGGAATTAAATATAAATGATCATGTGTGACCTAGGATAATCCTAAGGCATCTGGATTAAAAATAAGGTTTCGTGATTTAAAGATCATATGAATAATATTAAATGATTTCCCGCTATAATTATTTTTTCCCACGGTACAAATTTTGGGTTTAGTTTATAGATAAAACTTGGATAAATATTTATAAAAATTGTGATGATTTTCTTCATGATAATCCATGTTAAATGGGAGATTGAATAAAAAACTAGTGACTATTTTTAATAATATATCATGTTAAATTATTAACAATATCAACATGGGTGTGATTATTATCATAAATAAAAAAAAGTAAATTATATTTTATTAAATATAGTACAGGAAAGAAGATATTTCATTCTACATATCTAAAATATGGGAATAATAACTTAATGTAATGTATGAGTGGAACAGAATTATTTTTTTCTTATAGAAAATATAGAAACAAATTATGTAATATCCAAGGAAAAAGGAAATGTCTATTTAACTCAATAGATGGGATTAATAGTTCCCATATGGTATCATCGATGACTGGTTATTTTTAATGTATAATGTAGAGGGGTTATCATAATTTTTTACCTTGGGAGAAATCTCATCTGGATAACCAATATCGATTTATGAAAGAAATGATTTTTTGGTGATGATAAGGAGACTAAAAATGTCTTATGACTGGAATGAGATATTATTTCATTATATAAAAAATCACTGTTAATTTTTTAATAAAGAATTTTAATTATTTAAGTGTTCATGTATTGGGATTCATACCTTATATTTTAAATGTATTTCAAAAATGACATTGTAATTATGATAATTAGGAAACATCAATTGACTATTCTATAGTTGTTTTCCATTAATAATTTTAAAAAATATATTGAAAGGTACATTTGACTTGGAAATGAGATTTAGAGGAAATGGGTTTGTATTGGAAAACATATTATTCTGATAATTATAACCCTTAATATGTACCAAATGTTAAGGTAATAATGATTATTTGAGATTAATTGGTTTGAGACAGTGATCATGAAAATGGGAAATATTAGTGACCTTGAAATTGGATTGTGAATTGATGACAAAGTTATTTAGTGTATCATTAATGAAGTCTATTTCTTTGTTGGATTCATGGATTATATTAGATTATGTATAATTTTATTTAATTAATGGAGATAGAATCATTTTTTGGAATCATATATGTTCCCAATGGGGTTTTATTAAAATTTTGGTTCTTACCATTTTTTGACAATAATATATAGTTAAGGTGTTTCCATGTATGGAATGTGAAAGTAAATGAAACATTATATTTGTTATAGGAATAATGATATATTGGTTTTGGAAATTTTGGGTCAATATTTCTATTTTTTATATTGGTTAGAAATATTTGGGAAGGGACATAAGGATAACAATTGGTGGAATGGATTATGTTAAAATCTTGATTTGAATGTTAATGATATAGAGATTAATATACGATATATCCATATTGGATAATCTGCGATAACCATTTTTGTTTTTTAAATATAATGACAAAGGATTAATATGTTTTCATAATTTTTTGGACCTTATAATACATTAAAATTTTAATTTAGAGATTTAGGCTTGAAAAATACATCTCAAATATTCATTTAAAATCGTATGTGGTGAAGAGTATATTGATCCAATCACAACCAAAGAAATAAATAAGGCTTACCGAATGAAAATAACTTAGATGTTTATATTTTATCATTATGTATATCATGATGATAAAATAGCCCATCCATTTCTATAAAAATATCTCTACATAAAAAATGTATCCATTTCCCTACATTATGATGAATTTTTGGCATTTTCACCCCTAATAGATTTCACATTATGTGTTTGTTAACATTTTCATGAATATATTCTCTATCACTCTATATTGTTCCATTTATGATTAGTTTTCTAATAAATTTATATATATCAATCTTCCTACCAATGTTTTACTTATCTAAGAACTATAAGATGTGTTATTTTAGGTAACAATAATGTTTACCACAATCAACTTTTAGAGGATGTTTTATTATCCCTTTATATGATGCGGGTTTTAAAAAAATGATATTGATTTGAATTAAATTATTAAATTACCGTGGAAATTTCATTTTAGGGGGTATAAATAATCAACCAAAAAAATTAGTTACAATAATAATATGCTCGATAACATTCATAACACGCAATACACATCATTATGAAAATTTTGATATATTATAAAACTTTTATTATAACCTAGAAGATTAATTGGTTTGAATGATTGTTAGTAAAATATATATGACATAAATATATAATGTAATAACACTTTATAAATTTATTTATTAAAACATTAGGAAATAACAACAGAATTTTATGTGATGTAATTTTACACTTCAAAAAAGAATTTTATTCCAAAATAATTTTTATTGAATTTTATAAACATAAATAATAATTTATTTATTAAAATTTATTAATTATTTTTTATAAAATAAACCTTATTTTTTAAATCATTATATCAAAAATATCTCAGGATAATGTTTTGGGATTTTTTGAACTGGTTGATTTTTTAGTGAATAGTGAAAATAACAATTTCTCAAATACTGTAATTTATTTTCATTAGATCATGTAATTAAAAAGTAAAATTATAAATAATATTATATATTAATTTTAAATATAATACATTATATTTATAATAATAAAATTAATTTAATTTTAATAATCAATATTCTTTATTTTAATATAATACAATTTTTATGCCTAATTTTTTTTCAAAAACTATTTTTTCATTTGTTTTATGAAAATATATTAAAATTTAATTCTACCAATTTTAGAGATTAAATATTGCTAAATTAATACCATATATAGAATTGGAAGGGTTAAATTAGATAAATATGCCTTTTTATTTTTATAACCTGTGCATAATAACCTTGGTAAATATATGACACAATGGTAAGGGTTAAGGGGGTAAAATATGGTTGTATCATTTCTATAAGGCATTAAAATTCTTATAAAACAATATTTTAACATATTATATTAGTATTGTTCATCCATTTAAAAAAATTATAAAATATATTTCAACTTGGTTCCATTTATCATTGACTATGACCATTAAATTAAATTATGAAAAAAATAAATACAAAATTTAACTCTCATGAATTTAATATCAATATATATTTTATATAAGGATAAAAATAGAAAATGGGTTATTATAAATTATTATTTGAAGTATAAATTACAATTTTAAACCATATTTTTTTTAAATTACATGTCAGTTAAAAATTATTATAAACACTTATCTGAAACCATCTGAAACATTGTTCGATTAATAGGAAAAAAATAAATGTGTTTGAAAATATAAAAATTGTAGAGACCAAAGATATATTATGTGTCACTAAGAGGGGGTGAATTAGTCTTAAACCCATTTTTAGGAATTATTTTGTACATTTAATTCATCCACTTGAAAATTTTAAGGTTCTTGATCCACTCTCTGTTATCACTCAATATCACATCGTAGGCCATAGTAATAATACATAAATCATCACAAAAATATTTATATGGTTTGTAGGAAATGTCCTAAAATTTTCTATTTGGTTATACCCCCATCATGGATCCGGCTGTATAAAATATTTTTCAACGATTTAATTGGATTATGTAGCAACCATATATAAACACCTATAGTCATTTCTCAAATCTATCTCAGTTATACCCCCAGAAATCAAACTCCTCTGAATTGATTTTTTATAATCCAAATCCATCAATTTCTCTGTAGTCCTCTTCAGTTTTTGGTTATTCCCCTTAGTCACAAATACCATCTCTTCAATATCTATCCATTGTATGATGATTTTTTGATTTCCCACAATGATCTTTATGGATCACACAAATTTGTATACAATTAAATAAATATTCAAGATTTTTGGTCTTGTTCAAATATCATTAACCTCCTATTATTGATCTATTTCCTTTGTAAAATATTTTTCAGTCTCATTATTAATTATAATGAAGTCCAAAACGCAATTAGATGTGTTCAAGATATACACAAAACTTCTTATTGATTATTTTATGCAATAATTTTCAAAATCTCAATTCATTCAATTTCAATTAATTAATAGATATTTAATGGGATTCATATTATCATAAACACTAACACATATAAATATTTTACCTGATTTTATTTTATGTTACTTTAATTAGGATATCTCAATGATTATGAATGCATGTATCATGGAATAATTCAATCTTTCATCTTCATTTCATTTATAACATCCAAAGCCCAGTGCCACACAATGATTCCTTATGTTGGTCGATCACATGACCTCAATCTTGTCTCCCAGTACACTAGAGGTTTCCGACTAGAAGAACGGCTCTGATAAGTCTGATTGGAATTTTAGACCCTCTTTTATCTTATTAAATTACTAGCATAAATATATAAACAAATTTGGAATCATATATAACATGAATAATACCAACATAAAAAGATAACAAAAACATATAATTAAATATTTAAATAATGGGGGAGACATTCCTTTCCAATTTAAGAATCAATGTTTCTAAAATTAAATTGAACATAAAGGCACTAAGGACTCCAAATATAGTCTCAAACCACATCTTGTTCCCTCATCCATGCGTTATACCCACTCAGAAATCAAAATGAAATCCATATCCCTTAACATATCCTAAAACAATAAATTCAATTCTAGTACCAATCAGGTATCCAAAATATGGTGTTAGTACAAATTAGTTGGTCACCCACAGTGGTGTCTAAAACAAGTCATGTCAAAAGATAGTGTATGAAATTCTATAAATAAATAAGTAAAATACATAAATACACAATTACAACATTATCATTAATTCATTATTTAATTATATTTAATATAGGGATCTGAAAGATACTCGTACCTCAATACTAGAATTGGCTCATGCCAGAGCCTAAAGTATTCCCCAGGTAATATTATATCATAATACCTACTTCATTTCGTGTTGAATCTCAATCTATTCATTGGTGATATGATATCTCAGCACCCGATTGGACTCATCCGGGAGGTCGAAGTATTCTCGTGTGAGGCCAACTCTTAAAGTTCCATTATTTTAATTATTCAATTCAAAAATCAACATGGGCCTAGAAATTTATGTACATCCTCCATATTCTCTACATGAATACATACCATTGGTGTAAATCATCATTTTTAAAACCTAATTCTCATTTGTGTGCTCCTATCACCAGTCTAGATCATCTTATCTATCACTCTACACATTAAATACTCCAATTGATCTATCACTGCATAGATCATCATGTATTTCCTTCATTAAACAACTATTCATGTACATCATAATCATCCTAGACCATCATGTCTAGCACCCAATCCATTACAACAATTAATTAACACATAAATTAATTAATACAATCCAATAAATTAATTCAACAACTAATTAATTAATCACCTCTCTTTTTCCTTAACCAATCAAAAAATTGATTACCCATTCACATAATCCACATATAATAACTAATTTAACAATTAATTATTCTCAATTTACAATTCATCATTAGATAATTAACCTATAAAATAATTTTCCTAAATCCAAAATTCCTAAAATACAATCAACACCTCAATTGGCCAATTCAAGACATGATTTTTCATTCATTAATTAATTATCCAAATTCATCAATTCCCAAAATATAATAATAAATTCTACAATTAATAATAATGTTCATAAATCCCAAAATAAATTTATTTCAAAACAATCTCACATAATTAATTTTCCAAATTAATTAATTCAAATAAAGAATTTAATTTTAGAAAAAAACTATCAACTATACAACTTTGAATTACATAATCAAAATTATGATTATGGTAATTGAATTTTAGATCACTTAACTTGAATCATTAAAATATATCCAGTCAATGAAATTCTTAAAATTCCAAGAATCACAACAACATAGATCGGTGTTATGGATCTAAATCCATAAATGATGATCAAATACATCAATATCTCATGAATCTATAACCAGATCTACAATCCTAGATCTATATTTCACCAAATATGTATATATCTAAAAAAGAAAGGATAAAATTTCACAAAAAGTCAATGGAACTGAGAAGAATAGATGGTATAGGGACCGGGATGAGATCCACATACCAAGAGAAGATTAGATATTCGCTTATGGATTTGACTCATGAAGAACAAAGTCCAGATAGCCTTGGAAACCCTCTAGAATTCCATATAATCTCCAAAAATATTCTTGTCTCAATACCAAATTTCCTTGGAGATGTTTTGGGGGATTTGAGTATTTAAATATAATATTTTGGATGAAATAAAACTCCACACAGAGTTTTTTTAGAAGGGGTACATGATATTATAAATCGTGCCCCAACTGTGTAAGCCCTCAATATTTGGGATTTCATATTTACCATGGTTTGGGAACACAGTTTTTTAAATCATGAAAAATCCATGATAATCCCCTCTACCAAGGTTTTCATGGTTAGATGGGATGGGAATACAATTTACCCTAATAGTACGCAAACTGTATAAAGAACCTTTTTCTCAAATTTCCTTAAAACTCCACCCAGACACCCCCAGGTTAAAACTCCAAACAAAGGTACATAAATTAAAAAGTAACATTATTTTAATCCTGAGATAATTCAAAAAAAAATTGGGAACATAAAATCTCTAAACCTTATGATATCCTTCTATCAGGCTTCACTTCCAACCATTTGAAGAATCTAATCCATAAAGAATAGGCCACTAAACCCTTATAACTGATTATATTTCCCATGATGCCTCTTCTACATCTCCCTGTTTCCATAATTCACAAACAAATGACATGGTCTTTCTTTGTAACACACTCTCACTATTATCCATCACTCATATTATATTCTCCATAAAGGACACATCTAACTTAGGTTAAACCTCATCCACATCAATCACATGAGAAGGTTCAAGGTGATACTCATGTAGTTATGAAACATAGAAGACATTATTAATTACATAGTATTTCCATGGAAGGGAAAATAGGTATATCACTTTCCCGATTCTTTCCATGATCTCAAAATGTCCGACAAATTTTGGGAGCCTATAGGGGTCATCTTGTTTTATCATCATATGACCTCTATCTACTTTGAGTTGTCTTTATACATTTCTGAATAAATTAAACCTTCTTTGATGTATCCTATATGAGACACATTCCAAAAAACTCTGACTCACCTGGTTCTATCTTGTATATTGGTGATCTGCCTAGATTATAATAAAAATACATTTATGGTGCCATCAGTATAGTTTCCTGATAACTGTTTTTAAAGGAAAACTATACTAAATCCAAATTCTTATCCCTAGATCCACTGATTCTAAGAACACCTTCTCACATAATATACTAAAACACCTTTATTTTATGTTCTAACATCCCATATGTCCATGGGTGGATTTTCATACTCAATAAAACCTTTTTTAAAATTTTGTTATACAAGCCCTACCAGAAGCATGATGTAAATAACAAGTCACAATCCAAAACTATAGTCTGTCGCACCCTATGAAGATGTAGTGTCTCTCGAAAAAACATTTCATCAAACTATTATACTTTGATGGTTTCCCTTATTGGAAAAATGAGATACCTTCACCTGTTGATCCATAATGAACCAAAAAGAATCACTCTTCCTATGTTTATTTCGAAGACCCGCCAAAAAATCTATAGCAATGTAATCCCATTTTCATTATAGAATAAGAAAAAACTATAGTAAACTTATAGGTTGTTGATGCTCTACCTTCACCTGTTGGTAGGTGAAGAACCGTGTCAGGAACCCTAATTTCTCTTTTTCATGTGCTACCATCAAAAATATCTTCGTAGGAAACAATACGTTTTGTTTACAACTAGATTCCCCCACCCACATTGAGTCATGAAATTCCCATATGATCTGCTCTCATCTACTCATAAGAAGAGAAACATGATTCTTTATGTAAATGATCTTATCCTCATATAGAAACCAGTCCAAAGGTCTCTCCCCACCTTCAAATCATTACCTCAAGGTGAAGCTCTCAAGATAATCCTTATGCATATCCTTGATCCATGTCAATAGTGAAGAATCCCCTTTAACTACAAATAGATTCATATAATCATGAATCCCCTTAACCACCGCATGTATTTTAGCCATAAAATTCATCATATTCCACTTAGAACTTTATTCTTGAACAACTTGATCTTGATTTTTCCTGCTCATTGTGTCTACCACATTGTTTACCTTCCCAGGAGTATATCCCAAATCAAAATAAAAATAATGCATTTAATCAACCCATATCTACTACTGAATATTTAAATCCATATTTGTAAAGATATATGTCATTCTCTTATTATCTATATAAATTGAAAACTATTCCCAGAAGAGACAGTTTCATCAACGCTTCAAAGAAAAAACTTCTTTTTCCAACTCACGATCATGTGTAGGGTAGTTCTGTTCATGTGGCATCAACTACCATGACCCATACACAAAAACATTATTCCCTTAGAATAATTCAACACCATGTTTGATCCTATAATAATCACAATAATCCATTTACTCCACACTTGACTTAGGTAGGATCAAAATTTTCACTCACGTCAAACACTTCTTAAACTCCAGATTTTTTTTCGCAATCCTCGGACAATTCGAACATTACACCCATGTTAGTAAAGCCCTAAATCAGTGTTTTCAAACCAGAAATGCCATGGATTAATCTAATATAATATCCTATTAATCCTAGAATACTTTTGATATGGAAAACATTCTTGAGATGCTCCCAGGATAAATCTACCGAAACCTTATCTGGGTCCACTAACAGACCTTCCTTTGAGATGATGTTCCCTAAGAAGTGTACCGGTTAATCCAATACAAACACTTAGATGAACTAGTTTATATATAATTCTCTCTCATTGTACTCAGTATGATGTCAAGATATTGGTCATGATCATAATTATTTTTATTATACCCCAAGACGTCATCCAAAAACACCAAAAAACTGATCCATGTACGAAAGAAAGATCATGTTAATGAAGTCCATAAACCCTAGTGGTGCATTTTTCAACCCAAAAGACATTATGAAAAACTCATAAATCCTATAAATACAACTGAAAGTAGTCCCTAGTATATCATATCTCTAAAATCTCAACCGATGATACCTCAATCTTAGGTCATCCAATAAGAACACACAATCAGTGTTCTACTAGTCAAATAGATCATTGATACATGGATGAGAATACCAGTTCATTTCAATCATCTTGTTTAAATTTTTTTTAATACACCCACAAACAAAACCACTTGTCAGAATTCTTTGGAAACAACCTAGGAAAATCCTAATGTGACGTACTTGTACGGATAAATCCCTTATCCTTAAACTATTCTAGATTTTTTTAGAGCACTTGAAGATCATTCATTTACATTCTGTATAGAGGAATTGATACTGACTAGGACCCCGACAAGAGATCAATAGTTACTTATACATCCCCCCATGTGGTATCCATAATAAGACCTCAGTAATGATATATTGAAATAGTTCCACCACTGGTTGTAATAAATCATACTTAACACATCCATCATATAGCTGAAGACTAGTAAACTGGGTTGTGTTCTCTCCCAATTGCTAAGTAATTTTCCATGATTGTCTTGTCTAGATATCCCACTCCCCAAGGTATACATAATTATTACCCTCAGGAAATATAAAAAAAACTCTCTGATGGTAACAATAAATTTAGTCTCGGTTTGCGACTAGCCATTCCATACCCATAATTTTAATGAATACTGTAATATCTTTAATGTGGAGATCCCATATAAAATGATACCCACAATTAGTAGTAACATTTCCTTGATTAAACTAATTTCACTATATTTTACTCCTAATAGTGTATCTATAGTAATTTATATGGTCATAAAATCCACCTCCAAGATCAATCCATTGTAATGTTTTGCAGATATAATGAAATTAGAGGAACTCATATCAAATAAGTCACTTGCTAAAGAAGGTGCTACTAGAATAATACCTCTCAATATAGATGAACTATCCTTTCTCTCCACAAGATTATGTTGTAGAACATGAAGATATCCTTACCCTCTTCCCTATGTTTCTATCAGACTCTATTTGGTATCACCACTCTTCTAATATGGTCATCGTTCCTAGAAGAACCAAATCTACTACCTTTACCAAATCTCCCTACATAACTCCTACGTTGAGACTCACTGGGTGTAGAAAATATCATTCCCAAACTATAACCCTATCTAGTTTCTCCATCACATACCATTTGTCTCAGTTTCCTATAGAACCTCTATATATTTCCCATCCCAATACATGATCGACACAACACTAGTGGTCAAAAACTATGGTTGTGGTAGAGTCTCGACTTACCACAGAGCTGATAAAGAAATTGAGTAAGATCCTTAGAAAATGATTCTCCTTAGTACCCACCTTTCTTTATACTTCCATGAATAATTTTCTCATAATATTACTTCATGTTATAATAATTCTTGCCCTGTGAACATCCTAACAAAACCTCTTTTCCACCAATGGATTCCCCCTTCAATTTACCCATAGAAATGAGATCTTCATTCAGGACTTTTGGTAACTTTTTCAGCCAAATGATATTCCCATGAGACATACATCCACATATAATACCATATTGCAATCATTTATCTTATCTAGCCTCATATTCCATCAAAAATTAAACAAAGAAAAGAAAATCTATAAATATTACAACATAGTACATCACGATTATGTTCCCCTAATTCACTCTCATGAACTCGGCTGCTCTCTCCTGTATCAGTGTCTCTCGTTAGTAGTGTTATAATATCATCTCCATGAAGTCTGTCTATAGAATACCATCATCCTATATAGTATGAACCTAGACATCCCATCAATTCATTGCTAATTCTCGTAGAATTTTTGTAGCCAACATGACCCAATTCTCAGTATGAACCTCCAAATGGTCATATATCATCTCGATCTAATCAACCCAAAACTCAGCTAGACCATTAATCCTTTCCATGCCCTGGGTCATCCCCTCAAATAGCATTGATGTTAAGGAATATTCTCTAGAATTCAAAATGCATATCTTAGGTTTCATAACACATCTTTATTATTTATGTAAGAGGAGAAAATCACAACAGGTCAGAACATGTCTTTTCCCCACATGTCACCGCTTGGTAAAAACAACAGTGTTATCACTACCGTTAACCATCCTACACCAAGGTCATGCTTAAAAAAATGCAAGCACATTTTCACATTAATGTTTCTTATTAAGACAAAAAATTATTCTCATGTTGTATTATTTTAAAATATTTTTTAATTTCAGTTGAGGCACCAGTTTCATTTCAAATTCAAATTCAATGAAACAATTCAAGATCAGGAACATAACCTTGACTCATTTTCCCATTCATGCCTAAAATGATACATGTTCACAAAAAAATCATGAGTGCATAAAATGATGCATGTAGACTCAGCACTCATTCCATTCTGAGACACAGGAAAATTAAAATAAAACTCTCAAAATAATTATCACTTCACACAAAAATTATGACATCCAAGATGAAGTAATATCAAACAGCAATAGTAAACAGAAATAACAACAATCCCACCCTCAATACTTAGGTTTTACCCCATTCATGGTTTTGTAATTCCCATGATCAAGCTCATTAAAAATACCATTCAATCCCTATTCTCATTTCTACATTTCCTTAAATAGTATGAAAAGGGAATAAAAAATAAAACCGGTCACTAATACCACTTGGCGACATCCCAACCCAAATTCCACGAAATGGTTCCCTGATCTGGTTGATCACATGACCTCAAGGGTGTCTCCCCATTTTCTAGAGGCTACTGACTATAAATTACGGTCTGGTATGTCTGATGGGGAGACTATATCATCTTTTACTAGAGTAAAACAATAGTATAAATAAATAAATAATGTAGAATCACACATATCAATACTAATACCATATTTTCAAGATAACCAAAACATGGAATAAAGTATTTAACTGAATGTGGAAACATGAAATGTTAATGTAATTGTAAGTGTCTAAAATGAATATGAATGAAAATTCACTAATTACTCCTAGGAGGCCTCGAACCACATATGTTCCCTCATCCAATCTCTATCCCCACATAGTAATATTTTATAGGGAATTTTCCCTTAACATATCCTATAACAAAAAAGTTCATTCAGGTACCGATCCAGAAGCCTGAAAAGTGTGTGACTAAAACTAAGTAGGCCACCACCAAAGATATCTAAAACCATCCCATTAAAAATATAGTGTATAAAATTATATAAATAAATAAGTATAATGAATAAATTAACAGTAATAATGTTATAATGTATTATTTATTTGACCATATTAACACCAAGGTTCCCAAGGACACCCAAAACTCAATACTAGCTTCTGATAAAGATGGACCTTGATGTGTTCCCTAGGTAAAATCATATCTTAATACCTACCTAGACTCGAGATAGAGATTGATGTATTGCAAGGTGACATGATATTCTGGTACCCGATTCGACTCATGTTGGAGTTCGAAGTATTCTCATGTGAGGCCATATCTTGGACTACCATTATTGTCATCAATCAATTCAAAATCATTAAGAGCATAAAATCCCATGTCTATACTCCCAATTCTCTATTTTCATACATACTATTGGTGGAAACCTCCATGTATATCACCCAATTATCATATATGTGCACCAATTATTAGTGTATATCATCATGTCTAAAACCCTTTTCATTCATTACCCTAATAGATATATCACTAGATTGATCACCATGCCTCACCTACATTCAAAAACTATGCATGTATATCATCATCAGTATAGAAAATCATGGCTAAAACCCAATCCTTTACAACTATCAATTTATATATAAATTAATTCATCCAATCCAATTAATTAATTAAAAAACAATTAATTAATCACTTCACTTTTTTCTATTAACCAATTCAACCATTGATTAACCATTCAAAAACTCAACAATTAATATTAAAATTCCATATTAAAATTATCAATTTATAATTCATTAGTTGATAATTATCTTATCAATTAATTATAATCAATCAATAGTTCCTAAAATTAAATCCAATAATAAATTAAGAAATTGAATCCTTGATAATTATTTCATCAATTAATTATCCCAACTCAACAATTCCCATAATTCCATAATTAATTATCCAAATTAATTGTCTTTTTAATCAATCCCAAAATATCAAAATATCACAACAATATCAATTATATTAGTTTCAAATTAAAATATAAAATTGAATATCTAAAAAACATTATAAATTATAAAACATACATATATATAATCAAAATTAATACTGTGGGAATTTAATTTTTACCACCTACCTCAATTTGAATTTAAAAAATCACATATAATTTCATCATAATATAATTTACTTAACTGTATATTTTTTTGATCATTGTCCCTTTTATATGTTATAAGATTTGAATTTAAGAAATGAATATATATTTTATGAATTTATAATAAAATATAATATTATGAATATTGTTCAACACAAATTTATTTAGTAAATGATAAGGAAAATTAATGATAATATTAAATACACATGAAATATAATCTCCAATAGAAAATATTCTTTCACAATATTCTAAAATGTTTTTTAATTGGTAAATATTAAAAAAAATTAGTATTAATTCTATAAAATTAACCTCAATTTTAGACTTATGAAGTCATAATTTTGTTAATATGGTTTATGTATTTCAATATAAATATTAACTATAATCAAAACCCTATTAAACTCGGCATCCATATATATCCAAGTTAGTGTTTCTCCCATATGATACTTTAAATTCACCAAAGGTGTTAGACAAGGCAATCCCATTTCTACCATAATTTTCCCAATTGTAGTTGACTGTTTAATTAGATTTCCCACTCAACATGTAGATCAAGGTAATATTAAACCCATCCTTGCATCTATGAATTTGAATTCCCATACACATCTTTTAAATGTGTATTACAACATTAATTTTTATGATGTGATAAAAGAAACATCAAAATTCTTAAAAGTCCTCTCTCTCACTAGGAGGAGGTCTTGTGTCGGGTCATTAGATGGAATAAATCCTCTATATTGTTTTTGGAGAAATTTTACAGCTAAAAGATAACACGGTATTATTAATGAATTATGCATCCAAGAATGATATTTTTCTTTCATGTACCTTGGTGTTCCCTTATGTTTGGATAAACCCAAATCTAGAAATTTCTAAAAGATTGTTGATCAAGTAATTAATTGTCTCTTCTATTAGAATGGAAAAAATCTATCAATAGTGGGTAGAATATCCCCTGTCAAGTTAGTCATTATATCCAAAATAGTATAATCAATGATGTTATATAAATTTCTTGTAGGTCATACTAAAAGAATTAATGTTTCCATCAAAAAAAATTCAATATAATCACTCTAGTTAGGATATTAGTGACTATACCTTCGTACACTTGGTGAAACCCATTGGACAAGGGTGGCCTCGACATATTTTTTTTAATCTTTTTAATGAGTCCCTTGAATAAAGACTTTATTGGAACCTGATCCATGATGATTCTTCTTATATTTCATTCATCAAAATAGGTTTCTTGATAAGCTGATGAAAAGGCAGTAGGAAATTTTTGAACTCTTCCATCTGTCCTTCCATTTAAATAGCGTATGTTAATATTATGACCAACACTGGATAGATAGTTTCTAGGAAGTCCTCCATGTACTTCTAATTTGATATATGGACTGGTGGTCCTATAATTTCCATGGGGCCTACTAAAAAATATCTTGAAACAATTAATGAAACTATATGAGATGTTATTAACTCTCATATCGATAGTCTCCCTGAGAATGTTATGTATATCATTGACAACTATCCATGTTTCTAATATAGTTGATTTTATTATCTAGGATCCTTCACACAATGGTATGATAGTTTCAAAAACCTATTATAAACACCATAATCATACATCCAGAAATGATTTTATTTGGAAAAAACATTGATAATATATAGTTAAATCTTTCAATACATACTCTTATTTGGAGTGTTTCATACAACAGGGTTCCCAAAAAAACATCTTTTTAATAATTTGGGATCCACAAATTCACTAAATGGAATCCTTTTAATCAACATAGAGAATATTAAAACCATTTATTTCTATCTTTTTCCACTTATACTATGCTTTTGAATAATATTTTTACATTTTTTATTGCAGATGGCCAACTCTTGACTCTATCAATACTCAGCTAAAGCATTGTGTTAATGTGGAAAACCCCAAAAAAACCGTGAACTGATTTATTTACATAGTTATAGAGCTTCATCATGTCCTTAGGTATGATATATTTGTTATTCATGACAATAATTTCTCACTCAACAATAATGCAGGTTGGATGCAGATCCTCATTGATATTCGTTAATCTTCTTTGATTCAGCATGGATTCATCAACAGCACATTGAAATATATTATGATTCTACAACTACTCTTGGTTGATGGTATTTTTCACTAGCCGCCACACAATTTTGAAGTTTTTTTGATACCTCTATTCTCTGGATAGATCAAAGATATTGTGGATGGTTCTTATAAATTCAATCTGGACCATGTGGGATGTGGCTCCATCTTTAGGGATGATCTTGGTCCGATCCTTAGGTGCTTATTTTGATTCATCCATGTTGTCTCTTCTCTGGAGGCTCAAATGATTATTTTGATTCTTGTTATTTCTTTCACTAAGCACCAGTGTCAGAACATCATATGGAATGAATGTGATTCAACTAATACAGTGAATACGTTTTGGAATGGTGTGATTCACCTAGCTTGGTGAGCTACTACACATTTGATAGATTGTATCTGTTTTCTCCATAACATCAAGCATATTACCACTCATATATATTGTGAAGTTAATATGGTTGTGAATTTACCCACCATTAAAGTAGTAAGTAAAATTATTACGTGGCTTGATGATCTACCTAATGATTTACTCCCCCTTAATTTTAAATATTGTAATATGATCCCATTTTAGGCTAATGTATCCTTTTTTTATAATAATTGTTCTTTGGTATTTTGGAAAAGGAACTACTTTCTTCAGAAAAAGTATCATTTATATGTTTTGAAATACTTTTTCAAAACAAATATATGTTTTAAAACTGATATTATATGTTTTAAAATATTATTTTTTATGTAGAAAGAAACATTTTACATTTTTAAACTTGATTCATGTTTTTCCCTAAAATAATGTTGATAAATTATATATTTATAATTTTTAAAATATTAATATAACTATTGAAAATCAAAAAAAATAAAATGAAAACAAAATTTGGAATCATTACATCCAAATTTATTAATAATTACCATTATATTTTTAGGTATTAAGATATGTTATCTTAGGTAAAAACTAGTTACCAAAGAAAAATAAAAAATGATAGAAGTAATAAATTGTGTGGTAAATGGATTGAAACATGATAAAACATGTCTATAATTGTGTGTATGATGTTTTTATCTACCTTATTTATTTACCATTAAATATATCTAATGTTATTTTACTATATTTGATAATTACTTCAAAATATTAAAAATTAAGGGGTATTTTTAAAAATTCCATCCCTTTTCACTTATAATTGAGGATATCATGTCCACACATACTCATGGAGAAAAATCCATTTAGTTCAGCTGAAAATTGTCCAAAAACCTCATTAACATTTTTATAAAAATTCATGTGGTTCTGATTTTCTTTAAATTCAATACCACATTATCTTAACCCACATTGCAACGGATATAGTAAAAAAATTATGGTATAACTTTCTAAAAGATCCTTTCTCATTTCTATTTATTTATGTGAAATTATTTTTCAAAAAATTAAATAACACAATATTAAAATAATAACATTTATGTATTTACTATAGATATATTTTTTTTTAATAATGGTAAAATAATTAACCAAATTTCTATATTCAATGAATATAAATAGTAATGCGAATCATGTGTGTGTATGGACTACAACCTCTATGACGTAATGTGTTTATTTTCCTTCACCGAAAAAATGTTATAAATAAGAAATTTAATAAATAATTTTTATATTTTTATTATTTGTATTATTCTGAAAAGATAAACCATGTATTTCATTCCTCCAATTCTACGAAAACAAAATCATCATCCATGCGTATGTGAAACCATGACCTCCCTAGAACAATGTATTTCATTTTTTATTACTGAAATTAATAGATTGATCTAAGAATATTATTAATAGATACATATTTTTCTATGGTATACATATGTTTCTTTTATGAATTATTATATTACCAATGAATTATATAACTAGAAAATTATTATCATTAATTCAAATCAAAGTGGTTCAAGACCATGCAAGCCTATCCCCATACCAAATTATATTAAAAAAAGTAAACGAAAAAATAATAAGAGGTAGAATAAAAAAATATCATGCCCAAATAGAAAAACATGTCATAAGGGTAATCATTATAACCATAACAATAATTAGATGTTTCAACATCATCCTCCAATTCTTATTCAGATTTTGTTTTTCTGTTTCTTTACGAGTGAAGAATACATATCTCGGAGCCTTTGATATTCCAAAGTGTACTAAGAATGTAATGAATACTAGTTTTACCTCCATAACATGGGATCAATATCATTATTTATCTTTTAGGAGGACCTATTTGACACAGTCCTTAGATCATTTGAGTAATCTTTCATTGGCCTTCTCTTCAAGGGATTAGTGTCAACAATCATTTTTTTCTCGTGTTCAACAACATATTTAAATGAGACTTTACCACTACAAAGAGTTTGAGGAGAGATTTTTCTCATTTAATTTATATTATTAGTAAAATTTTCTGATTTATAATAGATCTTTGATGAGCTTTACAATTTTTGAATCTCATCACAAAAATTATTACTTCGTGAGTCAGTGCAATATATCTACTTGAATCTAGCATAGGCATATCTGAACCTATTGGCTACAGAAATCAACATCCCATGAATTGGGGTTTTGTATTAGTATCCTCAAAAACCTAAAAATGAAGATCTTCACCAATGGTGTCACTATCACAGACTTTCTATGTCATTGTAGTTTCACTTATTTGATTCAATTTCATATCATTATCTTTATGACCAACATCATCATCTTGAATAAAGAAATTATCCTCCATGGTAGTATCAATCTGATAAAAAACTACTTGTACATTAATATTTTTAGCTACAGGTTTATAGGGAGATGCATACCCTATATCCTCAATGCCACCTAAAGAACCAATAGAAACATGAACACCTCTAGGATTACCAGTCATAGTTATGGAATTAACTTGATTCCCACAATCCCCTAACAAGTTATAAGAGTGAAGATCCCATTTGAGCCTATCAAACATTGCACTAATTGTTGGATCAAAAGATGAAAATCGTGTAGGTTTCTACAATACTGGTTCACCTAAGCCCACAATAACATATACATTTTCAATCTGATCATCCATAGAATGAATCTGTATATGGACCCATCCATAAACATTACATAATCTTGAATTAAATGAATTATTCATATTTAGGATCTTTTCAGGTATAGAGTTTTAGAGAATTAGGCCATAACTATTACATTACATCTCAAAATTTACAAGTAGACACTTCTACTCAGTTTTATTTTATTAATTAAATAAAAACTCTTGAAAAATTGTCATGTCTAGTCCCATGTTTTAGACAACTTGACTTTTCCTTGATCCCATCCTTGACCCTATTCATCATTAGGTCCTGTGAAAAACATTTCAAAACATGGGATGAGCATAAAAAGCTCAGTAAGGGTTATAAAACAAAGAAAGAAAACATTAGTTCATCATTACTTACATAACATAATCTATTTAACATACCTCATGAAATCATAAGATTTATGAATAATATGTAGAAATAGTAAATCATAAAGTTAAATTGTGGCATCCATATCATACTTACATTGTAGCTACCACAACTACATAGGGAGTTATATTTGGAATACCCATCACAATAAATTCCCTAAAACTCATAAGAGAAACATTCACGTTTACCTCTTTCACGTTACCCAATGCATTGGAGAGCTACTCAAGTTCACCCACCCTAGGTTTATCATGGAACCACCCGAATACGTACACAACACCCAAGAACCATTACATATTCCTAACACATAAAACAAAAAAATATGGAAAGATAAAATTTCCCCATTTCAATCACAATATATCATTAAAATATATTGACATAAAAAATCCATTATCAAAACCATTTTAAATACAAAAATATTTAAAAAGGATATATGGTATTTATTTTCCTTTTAAAAAATTACGGCTTTTTAAGGAAGCCATAGATCAAATAATAACTGTGGTGGTGGAAAAGGTCGTTGTCTCTGCATACTTTAAAAGGAAAAATTATTTTTTGTCGTTTAGTAAAATGATTCATAGAAAAATTTTCTCTTTGAATGAAATGAAAAGTTAAAGGTATTTATACAGTGTATAAAGAAAGTTATGTATTAAAACAAAATATGCCTCAATGAAAGGAGATTGATACGAAGTCCCTTACATAAATAATATAATGGGAGAGAGACTTAATATAGTGAATGGAAATTGTATATAAAATGTAAATAAAAATAATTAAACATATTATATAGAAAAACCATCAAACAAACACTTTTAATACCACATAAATAATGAAGTTGGATGTTAATCCAAAGAATGGAAATTGGGTTAAGAAGTTCACTTACCTCGTATCCGACTTGACCCGTTCGTTCTTTAATCTCCTGAATAATAAATTTAAGTTAATTTATACTTTCATAATAACCTTTTTCAAAGTTTATTATTCCTTTTATATTAATTATTACCATGTTATAAACATCATGTAATCATTTGTGTTAATAATGGTCGTTATGTCGATATTTGGTACTTGACTCAAAAATGGAATTCTTATAGTTACAAGTTGTTCATGTGGTCAAAATTTAATTATATAAAGATTTATATTAATGATTTATATATCATATATGTCATATATATCCAGTATATGTATGTATTTATAATATTACATAACATTTTGAGAGAAGAAATGAAGCGCACCGTTCATGGAGATGGTAAGTCGTACATACGCATGAATGCTACTTTCATTTCTATTTATTATTTTAATGGAATTAAAATATTATGATGCATAGGTATATTATAATTCCAGTATAATATCATTTATAATATCATTAAATCCATCCTTTATATGTCCCACAAAAGGCATTAACAAGTCATATCATTTTCACGGGCGGTAGTCCGCACTTCCTCAAATGAAATTATCGTGTTTACCCATAATGGAAACCATAAAGGCATGCTATAAATGCAAAATATAGAAGAATAAAGAAAAAATAAACATAATATATGTCATATATAAATATATTTCCATCATAATGGCCACCATGAGAGGCGGTTGGATATAATTGAACATTCATCGTTTCTTTTGGTGTTAGATTTCTGTCCATAGAAACATTATGTTCTGTACCCATTAGATGGAGGTGTGTGTAAGTTTAGTTTGAATACATCCCATAAAAACATACTAGTATATTCAGGAAACTATTTTTGTTATAAAATAAAGGAATAAAAATAGTTTAGTGGGTTGGATAAGTAAAATAAAATAAATGAATATAAGAGAATCTGTTACCATTAATTTGGGTAACTCTCTTTGTTTTGAACTAAAAGGTCTTCTTGATGCAACTTCTACCTAAGGTAAGGCTTCTAGGTGGAATAGTGGGATGCAGGGAACTTAATTGGATAGAGTTTGGTAAATCCAAAAGGCTCTATATGTGTGAGGAATTGGTTATAAGTGAGGAATTTTTATAAGGGGGAGGAGTGGCTCTTTAAGAAAGTTTGAAACAATTATTTTATTATAAACAAATATTCAGTTTTAAAAGGTCAAAAAACAATTAAAGTATAAGATAAGATTACTCATTGTCTAAATAAAATAATACAATAAGAACTGTATAGGTTTTGTATTTTTTTTAATATTTATAATCTTATTTATCTAAATCATTTATTAATGAGTTAAATACTGCATCATTTTTGTGTCATAAATAATTTAATTTATTTGATGTCTAAATATTAAAAAAAATACCATGATGTAGGAAATCGTTTTATCTTTCCAATGAATATTTATAGTTGAAATGATAAATTACATAACCCCCTATAAAAATTAATTTACTAAAAGATATTTGTTTATTTCATTTTTGCCTTTACCTTATGTTAATTAAAATAAAGTGTCATTTTCACTCTTAAGTGGCTCCATGGGGTCCTAAAATCGACCCAAGGATGACCATGGTCGGCCATGACTCATCCAATATGGTTATGAAAGGTGTTAAGGTAATTTTGTATTATTATAATATTCATTTAACCTTGAATTACCCAATTTACCTTTAACCGCAGTAAATAAAAGTTAAAACTAGCTATTCACCAAAAATTATTTTCATCTTATTGAACCAAATTTTACTTAATAATAACAACCATGTATGTTTTATTTTTGAAATTAAATTCACAATAGTGGTAAATTTTCATTTAAATGAAAAAATCAGTTTTTTAGCTACTACTTAGTGGATTCACTATTCATCAAAAATTGAACTTTTTCAGAAAAATACCAAAAATTCAGCCTGAACAATATTTGATATTAAAAATTCAAAAATTATATCTATTTTACAAAATTAAAAACATATAATTGGAAGAAATTAATTTAAAATTAATTCCTGCAGTCAAAACAAAAGGCGTGTTTAAAAATAATAATAACTATCTAAAGATTGACAGTTGTTTTTGTCCAATTTCAAAGGTAAATTGCTTCCAATGACCAACATTGGATTAAATGGTAAAAATATAATTTTACTACATGTTAAAAACAATTAAAAAGATAATATAACCATTTAAATAAATTAGATTGAAAGTCCGTTTTGAATTTAAATACAACATTTTTCACTTTTCATTGAAAATGGAATTTTATCAGAAAATACCTAAAATTAACCCAAAGTGAATTTTGATGTCCTGATTCTAAATAAGTATTTTATTTGGTCAAATAGAACATATAAAAGTGACCAAAACTATATTTAAATAGGGTTCTCCATTAAAAGGCTGTAAAACGACCCGTTGAAGTAAATTATGATTAAAATTAGATTCATTCACATTTTATGCCTCTAAATTTTATTTTATTTATTATGTAAATACATTTAACAAACATGTATAATCATATTGTAGTTAGTTTTAGTCATTTCTGCAAATACAACGGCTAGGCGTTAACTACTATTTAAAATAATAATATTATATTATTATTGTGCAACGTATGATTTCAAAGAAACCCGTTGTTGTGTATCAGGTACGCCATCGAACATATAACCCCATTAAAGTTCAATTAATATTTAATTCACAAAATATTAACAAAAATAGAGAATGTATCAATTTTTTATTTACCCAGGATGTTACATCCTTCCCCCCTTTTGGAAATTGTGTCCTCGCAGTTTTATTCACATATCAAATAAGTGTGGGTATTTATCCCTCATAGCATTTTCATATTCCCACTTTTCCTCTTCAACCATATGGGTTTTCCACAAAACCTTTACCCAGTGAATTACCTTATTCTACAACACTTTCTCTCTACAGTTAATAATCTTGACTGGTTTTTCCTCATAAGATAGATTCCCTTCCAACTGAACTACCCCTGGGCTCAAAACATGACATGGATCTGGATTATACTTTCTCAACATTGAAACATGAAAAACAATGTGTACCTCGGATATACATGGATGTAAAGCCACTCCGTATGCAACTAATCCAACATGCTCCCAGATTTCATAGGGCCCAATGAACCTCGAACTCAACTTTCCCTTCTTATAAAAAAAATTACACATTTCCATTAAGAAACTTTGGATAAATACATGATCACCTTCCTCAAAAGAAAGATCCTTCGTTCGGTTATCCGCATAACTTTTATGCCTGCTCTGATTTGTTCTCATTTTCTTCTGAATCAACTAAACTTTCTCTGCCATCTCATCTACCAATTATGATCCCATTAGCTTCCTTTCACCTATGTCATCCCAAAAATCTAGAGTTTGACACTACATACCATATAATACCTCAAACGGATCCATCTGTATACTGGAATGAAAACTGTTATTATAAGAAAATTCAACCAAATATTGATGGTAGTCCCAACTTCCTTAGTAATCTAGTGACCAAGCATGTAGCATATCCTCCAAGGTCTGAATTGTTTGTTCTGAAAGCCCATCTGATAGAGGATGAAAAGATGTATTATAATTTAATTCAGTACCCAACACTTCTGAAGGCCTTTCCAAAAGTTAGAAGTAAACTTGGGATCACGATCAGATACAACGGAGAGGGGAACACCATGCAACTTGACTATCTCTTTAACATACAATAAAGAAATTTGATCTAGATACAATGTATCTCAAATAGAAAGGAAATGAGTAGATTTATTCAATCGATCAACAATAACCCAGATTGTGTTATTACCTCGAGATTTCTTTGGTAATCCAATAAAAAAGTCAATGGATATATTTTCCAATTTCCACTCTAGTACTGATAAATACTGAAGCATCCCTTTCGATAACTGCCACTCTGCATTAACCTGTTGACAAGTCAAACACTTCACAGTAAAATCAGCAATATATCTTTTCATTCGATCCCACCCGTAATACTCCCAAAGATCTATGTACATCTTAGTACTTCCAAGATGAACTGAACCCGAAGAAATATGAGCTTCACATAATAACTCATTCTTCAACTATTAATCACAAGGCACACATCATATTTTTCCAATCCTCAAAACACAATCATTATCAACGTTAATATCATACAACTTACCCTTCTAAACCAACTATACCTTTTTCGGTAACTCACTGTCTTCTTTCTACCCTTGCATTATTCTATCTGATAGGGATGATCTCACTGACACCTGAAACAATACAGAAGAATTTTCTACACCAAAAACTTCTATGCTAATGTTCATCAAATCAAAAACCAAAGGATCTTGTTCCAAACATAGCATGGTTAATTAAGCATTACTTTTTAGACTCAAAGCATCGACCACTTTATTTGATTTTCCCAGATGGTAGTGGATCGTGTAATCAAAATCCTTGATTAATTCCAACCATCTCATCTATCTCATGTTCAATTATTTTTGAGTGAATATATACTTCAAACATTTGTTGTCAGTATATATTTCACATTTTACTCCATACGAATGATGCCTCTAAATTTTTAATGAGAAAAAAACAGTAGCTAATTCAAAATCATGTGTAGGGTAATTTAACTCATGAGGTTTCAACTGATGTGAAGCATTACCAATTACCTAATCATTCTACATAAGGACACAACAAAGTCATTTCAACAAAGTATCACTGTAAATAAAAAACTCACCATTTCTAGATGGTAGTGCCAGAACTGGAGTATTCACCAATCTTCTTTTAAATTCCAGAAAACAATCATGACATTATTTTGTCCAAATGAACTTAACACCTTTTCAAGTTAACATAGTCGTTGGACTAGATAGCCATTCAAATATCTCAAAAATCCTCCAGTAACAACCTTCCAAACCAAGAAAACTAGAGATCTCAGTTATATTTGTGGGTCTGGTCCATTCTTCAATAACTTTCATTTTAGCAGGATCAATAGTTATGACATTGTTTGAAACAATGTGACCAAGGAAAGAAATTTATTGTAACCAAATCTCACACTTTCTGAATTTCACAAATAGTTTATTTTCTTTTATGGTTATCAAGGAAACCCTTAAAGGGATTTAATTCTCCCCTTCACTTTTATAATAAACCAAAATATCATCAATAAACACAACCACAATTTATCACCTGATTCTACTAAACCACCACTTCCAAAAACTGTTCAATTTTGATTCTGACCATCTCAGTATGCTAATTTGGATGGTCACTTATCTCTGTATGCCTTCCTTGCATAGCTCCCTATTTCCTCTACATAAAACCATTATGAACACATAAATATCTTAATCAAATCAACATAGTAATCTATAAATTATATATCACTTCAATCTTACCAAAAATTAATTTACAGACATTAATTTAACAATATCCAAAATTCTAAAGTTATCTAAACCGACCTATGATACAAACTATAAGGACCCATACTTAAACATTACATAATCATGAATTAAATGAATAATTCACATTGAGGATCTTTTCAGGTTTAGAGTTTTAGAGAATTATTCCATAACTATTACATTACATCTCAAAAATTACAAGGTAGACACTTCTAATCAGTTTCAATTTTTTTCATAAAAAAAAACTTAAAAAATGAGTCATGTCAAGTCCCATGTTTTAGACAACATGAATTTTCTGTGATCCCATCCTTGACCCTATTCATCTTTAGGTCATGTGAAAAAAAAATCAAAACTTGGGATGAGCATATAAAGCTCAGAAAGGGTTATAAAACCAAAAATAAAAAATTATTTCAACATTACATACATAACATAAGCTCTTTAACATACCTCCTAAAATCATAAGATTTACGAATAATACATAGAAATCATAAATAATAAAGGTATCTTGTGGCATCCATATCATACTTAAATTGTATCTATCATAGCTATGTAGGGAGTTACATTTGGAATACCCATCATAGTATATTCCCTAAATCTCTTATGATAAACATTCACATTTACGTCCATCGTGTTACCCAATGCATTGGAGAGCTATCTTGGGATCACCCGCCCTAGGTTTATCATGGAACCACCCATATACATAAACAATGTCCAAGAACTATAACATATTCCTAAAACATAAAACAAATATAAAGTAAAGATAACATTTCGACATTTCAACCACAATTTATCATTTAAATATATTGACATAAAAAATACATTATAAAAAAAAATTTAAATATCAAAATACATAAAAATGGTATATGGTATTTATTTTTCTTTTAAAAACATTACTGCTTGTTGAGGAATCCATAGATCAAATAATACCGGCGGTGGTGGAAAAGGTCGTTGTCACCACTTACGTTAAAAAGAAACATTACTTTTTTGTTGTTTAGTAAAACGTTTCATAGAAAAATATTCCATTTGAATGAATTGAAAAGTCAAAGGTATTTATATAGTGTATAAAATAATGTCTTGTATTAAAATAAAATATTCCTCAATTATCGGAGATTGAGTCGAAGTCCCTTACATAAATCATATAATTGAAGCGAGACATACTATAGTGGATGGAATATGTATATACACTGTAAATAAACATAATTCAACATATTATATACAAAAAACATCACATAAACACTTTTAATACCACATAAATAATGAAGTAGGATGTTAACCCAAAGAATGAAAATTGGGTTAAGAAGTTACCTTACCTCGTGTCTGGAATGACCCGTTCATTATTTAATCTCTTGAATAATAAATTATAGTCAATTTATAATTTATTGAGAAACATTTACAAAGTTTATTATTCCTTTTATATTACTTATTACCATGTTATAAACACCATGTAATCATTTAAGTAAATAATGGTCGTTTTATTGATATTTGGTACTTGAGTCAAAAATGTACTTCTTATAATTACAAGTTGTTCATGTGGTCAATAGTTCATTATATCCAAAATTATTTTCATGATATAGATATCATATATATCATATATATCCAGTATATGCATGTATTTATAATAGTACATAACATTTAGAGATAATAAATGAAATGCACCGTTCATGGAGACGGTAAGTCGTACGTATGCACGAACGCTACTTTCATTTATATTTCTTATTTAAATGGAATTAAAACATAATGAAACATAGTTATATTATAATTACAGTATAATATAATATATAATATCATTAAATACATCCTTTATATTTCCCACATAAGACATTAATGCGTCATATCACTTTGTGGGGGCGGTAGTCTGCACTTTCTCAAATGTAAATATAGTGTTTACCCATAATGGAAACAATAAAGACATGCTATAAAAGGAAAATACAGAAGAATAAAAAAATAAACATAATATATTTCATATATAAATACAGTTCTATCATAATGGCCACCATGATAAGCGGTAGGAGATAATTGAACAATCATCGTTTCGTGAGGTGTTAGTTTTCCATCCACAAAAACATTATGTTCTTTCCCCATTAGATGGATGTGTGCGTAAGTGTAGTTTGAATGCCTCTCCTAAAAAAATCATAGTATATTGAGGATACTGATTTTTTTATAAAATAAATGAATAAAAAAATTCTTATGGGGGTGGAGAAGTAAAATAAAAGAAATGAATTTAAGAGAATCTGTTACCTTTAATTTGGGTAACTCACATTGGTTTGAACCAAAAAGACTTCTTGATGTGACTTATGGATAAGTTAAGGCTTATAGGTGGAATAGAGGTATGTATGGAGCTTAATTGGGAAGAGTTTGGCTGATCCAAAGGGATTTAGAGGTGTGATGAATTTATTATAAGTGAGGGATTTTTATAAAGGGCAGGAGGGTCTCATTAAGAATGTTTGAAACAATTATTTTATTATAACCTTATCTTCGGTTTCAAAAGATACAAAATCATTAAAGTCTAATATAATATGACTAGTGGCCGAAATAAAATCATCCAATATGAATTGGATAGTTTTTGGACATTGTTTTAATATTTATAATCTTATTTTTTAAAATAATTTATTAATGACTAAAATAATGTATCATTTTTTTGTCATAAATAATTTTATTTATTTGTTGTATAAAAATTATAAAAAATATACCATGATGTATGAAGTAGTTTTATCTTTCCAATAAATATTTATAGTCAAAATGATAACTTATATAACCCCATGTGAAAATTAATTTACTAAAAGATATTTGTTTATTTCCATTTTTCCTTTTCTTTAAGTTAAATAAAATAAAGTGTCATTATCACTCTTAAGGGGATCCATGGGGTCCAAAAATCTACCCAATGATTACCATGGTCATCCATGACTAATCAAATAATGTTAGGACAAATTTTAAGGTAATTTTCAATTATTTTAATATTCATTTAACCTTGAATTACCCTATTTACCTTTAACCGTGGTAAATAAAAGTCAAAAGTTACTATTCACCAAAAAAAATTTCATATTATTGAAAAAGATTCTACTTACTAATGAAAACCATGTATGTATGATTTCTGATATTTAATTCATAGAAGTGGTAAAATTTTATTTAAATGAAAAAGTTGGGTTTTTAACTACTACTTAGTGGTTTCACTATTCATCAAAAATTGAAGTTTTTTAGAAAAATACCAATAATTCAGCCTAAGATATATTTGATACTCTGAATTCAAAAATAATGTCTATTATACAAAATTAAAAACAAAGAAGTGGCAGAAATTAATTTAAAATTAATTCCCACTGTCAAAACAAAAGGCATGTTTTTATGAAATAAGAACTATCAAAAGATTGACAGTTGTTTTTGTCCAATTTCAAAGTTAAATTTCTTCCAATGACCTAAATTGGATTAAATGGTAAAAATTTAATCTAATTACACTTTAAAACAAATTAAAAATACAATATAATGGTATAAATAAATTATATTAAAATGCAGTTTTGAATTTAAATACAACATTTTTCACTTTTCATTAAAAATTGAATTTTATCAGAAAAATACAAAAAAAATTACCCAAAGTGAATTTTGATGTTCAGATTCTAAAGAAGAAATTTATTTTGTGAAATATATCATATTGAAGTAACCAAAACGAGATTGAAAGAGGGTTCTCGATTAAAAGGCAGTAAATCGAACCTTTAAAGTAAATTATGATTAAATTTAGATTCATTAACATTTTAAGCCTCTATCTTTTATTAGATAAAGGTAAATAAATTTAACAAACATGTATAATCATATTTTAGTTAGTTTTTTTCATTCCCACCAATGCAACGGCTTTGCATTAACTACCAATTAAAAAATGATATTATATTATTATTGGCCAACATATGATTTCAAAGAAACTTGTTGTTGTGTATTGGGTACGCCATTAAACATAGAAACCCTTTAAAGTAAAATTTATATTTAATTCACAAAATATAAAAAAAAGTGTTTTATTTCATTATTTACCCGGGATGTTACAATCTGACCATGACCCGGGGCCTTTCCATGCCTCTTCACTTGACCAGAGGCCTCCTATTCTTGATTCTACCATGAAAGTAAGGGGCAAAGTGACCCAAACAGAAATAGATAGAGTAGTAACAATCCCATGATTCAATTAAAACACCTTTATTATACCTAAAATCCTCTCCAAAAATAATCCATACCCCCTCAACTAGTGGCTTTGAGACATTACCAAAAACAAAAATCCGTAGATTAATCGAATAAATCACATAAGATCTTCGACTATCAGAATAATGAAATCTACCCACCATATTGCGTAGTATAAAAATAATTTAAAGATATTGATAATTAAAGGTAATATGAGGAAAAAATAGCCATTTTGTTATGAGGGATGTATCTCGTTTCATATAGAGTTAATACAAGCATCAATGAGGAATGAACTTGTGTACTATTAGGAAAATTATATATTCATTCTATGTTTTGAATTTATAAAAAATATTTTATATTTAAAATTTATAATATTTTTTTTATTTTTAAAAATAAAAATTAAACATGATCTTTATTCTTTTGTTATGAGTGTATTGCAACTAAACCACCTCATAATCATTCGTTAATCATGATAGTTTAAGTTTTTGGTAGGTTTATCCAACTACATAAACAATATTATGTGTTTTTATGAAAGATGAATATGAGAAATAGTTTACTGATATAATTTGATATAACTCATTAAATATTTTTTTGATATTTTTTAATGGTTATATCATCATTTAACTAATTAATTTATAAATCACCCTACATTCAATACAAAACAGTGAAACATTCCCATTGGTGATTTAATTCTCCTAAATAGTATTTGAAACTACCATTATATAAATTTTAAATTTATAAACTATCATGGAGAATAAATTCCATTAAATCATATGTTATAATATTTATGTTATTAGGAAAATTGAAAGATATGAACTTTTTTTTTCAAAATATCTCAATGAGATAAAGATTACATACACCCATTATTGAATATTTCTAAAATATAACAAAATATATATTTAAAAAGACAAATAATGATAGAAATGGTAATACAGATGAGTAATGTTATTTTTAATATATTTAATACCTATTTTACTTATGATGTCCCAAATTATTTTCTAGAATGGGATTTATTTTTCATGAATTAAATTATAATATATATATATATATATATTAATTTTGTTACTGAACTCACAATATCATATAATTTAATTCATATTCACTTATTTTGTGATATCATACGTATCATTCCTTTTTCCATGGTAGTTTTCATTATTTTGACCATATTTCATTATTTTATTTGTTACATTAGAGTTATATCCTATTGAAACAATCTACCTTCTATATATGGATATACTATATTCATTTTTTCCAGAATTGAATTAGTTGTATACTCAATGCCCTATACAATTTGAACATCTAATTTTTCAAAATTAAAATTTGAGTATTTTCACCAAAAAGAACAATTATTTTTTTTCTAGATATTTATTGACAATTTTAATGTTAATTTACATATAATTACGGTTTAATATGTATTTTTCAGATTTTTTTTTTTATAGATAACATAGTTTTTATTTCACCGGAGGCTCCTGAGATAGTGGTATGAAATTTCTTGATGATGCTTATGGTGAATGCATTGGACTTAATAAATTGTCTAGTGGGGCCATGAATTATATATCCCCATGATGCATTGATAGGTCTCATGTGATTAAAAAAACATGGGTGTTATGGGGTATAACTCTCCCCATATCTACATTTTATCTTTTTACAATGACATGAAAATATTTTATTACATTTGCAAATTATAAATTCCATTAATATGTTTTCGATATTACAAGTATCCATGATTTCTTTTATTTATCTAGAGATTTAATTCTCTAAATTATAGCAGTATATAATATTCTTAATATTATTTATTCTTGAAATATAATGTATTCAATGTTTTTGTTTTTAATAGTTTTATTTATATTTTTAATGTATTTAGAGTTTGAGCTTAGCTGTTTTTAGGTTTCCATTCTGTAGGTTATAATGAAAAGTAGCACAAATGGATTTTACATTAGGATAACATATGATGAATAATTTCAGGGTCATATTAATTGTATTTATTCTTTGACCAATCCATAGTATCATTGGAAAAAAAATCTATTTTATTGGATTTATTATTTATTGTAGACTAGAAATTCTATAAAGGTATAAACAAAATAATATCTCTAAGATTTAAGAGTTTCAATAATAATTATGTATTTTTTAATTATGTGTGAATATATCTAGAAGATTCTAGTTGGTATGTATTTGAATATGAAAATAATATATTCATGCTACCATACTTTAGAGTATGTGATGGTGTTTTCATTGTTTGTTTCAATGATTGTATATAAATAACGTATTTATGGGTCAAAAATTAGGACTGAGGGTTAGTGGTTCCATAGTTATCATGAATGAAATGTTTTAGATAACATTAAATATTTGGATGTTTTTTGGGGATAATTTAATGATTAATATGTTGATTTTACTCGGAAATTAAAAGTTATAGATAACCCTTTGATTGATTATATGATATAATGTTAAGGTATAAGTGTACACCATTTGGGGATTATAATTAGAGAACCATAGCGAGGATCCTAAGAGTAATGACTAAATATTGCATGAGATCCTAAAATTGTTTCTATAATCTAGTGTGTTTAGTTTTCCAAGAGATTAATCCATGTCTATATACTATAAATTTTATGTGGTGATGGCATAGATGAATTAAGGTGATATCACCAAAAAAGAAAAATTAAACATCGAATCGACCTTCAAAACAGTGTATGCAGAACGGGAATAAGAGTACCAACCTAGATAGACATTCATAATGGATATACATTAATTGATCATATTATCTTTATTAATGACAATGATTTATGTATTTCCTAGTTACTTTCAAGGGTTATGTTAAGTAGTATGAGAAAACAAAAACAATGAGTAATTTTGGTTGATACTATAATTGTATATGTTAGGCTAGGGATGGAATAGGTCAAAAAAAGTTAAAGTGGCTAAGATAAAATGGATAAAGAGTAATCTGATTTTTTGTAATGCAATCCATCTATTATTTGAATTTTAGTAATTATATTATATTTTACTCATGATTTATAAGATTTTATCATAATCATTTCGTTTCAATATTTTTTTAGAACCAAGATCATAGAAATGAGGCATTAAATTTATATATTTATAAACCCATAAATTTTACAAGCCATCTAAGGAATAATATTTATCACTAATGGTTATGATACATGAAAATATATAAATATTTTTATTTAATGGTAGAATATTTTTTTCTTGGGCTAATATAATATTATCTGGTTGATATTAGAGTAGCAATGTTATTTTATGTCAAGCCTACCGTATGGATACCCCAAGCTATATTATTTATTGATTGTGTTGGTCAGAGTGGATACTCAAGAGGGGGTGTGAATTGAGTTCCAATTAAAAATTTATGTTTAAAAGATTTAAACTAAAATCCCCCAATTAAATAACGAGTTAAACTGTAGTGAATTTTCAATATAATAAAGGTTTAGTTAGGTTCTCAAGATATTGATTAGATCTTAGTTAATTTAATCTGAAGATTAAATTAGCTTTTGAAACTAACTTACTGATTTACAATAGTTACAAAAACTTGCTTTTTTAACTATCTGAGAAACATTAAAACAGATTTATATTTAAATTACTTAGTATCATAATATTCAAAAGTTTTAACAAAGTAAAAAAGAACCATAGTTTTAAAACAGGAGGTTCAGTATCAAGAAGAGACATAGTCCTCTCAAACAATTTATATAAACTATGATCCACACCTTTGATCAAGGTTTTAAAACAATACTCAGACTGTTCAGGTCCTCAGACATTTACCAAAATTCTACGTGGGTAAACAACAACAACAACAACAACACTAAGGCTGTCCAGGTCACACTTCACCTCTTCCACAATTCACAGTGGAATACAATAAGGTGTAAAAAGTTTGGTGTGAGGATTTAGTATCCTCCAGTTCATCCCAGGAGTCAGTGTGTGTCTAAATAGACAGATGCACACACACTGCTCAAAATGTTACACAAATCTATACTATAGAGGAAATAAATGGATAATGATTTTATAATGCTCTAAGTGATTTTAGATGAGCTCTAGACTCATTTGGATGTTGTAGATGTTATTCGAGTCCTTTCTGGTGAACATGACACACAACAGAGTGTCATTGTTCTTACCAGCTACAGTTATTCAGCCTTGTTCATATGATGTTCAGTAATGCACAACTACTTGGCTTCAGTGTTTGTTCCTGGTGAATGATCTTCTCAAATCTCACTAGTTTTCACAGGTGTTCTTCAAGTTCTTATTTTGTTTCATGGACCTTCACACACACTTACGCTCTGCTTCTTCTTGTGTGTCTCTGTCTTAGTATATCTATATATTTTTTACTACAGATCGATCTTCCTTTTTATTCATTGAGATCCAGTAAAGGTAATGATTAATTTTTGATAGGTATTATGTACGGTTCACTGATATACAACAAACAACATTATTTAATAGAAGGTGCATTAAATTAAGCAAATATGACTGTTGGATTTAAATAAGAGTTAATAAAAATTTAAACAGTTTTCATGACTATTGGTGAGTCATGAGATCCTTAGTTCATTTGAATTTACATCAATATCGGTAGGTCATGTGATCAATATTGACTTCGGTAGGTCATTTGATCATTATTGGCTATGGTAGGTCATTTGATCAGCATCAACTCCAGTAGTTCATTTGATCAGCATCGATTTCGGTAGGTCATTTGATTAGCATCGGCTCCGGTAGGTCCTTTGATCAGCACTGGCTTTGATAGGTCATTTGATCAGCATCGGCTCTGGAAGATCATTTGATCAGCATCGACTTCGGTAGGTCGTTTGATCAATAACGGTTTTGGTAGGTCATTTGATCAGTATCGGTGAGACAATTGAATCATCGGTGTGATTGTTGTCATCGGTGCAACCGTTGTCATCAGTGTGATCATTGTCATCAGTGCGATCGTTGTTATCGGTGCGACCGTTTTCATCGGTGCCACCATTGTCATCGGTTTTTCACATCAGTGTCTCATTCCTTTAACTATCGATGACTCAAGAATATAATTAACGGTGAGTCAAAAACAAAAAATTCATACAAAGTGTCTGTTTAATCTAGAATACTTCCAGGTCAATAGTAAACCATATATAATCATAGATAAACTTATGTAGACATGATTGAACATATATAAACACAATTAGAACAGATTGAATAATTGACTAAAATGATTTATATAAAAAATGATTTGTGATTATTAAAATAACTATCTCACCGAGGGTTCAACAAACTCCCCCTTTTTGTTAATCACAAATCTATTGCATAAATGAAGAGGGAAGATGATATAACACTCAGTATGCTCCCCCTATGTAAAAAGAATATTTTTATAAAGGTAAACATTTCATTAGAGCATGGCATCATATCATAAAAAATGTTAGAGTATATCAACATAGCATTAGAACTAGAAAACATGACATCAGAGCCGAGAGTAAATCAGAGCTATATTCCTATTAGAGCTTATATAATCTGTATCAAGGCATTAGAGCATAATTCTTATTTAGAGCTTATATATATTGTTCTCCCCTTTCTTATACTTATATATAATGTTCTCCCCCTTAGATATATATTTATACTGTTCTCCCCATTTGATAAATATTTTTATTGTTCTCCCCCTTTGGGATTATCAAAAAGAAAAAGAGATAGAAGAGAGAGAAAAAGAAGAAAGTTTCATTGAAATAACATCTGAAAAAAGATAAGGAAAATAGATCCTATCAAAAATGACAGACACAATTATTTCTAGGGGTGCATAGGTGCTTTCCCTTTAGCAGAGAGAGGAATGGATGGGCCAGAAGGTGGTTTGGTGGAAGATTGATCTGGCTAGATGGAGAGAGGAGGTAAGTCAACTCTGGCCGGAAGCAGACTGGGTGTTAAGGTTACTTTCTGGTGAACAGAAGATTCTCTTGAAGGTGGTTGTTGAATGACTTGTTGAATGTTGGATAGAGCTTGAGAAACTGATATCTAAATAGGAGCAACGCTGGATGGACTGAGAGACTAAGAAGTAGGAAGAACAATTGCATTTTCTTGAACATGAAGATATTGTTTTAGAATATTGATAAAATCCTGAATTACTTCACCCCCATATTTCATGGCCTTATCAAAATCATCTTTGTTCTGCATGAGACTCTCTAGAGTGGGAGTAAAATCCTTCAATTGTTGGACCTGAGCCTTAAAGGCTTGAGTGACTGGAGCTAGCTTCAAATTCTCAGCTAGGACTTTAAACTGATGGTTAAACTCATGCTTGGTATAAATTTTAGGAAAATAGTGATTCACTTTTTCTTTAATATCTTTCTGAGCTTTAGTAGCATCAGCCGAATACAGCTTCAACATCTTATGAATATGATCACTATTTTCATTCATCTTTTTCAAAGAATCCAAGTCCATAATTAGTCCAATGGCCACAAACTCTTCTTTTATAACATCTTTTAAGGCATTAATCTCATGTCCAGTTAACTTGGTCACTTTAGAGGTGATAGCCTAAGCAACAATCCGAGTTATCTCAGCCTTCAATTTTCTCAAATAAGATTTCTTCAGGTGATCTATCAAGTTTTTCAAAAATTCCATCATACCAGTGATGGTAAATATAAATTCTCCTGACAGATATACTAAGTCACTGCTCAAATCCTTGTGTGCATGATTTAGAGAGGAAATATACCTTCCAATTATCTCACCAGTATTAGACAGGTCTGGCTTAATAATATTCACCACTCTTTGAGTTATATCATTCATAGCAGCCTCAGATAAATTAACAGGAGAAAGAGTGGGAGCATTAGATAATTCCTCATTCATTTTTTCTCTGACTGTGTGGAGATACTCTTCATTAAACTTGTCAAAATCAGATCGAGAAACAGAAGAAACAGATCTTTCTATAGTCACTTGCATTTCCTCAGGAACTAGTCCAGCCTCAACTGGATGGCTTACTCTTGCAATATTCCCTTCTTCTTCTTATTCATCTAAATAATCCAAACTTAGAACCGCAAGACCTAGGTGGTCTACCCATTCCACTGTACAAGAGGAATACCTAGGCTTTACAAAATCAACTTCACCAGATTTTACAAGAGATTATTCCCCATCTACATCAATCATAGTCTGCACTGTCCTTTCAGACTCAGGATTAGTGACTTACTCTACTGATTGTGGTTGTGGATCAGCTTGAATCATATCATGACCATCCACTGGTCGATTACTTACATAATCCTCCTCATCATCATCATCACTATTATTATTTCCATTATTGTTTACCGAAGTCTCATTGGTATTGTCATTGTTAGTGGATTCATACTAGTTAGAATTGGATACTTCAGTGTTAACTTCTTCATTATCACCTAGAAGGGGTTCTGACTCAAGTAACTGAAGGGGTGGACTTGCTGGACCAAATTCCATTATTTTCTTTGGACGTACTGTATCAGGATCACTACTGTCATCAGGAGGTCACTCAGGTTCCTTTTATCATCGACACCATCATCCGCATCAGCTTCCCATGTTCCCTTCCTAATGGACTCTCCAGCGTCCTTAGGAACTTCTGTCTCTTCTTCCTCATCAGAATAAACAATTTCATCATCTAGTTTTAAACTAGGATCTCTCATCCCCTTTGGTCTTTTAGAGTGATCAGAAGGATTATTGGATTCATATAATCTATCTTCATCAACAACCCATGTATTCTTCCATGGATTCTGGTTAAATTTCATTCTTTTACAGATATCCTTGTGAATACAAAAACCACTACTAGATGAGATACACTCATGTCCATCTTCAACACAGTCCAAAAAAATTTGCATGGAAGATACTTTCTTAGAATAGAATAAGGTTGTAGCCTTCTTGGATGGCTTTACCATCTCAGCTATATAAACAGTAATTTATCTACACAAGTTGATCTTCTCATCACATAGCAACAAAAACAATAATAAATCATCTTGATACTTCATAGAAGCAAAATCACCTTTTCTGGGAAAAATTTGGTGCTGAATAAACTTAAACAATATTCCACTTTATCCATCTAATTCAGCAGCTGTAATTCTTCTAGATTCAGATTTTCCTGTCAACATCTCCAGAGCATAATCACACGAAAAATATTCAATGGTAGGAGGAATATTACCAGTATAATCCTCATATCTACCTTTATGTGGTACCCGCAAACACTCATCTCATTGCTTTGATGAAAAATTTATCTTTTTTCCTTTGATCACTGAAGATAATCTTGCAGCTTCTGATCCATCCAATGCAATAATCAAATTCGAATAAAACTCATACACTAGCTTTGGGTATTAGAATCAGTTATTATTACAGAACCAGTCTTTCCATACATGCATCTCCAACAATTTTAAAAGCACAGACCTACTGGATAACACCCATTCGAAACTTACTTCCTTTTCTTCGGTGACCACCCGAGTCTCCAATTTCGGGTTCACAGACATTTGATTCATGCTGCTCGATTCTCCTCGAGCACATTTCAAATGTGAGGAGATTTCAGATTCTTTTCCTTGCCGCTTTTTCTTTTCCATTTGGAGATTCGAGAGGTTTGAGAGGTTTGAATGTTCGGGATTCAGAAGATGTGGATTTCAGCGGGAGATGGAAGGTCAATAATTATTAGGAATAGAAATAGTTGCATGTCATTAATTTTATCATTTAGGGTTACAATATTAAATATAATATCGATTAAGTAAAACAATGTCATTTTGATAAACACTAATGGTATCATATAGACTTTATAACTCAATCGGTAGCATAGATCAGTCTCACTGATCGGTTTCACTGGTCGGTTTCACTAGTCAGTTTCACGGTTCGGTTTCATTGATGGGTTTCACTGATCGGTTTCAGTGATTGGTTTCACTGTTCGGTTTCACATATCAGTTTCACTTATTGGTTTCACTGATCGGTTTCACTGATCGGTTTCACTGATCGGTTTCACTGATCAGTTTCACGGATCAGTTTCACTGATCAGTTTCACCAATCTTTTCACGGATCGGTTTCACCGATCGGTTTCACTGATCGGTTTCACTGAACTGTTTCACTGATCGGTTTCATTGATCGATCATACCTAACTCATGTTTAATAAAATCTTACATTTTAGAGCTTAAAATGTTGGTGAAAATATCAACCAATTGATGTTCAGAGTCAATAAATTCTAGATAAATATCAACCTTTTGATAATGATCTCTCAAAAATTGATGTCTAACATCAATGTGCTTAGTCCTAGAGTGAGGCATAGGATTCTTATAGATGTTAATTGCACTAGTGTAATCACAATTTATAGACACATGTATAAATTGATATCCATAGTCCAATAAAGTGTGTTTCATCCATAGAATCTGTGCACAACAACTACCAGCAGTAATGTATTCTGCTTCAGTAGTAGACAATGCAAGAGAGTTCTATTTCTTACTGCAACAAGATACTAGGGACTTTCCCAATAGATGAAATGTTCCAGATGGGCTCTTCCTATCTAACTTGAAACCAGCAAATCTAGCATCTGAATAACTTATTAAGTCAAAAGGTTGTTTTTTTGGATAAAACAATCCTAAATTGGTAGTATGTTTTAGATATTTAAAAATCCTTTTAACTTAAAGCAAATGAGATTCTTTAGGATTATCTTGAAATCATGCACACATGCACACACTAAACATGATATTTGGTCGACTAGCAGTAAGTTAAAGTATGTTTCCACTCATACCTCTATAATTGGCCTGATCAACTGGTTTCCTAGTTTCATCATCATCCAACATACAGGTGGTACTCATAGGTGTATCACTTCCCTTATTACTATCCAAAACAAAATGTTTTAAAAAATCCTTTGTATATTTACTTTGATTTAAAATAATACCATCTTTATTTGAAAAATTTGAAATCCAAGAAAATACTTGAGCTCTCCCATTAAACTCATCTCAAATTCATTTTGCATAATCATTGAAAAATCAGTACATAACGAATTTTTAGAAGATCCAAAGATAATATCATCAACATATATTTGTACAATCAAAATATCATTAGAAATTATTTTAATAAAAAGAGTGGGATCAACAATTCCTTTAGTAAAACCATTAAAAATAATAAAATTTGTAATTCTATCATACCATGCTCTTAGAGCCTTTTTTTGACTATATAAAGCATTAGAAAATTTTAAAACATGATTTTGAAAATGGTAGTTTGTAAATCCAGGTGGTTGTTCAACAAAAACATCTTCAATTATTAAACCATTTAGAAATGCACTTTAGACATTCATTTGATATAACTTGAAATTTAGATGAGATGCATAAACAAGTAAGATCCTAATGGATTCTAATCTTGCTATAGGTGAAAAGTTTTCTTCATAGTCTATTCCTTCTTCTTGATTGTAACCTTGTGCAAATAATCTAGCATTATTTCTAATGATTATTGATGCTCCTTTCCATCACAGATTCTAATGAATGAATAAAGGGAATACCTTAAGCACAAAGAGATTCATCCTTTGAAGAACAGAAAAATTTTACGAAGGTGTGAACAAGGATCTCTTTAAGCATTGGTCGCGCAAGTTTCACTACGGTCGCGCAAGTGACTTGCGCGCCCTATTATTTTTTTTGCCCAAGGTTCTCAATGGCCTATAAATACCCCATGTGGACCCTTATTTCGAGGATGAGAAATCCAAAAGTCATATTTAAGCTCTCAGCACACTAGTCTTTGTTTGAAGTCTTCCGAAGACTTCTACGGTAATTTATTACCTAGAATGGAAGATCTAGAGTGTAGGAATAAGGCCTAAGTGTTGAAATTCATCAACACTTGTGTGCCTTAGTGTCTAGCCCTTAAGGGAAATGGCCACACTTGCGCATAGCCTTATCCCTTCATCAAAACTTGCGCACCACCCTTTTGGAATCCTCTAGGGATAATACTAAGGGCTTGAGCCAAGTCTCGCCCAAGTATTACCTTATGGGTTAGCCATCTCCCAAGTACACCCGTGTCATGAAAGTATACTTGCGTGACCAGGACTTGCACGCCCAAACAGGACATGCACGCCTGCCTCTTTTTAGGTGCTCCTCCTGCCTATTCAACTCTTTTCTTCAAATCCACCTCTCCTCTTCAAAACTTGTCCATAAAAACCCTCTTCAAAGCCATTTTTTGCATGGTTCCTTTTTTGGCTTCCTTATCTGAAAGGAATTCTGTGGAAAATCTATCAAAACCTCATGATTTACATAACTTTATGTCACTATGGTTAGAGATTTCCTTTATTAAACCTCATCCTTTAGGACGAGATGGTCTTTAAATTTGGGCATCCTCCTTAGGAGTAAGCCCCAAGTTCCCTAATCTGGACCTCCTTCTCAGGAGTAATCCACAGGTTTCAAGTTCCCTAATTTGGGCCTCCTTCTCAGGAGTAAGCCCCACATTTCAAGTTCCCTAATCTGGGCCTCCTTCTCAGGAGTATGCCCCAGGTTTCAAGTTCCCTAATTTGGGCCTCCTTATCAAAAGTAATCCCTAGGATTCAAGTTCCCTTAACCTAGGCCTCCTTCTCAGGAGTAAGCCCTAGGATTAAAGTTCCCTAATCTAGGCCTCCTTCTCAGGAGTAAGCCCCAGGTTTCAAGTTCCCTTAACTTGGGCCTCCTTTTTAGGAGTAAGCCCCAGTTTTTAAGTTCCCTAATCTGGGCCTCCTTCTTAGGATTATGCCCAAGGTTTCAAGTTCCCTTAACCTGGGACTCCTTTTCAGGAATAATCCCCAGTCATAAGTTCCCTAATCTGGGCCTCCTTATAAGTAATAATCCCCATTCACAAGTTCCCTAATCCGGGCCTCCTTCTCAATAGTAATCCCCAGTCATAAGTTCCCTAATTTGTGCATCCCCCTTAGGAGTAAGCCCAAGTCTTAATTTCTTTTGATATGGGCTTCCATATCAGTAATGAAACCCAATCATAAGTCCCCTATAAATTTGGGCATCCTTATCAGGATTAAGTCCTAAGTTAAGTATCCAAATCTCCATAAATCACATATACAATTATGAACCCTATTCCCTGGCTTCTTCCCTAAATTAAGCCCCGATCTTCATCTATCTGGGCAGTCATACATACATAAGCCCGACATCATTTCTTATGATTGCATCTTTCATGGAACAATCATCAGGTTTTACTGATACCTCTTGTTTCTCACACCGATCATGACTTACGTGAGCTTAGATCGTAAAATTAATTATGAGATCTTTCTTTGGGCCATCAATCATGCCTAAACCCCATATTTCTTCATTCAAACTATGTGGGTTCTGATTCCTTTTCTAACAAGGATACCTAGGTAGCCCATCTGCGGGTACGATCCCAACTCTAAAATAATCCATGTCCTTCTGAACGAAAATAAACTTCAAGTGCCACACTGAGTGGCTTTAAAACCGGTATGGTTATCATAATGACCAAGAGATTTATATATAATATGTTGAAGGATACGATTGACTAAGAATCTCTAATAAAGATGGATTATTCTCTATCGATGAAGAACCTCAAATAAATATAAAGGATTCTCAAAATATCATACATATCAATCATTGATTGTCAGATCTAAAGGAAAGCTCATTTTCATACTTGTTAAATTAATAAGGATTCACAAATGTAACTCAAATCTATATGAGAGTCCCGAAGTAGACAATAATTCCCCCTAAAAAGGTGTGATGGGTCCGACCTCCCATCCTCTTGACCAATGAAAATTATTAAGCCTCTTCGGCCCACAACTAATGAGCACCTACCTTTGGAAAGTAGGTCCAAAAGGATATAGAATCATTGGATGTTTCTAGTTCTATTAATAAACACATTAGAAACTGATTGGAATGTTTGAACCTTAAATAAACACGATCATCCCCATTTCTAGAAGAAACAAAATGGTAAACCCGATGTGAATCCTTAACCAAGTTAAATGACATTTTACTTATTTGTTAGGCCCATATTTAACTCAATTTGAGGGATAAAAAAACAATCAGTAACATATGTTGTAATGTCCTGGGTTCTTGGAGGTCCATTAGTTAGTGAAAAATCTGATGTTGGGTGTTTTGGGTAGTCTGGGTAGGTTCTCGAGGCTTCTCGGTGAATTTTTGACCCCTAATGGTAGGCCTACCATTATCTGTAGTCTACCGGTAGCTCGGTCTACCGGTAGCTGCAGCCTACCGGTAGCTCAATCTACCGGTAGCATTGTCTACCGGTAGCTCTGTCTAGTGGTAGCTCGGTCTACCAGTAGCTGTAGCCTACCGGTAGCTGCAGCCTATCGGTAGCTCTGTCTATCGGTAGCTGTAGGCTACCGATAGCTCGGCCTACTGGTAGCTCGGTCTACCGGTAGCTGCATGCTACTGGTATCTCCATCTACCGGTAGCTCAGCTAACCGGTGGACCTATCCCCCACGGGTATTCCAGTAGCACCTCCTGTTTGCGCAAATTGAGTTTTAAACCCTATTTTGACCACTTTAAGCTTGTTTTAAAGCCGAGTAATGCCCATAAATGGTGTTTAATTAAATGATTAAAGAGTGCGTCAGTTTAAACCGCGGGACCCATTAATGACGTGTGGGGCCGCGTGGTCAACCCACGACCCTACTCCTTACGCAATTTAGCGTTCTTATCTCAACCATCCCCATACTTTATAAAACTACTGGGATATCCCTGGGTTTCTTTTTCTCGATCAACCTCTGATCAAATCGTCTGCTCTTCCTTGATTCCCGAGGCCCCGCTCCAGCAGTTTGCGCATCCAGTGTTCCTGGCGCGTGAGGATAAACTTCGATCGTTGATTAATCAAGTAGGTTTTCACCTTCTTCTCTCCTTTCTGTGTATCATGTGGGGTGGGTATGCTTTTGTTTCTGTAGAATTGGATGAACAAAACTTTAATGAAGATAATAAATGGATTCTAAAGAAAGAAGGGGAGGGTTGTGATCGATGATGCTCTGTTTTCTCTTTTCTGAATTGTGTGGGCTTACGCCTACTGAAAATCATGGACGTTGGTGGTCTTTCTCTATGCACTAACAAACCCTTTCCTCTGGTGATGTTTAAATGGATCGTTTGTGGTTGTGAACCCTTGCTGTATAAAGGAAATTGATTAATCACGTATATCCAGCTAAATAAACTGAATCACCAGGATCAATCTTTTCTGTGATAACCCCGGTTAAAGCACACGGAAATTGAAATCATGGAGTGTGTTAAATCTTTTAAATTTGAAAATATCGTCATGGGCCTGCTTTGTGTTGGTAGTTGTGGTTGGGTTTTTTTCCTTCATGGGCCGATTGTTGGGTGATGTGGGTGGGGATGGGATCCCCTGTGGTTTTGATTTCAGTTGTGAATTTAAGGTCGGGTGGTTACTTTGCTTATATCACGAATTGGGGTGGTATCCTCTGTTGATGATAAAACATTGGCCCCTATGTTTTGGGAACATGGGGAAGTATCTTGGGGTTTTCCTTGGTTCCAGTACTTTGAGGGATCTCACTTGTCCCTGTTTGTGGTTATGACTTTACAAGGGAACCCAGTGTGAACGTCTAAGTTGATGTTCGGTTGTACTCTTCCCTTTCCTTGTGCTTATGCTTTATAGTTTCCCAATAGGTGCAGAAACGTATTTAAATATTATTACTGAACTTTAAAATGGGGATGGGACAATGGTTCTGGTTTAGTGTGAGTTGTGACGTGGACAGGGGTGCTTTTGTGTTCTTTAGGCAGGCTGAAGAAAAACCTAAACTTGGGTGAGTGCTTGTTACCTATACATATACTTGTAGTTTTTCGTTTCTTATTCACGCCCCACCCAAGTTGAGCACATATTGTCGAACACCCCCATTTCATGGGGGAGGGTGTTTTTTCCAACACTTCCATTAGTGGATGGTTATTATCTCCTTTCTTCTCCCTTTCCCAGATATCCCAATTATCTTCGGGCAGGCTGTGATGGCCTGAAGTCCATTGTTATCCCAAGAACCTTCGGGCAGGGTAGTATAGTGGTTATGGCCTAGGTGTGTATGGGCGTGGTTTGGCAGTGGGACTGCGGTGAGGTTGTGGCCCAGGTGTGTGTGGGCAGGTGGTTTCCCAAGTACCTTCGAGATGAGGCCCAGGTGTCTTCGGGCGTGGCAGTGGTTGTTCTGGCCTAGGTGTTTGTAGGCGTGGTTACGTGTGATATTTTAGACCAGGTGTCTGTGGGCAGGATAGTGGTTATGGCCCAGGTGTGTTCGGGAGGGATTTGGCAGTGGGACTGCGGTGAGTTTGTGGACCAGGTGTGTGTGGGCAGGGAATGGCAGTGGGACTACGGCGAGAATGGAGGGATTGGTTTGATGCATAGGATGTCTAAATAACCAGTGGGAAAGTGGTGCGGGGTACCCAAATATTGATGTGTTATTACTATACTTTACTTTCATTGCGTTATTTGGTGAGTGTGACCGATGAGTGGGATGGATGAACTCCTTGATAGTGTTGGTTGTCTGCTTCTCATGGGACTTTAGTATGTCTCCCCACTTGTGCATGAGAGCTTTAGGTTTTCCCGACTGAGTATACTTGTATGCTCACCCCCGACATATATAAACTATTTTTAGGTTTCCAGGAGGACTTTAGGGACCGTGTTGGACCGTACTAGCTTGGAACCTTTGGGATAGTTGTTGTTTCCTTTTTTCTTTCTTTGGTAATTTGTCTTTGGAGTTCTTGTATCATGTATCTTCTACTTTTGAACATGCATGTGGGAATGGTTTACATTTGGCTTTACTTTTCTTTCAGTTTTGGTGTTGTTGGGATTTACTATCTTATCTCCCGATCCTATTAAAAGAAAAAGGCTAATGCCTTCCATTTAGTATGTGATTCTATACCCTTGGCACTGGTCGCCACTCCGGGACCTATTGAAGGTGGGTTTCGGGGGTCATTATCTCTCCTTCAACTTAAAGAAGGAAGGGCCCGGCAATCTGCTGACCCTTCCCTCTTTTTGGTGAAGGCGGGTCGTGACAGAATGGTATCAGAGGGAATAGTTGAGAGATAGGATGGAGTCTGGAGTTAGGCACAGTGAGGGTTGCATGGGATGGTAGGGAAACAGTTTTGGGTGACCTTGGTGCGTGAATTAGTCCAGGGAAGACCGGCTAGGACACGGGATTTTAGGGCCCCCTATAATCTGATGCAAGGACTCTGGACCTACCAAACGACCAAGTGAGGCCACACTGATTGCAGGGTAGAGACCCTAGGAAAGGTACATGCATCATAATGAATTGTGTTCTTGTGTTTCATGGGTATTTTGGGAATTGAAATCAATAAAAAATTTAAAATATTTTAAGAACAATATTCTGCACTACTTGGGCTTAGGCACTCCTTGTTTACCTTGCAGCTATGGCACTTGGGAGGTGACCACATGTGGTGCAGGCGATCAAGGCCCCGGAGACTACCTTGGCCGATCAGTAGAGAGATAATTGAGAGGAGGAGGATGACCAGTGGCAGAAGACACTTCGGGCCTTCCAGCGAAAGACCCTCGAGAAGTATGAGGGCAGCACCTCTGACATGAAGACGGAGAGCTGGCTAGAAGAGCTAGTGATAGCCTTTGGCCTGATTCAGGCCCCGACCGAGTACTGGGTTCCTCTGGATTTCATTCAGATGTGGGGAGTGGCATTTAAATGGTGGACTCTTTACCTGGGGGAGAGGAGAGAGGCTAAGGTGGCATGGGCTGATTTCGAGAGGGAGTTCCGGGCGGAATTCCTCTCTTCGACGATGAAAGTGAAGAAGAGGTTGGAGCTAATCTCCCTCCAGCAGGGGAGTATGTCAGTAAGGGAGATGGGAATCAAGTTCAAGGACCTCCTACGTTTTTCTCTGGACCTCTTTCCCAATGATGAGTCTCAGGCAAGACTTTTAGAGGAGGTGCTCCGACCCTCCCTCTAGTATGTTGTTACCCCCTTTACCCTGCCGACGTACTTGGAGGTCCAAAAGAAGGCTGAAGTGGTGGAGAGGATGCACGCTCTAGGAGGTGTGTCACGAGAGGGGATCCAGCTGGGACCATCGAAGGGGAAGGCCGTCAGCACCAGGCCTCCAGCGTCAGGACTCTCTAGGTTCCGACCAGCAGGGAGCAGACCGCAGCAGTTCCAGTTCCGGTCCCCCAGTCCTCGCCCCTTTCCTTCAGGCCCAGGACCGCGGTGCTTCGTCTGTGGGATCCATGGACATCTACAGAGTCAGTTCCCGGACCGAGTATAGTACGGTAGTGGCGGAAAGCCCTAGCACCCACCCCAGCAGCAGCTTCCAGCCAGGCCTTTCCAGCAGCAGCAGTAGGGACAGTGAGCTCCCACTCCTTCGAGGGCAGACGTTGCAGGAGGAGGCCGACCTCAGGGTGCTCCTCAGGGACCTCGACCGAGACGGGGTCTGGGGGTGGCCGATAGTCTAGGGGAATAGGAGTTGGGCGTGGATAGTTTCACGCCACAGAAGTAGCAGTTCCAATAGGGCTGGAGGTCGTTCGAGGTACGATCAGTTTGTTTATCACCCTTTCTTATGCCTTGTTCGATACCGGAGCTTCGCACTCCTTCGTTGCACCCAGTCTAGCATGTGGTTTGGGTCTAGATGCCGAGAGACTTCCAATTCCCCTGGTGTTGAGCACACCATTCGGAGGTCCGAACAACTTTTTATATGTTTTTCAAGGATGTAGACTGATGATAGGGCCACATCAGTTAGTCAGGGATCTACTACTGCTACAGATACATCCATACGATGTCATCCTAGGCATCAAATGGTTGTTCTATGTGTGTTCCATCATCTACTACTTCCGAGGAATGGTGGTTTTCTCACACTTGGGCGGCCAGCGTGCTTCTTCACCGGTGAGCGGAGCAGTTAGAAGGGTAGCCAGCAAGAGGAACCCCTCCTCTCCTTGTTAGTCGAGCTGTCAATAGAGTCAGTGGATGCTGATATGGTGGAGGTTCTAGGAATAATCAGTGAGTTTATGGACATATTTCCTGAGGAGGTAAAGACTCTACCCCCTCGACGTGATATTGAGTTTGGGATAGACTTGCAGCCTGGTGATCGTCCCATTTCGATGGCTCCTTACCGGATGGCACCTTCGGAGCTACGGGAGTTGTGGATTCAGATTGACAATCAGATGAAGAGGGGTTATGTTCGACCAAGTGCGTTATCGTGGGGTGATCCAGTCTTGTTTGCAAAGAAGTCAGATGGTGGTCTCAGGTTGTGCATAGACTATAGGAGGCTGAATCAGGTGACGATCAAGAATCGCTACCATCTTCTGAGGATAGATGATCTTTTCGACCAGCTGAAAGGGGTAGGGTGGTTCTTGAAGATCGACCTGCGGTCTGGGTACCACCAGTTGAGAGTGAAAGAGGGAGACATCCCTAAGACGGCGTTCATGTGCAGATATGGACACTTCGAGTTCATGGTCATTCCCTTCAGTGTTACGAACGCCCTGGCTGTGTTCATGGGGCTTATGAACTCTATATTCTGGGAGTACCTGGATCAGTTTGTATTTGTGTTCATCGACGATATCCTGATCTATTCAAGATCAGAGGAGGATCACGTGGAGCACCTGAGGACGGTTTTGGAGGTCCTCCGACAGCACCAGCTCTATGGGAAGTTGTCAAAATTCAAGTTCTGGATGCGAGAAGTGCACTTCCTCGGGCACGTAGTGTCTGAGCAGGGGGTAGCGGTGGAACCATCAAAGGTTAAAGCAGTTGTTTCTTGGGCAGCACCCAAGAATGTGGCAGAAGTTCGTAGTTTCCTCGGGCTGGAAGGTTACTATCGAAGGTTCGTACCCAACTTATCCCGAGTTGCATCCCCTTTGATAGCCTTGACCAAGAAGGACCAGGTTTTCGTGTGGAGTGAGCAGTACGAGGAATCCTTCAGCTATCTAAAGGAGAAGCTAGTTAGTGCCCCAGTGCTGAGACTACCAGAAGAAGGGGCGGTGTATGAGGTGTTCTGTGATGCCTCAGGGAAAGGCCTCGAGTGTGTGTTGATGCAGCGACAAGGGGTGATCTCTTATGGGTCTAGGCAGCTCCGCCCTCATGAGTATAATTATGCCACCCATGACCTAGAGCTTACAGCGGTCGTTTTTTTTCTAAAGTTATGGCGGCATTACCTAATCGGAGAACGCTTTGTGGTCTTCACGGATCACAAAATATTTAGGTATATCTTCTCCCAGAAGGACCTAAAGTTGCGACAGCAAAGGTGGGTGGAGTTCCTCTAGGATTATGACTTCGAGATTTCCTACACTTCAGGGAAGGGGAATGTAGTGGCTGATGCCTTAAGCAGGAGATCGTACAAGGATGTGGTCCGAGAGTCGGCAGAAACCTGGAAGGCAATGGAGGAGTTGGTTGCCTTGCACTAGGATGCGAGGATGGATGGTGGTAGAGGTTTCCTGTATCAGATGACAGTGCAGTCGTCTCTATTTCAGCAAGTGGAGGATTCTCAATGGGGAGACCCATAGTGCGAAGTGATGTGTGACCGAGTTGACCAGAGCAATGTTCTGGAAGGATGGATGAAGGATGGTCAGAATCGGATGCTTTTGTGAGGAAAGTTGTTTGTTCCAGAGGCGATGTGTAGAAAGGTTCTTAGTGAGCTCCACAACTCACCCCTAGTAGTGCACCCAGGAGTTTCCAAGATATACCAGGGTCTGAAGAGATAGTTCTGGTGGCCCGGAGTAAATCGGGCGGTGGCAGAGTTCGTGGCCAAGTGCCTAGTGTGTTAGCAGGTGAAGGTTGAACATCGTGTTCCAGGTGGCCTGCTGTAGTCTCTGGATATCCCTGAGTGGAAGTGGGAGGACATCTCGATGGATTTCGTCATGGGACTACCTAGGGATCAAGGGGGATACGATTCCATCTGGGTAGTAATGGACCGATTGCTGAAATCAGCTCACTTTATGGAGATTAAGGAGTCAAGTTCAGTAGATTCTTTGGCAAGAAGGTACGTAGATGAGGTGGTGCGGTTGCATGGAATTCTGATGTCTATAGTCTCAGATAGGGATGCACGGTTTACCTCACAAGTCTGGAGAGGATTGAAGTGTTCTTTTGGCACTTAGCTACGTCTTAGCACTGCTTTACATCCCCAGACAGAGCACACCATCCAGACCTTGGAGTATATGTTGCGGCCATGCGTTCTAGACTCAGGAGGATCATGGGTGCGACACTTGAATCTGGAAGAGTTTTCTTATAATAATAGATATCACTCTACCATTGGTATGGCCCCGTTTGAATCCTTGTACGGGAGGCCATGTCACTCAACTATGTGTTTGACCGAAGTCGGAGAGGCGGGCATCATTGGCCCAGAGGTGGTGCAGAGCACGACAGAGAAGGTTCAGCTTATACGGGAAAGGATGAAGGTGGCCTAGGACCGACAGAAGTCATATGCTGATACCAGGAGAAGGCCCTTGTAGTTTGAGGTTGGAGACCACGTGTTTTTGAAGGTCTCCCCTCGGCGTGGACAATAGAGGTTCTGAAAGGGGAGTAACCTTTCTCACAGGTTCATCGGACCCTTCAAAGTGTTTTGGAGGGTCGGAGAAGTGGCTTATCAGCTAGCGTTACCACCACCACTACTGAGGATACATGACTTCTTCCATGTTTCCCAACTCTGTCGGTATCTGCACGACGATTCACACATCCTCGGTTGGGGAGAACTGGACATCTAGGACGACGTGACCTTTGTGGAGGGACCAGTGATGATCGAGGATCGCAAGGAGAAGGTGCTTTGTGGGTGAACCATTCCCTTGGTTCTTGTGTTATGGAGACATGGTGGGATTGAGGAGAGTATGTGGGAGAGGGAAGCACAGATGCGAGCCCAGTACCCAGAGTTGTTCGTAGTTTTGTACCGTTCTGTTTATGTATGTTGTGGTGGAGCGTTTTACCTTGTTGGCTATAAAATATGTGGTTTTCTTTCCTTTGAATGTGTGTGAAAATTCCTGGCTATGAGGAGGGGAGGATCTGACCCCTAATCAAGACGCATTAAGGTGGATGTGATTAAACCTGTGTGGGTGAGTCAGTGTCGTTCAAAGCAGATAGTATCTTTCCATGGGGGAAGAGACTCTCCAACCCACATGACTAGGCTGTTTGATATGGTAGGTTTTTTGGTTCTTATGGGGAATGTGTTTTTAGTTAACAATGGGGTTCACTCTTGAGAGGTATCTTTTGAGGTGGCTGTTCGAACCCTCTCTTTCCTTGGGTTGTTCTGATTCTTGAGGGCGAGAATAGTTTGAGAGGTATCTAATGTAATGTCCCGGGTTCTTAGAGGTCCATTACTTAGTGAAAAATCTGATGTTGGGTGTTCTGGGTAGTCTGGGTAGGTTCTCGAGGCTTCTCGGTGAAGTTTTGACCCCTAACGGTAGGCCTACCAGTAGCCTTAGCCCACCGGTAGCAGGCCTACCGATAGCTCGGTCTACCGGTAGCCGCATCCTACTGGTAGATGTAGTCTATCGGTAGCTCAGTCTATTGGTAGCTACATCCTACCAGTAGCTCGGTCTATCGGTAGCTCTATCTACCGGTAGCTATATCTACCGGTAGCTCTATCTACCGGTAGCTCAGTCTACCGGTAACTGCAGCCTACCGGTAGCTCGGTCTACCGGTAGATCTGTCTACTGGTAGCTGCAGGCTACCGGTAGCTCAGCCTACCGGTAGCTCAGTCTACGGGTAGCCCCAGGCTACCAGTAGCTCAGCTAACCAGTGGACCTAGCCCCCATGGGTTTTCCAGTAGCGCCTCCTTTTTGTGCAAATTGAGTTTTAAACCCTATTTTGACCCCTTTAAGCTTGTTTTAAAGCTGAGTAACACCCATAAATGGCGTTTAATTAAATGATTAATGAGTTCATCGGTTTAAACCATGGGACCCATTAATGACGTGTGGGGCCGCATGGTCAACCCACGACCCCGCTCCTTACGCAGTTTAGTGTTCTTATCTCAACCATCCCCAGACTTTATAAAACTACTGGGATATCCCTGGGTTTCTTTTTCTCGATCAACCTCCGATCAAATCGTCTACTCGTCCTTGATTCCCGAGGCCCCTCTCCTGCAGTTTGCGCATCCAGTGTTCCTGGCGCGTGAGGATAAACTTTGATCGTTGATCAATCAAGTAGGGTTTCACCTTCGTCTCTCCTCTCTGTGTACCATGCGGGGTGGGTATGCTTTTGTTTCTATAGAATTAGATGAACCAAAATTTAATGAAGATAATAAACGGATTCTAAAGAATGAAGGGGTTGGGTGTGATCGATGATGCTCTGTTTTCTCTTTTCTGAATTGTGCGGGCTTATGCCTACTGAAAATCATGGTCGTTGGTGGTCTTTCTCTGTGAACTAACAAACCCTTACCTCTAGTGATGTTTAAATGGATCATTTGTGGTTGTGAACCTTTTTTGTGTAAAGGAAATTGATTAATCACGTATATCCAGCTAAATAAACTGAAGCACTAGGATCAATCCTTTCTGTGATAACCCCGGTTAAAGCACACGGAAATTGAAATCATGGAGTGTGTTAAATCTTTTAAATCTAAAAATACCAGCATGGGCCTGATTTGTGTTGGTAGTTGTGGTTGGGTTGTTTTTCCTTCACAGGCCGATTTATGGGTGATGTGGGTGGGGATGGGATCCCCTGTGGTTATGATTTCTGTTGTGAATTTAAGGTCAGGTGGTTACTTTGCTTATATCACGAATTGGGGTGGGATCCTCTGTTGATGATAAACCATTGGCCCCTGTGTTTTGTGAACATGGGGTAGTATCTTGGGGTTTTACTTGGTTCCAGTACTTTGAGGGATCTCACTTGTCCCTATTTGTGGTTATGACTTTACAAGGGAACCCGGTGTAAACGTCTAAGTTGATGTTCGACTGTACTCTTCCCTTGGCTTGTGCTTATGCTTGCTAGTTTCCCAGTAGGTGAAGAAACTTATTTAAACATTATTAATGAACATGAAAATGGGGATGGGACAATGGTTCTGGTTTAGTGTGAGTTGTGACGTGGACAGGGGTTCTTTTGTGTTCTTTAGGCAGGCTGAAGAAAAACCTAAACTTGGGTGAGTGCTTGTTACCTATACATATACTTGTAGTTTTTTGTTTCTTATTCGAACCCCACCCAAGTTGAGCACATAGTGCTGAACACCCCCATTTCATGGGGGAGGGTGTTTTTCCCAACACTTCCATTAGTGGATGGTTATTAGCTCCTTTCTCCTCCCTTTCCCGGATAGCCCAAGTATCTTCGGGTAGGCTGTGATGGCCTGAAGTCCATTGTTAGCCCAAGAAACTTCGGGCAGGGTAGTATAGTGGTTATGTCCCAGGTGTGTGCGGGTGGGGTTTGGCAGTGGGACTACGGTGAGGTTGTGGGCCAGGTGTGTGCGGGCAGGTGGTTTCCCAAGTACCTTCGGGATGAGGCCCAGGTGTCTTCGGGCGTGGCAGTGGTTGTTCTGGCTTAGGTGTTTGCAGGCGTGGTTACGTGTGACAGTTTGGCCCAGGTGTATGCGGGCGGGATAGTGGTTATGGCCCAGGTGTGTGAGGGCGGGGTTTGGCAGTGGGACTACGGTGAGGTTGTGGCCCAGGTGTGTGCGGGTGGGGAATGGCAGTGGGACTGCGACGAGAATGGCGGGATTGGTTCGATGCGTAAGATGTCTAAATAATCAGTGGGAAAGTGGAACGGGGTACCCAAATATCAATGTTCTATTACTATACTTTACTTTCCTTGCATTATTTGGTGATTGTGACTGGTGAGTGGGATGGATGAACTCCTTGATAGTGTTGGTTGTCTACTTCTCATGGGACTTTAGTACGTCTCCCCACTTGTGCACGAGAGCTTTAGGATTTCCCTACTGAGTATACTTGTATGCTCACCCTACGTATATAAACTGTTTTTAGGTTTCCAGGAGGACTTCAGGGACCGTGCTGGACCGTACTAGCTTGGACCATTTGGGAAAGTTGTTGTTGCTGTTTTTCTTTCTTTGTTACTTTATCTTTGGAGTTCTTGTGTCATGTATCTTCTACTTTTGAACATGCATGTGGGAATGGTTTACTTTTGGCTTTACTTTTCTTTCAGTTTTGGTGTTGTTGGGATTTACTATCTTATCTCCCGATCCTATTAAAAGAAAAAGGGTAATGCCTTCCATTTATTGTGTGATTCTATACCCTTGGCGCTAGTCGCCACTCCGGGACCTATTGAAGGCGGGTTTCGGGGGTCATTATCTCTCCTTCAACTTAAAGAAGGAAGGGCCTGGAAATCTGCTGACCCTTCCCTCCTTTTTGTGAAGGTGGGTCATGACATATGTGCTCATCCAAAAGATGTTGTGGCCGAGATTATCATGATTATGTCTGTTATATCAAACAGGCACTCTTTTCCAAGATCTCTTTGCATTACAGAAATGGATTCTTTGAAATTAACACCTATAAATTCCTCTACTGCTACTCCTACTAGATCCTCATCCACTTTGAGGAAGACATCACCTACTCAGTGTCTTCAAAGATGGGTCTCAAATGCACTGGTAAATGAATACCATCAACATGGTACCATTCCAACTCTGAAGGCTGCTTGACAAGCCCTTCAAGTCAATAATTCACCCTGGTTGTCTGGACAGCGATGACCAGAGATCAAGAAGTAGGTAGTGCCAACCACCATATCCAACCGTTTCAGGTCATTATCCCTGAAACGCAATCACCAGTCCCTCCCATATTATTGGGAGGTGAATGAGAAGGTCACTCAAGGCCTTAATTCAAGGAGACAAGACTCTTTCCCAAGGGCTCCCATCAACAATCGACGTCAGACTCGAGCATCAGTGTGCCCTCAACATGATGAGGGTACCGCCTTTAGGGGTTCGGCTCAGGTTCCTCAAACCCGAGCACACAAGATGAAACGCCAGAGGAAAAATCTGGTCAACAGGGAGCAGGTTCTTACTTTTTCCCCCTCCGGAGAAGTCCATCAAGCCAACTTGATGGAAAACAAGGAGGAGGCATATACACCCATCTGTCATGATGTTACTGCCCAAAAGACTCATCTGGCAGTAACATGCCAATCCTTCCAAGAAATTCTGGTGGAGTATTATAGGAAGGCATATTCACCTGTTTATAACTCATCAGCTAGTTAGATGGCTTGTCTAACTACCACCAAAGAAGCTCGTCAATCTAATATGGTGGCAACTGATAAGTAGGGACATACACCTATTTATAATCAACAATTTTGTCAGCAGTCTCGTCTGCTAGTATTGAAGGAAATTCGTCAACCATACTTGAAGAAGAATACACAGTAGGAACATACACATGCCAATGTTTATCAAGTCTGCCAACAGTCTCATTTGGTATCACCAGGAGAAGTCAGTCGGAAAGCTCTGAAAACAAAATTGGAGCAGACTCAACTCTCTACCCCCATACATGAGTACTGTCAAAATTCACTAATAGGAAAAGGAGGATAGGAGTAGGAATACCCACCTACTCCAAGCATGGAATGGACATATATTCCCGTTCTGGTAGATGATGTCACCAATAACATTTTGACACTGGTGAAAGAGTAGAAGCAAACCCCTGACCATATTCTGGATGCTTGTCAGAATATTATAACAACTTCAGTAGCATCACAGGGAAAGAAAGAAAAATCTGTCCCTACCAGTGGAGTTACTCGTCAACATATCACTCCAGAACAGATACACACCTCTGTCCTAGTCCAAGAGGTTTGGGGGGCATACTCCCCCATGTCATAAGGATAATCAAGTCAAGCACATACACCCGATTTGAATGGAGATAATCAGACTAACCTGACCATTTCTCCTGATTAAGAACATACACCTGCCCATAATAACCACTTTAATGAACAAGTAGTTTCCAAAGTAAGTAAAAAAGGCTTCTAAGAAAAAGACCCACCCAGAACGGTCAAGAAATCAAGATCCAATCTGTAATAAGGCCTTGCTCAATGCTGGAATTCGTAAAGCCCTCAGATAGGTATCTGTTGCAACTCAAGATTCTACTCTCTCATTTCCAAATAGTGGTAATAGTAATTCCAAAGGTCTTCATCAGACACTTCATCATGAAGGCTTGCTTCATGATAGTTCAGTCTATCTTGAAGTATCATCTCGAGATGAGAGCCACGATAACCCTCTATGTGGCCAGAAAATCAAGGAGAAAAAGGTTTCATCTTTTGCTATAACACACCATGTTGGTCCTCCCCATGATGATGAATTTAGCTGTGAATGTCCTCTCCATAGTAGTAATTCTCATTTCCTAGAAAATTCTTCAAAGGAAAATTTAGTAATGAGAAATCCCTATTATCTTGAGGCACTTGCAAATGTGAAGCCAGTAATGTCTGATTCTTTACCACTAGTAGGTGAATTACTTTCTCAATCAGAAGATATCTCGGGGTGCAGGTCATTCTCCGAACCACCCCTGGATCACTCATCTTATAATTTGATAAATTAATTCTCTACCAATATTGTTGAATATAAATAAGCAAAAAAGAAGCACCCTCTTTGGTCTAATTAGGTAGAAGAATCTTCATCGAATGATAAGGAAGAAGTGATGAATATGAGAAAAAAACTGGCAAAAGGTGAAGTACCAGTCATGTTTTGGCCTTCAGCTAACTCTCAATATGATATTCCAGAAATTTTGACAAAATATTGTATTCACGACATTCGTCTCAACATGTGGAAAACTCTTTTTCACTTGAAAAAGAAAATATTATCTTATGATTAATAGGAAACTCATGTTAAGATAATATAAGGGTTACAATGCCAAATTGATTTGGCATCTCTCTCAGTTTCCTGATATCCAAAGGTTGAAAAGCAGTAGAGATCCCTTCAGCGTTCATGCCTTAGGGTACTAAAAATATTGCACCAGTTAATTTCCAATGCCCCATCTGGTATTCATATCAGGGGATGGGCTGTTCATGGAGCACTGCATTTCACTGTACTCTCCAGTCAAAAAAGCCCACCAAAAATGGTCTCATGCAATGTTATTTCCCATGGCCGGCCACAGTCAATTGGTTTTGTTTGTAATCATAGGCTTGCTGAGTAACATGCCTCAATTAGATCTTCCCAAAGATAGGCATATAAAGAACAAGTTGTCGAATTACTATTGCATCAAGAAAATGAGAATATAGAACATGCTTCTCGTTTAGAGAATGTGCATCATCAGGTGATATAAGTGTCAGAAATCATCCAACGGTCATTTGAGCCAGGTGATTTGGGTGGATGTAGGTTGATGCATCCAACCAATTTTTGGACTAATGTTTGCAAAATCAGGAGATCTTTTAAGAAAGTCTCAGATGTAGTAGCTCAATAACCACCTCATCTTGCTAGAATGGGGACTCTTTTATCCCAACCCTCGGAATCAACAAATAGGATTCGAGGAGTTGAGTTGGAACAGTAGGAACAGCCCCAGTCCGTCGGACTGGGGACTTTTTAAAATCCTCAATCTCTTCCTCAGCGATAGTCAGTCTTCTATCGATTAGGGAAGAAGTCACAAGAGGAACGTAGAGCCGAATTATCAGGATATTCCCTCCAAATTATCATTCATCAAGAAGTTCCTGAGGTATCAACTCAATAAAAGGCAATGTCTCATCAAGGGCATGGGAGAAGATAGTATCGCAAAAATGCCGATAGAAGGGATGCAATGCGTTATGCATCAATAAATGTCATCGATGTCGTTGTCACTGATCCCCTGGAACATGAGGCTCACTGAGAGGGATCAGATGAAGAAGTTCCTACTCAAGAGGCTATTCACATAGAAATAAATGAAGAAGGTGTGCGTACTCTAAATCAAAGGCTTACTCAGAATCTAGGTATTCCTTCAAATAACCAACTTCCCCCTCTCCGAAATGAGTCCAACAAGGGGAAAGGAAAAAAATAAGGTTACATTCCACCTTTCCTCTGGAGAATGGAAATCACTCTCACTAGAGCAAAGTTTCTCACAACAAGAGGATGAAATGAAGGAATTAAGGAGGTTGAATGCAGAACTACTTCAAAGTAGTCTTCCTCCTAAGCGTGTTGGAGTTAGTTAGTCAGGGAATTTGTTGCAGCTACTGAGATGGATCAAGAATATCCTCCTTTACCAATACACCCTCACAGGTCTAATCCTATGGGTCATGTGCAACAACAACCACTAGTTCTACCATCAGTTGCAGTACCAGTCACCACACCTGTCCAATCTCCAGTTATTGAACCTGCTTAGGTCCAAGCTCAACCAGATGTTTCTCAAAAATTAATGACTACCATCGAGTCATTAATAGCTTGGTTGGAAGCTATGGAGGGAAATAGTTCAAAAATTCAACCAGAAAAGAGAGCTTACCCTGAATGGGTTTATGAAATTCCTCCCCCATCAAATTTTTCAAGTACCACATTCCCAATTTTTAAGGGTTCTGGATACCCAGAACAACACTTAACACATTTTGTTTCTCGTTGTGATCCTATGATGGGAACTCCTCAAAAAAAAGAAGCAGTTAAACTCAAGTGTTTTGTACAGACATTACAAGTTCCTGCTTTTGTCTGGTATACAAGCTTGCAATCCTAGTCAATTACTGGGTGGGAAGATCTCTGTCAATGATTCCTTCTTCAATTCAGCTCAACGATTCCAAAAACAATGGTTTTTGATCTAAATAACTGTAAGAAAATGGAGAATGAAAGTGTTTCAAATTTCATTGCTCGCTGGAAGGGATTAACATGTTCCTTAAGCTTATCACTCCTTCAAGAAGAGTTGTTGCCAATCTATGTGGAAAATTTGCGTGATGAATTATGCACACCGTTGATCTCTGTGAAATACATAGGAGTGTTTCGAGACCTCGCATCAATCACTCAGCAGATCGAAGACTCTCTTATGAGTACTAAGGATAAAACTCATGTAATTACATCAGTTCTAGGAAGGATAATAGGTAAAGCAGAGACTACTACAGTTACACTTAAACAAGAACATGTACCTGATTCCACTTCAAAACCTTTATCTTATCAAAGGGATCCACCTCCTGAGCGTCAGAAACAGAGGTCATTTCGTCAATATGATCAAAGAGATCAAATATGGAAACAATTTGAGGAGTTAAAGAACAAAGTTTATTCTTTCTGAAATGAACATGTTCCTGGTTACTTCATTTCATCTCTGGAAAAAATTTGGTTCAGTTGCCGAGGTCTAAAAGTCCAAACAAGGAATGAGATGAAGACCTTCCCAACTATTTCCCATTTCATCAGATGTTAGGGAATCCCATTTAGGAGTGTTTTGTCTTCAAAGACCTCCTGCAAAAGATGGTGGACTCGGGACAAGTCAAACTGAAAGGTCCATCAGCCTAGGTAGCATGTGTTACTGCTACAGATCCAGATGAAGAAGGTGAGTGTCATGAAGTCAAAATCACAAATGCACAAAAATATGATGATTGGATGGTCAGGAAAACAATAAACCGAACTCATGCCATTTTACGAACGCAGTTGAAGAAACCAATTGAATCTTCTGCTATGAATGCCATAGCAAAACCACCTTCATCAGAGGGAAAATCCTCAAAGAGGTGGCCTAATTCAAAGAAAGAAGAGCAGTCAGAAGAAGATGAGCTCGTGTCAAAGCCTAAATTTTCTTTGACTCTGGCAGATTTTATGCCATCTACTTTAAAACTACGGGCACCGCCCCACCAAACAGCACAACCTAAACTGGCTAATCAGGAAGAGACTTCATCAAATGAAGAGTTGATCTTTGGTTTTGTTAACATGATTCAATTAACAGATCCTTATTCTAGTCGCAGTTTCAATCTTGATGAACCTGATTTCCCTGTATCAAAAAGAGGAATTATAGGGAGTTCCATAGGTTTAGGATATAGAGGAAGACATGGATATTCCAGAAGACACTATTTCAATCCTACCCCTGCTAGAACTATATATGCAATGGAAAATCATGGTAGAGCCCTTCAGCGGGCTCAACAGGAACAAGAAAGTTCTTCCATGCATGGCAGATTCAGTCCTGGCACAATTATTTTGGAAGATCGGTTAGATGTTTCACCTTCTTCCTCTCGGCAAATAAATAGACCTAGTTGGTCTAATCTTCTAAATCCATGAGTATTTCCAACTCCTATCCCTATACAATATGAATCTACTTCCAAAGAATCAACTTCTATGGCACCTACAAAGCCACATGTTCCTATTGGGAAACATAGACCTTTGGACCAAAAGTATGATGTTTTGAAACATTTGGCCCAAGTAACGGCCAAGTTATCAATTCCGGATGCCTTGAATCTATCAAAGGATCTTCGGGAGGCACTCATTAAGGTTTTGTCAAGCCCTCAGGAATTCGAAATTGAAATTGATGCGGCTGAATTATATCATATAGAGAATGATCCTGTAGAATTCCATGCAGTGATATCTTTTACAGGTGAAGATGAATATGATGTTGTGCATGGACATATTAGACCTTTGTATTTATCTGTAAAGTTCAATGATATAGACATCGGACAAGTTTTCATTAATAATGGTTCAGGAGTCAACCTCATCCTTATTCGTACACTTCGTCAATTGGGCATCACTGAATCTGATTTATCTCCTTCTACTTTGATGTTGCAAGGATATGATAAAAATGAACAAGAACCTCTGGGAAAGATTACACTCAGAACCCAGTTTGGGGATCTTGTATCCAATTCATATTTCATGGTTATTTTTCATGAAACAACCTTCAACATTTTACTTGGAAGACCTTGGCTACATCAACATGTGGCTATACCTTCATCATACCATCAATGTCTCAAATATTATTTCAATGGTCAAATTGAGACATTGTATGGTGATAAAGCCCCATTAAAAACAAGTGAATCTCAATACATTGAGGGAGAATTCTATCAAATGGAGGGAAAGGAGGTATCTATGAAAAAAGAGGTTACCAAAATTAATGCTCTATATGGTTTGGAAAAGATTTAAGTAAACCCACTCATACATGTGAGTACAAATTATGTGTTTCTTATCAGTCCAATTGACATAATAGACCCAAATCCAAATACTCTTATGGAAAATTCTATAATGTCAATTATGGAAACCAATCTAGATAGCATGGTAGAATTTTGTTGATTCACTAAGCAATAATGAAATCTCAAATGGAGATGTCTTCACTTCATCCGCTGAAATCCAGTAATTCTATACTTCATCAACCAGGCCAGAAGAAGTTATAGAAATGTCATAGATGAACAATGATGTCAATTCTCAATCCATCATCTCCTCTTTATTACCCAAGGAAGACCTTCATCATCAATAGGGTAAGAAATGGTAGCCTCTTCTTCAAGATGTTTAAATTTTAACTTCTCTCGTGATCATGGAAATTCTGCTTCATCATATACTATGAAAGTAGAAACAAAATAAGTAGCTCATATTGAAGAATAAGAGGAAGATCTCATAGATGCTCCTCCATTATTTGAAGGGGGTATCTCTACCACTGTGGATTAACTCAGAGAAATAAATATGGGTACAAAAGAAGATCCACGTCCCACTTTAATTAGTGCGGCCATGACTCTTGAAGATAAAGAAATATACATTTTATTTTTAAAGAAAAATCAAGATATATTTTCTCGGAATTATACAGAAATGACTGGTCTTGATCCTGATGTTTCCACTCATCATTTGATTTTTCCAGAAGAATATCGGGGATTCAAGCAAGCAGCAAGAAAAACACACCTAACTTATTCCTCCAAAATTGAAGCTAAAGATGATAAGCTTATCAAATCTAACTTCGTCAGAGAAGTTCAATATCCTAAATAGATGGATTATATTGTCCCTGTGAAACAGAATAATGGGAAAATTAGAGTTTTCATTGATTTCAGAGATCTTAATCAGCATTGTCCCAAGGATGATTTTCCTGTTCTGATCATAGAACTCTTAACTGATGCAACAGCTGGATATGAAGAACTTTATTTCATGGATGGATATTCTAGGTATAATCAAATCCAAATGGCTCCAGAAGATGAATAATCTACATCCTTCAGAGCCCCTTAAGGTGTGTTTTTCTATCGGGTAATTCCCTTTGACCTGAAGAATGCAGGCACAACATATCAACGTTCCATGCACCTTATCTTCAAACCCTTTTTAGGGAAATTATTTTAATGTTATGTGGACAATTTGGTGGTTAAATACAGACAATGTTCTAATCACTTGGATGATTTGGAAATCATATTCCACAAACTTCGACAACACAATTTGAAGATGAACCCCTTGAAATGTGCTTTTGGGGTAAACTTAGGAAAATTTCTCGGCTTTGTTGTACGCCATCGTGGTATCGAAGTTGATCATAAGAAGACCAAATCAATCCTTGGTATGTCACCTCCTCGAAATTTGAGAGAATTAAGAGGAATTCAAGGTCGATTGGCCTATATTTGGCGTTTTATTTCCAATTTGGCAAGAAAGTGTTTACCCTTCACCAAATTAATGAAGAAGTGAGTTACTTACCAGTGGACTAAAGAATGTCAAGAGGCATTCAATAATCTCAAGAAATATCTCTTGAGTCCACTGGTAATAATGCCACCTGTTGAAGGAATACCACTTATTCTTTATGTGATAGCTTTAGACCAATCATTGGGTTCCTTCCTTGCCCAGAAGAATGATACTGGGAATGAAAACATCCTTTACTATCTCAGTCAGACTATGATTGAGGCAGAAACTCGATATTCAAGTATTGAAAAGTGCTGCCTAGCGTTAATCTTTGTAGTTAGGAAATTGAGACACTACCTGCAACATCATGAGGTCTAATTGGTATCTCGCAATAACCCGCTCAAATTTATCCTTAGTCGTCCAATGCTTATAGGACGTCTGGAAAGGTGGGAAGTTATTTTGCAATAGTTTGATATCCAGTATGGGTCTCAAAAGGCAATAAAGGTCCAAGATCTGGCTGATTTCCTTGCTGAACACCCTTCAGTATAAGATATAACTTTAGATATTGAACTTCCTAATGAGGAAGTCTTCTCCATTCAAGATAGTCTTCAAACATGGGAAATGTACTTTGATGGTGCTTCCAGAAGTCCAACCGGGAAGAAAATGGAAGATCCTAAATTCAAAAAAGTTGGGTTAGGAATTGTGCTTATTTCCATGGAAAAAGCAGTGCTACCCTATTCCTTCATATTGTTGAAAGGTGGTACAAACAATGAATCAAAATATCACGCTCTCATTGTAGGATTGGAGTTGGAACTTCAGGCACAGGTGAATCACTTAAAAGTGAAAGGTGACTCAGACCTGGTAATCAAACAAGTCAATGGGGATTATTCCATCAGAAAAGAATAGTTAATCCCTTTTTATTATTACGTCAAAGAGTTAATGGCAGAATTTCCTTCGGAACTGACATTTTCTTATGTCTCGCGATCACAAAATACCCAAGTTGATGCATTGGATAATGTAGCCACAGCTTTGGAAGATCCAAATTGAGACGAAACAATCATAAGTATTTCCCATCGTCATACAGTTTCACCTTATGTTCAAATCAGGATAGAGGAAATCAATGAAATTAGTCCCGTTTCTGAACCATATGGTCATACTATAGGATGGATGACACCTATCAAGTAATACCTTCAAAATGGAACACTCCCACCTGATAGAGCCGGGAAAGAACTAGTCCGGAGAAATGTGGTAAATTTTACTCTTTATGATAGCCTAGATCACCTAGGAAAAATTCTCTACAAAAGAGGTTTTGATGGAATTCTCTTCAGATGCATTGATGGTGAAGAGGCAACGGTTTTCATGAAATAAGTACATGTAGGAGTCTATGGTTCCCACCAGTCTGTACATAGACTGTCTGATCAAATTCTAAGGCTTGGATACTTTTGGACTTCAATGATACAAGATTGTATTGATTTCACTAAGAAGTGTCATTCTTTACAGGTATGTTCCAACTACATTCATCAACCCCCAGATTTGCTTCATACAGCTAAATACTCATGGACATTTTCCACATGGGGAATGAATATAGTAGGACCTTACCCTTCGGCTACATCCAAGTATTTTAAGTATATTCTTACTACTACTAACTTCTTTTCCAAATGCGAAAAGGAAATACCTCTCAAATAAGTTAGTTCTAAAAGCATTTTTAGCTTCATCAAGTCTAACATCATTACCATATTTGGTGTCCCTCATACCATATTGATGGAAAATAGCACCAACTTCTGTTCATCTGAGGTAAGGAAGTTGTATCAAGAATATAACATCAAATCCAACCATTCATCTCGGTATCATGCAGCAGCCAATGGACAAATAGAAGCCTTCAATAAGACTCTTTCATATATACTGCAAAAGATAGTTGATAAAGATAATAAATCATGTCCTGATAAACTTTTTCAGGCTTTATGGGATTATCAGACCACCACCCGCACTGCTACGCGGTCAACTCCATATTCATTGGTATATGGAATAGAAGCAGTATTGCCCATTGAGGTTCAATTACCTTATCTCAGAGTAGCCATTTGTTATTAGTCATCTACAGATGAACAATCTCAAAAGCGATTGGATGAATTGTAATGATTATATGAAAAATGATTGTGCACCCTACACCACTTGGAAGTCTATCAAAATCGAATATCACGGGATTTCAACAAAAAAGTCTGTCTTCATTCATTCATTCAAGGAGAATTGGTTTTGGTTCTCAGAACTCCAATGATACTAGTAAAGAAACCTCCCAAGCTTGAGCCAAAGAGGGAAGGACCTTACTCAATACATAAGGTCTACTCCAATGGAGCTTATTCTTTAATCTCAATGGATGGATAACTCATCACGACTCCAACCAATGCAAGATTCTTGAAGAAGTATTTTGTGTAACACAAAAACATATTCATCCAACATGACGTTAAACTATGTCCCTTTCATCCAACATGACGTTAAATTGTGTTGTCCTAGCTACATGATGCTAAACTGTGCAGCACCATTTTCCTTACTGCATGACATTAAACTGCATAGTTCCCCCTTTCACCCTTGCTATATGATGTTAAAATATACATCCCCTCTTTTGTCCTTACTATAGGACGTTAAACTATACATCCCCTCTTTTTTCCTTACAGCATGAAATTAAACTGCACAGTCCCCAAAGTCCTTACTGCAAGACTTTAAACTACACAATCCCTCTTTCGTCCAACATGACGTTAAACAGTGCATCGTTAGGGTTGTTGATACCTCTTGTTTCTCACACCGAGTATGAATCACGTGACCTTAGAGAAAACTTCAACTATAACACCCTCTTTGGGCCGCTAATCACCCATAAGTCCCAACACCATATTCGGGTTGTCCTCAAGTACAAATTGATCACCAATTCATTCTTAATCGAACTATGTGAACTTTGATCATTGCCTTCTAGGATGGTTACGTAGGAAGACTCCCAAGGTTCAAGCCCAAAACCAATATCTTCACGTCGGTTTTCCTCCGTCCCACATGACGTTAAACTGTGTACATCCCTTTTGTCCCTACTATATGACACTAAACTATGCAGCACCATCATTTTTGCTATATGACGTTAAACTATATAATCCCCCATTATTCCTCACTTGAGAGGGAATCATCATTGACATTGATCTCCAATCATGTCATATTTCAAAGACCACATGCATACATGGTAATTCCTGAACCTTTAATCTTGGTTCAAACCATCATTTCACTAAAGTCCCCTTTCCCCCTTCACCCGTACAAACCAAATCTGTACAGAGGGTATTTCAAGAACTACGTGAGGATAGATTACTATCCTTATGGGATACGTAGGAACATTCTATCATCCCTCGAATCCAGCCCCAAGTATTTGGGCAGAATCCCAAATTCCCCTTTCAGTCCCTTGGCTGAAAAGTCCCCCTGTGAAAACATGAATATGGTACGAAAACCCTGGTCTTCATTCAAATCAAGTTTATAAAATTCAGATTTTGTATTCCTTATTATGGTCCGATATCTATGACACTAAACTAAGATCTCCCACATTCTCATCCCACATGATGTTAAACTGTATTTTAAGAACTGCATTTGGATTGATTCTCATCCTAATGAGATATTTAGTGAAGTCCATCATTTCAATTCAGGACCCATCCACAACATGATTATAGTCAGCATTGGTCTATGTATCTCTTTTATACATTGGACAATACTCATTTTCATGTGTCATAATCCTAACCTTAAATACTTCCAGATCTCCATAACCCTTTTCTTAACTTCTGGTCACAAAATGTCTGATACCCGGGAATTCTTTTTTCTGACTATGTAGCACGTGCTCTTAGGCGGCCTTTCATAAGTAGTCTACATAATGGATCTATCGTCCAAAAGATGCTATTATTTGACTATGTAGCCAATTCCCTTAAGTGGCCCTGCATAATTCAACCCCCTAATGAGTTTTTCAAATAGTGGTAATTTCATTCTTGGGAGGAAAACCTCTTTGGTCCTTATTGGTCTTAACGACAATATGTAGGGATCCGCAAAAAAAATAGCCATCCATAACATATTTTCCCCATACTCTTTTTCAAGATCTGAAAGTATTTAAGTCTATGGTTTATATTTCCCTTTCCTACATTTGGGTCAGACCTTCGTAGGAGTGACATTCATCCAATTCTTTGACAATCTTAATTGGAAATATCCTCTCCATATTCAAGTACCTCTCTCCATACCGAAGACTCTATGATTTGGAAAATATTAATCTCCATAAAATTTCACTGGCTTTTAGCAATAGAAAAGTAAAATTTCTGAGAGTTCTTTTGCCTGACTATATAGCATGTGCCCCTAGGTGTCCTTGCATAAGTAGTCTACATAATGGACCTGTCAGCCAAAAGATTCTATTATTTGACTATGCAGCCAATTCCCTTAAGTGGCCTTGCATAATTAAACCCCCTAACGGGTTTGTTAAATAGTGGTAACTTCGTTCTTAGGAAATACTTCTTATAATGCCTTTTAGACCTTTTTTCATATCATTCCTCAGATTCAAAATTTCTTACATCATAGTTTACATGTTTTCCCCCATACTTGAATATGGTAATATTTTTTTAGATAAATTATCAAGTAATTGAGTCAATTTTAATCCATTCGGTCAAAGCTATTCGACCTTAAACATTATCCTTTTTATGTCTGACGTGCGTGAATTTAAACTTCCCACAAAAGACAAGGGAACTCTGAACAAAAGTCAAGCCCCAGCTTATTAAACATACATTTTGTATGATTTAGGTAATATTGAGCAATAAAATAATAATGTCAACGTTTTTAGGGTTATTTTTATAATCCTAGTAAAAATCAAACTATGCTTACTAGGCTCATTTGCTTGGGTAAAAATTTAAACCAGGTAGAAAAAGAATGCAGGAACAAATGATTGAAGATGAAAGTGTTTTTCATTGATGCAAAAGAGTTAGAACAACATCCATATATTTGAGTCTCTTCTATTATTCAATAATTACAAGAATCTTTCAACATAACTCTTCATTTGATTTACGGCATCCCGAGCTTCATCAGCAGCCACCTGGAATTCATTCATTAAACTAGATACAATAAAAGACACAGTGATACCAGTTCTTCTTAGAAAAATTGTAAAAGAATGTTCTTGAGTGCGGTTTGAGAAATTTTTCTACTGATCAAACAGTGACTTGGTTTCTATCCAAAAAACTTGGAAGATGGATACAAGTATTTGAGAATGGAGCATTAGAAGTAAAGATCCATTTGGAGAGAATACTCTTTTCAGATATTGGTCTAATTTCCTAGTAGTCTTCTCTCCACCAACCGGCAGTGGAAAACATATCAGCCCATTGGTTTTCCATTTTCATATCTGCAAGGAAATGGCATGGAGAAAAAAATTAAAAGTTCACAGCATTTTTGCTGCTCTTAATGCACAACATAACCTTAATAGAGGGGTAGCAGTGCGACTGCATCTCAGGAATATAGTTCATTGGCTCAGGAACATTTACTCCTTGCAGATGACCATGTCCATATAAAGGAAAGTAAATGCTCTGTGGAAAATTGACATGATATTTTTTAAGTACTTGGCTAAATTTGGGAGATTGATGTTGTAGATATTATAGTAATCATAGCCAACAACGTTCATCATGTCATCAATCCGCTTGCTATCCATTTCATCAGCCATTCCGATTATTTTAGAATCCATTTAATCTGCACAAACATCAGATAATTAAATATTAAGTAAGTTGATTTTTCATAAAATTTGTGAAGAAATTCGAAAAAATGACTGAGGCATTAAGGCGTGAAAGTCCCATGTTGGCGTGAAAGTCTAATCTGGTTACACAAGTATGGGTGCGCAGGCATCACCGTGCAAGTCCAAATACCTCTGCAGAAGCGCGGCACAAAGAAGCAATGAACTGCAGATAGCAGCACCTGTGCAATGAGAGCCACTTGCATGTTGAGAACTCGGAAGAGTTCAAAGATGGGTGATTTACGCAGAGTGGTACCGCATATTTATAGGCAAGGTCGTACCCCTGCATGTTGTATCCTGCGCGGGTCGCACCTGCGCGCCGCTACTTGAGTGCTCAAAAACTAGTGCCCAAAATTCCTTGGTTTTATCCTTTACCTCAGAGTCAAATCCTCTTTCCTTTTTCAGATCTAACTCTGAGGGGGTCCTTTTGTTGATTCCCCTTTCCATCATAGAGTCTAATGAATGAAAAAGTGTAATACCTTAAGCACAAAGAGATTCATCCTTTGAAGAACATCAAAATTGACCAAGGCATGAACAAGGAACTCTTTAAGCATTGGTCGCGCAAGTTTCACTATGGTCACACAGGTAACTTGTGCTACCTATTCTTTTTTTCTCCCATGGTCCTCAATGTCCTATAAATACACCCTGTGGGCCCCCCATTTCGAGGACAAAAACTCCAAAAGTTAGATTTAAGCTCTCGTAACCCTAGTCTTTTCTTAAAGTATTCCAAAAAGTTCTAAGGTAATTTCTTACCTAGAATGGAAGATCTAAAGAGGGGGAATAAGGCCTAAGTGTTTAAATTCATCAACACTTGCGCGCCTAACTGTATAGCCCATAAGGTAAATGGCCACACTTGCGCGCCGGCTTATCCCTTTAATAAAACTTGCGTGCAACCCTTTTGGAAGCCTCTAGGGATAATACTGAGGTCTTGAGCCAAGTCTCGCCCAAGTATTACCTTATGGGTTAACTGTCGCCCAAGTACACCCGTGTTGCACAAGTATACTTGCGTGACCAGGACTTGCGTGCCCAAATAGGACTTGTGCGCTTGCCTCTTTTTGGGTGCTCCTCCGGCCTATTCAACTCTTTTCATCAAATCCACCTATCCTCTTCAATATTTAGCCTTGAAAGCCCTCTTCAGTTCCATTTTTTCGGCATGGTTCCTTTGTTGGATTCCTTATCTAAAAGGAATTCTATGGAACATCTCTCAAAATCTTGTGATTTACATAACTTTATGTCACTACAGTTAGAGATTTATTTCATACAACCTCATCCTTTAAGATGGGATGATCATTAAATTTGGGCATCCTCCTTAGGAGTAAGCCCCAAGTTCCCTAATCTGGGCCTCCTTATCAAGAGTAATACCTAGGTTTCAAGTTCCCTAATCTGGGCCTCCTTATCAGGAGTAAGCCCCAGGTTTCAAGTTATCGAATCCAGGCCTCCTTCTCATGAGTAAGCCCCAGGTTTCAAGTTCCCTGATCTGGGCCTCCTTTTTAGGAGTAAGACCTGGGATTCAAGTTCCCTTAACCTGGGTATCCTTCTCAGGAGTAAGCCCCGGGTTTCAAGATCCCTAAGATGGGCCTCCTTCTCAAAAGTAAGCCCCAGGTTTCATGTTCCCTTAACCTGGGCCTCCTTTTCAGGAGTAAGCCCCAGGTTTCATGTTCCCTAATCTGGGCCTCCTTCTCTAGAGTAAGCCCTAGGTTTCAAGTTCCCTTAACCTGGGACTCCTTTTTAGGAATATTCCCCAGTCACAAGTTCACTAATATGGGCCTCCTTCTCAAGAATAATCCCTAGTCACAAGTTCCCTAATCTGGGCCTCCTTCTTAGGAGTAAGCCCTAGTCATAAGTTCCCTAATCTGGGCATCCTCCTTAGGAGTAAGCCCCAAGTATTAATTTCTTTTGATATGGGATTCTTTCTCAGGAATAAAACCCAATCATAAGTCCCATGTAAATTTGGGCATCTTTCTCAGGATTAAGTCCAAAGTTATGTATCCAAATCTTCATAAAGCACATATAACTTTATAGACCCTATTCTCGGGATTCTTCCATGAAGTAAGCCCCTATCATCATCTATCTGGGTAGTCATACATACATAAGCCCCACATCATTTCTTATGATTGCATATTTCGTGGCACAATCGTTAGGTTTTACTAATACCTCCTGTTTCTCACACCGAGCATGACTCACGTGAGCTTAGAGCGTAAAAGTAATTATGAAATCTTTCTTTGGGCCATCAATCATGTATAAACTCCATATTTCTTCATTCGAACTATGTGGGTTCTGGTTCCTTTTCTAATGAGGGTATGTAGGTAGCCCATCTGTAGGTATGATCCCAACTCTGAAATAATCCATGTCCTTCTGAATGACAATAATCTTCAAGTGCTCCACTAAGTGGCTTTAAAACCAGTATGGTTATCATAATGACCAAGATATTTCTATATAATGTGTTAAAGGATACCATTGACTAAGAATCTCTAATAAATATGACTTATTCTCTATCGATGAAGAACCTCATATAAATATAAAGGATTCTCTAAATCTCATACATATCAATCATTGATTTTCAGATCTAAAGGAAAGATCATTTTCATACTTGGTAAATTAATAAGGATTCACGAACATAACTCAAATCTATAAGAGAGTCCCATAGTAGACAATAATTCCCCCCAAAATGGTGTGATGCATCTGACCTCCCATCCTCTAGACCAATGAAAATTTTTAAGCCTCATCGGTCCACAACTAACGAGAAACTACCTTTGGAAAGTAGGTCCAAATGGATATAGAATCATTAGATGTTTCCGGTTCTATGAATAAACCCGTTAGAAAATGATTGGAATGTCTGAACCTTAAATAAACAAGGTCATACCCATTTCCAGAAGAAACAATGATGTTACCAGATTCATCAATTTTATTCTTAAACACACATTTAGTACCTATGGTCAAAGTGTCCTTAGGTCTTTCTAATAATTCCCAAAATTTGTTTCTTTCAAATTGATATAACTCTATTTTCATAGGCACTACCCAAAATTCATCATTGATTGAATCATTGATATTTTTAGGTTCTATCTGTGAAAGAAAGGCTTGATGTTCAACCTTATTTCTCAGAGAAGATCTAGTTTGGGTTCCTCTATCCAGGTTACCTACAACTGCATCTAAAGGATGGTTCTTTAGAATTCTATTTGATCTAGTAAAGGTATGACTATAAATTTTACGTTCTTCTCTAGGTTTGGGTTCAACAGAAGCAGGTTCTAGTGTATTTCTAGAGCTGTTTGCCTTTACAATAGGTTCACTATCTTTATCATTGTGATTTAGAATAGACAAGTCTTCTTTGGGATTTTCAACAGAAGGTTTAGGTTCATGTGGATCAGTTTCATCAAATTTGATGTGAATAGATTCTCCACACATTTGGTTCTCTTATTAAAAACTTTATAGGATTTTCTTGTAATTGAATATCCTAAAAAGATTCCTTCATCACTCTTGAATGCATACATGTCTAGATTATCTTTAGTATTATGAATAAAGACTTTGCAACAAATAACTTTGAAGTAACTCAGTTTAGGTTTCTTATTATTCCAAATCTCATAAGGGATTTTCTAAAGAACAGTTCTAATCAAGACTCTATTTATAATATAACAAGATGTATTAACATCTTCAGCCCAAAAAAATAGGTAAATCATATTCATTTAACATAGTTATAGCAATTTCCTGAAGGGTTATATTTCTTCTTTCTACTACAACATTCTATTGAGGTGTCCTAGGAGTAGGAAAGTTGTGATTATAGCCATTATGTGAGCAGTAAGATTTGAAATCATGATTTTCAAACTCACGACCATGATCACTTCTCAAGGTTTTAATCTTAAGTCCACTAAGGTTTTCTATGGACTTTGAGTATTTTATAAAGTAATAGCAAGCTTCTCTTTTGTGAGCTAAAAAGTATACCCATGTATATATAGAAAATCCATCTACTAGAACATAAACATAGTTCTTCTCATTTAAACTAGAAACTCTAGAAGGTCCAAACAAGTCCATGTAAACCAACTCGAGAGGTTGAGAAGTGGAAACTTCTTTCTTTGGTTTAAAAGAAATTTTATGTTGCTTTCCCTTTGAACAGGGATTAAAAACTTTATTAGCAGGGAATTCGAGTTTAGGTAGGTCTCTAACTAAGTTATTCCTAGTTAGTTTTCTAAGTGAACGTATATTTCACTGTCCTAATCTTCTGTGCTAAAGCCAAGATTCTTTATGAAAATCATTTAAACAGGAAATATTCTTATTAGCTAAAAAATCAAATCTACATCATATACATTTTGATTTCATAAGGTAGAAAATACTAAAAAAATTAGAATTAAAAACATTACAAAAATAATTTTCAAATTTAACATTAAAACCATCATCACATAATAGAGAAATACTTAACAAGTTATATTTTAATCCATCTACAAATAAAACTTTAGAAATTAAAATTGAATCAGTGTTACTAATTTGTCCTAGGGCGATGATTTTCCCTTTAGAGTTATCACCAAAGGTGACATATCCTCCATTAACCTTGATTAAGCTTTTGAAGCATGAAAAGTATCTTGTCATGTGTCTTGAACATCCACTGTCCAAATACCATTTCTTCCTACATGAACTTTTCAAGAATGTTTCCTACAAAACAATTTTAGATAGAAAATGATTTTGGTACCCAGATTTTCTTGGGTCCAGACAGGTTAGCAAGCAAAAATTTCAGTACCCATATTTTCCTAATGGGTCTCATATACTTAACAGAATCAAGATATTTTTATAGATAAACCTTGTGTGATCTATAACTATGTGAATATCTAGTTGAGGCATTGGAATTTTCAGAATAAGAACTAGTAGCATACTATCCAGATTTTGGAATAAATTTATTCTTTGTAATCTATCTTTGTCTAGTCTGATAACCTAAACCAGTAGTATACTTTTGTGCCACTTGTTTTCCTAGAATTTCTGTAAGTGTGTCCTTTCAATTATAAAATTTTTCCAAATCTTCCATGATTTTCTCATTAGAAAATTTCAGTTCAGTATTCTCTTTGAGTAGTTGAGCATTCTTTTCTTTTTCTACCTCAAGTGCAGATTTAGTAGTTCTAGCTAATGCATGCTAATTCATTAAGGTTTTATACTTGTCCTTTAGCTCATTGAAAGTATCTTCTAATATGTTACAGTATTCAAATAATTCTTCACTAGACATGTTTTGAGAATCAGAATCATCTCTAGAGTAATAAGAGTTTAAAGCAGGAGTATCCAATGTTACCTCAGATGTGTTTTTCATGAAACACATATAAGTTTTTTGAGATTTTTCATCCTGAGTGGAATCAAAATCACTTGAATTGTCTTTTGAAGCACTCCAGGTTTCTTTCCTAGCTTTCCAATACATTTTATCCTTGTACTCATATTTTTTCCTGTACTTTAACTTTGGACAGTCAGCTTTCACATGTCCTTTCCTATTTCGTTCGTAGTAGACTATGTGATCACTTTTATCAGTCCATTTCCAATCCTTCTTCCAATGACCCTTATTGTCATACTTTCCCTTGTAATTGGATTTTCTGAAGAAAAAAAATTTCCTATAAAACTTCTTAAATCGTCTGGCTATCTGATCCATTTCAGCAACACTTTCAGATGCACTCTATTCACTACTTGAACTGTCACTTGTAGCTTGAATTTTCTCATTATCCTTGATTTTTGAAGCATAAGTCTTGAAGGCTACTAATTTCTTTCTTGGTTCATCATCTTATTTTTTTTTACCTTCATATATTCTTCATACATATTCAACATACCAATAATCTCTTTAATAGGTAGTGAACTTATGTCACATGATTCTCTTATTGAAACTGATGTGGCTCTCTATCTTTCTAGCATACATCTTAGTATCCTCATGATTTGCTCTTTTGTTGGAACAACTTTTCCCGGTGAGATCATTGTATTGACTATCTCATTAATCTTGATATACATATTAGAAATAGATTCATCATATTTCATTTCGAAATTATAATACATAATATTGTAGGTGTTTAGTCTCATTTCTTTCACATTGGTTGTTCCCTCATGGGAAACAGCCAGAGTATCTCATATTTCATAAGCAGTCATACAAGCAGAAATTAGATTAAATTATTCATCTCATAAGGCATAATACAGGGAATTCATTGGTTTATAATTATTATTATAAGAATCTTTCTTAGGTTCATCCCAAGTAGTTCTAACAGTTTCTGGAATCTTATACTAAGTCTCTATTGCAGTCCAGATGTCTAATCCCATACTTTCTAAATAAATTTTCATTTTTATTTTCCATTAGACATAATTAAAACCATTATATAAGGGCGGAATGTTGGTAGCTGAACCTTATAATATGTTATCCATAAAACTTCTGTTATATAGAGATATAAAAATTAAGAATTAACAGAAATTTTAAGATCTTTAAGATACAATTAAAATCACAGTTGAAAATTTTTCACAAACAGAGTGTTTTGAGAACCAATTAGTAAAACATCTGATACCAAATGTTGGTCAGAGTGGATACTCAAGAGGGGGGTGAATTGAGTTCCAATTAAAAGTTTCTGTTTAAAATATTTGAATTAAAATCCCCCAATTAAATATAAAGTTAAACTGTAGTGAATTTGTATTACAGTAAAGGTTCAGTTAGGTTATCAAGAGATTGATTAGTTATCAGTTAGTTTAATAAAAATATTAAATTACCTTTTGAAACTAACTTACTGATTTACAATAGTTACTAACAATTTCTTGTTTAACTATCAGAGAAACTTTAAAACAGATTTATATTTAATGTACTTAGCAGCGGAATATTCAAAAGTTTTAACAAAGGAAAAAATCACAACAGTTATAAAACAAGAGTTTTAGTCTCAAGCTAAGACTTAGTCCTCCGAAATAGTTTATATAAATTATGATCCACACCTTGGATCGAGGTTTTATAATAGTACTCAGTCTTTTCAGGTCCTCAGAACTTTACCACAATTCTACGTGGGTAAAAAACAAAAACAACAGTACTCAAGCTATCCAGGTCACACTTTACCTCTTCCACAATTCACAGTGGGATACAATAAGGTGTAAAAAATTTTGTGTGAGGATTTAGTATCCTCTAGTTCATCCTAGGAGTCAGTGTGTGTCTAAATAGATATATGCACGCACACTACTCAAAATTTTAAACAAAGGTATACTGCAAAGGAAATAAATGGATAATGAGTTTAGAATGCTCTGAGTGATTGAATATGAGATCTGGATTCATTTGGATATTGCATATGTTATTTGAGTTCTTTTTGGTGAAGATGACACACAATATAGTGTCTTTGTTCTTCCCAGCTATAGTTATTCAACCTTGTGCATATGTTGTTTAGTAAGACATAGAAAATTGGTTTCATTGTTTGTTCCCGGTGAATGATCTTCTTGAAGCTCTCTTGTTTTCATAGGTGTTCTTCATGTTCTTATTTTGTTTTGTGGACCTTCACACACACGTACGCTCTGCTTCTTCTTATGTGTCTTTGTCTGTGTATATCTGTATATTTTTCATTGCAGATCGATCTTCCTTTTTATTCATTGAGATCTGGTAATGGTAATGATTACTTTTTGACAGGTACGAGGTATGGTTCTCTGGTATCCAACAACCAACAGTAATTAATAGCAGGTGCATTAAATTAAGAAAATGTGAATTTTAGAATTAAATAAGAGTTAATAAAAATTCAAATAGTTTTCATGACTATCGGTGAGTCATTAGATCAGTAGGTCATTTGAATTTTCATCGATATCAGTAAGTAATGTGATCAGCATCAGCTTCGGTAGGTCATTAGATCAGCATCATCTCTGATAGGTCATTTTATAAGCATCGTCACTGGTAGGTCATTTGATCAGCATCGGTTTCTGTAGGTCATTTGATCAGCATCGGCTCAGGTAGGTCATTTGATCAGCATCGGCTACGGTGGGTTATTTGATCTGCATCGGCTACGGTATGTCATTTGATCAGCATCGTCTTCGGTAGGTCATTTGATCAGTATCTTTTTCGGTTGGTCATTTTATCAGTATCGGTGAGACAATTGAATCATCGGTGTGACCGTTGTCATCAGTGTGACCGTTGTCATCGGTGCAACCATTGTCATCAGTGCGAACGTTGTCATTGGTGCGACCATTTTCATTGGTGTGACTGTTTTCATCAGTGCAACCGTTGTCATCGGTTTGTCACATTGGTGTCTCATTCCTTTATCTATCGGTGACTTAAGAATATAATTAACGGTGATTCAAAAACATAAAATTCATACAAAGTGTCTGTTTAATCCAGAATACATCCAGGTCAATAGTAAACCATAAATAATCACAGATAAACATATATATACATGATTGAACATATATAAACACATTTAGAACAGATTGAATAATTGACTAAATTGATTTATATAAAAAATGATTTTTGATTATTAAAATAACTATCTCACAGAGGGTTCAAAAGATTGGTATAAAAAATTGTGAATCCCTACCCCAACCTGTAGGATAAGGATGTAAATAGTGACCAATAACCATGAAACATCCCATACAACAACTTCTAGAAATAATATAGTGAGTTATCAATGTATATTTTTTATGTCCTATGTATTGTATGTTTTCACTACCTATTTGGTATTATGTTAATAATAAAAACCCTATAGGGAAATGATAATAAAATAAATAAGTTTGATGGTTTGTGGGACATTATTGCATTGATATCTAGAACATCATCCCATTGTATAATTCTATATAATGTTTAGGAAGTGATGTCCTTATATTTAATTTGATCATATAAATTTTTGATATAAATAAATGTCACTACAAATTCAAAAAAAAACCATTATCATTTAATTGTTTATAGTTAACTATGAGTTAATTATTGGAATTACTCTAATCATATGAGTCAAATTATAAGGGTATAATTTATTTTGGTGGAAAATAATTTAGTTCTAGGATATTTTAATATATTACTTCATATAAACAAGTCAATGTTTCCAATATCATTCTCCACATGAATAAAATCATAAAAGATATGAAGATAAATTAGACATGACCATTAGAAAATAAATATTGATGTTTCGGGAATGAATAGGTCTATAATATTATGAAATACATATAACATTCTCTTCCAACACCAATAGATCTCAATTGGTATTGCAAAATGACTAATGAGACAACATGATGCTAAAAATAGTATTACTCTAAAATAATCCTATTTATGTTATATACATTTAAATTTCAAGAAATGAATTAAATCATGATTAACATATTATAATGTGTAATAATATTATTTTTTTATCAATAATATAATATGTCAATTATATGAAAAATTAATGGTAATATATAATATTCTAGAAGGAAATATTTATATATATATATATATATTACTTTTTGAATATATTTTTTTGTATGATTTATGTAGTTATTAATCAATTTTTCTATTTTAATTGGGAAAAAATAAATTCATTTTTAGAAATATCATATCAATATTTGTTAATGATTATTTTTTTTGGATTTTTTAGAAAGATTGATTTTGAGGCCAAATGATTAAAATTGTATTTTTTTGATAACCATGAATTTATGAAATTATTAAAATATAAGAATGATTTATAATTTCTAAAAAATTCATTAAAAATACATGATTTATAAGTGAAATTTTAATTTTTAAAATATTATTATTAATGTAGAGAAACTTCCCATTTTTTAATAATTCATGTGTATTTACAAAAACATCCTTTTTTCACTTATAAAAGGTGATCACTTGCCAACAGTTACTCAAAAACTATATCATTTTTAGTCAGGCTGAAAATCTAACAAAACCTTTCAATAAATTCATATACATCATCAATATGTATTGGTCTTATCATTAAACTATCCCCAAAGGGCATAGAAAACTTCATAATGGAGATAATCTAAGAGGTGAGGTATAAATATCTAATATCTATTTTCTTATTTATATTTATTTATGAGAACTTATTCTTCCTCAAATTCCATTACTGCATCATAAAATGGTAACACTAGTATAATTACTCTACATATATTTTATTATAATGTTGTTACAATCATTAACCACCTTTCCCTTCTCCATTAAGGGAAACATGTACATGAATCGCGCATATATGTGGACTACTACCTATAGAATTAATGTGTTTTTCCCTTTATAGACTATAATTGATTCTATACAATGGGAATTTAACAAATAAATATAATATTTATTACAGCATTATTAATCTAAATCAATAAACTTCATTACTCCTTCCATATATTAAATAAAAACAAAATCCTCATCTAGGTGTATGTGAAGACTACCACCTCCAATGAACATTATACCTCATTTTTCAATCCCAATATTAATGTATGGATCTAATGATAAGATTAAAGGATAAGTATATAGTTGACGATATCACTATGAATCTATATGATAAATTATTGATCATATTATATAAAACAAGAGCTTCAATTATAATATTAGAACCTTTTGTTCAAATAGTCTAAATGTGGATTAAATATTATTAGTTGATATGATGAATATCATATTTTAAACTTTATAGGTCAAAATAATCCTTGAATGAAATTATAAATTTGTCCAATCAAAATAGGATTTTATAAATAATTGAAATTATAGTATTTTTCTATTCAAAATTTTATTTATAATAATGTGTCATAATATGTATAGATAACAATATATTCATTACCAATTTTATAGAAATAATGACAATATCATTTTGATATAAAATTGATAATTTGATAATATTATTTTTAATTACATATAGTTTTTTATTTTTAATTAATGAAATAATATATAATAATAAATGAATATTATTAAATTTATAGATTTAATATAAAATATATTAATTTAAATAGACTTAATGATTGTTACTAGTCATAGTGGAAAATAAGACCATCTTATTCCTAAGTAATGTATTTATTGAAAAAAAAATCCATCACATTATGTCGGTTTATTTTTAAATTACATTATTACAGTTCTACGAATTAAATTTGATTAAATGGATTCAATATCGGGAATTACCATAATTAATATTTCCAATACGTTCAATTTATTTATTTTCAATACTGTAATTATGATCATCGAATATCCATTATTCACCCTCTCTTTCATTAAATGGTATGTGAATATAGTGTTCATGTGTAGGAACTTCATAAGGTCACCATTAAGTGATGTAATTAATTTTCAATAAAAAAACTCAACAATTAATTTATAAATATATCTAATGAATAAATATTATATTTATGAAATAATTATTCATCAGTCATTATAATATCATATATACCTTCTTACATTGAAATCCTTTTGAAAATAGTAACATAGATTGGGTATATATGTGTATTACGACCTACATGAGGTGATGAGATCTAGTTATCATTTCTATGTATCCTATATGGTAATAACAATGGTATTTATGAATATATATGATATAAAAATTATTTCTAAAAGATAAATTATTTTCTAAACTTCATTAGTTCCATTCTCATAAAAATGAAAACACCATTCATGTGTTTATAGAACCAACCATCTACATGAATAATGTAATTCATTTTTCAATCAATAACATTATATAATTCCATAAAATATATTTATAATTAATTTATATATTATTTTTATCATGATTAATATTCCTGATAAATAGAAACCATAATTAATATACAATGACTATAACTTATTTAACAAATCATTCATGTAAAAATAAAGTAGTTATGACCTGAAATAATGTTAATAATAAAAAAATTTAACTAAAATTTTATAATATTTTATATTCTAATCATATCTAATATTATAAATTTAAATAGGTTTCTTTTATAAATTAATTGCATGTTTGAACCATTCTTTATGAGGTTTACTTATGATTAAATAATGTGAATTGTGTGGTATGGGGATTTTTAAATAAATTTCCATTCATTAGTTTATACTTATATATCATTAAAAGTATTATACTGTGATGATTTGGGAAATAATTTATGATTTTAAAAAAAATCAATTGTTTTTTATTTACATTTAAAAAACATAAAATCTTTTTTGATAAATTTTCACTTCAATGATATGATCTTTTTAAGGTACTTGGTCTCAAATTCAACTCATTTGAGACAGATTTGGTATCATGGACATATTTAATATTATATGAAATATATAATTCTAATATAATATATTAAAATTAATTTTTATTTATTAATGATGATTAATGATTCAGTTCATGTAAACTCATTCAATGGTTTATAATTTAACAATATGAAAATATTTAAGAATTTATTTTTCAATCGCATTGTTTTTTTTATTTCTTAAATTAATTTTGAATTAATATAACAATATATCTGTCATAAAACCATATATTTTCATTCTTCATTGGATATATAATGATTCTCCACATATTCATCTATAATTTAATCTCATTGGATCCGGAATTATGTAAATAAATGGTTAAATAAAAATTCAAACTTATTTCTCCATTGATCTAGAATATTTTTCATCCACATTCTTTGTCATGGCCTATCCCCCGGGGCCCATATCATGACTACCCCAATCCCGCCTTCCATAGGCCAGTGGTTGGCGACTAGCACCAAAGTTGTAAATCCCTAAACAAGGAAGGCATTTCCTTTATACTGTAAACAATCACAATAGAGTACACAACTGGAAGTAAAAAAACTAAGTAAAACTATATACAAAAGAAGTGCTTGAAAGAAAAACAGGGCCAAAAATACAAGCCCAATAGGAAAGTACAAGTACAACTGAAATCAAGTACAACTGAAGAGAAGTAAAGAAACTACTAGGTCGTCCTTCGGGGTTCCTACCTGAAGGGTAGGTACAGATGGCCTCCTTAGAACTCCATGTACGTCTGTCTCCTTCGTGCATCATCACACTGAGTGATCCACCTTTGGGTACCATCCAGTCCTATAACTCTCTGTCTCAGTCAGCGTTGTCCGACATCTGTAGCCAACAAAATGAGGTGCAGGTATAGCCTGTGCAGGGGTGAGTATAATGATACTCGGTAGGGACCCCGAGACCCTCAAGGTCTCACTAAATCCAACAAAGATAAACCAAAAAGTATGAAATCAATGGATAACCATTACTTATTTATATTCCCATACATATACCTAATTTATCTAGAAACCAATCTCAATCAAGAGGAAAACACAAAAGTCATTGACTCAACTCAAACCTGGATTTTTATTAATTTGAACTCTCGCCTGCTAGAGAACTCCTCCTCTATCGAGTACAGTGGGCCTTCCGCATCACACAGAAGTGCTTCCCACTAACATGGACTGCTGAGGTACTCCTCCTATCAAGTATCGTGGATCTTTTGTGCTCACATCGAGGCACTCCCCACTGTGGGTCTGCTGTACTCACACAGAGGAGCTTTCCTGGTAGCCTCATGAGGTACTCCACGTGTCAAGTACCATGGGTATGTCATGATCACACTGAGGTGCTCCCTACCATGGGTTGTCCGCACTCACACAGAGGCGCTCCCCACTAGGCTGGTCGAATCACTCCGAGTCATATCGGTCACCAGTCATCAAGTCTCAGCCAGCTATTAGTTTCCTGCACAAATGTATGCTCGTCTCTGGAAGATATGTTTCACAAGCTACTGGTCGATACTCTAAATATCACGAAGTGTCATGTAGAAGTATCTCAAAGGTCTGCCACGTCATAGGGGTCTCAACACAACAGACGGTGCATTAATCGGACACCCGGTCTGTTAGTTATTAGCCTTTTAGTCTCGGGGGCCCGGTTGGATTCATGTATGATCCAACCTGAACGTATCTCTACTATACCCCAAACTCCAGTTGGGTATTCTCAAAGGGATGATTTCACTCCAAGAATATCGGCACTGCTGACGGTTCTTCAAACAGACGTCCGGTGCCAAATTTATGGCCTAAGAAGTTAATGGGTCAGTAATGGGCTCGGGTCCGGTCCGACCCGGTCTGGGTCGACCCAGTCAGACTCGCTGGGTCTGACCCGGCCCATTGGGTGGGTCAGCCCGCTATGTTTTGGCCCGGTCCGCTGGGCCCGGCCCAGCAGACTGTGAGGGCGGTTCGGCCAGGAGGTCGCCACGTAGGCGATTCGGCCCGATGGCCAGTGTCAGTTCGGCCAGTGCCACGAGGGGCGTGGCTCGGGCGACTCGGCCCAGGAGGTCCAGCCGGTCGGGAGACCATCAAGAAGGCCGATCAGTGTGCGGGCAGGCCGCGGGTGCGCCTTGTAGGGCGCGGCAGGGGCCGGGCAGGTCGTGGGGGTGCCGGTAGGGCGTCGGGCAGGCCACGAGGGCGCCAGGCAGGGCGCGGAGACACCAGAAGGGTGCGGAGGCACTGGAAGGGCGCTAGCCGGGGTGCGAGGGCACCGACAGGGCGCCGGGTAGGGTGCGCGAGCACTAGCAGGGTGCAGTGCTGGGGGAGAGGGCGCCAAGAAGGGTGCCGGGAAGGCGCGGGCAGGCGGGCCGTCCGCCAGGCAGGGCCCCGAGAGGCCGCGGGCAGGTGAGCCGCGTGCTGAGCAGGGCACTGGGAGGCCGCAGGTAGGTGGTCCGGGCGCCGCTCGGGCCAGCCGCGGTCGACCGGAAGCATCGATGTGCCGTTGGGCCAGCGTGATTCACGGAGATCGCGGGTAGCACGGCCTTCATCGTTGCCTCCTTCGTTGTTGTCGCCTCATCGCCATGTCGAGGTTCATCATAAACAAGATCAGAGGAGGGTCAGGCTATGTTGGTTTGGCCCGCACCCTCCGTGTTTAGGTTGGTAACAATCGGCACATCAAGAAGTAAGAAGATGGTTTTCCATTGTAATTTCCAATCTCTCCAACGTTTCCATTCCAACTGAAGGTGAGAAAAAGAAAAAAGATATTACTCGAAGTAAACCCCCTACCTTTGATTTGTCGATCGATGTTTGTCGTTCTTGACGATGTTGTGGAAAGAAGACGATGAAGTTTGTCATTCGCCACGTTCGTCACGCACTCTAAATCCCGAGCTGCGTCGACCATGGAAGACACTCCACATCAGTAAGATCCGAGGGAGGAAGTCGGAGAAGGTTGTTGGCGTTCTTCGTTCTCCGTTGGGAGATGAGGATCCTCATTCTTCATTGTTAGCTTTTCTCCCTAGCTCTCCTCTTCCTCTGTTCTGCCAAAATGAATCATGCCAACAAAGATAATAGATTGGTTATCTATTATTCCATTGGCATAGAATTCAAAAAGGGATAATAAATTAAGTGGCTCCACATAATTAATGCATGAGATTTGTCATGGATTAATTAAGGGAGGTCAGGGGGGGTTCTACGCACTTAATTGGAGAGTTGAGGAATCAAGAGGCTCTCCCTCGTTAATGAGGGAGTGTTGAGAGGTTTTATACTCCTCCATCAACAAGGGTCATGTGGTCCCCACCCCTATTATTTAAAAGAGAGGTTATGTGGTCTCGAGTGGTCGCCACGTCGTAACCTCTCGCTGGAGGTTATGTTCAGGTGGGCCCCACCACCATAACCTCTCATGGGAGGTTAGAGTGTGGCGGTCCCACCTCCAACTCCCAAGTGGAGGTTTTAACCAACAACCACTCGCATTACAGCTTAAAATAAAATAAAGTGTTTTACACTTTATTTTATTATTTTTTTATAGAAATCCAAAAACTAACTTTTATTCTCGACCATCCGTCATCGAGTTGAAAGTTTTCTTAAGAGAATACTGGCACTGTGAGTTCAACGGTGCCTTCAAATTTCAATTCTGATCACTGGTTCAAAAGTTATAAAATCTCGCTCGTACGTTTACTAAACGTACCCGAACAAAACTTTAGAAATTGATTCAGGGCACACCGGGCCTTTGAATCAAGCGCCGTAAATTTTCGCGGACTCATAAAAATCCCATGTATTTCAGAAAAAAAAAATTGACTGAATTTCCAAGAATTTACATTCTTGGTTTTCTCTTTTTATAATTAATGTAATTTTATGTATTTATATGATTTCTTCCGGAAAATTTATATTATGGAATATTTTTAAAATAATTAAAATGGAATATGTAACATCCCATGTAAATAAAGAATATTACATTCTCATAATTATTAATATTTGTAAATTAAATATTAATTTTACTTTAAATGGGTTTCTATTTTTTATGGGGTACTCGATACACAACAATGGGTTTCTTTGAAATCTTACGTCGCACAATAATAATATAATATTATTATTTTAAATGGTAGTTAACACCTAAACATTATATTGGAGAGAATGAACAGATCTAACTACAATATAATTATGCATGTTATATAAATGTTTTTACATTTATCTGATAAAAATTAGAGGATTAAAATGTGAATGAATCTAATTTTAAGCATAATTTACTTTAAAATGGTTGATTTACCACCTTTTAATGGAGAACCCTATTTAAATATATTTTTTTTCACTTTTATAGTTTCTATTTGACCAAATAAAATTCTTATTTAGAATTTGGACATCAAAATTCACTATGGAAAAAATTTTGGTATTTTTATGATAAAGTCAATTTTTGATGAATAGTGGAAAATATTGTATTTTAATTCAAAACTACCTTTCAATATTATTTATATATATGGTTAGATTATATTTTTAATTGATTTTAAAGTGTAATTATATTAAATTTTTAATATTTAATCCAATTTTTTTCATTGGAATTAATTTCACCTTTTATTTGGACATAAATAAGTGTCATTCTTTTGATATTTAATATTTCGTATATACACGCTTTTTGTTTTGACAATGGGAATTAATTTTAAATTAATTAATCCAACTTCTATGTTTTTAATTTGGTAAAATAGACATCATTTTTTAATTCAGAATATCAAATATATCTTAGACTGAAGTTTTTGGTATTTTTCTGAAAAACTTCAATTTTTGATGAATAGTGAAACCACTAAGTAGTAGTTAAAAACTGACTTTTTCATTTAAATGAAATTTTACCACTTCTGTGAATTGAATTCCAAATATCTGACATACATGGTTGTTATTAGTAAGTAAAATTTGGTTTAATAAGATAAAAATAATTTTTGGTGAATAGCAACTTTTGACTTTTATTTACCACGGTTAAAGGTAAATATGGTAATTAAGGTAAAAGGAATATCTTAATAATACAAAATTACATTAATATTTGTTATAAACTTATTTAATGAGTCATGGGAGACCATGGGCATCCTTGAGTCTATTTTGAGACTCTATGGAGCCACATAAGAGTGATAATGACACTTTATTTAAATTAACTTAAAGTAAAGGCAAAAATGACAAACAAATATCTTCTAGTAAATTAATTTTTACATAGGTTTATATAAGTAATTATTTAAACTAAAAATATTATTTGGAAATCTAAAACTATTTCATACATCATGGTAATTTTTTATAATTTTTACACATCAAATAAATAAAATTATTTATGACACAGCAATGATGTTGTGTTTACGTCATTAATAAATGGTTTAAATAAATAAGATTATATAGATCAAAATAATATCCCAAACATGTCCAATTCTTATTGGATTATGTTATTTAGACCATGAGTCATATTATATTCTACTTTAATTAATTTTGGAACATTAGATACTGAAAATCATTATATAATAAAATAATATCTTTACACTTCCCTAAAGAGACCCTCCTCCCCCTTATAAAAAGCCATCACCGCTAACCCGTTACTCACACCTCTGAAGCCTCTTGGATTGTCTACTCTCTATCAAAATAAACTCTCAAGATCACTATCTTCCTCCTAGAATCATTACCTCAGGCAGAAGACATTTCAAGAAACTTTTTTGGTTCAAACTAAAGGAAGTAACCCGATTTTTAGGTAACGTCTTCTCTTTTGTTTTTTTGATTTATTTATTTATCCAACCCCCTAAACTCTTTTTATTCATTTATTTTATAACATGAAAAGTATCCTCAATATACTAGATTTTTGTTATGATAAGGATTCTAACTACACTTACACACACCTCTATCTAATGGATAATGAACATATTCTTTCTGTGGACGACAAACTAACGCCTCACGAAACGATGATTGTTCAATATTCTCATACCACCTATTATGGTTAACATTATTAAGGAAATATATTTACATGTGATATATATTATATTTATATTTGTTTCTATGCTTCTATATTTTTTATTTATATAATACCTTTATGGTTTCCACAATGGGTAAATGCGATAATTTCATTTGAGTAAATGCAGACTACCGCCCCCTCAAAGTGATATAACTTGTTCATGCCATACGTGGAACATATAAAGTATGGAATTAGTGATATTATATATATGATATTATACTATAATTATAATATACCTATGTATCAATATGTTTTCATACCATTAAATATGAAATAGAAATGATAGTAGCGTTATTGCGTACGTACGACTTACCGTCTACATGAACGGTGCATTTCATTTCTTACATCCAAATGTTATGTAATATTATAAATAAATGTATATATCAGTTATATATATATATATATTATATCTAAATCATTAATATCATTTTGTATATAATTAACTTCTGACCACATGTACAGCATGTAATTATAAGAAGTCTATTTTTGAATCAAGTACCAAATATCGACAAAACGACCATTATTAAATTAAATGATTACATAATGTTTTTAACATTGTAATAATTGATTTAAAAGGAATGTTAAACTTGAAAAAGTTTCTTAAGAATGTAGAAATTAACTTTAGTTTATTATTCATGAGATTAAAGAACGAACGGGTCATGTTATACATGAGGTAAGGGACTTCGTCTCAATATCCTTTCAATGAGGCATTATTTTGTTTTAATACAAGAATTTTTTTTATACCCTGTATAAACATATTTTACATTTAATTTCATTCAATGGGAATATTTTTCTATTTTTTGTTTTACTAAACGATAAAAAAATAATGTTTCTTTTAACATAAACGGTGACAACAACCTTTTCCGTCACTGCGATTATTATTTGATCTATGGCTTCCGTAACAAGATGTAATGTTTTTAAAAGGAAAATAAATACCGTATTCTCTTTTACATATTTTTTTTATTGAAAATGTATTCTTTAATGTATTTGTTATGTCAATATATTTAAATTATATATTTTTATTTAAAAGGGGAAATTTTATCTTTCCTTTTTGTTTATTTTATGTGTTGCGAATATGTTATGGTTCTTGCACATTATTACTTATAAGAGTGGTTCCATGATAAACCTAGGGCAGGTGATCCTAAGATAGCTCTCCAATGCATTATATAATGTGATGGAGGTAAACTTGAATGTTTCTCCTAGTAGATTTAGGGAATATACTATGATGGGTATTCCAAATGTAACTCCCTATGTAGTTATGAAAGCTACAACATAAGTATGTTATGGATTCCACAAGTTTCCTTTGTGATTTGTGTTTACTATGTATATCTTATGATTTAAAAAGGTATGTTAAAGAGCTCTTTTTATGTATGTATTGATCATATAATGTTTTCTTTCTTCGTTTTATAACTCATACTAAGCTTTTTAGGCTCATCCCAAGTTTTGAAATGTTTTTCACATGACTAAAATATGAATAGGGTCAAGGATGTGATCACAGAAAAGTCATGTTGTATAAAACATGGGACTAGACATGACTCGTTTTTTAAGAGTCTTTATTTTATGAAAAAATAGAAACTGAGTAGAAGTGTCTACCTTGTAATTTTTGAGATTTAATGGATCAGTTATGGCCTAATTCTCTAAAGAAGTAAACTTAAAAAGTTCCTCAATGTATATTATTCATTTAATTCATGATTATTTAATGTTTAAGTTCAGGTCCTTATAGTTGGTATTAGAGGTAGGTTTAGATAACATTAGAAGTTAGGATATTATTAAATTAATGTCTATAAATTAATTTATGGTAATATTGAAATGATATAACAACTATAGATTACCATGTTTCTTCGTCTAAGATATTTTTGTGTCCAGAATGGTTTTTCATAGAGGAAATAGGTTACCTATGATGGGAAGGCATATAGAGGGAAATAACCTTCCAAATCATCATCATGAGATGGTCAGAATCATTATTGAATAGTTTTTTGCAGTGACGACTCAATGGATACTTATGAAGAAAAATTCACTCAACTGGCAAGGTATTGTTAAAATTTCATACGATATCTTCCTAGTGAAATCAACTGTTTTTACTCAAGATTAATGTGAAAGTATCGAAAGGCATTAGATTCTCATGAGTTCAAAAGTTATGAAAAACTTAATTGATGTGAGGAGAAGGTGAAATTGGTGTTTTCCGATGATCAGGTCTTCTTTGACTAACAACAAAATAAAAGGTCGAGGTGGTAGACAAAAGGGAATAACATTTCAAAAATTTCTGATGGTAAGAGACTTAAGTTTACAGTTTGTGAAAATTATGGTAAAAATCATACTGGGGAATGACTTTTGAATTCTGTTAAGTGTTACAGATGTGGTAAAATGGGACATAAAGCTCTTAATTGCACTAAAATGGATTAGGGTTATGGTAAGAAAAATCTGATTTAGAATCAATAAAATGATTTAAGTGCAATAAAATGAGTCATTATGTAAATGAGTTTCCAACGAAGAAATCACCTAAGGTAAAGCAACAAGACTATAAGTAGAAAGGTTTTGTGAAATCCTTTGAAACTATTTCAGCAGATGTTGGGCCATCGAATGAAGTAGTATCATGTACACTATTTATTTTTTCAAATTATACCAATGTATTTTTTTTATTCGTGGTCTATAAATTCAATCATTTCTGAGATGTTTTCCAGTAAATTGGGAATTCCATATTAAAATATGAATCTAAAACTTATGGAAAAAAACTGGAGTAAATGTTGAGACAAAAAGAAATTATAAGAACCTTCCCATCCTTTTGTGTGGAAATAATATACCTGAAAACCTTATTCTTTACCTCTAGTAGAGTTTGATGTTATTTTGGGTATGGATTGGATTTCTGTTTATCAGGCTTAGATTGACTGTAGAGCTAAAGAGGTTTCTTTAAAGAAAGATTCTATATTTGTGTACAAGAATGGTCCCTTACTTTTGATAACATATCAGAAAGTAGAGAAACTATTAAAATATCGAAATTCATGTCACCTTTCACATATTGTTGTAAACAAAGAAAATTTTCAGATTAATGATGTGTCAGTGGTAAATGAGTACCCTGATATTTTTCTGATTAGTTTCCTTGTATTATACCTGACTGGAAAGATGAATTTATTGTTGACATAGTTCCTGATGCTAAGACAATTTCAAAACCCCCTTACCGAATATCTCAAATCAAACATTAAGAGATATAGAAGAAATTGTAGGAGTTATTAGATAAAGGATTCATTCGACCTAGCACATCACCATGGGGTGATCTTGTCTTGTTTGTTAAAAATAAAGATGGTTCAATGAAACATTGCATTGATTATAGAACATTAAATAACATAACTATTAAGAACAAGTATCCTTTGACTCATATCGATGATTTGTTTTATCATCTCCAGGTAGCTCTATATAATTCGAAGATTGACTTGAGGTAGGGTTACCATCAGTTGAAAGTAAAGGAAGTAGATAGTCCAAAGACTGTGTTTCGTACTAGATATGGCCATTATGAATTCATAGTTATTCCTTTTGGTTTAACCAATGCACCAGCTGTATTCATGGATCTTATGAATAGAATTTTCTGTGAGTTCATGGATAAGTATTTGGTTGTGTTCATTCATGATATTTTGGTTTATTCAATAAGTAAATAGGAGTATGAAAGTAATTTAAGGGTTGTCTTGAAAACCTTAAAAGAAAAGAAACTATTTTGGAAATTCAACAAGTGTGATTTTTGGTTAGAGAAAATTTCTTTCCATGGTCACATTGTTTCAAAAAATGGCATAACTATTAATCCTTCTAAAAAAAGATGTTGAGGAATGGCCAAGACCCTCAAATATAACCGAGATTCATATTTTTCATGGTTTGACAGGTTATTAATGGAGGTTTTTTGGGAATTTTTCCCGGTTATCTATCCCACTGACTAAGTTAACTCAAAAAGGTGTCAAGTTCATTTGGAAAAAAATGTGATGATTGTTTATAGGAATTAATAATAATATTGGTGAATACTCTAGTTTTGGCACTACCATCCAGAAATGGTGAGTTTTTTATTTACAGTTATGCTTCATTGAAAGGACTTGGTTGTGTCTTTATGCATAATGATCAGGTAATTGCTTATGTTTTACGTCAGTTGAAACATCTTGAGTTAAATTACCCTACACGTGATTTGGAATTATCTGCTATTTTTTGCATTAAAAATTTGGAGGCATCATTTGTATGGAGTAAAATGTGAAATATATACTGACCAAAAATATTTAAAGTATATATTCAATCAGAAATAATTGAACATGAGAAAGAAGAGATAGTTCAGTAGGAAGATAATCTCTTTTATGACGAACAACCAGTCCAGATTCTTGACCAAATAGAGAAAGTGTTGCGGAATAATGTAATTCACAAGGTAATGGTTTTTTGGATGAACCAAATGGTTAATGAGGAATCATGAGAATCTGAAAATGCTATGAGAGATAAATACCCCACACTTATTTAATAAGTGATTAAAAATTGTGAGGATGCAATTTCCAAAAGGGGGAAGGATGTAACATCCCAGGTAAATAAAGAAAAATACATTTTCATAAGTATTAATATTTGTGAATTAAATTTTATTTTTACTTTAAATGGGTTTCTATGTTCGATGGATTACTCGATACGCAACAATGAGTTTCTTTGAAATCTTACGTTGAACAATAATAATATAATATTATTATTTTAAATGGTAGTAAATGCCTAGCCGTTGTATTGGAGGTAATGAACAAAACTAATTACAATATGATTATACATGTTTTTTAAATGTTTTTACATTAATCCAATAAATTTTAGAGGCTTAAAATGTGAATAAATCTAATTTTGATCACAATTTACTTTAAAATGTTGATTTACCACCTTTTAATTGTGAACCCTATTTAAATTTAGTTTTGGTATCTTTTATATGTTATATTTGACCAAATAAAATTCTTCTTTAGAATCAGGACATCAAAATTTACTTTGGGTAAAAAAAATTTATTTTTATAATAAAATTCAATTTTTGATGAATAGTGGAAAATACTGTATTTTAATTCAAAACCACCTTTTCATATAATTTATTTTTATGGTTAGATTATCTTTTTAATTGGTTTTAATGTGTAATTAGATTAATGTTTTACTATTTAATCCAATGTTGGTCATTAAAATTAATTTCACTTTCAAATTGGACATAAACAAGTGTCAATCTTTTGATATTTACTATTTCATAAAAACCCACTTTTTGTTTTGACAATGGGAATTAATTTTAAATTAATTAATCCAAATTCTATGTTTTGAATTTGGTAAAATAGAAATTATTTTTGAATTCATAATATCTAATATATCTTAGGCTTAATTGTTTGGTATTTTTCTGAAAAACATCAATTTTTGATGAATAGTGAAGCAACTAAGTAGTAGTTAAAAACTGACTTTTTCATTTAAATGAATTTTTCCACTTCTGTGAATTGAATTTCGAAAATTTGAAATACATGGTTTTTATTATTAAGTAAAATGTTTTTTAATAAGATGAAAATAATATTTTGTGAATAGTAAATTTTGACTTATTTATTGCGGTTAATGGTAAATAGGGTAATTCAAGGTAAAAAGAATATCATATTAATAAAAAATTACCTTAACACTTTTCCTAATGTTATTGGATGAGTAATGACCGACCATGTAAATACATGGGTCTATTTTTGGACCCCATATATCCAATTAAGATTTATAATGACACTTTAATTTAATTAACATAATGTAAAGTCAAAAATTACATAAACTAATATCTTTTTGTAAATCAATTTTTACATAGAGTTATGTAAGTTATATTTTCGAATATAAATATTATATAGAAATATAAAAATATTTCCTACATCATGGTACTTTTTTATTATATTTAGAAATCTAATAAATACAATTATTTATGACTCAATAATGACGTAGTGTTTACCTCATTAATAAATGATTTAAATAAATAAGATTATAATGATTAAACCAATAACAAAAACCTATCCAATTCTTACTGGATGATTTTATTTCGACCATGTGTCATCTTATCTTCAAATTGAATTTGTTTTGGACCTTTAGAAACTGAATATAGTTATATAATAAAATAATACTTTCTCACATTCCTAAAGAGCCCCTCCCCCTTATAAAAATCCCTCACATCTAACCCATTACTCACACCTCTCAAGCCCCTTTTCTTGTCCAGCCTCTATCTAAATAAGCTCTCATGATCCATCTATTTCTCCTAGAATCCTTACCTTAGGCAGAAGGAACTTCAATAAACCTTTTTGGTTCAAACCAAAAGGAGTTACCGGATTTAAATGAAACATATTCTCTTCAGTTATTTAGTATTATTTTACTTCTCTAATCCCCCTAAACACTTTTTAATCCTTTAATTTATAACAACAATAGTATCCTCAATATAATAGGTTGTTGTTATGATAAGGGTTCTAACTACACTTACACACATCTCCATCTAATGGTAAAATAACATATTGTTTTTGTGGATGACAAACTAACACCTCACGAAACGAAGATTGTTCAATCTTCTCCTACCACCTCTTATGGTGGCCATTAAGATGGAACTGTATTTATATGTGATATATATTATATTTATATTTTTATGTTCTTTTTTATTTTTCACATATATAATATCTTATTGGTTTCCATAATGGGTAAACACGATAATTTAATTTGATGATGTGCGGACTACCGCCCCCTCAAAGTGATATGACTCGTTAATGCAATACATGGAACGTATAAAGAATGGAGTTGATGAGATTATATATTTTAAGTTATACTATAATTATAATATACTTATGTATCATTATATTTTCATTCCATTAAATTTTAAATAGAAATTAAAGTAGCGTTCATGTGTATGTACAGCTTACCATCTCCATGAACAGTGCATTTTATTTCTTACCTCCAAATGTTATGTACAATTATAAATACATGTATATAATGAATATATATGATATATATGATATCTAAATCATGAATTTAATTATGTATATAATGAAATTTTGACCACATGAACAACTTGTAATTATAATAATTCCATTTTTGACTGAAGTTCCAAATATCGACAAAACGATCGTTATTAACATAAATGATTACATAATGTTTATAACATGTTAATAATTGATATAAAAGGTATGATAAACTTTAAAAATGTTCATAATCAATTATAAATTAAATTTAGTTTATTATTTAGGATATTTAAGAATGAACGGGTCTTGTCGTACATGAGGTAAGGGACTTCGACTCAATCTCCTTTCATTGATGAATATTTTGTTTTAATACACAACATTATTTTAAATGCTGTATAAACACCTTTGACGTTTCATTTCATTAAGAGAGAATATTTTTCTACAAGGAATTTTACTAAACGTAAAAAAATAATGTTTCTTTTAACATAAGTGGTTACAATGACCTTTTTCGCCACCACAAGTAATATTTGATCTGTTGCTTCCTTAACTAGCTGTAATGTTTTAAAAAGGAAAATAAATACCTTATACTCTTTTACGTATTTTGGTATTAAATATGGTCTTGATAATGGATTTTTTATGTCAATATATTTAAATGATATATTTTGATTGAAATTTGGAAATATTATCTTTCCTTTGTGTTTATTTTATTTTTTATGATTATGTTATGTTTCATGGGCATTGTTACGTATACGGGTGGTTCCGTGATAAACCTAGTGTGGGTGAGCCCGAGATAGCTCTCCAATGCATTGGGTAACATGACAGAGGTAAATGTGACTATTTATCTAAAGAGATTTAGGGAATATACTTTGATGGGTATTCCAAATGTAGCTCCCTACGTAGTTTTGAAGGCTACAACGTAAGTATGTTATGGATGCCACAATATACCTTAATGATTTGTGTCTACAATGTAAATATTATGATTTCATGAGGTATGTTAAAGAGATTATGTTATGTATGTATTGATGATATAATGTTTTCTTTCATTTTTTTATAACCCTTACTAAGCCTTTAATTCTCATCTCATGTTTTGAAATGTTTTTCACATGACTTAAAGATGAATAGGGTCAAGGATAGGATTAAGGAAAAGTCATTCTGTCTAAAACCTCGAACTAGACATGAATCTTTTTTAAGAGTTTCTATTTTATAAAAAAAATGGAAACTGAGTAGAAGTGTATACCTTGTAATTTTTGAGATGTAATGTAATATTTATGGTTTAATTCTCTAAAACTCTAAACCTGAAAAGATCCTCAATGTGAATTATTCATTTAATTCGTGATTATGTAATGTTTAAGGCCGAGTCCTTATAGAATATATTTACTTTTTTTTAAAGGATTAATTTTTAACATTCATTTACAAAAAGATAAAATGATTGTATATTTTTAATGTGTCAAACATTAATGTATTTTCCCATCACCATAAACATTTTATTATATTTAAATTGTTATAAAATATTTCCATTATTTTATAAAAGAAATTATGTAATGAAATTTTATTTTAATATATTTTTTCCATTTTATACAAAATAGTATTTGATATTAAATCCTATATTTTTTTTAATTGAGGAACATCATTAATATCTTATTAATTTTTTGGTCATTAAAATTCTCTTGGAACATTCAATTTATTGTGATCATCATTCATTTGAAATTAAATTTCTATTAAATACTAATATTCCTTGAATCATGGATATGTTTATGGATATAAATGTATAATATTTATATATATATATGGTGTTTTACCATGAATGTTAATTTATTGAAAAGGGAAATGTGGGCATTCCATATTTATTACTGAAGACAAATATTTATTGATTTTTTAAAAAAATCATGAAATAAATTGGTCATTCAATATATAAGGAATCAACTTGGAATGTATTGTTGGGTTAGTCGTGGATTTGGTATCCCATATTTTAATTGACAAGTCTCATGAGACAAACTATATGGATATAGTTATTAAATGATTATTTTTGTTTATACCTAGTATTTTTTTAAACATTCCTTACTAAAGTCCTCATATGTTAATATTTAATGATGTTTTAAATAATGACTTACAAAATTATTCATTTCCGTAATTGATATTTTTTATTACTATCATTGATAATATTTCTTTCAATAATAACCATAGATGCATTTTGTTCCATGTTATTGATTAAATGAAATGTGTTCTCAGTTTTTTATATCTCGATATTGATTATTGATTATTTACTCATGGTGTATTATACTATACAAAACCATTAATGATAATTTAATTTATTCCATATTTTTTTACATTCACTGAGCTATGAAAAAATGATTCTCTGATTGATTATTGAGGATATAGAACATTTTATTTTATTTTTTATTTTATTTTATTTTTCAATATAAAATGGGAATTATGTATGTATTTCATTTTCCAATAGAAAAACTCATAGGTACTTCGAGGTAAGATAACTTGTATCTTATTCCAATGTAATAAAGTACATACCGGATTATGGTTACTATATTTTTCTTTTTACATATTAATGAAATTATAATCAAATTTTTATCATTAACTCAATCATTAAAAACAATAATACTAAGGGGAAAATTATTTATTATTTATAAGTAAAGAAATTATATAAGTTACATTCTAATTATAAGTATTTAAAAATTTGATATATCACACTAATAAAAACTAAATAATATCACTATTCTTCTAGTATAATGATAGTTTAACCAAACAACCTAATAGTCATCCATTGATCATAGTAGGCCCATTTGAGAATCTGATTAACCATTTATATGAACATTAATATGAAATTTTATCATGGATGATTATGAAAAAAAATATTTAATCATATAAAGTAATATATATATTATTAAATAATTATATGTTTTGTTTCTAGTATGGTTATATCAACATTATACACATTAAATAATAAATCACCCTTTGGTTATTAAGAATAAAAAAAACCAAGCTCATTACTGATTTCATCCTCATTAATCATAACAATAGCTATCATGAAATGAAAATTTTTTATAAAATAATTTATAAACACTTATTGAGTAAATTATATTATATAAAAATTATTGACTTTGTAAAAATAATAGATTCCAACACATATTTTACAAAACTAGTTTTAGAGTTATTTAGATTAAATTCCCCATATATTGAATATAGGTAAAAATAACTAATGTATATTAATATATGTATATAATAATTATAAATGTGTATTATAAATGGGTATAGTTGTGAATACAGTCCTCATGTTTTTATTTGATGAACTTAATTTAATTATTCACAAGATTCGTGTAGGTGAAGAAAAAATCCGGACAAAGGTCAGTGTTTTCGTCTCAAATTCCACTCAATGAGACATTTTTCATATTTTTCATCTAATTTAAATTATTTATTGTATATAAAACTAATTTTATTTATCATATCACTAATTTTCTTTTAATCACTATATAATATGTTCAATTACAATCCCTCACTTTCATCACAATTTGATTAAAATATTACCCAAGCAGCAAGGGTTATATGTCTTTTCCTTTTATTTCTAGAGATATGTTTACATTATGAACCTTGTTATCCATTGAGTGGTGTATTACATACCCAATTATTTTCCTTTATCATATATGTTTTATTCATGGATAATATTTTTCAAAATCAATTTATATTCAACAAATGGATTTTAACTCTATTTTTACACCAGTAGTACGATTTTTTGGTGACTCAATATTCATTCATTTAGTAATAATTGTTTCTAATATATTTATTTAAAATATGTTTGGCATATTATACCCTTTTATCAATTATTTATTATTTTATATATATACATTTCAATGATATAAATCCCATTTTTAAAATATTTCTTAGTTCAAGGAGTTTGTTTCCCATAAGGTATAATGATAGCTCAAGTCTCTTTATCTTTGGGTTATATTGTTTCACCATGAAATTCAGTCTTCCATGCATGGTTCATCCAGCAAAAAATTTATTATATGGTAATTAATATACATATATTTAGAAAATGATATTTTTTAATAAATTAATTCTATTACACTAGTTTGGTGTGATTTTTGAACAACGGTATTTTCAAAAAAATAAAAAATGTTTTTTCCATTCACTTCTATTTGTTTTATGATATTCTCCACATTTATCCAAATAAAAATTATTAATATTCATGGTTTTATTATTGGATTATATTTTTTAAGGTAAATATTTTAAAAATGTTTCATTTCATCTTTGAGGGATTTTTTATTAGTTGTCAGATATAATATTATATTTAACATTGTTGTAATTTTTTCTCTAAAATATCTTTAAAAATTTCACATTAACATTCATTTTAAAATTATTTTGGATTTTCACTAATGAGATTTTAGTTTCATAATTAATTATTCCATATATATCAATCATATGGGGGATTGAACTCACATTATTAAAAAATATTATTCTTTATCCCTTCTTTTATAATACCTTTTAAAAGAATTATTTTATAGATGGGGGTTTTCAATTATGTCAAAATCCCTCTATGTTTAGTTTTTTCACAAGAAATATGTTATTTTTCAAAATTAAACAAATTTATATGTACGGATTATGATAAATTTATTTCTAGTAGTCACCTAACCATATACTCATTACCTATTATGGTACGAATATCAAATTTTAAAAAATTCATATTTGAGGATGTTCACATATAAAGAATGGTTATTTATAAGCTGGAGAAGTGTTGACATTCTAGATGATTATTGATTACTAAAGTATTTTTTATGTATCTACATTTAATGTTTATCATTATACAGAAACCCATGTTTTTATTTATCATTAGGTTCCTTTGAAAAATATATGAAATTTATTTGTGACTCTTATAGTGAATGAATTAAATTGAGTGAACTGAATGTTGGGTGGTTCCTAGAATTATATAACCCCCAAGATAAATCTAAAGGTATCATGAGAATAAATTTATTTTTTTATTTAATATTGGTCCCTATATCAGTATATTTCCTTCACATAATTCAATGATGAAATTTTAATAAAGTATGTCATTATAGATTCCATTTGTAGGATATTTGTAATATTATATTAAATTTTTTATTCATTTTCATCAATATAATATTCCCTCTTTTTCAGTTGACTAAAAAATATTTATAATATTTATTTAAACATCATAGATATGGAATATCTATTTTTAGACAGATTCAGTTATATGTTTCCCTTACTAAAATTTTTATCTCGTCCATTTTATGTATTTAAATTACCAAAGGTTGGAAATAGATGTAATAAATATGATATATCAGGAAGGATAGATTATGTGGAAGAATTTATGGGAGATATCATAGACATTTTATGATTCAATAGGTCCATAATAACATTGGGGGAGAATTTCCATTTGACTATATTTATGAGTTAATTAATTCCCATAACTCACTTAAGATCTAAACCTAAAAAGTAATTTGGAATTTAATTGATGTAATATTAATTAAAAAAAATTAGTAATTACTGATTATATCAAATACAATATTTTTGTTTTCAAAGGGTGTATGTAATGAATTTTTTTATATTGTTGGACTCGAGAGTATAGTTTAGGGATTTCAAAGTTGGTTTAAAAGAAGATATGTAGATAATGTATTTATGGTTCTAGACACATGGGTATGGATTAAGGGTACCACAAATCATTCATGCTACGAGCCCTTATATCCTTTACACGTGAAATAATTATGCACCGACTCTAGGATATTGTAGTTGGGGTTTCTCCTTTTGGTATAAAATGAAGACTAATAGGACCCATTTGTACAATATTTTAGACTAACATAGCTAACACAGACATTTTCATAATACCTTAATAAATTTGAGATGTTTTTAAGAATATTAGTCAATGTATAAAATTTAATGACGAATTTGGGATGACTAAGTGAGTTCCATTATTTAGGGTTGGAACCTAAAAGATGTAATTGAATCAACACCTATATTCATTATAATGATTTGCATAATATTTTTTTGTGGAATTTTTTTAATTTAAAGAAAATATATCACATAGATTATGATGACCATGAAAATAAATAGAAAATAATCCTTGGATATTTTACAGTAAAATTTGTTATAAGAGAAATTTAGTTAGTGTGAATGTTTATTTTAAAATGTTTCTTCTATTAGAAACATTCTCAAAATGGTTTGAATATCATTTAATCCTTCCAATATAAAATACAGTCAATGAATAGACCTAGTGGACGTATACAAACATTAAATATTTGAATTATGGTTTATTATTGTCAAATGGGAGATATATGATTATGATGTGACGATATTTATCAGTTTTAGTTTGTTATGTGTATTTTTATTTAATACCAAAAAAGTTTTCAAATAATATTTAATTTTATGGAAAATTTATAAAAAAGTGTATTTTAGAAACATATGTTCAGTAGTATTAATCACATTGAAATTTTATTTTTATTATTATGTGATATCATTGGAATTATTTAATAAAAAATGTACATTTAAAATTTTTTATTATTGTGTGAAATAGAAAGGTAAACCATGGACATTTTTACTACATTATGTTTATATTTATTTTGGAAAATTTATATTTTGGAATATTTAATTAGAGAATATATATATTTGAGTGATAAAGGTTATTTGGGAAATAATATTATTATTTTCAAAGAATAAATAATAAAACCATTTCAATATTTGATTAAAATATAATTAATAACATTTTAAGAGTTATTAATTTATCTATGGATTAAATTAATATTTTAGAGATTGATTTTTTGAATGTTTTTTCATGTTTGTTATTATTTTATCATGTTCTAACAATTTTTATCTTAAACATGTTCAATAAATTTTCATCATTTTATGGATATTATAATCTATTAAAAAAAATTTAGTACATCAAACATGAGAAATTCATCATGATTATGATGTTGTAGATATAAGGATGAAATTAGCCTTATGGAACGTGTGGAATTTAGGTTTGAAATTTTTATCATATTTTATATCTCAATGGAGAAAAATTGTTTATAGTCAAGGTGGTTGAATAAAAATATTTTCATTAATATATGGAATGTAACACTGTCATACCATGTTATACATTCATAAAATTATTTTAAATTTTGATTCAAATAGTGTTACATGCATACTATGATTTCTTTTCATTTCCTATTAATTAATCATTCTTAAAAAATGAATGTCTTATTTTATTACCTAGTAATTTTACATTAATTTTCTAAAATATGAACTTAAATTATGAGAATTTAATTTTATAAGGATATAATAATATTATGCACTAATATTTTAGTTTATATTTTATTTTAGGAGAATACTATATTTGATATCATATGTGAAAAAGAACCCCGATATTAGGAACAAAAAATAAATTTTTTTAAATATACCTTTATAACCAACTCGTTGGGTCAAGGATTATAAATAGAAATAACCAAATTATAAAATATATAGGTGAATTATTCCATAAATGTTTTTATTAAATTAATATTTTAAATGTAAATTAATTGTTTTTATTTGGACAAGAATGAAAATAAAAGCATTTTATGCTTAAAAAGAAATTTATTACTTTTTTTGTGTGGATATTATAATTAATTTATAAAAATTATTTGAAATTTATTTTATAAATAGATATTATTTATTAAATCATCATTCCCTAATAGCATTATGATAAATTTGTGAGATTTTTCAGAAAATATTAAATGTTTAGTGAATATTGAAAAAACAATTTATGCTCATCATTCATTAATTTTATTTAAGTTAATAATAAAAAAGAAATTTTATTATTTTGATTTTTTTTATTATGAAATAGAAGATGATATCTTAATAAACAAAATCAAAATGATTCCATAGGAATCAAGGATATATATGATTTTGATATAAGATCATTTTTATTCCTAAAACATATTTTTTTATAAACAATTCTTGATGTGTTATGAAAATTAAATGAAACTTTATTTCTTCCAATTATTGGAAATGAATAATGAAAATGAATTTAATATTTAGAATGAGTATGTTACAATTTTATAAATAGTTCAATTTCATTTTTGTTCATAATGAATGGAAATAAAGGTAAAAGTTTATCTCTATAGAATTGGGTGAAAACATGTTTATTAATGTTAAAATTATGGTATGAGGACCCCAAATCAACCAAAAACGTGCATTTATTTCATTTCATGACATTAATTCAAAATAATTACATCTAAATTTCAATTATATTTAACATAAAAATAATTTTACTATGATAATGAAATTATTTCATCATTATGTAATGACAAAATAAAAAATGCAACTCCAATTCATTTAATTTCTATAATATGCTTTCATAGGAATACAAATATTTTATGAATAGATAAAAACATTTATTTTGAATCGAAATAAAAAAATTATGATATTTGTTTTTAAAATTTTGGGTACTGGTATAATTAACTAAAATGTTTATTCAACGCTTATGTAGCCCCTCTGCAAGTGAGTAAAAAATCAATAAAAATATAATGAAATTATTAAATTTGGGATTTTAGATATGTTAATATATTTTAATTTTAAAAAAAATTAATTTTATAGAATGTTTTAATCATTCTAATAAGAACTCCATGTTAATCATGATGTTTTAAAGTCATGTATTTTTTATATTCACGATAATTACTTTATGTTTATTTTATGTTAAATAAATTTAATTATTTTCTTAATTATAATAATTTTTTATATTTTTTTCAATATAATGGTAAATTTACTATAATATAAACCCTTTTAAAAAATCTAATTTGGAATTGTATTATTAACCATTGATGGCTATGTATTTTGTTACTATTATAAGGGTTAAAAGGAATAATTAAGGGTTATACAAAAAATATTACAGTTAAAATAAGAAAAAAAATCATGTTAATACTATTGGATGAATATATTTGAAGACAATATCATCCAAAAACTGAATTGGATCTAGTTTTCAACAATAATTAAATAAATGTTTCAATATATTATTTTAATAATTAGAATAATTTCAAATGTGTCACATGCTGCTCATATAAAAGGGAACCATGACCCCTCTCTTTCTCACACATCATGTTATCTTTAGTCTAGAAAATATATACATAAAACAACTTCCAACACTCATTATAAACTTCCTGGTTTTTTATTTATTCCACTAAGAACAACCTAAGATGGTTTAAGGTAAAATCTAATCGACAGTTTACAAAGAAGATGTATAAATCATACTGTAGTTCTTTAATTTTATTTCTTCTTCATCATCCTTCAACGGTATAATTTTATTAATGATACAATAATATAATTATGTTCCATATATTTAAATATTATTCTGATTATTTCATAACACATATTCATCTTATTTTTCGTATTATGGTAAATAAAAACATTGCTCATGCATATGAGAGGACTACCACCTCCTTGAAGTGATGTGTTTCATTTTTCATCACCACCAATAAAGGATAGTTATTATGAGGTATTTAGTGAATTTAAATTATAATAATATAATAATTATTATTATTAAAATATGAAATATTTCTTAGCACCATACCGATCTAATTATTGTAAAATGACTACTTCAATCATGCATACATGTGGACTACCACATTCACCAAGTAATGTGATTTGTTTCTCTGGTATTAATTTAATTAATTATTCAAAATTAATATTTTGTGTTTATAAAATTATAATTATTTCACGATTATTATTATGGATATTTTGAAACCTTAATTATGTTTCAAGGACTAGAACCATTGATCTGGAACTTGTATGCAAAATGGAAAAAATAACACTCCTGATAATGATGATGTTAGTTAAGTATTGAAAATTATAAGGTGATATAATGTTATAAAATAATCATATATTTTATTTTAAAATTTATTATTATTATATTAAATATATATTATATGTTTAAATTTATTAAATATGTGTTTAAGAGTTCATATGAATGACGTTTAACACGTAGAATTTGTTATTTATTATCATTTTCACTTCTACAAGACATAATTATGTTATGATTATAATTTCGTTTTTCTAGTGTATATAACATCCATTGAATATATTATATCATGAATAAATAATTTTTTATAGTATTTAATGATCTTATTCATTGTTTACACTTTTAATGGGGTTTATTCAAAAGTAATTAAATCCATAAGGGATTTATGTTATAATATTATTTCTTTTCAATATTTTCATCTTATATTTCCATTAAGATAATTATATATATGTTATTCATTAAACCCCATATATTTTTTTCTCAAGTATTTATTTTATTAAATTCATTTAACATTATCATTTTATCTATTTTAAAATTAACATGATCTGGTAAATGTTTTTATGAGAATATGAAATTATTTCCTCTTTGGTCGACGATTTTTTTTCTTTTCCCGTTTTAATTAAAATTATTTAAAGAATATTATTTTATATAAAAAATATTATTTAAAATTATTTAACTATATTTTAAATTATGTTAAATAATTTAAAATTAATTGTCTTGCAGTTTTCCAAACAAGGTACTTTTGGTCTTTAAAATAATTTCTTAAAATGAATCCTTATTTTTAACATTTACGAAATGAATGAAATTTTCCATGGTCACAATATTTTATTAACTAGAATATTATTTTTAACATTTACCTATTTATTATAAAAGATTTTTTTTTTCAAAATATATGGTGTATTTTTATTTTTATTTTTTTAAATAATAGGGAAATATTTTATTAAAGGAATAAAACTAATTTTTGGAAATGATATATAACATTTACTTTCCAAAAAAGGTACAAATGCATTATAGAAATAACTTTTTTACTTTTCAATTCCATTTTTCTCTATATCTATAAAAATATATTCATTTATTTATAACCCTTACTTCTGAATATTATAAGGTCTTCTTTTAATATTTTTTGATTTTTTGATTATATCATATTCATGAAAATTAACATTAGTTTTATCATGTTATATATCACTCTATATTATTTGATTGGATGTTATTTTTATCCACCATTAATATATTATAATTATCATGGGCCCTTTCTTCTATAATTATGTTGTCTTAATAGTATACCATTTCTTTATATGGTTTCTATTAATAGATTTTTATCACAAATGTTATCTCATTTACTAAAGAAATAATGATATTTTTTATTTTCATTTAAATATAGATAATTTTAGATTTATATGGTATTTTGATAATGAATTGTTTTGATCATTTAATATATGTAGAATTCATTGGACATGAAACTGATGAGAGGACCTAGTTATAAATATTTCAAGGAAAAATTTACTGTTCCCATAAGACTAAACATGTGAACAAATTAGTTGGATAAATATTGTGTGCATACATATATAATGAATGTGAATTGGATATGGAAATTTTGGTAAAATTAATGATAAATTGTTTATATCCTTAATGGATAGATTATGGTTATTCAAATTTATGAATGTATTTTATTATGTATTTAGTTATCATTATTGTAACACCCAAGAATTTTATGAGAAATATTTTGTTTTTATGTTATATAAATCATCAAAGGAATCTTCCACTACACACAACACTAGCTTGGGTTGCTTTACACGCAATCGCGACCTTCCTTGATAGCTTGCGTCGTACGCAATACCGAGTTTCACTAAACAACGATATGCTATTAAAATATTATTAAAACTAGCCGTTATGAATATTAATAACCACTTTTTGAAATTTTGTAAATTTTATTTTTCAAAATTGACTTCATTTTTGGATTCGGAATATCGAAATTTTCCTAGGGTGAAATTTTGGTATTTTTCTGAAAACTTTCAATTTTTGATGAATAGTGAAAAAACTGGGTTACTATTTAAAAACCGACTTTTTATTTAAATAATTATTTATTTTATTTAAATTTATTTTAGGTCAAAATTGATACATAATACCTATATAAGTTCAATGTAATTCATTTGAGTAATTTTATAATAATTTTAGATATATAAAAATTGTATTGAACTTTTCACCGTCTTTTACCCACCTCCTAGAAGAATTTGCAAATTTACATAAAACTTAATTTTACCACTTCTGTGAGTGGAATTTCAAAAATCTGAGAGACACGGTTGATGTTAGTAAGTAAAATGTGGTTCAATGAGATGAAAATATTTTTTGGTGAATAGTAACTTTTTACTTTTATTTACCACGGTTAAAAGTAAATAGGGTAATTAAGAGTAAATATGATATTATTATTATCCTAAAACATGTCCTAATTCTTTTGGATAAGTGTAATTCGACCAAAAACAACCTTAGGAATAAAATATGACCATTTAGGCCCACTTGGATTAGATTACGACATTTATTATTAATTTATTTAAATAAGGGTTAAAATAGTTAAAATCAAAGTTTAATAAGTAAATCATTTTTAATATAGAGTTATACATAAGATAAATTCGACTATAAATATTCATTAGAAATCTAAAATGATTTCCTACATAATTGTATTTTATTTGTAATTTTTAGACATTAAATAATTTAATTTATTTATGACACAAAGATGATGCAGTAATTATCTTATTAATGAAATATTGACATAATTGATGTTATAAATAACAAAATAAATGTAATTTAAGACTTTTTATGAATTCCAATAATTTTCTATGTTAATATGACATGTTATTATTTATTTAATTAACTTTTTTAGAACTAATATTTCTGTTATGATTTTCACAAAAATAAATTACCAAATAGTATCAAAATTGACATAAAATAGTTTTTAAAACAAATATTATATTATTAATTGTTATTTTATTCTTAAAAATCTAAGGTTCGGCCAAATGACTTAGATAAAGTTATATATATTAATAATAAACAACTTGGGGTTATTTTGGCTTGTTATAGTAATTTTATTAACCTTATAGTGTAAGAACACAAAAAGACAGAGTAAAAGTAAAATTATTTAACTTAAAGTTAAATCTAAATGATAAGGTTAAAATAGGAACCTAAACTTGTCTAAATTATATTTTATGAGAGGATTTAGACCCATACCCACCTTAGATTCTAAAAAAATAAATTTGGAGCTATTTAAAACCGAATATGACTTTATAAAAAAATAATATTTTTAGTTTCTCCAAAGGTGCCCCTCTCCTCCCTTATTAAAGGAAACCTCCTCCCTCTCTTCCTCACACCACTTTGAGCCTTCAAGATCGGAAAACCCCTGCCAAATTCTCTTCTCCACTTCCCTAGAAACATCCTAGAGGTCCTTTTCTTCTTCAAAGACAAATTTTATTGCCCCAAAAGGAGGTCTCAAAGAGGCACTTCAAAGAAGAGGTAATGTCCGTTACCGATTCTTTCAACTTTATTTCTTCTTCCACTTATTATTCTTTAGTTGTTTCATTATGAAGTAATAACATCAGTATCACTCATATACTGATATTTTATTATAAGTATGAAACAACCCAATTTCACTATATATCCATCCTATGAAAAATGAAATCACCGCGCGTGCGTACGTATGGAATACCGTCTCCACGCCATGGTGTATTCTATTTTCCACCACCACCTTACTTGGATGGGTATAATGGTGTAAATAATAACTATAAATTATTATTTTAAAGTGATATTGATTCTGAAATAGTATACATACACTCCATTACAATTTCACGATCATGGGAATGATATCATCGCTCGTGTGTACGTACGGAATACCGTCTCCACGATGTGATGCGACTCGTTCTACATGATCTTCATTGCATAATGATTATATAAATGAATTGAATGAATGAATATGATATATATATATTACAATAATACCATTCTGGAAATGAGGTATCTATAACCCAAAAAGAATAATAAGAATTTATTCGACAAAACACGCATAAGAACAAAAAGCAATAAACACCTGAATAACAAGTAACAATGAAATATTACTAATAAGAAGCTAAGAATATGACCATATATGATATCATAACAATGAGTATTATTCTGGAATAAGTCAATGACATTATTCAAATCATTATACAGGAGGTTCGGACACTTACGAAGCAAATCGGACCTAAGGTAAGGGAAAATCTCGCAATCTCAATTTTTATCTGAGATTGTTTATACTTCAGAATTTACTGGGGAATATTTATCATCCACATCCATGTTTCCTCAATATGTAATATTTATACCCTTATACAATATTTTATATCCAATTTTACCTTTTGGTGAGTTTTTATTAAAAGATATGAAAGGAATCTTTTGTCATTTTTCGTACGAGGCACTTTTTGACTTTTCCGACAAAAGTACGAGAAGAATGTTTTTTTAACTTATACGGAATGAATGAATTTTTAAAACATTATTTCCAAGAAGATTCCTTTACAAGTTTTCAAGTTTATTTTTAATCAACTTCTTTTAGTTTAAAATTGTATGACATGTTATGAAAGGAAAAATGTTTTTGAGGTAGAAAGGATATTTTCCTCAAGAATGGAGTTCAAGTGTTTTATCAAAATTATTTTCCATCTAAGATAATAAAGGGTTCTGTTTCTATACCTATTATTACATTGATTTGATTATGTTGTGATGGAATTATTTTTATGAATTCCTTTATCTTATATGAATTGTTTTATGATGTCATGATGTTTAAGAATCCCATTTTTATTACATGGGTTATACTATGATGTATGGTTTATGATTTTGTGGCACACATAAGAATGGTATCATTATGAGATGGGTGGGACCTATATCTCCCTCCAATTCATTGGGTAAAGATTTTATATCTCATCAGATAGACATGGCTAGAACGGCAGGTTAAACTGGTTCAGTGAAACAGGACTGAAACGAGGAATGAACTCGGTTCAGAAATGGACTTTGTCCACTAAGATAGTCTTGGAAATGAGTCTTGACTAATAAGAAATGATCCTATATGATTATGTGTGTATACCACAAATCTTCATGTTTTAAGTTATGATTATTGTGATTACATTTCACTACCATGATTTATCCCATGTTATGAAATTATGATCTCTTTTGCAGGGTAAGATTTCCAAATTGTTATGTTCTTATGAATATAATGTGATTGATTTTTCTTTTGTTTACCCTTACTGAGCATTTGAGCTCACCCTTTTGTATGTTTTCTTTCCCTCAGGTCAGGAAGAAGGTTATCAAGTAGTATATGCCAAAAGGGACTCTAGATATGATGAAATAAATGGGAGAAAATGTAGATGATTTATGAACCAGTTGTTTATGATTACCAGTTTCTAAAGACACTATACCTATACGTTCCTTTCATGGTTTTGTTATATGTTGTAATAAGTGTGCTCAATTTTGAAGTATTAACAATGTATGTAAATTATGGGTCGTTATAGTTGGTATCAGAGGAAAGGTATAGTCAACCTTTGGAAACTAGGATGTGAAATCCTTAGTAAGAATCATAAGGATAAGTCTAAGCATAGAACACAATCTTAGTGTTTTAGAAATTTCCCTGAATAACCTAAGATAAGACCTTAAGTGTGAAATTTTATTCTTGATTATGTGGTTTTCCTATTATAATTAGTGTTGCTCACACTATTCTTCTTGGTTTTAGTCAATGGCTGGAACTCGAAGGAACCGTGTTAATGCGGAATGCGACAGGAAATGCAATGATTTTCCCCATGAGCAACCAAACGTTATGGGAGTTGGAATACAAAATCTTGTAACCATGCTCACACAACTTTCTCAAGCTATGAATCATAAAGGACTTCCAAATGAGAAAAGGAAGGAGCAACATTCTGTTGAATCCTTCTTGAGGTAGCGTCCATCTTCATTCAGCAGGTCTACTGATCCATTAGTTGTTGAATAATGGATTAGTACTACTAAAAAGATATTTTCAATTATTAAATGTTCTGAACATGATAAAGTCATATTATTAGTGTAACGTTTGGAAGGTGATACTGATAAATGGTGGAATCTTATCAAGAATACGAGGAAAAGAGATGAAATTGAGTCCATGGAAGGGGATGAGTTCAAGAACTTATTTTTCAATAAGTACTTCCCTCATATTCTTCAAACAAATACGGAGAAGGAGTTTCTTGAACTAAAGCAAAAGGTTTATGAATCTGTTGGTACCTACGAATCAAATTTTACAAGACTTGCAAGGTATGCTTCTGGTATTATTATCCAACCTGAGAGTAAGATCCATCGATTCTTTAGTGGCTTAAAACCAAGTCTTCGAAGGGAGTTAGCCATAACTGACTTCAATAGCTACGAGGAAATCGTTTGATTTTCTCTCAAAGTTGAGATAGAGATTGGAGTAACCCATCAGCCATATGGGTTTGATAAGAAGAGGAAAATGGAATTCAAAGGAAAATATAAAGAGCAAACTGAAAAGAAGATGAGTTTTCCCTTATGCTCAAAGTGTGGAAAGAAACATGGAGGGAATTTTCTTAAAGGGACAAGTAAATATTTCAAATGTGAAAAGGAAGGTCATTGGGCATTTGAATGCTGCAATGATGGGAAGAAAATGTCTAGTGATGCGAACAAAGAAAAGGCTACACAGAGTGCACCTCTTACACTTCAATGTTACAAGTGCAAGGAGATGAGGCATTATGCAAATCAATGCCCAAATCCAAGGGTTGATGATGATGGTCGACGTCAACAAACTCTTAAGGATAAAGACAAAGGAAAGTCACATTCAATTTCTATCAGCGATGTGGAGTATGATAACGAAGTGGTGAAAGGTACACTTACCATCTACTCTAAAGTAGAAAATGATTTATTTGATTCTGGATCCACCCACTCTTTTATTTTTGAAGAATTTTCTAAGGGTATCACCATATTACCTCAACAATTAGATGTTGAGTTAGCTGTGACAACCCCTAATGGCACAACAGTTGCATCAAAAGTTTATAATTCTTCTCCGATTGAATTTTGTGGGAAAGTGCTTCCTGCAAATCTTGTGATCCTTCCTATAGTGGAATTTGATGTGATTCTTGGCATGGATTGGATTTCTCTATATGGAGCACATATCAATTTCCAAATAAGGGAAGTCACATTTCATATTCCAGATCAATCTATGATCGTCTATCGATGCAAGGATGAACATAACCTTACAGTGGAAATTTATTCCATCTTATGGGTCTTGATTCCACTAAATGAAGGTTATTTATCTCAAATGGTTGGTGAGAAACTCATGATTAAGAATATTCCCATTGTATGGGAGTTTGAGTATGTCTTTCTAGAGGAATTGTCGGGTCTTCAACCAAATCGTGAAGTTGAGTTTTCAATAGAACTCGTACCGGGTGCTTTACCTATTTCAAAGACACCTTATAGAATGGCCCCAATTGAGTTGTAGGAATTGAAGAAGCAACTCCAATAGAATCTTGATAAGAGATTAATACGCCCTAGTGCGTCACCTTGGGGAGAACCTGTTCTGTTTGTTAAGAAGAAATATGGATCAATGAGACTCTGCATTGATTATCAAGAACTTAACAAGATCACTATCAAGAACAAATATCCTCTCTCGCGCATTGATGACTTATTTGACCAACTACGCGGAGCTCAATACTTTTCCAAGATTGATCTTCGTTCAAGGTATCATCAATTAAGGGTAAAAAGGGAGGATATACCAAATATGGATTTCCGTACAAGGTATGGACACTATGAATTTATAGTGATGCAATTTGGTCTTACTAATGCCCCTGCTATCTTCATGGATCTGATGAATAGAGTCTTTAGAGACTATCTTGATCAGTTTGTGGTAGTCTTTATAGACGATATTCTTGTATATTCAAAGATCAAGGAAGAACATGAAAATCACTTGATAATTATATTTAAGACCCTGAAAAAGGATAATCTTTATGCCAAATTTACCAAGTGTGAATTTTGGCTTCAAAAAGTTTCATTTTTGGGTCACATAATCTCAAAAGAGGGGATATCTGTGGATCCAGCAAAAACAGAAGTTATCAAAAGATGGTTGAGACCAACAACAGTAACTAAGATCCTAATTTTTCTTGGTTTGGCTGGATATTATCGATGTTTTGTGAAATATTTCTCACGATTATCTAATCCACTCACCAAGTTGACTCGGAAAGGAGTTAAGTTTGTTTGGACGGAGGAATGTGAAGAGAATTTCAAGGAGTTGAAAAGAAGGTTATCCAGTGCACCTGTACTCACACTTCCTTGTAGTAGAGAAAGGTTTGTGATCTACAGTGATGCATCCAAGAATGGATTGGGGTGTGTTCTCATGCAAAATGATATGGTGATAGCTTATGCCTCACGATAGTTGAAAATCCATGAGCAAAATTACCCAACTCATGATTTGGAGTTAGCTGCGGTAATCTTTGCATTAAAGATTTGGAGGCATTATCTTTATGGAGAAAGGTGTGGCATTTATAATGATCATAAAAGTTTAAAGTATATTTTCACAAAAAAGGAGCTGAATATGCGCCAAAGAAGATGGCTGGAGCTGATTAAGGATTACGACTGCTTAATCCATTACCACCCTGGGAAAGCAAACAAGGTGGCAGATGTATTAAGTCAACAAGACCATGCCAGTTTATCCATGATGAGGATCACAAAAGATCCAATATTTATGGATTTACAAAGGATGGATCTTGGAATTATAATGTAAGGGGGAAAATCTTATCTTTCTCAAATGAATGTTCAACCATCTATACATGTGAAGATTAAAGAGGCACAGAAATAAGATGTAGAGTTACAAAAGAAGGTGAGAAATGTTCCTGAATTCAACCTTGATTGTGATGGGATAATAAAGTTCAGGAATTCGGTTTGTGTTCCTCCCATCCCCGAATTAAAGAAGGATCTGTTGGATGAGGCTCATAGTTCTTCATTCTCTATTCATCCTGGAAGCATGAAGATGTATAGGGACCTAAAAGAGTACTTCTGGTGGGATGGAATGAAAAGAGATGTTGCTGAATATGTCTCTCGATGCTTGGTTTGTCAGCAAGTTAAATATGAGAGACAGAAGTCTAAGGGAATGTTACAACCATTACCCATACCTGAATGGAAATGGGAAAACATCACTATGGACTTTGTCACCAGACTTCCTAAAACATCCAAAGGCAATAATGTTATATGGGTCATAGTTGATTGTCTTACAAAGTCTGCACACTTCATTGCTATTAGAGAGGATTTATCTCTGGATCATCTTTCCAGGATATATGTAAAGGAAGTGGTAAGATTTCATAGAGTACCACTTTATATTATATCTGATCGGGATCCGAGGTTTACCTCAATGTTCTGGAGAAGTCTTCAGCATACTATGGATACAGAGTTGAGTTTCAGCACTACTTATCATCCTCATACATACAGTCAGTCTGAGAGGATGATTCAAACTCTAGAAGATATGTTGAGAGCTTGCTCTATGGATTTCAAAGGTGGTTGGGATCAACACCTACCTTTGGTGGAATTTTCTTATAATAATAGCTTTTACTCCAGTATTCAGATGGCTCCTTATGATTCTCTCTATGGAAAGAAATGCAGGACTCCAACTTGTTGGGATAAAGTTGGGGAAAGAAATCTATTAGGACTTGCTCTTGTTGATGAGATGGCAGAAAAGGTCCGATCTATTCAACAACACATAAGAGCAGCTCAGAGTTGACAAAAAAGTTATGCCGACAACCGACGAAAAGACATAGAGTTTGAAGTGGGTGATAAAGTGTTCTTACAAATATCTCCTTGAAGAGAGTAATGAGATTTGGAAAGAAGGGAAAGCTGAGCCCCAGGTAAATCGGTCATTTCGAAATACTAAATCGTGTTGGGAAGGTAGCTTACCGATTGGAGCTTCCACCGAATCTCTCTCAAGTTCATGATGTGTTCCATGTATCTCTCCTGATAAAGTACATACCTGATCCTTCACATGTACGCAGCTCAGAAGTTGTACCGTTGGAACAAGATATTTCTTATGAAGAACAGCCGATAGAGATTCTCGATCGTAGTGAAAAATTCCTACGGAACAATACCACTCGCTTGGTGAAATTTTTATGGAGGAACCACTAATTAGAAGAAGCTTCATGGGAGCTTGAGGATATTATGAGGGAGAGGTATCCTCATCTGCTTGTTACAAAGTGACGAATTTCGAGGGCAAAATTCATTTTAAGGGGGTAGAATGTAACACCCGAGACATTTTTGAGAAATATTTTGTTTTTATGTTATATAAATCATCAAAGGAATCTTTCACTACACACAACACTAGCTTGGCTTTATTTACACGCAATCACGACCTTCCTCTATAGCATGCGTCGTACACAATACCGAGTTTCACTAAACAACGATATGCTATTAAAATATTATTAAAACTAGCTGTTATGAATAGTAAAACCCACTTTTTGAAATTTTGTAAATTTCATTATTCAAAATTGACTTCATTTTTTGGATTCAGAATATTGAAATTTTCCTTGGGTGAAATTTTGGTATTTTTCTGAAAACTTTCAATTTTTGATGAATAGTGAAAACACTGGGTTACTATTTAAAAATAGACTTTTTATTTAAATATATTTTAGGTCAAAAATGATACATAATACCTATATAATTTCAATATAATTCATTGGAGTAATTTTATAATAATTTTAGATATATAAAAATTTTATTGAACTTTTCACCGTCTTTTACCCACCTCCTAGGAGAATTTGTAAATTTACATAAAACTTAATTTTACCGCTTCTGTGAGTGGAATTTCAAAAATCCTAGACACACGGTTGATGTCAGTAAGTAAAATGTGGTTCAATGAGATGAAAATAATTTTTGGTGAATAGTAACTTTTTACTTTTATTTACCACGGCTAAAAGTAAATAGGGTAATTAAGAGTAAAAATGATATTATTATTACCCTAACACATGTCCTAATTCTATTGGATAAGTGTAATTCGACCAAAAACAACCTTAGGAATAAAATATGACCATTTAGGCCCACTTGGATTAGATTAGGACATTTATTATTAATTTATTTAAAGAACGATTAAAATTGTTAAAATCAAAGTTTAATAAGTAAATCATTTTTACTATAGTGTTATACATAAGATAAATTCGACTATAAATATTCATTATAAATATAAAAATATTTCCTACATAATGGTATTTTATTTGTAATTTTTAGACATTAAATAATTTAATTTATTTATGACATAAAGATGATGCAGTAATTATCTTATTAATGAAATATTGACATAATTGATGTTATAAATACCCAAATAAATGTAATTTGAGACTTTTTATGAATTCTAATAATTTTATATGTTAATATTACATGTTATTATTGATTTAATTCTCTTTTTTCTAACTAATCTTTCTGTTATTATTTTCACAAAAATCAATTACGAAATAGTATCAAAATTGACATAAAATAGTTTTTAAAAGAAATATTATATTATTAATTGTTATTTTATTCCTAAAAATATAAGGTTCGGCCAAATGACTTATATAAGGTTATATATATTAATAATAAACAACTTGGGGTTCGTTTGGCTTGTTATAGTAAGTTTATTAACCTTATAGTATAAGAACACAAAAAGACACGGTAAAAGTAAAATTAATTAAATTAAAGTTAAATCTAAATGATAAGGTTAAAATGGGAACCTAAAATTGTCTAAATTATATTGGATGAGAGGATTTAGACCCATACCCACCTTATATTATAAATAAATCAATTTGGATCTATTTAAAACCCAATATGACTTTATAATAAAATAATATTTTTAGTTTTTCCAAAGGTGCCCCTCTCCTCCCTTATAAAAGGGAACCTCCTCCCTCTATTCCTCACACAAATTTGAGCCTTAAAGCTCAGCCAAACCCTGAAAAATTCTCTTCTCCACTTCCCTAGAAAAATACTAGAGGTCCTGGTCTTCTTCAAGGACAAATTTTAGTGCCCTAAAAGGAGTTCTCCAAGTGGCGCTTCAAATAAGAGGTAATGTCCGTTACCGATTCTTTCAACTGTATTTATTCTTCCACTTCTTCTTCTTTAGTTGTTTCATTATGAAGTAATAACATAAGTATCACTCATATACTGATATATTATTATAAGTATGAAACAACCCTATTTCACCATATATCCATCCTACGGAAAACGAAATCGTCGTGCGTGCATACGTACGGAATACCGTCTCCATGCCGTGGTGTAATCTATTTTCCACCACCACCTTAATTGGATGGGTATAATGGTGTAAATAATAACTATAAATTATTATTGTAAATTGATATTGATTATGAAATAGTATACATACACTCCATTACAATTTCACGATCATGGGAACGATACCATCGCTCGTGCGTACGTACGGAATACCGTCTCCACGATGTGATGTGACTCGTCCTACATGATCTTCATTGCATAATGATTATATAAATGAATTGAATGAATTAATATTATATATATTACACTAATAACATTATGGAAATGAGGTATCTATAACCCAAAAATAATAATAAGAATATATTCGACAAAACACGCATAAGAACAAAAAGCAATAAACACCTGAATAACAAGTAACAATGAAATATTACTAATAAGAAGCTAAGAATATGACCATATATGATATCATAACAATGAGTATGATTATTTAATAAGTCAATGACATTATTTAAATCATTATACAGGAGTTTCAGACACTTACGAAGCAAATCGGACCTAAGGTAAGGGAAAATCTCGCAATCTCAATTTTTATCTGAGATTCTTTATACTTCAGAATTTACTGGGGAATATTTATCATCCACATCCATGTTTCCTCAATATGTAATATTTATACCCTTATAAAATATTTTATATCCAATTTTACCCTTCAGTGAGTTTTTAGTAAAAGATATGAAAGGAATCTTTTGTCGTTTTTCGTACGAGGTACTTTTTGAATTTTTCGACAAAAGAACGAGAAGAATGTTTTTTTTAACTTATACGAAATGAATGGATTTTTAAAACATTATTTCCAAGAAGATTCCTTTACAAGTTTTGAAGTTTATTTTTAATCAACTTATTTTAGTTTAAAATTGTATGACATGTTATGAAAGGAAAAATGTTTTTGAGGTAGAAAAGATATTTTCCTCAAGAATGGAGTTCAAGTGTTTAATAAAAATTATTTTCCATCTAAGATAATAAAGGGTTATGTTTCTATCCCTATTATTAAATTGATTTTATTATGTTGTGATGGAATTATTTTTATGAATTCCTTTATCTTATATGAATTGTTTTATGATGTCACGATGTTTACGAATCCCATTTTTATTACATGGGTTATGCTATGATGTATAGTTTATGATTTTGTGGCACACATAAGAATAGTATCATTATGAGATGGGTGGGACCTATATCTCCCTCCAATGCATTGGGTAAAGATTTTATATCTCATGAGATAGACATGTCTAGAACGGTAGGTTAAACCGGTTCAGTGAAACAGGACTGAAATGAGGAATGAACTCGGTTCAGAAATGGACTTTGTCCACTAAGATAGTCTTGGCAATGAGTATTGACTAATAAGAAATGATTCTCTATGATTATGTGTGTATGCCAAAAAGCTTCATGTTTTAAGTTATGATTATTGTGATTACATTTCACTACCATGATTTATCCCATGTTATGAAATTATGATCTCTTTTGTAGGGTAAGATTTTCTAATTGTTATGTTCTTATGAATATGATGTGATTGATTTTTCTTTTGTTTACCCTTACTGAGCATTTGAGCTCACCCTTTTTTATGTTTTCTTTACCTTAGGTCAAGAACAAGGTTATTAAGTAGGATATGCCAAAAGGTACTCTAGATATGATGAAATAAATGGGAGACAATGTAGACGATTTATGAACCAGTTGTTTATGTTTCCCAGTTTCTAAAGACACTATACCTATACGGTCCTTTCATGGTTTTGTTATATGTTGTAATAAGTGTGCTCAATTTTGAAGTATTAACAATGTATGTAAAGTATGGGTAATTATAATTATCCTCAATATCTCAACATTTATATCTCTTATGTATTTACATTAAAATTTATCTATTTATTGAAAAGTATTTAATATTGATTATCCAATATTTAATATTAATTATACGCCTGATAGAATTTGTTTTACATTTTCCTATAATAATTAGTATTGATCACCCTGCATTGTGTTTTCTTTTCCTTCTGATGTAAATATTGAATCATTGAATGACAATAATTTTTTTAATTCAATATTTTATTTTTCCAATGTAAAATGGAATTAATTTGTGTGTTTAATATCCTATTAAATTTAAACTGATTGATTCTACATTATGTTATCCCCTTTGTATTATACCAATATAATATGGAAGCACTATATCTTGGTTAATCATGTTTGAAATTCTAAAAATAAAACTATCTTTCCGGATTATAATAAAAAATTTCAATATTGTAAAGTGATAAATAAAAAAATATTATAAAAAACTATATAAAAAATATATAAAAAATTCATGACTTAAAAAGCTTCAAAACATGTTTTAAGATACCACTAAAATAAAATATATATTATTAAAGGAATAATCCTTGTGTATAAAAATATTATGGAATATTTTCAAAATAAATGAATAGTATAACCTCTAAAATTGAATAAAACGCCTCCTAAAAAAATTCTAGAAATTAATATTTTCGTCATATTAAGCTGATTTTTCTAAAAAAAAATAGATATCATGGGGTGTAGTAATAATATTATCCTAGTAATTATCTATAGATATAAATTTTAGAACTATATTTCATTTTTTACATTATCTACAAGAATGTGAAATATGGTATCCATATTTTTATTCATAGAGTGTAGTAATGAAATATTATAAATTATAGTAGCATAAATACTTTCACAATATATAGGAATACATTTGAAAAAAGAGAATGTATTTTATTAATCCATAATTACAAATCCTAACTATAGTAAATAATTCATTATTTAGTGTAGTCTATAAAATTACTAAAAAGTATTTTTCATTTAAACCCAAGAAAATAAAAAATCTTAATGTAAATAGGACATACCTACTATTAATTTTCTAACTATCTTGTATCCGTTAATAATATAATAACAATAACTGGTCAAATCAAGTTAATTTTTATAATGGTAAAATAAATAATATATATAAATATCAATTACCATATATTTCAATCATTTTACAATACTTTAGTGTCATTTATTATGATTACTTTGACATCTAACAAACATTAAAATATAAGAAAAATCATATCAAACCATGAAATAGTAAAATATAATTAATTACCAACCATTATCCTAAAATATTAAACATCAATAAATGTTCTATATTTATCTATTTATAATTTAAATTTTGTACCCATCAGTTTGTTCACATGTTTAGTTGAGTCTAATTAAAATATTTTAACCAAATCCCTAACATTCATAGATTGAACGAGATATAGACAATCATTTCCATGAAATCATTTAAGAACATGTTCATCAATAATGTTCCTAAATATATATTTAAATCCAATAATTTGGAATTCATTTACTAGAACAACTAAATACCATATATTATTTGTATCATATTGATTTAGATCATCTTTAATAGTTAATATTTATTAAGTATCATTTAAATATTCATCAATTTTTTCTGGGAAAAAAGCATTATAATGAAAAAAGTTTATTGTAGATCTCCTTACTTGAATGTTTTAATAAAAATTTATGATTATATGTTCAATTTCATGATCATTATGAGTTTTCTAACTACTATGATCAATATGATAAAGTGTTTTTTTCATATACCCCCTTAATAGATGAATTAGATATACTAATTTATTTATCCCTAAAATTAATTTATCTAAGATTCAAAAAAAAATTAATTTAAATTAGTGTTCTTCACTTTCAATAAACTTTTATAAAACATAATATGAAATGTTTTTTTCAAAATACAATGTTCATTAATTATAAACCCTTAAATACTTTCTTAAAAATGAATATCCTAATAAAATTTCTTCTATATATTTTTTCATTATATTTATGATAGATTCATTTTTATTAAAAATAAAACTTCACAACCATATACTATATAATAAATAATCATAGCTTTTCTTCCCTTTAAAATTTCATTTTTAATCTTTATAAATACTATTCTTAAAATAATTCTATCTGAAATGTAAAAAAAATAATTTACTTTTTAAACCAAATTTATTTTTTAAATTATATACAATTAACATAGTCATAGTAATTTTTGGAATACTTTTATTTTATCTCTCCACAACACCATTTTTTGTGATATAATAAAAGAAAAAAAAATCTGAAAATAATAATTTTCACTAAATACATATTGAAATTAAAAATTTAATAATTATAAAACTATATCACTTTCATTGTGAATAATCATGAAACTTTTTTCATTTTGAACTATCTTAAAATAAATAATGAATTTAGAAAATATCTCAAATTTGGGTGCAAGAAAGTAAACCCATAAAAATCAATTAAAATCGTCAAAAATAAATAAAACATTATTATTTTCAACTAGTCTAGAAGGAATAATATAGACCAATAAATCAAAATGAAAATTTTTAGGAGGACTTATAATGATTACGTATTTTATAGTTTTGAAAGATCCATTTTGTTTTTCACTTTTCAAACATGTGTCACAAGCAGATGCATAGACCTATATAAAGATTTTTCTCTATTGAATAGTCTTATTCTTGGAAACCTTGTGTTGTTACTTGATATTATAATAACCTAATATTATATACCATTAAATGATATCATATTTTATAGAATTTAAACATTTAACATTTTGGTTAGTTAACTCGGTAAAATTTATTTAATAAATATTATCATTTCATTTGTAAAAAATAACTCAAAAACATCCATTATAACCATATAAATATCATATTGAAATTTAAATATCATTACATCATCGAAAATATTTTATAAAAATTATTAATTAATCATAGAAACATCAAAAAATATATTTTTTGAAATATTTATGAGTTTAAAATTCAATCTTCTCCAATTCCTTTTAATTTTCCTTTGGAATAATAACCAAATGAATCATTTCCCCCACCACGTTTATTAGATGCTAAATTTTTTTGATATCACCATTCATCTGCATTGAACATTAACTATACAAGCACTATATAACCATTTTGAAACATCCATGTCATGTTTCTTAGGAAAATATATTTATTAATTTTTTTATAAACATGAATTCTTGGGTCCAATTTGGTTCAAAAAATAATTTTTTAGAGCTCAAAAAATATCAAAAATATATAGTTATGTAATTTGGATTATAATGATTTATAGGTAAAAACCTCGGTCAAACCAACAGATTATGGAAATATCAATAAAAACACTTTTACATAATGCCTTTAATTTTATATATAAATCATTTAATAGTTTATGTAATTCCATTAGAAATAATAACAAATAAATTTATATAAATTTTTAGTAAATTATTATCCATTTTAAGAAGAATTTGTCTTTAATTTCATATATTTATCCCCAAAATACTATATTGAATTTCATTTCCTTGAAAAAACATGTATAAATCATTTAAAAAAATTAATTTTTAATTTTCATCATATAATTTTTGTTAAAAAATTAATTTAACAACATTTTTTCTATAATCATCACAATACGTATCATAATCACTAGATTAATTATTTTTCATTTCAATAAATTTCAAATAAACACAAAATTTATCATTAGAACATGATCAAATATTTTATTATTTTCTATTTTCTTCATGATGTTTTGTAATTTCAGATTTTGCAGACATTGGATATAATTGAGCCAATTTTGATAATGTATATTATGTTTCATTGGAATCATATTTCCTTAATGTATTGTTTTGTTTAAAAAAATTTATGCTTACTTTTTTTTCTTTTTACATACCATAAATTTTTTTATCTCATGATTGTATTTCTTAATGTCATTATTGACATTATATTCATTAATTTTTTTAAAATCTTATTCAAAAGAATAATAATAAGTAGATCAACATATATGGTTTTATAAGTCCATTAAGAATAGGTTTTTCAATTTAAAAACACATAAATTTTTTAATCTAAGTAGATTCCTCCATATAACCAATTTAACTATAATGTATATGTTCTCTTTCGTTAAATATTTTTATAATTTTTTCCATTCTTTATTTAAAGTTATATGGGTTTGATTTGACCTATAATTATATATATATATAACATAATATCAGAAGTCTCATTATACATAATATTACCTTCCATGTTTCTTTTATGATCAACAATTTGATCATCTGAATTGTATATGCCTTAGTGACCTTTTTTACTTCTTCAATAGGAAACCAGAACAACATGATCTGATTCATTTCATTATAACTCATAATCATTTTATTAAGTAGTAAAATGAATTTTTAATTTAAAATAAAATAATTCACATTTAATATATTCATCATTAACAATATTATTAATTTTAATTCAATTTTTTATAAATATAAAATTCGTTGATATGAGAAATAATATTTTAAATTTTTTAATTTCATCAATTTCATATTTTATATCTTTAAATATGTTAGGTAACTATCATAAATCAATTTGAAACAAAACCAAATTAAATATTGATTTTCTTAAAAAAAACTCATACCATTTACTATAATATTAAATCCATAAAGAATTAGATTAATCATTTTGCCTTCTGAAATTTTAAATTAATGATATTTAACCAAGAATATGCATATCTTAGTTCAAATTATCTTATATAAAGATGGTAGAGTGGGGAAAAGTGGGGTGAATTGACCACTATATTTTTATTAAATAATTACAATGTAAATAGAATTAATTTTTGTAAATAAATAGAAATACACCTATGATATTTTTATCATAATTTAGATAAAACTGATCAAACATATACACTTCACTTCTATCAAATAAAGTGAAAAATGAGTCCCAATAAAATGGAATCTATTATCGTTTATGGGGTGTCACAACCATTTATAAATTTATTTTTAATACTTGGAGGCTCATCCAAGGTTTTTATTTTTAACCGATAAAAGAGTAACCCAGAATAATTCAACTTACAGTGGTAAAATAAACTAAATACTCCATTATCAAAATCAATGAAGAATAAAATCCCATTCTGTTTTAGAGGTTATGAACAACCCACAAGTACCTTTTATAGTGTCTTTATAACATGAAAATAAGTCCTCTTAATGAGTAGAATAAAAAATTCTAAAATCATATAAAATAAGTTAATATTGTATCAAAATAAAACTAGGATGAACACTTGATGTTTAGAATACTGATGTAAATTTGTTACATGAGTAGTATATTATTTCTTGATGATGTTCAAACAAGTGATTGTTAAATGTAGTAATATTAAAAGGATGAAAAAGTGTAATGATTATATCAACCAAGAATAAACCAATTTGAAATGGTTAGGTATTACTCTATATATAGAGATCATTAGAAAATATTTAATTCAAAGATGAAAAATAAATTCCTTATAGACATTGAGTAAACCATTTTAAAAAGAGGAATTTTGAAAATAATTTATAATAGAGAGACACTTCATGTTCCAAAATATTTATTATAGGGAATTCATTATAATTAATTGTAAAAAATATAATATTTCTTGAGTCTGTATTATGTAATGCATGTAATTATGAAATAAATAAACAAATTATATTAAATAAGATTAAATTAACAGAGTAAAACTAGAATACATGACAAAGGAAATAATCAATGGGTTTTGAAAATTTTGTATTTAATTATAATCTTTGAATCAACCTCGGTTAGTACTATGTAATGACAAGCTCCATTAAGATTTTTTATCACTAACTTCCAAACATTTTATGTTTAATACAATTTTAGATCATTTCTATAGGAATTAATTTATCCATTCTCCCTTAGTTTTTCAACAACAACAAAAACCATGGACCATGGCGTGTACTATAATGATGTGGTCCCAGTGGTGCTTATTGATATCACCTATGATCCATTGTGAGAGGAATTGTGATGTGAATACATAAAATTTTCCTTATTGAAGAAGAACATAAAAGTCTAAATTCATTCACCACAACAATTTAAATACATTTAATCACTTTTTTCTTCAATTTTATTTATATAGAAAAAAATAAAACTAAAATGATAAAAAATGACATGGAAACAAACTATTTCCGTATTGTTCAATCCTAAGTACTTTCATATTTTAAATATATTGTGTGGTATGATATCTTTTTATAATTTTAAATCCTTCATTTATCCCAATCAAGAAATACTATGTTTCTACTTTATGTAATGAAACAGAATTAAATGATTTTAAATTAATTTTATATACTGAAAATATAAAAAAATTAATTGTGAATTAATTTTAAAAAGGTAATAAATCAACAAAAACAATAATAAAAGTGAAATATAAAGATAATAATAAAACATATCATATTATTAAACATTTATAATAAATTGTGGAAATTTATGAATTTTAGTATATTTGTATATGTTCATCCCATGTCATATGACTTTGATACATTGATGTGAGTTTTTTTGTTTTTATATGATTTTGAAGTCTATTTTATAGGAAAATGAATTTCATATGACTATATGGATTTTGTTTGAATTTTATTTCAATTTCATAAGGTATAATTCTTTTTTATATAACATCACCAAAATAATTTATGACTCAATAAATTTATACAATACATTTAGTTTTACTTTTATGACCTGTTGAAAACTTATATGGGTTATACACTATTGAAAAAACCATTTTATTTTATATTAATAAAAATTATTATGAATTTAAAAATGGGTTCTTATGACATATAGACATTACCAAAAAACTAAATGTAAGTGTAATTAAAAGTTTATAAAAAAATAATCAATGGATAAAACAATATTGGATATATTTATCTATACTAGGATATATTATAAATATCAAATTATAAAACAAAATTTATATAAAATACTCATTTTAGATTAATTAAATTAATAATATTTAATTATCAAATCATGAAATGGTTTATGGAGCCTCATAATTAGGGTTTTACATGAATTATATCTCTAGATCCCATGTTTTAATAAACCACATGCATTCCACATAGATACCATATATATATATATATAAATTATTTCGTATACTTATTTAGAATCAATGTAGTCAATATAAGGAAAATATATATTTCCCCTTGTATAAAAAATATTATTTTTTGAAAAAATATAGAATACACATTGTGTACTAATAATAGACATGTTGTGAATGTGGAATTCACAAGAATTGATCAATAGAAATTAAAAATTAGGTTAGGATGAGAGTCTTACACACCATTTCACACATTCTAAAAGCCATGTACCATGGTATTTATATTATTTGTCATGATTTCTCACATGAATTATAGTCTTGTACATAAAAGTAGTCCTTTGTGAGTATTTTTTTATTTAGATAATTAATTGTTTGATTATATCTAGCAAAAAAGTATTTTCATTTTATGGTTTGACATTTTCAAGGATCTTAGATCAACTTGGGAGATGAGATGTTGTGAGTGAGAAATTTAGAGTAAATATAGAGTTTTGTGGGACAATATTTTTTAGGCAATCATCCTCTATGTATGGGGTTTAATATTCCCATGAAAACAGACAGTTGTTAGGGTGGAAACATCATATGGGTTTTTGAGTTTATGTACTCCACTATATGATAAGGCATAGTCATCCATAATTGTTGTTATTAATCTATCATTTTTAAGGAATAGTTATCCATCCACAGATTTGATACTCCCTCATATATTGGGGTGAATTCGTCTATGGTGTTTAGGTACTCTCATGATAGATATCCATACATAAATGAGGGGTGATCAACAATTATAATTCTAAACAGGTAGTGGGTAGGTTTTTTATGTCTATAAAATACAATGTCCTTGTAATTTTGACATTTTGACTTTAAAATGTTTTTGTTTTAATAATAATATTTCATTCTATTTTTACCTGAATTATAGTAATTCATTGAAGGTGGATTATAAAAATATAATATTGTGGGAATTATGATATATAAGGTATCACTAGTCTGTTATATTATTTGATCATTTGTATAGATAATATTTAAATATTTGTATTATTCCCTTTCCCTATATTTCCAGGACATTGGATCACAAATTTTTCTTTTTAAATACCTTCTTTTATTTCATTGGTCTTGGTTTCAATATATATTTCGGGATTGTTAATACATTCTATTTTTTGGGGTTTCCATTAGTTGATTTTATACTCACCCCTATATAGGATTCATTCCAACATGTATTTTTCTATTGTAGATATTGAAAATTTAGAGATAACATTGGTGGACATGTATTTATATGATTTTAGGGAGATATTAAAATATAGAAACCAATGGTTTATAGAGGATTAAATTATAGATGGTGTTTATTACATGAAACCCTATATAGAGGATTTGTCGACCCATATCTGGAGTCAGTTATACTTGGTGGTTTCTATTTTCTATATATATGAATTTCCATTTATTTATTTTTCTATTATTTCAGTGTACATTGTGATTAATTTACATGAGCAAATATTTTGCTATTAAATTTTTTTATAAATTATTTACTTGTGTTTTTTGTTTTTATTGCATATTGGTGTGGTATTCATTACATGTAATGGGAAAGGTCCTCTAAAATATGCTTATTTTTTCTAGAAGTTATTCTCCACACTATAGACTATTAGGGGTGGACATCAGGTTGTACACATGACTTACCACTTTCATGAGTGGGGTCTCAATTGGTTTTTTCATTTAATATTGGTATTGAAGAGGATAAGGTGTTAGGTATTTATTTGGGATGGTGTTTTGAGTGAGTGTCCAAGTGAGGATTTGTTTTGGAATTAGGTTAGTGATGTTATGGGGTATTGAGATTGTTTATTAGACCTAGGATTCTATTTTAGGTGTGGAAGATTCTTTTTCCTTTAAATATGACTCTAAAAAATATTAGTTGACTAATAACATAGATGTTTTAATTTTTATGTCTGTGTAAGTCAGTACATGAATTTTTCAATGGCTAGTCATGATGTTTCATTTCCATCTCGTGTCATCTCAACCATATATGTTCTAAGTAATTTTTTCATCCGTCTTGACTAGTAGATCATGCTACCCCATATTTCATGATATTATTCAAAGGAAGTTCCATGATGTGTTTGTATGAACTCATGAGAAACTCTTAGTTGGTTGATGAGGTAGTGATTTAATAATATAATTTTAATGATATTTTCTTCATTATTAGTGGGAAGATCACCCAATGATTTTTTTTGTGTTGATCATCCTAATAGAGATGATCAAATTTTTCATTTAGTTAAACTATACTACATATTTTCTATATGTGAACTATGATCTCCTATGATAGATTCATCATAATATTTCATGTGTCTTGTTATTTTAACTTGGTATAGGATTAGTTAGCACATAGTAATTACACAACCTATACAGTTTCAACATCATGTAACAAAATATTGATTATTTTGATTTATTTACCAGTTTTTGTATAGTGAATCAATGGTTGGTGATTGTTTTTACACATAATGGTGTTATCCTAGTATTATTTGTGTTAATTTTTTGGATCAGGTATTTGTACTGAGAACATTCTGAGCCCAAATTTTAATTGATTCCCAAAAGTTCACGAGTTTGATTAGGACCACCAATTTGATTTTTTTATTGGGGTTACACCACTCATGAATCCCTCATATATACTATAGACATAATGTGAGACTTTTATGATTTTATTTTTTGAATTTAATGAATATATATTTCAAAAAATTGAAATTATTTCATGTGGATTAGAAGAGTGGTGCCACAAATTGATCTCTATAGTGAGGGAGAATTTTATATTAGGCACATCCCTATAGAAGGATCTTCAATCATTTAAGAAGGAAGTTCTTTTAGGTATTTAGTGATATGAAAATTGTTATATATATATGATAATTTATTCTATCATCATCTAACACCATTATATAATACCAATAAGACCTATAGTGTTGATATTCAGATTCTTGATCATTTCCTATGATGGATGACTTAGATAAGGTGGTAATATATAATATTGAATAATAATTAATCTATATTTGTTGATGCTCCTTCTCCAAGATATTATATTAATTCATTATCCACTTATAGTATTTTTTGTTTATTGTTTTTGTGATTTTAGAAGATCCTGTTGTTAGAAACATATTGACAGGGACCCTTACTAATGGTTGTCATCCATTATTCATAATGGCCAAAAGTGTAAAATTTTCATTTTTGAATAGAAGAAATTTTTTAAGATATATTCTATTAACCCATCAATTTGAGTGATTATCTTGTTTAGATATTTATCCTATGTTTTAATGGTTACCTATAGTGGTTTTTAAACATAAGATAACCACATAGGATGAAACCACTAAGGTAACAGTCATCTAGTTTTTAATTTTTTATTTGTTTTTTAAGATAATGTAACAAAATTAAATAAGTGTCATCAAATAACCTTTATTATCTTAATAAATTAATCATTAATTTTTCAAACCACTGGAGTATGATTTTAATTGGGTATATGTGTGACCCACCCGTCTAGTAGATCCAAGATACTGATCTTAGGTCATTTTCTATACAACCCAATATTAATGAGAAAGACAGTCAACAAAAAATGGTCAATGAATCCCTTGTAAATATAAATATATTAATGATATCTATATAATTAATAAACACCATGATATGGTTATGATGAACCATCTATTTTTTTTATTTTCATTATTGTTGTTACCCATTATTTATAAGAAATAGAGGAAGATAATATCATGTGATTTGAGGTTGTTTTTTAAATTTTTGGAGAAAATAATTGTATGAAAGACCCATGTTTTTTATATATTTGTGTCTGATAACTTTATAATTCAAAAAACAATATTTCAGATGATGATGTCTTGATTAAACAATGATATTCTAGAGGAATTGGTTTCTACGGTGATTAGAGTATCATAATTATGTGGTGGTAGTTGGAACCCCTAGAAATTGTTTTTATGTTGTCTGGATGTTAAATACATTTTAGTATTTATCCATAGTGTTATTGGATTCCATAGAAGAGGTGATATTTTTTCACTTGTTGTATTTTTCTTCACATCTTTATAAATTAGTGAGAACCAATATTGTAGTTTTGATTTATGAATCATGTGGATAATAATATCAAAAATAATATCATTTAATCTGTTAATATAAATGTTTTGGGTATAATAATATTTTTTTTGAGTATGTATATGTTAAAAAGAACCATCTTGGGTGAGGTTATGGGTAGTAATGAAATAAAGTTCTCATATAGTATGAAACCTCAGTGATGTATGTCTAGTGGATCATTAATGTTTCTTGTGTGGATATTTCAAGTTTACAGTGAAAGATTTCACTATAGGGTTGTGGGTTTATTGACATGATTTATAAATGATTTTAAATAGGGTCTGGATCCTATATTTTAGGATTAACATAAAATTATAAACCATATTCTTCAAATTTTGGTGGAATTTCTCATCAATGATATTATTGTTTTGTCTTGATACTTTTTGGAGGTTAACTAATGTATTAGTTTACATCTATACTTCATAAAAAAATTATATACAAATTTGGTGAACATTTTTAGTGGATGTGTGCATGGGGAATTTTCATTTCTCATTAATGGTTGGATACAAAATTCACTCCCTAACGGATCCCATAATTTGGAACCATTATAAGGATTATATTTGTGGTTTTTGGTCTACCTTATACAATATGAATATATGGACAATAGATATAAATTTCATAGATATAGAATCATATTAGCAATAATTTAATTCGATCATAATACCTTTATTATATAAAATTTGGTAGATGATTTTGATGGATGAGTATTGTATGGAGATGAAAAAATTGTTCTTGATTTGTTGTGTTTGGCATTTGATTAGGGCCCAGATCTCTAGACATTAGTTGTGTATGGGTTATGATAGGTGGTATTCCACTTGAGGTTGTTTAATAGTATTTAGATCAGTATATCAATATGTTTCATATTTTAGAATGAAATATAGAATGGATTAGGTTAGACAATGTGGTGACCAATATTATTTATATGTGAGACTTAATTGATTTTTGAGTTTTAAGGGTTGATCCCTCTAAGAGGTTAATGTGGTAATGTTAACCTACAAGTTGACCTTGTAATTGTTTTTATATTTTTATAAACAATTAATATTTTATTTAAAAATGGAATGAATTTTGATGAAATAATATGAAAGATGAATCTTAGGGGATGTTTTAGATTCACTAAATAATTAAATATTTATCTTTCCATAGTGATATTAAAATCTATATATGGTGAAATTTATTTTGGTAAAAATATATATTGGAATCCTTAGATTTATTTTTAAAATTTATCATGAATTTGAATAATTTAATTTTTACATTCTGATCATTCAAAAATAAATAATATTTTAAATATTTAGTATTTATTCATGAGCTTATGACAATTTAATATTTCATAAATTGTGTCTTCAGTCAAAATTATGGCTCTATGGTTGTGTCCTTTATGTTTTTTTACAAAAGAGAAGTATAATTCTAATGGAATGTATTTTTACCCCGAGATAATGAATATTCCTGATTTAATTATATTAAAATAAATTATTATTATTATTCATAAGTATAATGAAAACTAGGTTTCAAGTCACAATTGAATGTAAAATTATTTTTGTTGTGGTGATTATGTTTTTGTTATATAATTTTTATATATAATTATATAATCTCTAAATTTAATATTTCAAATACTATATGGGAGGTTTTAATGAGTGAATTATTATATATATTATTAATAAACACTATAGCGAGAAACTAATGGAATTGAAATGACTTTTATTTTCTATAAATACAAATATGTAGCTCTCATTTCTCATTTGTGGAGTATTTTAGAGAAATCTATATTTCTCCGTCTCTCCCTCTCCATGCACATAATTTACAAATTTCATGAATTCTTTTGGTTATTAGTATTCAACATGATTGTTATTAAAGTGAAGATCCTTGAGTTTTACATTATCCTCATGTGATAGGTATTATATATCATATTTTTTCCTATTGTTTTTTTATCATTCCTTATTTATGTCATGTGATATGATCATGTTACTCTTGTGATTATGTTAGTTTAAACATCATTGATTGTGAAAACACTGAAAAGATTAATGGTTTTAAAATATTAATAACTAAAAAATATATTATATTAATATATTCATGGATTTATTTTCAAGAAAAAACTCATGATAAATATAAATGGTTTAAAAATAATTTTATTAATTTTCCTTCAGTAATATTTTTTTGGTGGAGATCAACAGAAATAATTATATCATTCAAAACAATTTAGTTTCATGATATTTCTTCCTTAAAAAAACACGTATATATTATATTATATTATATAATATAAAATTATTAATATAATTATAGGTACATAAATAATTCATTTCTTCTATAATCGCAGACAAAAAATACTTTAAACTTATCCCAAATATTTTTTTACTATGATTGTTTGAAGAATTCTACAATAGGAAAAATTAGGTTTAAGAGAAATAATTTTTTATAATTTATTTTTGATATTTTATGAATGCATAAAAAATAATTTTATAATTTGATTATACTAATTAATTATTAGGACATCCATTATTAATTATTTAATTATTTATTTCCATGTATAGGTTAAAATTGGGGAGGAGATTCCTTTTTATTTAAGAATTTTATTTTCGGTATTTTTTTGTTATCACACAAACAAACTATATTCATTGTGTTGAATTTAAGTAAAGATATTTTTCATTGATTAAGAAAATTATTTGATAAATATAATTATTACTGAATTATCATTTTTAGTTCATTGATTTTATACCATGAACAATATCCTCTTTCATGTATTTCACTTGATTTCTAGGATTAACATTAACGAAAGATCAATTATTCAGGGCATGGTGTTTTACAGATCACCACCCTAATTACTATTTTGTTTCTATTACTCCCCTGATTTTAAATCTAGAAAATTGGATATTATGAAATAGGACAACAAGTTAATCATGAGTTTTGATGTTTTCAAATGATGAATCAATGGATTCATATGTGGTTTGATGAAAATATAGTCAGTAACTGACCATATAATGATATAAGGTCATATAAAATCAAAATCTGGTTTTTGGTTAGTTTCAAGGGATATGGATATGAAAATAAATTGATGTAGAAGAGGACTTCATGACATGAAGAAGTTTTTTTTGTGATTTTTGTAATTTCAAGACAACACGAAATGTATTCATATGTCAAAACCATAAAGAATCCATCCATAGTTTCTATGTATTATTCAATATATCTTGATATGTATCACTAATACTGGCACCATGAGACTCTCCATATTACATGATATTTCCTAACCATCACTTTAAATATCACACATTGTGTGACATCAGGTTCCATGATGTGTATCTATTGACAACATACATAAGAATGAATCCAAGTATAGAATGACACATCGAGATAAAACTCACATGACATGATCCTCAATTTTATATTATATTGTTATGGTTCAATCATGTTATACACCCTTATCACAATTGTATTGAATATTATACAATGATGATGTTTTTATATTTTTTTATTTTTGGGTGTTTTTATAGTTATATAATATTTCATATAACATTTTGTTAAACCATGTCCTAGGGGAATCATTTCAGGATGTTCTATACATGATGCTTTCATGTCTAGGTAGATTGAGGATCATGTCATGGACTAAAGGAATCGCGATATGCTAGGTCCATATTTTCCAATAATAGATTTCATTATCTATTTCACATTCCAATTATATAGATGTAAAAAAGGATAATTTTGTTTTGGTATGTATAATAGAGGTTGAATAGGGTCCTCTTACTTAAGGAGAACCAAATTCAATTCAATGTCTTATTACATGACACATAATCAATTTTTTTTATTATTTATGAAAAATATATTTTTGAGTTATTTTAAAATGTTAAATTAAATTACAATGAAAAACCAAACTAAATAAAAATAAAATCATACTACTGGTTGGGAAGAATGTTATTGGTTTTATGGTTTTGTTATGTTGGTTCATTTATTATAAAAATATATTTTATAGTTCATTAATTTTACTATAACAAATTCTACTCCAATCCATTAGAATGATTTCTTCCATGCCTGGTAGTTCACTTCATCAAACTAAATCTACTTACCATTAACAAAAAATACAAATTAAATTGAGATTTAATCCATAGTGGACAATTATACACTCCTACAATTCTCCCGAACCAACCAATACATAAATTTATATAACATGATATAAAAGGATATTAATTAATAACACCTAGAAACAACCACTAAGTTCAAGCATCAGGATATCAACATTCAATTTCTAAGTGAACAGAGATCATAGATAAGAGAGGGAAGAGAGAGAGAGAGAAATTATTTGAGAGAGAGGGAGAGATTAAAGAAAATCGTATTAGAAGAAAAAACACGAATTAAAATATGAATGTGTTTCGGGGTAAAATAAATTGAATGTAATAATAGAAAAGTGAAACTCAAAAGCGTTATCCATATAGGGTAGTGCAATGGAAGATCCTCATGAATTGATTTATCCATTCACCTCACACCAAGATATGTATTTATATGACATAATGAATTTCTGGTGTCATCAATAGAATCATAAATTAGTCAAAAAGTATTCTCATGGGTTATGAGATACTTAAATGTGGTATCCTTCAAAATTTGAGTTGAATTAGGATGTTTATAATCATTCACTTAATTTTAATGGAATGTATGTTTTTCTTGATGTGTTATGTTTGGGGGTTGGAAATATCAGGACATGTTTCTTGGGATGAAAATATATCATGGTGATTTTGTGTCATGTTTTGATTGTATGTGTCACACCATGAAGCATGTGGTTTTGTCCTGGATCCCTTATTTTTCTTTACATATTCCCATAAAAACTTCTATCCCCTCATGGAATTAGTTTTGAATGACTTATATGACATGTAACATTATTTACAGTAGATTTTTTCTAGTTACAACTTAATTAACTACTTTGATGCCTTCATATTAGGTTATTACTTTCCCTTTTCCCTAGATCTTATTAGTTTCAGATTCATTCTTCAATATTCCTATGTCACACTGTGTCGCTTTGTGTCCTCTTGAGATGTTACTTCAACATGGAAAAATAAATGCTTCAAATTTTCTGATATTTCCTATAACCTATAATAAAAAAATAAAACAATTAAATACCAACAACATTAGTGAATTAAAGTGAAAAAAAATTGATATAATATACAAAAAATTTAGATATATGACTCGGTCAAACATTTTAAAAGAGAGAGAGTCAAATAAAGGACATGGATATTCAAGTTGTAATAACTTCTTGGGATTTAGAATTTATATTATATCCATAATTAATGATTTTTAAATTAATATTATATATGTGAACCATTTTCATATGAATTTTTCACTCTATGAAAATTATTTTGAGGATGAAGGTCTTGTTGGGGGGGTCATTTCAGGATATTAGGAAAGATTATTTTAGAGATACATATGATGTTATTCTTACTTCATGATTTGGACATGGTGAAATCATGGTTGTTTTCCAAGCCCTGATATGTGTGTGTTATGCCATTATCATGATATTGTAAGATGATTTTTTGTAATGAATAAATATTTCCACACCCTCGTGTCTCAGGGATATGGATTTCAATTTCAAAAATGAGGGGCTACACCTTTCCATGAACTTTTTTTAGCATTTTGATGGCTTTAGGGAAAGACCATTTATGTTGTAGAGGAAAATACTATTCCCTATGGACTTATTAACCGTGTTTAATTATGTTATTTTACCGTTATAAACCAATCTATATATATTCTTTTTTTTCTTCCTCTTTCCCCCATATAAACAAATTTTCCTAGATACCAACAACTGTTACTCTCACTCAATTATTTTATTCCTTATCTCATGAATTTTAGTTTCATTACAACGTTAAATACCATTTCATCTATTTTTATTCATCGCATATTTTACCTACTTCTATTACCTTTTGATTGATTTATCACTCATGAACAAAAATGAGTGTTTGGCCCAAATACATGGATTGGGTTATGTCTAATGTTATGGATTTAGTTGTCTAGTTTTGTATATTTCATAGCCATACATTTCTATTAAATTGATACTTATATGTGATAACCAATATGGGTTTATAAAATGATTTTAATTTTATTTATTGTTTTCATAGCACATTTAAAATGATTTTCTATAATTCATTTTGATATTTATTATTATAATTATAGGTGTTTTTGGAAATTCCTATATTGTTAATGAATGTGAATTTGATGTTTTAAACTATGTTTATGGACCTATTTTAGTTCTGAAAGAATGTTACCAATAGTTTAAATTTACTTTTTATTGAAAGTGGGTTTTGATTTTAAAATTACTAATAAGGGATTAAAGTAATGTTTTCAAAGTTATGGTCTCATTGATTTTCAAATGATGGTTTCATATCATAGAATTGAAATTCTGTTTCAAAAATATATTCTATAATTTAAAAAATATATTTTCCTTATGATTGTGTACCCTAGTTAAGAAACTCATTTGTCTTATACCTTTTATATGTTTACCCAACCATTAAGGGATCTCATATTCATTGTTATTATTATTTACTTATGGTATTAATTTTTGAAAGGGGAAGTTTATTGAAATATTTTTTAGGGTGAGATTAAATTCATTGTTAGATTTTTAAGGTGATTTATGAGATGATAATATTTCCTTTTGATTTACCACCTTCAATTTAATTATATCAAGGTAACATGAGGTAAATAAGTGATGGATCAAGTTTAGGGTTACTATATTATATTATTATTTTAATAGTACACTATTTTATATTATGATCTAGCTATGGTTGAGTTCCTCTAAGGGGAGTGATTTTTGTGTTGAGATCATCTTGGAAGACAACATAAGATGACTAGTAGATTCACTATATATTTTTATATTATTCCACCACATTTTGACATGGTGAATATTCCATGATCCTTATTCCTTGATGGTTGTATGATATTATTTTTTTCTATTTTATAATATTTTGGTATTTCCATGTAATCGATCAGATTTGAGGAATTTGTTTTATTATTCTTCATTATGGAGACATTAAATGTTTTACATATATAATTTTTTTTTGTTTATGATATGATTTAATTTTTAACATGATATGGAAAGGTGTATATATAGAAAAGGATAATTTATTTCAAAGAAATTGTTTTTATTTATTTTTGTTTGAATCATTATTTTCAAGAATAATAGTGTTATTTTCTAATAAGGGATTAACTTATGGATTTTAAAGAGGAATAAAAGTATGATATTATTTTATATGCTATAGATTCAGAAAATAATTATATTATTATTGATGTTCAAATTAACATTTATAATGTGTTTTTTATAAATGAAATGAGTACACTATTAGGTGAAATTCTATTTGACCTATTTATCTCACACCCTACATACACACTTGTAGGTTTTTATACAACTATGATGATTTATACATCTATATTAGTTGTATTATTTGGTTAGAGGTCACTCGTGTTGTCTGTTGATAGAAATTGTGGATTTCTTGAGTGACAGTTTGTAACCTGGATGAATCTCATGGTAGTTATACTTTTTTGTTTGTTTTTTAAATGGTCTTCTATCTTTCAAATTCAACCAAATATATTCTACCAATCAACATTAATTTTTTTTTTTTCCATGAAATAATAATGTTTTGGTTTCCATTATTCAAAACCATATTATTTTATGAATATTATCTAATATTCATTTAAAAATAATTTGGATGAATTTATTTATTCTTTTTCTATTGGGGTGTATATATATATATTTCAATTTATTTTACGTAAATCGATGAAAAATATTTGGATGATCCCACCTGAATTCATGGTTGAATTAAATTACATATTTTCTAATACTCAAGGATGAATATGTTCCAACAAATTATTATGTGATATCTTGGATCTTTTATCTCTACTATATAAATTAAGAACCTTCTACTTTATTTGTGGGGGATCTATCTAGGTGACATGTCAACTGAAACATGGGTGGTTTAGCAAAAACTTTTATCAAAGATATATTGTTATTTATTTAGTTTGGTAGCATGAATCCTGGATTTCTAGAAATCATGTGGTGGTCTAAGATCTAGTTTTTGATATCCAAATCTGACTAAGAAACATGAGTTTACATTGGTAGTTGAGATTTTAGTGGTGAATTATTATTATGGGTTTTCTTATTTTGATAATGTTTTAATCCCAATTTAGTTAGATCAGAATAATTTTTAGGATTCATTGTCTATTATGGTGACGTTAGAAATGGTCTAGAGCTATAATATAAGCTCATATGTTTTAGTCAACTATTTGTCTCCCATGCACTTATCCCCTGAACATTTTTACGAGATGCCACACGTTTGGGAAAACCATGAACATATTTTATTCCCAACATATTTTCTTATTTCTTCCAATTATTTCCTAAATTTTTATGTATTTGGTTACCATATATTGAATATGGATCAATGTGGGTTTTTTTATGTATATATATAGTTTATATTGTTTTTAAAGGGGTTTTTTCATTGAAAATTAAGTTTTATGTGATGTTTTTTAAACAAAGTGTTGTGGTTTTCTTATAAAATATTTTTACTCTCGTGGTGTTTTATTAAAGTAGCTCATTTAATTATTGGAAACAGGAGGTGTTTTTTTAAATTTAACGGGATTTATATATATATATAATTTCAATTCCACTGTATAAATGTTGGAATTTTGAACCATGGGAATGTTCATAAGCAAAATATTCTCTAGATTTATATGTGAATGTATAATTTTTTTAATTATTTTTAAAACCATGCATGCTTTTATAATGTAATTTTCAAAATATATATTAAATTCAAGATGTTTTAATGAAAATGAATATTTTTTAGAATATTATACTTTGATGAATTGGAGTTTTTTCACTTAATATGTTATTAACTTTAAGATTTATTGATTTTACTATAGAACATGAATCAGTTGAATTCATGTTTCATTTTATTTATAATTTTCCTACAAAATAATTTTCATTTGAACCTGGAAGGTCTACCCCTAAATATGATTCTTATGTTGACCCACCTCATCACTTAGGTGTCAAACATATTTTTTTATGAATATATCCAGACTCTAGGTGGAGTGGTTGATACTAAAACATATTTTCCCTTGCATCAAATTAATAACCCAATTTAAATCATTGTATATTTTCATTCTTGTGTGATAATTTTTTTTACACATTCAATTTTTAGTTATTTACTATTATAATATATTTGTTTGTTAGGATTATTAATTTTTCACTATATTTTTATTTAGTTTTTTTGTAATTATACTGTATGTTTATTATCATATGTAAACTATATAATTTTAATTTAAATTTTATACATGTTGTGTAAGTGTTCTATATAAAAAATGTTATTGTGTAGATGAGTTTTTTTTGGTAAATGATGTCTTGTATTATTTTTGAGGATATAAAAATAATTTTGTAAATGTATAAGTGTATTATTAGATTAAGACTTGACCACGACATGCATAATCACTTTTTATGAATTAATTGAGAAAAATTATTACAATATATTGATAAATTCAATACCATTCATGGTTATCATAAACCATAAAACATATAGACCATGTTATGAGGAAACATCATATGATATGAATTATTTTTATTACTATATTCCTGTAATCCACGCCAATATAACATGTAAATCACATGGATTAATAATTATATTGGTTATCATAATATACCTCATGAAATCACCCAATATGATTTAGAACATAAAGTATCCCATATTTATAATATATATGAAATGAAAAATATGATACAAATATGTCATAATTTATGTTTTTGAAATTATTTTCTTCTATTATCATATATTAAAAATCATGTAGTGTGTCGAAATATGGAATCATAGTCCTGACTCAAATGAAATAAATGTTTTTATAAGTTACATGAGTGAAAGAAATAAATAACTTATTATTATAAAAAAAAATTAAATAGATGTTATTTATGGTAATTAAAATTATTATTGAAATTATATGTAATATTTTTTAGGAAGAAAAAATTATGATATACACTGGTGAGTTTTATAAAAAACATTATTATGTCATGTATATTCATGTTGAGTTAATATTAGAACTATTTTATAATCATTACATTATAAGGTGTTGAAATGTTATTTTTTTCAATATTTTCCTTTATCTATGAAATTATAACACTATTAAAATTATAATGGTTATAATAGGGAATCACACCAATGCGGTTGGAATTATAACAACATGCTTTACAATGGTTTTGGAAATTTTTATAATTATTTATTATGGTTTATTAATGTCACATGATTGGTTTTTTATTCTTCATTATTCATTAATTAAACTAATATAAGTGGTTTCATACTGTTTCATATAATAATAAGTGAGGTTTTTGGTCTTATGGTTTTAATTGTGTATTATTATATAAATATCAAATTTTTAAAATATAAAATGTGATACTATATTGAAGAAAAATATGATGTTTGGATTTTGTTTGAGATATCCATTATAGAATGAGAACAAAATGAAGATTCAATGTGACACTATATAAGATATAACATATTATGAATAGAAATATGTGAATATATTTCATGTAGAAGCTTTATATTATGAAGGGGCCATGCGAATTTATTTTAAGAAAAATAAATTATCAAGTTTTATTTCTAGATTATGATTATTAGAAATTATCTTAATGACCTATATAATTGTATTAGTTTACCAAGATAAAAAATATATTCATACAAAATTAACATTTATACTTCAATGTTTTCTATGAAAAAGTAGTGATTATAGGTTTTGAATAGTATTTGGGAAAAACAAAAGTTATGGAGACCACAAATACTGTGTTAATGAAATTTAAAAATTATAACACATACATATATAAATGATAAATAAGTTGTAAAATATATATGATATAAAAATGTCTTATTAATGAAATGAAATATTGAGAAGCCACATTTTCCTATTACTATTGAATTATTGAGGAATTTATTTATCATCCAAGGCTAATTTTTTCACAACCTATGTGAAAAAATGATTACTAATACTATAAAGAAGAAATATATATTCAAAATCATATATTGTATAATTATTTATTAAACTCAGTTATATATATTTTTCTTGATTTTAATCTTCACACATTGTTAATCCACCTACCAAAGTTAATGGTTATTCCAACCTAACTAAAGGAATAACTAATAGGTTTTTCTTAAACATTCCACAAGGAAAAGGACTAAACAAATCATATATATTATAGGTTATTTTTTCTCATATAGAAAAAATATGGATAATTTTGTTGCTTTCAAGAAGTTAGGTTTCTATATTTATTAATGAAATTCCATAGTTGGGTCTCAACACTTTTAAAATGATGGTTTTGTTATGAATCCATTAAATACAATTTCATAGTTGATATTCCTCCTCCTATGCTGACTGTGTGATGAGTATATGTGGGATTACTTTGATCTGAACTACTATTAATATATATATATTTTATGTTACTACAAACTTTCTCTAATATTTCATTATCTTTGAATTGTATGAACATAATATCCACCAAATCCCATAGTATTATTTGTCTTACATTAAGAATCTATAAACTTAAATTCACCCTTATACTTACATTTCCATACCCATTATTGGACATAACAATTTTTATCAGATCCATCACTTGTAATTAAATTTATTCCATTCCATTCGATATAATACATTATAATTTTTACCAATATAGACAATTAATTTATATTTTATTCTCTTATTTATAATATTATTGTTAATTTTATCTATTTTGGACTTTTCTATATCCAACTACTTAACAAGACTTAGTGAAAGATTCTTTTTTATTGATGAAAGATAATGAGATTATTTCTAATTATGATATTGTATGATCACATCACAATATTGGGAACTACTAGGATTATAATATTAATAAAATGAATGGATTTTAATGGATACAATTCTTGATTACTTTATCATCATGGATATAACTTATAAACCTCAAAAATAAAAGTTTCCAACATTAGTCGATAATGATGCTGGTAAATAAATTTAAAATTAAAAACTTTTAATTATAATAATTATTCTATTATCAAAAAAAATCTATTAATATTTATGAAGGAAAAGAAACAACATGAATTTAGGGGACATTTAAAGTTACTCCAAAAGGATTGGAAAAATTAAAAAAAAACTATGATTTGAAAAAACCATTAATTATATCATTGATTTGGAGTCACTGAGGATGATGTATTCCAACAAATGTTCAATTGGTTTAAAACTATTGTGAAAAACACCACAACACTCAGTGAAACTATTAATACACTAGTTATAATTGAATGAATACTTTGAGAACAACTTGAGAAGTGAGATTCCTCAAAGATTTTAACTTAATAATGCAAGGAATTTTATGAATGTACCATTGAAAAAATTATTGGATCACTATTATAGTATAATAATGGATTTTATAATATTTATAATGAATCTAATGATAAAAGGAAGTAAACTAAATTAAAGTATATAAATGATGTATATTTCAATTCATTTGATGATTGTGTAGGTTATTATGGTACTGAATAAATGTTACGTGTTAAGTAATGTAATAAGATGTATACAATGACATAAAAGCAAAATAAAGGGTTCCAATAATATGTGGAAATAATAGTAAAATAATTATATTTAAAGGAAAGGTAATAAATTTAATAATAATTATGATACTATATGTTATGAATGAAAAATATAGGTTATATCATGTTTGAATATCTACTGATGAAAAATGAAACAGTAAAAAAATTAAAAAAAGGGGGTAAGGTTATTATATCAATATGTAAACACATTTAGGAATATGATTTATGTTTTGAATCCAATATTTTTTAAGGGTACCAAAATTTAATGTTTCATTGAAAATATGAGTTAGTTTATTATAAAATGTTCTTCATATTAAGATTCTTTTTGATATTTTTATTATGACTAACTAATTGTTGAATAATTTAAATAATTTTTTGATCTGAATCTTTATGGAAATGAAAAACATGAAACACTATACAAGAAGATTAGTAAGTAGTATTAGATTATTATAAAGCATAATAAGAATTTATTTTTTTAAATGAAATGTTTTAATTTTATTCTTTTATGAATGATGATAAAGATAAAGAGAAATTCAATTTATTTTTTGATGATATGAATAAGAAAAATAATGAGAATAAAATGTTGGAAGTACTACATACCATGATAAAAATAAATATTACGACAATATATAAGTCATATAAAAATAAAATTGAAAGCTTATGGATGATGTATATAGATTGAAGGATGCATTGTATATATTTAAAAATGTGATTCAATATTTAGGTGAGTTTATAGGATTTTAAAATAAGACTGAAACATATATGAATATGAAATTTATTTATTTTAATGGTTTGTTATGGAAAATATATAGAAACTAAAAATTTAAAGGTAAAATAGAATGTATTTATATTATTAACTAATTTAGTTTTGTTGATATTTATATATTATGAATCAGGTATTTATTAATGATACATTAATTTCTCGATAATAATAATTTTTTTCTAAATAATATTAAATGTTAAACAGAACCTCTATTATGAATAATGGGTTCTTTATTGTTCTTAAACAAAATTAATTTTACACGTGATATATTATAAGCATTGGTTATACTATTTTTTGGGCCTGCATGCATACCTTATACAATTATACATTCTGGTATGCATTATATCTTGTAGTTTATTATAAGTTATTTGACTTATACCATGAGAATGAATTTATTATTTTTTATATCGTTTATTGGAATTTTATTAACAATATTTTATTTTTTAGTTATTTGAATCTCCCTTTTGAAGTCATTGAATATTATAAACTATATCGTAAACACAAATATGTTTTTGGAATAAAAGGATTTCTCATGATGATTTTATTATAATAACCAGAATAATGTGAATTAACTATCAAATCATTTCATGGGGAATCATTTATTGGGGAAGGTATTTTACTACTATAATTATAAAAAATAATTTCTTTATAGTTTTTATTTTATTTTAATTATTTATAAATTTATGTATATTTGAGAATATTGTGAATTCAATGATTGATAATTATTTATTATTATTAATTTTGGGTAAATCAATTTATTATTATATTTTTTTATATCAAAATATTCCATGGTATGAATTTAGTTTTTATTGTTTATGTTTCATATGTTTCTTGACATAGGGTTGATTTTTATTTACTTATCATATTATCTTGTTATTTTATATTTATTAGCCACTATTTTGATTTTATTTTCACGATTTTATCTTCATTGTATATACTATTTTGTATAGTACAAAAATTGGGATATTTAATTATGTAATTTCTGAGAAAAATTATTTCTTTTTTAATAATAAAAAATTAGAAGAATTTGGAATCCTTATTTATTTTGATAATTAAGATAACATTATTTGTTTTGATTATTATGTATTTCATATCTAAAAATTCATTATATTTGTTATTATATTCTGTGTTTATTATGATTATATATAATCTTACGAAATGAAATGTAGTTTAAATTATAACAGAAACTCTAGATTACATTTTCTTGACAACATAATTAATGAGCTCTACAAAAGTTTATGACATGAAATGTTTCCATGTAGATTAAAGTTGTTGTAGTAGTTAATATATTTTAGAACTATATATTTTAATAGAGTAGACTATAGAACACATTATCAAGATCCATCAAGATTTTATGAACTAACAACACCATATAAATTCTAAGAATGAGAAAATATATCCATACAAATTCAATTGGGATAATGAAACTTTGTTTCAGGGTGCTTTTGGCCTTACTTTTTAGAGTAACTATTATTATTTATTTACATTTTCTTTCATGAATTTTATTTACCCTTATACCATATAGAAAAAACTTGAAGGGGGTTGATAAGGTATGATACTCTAACATGTGTGATATGTGATCCTATCATTATAAAAACTTATTACGATATGAATATAATATTTTTCAGATATGAAACATGGAACTAAATTGGAGAAAAACAATTCCTCATGATATAATGTAAAGATACATTATTAAAAGGATGTTACTCGAAGAATCAATGTAACACAACATCAATATGAATTTATCATCAATAGAAATCCACTACTATGTTTCATGTTAGAGAATTTAATTAAAAAGAGTCTACAAGAATCTGATTCATGTAAAGGAAATTACCAAGTGATATTTTCATATTATGATGATGTGAATGTATTTTAGATTACTAAAGAGACAAATTATATTTTTAGGATTCACATGATTGGTGAATATTGTTAAAATATATAGTAAATTTTTTAAATCTATTTGTTCTGATTAATGTAAATTAATATAATTTTAGAGAATCTAGTGTGAGGATTATTTGAGATATTCTATTGAACGAATTAACCCTTTCTAATTCATCTATAAATTAAGTCCATATATTTCCGATGGAAATATAAATAATAATAATATTTTTCTCTGATGTGATTCATTTTTGAGAAGTATTTTTTCTATTCTAAATTTATTTTTTAGGAATTTCTAGATTTTAATGATGAAATTTTTCCACTACATATATAGAGGGTCGAAATTTAAATTTCTACACCTATAATCTCTATTATAACTTTTAAATTTTTTGGTTTTATTATATTTTATTATTTATCATTATCTACATAGTAATTTTTACATAAAGTTGGGGAACAATCAAAAGGAACTAATTCAACCCACACAATCAAATGGAAAATTACCTGGTTGTTCTTGAACCTTCTAATGGAAACTAGTTAGGACTACTCCATTAATGTCCTCATTATGTAAGCTACATAGAAATTATAGTGGTTAGATTGTTCAAATAGAAATGGACGTTTTATATTTATATATATATAATGGTATGATTTAGTCTAAACCCTAATAATATTATGGGTCTTTTCTATACCCCTGTAAAATAATGAGTTTGTCTACACTCTTGAAATATTATATCATAGAGGATACCCATGCTCTTGGGGCTTTGATTAAGATGACTATATGAAGGATCATTTGGATACAACACACTATTGAACAGTTGATTTATAATTTTTGAATTTAAAATTTATTCAATATTATATTTAATAAAATTGATTTATAAGATCTGATCATCCACCACATTCTACAATACAATTTTTAACTCTCATCATTTTAAGATTTTTAATTATCCTACACATTGATCTTTTGTATAAACATTGTGTGAACTAAATATTAATAACATATTGGGGTATGGAGTGGCTATATAGGATTAATGGAATACTAAATTATATTGGAACTCCACAAACATTTAAAAGTGAAAAATACTATAGGATTATTTGAATAATTGAGCCTTGTGTGGATGTATACACTTTTAACTTCATATTTTCATGATTTTCTATCATATGACATCATCTAGTCCATGTTTATTTAGTGAAACTATTATGAGTGTGTAACTATGGAGATCTACATTGGATTCATCATCCATGGTCATAGTGGTAAAGTGATGTTGAAGTATTCTTGTAGTTTTTTAGGGATAATATTGTGTTTCTCTTATCTTAGTGACAAATGAAACTCTAGATGCTTGATTCATTGAGAGAGGTCTTCACATAAACCTCGTATATTTTTTGGTATAACTAGGATGAATATATTCTAATGAAATATCCTAAAGGGACCTGTTAATTTATGTTTAACAAATAATGCATCATTTTATAATAAATTCATTCACTGCATTTATTTGGATTAACGAGGGTCATTTTTCTTAAGGAATTATTAAATATTTTTTTAATGTGTTATATCTTGTATGTTTCTATTTTTGGTGACCTAAAATTAGAAGAGTTGAATTGTAAAGACCCGGAAATTCCATGTATTTTTTATTATATGGAAATGTTCGAGTTTGTAGTTTCTATCAGTACATGATTCTGAGCCCCTGTGTTCCTAGAATGAATTTTAGAACTTTTTTTAAGAATGTTCATTCAATGTGCGAGCTGGTTTTTGTAACTTTTAAACCGGTGATCGGAATTGAAATCTTAGGGCACTGTTGAACTCGCAGCACCGATATTCGCTTAAGGAGAATTTCACCTCGAACGTAGTAGGTCGAGGGTGAAAGTGAGTTTTTGTGCATTTCATGGGAGGAAATAAAATAAAATATCATTATTTTAATTTAATACACTGAATTTAATTCTTGGGTGGGGACCACCCGAGCTTGAGAACTCCGAATTTGAATTCAATGGTGGGAACCACCCGACCCTTGAACTCCCACATTAATGAGAGGTAACTCTTGGTTTCCCCTCACATTGATGGGCCAACTCAATTAGTTTATTTAATAAACTTAATGTTTTTTTGGCATTTCACCTCTTGGTTAGAAGATTTGTTGGCAAAGGAAAGCTTGTGAGAATTGTGGAGAAACAATCCCTCCAACGAAGAACACATTCTCCAATGAAGAACTCTGTTGAAGGATCCCCAATTAGGAACGTATTCAATGATGATGAACCAACGTCTGCCATTTCCTCTCCTCATCGACGTCAAAGAGAAATCGAGGTAGGGAATGTTGTTTTGAATACCCCTGACCATGTTCTTGTAAATATTTTTGATTTAAGAACAATTATGACTCTTTCTACTATTCTAATGTGGCAGGTGTGGGACAAATGAAGATGGCATGACATCCCTGCAACCTTTGTGGTTTTTGATGTTCTTGAATTGATGGTGACATCCTAAGTAGAGTGTGGGGGGTCTATGGAATGAAGAATGGGCCACCGGGGCACGCCCGGTGACCCGAGGAACGTCGTCGGAAACACATGTCGGTGACCGGAATCAGTGGGGATCGGGAGTGGCGGCCAGCACTCCAGCTGGCCGTGATGGCGTCAGCAGCCTGACCACGCCGCTGGAGAAAGGCCGCAGCCCATCAGCCATGGTAATGCAAGGGGGTGCCCGACGCACGGCCGAACGCGTGAAGGGGGCGGTACCGCGCAACTGCGCCGTCGGGCATTCAGGAGCTACGGTACGAGGATGCGGCAGTGAAGGAGGGTATCCAGATCACTGTCGGCCACTAGTGGGGGCAGGGTGCACCACCACGCCGTGAAGGAGGGCTGGCCGTATGGCCAGCCGGGGAGCCGAGCGGGACCCCGAGTCCCACGTGCTATCTGCAGACGCCACGTGGCACCGCCCAATCGGTCAACCAATCCGAACGGCCCAACCGTTCGAGGCACCAAGGGGGTGCCTCCCCTTGGGTGCCGGCTAGGGAGGACCCCACAGCAAGGCCACCAAGCCACGGGCCTGTCGCAGGCCGACCAGCATGGGCCGGGCTGCGCCGGCGGACCGTGCTAGACCCAGTGGGCCGGGCTGAACCCAGCGGTCCAGGTTGGACCCCAAGGGCCGGGTCAGACCCAGGTCTGGACACGGGTCAGGCTGATTCGACCCGAACCTGGTCGGGTTAGGACAAACTGGGTCATCCTGGGTCGGTCTGACCGAGTCGGACACAACCCGAACCAGCTTCAACCCCTTTTTACTCTTTCAGCTATAACAACAGCTACGGGTGTCCGTTTGACAAACCGTCTATGGTGTTAGAAACCTTGGATGGAGAAAAATATTTTGGTATACCTCACTTGATATTTGGATAAAGTTGGGATGTGGCTGGGATGGATCAAACACGAATCCAACCGGGCCCTCGAGAATAGAACGCCAATAACATACAGACTGGGCATCCGATTGACGCACCGTCTGATGCATCGAGACCCCATTTACGTTGTGGTCCCTTGGGATACTTCTTCATGGGACTTCATGGCAGTTATAGTATCGACATGTGGCTTGAGAAGCGGACCCCCCCCCCATAATCAAGAAAACATAGTGTGGGAACCCAGTAACTAGATGTAACATGAGAAAGGGAACCTATGTGGGTATGTGCCTTGGGATCTTACATGGGTCTATGTTCGATGATCCCACTTGGATCCACTCTAGGAATCCACATTGGACTACACTAGGATCCTATATGGGTCTGTTGTACTAGGATCCTATGTGGGTTTGATGATTTAGAATCCTACGAGAGTCTGATGATTTAGGATCCTATGTGGGTCTGCCTCTCAACAGAGTAAGATTATTTAGTAGTTACATCTAATCATATTTAATACCGTACCTAAGTTATACCTGCTATGAGATGAGTCTTTACCATTATGGTAATCATATGTGTAGAATACCTTTGTAGTGAATACCTTCATGGTGATACCTTTGAGGTATTCTTCTTTGTGGTGTTATCTTTGAGGTACATACCTACATGGTGTTACCTTCATGGTATTCTTTCCTTTATGGGACAGTTGAGCTTTGGGATTTTGAGTCGGTCCTTCTGTTTCCTCATGATTGATAAGAGTTTACTCAATAACGTAGGTATATGTATGGGCACATACCTATGTAGGGTTGTCGGTTGTTTTCATGCTTTATGATTTATCCTTTTTGGATCTTATGATACCTTTGAGGGTCTCGGGGGCCCTACTGAGTATTGTTATACTCACCCCTGCATGAGTTATGCTCGCACCTTATTGTTTTTGGTGTAGATGAAGGACATTGCTGACTGAAGGACGTGAGTACCAGGACTAGAGGTAGCTCAGAGGTTGACATTAGAAGAGGCATACCATAGGGATGACCGTTCGAGAGCTATACCTACCCTTCAGGTAGGATCCTCAGCGGGTGTTTACAGAAGCTGTTTTCAATTTACTGGTACTTTTTAGTTGGGCTTGTATTCTGGCCCCTTTTTCTTTTTGTACACACCCTGTTTACTATATAGTTTTACTTTGTGCTTGTATCCTTCTTTGTTCTTAGTTGTTTGTGTCTACAGGTTATAAAGGAAATGTCTTCCCAGTTTTAGGGAATGTGCCTTTTGGTGCTTTTCTCCAGCCCCTGGCATATGGAAGGCAGGCTAGGGGTAGTCATGACATGGGCCCCGGGGGACGGGTCGTGACTAATTGGTTTTAGAGGAGTTAGTTCCACCGTAGAACATTGGGCTCTGATATTTTAAAAGGAAATAGTGTTAAGTTTTATCAGTGTGGTTATTATTTTAGGGAATCGAGTGTTTTTGCGGTGGTTGTGGTATCTATAAACCAGGACCCTGACTTCTGATTTCTAACTTGGTGCATGAAAACACTAATTGAGTGTGTGTTTTAAAAAAAATTCTTTGTGATCTCTTTGAGTCAGCTCAGCAGGTATAACATATTGATCATGGCACACCTTTTTCTTTTTAGGATGCCTCCACATAGACAGCCAGCACAGGTTCTAGGTAGAGTATGCAATGATAGCCCACCGAGCGACGAGGCCTCAGTGAAGGGCCCTTTATTAGTAGTGGCACTAGTGAAGGCACCAGTAGTACCATCACCCATTGGGCCACCGATGACACTAGACCGAGCTGTAGAGGGTGCACGCCGCTTGAGCACATTTCACAAGTTCTAGTGCTAGAGGCCACCCAATTTTAAGGGTGAGATGGACCCATAGGCGGCTGAGGAATGTCTAGAGGTCATGGTGAGAGTTTTCTGACTGGTAGGGACACCAGCTGATCTCATGTTGATCCTTGCTGCTAGTCTTCTACAGGCAGCAATAGGAAAATGGTGGGGCTTTATGCTCCAAGTTCACAATGATATGGAACTTCTCTTGGAATACATTGAGAACTTGTTTTGGGAAGATTTTGTCTGAGTGACCCTTCGCACAGTGCGTATACAGAAGCTTCTTCATCTACGTCAGGGCATATTGGTAGTGGCTTAGTACTCAGTGTGGTTCACCAACCTCTCACGCTAATCCACTGATATGGTGCGAGATCCATTCTTCAGGGCTCAGACCTTCAAGAAGGGACTCAGGCAGGAGATCAAGGCTTAGATGATTTCTCTCAGCATCCCGATGTAGGCGTGGGTGTTAAACAAAGCCCTTTTAGTGGAGAGTTTTCTTGGAGTGAAATCAATAATAGCGAGACCCCCCACTGGGAGACACGTAGTGGAGTATTCTGCACCTGGCAAAAACAAATGTCACCGAGGTCCAAGAGGAATAGACCTACATGCGAACAACTGCAGGATTCAGGTTCGGGTGTGCGGGGCATCCGTGACAGATCTAGTCATGCGAGGAGTAGATAGTGTTACACATATGGTGGTCAGGGTCACATGTCTCATGAATTCCCGACCTGCCATAAGGATGATCATCAGATGGTCAAAGGACCACCTAGTAAGAGACCGAAGTTCGACCGAGGAGGTCCGAAGGGAGTAGGCGGACGTGGAAGAGGAGCTAGGTGTAAAATTGGTTATGGGAGATGATTCTATGTGTTACCGCCACCAACACCTGGTGGACCACCCCAACCACATGGAGCAGGTGGACAGGAGCGAACTCAGCTTTAGGCAGCTAAGGCCTATGACCGCGGTGCTTTAGAGATGATATGTGGTATGATCTGTGTCTACTCCACCTTAGCTTCAGTACTTATATACATAGGTTCCAGTCATTATTTTATTGCCACTACCCTCGTTCGGAGCTCAGAGATTTCTGAGGATTAATTGGCTTGATCCTTATGGCTAGAGACTCCTATTAGAGAGGATTCAATTATTACACACTTGTTCTGGAACTGTGAGCTTACTTGAGGAGGAGAGAGCTTCAGTTGGGATCTCCTAGTAGCGGCGTCAAGGCCTTACGACGTCATCTTGGGTATAGACTAGTTATCTACAGTCCATGCTTAGATTGACTGTATTAGGTGCAACGTATGGTGTGTCCACATGGATGGGACTAGGTATACCTTCACCAGTGAGAAGGGATCCCTTTCAACACAGTATGGACTTACCGGAGGAGAGTGCAACTAATCACTAATTAGTTGGCTAGCCTTACCCATGAAGCAGTTGATATGGAGAGTCTGATCTATCTTGTAGTGGTGGACCAGTATGCGGTTGTCTTCCCTATTGATGTTCTGGGTCTACCTCCTCATAGAGAGGTGGACTTATACATTGACTTGTACCCCCGGGACGGTACAAATATCTACACCAGCGTATTAGATGGATCCCACAGAATTTTGTGAGATGCAGGTACAGCTGGAGGAATTATAGTGGAAGGGGTTCATCTGGCCCATTTTTTCTCCTTAGGAAGCCCTGATTTTCCTCACCAAGAAGCCGGATGGGAGCTTGAGACTTTGTGTTGACAATCAATGCCTCAACCAGGTGACCGTGAAGAATAATTACTCAGTCTGAGGATTGATGACCTCTTTGATCAACTGAAGGGAGCACAGTGGTTCTTGAAGATAGTACTTAGATCATGAAATCACCAGCTTAGAGTACAATATGATGATGTACAGAAGACGACTTTCAGATGTCGGTATGACCATTATGATTTTTTGGTCATTTTGTTCGGCATGACCAACGCTCTATCAGTGTTCATGGGTCTCATGAACAGGATCTTTCAGCTATATCATGATCCCTTTGTGGTGGTCTTCATTGATGACATTCTGATATACTCGTCTACTGAGGAGTATCATGTCTATCATTTGTAGATAGTTATGTACACATTCCAAGAGCACCAGATTTATGGTAATCTCTCAAAGTGACAGTTCTAGATTTTTGAGGTTCACCTTCTTGGACATGTCATATCAGATGCTGGAGTTGAGGTGGATCCTGTGATGATTGAGGCAGTACATTCTTGGGAGCCACCCAGGAGTTTGATGGAGGTACGAAACTTCCTGGGTTTGGCCAGATACTACCTGATATTTGTTCCAAATTTCTCCAAAATTGCAGTACCGTTATCATCGTTGATGAAGAAGGGGAAACCCTTCATTTGGTCGAATAGATGCCAGTGGAGTTTTGAAAAGATGAGGAAGAGGTTGACTAGTGCCACCGTCTTGAGGCTTCCGGAGGATGGCATTGGATATGTAGTCTACTACGATACATCCAGGACTAGGCTCAGATGTGTCCTAATATAGGAGCGAGCTGTTATTGCATATGGTTCTCAATAGTTGAGACAACAAGAGTAGAACTACGCTACACATGACCTTGAGTTAGCATCAGTGGTCTTATCTTTGAATATGTGGCGACACTATCCGATGGGTGGTCATTTTACAGTCTAGTCTGATCACCAGAGCCTGAGGTATATCTTCTCGCAGAAGGACTTGAACCTGAGACAATGTCAGTGGATTGAGTTCCTCCAGGACTACGACTACAAGATAGTTTAAACTCCTAGGTAGGGGAAATTTGTAGCTAATGCGCTCAGCAAGATATCTGGTATACAGCTGCTAGGTGAGGTGATGGAGCAGCTGGCCGTTTTTTAGATATCCTTTGTGGATCAAGATAGAGAATATTTTCATTAGTCTCTGACAGTCACTCCCCCACTCCTTTAGTGTTTTAGGGAGGCACAACATGGGGACACTGACCACGAGACTCGATGTGAACAGATATCCATGGGATAGGCACGTGATGGATTTTTTGAAGGTAGGGAGCACGTCATCCATTTCAGTGGATGTACCATGGTAACAGAGTCGCTTCAGGAGGAAGTTTTGAGGGAGTTCCCCACATAATCTCTAGCGGTAAATCCTAGAGTAGAGAAGATGTGCCAGGACCTTCGATGATAGCACTGGTGGTCAGGAATGATGAAACCAGTAGCAGAGATTGTCTCTCGGGGCATCACTTATCAGCAAGTGAAGGCAGAGCATCAGGTAACAGCAGGATTAGTTCAGCCTGTAGGGAACCGATAGTGGATGTGGTATGTGATATCCACGGACTTTGTGAAAGGACTTCAATGTACATCCAGCAATCTTGATTCTATCTGGGTGATTGTCGACTGATTCAAAAAGTTGTCCAGCATCCTACCGATCAGAGAGTAGGGTTCAGTAGAGAGTTTGGGATGTCTCTATGTGTAGGAGAATTTGCGGCTACATGGAGTACCCATGATTATTTTCTCTGATCGTTATGCACATTTCACATCCCAAAAATGGATGGGGTGAGGAAGGCTTTCAGGTCACAGCTTTGATTGAGCACTACCTTCCATCCACATACGGAAGGCTAGACAGAGCGGACCATTCAGACCCTCGAGGACAAGTTGCATGCTTGTGTCCTCGACTTCAGTCATAGCTGGGAATTTCACTTTCCATTGGTGGAGTTTTCATACAACAACAACTATCACTCCACCATTGGGATGGAACCATTCGAGGCTCTGTATGGCCAACCATGCAATTCACCTTTGTGTTGGACTGACCCAGATGAGTCAGCACTCGTGGGACCAGAGATGGTACGGGCTTCCATGGATAAGGTTCGAATCATCCAGGAGTAGATTAAGACACCACAGAGCAGGCAGAAGTCTTATGCCGATAGGAGATGAAGACCTCTGGATTTTAAGGATGGTGACCATGCCATTCTACGGGTCTCACCCTGATTAGGTATGTAGATATTTTGCTGGGGTGGCTAGTTATCTATGAGGATCATTAGACCCTTTCAGGTCCTCAGTAGAGTTGGTGAGGTGCCTTACCTCCTAACACTTCCCCCTCAGTTGCACCGGGTACACGACATTTTTCACATATCCCAACTGAGGAGATAGGTACATTATCCTTCACATATCATTCATTGGGGAGAGCTAGATATCGACGATGGGGCAATGTTTTTGGAGGATCTAGTAGAGATTGAGGATAGACAGGAGAGAGTCCTTCGTGGGTGATCGATACCTTTGGTGTGTGTACGCTGGCAGTATTGGAACCTCCAGGAGAGCACATGGGAGTGGGAGGATCTGATTCATGCCCACTACCCCCACTTGCCTTTCTAGTTTTTGTGATTTTTCTTTCGGGTAGACAAATCCCTGAGGTGGGGAGAATGTAAAGAACCAAAAATTCCATGTAATTTTTTTAAAATTATATGGAAATGTTCGAGTCTATAGTTTATGACTATACTTGATTCCAAGGCCCGGTGTGCCTGGAATGAATTTTTAAACAATTTTCAAAGTACTTTCATTAAATGTGCGAGCGGGTTTTTGTAACTTTTGAACCGATGATCAGAATTTAAATTTGAGGGCATCGTTGAACTCACAACGCTGATATTCACTTAAGGAGTCCTTCACATCTACCGCAGTAGGTCGAGGGAGAAAGTTCGTTTTTGTTATTTTCATGGGAGTAAATAAAATAATGTAGTTTTATTTTATATATATAATTTATTCCTCCAAATTTGATTCATGGTGGTGGGGAGCACTCGAGCTTGAGAACACCCAATTTGAATTCAATGGGGGGAACCACCCGACCCTTGAACTCCCCCTTTAATGGGAGGTAACTCATGGTTTCCCCTCACATTGATGTGCCAACTCAATTAGATTAATTAATAAACTTAAACTTATTAATTTTACATTTCAACTATTGGTTGGACGATTTGTTGAAAAAGGAGAGCTCAGGAGAATTGTGGACAAACAATCTCTCCAACAAAGAACACTTTCTCCAATGATTAACTCCATTGAAGGATTCCCAACTAGGAACGTCTTCAAAAACGACAAACCGACATCCGTCATATCCTCTCCTCACCAACATCAATGAGAAATTGAGGTGGGGAATGTCGTTTTGAATACTCATTTCCCTGTTCGTGTTGATCTTCTTGATTTAAGAACAATTATGCCGCTTTCTATAGTTCTAACTTAGAGGGTGTGGGCCAAACGAACACGGCCCGACCTCTCCACAACCATTGTGTTTTATTTATCATGTTGAATCATTGGAGACTTCCGGAGTCGAGTGTGGTAGTCTTCCGAATGAAGAACGGTCTACCAAGGCGCACACAGTGACCTGAAGAACGTCTCCAGCAACCCGTGCCGGTGACCGGCATCGGTGGGGCTCAGGAGCTATGGTCGACACTCAGGATTTTCGTGATGACATTGGTGGTGCGACCACACCGTCGGAGAAAGGCCGCAGCCAATAGGATGTGGCGGAGCAAGGGAGACATCCGACGCATGACTGACCGTGCGAAGGGGGAGGCGGTGCATGACCGCATTGCCTGGCATGAAGGAACCATGACATGAGGCCATGGAGGTGATGGAGTGCAGTTATCTTGCTACCGGCCGCCGGTGGCGATGCGGCGCGTGCCCGCACTGCAGAAAAGGGCTCACCATCTAGCCAGCCGGTGAGCTAAGCGGGACCCCGAGTCCTGCATGCCAGCTGTCGGCGCCACGTGGCGATAGCCGTTCAATCAATCAACCCCAAAAACCCATCCGTTCGGGGTACCCAGGGGGCGCCTCCCCCTGGGTGGCACCAAGGGCGGACCCCGCCGTGGGGTCACCCCACCACGGGCCAGTCGCGGGCCGTATCGCATACTGCCCTGCACGGGTCGCGCTGGCGGTCCAGGCCGGACCCGGTTGGTCGGTCCGGACCCAGTGGTCCAGGTCGGATCCCGTGGGCCGGACCCGGGTCAGCACGACCGGGTCGGACCGGACCCAGACCTGCATCGACCCCTTTTTACTCTTTTGGCTATAACATGAGCTATTTGTGTCTATTTGACGCACCATCTGTGGCTCCAGAAAACATTGATGGATATGGTCATTTTGGTATACCCCACTTGAGATTTGGATAAATTTGGTGTACAGCCGGGTTGGATCGAACATGAATCCAACTGGGACCTCGGGACTAAAATGCCAATAACTTACAGACCATACGTCCGATTGATGAAACGTCTGTTGTGTTGATACCCCTTTTACGTGGTGGTCCTTTGGGATACTTCTTCATGGGACTTCAGGGAAGTTGGAGTATCGACCTATGGCTTGAAAAGCGAACCCTCCCGGAATCAAGCATACGTAGTACGAGAACCCTGTAGCCTGCTGTAACGTGAGAAAGGGATCCAATGTGGGTTTGTGCCTTGGGATCCTACATGGGTCTGGGTTCGGGAATCCCACTTTTATCTGATCTAATAATCCATGTGGGACTACTCTTGGATCCTACGTGGGTCTGTTATACTAGGATCTGACGCAGTTCAGATGATTTAGGATCCTACGTGGGTCTGATGATTTAGGATCTTACGTGGGTTTGCCTCTCAACAGAGTAAGATGATTTAGTAGTTACATTTAATCATCTTTACTACCATACCTATGTTATACCTAGTGTGATATGAGTCATTACCTTTGTGGTAATCATATGTGTGGCATTTCTTTGTGGTGTATACCTTCGTGGTGATACCTTTGTGGTATTCTTCTGTGTGACGTTACCTTTGTGGTATTTACCTTCGTGGTGTTACCTTCATGGTATTCTATCCTTCATGGGGCAGTTGAGCTTTGGGATTTTGAGTTGTTCCTTGTGTTTCCTCATGATTGAGATGGGTTTACTCGACCACTTAGGTATATTTATGTGCATATACCTAATTAGGGTTGTTAGTGGTTTTCATGATTTATGATTTATCCTTTGTGGATATTGTGAGACCTTCGAGGGTCTCAGGGACCCTACTGAGTATCATTATACACACCCCTATATGGGATATTCCCGCACCTTGTTGTGTTTAGTGCAGATGACGGATAGCACTGACTGAGGACGAGAGTACCAAGACTGGAGGTCGCTCATAGGTAGACATTAAACAAGGCATACCACATATAAGACCTTTTGAGAGTTTTACCTACCCTTCATGTAGGATACTTAGTGGGTATTTATAGGAGATGTTTTCAGTTTACTTTTACTTTTCAGTTGGGCTTGAATTCTGGCCCCTTTTTCTTTCTGTACACACATTGTTTACTATATAGTTATAATTTGTGCTTCTATCCTTCTTTTTGCTTATTTGTGTGAGTCTATAGGTTATAAAGGCAATGGCTTCCTTATTTTAGGGAATATACCTTTCATTGATAGTCGCCAGCCCTGGCCTATGGAAGGCGGGATAGGGGTAGTTGCAGCACGGGCCCCGGGGATGGGTCATGACATGAATTATCTATTATAGATAGAGTTTAATAAGTAGATGGGACATGAGTGATCATCTATTTTTCTATTAATTATCATTGATATTAGAGCATATGAAAATTTTAAGGTTATTACCAACTTATTCATTTAGGGTTAATCCCACTATTATTATTTGGAGAGGTTTTGATTTTTTTTCTCATGATTCATTAATTGTTTATTATTCATGATGTTTTTATGTTATTTTATCCCTATCATGAATCCAATTTATGATGAATTTCTCATGAATATCATGTGTGAAATTCTTCTATTTCTTAGACGAGTGATACACTTATTTAAGGTCATCTGCATATGGTTTAATTAGTAACAATTATTTCTTATTTAGGAATTTTTTGGTTACATCATGGACTATTTCTCGATGAGAAATGCCCAAATTATTTTACATTTTTTCATGACATGACAATAAAGACCAAGTTTTTTAGTGTTGAGAAATTTTTCAGTTTTTTTATTTGATCCATTTATATATTTTGATGTGGTGACAGATGGATTTACCATGATTATATTCTTTTCAATATATTTTTTATGTGTTCCCTATGGAATTCTGGATAAGATTCATGAGTATATTTCCATGGTTATTGAATAATAATTGTTTCCCTTTGGGATTGGAGGAAATATGTTTAATTTTAGGATATATTACTCTTATAGGTGATTATATATTTTTCACCATTTTCGGATAAGTATAAATGGTGGGGAGACCCAAAGAATGTATCTGTGATATCCGTTATTTGTTTTTATTAGTGCAATAGAGATTACATATTGTGATGTTTGATGATATTTGGAACATTTTCCAGGTATTTTTATTTATTCTTGTTTTTTTCTTTGTTAATTTCCCTCTAAACCCATGTTCTTTCAAAACCCACCCACCCCATGGGTCCGGATGAATCGAGGGGTTGTGTGGGATTCTTGGTGTACCAAAAAAACCTATAATTTTTAGAGTAAATATTTCCATTATTTATTTATACTCAATCAAATAATGATATAGTTATATAAAGTTGCATAGATGGTATAATTCTACACACCTATGTCATTTATTTATTTACTATTTTTTAATTGTGCAATTTTATTTTATTTTATTTTTTCATTATGTTCTATTAATTTTATACTAATAGAATGTCACACCACTTATAGGGGGAATCAAAACTTGATGCACTATGTGGTTGAAATTTTACATGATTTAGATCGAGGATCACATCATATCCTAGTGTAACCATAGAGTTATGGGTCCTTATTTTCCAATAATGGGTTTTTTATATGGATTCATGAGGATATATTCTCATTCCATACAATAGTGGAATCAGAAATTTTGGTTTCATATGTGTTAATATTTAAATTATTAACACATATAAGGATTCCTATGTTAATATTTTATATGTGGTCCCTTTGTATAAGAGTTTCACACACTGTGAAAATACAGGTGAGGATGATGGTCACAAAGTGGTAGGGGTTTGCACACTCTGACATTATGTATTTTTTTTAGATTTATTAGACTCTACTATAATTTGTGATTTTGAAATGGTAAGTAATTTTTTCTTAGGAACATTATGATGATTTAAAATAACACCATGAGGCTATTTTAGTAGGTTTTTTCACCATAAAGGATGAGTGTCTTGTTGTTGAAGACTAGTGACCATGTTTTTTAGTCTTACTAGAGGAGGTTCATCACTATATTACATTGAGGTTCATTGTAATGTTTTTCTCTAGAAAATGGAGTCACAAAACTTAGGAATGTAGAATTTTATAAGGTAGTATTCCAAGAATATATTTTTTTTTTATTCTTTGTATCTATCCCTATCAACATAATGTGTCTTTATCCATCTGATTTAACTTCATTCAAATTTCATTAACTAGAGTGACATGTGGGAGACTCAACCTACCCTTACTTGTTTTCTCCCTTCTATCATGGAATATAAATTTTTTACAAAGGTAAATTACTTCTTTTATCATGATTTCTTGTTTTCCTATTCTTTATACATCTAATCCCTCTTGATTTCAGTTTTATTATTAAAAATTAAAAATTTTGAGTATCAAATATATGGCTTGTAGTGGGTAAAAGTATGAGTAATTATATAGTGAATTTATTAGCTATCTTCTTCATTTTTTTTGTTCTTTCTCAAATGAAGATGGGTGGTTTCTTCTTCTATGAGGTAGCTTTTTTTGGAAAAAATTTACATTTCTTTAAATTAATGAGATTTTTGAATAATTTTAATTAAAAATTTATATACTAATGTGATACAAATGAGGGGTTTAAAAATGTTATTAATGACCTGTATAACTGTTATACGATATTTTCCCAAAATTAGTAACATTCCTTGTGGACTAAATAGCTTATCTTCCAAGGGACTTTGAAAATAATTATGAGTCCCTTTCATGTGAATTTTATGATTAAATGTAGTTTTAGGGAATGTTTTTGGTTTCCAAATAATTAACCCATAGTTTCTGGGAAGTTTTCAATTCAAGTGGTGTTTTACTTTTAAATTATTAATAGGGAAGAAAATACATGTTTTATAAGGGGTGGTCCTCATTAGATTTCATCACCTAGTTTCATAACAAGGAATTAGATGTTGACATTTAAGTCTCAGTTCAAAAATTATAAAATAAGATTTTTTGGGTGATTTAACACCCTGTTTTTGAGACCCATTAGTTTAATGATATTTATAGGCTTTATAACCTTTTTGAGATGAAATGCTTTGGAATATTATTATTTTATTTCAATATGAATTTTTTAAATGAGCTGTCTCTTGAGAGGGTATTCGTGTTGGATAAAATGTATTAATATATTATTTGATTTTTTTCTGTGTAATGATCACATTTATTATTGATTTATCACCTCTAATTTGAGAATTTCCCAGGATCTGGAAGAAACTATGTTTATAATCTTGTTTATACCTACTATATTAGATTGTTCTCTACCATGTTCCTTTATTTAGATTATGTTCTGGATAGGGGCGAGTTCTGCTGATGAGAGGGATTTTGGCATTGATATAATTTAAAAAGAAAACATAGTTATAAAAATTGATTCCACTGATATATGTAAATGATCACATCGTGTTAGGACCAATTAATTTTCCCATTATGGGTTTTTATTAGTGAAGTTATTGTCTTTTCTATTTTATTCACATACATTAATTTTATCTCATTGTACTTGTTTGGATTTGTAACACTTTTTTCTTATTATTAGTAAATTATGATTCATGGATATGATAGTTAATTTTACATCTATAGGTATTCATTATTTTAGGATGTCAACTAATTTTTCAATATAATGTGAAATGGAATTTATTTTAATTTTTTTTAATGTAGGCTAAAAAATTTAGTTTTGTTTTAATATTATTATGTGTCTACATAATAAATATTTTAATGTGGTTTGAATTTTTATATGGTGTAACACCATCCATTGGTCTAAAAAAGAATTATTTATTAAAGGATATTTGAAATATATGTTTGATTTTATTACATATTTTGGAATCATTTTTTCAATCATATTTACACATTTGTTTTCTATGAATGGTTTTATATTGTGGTTTTAAAAAAGAGGAAAAAATGTTTGATTTTCATTTTATATATTCTCTACATTTAAAAACATAAATTTTCTAAATAATGTTAAAAATAAAATTTATGAAATGTTTTTAAAAATGTAATTTCGTATAATAATTTTTCAAATACTACAAAGCCTACATAGCACAATATCAACAAACATATCTATATGTGTTTTTTTATATTCTATGTCTTATATAAATTCCCATGTTGTGATCACTGAATGAAAATAATTAGGTAGTCCATTAATGGATATTGTTTATAATAATATCCTTGGATGGATTGCTGTATTCTGTTTATTAATAAGAAAATTAAGGAAACCTTCATGTAAGTCACGAGGAATGTGTATCTTGAAATCCAAAAAAAATTAGGATATTTTGAATGAATTTTATGAAATGAATATTTAATCAGTATTTATTTTGATCTTCGATAATTCCTATTATTCCTAACATTTTGGTCCAAGGTATAATGAAATTTAAATAATTCCCTAGATAGATGAATTTTTTGGAAAACAAAATCATTTGTAAAGGGATGGAAGTGATTTGGGATACATATGATATTCGGCCTATGTATGTTTTCTTTGCAAGATCTTATATGATCTTATAAGTCTTCAAAATTCATGAAACACATAACATTTTTATATTATGTAAAATAATATATTCAATTTCATTCATAGGTTTCTATAGTTCTGTGTTATTATATTGGAATAATTTAACATTTAAAAAAGAGGGAAAAAAACATTGTTAATAAACAATATTTTTAGGAATTAATATGTTTTTCTGTCTCTTTCATTTGTTTTATTGGAGAAACATAACATTTCCCCATAGAGTCACAATAGTAAAAAGGTATGAAGCACCCACTGTAAGTCATAATATTATGAGTTCATGAGTATGTATTCATAGTACTTAATGTGCTATAGTTCAAATTCAATAATACACCAGTATTTTTTAAGGAGCTCTAGAATTTTTTCATTGAATCATATAATGGAAAATATGTTTTTATATATAGAATAATTTTTATGTACTTTGGGATATAAATTTGGTATACATTATAATATTAGTATCAATATTATTAATAAAGAATGTAACTATTATTTAAGTTAATCTTTTATTAGTATATTCATGCTATAATCGAAGATAGGATTATGAAATGATATTTTAGTAGTTTAAAAACGTGGTTTATCCATATTTTTTTGAACTAGACATTACTAAAAAAATATTCCATGAAGGGGGGATTAATGATATGATGTATAAAATAGTGATCTCAGTTGAAATATTAATATGGGATTTGTTCAATTAGTGTTGAGAACATTATTTCTAAAACATAATGAAATTTTGATGGAATTCAATTTTATACAATATCATTTTTTTTAAACATGGAGTTATTATATTTATAAATGTAATATATTTCACATGGTGGTATTCAATGAGAAAATATTAAAAAAAAAGAAATAGGGTTGATATTCTCTCAGGACATATAAGAACCATGACTTTCCAATCGAATGAACTAATGGATGAGAAGCGGTATAGAAAATAAGTTTTCTATTTAAGAGGAGATTAGTAGGATACTAGGACGATCACGTCAATGGTAGTATAATAAGTAGGTGTTATCATAAGAATTTCAATGGAATAGTGATGGTTTCTACACTATCCTTATGTGCAATCTCTATTTTTTGTTTATGAAAGAATATGATATCTTAAAAGTGGGGTAGTCAGTTTTATCTTATAGGAAGGAAAATTAACTCTATTTATTTCATTAAGGTTATAAGCACATTGGATAAATAAAACCACTCTATATTTTAAAAGAAAAATCTAATGATTCCTATTTTTGTTATGTCTTCACGTCTTCATTTCATGCTCTATGAATTATTCTGGGTTTTGTGAACAAAGTAAATTTCCCGGGTAAATTTATTTTACTAGTATTATCCTCTACATGACATTGTAAGAGAGATATTGTCCCTAATAGTATTGGAACGGGACCATTAGTGATGGTAGAATAAATTTATATTTACTCTCATTCACCCATGTATTAGGTTATTATCCTTATATAGTATTAATAGGAGGTATCAAATCAAATTGTTCAAGGTGATTTTTTTACTCTCTTATGTATTTAAAATAGAGGTCATCAAGAATGGAATAACAATTACTAATAAAATCAATTTTATATTATGGAATTTTTTCACAATATTGTTTTTTTTTCTATTTTGGATCATATTTCTATAAAACTACTATTCCAAGTATTTCTACTAGCATGGAAATTTTAGATTCATCAAAAAATTATATAATGAAGTGGATACATACACCAAAGGATTCAGTGAAATAGGAGTAGAATTATCCAATTCTATTTACATGAATTATATTTCTTGTAAATAATCAAAAAACATGTACATAAAATATATCAATATTTATATATGTGAATAAAAGGTTTTGGAAGAGATATTACATATAATTTGAAACAAGTATTGTAGTTTTATGAATTCTTCTCATTGAGTTTGTTAATAATGAAAGAAAATTCAAAACATTTTATTTTGAAATTGGAATGTGGGGATGGGGGAAACAAGTAGAAACATCCTGGGGGTTAAATGGGGTGAATACCTATATATTAACATATAAAAATATCCTATAGTCTCTAGGAATGGACCTAAAAACTGAATAGATAATCAATGGTTCATGCAAACTATTTTGTATCCTATGTAATCCACTAGAAAATTCTACAAATACAATGTGTGAAGAATATTTATTCTTTTATGGATCAAAATATACTATAGATGATGGTATATGCTATTATTTCATAAGAACAAGGTTATCCAATATATATTGGATGAAACAAACAAAATCTAACTCAATTATAGATAATTATATATTATTGATTTAAAATAATGTGAAACGTATGAATAAGATACAAGATTTAAATATGAGATAATTAATCTCACTAATATATGGAAATATATTTATAATTATCAATCCCTTAATTTTCATAATGAGTCCAGACCCTTCCATGATTCCATAAACACTAGAACCATATGAGTTAATCTTTAGTCCCTGAATAATTTCATTCCAACAGACATAATAACCTAATCCCTCTATTTTTGGTGAAGTATTCACAATTTTAAAGGTTTGTAGAGGAATATTTATGAATGATGGTGTAACTTAGTTCATGGAATGACAAAAGTGATATATTATTGAAGAAAAAAATATTTCCTTAGTACTAAATTATTTTTATTTCATTTAGTTTTGGATCTCATTAATATAGTGCTCCCAAATCCCCATGAAAACAAAAATTAAAAGAATCATATTATCTTAAAAATATGCGGTACCGCCTATAGTGATTTGGAAAAAATACTAATAAAACTATTATAAAATGATATTAATTTTCATCATCCTTGAATCCACCTAGATGATACAAGATATTTAGATTACACTCCCATTTTTATAAAAAAATGACAAATATATTCAATATTTATACTCACATAACACATTATTTTATTAGAAAGAGTGAAACCACATGGTAGGAATACATTGAAATATTATGAACCATGTTGGGGGATGATCAATGTTGGAAAATTTCAATACAAATAAATAATTTTAATTATTTTACCTCTGTGACCTATTTGGATCTCAGTTCATGTATTATCTTCCTCATTATCATTGGCATTTAAAATAAAGAATGAAATAAAAAAATAATAAACACTTAGATGGTTCATTACTCAAAAAGTATAGATATTTATTTTCATATATGGTGACGACCATTAGAATGATTTTATTATGAAACTAGACAACCATTTAATGTTTTGTGGCTTGAAAACAGTTCGGATCCCAAGTGTGGTTCCATACAATTTAGGAGGGGGAATAAGAAAACATACTTCTTCCCTAGACTGTTTATAACCTCTTCCACCTATATCTCTATAGTGTACATTTATATAACTAATTAAAATAGTTTTTGACTTATTTATTTACATTGAATAAAAAAGAATGTACTCTACCAATGTGTCTTTTAGTGAATATCGCAATGTTCCATTGATATTCTCATCCTTCCTCTATAAGTCGAACTATATAATAATGGAAAATTTTATTCTTCATTATAGTGTAAAATATAAATAAAATATTTTTCTAACATCCTAATCCATCTGAAAACTATCCATATAGTAATATCAGTCCGACACATGTTCTCCCAGAATGGGTTCATCAGTTCCCTTCGTCTTGTCCTGACACATTCATATTTTGACAATTTATAAAACAAATTGTCAGTATATACTTCATCAATAACATCACTTGTTTCAATATATATTTATGTGGTTTACCATTCTCTATTTGGTACATTACTGATTCATCTAATGTTTCTGCTCTATTGAATGCTTTATCTCTATATAGTACCTCATTCTTTGATCAATAAAGAATTGTCTATCAAGATTCATCTTCTATCCACCATAGAAATTTATGTAGGTATTCTTTCACTTTTAATTATCCAAATTTTAGTATATTTTAATTTTAATCATTCATTACCGATAAAATTATATCTAGATAAGATATCACATGAAGGTACAGATGGTACAACTTTTTTCATAGCATCTTGAGATATATTATTAAATGAAATTATGATCTTATTATAAAATTGTATAGGTAATTTATATTTATAATAATCAATTGAAAAATTAGTAGAAACATCAAAATTTTCTTTTTTGAAGACTCAGTTTATGTATTTTCTATATTTGTGAGATTAATATCATATTCTATATATTTCATTATGATGTTATTTTTTTATCATCAATTGAAAACATCTTATCTTAAAAATAATTCTTCATTCTTATATATCTGTTGTTGTAATATTAACATTGTTTTGAAATTAAGGGTCATGTTCCATTATACTATTTGATTTTAATTCCAGTTTCAAATACTTTAAGTCAACACTATTTTAAATGTTCCTTTTAAGAAGATATATCCTACCTCTAAGAGTCTTCCTAGCATCAAAATTATTTTTAAATTCATTGAGAAATCTATTTTATAATTTTTAGGAACATATTTTAAAATACACATATTTGGTCTCAAAGGATCCAACCTAATCAAAGATCTTTAAACAATTTAGAAATGTTTATTTTTAATCCTTATCCATTTCTTATATTTTAGCTTCTATCTAGGATATTTATTTATACATACATTCAAATATTGACAAATAAGAACAAATAATTCATAGCTAATAAAATATGGAATATCATCTAATGTAGTAACTAATATTCCATTAAATGAAATATATATAACTTTATAACTACATGATCATTGATATTCTTATTGATGAGAGAATTTGTAATATTTTTTATCAACCACATGATCAGTTTACCTTTATCAACATCATATTGAAATGTTTTCTTTTTTCATGGTGGTAATTTGAAACACCTTTTATTTAATTTCCAATGATAGATTTGTATTATTTGGTATCATTGAATGGGAATACTGGACAACCTTTATATTCTTGGTTTAAGAGGTAAATCTTAATCAGCATTATGTTACTTTATTTTTCATGTTCATCATGTTCTATTTAGGAATATAATTCCAATCCAAGATATCTTAATCTTCTCAAAAAATACATATCATTGACAATACATGAAATATATTCAACCCATAAAAATAGAATAACTTCAATGTAGATAATTTCATAGAGGTTAAATGTTTCTATGATACAAATTGTTGAGAAAAATTTTGGATATGATAAACATTAATAGGGTTGTTCAATCTATTATAGAAAATTTTTAAACAAATTAATTATTTTTATCTCATTAACTCATATTCCATTTTGGATATTGGATCTCATGTTATCTTCTTTATTTTCATGTAAATGTAATTGAAATAAGTTCAATAATGGTACAAAATATTTTTACGAGGTTCACTAATAAATAAGATTAGATTTTTGTTGTCATGTATGGTGATAACCCATAGATAAATTCTATAATATAATGAGATATTCAGTCACAATGTTGTGTGTAAAAAATAACCTGATCCCATGTATGTTTCCTTACATATTAGTTGATAGAATAAAAAAATATTCTTCCTTGTATTGGTGATAACATCATCCACTTGTAGCTCCATGAAGGATATTTACACTAATAGTGTAAAAAATACTTTGGTTCTTTAGTTTCATTGCATCAACATGAATTTCCATCATAATTGTGACTTTTTATTAATATTGAAATTACATTTTTTTATTCTCTTCCTCCAGCATATTAATTGAACTATAGTACAAAAGAAAATTCCCCTCATCGTTATAGTACCAAATTAAAAAATAATCTTTCAATAACTACATCCTCCATATGAATCTCATCCATATAATTCATCCATACTATATTTTCCACTAAATTTAATTTTATATAAACTAGTTCATTTGATCCTTTATTATTTATATAGTACCGTACTCCGATAAAAAATGATATGAAGAAGTTTACTCAAATGTTATTCATTAAAATCCTAGATTCATATAGTATATCCTATTTTAGTTATTTCTTCTCTACCCAGTGCTTCTACTTGATCAAATGATTCCACTTCACATGGTACCTCCTACATCATCCAGTTCCTCCCTATATAATACTTCAACCAATAATAGAATAATATCATGCTTCAGGGAAAAACCTTCATATCAACAATTCAATTATTCTAAATGAATCAGAACCACAAAAGATCGAATAATTATTCCAAAAAACCCAACTTCCATTTAAATAGGAATATTTACTCCAAAAACAGTATGTTTGGTTAAATCTAATAATTTAATTCATTATTTCCAAATTTGACTATCATAATAAAATCATTCTTTTCTTGACTACCTTTTCATCTCCATAAAATATGGGATTCAACAAACTTATTTGGGAATGTACATAAATCATATCGCTAATAATATTCATCACGTATTATAAAAATATTATCAAGAATTATGATAAAACATTTTTTTGTCATTGAATCATTGATCACAAATTTCATCATCATTATCCTATTTTTTAAAATGATTTTAAAGGACATTCAACCACTTCATCCATCAAAAATTCATGGGAACTAGGATAATTATTATTACAATAATCTTGAAAAGTTACCTCTTCCAAATCCTCTTTATGTTTCTCTATATAATGATTATGTAAAACAACCTTTCCCCCTAATCATCCAAAATTACTATCTTTTCAAATAATTTTTAACTATTCAACTAGAAAAATCTATTTGATAACATTGGGAGAGTTTTTCAAGTTTAATTGATGAAATGAAATTGAAAAGGAATCTCTAGATGAATTCATAAAAATATTTTTAATGACGTTTTAATACACTATATGATGTTATCCTAATAGTTTTACAAACTACATGAATCGAAAATATTTTATTGATACATGTTTTTTTAGAAACTCTTTGTTTTTGTCACTTCCTGGAATCCTCATTTTGAGGCCATCACTTGGAAACCATTGTAATATTCATTCTCATGAAAACTGCTCCCTAATGATCATAAAATGATTCGTCTATTGTTTTAATTATGTTGGAAAATCTATTAAATCATTTTGAATCCATTATCTACTATCATGGTAGCCACATTTCAATATGTATTATTTATTCATTCGCTAATAATTATTTACATTGACTCTTGATTTTTTACATATCCACCTTATTGAAATTGTAATTATATTCTATAATAACATAATAATATAAATAAGATAAATATTTCAATAGAATATATTCCATGCAATAGAAATATTATAAAAACTGCGAAAAAGATTTCATTAAATATAATCTCTTTGATATCTTGTAGTACACATAATCCTAATTCAAAATGAACCATATTATAATATACTATTATAACCATAAAATTAAAATATTAAGTTATGAATAACACTAACTAAATTAGGAATATTATTTGAGTTAGATGTCTTTAAAATGATTATCTATTGATTATAACTAAAATAATAATCATTTCAATGAATAAGAAAATTTTTTTTTGAAAACTATATTTTTTTAAAAGGTGGTTTCATCGTGATTTATGCACATATTTATAAATTAATTGTTATCAATTTTATAAAATTAATTATAAAAATTAAATTCATTTTTGATATCATGATTTAAAAATTAATTATGCTGCCTTCTTGAGAATTTTCTAAGAAAATTAGTTTTATGGTGAATATTAAAAAATATATATTTTTACTAAAAATAGCCTTTTTTGAAAATAATTTATAAAGATCCATCCTGCTTATTTTTTACAATTTTAAATAGTTTTATTATATTATAATAAATAAATTTTAATTAATTTTAATCAAATTCATTTTTATGTTAATAATTTATATAATTATGTGATTTTTCTCTTTGAAAACCCATATTTTCATCAAACCAGTCATATTAATTTGAAATTAAATAATTAAAATTATATACTTATTTAATCATATTTTTTTATAATAAATAGTAAAAATATTTAAAAATAATTAATATTGTTATGGTTAAAATAAGTTTTTTGGGGGTCAAAATAAAAAGATAAGAGTTAAAACGACCAATAAACTTTTATAATTCTAATTTTAGGCTCAAATATTGACATTAACTCTTCTATGGTTCAATAATGACACATTTTGGAGCATTTTGGAATTTAAAAAATTTGGGTAGAACTATTTCTTTCCAAAATTTCAAAGTGTTTCATGTCCCCATTTATGAAGGTCACCCTCTCTCGTACACTATTAACAGATACTAAACCATTTTTATGGGAAAATACCTAGAAAATTTCCTTCCTTACATATATAAAATCATCCTAGAGTTATTATTTAGTTTAGTAATCCCACCTATGAAGGTTGTAGTTATGAGTCAAAAGAGGCTCTCAAAAGATGATGTAATGTTCATATTTCATTTAATTATTTTTCCCACAACATCAAAAGGACACTAATTGTAAGAATTTAAATAATTCAATAGTCCATATAAACTAAGATGATATAATATTAATTGAATTACACATATCCATCTCCACACCCATCAAATGGGTAACAAAACCATCAATCATGTGTACGGCGAACTACTGGCTCACCAACAGATTAATTTTTTCCCATCACAACCATTCAATGAAATATATAATGATAGATTTAATATATTAATATTATATTTAAGATATTAATATATGTTTGAGTTATTCTATCACATATACCTTCTTAATTTCTATTCCATGGGGGATATAATAACGACTCTCATGTCTATGGTGTACAACTGCATCGCAAAATGATGTGAATCATTTTTTACATATCCATTACCTAAATTATAGTAAGGTTTATATTAATGAATATATTTCATAATTATGATCTAGGAATACTTATGGAATTATAATATCATATGTAACTTCTTAACATTCAATTCATTGTAAAATAATAATGTATCTTCTTCCTACGTGTGGTTTACCACATTCACATAGTGATGCCAAATGGTTTTCATTAAATCATCACATGGTTGGTAATTAGGATTTCTTATATTACTATAAATGATATATATGTTTTAATAATTTTTACCTGATTATTTATTAAAATTTATTTTCATTTCATTCTATCCCTCAAGAAAAATGGAAACAATGTTCATGCGTACGTATGACATACTATCCCCATGATTGTTGTAATCCATTTTATATTTATGAAATATATATATTACTATAAATACATATATAGTGACTAAATATTATTTTTATATAATTTATAACATTATTTATATTATTTAACTATGATAATATTAAAAAGACCAAAATTAATGAACTAAACCATACACAAAAGGAAAGTAATTATCACTTGAAACAATTATTTTACCATATTCGTTTGAAAATGGGTGATAAAAGAATGTAGGTAAATAATATATGTAATGAGATATATTATTATGATTGTGTAATATATAATAAAAAATATATTTATTAGATATTATGTTTGGAAAAATAGGAAATAAGTCCAACTAGATTTAATGGTTTGTCATCTCAATTTTACTTCCAGGAGACAAACCACATGTTCACTAATTATTCATTTTCATGGAGTATGTACAACCCACATGATATTTATTATTATTAATATACTTATCTTAATGGTATTTAATGTTTCATATTATAATTATTTATTTTATAGAGATTGTGATTTAGAAGTTATCAAATTGTTAACACTTTATTCCACAATGTATTTATTATTCGGGATTGTTTTTGTTAAAGTATCCCATGGGGGAATAAGTTAACATTTCTATCATAAAATCAATATATTTTATTCTCCTCTAGAAATTCATGAAATTTTATAATTAATTGTATCATTTTCCACTTATTGGTACTTAAAATGATAGAGAAATTTTATTTATGAAATTTTGACTTTATTTCTCTCTTCGGTCAAAAATCTATTTTCATCAAAATAATTTTTTTTCTATAAATGTTTTATATAAGTAATTTTATAAAATTACTAACTTAAAAAAAATAATTCAAAATTTAGGTGATTTTTGAAACAAGGACAATTTTAATTTTACTAAAAATATTAAAATAATATTTGTTTTAATTTGTACGGTATAAATAGTGTTATCTGTAGCGACTCGGGTTTTTGGCCCTGTCAGACTTTGGAATATTTCTACGAATAATTCCAGAGCTAGGCGCGAAGACGGCGTGCGATTTCGAGGCCCGGTGTGCCCGGAATTAATTTTATAAAAATATTAAGTATTTTTAAACTATGCACGTGGCGGGGGTGTGATATCTCCTAAACGGTAGCTCAGAACAGGAATCTGAGGGCACGGTTGCGTCCGGAACGTGTCGTTTACCCTAGTCAGGGTGTAATCTTTGCGGGCGCGAGCCTGCGGTGAGAAACGCCACCAGGGGCGTTTCCGTAAATAAGTGGCAAGTTTGTGTGCGAGCGTCGGCTCAAATAACTTCTGAACGGAGTCTCGGATGGAAAATCTGAGACAGCCGTTGCGTTCAGAACGGCGCGTTTACCCTATGGGTGACCTTACTTTTGTTCGCATCGGGCGTCGGGTCCGAGGCGGGTTTGGCGCCGGCGGGCGGCTGATATAAATATCAGCGCCCCCCCCCCCCCCCTTTTATCGTTCTTCGTCGTTCTTCGCCGTTCTTCGCCGCCACTCCGCCAAATCGAGCAAACGGAGCGCCCACGAGCTCAGAATTCGACGGCGGACGTTCCAGGAGTGCGTAGCGGAAGCTCGGGAGCGCGGATCTGAGGCAGAACGTCGGCGTTTCGCCCGCGAGGTAGGCTGTTTTGAGTTTTAACCCCCGATCCCGTTTTTGCTGCGTTTTTCTGCAAATTGAAGCCGTAGAAGTGTAGATCGGGTCCCGAGGGTCGCGTAGACGCCTCCGGATCGCAAAACGGACCACCGGGGTGCCCCCGGCGATCCGCAGAAGGTCCGCCGGCGCGGCACCGGCGCGGCGGCGGCGGCGCGGGCGGATCCCGGCGGCCAGCGGCGGAGCCGCGGCCGCCGGCCGCCCGGCGCGCGGCGGAGCGCCGCCGACCAGGGCGGGCCGGCGGCGGCGGCCGGTCGGGGCCGGTCCGGCCATATTTCGCATACGGGGGTCTTTAAACCCCCGTATCTTGCACTTCGGGAGTCGGATTCGCGCGCCGTTTGCGGCGACGTGACCCTAACGACGAGGCGAACCCTCCGGTGTGGGTTCGAGGGTTTAAAGGTTCGGGATCGTGGCCCGGGAGCTAGAAACGTCGTATAAAATAATATTATTTTATTATTTTACGACTTCGGGCCTTTGTAACTTCTACCCGGAGCGTCCGATTGACGTGCCGTCAGTGGCATTGGGACCCTGATGGTATGACGGACTTTTTGAGATGGTTTCTGGGTGTTGGGACTTCGAACGGGGTGCGGGCCCCACGAGGCCGGGTTTTGGCGTTTGCGGGGAAACGCAGCTTTTACACCAGGAGTCCGATTTTGGCAGATGAATAGTCGATCCTGTGTGTTTTTCCGAGAGGATCACAATGGCGCGATCCGTTCGACGAGTTTCGGAATCCAGGCGTGGGCCCCACCCGAGCCGGCCTTCGGTGAATAGTACCTTTTTCACCGGGTGTCCGTTTTGGGCGAGCGAGTAGTCGATTCCGCTTGTTTTTCCGAGGGGATCGTCGTGGTGTGATCCGCCCGATGGGTTTCGGGATCGTTGTGTGGGCCCCGCACGAGCTAGCTACGGTGAATAGTGTCGTTTTCAACGGTGCTCCGTTTCGGGCGAGTAAACAGCCTCTCTTGCGTGTTTTTCCGCGTGGAACGTGATGATGGCCTCGGTTTTGGCTTCGGAGGTGCGCAGTGTGGCTTTGGGGCGAGTCGCTCGGGTTAGCGACGTTTGGACCAGCAGTGGTTGAGGGTTCTCCCTTGGTTCGTTCCTACGAGGGTTCGTGTGGTATCACAACCTTCGTATGGGTTTGTGATCCTCTCGCCGGGATGCTTAAACTGTTAGAGTTGTGGTATCCCTCCGGTGGGCCCGGAGTGGATCCTCTAGCATCTTTACCCTAGATCGGGTTCTTGGTATCGCTGTGACCACTTATTCACGGGCAGCGATCCCCTATCTAGCAGGTTAACCCCGTAGGGTTTGTGGCATCATCGGACTTATGATCCCCTACGCGGTGGGTTGTGCACAGTAGGGTTGTGGCATCGTCGGGTTTACGATCCCCTACTCAGCATGATGTTTATAGTAGGGTTGCGGCATCGTTGGTTATACGATCCCCTACTCAGCGCTTGGTGTCGGTAGGGTTGTGGTATCGTTGGTTATGCGATACCATACTCAGCGTGTGGTTTCGGTAGGGTTGCGGCATCGTCGGTTCGATCCCCTACATCGCGAGTTATACCAGATAGGGTTCCGGTATCGTCGTGACCATCTTTATATGGACGATGATCCTCTATCTGAGTGTGGAGCTTCTGTCGATGCCAGATCGGGTTGTGGTATCCCCCAGCGGATCCTGGGTGTGATCCCCTATCTGTGAAATCTACGTATGCCAGATCGGGTCGTGGTATCCCCCAGCGGACCCTGGGAGTGATCCCCTATCTGTGAGCTACGTATACCGGAGTGGGTCTTGGTATCCCCTAGCGGACCCTTGTAGTGATCCCCTATCCGAGGAGTTTGGCGGTTATGTTGTTTCAGCGATGTTTCCTCAGTGATGCTATCCGATGAGCGTGGTCTCTCGGGTGAGCGTCTGTGATGTTTGCGAGTATCCCGATGGAGTGTATCTCTCGGATGAGTGTCATCCGGTATGACAGTGTTCGTGGTGTACTCTCCTGGTTGTGGACAGTTGCCGGTGATGAGGTCGGTACCTCTTGTGGCTTTGTGGCATGAGCTGTGTATATCTGGATTGTTCAAGGTGTATGTATGGGCATACACCTGAGCTGAGCTGAGCTGACTAGTTGTGTTTAGCCGAGGATGGTCACGGGATGGAGTTTCTCTCTCGTCTGGGTTCCCTCTGGCTGGGTTGAGCGGACTGTTGCCTATCAGTTGCTCCCTTGGGTTTTGGGTTTTTGGGGTGCCTACTGAGTATGTTTATACTCACCCCTGCACGGTCTTTGCCCGCACATGTTTGTGTCTTGTGCAGACCACAGGCCTTTTGACGGAGTCCCAGGAGGACCCGGAGCAGGCGGAGCTTAGTGAGTGAGTTGACCGGGGTGTTCACCGGAGCTGTGCCGAGGGAGTTTTCCGGCGGGTGATTGTGGCAGCGTTCCCCTTCTTCAGAGCAGGTTGGACGCGCTTTGTAGTTTTCTTTTGGTGGGCCCTGTTTTGCCCTTGTACTTTTGTTGTTGCTCTCTGGTTGTGGGATAGTGTATGCATTCATTTACTTTTCAGTTTCTATATCTCTGCACTGTTGCATGGAGGTGTTTGTGGGTGCGTGTGTACAGGTACCTTAGGCTAATGCCTCCCATGTGTGTGATAGCCTACTCGGCGCTGGTCGCCAGCCCCTGGCCTATTGGAGGTGGGCTTGGGGAGTCGCGGCTCGAGCCCCGTTGGGTCGGGTCGTGACAGGGTGGTATCAGAGGAGGTTCCACCTTTGGGATCTCAGAGCGTAGCTGGTCTATCTGTGAGTTGGTTTGGGTTGCATAGCGGCAGTGTTAGGGTGTTCGAGTTCGGCTTTCAGGCCAGGGACTCCAGTGTTGGTGCGGCGGCCGACGTATCCATACACCAGGACTCTGATAACCTGCCTTTCGACTCGGGACATTCGTACACTGGTCGCGGGGACATCATGGTACATGCATCATATAGGACTGGGTTTTTGGTTTTTCCTTGTCCTTCTTGAGTCAGCTCTCCAGATATACTCTTTGACTGTGGTGTGTCTTGAATGTATTTCAGGATGCCTCCACGACGACAGCCAGCGAGGGTTCCGCAGCAGGATTGTGCTGATGACCCGCCCCGTGTAGTGGCTATGGAGCAGGGTGCAGGTTCTGAGGTTGCACCTCCAGGTGGTCTGCCAGTTGAGCCACCACCTGTTGAGCAGCTGGTTGTGCCGGCGGTGCAGGACGAGGTTGCACGCAGGCTGAGTGCGCTACACGAGTTCCAGAGGCAGCGACCTCTGAGGTTCCGGGGTGATCCAGACCCCGAGGCAGCTGATGACTGGCTCGAGGCAGTTACTCGAGTTTTCCGCCTAGTGAGGACACCTCCTGATCAGATGGTGGTCCTGGCGGCGAGCCTTCTGCATGGTTCGGTCGGGCGATGGTGGAGTTTGGTGACGTAGTCCCATGACGAGGAGACGCTCACGTGGGCAGAGTTTGAGCGGCTCTTCAGGGGGGAGTTCTATCCGGTGACGCTGAGGTCAGTGCGGATCCAGGAGCTTCTGCAGCTTCGTCAGGAGAGCATGGCTGTGTCGGAGTACTCAGCGAGGTTTACAGACCTGTCGCGCTACTCCCTGGATATGGTTCGAGACCCGTTCTTTAGGGCTCGGACCTTCGAGCAGGGCTTACGCAGGGACATCCGAGCAGGTGTGGTTTCCCTGTGTCTGCCCACCTATGCTGGAGTGCTGGAGTGAACGCTGGTGGTGGAGAGCTTTCTGGCCGAGCAGATCTCGCCTGTTAGTGCTGGGCACTCGAGATCGGAGACTTCGTCGGTCGGATCGGCATCTGGTAGCCGACGTCAGACTCAGGGGTCTGGACGTGGCCGACGTTTCAGGAGGCGACCCCAGGATGGGGGATCTGAGCCTCGGAGCTCACAAGGCTCGCAGGCCAGTTTTGGTCAGCCGCAGGAGAGGCGGTGTTACGCTTGTGATGGTCGGGGACATCTTGCTAGAGATTGTCCGACCCGACGTGCTGCTGAGAGGGAGCCGGTCGATGGACCGCCTTGGCAGAGGCAGCGTCTTGAGCAAGGAGGTCCGCAGGGCGTTGGACGTGGCGTCGGAGCTGGTACAGCGGGAGGCGGTGGTAGACAGTACCAGTTGCCACCACCCCCACCCCCAGGTGGTGCACGCCAAGCTCAGGGAGCTGGTGGTCGAGGGCGAGGACAGCTGCATGCCCTGGAGGCAGTCGACCCAGAGGCACCACAGATGGATAGAGGTATGCCTTGTGTCTTTTCTACTTACTGCAGTAGTTTTTCAGACACTGTTTAGCAGTACTCTTTCCTTTCGTTGTTTGCTCGAGTTTCGTGCAGGTCGTTGGTAAGACCCTGAGTGGTTGTTGCTGGTGAGCTCGCTGGTGTGTGAGACCCAGTTGAGAGTTCAGTCGCTTTCCTTGTGCTTGGGGCTTTTCGGGGATGAAAAGTTCTAAGGGGGGGAGGATGTAGCGACTAGGGTTTTTGGCCCTGTCAGACTTTGGAATATTTCTACGAATAATTCCAGAGCTAGGCTCGAAGACGGCGTGCGATTCCGAGGCCCGGTGTGCCCGGAATTAATTTTATAAAAATATTAAGTATTTTTAAACTATGCACGTGGCGGGGGTGTGATATCTCCTAAACGGTAGCTCAGAACGGGAATCTGAGGGCATGGTTGCGTCCGGAACGTGCCGTTTACCCTAGGCAGGGTGTAATCTTTGCGGGCGCGGGCCTGCGGTGAGAAACGCCACCAGGGGCGTTTCCGTAAATAAGTGGCAAGTTTGTGTGCGAGCGTCGGCTCAAATAACTTCTGAACGGAGTCTCGGATGGAAAATCTGAGACCGCCGTTGCGTTCAGAACGGCGCGTTTACCCTAGGGGTGACCTTACTTTTGTTCGCATCGGGCGTCGGGTCCGAGGCGGGTTTGGCGCCGGCGGGCGGCTGATATAAATATCAGCCCCCCCCCCCCCCCCTTTTATCGTTCTCCGTCGTTCTTCGCCGTTCTTCGCCGCCACTCCGCCAAATTGAGCAAACGGAGCTCCCACGAGCTCAGAATTCGACGGCGGACGTTCCAGGACTGCGTAGCGGAAGTTCGGGAGCGCGGATCTGAGGCAGAACGTCGGTGTTTCGCCCGCGAGGTAGGTGGTTTTGAGTTTTAACCCCCGATCCCGTTGTTGCTGCGTTTTTCTATAATTGAAGCCGTAGCAGTGTAGATCGGGTCCCGAGGGTCGCGTAGACACCTCTGGATCGCAAAACGGACCACCGGGGTGCCCCCGGCGGTCCGCGGAAGGTCCGTCGGCGCGCGGCGGAGCCGCGGCTGCCGGCCGCCCAGCGCGGCGGCGCACGGCGGCCCGCGGCGGAGCCGCGGCGGCGCACCGGTGGCGCGCGGAGGAGCGCCGCCGGCCAGGGTGGGCCGGCGGCGGCGGCCGGTCCCGGCCAGCCGGACCGGCCGGTCGGGGCCGGTCCGGCCATATTTCGCATACGGGGGTCTTTAAACCCCCGTATCTTGCACTTCGGGAGTCGGATTCGCGCGCTGTTTGCGGCGACGTGACCCTAACGACGAGGCAAACCCTCCGGTGTGGGTTCGAGGGTTTAAAGGTTCGGGATCGTGGCCCGGGAGCTAGAAACGTCGTATAAAATAATATTATTTTATTATTTTACGACTTCGGGCCTTTGTAACTTCTACCCGGAGCGTCCGATTGACGTGCCGTCAGTGGCGTTGGGACCCTGATGGTATGACGGACTTTTTGAGATGGTTTCCGGGTGTTGGGACTGCGAACGGGGTGCGGGCCCCACGAGGCCGGGTTTTGGCGTTTGCGGGGAAACGCAGCTTTTACACCAGGAGTCCGATTTTGGCGGATGAATAGTCGATCCTGTGTGTTTTTCCGAGAGGATCGCAATGGCGCGATCCGTTCGACGAATTTCGGAATCCAGGCGTGGGCCCCACCTGAGCCGGCCTTCGGTGAATAGTACCTTTTTCACCGGGTGTCCGTTTTGGGCGAGCGAGTAGTCGATTCCGCTTGTTTTTCCGAGGGGATCGCTGTGGTGTGATCCGCCCGATGGGTTTCGGGATCGTTGTGTGGGCCCCGCACGAGCTAGCTACGGTGAATAGTGTCATTTTCACCGGTGCTCCATTTCGGGCGAGTAAACAGCCTATCCTGCATGTTTTTCCGCATGGAACGCGATGATGGCCTCGGTTTTGGCTTCGGAGGTGCACAGTGTGGCTTTGGGGCGAGTCGCTCGGGTTAGCAACGTTTGGACCAGTAGTGGTTGAGGGTTCTCCCTTGGTTCGTTCCTACGAGGGTTCGTGTGGTATCACAACCTTCGTATGGGTTTGTGATCCTCTCGATGGGATACTTAAACTGTTAGAGTTGTGGTATCCCTCCGGTGGGCCCGGAGTGGATCCTCTAGCATCTTTACCCTAGATCGGGTTCTTGGTATCGCTGTGACCACTTATTCACGGGCAGCGATCCCCTATCTAGCAGGTTAACCCCGTAGGGTTTGTGGCATCATCGGACTTATAATCCCCTACGCGGTGGGTCGTGCACAGTAGGGTTGTGGCATCGTCGGGTTTACGATCCCCTACTCAGCATGATGTTTATAGTAGGGTTGCAGCATCGTTGGTTATACGATCCCCTACTCAGCGCTTGGTGTCGGTAGGGTTGCGGTATCGTTGGTTATGTGATCCCCTACTCAGCGCGTGGTTTCGGTAGGGTTGCGGCATCGTCGGTTCGATCCCCTACATCGCGAGTTATACCAGATAGGGTTCCGGTATCGTCGTGACCATCTTTATATGGACGATGATCCTCTATCTGAGTGTGGAGCTTCTGTCGATGCCAGATCGGGTTGTGGTATCCCCCAGCGGATCCTGGGTGTGATCCCCTATCTGTGAAATCTACGTATGCCAGATCGGGTCATGGTATCCCCCATCAGACCCTGGGAGTGATCCCCTATCTGTGAGCTACGTATACCGGAGTGGGTCTTGGTATCCCCTAGCGGACCCTAGCGGCAATCCCCTATCCGAGGAGTTTGGCGGTTATGTTGTTTCAGCGATGTTTCCTCAGTGATGCTATCCGATGAGCGTGGTCTCTCGGGTGAGCGTCTGTGATGTTTGCGAGTATCCCGATGGAGTGTATCTCTCGGATGAGTGTCATCTGGTATGACAGTGTTCGTGGTGTACTCTCCTGGTTGTGGACAGTTGCTGGTGATGAGGTCGGTACCTCTTGTGGCTTTGTGGCATGAGCTGTGTATATCTGGATTGTTCAAGGTGTATGTATGGGCATACACCTGAGCTGAGCTGAGCTGACTAGTTGTGTTTAGCCGAGGATGGTCACGGGATGGAGTTTCTCTCTCGTCTGGGTTCCCTCTGGCTGGGTTGAGCGGACTGTTGCCTATCAGTTGCTCCCTTGGGTTTTGGGTTTTTGGGGTGCCTACTGAGTATGTTTATACTCACCCCTGCACGGGCTTTGCCCGCACATGTTTGTGTCTTGTGCAGACCACAGGCCTTTTGACGGAGTCCCAGGAGGACCCGGAGCAGGCGGAGCCTAGTGAGCGAGTTGACCGGGGTGTTCACCGGAGCTGTGTCGAGGGAGTTTTCCGGCGGGTGATTGTGGCAGCGTTCCCCTTATTCAGAGCAGGTTGGACGCGCTTTGTAGTTTTCTTTTGGTGGGCCATGTTTTGCCCTTGTACTTTTGTTGTTGCTCTCTGGTTGTGGGATAGTGTATGCATGCATTTACTTTTCAGTTTCTATATCTCTGCACTGTTGCATGGAGGTGTTTGTGGGTGCGTGTGTACAGGTACCTTAGGCTAATGCCTCCCATGTGTGTGATAGCCTACTTGGCGATGGTCGCCAACCCCTGGCCTATTGGAGGCGGGCTTGGGGAGTCGCGGCTCGAGCCCCGTTGGGTCGGGTCGTGACAGAGTGGTATCAGAGGAGGTTCCACCTTTGGGATCTCAGAGCGTAGCTGGTCTAGCTGTGAGTTGGTTTGGGTTGCATAGCGGCAGTGTTAGGGTGTTCGAGTTCGGATTTCAGGCCAGGGACTCCAGTGTTGGTGCGGCGGCCGACGTATCCATACACCAGGACTCTGATAACCTGCCTTTCGACTCGGGACATTCGTACACTGGTCGCGGGGACATCATGGTACATGCATCATATAGGACTGGGTTTTTGGTTTTTCCTTGTCCTTCTTGAGTCAGCTCTCCAGATATACTCTTTGACTGTGGTGTGTCTTGAATGTATTTCAGGATGCCTCCACGATGACAGCCAGCAAGGGTTCCGCAGCAGGATTGTGCTGATGACCCGCCCCGTGTAGTGGTTGTGGAGCAGGGCGCAGGTTCTGAGGTTGCACCTCCAGGTGGTCTGCCAGTTGAGCCACCACCTGTTGAGCAGCTGGTTGTGTCAGCGGTGCAGGACGAGGTTGCACGCAGGCTGAGTGCGCTACACGAGTTCCAGAGGCAGCGACCTCTGAGGTTCCGGGGTGATCCAGGCCCCGAGGCAGCTGATGACTGGCTCGAGGCAGTTACTCGAGTTTTCCGCCTAGTGAGTACACCTCCTGATCAGATGGTGGTCCTAGCGGCGAGCCTTCTGCATGGTTCGGTCGGGCGATGGTGGAGTTTGGTGACGCAGTCCCATGACGAGGAGACGCTCACGTGGGCAGAGTTTGAGCAGCTCTTCAGGGAGGAGTTCTATCCGGTGACACTGAGGTCAGTGCGGATCCAGGAGCTTCTACAGCTTCGTCAGGAGAGCATGGTTGTGTCGGAGTACTCAGAGAGGTTTACAGACCTGTCGCGCTACTCCTTGGATATGGTTCGAGACCCGTTCTTTAGGGCTCGGACCTTCGAGCAGGGCTTACGCAGGGACATCCGAGCAGGTGTGGTTTCCCTGTGTCTGCCCACCTATGCTGGAGTGCTGGAGCGAGCGCTGGTGGTGGAGAGCTTTCTGGCCGAGCAGATCTCGCCTGTTAGTGCTGGGCACTCGAGAGCGGAGACTTCGTCGGTCGGATCGGCATCTGGTAGCCGACGTCAGACTCAGGGGTCTGGACGTGGCCGACGTTTCAGGAGGCGACCCCAGGATGGGGGATCTGAGCCTCGGAGCTCACAGGGCTCGCAGGCCAGTTTTGGTCAGCCGTAGGAGAGGCGGTGTTATGCTTGCGATGGTCGGGGACATCTTTCTAGAGATTGTCCGACCCGACGTGCTGCTGAGAGGGAGCCGGTCGATGGACCGCCTTGGCAGAGGCAGCGTCTTGAGCAAGGAGGTCCGCAGGGCGTCGGACGTGGCGTCGGAGCTGGTGCAGCGAGAGGCGGTGGTAGACAGTACCAGTTGCCACCACCCCCACCCCCAGGTGGTGCACGCCAAGCTCAGGGAGCTGGTGGTCGAGGGCGAGGACAGCTGCATGCCCTGGAGGCAGTCAACCCAGAGGCACCACAGATGGATAGAGGTACGCCTTGTGTCTTTTCTACTTACTGCAGTAGTTTGTCAGACACTGTTTAGCGGTACTCTTTCCATTCGTTGTTTGCTCGAGTTTTGTGCAGGTCGTTGGTAAGACCCTGAGTGGTTGTTGATGGTGAGCTCGTTGGTGTGTGAGACCCAGTTGAGAGTTCAGTCGCTTTCCTTGTGCTTGGGGCTTTTCGGGGACAAAAAGTTCTAAGGGGGGGAGGATGTAGCGACTCGGGTTTTTGGCCCTGTCAGACTTTGGAATATTTCTACGAATAATTCCAGAGCTAGGCTTGAAGACGGCGTGCGATTCCGAGGCCCGGTGTGCCCGGAATTAATTTTATAAAAATATTAAGTATTTTTAAACTATGCACGTGGCGGGGGTGTGATATCTCCTAAACTAAAGCTCAGAATGGGAATCTGAGGGCACGGTTGCGTCCGGAACGTGCCGTTTACCCTAGGCAGGGTGTAATCTTTGCGGGCGCGGGCCTGCGGTGAGAAACGCCACCAGGGGCGTTTCCGTAAATAAGTGGCAAGTTTGTGTGCGAGCGTCGGCTCAAATAACTTCTGAATGGAGTCTCAGATGGAAAATCTGAGACCGCCGTTGCGTTCAGAACGGCGCGTTTACCCTAGGGGTGACCTTACTTTTGTTCGCATCGGGCGTCGGGTCCGAGGCGGGTTTGGCGCCGGCGGGCGGCTGATATAAATATCAGCCCCCCCCCCCCCCTTTATCGTTCTTCGTCGTTCTTCGCCGTTCTTCGCCGCCACTCCACCAAATCGAGCAAACGGAGCGCCCACGAGCTCAGAATTCGACGGCGGACGTTCCAGGAGTGCGTAGCGGAAGCTCGGGAGCGCGGATCTAAGGCAGAACGTCGGCGTTTCGCCCGCGAGGTAGGCGGTTTTGAATTTTAACCCCCGATCCCGTTTTTGCTGCGTTTTTCTGCAAATTGAAGCCGTAGCAGTGTAGATCGGGTCCCGAGGGTCGCGTAGACACCTCCGGATCGCAAAACGGACCACCGGGGTGCCCCGGTGGTCCGCCGGCGCGGCACCGGCGCGGCGGCGCTCCGGCGGAGCGCCGCCGGCCGGGGCGGGCCGGCGGCGGCGGCCGGTCCAGGCCGGCCGGACCGGCCATATTTCGCATACGGGGGTCTTTAAACCCCCGTATCTTGCACTTCGGGAGTCGGATTCGCGCGCCGTTTGCGGCGACGTGACCCTAACGACGAGGCGAACCCTCCGGTGTGGGTTCGAGGGTTTAAAGGTTCAGGATCGCGGCCCGGGAGCTAGAAACGTCGTATAAAATAATATTATTTTTTTATTTTACGACTTCGGGCCTTTGTAACTTCTACCCGGAGCGTCCGATTGACGTGCCGTCAGTGGCGTTGGGACCCTGATGGTATGATGGACTTTTTGAGATGGTTTCCGGGTGTTGGGACTGTGAACGGGGTGCGGGCCCCACGAGGCCGGGTTTTGGCGTTTGCGGGGAAACGCAGCTTTTACACCAGGAGTCTGATTTTGGCGGATGAATAGTCGATCCTGTGTGTTTTTCCGAGAGGATCGCAATGGCGCGATCCATTCGACGAATTTCGGAATCCACGCGTGGCCCCCACCCAAGCCGGCCTTCAGTGAATAGTACCTTTTTCACCGGGTGTCCGTTTTGGGCGAGCGAGTAGTCGATTCCGCTTGTTTTTCTGAGGGGATCGTCGTGGTGTGATCCGCCCGATGGGTTTCGGGATCGTTGTGTGGGCCCCGCACGAGCTAGCTACGGTGAATAGTGTCGTTTTCACCGGTGCTCCGTTTCGGGCGAGTAAACAGCCTATCCTACGTGTTTTTCCGCGTGGAACGCGGTGATGGCCTCGGTTTTGGCTTCGGAGGTGCGCAGTGTGGCTTTGGGGCGAGTCGCTCGGGTTAGCGATGTTTGGACCAGCAGTGGTTGAGGGTTCTCCCTTGGTTCGTTCCTACGAGGGTTCGTGTGGTATCACAACCTTCGTATGGGTTTGTGATCCTCTCGATGGGATGCTTAAACTGTTAGAGTTGTGGTATCCCTCCGGTGGGCCCGGAGTGGATCCTCTAGCATCTTTACCCTAGATCGGGTTCTTGGTATCGCTGTGACCACTTATTCATGGGAAGCGATCCCCTATCTAGCAGGTTAACCCCGTAGGGTTTGTGGCATCATCGGACTTATAATCCCCTACGCGGTGGGTCGTGCACAGTAGGGTTGTGGCATCGTCGGGTTTACGATCCCCTACTCAGCATGATGTTTATAGTAGGGTTGCGACATCATTGGTTATACGATCCCCTACTCAGCGCTTGGTGTCGGTAGGGTTGCGGTATCGTTGGTTATGCGATCCCCTACTCAGTGCGTGGTTTCGGTAGGGTTGCGGCATCGTCGGTTCGATCCCCTACATCGCGAGTTATACCAGATAGGGTTCCGGTATCGTCGTGACCATCTTTATATGGACGATGATCCTCTGTCTGAGTGTGGAGCTTCTGTCGATGCCAGATCGGGTTGTGGTATCGCCCAGCGGATCCTGAGTGTGATCCCCTATCTGTGAAATCTACGTATGCCAGATCGGGTCGTGGTATCCCCCAGCGGACCCTGGGAGTGATCCCCTATCTGTGAGCTACGTATACCGGAGTGGGTCTTGGTATCCCCTAGCGGACCCTAGCGGCGATCCCCTATCTGAGGAGTTTGGCGGTTATGTTGTTTCAGCAATGTTTCCTCAGTGATGCTATCCGATGAGCGTGGTCTCTCGGGTGAGCGTCTGTGATGTTTGTGAGTATCCCGATGGAGTGTATCTCTCGGATGAGTGTCATCTGGTATGACAGTGTTCGTGGTGTACTCTCCTGGTTGTGGATAGTTGCTGGTGATGAGGTCGGTACCTCTTGTGGCTTTGTGGCGTGAGCTGTGTATATCTGGATTGTTCAAGGTGTATGTATGGGCATACACCTAAGCTGAGCTGAGCTGACTAGTTGTGTTTAGCCGAGGATGGTCACGGGATGGAGTTTCTCTCTCGTCTGGGTTCCCTCTGGCTGGGTTGAGCGGACTGTTGCCTATCAGTTGCTCCCTTGGGTTTTGGGTTTTTGGGGTGCCTACTGAGTATGTTTATACTCACCCCTGCACGGGCTTTTCCCGCACATGTTTGTGTCTTGTGCAGACCACATGCCTTTTGACGGAGTCCCAGGAGGACCCGGAGCAGGCGGAGCTTAGTGAGCGAGTTGACTGGGGTGTTCACCGGAGCTGTGCTGAGGGAGTTTTCCGGCGGGTGATTGTGACAGCGTTCCCCTTCTTCAGAGCAGGTTGGACGCGCTTTGTAGTTTTCTTTTGGTGGGCCCTGTTTTGCCCTTGTACTTTTGTTGTTGCTCTCTGGTTGTGGGATAGTGTATGCATGCATTTACTTTTCAGTTTCTATATCTCTGCACTGTTGCATGGAGGTGTTTGTGGGTGCGTGTGTACAGGTACCTTAGGCTAATGCCTCCCATGTGTGTGATAGCCTACTCGGCGCTGGTCGCTAGCCCCTGGCCTATTGGAGGCGGGCTTGGGGAGTCGCGGCTCGAGCCCCGTTGGGTCGGGTCGTGACATTATCCACTAGCATGATCACTCAATGATTAAGACTACACAACAAATGTTTTCAAATTTTATTTTCAATGAATAAATATTTTAAGGAAAAATTTGTCTTTTTATAATATTTTCAAAGTTAAAAAGTTATTATCACTGAAAATGTTTCAAAATAAAACTTTTATGGAATGCATATTCATCAATAAAAACTCGAACTTACTATAATTGTGATCCAAATGGAATATTTTTTATTAATATAATCAATTATCATTAATTTTATGGATTATTATCTATTAGATTGGATATGTATAGTTTTATTACTATTAACTATATTATTATTGATGGTTTATAATGAGGATTATTTGATTAAGGTAAGTATTAACATTTAGTATATTTTTTTATCTATATAAATTTTTATGATAAATATTATTCAACAATTCGATTTGAATAATGAAATATCCATATTATGTGATGAGTATGGCTTTGATAATGATATATCATTTATACATGGATAAGTATCATGTGAATATTCAGTTGGACATATTACATCGGTTTCAACCCGTAGATTTAAATAGTATGGAGAAAGGTATTAATAGTTTTAAATAACTACAATTATGAATTCCCTGATTATGAGATCATTTATTGATTTCCATTTCATTATTAGATTAGTTATAATATAAATGGATAATTTTCAATAACAGACGATTATTTACATTGCATTAATTGTTCACCATTTATTTATTACATATTATGATCAATTTATTGAATAAATTGAATTTACTTCCTTTATTTACCTTTTCATGTTGATTATACCTACTTATTTGTAATATATTTTGTTTTTTCATACCCTTATTGGTAATATTATCTTAACCATTTCATAGGTATTATTTTCCCCAGGATACTAGGTAGTGTTTTTTGATTGGTATGTATGGATACCTTATAAGAAATAGTGTAATTTTCAATGAAAAAATGCTATGTATTCTATATATTCAATTTTAATGTCAATATAAACATGTAACGAGTTTATCAAGAATAAAAAATTAATCAATCATTCAGGATGATATTCCTTGTATCGTAATTTAATTTAATAAAGTATACATAGTCTCTCTTTTATTGGAGTTAAGGTCTAATCTGTTTCTGTCCTAGCATTCTTAATATAAGCCTTGTCAACTAGATATAAGGAAACAAATATCTGGGAGAATAATCCGATTATAGAAATTGAAGGTATGATTAGAACAAAATCCTAATATTTTGATAAGGTATATATTATGTGGATTTTCTTTTAAACACAGCCATGCATGGATATTACAAGTGGATTTCATTCTCATATAGATGTACTTATGTGTAATAAATATGAAAATTTTATTTCAAGGTAGACTCGAGTGTTAACTGGTACATGAAAAAGGGATTTAATGCCCCCTTGGAATGACAATCTCATGGGGTATGCTTAAGATTGATGAATTTTTCATGAAAACCCATTATGAAGAGATTGAAAATAATATTTTAATAAATTCGCAAAGAATCCATTTTTTATTATAAGATAATAAATTAATTAATTAATCAATATATGTTACGTTCTTCACTATTAATTTGATGATAAATAATTTTTCATAATATTATTTTCTAATCTTGTTTATTAAATTATTTAGAAATGGAACCTACTGGATGGAATGGGAGCCATACTAATAAAAATACCCCACATAGGGATTTCCTTCATGGGAACGATATTATATATGGCACTAGATATTCATCAGGAAATGAATAAATTATACCATATTGGGGAATCCGATTTGATTTATGTGAAATTACCATTATCAAATGGAGTAGCATCTATGTAACACCCGAGACTTTTATGTTATATAAATCATCAAAGGAATCTTTTTCTACACAACACTTTCTTGGCTTGCTTTACACGCAATCGCGACCTTCCTCGATAGCTTGCGTCGTACGCAATACCGAGTTTCACTAAACAACAATATGCTATTAAAACTAGCCGTTATGAATAGTAATAACCACTTTTTGAAATTTTATAAATTTTATTTTTCAAAATGGACTTCATTTTTGGACTCAGAATATCGAAATTATCCTAGGGTGAAATTTTGGTATTTTTCTGAAAACTTTCAATTTTTGATGAATAGTGAAACCACTAAGTGGTAGGTTAAAAACTGAATTTTTCATAAAACTTAATTTTACCGCTTCTGTGAATGGAATTTCAAAAATCCGAGAAACACAGTTAATATCAAGGACTAAAATGTGGTTCAATGAGATGAAAATAATTTTTTGGTGAATAGTAACTTTTTACTATTTTTACCGCGGTTAATAGTAAATAGGGTAACTAAGGGTAAATATGATATTAATATTACCCTAACACATGTCCTAATTCTATTGGACAAGTTTAATTCGACCAAAAACAAACTTAGGAATAAAATATGACCATTTAGGCCCACTTGGATTAGATTAGGACATTTATTATTAATTTATTTAAAGAAGGGTTAAAATAGTTAAAATCAAAGTTTAATAAGTAAATCATTTTTAATATGGGTTTATACATAAGATAAATTCGATTGTAAATATTCATTAGAAATCTAAAAAGATTTCCTACATGATGGTATTTTATTTGTAATTTTTAGACATCAAATAATTTAATTTATTTATGACACAAAGATGATGCAGTAATTATCTTATTAATGAAATATTGACAAAATTGATAATATAAATACCAAAATAAATGTAATTTGAGACTTTTTATGAATTCCACTAATTTTCTAGGTTACTATGATATATTATTGTTGATTTAATCAACTTGGTTCGAACATATAATTCTGTTATGACTTTCACAAAAATCATATATCAAATAGTGTCAAAATTGACACAAAATAGTTTTTAAATAAAATATTATATTATTAATTGTTATTTTATTCCTAAAAATCTAAGGTTCGGCCAAATGACTTAGATAAGGATATATATATTAATAATAAACAATTTGGGGTTCGTTTGGCATGTTATAGTAAGTGTATTAACCATATAGTGAAAGAAAACAAAAAGACACGGTAAAAGTTAAATTAATTAACTTAGAGTTAAATCTAATTGATAAGGTTAAAATAATACCCTAAACTTGTCTAAATCCTATTGGTTGATAGGATTTCGACCCATCCCCACTTTAGCTTCGAAATAAGACCCTTTGGAACCATTATAAACCGATTTTGACTTTAATATAAAATAATATTTTGAGATATTCCTAAGGTGCCCCTCTCCTCCCTTATAAAAGGGCACCTCCTCCCCCTCCTCCTCACACCAATTTGAGCACTCAAGCTCGGCCAACCCCTGCCATTTTCCCTTCTCCACTTCCCTAGAATAATCCTAGAGGTCCTGGTCTTCTCCAAAGACCAATCTTAGTTCCTTAATTGGAGGATTCAAAAAGGCGTTCCAAAGAAGAGGTAATATCCATTACCGATCTTTTCAATTTCTTTCTTCTTCAACTTCTTCTTCTTTAGTTGTTTCATGATAAAGTAATAACATCAGTATTACTTACATACTGATATGTTATTATAAATATGAAACAACCCTAATTCACCTTCTATCCATCCTACGGAAAAATGAAATCACCGCGCGTGCGTACGTACGGAATACCGTCTCCACGCCGTGGTGTAATCTATTTTCCACCATCACCTTACAAGGATGGGTATAATGGTGTAATCAGTAACTATATATGATTATTATTAAGTAATATTGATACTGAAATAATATATATATACTCCAATACAATTCCACGATCATAGGAACGATATCATCACTCGTGCGTACGTACGGAATACCGTCTCCACGATGTGATGCGACTCGTTCTACATGATCTTCATTTCATAATGATTATATAAATGAATTGAATGAATGAATATGGTATATACTACACTAATACCATTCTGGAAATGAATTATCTATAACCTAAAGATAAGAATAAGAATTTATTCGATAAAACACGCATAAGAACAAAAAGTTATAAAGACCCGAGTAACAAGTAACAATGAAATATTACTAACAAGAAGCTAATAATATGACCATATATGATCTCATATAAATATGTATGATTCTGGAATAAGTCAATAACATTATTTAAACCATTATACAGGAGCTTCGGACACGAACAAAGCAAATCGGACCTAAGGTAAGGGAAATATCACAATCTCATTTTTATCCGAGATTGTTTATTCGTAAGTATTTACTGGGGTGTATTTTATCATCCACATCCATGTTCCCTCAATATGTAATATTGTTTCCATCCACTTGAAATAGTTTAAATCCAATTTACCCTTAGGTGAGTTTTTAGTAAAGAATATGAAAGGAATCTTTTGTCGTTTTTCCGTACGAGGTACTTTTTGACTTTTCCGACAAAAGTACGAAGAATGTTTTTTTTAACTTATACGGCATGAATGGATTTTTAAAACATTACTTCAAAGAAGCTTCCTTTACAAGTTTTCAAGTTTATTTTTAATCAACTTCTTTTATTTTAAAGTTGTATGACATGTTATGAAAGGAAAAATGTTTTTGAAGAAGAAAGGATATTTTCCTCAAGAATTCAATTCAAGTGTTTTATCAAAATTATTTTCCATCTAAGATAATAAAGGGTTCTGTTTCTATCCATATTTTTACATTGGTTTGACTATGTTGTGATGGAATTATGTTTATGAATTCCTTTATCATATATGAATTGATTTATGATGTCATGATGTTTCAAGAATCCCATTTTTGTTATATGTGTTATGCGATGATGTATGTTTTATGATTATGTGGCACACATAAGAAAGGATTCATTATAAGATGGGTGGGACCTATATCTCCCTCCAATGCATTGGGTAATGATTTTATATCTCATGAGATAGACATGGCTGGAACGGAAGGTTATTTCGGTTCAGTGATACAGGACTGAAACGAGGAGTGAACTCGGTTCAGAAAGTGACTTTGTCCACTAAGATAGTCTTGGCAATGAGTCATGACTAACAAGAAATGATTTCCATGATTATGTGTGCATGCCACAAAGATTCAAGTTTTATGTTATGATTATGGGGATCTCATTTTCACTTCTATGATTTATTCCATGTTAAGATATTATGATCTCTTTTGCAGGTTTTAATTTTCAAAAAGATATGATATGATTTTTATTTCCTTTATTTGCCCTTGCTGAGCATTTGAGCTCACCCTTTTATGTTTTCTTTTCCCCAGGCCAGGAAGATGGATATTAAGTAGAATATGCTAAAAGGGACCCTAGATATGATGAAATAAATGGGAGACACTGTAGAAGATTTATGAACCAGTTGTTTATGTTTCCCAGTTTCTAAAGACACTATACCTATACGGTCCTTTGTGGTTTTGTCATATGTTGTAATAAGTGTGGTTCAATTTTGAAGTATTAACAATGTATGTAAAGTGTGGGTCGTTATAGTTGGTATCAGAGGAAAGGTATAGTCAACCTTTGGAAACTAGGATGTGAAAGCCTTAGTAAGAACCCTAAGGATAAGTCTAAGCATAGAACACAATCTTAGAAATGGCCATGAATAACCTAGGATAAGACCATAAGCATGAAAATTTTATTCTTGAATTATGTGGTTTCCTATTATAATTAGTGTTTCTCACACTATTCTTCTTGGTTTTAGTCAATGGCTGGAACCCGAAGGAACCGTGTTAATACGGAATGCGATGGGCAATGCAATGATTGTCCCCCTGAGCAACCAAACGATATGGGAGCTGGAATGCAAAATCTTGTAGCCATGCTCACACACCTTTCTCAAGCTATGAATCATGCAGGATTTCCAAACGAGCAAAGGAGGGAGCAACATTCTTTTGAATCCTTCATGAGGCAGCGTCCACCTTCTTTCAGCGGGTCTACTGATCCATTAGTTGCTGAACAATGGATTAGTACTACTGAAAAGATATTTTCAGTTCTTCAATGTTCTGAGCATGATAAAGTCATCCTAGCAGTGTATCGTTTGGAAGGAGATGCGGATCAATGGTGGAATCTTGTTAAGAATACGAGGCAAAGGGATGAAATTGAGTCTATGGAATGGGACGAGTTCAAGAACTTATTTTTCAATAAGTACTTCCCTCGTATTCTCCGAACAAAGATGGAGAAAGAGTTCCTTGAACTGAAGCAAAGGGATGATGAATCAGTTAGTACCTATGAAGAAAATTTTACAAGACTTGCAAGGTACGCTTCTGGTATTATTATCCAACCTGAGAGTAAGATCGATCGATTCTTTAGTGGCTTAAAACCAAGTCTTCGAAGGGCGTTAGCCATAAGGGACTTCAATAGCTACGAGGAAATCGTTCGATGTGCTCTCAAAGTCGAGATGGAGATTGGAGTAACCCATCAGTCACATGGGTTTGATAAGAAGAGGAAGATGGAATTCAAAGAAAAATCTAAAGAGCACACGGAAAAGAAGATGAACTTTCCCTTATGCTCAAAGTGTGGAAAGAAACATGGAGGGAGTTGTCTTAAAGGGACAAGTAAATGTTTTAAATGTGGAAAGGAAGGTCATCGGGCATTTGAATGCCGTGATAATGGGAAGAAGATGTCTAATGACGCAAACAAAGGAAGGGATACACAGAATGAACCTACTACACTTCAATGTTTCAAGTGCAAGGAGATGGGGCATTATGCCAATCAATGCCCAAATCCAAGGGTTGATGATGATGGTCGACGTCAACAAACTCTTAAGGCTAAAGACAAAGGAAAGTCACATGCAATTTCTATCAGCGATGTGGAGTACGATAACGATGTGGTGAAAGGTACACTTACCATCCACTCTAAAGTAGCAAATGTTTTATTTGATTCTGGATCCACCCACTCTTTTATTTCTGAAAAATTTTCTAAGGGTATCACCGTATTACCTCAACAATTAGATGTTGAGTTAGCTGTGACAACACCTAATGGCACATCAATCGCATCAGAAGTTTATAATTCTTCTCCGATCGAAGTTTGTGGGAAATTGCTTCCTGCAAATCTTGTGATCCTTCCTTTAGTGGAATTTGATGTGATTCTTGGCATGGATTGGCTTTCTCTACATGGAGCTCATATCGATTGCCAAAGAAGGGAAGTCACATTTCATATTCCAGATCAATCTACGATCGTATACCAATGCAAGGATGAACATAACCTTCCAGTGGAAATTTCTTCCATCTTATGGGTATTGATTCCACTAAATGAAGGTTATTTATCTCAAATGGTTGGTGAGAAACTCACGATTAAGAATATGCCCATTGTACGGGAGTTTGATGATGTCTTTCCGGAGGAATTACCAGGTCTTCCACCAAATCGTGAAGTTGAGTTTTCAATAGAACTCGTACCGGGTGCTTTGCCTATTTCAAAGACACCTTATAGAATGGCCCCAATTGAGTTGCAGGAATTGAAGAAGCAACTCCAAGAGAATCTTGATAAGGGATTCATACGCCCTAGTGCGTCACCTTGGGGAGTACCTGTTCTATTTGTTAAGAAGAAAGATGGATCAATGAGACTCTGCATTGATTATAGAGAACTTAACAAGATCACTATCAAGAACAAATATCCTCTCCCACGCATTGATGACTTATTTGACCAACTACGCGGAGCTCAATAATTTTCCAAGATTGATCTTCGTTCAGGGTATCATCAATTAAGGGTCAAAAGGGAGGATATACCAAAGACGGCTTTCCGTACAAGGTATGGACACTATGAATTTATAGTGATGCCATTTGGTCTTACTAATGCCCCTGCTATCTTCATGGATCTAATGAATAGAGTCTTTAGAGACTATCTTGATCAATTTGTGGTAGTCTTTATAGACGATATTCTTGTCTATTCAAAGAGCAAGGAAGAGCATGAAGATCACTTGAGAATTATATTGAAGACCCTGAGAAAGGAGAAGCTTTATGCCAAATTTACCAAGTGTGAATTTTGGCTTCAAAAAGTTGCATTTTTGGGTCACATAATCTCAAAAGAGGGGATATCTGTGGATCCAGCAAAAACAGAGGTTATCGAAAGATGGTCAAGACCAACAACAGTAACTGAGATCCGAAGTTTTCTTGGTTTGGCTGGATATTATCGACGTTTTGTAAAAGATTTTTCACGATTATCTAATCCACTCACCAAGTTGACTCGGAAAGGAGTTAAGTTTGTCTGGACAGAGGAATGTGAAGAGAATTTCAAGGAGTTGAAAAGAAGGTTATCCAGTGCACCTGTGCTCACACTGCCTTGTAGTGGAGAAAGGTTTGTGATCTACAGTGATGCATCCAAGAAGGGATTGGGGTGTGTTCTTATGCAAAATGATATGGTGATAGCTTATGCCTCACGGCAGTTGAAAATCCATGAGCAAAATTACCCAACACATGATTTGGAGTTGGCTGCGGTAATCTTTGCATTAAAGATTTGGAGGCATTACCTTTATGGTGAAAGGTGTGATATTTATACTGATCATAAAAGTTTAAAGTATATTTTCACACAAAAGGAGCTGAATATGCGCCAAAGAAGATGGTTGGAGCTGATTAAGGATTATGACTGCTCAATCCATTACCACCCTGGGAAAGCAAACAAGGTGGCAGATGCATTAAGTCGACAAGACCATGCTAGTTTATCCATGATGAGGATCACAAAAGATCCAATATTTATGGATTTACAAAGGATGGATCTTGGAATTATAATGGAAGGGGAAAAATCTTATCTTTCTCAAATGAATGTTCAACCATCTATACATGTGAAGATTAAAGAGGCACAGAAAGAAGATGTCGAGTTACAAAAGAAGGTGAGAAATGTTCCTGAATTCAACCTTGATTGTGATGGGATAATAAAGTTCAGGAATCGGGTTTGTGTTCCTCCCATCCCCGAATTAAAGAAAGAGCTGCTGGATGAGGCTCATAGTTCTTCATTCTCTATTCATCCTGGAAGCACGAAGATGTATAGGGACCTGAAAGAGTACTTCTGGTGGGATGGCATGAAAAGAGATGTTGCTGAATATGTCTCTCGATGCTTGGTTTGTCAACAAGTTAAAGCTGAGAGACAAAAGTCTAAGGGGATGTTACAACCATTACCCATACCCGAATGGAAATGGGAAAACATCACTATGGACTTTGTCACAGGACTTCCTAAAACATCCAAAGGCAATAATGCTATTTGGGTCATAGTTGATCGTCTTACAAAGTCTGCACACTTCATTCCTATTAGAGAGGATTTCTCTCTAGATCAGCTTGCCAGGATATATGTAAAGGAAGTGGTAAGATTGCATGGAGTACCACTTTCTATTATATCTGATCGAGATCCGAGATTTACCTCGAAGTTCTGGCGAAGTCTTCAGCATACTCTGGATACAGAGTTGAGTTTCAGCACTGCTTATCATCCCCAGACAGATGGTCAGTCTGAGAGAACAATTCAAACCCTAGAAGATATGTTGAGAGCTTGCTCTATGGATTTCAAATGAGGTTGGGATCAACACCTACCTTTGGTGGAATTTTCTTATAATAATAGCTTTCACTCCAGTATTCAGATGGCTCCTTATGAAGCTCTCTATGGAAAGAGATGCAGGACTCCAACTTGCTGGGATGAAGTTGGGGAAAGAAAGCTATTAGGACCTGATCTCGTTGATGAAATGGCAGAAAAGGTCAGATCTATTCAACAACACATAAGATCAGCTCAGAGTCGACAGAAAAGTTATGCCGACAACCGAAGAAAAGACCTAGAGTTTGAAGTGGGCGATAAAGTGTTCTTACGAATATCTCCCTGGAAGAGGGTTATGAGATTTGGAAAGAAGGGGAAGTTGAGCCCTAGATATATCGGTCCTTTTGAAATACTGGATCGTGTTGGGAAGGTAGCTTACCGATTGGCGCTTCCACCGAATCTCTCTCAAGTTCACGATGTGTTCCATGTATCTCTCCTGAGAAAGTACATACCAGATCCTTCACATGTACTCAGCTCAGAAGTTGTACCGCTGGAGCAAGATCTTTCTTATGAAGAACAGCCGATAGAGATTCTGGATCGTAGCGAAAAAGTCCTACGAAACAAGACCACTCGCTTGGTGAAAGTTTTATGGAGAAACCACCAACTTGAAGAAGCTACATGGGAGCTTGAGGATATGATGAGGGAGAAGTATCCTCATTTGTTTGTTGCAAAGTGACGAATTTCGAGGGCGAAATTCTTTTTAAGGGGGGTAGAATGTAACACCCGAGACTTTTATGTTATATAAATCATCAAAGGAATCTTTTTCTACACAACACTTGCTTGGCTTGCTTTACATGCAATCGCGACCTTCCTCGATAGCTTGCGTCGTACGCAATACCGAGTTTCACTAAACAACAATATGCTATTAAAACTAGCCGTTATGAATAGTAATAACCACTTTTTGAAATTTTATAAATTTTATTTTTCAAAATGGACTTCATTTTTGGACTCAGAATATCGAAATTATCCTAGGGTGAAATTTTGGTATTTTTCTGAAAACTTTCAATTTTTGATGAATAGTGAAACCACTAAGTGGTAGGTTAAAAACTGAATTTTTCATAAAACTTAATTTTACCGCTTCTGTGAATGGAATTTCAAAAATCCGAGAGACACGGTTAATATCAAGGACTAAAATGTGGTTCAATGAGATGAAAATAATTTTTTGGTGAATAGTAACTTTTTACTATTTTTACCGCGGTTAATAGTAAATAGGGTAACTAAGGGTAAATATGATATTAATATTACCCTAACACATGTCCTAATTCTGTTGGACAAGTTTAATTCGACCAAAAACAAACTTAGGAATAAAATATGACCATTTAGGCCCACTTGGATTAGATTAGGACATTTATTATTAATTTATTTAAAGAAGGGTTAAAATAGTTAAAATCAAAGTTTAATAAGTAAATCATTTTTAATATGGGGTTATACATAAGATAAATTCGATTGTAAATATTCATTAGAAAGCTAAAAAGATTTCCTACATGATGGTATTTTATTTGTAATTTTTAGACATCAAATAATTTAATTTATTTATGACACAAAGATGATGCAGTAATTATCTTATTAATGAAATATTGACAAAATTGATAATATAAATACCAAAATAAATGTAATTTGAGACTTTTTATGAATTCCACTAATTTTCTAGGTTACTATGATATATTATTGTTGATTTAATCAACTTGGTTAGAACATATAATTCTGTTATGACTTTCACAAAAATCATATATCAAATAGTGTCAAAATTGACACAAAATAGTTTTTAAATAAAATATTATATTATTAATTGTTATTTTATTCCTAAAAATCTAAGGTTCGGCCAAATGACTTAGATAAGGATATATATATTAATAATAAACAATTTGGGGTTCGTTTGGCATGTTATAGTAAGTGTATTAACCATATAGTGAAAGAAAACAAAAAGACACGGTAAAAGTTAAATTAATTAACTTAGAGTTAAATCTAATTGATAAGGTTAAAATAATACCCTAAACTTGTCTAAATCCTATTGGTTGATAGGATTTCGACCCATCCCCACTTTAGCTTCGAAATAAGACCCTTTGGAACCATTATAAACCGATTTTGACTTTAATATAAAATAATATTTTGAGATATTCCTAAGGTGCCCCTCTCCTCCCTTATAAAAGGGCACCTCCTCCCCCTCCTCCTCACACCAATTTGAGCACTCAAGCTCGGCCAACCCCTGCCATTTTCCCTTATCCACTTCCCTAGAATAATCCTAGAGGTCCTGGTCTTCTCCAAAGACCAATCTTAGTTCCTTAAGTGGAGGATTCAAAAAGGCGTTCCAAAGAAGAGGTAATATCCATTACCGATCTTTTCAATTTCTTTCTTCTTCAACTTCTTCTTCTTTAGTTGTTTCATGATAAAGTAATAACATCAGTATTACTTACATACTGATATGTTATTATAAATATAAAACAACCCTAATTCACCTTCTATCCATCCTACGGAAAAATGAAATCACCGCGCGTGCGTACGTACGGAATACCGTCTCCACGCCGTGGTGTAATCTATTTTCCACCATCACCTTACAAGGATGGGTATAATGGTGTAATCAGTAACTATATATGATTATTATTAAGTAATATTGATACTGAAATAATATATATATACTCCAATACAATTCCACGATCATAGGAACGATATCATCACTCGTGCGTACGTACGGAATACCGTCTCCACGATGTGATGCGACTCGTTCTACATGATCTTCATTTCATAATGATTATATAAATGAATTGAATGAATGAATATGGTATATACTACACTAATACCATTCTGGAAATGAATTATCTATAACCTAAAGATAAGAATAAGAATTTATTCGACAAAACACGCATAAGAACAAAAAGTTATAAAGACCCGAGTAACAAGTAACAATGAAATATTACTAACAAGAAGCTAATAATATGACCATATATGATCTCATATCAATATGTATGATTCTGTAATAAGTCAATAACATTATTTAAACCATTATACAGGAGCTTCAGACACGAACAAAGCAAATCGGACCTAAGGTAAGGGAAATATCACAATCTCATTTTTATCCGAGATTGTTTATTCGTAAGTATTTACTGGGGTGTATTTTATCATCCACATCCATGTTCCCTCAATATGTAATATTGTTTCCATCCACTTGAAATAGTTTAAATCCAATTTACCCTTAGGTGAGTTTTTAGTAAAGAATATGAAAGGAATCTTTTGTCGTTTTTCCGTACGAGGTACTTTTTGACTTTTCCGACAAAAGTACGAAGAATGTTTTTTTTTTAACTTATACGGCATGAATGGATTTTTAAAACATTACTTCAAAGAAGCTTCCTTTACAAGTTTTCAAGTTTATTTTTAATCAACTTCTTTTATTTTAAAGTTGTATGACATGTTATGAAAGGAAAAATGTTTTTGAAGAAGAAAGGATATTTTCCTCAAGAATTCAATTCAAGTGTTTTATCAAAATTATTTTCCATCTAAGATAATAAAGGGTTCTGTTTCTATCCATATTTTTACATTGGTTTGACTATGTTGTGATGGAATTATGTTTATGAATTCCTTTATCATATATGAATTGATTTATGATGTCATGATGTTTCAAGAATCCCATTTTTGTTATATGTGTTATGCGATGATGTATGTTTTATGATTATGTGGCACACATAAGAAAGGATTCATTATAAGATGGGTGGGACCTATATCTCCCTCCAATGCATTGGGTAATGATTTTATATCTCATGAGATAGACATGGATGGAACGGAAGGTTATTTCGGTTCAGTGATACAGGACTGAAACGAGGAGTGAACTCGGTTCAGAAAGTGACTTTGTCCACTAAGATAGTCTTGGCAATGAGTCATGACTAACAAGAAATGATTTCCATGATTATGTGTGCATGCCACAAAGATTCAAGTTTTATGTTATGATTATGGGGATCTCATTTTCACTTCTATGATTTATTCCATGTTAAGATATTATGATCTCTTTTGCAGGTTTTAATTTTCAAAAAGATATGATATGATTTTTATTTCCTTTATTTGCCCTTGCTGAGCATTTGAGCTCACCCTTTTATGTTTTCTTTTCCCCAGGCCAGGAAGATGGATATTAAGTAGAATATGCTAAAAGGGACCCTAGATATGATGAAATAAATGGGAGACACTGTAGAAGATTTATGAACCAGTTGTTTATGTTTCCCAGTTTCTAAAGACACTATACCTATACGGTCCTTTGTGGTTTTGTCATATGTTGTAATAAGTGTGGTTCAATTTTGAAGTATTAACAATGTATGTAAAGTGTGGGTCGTTATAATCTAGATCCACCATTTTTTGTATAATGTTAGACCTCTTCAGGAATCAACAACCCCAATCATTAAATGGGACTAAATACCCATTAGTATATGAGAAATGAAAACATTTCTTATATAATATCATTCTCACTTTAAGAAGTAATTAAAGGGATGATGGTTTCAGGGAATTTTATCAACTCTCATGCCATGCAGATCAATGGGTGTAATTAATTCAAAATAATATGTATTATGAATAAATAGAAATCATGGAATTGATTTATTTTAATATATTATTATTAGAAAAGTATTTTACTATTGAGGAATAAGAAGATGTGTAGATACCAGTCCTAAATCCCTAAAAAATGAAAATTAAAATAGTAATATGTATGAAGCATACTTTATAAGGTTAATAAATAATTCTATAAAAAAATTACATAATCAAAATAGTAATATTGAGTGTCTATTTTATTGGATAAATCCCATTATTCTATGGTTATTCATCTCCCAAACATTCACATCATATAAGGACAAAATATCATAAGATATCAAGAGTGAAGAAGTATTATCCATGTCTTATGAATTAAAATGTAGAAATATAAGAAGATGATGGAAGGGGAAATATGTATTAAAGGAATAAGGGAAAGAATTATTTTCCCAAAATTGATAATTATTTAATGAAACCCTTTGTTACTTAGTTTTAGGTATTGCGATTTTACTATGAGTGTAGAGAGAGAGAGGCAATAATTCTCATAATTTTAAGGGATGTAAAAAAGTTTACATTGTCCAATGCTTTAACTATATGGTGATTAGGCAATACACAAATGAATTTCTCAATCATAATGTGAGTATTCTCTATATGATGTTAAGTTATTAAAGTTTGGATTATGCTCTTGATACAGCCAAATTAGAATAAATGTTGTTCTTGAATTTAGATTCAGGAACTACATTTTAAAAGTATTTTTTCAATTATATTCTCTTTACAAGAATCATAAAATTTATAAGTATTGTAGTATAGTATTATTTAATGTAGGTTTTTATAGAATATTTTGAACGGTATTGATGAACAATAAAATTGACTCAATGACATTTTAATCTTCATGAAAGAATAATTATTAAGAGGTAATAACTCATAATATATGACAGATGTTGAGGTAATAATTACATATTTATGGGATTGTATTATTGACCATGAAATTGATTATAGGTATTGATGATTTATGTCATCATTGATAGAGTTTAATGAATGTATTTATTTTTTGGAATATATTCAATGACTTGATATATTATTTTTAGAAGAATGCATGATTTTATTAAGGTTTTAACATTATGAAGGTATTCACACATTTGGATTGTGACATTAAGTTCCACTTTATGCTTTTGGGGGAATATAAAGATGATTTATTTACCTTCAATTTTTTTGTAATATTAATTTAATCATTAATATTTTGGATGATTATTAAGGATACCCAATGATGAAATGTATTGAGACGAATTTTAGGAGTAAATATTGAGGTATTAGTGATTAAAATTATTCTGTTGGATAACTTTTCCAACAATTTTGGGTTTGGTAAATATAAGACAAATAAGTTGTTACTATTTTATGAATTTATGACCCTTTGAAAGTTAATTTTAGTTCTTAACAGATAAAAAATGATCATGGATATTTTTTTTCTTGGAGTATGAAATGATGTACTACTAAATGATAAAATTATGCATAAAAATATATTAATAAAGAATATTTTTTATCTAATCTATCATGATAGTAAAAAAATTCAACTTCAAGGAAAGGGTCTTCAAACATAAATTTTATACTAAAAACATCCTTTCATATGAATCAAATAGAATTTTTACTGGTCATATATTAATGATTTTGTGGCCATTATGTTTCCACTTTTCACTCATTTTATTATGACTGATGTTATGTATCGCTCTCTATAATTAATTATTCTTTTCAACCATGTCTATATCTTTACATCCATCCACTATTCACATAATTGGAAACACAGTTATGTGTTATTCTATACAACCATTATAGATTCAATTCATTGTTATAATGTGGAAATTATATTATAACATTATATGATGTGGTCATCCAAAAAAGGTATTTTAAAATTTAAAACTATTATCTTTCTAGATCAATATAAAATTCAGAGAATTTAATTTAGTTAAGGGTACAGAATGTAACAAGAGGATATTTTAAATGGAACATCATGTTTAATCGCATATATGAAATAAAAAAATTGTAATAGAATATAACACCCTTAGACTTCAAGATACATTTATTTTTATGTAAATTTAATCTCTTTTATAGATTTTAATGTATTCAACAAAGAGTTTAATAGAAACACGATACACTATTTACATATTTTTGTATAAAGATTACAATTATAACAAAGATATTTAGTTGGAGTGTATGATTTGTAATCACTAAAATATAAAAATTTTCTTTTTTACATAGGCATAAACTAAATCCCATTTTTAAACATTTATAATAAATATAATAAGAAGCACTTTAAAAATAATGAAGTGTTTTCTTAGAAACAATATTTTTCTTAGAATTTTTATTTTCACTCTTAGATCTTAATTTAAAAAAAATAAAATTTTATTAAAAATTATTCGACAAAATAAATATAAAATTTAAAATCTACATGAATTAATTACCATTTATTTAAATTTTTATTTTTCGAAAAATTTGAATTTTTCATGAATAGTGAAAATAATAATTTTTATTAAATATTTCATTTTTGATAAAATTATTTAAATTGTTAAATTTAATTTTATATTAAATATAAAGTAAAATTATATATATTATATTCAATTCTAAATAAATTTTTTAATTTTAATCAATTTAATATTGAATTTTGATATTTACACTTTTTATACTTATAATAATTTTCTCTATAGAAAACTACTCTTTCGTCGTATCTTTTTGTTAATTTTAAATTGAATTCCAAAAAATCTATGTATTTAATTTTGAAAAATGGATTATTTATTTGGAATCATAGTAATTTATATTACCTAATAATTTTATATTAATTTTGTTACCATAATGAATAGTTGAATTAATAATGATTAATTGACGTGGATATGTTAACAAACGGTTTACTGTTGGTTAAACAAAGAATACATGGGTTAAAAAAGAACATAAATATTATTTAGACCACATTTTATAGAATTATTAAGACCCTATGATATCCAATTATCTTGAATTACCCCCATTAGAGTCTTGTAAAATTATAAAAACATTTGTATCACTTTTTCATTTAAAAAAACCATTTTTATTCTCTGTCCTGCTTATAAAAGGCCACCCACTATCTTCCCATCTTATGGAATCCATAACCAATTTTTTTCATCTATATCCTACCAAAATACATTAAAATTTATTTAATTATTTCTTAGAGTCCTTATTTTGATTATAAATCATTTGATGCAGGATTTAGTTGTAATCCTAAAGAGGCTCTCTGAAGAAGAGGGAAAAATATGAAACATGCATATTGTTTTGATTCTTCTTCCACATAAAAAAATGTTTTAAAATATAATAATATAGAAAAAAATATCTCATATATAATTATATTTCATTATGTTAATGGAATAACCTAGATCCTTCTCAACGATCATCAAAGAGGAAACAAAACTGTTAACCATATTTATGACAGACTACAACCTTGTGAACTGATGGAATTCGTTTTCCAAAACCACCATTAAATGATAGTTATGATGATGGATTTAACATATTTATATTATATTTAAGAAATTATTAAGCTTGTAAAATTATGATATCATATATACCATCCTAATTTCTATCCAATATGGGATATGATAACGTCGCTCATGTACACTGAGGGTTTTCTCCTCAAAGAGTGATGTGATTTTTTTAAACTTATGAGCTACATGAAATATTTTAATTTTATATTTAATGAATATGTATTATATTTATGGAATAAAAATATATCTATTTATATATAATATCATATCTATCTTCTTACCTTCCAATCCATTTGAAAACAAAAACATCGCTCGTGTATACGTGTGGATTACCAGCTTCACATAGCGATGTAAAATGTATTCATTTTATTTTATCATAAATGGTAAGAATGATTTATTTTATTATTAATATAAATATATAATGATATTTTTTCCAAATAAGTATTAGTATTTATTTTTCATTCATTCAATCTGTCGAGAAAAATGTAATAGATGCTCATGTGTACAGACGACCTACCATCTCCATGAACTGTGTAATCCATTACATATATAAAACATTAATATATTAAAATAAATATATATATATAATGAATATATATGTTATTTATATATTGTTTTTCTTTTTTCTATTATTTATAAACTATCAAATTATGAGGACCAATATAACGAAACTAAAATATACGTGAATAAAGGATGCAATTGACACCCATAATAGTGATTTGAAAAGAGTAGTTAATAAAAAAGTGATAAAATAATATATTTAGGTCTTATATGGAATTATATAAATTATTATTGTAATATAATCTTTTAATAATAAATCTATATGTATTATACATGAGGTGTAGGAGTATACAATGGGTCTCGAACCTGAGGTTAGGGTTTCTCATCTCATTTTTACTTCCATGATAAATATTCCATATTCACCACTTATTCCACCTTGTGGTTTATATACTAAGTCATTGATATGATACACCATTACTATATATTTATTATAATTTTATTTAATGTTTAATTACATTATTTTCTATGTGGATTATGATTACAATGCTTGCATACTGATAATGGATTATTCCACAATCTCTTCATTACTTGAGATTGCATTTTTCTATGTCTCCCTTAGGGGAATTATTTGATATTTAATTATTAAAATAATTATTTTTTAACATGGATTTTTAGGAACATTTTATAGTATTATAACCAATCTCCAGTCATTTTTACTTAAAATTATTCACAAAATATTTTTATACAAATCTGATATTATTTATCTCTTTATTCAAAAAGCCATTTTTATCAAAATCCATTATAATCATTAATAAATGTATAGAAAAATAATTATAAACTATTCAGAATTAATTCATTAATAAAATTTTTAAACATTTTGACATTAAAAAAATAAAATATAATGGCATATTTATGTCATTTTTAAATGGATGCTTGTTTGGAATTTATTGATAATTTCAATGAAATAATTGATTTTACATGTATATAATGAACAAAAAAATGTAGGTACTGATCTATGATTTAATGATTATTTTATAATATAAAAAATTTAATTTTAAGAAAATATCTAGAAATTTTTGTTTTATAGATATATTCAAACTGAAACGGTTTTTTCCTAAAAAATATAAAAAAATTTAGTGTACCATCATTAATAAATGAGATTATGCTTTTATTATACTCTTGATACATTGGGGATAAGATAGATTGATATCATATTTACTCATTATTTGTGAGGTATATGTTCAATTTGAGTGAGAATTATTATTTTATTATTATTCACCATATTATCCTTGGTGGTTTATAAATATGTTTATTTGATTGTGGTAAGCATTAACTTTTTGAATGCAATACTTTAAGAAAAATTTTATTGTTGAGTATGTATAACCACATTTATATTAGGAATTCATTGGGTATAATAATTTATGGTTGGTTCTCAGTTATATATATCCCCTCAATGCATCTACAGTTCTCTAGAGTCAAAGTAGATATTCAAATTCGATGGCTTTCTACAAAAAAAAAATTAAACTATCTTGTTAATGTTCTTGATAGTTCTAGATGTATGGAATTATTAATTCCATCATTATAAGATCATTTGTTTATATCCATGGGATTAATAAGTTATGTAGAATATCCATGGATAATTTTAAAGATCGTGTGCTTATTTATTAGTATTTATTTTAATATCATTAAAATTTTCCATTTTATGCTTAGTTTATTAATCAAATGGAATATTTTTTGTTATTTACCATTCAATAAATATTGAAATTATTTATTCAAGATATATTCTATTGTAAACATACCCCTACAGATAATTTTACCTCACCCCTTTCCCTTAGATAAAAATATGTTTTTTTATTCAAATGAAGTGATGCACAATAAGGAGTAATGAAGTTCTCAATGAAATCACTTTAGGTATTTTTATGTTTTCAATTATAATATGAATTTTGAAAATATATATTTTTAAAAATACAAATAAACTATTTGGTTCTACGGGATGAGATTTATTTCATATTATTCAATTGTAATAATGTATTCATGGGCTCCATGTTACTGGAGTAGGGAATTGTAGTGGATTATACAATTCATTGGTTCTAATGTGAAAATAAATTTTATGTAATAAGGGAATAAAAATGCACAACCATAATTCCATATAATCATTATGTTATTAACATATATGGTTTCTGGTGTGATGGTTATGAACCCAAAGCTATGAATTTTTCACCACCAATATAAATAAATACTCTATAATTGAACTAGATAGGGTGTTTTAGTAGCAATATGCATCATCTACATGGATTAAAACTCATAATAAATTCCTTTCCTTGGAATATTAATCCACTTCAGTAGAGGAGTATGTGTAAAAATATAATTCACCACTAATTATAGGTAACCATTAAATATATATTAAAATAAAAAATGAGAAATATAACAACATTGAAATTTATTTAAAAGTTAAGGATCTTAATAAATGGAGGTCTTTGGGAAACGAATGTACATCTCACATTATTGGAAATAAGTATATTACTGTAGAAATTAAAAACAATAAAGAAGATGTTGCTGAAATTGTAAATACTAAAGGGTTGAATATTTTTGGTTTTAAAATATCTACATTATGATGAAAATAAGTAGGGAGCATTTATATTTTTGTTTTTCAAAAGTGTTATTCGTAAATTATAAAGTGAAATATTGTTTCGTGACACATTGAATGTGGATAACTTTATTAAAATGAATTAAATCATCATATAATGTGGTGAAATTATTATAATTTAATAGGGACTCATGTTTGTGCATTTATACCTTTTTGGTGTAGAATAATTCAAGTGATTTATAAAAAATGATGAAGATAATTTATCAGGGTACAAGGGAATTCTAAAATATACAAAAGCATAAATATTATTTGAAGAATATAGAAGCATTTTATATCCCTAAACAGTGATGAGACTATACTCAAATGTGTGAAAATAATAATAATGGAAAATGATTCAGAAGACCTAAATTTTGAAGGATGGAAACTTGAAAATATTTTGTGATTTACTAAAGAGGAATTTTTGTGGGAAAATATCACACAAATAAATGGGTAATGAGATGAACTATGTTTCTTGTATTGATTATTATAGAATGATTTAAAGGTTTATGGTAATCTCTCACAAGTCATAAGTTTTAAGGTCCATTAATCAATATCATATATTGGAAGTTAATATGCACATTCTAATAAATTAAAATTTTATAATAGATAATAGTATTAAATTTACTGACAATAATGTGATTGAATATATCTTAAATCATGGGTTACCAAACCATGATTCAATGTCTTTCACAATGATCCTTGAGACAAATATATTATATAAATATTGGAAATAGGAAATGATTAAATCCATTTAGATCTATAATAGTTGTATTTATGTCTAAATAATGAGGAAACTTCCAATGAGTTGTGATATGGAATGAAAAAACATTGAATTTTTTTAAATCATTAGATTTTAATGATTTACTCTAAAAAATATGATGAAAACAAAACATCACACTAATAGGTGTTATGTTATTTTCCTAGGATTCACTTTCAGTAGAAATGTTTAAAAATTATGTAACAAAATACATGGGATACTTTTATGAATTTAGGATGTAATGGTTGGTAAAAATAATTTTGTTTTTCCACCCCAGGATCTTATTATTTAACATATTTGGGATGAAATAGTAGATGAAGTATATAATAAATAAACTAACATAGGGGAGAAATTGTGACTATAGAATACATTGAAGAAAAACTAATGATGAATAAAACATTTTACATTCACCATATATGAATAATATAATATTAAGGGGTGAAATAGGAAATGAAAATGTTCATAGTGAATATGCCGATCAAGTTTAAAAATGAAGGATACAGGGTGTATAAATAATACATCTTCTATATTAATTAGATCATTGTTATTTTTATGAGTAACGTAAATATAAAATTTTTTACAATATGATTTTTGAATAACATGTCCAAATTGAATATAATGAATCTTGAAAAAAATTAATTGGCATTAAGAGTAAAAAATTATCTTCTCCTTATGTTTTCCATAGATGAAATATAATGAAAATCTCAATGTGACTCTAAAGGGGGATTTTTTTTATTAAAAGGGTATTCCAATATTGAAAGGATTTTTAATGATTATACACATTCACTAGTTTCTTGCTATAAAAAATGACAATTATTGATGAAGTATGTTAATAGATATTCATTGTGTACCAAAGGGATGTTAAGCGATAATTTATTAATGGGTTATTTTGGGATGAAGTGTACATTGTCTAACGAGAAGGATTTATTTTTGAGGAAAATAATTGAAAAAATTTCAACATGACTATGCATTTATAATAATTAATGAATCCAACAAGACAATTGTTTTATAGATTTGATCAATACCTGAGAATCATATATTTCAATAAGGTGGATTTAAACACAATATCTAAAAGAAAATGATAAATGATAAAATTATGTTGGTGCATTTTTATATTGAATGAATTTTTTTGAGTGTTGGATAATGGAATGAGAACGTAATTTTAATATTATGTGTGATGAAAATCCAAATTGACGAATATTGGTTAGTTATATTTTTCAATTAATTATTGGTGACCTAAGGAAGGTACGTTATATTTATTTTCCAATGATAATATTCAAAATAAACATCTACGATATTTGGAATCTTTCATTACATCATATTGATAACTCTAGTGGCTACCCTAATGGAATTATGAAGAGTAACTTTTTAAAGGAGGTAAATATCATGGATTATATAATTATTATTGATAATAACTTTTTTTACAGTAAAATTAAATGAACTTGTTTTTTCTACATGCCAAGACTCATATTATAAAGTCACAGGTAAATGCACAAGAGAAAAATGGAGACAATTCTTTAATACATAGATAAAAAAATATATATTAGTATTTTTATAAAAAAATAATAGAATTTTATTTTGTATAATGTGTTGTTGATATGTAAGGTTTAATGTATTATTAAAAGTCAAAATAGAGTGTTAATTTCTATCCTTGATGTTCCTAAATGTGTTAGCTATGTTTGAAGGAAGACAACACTAATCATAATATAGCATGGTATATATTCAATGAGACTACTCATTCATGTATTCAATTAAAATAGATGAAAAAAATATCTTGAATATATTATAGTTATTGTTAAATAAAAAAATTCTTTCATATATGATAAATTTATTGTTTTTAGTTTTAGAAAAAACCACATCTATAATTCCAAAATAGTACATCAATAAAAAGTATCATTTCAATAAGAATATGGTTTACCAATAACTATTAAGGTTGGTGTATGTGTTAATAAAAAACTATGTAGTGGATATATTTATATAGTAACCCCTAATGTTGACATTAAAATGCACCAGTTTTCTCTTGGATTTTGATCATTTTACTCAAACTAAATGGTTTAGGGAAGTTACCATCACTCCCTTATCTGATTTTTTATATATAATATTGTATGGAAACGCTATTTAATTAAAAAAAATATTTATAACACTATATTGTCAACTATAAAAGTATTAATTTGTGGGTTAATTAATAATGGATGAGAAGCTTTCTATAAATTACTTGGGAAAATTTGTGTGATTTGTTGAATCTCCCTATGTGTTTCAATTAAGTGGTTTGGTATTGTTCATACATAGTCAATAATGGGAGAAATAAATTGCTTTTATTTAAGATTTAAATATTTTTTACCTAATTATTCTCGAAGTATATCTGTTGATTTATTTAAATAGAATTAATACTAATGATGAGAATTCAAGTGGATTTTTTTATTTAATTCTTATTTATCATGTAGTGTTCTGTTCATGTGGTTTTAGAGTAGATGTTTATTGAATTATTAATTACATAAAAAAAGTCTTCGTGTAGATATAGTGTTTTTAGACAAATATGTTTTGTTTTCATGTTTTTATTGAATATTTTCTTAAACTATATTGATGTTATTTACAAACTTAAAGGTGTGTATTGTTCAAAACTATCCCCCTAGATTGAGTTTTTTCGTATTATTGTTGAAAATTCATCAATAGGAACTGTTGTGAATAATTTTTTAAGTCACAAATAATGATTATCATGATGGATGAATGATTTCTGGGAGTATTATATGAAATTTTTTGAAGATTCGTATTTGGGAATGTTTTTTTGTTAAGAGAAAAATTTATTTACATTTTTCTCTGAAGAATGCATTAATTTTTAAAAGTCATAAGCTTTTTAATATGTAATGTTATATAAATGTTATTGATTTTTTTATAAGTGAAGAATGAATCATATAAAATTGGATATCTATAGGTTTTCAAGTATAGATTTTTGAGTACTATATATTTCTTGAACATTCCCTATATACATAACATTTTTTTAGTCTGAGACGTATCATTTATTATCTCTTGTTTAATTTTTTAGATATGAGTACTATTTTTTTGGAACATGTCTAAAATCATATGAGGAGACGCAACAATATTGATATTAAGTTTTCATGAATATGATTATGTTTTTATGGATATTTAGTGATATTTTTTATGGTACATAACATTTTCACAGGAAATCTAAATGTGTTAATGTCATGAATAATCCACAATGATTTGTATAATTTTGACTTCTTGATATAATTTTGTGATATATAATCTTTTCCACATATTATTTTTACACTAATGTGTTCTCATGGTTTATTATGTATGGTTTCTTCCGAACCATCCTATGGTGTGTAATTTTTTATAATTGGGTTATTTATTATAAATTTCTATGTTATCTCTTAATAAATTTGTAAAATATTAGTTCATATTTTTTTAATATTTTAATTATAATTTTAGTCAGTATTCGATATAGAATGTTTTACCAAGACTATAGGGATGAAAAAAAAATCCTATTTTTCTTGAATAAATACATGTTTGTGTTGGTTTGGTGAATCAAGTTTCAAACAAAAAATCATTATGAGGAAGGAAGTCATGAATTTTATGTTGGAGTACAGAATTCCATTTAAATTTAAATATAGTATTTGGTTAAATATTTTTTATCGTATTATTTCAAAATTAATTTGTCATTTATATTTCATTTAGTGCTGAAGTGTATCATGTTTCTAACCTTAGAGATTCCATATTAATATATGGAATATATTTTTAATGTTAATATTATATTTAAAAACAAAAAATTAAACAAAAATTAAATAAAGAGGTGGTCTAGTTATTATCTAGAGATATAGAAGGAATATATATTTCCATTAAAAATAGATGAAAAAATATGTGGTGTACAAAAAAAAGATAATCCATAAATAATAGATGAAGATGATTCCAATATTAGTGATTAATGGTTACAAAAAGATAATGTGTTATAAGTGGTGTTCTTTATTGAATAACAAGATGGAATTTTATAACACCCCGATATGTTTTAAAAAAAATATGTTTTATTGGGTATAAAACAAACAACACCAATCATAAATTAACTATAAAATGTTATTATTTTATAGGAATTATAACATTGAAGTAAAATTGGATTCAATGAACAATTGTAAAATAATAATTAAATTTTTTTAATGGTAATAATAAATAAAATGGTCTTGATAAATTCTTAGGTTGTGAGAACATAATTATTTATAGAGACAGTTTTTTTTTGAAAATAGGTTTCGATTAGAATTGGTTTTTATTGAGTTCATATTATAAATATTTTATTAACTATTATGGATTTTTTTTTATATAAATAATATAATATTCTAAATGAACAATATCAAAATTATATTTGGCTGAATTTTTCAGATTGTTATGAAATGACTAATCTCTTGATCAATAGGGAATGATATTGATTTTTATTGAAAATATTAATTTTTTCAAGGATTTAAAAAGTAATATATTATATTAAATTTTTTTACATTTATAATTTGTTATATAAAATTATTAAGAATAAAATTTGTTAATTATAACTAATGTTATGGTTGATATAGGTATATAAACATTTATATAAAAAAAATATTTTTTTGAAAAATGTTTTTCATTGCGTTTTACATTTTTTTATTTAATGTCGGAAACTTATAGAAATTTAATATTGAAAAATGACCTCATATTTGGTATCAAAAGGATTAAATTTGTTAAATAGGACCCTTTTTATCCTTATTAATAGTAAAATTATTAAATATTTGTCACCTGGGTATGGGTAAATCGGAAAATTGTAGTAATGAATATTATGATAAGGACTAGTAATAACTATAAAACAAGTATTTATTTTATTGTATATGTGTTTTTAAACTATTAAAATAAAAAATAATAAAATGATAAAAATTATTTCCACTTTCCATTGATTTTAAAATTTATATCATTTTTTGGGAAAACAAAGTCAAATATTAGAATCTTATGCATTTAATATTGATAATATTATATGTGAGGGATCAAAAAAACATTTTTAAATTATAAATTCATATTGATAAAATAGTTATTTATTTATAATTCTAATTTATACTTAAATGAAGTCTATATATAATTAACATAATTTCTTAAACAAAACTAACATAGTGCTTGCGAAAGCAGTAGAAAAATAATCTAAATGAATTTAAAGACAATACAAGTTATAATTTAGTGGTTATATAGAGTACTATGGGAATTATAGATAAATATAACATATTAGTGACGTTTTAATTTTTAACATTCTAACACATTTTGGTCGTCTAGTTTTCAAGGTCAACATATGTGAATAGTTTATAAAATGTCATTAATAACATTTTATGCGTAATATATATTAATAAATTATTTTAAAATACTAATATTAATATAATTGAAATATTAGGATGATAAATGGTCTAAAAATCCATCATTTTTTTATTTTGGATCAAATTTAACCTTATATGACAAATTAGAACCCTTTAATATTAATGAAATCATTACTAAGGTTGAGGTTAAAATTGTTAAACCAAGATGTTAAAAAAAATATAAGGATAAAATTACATCTAATACCATATAAATATGATTTTATTGTTATAATAAGATCAAATATATCTTATATTTTAATCTAGGTCATTTTCAACCCATTTGAAATTAATTAAACAAATATAATATTAAAATATTCTATAAATTTACAAATATGAGTTTAATGATTTTTATAATTAATAATATATTATAAAATGAATTAAAATTCATATAAACCTATTTTAAATATGATTAATTGTATGTGGTTAAAATATCATCCACTTTCCATTTTTGACTCACTTTTCATTTAATTGTAACATTTTCACCCTAAAAGAGTAAAAAAATTTATAACACTTTAATTGCCAAAATGGTTAACACGAGGGTTAATCATAATATATAAGGGTAAAAATATTACTAAAACATGTAAAAAATTTATATTATTAATGTATTTAGACCAATATGAAAAATATATATGAAATACCTCAATTTGGATCCACATGAACATGAATATTAATGTAAATTATTATAATACATTTAGTATTCCAAGAGATCCCCTCACCTCACTTATAAAATGGAAAATTCTACCATTCACTATTGAGAATGTATGAGAAATATTGATCATCAAATCCATATAATAATATCATTAAATATTCCATCTACACATCCTATATCTTTTTTTCTTTCCAAAATACTATCTGTTTATGTATTAATGTGTAATTCTATGGTGGTTTCTCAAAAAATATGTATAACTCTTAACAAAGTGGTTTCAATTTATTTATTAGTTTTCATTATCTAAACATATTTTATTTATCTTAAAATATTGAATTATTTATCATAATTATAATAAAACATAATAATAAATATGGAACTACTATTTTCCTCCCTTATTTCCATCACATGGATAAATAAAGTACCCCCCACACATAAGTGTGGACTACCACCTCTATGTAACAATACAATTCATTATACATAAAAACATAATTTGATGGATATTAATATGTGTTTAAGGATAATATATTATATTAATGATATAAAAATTCATTTATAATTTTAATATCATTTCTTTTTTTCTTCCTATCCAATCTATTGGAAAATGATAATGTTGATCAAGCATAAGAGAGAACAACAACCACCATGAAGCGATGTGAATTTTTTAAATATTCATTTGACTTATATGTTAAAGAGTATAAATTAAAATAATATATATTGGATACATGATGTTAATATAATTATATAAAGACTTATTATTATTTTTCATTCTTTTGTTACCACCTTCAAAAAGTGAAAACATAATTTATGCAGAGCTAACACATACCATCTCTAGGAATGATGTAATCTATTTTCATATCTCTATTATTTATGGACAACACAAAATATATTTATAATGATTATGTATTATATTTATATCTTGATAATAATTTTTGATATTATAGACCATATTAAATATAAAAGGACTTGAACTACCGAACCAAATTAAACTGAAAAATGAAACAACTTACAAATAGAAATGATTATTTTAAAAACGCATTATTTATAAACATGTGTTAAAATATTATAAGTCGAACACATGTGATAGTATTTGTTTTTAAATTATTCTAGTCATTTATAATTATTAATTTAAATAAATAATATAGGATATTATATTGTTTTAAATGAATAGAGAACCTGGGGAAATATATTTATACTCTCACTTTTACATTATGGTGGCATATTCCAGATTAACAATGTGTTTCCATTGTGTGGTGTATATACTTTCACATTTAAATATTACATCATTAATCTAATTTTTTAATGATATTTAAAGTTTTTTTATTTTATTCATTTATGGGTAATATGTTTTTAAGGATAATAATATTTTAAGAGTTTTATGTTATTATCTCATAATTTTTCAGCAAAGTTTTTTATTAAGTAATTGATAGTGAAATTTCTTCATTCACCTCTCATGAAAATCATGAATTATCATTTCCTCTATTTTTTTCAAAACATTATATATTACCATTTAATTTTACTCAATTTATAATCTCAATAGATTGAGATAATATCCTTTCAAAAAACTAAATTTATTTCTCTCTTTAGTGAAAAATCAATTTTCATTCACATTGATGATTTTAAAAGAAATCAAAATTTTTTAGTATTATCATATAATTTTTTAATGTAATTTAAAAAAATGGATGTTTTTTAAATAATGGTTTAGAATGGATCTTTTTTAAATTTTATAAGAAAGTTTCATTTTGAATATTTTTAGAAAAGCAGGAATATATTATTTTCATTTATCATATATGGAATGAATAGAGTTTCCCATAATAATGACCACATAATTATTTGAATATTTCATTATATGATTGCATGGTTATTTTCAAAATAAATGTTTCATTTAATATTTTTGATATATTAATATATTAAATAATTGATTTACAGTTGGAAAGCATATTTTTCTTTATGAAATGTTCAATGTGATATTTTAAAGACATTTTCATATATGTTAACATCATTGATGTCAAACCAGTTTCACTAGGATTAAGATCCAATGATACCATCATTATTATTTATCTAGATGGTTTTTTATTATGATGAATATTTGTTTATGAAACCTATTTTGTTTATATGTGAATTATATGATGAAATTCTAAAAAATTTATGAAACCCAATTATTTTCCACATGTTTTTATATAATGAATTGTTTGAGAAATCAGTTTCCATTATACATGTTATTCAATGTTTATTTTTTTTCTTATAGAGTACATATATATGATTTTCATAATGTGATGGGTCGGACCAAAATTATATAAACCATTATTGCATTTGGTAAATTTGGATATCGCTTATATAATTAGGATTAGTAGGGTGAGTGAAATGAGTTCATCATATGTATCTTTCTAAAATGATTTTATTGGGAGTGAACCTTGACAATGAAATGGAAAATAAAGAAATTCCACATTATCATTCATGGGAGGGAATCTTGAAAATAGAATTGAAAGTAAATAAAATACAATCTAATAATCTTATTAGTGAACCATGACTACGGAACGATGATTAAAACCAATCCATCAAGACCTAATGATTTAACAAAATTTATTTTTAAATTAAATTTCATTCCTTCAGTATCTTACTGTGAACACAACACAGTTCTTAAATAAACAATGAAATATTATTATTAAAATATGATCATGATAACCTTGATATTAAATTGTTGGGAATTAATATTGGTAAAAAATATTTATATACACAACAAAGAAATTCTCAATAAAAATTCATTGATTTATTCACATGAAATAAGGACACATTTTTTGAAATATTATTGTATATATTAGAAATATTTTTCATTAAAAAATAATTTTTTATTTTTTTTGATAAAAAAAATTTATAAATTAAGAAATGTAAAAATTAAATTTTATTAAAAAAATATAATTTTTTGAAATATTCATATCAAAATTACCATATGAAGAATTTTTGGGTTTATTCATAAGATGTTAATTATTTAGTGAAAACAAAAAAATTATGTTTTATGAAATACAATATCTTTAATGATACTATCAAGACATAAACATATTATATAGATTTTAGAATCACATGTAATGAATAAATTGTGATAAAATAAAAATATTATAATATAAATATAATTCAAAACATATAAATTAGAGTTTATTTTTTTAATAAATGTAAACTTCATTTTTAATGTTGACACAAAGCATGGCTGCTACTGGAGAAGTCAAGAATGATTTCCCAAAGATAATATTTCAGATAAACTAATCCATGATCGATTTTATTTAAAATATTAATTATCATTGATAATTTTTTTTTTAGACATGAATTTTGGTTTTACATAACAATTGTATTATGCATGTGCTTCTGCAATGGTTGTACAAGGCTGAAAAAGTCAAAATAGAATAATAAATAAATGGTCAGGAAACACATATCTATTAAAAAGAATATTTGTTAGGGCCAATAGGGGCCTATATACCCTGAGAGGGGGGGTGAATCAGGGTATGGATATTCTTTTTCAAAGTTCTTTCTGCCCCACTGGATCTTGACCTCTTTGTTACAAGGGTCACTTTGTTTGCACTTGTGTGGTTACTGTGATCACTTGTCTCCTTTACCTGATAATGATGCTTTGAATGCAATGTGGGGAAGTAATCAGGCAGACACAGAGATTTTTACTTGGTTCACTGCTAAGGGCTACGTCCAAGGAGCATACGCCGACAAGTTGCCGGTTCGTACCAAATTCCACTAGACTTCACTAGCTGTGGATTACAATGTTTGGGCTAGATCACTTCTATGCCCAGGCTCACTGCCTATACAAGGTTTAGGGTCAGCTCACTGCTTTCCCAAGGGTCACTCCCTGTTTCTCTCTCTATGGCTCACTGCCGGTGGAGAGGATCACCTTCTTCCTCTTCCTAAGCTCACTACTCCAGAAAGGATTAACTCACATTTTATAGACCTGTAGGTCTCTTCATTTCCATGAAGGAATGCATCTTCCTCTGTATGTAGATGCTCTGTTGAAGTCCAACTTTCACCCGCAGATGAATCTCACTTTGCACCGGATGTACCGGGCAACCTCAATTTTTACGCGCAACCCTTACGGTGTCTTGCGCGCAATTTCTATGGTTTGTGCGAAATTCCTTTTTCGCGCAACCTCCAAATATTACGCGCAGCCTGGAAACTGCCTTGCGCGCAATTCACTGCTTTTGCGTGGTATCCACTTTTCGCGCAACCTTCCTTTTACGCGCCAACACCAACTTTCTGTGCAGCCTTAGCTTTTCGCGCAACAGCTGACTTTACGCGCAAACTTTAAGTTTACGCACAACACCCTTTCTAACTTCAATTTTTCACACCAGAGCTCGGGTATTTTCTATGTCTTGAACTCTGTCGAATGGAGGAGGGTCACTTCATATTTATAGGCAAAATCGGCCCCGCGCGAAAAACCCTCCTTGAGCGTGTAATCCGCTTTGATCGCGAAATAGAAATCTTCCGCGCACAACCATTTTCCGCGCACTGCTCCATAATTTCGCGCACCTCATGCCTTTGCCATTTTCCGAGCTTCGGACCTCGAAACATCTTTTGCGCGAAATACTTCATCCACTATTTCGCGCGCCACTTCAATTTTTCGCGCACGCCTCCAAAATTTCGCGCGCCTCATGCCTTTACCGATTTTCAAGCTTTCGGCCTAGAAACATCTTTTGCGCGAAATGCAATTTCGCGCAACCCGCTGTTTTGCGCGCCACACTTCAAGATTTCGCGCAACCCTCTAATTTTGCACGTCATGCTTAATTTTTCCGCGCACCTCTTTCATTTCTCTCTCCTCAACCTTTGCCAAAAACATATCACTCCATTTTCCATTGGCGATTTTCAGGCCCATAAATTTGGAAAACACTGGGAAACGGCGCCACCTTGTACTGCTCTTTTGTACCGCCTCCAGATCATCCTTTCCTTTGTCATAGTTCTTTGTCAACATGGAATGTCAACAAATTCTCGAGAACTCGACAATTCTCCATGGAAACCTGCTTTGTCAACAAACACAATCAACCCAAAAATACTGCAATGTTACCTTGAGGGATTTTTGCCTAACAATCTCCCCCTTTGGGTTTGTTGACAACTCTTCACAATTCTGCTCAGAAATATTTTCTGCACGTTGATACCTCACTGAGTCTTATTCCAGCCACTACCACCATTCGCCTATTGCGATTCTGATAGCGTTCAAGGATTCACTTAACACGTACTCTAAGCCCACATGAGCAATGCTCGACGTGAGAAACAAGAGTAGTATGAAAAGTTCATCAATGAATCACTTCATGTCAGACCCCAATTGTCGATTCCACCCTGATACCAATTCTTAAAATAAAACCAGTTGTTGAGCCACACTGATACCAATTGGTGAAGTCTTAAGTTGATACCAATTGTTGATAGCTGGACACCGTCTCACACCATTCCAACACCACTGTTCTGCTTTTATCACGATCCTCAGCTGTCGTGATTTCTATGATTTGATCGATCACTTCTAGCATCGTTAGATTTAAAATGCTCTCCCCCTTTCTCATTGCTCCCCCTTTCTGGCTGCTCCACCTGTCAGTTTCTCCCCGTATCAAAAAAAGATTTATCAAATCTCCGCACTGTCTCCCCCTTGAACTAACACTTTTCTCCCCCTTTGTCAAGCACTTGTTAAGCACTTTTCTCCCCCTTTGTCAATGAACCCAAAGGTCACTCCTTTGTAGTCTGCAACATAGTAGAGAACTCAGATCAGCGCAGTAGGGAAAAACACATCATACCTCGGGGAGAGGGGGGGTGGACCACATCCACTCTATTTCAAGTGTGGGGAATTGACTGAACTCCCAGAGCCAGTCGATGCCTTTCAAAAGATTCTTTGGGTAAGGCCTTTGTCAGAATGTCTGCAACCTGTAGCTCTGTAGGCACGTACTCCAATTTCACGATTCCCTTCTCAACCTTCTCCTTGATAAAATGATACTTAATCTCAATGTGCTTTGTCCTTGAATGATGGACGGGATTTTTGTTAAGATTTATAGCACTTGAGTTGTCACACTGGATTCCGATCGGAGACTTCACTTCAACTCCCATATCATCAAGCTGCTGCTTCATCCACAATAACTGTGTGCATGCTTGAGTGGCCGCAATATACTCAGCTTCTGCGGTGCTCAATGAAATGCAATCTTGTTTCTTGCTTAGCCAAGAAATACACAATCCACCAAGATAGAATGCACCACCTGACGTTGATTTTCTATCATCTGTTGAACCGGCCCAGTCTGCATCAGTATATCCCAATAACTCTGTCTGAGATTTGTCGTTGTATGTCAAGCTGAAGTCCACCGTGCCCTTGATATACCGAATTATTCTTTTCACTGCGAGCATGTGGCTTTCCTTGGAATTACTTTGATATCTCGCTGCTTTGCATTTGGTGCAAATGTCTCATCACCATCTGTTCCCTCTATCTAGGAGTCTCCTTTGCACATCAGTCGTGCTTTGTTCCGAATCATCGTTCCACATTAGTTCATCTTGTCTAAATAGACCCATTTTGTCATGATGACATTTTTATCATCTCGCCTCGAAACAATCTCCCAGGTCTAATTCTTCTCAATTCTGACCTATCTCTTCATTCATGGCGTGTCCCCATTTTCATCTTCAGTGATCACTGATGATGTTCTGCCTGTCAATTTCAGCTTGATTCTTTGTCTTTTGTGCAGATAAGGATTTTACTTCCTTGTACTCATCATCAGTATCTTCTTCTAAGTCACCCTCAGCCACTTCTTCTCCCCCTGTATTGCTTTCTTCCTCAACACTTTCATCAGGAAATTGCTCACTGACTCATTTTTCAGTGGCTTCATTTCTTTCAGCCACTTTTCTGTATTTCATTGTTCAATGAAATCATTCCTTTCAACTTCTTCTCGCAGCTTCTTGTTATCCTGAAAACAGTCAGCTGATACCACAATGTTAGATCAAAATAAATAAGCATGAAATTCTTGATCACTGCTGCTTCTCCCATAGTATGTCTTCTCTCAATAGACAACACTTGAGCTGGGTCATCCAATTATTTCCTTGATGAATCTGGCATCTGATTTTGTTGTTGAATGCTCCCCCTGTGTTACACAACACTTCTATCTGTTAGGCCCAATGGTAGAGACCCATAATCATTCTTCTCCACGTGCAACATTTATACTAATCTGGCACTCCTCATTGAGCCATTAACAAAATCTCTAAGCCTACTGAGTTGGAACTCGGTGTAGGAAACAAGAGATAAAGCCAATAACACAATCACTTTTAATTGTGCTCAGTTGCATCTTTTCTTCTTCATCCCTGGTTCCTGATTTGAATCAGTTGAACCTGTAGAGCATATCAGATCTCCACTTCGCATCCTTAGATTCCACTTCCCCTTGGATCGTATCTCCCTAAAACCTGAAACACATGCATCATCAGTTAATAGCATTTTTATACATCGGGAGAGGGGGTCTCTTCCGGAATCCTCAAGATGAGGATGATGGTTGATCCTGATGGGTCAACCCTTTGATTCGTTCATGGAGGGAATCACACTCCTTTCTTGCTTCCTCCAGCTGCCTAGCCAACTTCAACTGTTCTGGCCATATGACTAGGCATTCATTACCTACATTCTGAGGCTTTTTCTGATATGTGGATTTGGTAGGCTCGGCCTTTCTCATCACTTGGGGTATAAATCCGCTAGTGCACATTTCCTTCTTTGAGGTTCTACCAAAATTCCATTTTCCTTTATTATTTCTCTGAGTAGGAATCTCTTTTCTTTCCATCTTCCCTTGCTTCTTCCACCATTGCAAGGATCTTGCACTTTTCTCCACTGCTTGTTGTGGCACACGACTTGCAAATTTTTTAATGCAATATTTTTTTATTTGACTTTTATCAGATTTATGAGTCGCCACCCTAGTTTTCATTGGTGGTGGGTCCTCCATTGAACGTCCATTCTTCTTTATCACCGCTGGAGTAGATCTCCCCTTAATCTTCTAGGTTTGCTCACATTATCTCCTTGAGAGCTGTCGTGAGTATGACAGAGGAGGTGACTGATACACCTTTCTTTCAGCTCCATGTGATTTCCCCGAGGCTCGAAGCCTATTTTTCTCCTTACCACTTTATCTCCCAGTACAGGCTTCTTTCTTGTAAACTTCCTGTGGTGGAGATCTCTTTTCTTATTCCTTTCCCTTTCCTGCTTTCTTCTTACTGCAATGTCTTGCCATGTGCCCATAGTGAGAACATATAAAACATTTTCCCTCAAAGAAATACCTCATTTTATCATTTCTCTGCTGAGATGTTGATGCACCTTGAGTTCTTCCTCTGATATTGTTCTCCTGAGCTTCCTGACACATGATCATGGTGTGTCCCATTCTTCCGCAGTAATAGCATCTAATATATGCTTTCCTCTGAGAAGCTATTCTTTCTAATTTCTCATGATGCTTCTTCCTGTTCTCAGATTTATTAATGTTTCTCTTTTCACAGCCTGAAATGTACTTCAGGGCCTCTGTACAGAAGCTTGATGTGTGGCCATGAACTCCGCAGAAATAACACATATCATCACTCCTTGAAACTATCCTCATAGGCCTATCTCCAGCACCTACAGGATTTTTCTTACCTTTGGAATTTTTCACTGCATTTTTCTTATCATCCATAGGAGTGGGATTATCATATCCAATTCCAGATTTTCCCAAAAAGGTTGACCTTTGGGAAGATACAATCCTTTCATGCTTCTCCTCTGATGCAGCATATTTGGACTTCATTTTATCATCACCTGCCGAAGGATGATCAAATAATAAGTGCAGTGCATCCTTCAACTTGGGCTTATCTTTGGATTTAGACTTCTCCATTTCCTTCTTGACTGATTGTAGCTCTTCTTCCAACTTTTGAATCTTCAAATCTCTTGATACAAGTTGAGCATCAAGTTCTTTTCTGAGATTCTTTCCACAACTCATCTCATCTTCCAGTTCATGCTTCAGCTTATTAACCACGACATTTTGCTCTTTTACTTTCAATTTTTCTTGAGCAAGAGAATCGGAGCAACATGCATTCTCTTGTTGTAGCCTTTGATTCTTCTGAACTATCTCAGACAGCTGTGTAGCTAGATCATCATTCTTCGCTTTCAGATTCCGAACTTCATCGGACTCTTGATTCTCTTCACACTCACCAGCCTTTTGTTTTCCTTTTCCTTTAGCCAGCTTCTGTAGTTCCTCACCTTGAGAATCATTCTTCTCTGTTAGGTCAGTAACTATATCAATAAGCCTTTGATTTAAGCCTTTTATCTTATTGACCTCAATCTCTAATGCCTTGATCTGGATATCTTTAGATTTGGCTTCTTCATTGTTTCCAACGTCACTTGGAATATTAGGTTCTTCAATGCTCTTGAATTGATCTTTCACTTTTCTATTCAAGCCATCGATCTCCCTTTTATGTTCTTCAATCTTAAGCTTATACTCACTAACTGATTCTGAGTTCTCTGGTGATGATAACTTGAGTTTCTCAATTTTATTTATCAACTCATACTTCTCTTCTTCCTGCTGCTGCATATAGAGTTTGGCATCGCGAACAACTTTGTTAGCATTCTTGGTTTTGGTTCTCCAAACATCTATCTCTTCAAGAGAAGCCTCTAACTCAGCTCGCATATCTATTCTTCCTTCAATTTCTTCTTCTGTTTCAGTATCACTCTGATTCTTATGTACTTTACTCATTCCAACATCATGATTGAGTGAATCAATCTTTTCCCTTTCTGATTCATCCAAGCCTTCCTTCAGCAAGCTATTTGATTCCTTTAGTTGAATCACACATTTTCCATATACACTTCCACACTGAGGAGTACCACCTGACTTCTGCTTATTCTTGGATGTTTTTCCCTTTGCCATGGCAGATTGAGATAAGAGCAGACTGATTCTTTATCCACACAGATCGACTACACCAAGTCGAAGCAAACAAATCTGATAAAAGAAACCTATCCCTCTGATACCAATTGTTAGGGCCAATAGGGGCCTATATACCCTGAGAGGGGGGGTGGATCAGGGTATGGATATTCTTTTTCAAAGTTCTTTCTGCCCCACTGGATCTTGACCTCTTTGTTACAAGGGTCACTTTGTTTGCACTTGTGTGGTTACTGTGATCACTTGTCTCCTTTACCTGATAATGATGCTTTGAATGCAATGAAGGGAAGTAAGCAGGCAGACACAGAGATTTTTACTTGGTTCACCGCTAAGGGCTACGTCCAAGGAGCATACGCCGACAAGTTGCCGGTTCGTACCAAATTCCACTAGACTTCACTAGCTGTGGATTACAATGTTCGGGCTAGATCACTTCTATGCCCAGGCTCACTGCCTATACAAGGTTTAGGGTCATCTCACTGCTTTCCCAAGGGTCACTCCTTGTTTCTCTCTCTATGGCTCACTGCCGGTGGAGAGGATCACCTTCTTCCTCTTCCTAAGCTCACTGCTCCAGAAGGGATTAACTCACAGTTTATAGACCTATAGGTCTCTTCATTTCCATGAAGGAATGCATCTTCCTCTGTATGTAGATGCTCTGTTGAAGTCCAACTTTCACCCGCAGATGAATCTCACTTTGCACCGGATGTACCGGGCAACCTCAATTTTTACGCGCAACCCTTACGGTGTCTTGCGCGCAATTTCTATGGTTTGCGCGAAATTCCTTTTTCGCGCAACCTCCAAATATTACGCGCAGCCTGGAAACTGCCTTGCGCGCAATTCACTGCTTTTGCGCGGTATCCACTTTTCGCGCAACCTTCCTTTTACGCGCCAACACCAACTTTCTGTGCAGCCTTAGCTTTTCGCGCAACAGCTGACTTTACGCGCAAACTTTAAGTTTACGCACAACACCCTTTCTAACTTCAATTTCGCGCACCAGAGCTCGGGTATTTTCTATGTCTTGAACTCTGTCGAATGGAGGAGGGTCACTTCATATTTATAGGCAAAATCGGCCCCGCGCGAAAAACCCTCCTTGAGCGCGTAATCCGCTTTGATCGCGAAATAGAAATCTTCTGCGCACAACCATTTTCCGCGCACTGCTCCATAATTTCACGCACCTCATGCCTTTGCCATTTTCCGAGCTTCGGACCTCGAAACATCTTTTGCGCGAAATACTTCATCCACTATTTCGCGCGCCACTTCAATTTTTCGCGCACGCCTCCAAAATTTCGCGCGCCTCATGCCTTTACCGATTTTCAAGCTTTCGGCCTAGAAACATCTTTTGCGCGAAATGCAATTTCGCGCAACCCGCTGTTTTGCGCGCCACACTTCAAGATTTCGCGCAACCCGCTAATTTTGCGCGCCATGCTTAATTTTTCCGCGCACCTCTTTCATTTCTCTCTCCTCAACCTTTGCCAAAAACATATCACTCCATTTTCCATTGGCGATTTTCAGGCCCATAAATTTGGCAAACACTGGGAAACGGCGCCACCTTGTACTTCTCTTTTGTACCGCCTCCATGTCATCCTTTCCTTTGTCATAGTTCTTTGTCAACATGGAATGTCAACAAATTCTCGAGAACTCGACAATTCTCCATGGAAACCTTCTTTGTCAACAAACACAATCAACCCAAAAATACTGCAATGTTACCTTGAGGGATTTTTGCCCAACAATATTTAACGAATATAATAGGGTAATTTGAGAGTAAAAAAAATATTTTCCTGATGTTAATTTATTAATTTTTTTTTGTGCTAAATAAATACCTTAAATACTTATAGAACACTAGCACATTAATTAAATATTAACAGAAAAATCGATGAAATGATATTAAAAATATTATAATTTGAGATAATCAATGTGATAAATGAATTTTATAAATTATTATGACATATATTGGATGTATGAAAATATTTATTTAAAATTTTACACTTTGTGTTTCATTTATTAAAGTTAATGTACTGAATAATTATAAAAATGACATTATGGATATTACAAAATAGTTAATATTTTATTGGTTGATATAAAATTACTAAAATTATTAGATAATTCCTCATGTATAAGAAATATTTGGTCACATATATCATGGTCCATTTAGGATCCATTATTCTATTTATAGTTACTATATTGACCCTCAATTAGTAAAAACCTTTCCATTACGATAACATTTAAAAGGGTTAATGTAGTATGAAAATAAAAAAAATAAGGGTATAGACATTGTAGAGAAATATATAATTTTTATTTACTGAATTAACTTCAACCATGATCACCAAATTCTTAACATTTAGTTTTTTAAATGAATGTTAAACAATAAAATGAATTATATATTATTTAAATCAATGAATGATACAAAATCTTGCTCTCTTTATTTCTAATATCTATTTTATATTAACATAGGAAAAATGTATACTATGAATTAAATTATTCTTCTGTTGTTGATATTAATAAAAACAAATTCATTATATATGTTTTTTAAATTTTTAGTCATTACATAATCACTGTAATTGCTTATGAAATGCTGATGTATTCTTTTATCATGTAATAAGAAATATAATAAATAATTCTTCAACATATTAAATGAAATATACTTAGAGTGTCTTAATGATTGAAATAGATTTTATAGATTTTAATACCATATTTTTCTTTTTCAATGGATTATATTCATAATTAGACCTTATTATATGTCTTTTATGTCAAATTCAGTGATTCATATATAAATTGGTAATAATAAAATTTCAAGAGAATTATATTTTATTAAATTATTTAAAAATCATAAATAATTAAATAATTTTTTTTATTATATGGTATAAATTATCATTAATGGTAAATTTATGGTCCAATTTTCACCATATAATCAAATATTAAAACCATTAAACATTAAAAAAGATGTAATCATAGTTAAAATTAAAACTTGTTCACTAAGGGTTAATAAAAATAAAAAGGTTTAAAATTAAATATAAACATATGATAATTCTATTAGATTATTTGAATGAAACCCTATACGACCTTATCTTATTATACATGACCACTTTTATTCATTTTAGTTCATAATTAATTTAAGATATTTTTATAATATTTGAAATTCAAAAAGTTCCCCTTTGATTAATTATTAAAGGGGAAATCTTCCTTCACGTATTTATAACATATTAATTCTTATAGATTAACAAAACTATATAAAATTATATTATTAACATACCTTAACCCATAAAATAGGTTTTCTTTCAAAATTTTACCCCGGTAGCCCTTCAGAGGAGATCTAAAGGAGTCATTTCAATGAAGAGGTAATATCATAATCTGGTCATTTTTTTATACTCTACAACAGCTTCTATAAATCTAAGGTATTTATTATAAAATAGTAAATTATGTAATTTTTAAGACCTTCATAGTCTATTACTCTACAAAATCCAGAAGTTTGAGGCATCATGGGGACCAACGATGACTCATTGATGAGTTTTTAAAATTTTAGGTTGGATGAATGGCGGAAATGATTAGCATCGGTTATACCGATGGGTGTCAGTGGCACCGATGGACATCGGTGGAAACGAAGGGTGTCGGTGGAACCAAAGGGATTGAGTAGCATCAAAGGGAAATAGTGGAACCGATGAGAGTCAGTTGCAATGATGGGGTTTGGTGGCACCGATGGGCGTCAGTGGCACCGATGGGGGTAGGTGGCACCGATGGGGGTCGATGCCAATTATGGGCCTCAGTGGAATGGATGGGCCTAGGTGGAACTGATGGCCCTCGGTGGCACCGAAGGGCCTCGGGCGATGGGCCTCGGTGGCATCAAATGGCCTAGGTGGCACCGATGGGCCTCGGTGGCATCTATGGGTGTTGGTGGCACCAATGGGCATGGGTGGAAGTGAGGGGCATGGTTGGCAGCGATGGGCATGGGTGGCACCGATGGGCGTCGGTGGCACCGATGGGCGTCAATGGTACCGACAGGCTTTGATAGAACTGAACGACGATCAGGCGTATAGACAGACATTGGTAAAAGGGAGATGGTATCGGGGCTACGGTTTTAGGGAAACTGTGCCTTGGTTTCAGTGACACACCCATCAGTGAGTCATTTCAAGCATCTCCCAGAATTTTCTAATATCACTCCAGTAACGTATCTTTTGACGTAAAATTGTTTTAAATGCATCATTTTAAATGACTTGATGGAATTTTAAATCCTTAAATGATTTCTTAAATCTCCTATGAGTGGGGAGACCCTCAATTACCAAAATGTGTGGCATATCATACCCTTTTCTATGTTTTCTAGCCTCCTGTGTTTTCCAGTTTCTCCCGTGTTACGAGTTTTTATCTATTTAAAATAAATCTATCAACTCAAAATCGTTTAATGGTCCATCTCCACCATTTATAAGGGGAATTATTAAATATTAATTAATCTCAATGTGTGAAACTACTATGATATGTGTTTAAGCCATGATCTGAAATTTATGTACTTCAAAATTGTCTCCCTAATTTTAGGATCTGGCCTATAATTAAGATGAGATCCTCTCTTCTTTCTTAATTTCTCTAAGTGAACCTTGATACTTCCTTTAGAGAAAAATATTGCAACCATGATGGATCTCTTTCAGATCAACCTTGGTGTTCTTCATGAAAGTCGTTCTTCCCTAGTTCATGGTGCAATGAGAAAACTTCTATCCTTGATCATCTATGTAGAGGTTCATCCTTTGTATCTCTTTATTGTGCATCATGAGAGGTGGGTATGATGATGTTACCTTAGGACGTACATGAAATCAACTTTAATAAAGATAATAATCATAATTTTAAATGATTATGGGGTGGGGAAGTTGATGATGATTTTTTTATTATAACATTATTTTGTTGTTGTGATTTTTATGGGATTGTGTCCACTGAAAATCAGGGTCGTTGGTAATCCATTCATGTACTCTAATGAATCTTTTTTTTCTAGATAATCATGTGATTGGTTGATTATAACGTGGAAACTGATTAATCACATAAACATGGTTGATTAAATGGATTTCCAATGCATACAAACCCTTATGTGATCACCCTGGTTAACCAAACAGAATAATGGAACATAACAAATAGTGTTGAATAAATTGGAAAACGTACTTTCTTTGATATGATGATATGCATGTTTTTTCAATTCAACATTTTTGGGGTGACGTAGGGTGTGGGGGGTGGAATCTTTAGTTGAGAGGTTTTTGGTGTGTGAATATGGGGCCATGTGGAGCAAGTGGTAAATGTTCTAGACCCCGTATGTTGCGTCATGGTTTTTTTTAGAGTACTTTGAGGGATATTATGGTCCCCTTTTGATTTTTTACTTACAAGTGAACCAGTAGTGAATTCATAAAGTACCTCTTTGTTGTTTTACTCCAATTTTTTGTTTTAGTTAATGGTTATGCCTATTAGTTTCCCTATAGTGAGGGAACATTTAAATGAAATCATTTGAACTCGATAATGAGAACTGGTACAATAGGGAACTATTTTTCAGAAATGGGATGTGCTCTGGTTGAGGTTGTTGTGTACTTGTGCATGTAAGGATAGTAGTAAGAGTGGTTGTGTATGTGTTAGTTATTGGTTTTAGGACCCTTATATTGGGATGAGTTCTTGATTATGTATATGTATAAAATTTTAATTCTTGTGCTTCTTATACGCACCCCACCTATGTTTAGAACATCATATCGAACACCCCAATTTCATGGGGGATGGTGTTTTTCCCATCATTCTTATGTCTGGCGGGTTATTATCTCATATTATGCTCCCTCTCCTAGGTATCCCTAGACTCTTCAGGGGGTTGTAACGGCCTAAGGTTTATTTTGGCCCAAAACTGTTTGGTAATGGGGAGTTGTGGTGGCTGGCCCAGGTGTGTGTAGGAAATATTTTCTCCCAAGTGTCTTCGGGATGAGGTCTAGGTGTCTTTGGGAATGGAAGTGGTTGTTCTAGCCAAGGTGTCTTTAGGCGTGGTAGTGGTTGTTCTGTCCCAGGTGTCTTCGGGAGTGGTTGTGGTGGTTGTGGCCTATGTTTCTACGAGCATGGTTATGTTTGGTTGTGGTGAAAAAGGTGTTTGTGGGTGGGATAGGTGTATGACTAGGATGGACCAAGGGGTATTTTTTGGGGTGGTAGTGGGACTATAGTGGAATGTCTGGGAGAGCTGTGATGCATAGGATTTCTTAAATAACTAGTGGGAAAGTGGTGTGGGGTACCCAAAAATTAATTTTATATTTACTATTTCATTACCTAACATGCATTATTTAGAGAGTTTTCCATGGTGTGATTGGGTGTACATTTTTTTTGATTTTTTTTTATTAATCTCTATTTTTTCATGGGACATTAGAATGTCTCCCACTTGTGCATGAGGACTTTTGGTTTTCCCTATTGAGTATACATGTATACTCACCCTTTGTATATAAAACTGCTCTTTGGTTTCTAGGAGGACTTTGAGGACTGTGGTAGACCTTACTAGCATGGGCATCAGTAGTTTTCATTTCTTCTTTTCCATTATTTTGGTATATTCCTTTATTGTTTCTTGTACTTTTTATCACTTTATTTTGGGCATGCATTTGGGAATGGATTTTTGGGATTAAATTTTATTTCAGACTTTGGAGTTTTTTGGGATTTATTGTCTTATCTCCCAATAATATTAAATAAAAAGTGTAATTCCCTCAATTTTACATTAGATTATATATAGTTGGTGTTAGTCAACACTATGTTCCATATTGACGGTGGGACTCGGGGGTCATTATCTCTCCTTCAACTTGAATAAGGATGGGTCTAGAAGTTTTTTTCCCTTCCCTCATTTTGGAGTAGGTGGGTCATGACTGAACGCTACCAATGTCCAGATGAGAGATATGATAGAGTTTGGTGTTAGGAATAGTGATGATTACATGGAATGGTAGGAAACTAGTGATAGGAAATATTGGTACATGAAATTGGCCAGGGAAGACCAGCTAGGAAATAGGATTTTAAGGCCCCTAGTGATCTGATTCAAGGAATCTAGACCTATTGAACAACTAAGTGATGCCACACTGACTGATGGGTAGAGACCCATGAAAATGTACAGTCATCATAATGAATTTTTTTTTTCTATCTTCGGTGTTTTGTGAAATTTAAAATAATTAAAAAGTTAAAAAAATGAAATTGTGATTTTCATCATTACCCGAGATTAGGTATTGTTTATTTATCTTTTTAGCTATCTCACCCGAACAATTACCATTATTAGTGTGGGTGTCGAGGCCCAATAGGTTGGTCTAGTTGATTAGGTTAGGATTTACTGAGAGGAAGAGGATGAAAATTGGTTGATGAATCTACGTTCTTTCCAACGGTAGACCTTGGGGAAGTACCAGGGCAGTGTTTCTGACTTGGAGATAGAGGGTTGCCTTGAGGAGATGGCGATCACCTTTACTTTGATCTATGTTCCGAGGGAATAATAGGTTCTTGTGGAAGATATTATGATTAGGGGAGTGGTTCGTCATTGGTGGATTATCTACCTCAAAGAGATGATGTATACTGAGGTTTTGTGGGCTGAATTTGAGAAAGAGTTTCAGGCGAATTACTTTCTTCCATGCTGAAGAACCAAAAGAGACAAGTGTTTCTCTCCCTCTATCAAGGGAGTATTTCAGTAAGGTATATTGGGATATAGTTGAATTATGTCCTTAATTTCAATCTAGACCTCTTCTAGGATGAGTATTCATAGGGTAGATTCTTAGAGGAGGCACTCCGACCTTCTCTACAGTAAGTTGTTACCCCATTCCCTCTATCGACGTACTTGGAGGTTGAGAATAATGATGAAGTAGTAGAGAGGATGCACATTATGGGAGGTGTTCCTTGAGAGAGGATACATTTGGGATTGATAATGTGGAAGGCTGTCAGCATCAGGCCTCTAGCATCAGGGTCTCTTATGTTTCTACTAGTGGGATGCAAGCCTCTGTAGTTCAAGTTTGAATTTCCCAATCCTCCCAATTATTCTACGAGAATAGGACCAAGTTTCTTTACCTATGGAAGATGTGGGTACCTTCAGAAATAATTTCTAGACCGAATTCAGTATAGTGGGGGTGGAAAGGTTCACCACCCACATCTTTAGAACATGTTTTCGACCAGACCTTTTTAGCAGCAGTAATAGGGAGAGCGATCTCCCACTCCACTAAGGGAAGAAGGTGCCAAAGGAGGCCCACCTCTTGGCACTCCTCATGGACCTTAACCATTGTGGGGTCGGGGATCAGGCCAATATCCGAGGGGCAGAAGAGATATACATGCACTGTTTTCACACTTCTTAGGTAGCAGTTCAAGAAAATCCATAGGTCGTTCGAGGTACGATTAAATTTTTAGTACTCTAGCATGTGCCTTGTTTGATTCTATATCTTCACACTCCTTTATTTCACCTAGTCTTTCCCATGTCTTGGGTCTAGATGTAGAGATACTTTCTATAACCTTGGTGTTGAGATTTCCAGTTAGAGGTCAGACTAGCCTATTTAATATTTTTCAAGGATGCAGAGTGATGTTGGGGACACATCAGTCTAGTGGGGTTCTCTTTCTACTGAAAATGTTGACGCACAATGTCATCCTTTACATAGATTGGATTTTTTTCTCTACACGCTGTTATCGACTCCTTCTAGAGATGGTTTGTGTTCTCAGATATGGGTGGCTAGCATGTAGCTTTCTTTAGCAAGTGGTGTTTCCAATATGGCATCCAGCGAGTAGAGACACATATTTCTTTATTAGCCGAGTTGTCAGTGTAGTCTACACACTCAGAGATGGTGGATGTTATGGGGATTTGTAGTGATTTCATGGAAGTCTTCTCTAAAGATGATGTGAATCTACCCCCTCTATGTGATGTTGAGATGGGGATAGACCTACAACCTAGTGCCCATCCAATTTTGATGGAACCCTATTGGATGGAACCTTCTATGTTGTGAGAGTTTCAAATTCAGGTTGATAACTTAATGAAGAAGGGTTTTATCCAACTAATCACATCACCATGGGGTGCTATAGTCTTGAAAAAAAATAAGGAGTATGGTTGTATCAGGCTATTTCTAGACTACTTAAGACTAAATTAAATGAAAGTCAAGAATTATTACCCCCTCCCGACAATCAACGACATTTTTGGCTAGTTGAAGGAAAATTCTGGGTTCTCTAAGATCGACCTATGGTCTGGATATCACCCCAATAGGGTAAAGTAGGGATAAATATCAAAGACTACTTTTAGGTGAAGATATGTGAAAATTGAGTTTGTGGTCATGTCATTCGGCATTATAAACACACCAGGTATGTTTCTAGGGCCCATGAACATTGTTTTCCATGAGTATCTAGACCAGTTTTTAGTTGTGTTCATTTTTGAAATCCTAATCTACTCATGATCAAAGGAGGATCACACCAAGAATCTAAAGACATTTTTAGAGGTCCTCCGATGCCACCTGCGCTACAGGAATTTGTCCAACTGAAAGTTATTGGCATGATAGGTGTACTTATGTGAAAAGAGGTTTCCCAAAATGGAATAGAAGTGGACTCATCAAAGGTCGAGTCGGTTGTTTCATGGCAAGAACCCAAGAACATGGCATAGGTTCATAGTTTCCTAGGAATGTCAAGTTACTTTTATAGGTTCTTACCAGACATCTCTTGATTTTCAGTGCCTTTCACAGCCTTCTCTAGAAAATACAATGGTTTTGTATTGAGTGATTAGTGCCATCTAGAATTAAATTATCTAAAAGGGAATCTTGTCAGTGACCTGGTGATGAGTTTTTCTATAAGAAGGTGTAACTTTTGAAGTTTTCTATGATTATTTCAGTATAGGCATGTGGTTTGTGCTGATGCAACAGTGTGGAGTGATCTCTTATGGGTATTGGATGTTACACCCTCTTTAACATAACTATTCCACCCATGAATTGGATCTTACAGTGGTAGTGTTTGCGCTGATGTTGTGATGGCATAACCTCATTGGGGAATGCTTTATGGTCTTCATAGATCACATGAAAATAAGGTTTTTCTTCTCCCAGTGAGGCTTGAACTTGTGGAAGTAGAGGTGGATGGATTTATTATAGGAATATTTATTTGATATCTCCTACACCTCATGAAAGGGGAATGTGGTGGTCAATTCCTTGAGAAGGAAGTCACTGAATGATGTGGTTCAGGATTCAAGAATATGCATAGAAATTAATAGAGGAGGTGGCTACTTTACATCTGTGCCTGAGAGTTGAGGATAGTAGAGGCAGTTTGTTTTAGATGAAAATGGATTCTTACATGATACTCCTGGTGGAGGATTCGTAGAGGGGAGACTCATAGGGTTAAGTGACGTGTGATTATTTTATCTAGGGTGATGCCCCTAATAGATGTTTGGAGGATGGTCAGAATCGGATACTATTCACTTAGAAGTTGTTTGTTCTGGATGCAGGGCATGAGGGACTTCATAGTGAGTTCTATAGCTTAATCTTGGAAGTACACCTTGGAGTCTCCAAGATGTACATGGGCCAAAGAGGTCATTTTTGGTGGCATGGAGTGAAGAAGGAAGTCACAGAGTCTATGGCAAAGTTCCTCAGGTGTTAGTAGGTGAAGGCTAGACATCATGTTACTAGAAGACTGTTGCTACCCTTAGATGTTCTTGAGATGAACAGGGATGACGTCTCGATGGATTTCACCATAAAATACCCATAACTGATAGAGGTTGTTATATTATCTGGGTAGTGGTGGAACATTTGAAGAAATTGGCTCACTTCATAGTAGTTAAGGAGTCAAGCGCAGTGGATGATTTAGTACATATGTATGTGGGATAAGTTCTGCAGCAGCATAGAACTCCTAGAACCATCATTTAGGATCCTAATACATGCTTTACTCATGAGTCTTGAAGGGATTACAATGTAATTTTGATAGCAAACTATGCCTTTTCAATGCATTCCACCCTCATATAGATGGGTAGAGAGAGAGTACATTCCAGACACTAAAAGATATATTGTGAGCATGTGTTCTAGACTTCAGAGAATCAGGAGCATGACACTTTCCTCTAGTAGAGGTTTCCTTCAACAATATTTTTCACTCTACCATTGGAATGACACCGTTTTAAGCCTTTTACGGGAGACCGTGTTGTTCACTCGTGTAATGGACAGTGGTTGGAGGGGCAGGTTTTCATGGCCCAGAGGTGGTTTAGAGTATGACAGAGAAGGTTTGTCTTGTTCTTGAGTTGATGAAGGTTGCTCAGAACTAGTAGAAATCATATGAATATCATAGGAGGAGACCCTTGGAGTTTGAGGATAGAGGCCATGTGTTCTTAATGGTCTCCCCTTAGAGTGGAAAATAGAGGATGGTAGGAGGAGTAAGCTTTCTCATATGTTTAACCGACCCTTCAATATATTGGAAGGATTCTACGATGTGTAATACCAACTGGCATTACCACCTCCACTAGAGAGGATCCACATCATCTTCCATGTATCTCAAATATGTATGTATTTACACAATGAATCCCATGTCCTCGATAGGAGCGATTTGGATATTGAGGATGATGGGAAGTTCATGGATAAATTAGTGAGAATCGAATATCGTAAAGAAAAGTTGCTTCGTGAATGGACCATCCCCATGGTTCAGGGGTTTTGGAGTCTTGGTGGCCTTAAGAAGAGTACCTGGGAATCGGAGGCACAAATGTGGGCCCAGTACCAGAGCTTTTCTGAGTTTTGATCATGGGTTTTCTTTGTTCATCTCTATGAGGTAATTCTTGACCTTGTTTGCTCTAGGATAGGATATTTCCTTTTTTTTCTGAATGTGTGTGAAAAGTCATGACTGTGGGGAGGTGAGGACCTGATCTATAATCAATATGCATTAATGTGGATGTGATTAAACCTTTTTAGGTGATTCAGTGCTTCCCAAAGAAGATAATATCATGATATAAAGAAACAGATTCCCTAATCCATAAGATTTTATGGTGTGACCTATATATGTATGTGTGGATACTTGTGGTAGAGGAGCGGTAGTGTTTCTACAGTTGTTCAGGAGATAGATGAGAGAGGTGTTCTTGGATTTCAGGGTTCTATTTAGGCTTTTGAACAAATCTAGGGTGGTTTTCCCCTAAGAGGAATCTTATGAGGTGGTTGTTCAGACACCTCTCCTTTCTTTGGGTTTACTCTTGAATTCTTAAGGCGATAATAGATTGAGAGGTATCTAATGCAATGTCTCAGACCCTACTAGTCTATTAAATTTCCAAATCATGATGTTTGAGGCATCTTAGGGACCTCTGATGAATCATTGAGGTGTTTTCCAAATTTCAGGTTGGATAAATGGTGGCATCGATGGACCTCGGTATGAGTTAAATGGTGTCAGGGTGATGGTGCTAGGGAAATGATGAAAGGGTGTCGGTGACCCAACCATCGGTGAGTTATTTCTAGATTATTCATGACTTTTCTAGTATCTATCATATAACGTATTTTTTGACTTAAAAGTGTTTTAAATACCTAGTTTAAAGTGACTTAATGACATTTTAAATTCCACAAATAATATCTTGAATCCATTAAGAGCGGGGCGACCCTCGATTACCAAAATGTGTGGCTAGTAACACCCTTTGCCACGTTTTCATTCTTCCCTTATTTTCTAGTTTATCAACAGTTATATGTTTTTCTCTGTTTAAATAAAATATATCAACACATATCCTTTCACAAGTCTATCTCCATCATTTCATATGGGAATTATTAAACATCAATTAATACCAACTTTTGAAACCTCCAAGTCGCATGGTCAATCTACAATCTAACTTTTATATACTTCAATATGGTCTCCCTGATTTTAGGATTTAGCCTCTTCTTAAGACAAGATCATCTCATACTTCTTCATTTATCTATGTATGGATCAAGACTTCATTTGGATACAAATCGTGAACCAATGGTGGATCTCATTCCACTCATCCTTGGAGTTCTTCCTACAAGTTGTGCTTCCCTATATATTGGTGAAATGGGAAAACTTTGACACTTGATCATCCATGTACGGGTTTTTCCTTCATCTCTATTTATTGTGCATCATCTGGTGTGGGTATGATTATTTTACCTTTAGGACGTAGATGAAAACAACTTTAACGAAGATAGTTAAAAGGATTTTAATGAATGAATTGGTGGGAGAGTTGATGATGATTTCATTTTTATACCTTCATTTTTATGTTGTGAATTTTATAGTCTTTTATCCACTGAAAATAGTGGATGTTAGTGGTCCTTTATTACGCACTAATGAAGATATTTTTTCTATATAATCTTATTATTGAATGACTGTAACATGGTAACTCATTAATGACATAAAAACGGATGATTAAATGGATTCCCAATATATAAGAACCCTTGTGTTATCACCACGGTTAACCTAATGGAAGGATTGAACATTATGAATGGTGTTAGCTAAATCCAAAAACACACTTTCTTTATTCTAATGATATGAATGGTTGTTCTATTTAATGTTTGTGGGGTGACGTAGATGGGGATGGAATCTCTTGTTGAGTGGTTATTGGTTTTTGAATCTGGGGTTACGTGGAGCTGGTCATAAATATTGTAGACCCCATATGTTGAGGATTGGATTGGTTCTAGTACTTCTAGGGATCTCACAAAACCCTTTTTTATTTTGATACTTACAAGGGAACTAGGAGTTAATGCTAAATGGCTTTCTTGGATCTTTTACTCTCAGTTTTTTTCTTGGCTTATAATTAATCCTGTTATTTTTTTGGTAGTGAATGAAAAGTTAAATGAAATCAATTTACCATGATAATGAGAACTGGTACAATGGAAAACTATTTTCCAGAATTAGGTTGTTCTCTAGTTGTGGTTGTTCTGTACTTGTGCATGTAAGGATAGCATGTAGAGTGGTTCTGTATGGGATACTTGTTTGTTTCATGATGCTTAGGTTGGGATGAGTTATTTATTAGTTATATGTATAAAACATAATTCTTGTGTTTCTTATACGAACCATGTCCATGTTTATCAATTCATGCTGAACACCCCCATATCATGGGGGAGGGTTTGTTTTCCCAACATTACTATGAGTGGCTAGTTATTAGCTCATTTTATGCTCCCTATACCAAGTATCTCATGCCTCTTCAGGTAGTATGTGACGACCTATGATTTATTATAGCCTATGAATCATAGGGAAAGGTGTGTTTTTGTGGTTTGGCTAGGTGTGTGTGGGTGGGTTTGTTTCCTAAGTGTCTTTGGGATGAGGTCTATGTGTCTTTGGGCATAGAATTTGTTGTTCTGGGCCTGGTGTCTTCAGGCGTGTATATGGTTGTTCTGGCCAAGGTGTCTTCAAGTGTGGTGGTGGTTGTTGTGGCCCAGGTTCATGTGGGCATGGTTATGTGTGGGTTTGGTGGACCCGGTGTTTGCAGGTGATATAGATGTGCTCATGGGATGGCCTATGCGGATGTTTTTAGGGCGGCAGTGGGACTGTAGTGGAATCTATGGGGGAGGTCCAATGCATAGGATGTCCAAAATAACTAGGGAAAAATGGTGCGGGGTACCCAAATATCAATTTTCTATTACTATTATAGTACATGAGTTGTGTTATTTGGGGAGTGTGTCTTGTGAGTCTGGTTGGATAGTTACCTTGCGAGGTGTTTTGGTTATCTCTATTTTCTCATGGGATGTTAGAATGTATCCCCACTTGTGCACAAGAGATTTTGTTTTTCCTTTCTAAGAATACATGTATACACGCCCTACATATATAAAAATGCTTTCATGTTTCTAAGAGGACATTGAGGACCGTGCTAGACTTTACTAGCTCGGGCATCAGGAGTTTTCGTTGCTAATTTTCCTTTCTTTTTCTACATTCCTTTAATGTTTCTTGTACTTTTTATCACATTATTTTGGACATGCACATGGGAATGGATTTTGGGATTTACTTTTGTTTCAGTATTTGTAGTTGTTTGGCATATACCATCTTATCATCCGATCTTATTAAATAGAAATGGTAATTCCTTCAATTTTATGTGAGATTCTATAAACTTAGTGCTTGTCACCACTCTAGGAACTATTGAAGGTGGGACTTGGTGGGTCATTATCCCTCCATCAACGTGCAGAAGGAAGGTTCTGGCAGTTTTTTGTCCCTTCCCCCATCCCGAAGAAGGCATGTCATGAAAAATTATGTGTCCCAAATATTCTTAAATGTTATTACAATATTTAAAAAACTTTTATATAGCCTCTTACACATCAGATGAAAAGTGAATGTATCACTCATGCGAACATACAACTTACCATATCGACATGGATATGAAATTCATTTTTCAACACCATACTTTTTTGATATGTAATATTTTGGTTTTAATGTTTATATATAATAATTAGGACATTATTAAACTTATTTAATTATAATATAATACCTAAATTCCTACCATCATGTCATTTGTGAAACGATAATGTTATTCGTGCGTACGTGTGAACTAATACCACAAAAATCCGATGAGAATATATCATCATTTATATTTTTTGGATGTTAATGAGGATTAATTTTAAAAATATATATGAAATATATGAAATAATAATGATTCTATAATGGTTAATTATGATTTAAATTTTTTTACCATCAATTTAAAAATTAAGACAATATTCATCTGTACCTAGGACCTACCATCTCCATAAACGATGTATTTCATTTATCTATCTCAAATAATTAAGAATATTTATAAATATTTATATAGGGATTATAAATTTTCTATACCATTATAAATATTCTATAAATTATGGATCAATGATTAATGTATAAGTACAGAGACTAATGAACCAAAACAATCCTGGAAAACAAATCAGTTGTCACCCAAAACAATGATTTAAATAACAAATTATTAATAAACATGTGATAAGTTGTCATAAATAAATCATACATGTTTGGAAATATATTAATATATTTATATAATACATGTATAATAAATAAATATTTATTATCAAGGATTTATTTATGTGAATAAGGAAACAAGATACTTTTGGTATTTTATTTTCATCTCCCTTTTATTATTGTCAGACTCATACAATATTCAATAACTTTTTATGCTATGTGGTATATTTACTAACCCTGAGTGACCTTTATGATTAGACTCATTAAAATTTTGGGATATAAATAACCATATAATCTATTTTTGAGCTTAAATATGATTAAAATGTTATCAATGATATAAGGGAATTATTTCACAATGTCACTAAAATTCAAGATTCATTATGTTTAAGTCTCTACTAGGAAATATTTTTCTTCTATATACATACATTATGAATATATCTTCATGTATTTTTTTTATTATTATCCCATGTTTTATTAACATATTTTTTACCCACATTTTAATTTTCTAAAAAAAATAAATTTAATTGTTTTATTCTTTTCGAATGAGTTATATTTTGACATTGTGATTGGAATGTGTTTTTTAATTATTTTACATGGACAAGATTTCCATAATCAAGAATAATTTGTTATTTTAGGATTAATTTAAATGATCACATGGTTATTTAATTTTTTTCCATTATATGTATGTATTTTCTTTTTAAAAAATTGATTTCAAAATGGAATTTTTATTTTTCTTATGAATTATTCCAAGTGTTTTTTCAATGTAAATTTCCATCTAGGATAACATCCTTTTATGTTAAATAATAATTACTAGAGATATTATCCAAGTATATGAGCATTATTATTTATATGGATGGATTTTTTTTTTATGAAATGATAATTATTTTATAGAAACCATTTCAATCCTATGGGTTATGCTTTGAGAAAGTGTTTTTAAATCCCATTTCATTTCAGGGGATCTAATATGATGATTGTTTAATAATGTTTTGGAACTCATATGTATGATTTAAATTATGTGATGGGTGGAAAATATATCAAAATCCAGAAATTTGGATAAATTACAATATACCTTGTTATTGTTCTGGGAAATGGGTTTATGTAATAGATCTATGATGGGAATCAAGTCAAAGTTCATATTTGTTATGGGAAACAAGTTGGTGTTCTTTATCTGTTATATAAAACATTATTATATTCTTGATACTCATTTGGAAAAAACCGTTCATGATAAATCTATTTGTATTGGTAGTTAACCTCCACATATGAAATAGTTTTCATACTTATTATGGTTCAACACATATTTTTATCATGAACCAATGGATCCTGACATATTTATAATGATTTATCAAATAGATGATTCATGTGATTTGAAATTCTAATTTTTTATTCTATGAATCATTTTTATAATCTTGATCGTATTAGGTATAAAAAAAATTTATGGTCATGATGCCCTATAATTAAACTTATCTTATAGTTTCATATGATCCTTGATTGATATATCCCATGTTTACTCTTACTTATCATCTACAATAACACTTTTATTATGTTTCCTTTACCCATGTTATAAAAAATGTTTTCTGAAGGGTATTATTATGAAGAGTAATATAGGGGAAGATATTTTATGGGAGATGTGGAATATATACAATAAAATGAGAAGATTTTATATATCATCACCAATGACTCTAAACCATTATGATTATATCTTGGATAATACTTTTTTGTTGAATATTATTATAAATAGATATAATATTTATATAATAAATTTTTAGGTAGAAATTTTTGGCATCAAAGTAGGGTATAGAAAATATTTGGATATTAGGTTTTAAAAGATTTTATGGAAACCCTAGGGATAGAACTAAATATAATAGTAAAATTCTAATGCTTTCTTAATGATCAGGAATGACCCAGTTTAAAAATAATCTGTCATTGAAAAAGGTGTCATAGTTTTTACATTCTATAAATAAATTTTCATGATTATATCGTTCCTACTATGATAATTGTTTCAAAAAATGTGTTTGTTGGTTTTATTCATTTGATGTAACCTTAATTAATATAGATAATGTTGATTTTGATGGACAATTGAATGAGAACTCTCATGAGAGACCAATTTTTAAAAATGTTGTAATGAGTAACCTTGTGAATATGCCTAATAATATATCCCATTATATGCTTAACAATGTCAAATTCATTGAGTTTACTAACATACCTAATAATAGAAAGATAGAGTTTCATAATGACCATAGAGGAAAAAATAATCATCTTCTAACATGTATGGAATTTGGGAATAAGCACTCAATTTAATGTCTTTTAGGAATTAGGTCATGTTTAGAGTTAGGAAAAGAAGGATATATAGTTATTCATTGGAAACGAAAAAATTTAAATGTTAAATTAACACAATGGATAGGAATAATGGTATCCCTATGTTATTCTCGATGATTGAATTGTTTAAAAGTATAAAGTATGGGCATTATGAAAATCAATTTCCAGTGGTAAATTTTGATAAAATAATTAGTAAAGTTGTATGTATGAAGGTTTTATCGATGATGATGGAGAAACTACAAGTGATGTATAAAATGAATGGAATGTTTTTAAAATATTTCTTATGTGATTTGTGGGAATTAGGATTAAATTCAGGTACATGAATCTTTTGATATGATTTATATTTTATACTGTAAAAAATAATATGGGAATAAGATGATGAATCCTTATTAATTATTTAAGAATGAATGTTGTATTATTGCATTTTTAATATATATGTATTCAAAAATTATGTTTTAATAATTATATTATTCTTAAGAACCATGAAATATAAAATGATTTTATTGAATTATTTTTTCATTAATGGATGGAATGAATATGTTGAATGGTACTAATAAACAAGAAAATTGAATGATTCACAAGGTGTTGTTTTTGTATAAAACATGACTAAGGTGAAAATATTCCTCAATTTTTGTCTAATGTAGAGTTAATAATGATTATATGGGAAAAATAGATGAATAAAATTGATTGGATAATATTGGTGACCATGAAATTGGTGAACATTAAATTAATTTATGTCATCATTAAATATTTTTAATGCATGTATGGATTATATTAAATAGTTTTTAAACTTAATTTAGTAAAAATTTTCATAATGTTTGAAAGAATATATGTTTTCATTTTAGGACAACATAAGTGTTAAGGTTACCATAATAGGTTTATAAGTATGAGGGTGATATTTAGTTTAAGTGATTAAACCCAATATTAAGGTTTTATGTAAAAGAATCCTGAGTTTATTAATGATACCTTATTGAATGATTTATTTTTTGGAGGTATATATAACCATTATATTTAATATAAAGTATTATTTCACAATAATGATATTACACTTTTATGATAGAAGGATTAAGATTATTATTAAGGTTGAAACATCAATTAATAATGAGTTTATTTAAATGATTTGGGATATAGGGTTATTTATTTAAAGAAATGGTTATTATATATTGGATACTATGTGATTTGGAAATATAAATTTTGTTATATGAATTTATTAGTGACTAATGCTGATTAGAGATAAGTGTTAAATTAATCTCACGATAACATGTCATTAAATCATTATGTGATTGGGTTTCAAAAATGTCCATTAATATTTAAAATAATTTTGATGATGGTTATTTATGGAATGATTCAATGTAAATATTTATTATTACTTTTGAATTTCAATTATTGAAGTATTTCATCGAATTAATGTCTATTCAATTTAATAATTACCATAAATTATGATAATAAGATTGTTTTGGGTTAATATATAGTTATAATAAGAATACATAATTATCCTTTTATGGAATTATGTCATCTTTAGTAGTTTATTTTAGTGTTTTTGGAAACAATTCATATTGAATATTCTACTTTTGGAGAAAAAGAAGTGATTGTGGGGGGAATTGACTGAATGATGGAATCATTCTTGTCAATTATGTATATATATTTATATAACAAGTATATGAAGTAAAATACTTCTTTAACAGTTGAAACAAATGTTTTGAAATAACATATGATATCTGTTTAATTTTCTTACATAGAAATCCATGGTCTTTTTAAACCATGATAGTTTTATGATTTTTTATGCTAAACTTTCTCCTGACTATGTTCTCTATCACTATATATCTGGCCCTGGGGGACAGTTTTTTGGTCCATAACCATGTTTTCACGTCCCAAAAATATTTCCATGCATGGAGATATAGTTTTTTATTATTCCATAGAAACCTCTCATTACCCATTTTCAATTATCAAGAAGAAGGTTCGTTATCCAATTTTACAATGTGGGTTTCCAAAAATAAATTTTCAAGTATTAATCTATTTAATAATGTAGAAAACTCTAATTTTTTAAATTGAATTTATTGGGAGGATTATATTACTCCATGATATTCTATGAAATATATCTTTTAAAATAAATTAAATTTATTCGATATCTTGTGTTCCACATAACACAATGCTTAAATGAACAATGAAATATTATTATTCATATATTACTTGTTTTACAAATCAGTTTAATTAGAGGGTAAATATTTTATTAAATTAATAATGAAATATTTTTTATGGGTGTAATAAATACATTTTCAAAGAATAAGTTTTAGTAAATAAGTATTTCTATTTCAGTAATGTTATTTTATGCATCAGATAATATTTTTTTAAAAGGACTTTTATTGTTTTTTTTTTTTAAATATTATCATTATTTAGTGAATTTATCAATTATATTTGAAAAATATAATAAATTTTTTGAAAATATAATATCAAAATTATATTAGGGTCAATTTTTCATATTTTTTCTAATAAATATAATGGTTTTAGTGAATTGTAAAGATAATAGTTTTTATGAAATACAATATCTTTTATGAAAATAATAATAAATAAACATAATTTATAATTTTATGAAACATAAAAAATTAATTATGTATGAATATATAATGAAAATATTACACAAATAATTCAAAACCTATAAATTGTATTTTATTCTATAATAAAAAACAATTTTCATTATTGATGCAGAGCTTGGGAAGCGGTAGAAAAGTCTAATTTGGTATCATAAATATGTAATATGGGATAGAATAAGTGATTTATATACATTTATAATAAATAATATGTATTGTAGATTATTTTTATGGTCATTGAACTGTTTTTTATTTATATAAGAAGTGGATTATCCAGTTTCTTGTGAAATGTTTGTGCAAGTCCAGATAAGTCAATATAAAATGTTAAAAAAATATTTTGTTACATTTATATAAGTCAAAATACATATTTAATAAATGTAAAATGATTTTTAGAGAATAAAAATATTATATTCATGATTTTAATATATTAATAATAATTATTAACTAAATAAATTTCTTAAAATTTTATACGGCACTACATCTATAATTATTAAATTATTATTAAATTCGAATAAATGATATAAAAAATATTGTGTGTACTACAATATCAGACAACTTGTAACACACTAATAATTTAATAGGAGAGTTTTGTGTTTTATATCATATATGACACACAACATAGAGATTATAAATGAATGTAACGCCCCGAGATTTTTTGATGTAATTATTTTTAAATAAATTTGATCACATCAATATCATGCAGAACATTGAACCAGAGACTAAATGAACTGAAATATAGTATAACATTATAACCTAGCTGATAAATTAGATGGAATGAATAGAAATAAATGAATTTTTAAAATTCTATGGTTTTAAAAATTTTATAAATAATTCTTTATCTATCTATTTGAAATAAAATTGGAATCATTTGAAAGAAAAAGAAATGTTTTCCTAAAAACTATATTTTTTTCCTAAAAGATGGTTTAGTCACAAATTAAGAACAAGATTGAAAATCAATTTTTACCACATTTAGAATCTATATATAAATGTATTATAATTATTTTTGAAATAATGATATCAATATTACAAATGGGTGACTTTTTTGGATTTTTGAAAACTTATTCACTCTTTGACTAATGGTAAAAATATTAATTTTTATAGAATACGACCATTCATTTAAATAATTTATGATGATAAATTATATTATAAATTGGATTTAAAGAATTATTAGTTCAATAATATTACTCTTTAACTAATTTAGTTAATGGTAATCAATTTTATATTGAATTATTATATTATAACATTATATACTTATGAGAATTTTCTCCTTAGAAACCAGCTTTTTCATCTCTTATGTGAGTATAATTTTAAATTTGATTTTTCCAATTCGTTGAAATAAATTTTAAAAAAATTATTATAAAATATAATAATTTAATTATATAATTTAATAATTTAAACAAAATTATTAACCATTTTTATAGTATAATCTGTAAAAATTTAATCATCATGGTTAATATAAAAATAGATTTTCCCAGGGGGTTAACGAATAGATAATGGTAAAAATAACATAACAACATTTAAAAAACGAATTTTATTGAAATTAGTAGAAAATATATCTTCTATTTGTCTATAATTAAGAACACAGGATTCATACATGATAAAAATATGGTTGTAATAGATTTTTTTGAAAAAGACTCATTGTGTCATATCCCCTACTTATAAAAGGCTAGAAAATCTATTACTTGCTCCACACATTCAGATCCTTTTGGTTTATCCAATTCCTTAAAAAATACCTTTAATAATTATATAATAACATCTTATAGTTTCTTTTTTTTGATAAAAATCCATCCTAAGATGTTTTATGCTACAAACATAAATAATGTTTTTGAAGAAGAGATAATGTTCTTAAATGAGTGTTTTTTATTTTTTTTCTTATTCCAACACACTAAAATATTATAATAACATGATTATATAATATCCTAAACATATTAAATATAATGATATGTAATTATGTTATGTTTATTAAATTTATTTTTCTCCCCTTCAATCAAATCGGAAACAAAACCAACGATTGTTGGTATGGCGGACTACCAGCTTCCGAAGTGATATGATTCATATTTTTGTAGTCATTATGTGTAATGTAATTACAAAAAAATAAATTAATATAGGATATATATATATATATATATATTATATTGGTTATTAAAAACTAATACGAAAACAACTTACATACCCTTTCACAGATTATGTAAATTATAACATCGCTCCTACGTATATACGATCTACGATCTCTTTAGAGCGATGTAATCCATTTCCCTTGTTCAATATCGATAATGATTATAAATATATAGAAATATAAATTTAATAAAAAATTATATTTAAAACACTAATATCATTATGTATATATTTAAACTATATAATATTTTTAATCAAAAAACATTCATGAAAAAACATTAATGTCAAAACCAAGCAATTTAACACCCAATACATTGAAAAAAAATAAAATATTCAAAAAAATTAGGTGGTAAAATGTTATAAGAGGATAATATATTATATTTTAAATATGAATATGTATGTATAATAAATTAATAATATTCTTAAATCCTCTATACATTGGTTTAAATATCCTTAAACCAAAAGGAAACCAGTTATATGAGACATAATCACAATTTCCATTCATTAAGGTATATTGTAATGTTATGCATCCAATTTATTTTATAAGGTTTATATCTTTATCCCCATTTAACTAAATATCAAAAAATATCAAAATTTATTTTATTTTACCTTTTAAATTTAATTATATCATATTTTTGTATTTTAATTGATAATTTCTATGCGGTAATTAATTTCATCACTCAGTTTTATTTCATTAGTTTATATTACTTCTTCATTGACATTTACATTATTTGTGTATGTGTGTAAATAATATTGAATATATTATATTTAATTTAGTCTTTTTTTACATGGATTAACATTTTACACACATAATTTATTCATTAATTAATTATAACTTCAATATCTTGACCTTCTAACTCTTTATTTCACAATTCCATTATTATCAGGATTATATAAATGTGAATTTCCATTGAAGAAAATTATTTTATAATTATATTATGAGTCTTTTTTTATTTTTTTTACCCTATTTATTTATTATTTTCTCATGTAATAATACCATATTAATATCATTGTAACTTATAAATGAGAATATTTTTAATAAAATATAAAATCATTTATCTCTTTAATTAAAGATCCATTTTCATCCAAAATAATGTTTTATAAAAAACTTATAAAATGATTTTAATATTATAAAATATATTTATCAAATGCACCACTATTACAAATTTTTTATTTTTTTTCAAATTTTTTTGAATGAAATATTCTTATCATTTTACAAACAAGACCTTCTTGGAATTTTTTGAAATTGAGAAATGATCCTTTGTTTTAACATGTGCAACATGTATGGAATTTCTAGTTTCCATGATACATTAATGTTTTGGATATTAATTTATAATATTATAATGATATTTTTAATGAAATGTAGAATAAATATATCAGTTTAACTTTTTTAAAATGAAAATTATAAATGGAAAAGAGTTATTTTCCACAATAATGTTTTTTATATAATTTTTATTTTGAATTAACGGTCTAAAAATATCTAAGAAAAGATTATAAATCATTAAATAGAGGTGAATATGGTCCTTATTCATGATATTATTTAGGCTTTATTGATGATCAAAAATAAATATACCTCGATCTGATTAGCTTCTTCTCTACTCACGGGATCATTTCACCCTTACCAGGTGATCTCTCATAAAGATGAGGCTCTTGTATATTCTTTGATAAAGAATATTTATATAGAAAAAAACATTTAGGTTTCTTGAAATGTAACATATAATGGAATTTGTTTTTGGAGGCTATAAAAGCTATGAATCCCTCCAAATATGAATTTCCTAAATGTCTAGGTTTCAAGATAATGGTTGATGTTAGCATCTCAGTAGCAGAAGATTCAGAAGCTCTAAAACAACAACATGACTTATGAAAATTTTACATTTCCTAGGAAGATTCCATAATCCAATGAAGATAAATCATGTTCCATCATAGATCTTATTTCCCACAGTTCATATTGATGGGATAGATGTGATTAGAAAATTATCCCAACTGAAATGTATTTTTTCCCATTTATATGGAAATAAACTAGGATCTAAAATTGGTGAAAATAATTAGAAACATTCACTTGAATAATCTAACTCTCACTATTTTTGAATGGGATATGATCTTCAATAAATTCTATAAAAATCACTACTTCTCAAGTCAGTTTACAATTACATGGGGTGAAATGGTACTTGTCGCACCCTAAATTCTCAGTGACCTTATAGGTTGCATTTGTATTCCATTAATGTAATATCAATGTGTAATAAGTGGTAAACTCGGGTTTTATTCCTAGATTATGGTTCATGAAATATTTTACTCAAGGATACTAGATATGATTCATTTCAAAATCATTTATCATAACATAGACTTTAATGATGAGTATGAATATACTCTTCTATTTTGTGAGATGTGCAGAATTACAGGACAATCTATTTCAAATTATAGAGTGATCCATAACATGGTGAAGTCATCTAATGATCTTAATGGCTAGAAAGAGGTTAAAAATAAGAAAATAAATAGAACATGTTATTCATAGAGGTTGTTCGTCAAAGAAGAATGACCCATTATAATGGGTCAAGTAGTAGAATAGTTCCATTGATTATATGAGTACAGATGGTATGTCTTGGTTTAACCATTTTGATGATGATTAAAGGGAGACTAAATTGGATATCACAACCATAATCAAAATCAATATGACCATTTACTCAACTAATTATGAAAGAATCAAAGAATTACTAAGATGTATGGATGAATCAATCTCACTTGAAATCATTTATGGAATTTAAAATCAAGTACATTATTTGAAAAATAAACCCTCCGATGAATCACCTGAAAATATTAAGGGCCCTACTTTGTCCCATCTTAATGAAAGAGATCATCCATATTTTTAGTCACATGAATAAATGAAGCACATATGAAAGAACTATGATTTTGATACATCTAGCGATCAAATAAATTCTAGTATCATAGAACTTTATAGGAAAAAAAATCAAACTGACACAACTCTTATTGAAGGCCATGCTATGGAAAAATCAAAATAGATGATATTAATGTCTTTCATTCAAATTATTATGAAACTATATGAAATTCATCAACTGGATATAATGTTGATAGATTTTATCATCAAAACAACGACTATATGAATTAAAGGAGTGATGTTAAAAAAAATTTAGAATCCACTAGATATAAATAACTCACCTCCATATACTTTTAATGATAGAGACATCGATATATTAATCAATAAAAATTGGATTAATATAGTGAATACTGAGGAAAAATCACTATGACACCTAGAATTACAAACAAATCTGACCATCCTAATTCGACGGATACATGGATTGACGGCATCACCAATGAATAACCATCTCATTCTAACAGGAAAAAAATTCTCTTTATATGCACAAAATGAAAATAACCAAGATAGATCATCTATGACTCGGAGTGCTGATTTCAAAAAAAAATAGTGACTAAAATAATAATTTGGAGAAAGGAATAAAATGTAGTAGTGGAATGAATGACTATTCCATGGATGTTTTAGTGAATGATTCACATCCCACTACCCATGAATCTACAGATCAGAGGAGAGGAGTTAGAAACTCTTGTCCATAATATTCTTACAAAAAATAAATATGAATGTCATGGATATGTGGGTAAAAATTCAGTAACCAATAGAAATCCAGGAGAAACCAAAAATTAAATTGCCATGAAGAAATTAATATTTCGATCCAAACATAATTTTAAATTAATATTATCTTATATAATTGTTAGGTCCAAGACAACAATTCTAGAATAATATTTCTTTATCTTTTCATTAATATTTACAAGCACAATATTTTATGACTTTCTTATCCAAAAGAAATGTTTTCTAAGAGGTGTTCCTATATTGATAATAAGTTTTATCATCTCTTAATCAAAAAACTATCTAAAAGATATATTAAAATTCTTTGTGATTTATCCTACTCAATATTGGATGGAATTTTGTCAATCATCTTTTCAGAATAGATAGTCACTCTTAGTTACAAACCCATGGGTACAAAAAATTTATACACATTTAATTTTCTATAAAATGGTTTTATTGAAATTATGGATCATTTGAATAATATTTAGGTGATAATAATATTAGTAAATGAATCATGGACACTTATTTGAGATTTCAGCTCTGATCTTAATGTGGATTATAATATTGGAACGTTTATCATCTCTACCTATATCATAGATTTTAGATCATGAATTGATAATATCAATCATTATGAGGTTAACCATATTAGTGATCAGTACACATGGTATATAATTCATTTGAATTTAATGGTGGACAATAAATTGGATAGGGTATTTGTTAATTTTGACACTCTTTAAGACTTGGCATCCATTTCATATAAAACACTTGAAAAAATATATTCTAATCATAATCATATTTTGGGTACACATTTCACTGGGGAGGTAAATTCAACCCTTCCATTATGACTGAAAAATTAATATCTAGTACCCTGAATGTAAGAACATGAAACAAGATACTTGAAATTCTATGAACATGAAGGATTATTCCATGGAATGTTTCTTAAAACATAAAATCCTTAATAAAATGATAATCATATACAGTTGGGATTTTTTAAATAAAATGTATTTTAAAATTTCAAAAATTTAATCATTGATATATATCATTGAAGAGAATGACACTCATCTTTATATTCACTATGGGTAATGAGAAATAAAATATGGTTACTAAGGATCTCAATGTCCATTTGAATTTGTAAAAACATAAGGAAAGGGAATACTTCCGAACAAAATTTCTCATATAACGAGACATGAATACCATGATTTTTAATACCTATAAATGAATAAGAAAAATCTATATACCACTTTCAATTCTTAGTTATAATGTTCAAATTTTTGATAAATATAGGATTTGGATTCTCATGTTGTTTCTAAGTTCATGAACCTATTTTATGGTCCCAACTCATTCATAGTCCTAATGGAAGACATCAATCCATGATTGGTAAATAATGAGGATAATTCATTTCTCTTTGTTATTCATCCTAAAATTAAGATCAAAGAATATATATTTTTCCAAAACCGTGGTACCTCACCTGGCCTGGATGGGTTCATAATCGATTCCTTCCAATCATAATGATATTTTATCCATGTTGATATCTACATAATGGTTAATCATTTTTTCAATGAGGATAATCATTCACAAGGAATTAATGCACATTTTTTTATATCATTAATTAGGTGGAATATTATAATGATATTCAACTCTATTGACTACTGTCCCTTGTTAATAGAATTTACAAATTTATTGGCAAAACAAATTATAAAATGCATTTCATTTTTACTAATAGAACTATATCATCATAAAAATTTTGTTTGGTTAAATATTTATCTATTCAATATTTCTTCATCAGTTCTTAAATATTGTTTCAATATTATTAGGAATCCACCATATAAAGAAATATTTCCATAAATATTTATGTCAAAAAAAAATTTATACATTAGATTAAAACGTCATATACAAGGTTTTATTAAAATTTGGATTTGATGACACATTAAATAAATTTGATAAAATATTTCTGAGATCAGCCTATATATCTATATTTTTACATTATTATATTAGGTGATACATTAATTTTTCTAGAGGTTCTAGACAACGTCATCCTCTCACTTCCATTATTTTCTATAAATATTAATATTACTTGAGAATTTTTTTTCTTAGAATTGTCAAAAAAAATCAATCCCATTAGCGTTGGAGGATTTCTTTCTACGCCTAATAACATATTATATACTGATGAATATATCTTATTCACCCATGGAGCTATAAGAAACCTCAAGAATATAAATAATTACTTCAATATTTATGAAAAAGATTCATCATTAGAAATTAGTTTGAATATGTTCGTCCTTTTCATCAGAGATAACATTTACGTGACTAGAGAAATTGAAATCACAAAGGTACTGGGAATAAGAGAGGGTATTTTCCCCTTCACCTACCTCAGTTTTCCCATTTTTTGGTAAATAAATGTTTTGACCACTTTTATCACACTATGAAAAAATATCAAATTATATTTTCTTCTTGGAATATAAATACACTATTAATAATAGGAAGGACCAGTCTTGTGAAAGCGGTGTTTTCATCAAAAAAATGTATATTATTTTATGGTTTAAAATGGGTTTTTACCTTATTATAAGTAGTAACACATTAATTAAATACATTTTCTATAATGGAATCATTCTTTGGAAGAATACTTGTGATAGTTTCATGGAAAAAATTTTGCAAACTCGTAGAACATTGTGGGATAATAATTTAAAATCAATCCAAGTTCAATCAAAATTTACTAGATAAAATCATGTGGAGGCTCAATATTATTAAATTTGAGGATCCTTCATTTAAAAGAACAAAAATTATAAATATTATCAATACTATAAATAATATTTTCATTGAATCCATTATTTTTCATGCACATAATGATTACTTCACAAAGATTACTATGAACTGTCACTATCTCACCAAAATAAACTATTCCCTCAAATTCTTGTTAGAAAAAATGATAGGTATGCCTCTAATTTATGTTTTAATGTCTTTAGACCCCTAACATGACACAACTATGTCGATCAAGGAACAAATAGAGATTTACATAGATTGTACACCTAATGAAATCAAAGATATGATTATGAATTACATCTTTATTAATGTTTGAGGCACATAAATATGGGAAAATTCCCCCAATTGGAGGTTCTCCTCAAATTTATCCTAAAAAAATAATATATAGGGGAACTCTAATTTATAGGAATAATCATTGAGTTAGTTCTCTACCCTACCACCATATTTTTCCCTCACATGGAAAATCATGCATTTTAGGATTCCTTATGATGTACTACTCTAGTATGCTAGAATTTACTTGTTCTTTAAATGTGTGATGTGTACCCAACATAGGGATGAAATCAACGATATATTCTATAGAATCTATACTACTACATAATTATTTGATACTATAGTAAAAATTTATGAGATTGATATTCCCTATTAAGATGGTTTGCAGGACAGAATCATATCCTATACAATAATATTGTTATGCCATTATTTTTTGAATCTTTTTTGGCATTCTAGTATGGAATTCATCTATGATTACGGACTAGTCATAATAAAAATTTCCCTTATAATGTTAAAATCTTTTTAAATACTGATCTAGTTTGAATTATTTATGTTGTAAAATATTCTAATGATATCTATAATTTATATTGTTATATATCTAATCATTATTTTACCATACTTATGCATGATGTCATTAACAATTGTTATAAACATTTTATAAGAATATTCTATGTCATGTGGATTCATCCTCTACTTTTTTGATTTAAATAAACAACAGATGGAGTCTAAAGAGAAAATCAAAGTCCCTTTCGATATGGTTCTATTTTCAGAAATCATTTGGGTAGTGTCATGGGAGGTTTTCATGGTCATTGTGGAATTATCAATTCTGTTCAAGCTGAAGTGAATTTAATTACTAATTTAGCTAAAATGGGAACGAAATGAGGAAGTATTTAATTTTTTATCCAATGTTTCTCCACCAATATTTTGAAATAAATTAGAAATGGATGTATTGATATATCTTGTATACTAACTTCTAGATGGAGGAAATTCATGGGCTCACTATCATCTATTTACTATATCATCACACATATTATTCATGAAGAAATCTATTTGGATGATTGGCCTACAAATAAGGAGATAACTTCTATTGAGCTAACCATTCTCAATGATGTTATGAATGATATTTTATCATTATTGTGAAGAAATTAATTTAAAAACATTATTTTCATCTATTGGAATTTTGTTATATTTTAGAAAAATTGATTTTTTGGAATGTTCTCAATCGTTGAAAAATAAATAAATTTTTATTGTATTTAATTCAACAATGACATAAATCCTTTATTTGAATTATGATATATTTGGGATATTTTGTTTTGATAGAAACCATATTATTTCCATTGGGGTTTTGTGATCATTTTCAAATGGAAATTTACTGACATTTTCTTTCATGATTCATTTTTATAATCACCATCTTTCCCTTGAAATATTCACAATAATTTCACCATTTGAAACTAAATTTCCGCAAAATTTCCATATTATTTATCTTGAATAAATTTTACTTCTTATTTATTATATAATTTCTACATATGGTATTCTATATTTAATGTAATATCACTGACTTGGAAAATTATTGGTATTTCATATTCCATACTTGATATAATTTTTTTATATGGAATATTACCAATGAATTTAATCAATTATTCTATATAAGATTAATTTCTTGGACATGACGATATGGGTGGGTCCCCATTATAGATATTCCCAAAATGCATCATTACTCACCAAAGACAAATCAATTGGTTGTCCACTGATTCAGTTATGGTTTTTCTTAGTGATAAGCATCCCATAATCCTACATGAAAAATGGAGGTTAAAAACCTAGTAGGCGTAGGTACTATAGCATATTGTAGCGGTACTGTAGTAGCAGTGGTACTATTGAACGGAGGGTACTGTAGCATCGTAAGGGAACTATAGCAGTGGAGGGTACTGTTGTAGTTGGGTTACTATTCATAGAATGGGCCTTGGGCCAAATATTTGGACCTACAGGCTATGTAATGGGATATATGCCCATTGGGCCTTTGGGCTATGTAATGGGTCTCCCACTACCTAGTTAAAAGAGGTCATTTATTTTCTTTAATAATAAAATTAGGATTTGGCCCCAACCTTTTTAATTGGTTATCCATTGATAAATGGGATTTTGGTGTATACCTACCCATCAATTTCAAACATCTAAGTGAAAGATCGTGATAGTAAAGGTATCATAATGCATGTGACAATGAATTTCGATAATAAGTTATTATATCTATTATAATATTATTTATTATTATACATGATATTTTCCATAATGATATTATCATTGGATGCATTTTCATTCTCATTTTATCAATTATATGATTTGTTTCTTCATTTATTATACATGATATTTCTATAATGACATTATCTTTGAGCTCACCCTCATTTAGTTCCCCTTCCAAGGAATCCAGTAAGTGTACTATGAATGTTATTAATGTTTTTTTGGGTGAACAATTATATTATCATAAAAATTAAATTTTACTATGTGTATTCAAATATAATATAGGAATCATGTATGTATCAACATTACCATAAAATACACTATTTGGTCCTTTTGCAAGTGATCCACTGTATCTAATGATTTTATAATAAAGTAGACACTGAATCCAGGCTTCTGAGGATGGGTTCTACACATTTAGTATCAATGGGAAGTTTTTTAGAATCATTTGGATCTAGATTTTAGAAAACAACTACTAGAAATCATAACCCCATGATATTCTTTAAGGATATGTATATAAAATATAATAATTTTTTTGTAAGGTATAGAGTATGTTTTTTCTAGATATACATCCACGCATTGATACAACAAGTTAATGTGGTTCTATAATATATATATATGTAGGGGAAATAAATCTGAAAACATTTTATGTATTGCCACTAGCATTACCTTGTTGACTAAAATGGACCTTACTATGCTCCTAGATTAACACTCCTAGTTGAAATACTTTCGATAAATCACATTTTCAGTACAAATCATTTTAAATGAATTGTGTTATGGATAAAAATTAATGACCTAGGTTAATCCTAAGGTATTTTATTATGAAAATACGATGTCATGATTTAGACATCTTATAAATGATTATATGAGTTCCCCACTATAGTTAATTTTTTCTTTGTATACATTTGGGTTTTAATCAATCTCTTGAAAATTATGAAATCATGTTAACATTGAATATTGTGGAAAACATGGTGACTTTGAGAAGCAATATACGATAATGATATGATTAATAGATATTAGGATTATTGCTAATCGATTATCTTGAAATATTATTAACAACATGTTTATTAACAAACTCCTTGACTGTCTAAAGAAGTTGAGAATAGAGTTTTATAAGAGCCTAAGTGCTGATTACCAGGTAGGAAAGATGTATTGATTTCCATCATGTAATAAATATGGAATGAGACACCCAAATAAGTACATCAAATGAATGGGAAAATTCACTGTGGGGAAAATAAGGGCTTAAATCAATGAATACTGGATAAAAAATAAACTATATGATATAAGGGGAGAAATTTCATCACATGGGTTCATTTATAGTTCATGTATAAAATGCGGGGAACCTTTAATTTTTCGAGTTAATTACCTCTTATAATGGTTAATCCTTTGATTATGGGAGGACCTATATTGAAATAAAATAGATGAATTTATTATGTGTTTTCATTATATAATTAATCTTTAAAATTATTTTTTTAACAATGGTTCATTGGTAATAAGAATCAAGAAACGTGTATTGAATGTGTTAAATTTTAGAAGCGTATGATTAAAAATTTACATAATATTAATGGTATTGTTAAAATTTTATATGTATGATATCATTATTGTTGATGTAATTATAATTTATCAATATTTGGTAATGTTTTAGGAATTTTATTAATAGGGTTTTAAAAAAATTACAACTTGCATATTGTGTGATAACCCATCACATTGGGTAAGGATGTTAGTCATGAACCTGCAAAAGAAGGATGATATGGGTTTAGCACCTACCATGGGCATGAAATATGTTTTTAGGTTCCAGGCGTAGAGGAAGCGCGTTGCTGGGTGTACCCTACATTAATTTTTCTGTTAAAAACGATCAATCTGAGATCCATCCTGATAATAAAACATCGGATCATCGGAATAGAAAGAATATTGAAACAAAGAAATATTGTCCTGAAACCATAGAGAGGATTATCATATGTTTGTTATAATTAAATTAATTAAAAGGAAAAAAATTACCTTGATGGAATTCTCTCTATATTGATGTTTCTAGTCATTATCTAATATGATCTGTCATTGCGTCATAGAATCCTAATGTATGATTCCTCTAGAAGTGATCCACACATGCCCCATGTATCTCTGGAAATTTCCAAAGGGATCTCTAGGTGCTAGCACAAAAGAGAATTTTCTTGCGATGTTCGCCTTAGATTGCCTTGATCTGGTGGAAGAGGATCTCTCTCTCTCTCATAGCCTAAAAGCATGCTTGTAAGAAATGAAATTATCTCTTGGATTTAGATATTTCTCTAGATCCATTGTGCTCTATGAAAAAAAAATTGATTGGCTAATAAGAATTATATAATTGGGATTTTAATTACATAGAATTATAAAATAAATTAATTACTGGAAAAAATTTATTCATTTCATTTAATTCTTAGTAAAACCTCATATATAATAATAACAATTGATTATTATTATTACATGACTTGAGCCCATCAAATTACACCTAATATTATTTAATTAAATAAAAAATATTATTACTCACAAATTCCCAAAAAAATACATGGTGTGAATATTAATATACAAGGCATGTACTTTGGTTTTTTCATTCTCATTATTTACTCCACCACATTTGTTAGAACTTGAATAATGGATATTTATTTCTCAAATAAATATAACCTCATTACTTTCTAATAAATATATTATTTCACCCATAATATATTTTCTCAAATAACTAGTGTAGAAATAAGTGTGATCAGTAATCCTTGAAAAAATATTATACCACAATCTGGATTAATATTTATTCAACTTGTCGAATTAATATTTAACTGAGATACTTTGAAACAATTAGTGTGTGACTCTCTAGGCCTCTTTATCAGTGGAATTAGAAGGATCCTACCTAATGTCCATGGTTAGAATCTAGCAACATGCCATGGAACGCATTAAGAAAGAAGTTAACGCCGCAAATACGTGTCACCTCCTACGAACACTCATCGTGTAATATAATCCCTTTTCCTCGATATCTCGAATCAAGCGGATTTCATGCTAGTGCCATCAACCCATGTGCTCGATTATTCTTTCCATGACTTTCCAGAATTGAACATACCCATTCATCACCATGGTTGTGGATTTATTTAGGCTATATCAATTCCATCAAAGGGCCTGATATATCTACTTCTGTTATTGAACAGAAGGTAAAAAATACATTCTCACATTATCTATTAATGTTTCATTACTCATGACGCACCCATGATATCCTACCCCACTGTGAACAGCTTGTCGTCACAGTTTTCATCAATAAATCTTAGCGCATGAATTGTAATACCCATTAATAATAATCCTAAAGTCTAAGAACCAATACACAAGTCCTTATATAGGAACATCTAATGACACTATAAAATGTGGATTTCCTACTAGAGGGTCTCATTATCATAATATCCTCTTGGATATTACCAAATTCACACACCATGAGAAGGTGTCTCAATTTAATATTAGTTATCACCCCTAATGGCCTGTATTATTTATGTCCCTCAAATAACATCATCTGGCCACAGAACATATATTCATGAACAGTGTTATGGCACTTCTGAGTTCTCATCACAGCAGGTGTCTACTATGACCCTTTAATGCAATAGTTATCCTTAGGACATTATCACATGCATTGTAATGTAGAAGAAAAATCAGGATGTTATAAGGTATTTATTAATGAATAAAGTAGAATGTAGTTGTTTCAAGGATTCCAACTCCAACAGACTCCCACTTGACCTAGAGGCAAATGCTAACAACCATTAACCCGCTTTCTCTCACATTATATTCATGCTTCTTCTGAGATAGGCCTTTAGTCATGGGGTCCACCATGTTCTCTTCCATGGACACTATGCTCACTAAAACTTCACCACTTTGATAGAAATACCTCTAGAGGTTATACTTTTGGATTATTTTCATTGTTTGTGGATGTGACTTTAGTTCTTTTGTAAGATACACCACTTTAGTATTATCACAATATAATGTGATAGTATCTTTACAACTAGGTACCACATCATGCTCCTGGAAAATTTTCCAAATCCTGACAACTTCATTGGATGCATCAGAAGCCGCAATATATTCGAACTCTGCTATATAATCAGAGAAAACTGGTAGCTTTGAGCTCTTCTATCTCATGGATCCTCTATTGATACAGAAAAAATATCCAGATTGTGATTTCATATCATTCTGATTTTTTGGAAAACCAACATCACTATACCCTATGATGACAAGATCCTCGTCTCCTTCATACACCAGGAACATATCCTTAGTTCTTCTCAGATACATAAGGATGGTCTAAATAGTAGTCCAATGTTGTTCTCATGGATCTTCTTGATATATTCCTACCATTCTCAGCGCATAGGCAACATCATGCATGGTACATAACATGGAATATATGATGGATCCTATAGACGATGGGAATGGGTTCTTACACATTCTTTCATTCTTTTGACCTATATGAGGACACATTTTCATAGAAAGATGTAGATCATGTGACACTGGAACCAATACCCTCATGGATTTTTCAGTACTAAATCTCTTTAGTATCCGGTGAATGTATGTTCCATGACATAGTCCAATAAGCCTCTTGGATCTATCACGAATGATCTTGATCCCTAGAATGTAGGCTGATTCACCCAAGTACTTCATGGAGAAACACTTGTTCAACCAGTCCTTAAATGACTGTAAGACTGGTATATCATTTACAATAAGCAATATGTCATCAACATATACTACTAGGATAAAAACCACATTCACATTAATCTTCTTATAAACACATGGATCGCATTCATTTTCAATGAAACAAAATTCCTTAATGGATTCATCAAATAGAATGTTCCATGACCCAGATGATTTCTTTAAACCATAAATGGGTTTATGAAACTTGTATACCCATTTGGATTCACCTGGTGTCACAATACCTTATGGTTATGTCATATAGAAATCTTTATGAAGGTTTATATTAAGGAATTTTGTTTTGACATCCATTTTCCAAATCTCTTTGTCGTGGTAAGTGGCTATGGAAAGTATTATTCTTATGGATTTAAACATGGAAACCAGAAAGAAGGTTTAATCAAATAAAATTCATTAATGCTATCTAAATCCATTATCCACTAGCCTTGATTTATAGGTACTAACATGACCTTGCATGTCAAGATTTCTCTTGATTACACATTTTCATCCAACAAGCATTACATCAACTAGCTCATAGACTAGAACCCAGACTTGGTTCCGATAAATGAAATCCATCTCATAATTCATTGTTTCTAAGCATCTTTTAGCTTATGATCTTTCTACTGCTTCCATGTAGGAGATAGGTTCATCATTGTCCAACAATAATGATTCACTATCCTCGGTGACAAAGAAACCAAATATCCATGGTTCCCTTACCTCTCTTGAACTCTTATGTAGTACTTATGTATATGGAACCTCTTCCATGGGGACTTGTGGAACTTGTTCTTGTACTAACACCTATGTATCTTGAGAATCAACTTCGTCGAATTCAATATTTCTCCCACTATCCTTTGTGAAGATGTTCCCCCTCTCAAGAAAGATGTATTGTCTGGAAACATTGAAATTCTTGTTTGAAGGGGTATATTGGTAATATCATTTCGTTTCCTTAGGATATCCTATGATGATACACTTGATGCCCCAGGGTGCTAGTTTATTTCTTGTGAAGGCCTTAACAAATTCCTCGCATACTGATACACTTGTGTGAGACAAAATGGGCTTCTTTCCATTCCATATCTCGGAAGAAATTCCATTTTCCGCCTTAGTTGGTACTCATATTATTGTGTGTGGTGAAGTTTGTAATTCATATCCCCAAAAGGATAATGTAGGATCTGCATGACTCGTCATCGACCTCACCATGTCCAAAAAGGCGTGGTTCCTCCTTTCACTAACACCATTCAACTATGGTGTATAATGATGAGTGAGTTGAGGTAGAATCCTATACTCCCGTATAATATCGATGAACTCTTGTTTTAGATTTTCTCCACCTCGATTCGATCAAATCATTTTTATCTTATTACCAAGATGATTTTATACTTAATTCTTGAATTACTTGAATTTCTCTAAGACTTCAAACATATACCTTATTAAGTAGAACTATCCATATCTACTCAAATCATCAATAAAAGTAATGATGTATGAATTTACACCTATAGATTCTACTAAGAATAGTCCACACACATCTGTGTACATAAATCCTAGCAGCTCTGTGGACCTTTCACCCTATCCACCTAAAGGCGTCTTGTTCATTTTATGTTGTAAACAAGCATGACATCTATCAAGTGGTTTTAACTTAGTAAAGTCTAAATAGCCATATTATAAGATCATTGTCATGTGCTTCTCATTTACATAACCAAGATGGTGATGCCACAACTAGGTGATGTATGATTCATGTGAGTTTGTTTTTTCATCAATTTCTAACACATTGTTTTCGTAAGTTAATACATACAAACAATTATTTAAATACACAATACCATAACATACGCTCTTCTTATAAAAGAAGAAACACTTATTTCCAAACATGAAAATAAATCCATCCATATCCAAACATGATATAGAAATACTTTTTTTTGGTAACACTAGGAACATAATAACAAGAATGTAAAACCAAAATCATCCCAGTTGGAAATGAGAGTTGGTTATGACTAATGGCTAATGCAGCTAGCCTCACGCCTTTGGAAGCTCATAGATCAACCTCTCATCTGGAAGTATTTCTAAATCTACTTGGTTTCTACATTTGAATACAAATTTGATCCCCACAATCAATATCTAATACCCAATGTGTATAAATGGAAATAATACATTGGGTAATAAATGAGCATTTAGCATCCGCACGCTTCTAGATGTAGTTCCTATTTTGGTGTCCTTGATTTACACATGAAAAACAAACCACCTAATATTCCTTTCTGTAAAATACATAACTTATTTTAATGTTGAATTTAATTTAATTTCTATTTATGCTTTGTTTTTGGGGTTTCTCAATCTTTTAAGGTGGAATGGGTGAGTTTTCGTGAATTGGGCCAAATCGTGAGCCCAATTCCAGATTTAAAAATAAATTTTTTTTCTTTTATAACGTTTTTATTTTTTAATATTTTTCACCCATTCCAATTCCTAAATGGTCTCCCCTAACATATTGACACCACCATTGTAGTTTTGACCCCTTAGGAATCCATAACAATGGGGTATTTTGGTTTTTATTTAAGAATTGGTCCAACCCGAACGCCCATTTTCCAGTTTTAAATTGTTTTTTTTTATTTTTTAATATATTATTCATTATAATGAATGTTTCAATGATTAAATCTCCCTTTCGACCCTAAAAATCCTAGGCACGCTCCCATTTCCTTTCCCCCTTCCTTAGAGCTCTTTGAAATCGCGAATTAGGTCATAACTTCATAGGGTGTCTCAAATCGGCCAGAATTGAAGAGGTAAATTCATCCCTTCTTAACTCTCTCAATTCTTACTCTTTTCCCTCCATTCCAATTCCTAAATGACCTCATAAATCTTGTTCGAACAACCCATGAATTTTTGGATGTTTTTAAATTCAGATACTGGTGTATGTGAGGAGATTTCTACAAGATCCCTCAAGTAAGTTGGTCTTCTTCATTCTTCTTTCAATTTTCTTAGGGTTACATTCAATGTGATTAGGGTTTCATACCTCATCTGTAAGGTTACTAATGTCCAGAAGTTAGGGTTCAATCCTAGGGTTTGATATCTTGTCTTTTGTGTGAAATCTTCTAGTTTTACGTTGGATTTCACTTCCTTGAGGTATGGCGGTGGTGCGGTTTATGTTGCGCACCATGTTTTGAGTGTTTCAACATAAAAGGTAGGTGATTACATGTATAACCATTTTTTGATGAGTTATCTTGCTTGGTTTATTAATTTAGTATGTTTCAAATCTGTTTTTTGTGGTGAGAAAACTATTTTTTGATGGATTTGGTTAAGTTTTTAATTATGTAGTTGCATTTTTTCTTGGAATTGGGTGTTTTTCATGTGTGGATCTTGGGGAAATGCTTGGGTGTATTTTATAACATATGAAAGTGATTTATTAGTGTTGAAAGGGGCTGTAAATTCTGGTTTGTTAATGCCTTAATGTCATGTGGTCCTTTTAATGGGGTTTTTTGAAGGGTTTTAATGTATGAAACCATGTTGTACTTCTTGAACGTGATTTGTGAAAACATGTGTTTTTCATGTGTAACTTTTGTGGTATTGTTTGAGGTATTTGTATAAAACTTGGGGGTGGTTTAATAAATGTTTTTAGGGCTGAAAATTCTGATTTTTATTGTTATTGTAATTGTTTTGGTCTTGAATTCAGGTTTTGAAATGGGTTTTGTATGCAAACCATGGTTGCACCTCTTGGGTTGGTTTTATGAAAATTGTAAATGATTTAATGAGTTACACAAAGTGTGAAATGGTTGCTTATGTACTGTTTTGGTGATAGTATGTTCCTAAAATGATTTTTTGAAACATAAAGTGGTCATTTATGTTGTAAAACATTTTGGTAATGTTTTGTAATTTGTCGAGGTGATTTTTGAAATTGGGATGTGGGTGCGAAACGTGTTTTTGGGCTGTTTTGCGTGAGTGTAATGTGAAAAATGGACTTTGTTTATGAAAAGGGTATTATGTAACATGTGAGTGGGCCGTTATGTGTTTTTTAGCATCTTGGGAAAGATTTTATAAAATTTTTAATGGTTTTTTTGAATTGTGAAAGATGTGAAAAATGTGTTGTGGGCTATTTTTTGTGTGAGTATGATTTCAAAATTCATTTCAATGAAAAAGTGGATTTTTAGACTTATGATGAATACATGTGTGATTTTTGGTGAACTTGTGATGTGAAAATTATATTTTCATGTGCAAAGTATATTTATTGACTTATTGAACTTGTCTGAGAACAAGGGTAAAACCCGGGTATCTAGGTGGGTGGACGTGTACTAGTATGCTAGTGAATCCGTGGGGTTTGGCCTCAGTTTCACATAGAAAGATTGATTCATACAACTCTAACTAAACTATGATGATGATGATTGGGTACCACTAGTTTATGGGTATGTTCCCTACTAGTGGCTCATGCATGAGAATGGATATTTTGATGGTAACTCTCACTAAGATACGAGGTGTCTGGGACCCACATGAGTTAGTGCCTAGGGGTTATTTCCTATTGCTTGTGCTCATTAGTTACTTTGTAATTACCGTCGGTATACGGAATGGTTGGATGTAAAATTCAGTAGTGTTGACATTATCTTTTAAAAGTGTTTATTCTTAATGATAACCCACTTGAAAACTATTTTTTTTTAATCTTTTAGAAATTGTAACTAGCATTTTCTGTTTATGAAAACTTACAAGCTTTTTGTCTTTGAATGTTTATCACATGGAATCTCTTAGTGGTGGTATCCTACTAGGAATTGGCTCAAACCCTACTTACAACCTTGGGTGTAAGTAAACTTGGTTATTTTGTTGTTTCAGGTTTGGATGCATTTTTTAGTTCTAGTGGTTCGGGTTTCTATCAGGTCCTTGGTGGTGAAGTCTTGTGGATATGGATTGAGGGCGGAGCCCCTTGCCATGAGGGTTCTTGGGATATTTCATTTTGATTTTGTACCTTTTTTATAGTCTTGATGAGTTGTTTTAAAACATGAAATTTAGTTCTGAATTTTGTAAAAGATGGTTTTAGTTGAAAAAATCCAGATTCATTTTATTGATTTTGTTTATTGTTTAATGTTTATAAACTTAGGTAAATCATTCCCAAACTTCATTTTATGATACTCAAACACTTGTGCCAGCCCGTAGGGATCAGTAACTCCCTTTGGGACTTATCGCGGGCTGGGTCGGGTGCCTGTTTTGATGGAAACCAGATTATGTTCGTGACAAAATGGTATTAGAGGGGGTTTGCTCTCTTTGGGTCACGTTATTTGGGGCACAGTCAGGATAGTATGAAGTTAGGATTGTCAGGACTTGGCATTCTAGTTATGAGTAATGTGGCTGATCACCACACCTTATTATGGGATTCAAGTCACCAGGGGATGTCAAGATTTATATGAGTCCTCTGGATTTCTTGGATTGATAATGATTAGAGGAAATGAAAGATAGTTGGGTTACTGGTCTCGGTGAGCTCGTAGGGTCTGGCAAGCCATGTGGAGCCGGGGATATTTACCTAGAACACTCTCTATGATGGTGAAGTGATTGGAATATGGCTGCCAACCATATGTCCAAGTCACCCACTAAAACTAGTTTCCTCTCGCCTTGTCTTGTATTCTTTAGTTTTGAAATCTTGGAACATTGGTTTTAAAGTGACTTGGTTTTAAGAAGCGAAAAGTTTTTGTCAAATGATTTTCAAATAAAGATGGAATGGTTTGATTTATGAAATGGTGGAACTGAATTTTCAGAATTATTTTGAAATGAAAAATGGTGGGCTTATACCTATTTTGAAATCAGGAACTACATTTAAGTTGGTTTTGAAAAGGTGTTTCCAATAGTGTTTTCTAAACAATCAAATGGTGTTTTAATGGGATGAGATGTTTTGAAATTTTTGTGAATAACATGAAATTGATTTATTTTCTAAATGTTTGCGTATTTGTGAAATGTTTTTTAAGATGTGAATTGGTATTTGGATCTTGTGGTTAGCGGTTTTGAGAAAAAGGATGTGTTGGTTAACCGTTTTGGTTTTGAAAAGTGGAATGAATTATTATTTTAACCTTTGGTATTTTCATGAGAGACCACATGAATGGGGTTATATGGGATGATGGATGGTTGATGGAATGACTGGATGAGTGCCTGGACGGATATGAGGAGTGTGCTCGGTGTGGCACAGAAACATGCATGTGTGAGGCCCATGGGGTATCATTGGTGGATACGCTAACCGCAGAACCGTTTGTTTTCAAAGAGATGTTTTTAAAAGAAAAACATGATATCTTGTTGAATTATTTGGGATGGTGTATATTATGTGTTTTTGGAAAATGTTGATATTGTGGGATGTTTTGAGTCCTTGATCTCCTCTTGTTCGAACCATATTTTGGGTTTGTGTTTGGAAGACAAGTTGGGTAGAAGGATCGGTTATTAGTCTCTTCTGAGATATGTTTCGGGACACCTTTATGGTGGTTCCCTTCATGTGTTTGGATCTGGTTTGTGGCATGTTTTGACCAATGGACCATCTTGGTTGGGTCCTTGGGTTCTCTTATTGGATAAGGTATTCCCCCATTAAGGTTTAATGCACAACTGAAGTGCAACCCGTATTTTTTTCTCCATTGGAAAATCCTCCAGTTGATCAATATAAGGAATATTTTATCGATCTTTGTTGATTGAATATACACCCATTCATTTCGTTGATTTTTGGATCCTCTTATAGTGGGATAGTGCTTGTGGAAGGTTGAAAGAGACCTTAGTTTCTTAAGTTTCTTGATTCATCGAAGGTGGAAGTGTTCTGTGGTTGTTAGTGTGGATGAGTGTCTCGATGGTGTCTAAGAGGGCCTCTGGGTTCTTCATAGTTTATTTGAAGCAAGAGTTCGTGTTAAACCACCAATTTTGGGATTTTGGTCATGAGAGGCTATTGTGTCCACTTTTTGGACTTGTCTGTTGTTTAGGGACTTGGAATAAGGTCTCATTCCATGTATTGTTTCTATCAATCACAAAGGTCATGTTCGGTGACACATTGTGATGTTGTGTGCTCATTTGACTGTAAATATGAAGGTCGCGCAATCCTCTGAGTTTCTCTGTTATGTTGGGAGTATGTATCCCTTGGGAAAAACATCAAATCCTCTATCTTATAGGAAGGTTTTTATATGTGTTCTTCCCTTCTATTGTTTCGCACCCAAAGAAACAAGGTGCGATGTGTGTGGATCTTCTGATCCCTTGTTTCAGTGAAATGTCAAATTTCGGTAAAGTGAGTTATGGAGTGTGTTATGTCTTGTTGAACCCATCGGGGTATTCAGTGTAGTTGTTTGTGGCACTGAAAGAAGAAGTTCCACATAGGGGTTTCCACAGCCTAACTGCGAGGTTGAAGATTCTTAAATATTTTGAGCTCCAGCCATAGGTCCTGGAGAGAAGCTGACACGTAGTTAGGGGAAACCCCAGTGTCGTTTAAACCCTTGTACAATGTCCTATCCTCGGTATGAAAGATAGGAGGATTTTAAACCTATAGTGTCATTATCTTTCTTTTGTTGTTCTCGTTCGGTGGAAATAGGTGGAGGGCATTATACCCATGTCATCACCCAATATCTTTCCCCCCTTTGGTTTCCATTGAGTCTTTGGGGAATGGATTGAAATTTGGCTAGACAGGCTGAGCATGCGGTTTGTGCACGATTAGTAGTGACCATGTGCTAGGAAGCCATGCGGAAAGAATTATCTGCACAGTTAGTGCATGGTTTCCCAAACTGAGTGGACTAATTGTAAAGCCTTCCCAAATCATTGAATTTTTGGGGTCTTTTCGTGTCGGCCCATGTCGGTCGGTTAAGATGGTTGGTTCTTATGGTGGGGAGACCCACCATGCATATCATGCATATTATTTTTGAAATTTATAATTTATTTATACCCCTTGTAATAGGGAGTATGTCCGGGCCTCCCCCTGTTAGTGTCCTGATTCTATCTCAGGGAAAATTTTAAGTTGTCTTTTATGGTGGGGAGCCCATTTGTGTCTCTTCATACGAGTAACTCAGATTTTTTTTCCCTTGGTCTTGTCTTGGAAGTATATATTATCATTAGAAGATATCTAACTACCTACAAATTCCTTGGGAAAACATTGAGATTGGAGAGTGCCCAATGTTTTATTTATAGTAGGGTAAGTGTAACTTTGTTCGATGTTGTTGTTTGTTTAGGTAAATTGATTGAGTTTTGTTCATATTGTGTTTGAGAAGTTTTCATTTGGGATAAAGTCTGAATGTGCTTGATTGTTTCAGGAAAGCGGTGTAAGTTTTGGTTGTGAGAGTAATCCTTCCTTAAATGATCACTGGAGGTGTTTTGGCCCTTGGGGGCAAAGCTTGGCAAAGAATTACATCTTGGTTTATCGGTTGGGTTTGGATTTTGTATTTGGCCTTGTTGTAGCTTTCAGGAGACTAAAAGTTTTCATGGTGGGGAGAATTGTAACATACATGACTTATTTTAATGTTTAATTTAATTTAATTGCTATTTATGCTTTGTTTTTGGGGTTTATCAATCTTTTAAGGTGGAATGGGTGAGTTTCCGTGAATTGGGCCAAACCGTGAGCCCAATTCCAGATTTAAAAATAAATTTTGTTTCTTTTATAACTTTTTCATTTTTTAATATTTTTCACCCATTAAAATTCCTAAATGGTCTCACCTGACATATTAACACCAAAATTGTAGTTTGGACCCCTTAGGAATCCATAACAATGGGGTATTTGGATTTTTATTTAAGAATTGGTCCAACCCGGACGCCCATTTTCCAGTTTTAAATTGTTTTCTTTAATTTGTTAATATCTTACTCATTATAATGAATGATTCAGTGATTAAATATCCCTTTAAACCCTAAAAATCCCAGGGGCTCTCCCATTTCCTTTCCCCCTTCCTTAGAGCTCTTTGAAATCGTGAATTAGGGCGTAACTTCATAAGGTGTCTCAAATCGGCCAGAATTGAAGAGGTAAATTCATCCCTTCTTAACTCTCTCAATTATTAATCTTTTCCCTCCATTCCAGTTCCTAAATGACCTCCTAAATCTTGTTCGAACAACCCCTAAATTTTTGGTTGTTTTCAAATTCATCTACTGGTGTATGTGAGGAGATTTCTACAAGATCCCTCAAGTAAGTTGGTCTTCTTCATTCTTCTTTCAATTTGCTTAGGGTTACATTCAATGTGATTAGGGTTTCATACCTTATCCATAAGGTTTATAATGTCCAGAAGTTAGGGTTCAATACTAGGGTTTGATATCTTGTCTTTTGTGTTAAATCTTATGGTTTTATGTTGGATTTCACTTCCTTGAGGTGCGGCAGTGGTGCGGTTTATGTTTCGCACCATGTTTTGAGTGTTTCGACATAAAAGGTAGGTGATTCCATGTATAACCATTTTTTGATGAGTTAGCTTGCTTGGTTTATTAATTTAGTATGTTTCAAATCTGTTTTGTGTGGTGAGAAAAATATTTTTTGATGGATTTGGTTAAGTTTTTAATTATGTAGTTGCATTTTTACTTGGAATTGGGTGCTTTTCATGCGTGGCTCTTGGGGAAATGCTTGGGTGTATTTTATAACATATGAAAGTGATTTATTAGTGTTGAAAGGGGCTGAAAATTCTGGTTTTTTAATGCCTTATTTTCATGTGGTCCTTTTAATGGGGTTTTTTGAAGGGTTTTAATGTATGAAACCATGTCGTACTTCTTGAACGTGATTTGTGAAAACATGTGTTTTTTATGTGTAACTTTTGTGGTATTGTTTGAGGTATTTGTATAAAACTTGGGGTGGTTTAATAAATGTTTTTAGGGCTTCCAATTCTGATTTTTATTGTTATTGGAATTGTTTTGGTCTTGAATTCGGGTTTTGAAATGGGTTTTGTATGCAAACCATGATTGCACCTCTTTGGTTAGTTTTATGAAAATTGTAAATGATTTAATGAGTTACACAAAGTTTGAAATGGTTTATTATGTACTGTTTTGGTGATAGTATGTTCCTAAAATGAGTTTTTGAAACATAAAGTGGTCATTTATGTTGTAAAACATTTTGGTAATGTTTTGTAATTTGTTGAGGTGATTTTTGAAATTGGGATGTGGGTGCGAAACGTGTTTTTGGGCTGTTTTGCGTGAGTGTGATGTGAAAAATGGACTTTGTTTATGAAAAGGATATTATGTAACATGTGAGTGGGATGTTATGTTTTTTTTAGCATCTTGGAAAAGATTTTATAAAATTGTTAATGGATTTTTTGAATTGTGAAAGATGTGAAAAATGTGTTGTCGGCTATTTTTTGTGTGAGTATGATTTAAAAATCCATTTCAATGAAATAGTGGATTTTTAGACTTGTATGGAATACATGTGGGCTGTTTGGTAAACTTGTGATGTGAAAATGATATTTTCATGTGAAAAGTATATTTATTGACTTATTGAACTTGTCTGAGCACAAGGGGAAAACCCGGGTATCTAGGTGGGTGGACATGTACTAGTATGCTAGTGAATCCGTGGGGTTTGGCCTCAGTTTCACATAGAAAGATTGACGCATACAACTCTAACTAAACTATGATGATGATGATTGGGGAACACTAGGTTATGGGTATGTTCCCTACTAGTGGATCATGCATGAGAACGGATATTGTGATGGTAACTCTCACTGAGATACAAGGTACCTGGGACCCACAACGATCTAGTGCCTAGGGGTTATTTCATATTGATTGTGCTCATTAGTTACTTTGTAATTACCATCGGCATATGGAATGGTTGGATGGAAAATTCAGTAGTGTTGAAATTATCTTTTAAAAGTGTTGATTCTTAATGATAACCCACTTGAAAACTGTTTTAATTTTTTTTAATCTTTTAGAAATTGTAACTATCATTTTCTGTTTATGAAAACTTCCAAGATTTTTGTATTTGAATGTTTATCACATGTAATCTCTTAGTGGTGGTATCCTACTGGGCATTGGATCACACCCTACTTACACCCTTGGGTGTAAGTAAACTTGGTTATTTTGTTGTTTCAGGTTTGGATCCATTTTTTAGTTCTAGTGGTTCGGGTTTCTAGCAGGTCCTTGGTGGTGAAGTCTTGTGGAGATTGCTTGAGGGCGGCGCCCCTTTCCATGAGGGTTCTTGGGCTGTTTCATTTTGATTTTGTACCTTTTTTATAGTCTTTATGAGTTGTTTTAAAACATGTAATTCAGTTCTGAATTTTGTAAAAGATGGTTTTAGTTGAAAAAATCCAGATTCATTTTATTGAGTTTGTTTGTTGTTTAATGTTTATAAACTCGGGTAAATTATTCCCAAACTTCATTTTATGATACTCGGGCACTTGTTCCAGCCCGTGGGGATCGGGAACGCCCTTCAGGCCTTGTCGCGGGATGGGTCGGATGCCGGTTTTGATGGCAACCAGATTCTGTTTGTGACACTTTCCTTGCCTCTGGATCATCCCCTTCTGGGAGGGATGGTTCTCGGGGGATTCATACCATTTATATGTCCTTGGACCATTTTCCTTGTCCTTCCTTTTCTTATTCACTATAAGGATTATAGGTTTGTGACGCCCCATGTACTTTTCTACCTAGGGAATTAAGGTCAGAATTTCTGATATACTATTCTCATTGTTTCTCATGTTATAGTTGATAATAAATCTAGAGAAGGTCTTGGGTAGTGATGATAGGATGATATCTATACAGAAATCATCTGGGAACTTAATCCCTAAGATGTGTAAGTGTTCAATATAGCCAGTAATCTTGACTACATGAGGTCCAGCTAGCACAGACTCTCCAGGAATAGTTTTAAACAAAGGGATGGAGATCTCATATATCTCTTGTCTCACCTTTTTTTGGTAGAGATCCTTAAGGCGAGACATCATGTTATATGTGTCCATGTTTTCATGTTGCTTCAAGAGCACATTATGCATGGATGATAGCATTAATCATTGGATATCTATGGATTTATCCATTTTATTACATATAGAGAGATAGTTCCTTGACATTGGGCTCTTTTCCAGGCTCATCTAGAACATGATCTTCTAGAACATTCAATTTCCCCTTGTTTTGAAGATGATGGGTAAACGAATCTTCCATTCCTGGAAATTAGTGCTAATGAGAAGGTTTTCCTTCTTGAGTATGGTTTGAAATGATATTTTTGAATTAATTTTTCTTTCGGTTTCTAAAAATTAATATGAGAAAAGGTTTAGTACATTATTATGATAAAACTGAGACAAATAAATTAATTAATATTTATTGGTTTCCCACTATTTTATTGAAATCCAATATCCCTCACCATTGACTTCAGAATATTTTGTTTCCTGGTTATTCTAGTGGCAAGGATCCATATTTCCCTTTGCATTACCTCATATAGAGTTGGTCATGAAACTTGAAGGTTTTTAGGTAGGCATTCCAAATGCCAATGACATTAACTCGCAACTCCTTGATCGGATGAGTGGACTTCCCAACCATGAAATAATTTTTATTTTGGATTTCCGTAACCATTGAATTTTGGTCACACCAAGTACTACGGTGGCAGTTAACCCTTGATGTGAACCAATTCATGTCAATCCAAAGTCTTGATTTAGAATTCAACAATAATTGAGAACACCCAACTAGGGTTGGTCAAGAACTTTGAACTATGATTCGATTCTAACTAAGATTATGGAAGGCTATACCGACATAATATTTTCATTGAGGGATTTTTCCTTATACATATATTTCCATTTTATTATCATTGATTACATGCCTGTTAATATTAAGTAGGATATAATTAAGTGATTAATCATGTCTAAGATAATATTTACGTATAATCCAGTCTTATTTTAGTTCTATCTTGCATGCTTGATTAATTCATAGATTGTGTGATCGTGATAACACACCCACAATAAATAAACCATACAACTATAAGAAATAAAATAAATGGTATGATCATGAGATTGTTCTATTGGATAGTTTATCTAGCAGTTGATAAACTAAACCAAGACCTTGGGGTGAAACACCATGATCCTTTTGGGTTAGTGTTTATTGATTTCCACTTGTCCACCTTTGTATATCCTTGGATTGGTTTTACCTTCTCTCCTATCTTGAGCTGCCTCCACTAGCTTGGGATCTCAATCCATTACATTTCCTTTTATCTCAGATGCTGGTGAGGGGTAGAAAGGGGTTATACATAAAAGAATACTTGGGTACACATGCCCTATATATTAATGAGGAGAAGGATCTAATGCCAACAAATTTTATTTAAATAAACAAATTAAAAAAACCTTTCACATACAAAGGTCTTGGACTAGCTCAGGATCATTCATACATGCAATGATATTTACACTTAAATAAAACTAGCATTCAATTATTTAATTGTTCTGGTTTAAGATAAATAATTCTCGAATCAAGTAATTATATTTAATTAATCAATCCATTTATCTTAAACCTTTTTCTGAATTTACTTGAGATTCTCATCCATCATAATTTTAAACAAATAATTTCATTAAAATTATCTTTGTACGTAACTTGTACCTTAGAGGAAACCTAGTGAATTTTAATTCATAACTACCTAATGAGTAGAAATGAACATTATTTCGATGTAAAATTAAACACATATATATAAAACACCTATCAAGTGTTGTGCCTCATATTTACGCATGCAATATGGTACACGTCTCAAGGGTTTGTATGATATAATAATAAATTTTAATTAATCTGCATAATTTGGATGAGTACATGGCGTGTAGTTTTGACTACACGGTATGTACTTTTATTCATAGTCCATCTGAAGTACTTGCTTGGGGACATTGCATGAAAATTAAGATTGAAAATATTCAGAGTATACGACATGTTCAGTGGGACACACGTTGTGTAGTATCAACGTTACATGGTTTCCAACTCAGCAAGCCATGTACAGGGTACACGATCCAACCCTAACCGGATAGGACAACACACAGTGTTCAGTGGGACACATGTCGTATAATCTGGAAACTATGTGCCACTTATTCCTGGTTAACACATGGAGTCTTAAAGACTTAGATAGGATCCAATGATACGGCCTAGTTCAGTGAACCGTCCCGGTGCATTGAACCTATACTACATGACATATACTTTTGAATACACATCTTATATTCTGGTGTTGTACGACCCAGAAGATTTGGAACCTTCGGATGAGATCCTATGTTTTATTTTAATCAAAATTAGATGAAAAAAGGTGTTTTAGTTAGGTGAACGAGAAACAAAAGATGAGGAATAGATCTCAAGATTCAGATTTACAGAACAATTTACATGAATTAAAAAAACTATATTATTAAATGTGTAAATAATCAACAAAAATGTAAATAAATATAATCAACGATATGACCCCGCTGATACCACTTGTAGGTTTAGGGAGCAGCGGAAGTGCGTTGGTTGGTGTACACAACTTTAATTTTTTCATTAATAATGATCAATCCAAGATTTCTCACCATAATAAAATGGAAAATCTTCGTAATAGAACAAAGAAAGAAAGAATGGAAGGGAGTCCCAAAACCCTAGAGAGGATCGTCATATGTGGGTTATAATTAATTTAATTAAAAGGAAAAAATTACATCAATGGAATTATCCCGACGTTGATGTTTCTGGTCATGTTCTGATATGATCTGTCATTGTGTCATAGAATCCAAGTATAGGATTCCTCTAGCGGCCCATATCTCTCGACGTCGGAGAAGGTATCTTCGTGTGCTAGCATGGAAGAGCGTTTGCTTGAGTTGTCCGCCTTCAATCGCCTTGATCCAGTGGAGGAGGATCTCTCTCCCGCAGCTCGAGATCATTCTTGGAAGAAATTAAATTCTTTCTTGGATTGAGTGTGTTCTCTAGATACGTGTTGCAAAACACAATGATATGGATAGGATAATGATAATTATATAATTGGGATTTTAATTACGTATAATAATAAAATGAATTAATTACCCGAAATCATTTATTCATTTCATTTAATTCTTAGTAAGTCCCCATGTATAATAATAAAAGTTTACAATTATTATTACTTGACATGCACCAAGTGAATTACACCACATATTATTTAATTAAATAAATATTATTATTTCTTACAAATTCCTAGAAAAATTAAATGTCGTGTATATTAATATACATAGTGTGTACTTTTGTTGTTCCATTCTCTTCGTTTCATCCACCATATTTATTAGTCCTCGAATATTGGCTATTTATTTCTCAAATATATATCACTTCATTAATCGCTACTAAATATATTATTTCCCCAATAGTATATTCTCTTGAATAACTACTGTCGAAAAAAATGAGATCAGGAATCCTCAATTAATTATTATACAATAATTGGAAAGAATATTTATTCAACTTATTAAAGTAATATTTAACTGAAATACTTGGACACACTTATTGTGTGACCCTCTAGGACTTGTTCTTAGTGTAATTATGTGGATCCTACCTAAAGTACATGGTTAGCATCTAACAACATGCCATGGAACCCATAGAGAAAAAAATTTAATGCCGTAAAGATGTGTCACCTCCTATGAATTCTTACCATGTAATGTAATCTCTTTGTATCGATGCCTTGAATCAAGTGGGTTGCATGCTAGTGTCATCAACCCATGTGCTCGATTATTCTATCTTTAACTTTCTAGAATTGAACATGCCCATTCCTCACCATGGGAAAGGATTTATTTAGGCGATATCAATTCCATAAATGGGCCTGATATATCTACTTTTGTTATGGAATAGAAGGGACAAATCCACTCTCACATTATCTATTAATGCGGTATTACTTGTGAAGTACCCAAAATATCCTACCTTTCTTTGAACAGTGTGTCATCACAGTTTTCATCAATACATCTAAGTGTGAGAGTTGTAATACCAATTAATAATTATCATAAAGTCTTAGGACCAATACACACATCTGCAGATAGGAACATTTAATGACACTCTAAAATGTGGATTTCTTGGTGGTGGGTCTCGTTCACATAATATCCTTCTAGATATTATCAAGGGTGGACACCATGAGAAGGTGAATAAATGTTTTATGATTCCTCGCCCCTAATAGCCTATTTTATATGTGTCCCTCAAAAAACATCATCCATCCATAGAACATATATTCAAGAATAGTGTTATGGAACATCTGGGTTCTTATCATAGCAGGGATCCCCTATGACACATTAATAAAACAACTATCTTTATTATATTATCACATGTATTATCATAGATAAGAACAATCAAGATGTGATAAGGTATTTATTAATGAATAAAGTACAAAGTAGTTGGTTCTAGGCCACCAACTCCAACAATTTTATCAATAATATGTCATCATTTATTATGAAATGGTTTTACGAATAATTATTAATGATGAACCAGTTATTCTACAGTTGAGGTTTCAATATTGATAAATGGTTATGGACATATTAGTTTTGGATGATATTTATAAATTGTTGAAAGGACTTGTTAGTGATTTTTGGATTATAAGATCTATTAATAGTTATTTTTTTGTGTATCATGAATAAAAAATAATTTGGGACATTAATTTCATAGAGTAAGATATGAAGTGAAAATTTATCAAATAAAATCTAAAGAATTAAATTTTTATTAATAAATAGAATCATATCAGATATGTAAATTTCGTTATATTCATAGATTATATAATAATTACCATATTATATGAATAAGGTCCTGAATTATCAATGTTATCATATTACAATAATATTTGAAAAATCAATGGATATTTAACTCATCACATATATATATTTTTGTGGTCCTTAACATTCCATTGATAATTCACATTCTTGTTATCAATGATTTATAACACTCTCTATAATTATTCACATTTTTTTCTATGATCGCATATTCATATCTAAATAATTTTCTCCTATATAGAAATCTAGTTATGTGTAATTCATGATGTCCTTAATATTTCCTATTCTATCTAATCATGGGTAATTTTCATTATCCATTTGAGTTAGTTTTTTTATAAATTTGTTTCCTAATGTCAAACCCTTGATTACAGAAATAAATTTAAATTAAGATAATAAAATTTATTAATGGTTGGGAGAATGTAAGACACCATATTTTGAAAGAAATTTTTTTTCCTCATAGTTATATTAAAAAACACTAAAATTTAATTAGAACATAAAATCTCAGAACATTATGATATATTTTATTTTAAATAGTCCCAATCCCTTAGATAGATTGTAGAATAGAAAACTCTGAGTCTAAATGAATAGTAATATAGTATTACATTATAACATTTCCATTAAATTAGATGTTATGAATATTACTGACTAAATTAGGAAAGATATATGGTTTACATATTTATGAACAAATTCATTATTTAGCAATTTATTATATATAAAATAAGATTCATTTCAATGAAATGAAAATCTTTTCTGAGAAATTTTATTTTTCTAAAAAAAGGATTAGTCCAAAATTGGACATGTAATTTAAAATAATTCAATTTGTATTAAATTTTTTCATTAATATTAACATTTTTTTAAATTATCTTATCAAAATTAACATAGGATGAATTTTTAAGATTTTTTTGAAATGTTTTAATTTTTGATGAATATTAAACAATTCTAATATTTATTGACCACTAAATATTATTTTAATTGTTTAAAAGGTTAAATTATATTTTAAGATGAATATAAATTAAAATTACCTCAATAATATTACAATTTTAGTAATTTATTTCAGTAGAAACAATTTCATATTGATATTTTATTTTATAACATTCAATACATATGATAATTTTCTATAAAATTCATTAATTGAATATTTGGAATCATAATAATTAATATTACATATTATGTTCAACATAACTTTTTACCATTATAAAAAATAAATGATATAAAAATAATTATTGTGATTAATGTAAATATTTATTTACCAGGGGTAAAACTAAAATGATAACGGTTAATGTGACCTAAAAAATTTACAATCACCAATTTTATGGACCTATTTAGAACATATCACATTAAACGAAGATAATTACCCATGTTGTAGGATTTTGGTACGAAAAAAAGACATGTGTAATTAAATATTTTAAAAAAATCCATGTGTGTCCTCTCAACTGCTTACAAAATCCAACCCCCTCTATTTCATTATTCAAATTTAAAAATCCATTTTTTTAATAATACCTCTAAAAATTATATAATTAGTCCATTAAAAAATATCCTATGGGCAATTTTTTATTATAAATTCATATGGGTATGGTTTTTGGAGGAAAACTAGTGAAGTCTTATGAAGACGAGGTGATTTTCTTAAATGAGAATTTTTATATTTTTCATCTTCCACTACTATAAAATAATTTTATACCATTATAATATAATATATAAATTATTTTAAATATAATGAAGTTTAATTGTTTAAATGGAATGACCTATATACATCTCCTCTTAAATAAAAATAGAAACAAAACCATCAATTGTGTTAAAAGTGGACTGCCACCTCACAAATCGATGTGATTAGTTTTCAACATAGACATTACATGGAAAGTAATAAGGGTAAATTAATGAAATATATGTGATATATATGACATTATATTTTTTTAATAAAATTAATATTTCTCCAAATTCAGTATCCTTTTACTCATTATGGAAATGATTACATATCTCATGCATATATATAGCCTACCGTATCAATGAATTGATGTGATACATTCTACATATTTGATTTAAATAATGATTTATAAGATGTTTATATTGAATAAAAATGACTATTATGAAAATAATATAATTATGGATTTGGTGTAACTATATAAAATTTTTTATAAACAATGATTTCAAGGAAAATAACGCATGATAAAACCATAAAATTAACACCCAAAAAAATGTAAATAATGAAATGCTATTAACAATCAGATGGTGAAATGTTTTAAGAGAATTATAAGAGACATAATAAATTTGAATATGGTTCTGATAAAAATTAGTTACATTATTAAAACCATTATATTGGATTTTAAATAATGTTTGACCATAAGGATGTGTGGGGAAAGGGACTTCCTCCCAATTTCCCATCATTAAGGAATATTATAATGGTATGCACCAAATTTATTGCATATGGTTTCAATACATCCCATTTTATTTTAATATCATCAAAACTCCATAATTGTTGTTATTTTATATTTTTATTTAAATTATCTAATATAATGTTCTTTTATATGAAAATTATGAGTTGTTATCAGATTTTATAAGTCAATTTAATTTCAAAGGGTTATAATACATGTTCACTATCATTTACATTCTATTATTATGTGTGTGATGAATTTTGAATATATTATGTTGTACATACTCATGGGTTATGTGAATTTAAACATTATACACATAATTGATTCATTGATTAATTATCACCTCAATATTATAATCTTTATAGTGGTTTATTTAAAAATATAATTTTAATAAGTATTGTTTATACATGAATATCCATTTAAGGGATTTATTTGATCATTGTACAATAAACCATTTTAATTTTATTCACCTTTTTTTTATTTTATTTTTTGAATCCATTTCATAATATTCTAACCATTCCTATTTAAAATGATTGAGAAATTTTATAATAAAATAAGACATCTTTTCTCTCATTAGGTGAAAATATGTTTTCTTATAAAATTGTGTTATTTTAAAATAAATTCATAAAATATTTTAAAATATGAAAAAGATTTATTAATGGATTTTATTCCATATTTTACTTTTTAAAAAATGTATTTAAAGTAATATTAGTTTTATTTTCAAAAAAATCCCCATTAAGGTTTTATTAAAAATTTGAAATGATTAATTTTTTAATGTGTGACATTTACAAAATTTCCTTCTACCATAAACACTCAATTTTTTGATGAAGAAAATATATGTTTAAAATGATATTTTAAAATAATTTTTATTCAATTTATTTTGGGAACTTGAAGTTACAAAAATATTTTCAATGTGAATAACTTATTTAAATAAGTAATTTTTCTAATCAAATTTTCATTGAATTTTTATTCATCAATGACCTAAAACCATTAATGTAATTATAATCCACTAGAGATGTATTTTAGTTATACAAATGTTATTATTTCTTTGGATGGTTTATGATTACTTTGACTAGGGAAATTATTGACATTCAATTTCATTATTAATTTTTTTAATCACTAACTTTTTCTTGAAATATTCACATTATTGTCCTCAATGGAAATTACATTTCACATAACTATCTAAATTAAATATCATGGATATATTTATTAAATAAACCTCATAAAATTTCAATATATTATATTTTACATTGAATGTTATTTTATTTATTATGTAGATTATTTTTATTCAAAATTATTTACTACGTATAGAAATTTAAATATATTTTATATTGTTCTAGAATTAAAACAATTATTCAATTTATTGAGGATGATTCTGACATGAAGATATTTATAGGGCCTCAAGAATTCCCTTAAATTTATCAACAGTCTCAATAGATGAATTGGTTAGCTAGCCTTATTTCAATGGGTTTATCGTGTATACTAACCCATAAATTTTGAATTATCTTCTGAAAGGTATTCCCAATAGTGGGATCATGATTCTTGAGATCATGATGTACAATAATTAAGAGTTTAAATTTTAGGGATTATATTTTCTCATTGTATGACATTAAAATATACTAAGGAATATTTTTAGATCTAGATGTTGAGACACTACAATATTCAATCACCCGTTGAGGAGGAATTGATATTTTATAAATAATAATTATATTAATACCACACACACACATTAACCCATAATTTTTTCTAAATAATCAAATATCTTTTAAAAGGATTATTTTATTGATAATATGAGTCCATTATTGGGTCCACAGTTGCATTTTTACCCAAGGTGCAACCTAAGGTTGGTGGGTACTAGAGTTCTGATTGAGGCATCAATTGGAGGGTGTGTTTAATTAAAATAAATAATTTAATAATTAACATTATGAAAAAACAATATTATATCCCCTTTAAATTCTCTACTATAAAAAATATATACAGTTATCTAAATAAATCATGTGATAATTGAGAGAAGTTCTGATGACATTCATTTATGAATAACCATCGTACTTTGGTCGGTGATCAGATTTAGGTGGATCGACCGATAGTGGATACAGTAGATCATCCTCATCTATATAAAACACTTTCGTTACCAAATTTCAATCAATGACTTAGGTAGGGCTCATCAATTTTATTTTCCTACCTTTATGAATTCTTTTTCACATAGATATTTAATTATCTTCTTTTGATAATGGGATCACATGTTCTTCACATTATCCAATATAAGAGTTAAATTATATTAATTGATTAATTCATTTTTTCAAGAACTCACATTAGATTCCCAGCTTTGAAATCATAGGCCAAGAATTCATGGCCAAAATTTTTATCACCCATGTTATGGTAATGTTTCTCCCATCATTCTTTGTGTTCTCCACCAATGGACTATGGGGTCCTTGTTTGAATTTTTTATAAAGGGTTAGAGCATGATTGAACCCCAAGAACCATAGAAGATGTTCATAAGATAATTAGAAAGTATAATTTTAGATAGGTCGTGTTTTTTTGAAGATACATGTTATTATTTATATAGATATGGGATACAAGATGATCGACAAGTGATATGATGTTTAAAAGATGCGCAAAGGACCAACTATAATGATTAGGATCTAATTCTAAACACTCAAAGTAAAAAAATCGATGGCTGGAGGAAAACAAAAATGTTTCAGGTGAAAAAATGGGAAAATATTGATAGAATCCACATATCTATAATTCACTTAAAGAAGATGGTTTTCGATAGAAAACCCAACCACACAATGTGTAGGTTGATGAACATGTGTCATGTAGTCCCCCAGGATCTGGCACTAGGGTTTTATGTAAGATATGTATCACACACCATGTGGCTAGAACCGCATTCCATTGTACCCTCTTTGGTAATTTGAGAGTGTTCCAATTTTACATGGCCAATACCCCTTATTGGAAGAAATTCCTTGTACTGTAGGTGTACAATAGCATGTGTTGGTATATGGGTCTGACCACATACAAGACATGACCTAAATGTTATAGGAATGGATATGATCACATGGGTAGACCATAGGTGTCTACAAAAAAATCGTGCATCCCCACAAACACCATTTATAGTAACATAGACATTAATTAATTTCTATAGGAGAACATCTCTATGAAGTAGAGTTGTACCACACACTTTATGGACCCCTGACACATTATATAGAAATTTTCTAGAAACATACACATTTTGTATCCCTTCACATAGACTCATATTTTTTTATTGTGAGTAGCCTCTCAGAAGCAATTTTCCTTATACAACATGATGGTATCATTAGTAGTGTTTTTAAGATATGATGTAGAATAATTCTATCCAAACATTAATTTAGGTGATACATGATGACTGTATTAATTAGTAGGAATCATCAAATAGTGAACAGGGTTGTAACCCCCATGATCATAATGGGAAGTGGGTCTTCCATACTCCTTACACTGGTTTAATTTGAACCCCTATCAAACTAGGGAGTGGGTCCTCTACCTAAATAGTGGAACCCCCGGACAGAAAAATGAATATGTCCTCTACCAATTGAGAAGACCCCCCTGATGGACTATGGTGTGGGTTATCTACGTTCTAAGGTAACCACCCTTGCATCATATGATAGTGGTTCCCTATCTGTAGAGTGTAATCACATGAAGTACTAGGGAGTGAGTCCTCAATCTACTAAGTGGTACCCCCTAACTGACTTGTATGTGGGTCCCCTATCTATTGAGTGGTACCCCACTGATACATGTGGGCATGATTCTTTTAAATGGGGATTTTACTTCCACAACCATGGAATATAGTGGTGAGGTGTGGATCAACCATGCGATTACTTATATAGACACACAAGATCATTGGAATCATAGAAAGGCTTCGTAGAGCTTTTGGAAGATTCATCAACCAAGGATGAGATTTGATATTGTTATCCCCTTTTTCAATTTTTGGGTTTATTCCTATTAGAGTGTATATATGTGTTTTGGTCTTCATTTCACTCTTTTGTTGGGTTGATCTGTCTATATTCATCATGTCTTCTATTGTTCCCTCTTAACTTTTTGAGGTGTCCAAATGGGTATATATATAATCACCCATACATTGGATTTTATTACATGTTCCATGTATTATTCAGATTTATAAAATAGTTATAGATATTTTATAGGGGAATAGGGATACTCAGTTAAAAAGGCGTATAGTGGTCAGGGTTGGAGATCATGTTTTGTATTCTTCCAGCTATTTTCTATTCTAATTTTTATCAATTTGGGAATGTTTTTCTTGGTGGGAGAGTATTATTCCCTTTAAATATTATACTATAGTAGTAGAATCATTTATATTACCTAATGGTTATTATATTCATGATATTAACTTTATATACTACGGTATTTTATTTTTATTTCTCAGCACTTCTTCATGGGAATGATTATCTATGTGTGTGAATTCATTTTAGGAAATTGCCTCCCATTTAAGTTATGTGTTTTTTGGAACTTGATTATATCCCTTGGCTTATAGAGGAAGTATTATGGTTGTGATGGATTAATATTCCATTTTACTGGTGGGCCCTAGTGGGTGTACTCCATGCATCAAACATTAACAATTAATTTATTATTATCCACAATGTTTTAAAAATGAAAATTTCTCTAGATTTATTTTCATTATTAGTTTATCAAGTAAATGGATTGTATTTTCATTTATATAACTGTTGGGTCGGAGAATTGATGGCAAGAGGGGGGTGAATTGCCTTTTAAAAAAATAATTAACAATTTAAAATCAAAGTTAAAAGTGCAGCGGAAATAAAAGAGGCAAGACAAAAAACTTGATAACGGAGTTCGGCTTAAACTAAAGCCTACGTCTCCGCTCCCAACTCAACCGTTGAGAGATTTACTACCGCTTTCTTTTTAATGGTTTTAGCAAGAAACCCACTAGACTTTAAGGTAGTCTAGAACCTATTACAGCTTGCTTTTAATGGTTGAGCAAGAACCCACTAGCCTTCTTACAGGTGAAGGCTAGCTCACCTATGACTCAAGCCTTTTAAAGGGAAGGCTTGACTAACCTCTTCACACCTTGAAGGTGGTGTGAAAACCCAAATGAAAGGAAGATGAGAGAAAGAGGGGTTTGTAGGCACAAACCCAAATTGATGCTCAAAATAATAAAACAATGAAAAACCATAAGAGGAGAAGTCTTGGGCGCCAATGTATTGATTGGAGTTGATGAAGAGCGCTCCCAAGCTTCTATGGTGATGCTCCTTGGATGTGGAAATGGGTTGGAGCAAGTGGGGGTTCCTTGGAGGAATGCGCCGGAGGTTCGCCAAATGATTGAAAAATGTTCCCGTGGGCTACCGTGTGTTTCCGGGGCTTCCTAGTCCTTTATTTATAGAGGGGGAACCCTAATATGGCCTTTGGGGGTCTTCGGAGCCGTTGGAGAGGCCTTCGGAGCCGTTGGGAGTCAATTGGACAAGTCTGGTCAAAGACCAACGGCTAGTTTGACTGGCTCCACCGGCTGACCAGTGCTTGGCCACCGGTTGGCCGGTGCTTTGAAAAAGGAGGGGCCTTCTTCCCAGGCTCCACCGGCTGGCCGGTGAGGAGGCCACCGGTTGGCCGGTGAGGAGGCAGTAGTTGTCCCTTCTGTCTGGGTTCCACCGGCTGGCCGGTGATGGGACACCGGTTGGCCGGTGGTCTGGAAAGAGGGGATGCCTTCTGTCCAGGCACCACCGGCTGGCCGGTGGTCATCCACTGGTTGGCCGGTGGACTGAAATCAGTCCACTTTTAGTCCTTCTTGGCCCAATTCCTTGGCAACCTTTTTCCTATCAACAAAAACACTTAAAACAAGATTAGATAAATAAGAGAGTGATTGTGATCATGAAAATTAAACCACGAGGGGTACGAGAGGTACAACAATCTCCCCCTATTTTGATGATCACAATCACTAAAAACAAGCAATGTAAAAGATTGAAAAGAAAAGCATGAGAGAAAGATTTCTCCCCCAATCAACCAAGAATTTTTCCCCCTTTGTGATTATCAAAATAGCACGGGGCATAAAACTTGATTGAGGGAAAGGTTGAAAAACAAGATAGAGTTTTTAAACCAATTGAAATTTTTGAAATTTGAATTGAAAGTTTTGAATTGAAGTTTTGAATTGAAAGTTTTGAATTGAAAGTTTTGAATTGAAAGTTTTGAATGAAAATTTTGAATTGAAAGTTTTGAATTGAAAGTTTTGAATGAAAATTTTGAAAAGAAAGTTTTGAATTGAAAGTTTTGAATGAAAATTTTGAAAAGAAAGTTTTGAATTGATAGTTTTGAATAGATAGTTTTGAAAATAAAGCAAAAAGGCTTAAACGATCCTAACTCCCCCTAAATAAAAACAACAAATCACCGGGGAGAGGTTTTTGAAACCGAGACAAATTTTAGTCTGGTGAGACTCGCTAAAAGGGATTTTTCAATCCACACTTTTCTAGTGGTGGGTCTTCTCCTATGAAATTCATCGCTAAAAGAAATGGTTTTGGGCCTTCTATACCGGGCATTTTTGCAATCGCACTCATAAATTAAGTGCCCGAGTTTTTTACAATAGTTGCAAAATTTATATTGGGAGCTCCCCCTTACAAAAATAGTTGGAGCATGGGAAGAGGAAGCTTGCTTGGAATAGCCAAGCCCTTGGGTGGTTCTAGATATGCATTGGGAACCAAGTAATTTGGTCAAATTTTTTTCACCTTGAGTGAACTTAGCTAGGGATTCCCTTAAATCCTTGATTGTTAATTCCATAGAATCAACATCGGGAAGGTTTTGGATCTTGAGGGACAACTCCTCCTTCTCTTTGAGAAGTTGATCCTTTTCGGAAGAAAGTTTTTTGAAATTATTTTTTAAAGCAATAAATTTGGAAGAAAGTTCGTGAAAACCTTCCTCCAATTGATCTCTTGCATATTGGAGATCCTCATAAGATAAATGATTAAAAGAATTTGAAGAACTAGAGGATGAGGAGTCGGAAGAGGATACCTCATGAAATGCCATTAGGCATTTTTTACCGTTGTCACTTGAGGAGGAGGAGGAGGAGGATGTGGAGCTATCACTCCATGTGGCCTTGAATGCCTTCTTATTCTCCTTTTGCTTGGCCTTTTTCTTGTTGAGTGGACAATCGGGATTGTAATGGCCTTTCTTGCCACACCCGTAACATGTTACCTCGGGCTCGGATTTTTCGTTGGGTTGAGCCTTGCGGGATTTCTTCTTTTTGTGCTTCTTCATGAATTTGTGCATCTTGCGGGCAATATTCTCCATTTCTGAATCGCCGCTTGAAGAGGAAGACGATGAGGAGGAGGAGCTTTCTTCTTTTTGAACTTTGAAGGCGATGTTCTTTGGAACTTTGATCGGTTTGCCTTCCTTTTCAGCTTGCCTCCTCATGGTGATCTCGTAGGTCATGAGGGATCCGATGAGCTCTTCGACCGGCATGTTCTTGATGTCTTTTGCTTCTTGAATTGCCGTGACTTTTGGTGCCCATGAGCTTGGTAGGATCCAAAGGATCTTCTTGACCATCATCTCTGCAGACACATCATCACCAAGGGACTTTCTCCCATTGCAAACGTCAGTAAAACGAGTAAACATTTCAGTAATATTTTCAGATGGATGCATGGTAAAAGACTCAAAATCTTGACGATACATATCCAATCGAGTATCCTTGACTTTGTTGGTCCCCTCATGGGTAACCTCCAAAAGTTTCCAGATTTCATGAGATGAAGTTCATGTGGAAACTTGATTGAATTCATTACGATCAAGGCCGCAATGAAGAGCGTTCATGGCTTTTCCATCAAGCTCGAAATTTTTAATATCGTCTTGAGTCCATTTGGATTCATCGGGAGAAGAGAGAGAGTAACCATGCATGACAATTTTATAAATAGGATAACCTATACTTCTAAGAAAAGTGGTCATGCGGGTTTTCCAATAAGTATAGTCGGTTCCATCAAAAAATGGAGCACGACCCAAAGAATAGCCTTCAGGGGCGAAAGAATTTGAAGCCATCACAAAGGATATTGAATTTGAAACCGGTTAGGGTATTACTCAAATTTTGCCTCTAATACCAATTGTTGGGTCGGAGAAGTGATGGCAAGAGGGGGGTGAATTGCTTTTTAAAAAAATAATTAACAATTTAAAATCAAAGTTAAAAGTGCAGCGGAAATAAAAGAGGCAAGACACAAAACTTGATAACGGAGTTCGGATTAAACCAAAGCCTACGTCTCTGCTCCCAACTCAACCGTTGAGATATTTACTACCGCTTGCTTTTTAATGGTTTTAGCAAGAAACCCGCTAGACTTTAAGGTAGTCTAGAACCTATTACAGCTTGCTTTTAATGGTTGAGCAAGAACCCACTAGCCTTCTTACAGGTGAAGGCTAGCTCACCTATGACTCAAGCCTTTTAAAGGGAAGGCTTGACTAACCTCTTCACACCTTGAAGGTGGTGTGAAAACCCAAATGAAAGGAAGATGAGAGAAAGAGGGGTTTGTAGGCACAAACCCAAATTGATGCTCAAAATAATAAAACAATGAAAAATCGTAAGAGGAGAAGTCTTGGGCACCAATGGATTGATTGGAGTTGATGAAGAGCGCTCCCAAGCTTCTATGGTGATGCTCCTTGGATGTGGAAATGAGTTGGAGCAAGTGGGGGTTCCTTGGAGGAATGCGCCGGAGGTTCGCCAAATGATTGAAAAATGTTCCCGTGGGCTACCATGTGTTTCTGGGGCTTCCTAGTCCTTTATTTATAGAGGGGGAACCCTCATATGGCCTTTGGGGGTCTTCGGAGCCGTTGGAGAGGCCTTCGGAGCTGTTGGGAGTCAAGTGGACAAGTCTGGTCAAAGCCCAATGGCTAGTTTGACTGGCTCCACCGGCTAACCGGTGCTTGGCCACCGGTTGGCCGGTGCTTTGAAAAAGGAGGGGCCTTCTGCCCAGGCTCAACCGTCTGGCCAGTGAGGAGGCCACCGGTTGGCCGGTGAGGACGGTGATGGGACACCGGTTGGCCGGTGGTCTGGACAGAGGGGATGCCTTCTGTCCAGGCACCACCGGCTGGCCAGTGGTCATCCACCGGTTGGCCGGTGGACTGAAATCAGTCCACTTTCAGTCCTTCTTGGCCCAATTCCTTGGCAACCTTTTGCCTATCAACAAAAACACTTAAAACAAGATTAGATAAATAAGAGAGTGATTGTGATCATGAAAATTAAACCACGAGGGGTACGAGAGGTACAACAATAACTTTCCATATTGATTATCAATTACCTATTTATTAAAGTAATGTTATTTAAATAGAATGTGTGTTCATTTATGTACCTTACCATATCTATTATTCATTATATATTCATGATAGTAAAGTTATGTAAATCGAATCTGTATTATGTTATTTAGACTTTTATATTGATTATTCATTATCTAATAATGATATTCATGTTATTGATTAAATGAAATGTGTCTTTATAAATTTTCATTTCCATATTGATTATAGCATATTGAATATTATTTATTTACTCATGATAGTTTGAGTTCTACATAACCCTTATTGAGCATTGGAGATCGCTATTTTTTTGTTTCCTTTCCTAGGAATCCAGGAATTGTACTATGCATGATATGAAAGACAATGAAAGAGGTAATAAAAATATTATAGAGAAAAAAATTTGTATAATTTTCATACTAAAATGTAATATGGAAATCATATATGTATCTAGATTACCAAGACTACTAAACTATTTGGTCCTTCTTGATGTGATTCCTTTTTTCTAATGCCAATTTAATAAAGCTTAAATGCCATTGGTAAGTAGGGTTCAGGATTAATACATAAATAATTTGATCAAAAAACTTCCAGATGTAAATGACATGTTAGATATGTATTAAAATATTTCTCTTTGAATTTTACAGTTTTTATCAATGTTATTATAGTCTTTGTAATGAATTTTTATAAATATTTAAATTACTAATATTTTAAAATAATTAATATTTATTATATGATTTAAAAATAAAAAAATTTATATTCAACCAAGTGAATTGGATATATATTGTAATATCAACCATGGTCTATTTATGGAAAATTTTGTTACTTATAATAACTTTATTGACCCTCACTATGTAAAAAACTTGTTGTGATGTTATGGTTGAAAAGTGTTAAAGAAGTGTTACAACCAAAATATATGGGTAACAATGTGGTAAAATGTGTATAGTTTTTATGGAATTAAGGAAATTAAACACTTGTCATTTTAGGATTGAAATTGAGTTTATTAATGCACAATTAATGGAATTTTAAATTTTTTTAATTTGAGATTAATAAAATTAATTTCATGATATATTTTGTTTTAAATTTTTATAAATCATATATTTATCTTAATTTTATATGAATTAATGATTCTATATTTATTCAATTACTAAAACAGAGAATAAGAGACCCTAAAAATATTAATTGAAATACTATTTCAGTTACTTATTATGTTAAATGAATTTTAAATATTAATATTACATAATATTGTTGTGAATAATTATTATATTGTAATCGATGGTTTTTCATTATGTATTTCATGTCAAATTAAGTGAATAGTGTTAAAATTGGTAATAATAAAATTTTAGGAGAATATTATTTTTTAAAAAATTATTTAAAAATCATAAAAATATTGAAATAAGACAAGGTGGTAATGAAATGTTTTAAAATATCATATATTTACAATTTTGGTCTTATTTTCAACTTATATGTAAAAATTAAAAACCATTATTATTAAAAATGGTTTTACCATAGTCAAAATTAAATTTTGTTAAATAATGGTTAATCAAATTGATATGGTTTAGAATTACACAAAACAGTGTATAAATTATATTGTATGATGGTATTACAGCCCTATCTTACCTTATATTTTAATTCTTGTCCATTTAAATTAATTCTACTTGAAAATGAATTTATATTAATTTATTATTTTTAGAAACATCAAAAGTTACATGTATCTTAATTATAGAAGGGATCATCATCAATAATTTCATTTCACCACATTAAGCCTTATATATCAACCTAAATCTATCTTTTTTCCCTATAAAAATACATATCTATATTCTATAATTTTTTCTTTGCAAATATACCAAATGTAGAGCCCATTAAATAATATTTATAAGATTCTTTTTTAAGAAGAGGTAATTTCCTTAACTGGTTACTTTTTTTTCTAATCATCTTTACATGCTATAAATATATGGTATTTATCATAAAGTAATAAAATAGGTATACTAAATATTATTATATTTTATTATTATATTTAAAACACTATTATACACAATTTGTTTCATCATATGGTATGTGATGGTATCAGTCATGCATTAGTAAAGCTTATGGTCTCCACGCATCGATAAATTTCATTTCTCCCAACAATATTTTACAGATGTGTATTATGATGGTTTAATGTTTTTATATGATACTAATGATGTAATTACAACTCAATAATTATCAGATTATTTCTACCTTATTACCATCCCAACCATTGGGAAATGATAACACCATTCATGTGTACGTTTGGACTGCCAGCTCCATGAAGTGATGTGATTCATTTTTAATTCATATTTTTTTTATTATAATAGGGATGAATTTGATGAATATATTATATATATGACATAAATATTATTATTTAATATTTAATTATAATGTAATTTTATTTCATTCCCTCCTTTGAAAAATAAATACAACATTCATGTGTATGTATGACATTCCGTCTCCCTGAATAGTGTAATTCATTTTTCAATCTCTACTTTTTATGAATGATTATAAAAATATACATAAATAATATATAAATGATTTTTTATAACATAATTAAAATTATATAAATGATGGAACCATGATAAATTTATAGGGACACGGACAATCGAACCAAAATATGCTTCTAGAACGAAGAAGTTATCCCCAAGAACTGTGATTTTAATAAACAAAATTTAATAAATGAGTGATAATATGACATAAAGAAATCATAAATGATATGATATATTTTAATATATGTTATTATAAATATATAATAAATAAATATTTATTATACATGAGTTTTGAACAAGAATGAGGAATGGTGATACTCAGGGTAACAGATTTTCATCTCACTTCTATTTAAGCGGGGCGCACGCCATATTCGGCTATTATTTCTATTGTGTGGTGGATATACCAACCATGAATATATTTCATGAATCTTATGAATAAAATATGATATAAAAATAAATATATAAGGTTATTTCATTTAAGGTTCTTATGATTAAAAAATTCTTGAAGATGTCAGGTATTTTTTTCAAAATGCTACAAAAATTCTTGATTCATTAGGTTTAAGTCTCTTATGGGGAATTAATTTCATTCATATTTTTTAATTAAAATAGTTTCATGAATGTTTTTACTATTTTAAAATGTTTTCAATGTAATTATTATACATTTATTACTTGTTAATTTTTTTTAAAGTATTTTTTGTTTTTGTTTTTTGAACGAGCTATGTTTTCACATTATGAATGGGATGTTTTCTGACTTATATAGAATGAATGAATTTAACCACAAGAATTAATAATATTTTATTTTAATATTAATTTAAAATTGTAATAGGTAATTATAAAATAAGAATTTTTCTTTAGTAATGTGATGTGTTTCTTCATAGAAGTATTTTCGAAAGGGAATGTTTATTTTCCTCAATAATTATTCCAAATGATCTGTCACAATTTTATTGCATCTATGAATACATCCATTTATGTAAAAAAAGATTTATTGTGGATATTATACAAGGATACAAAATTTATTATTTCTTTTAATTTTATTTTTTGAAATGATTAATTTTTTTGATACCCGATTATTTTCTATCATTTATGTTATAGTGAAGTCATTATGAAACACACATTTTTTCATGTGTTCTGATATGATGAATTTTATTACGATCAGATGACACTCATATGAATGATTTTCATTATATAGTGGGTGAGACCTCTATATAATTAATATTAATTGGGTAAATGATTATATAACATGATATGGTTTAGGGAAACATGTCGATGTGCTTGATCCGATATTAGAATCAAGTTGAAGTACATGATTTGTTATTGGAAACAATTCAATGTTCATGATCTGTTATGGGAAGCAAGTCAATATTCATAATAAAAAATAAGAAACCTTTATTGATAAATTATATGATGGTCTTGGTAGTTTAACTTATCATATGAAATGGTTTCTGTACTTATGATTTTTCCACACAGTTCTATCACATTAAATTATTATTCATGATTGAGTTATGATGAGATGTTGTTCTTATGATTAATTTCTTTTGAAATGTTTGTTTCTTATCTTATAACATTGTTTTTTTATATTTTTGTGATTTGGGATAATGTTTTTTATTGTAGGGTCATGATCTTTTACCAATATTTATATTAAATTCCATCATATGATAACTGATTTTTATCGTCATTGATTACATTTTATATAAATCCAAGAACTCTATTTTATTTCTTCCTTTTACCAAGGATAGGGAGAAATTTTTTTGAAGGGTATTGTAATGAAAATTTATATAGGGAATGATATTTCTGGGAGATATTTTATATCATTCATAATATATGAATATTTTGTATCTAATATTCGAACACTCTAAACCTTTATAGTAATAGAGTGGACCATATTTCTATGTATTGAATATTCATCTACATATATATAATATTTTTGTATGAAAATATCAAAAGGCTATAAATATACTATTAATGTTTTGGGAGTGGACCTAGACTATAGAATTTGGAGTATAACCAATCCACATTTATTGTCTTGGTAGTGAGACTTGAGTACTAAGGAAATTAATATATATGATAATGTGTAGGAAAGAAAATTTCATATAAAAGTGTTATTAACTCATGGATTATGTTATATAATTAATTTGTGCTTAATTTATTATTAATTTTCATTATTTATCCCATAACCCACATTTAAGATTTATTATACATAGGGTATGGTTATCAAATGGTAGTATCTTGTTCTCATACAATTATGATTATATTATTATTTAGGGGTCATTTATGTCTCCCTATTTTACCCTTACTAAGAATCTAATATCACACTTTATTATGTTTCCTTTCTACATGTTGTGAATAAAAATTTTAAATATGGTATTTCTGTCAACAATAATATTTGTGATGATCTTTTTGTGAGATTCTAAAGATATTTCTTAAAATTAGAATAATATGTATATAGACTCCAAATAATATAAACCCTAATAGTGTCACAGTTTGTAATTGATAAATTAAATTAATATTCATATATTGATATGTAATATCTATGTACGAAAATTTTGGGTCACTAAATATTGTATTACATTATTGGTTTCACTAGCTTTTAGAGAATACTATTAGAGATCTCTAGTGAAAATCCAATGGATATGTCAATGAATAGATTAATATAATAATGATTTTTTTAAGGAGTGAATTGTGTGGATTTTATTTAAACATGTCGGTGTTGATAAAATACAAGTGGATATGGTTTTGGAAAAAAATTCCTCTAAGGGTAATAACACCAAAAATATTTGTTTTAGTGCACCTCATCCATTATTCTAGTGTAATGTTTATGTTCCAATATTGGGAAACTTGTTTGACTCCCATGGGAGTTATTCAACGGTTAATTCACATTATCATTATGAAACATTATGATTTATTTTAATTGGCGATGATCATTGATGACCTAGGATAATCTTAATGTTTCATATATTGAAAATAACATATCATTATTTATGTATTCTATTTTTTTTCATTATCACTCAATATAATTATTTTTTCTCACACAATGCCTTTCGATTTTAGGATGTTTCTGGAAAATGAATATTTTTTTTTAATTCTATATGTGATATATAAGGGAATGATATTACTTAAGATGAACCAAATCATATGGGAGATGAAAAATTAAACCATGTGATTATGAATAGTAATTTATCCCATTATATGATTTACAATATCATTATGGAGATTTTCAGTAAACACCTTTTATAAGAAGAAGTAGTTTTATAAAAACATTGGTGAATGGAAATTAAACATCCAACATGTCATCAATGTGGGAAGAAGAAGTCAATAGAGTTTCTTAGAGTAATGTGAATATTTTTTTTATTTAGAAAAATTTTGTAGAGTAACAAATTGATGTGGAAAAATTAGAATTTTGATAAAGGGATATGAATTTCATCCTAAGGTATAATTTATATTTCAGTATCTTATATATTGGGAGAATTTTAATTAAACAATCAATTTACCCAATCCTGGTGTTGACCCAAAGACTATAGAATGATATATGATATTATAATCATTTATGTAATGGGGTTAAAGAGTTTATGTGTAGGGATTTTGTAATTATTTTATATAAGTGTTGTATACATGATATTATAGATATAAAAATTATGAAACATCTAAATATTGTTCTGTAATAGTTGTCCTTAATTATTATAAAAAAATTGTTGAATGGTACTAAAAAACAATAAAAATGATCTAGTATATAAATATACAGTTGAAATTGATGAAGTACATGAGATAGTATTTTCAAACATTTAATGTTTTAGTGATTTAATAATAATGTGATTTTGATCTACTCTAATGATGTTTTTTGATTTTATTTATTTATGGAATATATTCAATAGTCTTTGATTTTATTTGGGAAAAATGATTGTTTTAATTTTTGGATAATATATTTCTTCATGTGTCGTTATCTTTAGTGTTCTGGATATCATTATAGAATTATATTTTTAGGATGATCATATGTCAATGGAATATAAATCCCATTCATGGTTTTATGCAATGGTATTTTGTGGTGATTAATGATATTTTTGGAAATGTTGGACTAGGTTGAGGTATATATATCCATTTGGATTAACATGTGATTTCCGATGAAATATTATTTAAGATGAATTAAATTAATTTTTCAAGACATATGGTAAATTGAATTATATTTCCATTGAGAATAAAAAATTCTATAATGATGAAATAATTTACTTATGGGACAATTTTATTTGAAATTTGGATTTGTAGTTTAATATAAATGTTTATTAATTTATGGATTTATTTTACCATATACTCAATATTTTTTGTTATGTATAATGTATAAAGGTATGTGGAATATCATTATATCATTTTCATGGAATCATTTTTTCGATTAGAAGAGAATTTTGGTGATTTATACCTGAAACATTCTTATTGATTGCTTATCTTCTGAATCAACAAATTAATTTGTGGAGGAAATTGATTAAAAGATGAAATTATACATGTAAAGTATGTGTTATTTTTTATGATAGTTGTATAGATGGTAAATTAATTATTTAACACTAGGAAATGTATCGTGAAAATATTTTCCCTATTACCTTCATTTTTGACCAATTGATTTTCCTTTTCACACCACTTTTCTTTACAGTTTTGGGGATGTTAACATTCTCATGAACATTAAATTTATCGTGATCAATGATATAAATCACTCTCCATTATTATTTAGATATTAAATTTACTCCCTTTTAATATTCTTACATCTTATTAATATTATTTTATTTGAATAACTAGTTGTGTTTTATTCTATATGCCATCATATTGACCATTTTCTATTTTGAAGAGGATTTTTTAATAACCCTTTTTACAAATTAGGTTTTCAAAAAATGAATTTTTAAATATCAAACCCATGGTTATTCAACACAAGTTTAAAATTTGAAGATGGAATTTATTGATGTTGGGAGAATTTAACAAAACAATATTATAAAATAAAACAATGTTCAATAGTATAAACAACACACAACACCAAACATAAATGAACCATGAAGTATTATTATTTTATAACGTTATAACATTTCTATTTAATTTTTTGTTATTAATTAATGTAATAAAATTATGAAATATATATAATGTTGGTAATAAATTAAAATTAAGTGATATATTAATAAGAAGTAAGAAATCATTTTTTCGAGAGTCATTTTATAATTTATTATATGATTTCATTAAAACTGTTTTTATTGAGAAAATATTGTAATTAGTTTTTTGAAATATTACAACAATTATTTGAATAAAATAATTTCATTTTTTAAATCATAGTATAAAAAAAATACTAGAGGGATTTTTTTATTCTTATAATAATATTGATTTTCTAGTGAATTGTTAAAACAATCATTTTTATTAAAAACCATATTTTTGATTCAATCATAAAAAAGTCCCTTTTAATTTTAAAATTGATTCAAAGTATCATTTTTCATAATATATTATTTATTATCCAATTAATTTCATTGTAATAATTTTTATATTTTAATTCGTTATGAAGGAATTTTTATTCTTAAGAGGCCATTTTTTGAAACAATAAATCTTTTTATTTAATTTTTCAATTTTATTTTAAAAGAATTTATACCTCTTATAAAAATATTGTCTAAAAAATTAATTCCACGTTTTTGATGAGGAGGTTCATATTTTGTATATAGGTCCCTCTAATTTTCTATCATTATGGATAGTAACTTTAGTATATATTTTTCCCATCGATAAGGGTAAAGTAGTTAATTAATGTAAAAATAATATGATAATGAATAAAATGACCTAAACACTTATTTTATTAATTTTATAAGTGTGTTTTTACAATGTCCATAAATGTTTAAAAATGTGGAAATTTTTACCATTTACTTTTGAATGTAACATTTATATTAATTTATTTAAATATAATGTATAAAATTCAACTCTCTTGTTTTTAATATTTAAAATATTTTCTGACAAGGATAAAAAAATATGTCCAGTTATATATTTTTATTTTATATATAAATAATTTTTTAAACATGTTAATTTATTTTATATTTTTAGTGATGAAATAATTACATTAAATTTTTACATAACAAAGACATTGTGCTTGTGAAAGCTATAAAAATATCAATTAAATGAGTTTAATATTTATAAAATGAATTTTTTTGGTGATTTATTGTGTCCCATGAAATTTATAGAACAATATATCATATTAGGAATTTTAGAAAATTTTATATTCTAATTTCATTACTATCATATTTTTTTCAAAGTCATATTATGTGAATTGTCCTTAAAATGAAGTTAATAAAAAAATTAAATATATATTCATAAATTACTTTAAAATTATTAAAATAATAAAATATGAAATTGAATATGATGAATGGCCTAAAATTACTTCACATGTTCATTTAGGAACCAATTTCCCATGTATATGTATATATATATATAATCATATAATATTTAAAAATTAATTAAATGGTTTAGGATAAAATTGGTCAACCAAGAGGTTAAACCAAATGAAATGGTTGACAATTTTATATAGACATATTTATAATTGATTTTATGGATATATTAAAATCCTATATCCTTATCTTTTAATAAATGTAATTTTTTAAAAAAATTATGTTATTTGGAAAAATATTATATTTTAATATTTAATTTATTTTAAAAAATGACATTAATGATATTTTAATGAATAATGATTTATTATTTTATTTTAAATTCATAAAAATATTATATTGATCAATTTTAATGGGATACGGTTTAAAATTTCAACCATCTTCCATTTATTAGTCTCTTATTATTTTAATGTATCATTTTTAACCCTCAAAAAAATATAATGATATTATGGTGCTTTTCAAAATAGTTAGTGATGGATTAAAAATAGTCAAGGGTGAAATAATTTACAAAACAAAAGAAATTATTTTATAATAGGATTTATAATATTAATAATTCTTTATTGAAAATATATCAATTTGGATCCACTTCAACCTAAAAATTAATTTATGTTAATTTAATACATTTTGTATTTCTATGAGTGTCCCTCCCGTTACTTCTAAATGACACATCCTTTTATTAATTTTATAAAAAAAATCAGCCTTAAATCCCAGAATATAAATATCCTAATATAATTTATGATTCAATAAAGACACCATAGTGCTTAGGGTCTTACCAAAATATCGTACATTCAATGATTAGGGTGTAATCCAACGGTGGATTCCCAACAGATGTATAATAATTAACTAAATAAAATAAATTTATTTCTTTTTATACCTACTATTAATCTATGGTTATAAAATAAGATTAAATTTTTAATTCTTGATAAAATTGAATGTCATTATGATTATGTTACAACTATTAACCACCCTCATTTATGTCACATGGGATGTGAAAAGTATACCTCTTGCGTATGTGTGGACTACCACCTCCCTGTAGTGATATAATTCATTTTCCATCACCATCATTGACATATATTTATTACGATGAGTATAATGTTTATATATTATATTAAGGATATAAGTATTATTGTTTAATTATAATATCATATTTACCATCTTACTTTTTAATCAACTGGAAAACGATAATGCCGCTTGTGTACAGGTGTGGACTACCACCTCCGTGAAGCGATGAGATATGATTTCCATTTCCATTCAAATTATATTGAAATAAGGTTATATATAATAAAAAAATTATATATGTATATATATATATTATGATAATTAGTCTATAAAAATTAATTATTATTTACCTATCATTCATTCAATCATATAAAAATTTAAAACATCATTCATGAATAAATACGACATATCATCTCCACTAATGGTGTATTCCAATTTTCTATAACTATCCATTATGGATGCATATGTACATATAAAATGTATATATATGATATTTATATCATAACTGACATTCCTAATATAATGGGACCAAAATAAAAATCCATGTATTATAACAATTGAACCAAAATTCTAATAAAAAACACAACACTTAACTCCCAAAAATGATGATTTTAAAAAGTAATAACTTATAAATTGGTGTTAAATTATAATTAGTGGAACATATACGTCACTATATTTATGTAAATGACCCTATTATAGAATTATAATTAATTTAAAATTATTTTAATTTCTTTAGAGAACCATTGAAGCATGTTAAACATGAGGTAAGATATTTCTAGTCTCACATAATGTTTTGAGAGACATATGCCATATTCACCACTCATTTCTTTTGTTTGATGTACATACTTTACATTTTAAATTTTATATCAAGAATTTGATTCTATTAATGATATTCATTTTTTTAATTTAATTTATGAATTCATGGGGCTTAAGATATAATATTTACCAATGATATATGGGTTTTATGTAATAATATCATTATTTATCATGATTTTATATTATTATGTGTTTGGATAATGCATTTTCATGATATAACTATCAATAATCTTAATAATTTCAGTCTCCAATGGTTATTTGTTCAGATTATTATTTTTTAAATATTTTATTCACTTTATAAATTCAATATACTGATAGGACGTTTTTAAGGAAATAATACATTATTTTTACATTTGGTCAAAAAACCTTTTCTTCTTTGTCTATGATTTTTTATAAATGTTTATAAACTTTTTATATTACCATATATTTTTAAAATTAATTTTTAACCCTATTTCTTTTTTAAATATTCTAATTATTATATTTTGTAAATTTTCCAAATTATGAACTCTTTGCATTCTTTTAAAAATGTGTAAAATGAATGATTATTTTAACTTATATGACATGAAAATAGTTTTATTCCATCATGACCACTAAATCCATTAAATAATCCATTATAATTTTCCATGGTTATTTTTAAGTAACTTTTTAATATTTTGGTTATTTTGAGATTTTAAATAATAAATTTCAAAGTGAAAAGTGTACATTCCACAATAAATGTTCCATGGTACCATTTAAAGGAGTTCGTCCATTATAATGAATTATTTTGAGGTTAGATAAGTTTTACTCAGGTTGTAATAAAAATATACAATCCTCATTCTTTCAATGGGATGTTTATGATTATGATGAATGTCATTTTACGAGACATGTTTATTTTCCATCGAATATAGTATGATGAAATCATCATTTGTTTATAAAACCCATTTATTTTCAATAGGTTGTGATATGTGGAACTATTTATGAATTTATTCCCTTTTATTGGATAAATGATGATCATTGCTTTATGATCTTGTTGAATACATATATTTTATTTTCATTCTGTGATAAGTGGAAATGAAATTATATATCCCTCAAATTAATTAATAAAGATGGAAGTCTCATGAGATAATAAGGACAAGAATGGGGTGTGATCCTAATATATTGAGGGTCTATTTCCACTATGATTGTCTTGGGAGGGATACATTACTATGAAATAGTATGTGAACTTGATCCACTATGACGATTTTGGTAATGAACCCTTACTACACAATGGAATGTGAACCCAATCCACTCTGATAGTATTGGGAATGAAAATTGAGTATTGAATGGGGTGTAATCATAATATACATTTATAATAATTAGTTTAAACCACAACTATAGGAATGAGAAGTGAACCAAATCAACTATTATAGTCTTCGATGTGAGCTTGGACTACTAAAGAAATTAAATTTTTTCTTACGTGAATTCCAAAACATATGTCATGCATGTGAGCAATACTGGGTATCTAATATCACCCTTTATTTTGATTCCATTATCTTGGATATAATGAATATTTTTTATCAGGTAATTTATATGAAGATTGATTTCTATTAAGATCATTATTGGAGATATTTATGATCACATGCGAAATAATATGATTTTTTATCTAGTCTCCATTAACATTATATCCTTGTGATACTTTCACGTGTAATTGTGAAATTTAATGAATATTCACCCATTAGGTTACAACATATATTTGGTATGGTTGACTATATTTTTTTATTAATAAATAAATCATTAGGTATTTTCTCAATTTTATGCTCATGAGTGAAGAGAAGAGGATAAAATTGGAGTAGTGTGTTATATCTTATTGGAAGATAAATTTGTTCTTCATTTATTATGTTATTTGTGTAAACCTAGAGGGTCTATATTACTGCATGAGATTATTAATGAAAATTAGTTAATTAAATATTTTTGTTGAATAAATACAGAATCATTTCATTATTTTTGGAATATCCTTGTTTGGGAGAACCATGTAATTTTCATTTATCTATTTCTTTAATTCTGTACATCAAGTTATAAGAGATCATATTCCAAAGAAGTAGGGAACATGTTTTTTTGGTGATCTTAAATTAAATAAATATATAAATTAATTCCCCCTAGAAAAAGGTTATCAATATTAATTGGATCATATAAGTTTTATTAGATATAATGGTTCTTGGGGAATTGCCTCTTTATTGATAGTCTTTTATGTAGTAGTTTCTCAAATATAAATTCAAATTTTTGAAAAAAAAACTTTTAGTTATCTAAATATATGATGAAATTTTATTTTCAATCATTGGGAATAGTTTTATTCAAATCATACTCAAATGGTATTTTGAATGTTATTAATAGTGATGAATTATTATAGAGTAGATAATGGAGATTAAAACTAATGAAAAATGAATCTATGAATTAACAGAAGAAATATCAAATTATATTTAGTTGAATTTTATTTTTCAAAATTACTTATTTAATATGTGGTAAGGCATCAAAAAATTTATGAATTTTATATAATAGTATATAAACCTATAATACTTGTATATCGAAAGAATTATAGGCATTTTATAATGCACCCAAATGAGTATATTGATTCATTCATTGATGAGATAAACATCATTATTGCTAATATGGATGGATTATAATAAAATATAAATGATATCTAAATAATGAATTGGATCATTAGAAAATTAAAACCATGTTTAAAATCAATATTAATAGACCTCGAAAACCCGAAGGAGATTACATTGTATAGTTTTCACAGCACTCATGTTTAAAATGAGGTGAGGATCAATAGAAAAGAAAACATGAAAAATGATATTTCATAATAAGTAGAGTGAGGCTGATGAATAACATCATGATATTGGATGATCTTGAGAATAAGGATATTGATGGAATTGTTTCACCTCCTTCCATTTGAACCAAATTGGGGAAAAATTAAATTGAAAACTAAAATTTTGATGATTTTTCCATCAAAAATTTGACCATATCACAAGATGATGTCAAAAGAAATTGTATAATTATGTTGAAGAGGAATAACAAATGAAAATAATTTTTAAGGGTTAAAAATCAATAAAATAGCAAATGAGAAAATATTTAAGGAGAAATAATTTTCTTACTATGAATATTACATCTCAACAGAGATAGAAGTAAAATATTTTTTTTACTAAAAACACTTTAGAAAGGAATTACTTTTTATATGTTCTAGGTATCCCAAAATCGGATGATTTTGATGATGAATGTGATAATTTATAGGTAAGAGTTTACCACATGGATGAACTAGATGTTATATTTTATGATCATAATGTTTGTAGGGGAAAACAATAAATCCAATGGATTGGTGTGTTAATCAATGATTTTAATGAACCATAAAAAAGAAAAGAAGTATGAGTTGAAAGATGATGTTGAGTGACATAAATATTTAAATACAAGGATGTTGGGAAAATAATTCTATATTAAGTTAATATTCAATGAATATGATCAAATCAATGATGGGTTGACTAATTCTGGGAAAGATCTTGTCAAAATAATTGAGGAACTAAAAGAATAATTAATGATGATGAAATATTATATTTACCATAACAAAATACATGAAACCCCAAAAATGTAATTTTTATTCTCAATTACACAAACCATTAATGATTCTATAGAGGGTGTAATATATCTGCCTTAATTATTGAAAGTGATTTTTTTTCAGAAGTATCTAAAGACAAATGAAAAATTCAGATTCCAGAATTTTACTAAATTAAAATTCCATAAAAAGTTATTTTCAAAATGAAGAAATTATTTTTATTGAGCCCTCTGGAAGATTGTTGATTTCATGTCTATGATTGATGTTTTAATAATCACAAATCATCATATACCATTAATGCTTAATCTGGTTTGATTTCTCATAAACTTAATTACAATCTGTTAATGAATCTGTTATCATGTTTTTGTCTATGCTTATTGACTTACAAAGTATTTTGGAAGTCTTCTGGATTCAACAGACATCGGAAGCACCGATCCAATATCAACAGACATCGGAAGCACTGATCCAATATCAACAGACATCGGAAGCACCAATTCAATATCAACAGACATCGGAAGCACCGATTCAATATCAACAGACATCGGAAGCGCCAATCCAATATCAACAGACATCGGAAGCACCGATTCAATATCAACAGAAATCGGAAGCACCGATCCAATATCAAAGGACAACGGTCGCACCGATCAGATATCAGAAGGCAAATGACTCACCGATGCAAATGACTCACCGATGCAAATGACTCACCGATGCAAATGACTCACCGATGCAAATGACTCACCAATGCTGATCAATATGAGTCACCGATCAAATGACTCACTGATGCTGATCAAAATGAGCCACCGATCAAATGACTCACCGATGTTGATCAAACTGACTCACCGATCAGATGACAGACCGATGCTGATCAGTCTGATTCACCGATGCTGATCTATCTGAGTCACCGATCATTACTCACTAATGCTGATGACCTACCGATCACTTGAACTAATCGATAGTCATAAACAACTGTTTGAATTTCTTTATCTTTATCTTTATTTAATCTAACCAATGGTCATATTAGGTATATTTTAATGCTCTGTCAATTAATTAATAAAGGTTGTCGGATGTCAGGAAACCGTACCTCGTACCTGCGGAAAGGAAACTTTTTCTGTCTTCCGAAGCACGTGACATAAATACAAGAAGACTCTGCTGCCGAGAAAAAAAGCGTATAGAAGAAAACAATTGACAGAAGAACACAAGAAGAACATAGAGGAAAGAAAGAGGAGGAAGAACCAAGCAGAACAGAACCTCATACATAATCAAGCCTACTCAAGAAGATTTCTGTGCATACAAAAGAACATTGAAGAACTTCATCGACTACATCTCACTGCCTTTGAACCTGAAGCATACGACACTCTTCTTCTCAAACAAAAACGAGAAGAGGATTCAGAATAAATTCTGACCAAATACAAAAGAGTCCAGAGCTACACTGAAATCACCAGAGCCATTTCTAAACTCTACATATCTGCTCTGTGATACATTTGTTTTACATTTTGAGCAGTGTGTGTTATATGTTGTATTAAACACACACACTGACTCCTGTACTTTCACTGGAGGATCTGTAAATCCTCAGCAAACCTTTTTACACTTCATTTCCCACTGTGGATAGTGGTAGAGGTCGTGTGAGACCTGGACAGCTCTAAGCTGTTGTTTGTTTTCCCACGCAGAACTGTGGTAGAGGTCTTGTGACCTGGACAGTGTGTTCACTGTTGTTAACCCCGATCCAGGGTGTGGATCATTTTTATATAAACTTTTGAGAGGACTAAGTCTCGGTTTGAGACTGAACCTCTTGGTTAATTCTCTGTGTTTGTAGCTACATACTATATCCATACTATACATATTTATTTCATATTCCACTGCTATTACTTTGAAATATAATTTATTTTCAAATCTACTTTGATAGTTAAACTCGCAAGTGTTTATATTTATTATAAACTAGTAAGTTAGTTTCAAAAGTTAATTTAATCATAATATTAAGTTAACTGAGAACTAATCAATCTTTGAGAAACTAATTGAACCTTTATAATCTGTATAAATTCACTACAGTTTAATCTGTTTTTGAAATAGGGGGATTTTAATAAACATTGTTTTTAACAGAAAATTTTAATTGGAACTCAATTCACCCCCCCTCTTGAGTATCCACTCCGACCAACATTTGGTATCAGAGGATTGAAAAATATTTTCTAAAGTACTCTGTTTTTCAACTGTGATTTTAGTTGTATTTTAAAGTTCTTAAAATTTCTGTTATTTCTAAATTTTTATCTCTTTAAAATTATTTTTGTGATATCATGGATAATAGACTTGAGGGTGCTGCTACTAACCAGCCACCTTTCTTTAATGGAAACAACTATGCTCAGTGGAAGCTAAAAATGAAAATTCACTTAGAAAGTATGAGCTTTGATATTTGGACTGCCATTGAAGCTAAATACAAAATTCCCAGCACTGATAGATCTACTTGGGATGAACCTACAAAGACTGCTTACAATAATAATTGTAAAGCTATGAATGCCTTGTACTGTGCTCTAGGATATGAGTAATTTAATAGAATTTCTGCATGTAAAACTGCATATGAAATTTGGGATACCTTAGTTGTTTCTCATGAAGGAACAACTAATGTTAAGGAGATGAGATTGAATACCTATACTATTAAGTATGATAATTTTAAGATGAAGCCTGATGAACCCATTTCTGATATGTATCTCAGGTTCAATGAAATTGTCAACACAATGACTTATCTGGGAAAGTATGTTCTAGCAAAGGAACAAATCATGAGAATTTTGAGATGTCTACCTGAAATATGGAGAGGAACCTCTGTCTCTATTAGAGAATCATGTGACATTGGAGAACTGCCAGTCAAGGAACTAATTGGTAAGTTGATGATGTATGAAGAAGAACTCAAAGTAAACAAAGAAGAAGATGATGAACCTAAAAGGAAGTCTATTGCCTTCAAGACTACAACCTCAAAGAATAAGGATAAGGAAAAGCCTCAAGCTATCAATGAAAGTTCAAGCAGTGAGGAAAGTGAGAATGATTCTGACAGTGATGCTGAGATGGCTCACATTTCTAGAAGATTTAAGAAATTCTATAGGAAGAAGAAGTTTTTCAGAAAGTAAAACTACAAAGGCAAGTATGATAACAAAGGACACTGGAAAAAGGATTGGAAGAAGTCTGATAAATCAGATGAAGTTGTCTGTTATGAATGTAAAAGAAAAGGACACATAAAAGCAGACTGTCCAAAGATGAAATACAGAAAGAAGTATTAATACAAGGATAACAAGTACAAGAAAGCCATGAAGGCTACTTGGAGTGCTTCAGAAGACAGCACAAGTGAAGCTGAATCTTCAGACTCTGAAAGGAATCGAGCCAACATGTGTTTCATGACAAACACTTCTGAGGTAACATCAGAAACTCCTGCTTCAAATTCATATTATTCTGGAGATGATTCTGAATGTGATAACATGTCTAAATCTGAACTATTTGAATATTGTGATATGCTTGAAGAAACCTGTAATGAGCTTAAAGATAAATATAAAGGTTTAAAGAAACAGTATTCTTTAAGTGTTAAGCATAAATCTGATCTGGATATAGAAGTAGAAAAGAATGCTCAGTTGCTTAAAGAGAATACTGAACTAAAATTGTCTAATGATCAAATCAGAAAAGACTTATAGAAGTTCACAAATGGCAAGAATACTCTAACACAAATTCTAGGAAAGCAAGTTTCACCTAGATATACTACTGGTATAGGATACCAACCTGGACAAAGAAAAGTTTCCAAAACTAGATTCATTCCTAAATCTGGACAGAAGATAGTTAATTCTGGAACTTCATATGACTCAACCAGTTATATTCATAGTTATGGATCTAATAAGGTTCATCTTTCAAAGAATTTTAATTCTACAAATTATATGAGACCCATTAGACAAATATGGGTACCTAAAGTATCATTGGCTAACATGTCTGGACCCAAGAAGATCTGGGTACCAAAATCATCTTCCATCTAAATCTGTTTTGTAGGAGACCTGCTTGAAGAGCTGTCACAAGAAGATATGGTACTTAGACAGTGGATGTTCAAGACATATTTCAGGAGACTTTTCATGTTTCAAGAGCTTAGTAAAAGTTGATGTAGGCTTTGTCACTTTTGGTGATAATTCAAAAGGAAAAATCATCAGCTTAGGCCAGATTGGTAACACTGATTCAATCTTGATTTCTGAAGTTTTATTTGTCGATGGACTTAAATATAACTTGTTAAGAATTTCTCAGTTGTGTGATGATGGTTTTTATGTGAAATTTAAAAATGATTCTTGCAATGTTTTTAACTCTAAAAATGTTTTAGTATTTTTCTGCTTTAAGAAATGAAAATGTTTATGCTGTTGATTTAGATTCTTTAGCTAAGCAGAATATTCCTTGTTTAAATGCTTTTCATAAAGAGTCTTGGATTTGGAACAGAATATTAGGACACTGCAATGTACACTCACTTAGAAAACTTTCTAGGAAGAACTTAGTTAGAGACCTACCCAAACTTGAATTTCCAGCAGACAAAGTTTGTAATCCCTGTCAAAAAGGAAAGCAACATAAAGTTTCTTTTAAATCAAAGAAAGAAGTGTCAACTTCTCAACCTCTCGATTTGGTTCACATGTATTTATTTGGACCTTCTAGAGTTTCTAGTTTGAATGGGAAGCACTATGTCTATGTTCTTGTAGATGACTTTTCTAGATATACTTGGGTATATTTTCTAGCTCACAAAAGTGAAGCTTGTTCTTACTTTGTTAAATACTCCAAGTCTGTAGAAAATCTTAGTGGACTCAAGATTAAGACCCTGAGAAGTGATCATGGTCGTGAGTTTGAAAATCATGAGTTTGATTCTTACTGCTCACACAATGGCTATAGTCACAATTTCTCTGCCCCTAGGACACCCCAACAAAATGGTGTAGTAGAGAGAAGGAATAGAACCCTGCAAGAAATAGCTAGAACCATGCTCAATGAATATGAACTGCCTATTTACTTTTGGGTTGAAGCTGTAAATACAGCTTGTTATGTCATTAATAGAGTCTTGATCAGACCAGTTCTTAAGAGGACCCCTTATGAGTTGTGGAACCATAGGAAACCTAAGTTTAACTACTTCAAAGTTTTTGGCTGCAAAGTCTTCATTCTCAATACTAAAGACAATCTTGACAAATTTGCATCCAAGAGTGATGAAGGAATTTTCCTAGGTTACTCTATCTCTAGTAAAGCCTATAGAGTTTTCAATAAAATAACCAAATGTGTGGAAGAATCTGTTCACATCAAATTTGATGAAACTGATCCACATGAACCTAAAACCTCTCTTGAAGATGATCTCTCTGGTTTGAATCTCAATGATAAAGACAATGGACCTATAGTTAAAACATCCAACTCTGGAAATTCTCCAGAACCTGCTTCTGTTGAACCTCAATCTGTAGATGAATCTGAAATCTCTAGCCCTATCTTTTCAAGACCATCTAGGACTCTAAAGAACCATCCTTTAGATGTTGTTGTAGGAAATCTAGATAGAGGAACACAGACTAGATCTTCTCTAATAAATCAAGTTGAACATCAAGCTTTTCTTTCACAGTTAGAACCTAAAAATATCAATGATGCTATCAATGATGAATTTTGGGTAATGGCTATGCAAGAAGAACTAAATCAATTTGAAAGAAACAAAGTCTGGAAATTAGTAGAAAGATCTAAGGACATTTTGACCATAGGCACAAAATTGGTGTTTAGAAACAAAGTTGATGAATCTGGAAACATCATTAGAAATAAAGCTAGGCTAGTTGCACAAGGTTACAATCAAGAAGAAGGAATTGACTATGAGGAAACCTTTGCACTTGTATCTAGATTAGAGGCTATTAGGATCTTACTTGCCTATGCATCACATCTGAATTTCAAGCTATATCAAATGGATGTCAAAAGTGCTTTTCTAAATGGTTTTATTGTTGAAGATGTTTTTGTAGAACAATCACCTGGTTTTTTAAATCCTCATTTTCCAAATCATGTTTTTAAACTTTCTAAAGCTTTATATGGTTTAAAACAAGCTCCAAGAGCTTAGTATGAAAGGCTTTCAAACTTTCTTATCTCAAAAGGATTTACAAAAGGAGTAGTTGATCCCACTCTTTTTATAAAAAGGATTTCAAAAGATGTATTAATAGTACAAATCTATGTTGATGATGTTATTTTTGGATCTTCTAAAAATTCCTTATGTACTGATTTTTCAAAGGTTATGCAAAATGAATTTGAAATGAGCTTAATGGGAGAGCTTAAGTATTTTCTTGGTTTTCAAATTTTTCAAACTAAAGATGGAATTATTTTAAATCAAAGTAAATATACAAAGGATCTTTTAAAACGTTTTGGATTGGATAGTATTAAGGAAAGTGATACACCTATGAGTACTACCTGTAAATTGGATACAGATGAAGCTGGGAAACCAGTGGATCAAACCAATTACAGAGGTATGATTGGGAGCTTACTTTATATTACTGCTAGTCAACCAGACATTATGTTCAGTGTATGTATGTGTGCTAGATTTCAAGATAATCCTAAAGAATCACACTTACTGGTTGTTAAAAGGATTTTTAAGTATCTTAAGTATACTATAAATTTAGGTTTGTTTTATCCAAAAGGACAATCATTTAACCTAACTAGCTATTCAGATGATGACTTTTCTGGATGTAAGTTAGATAGGAAGAGCACATCTGGAACATGTCATTTTCTTGGAAAATCCCTAGTATCATGGTGTAGTAAGAAACAGAACTCAGTTGCATTGTCTACTGTCGAGGCAGAATACATAGCTTTTGGTAGTTGCTGTGCACAAATTCTGTGGATGAAACACACTTTATTGGATTATGGATTTGATTTTAAACATGTTTCAATTAACTGTGACAATACTAGTGCAATCAATATATCTAAGAACCCTGTGTCTCACTCTAGAACTAAGCACATTGATGTCAGACATCACTTTCTAAGAGATCATTATCAAAAAGGTGATATTTCTTTAAAATTTATTAGTTCTGAACATCAATTAGCTGATATCTTCACAAAGCCTTTATGCTCTGAAAGAATGAAATTTATTAAACAAGAGTTTTGTATGATCGATCTGTGAAACTGATCTGTGAAACCGATCTGTGAAACCGATCTGTGAAACTGATCTGTGAAACCGATCTGTGAAACTGATCTGTGAAACCGATCTGTGAAACTGATCTGTGAAACCGATCTGTGAAACTAATCTGTGAAACCGATCTGTGAAACCGATCTCTGAAACTGATCTGTGAAACCGATCTGTGAAACCGATCTGTGAAACTGATCTGTGAAACCGATCTGTGAAACCGATCTGTGAAACCGATCTGTGAAACTGATCTTTCAAACCGATCAGTGCAACCGATCTGTCATACCGATCTATTTTTCTATTTTTTATATATTGTAATTAATTAGTAAATTTCTTTTATACTTTTTATGGGAACCCTAAATGATAAAATAAATGATACGCGGCTATTTATCTTCCCTAAACCTTTGACCTTTCATTTCCCGCCGAACCTTTCAACCTCTCTTCCCCTCTACTTCGAACCTTCGAACTCCTGCCTTCCCAAAATCTTTGAATGACTAAGCAAAAGAGACCGAGCAAAGGACCAGATAGCCCTGTACCTTCAAAGCGTGCTCGAGGCGAGTCGAGTAGTACCTCTCAACGATCAGTAAATCCGAACCTGGAAACTCGGATTGTTGCTGTAGAAAGAGAAGTCAGCTCTGCGTGGCTTTTGTCAAGTAAGTCACTGTTGCTGCAAGTTCTTGAATCGCAAGGATGGATAGACTGGTTTTCAGACAACTCTCGAATAGACTACCCGAAGCTGGTACATAAGTTCTACATGAATCTGAAAATCACTCTAGATGGTGTGGAGGCTGTCAGGATGTCGTCTGTGGTAAAAGGAAAGAAAATATCCTTCTCATCTAAGCAGTGGGCTGAGTGCTTGAATGTACCTCATGAAGGTCGGTATGAGGATTATGCTGGGAATATTCCTCCAACATCTGATTACTTCTCTTATGAATTAGCTCTAGAGCTTCTGACTGGAAACAGAGAGTCACGGAGAATCACAGCTTTAGAATTAGATGGTGAATACAGACTTCTTTTCAAGTTTATTCAGCACCAACTTTGCCCTAGGAGAGGAGATTTTGCTGCTGTAAAGTACCAGGATGTTTTCCTGTTGTTTCTTCTGAAAACACATGAGAAGATCAATTTGTGTAAATATGTGATGGTGCACATAGCTGGAATGGTAAAACCATCCAAGAAAGCCACTGCCTTGTTTTATTCAAAGATGATATCTACCATGCTCAAGAATCTAGAATGTGTTGATGAAGATGATGAAGTTGATGAAACAGATCATACCTTCTGTCTCAACAAAGAGATCTGCAAGAGGATGAAAATCAATTGGAATCCATGGAAGAAGTGATGGATTATAGATGAAGATAAATTGTATGAAGCCTACAATCCCATAGATCATGGCAAGAGGCCAAAGGATTTGAGAGACCCTGGCTTGAAACCAGATGAGGAACCAGTTTATTCTGATGATGATGAGCAAGAAGAAGGAAAGGATGAGGCCACCAAAGCCCAAGAGCAAGAAGAAGTTGCGACTAAGGAAGGAAGTATGTCATCTTCTAATGATAGGAGTGATCCTGACACTGCTAGTCCCAAAAGAATAATAGAATTTGGACCTGCTAGTCCACCCTTAGCCCTACCAGAATCAGAACCTATTCTTGGTGATGAAGAAGATTCTGATACTGAAGAATATCACAGTGAAGCTTCTGAGAAGAGTGATGATGGACATGCTGATGATGTTGAGGCTGCTGTTGATGGTGATAACAGACCAGTGGATGGTCTTTCTGTAGATCAAATAGAACCACCTCAGTCAGTACAAGAAATACATATCAGTGGCAAGGTTGATTCACCAAAAATCAGTGGAACAGCAAGCTATGAGAAACCAAAATACACCATGTGTGCTGCTGTTTGGGATGACTACCCTGGTTATGCTGTGTTGGGCTTAGAATATTCTAAAGAAGAATAAGCAATGCCAGAATCTGCTGCAGTTGTGAAGAGGAGCCTCCCAAGAGAAGCAAGGTCTGTTCCTGCTGTTGATCCTACGAATGTTAATTTACCTGGTTCTGGAATCTCTCAAGCTGATCTTGATAAGTTTAAGATTGAATTTCTAACCGCTGTGAGAGACACAGTTAGAGAAGAAATTTCTAATGCTCTTACTCAAGTGTCTCTACAAGTTTCTGAAAATTCATTGGAAGCCTTCTCACAAAGAGTATCTAATGCTGTGAAGCCAGACCTGGCCAATACTGGTGAACTTATTGGCAGGCACATAGCCTTTTTGAATCAGACTATGAAGGATCTTCACACCGGCTTGGCATCTCTATCAAGCGAATTTCGATCAACCATCTCTGGTATGATGGAAGTTTTGAGAAATTTGATTGAACATATCAACAAGTCTGACCTGAGGAAGTTGAAATCTGAGTTAACTCACATAGTTGGCCAAGCCAGTACAGCCAAGGTAACCAAGATCACTACCCGTGAGCTAGAAGCTCTAAGAGAAGTTGTGCATGATGAGTTAGCTGTTGTTAGACAAATTCTTGATTTAGAATCTTTGAGGAAGATGAAAGAGCTCTGTGATAACAGTCATAAGATGGCATTGGTGTATTCAGCAGATGCTAAGAAAGCTCTGCAAGAGATCAAAGAGAAAGTTGATAATTACTTTTCCAAGATTTATAGAAAACATGAGATGGCTGCAAACTTCAAGGTGTTGGCAGAGAATCTGAAATTACCTCCAGTCACTCAGGCCTTCAAAACTCAAGTTCATCAGTTGCAAGATTTTACCCCTTCCTTGGCACAGTTCATGGAGAATAAAGATGATTTTGAAAAAGCTATGAAGTATGGGGCAGAAGTCATTCAAGACTTCATTCATCATTTGAAGCCCTATTTGAATGCACAGGCCACTGCAATAGTACTTCCTACTTATGAACCTCTCAGTGACTCTGTTGTAGCTCCAAATCAGCTATCTGTTGCTCAAGCTCTATCTCAGTTAAGACCAGTCCCTCAGCAAGCTTCTCAACCAGCTCCTATTTCTCAACAACAACTCTTTGTGGCACCTGCTCCTACACCTACCCGAGTTGTCCTACCACCACTTCAGATTCGCCAAGTACAGCCTGCCTCCAAGCCTTCAATCTTACCCACTATTGATCCCAAAGACAAAGGCAAAGCCCCTTTGTATCCCAACAAATAGTTGTGTATTCTTTTTGATAGGTTGAACACTGTGATGCATGTACTATTCTGTACTTTATAAAATATTTTTTTTTCTTTATACTCTATGCTGACTGCTTTTACTTTCACTTATATGTTTCCCTCCTTTTTGATTATCCCAAAGGGGGAGAAGAAAGATGTATGGGAGAGATATATGGGGGAGAAAAGATGTATATATCTAAGGTGAGGAGAAAGATCTATATATATATGAGAGATGTATATATCTCAGGGGGAGAAATCTGTATAATATATTTGGGAAATTTAAATTAAGGGGGAGATTTATATATCTCTTTATATTTATTCTCTTTATGGTTTAATTCTCATTATGTTTTTATTAATGATATATCATATTATTTATATTTTATGATAAAGATTTGTGATTATCAAAAAGGGGGAGATTGTTGAGACCTCTGGAAGATTGTTGATTTCATGTCTATGATTAATAATTTAATAATCACAAATCATCACATACCATTAATGCTTAATCTGGTTTGATTTCTCATAAACTTAATTATAATCTGTTGATGAATCTGTTATCATGTTTTTGTCTATGATTATTGACTTACAAAGTATTTTGGAAGTCTTCTGGATTCAACAGACATCGGAAGCACCGATCCAATATCAACAGACATCGGAAGCACCGATCCAATATCAACAGACATCGGAAGCACCGATCCAATATCAACAGACATCGGAAGCACCGATTCAATATCAACAAACATCGGAAGCACCGATCCAATATCAAGAGACATCGGAAGCACCGATTCAATATCAACAGACATCGGAAGCACCGATCCAATATCAAAGGACAACGGTCGCACCGATCCGATATCAGAAGGCAAATGACTCACCGATGCAAATGACTCACCGATGCAAATGACTCACCGATGCAAATGACTCACCGATGCTGATCAATATGAGTCACCGATCAAATGACTCACCGATGCTGATCAAAATGAGCCACCGATCAAATGACTCACCGATGCTGATCAAACTGACTCACCGATCAAATGACAGACCGATGCTGATCAGTCTGATTCACCGATGCTGATCTATCTGAGTCACCGATCATTACTCACTAATGCTGATGACCTACCGATCACTTGAACTAATCGATAGTCATAAACAACTGTTTGAATTTCTTTATCTTTATCTTTATTTAATCTAACCAACGGTCATATTAGGTATATTTTAATGCTCTGTCAATTAATTAATAAAGGTTGTCGGATGTCAGGAAACCGTACCTCGTACCTGCGGAAAGGAAACTTTTTCTGTCTTCCGAAGCACGTGACATAAATACAAGAAGACTCTGCTGCCGAGAAAAAAAGCGTATAGAAGAAAACAGTTGACAGAAGAACACAAGAAGAACATAGAGGAAAGAAATAGGAGGAAGAACCAAGCAGAACAGAACCTCATACACAATCAAGCCTACTCAAGAAGAGTTCTGTGCATACAAAAGAACATTGAAGAACTTCATCGACTACATCTCACTGCCTTTGAACCTGAAGCATACGACACTCTTCTTCTCAAACAAAAACGAGAAGAGGGTTCAGAATAAATTCTGACCAAATACAAAAGAGTCCAGAGCTACACTGAAATCACCAGAGCCATTTCTAAACTCTACATCTCTGCTCTGTGATACATTTGTTTTACATTTTGAGCAGTGTGTGTTATCTGCTGTATTAAACACACACACTGACTCCTGTACTTTCACTGGAGGATCTGTAAATCCTCATCAAACCTTTTTACACTTCATTTCCCACTGTGGATAGTGGTAGAGGTCGTGTGAGACCTGGACAGCTCTAAGCTGTTGTTTGTTTTCCCACGCAGAACTGTGGTAGAGGTCTTGTGACCTGGACAGTGTGTTCACTGTTGTTAACCCTGATCCAGGGTGTGGATCATTTTTTTATAAACTTTTGAGAGGACTAAGTCTCGGCTTGAGACTGAACCTCTTGGTTAATTCTCTGTGTTTGTAGCTACATACTATATCCATACTATACATATTTATTTCATATTTCGCTGCTATTACTTTGAAATATAATTTATTTTCAAAGCTACTTTGATAGTTAAACTCGCAAGTGTTTATATTTATTATAAACCAGTAAGTTAGTTTCAAAAGTTAATTTAATCATAAGATTAAGTTAACTGAGAACTAATCAATCTTTGAGAAAATAATTGAACCTTTATAATATGTATAAATTCACTACAGTTTAATCTGTTTTTGAAATAGGGGGATTTTAATAAACATTGTTTTTAACATAAAATTTTAATTGGAACTCAATTCACCCCCCCTCTTGAGTATCCACTCCGACCAACAATTTTTTTAATTCATATTTTCAATATTAACATGGAATTAATTTTTCCTATTTTTCACTAATATTTTATTTTTTGATTGAATAGTGAAAAATATCGATTTTATAAATTCTTTTTGTTTTATTACATTATAATTATAAAATAACTAATCAAAAATTTAATAAATTTTATATGGAAAATATTATAATTTAAAATGTAGTATAATTAAATTTATTATATAAATATGAACCTAGATATTTATGATTTACATTTTTGAATTTTAAGAAACATTTTTATTCACGAAAATGTATTTTTGATTATTCTCTATTAATAATGCATTCAATAGTTTAATTTCTATTTTTATTGAGTTTATATGTCAAATAAACAATATTTTATTCAACATAATCATATTAATTCAGTTGGAATCAACATTATTCATGATTTTTGAATATAGTCTATTTCATTCTTAATTGAGAATTTTTCTAACAAAAGGTTTTCATTGTGTTTTATGATCATATATTGAAAGTAATTTTTCTGTCTTATGGAAATTGAATCCTAACCAAGGGATTAGATATTTGAAAAAATAAAAATTCTTACTACTTATGATCTTCAACATAATTTTATTCTAAATGAATTGTAACCATGGTAAATATATATCACCGTGATTTTGAGTAAAATTGGATAAAAGAGTTAAAATATGGATATAAGGTATCATTATTACACAAAAAACATTACTAAATATCATTTCAAGGGGTTTTTATAACATATATTTATAATACTAGAGACTATGGTAATTATGGGAAAATGACCCGAGAAATACATGTATTATATAATTATTTTTCATGAATTTACATGTTTACCACAAACCTAAATTATAAATGGCCCCATCATATCCTCACTTCTATACACATATTAATCATCTTATATCAAAAAAGACAACCCCAATGAATATCCAAAATATATTTTTCACTATTTAGTGGTTTTTATCTCACTAAAAGACCAATTCAATAAGGCTTCATGTTTAATTCAATGAAGTTTTCGCAAGGAATATATAATCGTATTTGCTAATACTATTCAGTTTATTTAATCGTATAGCCCCATAAAATTATTTATATACATCATAATATAATGAAATTTTTATAACATGAATAATGCAATTTAATTATGTTTATGGAACAATGATTTTCTACCTCTTATCAATCTAATATAATATTAAAACATTTCTTATTAAAGCGATGCTTATCTTCTTTCATCGTAAACTCATTTTTATCATGATAAACAAATATTTAATGCATTTTTAGGAATTTTGGAAATAATTATTTTTATATAAATAAAAAATATTATATACCTTATCCTCCTCCCATCAATTGTAAATTGATAACGCCACTCATGTGTATGAAGATGTCAATTTTTTAGTTTTTTTACGATAGTGTGAATGGAATATTCTTTTAATATATTTGATGTGAAAGGATTTTCCCACCTCCATGACCATTATTATATATATATATAATCCCTTATAAGTTTAAATATATATATATATAACACCTTTCCATTCACTTTTATATTTTATATATTTTATATTAAAATAAAAAATGCATTCTTTTATTGAAAGATGAAATGAATGTCATAAATGATTTAAAATTTCATTTATTAATTTTTTTCAAAAAAAAATATTAAGGAAGTATATTGTTAACGTTTATATCTTATTTAATCTCTTATCCCCAAACGAATTTACTTTATATTTAACTTTTATTTATGATGAATTAATTGTCTTCTATTATCCATTGTTTAATTCTCGATTGAACTGAATTTTACAATCATTAACATTCTTTTGATAATTATCACCATCATTCTCTACTATTCATTGGATGTTATTTTTCTCCATAATATCGATAATTTTAGCATCACATGTATATTTATTATCATTAATACTACTCTGATATTGAATAATCAATTTACTATTTCAATAAATAGTTTTAGTCGAAGGAATATTATTAAGAATATTATTTACATTTCTGGGGAAATATTGTTGATGTTTCTTATTTTTTCAATATAGATATTTAATTATTAACAATGAATATTTTTTTATGAGTTTTCCTATTGATTTAAAATTTAATAAATGACTTTGACATATTAATTTGAATGGTTGGCCCTTATTATAGATGTCTCCTAGATTCGTTGAAAAGTCTCATGAATTAACCATTTTGAAAACTTAGTTTGGTATTTTGTGTATACTGACCATTACTTTAAATGTCCTGGAATATTTATATGATGGTTATATTCTTGATGTCCTATCATTTGATTTTGACAAAATGATCATCATGTTTGAAATTATTAATTTCTATTATTAAGATTTGATTTTTTAATATGTATGTGATTATTGTTTTTCATTTTCTACATATATATTTTGAACCAAAAATTTATTGATTAAATGTAATATATATTTATTAACATTTTTTCATTTTTATATACCTTATTTACTCATAAAAATTTTTAATATGTAATTATTACTAAGAATTTGAGCACACCAATTAATTTATCTTCCTTTCAACTATATTTGAATATGAGATCATTGAATGATTTTCAAGAATGCTTCAATGTTTTTCATTGTTTATTTAATTTTTCTAGTTTAATATGGAAATAATGTATGTATCTAGCTTCAAAATATGTTCAAATTGACATGACTTTCATATTTTTATCCCTTGTATCATATACCCATGTAATAATGCAAACAAAAACACATGGTTATTTGAATTAATATCATTATATTTGGTATCAAAGGAATTTTTGTAGGACCATATAGAAGTAAAATTTATACAAATAGATTGCATGAAAATTAAGATAAAAACCACTTATTTTCAACAACAATTAGTGTTATTTTTTTAATAAATAAATATTAATGATTTTATGATCTAATTATTTTGGTGACATTGTTTTGAGATGGAACCTAATGATAAAAGGGAAATCCATCAACAACCACAGCAATTTAGGAATTGAACATATGAGAATGTTAATAAATTGTGTCTTGGAGATGAGTAGATCATAAAAATATTAGAGTAAATGACCCGGTTTATAATAAAAAAAATTCCAATATGAAAAACTATTGTTCAGAAGTGTGATAAACCTATATTGGATCGCATTATGAAACAAAATCCTCCTTCCATTAACATAATTACTAATTAACTATTATCAAATAAAAAGATCAAACCCCAAAAAAAATATTTCTAGCATTGGGATTTAATTTAATGAAAATGGTTATTATGACTATATATTTTGTATAAAAATATATACTGATCAATGGTGATCGTTGATCCATAACAACACTAAAAATAATGAAATAAAAATAATGTAATTGAGTTCTTTTAATGTTATATTCTTCAATATATATTTTCCTCATGTAATTTTTTTTGAAATGGATAAAGTGTTCTTTATCCTAAAGTATATGGACGAGGATAAATTTTTTGAATATAAGGATATATTCAAAAAAATTACAAAGCATAAAATTGACTAAATACATAATATTGAAAGAAAGAATGACCATTTATTGTTCATGAATAATATGAACCTCCGAAGAGAACTGTTCTTGTAAATGTTTTCACCCTATTATGATAGAGTATAATGTGTTTTCATGATTTAGAAATTGTTCTCTATAATTTATATATTCAAGGGTAATCAATAAAATATGTGATGAGATAATAACTAAGGATAAATAAATTTATCAATAAAGAAAATAGGAAATGTGGGTTTTAAATAGGTTGATAATTTTATATGGAAACATCCTAGTAAATTCTTGAAGGTAATGGGAGTATATCAAAAGTATTTAGATAAGGTCCTTATAGCAGATGAATATTAGGGACAAAAATTAACCACTTCTATGCAGTGCACCAACTATAATGAGATGAGGAATTTTTTGAACTACTTCCCCAAATGTCAGGAGAACCCATCACAATAGACGATAATGGGAAATGACATTTTTATCTGACTACTAAAGGTGATAAATAATTCCTTAAAGATATGGTGGCATGTAATTTAATAATAAACTAAATTTTAGATAATTAGTTGTTGTTTTATAAATCTTTTCTCTATTATATATTCCATGTTTTCTAGGAACATAAAATTCATACCATGATCCAGAAGGGAGTTTTTAATTATGATACCATATTTAAAACATATTAGAATAAGGATATTTATGTCAGTCACAATTATGATGCCTAGAAATAACATGTTAATTATTATTATGGTTTACTATGAGATAATCCCTTCTATGGAATTTCTATAACTATATAGCATGTAAAATTATTATAAAGAGAAACATATTATGATTCATGAAGGATATATGGGATTAAATTTCTTTATGGGAGAGATTTTATTTTCAGAATATCTTCTAGATCAACCTCTAGTTTCCCAACATAATGAAATTCTATGATAAGAATAGAAAACACAACCAATTGATGGGAATGGTAACCTTTTAATAGATTATTTACCTATTTTAATGGAATATATTAATGTTTTTCTATTAGAGTTAACAAAAGCTTATATAGGGATTGAAGTTGAGTATTCTATTGAACTCATAAATGATGAAATATATATATATATATCTAAAACTCCATAAAAAATAAACACAGTTTAATTAATGAAACTTAATAAACAACAATATGAGTTTTCAAATAATTGATTCATTCACCTGGTATTTTACCTTGGGAATCACCTTTTCTTTTTAATAAGAAGATTGATATGTATATGTCATTGTGAATGGAAGGAATTTTTTTCTAAAAGATGGGGAAAGCCCCATTATTATGTACAAAAAACACACAACCCCGTTTTGTAGGAAAAGGGTTAGGGGAGAACCCCGGATAAACCACATACTCAAGGCACAAAATTCCTTAACATTAATGACCCAAAACCTCAATGTCCCAAAAACATTAAAAACATTTCCCAGGAAAAAACCACACATCCCCAACCATCAAAAGCACACATGCTCATGGTGAAACAGTGCATAGCAGATCTGAGGCCTCAGGGAGCACACAGGTGCTTGCTGATCAAGCACACATGGCTGTTGGTGGGAAACCTCATTAGCATGGGGCGGTGCACAATTGTGAAAGGAGTCCTCTATCTCCTGACCCCAAATATAATACCTCTGTCGTGACTCCAAGCCACATCTCCACAAGAACCAAGACACCACATCACGTCCAAGCTAATGGAAAAAAAAAAAAGTTATGAGATCTACCTACCCACGCCTCAGTTGTGACTCCAAGCTGCATCTACGCAAGAACCTAGCCACCACAACCCATCCAAGCTAATATCGAGTCATCAAGAAGATTAAAACCAATATGAGGAAATCGATGATAAATATCCTAGCTAATCTTCAACCATGATACATAAAAAACATTAATAGAATAAAAACTACAAGAAGTGATGAGAGATAAACAAGATGTAAATATCGAACCTGTGAAAACTATCTAGAAAACGATTGATTATATATCATAATGGAAAAAATGAGAAGTAGTTTCACAAAAAACATCCCCCAGAACTCTTCTCAAAATAGAAATACATACGTGTCCAGAACAAGAAATTATGAGACATGCATCTCCCAATTTGTTCACCTACTATTTTAATGAAAAAATGAGACCTTTCCCAAAAGCAATAATCCTTTATTGAAAAATAAGAGTAAATATACACATGTCTAAACATAGGAGATATTTAAAAATTCATTTTATGAAAAGGATGAATATCGTCAGGAATGTGAATGTGACATGCAGATCACTATTATCAATTAGAGAAATATTTGTTAAGGAACAGTGAGCCAAAACCCATAATCTTTTAACATCTGATGAACATCTGTTAGATTCCACAGAAGCTTCATTAAAATGTAAGATCGAGACAAATACCCCTTTTTCTGACCCCCACGGTTACCTGCCTTCCTGACATAGGGGATCATCCAACCATTCTCTTATGAATAGAGACGCATTGTAAAATATCACTCATATCCAAAGTACTGGCGGTTCCTTTTCCATTCTTTACACCAATAGTTAGGGTTCCAACTGGTCCTCTGGATAAATCAAGAACCCTAACATCATGAAATGTAGCACCATCACTGAATGAAACAGGATCCCCGGTCTCATCAACATGTGCTTAAGCAGTAACACCAATTGAGATAGGATCCCCAATCACCCCTTCATGTGCAGCAGAACCTGCCATGGATGAAGCAGAAAACATAATTCCCAATTCCTATTTAGAATAATATACATTGGATAAAGTAGGTGCCCCAATCATGCTATCAATTACAACTACATTATACCGAGAAGAAACTCCAGCCACCTGAACTAGAGAAGTGACAAGTGAAACATAGATCAAAATAAAATAAAATAACCTAGGAAATTACAGAAGGGACATGCTTCTCACTATCCATTTTTAGGAAGATGTTGGAATTTATTAGTCTGGAATTAATGCCATAGATATAATGAGATGCCACATTAGAGTAACTATTCGATACAAAAACATATAATGATTTGCTGTTTTGGAAGTCGTTTTGGAATAAAAAGAGCACCTTCCACAAAACAGGTCCCCTTAAATAAATAAAAACAACAAGTCAAACCATTCTAAAAGAAGGAAAACTATATTTTTCCCTTGAAAAATAGGGATGCAATCCTCTGGATTTTGATCAGACCAAGAAAGGTTCCTCCCATATGCTCGTTTGTTAGCCAGAATCATCAATAACATTGCCCTCCCTGAAAACATGTATAATGATGAAGTCAATTAATGAGAGAAACTGAAAACAAATAATTCAAATATTCATATCCCTCTAAAAGATATGAGTAGAAGAGGTTCTGATTGAATGAAGAACCATGGTGGAATCACACTCCAACCATATCCTATTCAAATACATCTGCTTAGCAAGATCCAGAGAAGAAATGACTCCTAGAATCTCAACCTCCATAGGGGAGGCATTACCACAAGAGCTGAAGGAGTAACCGAAAACATCACAAAAGCGGTTCCTGAAAACAAAAACATAACCCGAAGGACCCTAATTTCCTCTGGAATATCCATCAATATTAAATTTAATCCATTCCAAAAAAATAGGATGCCAAAAAAACATCCATAGTATCCAATAGAGGCCAAAAATTACCTTTAACCCTGATATTCCTATGAACTGAAAAATCATGCACCGAGTTGTCACATTGAGCTTTGAGAGGTAGATCTAAAACATTCAGAACTAAAAAAATTCCAACAAGGCAGGCCTGAGGATTGAAGCCAACTCCATCATGAAGTCGATTATTTCTCACCATCTACAGGGAATGTATAATTTCAACAATAGAAACCAGGAAATGAATCAAAAACAAATCAGAAAAAGGAAGGCAGAACATACATTCAGTAATGTCTCAAACAGTAGAAAAATTCTGCATTTGAACCTCAAAAATATCATAAAGTGCCTTCAACATAGAGGCTGCTGTAGCACAACTCAGAAATTGGTTATCCACATCCTCCCTATGCTGATGAAAGAGAATACAAACAGAACAATGAGAAATACCACAGACCTATAAATATGAGTCAGTAGGGACTTGTCCATGAGCCAGTCTCCCCAAAAAAGTGAGCCTAGAAGGAGGAATGATTCTCTTATTAAACTTCCCAATCAAATCAAAACCTTACACAATAGTATTTTCATGAATGTCGAAGTATTTAGAGGTGAGCATACTAGAGGGGTGCTGTTCCCAGATCCAGAAATCACCAACAGAGATAAAAAATAATTATTAATAATCAGTTTAACATGGTCAGGAACAACATAAATATCATAAAATTGATCCTTGATAGAATCATCATGATCCATGTAGGAAGCATCATGACTAAGATAATAAATGAGAGGAGCACCAATCCAATTATCATTCAAAAACATGAGAGAATAATCCTGAGAGACAGACAATCTTGCATCAATATCAATAAGTGAAAATAAAGATTTAAAAGAAGTCCAAATATAGGAATCCATGTAATTTATGTTTCCACTTTTGAGTTTAATAAGGAATCTAGACCTCAAGAAAGCAGTAGCTTCTAAGTTGTCATTTACTAGTTCCCAAACAAAAGAAGCATGAAGGGATTGATTAAAAAGACAGAGATTTTTTATACCAATCCCCCCCCCCTCTAAAATTATTTGAAACATGTGTTCCAAGGCACTGTTACTAATCCTCTTTCCAAAATACTACCAGTCGAAATAATTATTTTGATGGACACATTAATTGATTTCATAAGAGAAGTAGGGAATTTATAAACCATAATGGAATAAACAAATTAAGAAACAATAATAGCGTTAACCAAATAGACCCTACTATCCATTGAAATAGATTTCCTTTCCAATAAGCAACCTGATTCTTTATCTTACTAATAATCCCAGAAAAATAAAAATCCTACACTAGAACATGGGAACACCAAGAAACATAAAATAAGCAAAACCTTCCCAAATCCCCAAATCAGTGATGGCTTATGATTTCATAATATGTGTCATTTTTCTACAAAGTAGACAAAGGAATTATTCCAACTAACATGTTTCCCAGAAACATGCTCATAATGCAGAAGTGCTTTCTTGATATTCTGGATATTTTTTCTATCCCCTTAAATGAAGAAGATAATATAATTAGCATGAAGGAGATGGGTAGGAGAAGAGGAACCATGACCAGCACCAATAGCCTTCATCTTTCCATTCATATCCATGTGGGAAAATAATCTACTATGATAATCTTTGAAGATAAAAAAAATAATTGCAAAAAGTGGATCACCTTGCCTAACACCTCTAGATTAAGAGAAGTATCCCTCCGGGGAGCCACTGACAAGAACTGAGATACGAGCTGAAAAAAAATATTCTTGATCCGATTAATGAAAATGTCTTCAAAGTACATGGAAAGTGTTGCGGTCTTTTTATTGATTTGTCTGTTTTTCATTATGTGTCCAAGCTAGGTACACCTAGCTTGAGGAGGAGTGTTGGAGTATGTGTAACTTCCTGCCCCACTTCCTTTGTAACTTCCTGCCCCACTTTCTTTGTAACTTCCCTTGTAACTTCCTCTTTCTTTTCTATAAATGAAGACTCTCTCCTCACCTTGAGGAACGAGGATTTCTGATTCAACATGTTATCAGAGGAGGTTTGATTCCTCCCTCACATATTTTTTTTCATAGTCGCCCCCCCCCCCCCCGTTGCACCTGCCGGTCATCCCTCCCGAGCCAGCCTCCCGCTCCAGCTCTGTCCGGCGGCTTCCCCCTCGGTGCGCCTTCCCTTCCGGCGCCCGCTCCTCCTGCGCGCAGGCCCTCCCCGCCTCGGCTCGGCTTCGCACCGTCCCTGCGCGCTCCTCCAGCAGCGCCCCTCTCCTGCGCAGGACCTCTCCCGTCGGCTTCGCACCGTCCCTGCGCGCTCCTCCAGCGGCGACCCATATTCCTCCGCTCCTATGCAGGCCGCGCATCCCACGGATTCCCCGGCGGCCCTCCCTTCTGCCTGCGCTGCGTCGCCCCCCCGGCTCCCGGCGTCTTCTCCCGGCGGATTTCCCATCCCGGCGGATCTCCAGTGCGGTAGCCCTCTCTCCAGGCGGCCCGATCTCCCGGCGGCCCGATCTCCCTCTGGCATCTCGGCGCCCTTCCTGCGTCGCTTTCTCCTACGGTCGTCCCTGCTCCGGCGAATTCCCCCCCGTACTTGCATCTATCGTCGGCCTCTCCCCCTGCCGGCGCCTCCGACAGCTGGCCTCCATTCCCGGTCGGCTCCTCCAGCAGCAGCCGGCCTCAAGCCTCACCAGCCCCTCTTTGCGCGACAGCCGGCCTCCATTCCCGGTCGGCTTCCAGCGCTGCCTCCCGCTGTCCTGCTCCCTCGCCGGCCTCCTCCTGCACTCCTCTTCCGGCAGCCAGCCGGCTCCAGGTTCTCCCAGCGGCTGCCCTGCTTCAAGTTTGGGCTCTCCGGCACCTCCTGCGGCATCCCCGCCTCGCCGGCATCTCCCGACGACTCCCGGCAGCCGCATCTCTATCCGCCGGCATGCCCATTCACTGGCGCAGCAGCTCGACCACCTAGGATTTGGGTCCGTTGGTGCCGTCAGACCCCGCAACAATTCTGCGGAATCCCTGCCTCCCGTCGCCGGCCCCGCAAGTGCGGTTTTCCCGGTGCTAGTTTGGATTTTCCGGCGTTTCATCGATCGGCCCCACTAGTGCAGCATTCCTGGCGTTCCGTCAACCGGTCGGTCTGAGTGGTTTCTTCTGCTGCGCCCTCAACATCATTCATCCCTCATTTTGAGGAGCTGTGATCATGAGAGGGAGCATCATCCTTGCCGTTTTTATCTTTTATTTTTGCTTTGTCTTGTTTTGTCATCAAGTTGGGCATGCCCAGCTTGAGGGGGAGTGTTGCGGTCTTTTTATTGATTTGTTTGTTTTTCATTATGTGTCCAAGCTAGGTACACCTAGCTTGAGGGGGAGTGTTGGAGTATGTGTAACTTCCTGCCCCACTTCCTTTGTAATTTTCTGCCCCACTTTCTTTGTAACTTCCCTTGTAACTTCCTCTTTCTTTTCTATAAATGAAGACCCTCTCCTCACCTTGAGGAACAGGGATTTCTGATTCAACAGAAAGAATTTTAAATATAAACCCCCAATCCATTGTATCTAAAGCCTTTTTATGTCTAATTTAAGGGCAATGTTCCCACATCAAATAGTATTTTTAATGAGATTGACACACTCTGAGGCCGAAAAAATGCAATCTTGAATGAAACTTCCTTTGATGAAACCAAATTGATTAGATGAAACAATTGTATTTGAGATAGGAGCATGACTTATATCAAGGATCATTGAAATAACTTTGTATAAAGTGTTGATTAGAGAAACAATGATGAATAAGTGTATCTCATTGGCATTTTCCATCGTAGGAATTAATGAAAGGAATTGAGATTTTACGACATGAAGAAGATGGCCCCCATTGAAAAAATGAAGAACAAGGTTGCAAACATCATTTCCAGTGATCTCTCAATAATTATGAAAAAAATATTGCTAAAGCCATCACGACATGGGGAGCTATCCAGCCTATGACTAAAAACCACAACATTAATCTTTGGTTCCAATGGAATGAAGATAATTCTTTAATTATCTTCATAATTTACCAATTTGGGGATAATACCTTCCACATGGGTGGCATTGGTGAATTAACCATTAAATATATCTTCATAATAAGAAGTAATGTGCTCAGAATGATCTTGTCTATTGTTCAGGATTTGATGTTCTCTCTTTAGCAATGCAAGATGCCTGAAATTTTTCCGAACTCTTTGAAGGGTGTTAAACATTTTTTGTATTTCTATACCAATTCATGAGCCAATTAGCTTTAGAAGATGCTTTTTTCATAGAATATTTAATATTTATCAAATTATTGAGCTTGAGAGCCATCTTAGATTCCAGAGAAACACCACTAGAGAAATCTTCATAGGCACACTACTCCTGAAAATATCAAAGGGGGGCTTCAAGATTGGAAATGTCCATGTCAAGGTGACTGAACTTATCCTTACTCAAATGTTTATGATTACCCTTGATGATCTTTGGTTTAATAATACAAGAAAATACATTCCACTAACTACCTACCAAACTCCAAACTTCCCAAAAAAGCTTGTCACATTCCATATAAAGAAGCCATCCTTTATTGAATCTAAAGGGGAATGGAGCTTTATTACCGTTACCTGAGAGGTCCATAATAATAAGGAGATGATCAGAGTTAAAATGGTATAAATACATACAAGAAATGGAATCCCAAGAACATAAATAAAATTCATTAACAAAAGCCCTGTCAATTTTACTAGCCACCACACCTTTGAGTTGCCGTTTATTGCAGGTAAACATTTCCCCAACAACATTCTCCTCAATAAACTCATTTTGTTCTAGACAAACCTTAAAATCCCTAGAAGAAATAGAACATGTCATATGACCTATTTTTTCATCCATATTTATAATCGAATTAAATTCCCCAAGAATGATACATGGATCATTAATACTGTTTTTGAGAGAAACAATTTCAGCCCAAAGAATTATATGATCTTATTAACTATTACAAGCATAAATGAAAGAAAAATCCTTCTTGATTCCCAAATAATAAAAGGAGTAAGTAACATGTTGATTACTTGATCCAACCAAAAGGGGATTAGAAATAGAAGAATGGGCTAAGACCTGGATATTTTTGACCTCTGAAAGGATATTGTTCAAACCTAGTAATGTAAACCCCATATTGTCCAATCTAAAAGACAATTAGAGAAAACTATTTTGGGATCTACAATCCAAATTAAAATAGGACTATGAATACAAATATGGTTAATAGGAGATCAAATTGTGACTTCATAAGCCAGGCCTTGGAACATCTGAAAAAGGATCCTCATTTGAAGCCCTTGTTTGGGGTGGACCCCCCTCTTATTCCCATTCCCCTTATTTTTTTAGTAATTTTAGGGAGTCTCCCTATTTTCTTCTTGGGTATCTTAGAAATATGAATTGGACTAGAGGTATCTACAACTACATTTGACTTGTTTTCCTACTCTTGAACTGAACTCCAATCATCCTTGCCTGAGGTTTGAGAAACATTAATAGAAGAATCCTTTTCTTCAAGTTCATATTTACTAGAATCAATGAATACCTTAGTTTGTGTAGCAGGAAAACCAGTATTTTCATTTACAGCATCCCTGAAACCAGCCTAAGAAACATTTAAAATTTTATGAGGTCCATGTTTAGAGGAGAAGAATTTCTAATGGAAATGAAATCCTGTTTTCTGGATAAATCTAATAGGGTCTGATCTATTATGAATTTAGGAACAACATCTACATTTCTGGACAGATTCAAATTTTTAGGAGGAGAGTAGTGGTCCAAAGGGAAGCCTTCAGAGGACTGAGGGGGATGCAATCTAAATAAAAAATCTAAAATACCTTTATCAATAGAGGTGGAGATTGATTTCTCTTCCAAATTATGTTTTATGCTATAGAGCAGTTCAATTATTCCTTGAGAAATTTCTATTGAAGTTGAACTATCATCAATGTCTCCACCATATTATAGTTGAAAAATGTGTGGGTAGGGTTCTCAATGAGAGTAATCTTCTTCCTCATCAATATTAGCCCAAGACGTTCCCAGGGTGACTCTCATTGAGGGTGGAAGAGAATGTGGATATTTTCTCATGCGTTTTCTAGAAGTCATCATCTCATGGGCAGGCGCTTTGTTCATTCTAGAATTGATATCATCATTTAAATCATTTCATTTAGACGGAACCCTAACTTTGTTTTGAATCACACAACATGATTCAATGGAATGCCCTACAATTTTACAGAAGTTAGAGAAACAAGGAATTTTCTCAAACTCGAACTTAACATCAAATTTACGATGGCTTGCACGTAGAAAAATAGATTTTGGCCATTTGGAGGCCAAATTAAAATCCACTATAATTCTATAATAAAGGCCTAAACAACCTTCCAAAGTTATATGATCCATATTATAGGGGATGTAAAATAAGAAGCAAGATCATTTAGAATTCTCGGATGCTAATACACCAGATTTAGACAATGAAACCTAATCGAAATTTTGGCATTGGACAGATTTTGATTAAAAGTATCAAAATTACAATCACATTTATAGATTTGAAATATTACTGAGTAAGATGGAGATTACTAGTATGTCGGGCCATTCACATATCATCTTTATTATGAATGACCAAAAGGAAATAGCCCTTTTCGATAGGGATGAGTTTCCATATACTTATACCCCAACAGATGGAAATGTGATGCTTGGTTTCAACATATGACCAAGGATTATAGCCCCTAGAGAGTATCATTCTACCTAGAAGCGCGAATTTTTAATGATTAAAACGTTATTCCAAGGCATCCAGATCCGCCAGCACCGAGAAAGAATGATCTTCCAATTTTTTGATACAAGAAAAATTAGGGGTATCTGAATTTACCGGATCTTGAAAAACTGATAGGACTTTTTTGAATGAAACCCAATACATTAAAAGTGAAGGATCGTAGAAATTACCATTAGAAGAAGAACTTGGAGCACTCTTAAAGGCGAACTCCAATTCCGGCTTGAACGAACTCTTACTCAAATGAAAATGATGAATAAAAGAAAGACTCCATTGCGACGAAGGAAATCGCCTCTCGTTGCTCCTGAGAAAGATGCAATCAAGACTGGGATTACAGAGAAATTGATTACATTAATATAAAGAAAATTTATCTTCTACATTTTATTTATGAAATATTTAATCAACTCCCACAAGTAAAATATATTTCATTTATTATCCTCTATTCTGGGTAACTTCAATTACATGACGGTAAGGATAATATTCTAAATATCTTATTTCATATGAGGTATTGAAATTATTTGTTTACAATAATTCTATTTTAATTGACTAATTAACCCCTTTCATTTTTGGGATACGATGAACATAGCATTCATAGAATATCATGATAATCTCATTATAAAGTTTTTGAATTGTATATTGGTATACATGAAAATATATATGTAACACCCCATGATTTTATAAGATGTATTCTTTTAACAACTTTGATGACTTGTGTTGTCTGTTACACTATGAATAGCTTGCACTATATGCAACACCGTTTTAGATTGCAGTATACACAATACTATTCGTGGCTTGTGTTGCACACAATTTCAGGTTCTTTTGATAGAATTCATTTCATGCAACACAGTGTTTAGATTTTGTTCATTATATAAATGAACTATGTTTGAATTATTTTATTCACAACAACAAATGAAATCATTCACTACATGCAAAAATAATTTGGCTGACATTACATTCAATAGAGACCTTCCTCGATAGCTTGAGTTGTACGCAATATCGAGTTTTACTAAACAATGATACACTATTAAAATATTATATTACTAGACCTTTATGAATAGTATTATCAACATTTAAAATTTTATATTACATTATAATTCATATTACACATTTTCTAAATCATGATATGAGATCAAAATCATTTTTTCATATAATTTTTTTTTAAATGTAGTTTTATCACCTTATGATTGTACATCCATTTCAAATCTAATTTTTGACAGTTTTATAAGTTAATGTTTACAAAATAAACATATTCCTTGAAAGAGGGATACAAAAATTTACTTTTGTGGATTTTTTAGTATTTTTATGATAATATTAAAATTTTAATGAATAGTTACAAATACTACATTTTAATTCAAAAATGCATTTTTATCTAATTTATTTATATAGTTAGATTATATTTTAACTGGTATTAAAGATTAATTGGATTATATTTTTATCATTTAATCCAATTTTTTTCGTTGTATGTAATTTTCCTTTTAAATTGGACATAATGACATGTCTATCTATTGATAGTTATTATTTCTTAAAACCCTTCTTTTGTGTTTTGACAACAAGAATTAATATTAAATTAATTACTGAAACTTATGTGTTTTGAATTTGGAAAATTGGATTCCATATTTGGAATCATAAAGTTTAAAATTTCAAAATATGTATATTTTATTTTTGGAAATTATGAATAGTAACTTCAGTAATTATTTTTATTTACCATGGTTAAAGTATAAATCTGGTAAGTAAGGGTAAAAAAATAATTTAATAGTATAAAACTACCGTAAAATGTGTCCTAAGACTATTTCATGAGATTTTCCTAACCATGGGAATCCATGAGTAAATTTTTGGACCCCATGGATGTGGAAATCACATTTTTTAATAATTAATTTAATGATAAGATAATTATAACCTAAACATATATCTTTTACTAAATCGATTTAAATATAAGGTTATATAATAGATCTGTATGTATATAGATTTTCATTAGAAAGTTAAAATGATTTCCTACATAATGTTATTTTATTTATAATTTTTAGACAATATATAAATATATTTATTTATGACACAATCATGATATAGTGATTACCTCATTAATGAAAGATTCAAATAAATGAATTTAAAAATTGTAAATTAAATTAAATTTTTACGTTTTTATGTCATCCACAAATTTTATGGATTACATTGATATATCAGGGATGTTTTTATGCCATTGGTTTGAAAGAATCTAGTTGTAATAAATTTAAAAAAAACGTAAAGTATGAATAATGTCTAAAATTAACATAATTCATAACATTGAACATAAAAAATTTAATTAGATGATATTAAATTTCTAAAAATCCCAGATTTAGAAAAATGGTTAATTTATGTCCAAATATGTCATAAATAACTATTTTTGGGTCTTTTGACATGATAATACTGAATGATTAAAAAGGATAAAATAAGGGTTAAACCAAAACGATAAGGATAAAATAATCTTTAAAATGTGTCTAAAAATTATTGTATGATGGGTATTAAAACCAAATCATCTTATCTTCAAATTAAATATTTTTTGACAATTTTTAATCGAAATTGAATTTATAATAAATTAATATTTCCAGAGTTTTCTAAAGTGCCCTTCTCCTCTCTTATAAAAGGGAACCTCCTACCTCTCTTCTTCGCACAATTTAAACCCTTCATGCTCGGCCAACCCCTGCCCATTTCTCTTTTCAACTTACCTAGTTTCTGTCTAGAGGTTCTGGTCTTCTAAAAAGGCCAACTCTATTGCCCGATGAGGAAATTTAAAGAGGCATGTCGAGGAAGAGGTAATCTTTTCTACTAATTATTTCAATTTTTTTGATTTTCTATTTCCTCTTCTTTAATTGCATCATTATAAAGTAATAAAATAAGCATAACTCATACACTGATATGTTATTATAAATAAGAAAAATCCATAGTTCACCTTCAATCCATCCTATGAAAAACAAAATCATCGTGTGTGCGTACGTACGACTAACCGTCTCCACGCCGTGGTGAAATCTGTTTTTCACCACCACTTTAATTGGATGGGTAAAATTGTGTAAATACTAACTATATATTATTATTATAAAGTGATACTAAATCTATGATATTATACACCATCCACTCCAATACCATTCAAAAATAATGGGAATGATATCTTCACTCGTGCGTACGCCCGACTTACCGTCTCCATGACGTGATGAGATTCATTATCCGCGTTAACCATTCAAGAAAGATTATAAAGTATATATAATAAATAATCATGAAATATATGAAATAATAATTCGTCTGGATTTATGTATATATAGATTTCATTTACTTCCATTCAATTTAATAAGGAAATGAAAACAGCGGTCATGCGTAAGTACAACCTACCGTCTCCATAAACGGTGTATTCCATTTCCTTTATCTATCTATTATATATATATATATATATATACTAAATAAATATAAAATATAAATCTTTTTTACATTCTATATGTAATTAAATCACGATATAAGTAATAATTTGAAGAATAACAATTCAAAACACGCATGATAAATCAAACGATTATTATCCAAAACATTGCTTTACCAGGGAATTGAAAAATGAATGGGTATTATAAAGTCATAAGTCAATCATATATGATAAATTAATTATTATTATGGTTCTGATACAATTTTATAATATTTTTAAACCCACTATACATGAGTTTCATAAACAAATGAATGAAATCGGACCTAAGGTAAGAGATAATTTTGAAATCTCATTTTATTCCGATATTGTTTATACGTAAGTATTTACTGGTGATTTATTTATCATCCATGTCCATGTTTTTTAAAAAAAATTCATAAAATGTATAATATTTTTCAATATTTAAAGTCATTAATACCCCATTTTATCTTTAACTACATTGGATGGAAGTATTTTTTCTTTTTTTACCATACGAGGTAATTTTTAATTTTTCCGAAAAAAGTACGAGGAAAATGTATTTTAACTTATAAGGCATGATTTTTTTTTTACATATTCATTACACCTTATTTCTAAAAGCTTACAATATGTTTTTTCAAGTTTATTTTCAACTAATCTCTTTTATTTTCAAAATTTGCAGCATTCTGAGAATAGAAAACGTTTTTGAAGAAGAAAAGATATTTTCCTCGTGAACTATGTTCAAGTGGTTTATAAAAATTATTTTCTATATAAGATGATTCTATTTTAATATGGTTATGATTTAATCCCTTTTTAACTATGATACAACTGTTTTAATGATGAAATTTTATTTTATATGGATTATGTTATGATGGAATTATGTTTAAGAAAACCTATTTTATTTAATGGATTATTCTATGATGAATGATTTATGTTTTTGTGTCACATATAAGAATGATTTCATTATGAGATGGGTGAGACTTATATCTCCATCCAATGCATTGGGTAAAGAATTATATCTTAGGAGATAGGCATCAATAGAAGGACAAGTAAATCAGGTTCAGTATGGTAGGGCTGGAATGGATAGTAAATCTGGTTTAGTAATACATGGCTAGAACAGAAAGTAAACCTGGTTAAGTAATGGACTATGTCCACTATGATGGTCTTGGAAGAAATGCCTTTTCTACTATAGAAATCATGTTATTTTCATATTAGTGTTCCATAATTACAGGTTTTATGAGAATTCTATTCTTTCATTGTTAATTTTCCATTTTGATCCATGTCTTACGTACTACCAATATTTATTTCATGACTAAATATTTTGGGGTTTAAACATTATGTTCATGTTTTTACATTAAAATGTTTATTGTTTTTTTATGTTCTCCATGTTTACCCTTACTTAGTATTTTAACTCACCCTTTCTATGTTTTCTTTTCCTCAAGAGATAAAGAATGGTTTTAGGTAGGAAAAAAAAGTAAAAGATCATTATGGGAGATATTGAAGATCTTTCGCAATGTTAGAATATTATGTTCCAAGTATCCAAAAACTCTAAAATAATACGGTCTATGGGGGTCTGTTTCATTTATGTATTAATTATTCCTCAAATGAAATGTAATGGAAATGTACATCAAGCTTGGGTCTCTATAGTTGGTATTAGAGTGAAGGTTTACTTATCCTTTGGAAACTTGGATGTGAAAACATTAGTGAGAACCATAGAGATATTTCTATGGTATGTATAGGAATGTCCTAAGGATAATTCTAAGAATAGGTTTCAATACTAGGGTTTTTCTAATAATCAGGAATAACCTAGGGTTAAATTGAGGATATCATAGATTGAAATATTCTAAGTAATTTACCATACTAATGCTTTTTTTAATCTCTGATATGTATTTCCCACAACATTATTTCTGATCATAGTCTATAGCCATAACTATATAGAACATAATTAACCAGTGAATGTTTTAGATGTGAAATGTATGGGAATTATGATGATATATTTCTTATGTGGAACCATCATGAAGAATATTATGATGAAGGTACGAGTATTCATCATTCTGCTGAAGATAAAGAGAATGTAAATGACATGTGAAATGTATGTGATGTTATTCCAGTCTTTTTTACATTAAACCTATGAATATTGAAGCTGAGAAACCATAAGGCATGATTCATATTTTAGGAAATACAATGATGACAAATCCTATGTAATGTTTTAAGAATAAAGTTGGATGATTGTGGTGTTTATGTTTCAAAATTCAAAGATAACATTATATGAATCATGAAATAAATAAGTGTTTTCAGTATAAGTTTTTCATTAAGGATTAGAATGGATATGTTGTATAGTTATATGTAGAAAAAAAGTGATTTACGTGAAAGGTGATATACTTGGAGAACACTCGATTAAGGGAAACTAACCCTTAATAAGTCCCATACGTTAATATAATGTGGATTGGATAAATATATGTTGGATTTGAATAAGTAAATTAGATGATTCTGGTTTCCTGAAATCTAATTATGGAGTTATTAACGGAAGGGTTGTGCTATCATGTGTTCAGTATATAGCTTTTTGTCACATATGGATTGTATCCAATAAGTTTTATAATAAGGAAACATGAATGTTTTCAATAAGGATATCTGATAATTCTGGTTGTTACTAAGACTCAAGAGAATACATGATTAATGTATTCACATTTTTGGAATGTGAAATCCAAGAACAAAATTATATGTTATGGGAGATAAATTTTGTATCTATTTAGTTCACCTCTTTCTATGTTTTATATTTTTTAATGGATTGAAATTTTATCCATTTGTGGATTGTATAAGTTATATTTCAGTTGAAGTTTGTTAGATTAATGTATTATCTCACTATAGGTAGACTTATGAATATTTGATTTAATATATTAAACATTACGTTGAGATAGATGGAATGAATTTTCATTCTATGACATTATCTGTTAACTCTTCGTGAATGACAAATTTGACATCATTTTGATAAATAAGAGATGAAGTGGAAATTGGTCAAGGCATGAACAATGATGATATTGAACCAAAATCAAGAAATTTTTTATTCCAATGCAAAATTATTCAAATTTATGGAAAGGATCTTGAAAACCAAAAATTGTATTCTTATACCCTCTTATCTGATGAATTATATGGTCCCTTAAATCATCACATATTAAGGGATTTCTGGTATTTAACATTCTCCAAACCTTATTCTCTATCTCTATCAACTAGAATTTTATGGTTAGATTTCTCTTCCATATCTACATTTTCACTTCCCAACTATGTTCTCATATGTGGAAGCCCAGTGATGAATTATTTCGGGAAACCATTTTGATTCAAATATTCATTTTTAAAATAAATTTTTAGTATCCCTTTTTATGATCTAGGTTTCCATGAAATAAACTTTCAGTATTAAACAATTTATAACCCCAATGAATTTCTAGGGAGAAATCCATTTTAAGGGGGTAGAATGTAACACCCTGAGACATTATACATTAAATTCTTTTAACATCATTAATGAATTGTTTTGTATGCTACACCAATATTATCTTTTAATATATGCAACACCATATGAGATTATAGTATATGTAACACTATTCATGTCTTGTGTTGCACACAATTTCACGTTCTTTTGATAAAATTAATTTCATGAAACATTGATTATAATTTTCTTAACGTATACATTAACTAATATTGGATTATTTTATACACAACACCAAACGAATCATTCACTACACTAAACACTAACTTGGCTTGTGATACGCACAAGAGTGACCTTCCTCGACAGCTTGAGTTGTACGCTATACCGAGTTTTACTAAACAATGATATATTATCAAAATATTATATATCTAGACATTATGAATAATATTAAGCACATTTTTAAATTTATATAAAATTATAATTCATTTTAAACATTTTCTAGATCATTATGTGAGAAAAAATTAATTTTTTGGATAAAAGACGTTTTAAAAAAAATGCAGTTTTACAACCTTTTGATGGAACACACATTTTTAATCTATTTTATGACACTTTTATAAGTTATATTTGACATTATAAATGTATTATTTAGAAGAGGGACATAAAAATTTACTTTTGTTGATTTTTTAGCATCTTTACAAAAAAACCAAAATTTTAATGAAAAGTGAAAAACAATTAATTTTATCTCGAAACATCCTTTTTATCTAATTTATTTATTTAGTTATATTAAATTTCTAATTTTTTTTAAAGAGTAATTGGATTATGTTTTTATTAATTAATCCAAATTTGGTCATTTTAATTAATTTCACTTTTAAATTGGACATAAACACATTTCAAACTTTTTATATTTATTACTTCTTAAAAACCATCTTTTTTGGTTTTGAAAATGGGAATTAATTTTAAATTATTTACTGAAACTTCTATGTTTTGAATTTGGAAAAATTTATTCTTCATTTAGAATCATAGGGTTCAAATTCTGTAAATTGGTACCTTTTATTTTTGGACATTATTAAAATTAACTTCAGTAATTGTTTTTATTTATTGTGGACACAAGGTAAATATAGTAAATTAGTGTAAACAAATTAAAACTTTAATTGTATAAAACTACCAAAAAACGGGTCTTAATCCTATTATATGAGATATTTCTAACATTTGGATTCTTTGGGTAGATTTTTTGACCCCATGGATTCATAGGGATGTGAAAATTACATTTTATAAGAATTAATTTAATGTAAAGATAATTATAAACTGAACATATAACTATTACTAAATCTATTTTAATATAGGGTTATATAACTGATCAATATGTCTATAGATAGTCATTATAAATATAAAAATATTTGAGACATCATTATATTTTATTTATAATTTTTAGTAATTATATAGATATATTTATTTATGACACAATTATGATATAGTGATAACCTCATTATTAAAATATTGGTATAAATGAATTTAAAAATTACAAAATAAATTAAAATTTAACAATTTGATTCCATCCACGAATTTTATAGATGAAATTGACATATTAGGGATGATTTTATTCCTTTTTTTGAAGGAATCAGGCTGTTATGAATTTAAAAAAAGTCATGTATGAATAATGTCTAGAATTGACAGAATTCGTAACTTAAAACATTAAATAGTTTATTAAATTATATGAAATTATTAAAAATAAATGATTTGTACAAATAATTAATATAAGTCCAAATATGTCATAAATAACTTCTTTTGGGTCGTTTGACATGATATTCTAATTACATTAACCCACGATGTGTAGATAACACGATATCACTGTAAGATTAAAAATTGTCAAATAAGGGTTAAACCAAAAAATATAAGGATAAAAAAATATTCAAAAGGAGTATAATTTTTTTTGGATGATCCGTATTCAAACCAAGATCATATTATATTTGAATTAAATAAATTTTGGAACATTTCCATTTTAAATTGAAATTATAATAAATTAATATTTTTATAGTTTCCTAAAGTGCCTCTCTCCTCTCTTATAAAAGAGAACTTCCTCCATATCCTCTTTACTCAATTTTGAGCATTCAATATTGTCCAAACCCTACTCATTTCACTTTAATATTTCCACAGATACATTCTATAGGTTATGGTATCCTCAAAAGTCCAACTCTAGTGCCCTAAGAGGAAATTTAAAGTATGCACGTTGAGGAACAGGTAATCCCTTCTACCGATTTATTCAAATTACATTCTTCTTATACTTCCTCTTATTTAGTTGTTTCAATATAAAAAATAACACTAGTATCAATCATATAATAATAGGTTATATTTAAATATGTAATAACTCTATTTTACCTTCTATCCTTCCAATAAAAAATAAAATTACCGCGTGTACGTACTTACAGCTTACCGTCTCCACGCAGTGGTGTAATTTTTTTTCACCACCACCTTACATGGTTAGGTATAATGGTGTATATAATAACTATATATTATTATTATAACATTATTCTAATTTTTAGATATTATACACCATCCAATCCAATACCTTTAATCAATTATGGATATGCTATTATTGCTCGTGCGTACGTACGGCTTACCGTCTCCACGATGCAATGAGATCCATTCTCCAAGTTAACAATTCTATATTGATTATAAAGTATATATAATAAATACTAATTAAATATAATACATAATAATTCTACAATATATATATATATATGTCATTTATATACTTCCATTCAATTTAATAATAAAATTAGAACATCGTTCATGTGTACGTACAACCTACTACCTCCAAGAACAATGTATTCCATTTCATTTATCTATCAATTATATAAATATATTTATTTACTAAATATATATAATATAAAAATAATTTTTGATATTCTAGAAATATTTAAACCATGATATAATTAATAATATAAGGAATAACTATTCAAAACATGTATGATATATAAAACGATTATTATCCAAAATGTTTCTTTAATATGGAATAGAAAAATGAACGGGTAATATAATATCATAAGTGAATCATATATGATAACCTAAATATAATTATGGTTCTATTACAAGTTTATAATATTATTAAACCCACTATAATATATTTTCATAAATATACGGAAGAAATTAGACCTAAGACAAAGGATAATTTTTCAATCTCATTTCATTCTGAGATTGTTTATACATAATAATTTATTGGGGATTTACTTATCTACCATGTTAATGTTTTCTAAAAATTTTTACAGTTTATTTTTAATATTCATTTATATTTATATTCTTTTTAACCCTTTTTGAATTTTACAGTGTGGAATGGTTGGAATATTTCTTTTTTTGACCATATGAGGTACTTTTTGATTGTTCTGACAAAGTACGAGAACAATGTCTTTTTAAATTATAAGACATGAAAAATAATTGACATCTTCATAATTCTTTATTTCCCCTAATATTCCTTGATATGTTTCCAAGTATATTTTTAACATATGTTTTTTAAAATTGCGCAACATTTTGAGAAATCAAAACGTTTTTGAAGAAGTAAGGGTATTTTTCTCAAGAACTATGTTCATGTTGTTTATCAATATTATTTTCTATCTAAGATAATTCTCTTTAAATATAGTTATTTTTATATCCCTATAATTACCATGATTTTATTGTGTTAATTATGAAATGGTATTTTATATGGATTATGTTATAATGGAATGATGTTTAGGAAAACCCATTTTATTTCATGGGTTATGCTCTGATGAATGATTTATGTTTTTGTGGCACATTTATGAATGATTTCATTATGATATTGTGGGGACCTATATCTCCCTCCAATTCATTGGGAAATGATTCATATATCATGAGATATACATCACTATAACATCAAGAAAATATGGTTCAGTAATGAAGGGTTTAAACATAAGTAAATCCAGTTCAGTAATACATTATTGGAATGACAAGTAAGCCTTGTTCAGTAATTTGACTATGTCCACTATGATGGTCTTAACATAAATGCATTGGCTACTATGGAAATCATATTTTTTTCTAATTAGTTTTCCACATTATAATTTTTATGTCTATTCGATTCTATCATGGTTAATGTTCCTTTATTATCCATTCCTTACGTACTTCCATGATTTATTTCATGAGTCAAGATTATGTTGTTTAAACTGTATGTTCATGTTTTTAAATTCAAATTTTTATGGTTTGTTTAATGTTCTACATGTTTACCATTACTGGTCATTTAAGATCACCCTTTCTATGTTTTATTTTCCCCATGATATAAATAAAGGTTTTAGGTAGGAAAAAAGGGGAAGATCATTATGGGAGATGCTGAAGATCTTTCACAATGGTATAAGATTATGTTCCAAGCTTCCAAAGTCACTTAAGTAATACTGTCTTTGGGCATCTATTTTGGTCATGTATTAATTATTCCTCAAATTAATTGTAATTTCTATGTACGTCAATCTGTGTTCTATACATTATATGTAGCATAAAATTCATTTGGAAATCATTCTTAAAACTCATCGAGGAATGGATTTTTTATGAAAATTTAGTATGTGAAGAATCTAAATAAAGAAATTTTCTTATAATCATAATATTTTCTCTAAGGATAGAATATTGTTCACCATTAATGATATATTTTATTAAAAAATCTCATATATTAAAAAACTTAGTCGAGACACATAGTTTCATTAAGCTATCATGTCACAACTAGTGATTTGCAGAAAACAAAATCTAATTAGGTAACCAATTATCCATGATTTCATATAATGGGATTCAATTCATATGTCTAGAAGAGTGTAATGGGTTTTTCATGAACTGGTCAGTTTATTCATCATTGCAATGATATTGAAATCACAATAAAGATTGGATGGATTTGTGATATATATTTACACATAAAAGAAATTATAGATATGTGTCCTTATAAAGAATGTATGAATTTTATATCATGAATCAAGAAATTTAATGATCAATGGATAGAATTCTCTAGAACATGATCATAATTTCGAATTTATAATATTTCCCATTTAAATATGTAGAAATCATCTTTATTTTCAAATATTTGAGATATATTCAGATTATTAATTTTTAAAATATATATTTTCAATATATATATATATGTGTGTGTGTGAAAAAAGGATATATCAAGATCTACTCAAAGGTTATGAATTCTTAATACCCCACTTAACTATATAGAAAAATAAGGCTGTCAATTTGTTGAGTAGTAATAATAATAGAATTTAGAAAAGAATTTTTATTGGAAAATATAATATATTCATTGATATTTTAAATAAATATATTGGAATAATTAGGCTTAGGAGAAACATCACTGCATTTTTAAATGATTATAAAAAAAATCTATAGAAGTAATAAACATTTCATCGTAAGGACTTGAGAATAAAGAAAAAAATGAAATAATTATAATATTAGAATATGCAGAAATTGATTATAAATATATTCGGTAGAAATATGTATTGAGGATATGTGTTCAATCTATTACTGGGATTAAGAGGGAATTTCATGATGAAGATCATGTGCCAAATTTAATTATCCACCCTTATAGGAACATGATGAATAAATGTATATATGAGAATTTTTTGGGTCAGATAATATAAATCATGAAATTACTAACTACGTGTCAAGAATTATTGTTTGTAAAATAGGTAAAGGATTTGAAAGAACTATCCAAATGACTCTTAAAATATATCCCTATTTCAATGTTGATGTTGGATGATATTAAATTGGGATTTCTCACAAAAAATCCAATGAAATATATATGAGATGATTCCATATGGGTTATTAGTGTTTGCATTATCAACTCAATACATTTCCATTCTATAAAGAAGGACCAACATCTTGATATCCATGAACAACACTATATCAATGATGTTTTTAATATTCACGGTGAACCTATTTTGACTGTATCTCATAATGAATAATATTTTACAAAACAAATTCTAGAATATTTTTCAAATATCTATTAGAACTGATATAGATTTGAGAAAAAATTATAACCCTCAAATTTATGGATATCCCTAAATATCTATGCAAACACTACAAGACATGTTGTTTCAATTCTATATTTTCGTTCGATTTCTGTTTTTTCATTAATTAAGTTTGGAATAATTTTCATATAATAATTTCTTCCATGGAATAATTCAAAAAACACTGTATTAATTATTATATGTTAAAATATATCAAAAATTAAGTTATTTTGATGACGTTGGAGAAATCCTGATTTAACGCATAAATTTTTTTGAGTAGAAATCAATGAAAGAAAAAAATAATCATAGTGATATAACATTTGATCAAAGTTTGAAAAATAGATATTTTTGATAACCAAATGAAGTCTTGATAATTTAATAAAAGGGAACATGTTTTTTTAATGTATATCACTGGATGGTATTAATATATTTTTCAATGAAATAGATTATATGTCCCTGGTAAAATGGGAATTTTAATATTTAGGAAAGAATTGGAGTTATGTTTTACCATTTTTAAATGACACCCAAAATCAATAAAGCGGTAGAGGTGTTTTATATCTATTTATCAAGGAATTATATTTAACAACAAAAACATTTAACCACTATTTAATATGAATAATTAAACAGCAATCTATCATATTATGAAGTTTCTATCCAGATTCATGACACTAGAAACATATGTTTCTGAATCAAATGACTATAAATCTAATAAAACATTTAGAAAATTATAATATAGAAGAGAAAATTTAAAAATTTGAAGGATTTCTGGTGAATAACTGCCTATATATTTCATGAATAGACAATGCTAAAATTTTTATGATCAATTTGGTAAGGGGAGTATTGCACCCCAATATCAATTAATGTATTTAAACATTTGATTCTAATTAAACTATAACATAATGCAGAAACAAATATTCTTGAATGTGATTACAATATAAATTTTATAATTTTATAATTTTTATTTGATGAAATTATTTTTATTATTGAATTCAAATTGTTAAAATTATCTTATAGTGAATTTTATGGATATTTCAGAAATAGATGATTTCTTGGTGAATATTAGAAATATATATCCTACAAATACTATCACATTTATGACATTATAATTATATTAGTATGAATTCAATGTTTATAATTCATTTTTATAATCTAAATTTACATTTAATAATTAGTATAAAACATTTAAATATATATTTAAATAATATAAAAAATACGTTTCACATTTTGGATATCTATATAATGTCTTTATATAAAGAAAACATTTGTTTGCATCTTCCATATTATTTATATATTTAAAATGTTTCTTATGGTTTTGGTATGTTATCAGTGTATAATGAGTGTATTTTTTCTTTATAAAAATCCAATTAAATCTGGTTGATTCTATATTATATATGATTTTTGTATAAAATAATTTTTATTCTTACACAATTATTTTTATAAATATTGTTTTTTGTTGTGTTTTGTAAACTTATACTAAATAATTTTTTTAAAACATTTCGAATACGAATCATTTAAAATGTATTACTTATTTTTAATAATTAAAATAAATACTAGGTAATAAGGAAAACATAATTTTGGGTTATGATGAATAGTTTCAATGGAAAATATTTATTATGATGGTTAAGGGTAAAATGATTGAAAACTGTAAAAAAAATAAAAAAAATATTCAAGATAACATAAGATGCTTTATTGAATAAATTCTTTTATTAGATGTATAAATTGACCTTCTATTATTAGAAATAAATAAAAAAATGATCAACTTTACTTGAGTATGAAATTTATTATATAATAATGTTTCATGATTTACATGTTTGTTATCCACCTCCCATTTAAAAGGGAACCTCTACCACCCACATGGCCAAAACATATTGTGCCACTAATCTCAACCAATAACTAATAATATAACATGTTAAATCATGTTTTATCAACATATAGGACATTATGTCCTTAAAATAACATCTCACCAATGAATAATACAAATGTGGTTTCTGAATTAAGAGACAATCATATTAACTAACTCCTCAAAATTTATTTATTTTTCTACCTCCTTCAAATTTTTTGTTTAAAACATAAATAATTACATTATATTCATTAATGTTATAAAATTACATTTTTATGAAAATTTATTACCTATATTTTCTCCATATAATAGAAAATCAATATCCAATCTTGTATATATATAGATTACCACCTCCATAATGTGATGATCATCAATCATCATTACTAACTAACATGATCAGTTATTTAAATGGATTTTGTTTATTTATTATATTATTATTAAATAAGTAATATTTATTGATATAAAATTATATCTACCTTCTCACACTCCCATACATTGGGAAATGATAATGTGGCTCATGTTTATGTGTGAAAAACTACCTTCATGAAGACATATAATTCATTTTTCTATTGACAACATGAATGGTTGATTATGAAAATTTATAATGAATAAAAAAATAATCATGAAAATATTAAAATATTTAAGATAATAAAACAATTTCCTAACACTTGTAAATGTATTCAACATATTGAAGTAGTTTTGGATAATTTATAGAACATCCTTAAGAGGTCAATGTATGAAAGAACTAGCAACGAATATATATCAAATGACTATAAAATGACATTAAAATTTTCAATATATATGAAAAAGGTCCATAATAAATTATTCTATAAATTTAAATTGAATATTCATGAGGGTATAATGAGTTTAACCAATTAGGAATCCAAGGTAATGGGATCACATATCATTTCCACTCCATTGAATCATATTTTATATTATGTACCAAGATTCTTTTATATGTTGTATATACTACCCATTTGAAATATTATATAATAAACTACTATATATTAGTATTATTTAATGTTCCAATTCATGTATCCCTTTTAATTGGGTTTTATTCAAATATTATAAAATATATAATTTTTTATTTTAGAATCTCACCCTTATTCTAGATTGTTAATTTTTTAAACCTATATTAGAATAATTGTATAATATATATTTCTTAAACCCCGTGTATTATGTTATTATCAGATTATTTATTTATTACACATGTTTTATTCTATATTTTTATCTTTTGGGTACTCAAATAAAGTAAAATTAATGTTTCTCAATGTTTTCCAAATAATCCATTTTGGATTTTCTATAAAAAAGTGTGAATGGAATGTTCTTTTTAAATGTATATAGTGTGAATAGAATTTTATCTTTCCCTAATCACTATGATATATTTATCATCCTTTATAATATTTTATAGTTTTATTTTAATAAAATATTCTCCTATTATACATTTAATTATAATCATTTATATCAAAATTTAAAAGTAATTATTATTTAAGTATTTAAAAACAATATAAAAAATTATTTATAACTTCATTTATACAAAAAATGCAAAAAATATTAATGGATGATTATTTTATATCATTAACATAAATTTTCCCTAAAATATTATAAAAGGATTTATATTATTTTTAAACATAATTTCTGATGAATTGATGATATTTTATCACTCACTACATGAATATGGATTAAATTATATTTTCAAACCATTCAATTTCTTGTGATCATTTTCTATATCAATATATAATAGTCATTGTATATTGTTTTTATCCTTCATATCAATATTTTCCATATCATGAATATATTTATCAACATTTTAACTATATAAATATTATCATATAATATAATTTATAAATATTCTATTTTAGGTTAACTAATATTTTTATGAACTTTATTTTGTTTTCTAGGGATATGTTTATTTTTTTAATTTTTTATTCAATATGAATATTTATTGATTTATAAGGAATAATGATTGTATATTATATTTTCAATTAAATATATGGGGAATTAATTGGACATATGTATGTCCCTTGGGGTCCTTGGTTTTAGACATCCCCTCGATGCATCAATTGGTCTCATGTGACAAAAATCATGCCAAATTTGTTGAATTTTTTTCTTTATATAGTACTTTTCATTTAAATGTGTTAGAAGTTGTTCCTAATAGTAATGTTACTGATGTCTTGGTGGGGGAACCTAGTTAAAAGATAATTACTTCAAAAAATATGCACTTTTATCATTAAAATATTTGTAATTATAATTAATGTGACTATTATGTAAATATTTTCAATGGATCTATTTTGAAGCTCAATTTATTGATTAAATGGAATATGTATTGATTAACCAATTTACCATATTTTTCATGATTTATCTAAACATAAAATATTTTATTTTATATAACTCAAATAATGAATTTTGACCCTTTTATTTATTTTCCATTCCACAATATACAAAGAAAATAATTTAATAATTTTCACAAATATAAGAAATATTTTAATTATATATCAAATTTTATCAATGTAATATGAAAATAATGTATGTATTTTACTTTCCATGATTTCAAAGAAAATCAATCATTCATGTTGTGGTCCCTTGAATATTGTACCAATTAAATATAGTAAACAAAAAATCTAGATTAACTGAATCAAGGCCTTTATAGAGGGATAAAGTTAGTAAACAATAAAATTAGCATCTTCTAAATATATAAAATATTTGAAATATAATTCTCAATTATTTTATAATCTTGATCATGAGAAAATATCAGGGGTGGTTGAATTAAAAAAACAATCAATTACTCTTTTGAAGTAGGTTTTTTCAGTGACATGGAAGAGACTACAAATGTGACCCATAGATTTGTGAACTAAATAAATGAATAAAATTATTTATAGTGTTATTTTTTGTAATTACATTTCCCACACAATATGTGTTTTTCATAGGAATTTTTTTTAAGTATCAGTATTGAAAAAAATATATGAGATGAATTTGATATAGTTTGTATGGCTTTATGGGACCATGTTTTCACTGAAGATTATAGAAACAAATCTATTAATTGGTCACCCATAGTTCAAATAAACTTGTCAAACGAGACCTATAGAAAGAGTTAATAGAAGAATATTCCTAATTAATTTGTCTAGAAACATATAATAAATTAACATAATTACATGATTAACTAGATTCAATAGATAAATAAGTTAAATAATGTCATTCACCTCCAATGGATGTAATTTAGTTAACATGGATCAATAAATTAAATTATTCTATTGTAACAATCACTAAAAATCCATTGATTGTATTGGATCAATCTAGAGTATGTAATTTGGTTAGATTTTTTACTCCCCAAATGATTGGAAACATTGTTCTTATCAAATGAATAAAGTAAGACATAGATGGTGTTTTTATCCTTGGAATGAATTTTGTGTTGAATATTTTTATCTCTACAATAGACAAAGTTTTAGTAATAAACACTAGGTACAGTCGTTCCCCAATCCCACACTCACATATTTGTTGAGAAAAATATTTTTTTAAATACTCTTTTTTGATACAAATATAGATGAAACTATTTTTTAAAACACAACCATAGGATAATAATTATAACACATAAAAAATCTCACAGTAACATGAATAGAAGGATTAAAATCATCTTGTATTAGCTATATAAGGATCTTATTTTATTATATTTGTGAACAATTCTCCACACATGAAATACGCTATATCAACTTCTAAAAATCATATATGTTATACTCATGTCTATAAACTTATTAAAAAAAATATAAGAATGAAGTGAGCTCAAGTTCTCTGTAATGGAAGACATATAAATATGTTTTTAATTTTTTTTACCATAAACTTATTATAAAAATGGGCATAGAGAGAATATTTATTAAAAAGGACATGGAACAATATTTGTTTTCTATAAGTCATTATATAGGTAATTTTAATCTCATCTGAACAAGTATACACCATAGAAATTTTATGAAAAGTATTGAGACATTAACATTAGCAAAGGACCATATTTATATCCATAGAGGAATATGAAATTTCATTGATTCATAGAATGATAAATAATTTTGGAAGAAACATAGTCCTTCAGAATCATGAGATAAAAGATTCCCACAAAAAATTAATATAACTACTTAAGTACTAGTCTTCCTGAATGAAATTAATAGAATAAACAGAAGAAAAATTATTCAAACATCTCAGTCACACAAAAAAAATGTGAATTAAATTTCCTATGACGCATTCATGCGAAATTGTTTTAACAAGGATTCCAACGACGATAACATGGATTATTATAAATGAAATTCCATATCTAATTTAATTAAATATCTTATTATGTAATATGGTTATTAAATAGACATGTACTAATTTGGTTTATTATATCATATCAGATTTAAAATACCGTTACATATCATTACAACTAATGATATAGTTCTTGAACAATGATCACATGATTAGTATAAATATGTAGTTTTAAATTAACAAATTGACACAAACAATGGATGTGATGGACCAAACCATTAGATTAATATAAAAGGAAGTAAATTTATAAAATATTATGAGGTTGATAACATATCTGGGATTTTACCATGACTAATCAAAAACAGAGAGACACCAATATAATCATGAGGGAAACTGTTTATTGGATATGTTCAAGCTCATCGAGTTATTTATGAAAACCATGTTCATTGAACAACCCCATAAAACGTACCAAAATCACACACCTTACGATAATGGATTTTTTTGGTTTATTAATAGGATATGTATCAATACTCTAGATATATCACTATATAACTCATATTATATAGAACAATGGATACATTTTTATCCTATTATTATTACATTATAAATATTGATTATATTTCTACACTAAAATCGAAATGTTATTTTCGAGTAATGTTCAATGTCAATATAAGTACCCATTTTCATGAATTAATGGATATTTTGAATAAATAATATATAATTATATTATAATTATTTTTTTAAAAAAATTAGTAAATATAAATGATCTTAAACATGATTTGAAGTCAAATGTAATTTTTATAAGGGCTTGAAAACTGTTATTGTTAAAAAAACATCATTTCATAATAAATGTGGATTTTATTTTAAATTTAAAAATTTAAATAAATAAATAAATATATTTATTTATAAAAAATAAATACTATATTTAGAATCATAAAAATTAAATAATCCAATAATTACTTTCTCATATTTTTTTGGTATTGTCAAATTTTCAGGTAAAATTTAAATACTTTTTAAATATACTTTGTGTATCATGACAACATAATGACCCAAATGTGACTTCCTGAATTCAGTAAATGGTATATATTAAAAAATTTATTTTTTATCTTTAAGATAATTATATTTTATGTTTATTTGTTTAATTTTATAAATCCATTATGAAACAACCAAAACCATTAATATATTTTACAGTTTTAAAATATTTTCCTTAATAATATGAATCAACAATATAAAATAAAGGGAATTATTTTATCAGGATTGGAACTTTTACATATAAAAAAAAGTACCAATCCTATTTGGCCAAAATCATTGAAAAAACCATGGGATGGTTTGTTCTTTTGTTTATTCTAATATATATATTCTAAAACCTATGCTTGAGAAAAAAATTAAACCACCACTCATTTCCAATATAATCCCAACCAAGTTCCCATTTCACTACAACAAAAATAATTACAGCATGTCCTTATTCTTACCACCCCTCTCTAATGTCCTCCCATATTCCCCCAAAGATCTCAATAATCTTATAATAATGATGTGGAGTCATAAACTAATGTTAGAGATCCTCACCTTCTCTTCTTTATTTTTGTTTTTAATATATTATGCTTTCAATGTACAAATCCTAATATTGATACACATATTTCTATTTCCCTATTAATTAAAATTTGATGATTAAATTACTAGAGACTCATTTTTCTCTCATCGACCCATTTTATTATTTTTTATGTGATGTCATATGCTACTGAAATTTAAAAACGATTTTTCATGCCCAAAAAATTGTGCAATTAATACAATTCCCATTTATAATCTAGGGTGTTAACCAATATAAACCTACACCTATATGAAATTGAACTTATATGTATTTATCCAAAAATCATTGATTGTGAATGAAAATATAAATATTAATCAATCCATGTTATACGATTTATATGGAACACATAAGCATGAGAATGAAATGAAAGTGACGAGTGCACTGGAAATTATATACCGCTCAAATGAATTTGGTAATTTTTAGTATCATGAGATGTAATGTTAGTACATGGAGTAATCATGATTCCATATAGAACATTTTCTATCAGGATATCCTGGATGTTAGACTTCACCTATGAGTATGATGTAGTGTTTTATGATTTTTCCACATTTCCCATGTTGTCTTATGATTATCACGCAATATCATGTCTCATTATTCTTGTCTATGATTACAACTATTTTTTGTAACAATGATATGCCTATTTTCTACCATGTATTATTATCTTCAGGTTATTGCACATATATTCAAATATTGGACTTTATATATCACTCCTTTCATAGCTATGTCACAAGGTTATCCAATACAATGATATGTATTATGTAATATTATGATCATGTTAAATATGTTTTCAATAATGATTTTGTATTACATGTTATATGTTATTACGTAATGTACTTAATTACCACTGAAACTAAACATATAAATATTCTAGGTTTTATTAAGTGTAATATTATTTAAAAAATTATACATTAATGTGTAATAATGAGCATGGTTTTTATAGTTTCTATGAAAGGGTATATTATGTTATTTTTAGGAATATGATTATAAAACTATAAATAAATCCTTCGGTATAATACTTCATATAATAAAATGTGTATAAATTTTGTTCAATATAGAGTATGTGTTTTATTAATAATATAAATATATTTCATGATACTAAAAGTGGAATTGGTTCTGGAAAATATGTGTGATGACCCAGACTCTCTTAGTCCTTCCCTTTGCCAAAATCCGGGTTCTAAAGGAGTGGCGTCTCGGCGAGACCGATCGGTGCGACCGATCGGAGGGACCAATCGGCGCGACCGATCGGCGTCACCCGGCCTTGTCAGGTTGTTTCCAGTAGCACTCCTTTGCGCAAATAGGATTTTAAACCCTATTCTGACTCGTTTAAGCGTGTTTTTAACACCTGTAACGTGCATAAGAGATTTAATTAAATACTTCATCAATTCATGAGTCGGCTTAAACCACCCGACCCCCTTTCTGTGACGAGTGGATCCGCGTGGTCAACCCACGACCCCCGCGCCTTACACAGTTTCGCGTTTTCACCTCAACCGTCCCCGGCTCTTATAAACTAAGGGTTAGCCGTGGTTTCTCCTTTCCTCGATCGTGGCTTTTCATAAACAGCTTCTGGTGCATCGGGCCCACCGCATCGTTATCCATAAGGTTCCGCGCCCCGGCCTAAAAGTCGATCATCTATCAACAAGTAGGGAATTTATCCTTCGTCTCTCTCTCTTTGGTGTATCATGCGGGGTGGGCTTGCTTTTGATTCTGTAGAATTGGGTAAACCAGACTTAAATAAGATAATGAACGAATTCTATAAAGAAAGAGGGGGGGGGGCTGTGATTGTTGATGTTTTTTTATATTTTGATGCTGTTTCTTCTATGACCATCTTGCTGAGTTGTGTTGGATTATGCCTCCTGAAAATCGAGGCCGTTGGTGGTCGTTGTTTGTGCACTAATGAACCCTGCTGATGTTTTAAATGGCTTGGTTGTGGTTGTAAATTTCTGCTGTGAAAAGTGATTTGGTTAATCATGTATATCTGGATGAATAAATTGAAAGCACCAGGATCAACCCTTCTGTGATAACTCCCAGTTAGAACACACGGAATTTGAATCATGGAGTGTGTTAAGTCGTTTAAATCTGAAAATACCTGCAAGGCCCTGCTTGTGTTGGTGGTGGTAGTTGGTTGTTTTACTTTCGGGCCGATTGCTGGTGATGTGGGAGGGGATGGGATCCCTTGTTCTTTTATACTCTTGGTGGTTGTGTGAATTTGGGGATGAGATCTCCTGTTGATATGGATTTGGTGGTTGTGAGTTTTAAATCCGGGTGGTTACTTGTTTATATCACAAATTGGGGTGGAATCCTCTATTGTTGAGAACCGGGTGTGAGCGTTTTGGTTGATGTTTGACTGTTTACTTTCCTGGACTTATGCCTATGCCTACTAGTTTCCCAGTAGTGCTTAAACGTAAACATTATCACTAAACGTGAAATAAGAAAGGGGACAAATGGGTTGTTAGCGTGAGTCGTGACTCGGAATTGAGTGCTGTTATGATCTGTAGGCTGTCTGAAGAAAAACCTAGCTTGGGTGAGTGCTTGTTACCCTATATATATATACTTGTAGCTTTGTGTTTCTTATTCGCGCCCCACCCAAGTTGAGCACTTAGTGCCGAACACCCCCATTTCATGGGGAAGGGTGTTTTTCCCAACACTATTCATAGTGGCTGGTTATTAGCTCCTTTTCTGCTCCCTTTCCCGGATAGCCCAAGTATCTTCGGGCAGGCTGTGATGGCCTGAAGTCCATTATTAGCCCAAGAACCTTCAGGCTGGGTAGTGTGGTGGTTGGCCAGGTGTGTGCGGCAGGTGGTTTCCCAAGTGTCTTCGGGATGAGGCCCAGGTGTCTTCGGGCGTGGCAGTGTATTTTCTCACCCAGGTGTCTTCGGGCGTGGTGGTGGTTGTTTTGGCCTAGGTGTTTGTAGGCATGGTTACATGTGATAGTTGTGGCCCAGGTGTGTGCGAGCGGGATTCAACAGTGGGACTTCGTGCGGTTGAGGCCCAGGTGTGTGCGGGCGGGATTTCGGCAGTGAGACTGTGTGTGGTTGTGGCCCAGGTGTGTGCGGGCGGGTGTGGCAGTGGGACTGCGGTGAGAATGGCGGGATTGGTCCGATGCATAGGATGTATCAATAACCAGTGGGAAAGTGGCGCGGGGTACCCAAACATCGATGTGCTCTTATTATATATATTACTTGACTTGCGTTATTTGGGGAGTGTGCCTTGGTGAGGCCTGGGGTGAATATTTTACCTTGATAGGTGTTTGGTTACTCCTTTGCTCACAGGACTTTAGTACGTCCCCCCACTTGTGCACGAGAGTCTTTGGTTTTCCCTACTGAGTGTACTTGTATGCTCACCCTACGTATATAAAACTGCTTTCAGGTTTCCAGGAGGACTTCGGGGATCACACAGGACCTTACTAGCTCGGACCTTTGGAGCAGTTGCAGTTGTTTTTTTTCTTTTCCTATTTGGTACTTACCTTGTAGTCACCTTTTGTACTTTGTGGCTTTTACTTTTGGAACATTCATGTGGGAATGGTTTACTTTTGGCTTTACTTTTCTTTCTACCTTGGTGTTGTTGGGTTTTCTTCTCCTTATCTCTCGACCCTATAAAATAAAAAGGGTAATGCCTTCCATTTGTGAGAAATTTCTATACCCTTGGTGCTAGTCGCCACTCCGGGACCTATTGAAGGCGGGTTTCGGGGGTCATTATCTCTCCTTCAACTTGAAGAAGGAAGGTCCTGACAATCTGCTGACCCTTCCCTCCTTTTGGTGAAGGAGGGTCGTGACAGAATGGTATCAGAGGCAGGAAGGTTGAGAGATAGGATGGAGTCTGGAGTTAGGCACAGTGAGGATTGCATGGGATGGTAAAGCAACAGTGTTGGGTGACCTTGGCATGTGAATTAGGCCAGGGAAGACCGGCTAGGACACGAGATTTTAGGGCCCCCCGTGATCCGATGCAAGGACTCTGGACCTACCGAACGACCAAGTGAGGCCACACTGATTGTAGGGTAGAGACCCTAGGAAAGGTACATGCATCATAATGACTTGTGTTTTTGTGTTTCTAGGATGTCTTGGGAGTTAAGAATAAATAAAATTTTAAGAAGTTTTAAGAACGATATTCTGCACTACTTGGGCTTAGGCATTCCTTGTTTACCTTGCAGCTATGGTACCTGGAAGGCGACCATGTGTGGTACAGGCGATAGAGGCCCCAGAGACTACTTTGGACGATCGGCAGAAAGATGATCGAGAGGAAGAAGACGACCAGTGGCAGGAGACTCTTCGTGCCTTCCAGTGACAGGCCCTCGAGAAGTATGAGGGCAGCACCTCCGATATGAAGACGGAAGGCTGGCTAGAGGAGCTGGTTATAGCCTTCGGCCTGATTCGGGCCCCGATCGAGTACTGGGTTCCTCTGGCCGTTAGCCAGATGCGGGGAGCGGCACGTCAGTGGTGGATGCTTTACCTGGGGGAGAGGAGAGAGTCTGAGGTGGATTGGGTGGATTTCGAGAAGGAGTTTCGGGCGGAATTCTTCTCCTCGATGATGAAGGCAGAAAAGAGGCAGGAACTACTCTCCCTCCAGCAGGGGAGTATGCCTGTGAGGGAGCTAGGGATCAAGTTCAAGGACCTCATACATTTTTCTCCGGATCTCTTTCCCGACGAGGAGTCTCGAGTAAGACGTTTGGAGGAGGCACTCCGACCCTCCCTCCAATATGCTGTTACCCCCTTTACCCTGCCGACGTACTTGGAGGTCCAGAAGAAGGCCGAAGTGGTGGAGCGGATGCATGCTCTAGGGGGAGTGTTGCGAGAGGGGATCCAGCTGGGACCATCGAAGGGGAAGGCTGCCAGCACCAGGCCTCTAGCCTCAGGACCCTCTAGGTTCCGACCCGCAGGGAGCAGGCCGCAGCAGTTTCAGTTTTGATCCCCCGACCCTCACCCTTTTCCTATGGGCCCGGGACCGCGGTGCTTCATCTGTGGGATCCCTGGGAATCTTCGGAGTCAGTGCCCCGACCGGGTGCAGTACAGCAGTGGCAGTCATCCCCAGCACCCGCCCCAGTAGCAGCCTCCAGCCAGACCTTTCCAGCAATAGCAGTAGGGACAGCGAGCTCCCGCTCCTCCGAGGGCAGACGTAGGAGGAGGAGGCCGACCCCAGGGCGCTCCACAGGGACCTCGACCAGGGCGTGGTCGGGGAGGTGGCCGACAGCCGAGGGGCAGGGGAGCTGGGTGTGGACAGTTGCACGCTGCAGAGGCAGCAGTTCCAGCAGGGCCAGAGGTTGTTCGAGGTACGATCAGTCTATTTAGAACTCTTGCTTATTCCTTGTTCGATACCAGAGCTTCGCACGCCTTTGTTGCACCCAGTCTAGCCCGTGCCTTGGGTCTAGATTCTGAGAGACTTCCAGTGCCCCTAGTGTTGAGCACACCAGTCGGAGGTCAGACCGAATTGTTGTTCGTTTGTCGGGGATGTAGACTGATGATAGGGCCACATCAGTCAGTTAGGGATCTTCTTCTGCTACAGATTCAGCTATACGATGTCATCCTAGGCATCGACTGGCTATTTTCTGTGTGCGCCATCATCGACTGTTTTCGAAGAAGGGTTGTGTTCTCAGACTTGGACAGCCGGCGTGTTACCTTCACCGGCGAGCGGAGCAGTCCGAAGGGAAACAGGAGAGAGGAACCTCTCCTCTCCTTGTTGACCGAGCTGACAGTGGAATCAGTAGATGCTGAAATGGTGGAAGTTCCAGAGATCGTCCGTGAGTTTATGTACATCTTTCCTGAGGAGGTGACGACTCTACCCCCTCGACGTGATATCAAGTTCGGGATAGACCTGCAGCTCGGCGCTCATCCAATCTCGATGGCTCCTCACCAGATGGCACCTTCGGAGCTACGGGAGTTACAGATACAGATTGACGATCTGATGAAGAGGGGTTATGTTCGTCCGAGTGCGTCACCGTGGGGTGCTCCGGTCTTGTTTGCAAAGAAGGCGGATGGTGGTCTTAGGTTGTGCATAGACTACAGGAGGCTGAATCAGGTGACGATCAAGAATCGCTACCCTCTCCCAAGGATAGATGATCTTTTTGGCCAGCTGAAAGGGGAAGGATGGTTCTCGAAGATCGACCTGCAGTCTGGGTACCACCAGCTGAGGGTGAAAGAGAGATACATCCCTAAGACAGCGTTCAGGTGAAGGTATGGACACTTCGAGTTCGTAGTCATGCCCTTCGGTGTTACGAACGCCCCGGCTGTGTTCATGGGACTTATGAACTCCATCTTCCGGGAGTACCTGAATCGGTTCATGTTTGTGTTCATCAACGACATCCTGGTCTACTCTAGATCAGAGAAGGACCATGCAGAGCACCTGAGGACAGTTTTGGAGGTCCTCTGACAGCACCAGCTCTATGGGAAGTTGTCAAAATTCAAGTTATGGACATGAGAAGTGCACTTCCTCGGGCACGTGGTGTCCGAGAAGGGGGTAGCGGTGGACCCATCAAAGGTTGAGGCAGTTGTTTCTTGGGCAGCACCCAAGAATGTGGTAGAAGTCCGAAGTTTCCTCGGGCTGGCGGGTTACTACCGGAGATTCGTACCCAACTTCTCCCGAGTAGCAGTCCTTTAACGGCTCTGACCAAGAAGGACTAGCCTTTCGTATGGAGTGAGCAGTGCCAGTCAGCCTTCAGCTATCTGAAAGAGAAGATGGTCAGTGCCCCAGTGCTGATATTACCAGAAGAAGGGGTGGCCTATGAGGTATTCTGTGATGCTTCGGGATAGGGCCTGGGATGCGTGTTGATGCAACGACGAGGGGTGATCTCTTATGGGTCCAGGCAGCTGTATTCCCATGAGCGTAATTACGCCACCCACGACCTAGATCTTGCAGCGGTCGTTTTTTCTCTAAAGTTATGGTGGCACTACCTCATCGGGGAACGCTTTGTGGTCTTCACGGATCACAAAATCTTGATGTATATCTTCTCCCCGCGGGACTTAAACTTGCGACAACGGAGATGGGTGGAGTTCCTCCAGGATTACGACTTCGAGATCTCTTATACTATGGGCAAGGGCAATGTGGTGGCCGATGCCTTGAGCAGGAGGACGCAGAAGGATGCGGTCCGAAAGTCGGCGGACGCCTGGAAGGCAATGGAAGAGTTGGCTACCTTACACTTGGATGCGACGATGGATAGTGGCAGAGGCTGCCTATATCAGATGACAGTGCAGTCATCCCTGTTTAAGAAGGTGGAGGATTCTCAGTGGGGAGACCTAGAGTGTGAAGTGATGCGTGACCAAGTTGACCAGGGCAATGCTCCGGAAGGATGGACCGAGGATGGTCAGAACCAGATGCTTTTCCAGGGAAGGTTTTTTGTCCCAGAGGCGATGCGCAGCAAGGTTCTCAGTGAGTTCCACAACTCACCCCTAGCGGTACACCCAGGAGTTTCCAAGATGTACCAGGGTTTGAAGAGGCAGTTTTGGTGGCCCGGAGTTAAGAGACCGGTGGCAGAGTTTGTAGCCAAGTGCCTAGTGTGTCAGCAAGTGAAGGCTGAACACCGAGTTCCAGGCAGCCTACTACAGCCCCTAGATGTCCTCGAGTGGAAGTGGGATGACATCTCAATGGATTTCGTCACGGTACTACCCAAGGTCCAAGGAGGGTACGACGCCATCTGGGTGGTAGTGGGCAGGTTGACGAAATCGGCTCACTTTCTGGCGATCAGGGAGTCGAGTGCTGTGGATGCTTTAGCACGAAAGTACGTGGATGAGGTGGTGCGGTTGCATGGAGTTCCGAGGTCTATAGTCTCAGATAGGGATGCACGGTTTACCTCGTGGGTCTGGAGGGGATTGCAGCATGCGTTTGGCACCCAGTTACGCCTTAGCACTGCTTTCCATCCCCAGACAGATGGAAAAACAGAGCGCACCATCCAAACCTTGGAGGATATGCTGCGAGCATGTGTTCTAGATTCAGGAGGGTCATGGGTGCAATACTTGCCTCTGGTAGAGTTTTCCTACAATAATAGCTACCACTCTACCATTGGCATGGCCCCGTTTGAAGATTTGTATGGGAGGCCATGCCGTTCGCCTGTGTGTTGGACCGAAGTAGGAGAGGCAGGCATCCTTGGTCCGGAGGTGGTGCAGAACACGACAGAGAAGGTTCAGCTCATACGAGAAAGGATGAAGGCGGACCAGGACCGACAGAAGTTGTACGCTGATACCAGGAGGAGGCCCTTGGAGTTTGAGGTTGGGGACCACGTGTTCTTAAAGGTCTCCCCTCGGCGTGGGCAGCGGAGGTTCGACAAGGGGAGTAAGCTTTCTCCCAGATTCATCGGACCCTTCCAAGTGTTGCGGTGGGTCGGCGAAGTGGCCTACCAGCTAGCGTTGCCACCGCCGCTACTAAGGATACATGATGTATTTCATGTGTCCCAGCTCCGTCGTTATCTGCACGACGATTCACACGTCCTTGATTGGGGTGAGCTGGACATCGAGGACGACGTGACCTTTGTGGAGAGACCAGTGGTGATCGAGGATCGCAAGGAAAAGGTGCTTCGTGGACGAACCATTCCCTTGGTTTGCGTGTTGTGGAGACATGGTGGGCTTGAGGAGAGTATGTGGGAAAGGGAAGCACAGATGCATACCCAGTACCCAGAGTTGTTTTAAGCTTTGTTCCATGTTGTACCTATTATGATAGAACGTTTTGTCTTTTGGCTATGAAATGTACTGGTTTTCTTCCTCTGCTTGTGTGTGAAACACCCCGGCTATGGGGAAAGAGAGAACCCGACCCCTAATCAAGACGCATTAAGGTGGATGCGATTAAACCCATGCGGGCAAGTCAGTGCCGCCCAAAGAGGATAATATCTTGACATGGGGGAGGAGACTCCCCAACCCACATGCCCGAGCAGTTTGGTATGGTATGTTGCTTGGTTCGTGATAGGAAGGTGTTCTTAGTTAACAATGAGGTTTACTCTTGAGAGGTATCTTTTGGGGTGGTTGTTCGGACCCACCCTTTCCTTCTGGGTTGTTCAAATTCTCGAGGACGAGAATAGTTTGAGAGGTATCTGATGTGATGACCCAGACTCTCTTAGTCCTTCCCTTTGCCAAAATCTCGGTTCTAAAGGAGTGGCGTCTCGGCGAGACCGATCGGTGCGACCGATCGGCGGGACCGATCGGCGGGACCGATCGGCGGGACCGATCGGCGGGACCGATCGGCGGGACCGATCGGCGGGACCGATCGATGCGCCCGATCGGCCGCCGATCGGCGAGACCGATCGGAGGGACCGATCGGAGGGACCGATCGGAGGGACCGATCGGAGGGACCGATCGGAGGGACCGATCGGTGAGACCGATCAGTGAGACCGATCGGCACGATCGACCGATCGGTGAGATCGATCGGCGTCACCCGTCCTTTTTAGGTTGTTTCGAGTAGCGCTAATTTATGCAAATAGGGGTTTAAACCCTATTATGACTCGTTTAAGCGTGTTTTTAACACCTGTAACACGCATAAGAGCTTTAATTAAATACTTCATCAATTCATGAGTCATCTTAAACCACCCGACCCCCTTTTTGTGACGAGTGGATCCGCGTGGTCAACCCACGACCCCCGCGCCTTATGCGGTTTCGCGTTTTTACCTCAATCGTCCCCGGATCTTATAAACTAAGGGTTAGCCGTGGTTTCTCCTTTCCTCGATCGTGGATTTTCACAAATAGCTTCTGGTGAATCGGGCCCGCCGCATCGTTATCCGTAAGGTTCCGCGCCCCAGCTTAAACGTCGATCATCTATCAACAAGTAGGGAATTTCTCCTTTGTCTCTCTCTCTTTGGTGTATCATGCGGTGTGGGATTGCTTTTGATTCTATAGAATTGGGTAAACCAGACCTAAATAAGATAATGAACGAATTCTATAAAGAAAGAGGGGGGGCTGTGATTGTTGATGTTGTTTTATATTTTGATGCTGTTTCTTCTATGACCATCTTTCTAAGTTGTGCTGGATTATGCCTCCTGAAAATCGAGGCCGTTGGTGGTCGTTGTTTGTGCACTAATGAACCCTACTGATGTTTTAAATGGCTTGGTTGTGGTTGTAAATTTCTGCTGTGAAAAGTGATTTGGTTAATCACGTATATCCGGCTGAATAAATTGAAAGCACCAGGATCAACCCTTCTGTGATAACTCCCAGTTAGAACACACAGAATTTGAATCGTGGATTGTGTTAAGTCATTTAAATCTGAAAATACCTGCAAGGCCCTGCTTGTGTTGGTGGTGGTAGTTGGTTGTTTTACTTTCGAGCCGATTGCTGGTGATGTGGGAGGGGATGGGATCCCCTGTTCTTTTATACTCTCAGTGGTTGTGTGAATTTGGGGATGGGATCTCCTGTTGATATGGATTCGGTGGTTGTGAGTTTTAAATCCGGGTGGTTACTTGTTTATATCAAAAATTGGGGTGGAATCCTCTATTGTTGAGAACCGGGTGTGAGCGTTTTGGTTGATGTTTGACTGTTTACTTTCCTGGACTTATGCCTATGCCTACTAGTTGCCCAGTAGTGATTAAACATAAACATTATCACTGAACGTGAAATAAGAAAGGGGACAAATGGGTTGTTAGCGTGAGTCGTGACTCGGACTTGAGTGCTGTTGTGATCTGTAGGCTATCTGAAGAACAACCTAGCTTGGGTGAGTGCTTGTTACCCTATATATATATACTTGTAGCTTTGTGTTTCTTATTCGCGCCCCACCCAAGTTGAGCACTTAGTGCCGAACACCCCCATTTCATGGGGGAGGGTGTTTTTCCCAACACTATTCATAGTGGCTGGTTATTAGCTCCTTTTCTACTCCCTTTCCTGGATAGCCCAAGTATCTTCGGGTAGGCTGTGATGGCCTGAAGTCCATTATTAGCCCAAGAACCTTCGGGCTGGGTAGTGTGGTGGTTGGCCAGGTGTGTGCGGCATATGGTTTCCCAAGTGTCTTAGGGATGAGGCCCAGGTGTCTTCGGGCGTGGCAGTGTATTTTCTCACCCAGGTGTCTTCGGGCGTGGTGGTGGTTGTTTTGGCCTAGGTGTTTACAGGAATGGTTACATGTGACAGTTGTGGCCCAGGTGTGTGCGGGCGGGATTCAGTAGTGGTACTGCGTACGGTTGAGGCCCAGGTGTGTGCGGGCAGGATTTCGGCAGTGGGACTGCGTGTGGTTGTGGCCCAGGTGTGTGCGGGCGGGTGTGGCAGTGGGACTGCAGTGAGAATGGCGGGATTGGTCCGATGCGTATGATGTCTCAATAACCAGTGGGAAAGTGGCGCGGGGTACCCAAACATCGATGTGCTCTTATTACATATATTACTTGACTTGCGTTATTTGGGGAGTGTGCCTTGGTGAGGCCTGGGGTGGATAGTTTACCTTGATAGGTGTTTGGTTACTCCTTTACTCACGGGACTTTAGTACGTTCCCCCACTTGTGCACGAGAGTCTTTGGTTTTCCCTACTGAGTGTACTTGTATGCTCACCCTACGTATATAAAACTGCTTTCAGGTTTCCAGGAGGACTTCGGGGATCACACAGGACCTTACTAGCTCGGACCTTTGGAGCAGTTGCAGTTGTTGTTTTTCTTTTCCTCTTTGGTACTTACCTTGTAGTCACCTTTTGTACTTTGTGGCTTTTTCTTTTGGAACATGCATGTGGGAATGATTTACTTTTGGATTTACTTTTCTTTCTACCTTGGTGTTGTTGGGTTTTCTTCTCCTTATCTCTCGACCCTATAAAATAAAAAGGGTAATGCCTTCCATTTGTGAGAAATTTCTATACCCTTGGTGCTAGTCGCCACTCCGGGACCTATTGAAGGCGGGTTTCGAGGGTCATATCTCTCCTTTAACTTGAAGAAGGAAGGGCCTGGAAATCTGCTGACCCTTCCCTCCTTTTGGTGAAGGCTGGTTGTGACAATATGTATATTAGGGTAAAAATTATGACAAGTTTCACTGGGCATGACTAGGTGTACCCTAGTACATGAAACTAGGCATTACTATGGAACTATTTTGACACTCCTGAGGGACATTTGTCAATAAGTTCATAAGATCATTATGAATCATTATTAAGGGAACAAAAAAATTCCCATATGAATATATTTTATAAAATATATCATGGATAACATACATTAAAACCAAGAAATTAATATGTAAAGAAATAACTGTAATTTAAAAATTATATCAATAATTTTATTGGATTCACTTTTATTTCATCAATATTTTACAAATAATCTTCCATAATTTTCCTTTTAATATATCCAATGGATATAAATAGGATGAATTAGGTAAAAAATTAATGGGATGAGAAATGTTATGACCACCCCAATGAGATTCCCAAACCAGTGTGAGTGGGAATCAAAAACATTATGTTGATAATCTCTTAGACGACTCTAGTATTGAATACAAACCCAGATCAAGAGGAGCACCCAAATCCCCCAATGAATGAAAATGTTTTTGTTGCGTTATTTATGTGACAACAACCTCCAATATTCAATGGATCATCCAATCCCTTAATCATGAAAAAATGGATCATCTCCAATGAGATGCTCATCTCCCCCTTCAATGTTATGAACAAGAATGGTTATATGGGATATTTATCATATAGTGGAAGAAACTTTTTAGGGGTGGAAATTTATAAGAAAAAAAATAAGAAACCTAATGAAGAGATTGAAGAAATGGGGTATAAAAAAATCCATAAAATCATTTATTATAAATAATTTCCTCACACATCCCAACATAAAATGGAAAGAGGTTTCCTTACTCTCAAGGAAAAAGACAATTAATCTATTGGGGAGTATGATGAAATTTTTACAACAAATACATGATACAATTATATCTTTTTTTACCCCTAAATCTAATATTGACAACTTATTGGTAAGAAAAAGGAAAGTCTATGAAAGGCCCTCTAGATCAGTGAAATTGATAGTAATGAGGAAATTTTCTGATGTTCCCTCAAAGTCAAAATGTATATTGGTGATACTCAAGGGCATCATGGGGATAAGAAGATAAAAGTAGAGTTTAATTATAGTCTTTCAATGTTGAAATATAATGGTTCCCTTAAATTTCAACATCCAACTTGTCAATGGTATAGAGAGAAGAACCCCATATATTTTTTAATGTGTATATGGAAATGATTTAGGTGTGGAAATGAGGGAAACCGTTCTTACTATTTATAATCAGAGAAACCCACTAAAGTGATAGAGGAAGGTAATTATCTGTTCAACCATCAGTAAATTTTACATTGCTTAAATCGCTAGGATCCAGTACAAATTTCAAACCAATGAACTTATACAATGGTTTTTGAAGACATCCCACAACCTCACAGGCAATAAGAGAGTTATTTTACCATCATAATTGATTAGGTGGATCTAGAAAATCATGTGGTTATTGGTGAACATGTTATTCATTCTTGAATAGTGGAAAGAAATTTTTATTCTTGTTACAAAAATTCATTATTATCATAATAGTTTATTATAACTATTCAAATATCACCACAATGCATTGAGGTAGATCTCCTAGTGAAACCGATGAATTTTTAATTTTTTTTTTCTAACATCATAACTCCTCCCCTATCACAATTTCTGGACTAAAATTCCCTGTGAAACTTCTTATACTCATTTTGGTGGAACATAATTCAGTTTTAGGTATTGATTATCTTTACCTATATAGAGACAACATAAATTTTCATGGGAAAGAAATCACTCTCTGTATCAAAAATCAACCCCCTAATTCTGTACATGTTCAAGGTTTATATTGACTATTATTTAACACTAACATCTCAAGAATGGATAAAACCACAAATTTTAGAAATAATATCAATTAAAAATGATTTATTATATGAAAAAAATCATTATTTAAGTCATTCACATTGTGAGGGAATATAATGATGTGTTTCTTGAGGTATTTCATATACTTCCTCCTAGATGAGAGGTTGAATTTCCCATTGAATTTATACTTGGGAATTACCAATACACTCTATAGAATGCTTGTTTTAAAATATGAGGAGATGAAGAAACAACTATAGGAAAATCTAGATAAAGGTTTTATACCCTCGTGTGCTTTACCTTGTGGGGAACCAATCATCTTCATCAAGATGAAGGACGAGTCAATGCATTATTGTTTTGTTTATCATGATCTTAAAAAGATAATAATAAATAAAAACTATCATCTTTCAAATATTTATGAATTAATTTATCATCTATGCAGAGAATAACACTTCTATAAGGTGGATCTGATGTTGGTATATTACCATGTTATTGTGAAGAAGGAGGATATTAACATGACTACTTTTTATATAGGGTGCGAGTAATATGAGTTCATAGTGATTCCTATCAGGCTCACTAATCCTCTAGATATATTCATTAAATATATGAATAGAGTATTTATAGATTATGTAGACACAATAGTGGTAATATTTTTATATGATATACTAATATACTCCAAAACTAAAGTGGATAATGATAAGAATCTAAGAACTATTCTAAATACATTGTAAACGGAGAATATTTATTTCATGTACTGGAAAAATGAGTTATGTTTAATGGAATCATTTTTATTAGGCCATATAATTAAAATAAATTGAATCTATTTATAGCCATAAAATATAGGATAAATTTAATTATAGTCAAGGAAAACATATATGAAAGATATCCATAGTTTCCTTTGTTTAGCTAGGTATTATCATCGAATGGAAATAAATTTATTACTATTGATAAACCCTCTGACCATGTTAACTTAGAAGTAAGTCAAGTTGACATGTAATGATGATTGATATTAGATCATCAAGGAGTAAAAAATAGGGCCGGTCACTAAAAATTTCCTCACACTTCCAAAAAGTGGATAATTTTTCATGGTATTCAGTGGTTCTCTGAATAAGGGCTTGGAATGTGTGTTAATACAGAATGACAACATCATAGGGTATTCATCAAGTTTTTTCAAATTGTATGAATAAAATATAATGATTCAGGATCTAGAGTTCACTACCCTGATCGTGAATACAAATATATGGATGGATTATATATTTGGTTAGAGTTGTGAAATATATATGTATCATTAAATTCTCAAGTACATAACCACACAGGAAGAGCTGCATATGTGCCAATGAAGATGGTTAGAGCTAATCAAGGACAATGACTACTCAATTCACTACCATCTCAAGAATGTGAATAAAGTATTATATTCTCTATGTATAAATTATCAAGCAATTATATCATTGATGAGAAGTGAGAGGGACCCGATCAAATTATATTTGAAAATGATGTATATGGGAATCATAAAGGAAGGATCATCATTAATCCTTTCAGTAATTATTGCCCAACCATGTCTTCTAGAGAGGTTAAAGGATGCTCAAAGAGTTTATGTGGTAATTCAAAATTCTATTTATGTTTTATGGAACGGTAAAACCTTGATATTCACTGTTTATGAAGATGTAGTTGTGATATTTGGTTCAATACTATGTGTTCAATCACATAATAAGTTAATGGTGTTTTTGGATGATTCACACAATTCAACTTTCCCTATACTTCTTGGAAGAATAAATATGTATCAATATCTTTGAGAATAATATTGGTGGGACAATATGATGAAGTAAATCAGAGAATATACATTAATATGTATTGTATATTAGCACATGAACATGGAAATGAAACAATACAAGGGGATGATGCAACCATTAACCATACAAACATGGAAATGGGAAAACATCACCATAGACATTTTTAGTGGCCTTATGAAGAAATCAAGAGTGAATAATTATATATGGGTTATGGTGGATAATATTACAAATACTTCCCACTTCATTGTGATTTGAGAGTATTTCTCACTTGATCAATATTGCAGATAAATACATTAGAGAAGTGGTGAGGATTCATGGAGTACCAATATTGATTTCATCTGATTGAGATCTGATATTAATCTCTAATATCTAAAAAAGTCTAAAATATGCTCAAAAAATTGAACTGAACATCAATACAACCTATCAACCACAAACTAATGTCCAGTTTGAGGGAAATTTTTAGACACAGGAAACAAGGTTGAGAGAATTTTCTATGGACATCAAAGTAGGATGTGATAAACATCTTCCTCTAGTTGAGTTCTCATATAACAACAATTTCCAATCCAGAATATAAATTTACTAATATGAATCCCATTATGGGAATAGGTGAAGAAAATGATCATTTTGGGATGAATATGGGGAATGAAAAATGACATATATTGAAATGATCAAGGGGATGGTGTATTAAGTTAAGATAATTAAGAAGTACATCAAGGATAATCAGAGTCGAAATAAAAGCTATGCTGAAATTTATCAACAAGACTTATAGATTGATGTTGCAGATATGGTATTCCTCTATATAGCTCCATGAAATAATGTAATGGTATATTGGATGAATTGAATGCTTATTCTATGATACTTTAGCCCTATTGAGATATAATATTGCATTTGCGAAATGTCCTATCAACCAGTACTCCCACCAAACCTATCACAAGTTTATGAGGTATTCCATACATCCCTATTAACATAGTACATATGAGACCCCTCACATGTACTAAATATAGAGGTGTTGCCATTGTATAATGATCTATACTATGAAGATCACCTAGTGAGAATATTTTAACATAGAGACAATGTTTATCAAAATTTGATAATTCACCTAGTCAAAGTGATGTGAAGAAACCATATGTTTGATGACTAAACTTTGGATCTAGAGAAGGTGATAAAACGTTGATACTATTATCTATTTTAGTGAGGGAAATTGAAATTTAGATAGTGATATTTATTAAGGGGTGGATATTGTAATGATCTAAACTGTAATAAATAAGATTAACCGAGTAATATAATAAAATGTCTTATTATGTAAAATGGTAATAAAATAAATTCACTTATTGGGTATATTATATCCTGTATGATTTAAAAGACTATTTTGTATCATTATCATTGATAATATATTAAATTAAAATTTATTACATAATTATTACAAATATATGGTTTTGATAAATCCCACTGTCCCATGAAAAGAAAAGGATGACCTCAAATGGTTGGTTCATATCCTATGATGCCCAATTATCATATCTTATGAGGGAGATAGATTATATAGGATTTTCCATTGACTAAACCCAAGCTGAGATGAAATAAATTACTCATGATTGAAACTAATTATGGTAGATGTTCAAGCTCATCGTGATAATGACCCAATCAATGTTTGTTAAACCATCCCATTTAAGTACCACCATCGCGCAAATTACCCTTAGGCGGTTTTATGGTGTATTAATGTGATATGTATATAGAACCTATAAATATTAGTATGTAATTTATTTTTTATAGAATAATTTATATATATATATTTATCCGATTATTGTTAATTCAGAAATGTATTTTATTTTTATAGAATAAATGAAATGATTTTTTTGGTGATGTTAAAATTTAATTAAGGAACATATTTTAATGAATTAGGGAATATTTCAACTCAATAATATTATAAAAACTATTTTTATAAAAATATTTTTATAAAGTAAAAATTAGAATAAAATTTTTATGAAGAGAAATTTAATATTTATAACGGTTCAAAAACTATTATTGTTAAAGAGCCATCATTTCATAGTAAATGTTTATTTTATTTCAAAAGTTAACATTCATATATTTGGAAATTATATATATAATGAATATATTTTTGGAATAATAATGTCAAATTTATCCAATGACGATTTATTCATAATTTTCTGAGATATTCAAATTTTCAGGAAAAAATTATATGCCGTATAAATACAATAAAAGGTATCCATTAAAAAATTTATGTTATATTTTTAAAATTATCAAAATTTATGTTTATATGACAATTTTTTTAAATATATTATGAATTCTCCAAATATATCAACTTATTTTATGGTTTTAAAATCATCTCTTTAAGAGTATTACTCAACACCAAAAAACCAAGGGTATTATTTTATTAAGATCAACACATAACCTTATAAAATAAGGAAAAACAATCTATATCACATAAACTATTTGAAAAACCCATGTTAATGTTTGCGGTATTTTTTGTTCTATAATATAGATACCAAAACATAATTTTTTTAAATAATAATGAAATCCCAACTCATTTTCTATTTAAACCCACCCAATCTCATGTTACACTTCAATCAAAATCCATGGAGAAAATACTTACCTAGTATTTTCCTCCTTAAATTCCTTCAAAGGTTCCAAATAGATCATAATAAACTCCTACCAAACATTTTTAATCACACAGTCAAGTTAGTAATCCTCCCCTAATATTCTTTTTTCAATTTTCATTATTATCTTATCCCTTTTATTTCCAATTTCTAATGTTGGTACATGAATTTCCATTTCCCTTATGCTTACCATTTGATTTCTAAATTTTTATAACCCCTTTCACACTCATCAAAATTTTTTAATAATTTTTAATTGATGATGCTATACTTTCGAAATTTCACCATAATTTTTCATACCAAAACATTTTAGTAGTGAATACCATGCCCATTTTATATCACGATATTCCATCTTTATAAACATATAACTCTTTGAATTTGGGCATAAATTTATGTATTACACACTCCATGATCAAAGAATAAAATATTATGATGAATGAATCAATTTTTTATCATCAATGTGGGACACATAATCATAATAATGAAATGAAAGTTATAGGTAAACCTAGAACTATATAGCAATCTAATGCATTGGGTATTGTTTAGTATCATGATGTGTGATTTTGGGATGTGGGATAAATGTGATTCCTTTATGGTATATTTACCATCTTGTTGTCATTCTATTTTCCCTTGAACTATGTTTATTATGTATTGTTTTTTACACATTTACCATGTTTGATTTCTAATTACCATGCTATATCATGTCTTATGTATCATTTTTAGGACTCTAACAAATTTTATATCCATTTATATTCCTATTTTCTAACATGTAATATTCTCTTCATGTTATTACATATTTATTCTCTGGATTTATATATCACCACTTTATTTTTTATTTCCTAAGGTTATCCCATGGAGTGTTATCATATAAATTTTTTAAATAATAATGATGTATTCCCTATTGTAAGATGTTATGTAATGTACTTAATCTCCAAATACACTAGACATCTTAATCATTTGGGTTATAAATTGGGTAATATTTTTTAATACATCATGTATTTATGTGAAATAATGATAAATTTTGTCACACCTATACCACATTAACACAATCAATTTTTGAATAAATCATCCAGTATCTCAATCACTAATATTTTTTCTAAATTATGATTTGTATATATAATTCATAGAATATAACTTTTGAAAAAAATTCTTTATCAAATTCAATCAAAAAGTATGGAAAATTCATTATATACCCCATTTATTAAATATTTAATCATATAATTTAATATAAAAACATATATAATTTATTGTACTGTGATATAAAAACAAACCTATCCACAATCCATTCAAATGTGTTACACTTTTAAAAACACATTGAATAGATCATAAGAACTAGTGGACAAAGAATGGGTTACTAAAACCATTCAAAAAAATCACATACCATAAACCTAAAAACTATCATAGGATATAAAAATATAATTTTTCAAAAGTAATCATATCCTAATAACATATATATTGAAATACCTCTAGTTTTAGGTATGTCCTTATTATCCATGTGTTTCACAGACATTTTTAGGGATTTAGTTTGGGTTTTTTGCTTTGGGATAGTACTTGTAGATCACGGGAGTTGCTTCCCTTATATTGGAAAAATAAAAAAAAACAAAAGTAATATCATGACCTTGGGTGTGGTGCATGGTGTGTGTCCCAAGGATACATAGTCAGGATAAAATTCCTAGTGGTTGCACCCAACACCCAGGGTTCCTCATTGGGTAAAAATTACAAGAATGATTCACCATGTTATTGCATGGGGTATTGTGAGATTAAAACATCCAAGACACACATTGTAGGGTGTGTTGGTTGATGTTTTTTATCCTTATCCTTAGAGATATCACATACATTTTATGTTCTCCTAGGGCGTGTTTTTAGTCAATCCTCTTTTTTAAATTTAAAAATATCATGTTGATCTTGGGGGAAATAATAGTGCTATACATGTTATTTTCATGGGAAATATTACAGATAATTTTTTCTCAAAAAATATTCATTAAAACATTTCTCATACTTCATTTTTAGGTGCATTTGAATCTTTAATTTTAGGTTTAAATCATGGAATCATTCAATCTACTATGATGTAGAGTTTTGGGAGGCTGACTAATGATGTATTATAGCTCAGGCTTCACTTATGTTTTTGTGGTGAAATTATCTGGTTTGAAGTAGGTTGACTATCATACACTATACTAATCTAGAACATAGTGGAATGGAATTTTATAAAATTATCTTATGTTATGATTTTATATTGTTGGATAAATTCATATAAAAAATACATTTTATTACATGATCTAAAAATGGTAGTTTTGAAAGAAAAAAATTAAATTTTTTTAGGACAATACCTGATGAAATTTTTATTTCAAAATGATTTTTTTTAAAAAGTGGATACAATGTAATATTATAAGTAAACCTTGTTGAAATTATTATGTTAAAAAATGAATTAATTGGAAATATTGAAAAATTGTACTAGAATGAAATCATGTTAATGTAGGATAGATCATTCTCAAAATTTCCATAGTCAAATAATATCGAACGTAGAATATATCGTTATTGGAAATACCACCATAAAATTGGGTCACCAAGTAGCATATTATCGAAATAATGACTCACCAATCATGAATTTTTGGATGTCTATAACATGTATGAGTGTGTGTGTGTGTGTGATAGAATAATCTATAGTTATTACTAATGTTAAGAAAGTATAACATGGTTTGATTTATTATATTCCCATATAGAACATTTTTATACATTTTTATAAACTATTTATTTGGACCTCATCTATTTTATATAATGTTTTTCTATGTAATTTTTCTCCTAGTGGAATTTATTGGGAAGTCTATTGGGATTAATCGATCCGTGTTATACTAAATCCTTACATGTCTTCCTTGGTGCATTTGCAGATTTCATTTATCATGATACATGGAAGGGGTTGGTTTGTTACTTCTCTAGTGTAATTACTTGATGTCACTATCATAGATAGTAGTGATGGAGTTGTGGTGTGCTTATTTCATTTTATATATTGTTTCCACCTTGGTGTTGACATATTCAGTTATTTAGAGTATAAGTATTTCTTTTTATATTATTCCATTTTCACTATGATGTTGGTATTTTTTCATTTTTTATGTTTTTTCATGATATTTATAACTAGATTTTGGTGGATGCATTAATTTTATAAAAGTATTTGGTTTTATATATTTTCCTCTTGGTATGTCTTTGTAAGAGATTGATTTTTTTTAAAAAGTGTAAAACATCCCAGAATGATTTTTTTTTAAAAAAAATAAAAATTTATTTCTAGCATACGGTGTTCGGGGAATGTATACTAAGTTTAGTGTTACCTTTGATATTTTCAAGAAAATGGTTAGGGTCACGATAATGAAAAGTGTTACAGTTTGTTTCATCCTTGACTATAAATGGTAGAAGTTTGATAGGAATTTTAGAACACTAAATGTATAAAATAAAAAAGATATAAAAACCTTTTTATATTAATCTTCCAGAATCCAATGTAGCCTTTGTATAAAAACTAATGTTGGGAAATTTTAGATGTGTTTTTAACAAATCAATGTGTGTTTAGAGAGTGATTTATATGTATATGTAATTAGTAAAGTGGCTTCCCAGATGAATTATATTTCTATATGATTATCTTATTTTGGATCTATGATTTTATTCATTATTTTTCATACATGAATATATGAACCTTACAGGTGAGAGTTTTTTCACATTTGAAATTTTTTGAGAATGATAATTTCACTATCAAAGAGAATGAGAAACAAATTTTAGGGAAAAAATGAAAATATATTATCAATTGAACTATATTTGAACAATGATTTGGTTTAGAGTATCGTCAAAACCTTTCAAAGTATTATCATGGGACAAAGTACCTAGGAACCTCATTAGATGATTTACATGAAAAATTTATAAAAAAAATCCACCGAAATTTTGTGGGGATTCTATACATTATCATTAATACATATGGATGAGGATAAAAAATAGTATTTTTGAAATATTTGAAACTCCAAATGAAGTGAGAGACAATCTATTATCTTTTATTCATGAGGACTTCGTACTAACATTGTGGGTATTTGTTATTAATACTATGTTGGTTTAAGACCTTTCTAGGAAATTATTTGGGGAATTTTTAATTAATAAGATCATTTAAGAGACTATTCAAATATATAATATGATTTAATTATTTAAAATATAACAAGGAATTATGACATTGACTTAATGTTCTCCTAAATTCACACTAATTGTTAACTTTTCTTCAGAGGAAAATTCTAGCAGGAGACTGAAAGATCATATTTTTATGTTGGACTATGATCTATGATTTACTAAATAGTGGTATTGTTATGTACAAATGTTTATACATAAATAGTAAATAATTTTATTGTTGTATAAAGAGAACATAAATTGAATTTTAGTGGATGGGGAACTTTTTTGTTTTCATTAGTCAGTAGAAATTTCATCTCAAAAAGTAAATTCATGTGGGATGATCACTACCATGGTAGAAAGGGAAAAAATACATTACATCTATCTATTATAAAACCCATCCTAGAAATGAGCTAGCTTATTTTTAAAGTAGTTTAATTAGATAATGAAATATTTAATTATCTTCACCGGCATAGAATTTCCACCATAGTTGTAAGAATGTCTATCTAAAGATTTATGTTTTGTAATCATCTGAAATTAGTTGGTGTAACTGGATTGACACAAAAATAAGTTTTTTATTATAGGATAAAATTGTGGCGTCATACATGAAAATTTCCAAAAAACATGGTTAGCTATGTTACCTCAAGGGACAATTTTGTTTTCTAGTTAACATCTTAATATAGACCAACAAGTCATCATATAGCTTCTGATTGATAACTATACTGAGTAGATCCATCTATCACGACTTAGAGGTTGAGTCCTTTCATAGTATGATACACCATAATTTCAAATATGATTCTTATTCATGTTTTTTTCAATATCGGTGCACCACACTCGTTTCATTCAATTTATATGGTTAAAAAATTTTGATTAAAAATGGAAATTATTCCTCACCTCATGAGAATCAAAAATACCCTCATCCATGTGGTGTTAAAACATCATTAATATAGATTATTACAAGGTGATCCAATGGAAAAATACTGCCTTATTGTTACGAAATGTGCATATTAGCTAATTCATCTCCCAATTACCCATATAGTATAATTCATTCTTGGAGTTTTGGGAAAAAATTGAAAAAATACATTATAATTTCATCCCATTTCCATAAATGAATATGTAGAGGTTTCATGAATCCTCTAGGATGATGTCTTTATATCTTCAAGATTTTACCGACTAAACATCTAGATTCATAATTAATAATTTCATGCTTCATATTATCCCACCAAATATGTTCCTACAATTCTAAATAAATAACACTACTTCTATTTTGAATAGTGAAATTAAATCTAATAGAATCGTCCAATATTTCCCCTTTTTTCTTAGGTATACAAGGAACAACATGTTTCTTTCCAGATTTCTAAATTTGATCCTCATACATGAAATCTGTCAACTTCCAATCCTTCAAAACATTAACATTCCATTGAAAATTTTCATAATGAGGCTGAGAAAATTTAATTCATTCAATTAAATATGTTTGGGAAACCAATTGAAAATGTAATGTTGTTTCAACTCCATTTATAATTCCCATATCAATTTTAACTAGATCCACGAACATATGATCCTTTTCAATCATCATTTTGTTCTGAACTCTATTTTCCATCCTGCTCAATGAATCTGCTACCTTATTCCCCTTCATTAGTTGGTTGTATATTTAAATATTGTAGTCCTTGAGAAGCTCGAGCAATATAATTTTCCTCATATTGTGTTCTTTCTATGAGAATATATATTTCAAAATATTAAAATCAATATATATCTCACATATTTCACCATTGAGATAGCGTCTCCATATTTTAAGAGAAAATTTTATAGTTTCTAAAGAATGATCAGGATTTTGATTGTTTGGTTCATGTGTGTTTAATTTCTCTAGATCATAGGAAATAACTATAACATTATTTATAATAAAACAAACATTTACTTTCTTTGAGGAATCTAAATAAATAAAAAATAAACCATTTCATAATGGTATAGTCATGTCAGAGATGTCACTAACATCATCTTAAATTCATTAACTCATTCTTTAAATTCCTTTGTTGATATTTACATAACCCATTTAGAATTATGTATGGTTAATGCGTAAGATAATATGGAAATTTTTTTATCAAAAAGTTAACAGTAACATGGTATACAACTGAAACATCATACCTCAGTTCTGCTCAGTGGTGTAGGTGATTCCTAAACATCCTTTGTCTCCACATGATCAATCGATATTCCATCCATACGGAAAATATGGCCAATAAAAGAAACTATTTGAGGCAATAATTCAATGTTGCTAAACATACCATATATTTATTTTATAATAAGGGTCTCTAGAATAACATGCAAGTGGTTCTCAAGGTCCTCATAGCATTAAAATATATCAGAATCTCATTAATAAATAACATAAAAAATTAGTCAATATATTTCTTGAACACTATGTTCATTAGATCCTTAAAAAAAAGGGTACATTAGTCAGTACAAATGGAATTACTATAAACTCATAATTTCCATACATAGTTATAAATGTTACCTTTGTAATATCATCCCTCCACACATGCAATTGATGACATCCAGATCAAAGGACAATTATAGAATAATATTGAGCTCCATGAAGTTGATGAATTAAATATTAAATGCAAGGAAGAGGATTCTAGTTCTATAATGTAATGGCATTGATTTATCTATAGTCAATGAAAAACCTCATGGATCTATCTATCCTTTTTACAAAGAGAACAAGGGATCCCCATTGAGAAACATTATGGAGGATAAACCCCTTATCACTCAATCCATCTAGTTGATTCATAAACTCTAATAATTAAAAAATGGTTATTCTAAAATGAGACTTTTACATAGATATTGCTCCTAGAATTGAATCAATAGAGAACCCAACATCCCACTCCAGATGATATCCAGGTAATTCCTCAGGAAATACAAAAATGAATTCTTTTATAATATGTACATCATCAATTTAATGATATCATTCCTCTTCCATAGATAATGTTTTCTCTTCCTTCACAAGAATTTCATATAGAATAGCTACTAGTGGTGGATCTATATAAGAACCATATGATGACGTTTTTACTCTAATGATAAGGGATTGTACAAGTTCTTCACAAATTGAAACATCTTTCTTCTTACAACATATATTTGTATCATATATTGTTATACATTGTATTCTAAGTATTATAACCAAATAAACCATAATTATTATGATATAGATTGGGATTAATTTAATATTATGTGCCATAAATAAAACTAACTGAAACATCATTGTTTTAGTGATACTTCCCATGACAATATTTAGTTAAAACTCCATTATTAAATCAAAACGGAAATGAATAATTTTCGTGGAAAAATAGGAATAAATATATGAATGAGAAGATCCCGATTCAAATATTTAATTTGGATCAATTTGAGAAAATTATTATGGTTCCTGCCACTACATCATTATGAAAATCAACTTCTATAGTAATGATTGCATAAGAATGGATTTTTACCCTTTCCCTTTTCTGGGTAATGTTCAACTAATGCTTAGGATAATAATTTTCATATTATTGTATATCTCTATAATTTTAGACTACAACATTGGTAGCTTATTTTATTCCCTTCAAATACATGGATTGGTTTCCTATTTTTGAACACTTGTAATAGGCTCATTTTCCTTTTAAGTAGGCACCATGATGTTTCTTTCCACAAGCATTGAAAATTTTAAAATTACATTTTTTTCTTCAATTTTTTTTTTCATATCAGGTCTAAAAGGGTACTATATACATCGAAGGGTGAGGTGAATCAGGGTATGGTTATTATATCCAAAATTATTCCTCCCCACTAAATCTTGGCCTTATTATTATATGGATCACATTTATTCCCCTTTAGTGTTTATATTGATCGTATAATTTCTAATTTTATATTTATGATAATCAATTGAAAGTAAATAAATATAAAAATAAAAAGGAAAATTGATTTTTATATTGTTTACACTCACTGGGCTACATCCACAGAGCATAATATAACAATGTTCCAATTGTACTAAATTCATCTAGGTTCACTACCAATAATAATTTTTTAGTTTTTATAACTTATATTCGCAGACTCATTGTATTTAAAATTTTTAGGGTCATCTCACTACTTTCACAAGGGTCACTCCCTATGTTTCTTTCTCTGGTTCACTTTTGGTAGAAATGATCATCGTCTTCCTCTTCCTTTTCTCACTTCTCTAGAAATAATACACACATAGTTTATGGAATTGTTAGTCCCACATAGTTTATGGAAAAATAAGCCCCACAAAAATTATGGACATGAATGTACCTTCACTATTACAAATGAATGCGCCCTAAATTATATGTAGATGCTCTGTTGAAGCTATTTCTAGGTTTCTCCATCACATCTGTGAAATTACTTGTATGCAAGAAATCCTATTTCTTGAAATCTAGAATATACTTATCTTTACTATTATCATATAAATTACCTCCATGCTTGAAATATATTCAAGTGATTCCAATTGTTCCTTTCACCACTTTGAATGTTGTATTGAATAAGCTCTTTTTGAAAGTATTTTCAAATAGTGAATATCTTCTGTCTTCTTCTTCTCCTTCGGTATATAGATGTTACAATAATAGTATTCATTGGCCAATGTATGTGCATATCTACTTGTGTAATATTCTACTATAATACCCCTATGTAATACCTTGGAAAATAACTCCTTGTACATGATCCTAGTGAAAACCCTTGGTGCCTTGCGTGGATATCACCTTGCACAAGTCTATTGGTAAAAACCATCACGAACCCCTAATGTGAACCTCCTTTTCCCAGAATCCCTTGTGTGAATCCCTATTCACCATGAACCCCTGATTCTAACCCTTTTTCTCACATTGTCTGAGTCAAACTCTGCGCAAGTCTCTTACTCAATACTTCTTTCGTAAGTCCTATTTAATGAGTTTTCTTACATGATTCCATTTCATGAGTCCCCATTATCTGTTGGTGAAAGTCCCAATTCATATAATTTTCAAAACCATGGTGTGATATCCATTTTTGACGGATGTTTTTCAGATTAGGTGAACCACTTACACAATGTCAATTGCATATACTCCTTCTCTGTGAACCTCTATCATGAGATCTCAGTGTGAGTCTCCTCTCCAGATGAGCTTTTGATCAATATTTTAATAAAAAATTCATCAATGTTTAATGATAGATACTGGGATATATATAGGATAGTATCCAACACCTTAATTCAAAAAATCATGTACAATCATCAGCCTCATTGGGATCACATGATCTGTAAGATCTATGTGTGAGATATTATCATGATTCACATGAGATTTACGTGCAATTCCTTGGTCACAGGTCCACCTTGTCTTGAAATATCCCTTAGACATTTCATCCTCTCCACATATAATCCCTTGGGTGTGTCTAAACAACCCTATTTCACTCTACATATAGAAGAATATATTTTTTCCTGACAGGTTTTCACACTCTCCATATAACCCATATTGGTCACGTGATACATCTATAAAAAATAATGTAAAAAATCATAGATATAACTTCTTCCCACTCACATGATCTATGACCATTGAAAAATAAAACAACCATGAAAACAAATTTGAAGGAAATATGTGTTCGTTGTTTCTGAACAACATGTGATGCACCCTGTAAATCCCTGGTGGCATTTATGAAACATCTCACAAAATCTCTTTGGCTTGTTAGCATACTTACTCTGCAATTCACCCTTTCCACATTCACACTCTGTGAGTCTTGAGAAGAAATACTATTTTGTATTTTCAAAAGATTCGGTCATTATTTGGGGAGACAATCATTAGTGTTGTGCAAGACCCCTCCGATAGATCTGAATAAACTCATGAGTGTTTTTCTTGACCCCTCTATGAGATCCAAAGAAAATCATGTGCACTTCACGAGATATCACTGTGAGACACAAAATCAATCACAAAAATTTTGAAATTTTTAATTTTGTTTTCGTCCAATGTTTTTCTCGACCCATCATTAGTTCTAAAGATGATTATGAGTATCATGCACGATCATATTGTGAGATCAATTCGGCATTCACGCTTCTCCTAAGACTCAATCTCAATCACGTGAAATCTTAAGATTTTAAATGTTGTGTTCTTCCATTGCATTTCATGACCCATTGAAATTTCAAAATATGATAATGAGTGTCACACATTATAACATTGCATAATCGATTTATAAATCCTAGTTATTCTTATACTCAAATCCATTCATACGTAGTCTTATGATTTTCAATGTGGATTTCTCCCAATTATTTTTTGTGACTCATCATGAGTTCCAAAGTCCACTATGAGTTCCGTGATGACTCTAAATTCCATATTTGAGAAAAATTATTTTTCAGAAACCTCAAGACTTGTCAAAAAAATCAACCAAAAGGAACTATAATGATGGATCTTCGGCTAATAATATCCCCCTTTTGGTTTGCTGACAACAATTCTGATTTTGATACAACATTAACGATTCAACGATTTTTTTCAATAAAATCACTTCCTAAAATTATGATAGAGATAAAGGATTTACTAAATAGACATTATATTCCGACATGAGAAATGATCCACATGAAAAACAAGAGTAGAATGAAATTATCATTAGTGAATCACTTCATTTCATTCCAAAAACACACTTCTTTTTTCATCAAAATCCTCAGCTATCGTGATATATAATATTTGATTAATCATCTCAAGAATAATTTGATTTAATGCTCCACTATGTTACTGCTCCTCCTTTCAGCTTCAATTCCCCCTATCTCGCCGCCCCACACATCATCTTCTCCCTATTTCTTGTCTGATACATTTTCTATCATTTTATTACTACCATTCCCCCCCTTTTCAATTAACATTAAGGTAACTTCATTATGTATAGAAATAGGTTAATGAACACATATTAGAATATTAGGTAATAACAAATCATACCTCGGTGAGAGGGGGACCCATCTCAACACTTTTCCAAGTGCGGGTAGTTGACTTGACTCTAAGATCCAGTCGATTCCATTTGAATTATTATTTGGGTAGGGCCTTTTTCATAATGTCAGCAACATGTAGTTATGTAGGCACATACTCCAATTTCAAAATCCATATTCTCCAAATTATCCTTTATATAATTATAATTGATTTCAATGTTTTTTTCTTCAAATGATGTGAAATGTTTTTACTAATATTTATAGCACCTGAATAATCACAATAGATTCTGGTTGGATACTTCACTTCAAGTCCTATATCATCAAGGTTATACTTCATCCATAGTTATTGTGTGCATACTGGAGTGGCCATAATTTCTTCATCTTCTTTGATTCTCAAGGAAATGAAATATTATTTCTTGAATAACTAAGAAATACACAAACTTCCAAGATTGAACACAACCCCTGACATTGATTTTCAAACTTCTACATATCATTTCCAATCTACATATATATTTCCTAGCATTTATTTCTTAGATTTGTAATTATATAGAAAACTGAAATCCACTATATCATTGATATTACAATGTATTATTTTCATTACAGTCATGTGAGTTTCCTTTGGATTACATTTATAACATGTAGTAGTACATGTGAAAAAAAAATCTTTTTGTGTCATAGTTATGTACATCATTCTTCCAATCAACTTCATATATTCTATGATATTAATTGTGTTGCCTTCATTATCCCATGTTTTTTCATTCGGGGTTTCACTAGAGATTTAATTTACTTGGAATTATCCAAAAAAACTTCTCAAAACATACTTGGTATATTTATATTGATAAATTAATGTTCTATTCTTTAATTCTGTCACTTTTAGACCAAGGGAAAACTTTAGCTCCCCAATCATTGACATTTCAAACTCATATTTCATTAATTCTGCAAAATGATAGGTCTACGATTCATTTGATCCCAAAACTATTATGCCATCAAAATATACCGGCACCATCATCCTTTGATTACTATTATTTTTTATATTTATTTGAATCAACTCCACCACTCTGAAAACTGAACTTATTCAAAAAACAATTCAATTCTTGAATACCATTCTCTTGTTTCCTTCATTAACCAATATATTGGATTCTGAAACTGATAAAATATGTTATCATATTCGTGAATAAGAAAACCATATTTATTCTCAACATAAAATTCTTCATCGAAAACAACATTCAGAAATGAGAGAAAGACATCCATCTGGAAAACATTTAACTTTCATTTTACAACTATGGTCAAGAATAATCTGATTGAATATACCATTGAAATTTTATAAGTTGTTTCACGAACATCGATACATTTTAACTTGGGGTACCTTTTTCAATCCAATTATTCTTTATTTCAAATTATTAGGCTATCTTAATTCATCTTTTTGCGAAAAACCCATTTTGTACCAATGACATTATTTTTTGTTGGCCTCGAAATAATCTCCCATGAAAAATATATAATAATTAAATACATGAATGTTGCTTATTATCCCCAAATAATTCTTCTTGAATAGAAACATTCATATTTCATATACTACATAGATATTTCATCCTATTAATAGATTGAATCCCCCCTTTGATATGAAACTATTTTAGTTGTTAGAGCCACTGTCTAGACCGACAAACATTAATGAAGGTACCCCAAAATATTCTAGTTGTTAGACCCACTGTCTAGATTCACAAATACCATATTTTTAGACCCACTGTTTAGACTGAAAAACATTCATCCATCATATACCACATAGATCTTGCATCATATTAATATGATGCAAGATCTATTAAATACATTAATGTTCCTTGGGGTACCTTTCTTTCAAATTATTCTCACAGTTTCTTGATATCCTAAGAATAGTCATCAAATACCATATTTTTAGAGAAAAATATATAATAATTAAATAGATGAATGTTTCTTCTTATCCATAAATAATTCTTATTTAACAGAAACAATCATCCTTCATATACCACATAGATATTGCATCATATTAATAGATTGAGTCCCCCCCCATGATAGGAAAATATTATAGTTGTTATACCCACTGTCCAGACTGAAAAACATTCTTATTCTCATGCATAAATTATTCACATGTGACTGTAGGTTTAAAAAACTTCTCCAGCTCTATAACATTTTCCAGTTGTAGCCACCCTTAATGACAAATTCATTAGTTGAATTTACTACATGTAATGTGTCCATCAAAAAACCCTCTAAGCCAACTAAGTCGAAACTCCATGTAGAAAACAAGAGAAAATATTAATAACATCATCATTATCCAATTAACTATATTTCATCCATATATCTCATAAAGACGTAGAACATTATATCCATTCAAGGAATTAGTCAATATTTCTTCTATAATTTTGGTTACTGATTTGAATCAATCAGAATTCTATAGCACATCACATCACCACTTTGCATATTTTGATTTCAATTTCCCTTGAATCATATCTTCTTTGATCTTGAATCTCATTAACCTTAGTTAACATCATTTATAATCATAGGGAGAGGGGAACCTCTAGAATCATCATGAAGAGGACTATGGTCGATCATGAAGGATCAAACCTTTGAATTATTCCTACTAAGAATTATACTACTTTTGTGTTTACTCCAACTATCCAGCACACATTAAATGTTCTGTTCATATAACTAAATATTATTTACCCACTTGCTGAGTCTAATTTTGATACTTAGGTTTTTTAGGATTAGCCTTTATGAAATTTTTTATTTTAAACCAATTTTTTCAATTTATTTCTTTGATTCTTCAATGAAACACCATTTTTCTTCACACTTTCATCAAGGTTATACTTCATCCATAGTTATTGTGTGCATACTGGAGTGGCCATAATTTCTTCATCTTCTTTGATTCTCAAGGAAATGAAATATTATTTCTTGAATAACTAAGAAATACACAAACTTCCAAGATTGAACACAACCCCTGACATTGATTTTCGAACTTCTACATATCATTTCCAATCTACATATATATTTCCTAGCATTTATTTCTTAGATTTTTAATTATATAGAAAACTGAAATCCACTATATCATTGATATTACAATGTATTATTTTCATTACAGTCATGTGAGTTTCCTTTGGATTACATTTATAACATGTAGTAGTACATGTGAAAAAAAAAATCTTTTTGTGTCATAGTTATATACATCATTCTTCCAATCAACTTCATATATTCTATGATATTAATTGTGTTGCCTTCATTATCCCATGTTTTTTCATTCGGGGTTCCACTAGAGATTTAATTTACTTGGAATTATCCAAAAAAACTTCTCAAAACATACTTGGTATATTTATATTGAGAAATTAATGTTCTATTCTTTAATTCTGTCACTTTTAGACCAAGGAAAAACTTTAGCTCCCCAATCATTGACATTTCAAACTCATATTTGATTAATTCTGCAAAATGATTGGTCTACGATTCATTTGATCCCAAAACTATTATGTCATCAAAATATACCTGCACCATCATCCTTTGATTACTATTATTTTTTATATTTATTTGAATCAACTCCACCACTCTGAAAACTGAACTTATTCAAAAACAATTCAATTCTTGAATACCATTCTCTTGTTTCCTTCATTAACCAATATAGTGGATTCTAAAACTGATAAAATATGTTATCATATTCATGAATAAGAAAACCATATTTATTCTCAACATAAAATTCTTCATCGAAAACAACATTCAGAAATGAGAGAAAGACATCCATCTGGAAAACATTTAACTTTCATTTTACAACTATGGCCAAGAATAATCTGATTGAATATACCATTGAAATTTTAGAAGTTGTTTCACGAACATCGATACATTTTAACTTGGGGTACCTTTTTCAATCCAATTATTCTTTATTTCAAATTATTATGCTATCTTAATTCATCTTTTTGCAAAAAACCCATTTGGTACCAATGACATTATTTTTTGTTGGCCTCGAAATAATCTCCCATGAAAAATATATAATAATTAAATACATGAATGTTGCTTATTATCCCCAAATAATTCTTCCTGAATAGAAACATTCATATTTCATATACCACATAGATCTTTCATCCTATTAATAGATTGAATCCCCCCTATGATATGAAACTATTCTAGTTGTTAGAGCCACTGTCTAAACCGACAAACATTAATGAAGGTACCCCAAAATATTCTAGTTGTTAGACCCACTATCTAGATTCACAAATACCATATTTTTAGACCCACTGTTTAGACTGAAAAACATTCATCCTTCATATACCACATAGATCTTGCATCATATTAATATGATGAAAGATCTATTAAATACATTAATGTTGCTTGGGGTACATTTCTTTCAAATTATTCTCACAGTTTCTTGATATCCTAAGAATAGTCATCAAATACCACATTGTTAGAGAAAAATATATAATAATTAAATACATGAATGTTTCTTCTTATCCATAAATAATTCTTCTTTAACAGAAACAATCATCCATCATATACCACATAGATATTTCATCATATTAATAGATTGAGTCCCCCCCATGATAGGAAAATATTCTAGTTGTTATACCCACTGTCTAGACTAAAAAAAATTCTTATTATCATGCATAAATTATTCACATGTGACTGTAGGTTTAAAAAACATATCCATCTCTATAACATTTTCTAGTTGTAGCCACCCTTAATGAAAAAATCATTAGTTGAATTTACCACATGTAATGTGTCCATCAAAAAACCCTCTAAGCCAACTAAGTCGAAACTCCGTGTAGAAAACAAGAGAAAATCTTAATAACATCATCATTATCCAATTAACTATATTACATCCATATATCTCATACAGATGTATAACATTATATCCATTCAAGGAATTAGTCAATATTTCTTCTATAATTTTGGTTACTGATTTGAATCAATCATAATTCTATAGCACATCACATCACTACTTTGCATATTTTGATGTCAATTTCCCTTGAATCATATCTTCTTTGATCTTGAATCTCATTAACCTTAGTTAATATCATTTATAATCATAGGGAGAGGGGAACCTCTAGAATCATCATGAAGAGGACTATGGTCGATCATGAAGGATCAACCCTTTGAATTATTCCTAGAAAGAATTGTACTACTTTTGTGTTTACTCCAACTATCCAGCACACATTAAATGTTCTGTTCATATAACTAAATATTATTTACCCACTTGCTGAGTCTAATTTTGATACTTAGGTTTTTTAGGATTAGCCTTTATGAAAATTTTTATTTTAAACCAATTTTTTTAATTTATTTCTTTGATTATTCGATGAAACACCATTTTTCTTCACACTTTCATAGAGAATGAATCTTTCCACTGGTCATTTGATGTGTCTTCTTCCACCATTGGAAAACTAATTAGATTTCACTCACATCCTTCAATGTTGTTGAGTCAACAACTGAATTAAAATTATTATTGTTTATAATTGGATCATATCCTCCCTTCTTCATCAAGATTTGTTCACATTTATTCAAAGAGCGGTGTTGTTAGTGTAACATTAGAGGTGATTTACACATCTTTCATTGACCTCCATGTGATTCCCCTGAGATTATAAACCTATTTTTTAATTTACCACATTTTATTCCAATATACGAGTTTTCATTATACACTACCTTTTTTTGGGTTCTCCAAATATGTTTCTTTTCCTTTCATTCTTTCTTTCTGTAGTACTGTGTTTCCAAATTCCAATGATTAAAACATATAAAACATCTTCGATTAATTGAATTCCTATTTTCACCCTTTATCAACTGATATGTTGATATTAATAGGGCTATAATTTCTATATTGAGCCCTTGTTATTCTTGACCTTTACTCATGGTGTGTCCATATCTACCACAGTAATAGCATTTGACAACATATTTTTTCTTAGAAACATTTATTCTAGACTTTTCATGAATCTTCTTCTTATTCACGGATTTATAAATGTTTTTGTATTCAAAATATAAAATTTATTCCAATGGAAAAAAATATAAACATGAAGTATGAATAGTAATCCTACAGAAATATCACATGTTATCAATACATATTGAAAAATCCTTTTTAGCCCTATCTCCATCACATATAAGATTTTTCTTATCTTTGGAACTTCTACCAGCTTTCATACTATCATACAGGGGAGGTGGTTTATCATATCCAATAAAGAATCTTCCCAAACTAGATAGTATATTGGATGATACAATCATTTCATGTTTTCCCCTAAAGTATCATATTTTTTATTCATTTCATTATAACATACCAAAGGGCAATCATATTGTATGTGTAGGGAATCCATCAGCATGGGCTTTCCATTGAAAATAAATTTATAAACAACTTTTTTAATTGATTATATCTCTTCTCCCAATTTTTAAATATTTATATCCCTGGTTTCAATTTGAGCACTACGTCCTCTCCTGAGATTCTTTCTACTACTCTTATCATCTTCTAATTCTTGAGAGAGCTTATCCATCATTTCATATTTCTCCATCAACATAAAATTCATCTGAGAAATAAAATAATTACAGTATGAATTCTCATGTTATTGCCTTTCCATTTCCATAACTATTTAGGACATCTCTGTAGTAGGATAATCATTTTAAGATTTCAGATTTTGAATTTGTTTTTATTTCATATTTTTTCACTTGTCATCAACTATTAGTTTTTCTACATTTGAAGAAAATGTTTTTAGTTCTTTAGCTTGATAATCATTCTTCTCCTACTGATAAGTGGACTCATAAAAAAGAATCTAATTTAATCCATATATCTTATTTACAATAATATCCTGTTCTTGGATATGGATATCGTTAGATTAAATTTAACCAACCAATTTACAAGAAAATTTCTCTATTTCCTAGAAAACATCCAATTTTTTTCATTCTTGGAGGTTCTTCATCTTCAATAATATTAGAATCACTTTGAATTTCATGTTCATCACTCATTCCTAAATCATTATTTAGTGAGTATATATTGTTACATACTAATTCATCTAAACCATTCTTCAGTACATTGGTTGGTTCTTCAAATTGAATAAAACTTTTTTTGTATACACTACCACACAATGAAATACAACGAGGCTTCTACTTATAAATTTTAGTTATTCTCTTTTCTAAGGTACATCAAGATAAAAGAAATCAAAAACTTTAATTTCAATAGTAGAGTAAACCTTGTCAAAGAAAACATATCAATAAAGGAAAAATGTGCTGTTATAACAATTTTTATGTCCAAAAGGGGTCTAGATATCCTGATAGGGGGTGAATCATGGATTGTATATTCTTTTCAAAATTAATCCTTCTCTACTAGATCTTGAACAATTTATTGTAATATTCACTCTTTTTCTTTAGTGATTATATCTATCGTACACTTTCCAATTTTATCTTCATGATAATGTATATAATATAAAGAAGTAATTCCAACACAAGGACATGTATATTATTACTCGGTTCACCCTCACTAGGCAACATCTAGAGGGCATACAATGAAAATGTGATGATTGTCCCAGCTTCACAAATTCTCGCTCCTAATATTTATATTTGGGCTAGATCACATATATTCTTAGGATCACCTTCTTTATAATTTTTATGGTAATCTATCTTCTTTCCAAAGGGTCACTCCCTATGTCTCTTTCTCTAGCTCACTATCGGTGAAAAGGATCTACGTCTTCCTATTCCTATTTTACTTCTCTTGAATGGATCCAAAATTAGTTTACAGAATTGTATGCCCACATGGTTTATGGATATGTAGGCCCCACACAGTTTATTGACAAGTATGTCCCTTCATTAATTCTAAGGAATACATACTAAAATTTATGTAGATGAGATGTTCAAGATCTTTCTAGTTTGCTCTATCACTTTTGTGAATCCACCTAGATGCAACACGTCCACATTGCATAAAACAAGAACATACATCTATTTACTATAGAAATCGAAATTACCTCAGTTTTTGAAATATCATCAAGTGATTCCAAGTATTCCTTTCACGGATTTGATTGTTGCAGTTAATAACCTCCTTCTTCATATATTATTTAATAGTTAAAATCCTCTATCTCTTCATTGCATTCAGAATTCATATGTGACAATGACACTATTCACAGGACAATGTAAGAGTTTATCTCCATAAAAAATATTTTACTATGATACCCCGATGTGAGACCTTGTTGCATGACTCCTCGTGCATGATCTAGAAGTCAACCTCAGGTTTGTTGTTCGAGGATTTAATTGTGCTAGTCCCTTGGGGTGAACCTCTACAAACCCCTGATAAGTACCTCATTCACCACGAACCTAGGGTATAATCCCTTGTTCACCGCGAAACCCTGGTGTGAACCCTTGTTCATCGTAAACCACTGGTGAAAACCCATTTTTCTAAAAACCCCATATAAAACCCCCTTTTTCAAAATTGCATGAGTCCCACTCTACGCAAGTCTCTTTCACATGTCAACTTTCCCAAGTCCTCTTTCGCGAGTCCAATTTCATGAGTCCCTTTCACGACTCATATTTCACTCTTTGTGAAGGACCCTATTTTGATCATGCACAACAGCTTGCTGCAATATCCTTTTGTATAATAAATTTTTCAGATTATGCACAAAAATTAAACAATTTCAGTGGTGTATACTCCTTCTCTACGAAGATCTCTTATGAGATCTTATTGCAAGTCACTTCTCCAGACTAACATCATATCAATATTTTATGAAAAACATCATCAATGTTTAAGGATGGGTCTTGGAATATATATTAGTGAGTGTCCACTACCTTAATTACACAAACTAGGGATAACCATCCACCTCATTGGGACCACACACACTGCAATATCTAGGTGCAATATCTTCTTGTGATTTGTGTGAGATCTGGGAAACAGTCCTCAGTGACATTTCCACCATGTCTCCCGAAAGACCACCGACATTTCGGCCTCTCCGTATGGAATCCCTCAGGTGTGTCCATAAAACTCCACAACACTATAGGGACAGATGAATATATTTTTAATGACATTATTTCACACTCTCCATATAACCCATATTGTTTATGCTTTATATCATAAATAATCATGAAAATATCTTAGATATCACTTATTCTAACTCAGATGATCTCTGACCTTTCACAAATAACACATTGGGGAAAACAAGGGAGGATGATGGAGGTGCTCATGATAACAAATGGATATGCGACTTTCCCTATGACTCATTGGTGACATGCTAGTCGCATCTCGCAATGTCCCTTTTCCTTTCTTGCATTCTCTCTCAACATATAACCTTGTCAACATTGGAACTCCATGATTCTTGAGCATGAGTATTATTTTTAATTTTCACTAGATCTGGGTGGGAGATCCAGAGACAGAAATGACTATTTCCCTAGACCCAAATACACTCATGAGTGTTATGAAATACCCCTCTATGATATCTAAATACAATGAGGTACGCTTCAGGAGATCTCACTATGAGACTCAAAATAAATCACGTGAAATCATCTGATTTAAAATGTTATTTTATTCTAATTATTTTCCTGACTCCGAACGAGTTCCAAAGACGACTATGAGTGTCACACATGATCACATTGCAAGATCAGTTCAACAGTCACGCCTCTCCTTGGACTCAATAAAAATCACACTAAATGCTATAATTTTCAATGTTGTTTTCTTACAATTCTTTTCATGAAGCATCACGAGTTACAAAGAAGACTCTATTATTTGGGCATGATCACATTGTGAGATCAGTTCATCACTCGTGATTCTCCATTGTCTCAAAGTATATCATGCACACTCATAAAATTTTCAATGTTGTAGTCTTATAATTCTTTTTGTGGCTCATCATGAGTTCCAGATTCCACAATTAGTTCCACACTAACTCTTCATTCCTTCTTTAACAACAATCCTTTGTCAAAGAACTCAAACCTTTTCAAAAAGAATAATCAACCCAAAAGGACCACCATGAGGGATTTTTGGATAAAATTTTCTCTATAACCTTATTCTTCTCTTGGTTTACCATAAAGTCATAATACTTACAAAATTATTACATTTTCTTGATATCACGTGAGTCTATATATTCATTTGAGGAGAAATTTTGGTAGACTACTACCATTTGGAGGAATTGTTTTAACCCATCAATGAATCAAGCATTCATGCTCCTTGGATGAAGTGTGTATTTCCTAACATTCTTTGCTAACCATGTACTATTGTATTCATACTTCACAATTTTTTCAAAATATTACTATTTCACACTCATGTATTTCCTCTTGATGTCCACTATATTTTTCATGTGAAATATTTTTATAGGAAAATTTCCTTAAAATATTTCCTTTTTATATTTTTAATTTCTTTCTTATAATTTTTGTTTTTAATTAGTGTCACAATTAATCATCATCTCAAGAGAGATAATATACTTCCACGGTATCCTTTTCCCTTTCAGTACATCCCAATGTGGGAAATATATTATCTAAGGAACTTAATCACTGTTCCTCTACAAATGGTTTTGTAGTACCTTTGAATGATTGTGGATATTTTTTCTTAATATAGTATAAAATTCCTCCTCCACATTGTGGATTATGATGATACATACGGGTAAGGTTATTGTTCATAACCTGGGTCAATTTTCCAAGTACAATTATATGTTTCTCCAAACTAAACACAGCTCTAGTACCATCATAATTATCTCAAATAGGTTGTAAATACGTACATGGAATATGTGTATTGATACATCGTCAATTCCATAGACTTGGTTCCACTTCAAAATAACGGAATACAATAATTTTGGTTATGAATCATAATTCATGATTTTGAACTAGGAAGACATTTAAGATAGTTTGGAAATTTATGCATAGATAACATCATAATCATAAATATGGTTTCTTTAGGTATATAGTTAAATTTAAAACCTTAATAATGGATTTTAAATAAAATGTTGATTATATTAGTGATATCCCATAAGAGTGTCAAAACTGTTGCATGGTATGGTCCATTTTCGTGTACCAGGTTACCCTGAGTAAGACCCAAGTAACCGTATCAGAGTTGTTACCCCTAGGTATATTTGTTCTAGAACCATTTCCAAATGTAGTGTATTGAAATAGATTTATTTATTGGAATACCCACATTATCAATACCTTACCAAAATTCTAGTATGTTCTTCTATTCACACTTTCAATTCCTGTCATTGGTTTATATCCCCTAATATTTATTTTTGAAATCTAGTTTCTATGGTTTCTATTAATCATTCTCTGATACCAACTCTAAAGTCCCCAATCCCAGTTTCCTAGAACTGGTCCCATAAATTATTTCATTGGAAAAGATACAATACATAAATCTCAAAAAGACCAATCAATTTAGAATTTATATAATTTTTATTTCATGAATTGCCATTATATTAAATCTTCAAACAAAATACTACATAAAAACTCCATTGTAAAAACCCATAAACTTCAATATTATCCAAGAAATTCATTCATAATATACATCTCCACATCTTGGGGAAAATAAAATGTCATAAATTAGTGGGATTATATTTCTAGTATTTTAATTTAATATAGTGGATGATAATATATATAATAAGTCATGGTAAATAAATAAAAACACATGTCATTATAACCTAATATTGAGGAGTATTTGGAAATAATAAAAGATGAATAAATATTGCCATATAAATAATCATATGAGCAATAAAAATAACCATGGATATTATAGTAGTATAATAGTCACATTTATAATGAATCAATATTATCATATTGATGGAATATATAATTCTAGACATCTGAAACATACTGTTGAGGACTCAGCCAAGAAATTTGAAAATAAATTGCTAAGGCCTCGGCTAATTCCATTTCTCTTTTTCTCACAATACCTACTAATGCATCGAGGGGGTATATCAGGACCCAACCATCATATACTATGTCCAAATAATTACTCATATGAACGTGGTTAAACAAAAAAAATTACATATAGAATTCATGTAACTTTCTGCAATCTATAAACATTATCACTAACCATTCTGAGTTTTATGGTGAGTGGTATCAAGATAACACATCCAAAGTCAAAATGATCATAAACCATTTAATAAGATATGGTTGATGTTAATAATAACATATCCATCTCAATAATGAATAATATTCAATAGAGGTTTCGAAATAGAAGAAAATAATATATGATACTCATCAATTAATTCTGGAGAGAAATACCATTTTTAATAATACAAAGAAGAGTTATGTGGGATGAATCATTGAATTTTTCATAGTTTTTTGTATAAAAAAAGTATTTAAAAAATATAATAATTCATGAAAAATTTGTGATTTTTTAAAAAAAATTGTGTCTTAAGACATATTATGGATGTTTCTTGAAAATGGATAAGAAACAAAGAAGTTCCAATTAATTGGATTTGTATATCAGGAAGAATTGAGAAATGATCCTTGTAAAACATATATTTCCTGATAAAAATCAGATGAAATGATTTATATAAATGATATTGGAAGATATAAAAAGAATTAGGAATATGTGTATAAAAATAATGAATAATTAACCTCTTTTAAATAGGGATAGAGCATAACCTGAATTAAAATGGATCTTTGGGAAGAAACCCTTACCTTATGTCTGAAAGTGTTCTTCACATGAAACTAATGTCCCAGAAAATCATATAAAATACATTTAATAATTAATTTATAACCGTTTATATATTTATTTTATTCATTATAATTTTATTAAATTCATTTATGGTCTTGTGGACAAGTTATAAGATGTAATTTTTTCTTTTACGAGTGTTCATTTCCATGGTTTTCTTGATCATTTTAATGGTATATGAGTATGGTAGTTCAAGTAAAATGGGAATAAATATCTAGAATTAAATTCATATGTTATTAATGATCATCCAAAATATAAAATTATTATATATTTATTTTATTTATATAGGTTGAGGATGAATAAATTGATAAGACAACAGTGATAATCGTTGTTATTATTTTGATGGTTTTTCGATCATTAAAAAATTATTTTTGTTCACCAATTAATATCATGTATATATAAATGGTCTAGAACAATAAATAACTTATAATTTTTATAACACAATCATATTTAACTATAATGATGGTTCTATGACCTTATATGAAGGATTTAGTGAAACATTTCAATGCATTATTCATGGTGGAGGTACATCAACACACCACTAATGATATTTTTATTTTTAGGAAAAAAGAGAGGAAAGTGAATTGATGATGGCTTATTCTCTCAAAAAAAAAATTCTAGTTTAAATAAGATACTATTAAAATCCTTTAAATGATGTATGTGGTGAAAATAACAATATATTTGAACTTGAAATTAAATAAAAATAAAAATAAATAGGTTTTAACCTCTGGATTTTCCCCCTTGAGAACCTCCATAGGGAAAAGTTTTTTTGACTTTTGGTGAGACCATGTGATCCTGGACATTTGGTAGAGTATATGAAATATTATTGGGAAGAAATTTGTAAAGTCCTAAAACATGGAATTTGTGAGGAGAATGGGTGGTGATGGGTGGTATTTATAATGGAGTAGATGGGTGTTTTTTTGAATATCTTATTAATTAGTTTATTTTTTTTGGCTCCTTACTAGGATTTTTTTTGAATTATCAGTAAATATATTAAAATAATTAATAATAGTATGAGATTTGGAGCTTACATAATTCATATATGATCTATGAATCAATAATTCTTGTATTTATCATTTATCATAAATTATCATATTTTACTATTCTTCAAACAATCATGTATTTTAGAAAAATCCAAAATAATCATCCTAACCATTTTTCAACTTGTAGAATTCATAAATGTACTTAAATTTTTTAATATAATTTTCAAAATAAGTGAAATTTAATTTTTCATCAAAATATTGATTTATTCAAAAATACCAAATTTAATATTATAACTGATTTTATGAAACATTCAAAAATTAACTATGGTCTCATAAGATTATCCTATAATCATAAAAAAATATTAATATATGAATTTATTTTAAGAGAATACATCTTATTTTAAATCATTATATTAAAAATAAAACTGTAATTAAAAATTTATATCCAACAAAAATACCAACACATAATTTTTTATTTTTAAAATATTTATTTACTTATTACATGATATTGATATCTCGTATTTTTATTTATTAGATAAGAATATTTTATTTATACTTTCATAGGTGATTTTTCTATTCTATTGCCTAGTTTATTATTCACAAGGGTTATATTTCAATTCCAAAGGTCATGTTTCTATTCCATCGGCATAGGTTCATTGATTTCTAGATTCAGCTCTTATTTCATTTATTCATCATATATAATGTTTTTATTTTATTATATTATTTATTTTATGTGGTTAGTACTATATGAGATAATTTTTATAAGGGGAATTTCATTGATAAAAATCTGGGTTGTTACAATATTATCATTAAAAAAAATTAAGGGTATAATCATATACATAGGTATAAACCATAGACCTATACTTCGTGTTTTTAATAATTTTTTCTAATCATAATTACTTAAAATTACTCAAATAATAATGAAAAATTGCTCATTATTTTTATGTTTCCAATGGAAGCAGCCATACCCGCGCTCGTAGATATATTTTTAAAAACACTTCCATTTAACAATATCTTTGTAACAATGTCAGTTGAACTACCCTTAATTTAAAAAATTACCCTAGGATATGCATTATGACTCATAAAATATCTCACATTTCCCAGAATTAAATGATTAGATTTTTTAGGAACATCTATATAATATCTTATTTTATGATATGGATGAACATTTCTCAACATTTCAACTAGAATAGATCATCTTTTTAAAATATTTTAAGTTATTCTCATCTCTATAACAAAGATAAATAATCCATAAGAAAAGGATTGTCTTGAATAATCAAAAAGGTTAGGTATATCAACATGTACCTAATTATTATAATATATGAAAATGAAAAAACATGTGATGAGAATAAATTTATTAATAAAAGGAATACTGAATCACATTAGTTTTACTATAATTCATGATTATAATACATGTAATAAAAAATGAATAAAAATATACCATGGGAAATGTGTGTATAATATTTTTACATTAAAAAAGAGTCAAGTTTTATAATTATAATCATATAAAAATATATCATTCCATTAAATTTTAGTGTACTAATTTTTTTTGGAACAAAAATAATCATTTAAAATATTGTTATCAAATCATCCTATATCTTTTTTACAAAAAAAAAATGTGTATAAACAACCCCACATCATATTAAAAACAAATATAAGACATGTTTCTCGGATGTCATTCTGACAACCAAATTGTAAAAAATGCTTCCAATAGCTCATTCACACAACAAACTTATGAAAAAACCTTCCTTCAAATCATTCAAACAAAAACAATATGAAAAAAACTTCTAATATCTCATTTAGAAAAACAAATATTTGAAAAATATTCTTTCATCTCATTCTCACCAAAAACATGTGAACAAATCATCCCACATATCTTTTACAAAAAAAAAATTGTGAAGAATTTTTTTCATATCACTAACATAAAATTTCATCATATCTTGTGAGATAAACCCTTAACCAACATGTTATACTATTAATGATGACCACAAAATTTTACTTTCCATACATAATTGTTCCACGTGAAAATGAATGTTTAAATAAATAAAAATACCATCGAAAATAATGTATTTATTAAAAAATAAAAAAATCTCAAATATGAACTTAAGAAGAAATATATAGTATAAAAATTATCATTTTAAAAAAGTAATCATATCATAGTAACATATATATTCTTGAAAACATTACCTCATTAGTGATAGTCCATATAGGGTAAATAGAAATGAAAATGAAAAGCATTTCCAAAAAACATTTAAAATAGTGAAGTGAAAAATAATTTCAAAAAATCTTTCTTTGAATAGATTGTGAAATATTTTTAAAATTTAATAATAATATTAATAAATAATATATCTTTTAATGTTATTAAATATTATCAAAAAAATTGTATTTAAAGATAATAAAATTGATATTTAAAGGAGGAAATCCCATTTTATTATTTTGAAATTCAATTGTTTAAAACCACTATCATAAAAGTGGTATTAAAAATACAATATTAAAATAAAGGAAACAAAATATTGAGGTAACACGAGTATGCCCATATTTTTCTTTCAAAATAATAAGGTAATTTTGTTTATACTGAACATGGAATTGGTGTAAAACCCATACTTAAATGAGATTCAATTTTTTCCCAAAGAATAACTATTTTGTGGTAGATAAAATCATCAATTAAAATATTTTATTTAAAACCTAATATTTTCCAGAAATAAATTATCAAATATGTTATCATATTGAAAATATAAGGATATATCCAAATTTGAATAATTATTCTAATGGAATAACATTTTAACTCAAAAAATGGAAATTTAAGTAACTAAATCCATTACAGATGTCATTAATCATTGAGAAAAGGACATGTAGAATGGTATTATGTATAATAAAAGTAAATATAAAATAAATATTATTACATAATTAAATAAAATGTAATATTTTAACCAAATTATATAAAATATATTCAAGAAGAACAATCTTAACTAATTGAATACGAATTGGGTTCCCAAAAGCTCTTGGAATTCGATTGTGATAATAATAAGGTTGATATGAAATTTATATAAAAATTTCATCAAAATAATATATTAATTATACTTTAGTTATACAAGGTTGGTAGTACACCATATAAATTAAATTATGGTGTAAAATATAAATCATGACTCATGTATTTGAAAATGTGACAATGAAACCCTTACCTTGAATTCATACTAATATAACCATGCTCAAAAACCTTATATAATTAACATAAATATATTAATAACTTATTTTATAACATTAATACATTGATATTGACCTTTTTAGAATTATTTTTTAACCATTTAGATCAAATATGTTAAATGAATATAGTTTTTTTCCTTTTAGGGTGTTAGAGTATTCAATTGTCTATTTATAAAAACATAATAAATATGGGATTGATTATGACAAAGAGGTTTCATGTTAATAATTCTAAAATAATTCAAAAAACACTAGTAATTTTCCTTATATGACTAATTATTTCCCATTTTCATTAGGTTAATGTTAGGAATACAATTCTGAAAATGAAAATTTTGACGAACTAGTTTTTGAAGTGTTTAATGATTGAAAGGTAGTATGAGAATAAATATTTTAAGTATTATGAAATAAATTATAGAATGAAAATAATTATTAAATATATTATTATTAAATTATATTAACATTATTTTCGATCCCATATTAATTTATGTAATAATCATTTTTATAACGTTTACATATGTGGGTTAATCGACAAAAATGGTAACATGTTATAATGATTTATTGTATACGATGATATATTCATATAATGATACCATGAAATATACAAAAGAATAAAAACCAAATAAAAATAATATATATTTATATAATAATTTATAAAATGAAATAGTTTTGTTAGTGGATTATAAATGAAATTTGTAGGTTGTGGTGGTGGTAGTCTGCACAAAGGAATGATTAATTATCCCATTTAATAATAACTGAAAAGAATGGCGGTATATGAAAAGTGATCATTGTTAAATTTTATTTTTTTACTTATAAAACATATTTATTCAAAAAATACACATTTGATACCTCCCAATATAGTGTGTTTTTTTAAAAAAACATAACTTTGTGGATTCAATAGTATCCACATATGCATGATCGATGTTATTTATTTTTAGAGGACGGAAATGACTGAAGAAATATTTAAAAAAAATATAATAAAATTTTAATATATTAATGATATTGGATTAATTATATTAATATGTTTAGATATTATTTAATTAATATAGTATAATAAAAAGATAGGTAAAAATAATACCCACATTGGATGCTTAGATTTGTTATTGTAAAACTACTGGAAGATAAAGGCCTCAAGAAAAAAAATTTAATAGAAGTATATGTTGCTGTGATATAGTTATATGAGGAGAAAATTGATATAGTTTGGAAAATAAATTTTAATTATTAGATATTCTTCATGTTTTATAAGTGTTACCTTCTTGTATGTGAAGATAACCGTTCTTTAGTATTTAAGGACAAAATTCTCAATAATGTGATGTTACTGTTTAAAGGTAAATGAAAATATGGAATAATGAAAAAATGATGTGTGTTTCAGTTGATATTATTCTCAATAACTCAATTTTTTAGATAACATATTGTGTTTTTAGGATTTTTCATTTGACCATTTAACTTTTAATATAATTTAATTTTTCCTATGTAATTAATTGATAACACAAATGTTAAATATTAATGGATAAAAGTTTGATTTTTCCTTATACCTAATTTATTTTTCCTTATTAAAATTTTAACTTATTTTACTAGATAAAAAATATTAAGGGATGTAAATCTAAATTTTAAAATGATCTCACGTAATTACTAGTAAGAATTTTTTAGAAAAATGGTTTTTTGTTTTATAAAAAAATTATGTATATGATAAGATTATAGTTGATTAAAAATTTAATGAAATTTAATGGTTTATTATAATATAAATAAAATATAGGTGTTTTTTAATGTAATTTAAAATTGAATTTCACTATCACAAAAACCAATTAGTAGAAAATATGGAAAACTTGTTTTTATTGATGTAAAATTTTATTTTTGTTAAAAACATTTATACCAAGGATACTTAAGTATAAATAATATTTAAAAAATGCATAATTTTATTCTTTAAATAAAAATTTTATTTTTTCAAATGTTTTTTATCCTTATAGGACAATAATACATAATAATAAATTCCTAAAAAATAATATTTTTTACAAAACAATAATTTTCCTAAAAAAGTATCCTTTTTAGAATGTAATCACAATTTAATACTAATTAAATTTTTTATGTGAGAAATTAGAGAAAAAATTTCATTTTCTCAAATTTATATTCTATAATTATTTTAAATTTAAAATACATTATATGAAGAAAACAAATTTTATTTAAAATATCACAATTTTAATATTAAATCGTATTAAATACAATCCTATTAAAGGAATTTTTTTTAATGATTAACCATATCAATAAATATTATATATTTATTAATAAATTTCATTTATATTTTTTTATTATGTTGGTTGAATCATTTAATTATGGTTATGGAACATAAAATCAATTATACAAGGTCTTGGACATCTTGTCAATACATGAACATAGATTTATTAGTGGTTGAGGGACCATGTAAAACCATACAAAATATAAATCAATTACCCAAATCAATAAATGTGGATAATTTTAATATAATGGATTTCATAGTAAATTAAATAAGTATTATAATTGTAATGAAATAAAAATACCTGAATGGGAATATCTATATCATTGGTGGATAAAATGAAAAGTGATTTCTGATAATGAATTCATTGAATGGATTGTGTGGTTTGGGGATAATCCACTAAAGATGAAAATATTTGAATGATTTTATGAATAATTATAAAGAAAAAAACAACCCTAATATCTTGTGAGATATCACTCACTTCTATTATACCTTCCAAAAAGGGGAAGTTATTTGAAATTACAAGAATAAGAAAATAATGATTGAGTTGGTGAACGTGAATGTGTGTTGTAAAACATCATCAAAATACATGTAAGGTATGATGTAATTATTCTACCTAACAATTATTAGTTCATGATAGAATTACTAATTGTAGTCAATGTCAATTCAAATGTATTCATGTGCATTAATTATTATCTAATACTATTGGGGAAGATACTCTATTTATAAATTAATATGATCTAAAAAGAAAATTATTTGGATTTTATTAAAAACCAAGTGGTGGAATATCTTGAAAATCATGGGATATTAAATCATTCTTCTGGGGTTATAACTCCTAAAAATTGATTAATTGAGAGGATAAAACAAATTATTAATAATAACTCCTAGAAAATTATCACTAAGAAAATTATCTATAGACATGCTTCAAAGATGTTGTGCTCACATCATATTACATGTCTACAAGGGCTTTGTAATTTTTTAATGAAAATAAAACACACTATGACATGTTTTACTGAAATAATTTTTCATTTCAATTGAATCATTGGAAGTAAATTCCTTATTATCAATGAGGAAAAGAATCATAATGTTTAATATCATTGATGTATATTATTTTTCCATTTATAATCATCCAAAATAATTTCATTCAAATTCAATGATAAAATGCTTGGAAAAATTACAAAAAATATGGATTTAATGGATATTTAAATTAAAAATATTTTTCAACCCAATGATAATATTTTTTAATAATATTAGTAGATTAAAAAAATATGAATAAATATGTGAGAAATCTTATAGTTAAGAGATCATCATTGGGGGAAGCAGTTGGGGTGATAAAATATTCAAAAGAATATAATAGTGTCGAAAAAATCACAATGTATTTAGTATTTTCTAATATATGAAGAAGAAAGGATGAAATTGGTGATGTAAATACTATTAGTGACTGGATATATATAATTAAAACACAAAGGACGAAGGATATATGAGATCTTATACATTATCAAGAGTAAAGTCTAAGTGTTTTGAAAAAGGAATCCAAATAAGAAAAAAATAGGTTAATGAAAATCATGAATAACTTAATGATAAAAAAATAATAAAACATGGTAAATTAATACATGGATGGAATATAAAAATATTTTTTATAATAAGTGGTCATTCAAGAATAAAATCAATATATATGGTCAGGTAATTCATATGATGGAAAGAATTGTGGGAAAATGGTATTAATATATTAAAGTAATTAAAATTTATGGTACATTTTAACCCATTTACTAGTTCTATTATACACAATTATTCATGGAGATGCCAGTGAAATGATATTTAATAGTGCACAAAACTAATGTTACATCCTCATTTATGAATAGAGTAATTTAGGATGAAGTGTAAATTGATCACCTAGATATATTTCATACGGTTCAAGATGAAAAAATTTGATGTTCGAATAAGGATTTTTATGAATGATAGAAGGATCCAGGTTTTTGGTGTTGTAGCAATGATCAATAAATAACAATTCATGGATTCCATTGAGTGTATTTGATCAAAATCTCTACATAAATAATGATAAAGAACAAATAATGTTGGTTTTCATATATCTAGATGAAAAAATATATAAGGTTGGAAGGTAGATAATAATTTTTTTTTGATTATATAGGGTGTGAATTTTAAAAGACCATAATGGTTGGTTTATCATTTTTACATCTATTACATGTGAATCAAGGAAGGGATAGTATGTTAATTTAATAATGAAAATTTTCCATCTAAATACAATTGAGACATGAAATGGATGATTCTAATCAAGTTCTATATCTAATGGATACCTTGTTGAAATTATCAAAGGGTAATAGTGGAAAATATGTTAATATAATGTATTAATGGAATATTGTTCTAAATCTATTAAATTTATTATCAATAAGACCCATAATAGCATTTTCATAATGGTAAAATGAGGAGAAATAAAATTATCTAAAGGAAAGCCATATTTTATTTGTGAAGAGGATACTTCAATACATTATCATCGCATTGTATTTCATTCCATGTTATCATATAATTTCAAAAAGGAGTTGGTTGGATACATTGAATCATGTTTGGAATGTTTTTCGATGATTTCGAGATAAAATTGGGTGTCTATTTCAATCATGGGTGTTCTTTTATCTCTTAGATTAGTATAATGCAATAATTCATTTCTATTAGAACTACGTAGGATGGAAACATCATAAATACTCAGGCATGTAATCAATTAATATTGATAAAAACTCGTAAATTAGATTTAATGTTAAATAACCTACTTAAATCATTTTTGATAAATTAAGTATAATTAATCATAGAAACTATATTTTCCATTATGAAAGGAATACCTAAATTGGGAAATTTTATTATTTTCTCTAGGGGAAGGTTCAAAAAAGGTTTGTGATGCTGGATTATGTGTTAATAAAAAATAAATTTACCTATATCATGACAATGTAGATAATCAATTCATATTTTTTTATAAAACCCATTATCTCGTAGATTCTAACAGTATCCATCCAACTTAATTTTTTTATGAAGGTACCCCCACTCCCTCATCTAATTAGATATGTATAGAAAGGTAGAGTATCTATATTTAAATAAATTATTATATTTATAAAACTATCATATGAATATTCATATATTTTCTATTTTAGTTCACTCATTATGGAGGAGAATCAATTTATATATTACATGAGAGAAATTAATGAATTCTAAGAATCATTCTATGTTTTTAATGTATTGGATTTGGTGAACTTTATTTTTGAAAATAAGGGTTTAATGTTACAATTTTTGTATTGAACATGAGAGATTCAATAACTTTTTAATTAGTAGGAGTATCTTTATAGATTAATTTAAATGTCATGAACACAAAAGAAGTGATTTAATGAGAACCATTACATTTAACTCTTATTTCCCACAAAGGGATCAGCACATTTGGGATTCAATTTTATTTATAATTAATCACTAATGTAGTAAGGTCTGTAAAATGGTGTAAGACAACGTTTTTAGTCAGATCTAGTTGGATTTAATATTTTTATGTGAAGAAGTGGTGAAATTATTTTGTTGTTGTCAACAAAACTAATGGGTAGATTACCTTAATGAATCAACATATATTGATTATGTTTCATTATTAAACAAGTAGTTAATGAAACAATCAAGGATTATTTTTATGTCTTTTTGATCATTTATCATGAATGATGGGAGTATATTGTGATTTTTTTAGGTGAATTCAAGAAAAGTCAGATTTTAGTTTGATTTATTGGTTTTGGTTGACTCCAATTTTTCCAAAACCTATAGATGAGGATGTTTTATTTGTTATTTATACTTGATATATGACTTTTACAGGTGTCTTATTAATATTTCATGGTAATTATGTTCATGTAATATAGATTCATTGTACATTTCTTAATGATGTTATTGAGTTAAAAAAATCAAATTAGTGAATAATTTTGTGAGGAAAAGGATAACCCTTCCATGGTGTGATAAACATATATTCTCTATTATCATTATTTAATAACATTTGGATGAATTTTTAGTAGTGCTATAAAATCCAACTAATCATTTGAAGTTGTTCTCATTGTATTTAATTAAATCAATAGTTCATTTGCTTGAATTGAAAAAATGCATATATTTTTTGCGAATATGATATATTTTTTTTTCAAAATATGGAAATGGGATGATCCAAACATGATATTTGTTTGGATTTAATAATTCCAAAATTGTGAATAAGATGTTCAGAATTGGAAAAAAGGAAAAAGGATTGAGGTGTGTCTAATTTTTCATCTAGACTTATGAAATTGGATTCCCCTTATGATATTTCTAGAATCACATATTGTATCAGATGTCCATCCTGATATTTTTCTATTTTTGTTCAATAATTTTTCTTTATGTAATGAAAATATAATATGGATTAATTTAACATGGCTATAGATAAGTAGTTTATTTCATGTGTACAATATTTTAGATTCATTACTATAAGATAACTTCTATATATGAGGTTTTTAGTATGTAAATATTTTTCCAACAATTTTTTTTTCCATTACAGAAAATTTTCACTTTTGGGATTTTAAAATAACTATATGGTATAATAAAATTAGATGATTCTCAAGAAGTTATCTTTAATGGTCAAATATCTAGATTATTATAGTGTACCATCATTCATGTAATGCTCAAAGGATTTGAAGATAATTGTCTCACTATAAATAAGGATTACTTATAATAAGAAGCTATATGAAAAAATATCTATAGACAGGGATGGTTTTAATTTTTCCATAGTTATAGAATTTATTATGAAAACAGATTGATATTGTCATATTCTGAATAAACAGACCACTCTATGAACTTGTTTGATTAAAGAACTAGTTAGAATAATATTAAAGATTAAGAGATTTTTTCTAGTAAAAAGTGGGTCCACATTCATTTATGGTTTTAAATATAATATATTTGGATTATATATAATCATTATTAATGAATCTATAATATATTTGAAGCACTGATAAATGAGTGAATAATATTCATAAGAATTTTAAATATTAAAATAAATAAATGATGGAAATTTTTTATTCCAATTGTTTCTACATTGGTGATAAAATATTTTCTGAATATAGAGATGATCAATAGAAGATGGTTATGAGAGGAAGAATAATATATTTATTAGTAATGTTTTCTTTAGAGTCATGATTTTAATTTATGATCATTCTTTGTAGGTTTACCTCTATTATATTCAATCATAAAATTTTGTACTTCCTTATTGGTTTCAATAACTTATAGCAGTTTGAATATCATAACATTTCCTATAGATAAACGTTTTAATAAATTTATACTTGTTTGTTATTTTGATAGAAACAACTACACACTAGGAATATTGTCAACCATAGGGAGGTGAAATTCATTAAAAATTATAATTTATTCTTTTTCTATTATTATATTTTTTATTTGATGATATAACTACTAGTTAATATATTGGGAAAACAATTTTTGACCAATAAATATAATCCTTGATTCATTCAATATAATAAGATCATACCATACAGGTTCAATCTATTATCAATTGTTATCAAATATTGAAATTACCAAGACAATATCTTATTGGTTGATTATAGATAACCACAACCCAGTCAATTTGAATAACCTTCAACCTTTATTTTCAAATGATTTCATTATTTTACCGACAAAATGATGACTTATATATTATACTTGGGATGAGATGATCTTGATGATTACCGTAAATGTTTTACTATAGTAATGGTGATTGATGAGCAGTCCTCAAAAGATAATAATAATTTTCAAAGTGATGGTAAATCCAAATTATCATATTTCAAATAATAGTATAAGGTAATAGGATGAAATTATACTAATTAAATATTGTAAAACCATCATAATATATATGAAGAAAATTAAAATGTATTAGAATACATTATTAATTTAAGTAGACAATAGTTGGATGACATAAGAACGTTTTATGTTGAATGTATTGATGAGTTTTTCACAAGAGTGGATTTCATTCTATATTCTATCAGAGGGTTTTTAAAAAACCATGATGATCCCAATATTTTCATGAATATATTGAAAATTTATCCTATCAAATTTGACACCAAAGTCTCACCATTATAATATATAGACTTAAATCTATTAAAATTTGTTTATAAACTAATAGTTTGATGATTAGCCACTGTAAGAGGCTAATATTCATTGATAATATATGTAGTTTTCATGTGACTTTCTATTCATAAATACCATTTTAGTGCATTTTAAATTTTGAACACCCATTCTCATCATTTGTGCACTTCATGCCTAATGTGCACCAATTTAGGCCCAATGTTTCATCTGATTTTAAAGAATGTAACTATCCATATTTTAATTTGATATTTTTTTAAATGGATATTCACTTAATTATGAACATTTTTTATTCAGGTATCAATGGATTATTAATAAAGTATGATGGAGATATTTGGCGATTAAAGGAAACAATTCTGGAGAAGGCAGATTGGATATCATCCCACTGATCGGACTGTGGGGCCCACAATACAGGCCCAATGAAGCCCAACAGTTATAGGAGACTATAATACATATAGGGGAACAAATAATTCTTCTGGAGATAGTGCTAATTCGTCCTAAATGGTGGTGATTAAGGCGGTCCAAGTTGAAGATTCAATTCTGGGCCAGATTCTGCGGCCCAGAAAAACAGCCCACTATTTCAATCATATCTCCCGAACCACAATGTATTTTGGGATGAAATTTTACAGGAAGTTATGGGACATCCGGGGATGCATTTAAGTCTTATAGTTCCCACTCAAATTCTGCCTTATAGAAGGTCCTTTAGGCGCCTCTTTCCGGTGGATGCAAGCTGGCTGCAACTTCGGGGAAAGAAGTGGAAAAGTCTCTCATCATTAATGTTCCACCCACCTTTCCCCAACATAATTAATTAAAGGAACATGGGATGTTGAGGGATCGTCCAAGGCTTCATTTTTTCATATTTGAGGCAGGAGTGGTGGTGGATTTAGGGATCTTGGTTCTTTCTTTTCATTGTAATGTTATTATGCCAATTTTCCTTTGTAATGTTCTTCCTTCTCATGTAAGTTGTTCGAATCACCTTAGTCTTCAATAAAAGTTCGTCTTATTCTCTTGTTCTATTCTTATCCTTATCACCTTGAAACCGTTTCCTCAAGGAGTGAATTTATTCATACCAAACCTTGTTATTTTTTTCACACAACGGTGGAGTGATCGTTTCATTGTTTTATTTTTCTTCTCCAATCCCGCTTCTTTAAGTCGACTTCCCGCTTCCATTTATTGAATAGCATAAATGAAGGGCTAAACCCTTATGGGTTGGTCCTAGGGAGTTTCATGGGGAAGATTGGATGTTATTTTATGATCCTAAATTCTATAATAATTTCATTATTTTAAGATTTCCATTTGATGATTTATTTTCTTCTTCATCTTTGTCAACTTTAACAATGACACATTTCGAGTGCTAGTGCGATCCAATTCCTTGAAGTGATAATTAAATTGATCCTACAAGTGCATTGGTTATTAGCCTTGGAATTGTGTAGGGATTAAATTGGTTAATGATATTGAGGAATTATATCATTTTGTGGATACGTCTTGAATTAGTGAAACGAACATTATAAGAAAATAAATACATCCAATCTAACCCTAGTAACAACTTAGGATCAACTCATCTCATTTAATTGTTTTAGAATAAGTAATTGTATGTTTTAATTTATTTTCATTATATTAAATAAGTAGTTATTAAAATCAAATCAATCCAAATATCTGGCCACTCCATAACCAAATCCTTCCAAAATCAGAGTGTGTCTCGGTTTCTTCTTCGATCCCTGTGGATTCGACCCATACATGTACTACAACGACCGCATACCTGTAGGGTAAATTTGGGCGCAACCATTTGATTAAATACAGAATAAAATAATGAACTACTGATAAAAGATAAGGGAATAAGTTGATAGCTAATTTCATTAATGAAATAAAAAATTCTTAGAATGATTTTGAAACTATTATATATATATAGAAGGTAACATGGATGATTATTGTGTAACAAGTTCTCTAATGTCATGGAAACTCACCATAGGAAGATGCGGAAAGTACAAAGTTATGTATCATTTTAAATTATTCAACTATGGGAAAGACGATCCCTTACCTACCGACTATCCTAAGAAGTTTAAAAATTAAGATGAAGATAATAAAACATTAAAATATTATTTTTAAAAAGGAATATTAAAAAAGATATGTCAATCAAAGTATAAAGGTGGAAAATGATTCTAATTTTTTCATAATAAATTTATTATCTATTGAAAATTTATTTTCATAATGTGATGAATATAATGTTAGTGAGTAGAAATAGTCAAAAGAGTCTCATAAGGTTTACATGGATGAAGAAACATAATAATATAATTCTTTAGATTATGAACCACATGCTGATAATGAATATACTTGTGATGAAGGGTATTCATCTAAAAAATAATCTTTTTGGATATAGATTAATAATTGTCTAAGAGAAATTTTATTATTGTGAACTTAAAAAACCAATAAAAAAATATTTATAAAGAAAAAAAATAAAAAAAATATTGGAAATATTGTATTCTTAAAAAAGTATCAAAATTATATATTGAGAATACATGAAAGAAAAATATCAATGATTATATGGCATCTACTATTATCCATAGGTAGAAGTATGCTTATATATTGATGTAAAATATTTTTGATTTTGAAATAAATAAAAGGAAAATAAAAGGAAAAAAAGTTATTAAAATCAATGGTTATTGTTAGAAAAAGTATCAATATATCAATTTCAATATTCATGCAAGTGAATATTAATTAAAAATCCTAACTTATAGATTGTTGCTGAAGGAACCCATTATTTCTAAAAGAATTATGGAAAATTACCAATCTATCCCTTCCTATAAATCTAGGAAATGATAAATTCGTATTATTTATGGACTGGGTGAAAAATAATTAAAATGAATATACCATCCTCATATATATAGAAAATTAGTATACAATAATGTTTAGATAAAAACAATTAGCACAATTATAAAACAGAGAAAAATTAACATATTTTTGATATTCCAAATTTAAATAAAATTAGAAGATTTTTGGGACATTTTTGGTGATGTAGATTTGATGGTCATAAGGAATATATAATCTATTATAATAAATCTTTTTCATGGTATGATGAAGGAGAATTCATTATGGTTGGACACATCAGTAGTAGTATAAAATGAACAATGTTCGGTATCAAAAATAAAAACATAATATTGGGATGAAAAACATCATTGAATATATAAAATAAATCAATGGATATGTTGGTGAGGATGTAAATATTTCAAAATAGTGTATAGTATTTAAACCAAGAAAATATTATCACTATTAGAATAAAATTATGATTCAAAATAAAAATCCGTAAGCTCAAAACATTGATGTTTATTTGAAATCAAGAAATGCTAAAAATTTATAGATTTTGGTCAGTGGATTCTCATCACACGTAATAAGATATCTAAGAAATATAAATAACAAGTGGATGTATGATGGTGGACTGATTACCTTTGATAATATCAAATATTTAAATGTTTATAGTGTAGGAACATTCTGACTTGATATAAGACCACATATTTATTCCAGGTACATCCCTATCTATGTTTCTATTGATCTGTTTTAAATTTTGTAAATGAGAACTATAAATTTTTGTTTCCATGTTTCATAGGTTCCCATGGTCTCAATGGAGGTGAGATTTTTGGAGATGATGGTGGCATGCATTAATGATTATAATGAAGTGTTGATGTCTTGATGGTGGACTGGATAGTTTCCAAGTAAGTCTACCAGAAGCACACCATCATGTTAGTTGAAACATACAAAAATGGGTTTCCAACATTAATTCTTTTGGCCATCCAGTAGGGTTCCATGATTTTTAGGAATTCTTCCTTGAACCAAAAAACTAGTCCATGGAATATAACAGCTAGCTAGTAGCACCATTATATTATGGGAGTGAAAAGGGAGGAATCATATTTATACCACAAATTCCAGTTTAATTTCGCAAACCCCATCCTTATATGATATTTCATGTTTATAAAAATCTATTGTTTCTCTATGGATTCTATTACATATCTAACTCATTCTCTTGTATCCTTGAGTCTTGGATTAATCAGAATGTCTTGAATCAATATGCATTAATTTGAAATGGTGGATTCTTATTGTATCTTCCAATATATTCTTCATACAACCCCAAAAAAATTATATCATTTCCCATTAAGTATCTATATGTTTCCCATAAATTTAAATGACTGATCTAGTAGTTTATTATTATCCATTTTTTGTGGTATAAAACATCTCCCCTAGGTCAGATTCAATTATCTAGTATGTGAAACATGTGTCATCACGCCAAAACTCAATGTGAATGAATTTTCAAATTAGAATTAACTTGTATGACTTGAATACTCATTCCTAGATCTCACATGAATCCTTTCAATGGAATTGGTGGGGAGACCCTATACATTCAGGCACATGAGATGTGTGCATAAACATAACCCTAGGTTGGTGCCTATAATTCAAGAAGCAAGAGACTTGCAATTATTTTTTAGAATTTTGGGTTATCATTATATCAAAATTGTGACACATATCATGAAAGGGGTTTGAAATTTGAAATATTAACATTGGTAAATGTAAAATTTTAAATTTTCAAAAATGGAATATGAACTGTAATTTTTACAGTCATTATGAGAATTGATAACATATATTGTAATTTTTAATTACACTAAACAAATAATAAAATTTAATTTTAATTGTAAATATAATTTGAAATTGGTTTGAATTAACCAATATGAATGTTGTTAACATATTTTTAATTATTTATATTTTGGTACAGATTGGATCATTCATGTACAAGATTTTTGGTTTGTGTAATCACCCCTAGAATGTGAATTTTCATTAGGTCCAATATGAATGAACTTTTAAATCAACACTATAATTTAAATTCTTATAGGTTATGATTTTATTCATCATCTAAGTGGGAAAAGATTGGGAATTATTATTGGTTCCATTGATAATTAAAATATAAAACACTCCCCTAGCATTATAATACATATAAATATCATGTTTTTGGCACTAACATGAGAACTCTCAAATTTCCCATTGACACATAGAATATGAAACTCACCATTGGAATGGGACTTATCCTTTTGTCAACTATGAATGTGTGATTTGTTCACATAATGGGAATCCAATAGGTCTTAATGGTGAGTATGGAATGATAAATTTTACATCATGCCATATTAGGCTTTCCAAACCCTAGGTGTCAACCTAGAGATAGAGGGTTGGGGATTTTATTTTTATTTAATACATTAAATCTATGAATTAATTAAAATGTATATTTATTTGTTTTATGAACTATTACACAAATTGGTTTGTTTAGACACAAATGGTTTATATTTTTTGTGTTTTAATCATACCATATTGAACCCAATACTTGGTACACTGGAAGAATTCATTGATACAGGTCTAGATAAGGTAAAGGGGTATTGTTCCTTCTTGTCTATTTTTTTCATCCCAGTGAATGGAGATGCATTGGATCTAGTGAAATTTGAGAAATTTTATGCTTCATATCCACCAAATATTTTTACCAAGATGCAGAGTTACCTTTGATTTGTTGGGTGCTATCGAAGTCTTGTACCAGACTTCTCCATAGTGGAAGCACCCTTGAAATCACTAACAAGAATAAGTTAGCCTTTCGTGTGGGTGTAAAAGTAGAAACAATTCTTTTAGGTGCTGAGGAAGATAATGACAGGTGATCCAATTTTGAGGATATCTATTGAATGTTTCAAGGATGCGGTATTCTGAGATGTATCACAAAATATTCTTGGTTGGGTCCTAATATAGAAGAACATAGGGATTGTCTATGATTTGCACCAGTTGAGACCGATTGAGCAGAATTATGGGAACCATGATCTTGAGTTAGCAGCGGTAGTCTTTTCATTGAATATGAAGCGATACTACCTAATGGGAGATCCATTTATCATCTACTATGAACAGAAGAATCTAAATTATATATTATTTCTGAAGGGAAAAAAATTCAGACATAGGATATGTTTAGTGATTCTCCAGGACTATGAATTTGAGATTTTCTATAATCTTGGGAAGGAGAATGTGTTGGAATATTCTCTTTGTAGGAGAACTAGTTCTTAGTTTATGAATGATTCATTAGATTAGTCAACCATGTTGCAGTTATCATTTTTTGATGCAGATGGAGCTACATACCTCTTATCAATGGTTGTTACCCCTCAACACTTACAGTGAGTTAGGGAGGCACGGTTTGGGGATACAGATGATGAGATCATACAAGGTCAGATGTCCACAGGGCATGCTTCTGCTGGATATTAAAAAGGTGAGGAGTAAGTATTTCTTTTTAGAGGATGCATAGTAGTACCAGTGGAATTATGGGATGAGGTTCTGAGAGAGTTTCATAAGTCCCATTTGGAGGTATATCTAGGTGTATTAATGATATACCATAACCTTTAAAATTAATTTCGGTGGACAAGGATGAATAAAGGAGTTGCATATTTGTTTTTCGATAATTACTTGTAAACTAGTGAAGGGTAAACAAAATGTTCCAGCTATTTTAGCTCAACCCCTTGAGGTGAAAGAATGTAAGTGGAAACGCATATCTATGGATTTTGGGATGGACATACCATGTATGTCTAGGGGACATGATGCCATTTGGGTAATCATTGACTGACTCACCAACACGAACAACTTCCTTGCTATGCAATATCACAGTTTAGTAGAGAGAATAAGATGCCTCTATGTATAGGAAATAGTTCAACTCCATAGAGTTCCATCTATGATTGTTTCATAATATTTATTCTCTCTTTATATCATAGTTTTCTAAAGATATTATAAGAGGCATTTGGGACGCAGTTATTCTTGATCAAAGAGTTTCACATGAAAACTAAAATCCAGACAGAGTAGACAATTTAGGTTCGGGAGGACATGTTACCTAATTTCACGTTAGACTTTGGTTGTAGTTGGGATTATTACATATCACTCATGGTGTTTTTATACATTGACATCTATCATTCGACTGTTTTTTTGGTTCCATTCAAGGAATTATACCGGATACCCTAAGAGTCACCACTTTTGTAGACATGCCCAGGATAGTCAGCACTCGTGGACTTAGAGTTGCTGTGAGATACTAAAGATATAGTGCAGACCATTCAAGAGTAGATGAAGGCTGTACAGAGCCGATAGAAGTCTTATGTTGGTAGGTAAAGGAGGCATTTGAATGTAATGTAAGGAGACCATGTGTTCCTTCAAGTTTCACATCCAAAGAGATTATGATGATTTGGATAGTTTGGAAAGCTATCTTTGAGGATCATATTACCCTTTCGCATATTATATAGTGTTGGCGAGGAGGTGTACTGCTTGTATTTACCTCCGTAGCTATATTGGGTACATGATGTCCTCTATGTGTCACAACTAAAGAGGTACATGCATGACCCATCACACGTCATCGACTCGGGCGAGCTGGACATTGAGGATGTACTGACTTTTATTGAGTACCCAATAGAGATCTTGGATCAGCACAAGAGGATCCATCGTGGGTGATCGATTCATTTAGTGTGTTTCTGGTGGAAGTTTTGAGTTCTACATGAGATAAAAAGGGAGTCGTATGATCATATTCATTCTCAGTACCCTCATCTATTTGAGTATCCCCTATTTTGGTTTTTGAGGATGTAAATCCCCAATGATGGGATAATGTAACATCTCCAATTTTATATTTATTATTTTTACATATTACAAGGATTATTCTTGAAACCATTCACTGAGATGGTGTGAAATTCCAATGGACAGTGTGCTAGGATTAAATGTTTAAAAATATTAAAATATTAAACATCACGGGCACATGGATTTCGTAAAAATATTAAATAACTCATAAATGGGTGCCCTAATAAAAAATATAAGGGCACTTTTGAGTTCATAATGGAATTTTTACCCAACTAAAGACCTATCATTGGTCAGTGTAGGTTGATTCTGAAATAGCCTTCAAAGGTGTAAAATTAATAAAATAATTTAATCATGTTGTTGATGTAGCGACGTAAAAACTTTTTTCCATTAAATGAATCCTTATGTCAGAATTAACGGGTAAGAATAATAACCATTGAACTTCTAGAGGATGATGGATTAGAAGATCATGAAATACTTTATGAAGAATGATTTCTGATCATGGATCAATGAACAACACACATAAATGTTTCAGGATCTCACCAATGAACACAATGAAGCTTAATTATTCATCAGTGGTCGATCCAAATTGAGGTATGGCATGTATTTCAATGGTTTAATTCCTCATTCATAATTTATGCAATGATCAAAAATCAATCGATGAATGGATGGATTTCTAGATCAATCGCCACGTGGGATGGTTTATTTTGTTGCTTATTCGGGATAATTTATTTGAATATCATCACTTTTTCTTATCGAAATGAATTGAGATATACATGAACAATAGTTGAGGCTCATTCCACTCTTTTTTATTTTTAATTATATCCCCTGATTCATCATTCATCATGGGATTTATTCATTTCGCATGAGACTCGACTATTCCCAATTAATCAATTGTTGTGCACCCATTTCTTGGCACATAAATCCAATATCATAGATCTGGGATTAGAATGATATGAAGGAGGTGATACAATGGATACATAGAAAATCATATGACAGATAATTATCAGCTTCATGTTTTTCACTGAGAAACAACGAATGGATGTTTGGTATGAATTCTTCATAGATCTGGAGAAGGAACGCGTTCATTGATGATTTAGATGCATGTGTGACTATATATTATTGATTTTGTGGAGAATCATCCAATATATCAAAGATAGAGCACCGACCGGGATGTTCGGAGGAAGAAAGGTGGTTCTGGGAAATCCTGTAGAACACGTCATGTAATTGTGGATTACATGGTGTATGGGGCCCTTGATTGTGGTACTAGGGTTTGGCCAGAGTTGAGGATCACACGACGTGTGACCCCTGTCATATAGCATATGACCCTACCTGACTTTCTCATCATGTTCTTTGGAGAGTAAACATACATGAGAAATAGTACAAGGTCATATGGCACACTGTGTACATAGACATGGACACAATTTTTCATACATGGACTATTACACAAACATAGCTTCAATACATGGACACGGACAGACGACATGGGAAGGGAACAATGTTTATCTTAATGACATGTTCTCATCCTACAATACATGAATATGGACACTATATCTCGTGTGAGTTTCTTCCACATGGGTAAAACTTGTGATGGATGCACACACCATGTACCCCCTATGATACACTGTGTATTCCCATCAAGACAGCCTAAGGATCTTCTTTTTTGTGATTGGACTGGTATAGGTTGAGTTATTTCCCTTGTTTATTTCCTCGAGGGTAGAGTTCCTAATTACATCAATATCATTGTATTATAATCCCCTCTATTGTTCTAGTCCACTATTGAATTATTGTGTCCCCCCCACGAGACTGAATTATGATCCCCTATAATCCATAGTATATTTTTTGAAATTAGCCTAAACTCTATGAGCATGTAATTGAACATCCATATAGTGGTATGCATTAATAGGGTTTTTAGAAATATTGGAATATGATCCCCTATGCAGTGGTTTGATCCAGATTAGGTTCGTGGTGTCCCCCATCAGTTCTTGGAATGACACCCTCTTCGTGTATCACATGCATCATTGACCAATGTATTCTCTTTGGGCAACATCCAAATTAGCTTGACCTATTTGTCGCGTGTCTTCTATGATAACATGGATCATAAAGTATGATCTCCTGGAACAAGCATCACTTAGAGTAGAATTTTATGGATGGTAGTTGGATATGTTCTCCAGATGGCATGTTGTCTCTCTTGTGTATATGTGGGTTATTATTTTATCTTTTATAAATTTTTACATATTGTATTGAGTTGATTAAACTTGGTGATTCATGTTTGGTGTATTCACGGTGTTAGGGTGAATATTGTTATACTCACCCTTCTATAGTCTTTGCCTGCGTGTGTCGTGTCTTGTGTAGAAAGAGGTCTTTTGATAGTGTCCTAGGAGGAAAGGGAGAGAGGAGGGAATTATTGGAGCTGGAAAAAATGAGGTGTTTACTGAGATCATAACTTAACATAGTCTACGTCGTTAGAGTAGGATCAATTTCTTCCATTTAAGTTAACATTTTTTATAGAATCATTGTGGCGGGAATATACTTGGACCTATTAACTTTTTCATTAAATCTCATCACACTATGGCTGTGGGATCTTTGTCGTATACATTCATTCATTTAGTTATTTTACATTTCAGTATTGTGGGGTTAGGAGATTTTTGTGTGTATATAGGTACATAAGGATATTTCCTCCCATTTTTGGGATTTTCCTACTCTGTTCAAGTAACTAGACCATGACCTATTAGAGGAAGTATTGAGGTAGTCATGGCACGGGCACTGCTTGGACAAGCCACGATAATGTTTTACAAATCCCAAAATGGGGTTTCTTGAATAAAAATATTTTCTTGAGTAATAATTATTCCAAATTAATTACAATTTATAAATAATGGTTTATTATTATCATATAATCATATTTTATTTTCATTCCTCCTTATTTTATAGGGAATAAAATTTTCAAAAAAATACAACTTTTTTTTATAGATTTCTATCTTAATGAAATTTTATTGTTTGAATAATAATTACCATAATCACTACATGATCTATCTTTCTTCCTTGTCCATATACATTCATTATACCAATTTTTCCCTTTTGTAATTTGAAATACAAATATTTACTATTTAGAGTTATTTTTTTTCCAATTTCCTACATTCTTATAAATTATTTATCAATCTTTTTATGGTGTGGGATTCGATAAAGGTATTTATAAAATAATGAAATGTTATTCAATTTACCTATTAAAAAATTTATCTTTCACTATACTTATACGTTGGATAATATTTATGAATTTTCAAATATTTATTATTGAATTTTTATTGTGTTTAATTTTTTAATTGGTCATTATATTAACTTCATAGAACTAATATTTTCAAATGTTTCTTATAATCCATTATCTTTATAAAAATATTTACAATGTTTTAAAAATACTCTTTTACATTTCAATTTAATTTTTTTATTTAACTTTAAAGGATCTAAATCCAATTGGATTATGTTTTATGAATCAACTTCAAAATTACATTATTAAATACTATTTCTAGATGATTAAATTTTTTTAATTAAGTAATATTCATTTGATATAACTTTATGAAATAATGTAGGAAATTATATTAAATATTTTTATTTCCATTGATTTTAGTGATATGATTAATGATTAAAATATTTTGGTAGACATATTTAATGATGTTTAATGTGTGGGGTTATATATATACATCCAATTATTTGGTTAATGTTATATATATCATGAGATAATGATATTTTTGATTTTACATGATTTTAAATTGATATATTCATATATTTGTTTCATGGATTTTCTTTCGAATAGACTTCATCAAAAATTTGTTTTTTGAACATGAATTTAGATAAATTTGTTAAGATTTTAATTATGTGGAAACAAATATAATTTTTTTTCATGAATTATTTTTTGGTGGACATGAATGCTAATATATTTGGTAACATTTATTTTCTATGGATATTATTACAAATTACTTTGTTTATAAGTTTTAAATGTTGAAATGATTTCTAAAAGAATTTTATGAAATATTTTCCATGTATATATTTTATCATGTTTCTTCTTCTAATTTCATTATTTTCAATCATTACCCTTATTACATATTTCTTCATTTCAGGATTATTTCATTCATCATGAAACATATTTATTATGTCTTGTTTCTATATTAGTATTCCATATAATATGTTTTATAATTTGATAATACAAGGAAATATATTATTGTCTCATGTATTTTTTTGATTTTATATTTTCCCATGTGTAGGTTTTCTTATATTCTTATGATCTTACCCTTCATGGGTTTTTGAAATTTTTTCCAAAACAAGACATTTGAGGTCACCACTTTATTATGTTTTTTCATTCCACATGTTATGAAGTTAAATATTATATATGATATTTATTGAAAGGAATATAATATGGTGTAATTTAGGATAAATTTTCACAATATGATTTTTAAGTATCTAATCTCCAATTACATAAAAAATTTTGGTTAATAGGTGTGGTTATTTATTTTGATGAAATTAATCTTCATGTAAAATATTATAATATGTATATATATCTTGATTGTGTTTCCTTAATTCATAACAATTCTTATGTGTAATTAGTGTTTTTTTGGCACCATAACTATGTGTTTGGGTTTAGAGTTCTACAAGATCAACATAACATATATCATTCTAATATTTATATCGATTTTACCATTTTTTTAGTGGTGAAGAAAAGAAAATTGAGGAATTTTTTTGTAGATATGAAGAAGTTTTTTGAGATGTATTTTCTTCATGAAATAAAAGGATTCTTGGAATTATAAATATACCTAGTTGGTAATATTAATTTTTTTTGAAAATAGAATATTCATAAAGAGATAAAAAATGGAATTGTATGATTGATGGAGGAAGAGCACATTTACCCAAATAAATTAGAAAATTGATGATCATCGATGATAATGGAAAATATGTGAATGAGAAATTATAGTTAAAACTAATAGGGTAGACAGTATAAATGATTACTTCTAGGATAAATATTGTGTTTTTATTCACAAGTTTTCTTACAATTCAGTCAAATTCGATGGAATATCATTTTCTTGATTCTAAGAGGACTCCATGATATGTTTCAAATACAAAAAATTAGGGTCTATTATACAATAAAGACGATGATTTGAATATGAAATGGATTGAAAAATCTGATTGGGAATGGGATTTCGATGATAGAAATTACACTTTAGGTGAATTGGTTTTAATTTTTTTAAAAATACAAATCAGGGAATTCCAAGAAACAATATTCAATAACGTTATGACTAATTATAGAAAAATTACATGGATTCATCATAATAATCCACTCAAATTGTGTGATTTAAGACATAAATTGAGTATATTTATATCTAATATTAGTACCCAATGATTATCAACATGGAACATAAAAAAATCAATCTATGTAAAATTCATGGGAATAATTCAAGTGATAATCATATTGATATTAAATATCATTTTCTTGGGTGCCTTTTGGAAAACTGAAAATAAAATACATTTCATTACAGATATGTTTTCTAATATTCTACAAAATCTTCACAAAAATATGATATTTTAGAATTAATAGTTGTAAATGGTTGTTCATCTCATATTTAAAAAATAATCAAATATATTATTGATTTTCCCCATATATCATTTCTTATTTATCTTTGAATATATTTAATTTGAAAAGGGATAAAAAAATTTCCATACCATTAAAATATATTTAAATGTATGTGTTGATATTTTGGAGGAAATAAATATAGTTAATAATTTTTAATTTATTCATTCATCGTGAGAATATAGTTTTGAATATATGATGTGTACTTTGATAGAGAATACAACTGTGGTTAATTTAATAAATCACGATTTATACATCAAGGTTTTTCAAATAAACCTAGAGATGATTATCTCATTAGTCTTTTCATTGATAATTCGTTAATTTTAACCTCACATTGGTGAACAATGGTTTATTTTTTGAAAAGGTGGAGAGGAATGAGTAGTATTATAACCAAATCTGAAGGGATTGGATATTAAATCCTTTAGAGGATGAAGCTTTGTTGGATTTCAACACTTGATCTATGAAATCTATTATTGTATAATTAGGATTTGAATTATATGATGATCATTAAATACTTATATCATTTAGAACCATAAAATATATTACTAAACAAGCTATAAAATTTTTAATCATAGATCGAAGAGGTGAATCGCAGGAGAATCCATTCAAGATGTGATGTGAAAGGAATATATATTCGAAATGTTTAAAAATACAAGAATATTTTTTTGGAAGTGTTTTCGAATCCCTGATATACTTTTATGAGTTATATCTTTTTTTATAATTCTATAGTATGAGGGATTGAACTCAAATAATGGAGAAGTCACTACATGTATGAAATTTTTATTTTTGAAATTTTACCATGGGATAATGCATGGATGGTATTAGTCTCGGTTTAGCATTTTATAGCTGGGTTTAAGATGTTTCAAGTTAGTGTAAATGGATAAGGAATAAACTACATATGATGTTTCCATTACTCATTTGATTTTATATGCCCAATAAGATATTTCCCCCTTTTTTTATTTCCATTATCATATTTGATAATTTTTCTAGCTATATGAAAAATACGATTTAATAATTTTTATCTTACTTCCAAATATGAATGTGATGTCACATTTTGATATTGGATATCAGATCATGAAATATGTTTTACACATAATAAATTTTCAAATAGTAAGTTATTTTATGCACGAAATTTTTTTTTCATCACACAAAATGCTAAATTTATAGATTTTTAAAGAAACAAGAGGGAGAATAAATTCAGAAGATAACCATGGCCAATTTTTTATGAATCAAACACCATCATAGTTAATGTATAACATGGTTTATGAAATAATAAATGAAATATGATATGAGTTTCTCAACATGATGATGTCTATTACATCATGAGGATCCTCATTAAAACCAGTATGCATACATGGATAATTTTAATTTTTTGATCTTTATTGAACATGTTTATATTTGATATTTCCATTATCAAAAAAGGATAAATTCTAAAACCCTAGGATATTTACACAAATATTTTTATTTTATTAAATTAAAGAATATTGTAATAATGAAGATGAATATGATTATATTCTATCCAATAAAGATAGGATCTTGAGTATTCAAGAATTTTAAACATATATTACACTAATTTTAAATGAAATTAATGGTGAATTCACTTGAAGATTATATGTTCTAAAAAACAATGGAATTACATACAAAATAATTATTAGTATTAATAGAATGAAATTACGACAGATAATTGGTCTTCATATTTTTGTTTCATGGGTGTAAAAATATTTCCATAATATATATAGTATCTATAGAAGTATGTTGTCAGATGAAAAAATATATGATAATTTTGTTAGCTCTAAATTAGATCATTATTTTGAATGTTGATTTATATTTTATTATTTTCTATTGTTTTGATTAACCATAATGTTCTCACACCACATAGTTAGTTCAAGAAACTTGTATAAGTTTTAAGGTTATACCCTTGAATGTATATATCCATGATAAAAATAATAATTATCTGTGACTGGGGTAAAAATTTCCATGAATCAGGGATGTAGTCCTCCTTTTTAATGTTGACCTCCTTAAGAAAAATAATATATTTTATTATTCATTTATTCATTTATTCATTTATTGATTTACGAGATCAAAAATGGATTGGAAATAGGGATTAAAATATTTACAAAATAAATATATATACTCATTAATCACCATCCAACCATTCATATATGATAATTTTTCACCTTATGTATAAAATTTTTCATTATGTTATGATGTAATTTGAATATTTTTATATACATAGAACATATATTGGGAACTATAATATTTGAAAAAATTCTATAGGTGATCTGTGATATGTATGATGTTGTGCATAATTTTTTTTAGGAATTTAAATTATCAAATAATTCTTTATAATTAACTATATGTGTAAAATTTTACTCAATGATAGGTTATATGAATCATATAATGCATAAGTTTTTTAGTTGTGAAATATTTTTCTAGGAGAATTTGAAAATTGATAATGAGAAAATGAGAATATTTATACATGATATTTTTTGGTATGCATAATTTTTTTGGCCCGGGTGTATGTTTTTTATGATACGTAACATTTTTTAGGGAGTTGAAATACAAAAAAAAGGAATAAGGTACCCATAGTTATGGGTACTATTTTGGGTTTATGTGTATTTTTTTGGGTTATGAATCAATTTAAGCATATGAATTTTTATTATGTGATAATATTTATATAGAAACATATGGTTTTTTTAGAAGCATCCTATGTTGATTAAACATTTATACATAGGAATGTTTTTTTAGAAATCTATGTTATTTCATGGGTTTGAAGTTGAATATTAGGATCAATATTTTTATTCAATAAGGTAATTATTATTTCATAAAATATTCTATATAGATAGTACTGATTAGATTAGGGATTACAAAGAGTTGTATTTCTCCACATTCTCCTGTATTTCCCTTTTCACTATCTCTCAATGAGCTCATGGTCTCCCCTGAATCCTTCTCCACTTATGAATTCCACTCATTGATTTACTTCGCCCATCATTCTCCTCCATTATCTCATGGATTCTCCTTGGGTTCTTCCCTTGGTCCACTTTCTTGGCTGGACCACTCCTTGATTACTCTTTGTTTAAAATATTAGTTTTTATCTGATTAACGCGATACAATTCTTCAAACTGCTAACTCAACTATGTTATAACCTCGCATTCCATAGCTCCTCTCTAGGTTGGATCTAGAGCATTGGATTCTTAGTGGTTTTGGGCTTTAAGAGGTTCGATGGTCATGGGTATTCCCAGAATCACCATTCCTACCCTTTTGTGTTTCATCCCACCTTTTCCAATCCTTTTTATTTTTTCATGGTATAGGTTCTATTCAAGGATCATCCTCAGTTTCCTTTAAGTTTTCATCCTAGGTTTCCCATTATCCTTCATTCGTTAGGGTTTCATCCTTTGTTCCATTTTTTCATATTAGGTTTTCTTCTTCGATGGCGGTGTTTTGTGTTTCCTTTAATGTGTTTTTTGGTGAATTATTTTGGACTAGTTGTTTTTATGGTGATGATGTTTTATTGTCTTCTGGTGGGAGTCAGTGGAGAGATTTTTTATGGATAAAATCTTGACAATAATGGATTCTGGTTGGTCTTTTCGGCATTCTGACATGGAACCATCTGCTCATTTTTCTGTTCTTACTCCAGGACATCACCAACCTCTCTGAGGGTAATGTGGGAGGTGGTCTTCTCAGTTCCTTGGTTTATGAGTTTGAGTATCCAACTCTGGGAGGTTGATAGTGATGGCTCATCTATGTTCGATCCTATCACCAGCTCCACAATGATAATGATATCTTAATGAGGATGAGGTTTGTTGCTGGCGGTGATCATCAGAGTAGTGGAATATGGTGATGAGCTGATGGTGACATTATGATATTGACGAGGTGATGTAATGGAAGTGATAGTGACAAGTCCATATAACCAGTGATGTGATTATGGCTTGATGGTGACATGGTGTCTATCATTTTGGGTTTCTCGGGGGGGGGGGGTTGTTTTTCCTACGTTGTGACTTTTTCAATTTTTGAATTTCATTTTTAAATTTGGGTTGTGTATTTTCATAATGATGTAAGTTTTGTAACGTTGTTTTAACATTGAGGTTCTTAAATCTTTTATCTAGTGTTTTTAAGGTCCTTAATCGCTAAAAATGTTTATTTTAGAGAATGAAAAAAGGGATTTGGAAATAGTTTTACTAATATTATATTGAGGATCAAGAGATGATATTTGAAGGGTATAAATAAAATATTTTTCATATTCAACGGATCTATAATTAACCAAATAATACACTATAAATAGGTAAGTTATGCCATAGATGTTTCACTAGAGAGTTTAGTTCAAATTTAAATATAGATATTTTTTCAAATATAAAATTGATTATTGTTTTAAAAATATTAATTAATCTAGATCATGTTCAATTCTAAACAATGTCACATAAATGAAATTATATTTTCCATATTAATATATAGAATAAATTCCCCTTAAGGATATTAATTTCAAAATTGGAAAATTAAATAATAAGATAATATAGAGATGAAGTATATATTCTGTTGGGAGAGAGAAGGATGATGTATTTCTTTTTGAATGAACTAAAATTAGATAATTTGTAATGTAAAAAATGATAATTCCTGGAGAGGTGAGGAGGATTATTCAATGATAATTTCATTAAGGGTATTCAAAGAAGAATATATACAACGAGTTATTCTTCATGGGTTTTCATGGGATTGGTAATGATTTCTATAGAATCCTTAGGTGTAATCACTATTTGATGTCCATGTAATTATAAGAAAGAAAATAGTGAGTTCAATCATATACTGATAGAATGGAATGCATCAATTAGTTTTAGAATTTTGTAAACCCATAGATATTAATACAACTTCTCCACACAATAAAATAGAATCGGCATTCTTAGTGTTTCAATTTCATTGAAAAATCATTATGGAATACTCCTTGGGTTATAGTCCAATGGGTGAAGAATTTTTTTTATGATAAGTCCTTTTTTTAAAACTTTAATGGTTCACCCTATATTTTAAGGGAGTTAGTTATATTGAAATATTTATAGAAGATAATTGAAAATGGTCAATTCGAAATAGATTTACCTAGATTCCCCCAATCTTTGGGTATAAACCTTTCCCATGTCTAAATAGGTCCTTCCATCCCTCTATACATAGGATATAGCTTTATTTGGATCACTTCCTCAATGTTTTATTTTCTATTGTAATCAAATACCATAATTTGAAATGTATAATTGTATGGGGAATGTTTACAATGGATATATATATATATATATATGAGGATGTATGGATATACCCAATCATCATGTTGAATTAATGATGTAGGATCACAATGTGACATGTGTATTTTGTGGGGTGATTTCTAAGAATCTATTTGGGGGTGTTAATCCCATGTTATGAATTGTTGAGAGTGAACAAAACTATATCCTTAAATCTATCCTGAAACATTAACCAAATAGTATAAAACACCCCCAAACCCAGATACTAGATACATGACTATAGATCCTTATACACACCACATATTCTCTTCTTTAGCACAATGTTTGATGGTATTATTATCCTTATAGATGATATCCCATCAATGATAAAAAAACAATTTTAGTGTAAGAGTCTCCATAAAATCTATATATGATATTTTTAACTTTCACATTCCCTATGTGCTGCTCGAGATCCAGCAGCATGTTGTCACATGTTTGGGTCACCGAATGACCTCGGGTCATCAGACAAGAGGGTTTTCAATCCCATGTCATGAACCATAAGGGGTTAAAGAACCTATATCCAAAAATCATTTTCAATGTGAGGAGTGATGATGATTCATAAGGAAACATCTCCTTGTATCTCGAATATTTGGTTTATTTTTTATATGTTTAGGAAGTATCCACTTTGGAATGCTATATTTTATCTTTGGTCTTATGTTTCTTGGGTTCTTATAATAATTTTGTGCACTTGTTTCACTTATGTCGTATCATGTTATGTATTATGGAGAATTTTCAATACTAATATAAAATAAATATTCGTTGTTATGATTTTTATTACAATTTTTTGGTTATTTTTTAATAATTAATTATTTTAGGTAAATTTAAGTAAAATGTATTAACGAAAAATTATAGATTAGCATAGCCATTATAATACATTTTTAATATTATATGATGGGGAAATTGTTCCATTAATATATATTGTTCTTCCATGGTGCTCATTTTTATAATATATTAATCAAGTCTGTACATCAATAAATACAGTGGATTTACAAATGTGAAGCATCGAGTCAACCATCAGTGGTTCACTATATGAAATATTTGAATATATATGATGTATAATATTAGAGAAAATGTGGAATTAATTTCATAAAATTAAATTGATATTCCTTTTAGGGAAAGTTGATAAACACCATGTACTTCTAGAGACCCCATGTAGTGTGTGTAAGAATAAAATGATCTTCCACGATCATATTTAAGATTATTTCATCTAACACCTAGCCACACACATCATGTACACAAATTAAACACACCATGTATTTTGAGATGACACATATTTGAGTTGTGGTAGTATGTGACCAGCCTTGAAGGGAAGCCCTATTTTCCATATTCCCAACTAGACATGGAATGTATTGGGCTATTTATAGTAATATTTTTGATTTAATTATTGGAATATTGTTTTGGATTCATTATTAGTCATGATTATATTATCACACAGTTAAACATTGTTTAATTAAATCAGTCATCAAAGGTTATATGCATAAATGCTAGTACAATTTGAGGATCATAACTCCACTAGAGTGATAATATATGGAGCATGATATATTTAGATTAGATATAGAGTAATGTAATCCCCAATATATTGGGGCGTGGTCCTCCATGTATGGTTTTAGATAGTCCTGTAAAAATGTATGAAATATAGGGAATGATTCCCTACATGATTGTTGGAGTTTAGTTACTCTTCCATATATTGCGGTTTGGTACTCCATTAGTGGAGTTAATACTCCTTAATTTTTCAAGATATAGTCATCCATATATGGAGTAGGAACCCATCTATATATCATGATATAGTCTTCCTCGAAGATCAGGTTATCCCTCAGTTGATATCTATATATTAATGAGTTTTAGACCCAAATTATAATTTTAAAGAGGCATTATAGATGTTTTCTATATCTCTCAACTAGTTGTTGTAGGAATTATAAAATATCAACACATAGACTCCTCTAAAATATTTGTGGCCTTTTTATCCATTTTTATATCTTTCTTTTAATGGATTACAACTAGAATATCTACTTCTGGCGTTTTATAAATTACACTACCCTTTGTATAAAATATTTCTTTTTTTGATATAATCCATTATAGAGATGGAATATGAAGATTTGTATATATCCCTTTATCCTGACTATACTAACTAGTGATTATATGTATATCCTTTGGAAAAACTTATATTGTTTCATAAGTGTTGGGTTTTAAATAACTTATTATATTATCCATAGTGTTTTTAGGGAATCCTACTAGATATTTTTTTACTCACCGTAACACAGTTTTCATTTCCATATCTTTTCTATCTTTACAGATACTAAATAGTATAGAGATGATATTTGAAGAAGTGGGAATTGTAGAGTGGGAAGATTTGTTATATACTAGATGATTATGGTTCTTGGTTGAGACATTTTCTGAGGGTTTTTTCTCATGGTACATTGTAGAGTAGAGGTGCCATTTTATTCAAGGTGTCTATTGTACAAGGTTATTATTGTCTTCAACATATATATTTCCCATTCTAGTTGTTACCTCAATGTAATTGTACATGTAATTGATATCCCATGGTCCAAATTTTTATAGTTTAGTTGTTTTATGCAATGACTGAGACATATAGAAATAAAATTTCATCATCAATGAACATATACCTTATTATATAATGTAGTTATATAAAACACATGAACTATATTTCATTATTTTTTGGACAATTATAAAATATATTCATAATTTGATTTTTGTGCATAAATATCATTATGGGAAATGCTAGTTTGTAATATAATAGTTATAAAATAACTATTTAGATTAATATATATTATGGATTATTATAAAATCTTATTAGTAAATAAATAAGATACGATAACCCCAACTAGTTAGATCGTACCTTGTGAATCACTTTAATTAATGATTTTAAGGAATATGACTTCAATGGGCCTCATTTTTTACCAAGACATAAATAATATTCAACAATTGAAACTCAAGTGGAACTGATAATTTCCCATGTTCAAACATACAAAGATCAAAACCCAAATTCTGTTCACTAAACCATCCCAATAAGTTTCTACCATCAAACACCTTATCATTATGGCCTATTCTGCTGTAATGAGGGGTTATTTATCTTGATTTTAATAATTTTTAAAATTAATTATCAAATGAAATAATGTTCCCAAATAATATTTCCTTTATATAAAAATTAAATATATAAAACAATTCCCACAAAAAAATAGAATGGAAGTGAAAAAAATCGTTTTTTGATATATGTAAATAGATATTATAATTTTGAAAAAATATATACGAATAATTTTATAGAATATTAAAATGTAAAAATTTGTAAATTGAAATAAATATGTTTCAAAAAAAAAAATTAAAATTGGTATTAACTTATATATAAATATTTAAATAATTTATTTCAATCAGAAGACATTTTTATTAATATTATAAATTAAACCTTGTATTAAAATTAGTACATTTTAATAAATAAGTTTTTTTAAAATAATAATAATGTTATTTTTAAATTAAATAAATTTAATTTTTGAATTTGACCAATTTATGTAAGCTGATAGTGACTAAAATTTTATATTTTTTTGAGAAGTTCTAATTATTAGTTAAAATGAAAAATATTATAAATTTTTGGTATGATCTTGGAATACATAACGATACATAAATAATTTAATAAAATATATATCTGGATTTTTTCACCAAAAGTAGCTTCTCATTAAAATAATATATTTTGAAGTGATAATATTATTTTTCCAAACATATAAACAACATTACATAACTTAATGGATATTTTATGAATCTAAAAATAATTGTATTTGGAAATGAATCACTGACACATAATCAATGAAATTATTTATCGTATTTCAGACCATTACACATTAATGAACTTAAAACCAAATCACATTAGAAAAACACTTGGGAGAACCAATGGTTTTGAATATTTTATAACTTACAGTCCAAAACCTAGGTTTATAAATTAATATATACACCCCTATATGATTCTATAAATTTCCACCTTTTCACTCATTACAGTACACACTAAACCCATTGAAAATGATTTATTAATCTCTATCCTTCTTAAAACCTCTCCCAAGATGTTCATATGGTCTTAGGTAGTTCTTCAAAAGATTTAATATGAATCATCACATGATAAGGGTTCTATCACTCATGTTTTTAATTCAATAATAATATCTATAATGACGATTTGAATTTTATATTGTTAATTAAATAATGTAATTATACACATCAAATCAATATCCATATGATTCCCAAATTATGATATACCTATAACAACATGATATTTTATAATATATTTATTTTAAAATAAATTCAATTTCTTTTATATAATTTCACACATGCAACCCCATGTATAAAAGATCCTTGATGTAGTTTACTATAATAACATAGCTATTAAATTTGTGGATAGAATATTAAAAACCACATTTAAAAATAATTTATATATAATTATTTTATATAAACTATATATACTAATAAATAATTAATAAATTTCTAGAAAAGTATTTATATTATTTAAAAATACAATTTACTATAAACTTGGGTTTTCTTTCTTTTTGAGAAAGAAATTATTTTTTAATTTATTATATTTTTGAAAACAAAGATAAAATAATGTACATCATTTTTGAAATAATCATTTCATTATAATATTAGTGTAATGTTTTTGAAAATTTCTGAAAATAGTGATTTCATTATGTATAATGAAAAATTCACATTTTTATTAAAAAATTTCATTTCAATTAAGGTATTTACAAGGTCACAATTTGTTCAAATTTTTTCTAAATTTAATATTAAATAATTTATATTAGCAATAATACAATTATAATCATTGGAATTAAATTTATAATGTATTTTTTAGAAAATATTTGTATACTTTAGAAAATCAATTATAGAAACCTGATTTTCATTATGTAAAACTAATTTAATTTTTAATTAATTTCTTACATTTATATGAAATGAATATTTAGAAAAAGGTATTACATATTTGAACTCAATAGGATAAAATTATTAAAATACTTCCATTTTTAAAATATAATTAATAGTAACCTTGGTATGAATTTTTCACCTCAGTATTGATGAAATATGTAAAACAGAGTCAAAAAATTTGGATAAATTTTTTCAATTTTTATAACACATTACATTATCATATTGGATTAGTGGATTTGAATAATTAAAATAAAAATATAGAATATATTTCTATGTAATAAAAGTTTTATGTGGTTTTAACCATTATATTATTTTAAGAATATAATAAAAATAATATGTCACTCTATTGATATTAATATCTATAAATTTTTTACACAATGATAAATGGATGAGAAGTGCGGTTATAAACATTTAAATGAAATGTTAATTAGTTTTTTATAACATATAATTTTCTCAATACATTTATAATCAAATAATTATCTAAAATAATTATACAACACAGAATAAGTATTTTTCCAATTAATTGAAAAAAATTATAAATGATTTCCAAAATATTAAATATAATAAAATTTATTATAAATTATTATTTTCCACAGATTTTTTCATAAATAAAAAATATTAAGGGTTTGTAAAATTTTTATACTTTAATTCTATAACTTCCCAGATCAATTTAAATTCAAAGTAAATTTATTGTTCTAAAGATAAAATTAATGATATTTTATAATTAACAATATTTTACTTGATGATTTAATTTTTTTAAAATTCTATTACTTTTCAAATTCAATGGGATATTGTTGAAAATATCAAGCATATAACATTTATGGTTCAATTTACCTTTTTTGATAACATTATTTACCCTTAAATATAATAATAATTTCATATAGTTGTAATTTTGAAAAGGGTTAATAGAGTGTTAAAACAAATATATAAGGGTTTAAAAATAAAATACACCTGAAAAAATAATATTGTATAGCTGATTAATACTAATAAAATATTATCTTATAATTGTTTCAATTTTCATTCATTTACCTTAGGAAACTATTTAATATTAATTTAATAATTTAATTATTTCGAACAGTGCCCCTCCTCTATCTTATAAAAGGTCACATATTGTATACTATTCCTAAAACCTTTTAAGACTTATATATTAGGGAATAAAAAAAACAATACCATTATATATTACTTGAACACATCATACGACTTTTTTCATTCCAAAAGGTCATCCACTCAAGGCTTAATGTGTAAGGAAAAAGAGGATTCTAAATGAAGTGGTATAACTCTTAGCTTATAAATTTCAATTTCTTTTAATCATATACCTCATATAAATACATGGTATCCATTATAAAATAATTCATTCTATATATATGATATAATAAATTATATTAATTATGATGTATGTATCATAATAGACCATATTCCTATGTATTAGTAAATGAGAAGGTTGCACATTCGTACATGTGGAAAACCATATAAATAAAGATATGTGATTCGTTATTCAGTTATATTTTGAATGGATGGTAATAAGAATATATTTAATTAATATATTAGATTTAGTTTATGTAATAACTATTCATTAAAGGGGAATTATTATTTATCTATATTTCATTCCATAATTCTAAAAATCAAAATAGTATTCATTCTTTTGTACAGCCTACTGTCTCTGTGGACAGTGTGATTAATTTTTCTATCACTATATTTTATGGATGAATATATATATTAATATTATTAAAACAATATTTTTATTTAATTATTAATATTATGGATATTAGGGATCCATAAACAATGTAAAAGGATAGAAACTAGTAGTAAAAAAATTTCATTAAAAAGTAAACCATCAAAAACGTGGACACAATAATTTTAATAAGGAATTTTTAATAAATGGGTGTTGATATGTTATAAGATAGTCATGTGTGCTATTTTATTTATGTAAATTAAATTTTTATTGAATTATATTAAATTTTAATTTATTATTCCATAGGTTATAGTTCCTTGGAGGCAAGTGGAACTTGAAGTATCAGATTTATGTTTAAATTTCATTTTAATTAGAAATATATATGCTTGAATTTGAATTGAATAAAATTATAGGACTCTTTACAAATAAATTCATTTAATTTTTTACAATCTTCTTAGTTCACGATAATTTATTTCTTCCTTTTATTTTCATCACTTCAAGTACTCAAGATACCTAAATGATGTTGTAAGGAAAAACAACATTATTTATAACTTCCATTAAAAATCCATTTTCTTCCATAAAATTGATTCCTAAAAAGAATTTTTATAATTAATTTATATTTTAATATTATTTTTAAAGTTGTTTTTAATTTTTTTTGTCTTTTTAAGTAATTGATTACAAAAATATTCTTTTAGTTTTACCAAATGTTCCATTTTTTTATTTTTTATGAATTTTATGAATGCAGTAATTATTTTAATATTACATTATAGGTTTTCATGGTTCATTTAAAAAAATCAATTAATATTTCAAAAATTATTAAAATTTATATATTTGATTTAGAAATAAAAAGGTATTTTCCTCATGAAACATTCCAAAGATACATTAATAGATTATTTCATTTATGATATCATGCTATGATGTTGTAATTTATTTACTATATATATGTTTCAATGATTCCATATATATTATTTTTGTAGATGGTTTATGTTTTTGATGAATAAATATCAGTAAAACCCATTTTTTCTACATGTTATATTATGATAAATCTTTTAAGATGATTGTGGCATACATTTGAATGGATTTATGATCATGTGATAGGTTGGAATAAAATTATATATCCATACAATTAATTGGGTAATTAGTAATTTTATAGGAGATAAAAGAGTGAATATGAGGTTATCCCTATCCCTAAATAGGGTACACAATTTTCTATCCTAATCCCATATCTTGTACATGCATGGTTAGACTTGGTAAAACATGTTTCGAAACCTTTGGTGGATTTGATTGACCTATGATATATATGATTATCACTATGAAAAAATTATTCCACACTTTTATAAAATTATATTATTCAAATGTTATGTTTTCATGGATCGCATTATTTGGTACCATTAAGATTAATCTCTTATGAAATACCATGTTTTATTCAATGATAAATTCTTATGATCTAAGAATTGTTCAGTATGATTTTCAAAGGTTAATATCATGTTTTGACACCCTTTATGATCATGTTTTTTTTAAATTATCAAGGATATGTCCCTTGTATAAACATATTAATAATCATATTAGAGTATTTATTATGTTTTATATTCCAAATGATATGAATAAAATATTTTTAATGATATCTCTAAGAAGGTATCTAGTTATGAATAATTTAGCGGGCTATTATATATATATATATATATATATATATATTATGAGATAGTTTATTTATATCCATTCTTCCAAAAATACAACACCGTAATGGTTCTATCATCGATCATAATTTTTTTTTATAAATATTCTTAAAATATGATGTAATATTTATGCATTAAAAATATGGGTTACTATAGTTCATATAAGCGAATGGTGTAGTTCCATTTTTAAACATGGATGCGATGAAATTGGCGACAAAACTTAGGATAACCCTATGTATAGAATATTTTACATAAATGAATAATTCCTATGTTATAATAATGAAATGAGTGTGACCATAAAAAAACCATATCTATATATTACATGTGGATGTGGTTTTCACAAAGGTACATCTAAGGGTAAAAACCTCGAAATCAGTTGGTTGAGACTATCACAGCCATCATTCTAGTGCACAATAATTTTTTCCTTACCGCGTATATGGTTTGAAACTCCCTAGGGACATTCTTGGGTTAATTAAAATTTTTTATGAATAATCATGGATGATATGAATAAATGTAGATCATGGATTAGCTAGGTTAAACATAAGGTGTTAGAGAATGAAAAGACGGTGTCATAATTCATATATCCTATAAATGTTTTCAATGAATATGTGGTATCCTGGTATGATTATTGTTTCTCACAAAAAAATAATTTAGTAAATTGATGGAACATGATCTAAAAGTGTTAATGATAAATTTGAAAAGCCATGCAATGATTTTTCTCAATATCAAAAAAATTGTGGGAGATGTAATAAAAAAATACCATTGATTTTCTTACATAAATTTATCTAGACATGAATCATTATGATAATCTAATTGAAAAAATGAGGTACAAAACTATTATTACATCCTTTATGATAAAATATCCCCTTATTGTATGGGGTCTACATGTCCACTAGTTTCTAATAAATGTATCAGTACCATTGAAAATATATCTTCTATTATCCGTTGTTCGAAGCATGATAAATGAATTTTGGATTTCTATCATTTGGATGGAGAAGAAGATTGATAGTGTAATCTCATCTTGAACATGAGGAAGCATGAAGAAATTGACTATATGGACATTAATGAGTATAGATGTAACACCCCAGGTAAATAAAGAATATGAAATTTTTATATTTATCCATATTTGTGAATAAAATATTAATATGACTTTAAAGGGGACGCTATGCTCGATGGCGTAACCAACACGCAACAACGAGTTTCTTGGGAATCTTACGTTGCACTCTAATAATAAAATAATATTATTTTAAATGGTAGTTAATATGTAGCCATTGTATTGGCGGGAATGGATATAAATAACTAAAATATGATTATATATGTTTTTAAATGTTTTTACATTTATCCAATAAAAGATAAAGGCTTAAAATACGGAAAGAATTCAATTTTAGGCGTATATGCCCTAGTTTTCACTAAAGGTTCACTTATCGCCTTTTGATGGCGAACCTTCATTAAATATAGTTTGGTTCACTCTTATACATTCTATTGGACCAAATAAAACTCTTCTTAAGAATCGGGACATCCAAATTTACTTTGTGTAAATTTTTGGTATCTTTTCGATAAAGTTCATTTTTTTAATGAATAGTGTAAAATGTTGTATTTTAATTCAAAACCTATTTTTAATCTAATTTATTTATATGATTATATTATATTTTGAATTGGTTTTAAAGTGAAATTATAATATATTTTTACCGTTAAATCCAATAGTGGTCGTTGGAATTAATTTCACTTTGAAATCAGACTTAAACTAGTGTCAATCTTTTGATACTTATTGTTTCATAAAAACACGCTATTTGCTCTGACAGTGGGAATTAATTATTAAATTAATTAATGTGACTTATATGTTTTGAATTTTGTAAAATAGGATTCATTTTTGAATTCAGAATATCAAATATAGCTTAGGGTGAATTTTTGGGATTTTTCTGAAAAACATCAATTTTTGATGAATAGTGAAACCACTAAGTGGTACTTATAAAAACTGATTTTTCCGTTTAAATGAAATTTTTCCATCTTTGTGTTTTGAATTTCAAAAAATCCGACATACATGGTTTTCATTAAGAAGTAAAATGTGGTTCAATGGGATAAAAATAATTTTTTTGGTGAATAGTAACTTATTAAGTTTTTAATCGCGATTAGAGGTAATTTGTGTAGTTTAAGGTAAAAATAATATTTTAATAATATGAAATGAACTTGAAACATGTCCTAAACTCATTGGATGTGTCATGGAAGACCAAGAAAATCCATGGGTCAACTTGGGGACCCCATGGAGCCACTTTGGTTGGAAAATGACATAAATACCTTTTATTTAATGTTAATGTAAAAAATGGCACAAACATGATATGTTTTACTAAAATTTTTTTTAATTGGGGTTATACAAGTCATATTTTTGATTATAAATAATCATTGGAAAACTAAAAATCTTTACTACATCATAGTAGTTTTTTTATAATTTTTAGACATTAAATAAATTAAATTATTTATGACATCATAATGATGCAGCGATGACATCATTATTTGACGATTTAACTAAAATAGAAAGATAATATAAAATCTATGAACTAAACATGTCCAAAATTTATTGGATGGGTGGATTTCGAACCCTTATCACCTTATCCAAAAATTATATCAATGTGAGACCTTTTAAAACCGAAACACATTTTCAACTAAAGTAATATTTCTTTACTTTCCAAAAGTGCCCCTCCTCTCCTCTTATAAAAGGCCCCCACCTCTACCTCCTTACCCACACTCCCAAAGCCTTTGTCTCGGCCAACCTCTGCCCATTTTGTCTCTACACTTCCCTCTATTACTCCTTGAAGATTCAATTTGGGCAGAAGTCTTCCCAAGGAAGCCTTTGAGCTCAAACCAAAGGGAGTTACCCGATTTTTAAGGTAATGTCTTCACTTGAGTCATTTTGTTTCATTTTGCTTCTCCAACCCCCTAAACTCTTTTTATTAGTTTCTTTTATAACAAATCTAGTATCTTCAATATAATACGATGTTTTTATAATAAGGATTCGAGCTACACTTACACACACCTACATCTAATGGTTAAAGAACATACTATTTCTGTGGATGGCGAATTTCTGCATCACGAAACGATGATTGTTCAACATTATTCTAACACCTTCAAAGGTGGCCATTAAGATGACACTATATTTATATGTGATATAAAATATGTTTATGTTTTTTTTAAGCTTCTTTATTTTTCATTTTGGGCATGCCTTTATGGTTTCCATTATGGGTAAACGCGATATCTTCATTTAAGGAAGTGCGGACTACCGCCCCCTCAAAGTGATTTGATTCATTAATACCATATGTGGTATGTATAAAGGATATATTTAATAATATTATATATGATACCATACTGGAATTAAAATAATATTATGTATAATTATGTTTTAATTCCAATAAATATGAAATAGAAATGGAAGTAGCGTTCATGCGTATGTACGGCTTACCGTCTCCATGAACGGTACATTTCATTTCTTATCTCAAAATGTTATGTAATATTATTAGTAAATATATATAATGGATATATATGTAATATATTACATCAAAATTATGGATATAATTCTGGAATTATAACACACACATATATATATATATCTCATTTTGTTTTAATTCCATTAATATGAAAATTAAAGTAGCGTTCATGCGTACGTACGGCCTACCGTCTCCATGAACGGTGCTTTTCGTTTTTTATCTCCAAATGATATGGAATAGTATGAAATGAATATTTACTGGATATATATGATATTTTAATCATTAATAATATTCTAGAAATTATTTACTTATAACTACATGGACAATCTTTTTTCAAACAAGTTCATTTTTGACTCATGTACCAAACATCGGCAAAAACGTCTGATATGAACTAACATTATTAAACAATTATTATAACATTATAATATGTGATATGAAATGAATAATAATCTCTAAAGGAGGTACTTAGGAAATTATTAATTGACCAAAGTTTATTATTCAGGAATATAAAGAAACGAACAAGACAAGTTGGACTTGAGGTAAGGGATCCTACTCCTCTCTTTCTTTTTAAGTACACACTTTTATGTAATTCCTTTTAAAGCTCATCTTTCTTGTTATTGGGATGATATTTTATATAAAACTTACTGTAATTTTTATGTTCATGTGATGAGAGACCCTATTCTCTCTCATCAATCCATTTTGGAAGTTTTGAGTGGCGCCGTTAGGCTGCCGAATTTTCGTAAGAGATCTAACCTCTCTCTTTCTTTTTAAGTACTATCCTTTATGTCACTTCTTTTAAGCTCCTATTTTTTATGTTGGGGGATGTTCTTTTATATTCCTCTTTCTATAAACTTTATGTTAATATGATGAGATACCCTGTTTGATCTCATCAATCCATTTTTGTAAGTTTTATGTGGCGCCGTTAGGCTGCCGAGTTTTCGTAAGGGATTTTTCATCTCACTTTTATTCCCGTGAGATTTATGCTAAATTTGCCACAAATTACTTTGAGTGGTGTATTTAATGCCCATTATTCTAATCTTTGTGTAATATAATTTTGTTTATGAGTATTTACATCAATGATCTATTGTCCTTCTTTCATGGGGTGTATGTTTTGAGAGATACCCAAGTCGGTAAGGGAACCTTTCACCCTCCTCTTTTTTAAAAGACTTCTTTTGTTGGGTCTTTTAATTTACATATTTTTATGTTGGGATATGTTCTAATATGTCCTTATTGATGTAAATTTTATGTCCAAGTGATGAGGTACACTTTTTATCTCTCATCAACTCATTTTGATGTGACGCCGTTAGGCTGTCAAGGGAACTTCTTAACCCAATTTCGATTTCTTTGGGTTCAACATGTAGTTATTGAATATGTCATACTTTGAATATGTGTGAATGAACTTTTATTGTTTTACACTTAATATACACTTATATTGGGTGTATTTATATTTTTCACACATAATTTTGAGATTGATTTATCCTTAATTTAAGGATACCTTCTTTATAAGGGATTTCATCACATTTGACATTTCTATTGAGACTTCTTTGTTGTTATGCACCAATTCACTCTTATATGGTGTATATACTATCCTTTGGAGTATTATATCATGAATACATTTATTCTCATGATATTATAAAGTTCTGACTAAATGTTATTCCTCAATTATTGTATTCAAGTGTCTCTAATTTTGGTAAAACCCCTTTAACAAAAATATCGCTTTAAATATTTTAAATATTTATTCTTATTAATATCCATGTTTCAAAATGGTTTTAAGGATTTGTTTATATGGATATTAATGGTTTAAAATTTTAAAAGATTCAAGGTGGTATGGGACACTTTGATTCCAAAATCTCTTTATTAAATGTTTTAAATGGTTTTGGAAATGGTTTCTTTTTGAATGGATTCATTATTTCAATATACTAAAATGTTATATTGTGATTGAAATGTGGAAATGTTATGTTTCCTTTATGCATGTTTTATGTGATACGTTTATGTTATGGTTCTTGGGCATTGTTATGAAAACGGGTGGTTCTGTGATAAACTACGGGCGAGTGAGCCCGATATAGATCTACAATGCATTGGGTAACGTGAAGGAGTGAAACGTTAAGGTTTCTCCGAAGAGATTTAGGGAATATGCTGTGATGGGTATTCTAAACGTAACCAAGAGGGTTACTCCCTACATAAGAATGTTATGAATGCCTCAAGATACTTTTATGTCTTATGATTTCTATGATTTATTCATGGTTTGATGAGGTATGTTAAAGTGCCTATGTTTTGTGGGTAAAGTATGATTTCATTCTTATGTATAGATGAACTCATGTTTCCTTTCCATATTTTTTTTATAACCCTTACTGAGCTTTTTATGCTCATCCCAAGTTTTTGAAATGTTTTTCACAGGTCAAGGGAAAGGTACCTGATGTGATGATAGTGTCAAGGATGTGTCAAGAAAGAATCCATGTTTTATTTTCAATATGTTTCCGTTGATGGGAAGAATGAATACTGTCTTTTATGTAACCACTTTGTTTAAATGTGGAATGTAATGCAAGTTTCATGATCTAATTCTCTAAAACTCTAAACCTGAAAAGATCCTCAATGTGTAATCTTGTAATAACTCAAGATTAAGTGAGGTTTAAGGTTGGGGCCTTATAATAGAGTTTTATTTTTTAACAAGTAAATTCTTCAAATTATTCAAAAAAAATATTAAATAAAAAATTTTTGTGATAATTTAGAAGGACTATGAAAACATTAGAGACTATGGGGTAAATTTTACAAGAATTTTGAGTTATGCTTCTAGTACTATCATTGATCCAAAATGTAAATAGGATCAAATTAGAAAAGGATTAGAACCAACAATTTAGAGGGAATTACCCACAAGGTACTTTAATAGCTATGATGAAATAATTTAATGTTCTATCAATTTTGAAATGTTCATTATTGTTACCCATTAACAACAATGTTTTTAACGGATTAGAATGATGTAAATCAAAGTAAATAATAATAATCAATACCGTTTGGGGAAGAATATTATACATCCATTATACGTGATATGTGGAATAATACATTTTTTAAACTATCTTAAGGTTACTATTAAATGATTTATGTGTGGAAAAGATGGTCATTGGATAGTCGTATACTAATATAAAGTTAATATGTTATAAAATTATGGTGAAATATATGTAAAAATATATCACCCGCATTTTAGTGCCTCAAATACAAGAATAATGATAATTATTATATGAAATGATCAAATATAAAAGTTAATGATAATGTATTGCATCTAAAAAAATTAATCATATAGGATAAGGTAAATATCATGTAATCACTATTAATATTGTGGTGTATGATAGACATGTGATGAAAGGTACACATACAATGCACAATAGAAATTCTAATATATTATATGAATATGGATCTAACCTATCTATTATTTCTGGGTAATTTTATATGAGAACTGAAATACCACCTCAATTATTTGAATTTTAATTATCCTCGAAGACACGTAATGGTACAATGATCACATCTCAACTCTACAATTTTTCTCTAATTCAAAAATGTTGGAATGTGGTTCCTATAAATCATTTTATTCTCCCCCAATATGAATTTTCTGTTATCATAGACATGTATTAAATTTATTTTCATAAATCATACATATATTTCTAATAATGGTATATCATATATGATATTCTAAACTAACCTATTATGTCTATTAGTGAAACAAATAATATTAATGTTTGATTTAAATTTATACATTTTTTGGGTATTAATTAAAATTCAAGAGGATTGTGTATATAAAATGGTTTGGGAGAAAATAAATAAAAAATATCCCTAATGTATTAGTGTTTTTTGATATTTAACGTAATTAATTTAGTATTCTTACTATAAATTATGACATTGAGTTTTAAATAGAACCCATTACTAGTGTTATTCCTAATTTAAAAACATAATATTTAATAACCCTGATTGAGTTGAATGAATTGATGAAGAAAATACAATAGAATCATTATAAGGGATTCATTTGGCCATGTTGATCCATTTAGATTGAACCTCTTTTTTTAAGAACAATTATTGATCAATATGTCTCTTCATTTATTAACATGAACATAACATGATCAAAAACAAGAATAACTATTCTATTGTTTTTATTTATTTCTTGATCAATCAATTACAAGGTTCTGAATAATTAAACATTATATATATATATATTTAATACATGTACTATCATATTTGGGTTAATAGATAAATACTAACAAATTCATTTTAAAAACAATGAATTTATTGTGATTTCATTTGATCTTTTAAATTCCTCTACTAACATCATGGATAAAATGAATGTAGTATTTCAAGATTAACATTACCATTTTTGGTAGTCTCTATAGAGGATATTTTAAAACATCATAATGATAAAATTATTAGAATAAAGGTTATTTGGGGATTTTTTTAAATACCCTGAGGAATGATATTCTATATGTAAAATTTTCCAATAATAAATTTTGGCTATAAAAAGAATAATTTTTAGGTCATATATTTTTTGTGAGCATATATTGGTAAATAAATCAAAGATGTAAGTTAAAAAATGTTGGATATGAATGACTACTATGATGGGTTCAATAGTATTCATTGTTTAACTTGATATTATCAACACATTTTTTTGATATTTTTTTCACGGTCGTCTAATCCACTAACCATGTTAACTTGGAAGGGAGAAAAGTCTCATTGTACAAATGAATTTGAGGAAAGATTCTGGTAAATTAAGAGAAGGTTATTCATATGATATATTTTTATATTATATTTTAGTGTATATGGGATTTTGATATGTATTGTTTCATTATATAAAGGACTAGAACACATCATCATATTTAATGAAATGGTTATATCTTCGACATCACAATAATTGAATAGTTAAGATACAAATTTCCCAAATCTTGATTTAGAGTAAGTTATAGTTATTTTTCTATCCAAAATATGATTTAATTATATGTATATAGAAATTTGTGATATTAATAACAATAATATGTGATTAATTTTTTTTAACTCATAAAGAGTAGAATTTGTGCCAGAAAAAATGGTTGGATTTGGTTAATGATTTTAACTATACAATATACTATAACCCTAGAAAAGTGAATAAGGTGGAATATTATCTATGTTTAATGGATCATTATAGAATATCAATTATATTGATCACAAAATATCCAATATATCATGATTTTGGAAGCATGGATATGGAAATATTCATTGATCAAGAGAAATATTATCATTCCAAAATATTTTTTGATCATCTATCCATGTGATGATTAATGAAGTGAATAAAGATGGTGTATATATATAATAAAAGGACTGAAATTATCATAAGAAACCATAATTATTAATGGAATTATATAATTTAGGAACCGTAAATATATCTTATCCAAACCATATTTTATGAATTATCTATTTGATCAAATGTTTCATTTACCATTCACTATTTATCCTAAAAGTAAAATGATATATATAAATAAAATATTACTTCTATTTAGACTATATGAAGATATATACTGGAGAATTTTTTTCTCATTGCTTGTTAGTTTAGTATGTTATTGTTTAAAGACATATTACTAAGGAGATTTAACAACTATTTCCCATATAATATTTCAAATAGAAAAAATCACCACAGATTTTATTGGAGAACTCCCCAAAACACCTAAAGGACATAATGTTATTTGAGTTAAAGGTGATAAACATATGAATTCATCACACTTTATTAGTATCATATATATTTTATCTCTTTATTATATTGGTATAATCTATATTAAATATGTTGTATGGTTTCATGAAGTACCACATTCAATTGTATTTGATAGTGATACAAGGATTACCTTGATGCTCTAGATAACACATCAGAAGGATCTTGATTAAGGGTTGGGTTTCAATACTAATTAAAATCCATTGGCTTATTTACAGTATTAGATAACCATTCAAACCTAATAGGTCATGTTATGGTCTTGTTATTTGTATTGAAATGGAATTTTTGATTTACACATTCCTTATATTAAGTTTTGCAATAAAATTAGATTACACTCAAGAATTCTGATCAATCGTTATGAATCCCTATATTGATAGAATTGTATAATTCCAACATTCATGGACTATGCTATAGAAATAAATCAATTAAAAATGATGATATATGTTGACTTAGAAAAAAAATCAATATCCATTCAACAACAAATCAAGGTAGCTTAGAGTCAATAGAATGTTTTTACTAAAAATATTCATTGAAATATGTAATTTCATGTTGGTAAGAAGTTATTCCGATGAATTTATAAACAGATAAATTTTATATTTTATGGAATGACGTGTATTTTGTTACCTAGATATATTGGATGCATTTTTATTTTTATTCTATTAGGTACAACAGCTTAGCACCTGTATCATCGACCAATCCTCTCTCTAGTACACGATGTGTTTCATGTATCTCTCATGAGGAAGTACATACTTGATTAATAAAATGTAGTATAATCAAATTTTGTCCCAAAAAATCTTTATATTTCTTATGAGGAAAATTTATTTGAAATATTAGTTTATAGAGATAATGTTCAATATAATGACACTACTAACATGGTTAAAGATCTATTGAGGAATCAAAAAATTTGATGAAGCTACATGGGAAACCAAGGTTGTGTTGAAACATAGATAACCTCATTTTTTTATATTGGTATAACATTATTTTGGTCTAAAAATTAATTTTATGGGTGGGGGTAGAATGTTAAAACCTGATATTTTATGATATATTTATTTTTAAGTGAATCTAATTTGTTCCAAATCTTGTCATACACGCAACCTTGAGTATAAATGATTTTTAAAATAGTACAATATTACAACCACATATTTGAATTACTAAAATGAATAATATTTTCCAATTATTTGTAAAAAATTTAATGGATTTATATAATGATTATATATTAAAAAATAAGTACTCAATTTTTAGAATATTTATTGACTACTTAAACAATACATTTTAATAAAAGATACTTTATTTAAGATATAATAATATAAAAAATTTATTATTCTTTTATAAAAATTAATTATAAAAGATAAAAATGTTCTTCTTAACTAGTATGCCATAATTTTCTTAATGTTAATTTTTGATAATTTCATAAATGTGTTTTTTAAATGAATAATGAATATAATTATTTTATTTAAAATTTTCATTTCATTACAAAAATATAAAAAGTCCCATTTTATTTTCAAAATGTTTACAAAGTAAAATTATTGTATTTATATTTTGAATAATCGTTTTATGGTTATCATAATTAATATAATACATGATTTTGTGATAAAATTTTATAATTCAAACAAAATTATTCTATAAATCATATTTTCTTCATGATTCACAAGGTAATTGTTAAATTAAATTCTTCAACTTATAAAAATAGAATATTGAAAAAATGGATTAATATTTGGAATCATGAGGTTCATGTTTGGTACATTGGTCCCTATTATTTTTGGGCATTATTAATAGTAACCATGGTATGTATTTGTCACCACAGTTGTGGTAAAATTGACAAAACAAGGTTAAAAATTAGGGTAAGGCTGTAAAATTTCTTTAAGACTAGCCTTTATCCTTTGGGATGAGTGTGGTTAAGATATTTTAATATATATATTGAATATAAATCCAGTTGATGGAATTTTACATTGATTATGAAAATTATATTATTTTAAAAAATTATTAATTAATAAAAATCACTTTCTTCAATTTAATATCTTTAAATTTATTAAAAAAGGGAAAAAAAGAATAATTTCGGTTGTAAATTTTTATTCCAAAGAATAATTAAAATTTAATATTATTTAATATTATTTTTAAATTTTTTATGGCTGAATAAATTCCTAAAATTCTTATATAGCACCAACACTATATTTTTTATAATTAATAAATAAAAAAATATATGAATTTAAAAAAAATTATGTACTAATATTTGTTTGAATTATTATGTTCCCAAAATCATATAAATGAATATAAAATATTAGGGATGTATGAAAGGTTCATATTAAAATTCCATAACTATCTTGATAACCTTAACGTCAAAGAAAATGAATTGTTCCAATAATGAAATTAATAATACTTTACATAAAATAATATTTTATTAAATGATTTTAAATGCCAATTTTTTTTATCATCATCCAACTTAATGTGATATTGTTTAAAAATTCAATCATGGCGCATTAATTTGTCACTTTTTGTTTTATTGTATCATTTTTAACCTTTAAATAGTATAAAACCTTTATGTTATTATAATGTTAACAATGATTAACAGTGGTTAATACTAAGAGATACAGGTTAAAACATGACCTAAACGTGAGAATGTTTTATTGGGTAAATCTATTTAGACTCATTCACATATTATATTAACTTTATATCAATTTTAAGTCATTTTTAAAGGTAATTTATGTTAATTTATAACATTAGATATTTCCAAGAGTTCCCCTCCCCTAATATATAAAAGGGAAACCCTTCTCCACACATCCTAAAAAATTATAAGAATTACAGGTCATCCAATCCCAAAAAATACCTTTTTAGGATTATTGAATATATAATTGACATTATAATCTTTTCAAAATTCTAATATTTTGATTCATAAGTTGTAATGGTTTAACTCATAACTTAGAGTTTTAAATTTTTTTCAAATACCTCATCAAAATCAATGGTTTAAATTATAAAAAATTTACCTATGTATCAAAAATTTACATAATTGGTATTATGATGATGTAATGACTATAACAAACCTTCTTCCCATACATTTTAAAATGCCAATTTTGCTCACGCATGCATGTGTATTACCACCTCCATAAAGATATTTGAATCATTGTTTATCTCAATATTAATTAAATAGTAATAAATATAGAATTTATAAATATATATTATATAAATGATATAATATTTATTTACTAATTATGAATTATTTTTTTTCTTTATTTTAATCCATATAATAATGAAAATATCAATCCTATGTACATGTTCCTTATAGTCTCCATTTATAGAGAAATTCATTTTATATATCTATATTATATTGATGAAGATATATATATATATATAATGAATAAATATATTTATTATATTTATATCATGATTGAAATTTTGGTGATGGTGGAACCATGATCAATGTACAAGGACCATAAATACCAGATAAAAAATATAATGAAATACAAAAAACTATTAACACATGGAAACAATGATTTTAAAAATAATTTGTTAATAAAAATTTGTTCAAATGTAATAAGTCGGTCATATATTATATTATATCTATATAAATGTAAATTTTATATAATTATAATATATTTAATTTTATTATCTATGTGGTTAGATGATATTCAATGGAAGTGGAGCTTGAGGTATGTGATATATGTTTCAATATCAATTTAATTTGGATTACATGGGATTGAATTCCCATTGAATGATTTTGTTGGATAATTCCATAATAAATCAATTTTATTATCATATTGTCTTGTTATTTCTTCAGAATACATTTATTCCTTTCATTTACCAAACTCTGCATTTATGAGACCCAAAAAACGATTTTATGGAAAACCAATATTATTTGTTTCTTTATTTGAAAATCATTTTCCTTCAATATCCATGTTTTATTGAAATATTCTTAAAAATATAATTATATTATTATATGTTTGTCTATATTAATTATTCATATTATTTCTAGATTAATAAATTTTTTAATAGGGTTGTTTTTTTAAATATTTTTGAATGAGGTACTTTTGACTTTTTACCAAAAATGTGAAAGTAATATATGTTTTAACAAACATATAATGAACATAATTTCCTAGCATCATGACTTATTAATGCTTTGATACATATATTTCATGTTTCTATGAATATTTTCAAAGAAATAACTTCCCTTAATATTGTATATGTTTTAAGATTTTAAATATATGGTTTTAAAATGAAATGTGTTTTTTCAATAATAAATATTCCCAAAATATTTAAAAGGAATTCTTCGTTTATTAGGGTATATTTTTTATTAATTTGGATTCATTGGGGAAAAAATCAAATTATATCATATTTATTATTTATATGGATATTTTATAGTAAGGATTATGGAAGAAACCTATTTCTCTTTTCCATGGATTGTGTTAATATGAATGTTTTTATGAGCTTGAAAAATAAATAAGATTGGATTAATGATCATGTTATTAGTAAGCATAGAATTATACATCCCTAAAATTAATTGGGAAATGATTAATATTATTTGGTATTAACGTGTAGATAGATGGTAATTTGAATCCAAAAATAGGGTGCACAAGAGTTTATACCACAACCAAAGTTGGTACATAGGCAGTTAGCCCATGAATAAAATTATATGAATTCCTGGGTTGGTATCCTTGACATAATATTAATTTTATTAGTTTTATGTAACACTTATTCCACTCTTTTATGACATGATATTATACCAATGTTATGTTCTCATGGATCATGTTTGTTGATTCCTTAATGATTAACATCTTATTAACAAACAACATTTATTATGTGTTTCATGTTTATGATGTATGATTTGCTACGCATTATTTTAACTTGTTATGACCACATTATTGTCCCGACCTGTCCCCAGGGGGCTTGTGAAGTGACTACACCGAGCCTGCCTTCCATAGTCCAAGGCCTGGAGACTATAACTAGAAAGACATATCCCTTTTAACTGGAAGGCATTTCCATTAAACCTGCATACACACAGTCCAAGCACACAATATGAAATAAACCACAAAGTAAAATTATATAATAAAAGAGTGAGTAATGTATGTAAAGGGGGCCGAAATACAAACCCAACTGAGAATGTACAACTACAACAGAGAGGAATATCATGTCTTTTTCTGCCTAGGATCCTACTTAAAGGGTTGGTACAACTCATGATTATCAGTCACGGCTGCACGTCACGTCAAATGGTCCACCTCTGAGCTCCTTCTAGTCCTACCTCCCCCAGCCTCGATCAACATTGTTTGTCTTCTGTAAAAGACACAATAAGGTGTGGGCATAGCCCGTGCAAGGGTGAGTATGAAAATACTCAAAAGGGACCCTGAGACCCCCAAAGGTCTTCTAGAGTTCCACAAGGAAAAACCATAAAGCAAGACCTCAATCACAAATCATGAAGCAGCCATCAACATTAATTATGTATATTCCCATACATATACCTATGTTATAAAAATATACTCATATCATTCAAGAAAAAACATTTGGCTCCAACATTTAAGCTATTTTCTATGCTCATCCATGAGTGGAGAATACCACAAAGGTAACACCACAAAGGAAAAACTAAAAAGGTAAAAGTACTACAAAGGTAAAGAACCATCTCACACCAGGTATAACTTAAGTATAGAAGTACAGATGATGAGACGTATTTCTGGATCATCATATTCTATCGAGGGCCTCCGCTACTAATCCACACAGGATCAGTAGATGCTAACCCACATAGGATCTGTGAGCACTAACCCAATCAGGATCGCTGAGTGCAGACCCACAAAGGATCGATAGATGCTAACCCACATAAGATTGATAGATATTGAGCCACATATGATCGATGTTTATTCATCATGTTACAACTAGCCACCAGATTCCCACACTACGAACGCTTGATTCTGGGAGGATCTGATCCTCAATCCATCGGTTGTACCTCAAACACCACAATGTTCCACGAAAAAGTATCCCAAAGGACAACCATGTCATAAGGGTTCCAACGTGACATGTGGCATGTCAATCGGACGCCCGATTTGTAACTTATAAGCATTTTAGTACCAAGGGACCGGTTGGATTTGGGTTTGATCCAAGCCGACCATACTCAAACATTCTCTAAAATTCAAGTAGAGTATACCAAAAGAACCTTCTTGTTCTAAGGATTACAGAACACAGACAGTTCATCAATCTAACATCCGGTTTAGGAGATATGTTCTTTTAAGAGAAATTGGGATTGGATGAGTCCGGGTCTGGTCCACCCCAGTTGGGCTAAGCCATGGTGGGCGCGGCCTGCTAGGCCTCAGACTGTCCCAGATAATGGACAGCGAGGTCCACTGGTTGGGGCCACCCTAAGTGGCACGGGGGGGGGGGGGGGGGGGACTCCCCCTGTTCGGAAGGTGGAGTGGTGGCACCGCCAGGTCGCCCGTGGGACCCGTCGGGAGCATTTCCTGGCCCTCTGCCATGACCATCTTCAACGGAACACCGGTTGTCTCTGCCCACGGTCGGACGGTGTTGGCCACTGCTATCCACCATGGCTATATGTCATGACCCCCTTCACCGGCAGCATGTGATGGGGCACCGCCAACCGCCACCATTACCCCCTCCGGTACAGGTTTCTATCATAGCCGTGCTGGTGCCACACCGGCTGTCTTCCATAGGTCACCAGGAGAGCTCCGATGGTCCTTTTTTCCATATGAAGGTATCAACGACCTCCCCATAATTCCCTCTACACCGCTTGACCCTCTGTTCCGAGTTCCATCCAACCCGAATAAAAATTCCATGAAAACGCATAGATCAACAATGTAGCAGAGGGTCCAGGCCTTGTTCATTATCCCCACGCCCACCAAGTTAGCTTGATAACATGAGGGAAGAATAATATTCAACAATTCATTTAAAACTAAACCAAATAAAAACCATACCTTAGGATCATTGGAGAATGTCCGCGTTTGGGGAAGAGTTAGTATTCATCATTCCCGCAACAAGACTCCTACAACGCCGCTCAATCGTCATTCTTCGATTATTCCTTGGTGAGGGGATTCATTCGTCGTCACGAATCCTCCCAAGATCATGCCTTTGAAAATGATTTTACATAACACCATGTTAGAGTTTAACTCTCTAACATGTGATTAAGAGGTTCATTAATTGTTGTTATTAATGTGCCTGATTAATTACACGAAGGGTGGTTACACAACCATTGTGTAACCAGACATTTAATGTCCATCATTAAATGCCCGACAACCCCTATAGTCCCCACCATCAAAACATAATATTTATGTGGAAGGATGTACTAAAAATAAAATAAAATAAATTTTATTTTATTTATTCATCCACAATAAACTTAAAAACAACATTTCTCCTCAACCCATGGTGGTCTAGGTTAAGCCTCTTTTAAGTGAATACTAGTGCTGTGAGTTCAACGGTGCCCTCAAATTTCAATTCTGAGCACCGATTCAAAATTTAGGATTTCCCTCTTTCACGTTTACTTAATGAAACTTAAAGAAAGATTGAAATTCCATTTCGGGAACACCGGGCATCGGAATTAAATGCCGTCATATTTCACAGCCTCAGAAGAGTCCCTTATAATTTTAAAAAAATTACATGGGAAATCCGTGTCTTTACATTCTCCCCACCTTATTTATTTTCACCCCCGAAAGCCGAAACATATACTAAGGAAACAAATGGGGGTACTGAGCACGAATCTGACCCTCCTGCTCCCATGTTCTCTCCTGGAGTCTCTCGTGCTTCTAGTGAATGTGCACCAGAGGAATAGATCTTCCATGAAGGACCCGCTCGTGTCAATCCTCAATATCCACTGGTACCACCATAACTATTTCCCCATTATCAATGTCAACCTCTCCCTAGTCGATAACATGTGATGGATCATGCACGTACATCCTCAGCTGCAACACATGGAAAATTTCTTGCACTCGATGCATATGTGGGGGAAGTTCTAGGATATATGCCACCTCACTAACTCTGATGATAACCTGAAAGGGTCTGATGAACCTCAAAGATAGATTTTTTCCTGGGCCAAATATACACAAACCTCGTCGAGGTGAGACACGTAGGGAGACATGCTCTCCCTCCTCAACCTCCAAAGGTCTCCATCTCTTATATGCATAAGACTTATTCCTGCTCTGTGTAGTCTTCCTCCGCTACTGGATGATATGTGCCTTCTCAGGGGTAGACCACACCATCTATAGACCCATAAGTGATAACTCCCCTAGGTATTTCCAGCATAGAGGTGATCTGCAAGGTCGACCTTATAAGGCCTCAAATGGTGTCATACCGATGGTGGAGTGTTAGCTATTTTTGTATGCAAACTCCACAAAGGGAAATTGATCCTCCCAGCTGCAGCCAAAATCTAGGATGCAAGCACGAAGCATGTCCTCCAGTGTCTGAATGATCTACTCCATCTGACCATCCGTCTGTGGATGAAAGGAGCTTCTCAAACGTAGCTGAGTCTCGAACATCTCCTTAAATTACTTCCACAATCGTGATGTAAACCTGTGTCATAGTCAAAGACGATCGTCGATGGAACCCCATGAATTCGTACAATCTCTTGTACATAGAGGTGTACCAATCCCTCTACTAATCACTACTCTTGGATGAGTATGAAGTGGACTGACTTGATGAGTCATTCAACAATCACGCAGATGGAATCGTGACCCCTAGACGTACATGGTAGTCCTCTCACAAAATCAATGGTAATTCCATCCAACATCCACTCTGGAACCTCTTGTGGCTGCGCTAAGACTGATGGAACCTGATGGTCGGTCTTCACTTACTGAGAAGTGAGGAATCATGAAACAAATTCTATCACTTATTTCATTATCCCTAGCCACCAGTGCTAACACCAGAGGACCTGGTATATCTTCTCCATACCAGGATGTACCACCAGAGGGGATGTATGGAACTCCCTAAACACCTCTTCATGTAAAACCACCAGTACCATGTTGCATCCTCTAAAGAGGATGACATGCTACCCACCTTCATAAAATCCATCAGTTGCCTATCCTAAGGATATCATGGAAAATAGAGCCTTGTAGTCAATGTACTCAAGTTGTGCCTAATAAACTCATTGAATAAGTGGGGGAGTGACATTCATAGATAGGAGGTAAGCTACTCCATCTCTATCTGAAAAGGATATCTACAACGCGACTAGCAGCTCTGTCGCCTCACTCAGCAGCTGTAAACCAGACCTCCTGCTAAGTGTGTCTGCCACTACGTTACCCTTACCAGGAGTGTAGATTATCTCAAATTAAAAGTCCTTGAGGAACTCTAGACATTGTCACTATCTCAGGTTCAGGTCCTTCTGTGAGAAGATATACCTGAGACTCTTGAGATCCAAGTAAATAGTAAACTGTTCACCCATCAAGTAGTGTCTCCACATATTCAAGGTGAAGACTACTGCTACTAGCTTGAGGTCATGGGTAGCACAGTACTAATCATGTTGTCTTAGATTTCGTGAACCATACGATATTACTTCTTGATCCTACATCAGGACACATCCATTTCAGGTCCCTGATTCGTTGAAGTAGACTACATACCCAATTCCATATTATGGTAGCCTCAAACGGGAGCACTCATTATTCTATGCCTTAGCACCTAAAAACTTTACTGGAATCTAACCATCCACATAAAGGGTTGTCCCTTCTTCATCAACACTTACAAGGGTTCTGAAAATCTAGAGAATTCATGTACCAATCTATGGTAATACCAATCCAACCCCAATATAATCCACACCTCAGTCACTCTCCTGGGTGTCTCCCAAGAAAGAACATCCTCTATCTTCGCTGGATCCACTTCTAGTACAACATCCAAGATAACATGTCCCAGGAAGTGGACCTCCCATATCCAGAATTGGATCTTCGATAGATTACCATAAAACTGTTTCTCTTGGAGTTTATCCAGTACTATTTGTAGATGATAGGCATGATCCTCCTCCATCACTGAGTACACCAAGATTTCATCAATGAAGACCACAACAAATCGATCGAGGTATGGCTAGAAGGTCATGTTCATGAGTCCCATGACCACTTTTGGGGTGTCAGTCACACCGAATGGAATAACCAAGAACTAATAGTGGTCATACTGACATATGAAGTTTGTTTTCTACACATCCTCATCTCGTACCTTGAGCCGATGATTGCCTGATCTGAGGTCTATCTTTGAAAACCAATGAGCTCCCTATAGCAGATCGAAATGATCATCAATCCTCGGAAGTGGATACTTGTTCTTTATGTTCACTTGGTTCATGCATTGATAGTCCACACAGAGCCTCAAACTCCTATATGTATTCTTGGTGAACCAAATCAGGACTAACCATGGAGAAACACTGGGCCTTATGAACCCGTTCCTCTGCAAGTCCTCCAACTATACCTGTAACTCACAAAGCTCCGTGAGAGCCATCTGATATAAGGGGGTAGATATAGGTTCCATATTGAGGTATAGGTTGATATAAAAGTTCTCCTCTATGCAAGGAGGTAGTTCAAGAACATCATCAGGAAAGACAATAGCAAACTAGTCCACCACTACAGGATATCTCGGACTCTCAACATCAACTGCTCTAAGGGTAAGGCTAGCCAAATGATGAGTGATCAGATGCACCCTCATCCAAGTAATTCAATCATGTTCTTCAAAAGTTCCTTTCTCACTAGTGAAGGAAAATGTGGTCCCATCCCCACAGACGCACCACACTTTGCACCAAATGATGTCAATCTAAGAATGAACTGTAGATAACTGGTCCATACCCAAGATGACGTCTTAAGGCCATGACGCCACTTCTAGAAGATCCCAGCCAAAGATATCACCTCCTTGAGTAAGCTAACACTACCGACACTAGAGTGTAATTATTGAATCCCCTCCCATAGGAGTATCTAGTCGTACAGATCGAGCCAACATCTCCACCATAATCTCTAAGCTCCGAATGAGGGTTGTGGCTATAAAAGATGACTGAAACCTGTGTCTATAAGTACTGAAACTATGGTGGAGTAGACATATATCATGCATTGAATCATCTACAAAGTGTCATGGTCATAGGCCTTAGATTACTGAAGTTCAGCTTGTCCCTATAAAACAGCTCTCTATGGTCGGGGTGGACCACCTGGAGGTGGTGGCGGTAGAACCTCGAATCGCCACCCAATGCCTAATGCATGGCCAGATCCTCTTCCACGTCTGCATCCTGCATATGGACCTCCCTGATTGAATCTATGCCTCTACCTTGGAAGTCCCTTGACCACCTACTAGTCTTCTCTACAACGGGTCGGCCAGTCTCGATCCATGTGACCCTGCCCACCGCACGAGTAGTGCTGTCTACTCCACATATGTCCTCCTCTGTCCCGTGAGCCCCAGACCACCAACCCTGTATATTGAGGTCATCCACTAGATGTTCTGGCCCTCTTGGCCCCCTGCATCATCTGTCTACTACCTAATGTAGTTGACTCTGCTACCTGATGTCCAGTGGTGGCTATCGTTGTTGGTGCCTTCTCAGCTATGGAGCTCTCCAACAAAAGTGCTCACTCTAGAACCCCATCCTACATCAGAATGCTAAGAGATATCATCGATGATATGATCTCCCATCGGAGACCATTATCAAAGGGTTGTTACCTAATTAAAGGGTCTTGTACCATGTCGGTGGAGTAGAGGGAGGGATCAGTGAACCTCACCGAGTACTGGACCATGGTCAAGCATCCCTTCCATAAATGCAACATCTCTGGTATAAGAAATGTTCATAGAGTATCTAGTAAGAACTCATCCCTAAAAAGGCCCTAGATGTATTCCTAGGTGAGGGTGTCCTCATCGTGTATCTGGAGTGTCAGACTCTACTATCTCTTAGCTTCTCCCTGGAAGAGAATGGGAGCTAGGATCACCTTCATATCAGTTGGTGACCCAACTAAGTGAAAAATTGTGGACACAACCTCCTTCCAGTTCTCAGCCGCCTGTAGATATGTCTAGCCTTGAAACCTCAGAGGTGTCTGATGATATAACTTGTGCAATGCACATAGTTGACATGAACTATCTGATGGTGGGGCTAGTGGAAAAGGCTTCCCAATGGGTAGTGGTGCTGCTTGTACACCACCCAATTGTACTATCGCTGAAAGAGGTCCCTGCAACGAAGCCTCATAGCTTGGTGGACCATCATCACAAACTCTCACTAGAACCCTAGCATGCTGTGTACGTGGTGGAATCCTGAAAGAAAACAGATGCACTACGATCAATTAGTTATACCTATGATCTGACTCAAAGAGACCATAAGAAAAACATTTCGAAAACACACACAATTATTGTTTCAGTGCACTGAGTAGGAAATCAGAATTTGGGGTCCTGATGTATGGATATATCAGCCCCCACACCCACACTGGGTTCCCCAAATAGAAAACCACACTCATAACACTTAATACTATTTCCCCTTTGAAAATATTTGATTTCTAGTTCTTTGGTAGAACCGATTCCTCTGATACCACGTTTTCACCACCCATCCCCCGAGGCAAGTGAGGTGGCTACCCCAAGCCCACATTCTATAGGCCAGGGGAAGGCGACTAGCACTAAAAAATAATATCCCTTTAAACTGGAAGGAATTGCCTATATACCTGCATACACAAATTCCAAGCACACAACAGGAAGAAAACCACAAATTAAAACTATATAGTAAAATATGGAGTACATTATGTAAAGGGTGAAAAAATAAAAGCCCAACATAGAAAGTAAAACTATAACAGAGAGACAACTCATGTCTTCATCCACCAAGGATCCTACCTAAAGGGTAGGTACAAATAAAGATAAGTAGTCACCACAGCACATCACGTCAAATGGTCCACCTCTGAACTCTATCCAGTCCTGGCTCCCAAAGGCTCAATCAATATTTTCCATTATCTGCACAAGACACAACAAGCTGCAGGCGTAACCCGTGCATGGGTGAGTATAAAAATACTTTGTAGGGACCTAGAGACCCCCGAATCTCTCCCAAAGTTCCACCAAGGAAAACCAAAAAGTAGTAACTCAATCAAAAAGCACAAATTAGTCATCAACTATACATAGTTATATTGCAATACATATACCTATGTTATCAAAATATACTCCTCTCACTCATGATGAAACATAAGGCTCCATCTTTTAAGCCATTTTCACAACTGATCCATGAGGGTAGAATATCACAAAGGTAACACCACGAAGGTAAAAGTACCAAAAAGGTAAACAATCATATCACACCAGTTATAACTTATGTACATAAGTACAATTGATTAGAATTATTTCTGGATCATCGTATTATGTCGAGTTCCTCTGCTATTGACCCACACAAGATCAGTAGATGTTGACCCACCAAGGATCATTGAGCACATACCCCCTCATGATTTCTGAGCACTGACCCACATAGGATCGATAGATTATAAACCATATAGGATTGATAGATGCTGACACATAGAGGATTAATGTACTTTCTTTACATTCCAGCTAGCCACTAGATTCTCGCACTAATAACACTTGATTCCGGGAGGATCCACTCCTAAAGCCATTGTTAATACTTAAACTACCACGAAGTTCCATGAAGAAGTATGAAAAAGGACCTTCATGTCGTAAGGGTTCCAAAGAGTCAGACGACGTGTCAATCGGATGCCCGGTCTGCGACTTATAAGCGTTTTAGTACCAAGGGAACGGTTGGATTCGGGTTCAATCCAACCTGGACATAATCCAACTTTCTCTAAAATTCAAGTGCAGTATACATAAAGGACCAAATCATTCCAAGGATTCTAGTGCCCCAGATGGTTCAACCTAGACCGGTTGGGCTGGGCCGTAGATCGGCCTTGTCCGCATGGGCTGTGCAGCCCGCTAGGTTGACACAGCCCAACCCACGTAGGGGCGCGGCCTGCTAGGCTCATGCGACCCGGCCCGTAGGGCTCACGCGGCCTGGCCCATGGAGGCCATGGACCACTAGTTGGGGCCTACCCTAGTAGGAATGGGGGGGGGGGGAGGGAGGGGGGGATCCCCCCATTTGGAAGGCAAAGCGGTGACACCACGTGGTACTGCCTGGTCGCCCGAAGGACCCCCAGGGAGCGGGTCCCGACCCTCTGGAACGGCTTCCACGCCACGACCTACTTTAGCGATGCGTGATGGTGCATCATTCGCCTTCACTCGCGGATTGCCGGTTCTAGCTGTTGTAGACCACTGCCGCTATATGTCACGACCCCCTTCACCAGCGGCTTGCGACGATGCACCACCATCTTCTTCGCGGTCAGTCGGTGGTGGCCACCGCCCTTACCCCCACTCCACCTATTGTCGTCGCCGCCATGCCAATGTCATTCCAGCGGTCTTCCACGAGTCATTGGGCATGCTCTGGTGGCCCATTTTTCCATATTAAGGTGTCAACAGCCTCCCAGGGATGCTTACTTCTCCACTTGACCCTATGTTCCTAGTTTCATCCAATAAGAATAAAAAGTCCATGAAGAACGCATGGATCAACAAAGTAGAGTAGGGTTTGTGCCTTGTTCATTTGGAATGTTCCCTCCACGTTAGCTTGATAACATGATAGAAGAATAAGATTCAACATTTTTTTAAAACTAAACTAAATAAAATTCTTAGCTTAATATTGATGGAGAAAGTTTGTGTTTGAGGAATAGTTAGTGTTCGTCGTTCCCGCAACAAGCCTCCAACGATGCCACTCAATCGTCATTTTTCGGTTCTTTCTTGGGGAGTGGATTTATTGTTCTTCAATAATCCCCCCAAGATCAAGCCTCTTCCAATGATTTTCTAAAACCCCACATTAGAGTTCATCTCTCTAACATGTGATTAAGAGGATCATTAATTGGTGTAATTAATGATCCTCATTAATCATAGGAAGGGTGGTTACACAACCATTGTGTAGTAAGTCATTTAATGTACTTTATTAAATGACCGACCACCCCTATAGTTCCCACCATCAAAATATAATAGTGAGGTGGAAGGATGTTTTAAAAATAAAAAAATATTTTATTTTATTTATTCTTCCATGATAAATGCAAAAACAACATTCCTCCTCAACCCAATGTGGTCAAGGTTAAACCTCCCTTAAGCGAATCACGATTCTTCATGTTCCATGGGGTCTCAAATTTCAATTCTGAGCACCACTTCCAATGTTAATATTTCTCCCTCGCACGTTTACTTAATGTACATTAAAGAATGTTTAAAATTCCATTCTGGGCACACAGTGCAACGGAATCAAACACCATCAGATTTTGTAGCCTCGTAATAGTCCCATATAATTAAAAAAATTACATGGAAATCTGTTTCTTTACAATTATATTAGTATTTATGATCATGTAATTTTTAAATGATCAGTGAATTTTCCCTTGTTTACCATTAAAGAGAATCAAGGATCCCCTTTATTCTATTTTCTTTCACCTAAGATAAAAAGATTTTATTTATGTATGATGTGTCTAATAAGTGTTATAATTATGAATGATGAAGTGGGATATGGTTTAAATCTTTTATGAAAAAGTTGTTTATGTTTCCATGATTCCAAATATACCAAAATATTATGGTTTTATCATGGATTATATTGTTATTTAATTTAGATTCTTCTAAAAAGATGAATTTTTTTATGAAATATATGGGTTTCTGTAGTTGGAATTAGAGAATTGATTTGTTAGATTTAGAAATTGGGATGAGAAAACATTAATGAAAACATATAATATAATCTTATGCATATGATTACATAATATGTTATGGTAAATAAAGAAGTTAGGTATTCTGATAAAACAATATATGACTACATACTAAAAGTGGATGTGTATATGGAAAAAATGAAAATATATTTAATAACATGAATAATAATTCTAAAGTATTTATTAGACATTATTTTTTTGCGTGGTGAGTGCTCCCTTAATGGTCACTTATTTTGACACTCTATTGGGATATTCTTGGGTTAATACATATTTTCACTATGAACCACCATAATGTATTTGAACAGATTATGATCATAGATGACCTTGGATAAACATAATATATCATAGATTGAAAAATTTATTCATTATTTTAATGTCTTGTAAATTATATTTCTTGATTATATGGTTTTACCCTATTATTATATTTTCCAACATAATGATTATTGGTTTTATTCAATGTATAAAACCCTATGTTAACATTTTAATGATTAATTTTATGGATATTGCAATGACTAACCTCCCAATATAAAAAATATTTTGAGAACATGAATTTTATAAATCATTGTTATTCTCATAAAAATTTATAAAGGAATGAATTGATCTATGATTTCAAATAAGAATATGATGCAATAAAATTCTGTTGATTCCTTAATTAGTTAATATCAACATTTTTTTGTTCTACATATCCACTAGTTTGTGAGATATGGATTAGTACCATTGAAAATATATTTCCCATTATCCAATGTTTGAAGCATTAAAGTACTGTTTTGGTTGTCTACATTTTTGAAGGTGAATCATATCAATAGAATATGGTTGTCAATAACATGAAGAAATATAAAGAAACTAACTACATGAACTAGGTTGATTTTACAAGGTTATTTATCCATATATAAATTCCTCATATTCGTCATATAAAAATAGTGAATAAATTTATTAACCTAAAGCATAAGAATGTTGAATCCATTAATAAATATGATGTAAATTTTAATGACTTTTCAAGTAAATTTTTTGTATTATTATCCAAAAAGAATTTATGAATAAATTTCACATTAATATATAAAGCCAAAGCCACATATTATCAATATCAAAAATGTATTCAATGGTTTTTAAGATATTGTTTTCAGTTCTATCAAGGTTTAAATAGAGATTGGTGTAACAAAAAGATTGCATGATTTTCATAATAAAATAAACATTGAATTAAAAGGAAATTCTAAAAATGAATACCATGATGTGAAGAAGATGAGTCATCTTATATAAAAATTGTTTGGAAGGATACATTGATTAAATTATCTTTAAGGGACAATAAATTCATTAAGTTGGGTAAATAAGGTCATCATGAAATTGAATGCTAATGAAACTGGAAGAATATATCTATTAATGGAGAAAAGAACACCAAAAAATGCACAACCCAAAATCTAGTGTTTAAAATATAGAGAGTTTTGGAATTATGCTAACCCGATCTCAAATATAAAGGTTAATTAATTTTGACGACATCTATAACCTCTTAATCATAGTCATAAAAGAAAATATCAACCAATCACAATTACTAATGGATGTTAATATAATGATGTGATGTAAGTTACAGATACCATAAAATATATATCATATAATGTCTTAATTGATTTCAGGCCGAAAAAATCCTTTATAAATAGATAATTTACTAAGTGGATCACAATACCACATCAATGATTAGATACATAATTAGTATTGAAACATCCGAATTGTACATTCATCACATCTAAAATCTAGGATTTTTCCACCACTATAGTTTATTGAAATATAATTCCTATAAGTATCATTATTCTAACTCTATTATAATTTAATGCTATATTATACATGGATTAGATTTAATTTCATAAATAAAACATGAATTTCCATGGATGTGAACTCATGAGATTCTATTGATGTTTTTTTATTTATTATCTTGTCGTCATCAAAATCATGATGTTTATTTTAAAATATAACTCATGCATGCTTCAAAACTTGTTTTAAATAATCCATATAGATTTTCCTCGATTGAGTTTCAGTAATTGAAGAAGATAATATTGGAGAATATTGACAAGGGATTCATTTATCCATGTGTGTGAATTCTGGCTACACCTATTCTTTTTTTTAGGAATGGATATGGATCAATGCAACTCTACACTGGTTATTTGGAAATTAACAAAATAATAACAAAAATTTGTAATCAATTTCCCCATGTTGATGCTTATTTAATTCAATTTTTTAGTGATCAATATTTTTACATGATTGATATTCGATCTGAGTATTATTATCTGAAGGTAAAAAATGAGTCTATTCCCATGATATCCATTGACACATGGTATGAGTGATATAAATTTACAGTGATCCCATTGGGTCTTAAAAATTCTCTTAATATTCCCATGGGTATAATTAAAAAAGTATTTAGATATTACAATGAATGATTTGTGGTATTATTTATTGATGATATTCTAATATATTCCAATATAAAAAATAGCATTAATATAATTTGAGGACTTTTCTGAGGACAATGAGGAATAATAAGGTGTTTGAAAAATTTACAAAAATGTGCCTTTTTATACAAAAAAGATTCATTTTTATCTCATATAATCACATGTGAGGTTATACCATTGGATCTGTAAAATAGGAATGTTGCTTAATGATGACCCTGAACAACCAATGTGATAAATATAAACAATTTTCTTGGTTTGGATAGATATTATTGAAGATTAGTGGATAATTTCTCACATCTATATAGTTCACTCACCATGAAATATAAGAAGGGATACAAGTACATTTTCATAGAAAAATGTGTCGGAAATTTCATTGATCTGAAAAAATGGTTTTTCAATATAGACATTCTAAAAATAACCAATAGTAGAGAATGGTTAAGGATCCAATGTTATTCATCTAAGAAGGGAATGGGTTGAATCCTCATGCGAAATGATATGGTTATAACTTATACCTCAGAACAACTTATGGTTCATTAAAAAATTACTCAACTAAAAATTTGGAGTATGATTTGTTAATTTTTTCATTATTAAAATTTACAAGTTTTATTTACATAAAAATTTATATATATATTCAAATCATAACAGTTAAAACCATAAATTCACTTTGAAGTAAATGGATATTCACTAGGGAAGATTGGTGAATTTGAATAAAGATTATGATTTCTCAATAAACTATCATTTTAGGATGGTGAATGATGATGAAAAAGATTTTAGTTGAAACAATCATTCTGGTTTATCAATTTTTTGATTCACAAAAGCTCCAATATCTTTAGTATCTTCAACGGATTGATCCAGAAACATTGATGGATGAGAGGAAATATTAACTTTCACAAATTAATGTTCATCCATCAATCCATATGAATATTAATGAGGCATTGAGGTAAGATATAAAAATAAAAAATAAGGTGGGAAATGTACTTGAGTCTAACCATGATTGTGAGGGAAGGATAAGGTTATATAATCTGGTATGTATTCTATCTATACAGGATTTGAAGACGGAGCAATTGGGTGATGCTCATAGTTAATCATTACCAATTCATCCATTAATTATGAATATGTATAGAGATATGAATGAGTACATATATCAGGATTATATTAAGATGGGTATTGTATTTTATGTTTCTTAGTTTTTGGTATGTACTTATGTTAATATTTATATTTAGAATTTTATAGGGATATTACATCCATTACCAATACATTAATGGAAGGGGGAAAACATCAACATGAATTTTGTTTCCAAACACACCAAAACATCTAAATGTTATAATGCAATTTGGGTTATACTAGATCACCCTATAAAGTTAAACCAATTAATATATATGAGATAAGATTTTACACATGTTGAACATTCTATAATTTACAATAAATAAGTAGTAAGGTTGAAAAGAGTGCATGATTCTATTGTATCTGATAAGGATCCGAGATTTATGATAATGTTTTTTAGAATTCATTGTAAATTTATATTTTTAGATATTAATTTAACTATTTCTTATCATACATAGATATATGGACAATTTCAAGAGAACCAATCAAACTATTTAGAACATAATGAATACATTTAAAATGTATTGTAATGTTATTTGGGATCAACATATTCCTCTAATTCGGTTTTCATTTAAGAATATATTTCACTCGAGTAGTTTGAAGAATACTTTAAAAAAAACAACATGGAAAGATATATAGAAATAAAAATTATGGGAATAATATAGGGAATAAAAGTTATTAGGGCCTAGGATGGATAAGGAAATGTTAGAAAAAATCTCATATTTTTAATAGTAAATCATGGCATAGTCGTGGTAATTGAAAATTTAGACAGATAATCATTAGAGAGATATAGAATTTGATATTTCTCAGATGGGACTCTTATGAATATCTCTATGGAAGTAGGTTACATGATTATGATGGATGAGATAGTTAATCCCTAGGTATATTGGCCCCTTTGAGATACTTGATTTATTAGGAATTATAACATATCGCTTGACAATTCCACCAAACCTCTATCATGTTCATGATGTCTTCTATGAATCTCTCATGAGGAAGTACATACCTAATCCATCAAATTTACTGAGATCATAGGATATTCCATTGGATCATGGTTTATCTAATGAATAACAACCAATATAAATATTTGAACATATAGATAATGTGCTACATAAATTGGACACTCTATTAGTTAATATTCTATGGAGGAAACATAAATTTCTAGAAGCTACATGAAAACCTAATGATATTTCAAAATAGTGATATACTCAATTTTTTCTATTATATTGAATTAGTTTTAAGGGATTAATTAATTTAATATCTAGTTGAATGTGACACCCCATGATTACATGATATATATTTTTAAATAAATTTACTTTTTTTTCTTTATTGTCATGTATGCATCCCTGAGTGTAAATGAATTTTAAAATAGTATACCACTATAAAAAATCATCATATTGGAGGAATTAATATTAATAAAAAACATAAAATAAAATTATATAATATTTATTTAGATAAATAAAAAAATAGTTATAAATAAGTACTCATTTACTAGAAAATTCATTTTATACTTCAAAAATATATTTTACCTCAAAACAGTTTTTATTAATTTTTTATTTAAAATATTATAATGAATTTATTCCACATTAAGAGTATATATTTGTAAAAATGAAATTACGATTTTTTAATAATTTTTTCATATTTATCATATTGTGGATTTTTTATAATCTCTAAAAAGATTAATTTTTTGATTAATAATGAAAAGTGATTATTTTTATATTAAATAATATATTTGTTTAAGGAATTTAAAAAGTAACATTTAATTTAATAGGATTTTAAAATTAAAATATCTTAATTTTTATTATGAATAATATAATTTTGGAAATTGGATGTAATTTTAAGTTATACTTTTGTATGAAACCTTTTTATAATATAAAAATAATGTTTTTGGTAAACTTCCTTTCGTCACATTTTCAGGATTCATTTTACATTAAATAATTCCACTTATGTAAATTGAATTTTAAAAAATTGATACCATATTATGAATGATGGGAATCAAATTGGTTTAATAGGCCCCTTTTATTTTTATTATTTATAAATAGTAACCATGATAGTTTTTTGTCACCTTAATAAGGGTAAAATCGGTAAAGCATGGTTACATCTTTGGGATAAGGCATAAATTTTTTTATATCTCATTCCTTTTATTTAATTGGAATCTTTGATTTAAGAAATATATATACAAGTATTTAATATATGTCCATTTGGTTCCATTTTTCATCGATTATGACTTTTATGATATTTTTAGAATAAAATAAATAGAAAATTACACTCTCTTAACTTCAGTGCCCCAAAAATTTTCTTATATAGAATATATGAGGATAAGTTCAGCTATAAATGTATAATTATAATTTGATTTGATTTTTTTGTCATAGTAATTTATTTATAAATTTTACTGGTTGAATTTTTTCCTAAAATATATACTTCTGACAATGTATATATTCAAATAATAGAAAATAAAATAATGGATCTTAAAATATTAAAAGTAATACAATTCTGGTGAATTATTTTGTTAAAAATTATTTTTAGACAAATATAAAATATTATGAATATATATAAGGTATATATTTAATTTCAATAACTATCATTAATAATTTAATTTCAATTTAAATAAATTGTTCCAAAAATGACATTAATGAAACTTTATAATAATTTTTTTATTAAATGATTTAAAATTAATAAAAAAAAATCTTCATCCAAGAGAATGGAATATATTTAAATATATAAACCCTAAACCATTTATGGTTCAATTTTATTTGTATGTTAACATTCATAACCATTAAATAGTGAGGAAATTTTATATTGTGGTAAATGTATACAGTGATAATGGTGGGGCATGTAAAAACTAATATATATGGGTTAAAATTTTACATAATGTTGTCATAATATCTTAGATAAGATTATTTTAACTCATTATTTGAATTTATTCAAATAATACTAATTTGGATTAATTTTTTGAGAAAAAATAATTTATATTAATTTTATTCTTTAGGTGATTCCATGGGGTTTTCTACCATCACTGATAAATGGGATCATATTCACTTATCTTTATCAAAAAATTTAAGGATTATGTATTGGAAAATACATGAAACAATTCCATTATTAATTCCTTTATAACATCCTATGTGTTTTTTCTTTCGAAAATACCATATTTTTCAGGCTTATGGTGTAATCAAAATGTGGTTTCACAATGAAGAATCATAACTCTTAACCAAGAGTTTTAAATTTTATTTTATTGACAATATCATATAAATACATGGTATCCATTACCAAATAATGACTAAAATTTCATAAATATAATGAATTATTATTATTATGATTATATGACCATAATACACATTCATTCCATCCATTGGAAAATGACAACATCGCATGGGCATACGTGTGGAGTACCACATCCCTTAAGAGATAAGATTCATTTTTCAATTCAATTATAAATTGATAAGAATATACATAATCTTAATAATTACACATGATATGTAATTTATAATAATTACTTCATAAACATGAATAATTATTTACCATTCTTTTATTCCACCCATTAAAAAATAAATATATCGTTCATGCATACATATGACATATCATCTCCATAGACCATGTAATTTATTTTTCTATATATATATTTATGGGTGACTATATATATAATTAATATATATAATATAATATATTATTATTAACATTATGTAGATTATGGATTCATGAAAAAATTATAAAGACCAGAACTACTATCCATGAATTCTCATCAGAAATGAAAATAATTAACACCGGAAAAAATGGTTTTAATTAATAATTATTAATAAATGGGCATTGAAATGTTATAACTGGAAAATATATGATATTATATGTTTTTATATTAAAATTTTATATAAATATAACAAATTTTAATTTATTACATGGGATTTTATAGAACTTGTAATGAGAGAGGATGTTGAGCTTAGGGATTTATGTTTCAATATCATTTTAATCATGTGGGGTTGTGATTGGATTTCCATCGAAGTATTTTATATAATACGTTCTTAATCAATAATTTTAATTTTATTCACTTTTGGTTATTTCTTTATAATACATTTTTTCATTCACCTTCCAAAATTTATGTACTCATGTGAATGAATGATTTTTTATAGCGAAAAATTTATTTCCATCTTCTATGGAAAATCATTTTTAATACTTATATGTGATTTCTATAATTGTTTTGAAAAAGGTTTTTATATTATTATTTGTATTCTTATGTGAATTTTTCCCATTATATAATATTTAATAATGGTGTCAAAGAGATCACATTTTTTTTGAAAGAGATACATTTTAATTTATACTGAAAATGTGAAGGGAATGGAAATTTTAACATAAAATACATAAATTTAATTTACCATACTTAATATTGTTCAATTATTTGGGGATTCCATTAGGAGTATTCATGGTACTTTTAATATTAAATTACTCACTTAATTTAGGGTATTTTTTCGATTTTAAATTTTGGATTTAAATATGAAAATGATGTTTTACATAAGAAATATTCCAGTAATGTTATAACTAAATTTTTCATTTACAATAACATCATCTGTTATATAATATAATTTAATTGAGATATGATCAAATTATACCAAAATTATTATATCTATAGATTCATTGTGAATATGAGTGTGGAATCTCAATTAAATTCATTTCTCTTTACCATTGGTTCAGTTATAATGAATGTTTTTTATGATCTTGTGTAATTTATATGAATGTATTTATGACCATGATATGGGAAATAATGAATTATATTGTTTTGTGATGAATTGTATAAATATTAATGTTCTATGGTCTCAATGGGTACATGGGTGATTATCCCACCCCAAAAAGATGGAACATGGGATGTTATCCCTAGGCCAAAAAAGGTATAAGTGATTTCATCCCAATACCAACATGATATGAATTTCTTGGTAGGTAGCATTGAAATATGACGTATATTATTATGATTATCCCACACGTATTCAAATATTTTAATACTTGATATTATTCTAATGGTATGATCTCATTGATCATATTCTATGATCCCTTAATGATTCATTCCTTATCAAATGAAAATCATTATTCCATGGCTTAGGTTTATGAAATAATAATTATTGTGTGTTATTTTAAATGGTAAAGATAATTTTCTCATAATTTTTTTTCTAATATTATATTTTTAAATAATAATTAATGTGTCTATTTTTTACCCTTAATGAGTCTCTAGTCCCACTCTTTATTATATTTTCATTCTCATAGCACATGAATGAATGTTTTATGTATGGTATGTCAATGAATGATTCTAATTATGAACAATTAAGTGTGATATGATTAAGAGATATTGTAAACTATTTTTTATGTTCCCATGTTTCCAAAAACACTAAAATTTACCATTTTTGGTGGATCTTAATAATATATAATTAATAATCCTATAATAACATGTAATATAAATGTATAAAAATTATGTCTATCAGTAAGACCATTTTTCTCCCAATAAAATTATTTATGGGAAATTTTATGTACACCGGTTATACTTCCAACATAATCCCATGATTTTCCACACCAAAATTTTTTATTGTGAATACCCATCCCTATTTTCAATCAAAGGTACTCACATATAGACAACTATCATCTATCAATTTGGGATAACCATTTTTGACCCTCAAATTACTTCATATTTGGACAGAATGATGGAATACATTCTTATATTAAATGACTGTAATGGAATACACAATGATAGATAATATGGATAGTGTTTCTTAATAGTTCTTCATTGCAATTGGTAATGTTTTAATCTCATGCGGAACCATGTAAGGTTAACGGGTGTTTTCCTTAGGAATACTATTTTATTATTTCTTATAGTTTGGCCTTAAAGTATTCTTATGATGTCAACTTTTAGGTTTTTCCCATGTTTCTATGATACCATAATTCCGTGATGTCTTTATCTCATGTCAAATTTTCTTGTGATTATGTATGATTATTGACTATGTATGTTCTCATGATATGTTTCTGGACTCAAATAAGTTATTTGAAACCATGATATTATTATTTTATTCTCTTATAAGGAATTATGTCTCACCCATTTCCTTATATATATCCCAAGGAAATCCCATATAATATTATTATTTTAAAGTAAACTAGAGCCTCTTTATAAAGTTTTAAACAAAATTGTTTTACTTTATTAAAAGGTATTTGTTTATATGTCTATCTTCCAAAATACATTGGTCCTCACAATTTTTATTACTTTTTTATATGTGTATATAAGTAAAATCCATTAAATAACATGTATTATAAGTATTTTTTGTTATTGTTTGTATCAGGTAAATGTATGATTATTTTTGGGGATGAGAAAATTAACACCATAATAGAATCTTTTGGGACAATTCTATTCATAGGTAACAACCCTAACTATATTGATAGCATATATTATCTGGATTTTTGATAAAATACATCAATTTTTAGATACTAGAAAATTGATTTAGCTATGGAACAAATATTTTATGGTGTAATATTCCTCATATACCTCATTGTGTATTAAAAAGTCCTATATCTCATGTACAACAATGTGTCTTATGATTGTACATCTAGCTAGAAACGCCTAGGGGATTTGATTTGGTTAATCATGTTTGTTTTAGGAATCTGTATAATATTAAATGGGGAAATGGTAATGATATTTGATAATTTTAAATGTAGCATGGATAACATAATTTAAATCCATGAAATTATTGAGATAGTTTGAACATGTCATCTATGAGTTACACAAGTAATGTTAGTAGTTTCACTATTTATATTCATAATATTTGACAATTCTCCTCCAAAATTATCTTATATTTTTTTCTATGTATGAAAATAATATTAACCATTTCCACATCTAATGTGATGGAAAATTTAATGATTTCCCAAATGAAATTCCTAATATGATGAATGTAGGAGTCTCAAATATCACAATGAACAAGCATAATTGTCTGATGTGATTAGTGATAACATGAATCAATATGAAATCCCACCTTATCTTAAGAAATTCAATGTTAATGTTGAGTCATTTATTGCACAATGGGATCCAAATTTATTGGGTCTTATTATCCCCTAATTGATGGTAAATTAATTAACTCTATTGACGAGAATTTATCTATTATCAAATGATTTGAGAAACATAACGTCATATTGGATATTTATCACCTATCAGGAGAAGCTGATTATTAGTGAAAACTAATCAGGAATATAAATCCCAATGAGTAAATTGGAACATTGGAATGTGATTGATTAATGAATATATTTTTTGATAATTGTTTTCCCCATACCTTTCATCATAAAATTGAGTGATAATTCCCCATTATAAAGAAATAGGGGAACGAGTTCAAAGGTTCATATAGAACAATATTCAATATTATTTTCTATGTATTCCACTGAAATTGTTTTTAAAGCCTAAGGTAATGTTTAAATCTTCATTAATATGTGAATGGTGAGTATATGAAATTATTTTAAAGGTATAAGACATGATTTATATATGGAAATTGTATGTTTTACCATTAAATTCAGAATGGATACTAGTGCATCTCATTGGATACAAGAGATTGTAGATAAGATTATTTAGGATAGAGTATGACACCAGTGGATTGTCAGACAACAATCATGATAGAAAAAATAAAATCTAAATCCCCCGTATCATATGTTCGTGAATAATATTCCAGGAAACTTCCAAAATTTAACAAAGAGGTGTTTCTTTCATTGAATGGATGAGCATCAAGAAAATTAAATAAAGAAGGAGATAAAAAACCCACTGATGCGATGGAATAAAATAAGATTCAATTTAATCCTAATCCCATTCCCTAATAATTCAATTTCAAGGAACAATTTCAGTATTAAAACCAATTCCTTATCCAATGGGTTCTTAAGATAACTTAAAATAAAAACCTCAATGACCTATAGGGAAAGGACTATCATATGTTAGAAGAACTTTGTAGGTGGATCTAGAAAGTGAAGTGGCGATAGGTATGAATGTTTGTAACATACTATTCTAAATGCCACTAAACTAGTGCTCCATACCTAATTTTCTGCATGACCTCAAGTGAATTTTTGCAAACATCAGAGGCTAATGACTAGCTGTGAGGGACAAGGGTGTGATAGTGGGGAAACTATGGCCTCATTGATAGAGTGTAACATAAAATAAAAAATAATATACATTAGAAGATGTAGTAAATAACATAAAACTGAAATAAACAATGAATGAATGGTAATAAAGATAAATAGAAGTCATAATATACCAAATATGATTCTTCATATCACATGTCCTAATAAGTAATCCAAAACAGGATAAACTGTAGTCATATAAAAAATACAATACCAAGGTACATAAATAAAAAAGTAAACATAGAGGTGTCACAAGGCTTGGCTTGGTCCCATGCTATCCTGATCAAAAATTTCAAATCAAGTACCTATAGAAGTGATCTTTCCCTTACCAACACTTGCAAAAATATGATATATTTAGGCTTAAAAGCATGACCCACACAAGGTGTGATAAATAAATCCTAGTAGGCAACCACCCAATATTTGTAACTATCTTTTAGTGAGTATATTAAACGGGTTGTGTAAAAAAATAAAATCAATAAACTAGGAAGTACTCAAGAAAATCATAAAAGCCTTGATTCCATTTATATTCAATTCATGTTCATTAAACTAAATCATTACATTGAATTGAAAACATCTTGAGATCTGGCCTTATCTTAAAAATACCACTTTTCATGTAAGCAAAAAAAATGTCTTGAAATACCTTATAAACAATTATATTGGAATACTAAATACAATATTTTTATTTTAAATGGAAGATGTGTCATAAGGCTTTCCACAAGATATTATGTTCAAAACCTAGCCCGCAGGCATAGCAGAAACCTACCACAGGCTTAACACAACCTATCCTATAAGCATAACTAATCATCACCCAAAGGAATAACCAATCCTCATTATCATTCATAAGAAATTTTCACCCATAGGAATCACACAACATCTCTACAAGCATGGCACCACCTCGCTTATAGGGATATCAGAACATCACTTGTAGTCATTACACATAACAAGCACAGTTGTAGATTAAACTATTACATGTATAACATTGATCAAATCACATGGGAAATTAATAATACAAGCCCAATATGTAATCTGATAATTACAAGGATATAAAAATTATTCTGAAACATATCATTGTAGGAGAACTCATCCAAGGGTATGTGTATCTACCCCGAGCCCTTGTGATTTAGGACACATTCTCGATGAATTTCTTCCTGCACGTGAATCATGTTCTTTGACCGGATTTCCATTTGGTGCTGGTAAGCTGTTCTCAAAAGCACCTATGTACCCAAAGTATTTTGTATCCCTTTACATAAATGATATGTAAACCAAGCATCCATATTTGAATGATAGAATACCGATCCCCATGTAGTAGTAAAATCTCACAAATGTACAATCTTCGAAGCTCATCAACACTAAAGGTTTCCTTGATCGGTAGGATGAATGAATCCTTCATGAGTTTGTTAAAAAAAATACAACAGGTATTGTTACGACAACACCTCCACCATTGTAAACTCCACCAAACACACCTTTGAGCATTCTAGTGATTCTTCTATCATTATCTTCCTTTAACTTGGAAACCCTAAATAGAGCTAAGTTCATAATGGAAACCTTACAACAACTAATGGTTGAACCCCGATCAACATCATTAAGATATGATCATGAAATATTTCCTAAAAATACATTATATAATTTTACACCACACCAACCATAAACAATAAGAGTGTTTAAAAATGTTCACGGGTACCAAACACAATGAATATGTTGAATAAAGAGTCAATCCATCACTCGACGACTTATCTCAGAATTTCTCAGCTTAGATGGGTGATGTATTACAACAGAGCACAATGCCTACTCCCAAGGAACCATGCACCCACAAAAATCTAGTTCATCAAAAATCAAACCCATCTCTCAATGAAATTTCTTTCAAGACATCCATAGATCAATTAAAAGGGCTTTCCATAGAATGATTTAAAGCGTACTTATTGATCAATCACATTGGAACCATTACCTATTTTTAAAACATCACTTCTTATCGCATCTAAAAGTATGAGATAACTTCATATTCATCAACCTGAAGACTATGGAACTCTCCATGGTGGTCCATACATCCCATTTCAGGTGAGACTTTAGTGCAAAGAAAAATGTCCACATTAGAACGCTCACTGAACCTAGAGCGGAATCCACCTGGTGGTCACGTTGAAGAAAAAAACATGAATATCTGAGTTCGCCCAAGGTATTCCTATAGTGGAACCCATGTATTACTCAGGATTATCCAACACTCATTTAAAACTATGCTTCCAGCGCAAAAGGAAATAAAAAAATCATGAAATATCCCGATAGATCTCGATTTTAGTGAGACGTATAACAACACTCTCATAGTGAATCCAAGATGATGTCAATATAGGGGAAATTCTTGTCTCTTAAGAAATATGGAACATAGAAAAACCTAAGGATTAAAATAGAAGGAATGTCAAACCACTAATTTCCATCCTCCTGAAATAAAACAGGTCTTCACATGTAGATGCATCATCATTTAACTGATCATAATTCCTTTATACCATGGAATTTCAGTAAAAGCTCATTCTTAATCATCGAGGTACATCCATGATCATTAGTGCCTGAAAAAGACATCACACACAATCAAAACACAACAAATTCATGCTGGTAGAAAGGCATAAACATGAAACAAGACTTGCAAGCCTAAATTAATTCATGTTGAAATGACCATCTCTGAATGGTCCTTGAATGTGATACTTCCACATTGAATAACACGTTTAAACAAGACCAACGTGGAACTCCCCATGTAAGAGTGTCCTATACGTCAAAAAGATGGAACAACTGCACTTAGACACACTAGTTGAGAATCAACCTAAAGAAACAAGTGGCGTTCCACAAACCCTGATTACTACGTCATATCACTAGGCATGAAAGCCATAATTAAATTGATCGACATGTCAAAACACCCAATTCCCAAAATGTCCTCTGAGTAGTGGGACCAACATGGTTCAATAATGCCCAGGTCACTCTACTTCAGAGATAACCTGTGAAATGACACATTCGCTCAAAGATCAACAATTTATCTAAACTCAATGGCTTGTTTTAACATTTAACACTCCATGGTTATTGAATATATCAATATATACTACCCCCGACATTAAAATAAAAAAACAACATATTCTAAATACAATTTATAAGTTGTCCACACTATGCTTCCTATTACTTGATGCCTCACACAAGAACTAGATCAAAATTATATCAACCATTGACATAGATTAAAACATAACATGTCACCCATAAAAAATGGAAAGAGAGGTTCCCAAGACTTATTAAGAAAATGACCATGGATGAGTTATGTCTAAATTGTTGAACCAATAATTCCCCAATTCTCATTACCATATCAAGGGTTATGATACAATGATCACCCATCTGAAAAAGGGTGTCCTTTTTAAAGACTCAAACGTCCTACTAGGGAATATAACACCTAGGATATACCAGTACTGGAATGCTATGACATTGGATACCCCCTTATGAATCATTTGCATCAAAACATTGAAAGGCATCCAACTTGGGTTCATCCAGGCAATAGGAGTTAAGGCATCATACATGTTATCCTTAACTATTATGGTAAGAGAGGAATACTAAATGTGATCATCGAAAGATGAACAGTAGTGGAACCCTACAATAGGGATCCTCGACAATGGTATACAAAAGAGAGATTAAACAAGGGACTCCCTATAAAAATATGTAAGAAAAGGAATCCCTCAGGGGACACTTGGAGACCAGATAGAATATAGAGATATCCTATATTGGATCATCTAGGTCGAATCATAAGCATAAGAATCCTACAAAAAATCCTCAATATGAACATGTATCATGACCTCATAGTCCATAAGGAAACATATCACAATGGAGATTCCCAAAAAACATAAATCACAAAATTCAGCTCACAACTCATCTCAGACAACAGGTCTTAACTAGGTTGGTTCAAAAACTCAACCAGTCATTCACACTCTGGTATTACTCTCAGTAGACCAAAAAATTGATAACTAGAGGAAAAACCTCTCTATTTAGATATAAAATCTCCAAAACACCCATTAAAAGTTCTCATAATACTATAGGGTATTCACCATTGAAATCTACATAGAAAAATATTTAGAAAGGACTACTCTCGGATCCAAAACTGAAAATGGCAGATAAAATAGGAAAAGACCCATAAAGGGCACTTGAACAGAAGTAAAAGGAGTGTAGAAACCACACATTGTGTGTATCATCAATCTCTTAAATAGGCATGTACTCCCACCGGACTTGGCATGTAAACATCCCAAGTACATGGTGTGTCATCCCGAAACAGGACTTGTACTCATGTTCTCCCTCTTGGCCATGTACATCCATATGGCCAGAGTTACATGGGGTCTTCCTAAGTAAAAATAAATGGTGTGTATCTATTGTACATGGTGTGAACTAACCATGAACAATCATCCAGTGTTCTCTCTCACATGGCTAGGCAAACGTTCAATTACCGCATGGCATGTACTACGAGTACACAGTGTGTACTTAAGAAAATTTATATCTTCCCTAATAGAAGAACACATGGATTATGTTCAAAGTATCCCATGAAATTTTGTTTGGGTTTCCAGATAGTAAGCCTAAAAAAATAATTGTAACCCCTATTGTTTTACAAAATTAAACCAACGGTGTTCAAAATTCTGTTCCATGGGGGGGGGGGGATACCCACCTGGAATAAATGTTTGGCATAATAGACACATAAGACATCGTAAAAATTTATTTTCAATGATAAAATGATCCACCAACATTATGATCCAAGAGGGACCAAGCACCTTAGGGAGAAAAAAATGGAGTTTATTCTAGTCGATCCATAGAACACAACAATACACATATCACAACAGAATGCATATCTATCACAATACATATCACTATAACATGAAAATCTAGCATGAAACCTATCATAATAGCATGCAATTAGTAATGATCTATAAATGGCATTGAAAGAATGCATGACATGATTTCTAACAAGTGCATATATGGTTCCTGATATGGAATACCCTTATATTATCCTGTTACAAGGGGTATAGAACCACAATGATATCAATTAAACAAGACAAAACAAGTGTGTTACCCAATGGTGAAATAAAATCAACTATAAGTGCTCAAAAATATAAAATTCACAATTTTATATGAGGGAATTTGGATTTTACTTGTACATGGTGTAACTACTGCTATGAACAACTAATTACTAAATTCCATTTCCATTATATCGTCTCCCAACAGTAATGAAAAAAAATAATCTTCTGATCCCACATTGATAGGACCCAGATCCTGATGCCACTAAACTTGTACTCCATACAATATTGGTCACATGGACTCATGAACATTTCACCTACTTCTAGAGGCTGGTGAATAGGAGTGAAAGCCTAGGTAGCGAGAGTGAGGAAACTATACCATCATCGGAAGAGTGTAACATAGTAGAACAGTAATATATAATAACCAAAGTATTAAATACCATAAAAATGAATAAAAAATGGAAGAATATTAATAAAGACAATCAAAAGTCATAAAATACCAAAGACAATGCATCCTTTCACATGTTCTAAGAATAACGCCCAAAAAGGATACACTGAAATCAAAGAACATATACAATATGAAGGAATAGGAATAAAAAAAATAAAACTTGGAAGCATTGCAAGACTCGGCTTGGTCCCATTATCTCATTATCATAAACTACATATCAAGTACATGATGAGGGGACCATTCCCTTACCAACACCTGTAACATTATAATCTATTTGGGAGAAAATACATGATCGAAATAGGGTCTGAGAAATAAATCCCATTAGGAAACTACACATGATATGTTCCTTTCTGTTAGTGAGTATATGAAATAGGTAGTGTACAAAAAGGAAAACTAGTACACTATGATGTACTCAAAAGTAAAAAATCCTACTACTCCTATATCCATTTATATTCAATTCATGTTCACTAAAGAATTTGATTGCATTGAATTTGTAAACATCTTGAGATTCATCCTTAGCCTAAAAATCCCTCGTATCAAGTATGCACTACAGATTTCTCAAAAGACTAGCTAAACAGTTATAAAAGAAGACTAAATCCAAGATTGTGCTTTAGATTGGTAGATGAAATATGAGGCTTTTGATATGATATTCAATTCAAAACATCACCAAGAGGTATAGAAAACACCTTCCCACAGGCATAACACAACCCCACCCGCATGCATAACAAATCTGCTCCTACAGGCATAACCAATCCACGCACGCATGAATAACCAATCCTTGCTCAAAGGTATAACAAATCCTCACCCACATGCATGACACAACATCATTCACAGATATTACACCACCTCACCAACATGAATAGAACAACATCACCCACAGGCATAACATATAACAAGCACACATGTAGGTTAAACTATTACATGTAAAAAATTGATCAACTCACATGGGGAATTCATAATACAATCATCCTTTCCCGTAGGAATAACCAATCCTCATTTTTAGGCATAAAAAATCCTCACCCATAGGTATGAATCACCATTTCCCATAGGCAAAGCACAACCTCACCTGCAGGCATAGAAAAACATCATCCACATGCATAACACACAACAAGTACACATGTAGATTAAACTATTACATGTAAGTCATTGATCTACTCACGTGGGCAATTAATAATACAAGAAAAACATGTATTTTAACAATTGAAAGGATTAAAAATTATCTCACATGAGTAAAAATTTAATTGAACAAAATTAATTTTAGTAAACCCTTAAAACGGAAAAAAATGCATGCCCATAGGCACCTTAGGATGAAATGGATAATAATTGGTTATCCAAGGGAAATGCACCCATAGAATGGACCTTAATCAAATCAACTGATCTCAAACATGGTTAATATCAATTAATATATTCCCTAATCAACATTAGGCCATATATTTGGTAAATTATATTAAAGGAGGCACCCTAAACCTAGCTTTGTGGAACTTCAGCACATATAAACAACATTAAAATTCATGAAAGCACAATACCACCATCCACATTTTAGTATGACACTCCTCTTCTAATGTCAATATTCAATTCAACGAAAATCAGAGTAGATCTACAAAATGAGTAAAAAATATCATCTCTCAATTACTAGGTTGAGTGATGAAATAAAGAAGAAAGACTCATGTGGAATCGAGAACTCACTGAGAGGGTTTCAACGGATTTGATGGTGTTCGAATCTGGTTCCGGATGATTAAACATGAAAACAATTCACGTTCGGATTTTTCCTAGGCACACTACTCATCTAAAGGACACATTTATTTATATATTCTAATAATTATTCTACCACCTGATTTAATAAGAAAAAGAAAGAGTACATGGTTTTTATTTTAAACTACATGCCATGACCATACAATTTCCATACACGTCCGAGACAAACCATTACATGGCATATATTGGGAAGTACATGGAATGTACCCATATTAAATGGAATGTTCTTCAAAATACATGGCATTTAAGGCTCGTTTTCCTTCATTTCCTTACATAAAAACTTTGAAAGAATGATTTTTACCTCAGAGGAAGAATAGGGATCTTAAAATTATATTCATTAAATAATATTAACTGTCACAACCCGTCCCCCGGGGCCCATGACATGACTACCCCAAGCCCTCCATCCATAGTCCAGTTGTTGGTGACTAGCACTAAAAGACATATCACTAAAAAAGGGGGAAGGAATTGACTTTAAACCTGTAAAAAATCATTCCAAGAACATAACTAGAAAAAACCATGAAGTAAACTACTGTATAAAAAATTGTACTAAAAGTAATGGGGCCAGAACCCAAGATCAACTAGAAAGTAAAAGTACAAATGAAAGATAAAACTGTTCATGGATCATCCACTGAGGTTCTTACCTAAAGGGTAAGTATAGATTGCCCTCAAAACACACCATGTCATCCAGTCACCCCCTTGTACCACTCGGTCCTGGCTCCCTCATGTCTCATCCCAACTTCTCGTCGTCCGCACAAAACACAACAAGGTACTGGCTAAGTCCGGGCAGGGGTGAGTATAACAATACCTAGTAGGGACCTTCAGACCTCCGAAGGTGACTCAGAATTCATCAAAGGAAAAAAAAAACACAAATCATGATCACAATCATAAAGCACAAGTAATAGACACAACTCAAACTAGGTTTAAGTGTAGTATAGAGTTACAAATGATTTTTCACAAAGCTAAGTCATCATATTCTATCAAGAGGCACTACTGCTGACCATACAGAATCCGATCGACATAGGATCGATGGGTACTAACCCCTGTAATGACCCACACAGCATCCGACCCGCCCGAAGTATATAGGTACTAACCCTTCAATGACCCATACAGGATCTGACCCACCTAGAGTCGATATGTACTAACCCCCGCAATGAACCACATAGGATATGACCCACATAGGATCATTATTTTTTGAGCCACATAGGATAATTTTGTATTGACCCACCCAGGATTTGACCCACACAGGATCAGTATGTCGTTGATCCACGACGAGCCGCTCTATGCATGATCCTCGTCAGGTTGCGAAGTGCTGATCCACATAGGATCACTCAGGGCTGATACACACTGGATTTCTAGGTGATTACCCACACATGATTTCTTAGTACTAACCTTCGTATGATCAGTCTCCAACCTTCGCCTCAATCCTAGCCACTGGATTCCCTATCATAGTATGCTGGATTCTGGGAGAACCGCTCCTCAAGCCATCAGTCATATTTCAACCCACACTATGTTCCAATAAGATGTAACCTGATGATCTATCATGTCATAAGGGTTCAAACGGAATATAAAGTGCATAAACCGGATGCCTGGTCTGTAAGTTATTATCATTTTAGTGCCAAGGGCCTGATAGGATTCGGAGTCGATCCAACCCAATCATACTCCATCATTCTCGAAAACCATCATGGAGTATTTAAAAAGGACCTCCTCATATTAAGGGTTACAATGTCACATATGGTTCTTCAAACGGACACATAGTACGCATGTTACAACCCTTTTCGTGAAACGGGGGGTGGTCGCACCTCGGTTCGGCCTGGCTCGGTCGTGCCAGCCAGAATACCTCAAAGGGACCCCTTCCCAAAAGGGATCCCAATGCTGATGAAGGTGTGTCGAACAGACACCTGGTTTGTCATATACAAGAATTTATTTATTTGGGGATCGGTTGGGTCTGGGCCCGGTCCAACTCGGTTAGGCCTGCCTGGAGTAATGGGTCACAGGGTCCACCTAACCCCGCTTGGGTCCGGCCAACTAAGAGTCGGTCCGATTTACTGGGTCCAGCCCATCGGGGTTAGCCCAGTTTAGTTTTCGTGCCCGGTCTATGGTTTTCCCAACCCTTCTGGTGGGGCTCGTCCCATACGCGTTAGTTGACTAGGCCATGGGTATGGCCTCACCCACTGGGTGGGTCCGATCTGCTAGGCGGGTCTGGCCCACGCTGTCGGTTCCTACCTGCTCAGCTGGCTCACGTCCGGCCTAGTCCGCCAGAAGGTGGAACGGTCTTCCCACCTGGCCCTGTAGGTGTGGGGACGTTTTGGCCAACCGATGGGGAATTTCCCCACCACGTAACGGTCGACCGTTTTGGCCTACAGGGGGTCCACCAACCCAACACGGCACGGTGCCGTGCCACTATCCAGCTTTAGTGGCGTCCTCCAGCGGTGTGCGACTACATGCTGATCCACCACTTCCTTCCACAACCAGCTCGTGTCGGCCACCTTCTTCAACCACCATGGATTTTTCCCCATTGAAAACCATATTAGCATAGTGCCATGACCTCCTCCCATGGTGCCCAAGGGCGCGACGACTCCGTCGCAGCTAGTCGGTGCCGCTGCGTCGACAGTCTTCCACGAATAATGTATGGGTAAACAAGGAAGAGGAGGGTCCAGACCGTGTTAGTATGGCCCACGCCCTCCGTGTTAGCATAAAAACACGAGGGATGAAAAAGGATTCAATAATAAATTGAAATTAAGAAAAATAAAACCCCTACCTCAAGATCGTTGTAGAACGCCCGCGATTGAGGAAGAGTCAGTATTCTCTGTCCCCACAACAAGCCTCCAAAGATGACATTCAAACGTCGTCATTTGGTTCATGATTCGGTGTCACTCATCATCGCCCGATGGAAATGGATTTTTCCTCCAAGTTATTGGTGTCACTGCACTTTATCATAACTTCAGCACTGGGTGAAGTCGTGCCAATACCACTACCCAAGCTCTAGATAGATAGGAGAGGGGGAGGGTGAGTAAAACATGTGGAATTAATGAGGTTCATTTAATAATGATCCTTTCTAATTCCAATATTTCCTTTATAGAAACAAAGAGGAGTCAATATATTTAATGGCTTGACATGTGGTTGGTCCCACCACCGCCGCTTTTCCATTGGAGAAAAATAAAATAACTTTTTTATTTTATTATTCTCTTAAATTTCAAAAACTATTTTTCCTCCCGACCTAATGTGGTCAAAATGAAGTCTCCATTATATGAATCTTGGTGTAGCAAATTCAATGGTACCCTCGAATTTTCAATCTGATAAACAAGTAAAAAGATTAAAAACGCCTCCCGCATGCTTACTGAACATACCATAAAAATGATCAATAAATTTTTACCATTCACCTGTGAACCGTGCCGGTCGACGATAGAATTTTCATAAGAAAAACACATCCCAAAGAACTCTATAGTACTCTTGGATTTTCAATCTGAATTACCGTTTAAAAGTTATGGATTTTATCAATAAAATAATTGTGACTTATTTATTTTATTTACAACAAAAAACTAACTTCCATAGTTGGCCCGCACCGAAAAATGTTAGTATCTTCCTAAATAAATCATACCAACATGAGATCAATGGTGGTCTCATGTTTTGAATCCGAGTCATCGTTCATGAGTTATAAGTATTTTAAAAGTAAAATAACGTTATTTATTTATTTTATTTATGGTTATGTCATTTTCGGGTTTCCTCACTGGATGCCCACACCGACTAAATTTAAGTCACGCCTAGGGTAGACCCGCTATCCTGACTGCATTGGTGCCCTCATATTTCTGATCTGGGCACCCGTTTAAGAGTCATTCCACTTTTTCAGGAAAACCACTCACACATGCTATTTTTATTCTTAAAAATTTTCAATGGATAATTTTGGGCACTCCGGGCGTTAGAATAACGCATCCTTATATTTTGTGGTATCAAAATAATTTGATGTAATTAAAAATAATTATAAGGAAAATCTAAGACATTACATTCTCGCCACCTTAGGAAATCACATCCCCGAAAGGAAAAACAAAGGCCAATCACACAAATGAGGGCACTGAGCATGAATTTGAGCCTCCCACTCCCATGTGCTATCATAGAGGTTCACATGCTTCCACCAAAATCGCACCAGAGGGATCAGAAATCCATGAAGGAATTCATCTGGTTGATCCTCTATTCCCACCAGGAACTCCGTAAAAGTCATTTCATAATCAAAGTACAACCCTTCCAAGTCGATAACATGCGATGGATCATGAACGCATCTCCTCAGCTGCGAGACATGGAAAACATTATGCATTTGGTGCATCTATGGGTGAAGAGATAGCTAGTACACAACCTCGCTCACTCTACTAACAATCTAGAATGGTCTGATGAACCTCAAAAATAGATTTCCACCCCGGCCAAAACTCCACAATCCTTATCATGGTGATACCCATAGGAAGACATGGTCTCCCTCCTCGAACTCCAAGGGTCTCTGTCTCCCGTCGGCATAAGAATTCTTCAGGATCTATGCAGTCTTCACTATCTGACATGTGAGGCATCGTCATAAAAACTCTACCACTACTTATTTAATTGTTGGCCACCAGTACTGACACTGGAGGTCCTGGTATATATTTTCCACTCTAGGATGTACCATTAAAGGGGATGTATAGAACTACCTCATGACCTCCTCCCGTAGCGCCACTGGGACCATGGTGCATCCACTAATGTGGATGATGAGGTCCCAAATTAATTAAATCCATCAGGTGCCTATCCTGAGGATATATGAGAATGTTAATCCTCATAGTCAATGTCCCCAAGTTGTGCCTCCTGAACTCTCTGAAGAAGTGGGGGAGTGACTGTCATAGAAAGAAGGTAAGCTGGTCCATCTCGATCCAAAAAGTATATCTTCAACACAGAAAGTTGATATGCCGCCTCAATCAGCAACTGTAGACTAGATCTCCGGTTGAGTGCATCTACTACCACTTTCCCCTTTCCAATACTATAGACTATCTCGAATTCATAGTCCTGGTGGAACTCTATCCATCGCCACTGACTCAGGTTCTGGTCCTTTTTTGAGAATATATACCCACCACTCTTATGATCAGTGTAAACAAAAAACTTTTTGCCCATAAAGTAGTGTCACTACATCATCATGGCGAAGACCAATGCTGCTAATTCCCGGTCATGGATTGCGTAGTTCTCTTCATGTTTTCTCAACTATCGTGAGCCATAAGCAATCAATGCCCGCTCCTACATCGGGAAAAAATCTAGTCTGGTACCTGATGCATCGCATGAGACTACATACCCAATGCCCTCTTCTGATAGCTTCAAGATGGGGGCACTCATTAGTCTCTGTCTCAGCTCTTGAAATATTATTTGACACCTCTCTGTTCACAGGAAAGGCTCACCCTTCTTCGTCAAAGCTAACAAGGGTGCCGCTACCTCGGAGAAGTCAGGTAAAAATCTTCGGTAGTACCCAGCCAAAGAAGAATTCCCTCTCTCTTTGGGTGGGTAATATTGGAAAAAACTTTTAAAAAGATGTCCCCACACTCTGGAACTACTGTTGGGAATTGACAACTAAAAACTCTTACTGCCACAAGGGTAAGGTTGTTCGACTCAAGAGTGATCGACTGTACCCTCCTATGCATGTGTTTATCCTATGCTGTCTGGGTTTTGTTTTTAATCGACCTAGGAAAACCCATTCCAATGATGTAGATATAATACATCCTTTTTCTACAATGCAGTCAATCTGAGTATGAACTGTGGATGTCCAGTCCATACAAAAACTAACGTCGTGAGGCCTCGATGCTTCCACCAAGAGGTTCCAACCAAAACTCTCGACTCAAGGGTCAGATCACACCATCGGTATAAGTGTGATTATCGAGTCTCATCTCAAAGGTATCTCTAGACTTAAGGGTCACATCATCCTTTTAACCGGAAACTCTAGGTCTTGAACAATATTAATGGAAAGAATGAATTATTTGTATCTATGTATATTAATAAGGTAGCAAGTAGTACACACAGACCGTACCTCTAATAATTCCTGGATCCCTTGGGCCATACTCCGTGACTTCATGCAGCTACACCCTTACCCTATCCTCTAGCTCCCTGAGCCTGGTGGGGACCACATTGGGGTGGTGGTTGTAACATATCAAAACATATAACACCACATGATACTATCATATCTCCACTTCCACATTCATTTCCCTGAAAATTCATCTTTCCCTATCACTTCCACTTCTAGAAACATTTTATACACTCATGTCCCTGAGACTGTCATCATTTTTCTGCATTCCCAATGCAAACATTCACTAGCTGTATCTGATTATCCAAATAACATTAAAAAACAAAGGTTCTCTTCAGTACCCTAACATAAGTAGGAATTCATAGAGGAATAGTGATGGTTCAGATGTCCCAAAACACACCTCGCTTGGAGGTCCAAGCACTAAATCACTGACCGTAATATATTAATCAATTACCTGAAATGGTCAGTATGCCTCAATGAAAATTGAACTACCGATATGACATCCTTCAGAAGCTATAGAAGCTCATGGGAACACTCCACCTTATAATTTTAGGGAAAGAGACCCCCTTCTCTAAGATAGGTTCTCAAGATCATCCACAGAAAAGTTACCTCATCCTAAGATAAGGGTAATCCAAACCCTATCACCAACCTGCTATACCACGTAGAAGTATCACTACCAGGACCACCATTTGATCGAATGGTACCCTGGATAGATGGAAACATGGTCACAACCTCAAGTTATCCCTTAGCCACCTGTAATTCGGGATCACCTCAGAACCTTAGTGGCATCTATTGATGAAACACATGTAATGCACTAAGCTTACATGTGTCCTCTACCGGTACTGCCGGTTGTAACTACTGACCAACGAGTAGTGATATAGCTGGAACACTAACCAAAGGTACCATCTTGAGAAATGGTCCATGAACTGAAGCCTCATCTCTATGGGAACAATTCTCATAGTCACACACTGATAAAGACTAGCAGCTAGGATCACCATTTAATCTGATGGTGTCCCAACTAGGTAGAAAACTCTAACCACAACCTCTAGCCAGTTCTATGTTTCTTGGGGATCTATCTTGCTTCGAATCCTTAGATGCCTATACTGCTAGAACTTTTGAAACACTCAGTAATCATGAACCCTTTGTAGGTGGGTCTAGGGGAAATGGTTATCCAACTTGTAGTGGTGCTGCTGGTACACCACCCGAAGGTGCTAACTCTGTAAGAGGTCCCTACACTGAGACTCATCGCTCGGTGGGCCATCATCATGTACATTATCTTGAATCTTGTATGGATGTCTATGTGATGAAATATTGAAAGAGAATCAAGATGAACCATAGTTAAAAGGTTAAACACAGTGAGCTGACTCAAAAAGGTCAAAAGTAAAAAACTTCCAAAACACACCCAATTAGTGTTTTTTGTGCACCGAGTTGGAAATTAGAATTCATGGTCTTGGGGTATGAATACGTCGACCATTGTACCAACACTGGAATCCCTAAATTGAAAACCACACTCAAAACACTTAACACTATTAAAGTATTAAAATATCTAAGTCCTAGTTTTTTGGAAGAACCGACTCCTCTAATAACACTTTGTCACAACCCATCCCCCTGGGCCTATACCGTGACTACCCCAATCCTGCCTTGCATAGGCCAGGGGTAGGTTACTAGCACCGAAAGACATATCTCTAAAAAAAGGGAAGTTATTTCCCATAAACCTTCAATCAATCAGTCCATGAACACACCTAGAAGCAACCACGAAGTAAACTTCTATAGTAAAAATTGTACTGAAAGTAAAGGGGACGAAGTACATGCCCAACTGAAATGTAAAAGTACAACTGAAAGATAAAACTGCTCCTGGAATGTCCTCAGAGGATCCTACTTTAAGGGTAGGTAATGATTGTCTCCACAACAAACCATGTTAGCCCATCTCCCCCATGTACCACCCGGTCCTGGCTCCCTCAAGTCTCAGCCCAGCTGCTTATCATCTGCACATGACACAACAAGGTTCAGGTGAAGCCCGTGCAGGGGTGAGTTTATCAATACCTAGTAGGGACCCTGAGACCCTCTAAAAACTCTATGAATTCCAAAAAAACCACAAATAATGATCTCAATCACAAATCACAAGCAATAGGCACAACTCAAACCAGGTTTAAGTGACGTATAGAAGAACAAATGATTAGTTACGAAGCTAGATCATCTTATTCTATTAGGAGGAACTAATAATGACTATACGGAGTTTGAACCACACAATATCGATAGGTACTAACACCTGTAATGACCCACACCGGATCTGACCCGGCCAGAGTTGATAGGTACTAACCCCGAAATGACCCACACATGATCCGACTAGGTCGGAGTCGATAGGTACTAACCCCCACAATGACCCACACAGTATCTGACACACACATGATCATTATTTCAATGATCCACAATGGGAATATAGAAGGCTAGTTATCATCTGGTCATGAAGTGTTGATCAACACAAGATTTCTCGGTGCCGATCCACAAACGATCGCTGGGTGCTGACCCACATAAGATCACCTGGTACTAACCTCTTTATGTTCTGTCTCCTACCTCCGCATCGCTTCCAACCACTATATTCCATCTCATAGTATGACAGATTCATGGAGAAAATCTCCTCAATCCATAAATCATATATCAACCGGAACAATTTCCCACAAAGAAGTAACACGATAATCCTTCATGCCATAAGGGTTCCAACGCAACAGCCGACGTGTCAACCGGACACCCAGTCTGTAAGTTATTGTCATTTTAGAGCTGAGGGACTGGTTGGATTTGGAGACGATCCAACCCGGTTGTACTCTAAATTTCTCCAAAACCATCATGGAGTATTTCAAAAGGACTGCCTCATCCTACGGGTTTCGGTGCCATAGACGGTTCGTCAAACGGACACCAAGCCTACTTGTTACACCCATTTCCGTGAAACAGTTGGTGGTCACACCTCGGTCCAACCTGGCTTGGTCGGGCCTACCAGAATACATCAAAGGGAACACTTCCCAAAAGGGATCCCAACACCATAGACGGCGTGTTGAACAGACACCCGGTTTTTCAGTTACATGTATTTCTTTATTCAAGGACCGGTTGGGTCGGGGCCTGGTCCGACTAGGTCAGGCGGGCCCGACTGGACAAGTCCTATGGTCCACCTGAACTCACTCGAGTCTGGCCCACTAAGGGTCAGCTTGGTTTGCTGGGTCTGACATGTTAGGGTTGGCCCGGTTCAGTTTGCGGGCCCGGGCTGCGGTTGGCCCACCCCGTTGGATGGGGATCGACCCACTCGTGTTAGCCGACTGGGCTGCAGGTTCTGCATGACCCTCTTGGTGGGTCCGATCGCCTGGGTGGGTCCAGTCCGCTAGGCGGTTCTAGCCTGCTTTATTGGCTCATGTCCAGCTCAGTCCGCCAGAAGTCAGACCGATCTTCCTAGCTGGTCTAACAGCTGCAAGGCTGTTTCGGCCAGCCGGTGGGGCATGACCCTACTGCGTAACTATCAGCCGTTTTGGCCTCTCGGAGGTCCTCCCACTCGGACCGGCACAGAACTGCGCTACTCTCCACCTACTGCGGCCTCCTCCAGTGGCGCACAACAGCCCGCCGCTCTGCCTCCGCCTTCCATGGAAGGCTCATTCCGGCCACCTTCTTCACCCACTGTGGCTTCAGTTGCGGCCCTTTCCCACCAGCGGCGCGCGACGATGCACCACACCACCTCTGTGGCTGTCCGGTGCTAACCGCTCTACAAACTACTGCAGCATAGTACCACAACCTCCTCATGTGGTGCACGACGGAGATCCGTCTCTATCGTGGCTAATTGGTGCCATCGCACCAACAATATTCTATAGAGAACGAAAGAGTAAGCAAGGTAGTAGAGGGTCCGGGCCATGTTCGTTTAGACCACGCCCTCTACGTTAGCTTGAAAACATTAGGGAGGAAAAAGGATTCAATAATCACTTCAAATTTAAAAAAATTCCCTACCAAAATAATGTTGAAGAATGCCCACGATTGAGGATGTGTCGGTGTTCGCTGTCCCTGAAACAAGCCGTCAACATTGACATTTAATTGTTTACCTTAGCTTCGTGATTCAGTGGGTCTTGTCACCACTAGCTTGAATTAGACCCATCCTCCAAGTGATTGGCACCACGACACTTTATCCGGATTTCATCACTTGGTGAAGTCGTGCCAATACCTCCTTCCAATCTCCATATAAATAGGAGAGGTGGGGGGTGAGTAATGCACGTGGAATTAATGAGGTTCATTTAATAATTAACCTTCCTAATTCTAATGGAATAGTTACAGAAATAAAGAGGACTGAAACCATTTAATGGCTAGACATGTTGTTGGACCCGCCACTATCACTTTTCCATCGGATAAAAATAAAATAACATTGTTATTTCATAATTCTCTTAAATGTCCAAAAACTGTATTTTTTTATCGACCAACGGTGGTCTAAGTGAATTCTAATTTAAGGGAATCCCATCACTATGGATTCAATTTTGCTCTCAGATTTTTGATCCGAGCAACGATTCAAAAGATAGAAAACGCTGCCCACACGTTTACTGAACGTACATTAAAAATATTCAATAAATTATTAAACTTCACCCGCGACCTTTGCCGGTCGAGGTTGGGCTCTGCCTAAGGGAAAAACGTCCCAACTAACTCAATGGTAGACTCGTATTTTCAATTTGAGTTAACATTTAGATGCTATAGATTTTAACAATAAAAGAATTGCCACTTAATTATTTTTTTTATGGAAAAAAACTAACTACCATTTTTGGCCAGCGCCGACCAATGTTAGAATCTACCTAAAGAAAGAATACCCTCACAAGCTCAGCGGTGGTCTCATATTTTTAAACCAAGACAACGTTCTTGATTTATAATCTTTTGAAAAATAAAATTACATTATTTAATAATTTTATTTACTGTTATGTCATTTTCAGGTTTTCTCACGGCAGGCATGTGCCGACTAAATTTAAGTCGCGCCTAGGGTAAACCTATTATACTGAGCAAAAATGTGCCCTTAGATTTCTGATCCAGGAACCTTTTTATGAGTTATCCCACTTTTTCAAGAAAACCACTCACACACGCTATTTTTAAACTTAACAATTTTTTACGGATCATTCTGGGCACTCCGGGCCTTGGAATCACGCGTCGTCAGATTTTGCAATCTCGATGTAATTCCATATAATTAAAAAATATTATACAAATATTCTAGGAAATTACATGAAGATACTATTTTTTTAGGTTTTTACACATTATTTCATATCATGCATGTTTGGTAGAACTATTTAATCATGACCTCAAAACAAGGATGTTATGTAACCAGTGAAAAAAATTTGTGAAAATTATTATATAAAAAGAATATAACTCCATCCCAATAAATATTTAATAGTATAATTTCCCAATGACCATTATGAATAATAAATATAGTACTTATGTACAAGGATAAGTGTGAAATATATGAAAATAAAATGAGCACCAAGTTTATATTCACAAAATGGATCATAGAATGTGTCAATAAAAGTTGTTAAATATGATTAATGATTATTTTTATTCTATCCATTACTATCCCGATAAGGTTAATAATGTGGAATGCACTATGAGTTTAATGGATCTTATAACCCTATAAAATGTTTTGGATGATTTGGGTCCAATAATATTGGAAATTCAAAAGATAGACACATTAATAGGAAAATAACATCATACCACCTTTGTTAAATCACTTCTCAAGAATCCATTATCATAGAGATAAAGGAGAATTAGAGGTAAAATTAGGAGTTATATGGTTTGGTAGTGAATTTTATGGAGTTTAAAATTGTTAATTATTTATTTATAAGGGTTAGAACAAGATTAGGTGGGTCATGAAAACTATAATTAAAGATGAACCTTCTGGATGTTGTCCATATCTTACCCTTCTCTATTTATCCTTTGATAAATGGGATGTATATAGACATGAAGAAAGATAGATGGTGGGATAATATGAATAGAGTGATTATAGAGTTTCTATCTAAATGATTTGTATTCTATTAAGTCAAGGATAAATGATATAATTATAAGGGTATAATAAAAATAATTTTCATACAATAATTAAAAGGGAAAAATAACCATGTATTTTATTATAGGACTACCCAGGACTTATAAAAGATATAATTTTATTTCGGTTATTGTCGACCACCAATTTAGGTTATCACACCTCATTGACATTAATGAATACTTATCCCTTGACCAAATCAACATGTTATATATAAGAGAAGTGGGATGAAAGAATGGATTTCTACTAACCATTATACTTTATTGAGATATATGGATTACCTAAATGTTTTAGAGAATCCTTGAACAAGAATTGACTATAGAGTTGAGTTTTAGTACTTCTCATCACCCAAATTATGATGGTATGTTTGAAAGAACCATTAATACTCTATGTTATATTATGATATCATATTTAATTTATTTAAAATGATGTTGTGATACGAACCTTCCTCATGAAAATTTATCATATATAAAAAATATTTATCCTATTATTTAAATGTCATGATACATGTATCTGTATAAGAATATGTTTCATAATCCAACATGTTGAGATGGAGTATGGGAATTGAAGATAATAAAACACGATTTTTCAAAGAGATGATAAAAAGGTTACAATATATAGTTTCATTTGAAATCATTAAAAAATTTAGAGAAAAGGTACACTAAAAATCATTAACAAGACTTAGAGTGTGAGGTTAGAAACAAAGTGTTCATTATATTTCACCATGGAAGGAATTCATGAGGTTTGGGAAGAATTGAAATAATAGTCTTGGATATATCAATTCCTTTGATATTCATAATCACATAAGATCTATATTTTATAAATATTTACTCTCTCCAAAAATATCTCAACTTCATGATGTGTTCAATGTATTCCCCTTGAGGAAGTATAAACATGATCCCTCACATGTAATATTTCTATAAGTGTTACTATTGGAGAATGGTATCTGATATATGGAGAATCTGGTGGTGATTAGGGATTTTAGAGAACATGTTATAAGAAACAAGGAAAATCATATAGTCAAATTATTTTGTTGGAACAAAATGTTTGAAGCAGAAACGTGGGAAGAAATATGTAGTGATGAAATAGAAGTACTCGTTTCTCTATGTGGGTATGAAATGAAAATTTTAGGGCAATTTTTTCTAATGGTGAAGAATATAATAAAACATATATTTATACATTAAATTTCCTTTTAAATGAATATATGAAATATTATATAATTTTTTTATATAAAACTCATGCACTATATTTAATAATTATTTTGGATAATTATAAAATAAATCCTTAATATGATTTTTGGGAATAAAGTCAATCAAGGTCTTGACCATTGGTAATATTATCATTATTTGTTGACTATTAATATTATTATATATTAATTGGTGTAATAAAATCAAATAGATAGAGATAGATGAAGTGATGGACTCAAATGGTTGGATCATACCTTATGTTGATCATTTATCAGAGATTTTGAGATAGCTTCTATCATTGGGATTCTCTTTTGATCATGACCATGATGAGATTCAAAAACAAAAACACTACTGTATCATTATTTATAGAAGTTAATGATTGTAGATATCACCACCAAGACTACATTCACCAAACAACCCAAAGTTAAAACTACCATCACACACCTTACCCTTGCGGAATATGATGATGTAATATGGTGTTATTCATTTATAATATAATAGAATGAAAAATTACACTTCAAAATACTATTATCCACAATATCAATTCTTTCTTATCCGACTTATATATAAAAAATAAAAATAGATAGAGGACGTAAACGATAGAAAGTATTTTTGATACATGGAATCTGACATTTTATTTTTGGAATAAATATATATGTTTAATTTTTAATAAAATGTATTTTTACAATAAATTCATAAATTTAAAATAATGGTTTGTTTAAATATAAATTTTATAAAAATGATAACCATTTATAAATAAATAATAAAATTATTCTATCCAATCATAAGTGCTTTTTCTAAAGAATATAAATTCAATAATGTAATAAAAATAAGATGTTATTGTAACTAATAATTTTATTTTAAAATTTCAAATTCCCATAATAAAAAATATATTTTGAAAAAATAAATTTTACTTTTTAATTAATCATGTAAAAATTAAAAAGTTAAATTTTCAATTTTTTATTTGAAAATCCAATTTTTGGGTAAAAATTAAATATATTTTATACATTATATAGGTAATATGATAACATTGTGGCAAAGAAATGATGTAATAAATTCTATAAAGGGTTGTTCAAAAAAAATATTTATTTCATCATTATAAATTATTTCTATGTGATAGTATTTTTCTAAAATATTTAATGAACCATCAAAAAAATAAATAAAAATTTCGAAATAAAAAATATCATTATTATCCTGAATTATTTCCATATCATCAAAGACATTTTTTAAATAATTTCCTCCCATGTCACATTAAAACACATATAAAAACATTCATTTATAAAAAATAATGGGTTAAACCCTTAGGAGGGATAATTAATTTAAATATATTATATCATTTAGTCAGACATATATGTTTAGAAATTAGTAAATAATCCCCCTCACATTTTCAATAAATACCCCCCCATTCAACCACTCATCTCTAATCCACCTTTTGGATCATATATATACTCTAATTTTCCCTTCGTAAACCTTTCACATGGACTCTCTATTTTCACATGGTTCTCTTCCTATGCTTTGATAAGCATCATCTCAAGGAAAGGGTTATCTCTATCCTCTTTTCCATTAAAGAACCTTGTTTTTAATAATAATATTTATTCTCTATTGGTAATGATGTCATGCGATTATAAACATTTTATTATTTTTCATATGATACCCAAATAATAAGATACATCCTTTCACTTTCATTAATTACATTCATGCACATTTATGTACACCCAATATGCTTCAAAAATAATCCCATCATTTTACAAGAATGTTATTATTCTATGAATAATCATCCTTAGTTTCATTCAATGGTATTCAACTCAATGGAAATATCCATATTCGATTGGGGAATTCAATGTATAAAACCAACATTCCTTATTCATAGTATTTAAATGAAGAGATTCTGGTTACAAAAAATGATCAATTCTAAACACATGAATTTATAATTTATGAAATGTACACCCTAATAGTTCCCTAATTAATTGCATAATGTGTTCACCATATGAGATACCTTGTATAACAGATGATTGGTTAACCTATTCACATTATATTATGATATCATGGAGGTTATCATTGACTAATGATTTTAATGTGAAATTTTATGTTCTTTCCACATTTCAATGATACCATTATTTAATTATGTAATATTGTCATTTATTTTCTCCATGCGTGTATGTATGAATCATACCCATTTATGTAATCATAAAATTCCTCTTCAATCGAATGTATTGTTTAACATCTTGTTGTGATATGTTAATTCATTTAATTTCCATTCTAGATTACCCATATCCTTTTTTCGCAGGTTATCCAATGTATAAATAGGAGTACAATGGAAATAAATACCTCCTTATTAAGTTTAAAATAATTATTTTATATTTTATTTTATGTTAATGGTTTCTATATATAATTAAAAAAACAGTAGTCCTCTAAATTTTTCAGAATTGCATTATATGTATTTTATGTAAAAATTTATTAAATAAAATATATTTTATGTATGTGCTATTATATTTTATATATATCTATTGGTGTTGTTTTTAATTATATATCATTGAATGATTTTGTATTTTATGTATGCTGTCCTGGCCCGGGTTCCACAGAAAGATTCCCTAGACCCAGTTGGCCACATGGGATGAAGCACCTCTCCACATATGCTAGAAGTATCTATCTAGAAGCCAATGCCTTGTGTGTTTTTGTGGGGAATATATTCCCTCATGTTATAGTAGAGTAAAGATAATATAATAACATATGCATAATCAGTTTATAAAGCAGTATAGTAATCAATTTGTCTGGTAGCGAAATATAAACAGAATAAATCATGTAATAAATAAACATCATGAAAACTAGAAATTGTTTCACCTTAAAAAGATGATATAATGTCCTCTAACTACAATATGAAAAGTATTTATAAAAGGAAGAATATAATAAATATTATACATACTTTATAAAATAATTAAAAATTACAAAAACCATCCATGAATCATGAGAAATGGCTCAATTATCTACTACAATTCTCTATTCAAAACAAATCAATCATGTCAGGTGTGTGTGGTTGGATGATTCCCCTTTCCATACCCATAATCATATAATCTTCTTGGGTATTAATTACTTCTCGGATAACATCTATAATATATATCATATAATTCCACCACTAAAGATATATATACAGTCCATCATGTGAATATAAACTACATAGTGTGAATGTATATATAAAAGTATTGATGTACTAATAAAATAACCATACCTGCTTCAGCTTTATTTGGTAATGTTTAAACATGTACCCATTTAATTAATTATATTTTAGTTTATACACAAAAATCATGTTATGGTTTCAATAGTTCCCAAATTGATCATAATAATAATAAAATAAGATCCAAGTTGAATCCAAGGAATCCTTGACATCGGTGGTCAGCGAAATCAAGGAAACAACTCATTGAGTCTGGAAATAGGGTTTCTGAGTGTAATCCATGGGGTATCACCCTAGAAATTACACTGTAAAATGAATATATATGATTCCATAGAGCTCATCCATGGTAATATTCATCTAATAAAGAATTTTCTCAATAGGGTGAATCCATGGAACCATGTTTCTGAATAAATCAAGAATAATCGGAGTATAACCAAGTAATTATATAATCCTGAGAGATACTAAATGGATCATATAACATCAGGAATGGAATCCAATAAATAACAATGACCATGTTCTATGGTGGGTATCTCTATTTAAAATCAGGTCCTTCAATCAGAATGGTAACCATTGAGTGCTCAAGGAATACCATTAAGAATCCAAGGATGCCTCATTTCTTAAAACTCCTCAAAGAACAAAAATATCCATATTCAATTGGAACCTTATATTTATATCATTATTCAATTTAACGTCATTTCATAATCATCCCATTTAATAAGGCATTTGGTTTATACCATTACCTTTCATAAACATGGAAATTTTAATAATAGACATAAAACCATTTATCAATTTAATTTATAAAAATTTAATAGCTTCATTCCAGGCCTCTTATTAACATGATAAGGAATAAAGGAAATTACAATAATAAAATTAAATTTATAATTAAACTAATCCAACTATAATCTATAAATATACTTTCCATTTAGAATTACTAATGGTTCATTAGTTATGGTGTATCACTTTTCATATCAATGGCCTAGTCAAAAGCACAGAAACTGTGTTTCAAATAATCCCAACATAGGTCTCCAAGGATTATGTGAATAACAAAACAATAAAGAGAATATTTCATTGATGTTTCAAACTATAATGGTATCAGTTGACATTATTTGGTTTATGGATTATAATCATGATAATTTAAATCCAGCAATATGAATTAAATAATCAACGCTCAGTAAATCAAATGTTCATAGAACATCAAATATTTATAAAAAATAAGAATCTTAGGAAAAAGTCACATATCACTAAAATTATACTTATAGTATTATAATTCTCCAATATTATCCCTTATATTATTCTTAATCAGATTAAATATTAAAAAATTATCAATGCTCTAAAAATAGGTAATATGATCCAGCATAAAAATATATATTTTATTAGGAAGACAAATAGGGAACTAAGCCTAGGCACGAAAGCACATATCGAGAGGAATCCAAAGAGGTGATCAGCTATTGATTCTGAGTTTGAATATTGAATCAATCATTGAGAATATGGGTATTGAAGGAAAATATTCTTGGGAAGAAATATTTGGGGGGTCCACTAGAATGAAAAACATGATATATGTATGAATTATAAGAAAATAATGTCAAAATATTATTTTCACCAAAAATAAATGAGTCACACAATTGAATGAACCATGAAAGAACAGTGTGTGAACTTCTTCCACTGGAGGGGTGTTTCAAATCTCATGCATATTGTTTTGTAAACCATGTAAAATCTTTTATATATTACTCTGTTATGAACTAAAAAGCATGTGCATGGGCATGAGTCTATGGTCCCGTATTTAGAGACTGTTGTACACCCAATTCTTCTGGCTAGATAGCATCGCATGGCTAGTAGTAACTATTCTAGATGGACCACATGGTTTCTACTAACGATATAGGCCATTGATTTCTCCCACTGATCTGGGTTCTAGGATTCAAACAAGATTTTAAATCCCTCATTTCCCCTATAACCTCTCTCAGAATTTATTTTCGTTCAAAACAAAATAATTATACTGAAAAGAAAGGGTTTCGTACACCATAAGAAAATTCAATTTTTTTATAGTGTCCCCCCTTAAAGGAACACGTCATTGAGTTTCACATCAAAGGGTTGTAGAATGATTTCAAAGAATAAAATGGTTTATTACATACATATTTCAACCTCCCACTACCAGGTCTCATATTATACACAGCTGTGTTACCATATCACCAATAATAAAGATGAAGAATAACATTAGAGGGACATCATTCTCGGATGAACAACCCATATGGGATTATCCCCAACATAAGAATCGACATCTAACTCAACATACTCATGGTCCAAATCTATGAGATGGGTTGATATGGTAACAGAGAAGCTATGAAACGTGGATGACATCATGCATGGATAAGTACCTATGAGTTAATAAGAACTGATAGAATATTAACCCAACACTATAAAAGCTCTTAAATGGACCAAAAAAGTTAGGTGACTACTTCCCTTACATAAGTATCTATCAATGCCCAATTTTGGTGATCCCTAAAGGAAAACATTATCCTGACCAAAATCTTGAGATATATTCTATAACAATAGGCATAATATTTCTGTCTAGAATGGGATGTAGAAATATGATTCCTTATCATCTGCACCTACTTTGATGGCTCCTTCATGATATGATGGCCTAGTTTCACTACCTATCCTACCTCTATCTAGAACATGTGTGAATTTCACTACCTAACTAAAAATGCCTCATAGGAAGCAATTTGAATAATCACCAAATAACTATTGTTATAGGTGAACACACTGAGAGGAATGTGATTCTCCCTAAAACCATCAAAACCATGGACAGATTCAAGGATCATGTCCTCTAATTCATGTATGGTTCGTTTTGATTGTCCACGAGTTTGTGGGTTAAAATCCATTCTTAGAAGAACCTATGTAACTATGGCGTTCAGTAAAACATTTCAAATCCTCGATGTGAAATGAGTTTCCCAATATGAAATGATAGTATTAGGGGAATGATGTTACAATATAATCTCACAAACATATAGACTTCCCATCTCATCAACTGAGAAATTCTCCCTAAAAAAATGATGTTGTCAATTTTCAAATGTCAATCCACGACTACCAAAATTACATCACTACCTTAAAAAGTCCTCAGTAATCCATTGAAAAAATTCTTCTTAACATCTTTCCATTCCCATTTTTGGAATGGTATGGTTTGTAATAAGCTACCAGGACATTGGTTCTCTTCCTTCACCAGTTGACATTTATAACACTTCATGATAAAGCCATATATTTGGAATTACATCTCAGGATACTGATACTAGAAATGAATATCACAATAAATCGCGGAGTTACCTGGATGAACTACCCATAAGGAACCATGAGACTCTCTCATCTATTCCTCTCTCATATTTCAAGGAACCCTAAGAAACTCATGTATACATATGATTTCATCTCTATCAAAAGAACAATCTAAAGGTGGGTCCTCACCATAAATACTCTCTCACAGGACAAGGCCTTCTTTATCTAAGAACATCCCTCTCTTCTCCATATCATGGAGGGACAAGGAAACTTCACTAGCTATATGAAAAAGCCACTAGTGAATCTAATCAAACCACATGTTTGTCTCTAAAAAGAGGGACATAAATATCTATTGAAAAATAGATTCATGTACTACATATACATGATCTTTCTAACGCAGTGCATTAGCTACCTCATTTCACGTTCTAGATATATAGGTTTTCTCAGAGTAAAAATAATAAAGGTATTCAACCCATATTCACTATATATGAACAATTTCATGTTTTTATAATATATATATGATTCCCTTGTTGTCCATATACCCCAAAAATAGATCACCCCTTAGAAAGTTTTTCCATTAGTGCAAGGAATAGATAAAACATTCTAGCTCAATGTCATGCATCAAGTAATTACACTAAAGAGGTATCAATTATAGATAACCATATATAAAAAATCTACCCTTCTACATTATCACTATACCTAACCCAAATATAGATTCATTTTTTAATACTATGTAGCCTCTACTAGGATTCAGAAGAATCATAATTAGTGATGAAGTAAGTATTCCTTTCAGCAACAGAATGACCTTCTCACACTATTCATACCACATTGACATAAAACCCTTCATTGTGACAGTAGTTAAAGGTATATTGAGGCATTATAATTATTTTATAATATTCTTATAATTTCAATCCACCCCCAAGAGACTTCATATATCAATCATGTTCTTGGGATTATCATAGCAAACCACCTCACTCACCTTCATTAGGTCAACAAATACTCCTAATTCTAAGATGATATGATTGAATATGTGGAACTTTTTAATCTATATGTTTCACATAGAAATCATAGAGTATTGATGATTTTATCTTAGGGTATTATAATTGATATCATTATGTTTAACATGGTTGCCCTGAGTATAAGAACACACGAAGATTTCATCCACAAAACCATGAAAATGAATCCAAATATGGATGGAAAACCTAATTCATCAATTCCATAAAAATAAAGGGTGTATTTATAAGATTGATTGTGATGATAAGATTATTCTATAGACCATACCAAATTCTGAATGTTGTTTCTAGTAAATCTAAATGCATGAATTGCACCTCATTATAAGAAAATATAATGTCAATATTTTAGAACACCCTATATCCTTAGAGGTAGTAAAAATAATTACCTATCAGAGGAAATACATAATAGTTCTTAACCATAAGCTTGTTTAACAATAGGTAATCCATGCATAAATTAAGGGTCTCATCTTCCTTCTTGGGGAAATTCATGGGTTAACCTGAGGTCAAAGTGTTGGGTAATATAAATCCATTATATTATAAATTGTAAAACTAAATCATGAGATCCTATAGCTTAGAATGTGTCATCATGTATGGAGGAATTGATACTAGAGATTCACCTTGAATGATCTCGAAATTAAATTATATTCCTCTATGAGGAGGTATAACGGAAAATTAGTTGGTGAAAATATCCCTAAAATAATTTAATTTAGGTGGGAAGTCACCATGAAGTAAACCCTACCCCCTAGAAAAAGTCTACTAATCTTGCCAGTGATTGCTCCTAGCCCACAATGCTCTAGTCCAACTCTACATGCCTAGACCTCCCACTCACCAATTTAATGATAACTTTTGCACTCTAGTGATGTCAAAGATACCTTGTGGTGATTGGAGTCCACATCAGCATGATAATGAACCAACCAATACATCCTGAGAATAACAAAATATCTTTTCATCTCAAGGATGAAAAGTTCCTTTAAGGAAGGACAACTTCTTACCTCTACGGGCCAGTCCTTTCATTCATGTATTCCCTCAAAATTCATACCCAATGGTGATTATAGTGTCATCATACCACAAATGTAATTAATATTTTGCTCGAGACATTCCATAGTCAATAACTAGATAATGGAATGAGAGAAACATGTATCATATAATGTTGATACTGTAGTAGTGGATTCTAGGACAATTACTCAAATAGTAGATGGTCCCACACTATAATTGTCAATTATGGACTATAAAGAATTAAATGGGCCTAACTTGTATCTCTATTCTATAGGTAGAATATCCTAAGCATGTTTTCCTAGCTGGAACTAATAACTAGAATTCTGGCTACCATGAGTAGAAACTCCTCCTTATACTATATTTCTAGTGATACTCCAACACCATGTCTAATGTGGAATAACTAATCCTTATCTAATGGTTTAACTGGTTCAGATCCTCTTCCACTTGATCTAGTAGAAAGGTTTGGCATAATTTTAAAATATGAACCATACATCCACATGCATGGCATACAATCATGTCCATATCTGACTAAGGCTTCACATTCCTCTATCGTCAACACTAATAGCATATAATAGAGCTTCTAGTGTAGATACTCTGGAATCCAAAACTGTTACAAGAAAAATTATAACTATACTTCATCCTTATAGAATAACTACTACCTTGTGTCAATATTGAACCTCTATTCCCATTACTAGTGACTTTTCTAAAGTTTTTCTCAGAGATAACATCCTAATTTAATATCTCAGTAAAGGCAGAGATGAGAAATACATTCACATGTGGGTGCATAGAATACTTAATCCCCTCCTCAAAATGTTCCACTGATGATATCTCATCACTGACTATAAGTATAGAAAAGCATTCCAACCCAGTGAAACACATTAAATATTCCATGATGGAAATAGCACCCTACTATAGGTTTGTGATATATATAGCTCAATCATAACACATCATATGAAGGATAAAGTAATCTTATGTGTTAGTTTTGATTTCTACCCAGACCATACCCAAATGATGACAATCTTATGTTCTCAAAACTGAATAGAACTTGGTGGAATCACACAACATGTAGGTAGGAATTGTGATCCTCCACTTTAGTGGTGTCACCCATTTCTCAATTATGGATTTGATATCCACCATCCATGAATTAATAGCATGACGAAAACTATCCCACAAAAATATAAGATGATTCTACAATTTGAACTCATGAGTTTGATCAGTTATCATAGGTGTAGGTCATATAGAAAACACATGGAACACATTAGGCATAGGAAACCCTCTCAATGCTAAGCATTAGTTCCTAGTTTTGAAATAGAAGACAGTGTCACACATGTCACTCATGGTCGTAATATTGGAGGCATATGGGCCACCATCTATTGAGAATTATCATCTCCACCTTCTTGGAATACGACTTGAGGACATCGTGGTGGAATTGCTCTGCAAATTTCTTGTACACTTCAACGAATAAAATTATATGGTGATAGAATCACCATCGAAAATAGATCATATAGAAATGTTTTCACTACAAAAGGTATTCTACCCCAAAACTACCTGCTTATAATTTTAGGGTATTAATAAGTGTTTGAGTTAAATATCTTTTGTTATACTATATGGAAGGGTCTATTACATTTTAAGTAGTAAATCACTCTTTAAATTACATTTTCCCTCTGTATTGACTATAAACTATTCCATTTATTATTCAAAATTTACATTTTTAGTTAGTATGTTCTTATATACATATAAAAGGGTTAGATTAAAGGGATCATCATTCCCATCTAATAAATATACATACACATTATAACTAAAATATATAACAAGTTATTTACAACCATATACATTATAATCAGTAGTAGAATGTAATGGGTAAAACATGTGATTGCTAGACTCATTGAATTAATCACTCCAAGTCAGAATGGTTGATGAACCATACATTTAATGCAGATAATCATGTGATCCCAACTAAAACGTGGCTCATGTAACCAATGGTACATTATTCCTAACTATTTAAAATAATTTTTTATTATTCCACTATCAACCACTATTGTAAAAAGCTATTTAGATTGGGGTTGACATTTTAAACAACCAATTATCATCCTTAAAAAATATTTTAGTAGCACATGAATTTATATAAAAACCATGGCTCACTCAACAATCACTTGAAAAATATGCTCTGGAATAAATTAAATGCGCTAATATGGAATGGAAAAGGCATTGAATGTGAGTTATAAGTGACTATAATGATGTATATAAAAATTATAATTTACATACCATGATATGATAAATAACCATAAATCATATTAAATACACCAATCCATGTTCATCATTTAATATTGAATTTCAATCTACTGTAATAATTGAAAAATAGAATCCTGATTTTCAATTTTAAGGAAACATAGTATTTTCCATGAACATGGGTTAACTACGTTCAAAAATGGGTTATAAAAAAAGATTCAACCATGTTTTTATTATCATATATAAATTCCCAAACCATAAAACAATATAATATAATAACTACTCTGATAATACATTGGGATGTCCTAACATGTGTACCACTCAATGGGTCCTCGAACCTGGTTAGCCTCATGGACTCAAACATGCCTCCCCATAGGTCATAGGATGAATATTAGCAACATGTTTCTTGGGTATTTCTATGGGGATATTATTCCCTCAAGTATTATTAGAGAATATAAAATTTAAAATTATGTGGATAAATAATATTTTAATATGTAATGTAATCAATATGATTCGAATTATAAGATAACCATATTCAATCATTTAATAAATATGACACCCTCAATTGGAAACTCTATCATATAAAAATGTTGATTTAATTTCATGTCTCTGAAAAAGGAAATGAATGTATACATTGTACAAGGAAATAAATATAATACCTTTTATACAATAAAATCCAAAATCAAAATACTATCTACGAATCTTGAGCTTCGTCTTGGTCATCTGCTACCAAGCTACATACTAAAGAATGTAATCATGTCAGGTAACCAAGAATGGATTATTACACATGATTATACCAGTGATCATATAATTTTCTGAGGTACCAAGGAAGGATGGGATATATTCCATGATATATCATAGTAATCCACCACCGACAGAATCAATAAAATAAAGTCTTTGAGTATAAACTTTATAGTTTATGATGATGTATAAATACACGTGACATGATTATTTGAAGAAGCTGTAGCCATTATTAAGATAATGAAAGCTCAAACAGACCTAAAATAAATCTTATGAATATGTATCATAGAGAAAATTCATGATGACACATCACCGTATGTGAAAGCATGGGGTCATGACGGAACGCTTCACGAGTCTGACAGTGCTCCATGACTGCTCAAGGGTTGACACTATGTTTCAAAAGTCTAATGTAGCTACAACCTTTTGTGAACCACCATTCCATGTAGCAAACCACATCTCATCATCACAAAACCCTAGATGAATAAATACCTAGCTCAATATGCCTTAAGGTGAGGGCTAACTGAATCTTCAACATCTATGTTTCTCCTATTTCATGAAGCCCCCTGAGCAATTTATAGAAAATTAAAATGAATCAACCATTGTATCAAAGAATCACAAAACTATTTTTCCATTGATTCTAAATACATAAATCTAGTGTGGGGAGGACTTTTAAGAAATCATATTCCCTTAAAATAAGGGGAAGTACCTTAGGGGTATTTGAGGATTTTTAGAGCATTAACCTTCACAAATATCTCCTCCTCCTAATACTGTCTTCATCCTATGTAGGGTTACCCATGTTTTGTGAATCGTATTCCTTTATGAATCCCCTTAGCACCTTTATACACACGAGCTTCATGGAGAACCTCTTTGTGAGTCCCTATTCTTCATGAATCTCCTCTCTTTATCCTCACCATGTTTTCTCCCTTCTGATAATATCTCTTCGTGATGGTTGGGTACCCAAACCCCCTTACCCATATTGGATTGGTTTAGTTGCAATTAATGTCACCATATAACTTATGTCATCCATTAGTGTGGACCACTCCACTTCATGTGACTCCCATGATTCCCATTTATATTTTTATTATCATCAATGGTACTCTAATCCACCATGATTCTCAAACTAGGGACTCTACCATGGACCTCATGACTAAACAATACCCCCACACAATTACACATTGACATTGCTAAACCATTCCCCTTTTAGAGGTGCATGGTCTGTTGTTATATAAGCCCAAGGGGTGAGGAGTGAGTTCACATGTCCATGATCCATGATGTAAATATTTCTAGAACCAATGGGCTCTATACATGATTTTAATCAGTAGTATCATTTCATGCTATGGACTCAAGATTCCCCATGTGTGACCCTCATAGGATATAACCGTGGGATAACCACACTCCCTCGGTATGTTTCAACACACAATCCACAAAAATCAATGATCCATATATATCTCACATAGAAAGAGATAATCCACACCAGAAATGATATCCCCCTCAAATGGAATGACATCCTCATCAGGAACAATTCAAGAAAAATAACCACACAATCACTCACTGATGCTTCAATTGTTACATGAGTTTCATGTCTAATGCTTCCTCTTTTTTCTCACCCTAGGAATGAATCACATGGGATTAGAGGTTAGTATCATCCAAAACCCCTATATAATCACCAATCATATGAGCCTCCGCTTTATGTGTGAACACCAATCATACTCATGCTCCAAAAATAGCTTCTATACATAAATTCCAACCATATCGTGCCCCCAATGGGTTTTTCCTATGTGTAAGCCCCTACAATTTTCTCCACATCCATGGGAGTCCCCCTCAGGTGTAAGACCCCACTCCCGTTCATCAAACTATGTTGGATTTTACACCCAGTAAATTGGGATATTTAGAACATTATTTGTGGTCCAAACCCAACAATCCATCAAATCCATCCATTCCATCAAACACATAATCCAAATCCATCCTGATTTTTACCAATGCCACCACATCCCAGAGAGATAATTCTACCCATATGGGATACTTTGAAGTGTATGTACCAAACCATCCAAACAAGTGCAACCATATTTTTATGGGATTATTCTATGATTAATCCCCAACCATGTCCCTCAAAATTGGAATCCTCATAGGTGTTACCTGCAAATTATAAAATGATATTTTTTTCATCCCTGTATTCTAATATCAGTATATTGGAATCCCCTCTAAGGTTTAATACCAACCAAATTTAAATCTTTGTCCCCCCATCCAAGGGGTTCACCTACCTGATCCACCTTTATGGGTGTTCTGATCAACCATCATGGTGGGACATCATCCATTTGTGGGATACACCTCCCTAGATCTGCCTCTATGTGAAATGTTGATCCACACATTTGTAAAACTTATAGCATCTGCCTCATAGGTATTCAATTCTCTAATCCACCTCCATAGGGTATTTAGAATAGTCAGATCCTGTCTTCGGAATATGTTAATATCATGAACCATATCATGATGCTACCATATGATAACATGGGACGCCTGAGGTGAAATAAATGTATTATATGTTACTATGGTGTTAGTTACCTAATTATAAATATGGTATTACTAGAGTAAAATCCTTATATTATATTGTAGTGGCATTAAGAAACTCATGATTGACACGATATTATTTGGGTTTCATGTCATGGACACACTCATACAGGTTACCAATCATCTTAGTGTCCAAACATGCCTGCTATTATGAACATGGATACTCTCCTGAACAATGGTTTATAACCATTCATAAAACCCTAGAATATAAATATAGAATAATTATAATTAATAGGTGTATACAAAGAGATGGGACTAGGAATGAGTTTCATGGACATGACATAATATATGAGGGATAACCAGACTTGACATTGAGTTTCAAGGAAAAATATGTGTGTGATGAAACTGAAATCGCATCATCCTATTTCGATTAAGGAGAAGGAAAATCCATGAATAATGATGAATGTCGGCTTCATTTAAAAATAGGGATTGAGGGGAAACAATGAGCATTAGTGGACAATAGAACGTTCAGTGGTTCACCCCATAGAAAGTAATAGAAATAGAATATGGGAAGCCAATTTGAAACTATTCATCTAAATGTGGGGAATAATAGTGATAAATACATTAACAGAATATCGTGTTATAAGAACTAGCTATCTAGAGCCTAAAAACATAGAAAACATTGGGCCTGGTGTGGAACTCACCCAAAATTAGGGATGTTTGACAAGGAGATTTCTGGTCTGTGACATTATCACCATGGATTTATCTCTCTAGTCAAGGAATATTTGTCAAAGCTTGTTCACTGGGAATTTTATTCCTAGTATCCATAATGATATATAAATAATCATTCTTTGTTGGACCCATGATACCATAAACCCAAAACATAATGCCATATGATAGAGGGGAAAGAGAAATGTTGATGCAGTAATCCTGAATGATGAATCCACTTCCATTATGTCGACTACGTCTTTATCTACGATTGTCCCATGACCCATCTCACAACCATAGAACATTTTGAGTTGGGAGATTGAAAATATCGTATAATGTTATAAGAAGGAGGAAGTCATTCCAATGAGGGAAATGGATTTCCTATACCTAGATTCCTTTACACCTCATTGACACAGCCACCCCCAATGGCCACATTATGATCTGCTACTCCCAAATCCAATGGTGTTCTACATTGGGAGCCTCATTCCATAGTTATTCCATGGCTCATTTCCCTATTCCGAGGAGTTAGTGGATATCAGAGTCATCCATGAAATGACCACCGCCCATGATTTTCCATGGAGGGCTCCCACCAGACCATTATGGAGAAAGAAACAACCATTCATATAGGATAAAGAACAAGTAGATACTTCACCTGATATTATAGTCATGATCTAAAAGGCCTGACATCAACGTTAGGTGGAATTTCATGAAGATGATCGACAAGGGGAATCGTCTTCTACATCACTTGTGGCTCCTATCACCCCAAACACACACCTCTATATCCTTCCAACTATAGTCCAAAGACTCTTCAATGATAGATTTGAATTGATCCCTCAATAGCTCCATTATGAGGATGGGTTGACTCTTTCAACAAATGCAATCTCCAACAACTGTTGAGATATGGTCCGTGATGATGACATCTGGTATAGTGGTTCTCTCTGTATGATCTCCAACAAGATTTCATGCCCTCTATGGTGTCACAAAAAGCAAGGAGGTCCTCTATGTATTCCCATAAATGGAAAATGTGTAGGGCCTCCATAATTCATCAATATCTACTGTGGAGTCCCTCTCAATAAATATGATTCCTGGTAAAGAGGTCCTATCCATATCATAACCCAACAGCGTGAAGGTCCTCCTTTTATTGTTCCATGTTCATGCCGAGGCCCTCCCCACTCGAACCCCATTCATTATAGAGGTCCTCCTCCTGAAATTACCACCCACAATGGAGTTCCTAACATCTCTCTTGATGATAAATATGGAGTTCCTCCCAATGATTCATCGAGCCGCAGCGGAGGTCCTCCATGCATATCCAAAAACCTGTACAGAGGCCCTCTAAATACTCATACTTCTAAATTTGGAGGACATGACCATGTCTAGTTCAATTAATGTGAGGGACTCTATCGCACCTTTAACCACCAAGGTTGATGTCCTACCCATTTGGACAAACAAACTAGAGGTCCTCCCCATGTTCTCAATGACCAATGTGGATATCCTCCGTGATAAGTTAGATGCGAGAGCAGTGGTCCCTCCACTTTAACGAAAACCAGTATAGAGGCCCTAAACATATCCCATTCAATAAATGTGGAGGTCCTCCCCACACCATTAACCCCCCCCAGAATGGAGGTCATATCCATGTTGAAGAGCCTCCATTCCCAAAAGAACCATCCTGGGTTAGGGAGGTAAACCTCCACCCAAAACTCCAGGAAAAACAATGAGATTGTCTATCATAATAACATACCAGATTAAGAAATCGAATGAGATTTGATGATGGGTCCTTCCCCCATTCATCTGAATTGGAGTCTGGGATAAGATCCCTAATGTGATATTCTTCATTTCAAAAGATTAGAATCACATGATTATATAATACCTTAACAAGTAAATTCATGTGGATGAAGATTTATCTCCCTTGCATTGTTTTGTACAATAGTCTTCTCTGTCATCGATGACATCATTATCTACATAAACTCATGATCATGAGGAGTTATTGTAGTTTATGATAGATATTGAGTTTCTATTTTACCCAAATATGATTATCACTTATCTCAAACATGGGTATGTGTTGAATAGACAGTCTTATAGGTATGTGGTGATGTCGTCGACACACCCCTTAGAGACAACCCAGAGTGAAACAATCAGTCAGCTCATATTGTGGATTCTTCATCAGCCAGTCCACTATAACAATAATCCACATCAGTGATGTTACATTTTTATTGACCATCACTGATAAATTATTGGTAAATGTAGGAGGTAGGCTCAACTTATAAACAAGGAATCATTGTAACACCATAAGATTTCATAGTACGTTATTTCTTTAAAGTAACTCAATAACTTGCACTACACGCAACACCGGGTTCGAGCGCCCCACAAGATTACCAAACTAGCCGTTCAAAAGAAGTTATGAATAGTATTAACTTAATATTGAACTATATATAATCATTATAATTTTAGAACCCATATTATCAGTTTCTTAGACATAATGTAAGAACAAATTCCTTTTTTTCAGATAAAAGAAGATTTTTTTTTCAAAAAATGCACTTTTACCGCCTTTTAATGGTGAACCCTTTTTAAATCCAATATTTGAAACTTTTATATATTCTATATGACAAAATAAACTTCTTCTTTAGAATCAGGACATAATAATTTAGTTTCAATAAATTTTTTGGTGTTTTTTTGATAACTTTCATATTTGGGTGAATAGTGAAGAATACTACATTTTAACTAAAAACAAATTTTTTAATAAAAATAATATATAGTGTTAAATAATAAATTTTAATGGTTCGTACGTATAAATAGATTATAATTTTACCATTTAATCCAATTCTGGTCATTTTAAGTAATTTCACTTTGAGATTGGACATAAACAAGTGTGAATCTTTTGATAGATATTGTTTCATAAAAATATGCCTTTAGTTTTGACAACAGGAATTAATTTTAAATTAATAAATGAAACTTCTATGTTTTGAATTTGGTAAAATAGACTTCATTTTTGAATTCATAATATCAAAATTGTCTTAGGATGAATATTTGATATTTTTCTGAAAACATTCAATTTTTGATGAATAATGAAAAACACTTAGTTATTGTTTAAAACCAACTTTTTATTTAAATAATTATTTATTTTATTTAAATATATTTTATGTAAAAATAGATACATAATACCTATATATGTTCAATTTAATTCATTAGAGTCATTTTTTAATAATATCAGATATATAAAATTTTATTGAACTTTTCACCGTTACCCACCTCCTAGGAGAATTTACAAATTCGCATAAAACTTATTTTTACCTCTTCTGTGAATGAAATTTCAAAAATATGAGAGACATGGTTGATATCAGTTTAAAAAATGTGGTTCAATAAGATAAAAATAATTTTTGGTGAATAGTAACTTTTTACTTTTATTTACCACGGTTAAAAGTAAATAGGGTAATTATAGGTAAAAATGATATTATTATTACCCTCAAAGATATCCTAATTCTATTGGATAAGTATAATTAGACCGAAAAAAACATTAGTAATAAAATATGAACCTCTTTGGTCCACTTGTATTAGATTAGGACCCTTATTATTATTTTATTTAAAGAAGAGTTAAAAGTGTTAAAATCAATGTTTAATAACTAAAACATTTTTAATAAAGGGTTATACATAAGATAATTTAGATTATAAATATTCATTATAAAGATATGATAATTTACTAAATAATGGTATTTTGTTTATAATTTTTAGACATTAAATAATTTAATTTATTTGTGACACAATGGTGATGAAGTAATTACCTTATTCATGAAACATTAAAATAATTGATATTTTAAATACCCAAATAAATGTAATTTTAGACTTTTAATGAATTGAACTAATTTTACAGGTTAATATGACATTTTAGGGTTGATTAAATGAATTTTTTTCGAAGTAATAATTCTTTTATTAATTTAGTAAAAAAAAAAATACCAAATTGTGTCAAAATTGACATAAAAGAGTTTTTAAAACAAATATTATATTATTAATTGATATTCTATTCCTAAAAATCTAAGGTTTGGCCAAAAAACTTATATAATGATAGGTTAATCATTAATGAACCACTTTTGGTTCTCTTGGAAGTATATAGTATGTTTATTAACCATATAATATAAAAATACAAAGAGACATGGTAAATGTCAAACTATTTAACTGAGAGTTAAATCTAAAAGATAAAGTTAATATAGTGACCAAAACCTATCTAAAACCTATAGTTTGAGTGTTTTTCGACCCCTCCACACCTTGGGTTTAAATAATACATTTTGGAGCCATTATAAATCTAAAATAATTTAATTATAAAATAATATTTCTAGCTTTTCCTAAGGTGCCACTCACCCCTCTTATAAAAGGGCACTCCTCCTTCTCTCTAATTCAGACCTTAAAAGCCATTTGGATCAACCAAACTATAAAAAAACACCTTTAAACTATCCTCCCTTCATCCTATATGCCATACTTTTGTCAGAAAGCCAACTTAAAGAGCCCTTTTGATCAAATCAAAAGGAAGAACCTGAAGAAGAGGTAATAATTTCACCACCCTTTTTCAAGTTCTTTTCTTCATCCACTTCCTTTATCTTAGTTATTTCCATTCTAAAATAATAACTCCAGTATCTTCTATATACTTTGATATTTTATAAATATGTAACATCCATATTTATTATTCTATCCATCCTTTGAATGACATGTCACCATACGTGCGTACGTATGGATTGCCGTCTCCACGTCGTGGTGTAATTGTTATTCAAAACATTATTATTTGGAGGGGTATAATAATGATGTGTAATTCATGTAAATAATAAATATAACATGATAATGTTTCTGTATATATGATATAACATCCAATTATATATTATTTTAATATTAAAAGAATGATATTGTCACTCGTGTGTACGTACACATTACCGTCTCCACGAACACGATGAGATTCATTTCCCATCATATCCATTAAAGACAAATTTTCATTAGATGATTAAATTTTTTTTATAAAGGCTTGATATAATTCTAGATATGGATAAGATACATCCCATACATAAAAAAGATGACTCAAAAAACAAATAATATAAAGGAAAATGAATCCGTTAACACCCGAAACGATGATAATACTAAAATATTATTAACAAATAAATGTTAAAAGATCATATATGATATAATATTAATGTATATTATTCTTGTATAATTTAATAAAAAATTATTTCACCATTATATAGGAGGTTAACCTACCCTCGACCAAGGAAAAGTAAATGGTTAGGGTTTATTTCACAATATCTTCATTATCCGAGGTTGTTTATACGTAATTATCTAATAGGACCACTTTATCATCCACATCCATGTTTCTTAAAAATGTATTTCAAAACACTATTACTATTTTATATACTATGGGTTAAAGTCATATATACCCTTGTTTGACTTTTTATAAGATGTTTATAAAGGAATATTTCCGTCATTTTCCAAACAAGGTCCTTTTATCCTTTTGAACAAAATTAAGGTAAGAATGTCTTTTTTAACTTATACGGTGGATGCAGCTACTTTCTGCCATTATAAAATTGTCAAAGCTTACCTTACAAGCTTATAAGAATATTTTCAAAGTAAATTTTTTATTTTATAATTATGTGGATTTTAAATGATTTCAAAAAGATATATTTCTCTCAAATAGTTTTTATTTCATCTATGTCAACATCCTTTGATGGATTTTAAGCTTATTTGAAGTTGATTTATTATGATACAAAACTTCCATATTGTATTGAAGGTTTTGTGATATTTTTTAATGTGTATGTGTTATTTTTATACCATTCATGGTTTATGGATAAATTATTGACATTTCGTAGGCTAGTTTTAATACAAATGTTTATGTTATGTTTAAACCTGTTCATATGAGAAATGCATTGGACTTAGTAAATGACAGGTGGAGCCTGCTATAGATCCTAGATGCATCGGTAGGTCTCATGTGACAAAATAGTGTCTTTGCACAAAGACTTGACAAAATATTATTTGTAGTCTTGGAACAAGGCCTTGACTATGTGGTTATGATAGTCTGGCATTATGCATTCCATCATTATGAATGTGGTTATTGATATTGCATGTGATTATTCGACTAATAAAATATCCATGTGAATAAGTAAATGGAATTATTTCATTTTATATTTACCATATGTTGCTGATGTTCAAGTTTAAAAGGATTTTGTTTTAGTTATACATTGCTTTAAATGTTTATGCTTATTTATGAAAGGTTCTGCTATATTGTTATCCTTAATGAAAATATGAGCTCACCCCTTTCTATATTTTATTTTTACCCGGATGTGAAGAAGTATTTTATGAATGACCTATAGGGATAGTCTGAGGGGATATGAGTGTGGACTATGGAGACTATTTTGTTGTAGTTTTTCACTTTATGATATAATGTAAGACTTATGTATGTTTCTAGTGTTTCCAAGGCTACTAAACTAATCAGTCATTCAAGACTTGACCTTTTGTGATCATGCCAATATTATGTAATAATGCACCGACTCTGTGTAACTGGGGTTGGGGAGTTACAATTGGTATCAGAGGAAGTTTAGTATAATCCTTGGAAACTAGATTTAAATAAACTCTGATTAGAGCACTTTTCCCTAAGATGGACTTTGAGGATTAGTGTAGAATAACTTCCGAGAATTTTGGTATTGTAGAGATTTTGTGAATTTTCCATGAAAATGCATCCCTGTCTGGAAACGTGCAGGTTGTGGCGGCTCAGGCACAGATGTACCTAGGGGTAAAACCCGAAAACGCCGCTTTGTGCTAGACTCGAACTGGAACTGGTGCACAACAACGGGCCTTGCTGCACTCTTGGTTACGACACTCCCATTAGATATGCTTATGATAATTATCATTTTCTTTAAAAACCATTATGAAGGGTTTATGAGTATATACTTCTCAAAGAAAACATTTTTATGATTATGGATTATATCCATAAATTGTTCGATCTATGTTAGGTATTTTACATGTTTGTAATTATTCATTTCAATTCATAAACTGACCTAGTGTATTCCATTGTATAGAAATGGCACCCAGTATAAGGAATGCGAACTCCATAAATATGTATGATCCACAGAGTAAGAAGGATCATATCTTTCATGGTATTAAGCCAAAATTTTGAAGGGAAATTGTCTCCCATGTATTCTCAACATATGAAGAAATACTATCATGTGGTAATAAGATAAGTAAATAATTCTCTGAGTCCAATGGCTTTGAAGGGAAGCAAGAGAAGAAAAGGATGGAAGAGAGAAAAATGGATAAAGGGAAGAGGGAAAAGAAGAATTTTTCCATATGTGATAACTATGGGAAGAAACACCCTGGAACTTGCCTGAAGGGAATGAGAGTTTTTTATAAGTGTTGAGAAAAAGGACACCATGTACGTGACTACAAGGTTAAGAAAAAGTTTTCAAATGTACAATGCTTAATCTGTAAGGAGTTGGTACACTACGTGAACCAATGTCCAAATCATCAAAGTATGCCTCAAATGATACTATTGGATAATAATCAAGTTATGATACTACCACAGATGAGGATGAATGATTAGAGTTCTTATGTGTTATTAAAGAATTATGCCATTTGAGTGTTGTATCAACGATGTACTGGTTATAATAATTATGGAGTATATAAGGATTGTACTACAGTACTATTTCATTAAGGACTTGAGATTGTGTGGAACCAAGAAAAGTGACTCAATAACAGGTTAAATTTTTGGAGAATATATTGTTGAGAGAAAGATAAACCATAATATGGTTCTAATACTGAGGTAGTGATTTTGGAATAATACATGATCGATTTGGATAAATTATGTTGGATATTCTTGACTACCTTGAAATTGATTAATGATTTAAATATTCCATCATTGTTTGAGTTTACAAAATTTTTTGATGGAAGGAGTATATCCAGTATCCTATAATGAATAAGGGAGCATGAATGTAATCAAAAAATTTTAATGGTAATTCAGGATGTTGCAGTGTTTTAAAAGAATACATGATGAAGGTGTTCACATGTTATTATGTGGAAAAAGGGATCTTCATTGTGTTTAACTTCCCTAGAAATTTTGGACTGTGATTTTGGAAAAAAGTATTTTGGATAAGTCTAGTTTGAGATTATTTTTGGATTTCCATAAAATGGACAACCCGGAGGTTGGGCGGCAACCCGTCACGACCGGCGAGGCCGTGAGACTTGAACCTGCAACCGAAGGGCGACATGGGTGTATCACCAACCACTGACCCACGTGATGTCCTTGATTGAATAATGTAGTTTTTTTAAAGGTTCTGGTAGATGAATTATATATTCATTTTTTTGGAACCCCATACTAATCAGATAAATATAATATTTTTTTAAGATCTATTATCTTTTAGAGTGAAAGATGAGTTTGTGGTAGAAATTAGTTAAAGGATGGAACTCTACTTGTCGATTATATATATACATTTTTTTATTCTCTTATTCTATGAAGAAATTAATTCTTAAACATTAGGTAAGGGATCTTGAAACTAAAAATGTGTTATCCTAATACCATATGTTTTGTGGAACTGATGATATTTTAAATCATCATAGATTGATGGCTTTGAGGCCCTAAATTCTACAATTGATTGTGACTGATGACCTCAATCACTCCCTATAAATATTTACGTTTTTCCTCCAATTTCGTGTCTCTAATTTCCACCAATGTTTTCCTAATCGAGATCAAAATTTGGTGGTTACTTTTTCATTCCCCTTTTACCTCTTATTGAGACTAAATTTTACTAACCCAATTTCCAATATGGGTTTTCCCACAAAGGTATTTTCTATTTTCAACCTTTTATTTTCAAAGAACAATTTCAAATTGCGAGGACGCAATTTATTTTAAGAGGGAATAATGTAACACCCCAAGATTTCATAGTACGTTATTTCTTCAAAGTAATTCAATAACTTGAACTACCCGCAACACCGGGTTCGAGCGCACCACAAGATTACCAAACTAGCTTTTCAAAAGCGGTTATGAATAGTATTAAATGAATATTTAACTATATATAATACTTATAATTTTAGAATCCATATTATGAGTTTCTTAGACATAATGTAAGATCAAATTCATTTTTTAGATAAAAGAAGTATTTTTTTCAACAAATGCACTTTTACCGCATTTTAATGGTGATCCCTTTTTAAATCCAATATTTGAAACATTTATATATTCTATTTGAAAAAATAAACTTCTTCTTTAAAATTGGGACATAAGAATTTATTTTCAATAAATATTTGGTGTTTTTCTAATAACTTTCATATTTGGGTGAATAGTGAAAAATACTACATTTTAACTAAATTAAAAAAAAATAATTTATAGTGTTAAATTATAAATTCTAATGGTTTGGATGTATAAATAGATTATAGTTTTACCATTTAGTCCAATGCTGGTCATTGTGAGTAATTTCACTTGGATATTGGATATAAACAAGTGTCAATATTTTGATAGATATTGTTTCTTAAAAATACGCCTTTAGTTTTGACAACATGAATTAATTTTAAATTAATAAATGAAACCTATATGTTTTGAATTTGGTAAAAAGAGACTTCATCTTTGAATTCAGAATATCAAAATTGTCTTAGGGTGATTTTTTTTATATTTTTCCGAAAACTTTCAATTTTTGATGAATAGTGAAAAACACTCAGTTATTGTTTAAAACCAACTTTTTATTTAAATAATTATTTATTTTATTTAAATTTATTTTAGGTCAAAATAGATACATAATACCTATATATGTTCATTTTAATTCATTGGAGTCATTTTTTAATAATATTAGATATATAAAATTTTATTGAACTTTTCACCGTCTTTTACCGACCTCCTAGGAGAATTTGCAAATTCGCATAAAATTTAATTTTACCACTTTTGTGATTGGAATTACCAAAATACGAGAGAAAAAATTGATATCAGTAAGAAAAATGTGCTTCAATAAGATAAAAATAATTTTTGGTGAATAGAAACTTTTTACTTTTATTTGCCACGATTAAAAGTAAATAGGGTAATTATGGGAAAAAATGATATTATTATTACACTAAAACATATCTTAATTGAATTGTATAAGTATTATTAGACCAAAAAAACCTTAGGAATAAAATTTGAACCTCTTTGATCTACATGGATTAGATTAGGACACTTATTATTATTTGATTTAAAGAAGAGTTAAAAGAGTTAAAATCAATGTTTAATAACTAAAACATATTTAATATAGGATTATACATAAGTTAAATTAGATTATAAATATTAATTAGAAATATAAAAAATATTTCCTAAATAATGGTATTTTATTTATAATTTTCAGACATTAAATAATTTAATTTATTTATGACACAATGGTGATGAAGTAATTACCTTATTAATGAAATATTAAAATAATTGATATTTTAAATACTGAAATAAATGTAATTTGAGACTTTTAATGAATTACCCTAATTTTATAGGTTAATAATACATGTTAGAGTTGATTAAATGAATTTTTTCTAAGTAAAAATGCTGTTATAAATTTATCAAAAACAATATATTAAATAGTGTCAAAATTGAGATAAAAGAGTTTTTAAAACAAATATTATATTATTAATTGATATTCTATTCCTAAAAATCTAGGGTTCAGTAAAAAGACTTATATAATGATAGTTGTATAATTAATGAACCACTTGGGGTTATTTTTGATGTATATAGTAAGTTTATTAACCATATAATATAAAAATACAAAGAGACATGGTAAATGTCAAACTATTTAACTAGGAGTTAAATCTAAAAGATAAAGTTAATATAGTGAACCAAACCTATATAAAAACTATTGTTTGAGTTTTTTTCGACTCATAACCACCTTAGACTTTAAATAATCAATTTTGGGGCCATTAAAAACCAAAAATAATTTTATTATAAAATAATATTTCTAGCTTTTCCTAAGGTGCCCCTCACCCCTCATATAAAAGGGCACTCCCCCTTCTCTCTAATTCACACCTTAAAATCCATTTGAATCGGACAAAATCTTCCCAAATACACTCTCAACTATACTACCTTCATCCTAGAGGCCCTAATTTGGTCAGAATGACAACTTAAAGAGTCATTTTGATCAAATCAAAAGGAAGAACCCGAATAAGGGGTAATAATTTCACCACCCTCTTTCAAGTTCTTTTCTTCTTCCACTTTATTTATATTTTTTATTTCCATTCTAAAATAATAACTCTAGTATCTTATATATACTGTGATGTTATTATAAATATGGTATAACCATATTCATTATTCTATCCATCCTTTGAATGACATGTCACCATACGTGCGTACGTACAGATTACCGTCTCCACGTCGTGGTGTAATTGTTATTCAATAAATTATTTTTGGATGGGTATAATAATGATAAGTAATTCATTTAAATAATAAATATAACATGATAATGATTCTGTATATATTCTATAACATCCAATTATATATTATTTTAATATCAAAATAATGATATTGTCGCTCGTGCGTACGTACGGATTACTATCTCCACGAACGCGATGAGATTAGTTCCCCATCGTATCCATTCAAGACTAATTTTCATAAGATGATTAAAAATAATTTTTAAAGACTTTATATAATTCTGTATATGAATAAGATACATCCCATCCATAACAAATATGACTCACATAACAAAGAATATAAAGGAAAACGAATCTATTAACACCCGAAACGACGATAATACAAAGATATTATTAACAAAACAATGTTAAAAGATCATATATGATATCATATTAATGTATATGATTCTTTTATAATTTAATAACAATTATCTCACCATTATAAAATTTTTTAACCTACCCTCAACCAATGAAAAGTACAAGGCATGGGTTTATTTCACAATCTCTTCATTACCTGAGGTTGTTTATAGGTAATTATCTACTAGGACCTCTTTATCATCCACATCCATGTTTCTTAAAAATGTATTTCAAAACATTCTTAATATTTTATATACTATGGGTTAAATTCATTTATACCCTTGTTTGACTTTTTATAAGATTTTTATAAAGGAATATTTCCATCGTTTTCCAAACAAAGTCCTTTTATCCTTTTCGACAAAATTAAGGTAAGAATGTATTTATTTTAAATTATACGCCGGGTGCAGATATTTTCCTCCATTATAAAATCATTGAAGCTTACCTTAAAATCTTATAATAATATTTTCAAATTAAATGTTTTATTTTATAATTATGTGGCTTTTAAATGATTTTAAAAAGAGATATTTCTCTCAAATAGTTTTGATTTAATCTATGTCAACATCCATTGATGGATTTTAAGCTTATTTGAAGTTGATTTATTATGATACAAAACTTCTATATTGTATTGAAGATTTTGTGATATTTTTGACTGTGGATGTGTTATTTTTATACCATTAATAGTTTATGGATAAAGTATTGATATTTCGTATGCTATTTTTAATACAAATGTTTATGTTATGTTTAAACCTATTCATATGAGAAATGCATTGGACTTATTAAGTGACAGGTGGAGCCTGCTATAGCTCCTCGATTCATCGGTAGGTATCATGTGACAAACTCGTGTCTTGGCATAAAACCTTGACAAAATCTTATTTGTAGTCTTGGCATAAGGCCTTGACTATGTGGTTATGATAGTCTCGCATTATGCATTCCATCATTATGAATGTGGTTATTGATATTGCATGTGATTATTTGACTAATTGAATATCCATGTGAATAAGTAAATGGAATTATTTCATTTTATTTTTTCCATATTATGATTACGTTCAAGTTTAAAAGGCTTTTGTTTTAGTTATACATTTACTTAAATGTTTATGCTTATTTATGAAAGTTTCCACAATATTGTTATCCTTACTGAGCATCTGAGCTCACCCCTTTCTATATTTTATTTTTCCCTGGATGTGAAGAAGTATTTAATGACTGACCTATAAGGATAGTCTGAGGGGATATGAGTCTGGACTATAGAGACTATGTTGTTTTAGTTTTTCACTTTATGATCTAATGTAAGACTTATGTATTTATCTAGTGTTTCCAAGGCTACTAGACTAATCGGTCTTTCGAGACTTTATATTTTGTGATCATGCCAATGTTATGTAATAATGCACCGAATCTGGGTAACTGGGGTTGGGGCGTTACTATCATGTGGGACACTCTTGCTATTGATCAACCATCAGGGGTGTTCCAACCAAATGTGGTACATAAATTCAACATCCCAATGTTTATCAACCAAAACTTTTTCACTTGCATTCACCAAAAAATTTTGGTGCTATGTTTTTTCCCATAAGACTTCCAGTTGGACTATATAAGGAGTATTGGACTCTTTGAGGACATTAACCAACAATTTCAAATGGTTTAGTTGGTAGTAATCCATGTGGCTCAGCATCCTGCATCACTCGACTACCACCACACCCATAAATAGAGATACATCCATATTTTTAATGTGATCTCCCAAATCATTGAAGTAGAATCCCCTAATGTGGATGTTTGTGGCTGGGGAAGGTACACTACTCTTCACATTAGTTCAATATGGAGACATCCTAGACAACCAGGTGATTTTGAGGACATTTCTACAGGTATTTTCTTGGTAAAATTTTCAGATTTTAGATTTCATAAGGATGGGGACACCAGTGTGGGATCCACCAAATAGAACCATTTTACTAGGGTTGTGTAGTAAATAGTGGGTCATCATACATGTGTTCTCACCTATCTAAAATGGAATCTACAATTCCTTGGAGATCCCCTACAACATATCCTTCCAGAAAAAATATGAAAAAGGAAAAAGAAAAAATTGGAATTTCTATGTCCTCAGATCCTCCAGATGTCGCGTAGAAGTTGAAAGATTATCTCCCAATTTCCACCTTGAAATATTAGATTTCATTTAATAAGTGGATCATCAATGATATATTTTCTTATTAGCAGTCAAATTATGGAGCTCCCCAATAAGAAAATGTTCCCCATCCACCAGGGTAGTATGTGATTCCACAATACCTTCTTAACATTTTCCACCAATCAAGCCTTGTGATACTATGCATCCTAACATTGTAGAGACTATTGTTTATGGAATATGACCATGGTAATCATCTAAAAATATTATCTAATAGCATGAAAATATCCCTTTAGACTTAGATTGGGTCATTCCACATGCCTCTCTATAGGTAACCACATAAGTCATTGGGCCTTCCTAAAATTTTGATGATTCGATCAATGTACTTGTTGTTATGGATTCTAAAAAATATAGGAATACCTTCTAGGATGATATAGAAGCTCTCATTTCAAGGATCAATTCCCTAGAAACACAATAGGAGGAAATCCCACCTGATTGAATGTTGTGTTTGGAATGGGTGGACACCAAGCGAGAACCCCAATATTTTGGGAATCCATCCATCAACCCCATCACAGGATGTGTGATGTAACGACCCACACTGATATAATTAAAATTCTTATGTTTTTTTAATTAAAATTAATAATATTTAATATGGTTATTGAAAACCCATACACTTAATATTCATTTTTATATCAAATTGGATTTAAAAGACTGTTTTTTATAATTAAATGTGACAATATTTCCATTCAATAGTAATCATATTATTCGTATAAATATATGTCACTAACAAATCCAATTAGCATAAAAAAGGATGTGATGGCCTCAACCATTAGCATCATACCCTATGAATCCCATTTATTGATGCCACTAAGGTGGATAATAGTTTTCATATTTTTCATTGACCATTCCCCAGAAGATATCCAGAAATGTAAGCATGATACAAAACATGTATTGGATAAGTTCAAGAACATCAGGATCACATCCCAACCTTGTTTTTTGAACCACCCCATCAATGTCCCACCATCATGAACCTTACTCTTAGGGTATTTAATGGTGTAATAAATTGATATGTATCACGACTCGAACAATATGGATATATAAATATAAATATATATATATACATATTATTTTATATATATTAATTAATATATCTTTATCGTATTATTGTTACATTATTAATTATTTTTATTTTTATTCACAAAAACATAAATAGTATTTATAGTTAATATTAATATTCAATTAAGTAATATATTTTGATGAATTAATTTATTTTTGAAATATATAATATTTTATGAAAATATAATAATTAAATAATTTTTATCACATATAAATGATCATATATTTTTTATGAGGTCCAATGTAAGTATTATTAGTGTTCTAAATGGTAATTTAAAAAAAAATCATTTTCAATAAATGTGAGTTATTATTTTCAGAGTGAAAATAATCACATTTCAAAAATTAATTATATTAAATTATTATTAGTTTTTGAATCATAACATTGATATTATCCAATGGTGATTTTTTCAAAATTTTGAGAGACTATTGATTATTTGGGTAAAAATTAATTATCGTATAAATATACATTGTGTTTTATGATATGATGATGACCCAAATGTGATTTAATAATTACTATAAATTGGATCCAAAACAAATCAAAATTTTCCCTTTAAAATAATTTAGTTTCAATTATATTTTATTTATTTTGTAAATCCATTATGAATCCTCCAAAACCTATAATATATTTCTAAGGTTTAAAATAATGTTATTATGAGTATGACTCACCTCCACATATGAAATGGATTTATTTTATTAGTTTTGGACACTAATAATATAAAATAATGAAAACCACCTCTGTATAGTATAAACCATGGTCAAAACCACGATATGGTTTGTGGTTTCGAATATTTTATTTTGTAAAGTAAAAAAATATAAATAATAAACAAATATCCCTCTTTTCCTATATACGCCCACACAATATCCCATTTCTCTTCACTCAGACTCCTCATATAACATCCGTAATCCTACCTCTACTTTTTTGAGTCCTCCCATGGCACCCCATTTTCTCATGAAACCACTCATATGTTGTTAGAGTCATGTACTCATGTAAGGGTTCATCACCTTCCTCTAATCATTTCAATTCAAGAACTTTCTATGAAATTAGTCTTTATAATTTTAATTGGTTATATTTTAATTCCATGATTATTATTCACACACTATGAAATTGATTTTATTTTAATTAGAGAACATTTATACTCTGTCATTTTTACCCTTAACTACTCCATTACTGTGCCAATATTTAGTAAGGGATCTTCCAATATCCATTTTTTATAAATCACTTATGTTTTTGTTTTGTCTCTAAATTCCATATTACTTATGTTGGGATAGGTTCATATATATTATAATTAAGTTTAAATTTATAATTATAGATTCATTTCACTTTCATTAATCCTTCTATGATCCTTTATGTACACCTGTTATTATGTTGAAATCCTCTCCTCTCATTTCAAGTCAATCTATTATTTTATGTTATACATCTTAAATTTCACTTGATTATGTTGGAATTTGTTCTTACACATTCCCCTTAGTTCTCATTTAATTTAAAAATTCTGATATCCCCATTCACTCTCATTAATCCCCCCCATGATCATTAATGTACACCTGTTACCATGAAGAAATTTTGTAAGGGATCTCTCTCTTCCGATTCTCATTCAAGAACTTCTTTTATGTCTCTTAAGTTTCATTTTATATTGTGGAATTATGTTCTTACATATTATATTTATTTACCATTTGATGTATAAATTATGCGATCCCCATTCCCTTTTATTAAACCTACGATTATCCCTTTCGTACAACCGTTACAATGACCAAATTTCTTAAAGATTTATTTCTCTATTGAAGTGTATTCATTACCTTGTTCCTTTTATTTGAAAATTTCTAATGTTGGAATCTACATGTACATGACCCTATTACTGCCCATTTTATTTCTATGTGATGAGAGATCCCTTTCATTCTGATCAACCAATATTTATGAATCTTTAATTGATGCTATTATGCTATAGAAATTTCACTATGATCATCCATGCCAAAACAATTATGTGGTGAATGTGATACCCATTTCCAATAAAGGGTGTTCACATTTGTGAACATAAACTTTTTGATAGTGTAATTAGACATATGTATTACACACTATTAAATCATGGAATAAATGATGATTATTAATGAATCATGGTTTTATGACTTATGTGGCACACATTGGCACGATAATGAATTGAATATGACTGGTGCACCCATATTGTGCTCCAATGCAATGGGTAATTATTAGTATCATTAAACTACATGGTGGGACAGTGTGTGAACTGGTTATATTATGGGAAATTTTCCACCATGATGTCTTGGCATGATTATCCTTGACCAATGTTAATGATTCAATATTTTATGTTGTTTCCACATTTCAAATGTTATGATTATAAAGTTATATCATGTCTAATTTTCATGTTTATTAATCCTACTCTTTCTATTCCCCCTTGATATCCATATTTAGTTACATGTATTTTTGATCTTCTTCATTCTCCATGTTTCCCCTCTTACTAGGCTTTATATCACACCCCTATCTTGATTTTATCCAAAGGATGACTTGTTCAGTTTTAAAAATCCATGGAATTTTTGTATCATGTTAAGGATGTTTTCAATAATTTTTCTGTTTCCCATGTTCAATATGATATGTTATCTACCTAATTCACAAATTCAATAGACTTATTAATATTTTAGGTTTTATTATGTGTAATTTTATGTAATAAATAATGTATTGATGTGTAATAATGTGCAAGGTAGTTATAAATCGTATTAGATTAAAAATTTAGATATTTTTTGTATTATTATATGATAACTCTAGAGAAAACCTTAGCGATAAGACTAAGTATAAGAAAACATCACTAAAATTTACGAGGTATGAAGTATGTTATTTTTCATGAAATTACAATACAATCTAGAAAATACAAGTTGACATGGTTCTTGAACATATGTATCTAGGAGTAAAAACTTTGAAAATGTGTCTAAAGCTAATGTCGGGGTAACCTAGTATGCAACTTTGTGCATTACTATGCACCTAGATTGGAACTATGAAGATATATGATTTGGAAAATTAAAAACCTCAAAAAAAGAATTGATAAGGGAACAAAAATACTCATAAGAATATATTTCTATAATTAAATCATGGATAAAATATATAGAATCATAAGAAATCATATGTTTAAGAGATAAATGTAATTAATAATTTATCCATTTAATGTCAATGGATTCCCATTTATGATTTTATTTGTTTTGAATACTCATCCCCAAGCCTATATTGGATAATGTAGAACCTGAATAAAAAACATGAAAGGTATGGTAAACATTTATAGTTATTCTCATTCCTTAATCTCATGAATGGTTAATATAAATATTCAAACACCATAACAATGAATGGTTATAGAGATGTTTTTGCAAATAAAAATTGGGGAAATTGTTGCCTCCTCTGTATATAGCTCCCCCAATGTCAAAATTTATTAGCTGAAAGTCCCAATGAACCTTTTCATTCTGCCTTTGGTATACATTGATGCAATTATGGGCATGTATTAGAATTCCCTATATATATAAAAAATATTAATTTTCAAAGAAAAGGAAATCACTCTCAATATCTCGAATCGTCCTCTGATTATGTAAAAGATAATGGAGGAGGGTGAATCTAATTTATGACTACATCTCAAGGTTGGATATTATTTCCCCTTGAGAAATCTTATCTATCTCCAATGATTGATTCTATGGAATGAATAATATTTTAAGGCATGCCTATAATGAGGGAATACGATGATGTGTTTCCCAAGTCATTTATTGGTCTTTGTCTTAGAAGAGTGGTTGAATTTTTAATTGTTATTATATATGTGGCATTACCATTATCCCAGACACTGTATACAATAGTTGTTATGGAACATGAGAACATAATGAAGAAACTACATGATAATCTAGAAAAAGGGTCTATACAACCATGTGCATCACCATGGAGAGCACCGATATTATTAATCAATAAAATGGATTGATTAATGCACATTTTCATTGATTATTGTTATAAAAACAAGATCGTGATAAATACAAAGTATCCTTTACCTCAGAGTGATGAATTCTCCAATTAAATATATGGATTACAATACTTATCCAAGGTGTATTTTTAGTCAGGATAATACCAAGGAATATTAAATAAGGAGGATACCCCCAATAACACTTTTCATACAATGAATGGGAACTAAGAGTTCATAGTGATTCATTTTGGGATCACTAATTTTCCAATAATCATCTTGGACATGATGAATAGTTTCATTAGAGATTAAATCAATAAATTTATTGTAGTATTTATTAATAATATTATAATAGAATCTAAATTCATGGAGGAGCAGGAGGAGAATCTTTTAACTATGCTAAAGATACTAAAAGGGGGAATCTTTACTCCATGTACATAAAATGTGTTTTTTAGATGATGGAAGTCTCATTCTTGGGGTATATCGTCAAAAGTATGGGGATATCTGTTAACCATTAAATGCGAGAAGAAATTAAAGGATGTTCAATGATAACATCAATAATAGATATCAATATTTTTCCAAGGATAACTGGGTATTATCATCTATTTGTGAAAATTTTTCACAATTTTTAAACCCGCATACCAGGATAACTCAGATGGGATTGAATATTGTCTAGATGAAAGAATTTGAGGAAAGAATAAAGGATCTCAAAAAGTGGATTATCATTGCACTAGTGCTCAATCTACAGATAAGTGGGGTACTCTTTTTTGATATATAGAGATGATTAAAATAATTTCATATGTTGTGCGGTGATGAAAAATGATAATTTGGTATCCTACACCTCAAGGATGTTTTAATATCTTGATCAAAACTATCTGATGTATGATCTGAAGTAGGCAGTTGTGATATTCTCATTTGAAAATTGTAAGGAATTATCAATAGGGGATAAATTTTTGAGTTATATACGGATCCTCAGAGCCTAAAATATATATTAAAATTGAAATATCATATTATGCACCATCAAATATGGTTATATCTTATCAAGGATTACAACTAGTCAATCCAAAACCACCATGGTAAGGAAAATAAGGTGGTGGATGATCTGAGATGAAAGGATCCATTAATTCTACCATGACTAAGAATTTAGAGGTATCTAATATTATTGTATTTAGAAAGGATAGAAATGGGAATAATAAAGGATAGAACATAATAAATCCTTTCACAAATGACTTCTCAACCATCCCTTTTTGAGAGGTTAAAATATGATCATTGGTATGATGTGGGAATTCAATAGAAAGTGGAAACTATAAAAATGGTGAAATCTTCATTGTTAAATTTAAATAATGACAGATTTTAGTTATTTGGGTCCAAACTTTGTGTACCAACAGATACTAAGATAATGAATGAGATGTTGGATGCGGCCTATAGCTCAACCGTATCTATCTTCCTAAGAAGCACAATAATGTATTTTGATCTTTGAGAAAACTATTGGTGGGACAATATAAAGAATGAGATCGTGGAGTATACATCAAGACATATTTTATGCACACAAGTGAAAGTTTAAATGATAAAATAAAAAAGGATAATATAACCATTATCCATACCTACATGGAAATGGGAGAGCATCACCATGGACATTGTCACTAAAATTCTCATGGAATACTGGTGAAATAACACTATATGGGTTTTCATCAATCATCATACAAATAAATCTCACTTTATTTCTATTTGAGAGGATTTATCACTACATAAAATTTCTTAGATATAAATTAGAGAAGTGGTAAGGCTGTATTGAAAACCAGTATCAGTTATATCTGAACAAGATTCAAAGATTAATATCTATGTTCTAGAAAATTACCCAACTTGTTATAAACATATATCTACACATTAGTATGACCAATCATTCTAAAAATATTTTCCAATTTTAGCGGACTATTCAGACACTACAATACATGTGAAGATCATGCTCAATTGACATTGAAGGTGGGTGGGATCAACATCTTCCTCTATTTGAGTTCTCTTACAAAAGTAGTTCCCACTCAAGTATCCAAATGGATCATAAAGAAACTCTTTATGGGAATATGTTAGTAACAACTTCATACTATGATGAATTTGGGTAAATAAAACAACAAGTTCATGAAATTTTTGGGGAAATGGTGGAAAATGGTATGACCACTCAGCAAAACATCATTGTAGATGAGAGTCAAAAATATATCTACAATGACAGTCATTGATGATGACAAGATTTTTATGTTGGAGGTCTGTTATTCCACCTCATATCTATTTGGAAGAAAGTAATGATAATTTAGAATAAGGGAATTATTTTTCCAAGATTCATCATCCCCTTCGTGAACATTGATTGTATTAGATAAGTGACCTATCAAATGGAACTTTGTTCGATCCTATCTCTTATACATGATGTATTCCATGTATCCCTCATTATAGAGTACATATAATCCCCTTCACATGTACATAATACATGATATTTATCAATGGAGAGTGATCTATCCTATAAAGAGCAGTAGTTAATGATCTTTGATCATGGAGAAAAAGTTCAACAAAATAAGACTAACCACATTGTCAAAGTTCAATGGGGAAACAAGAAGTTTGAAGAAAAAACTAGGGAACTAGAGGAGGTGATCAAAAAATATTCCCTTATCTATTTTAGTGTGGGAAATGAATATTTAGAGGAAGAAATTTCTTGGGGGGAATATTTTAATGACCCAAATTGTTATAAATAATATTCAACATCTTATTTTCATTAAATTTACTTTTATGTAATATGGTTATAGAAAACACAAGATCTTATTTTGTTTCATTGTATCCAATTTTATTAAAAGACATTAAATTATCATTTTTATGGATAATATATCTATTGGATAGCGATCACATGATTTGTATAATTATTGGTCTTTAACAAATCCAAATGACATGGACAATGGAAGTGATGGCCTATACCAGTAGGATCATAACCTATGGAACCCATTTATAATTGGTTTTTAGGGAGATAAATTTGTTGGTATTTTCCCTTGATCAATCCCAAAATGAGATCCAATCATTTAAGAATGAGCACAACCATTATTGGAGAAGATCAAGATAATCAAGATCATTAAAGAAACCATATTCTCCAAACCACCCCATTAAGGTCCCACTATTGTGCACCTTAATCTTTGGGAATTTCCTAATGCATTAAAGGTATATGTACGATGACCCTAGAAATATTAATATTTATGTTATGTTGTATATAATAATGACTAAATTTTCATCACATTATCATTACATTATAACAAATTATTATTTGGATTCAATAAAACACAAATAATAATTTTGGATAATATTGAAATTCAATTAAGAAATCAACATTAATGAATTAATAGATTTTTTAAATAAATATTATTTTAATAAAATATTATTTTTAAACAATTTTTATCAAAGATAAATGATCATATAACTTTTATGAATTCAAATGTAATTTTTACAAGGGATCAAAAACTATTGTTGTCAAAAACCATTCATTTTCAATAAATGTTACTAATTATATTTAAATTGAGAATTATAATAATTTAAAAATTATTTGGTAAAATGAGAATTATTTTTGGAATGATAACATCTAATTCATCTGAGGGTGAATTTTTCTAAATATTCTAAGAATGTCCATTTTTCAAGAAGAAATTTAATATCATATAAATATACTTCATGTTTTATGACATTGTAAAGACCCAAAAGTGATGTAATAATTACTATAAATTAGATTCACAACTAAATAAATGTTTTACCTTTAAAATAATTTAATATTGAGATTATTTTATTCATTTTGTAAATCCATTGTGAATCCACCAAAAAATATAATATATTTTATGGTTTTATTATAAATTTATTAGGGTTACAACTCGCCTCTGTATAAGAAAGTGAATTATTTAATTACATTCGTACCTAGGATAAATAAAAAAAATAAAATCCAATGAAATTTTGAAAAAATAATTAGAATAAACCATAGGATGGTTTTTGGTTTTGATTATTTTATTTTGTAGATTCAAAAAACAAAATAATAATGGAATCCCCCTCTTTTACTATATAAATGAACACAAGATATAATTTATCTTCACTAAAACTCCTTGGAGAATATCTATACATTTCACTCCATTCCCTATAGTACTCCCATGGTTCCCCCTAAGCACTCAAGAATCCCCTCCCAGTCTTTTAGATTCACACACTCATGTAATGGATTTTCACCTTCATCTCCTCATTTCAATTCAAGAAACGTCATTGAAAGTATAATTTATAATTTAAATTTGTTAAATTTTAATTCATTTTTCATTATTACCTTACATTCCTTTGGATTTTATTTTAAGTTTATACCATTTATAATCTCTCATTTACACCCTCACCAGTGATGTTATTACGCCAAACTTTAGTAAGGGATCTCCCAATATTCTCTTTTGGTCATGAACTTTTTTTTTATGTATCTAAAATTCCTTTTACATATATAGGGATATGTCATTAAATATACACCTTACATTAAATTTTTTAATTAGATATTCCTTTAACTCTCATTAATCCTTGAATGAAATATCTTGTACAACTCTTAGTATGCTGTAATTTCATAAGGGATTTCTCTTTTCTCATTTCCATTCCGGAACTTATTTTATGTTATGTCGCATAAATTACATTTTCATATATTTTAATATATTCATCCATTTTTACCTTACTATAAATTTAAGTTATATATGTTTATATCACATTCCACTATAATTAATCCTCTTATGATCCTTAATGTACAACCATTACAATGCTGATATTTCCTAAGGGATGTACCTATTTTTGTTTCCATAGAAGAATATATTTTATTTCTCTTAAATTCAATTTTCATATGTTGGAATATACTCTTACATATTCCCCTTACATATAAATTTAATGTATATATGATAACATACCCTTTCCCTCTCATTAATCCTCCTATTATCCTTTATCTACACCCATTACCAATCCAAAATCTCATAAGGATTATTTTATCTATTCAATTTTCATCATTACCTTATGCCTTCTATTTAATTATTTTTTATATTGTCATATGATTTTACATCTTACTATTACTTTTTATTTTATGTCTAGGTGATGAGATACATATTTCCCTATCATTAACCCATTTTTATGAATCATTAATTGATGTCGTTATGCTACTGAAATTCCACCATGATCTTCCAGGACAAAACAACTGTGTGGTGACTCTCATACCCAATTACATTCAAAGGATATACCATTTATGCAAAAAAAAAATTTATTAGGAAATTTTGTATATGTATTCCACACTTCTAAATCATGGAATAAATTATTATGATGAATGAATCCATGTTTTTTGATCTATATGGAAAACATAACCAAGATAATGAAATGAATATGATATGTGCTCCTAGAAAACTCTCCAATGTATAGTGTAATGTTTAGTATCATAATACGTCATGTTTAGTCATAGAGTGAACATGATTCCTTTATGGTATTTTTTGCACTATGATGCCTTGGTAGGTTTGACCCTGTCTTATGGTTTTGATTCAGTGTTTTGTGTAGCTCCCATATTTACAATATTATTATTATCATTCTATATAATGTCTCATGGTAATGTTTTTTTTATTCCTACTCTTTTTTATTTGCATTTAAATGCTTATTTTGTAACATGTATTATTCTCTTCATGTTTTTCCCTTTTTATTCCTCTGTAATGTATTATAGCTCACCCCATTTTTAATTTGTTTCCATAGGTTATCTCATGATGTTTTAAAGGGCCTTGGAATTTTATAAGAAAGTTAATTAATTTTTCAGAATTTTTGTTGTTTTCCAAGTTCAAGATGTTATACTGTCCAAATAATTGAAAAGACACTAGACTTATCTATATTATAGGTAGTATTTTGTGTAATATTTTTTAATATATAAAGTAGTAATGTGTGATATGGAGAAGTTTTTTTATAGGTGATCTATTGTAGCATCTAGACCAATTAATCTCAAGGTAGGTGTCCACTTTGGATACCCTAGAGTATCTAGAATTAGACAATCTCTGATGTGTTGTTCATAAATTGGAATGGCCTACAATTTTATGGTACATATTGTTTCCCATTAGTTCCATCACAAGCTTGGAAGACCTCCATTGGTTATTTCATTACTAGTTAAGCTCCACTACATGATGGAAAAGTATTGTTGGCCTCTTCATGTGAATGTATCAACCAAATGAATGCGTCCTTAAATTCATTTCTAGATAGAATGGACTTAATTACTTTTTACCATATTGTTGACTCAATGGGAGTAGTTAATGATGTGTGTAGGAAACATCATGACTAAACTAGTTCCCATAATCATCAATCATAATTTCCTAGGAGGATTATTGAAATTCTATGAAAAGGATCAACACTTATAAGAATCCTTAAAACAAACCAATAAAGGGTATCCATTGCCTCTTCCAACTCCTACAATAATATCCACTAAATCATATGCTTTAATGGTAGTATAGGTAGGATCCCTAGATCTAGTAGATCTATTTAAAGTAGAACCTCACCATGTGCAGACTTTCCGATGATAGAAGACTCATTATGTTCTTCGTCACAAAGATCAGAATTGACATGAACCTCCTCATCCAGCACCACAACCTCGATTGGAAACTTTTTCTCCAACCCCTCATCAAGTTCTGTCCCCTTGTCTTGGAAATTCTCATATATATCCCCTACTAGGAAGGAGAAACAAGTCATTCTCCTTTAAGGATGCCAAGGATCACTATTATTTCCATAGATCCATGGAATAATAAATTATGATACTTCTCGATAATAGGAAACCCAATGAGGAAGGGCTCACTAATCACCATGACCACTTCCCTTACCATAGAATCCTTAAGAATACCATTATGTAATTATATGTGTTCTAGGAATGGATATAAGACAAAGTGGACAAAGGAGTCATCAGGTTTCGTGAAGTCTCACATATGAGTAACATATCTTCACTGATCCCTATAGTTATAGTGAGAGTTTTGGTGAATGGAAACATGTTTCTAATTGTGGGACTTGGTAGTATGAGGTCTGGTTGGATCACTGGGCGGTTTATCACACTCATGGTGTCATCTGTGCTTGTAAAAACTAGCTCAATCATCATAAAGTCAGTGATCCTTCTTTGGATACCACATCTTCATCCACCTCATAACTTGGTAGGTAATGAATTATTAGGAGTGGATGGATCAATGGAATTTATAGTCCCTGCTGGTGTCAAATTTGTCTCAAACCATTAGTGACATCATGCTTCTTGGAATTAGTATCACACCCAAGGTTTTACTAGAACATAAAGACCCAACTAGCGATGACTAGGTCTGTTCCATTATGAATATTTTAAAACTTTTTGATCCTCCGTTGGTCCCTGATGAAGATAAATATAAGTCAAACACTAAAAATTTCCCTAGCTGATTCCATCAAAGAATGATTCTAGGACATTTGAATTTATAGAATTCTAATTCTAGTGTTTAATTCTTTGTCGTCAATACCAGCATAACTAGATAGAAGGTATTTTTTAGAGATCATAATGAATAGTTATTCTTGTACACTCTATCCAAATAATTATCATAGCTGACTATGCTAATATATCTGGAAGAATAGTCATGAATGTATCATGGTTTTCCAAAACCATCTATGTCTAGGTCTCATTTATCCAATAGTCATCTAGTGGTGGTTTTTAGTAGTTTATCTGATGACCAGTAGGATGATTCCTACACCATCCAAAATCTAGTGGTTTAGATAGCAGTTCTTGTCATGCTTCTTTCCATTGAAAAACCTCTTATAGGATGAAATTTTCATTTAACACAGAAGTACAACATTATTAAGTAACTCTCTATAATTCATGCCAATTTCTCAATCCATTAATCCCTTCATCTATAAAAAAAGATGACCATGGCCCTTTATGAAATCATTGAAAATCATTCTCCAGTTCGAAACTGAGGTATAGGCCATAGATAAATTCTATGCTGAGGGTGTTGTGAAAGGATAATATTGATCCATAATCACTTTACCTATAGAATATGATGGATCCATCATGTAGGGAAACTATGTACATTGTATATCACTAGTTAGATCAATGACATGGATTTCCATCATTTTATTATTGGTAAAGGTTCTAGGATCAATCTCATCTTGATCTGGACATTCAGTAGACTAGGACAACATGATGTTGATTTGAGTCCCTCTGACTTGAAGATTTAAGGTTATTATAGGATCGAGCATATACCATGTGGAATGATCGGTTTGAAGACCAAATTATGCAGTGGGTATAAAAACCAAAATACATGGTTGTCTCACAGGACACCATATACAATGCATTGATGGGTATGATCTAGCTCCCTATGCATGTAGAAGTTCCCTCTTTATATCACCAATGCCTCAAGTACACCCCCAATGGTCGAGTATAGATATTGTAGGGTGATGTGTCTTCCTTCGAATCTTTAGAATAAAACATTATAGATTATTCATATCACAATTTATTTTTCTAAAAGGTTAATAACAATTAATTTGAGAACACCACCATCACCGGTATCCCATGGATAGATTGGATGACATGTTTGTCCTCATGATTCACCAGTTGGATGCCACGATGCTAGAATTGGGGAATTTCATTTTCATATCTAGGATAAATGAGCATGAATACATTAATGAGTGTAAAAATATCACCTTTTCTGTAACGCCCCGACCCCAGCTACCCAGAGTCGGTGCATTACTTCGTAACATTGGCATGATCACAAAAGATCAAGTCTCGAAAGAGGGATTAGTTTAGTAGCCTTGGAAACACTAGATACATTCATAAATGTTACATTACAACATAAGGTGAAAAACTACAATAACAAAGTCTCCATAGTCCACACTCATATCCTCTTCTGACTATCCCTGCAGGTCATTCATAAAATACTTCTTCACATCCTGGAAAATATTAAAACATTGAAAGGGGTGAGCTCAGATGCTCAGTAAGGATAAGAATATTGCGGAAGCTTTCATAAATAAACATAAACATTTAAGGCAATTTATAACTAAAAAAAAGCCTTTTAAACTTGAACATCAACATAATATGGAAAAAGTAAAATGAGATAATGCCATTTACTTCTTCATATGGATATTCTACTGGTCGAATAATCACATGCAATATCAATAACCACTTTCATAATGATAGAATGCATAATGCCAGACTATCATAACCACGTAGCCAAGGCCTTGTGCCAAGAACAAAAATAAGATTTTGTCAAGGCCTCTTGTCAAGACACTAGTTTGTCTCATGAGACCTGCCGATGCATCGAGGAGCTATAGCAGGCTCCACCCGTCACTTATTAATTCCAATGCATTCCTCATATGAACAGGTTTAAACATATCATAAACCATAACATAATTGTATCACATAAAACATGCATAAAGGAAACATAAGATTCCCACACTTCAATCACAAGATATCAATACAACACATTGATGTAATAAAAACACTTTCAAAACCATTTTCAATACCAAAATTAAAGAAAATTAAAACTTTGTATTTATTTTTCATTTTAAAAAGTTATGGCTTGTAAAGGAATCCGAAACTCAAATAATGGTCACGGCGGCAGAGAAGTCATTGTCGCCGCATACGTAGGACAAAAACATTCCCTTTTGTCATTTAGTAAAATGCTTTGTATAAAAAAGATTCCTTTTGAATAAACGTAAAAGTCAAAGGTGTTTATACACCGTATAAATGAAAGTTGTTTATAAAATCAAATATGCCTCAATAAAAGGAGATTGAGACGAAGTCCTTACAAAGATAATTTTTAAATAAAATATATCTATTATCTGTATTCACTATATGTACACATAAAGAATGTATAAATACAAGATATTACATAATAATATCATGACATAATTTGAAAGTAGGATATTAACCCAAAGAATGGAAATTGGGTAAATAAATTCCCTTACCCCGTGTCCGACTTGACTCGACTGCTCTTTAACCTCCTGAATAATAAACTAGAGTTAATATCTACCTTCTTAAGAAACTTTTTCTAGTTCATTATTACTTTTATATCACTTATTACCATGTCATGAACATTATGTAATTATTTAAGTTAATAACGGTCGTTTTGTCGATCTTTGGTACTTGAGTCAAAAATATATTTCTTATAATTACAAGTTGTTAATGTGTCGAAATATCCATTATGTCCAGAATTATGTTCACGATGTAGATATCATATATATCATATATATCCAGTATATACATTCATTTATAATATTACATAACATTTAGAGGTAAGAAATGAAATGCACCGTTCATGGAGACGGTAAGCCGTACGTACGCATGAACGCTACTTTCATTTCTATTTCATATTTAATGGAATGAAATCATAATTATATAAAGGTATAATATAATTCCAGTATAATATAGTGTATAATACCATTTAATCCATCCTTTATACATCCCACATATGGTATTAACGATTTAAATCACTTTGAGGGGGCGATAGTCCGCACTTCCTAAAATGAAAATATCGCGTTTACCCATAATGGAAACCATAAAGGTATGCCATAAATGAAAAATACAAAATTATAAGGAAAAAAAAAAACATAATATATATCATATATAAAAATAGTTTCATCATAATGGCCACCATTAGAGGTGTTATATGAGTGTTGAACAATCATCGTTTCGTGAGGCAAAAATTCGCCATCCACAGAAACAGTATGTTCTTTAACCATTAGATGTAGGTGTGTGTAAGTGTAAACCAAATAATTATCATAAAAACATCATATTATATTGTAGATACTGGTGTTGTTACAAAAGAAAGTAATAAAAAGAGTTTAAGGGGTTGGAGAAGCTAAATAAAACAAAACAACATTAGAGAAGACATTACCTAAAAATCGGGTAACTCTTTTTGATTTGAGCAAAAGGCTTCCTTGGGAAGAGTTCTGCCCAAATTGAGGCTTCTAGGAGTAATTTAGGGATGTTGGGAGAGTATTTGGGCAGAGGTTGTCCGATCCAAATGGCTTTAAAGTGTGTATGAGGTGGTAGAGGTGGGGGCCTTTTATAAGAGGAGAGGAGGGGCACTTTTGGAAATCATGAAACTATTATTTTATTTTCAAAATTGTTTCGAATTTATAAGGTCCCACATTGATATATTTCGAAGATAATATGATAAGGCTTCGAAATACACCCATACAATAGGTTTTGGACATGTTTAGGTCTTAGATATTACATTATCTTTCCATTTTATTTAAATCGTTAAATAATGAGGTCATCGCTGCATCATCATGATGTCATAAATAATTTAATTTATTTAATGTATAAAAATTATAAAAAAACTACTATGATGTAGGAAATATCTTTATCTTTCCAATGACTATTTATATTCAAAAATATGACTTTTATAACCCCATGTAAAAATTGTTTTAGTAAAACATTTCATGTTTGTGTCATTTTTTACTTTAACATTAAATAAAAGGTATTTATGTCATTTTCCAACTAAAGTGGCTCCATGGGGTCCCCAAGTTGACCCATGGATTTTATTGGTCGGCCATGGCACATCCAATGAGGGTAGGACATGTGTCAAGCTCATCTCATATTATTAAAACATTATTTTTACCTTAAACTACACTAATTACCTCTAATCGCGATTAAGAACTTAAAAGTTACTATTCACCAAAAATTATTTTAATCTCCATGAACCACATTTTACTTCTTAATGAAAACCATGTATGTAGTATTTTTGAAAATCAAATCACAGAAGTGGTAATATTTCATTTAAACGAAAAATCAGTTATTTAACTACCACTTAGTGGTTTCACTATTCATCAAAAATTGAAGTTTTTCAGAACAATGCCAAAATTTCACCCTAAGCTATAATTGATATTCCGAATTAAAAAATGATGTCTATTTTAAAAAATTACAAACATATAAGTTGAATTAATTAATTTTATAATTAATTTTCCGCTGTCACAACAAATAGCGTGTTTTTAAGAAACAATTTATATCAAAAGATTGGCAATTGTTTATGTCCAATTTCAATGTTAAATTAATTATAATGACCACCATTGGATAAAATGGTAAAAATATATTCTAAATATACTTGAAAACCAATAAATAGTATAATTTATCACTATAAATTATTTTGAATAAAAAAGTTGTTTTTAAGTATTTTTCACTATTCATAAAAAATTAGAATTTCTTAGAAAAATACCAAAAATTCAACATAGGCTAATTTCGATATTCTGAATCCAAAAATAAAGTCCATTTTGAAATATAAAATTTCTATAAATTTAAAAAGTGGTTATTACTATTCATAACAGCTACTTTGATTAGTCGCGGTGTTTTAGAACTCGAAGTTACGTACAATGCAAGCTATTGCATTATTGAATGAGAAGCGTATCGTGGAAGCTCGGGGTGTTACATTTTCCTCCTACATGGGTCTTGATCAGGTGATACCAGAACCCCTACCCTGATAATGTACAGAGATGTTCCCTCATATCTACAAATGTGCATCCTACTCATAAGTTCCACTGATATAGGTTTAACCGAAAAAAGCTGACCTAACAACATTACGTTGACATATATTTTAGACCCAATTCTATATTTATTTATGGAAATGAAATGATAGGCTCTATATTCATGTTTTAAACAGAGTATTATTCCACTAGTGATGATTCCATAACATCCCAAGCAGGCACCAGTGTTCCCCTATAATCAGTTAGTCTGTAATAATCATCTCCTCCCAATATTCTCCCAACCTCAAATGATGATGAGGATCTAGAAGAATCTCATAATATATTTTGGGAGGGTTTTTCCACCACATTTGTTGATTTTCATTAGTTGAACCTTAATATTGAGGTTTATCTAATTCTAATGATTATCAGTGCATCCATTCTTGTAGTGGAATAGTATCAGTACAAAAATTTCCTAAGGCATTACCATGATTTATTTCCCTAATGATATGATGATATTTAAGTACCATAACCTCAGGTTTTCATTCAATATATTGGTCTTCCAGTGAGACATCATGGGTTCATATATCTTCCCAGAAAAAATTCACCCCTTTCATAGTGCCATGTTCGAGGTAGATGTTTACAAGTTGATCAAATACTGCTTCATCAAGGAAGACCAGCAACCCAGTGGTTCACAAAAATTGTCCCATTAAGAAATAATATCATGAAAATAAAATTCTTTATCAAATTTTAGGATCTCAACTAAAAAAATCAAAAGGATGATGTTCTATTTCCAATGAAAGAGTTATTGATTGATTGGACAGTTTGGATCCACGATCTCCATTTCAAGGATAGGTAATATGAATACAATTAGATATGGATGAACCATAAATATGAGGAATATACCACCTTAAGAGTAACAAAATATAATTTATGTTATCATGTAATATGATTCGGTCAAAAGAATTCATGTGCTAGATATCATCGATCCATGAAGCACGTCATTAAGGCGATCCTCAGGATGCTACTATAATGTTCTGAGGATGATTTGGTGGTCAAATTCCATTAGTTTTAGGAAAATATCAGTGATATTTATATGGTTTAAAATTACTTAACTCTATAAAATTGAAGATGAACCTTTTTAAATGTGTTTTTAGGGTATCCTCTGAGAAATTCATCATCTTTTTTTTTCAGGTGTAGATGCTTTGAAATTGACCGGTAGAAGATAAATGTGATCAGCCAGATGCCTTTTCCAAGAAACCTTTGGTAGATATGAGGCCTCTATGTCTACTATACATAAAAACACTAGTTCATCGCATATATTCTTGGAATTTTTATTCTCTTCTCTATCCTCATGAATAAAGGTTCCATCCTATCATTGGATGAATTGTTCCAATATGCATTTGAGAAAATCAAGAAATATATAAGGCATCCACTTGTTCTAATTCCACCCATCTTAAGGAATCCTTTTGTCCTTCAGGTTAATACCCTGGAAAGGTCCCTTGGTTCCCTTTTATATTAGAATAACAATGATCATATGGATAATATTTTATCAAATTATAGTAGCATTCTCCTCAGAAAAGAGTCTAGATACTCCCAAATCAAGAAGGGTTGGGTCATGTTTGTTTTCATAGTGAAGAGGTTGTGGATTTATTTTCTGCATCATGAGATATATCTAGTGTCTCATGTAGATCCAATAAATTATATCCTAAAACAATCAATGTTTATTGTCCTTATAATACTTGAGTAAGAGATTCTTCAATTCTTAAACATCTAGTTTATTCCAAATAAGGTCATCAAGGTTCAAGAAATTGTATACTTTTAGGCAACCCATACAACCCTTGAATAAGTGACACTATATGTTTACTTCCCATATGAGTACATTATCAATGTGTATCAATTATTTCATTGATGGAAGATGAATTTCGGTGGTTCTTCCAAGAGCCTAACCGCTAGAAGGCTCAACGATCCCTATGACTATATAGATGGCCTAGGGATCATCTTCATCACCAAATCACAAGATGACCAAACCTACTCATTACATTTGTGTGAAGGTTCCACCAAAACTGAGGTAGAGTATCACACCCTAATAACATGCATCGATCTAACCCTCATGATTGATGTTCTTCACATTCATATGAAGGTAGGCTCTTAGTTTTCCATCAAGAATATTAATATTGATTACATAATTAATAAGTTAGTGCTCATACTCTTGAATAGGTTCACACTCCAACTACTTGATCAGTTACCTTCTCATCTATTGGTTAATCATGCCCTCTGGTCATGGAATGATCAAACCATCACCCTATCCATCCAAGACACCTCTCTCACAAAGTATTATCAGGATAATCTATTCATTCATGTGGTACATAAAAGGGTAATCTCTCTTGTTATTTTAGACAATGGTGATAGCCAATGGGTAAACCACCTGACCACTGGTGAATCCACATTAGGACCTCTGGATCCCACCGTATGTAATGAAACCTCATATTAGACAACTCCTTTCATCGATTATCTCCAACATGGGACTCTCCAACCAGAAAATGTTGAACATTAGTAAATCCATTGGAACAAACCATATTTGACCATCTAGATTGGATCCAAAATCAAGTAGACTCTTTATAGGCAAGGGTTTATTGAAATTTTAATCCATTTAATTTAATTAAATGAGATTCCCCATGTTATGTAATATTTTCATGTTGAGTCCGGTGGAGATCATAAGATAGAGTTGATGCTCTCCCACCCAATCTGAAGGAATGATACTTTTGTCCCACCATGGTCCATGACCATATCATTTTCTCCAAGAGGTTACATGAATGACATATTCATTCCAACTACATGAATTGACTATCAGATACCGTCCATACTAACAAGTATTCTTTGACCATTTAATATGGTCACTCAGTGTCATGGGATCCAATCCACTAGTGAATTATTTCCAATGAAGGTTCATTCTAATCACAACATATTTCATTTCAAAGTGGGGAGAAGTGATCCCCCATAATGGAATTGTAGGCCCAATTATTTTTTGAGTTCATGAACTCCAATACCTTCCATCGATTAGGATTCACTCACATCTTTCTCATCTACAATGACACCAACTTACATGTATCCAAACTAAAGATGTTTTACATGATGGAAAATTTTATGTCCATCCATACATCACATTACCATGTAGAAGAAAATGGAGATATTTAGGTGTTTAAAAAAACCTTATCCAAAATTATGTAGAAGATAATGATACATAAGATGCTGCGTTGGTCAGAAAAGCTCCCTGGTCCTCTTTGCGCTCATCAATTAACAACCCAAAATTGCATAAGGGTTACCCCATATTTTCAATTGTATGGAATAGAGGCATTCAATCCCATCGAGATCCAATTTTCATCACTCCGTACAGTTTTTTGTGACATGCAGATGCCACATACAGTAGCATAATTTTATCTATCTAAGAATGAATATATCAGATAGAGTAGGCTCTATGAATTAAAAAATATAGGGAGGTACCATAATGGGATTCCCACAGTGTTGAACAAGAATGATCATCTCTTATTCTTCCTCAAGGGTGATATTGTATTGGCTCTCAAGATACCAATGATACATGATAAAATCTACCAAATTGAGAGCCCATTTGGGATAGGCCATAAATCATTAAGATGGTATATCCTGATTGTCAAAATACTATGATCGCTTTGGGCGGAGAGAACATCAATCCTCTAACCAATTCCATGTTCATCAATAAATACATCACACAGGGTTCTATCAACGTCCCTTAAACATGACATTAAACTGTCAAATCCTTCTACTGTATGAGTTCTATGACATCAAATGGAATTTTCTGAGTCCAATCATATGGAAATTAAACTGTGGGTGAGTTCTTCCTAGTAATGTGTTGTATGGGGTTGTTTGTTCTTCAACATCATTAATGTTTGGTTAGTTGTGACCCAAAACTACACATATGTTCTATTGAAGCTTCATTTAATTGTCCAAACTCTTTGAACATAAAAAAGATCCTATTTTTCATGTCACACATCCTTAATATTTTTTTCATATGGTCTATGTGTTATGACATTAAAATATTTTCATTCCCAAAATTCCAAGCTATATGAAATTAAACTAAATAGCCCCAATGTTTCAAAAAAATGTCTTTAATATATTTACATGGTCCAAGCATCATGTCTTTAAACTAATATCCCAATTCATGGTATCACGAATCAAAATTATGTGTGTCTATTTATAAGAATATTTCGTGCTACACAAGTCTTCTAGTCCCCCATTCACATTAGGCTAATCCTATCGTGCCACATATATCCTTAGTTTGATATTTTTTAGCACTTAATCTTAGCTATGATTCCACCACATTATCAACCAAGAAGATTTCTCCCCTAGAATTTGTCATCTTCCATTCCATGTTTCCAAAACTACATATGTCTTGATTCCCATCCACATAGGACATGTTGTGATGCCCATACATTTTTCCATCATGCCTATCCCAAAAATTCACTAATTTGATCAGCCTATTGGAATGAGTTACATTTGCGAGTGTGTGGTTTTTCATGGGACTCCATGGCCTCATTCAAATTAGGTTATTTTTATGAATCCATGTAATACCAATTAGAACACCTTTCCCCCATCATCCTGCTCATATGAAAATAAGTTTTATAGTTCCCCAATATCCTCACATTAGAAGAAATCACCCTCAAAATTGGTCACCTACCATGTCATAAGAACTATGCATAGATAAATTCATGTCTATAAAAAATACATATTGATTCCAGGATTCTATATCATAGTCTAGAAACTCCACTGAAAATTACCCCTCTCTATGTATGTATCATACATACTCAATAAGATCTCCTCCAAGAACTATTTGTTGCTTGATTTCCATTCCCAAGAGAAATGTAGTGATGCCCATATCTTCAATGTCGTCTCCAACCGTGACAACTAATTTCTCTCATGATGGTTTGTCTACTTCCTTATAATATTAAATCGATCTATATAGTATTTCATTAACTAAAATTGGGAAAATTCCCACCCTTATGGGATACCTATCAATTCCCAGAAATTTCTTATTGGTTCCATCTGCAAGTTTACTAATACTTGAGATCATTGGTATTAATTTATTCAATGTCTCATAAAATTAAACATCATGAAATATTCCATAAAAATTCATATGTGGTTCTTGGGATTCTTTGGCCTAATTCATGTTGTCATTTTTATGGTACCATATTACAAATATCACTTTTGGAGTGCTCACTACATGGTCCAATCTATTTAACCATAAAAATAAGAGATAACATCTTCAAAAAATGAAGTTAAATTCAAATTCTACCCTAAATAAATTCATAATGCCTCACAATAATTTTAGGATGCATCAATTTCCTCACCATATAGGAATACCCCTACCAATTTTTGTTCTTTAACATGTTGTGTTTCCAGAACTAAGAATGGCCTGATTACCATCCATATGGGATACATAAGGACTCCTAAAATTTATTTCATTGGTCCCAGCCATATTTTCATCAATTTTAATTCCCCTTGGACTCAATTATAGTCCACAATTTATGACTCTAAAATATATACGAGTCACCTAAGGGATGTGTTGTGTAGTGTTGGGACTCTTCATCCCCCATTTACATCAGGTCTGTCATAACAACACACTTCAAACATCCACATTAAACTCTCCACATTGGTCCATACTCTATAATAATATACTCAGAGCCCATAGACTATGTTACATGAATTTAAATTCATTTTCACAGTCCACATGAGATGCATTTAAACTATTTGAAAATCATGGATTGGAATCCCATTTTATGATGCCTCCCAATTTCACACATCAAACCATTATCGGCTTAAGATACCATCATAATTCAAATCCATAATTTCCCCCTAATGGTCTAGTCTCATGACATTATTGTATGACCTCTCTTCCTATGCCAACATCGTAATGTTTTTTTGATAGTAAGTAGTATATCCGGTGTATCGATAATCACCAATAGTTGATACTGCATTTTCTCATTCTATTTTGTACTGGATTGCTTGTGTTCCCTATGTATCAAATATGGTAAACAAATGATCCCTACTCATCGGTCACCCTGATACCCAAATCATGAAATCCATGAAGTAATTCCTTTAAAAATCCAAATATCTTTATATAATGCCGACACATTGGGGTCATTCTTATGCACTTACACATGTCACGAGATCCCTGATTCGGCACTTTTCTTCCTGCACTAAACATGGATCATGTAGACTTAGGAGTCTAGTTTGGTGTGAACCGACAAGGTAAACCTGCTTAGAGGAACACTTGGTCTAAGCTATATGACCTTAAACTGTATGCCTATGTTCTAGAAATAATGACATTAAATTTCATTCAAAAATCTCTCGGAATTTTTTGTGATATGATAGGAATCATTGGTCCTCATTCACTTCATGTTTGTCACTCATCCATGCCACATACTGCCATCTTGCGAAGTCCCTTCCATATTTCCTCTTTATTTATCTGAACTCAATGAACATAAACTAGAATATGATTGTCTATACAACATGACATTAAATTTTTGTTCAAGGTATATGTGATGTGGCCATAAACTATGTGCAATTTCCTGGTCACATGATGTTAAAATGTAAAACTCTTCTTCCTTTTTTGTGACCTTAGACTGCATGTATGACATCCTCACAATATTAATTTATATTGTGCATTTATCATCCTCATTTAATGACGAGAGATTAAAAAATATACTAAGACATCACCTGAGAGGTCCTTTCTAGTTATCAACTGCATTGTTAACATTTTATTTTATCACACTGCATTCAAGATGATGCTCCCCTGGAGAATGGATTTGATATCTGTTTAGAGTAGTTCACCTACAACAATGTTTTATAATCCCCAGGGACACATTTCTAAGAGTTTTTGAATTCATTAAAACGTTTTTCATTACATTTTCATGATTCATGTTCCCCTGATTTGGATAATCATCATCTTCCATGTTTGAATGGACCACATAATAGACTGGTACAATTCCAATTTCTCTCACCAACTGTCATAGTCCAATGGTCCTGAAGACTTAAGATGAAATTTTGATACATATTATTTATTTTTAACATGCTCAGTGACCATCCTCATTTGGTTGTCTCAATTTCAAGAAAAAGGTATTGAGGATGTGTTTGAACACAATCATTATTTATTTGAAACCACCATGCCATTCTCCCTATGATCCAAATATTGGGAATTGTGATTCACATTTCTCATTCCCCTTGGTTCGAGTCATTTCCAACGCCCCAGACATTATCTCAATCATGCACTATAGCATATTTGGGAAAGAATATTGATTTTTATCAAAGCCATGTTCTTTGAAGACAACTTCTCTCATGATTGAACACCCTTAGAAGTCAGTAAAAAATAGAAGACCCTAAGTGTTCGTTGATAATATGATTCTCTCATAAAATGATCAATTAGGAAGTTTTCCCATTGTTTCTTATACCGGGCATGGACCATTTGAGCTTATGGATAGATCATTGGTTGTCTCAAAATTATAAATGAAATCTGATAATTAAATAATGAATAGAAATGTCTTAATGCATGAGTGAAATTAAGTTTCAAAAGAAAGAAACAATACCAAGTTTCTTCCACATACTTGATCCTCTTATGTGTCTTGAAAAAACATCCCATATGGTTATTCTTCAATGATAGAGAAAATCATCTCTACTATCCTATAGAAAGAGACCTTTATGTTTTGATGCCACTTCTTGATATATGATTCGATTGATAGCTACCAAGAAATTCTCATCAACTATTGTTTTTTCCTACCCCATAACACATTATGACTGAAAATTTGATCAGTATCATTCTTTACTTGGTTCTCAGCCACCTCCAGTCGAGCCAACATTTTACTAAGGTCCTCTGATTTAGTTCTATGAAATGACTCATTATCTCCCATTTCTCTTACAAGTTATGGATATCCTAGTTGAACCATTAAATTTTTTTCATGTTATATCACTTCTCCTAGAACCAGGTGACATCTAAGTGTTTTTTCAAAACTTGAATGTTTCCATACAGATAATTTCATACCATCACATGGATATCTCGATCATATTCCCATCTAGTGCCCAAATTTTGTATCCAATGGTGAAGGGATCCCATCTGGCCAACCAATACCAGTTCTTGGAGTCTAGATAAAGATGAATTGTATGTACTTCTATTACCAACACTAGATGATATGATTTTATTGAGATTCAACTAGATAAGTTTCATCCATCTCTTTAGGACTTTTGGGATATTATTCTTGGAATGTTGAAAGATGTTCAATAGTTGGATCCTGTTAATAAATCCTCTCTGATAGACTGGGTTCTTGGCCATGAGGATGGTCATCCATGCTTGATCCAACCACAATAACATTCTCCTCCATCACCATGTTTCTCCCTTATAGTGGTGTTAATCATATCCATACACAACTACTCGCTTGGGACCATGACCTGATCATCTCAGAGGACCTAATCCACATGGACCATTGTAGCTATCATAAATGAATCCTCGAATGACCCAGACACTTCTAATAGTAGAACATGATGTACTCCCAACATAGGTTAGAAATGGAAAATTAAATCATCATAATAGGAAAATGATAAGTATGCCTTTATAAAGACAAGAGGCATGAGAAATCTGAGTAGTGAGAAGCCAGTCTCATCAATTTCCCTAATCACAATGCAAGATGAATGGGCCACATAGATTATTGAGAGCTCTAAAGATCTAGGTGTGTTATTCCTTACTTTCTCAACTTCTATTGGCCCACCAACTACTTATTTCATGGGAACAACTCCTGAAATGCGATCCTCCACACCTATAGGTGTTACTTCATCCCCACCATCATTGGTACCTTATTTGAGATAATTCTAAAAAAGGATTCACTTAGTATATCTAGGTAATAGGGGAGAATAGGTGGATCATGGTATGGTGAGTTAAATATTACAATCAAATGTGAAGCTCAATCCCTGTTAGTGGTTGTTATTTCACCACATTCTAGTGGGATCCCTTGATGAGCATCATCAACATAATATTTGTTTAATTAAATGGGAAAGGTGGCACATGCGACCAACATAGATTCTAGAAGTTTCAGAAAAGAGTTCATTTCTTGTAGGACTCTCACCCAGTTTATCATCAGATGAGTAGTGCTCCAAGAGTGCACCGGGACTTCCATTTTCATTATGGACCATTCCACTACTTCACATGAAACAAGGTGGAAAACCATGTCATAACCACTCCCAAATTGATTCATATAATACATGTTGATATGGTCCCACATTCTATATGTATTCATTAACTGCTTGTAGATGTCCAAATTTTCCCATGAATCAGGAAAGGGGGAATCATTGGGAATGTCCACAGGACGTAACTGCCTCCCAATATCTTTGGTGAGCATCCTAAAAAATTCCATCTATTCCCCCATTCTTCCTGGATACACCTTCCTAAGATACTTGGGTCTAATGTTGTTCATCCTCTTCCTTCCCCAGCCGCCAATTTGGGCCAATGAACCGCTAGTCCCGCTTCTGCTACCCTTATCATCGGGCACCTCTATCGCTGTGTTGTCCACTAGTTATCACAATGACACAACCCCACTATTAGGGGATTTACTTTTCATTAGATTGGATGGTCCACTACCTCATCATTACCCCGGGATATATGACCTCCCAACACATTTCATATTCAGGGATCTGCATGAACACATCAGTGGATGGGGGTAGCTTGTTCCACATCTTCTCACACTCCCATATGAACATGAACCAATGATACCTCCTAACCAAATGAAGACACTCATTATGTGAACCATGAGTACACCTTTGTAGTCTACCCCTTCATGGAAATTAATTTCATTAAAACCTATGCATGTATTATGGGTTACATACTTGCTCATAATAAATACTCACCACCATCACCCCATAGTGGAAGGATATAAGATATTTTAATTGTTCCCCATTACCTATTCCATCATTGGTCACCACCTTTTTTAGAAAAGTAAATGCATTTATGGTTAAGTTATTCAATAGACAAAACCTTTTTAGAAAATCCTTCAAACCCATCTTAGAAGAGAAACATTCTACGATGTTCAGAATCATGGAATGGAATTCTATCACGAGATGCGAGATGAGATTTGGATATTTTTTTACCCCCTTGTGTTTTCACACACAGATTTATAGGAATTTGAATGGACCATGAAAATGAAGTGTAATTTTCCCCTTAATATCATGTCTATGTTCATTATATAACTTTTCTGTCACTTGGATCCCGTGGTTGACATGATTCACTATCACCAACATCATTTCCATTACGAATGGTCTCAGCTGCACCCCCATCTGCACATCCCACACTAGTAGAATTCATCCAAAAATTATAGCCTTAATATATCCACCAAAAATTATTATGGTTTGTGTAATGGTTTAGATGTTGTAACTCCATGTTTTCCACTAGCTCGTCTCGATGATCTTCCTGTAGGAGCTCCCATTTCCCCATTACTTTCCCATGTCACTTGTGTATGTTCGTTTCATTAGTTTCATTGCTTTCTTTTCACCCTCAAATGGATCCTTTGATAATTATTTTAGGAATTTAATGACACATTAGTTCATATCTGTGTCCCTAATCTAGGGATTCTCTAAGATAGTTCCCCACACAAGATCCAATATCACCTTTGTGAAAGGAGGTATCTGCTCCTGATCTTTTCACACACTGTCTGTAGGAATGAACGCGTCTAGAAACACCCACATAATTTTGATTCCCAATATATTATGGAGGTCCCAAAGGTTCACTATGACCTCCCCACAATGAAGGTTGAAAATGGTGGTCCCTGGTGACCATATACTCAATCATTCTGGAATGACCTCTAATGGCTGGTAAACATTAAACTGAGAACAACTTACTTCTCTCTAGAGGACTATCCCACTTATATAAGTCGCAAAGTCATTACATGATTCACATACCCAATAATATTATTCAAATTCATCTCGGATGTTTCCATCCTATAACATGTCTTGTATATTGGTCAATGCTTTTTATGGGTTCCACCTAGCCTTCCTTGATGATTAGTTGGTATTGCGGCATGAATTCATCATCCTATGGATTCTACTCATCAATATTGATGATGTGGTTATAGAGGTAGTTGGCTATGATTGGTGCATTATACTTCTAGATGATTCCATTAGTAGCCCTATGCCACTTGTATTTCCTGGGTACACTTTTGAATGAGTATGTTGGTTATTCTTTAGTTGATGGTGGAATGAAGTTGTCATCTCTCAAACTGAAAAAATATTATTGCATCCTCTTGCGTAGAGTAAGTTACTTTTTTTTCCACTGATAGTAGCTCATGAAATGATTCTGGAATGGGGTTTATAGGGAATATTCCCCAATAATGATTTTGTTATCAATTTAAAATCTACAAGAAGCATCCACAAGAACCTCCCAATAAGCACCTTAAGAGGCCATAGAATCTAGGACATAGTTGTTTTCCTCAGCTGGCTGGCAGATGTAACACCCCAATATTTCATAGTACGTTATTTCTTCAATGTAATTCAATAACTTGCATTACACACAACACCGAGTTCAAGTGCACCACTACTTACCAAACTAGCCGTTCAAAAGCGGTTATGAATAGTATTAACTGAATTTTGAACTATATATAATACTTATAATTTTATAATCCATATTATGAGTTTCTTAGACATAATGTAAGAACTAATTCATTTTTTTAGATAAAAGAAGTATTTTTTTAAAAATGCGCTTTTACCACCTTTTAATGGTAAACCCTTTTTTAAATACAATATTTGAAACATTTATATATTCAATTTTACAAAATAAACTGATTCTTTAGAATCATGACATAATAATTTAGTTTCAATAAATATTTGGTGTTTTTCTGATAACTTTCATATTTGGGTGAATAGTGAAAAATACTATATTTTAACTGAAAACAACTTTTTTAATAAAAATAATTTATAGTGCTAAATTATAAATTTTAATGGTTTGAAGTATAAATATATTATATTTTTACAATATAATACAATACTGGTCATTTTAAGTAATTTCACTTTGAGATTGGACATAAACAAGTGTTAATCTTTTGGTAGATATTGTTTCTTAAAAATACGCCTTCTCGTTTTGACAACAGGAATTAATTTTAATAAATGAAACTTTTAGGTTTTAAATTTGGTAAAATGGAATTTATTTTTGGTTTTGGAATATCGAAATTAGCCTATGGTAAAATTTTGGTACTTTTCAGATAACTTTTATATTTTGATGAATAGTGAAAATTACTAAATTTTAATTAAAAACAAAATTTTTAATCAAAAACATTAATAGTGATAAATTATGAATTTTAGTGGTTTTAAATTATATTTAGAATATATTTTTACCATTTAATACAATTTTGGACATTGGACATAATTTCACAATTAAACCGGACATAAACAAGTGTACATCTTTTGATAGTTATTATTTCTTAAAAACACGCTTTTTGTTTTAACAGTGGGAATTAATTTTAAATTAATTTCCGCCACTTCTGTGTTTTGAATTTGGAAAAATGGATTTCAAATTTGGAATTAGTATTTCCAAATTGTGTAAATAGGAAGCTTTTATTTTTAGACATTTTGAATAATTACTTCGGTAAATATTTTATTTACCATGGTTAAAGGGTAAATCTGGTAAATAAGGGTAAACAAATAATATTATAATAATAATAAATTACCCTAAAACGTGTCTTAACCCTATTGGTTGATAAATTTCAGACCATGGGAATATTTGGGTCGATTTTGGGACCCCATGGATCCACTTGTAAGTGATAATGACACTTTATATTAATTAAGTTAAAGTAAATACAAAAATGACATAAGCATATATCTTTTATAATTTTTTTACATAGGGTTATATATGTTATATTTTATACTATAAATATTCATTATAAATATAAAAAGATTTCCTACATAACGGTATTTTATTTATAATTTTTAGACATTGAATAATTAAATTTATTTATGACACAATAATGATGTAGTATTTTCCTTATTAATGAAATAATCAAATAATTAGTGTTATAAATATTAAAATAAATATAATTTGAAAGTTTTTATGCCATAAACGAATTTTATTGGTTAATATGACATGTTAGGATTTCTTATATGAATTTGGTTAGAATTAATAATGTTGTTAAGACTTTAACATAAATCAATTATTAAATATTGTCAAAATTGACAAAAATGAGTTTTTAAAACAAATATTATATTATTAATTGATATTCTATTTATAACAATCTAAGGTTCGTCCAAAGGACTTATTTAATGATAGGTGTATCATTAATGGATCACTTGGGGGTCACTTGGATGTATATAGTATGTTTATTAACTATATAATATAAAAATACAAAGTGACATGATAAATGTCAAAATAATTAACTAAGAGTTAAAACTAAAAGATAAGGTTAATATAATGATCCAAACCTGTCTAAAATCAATTGGTTGAAAGGATTTTGACCCTTACCCACCTTAGACTTTTAATAATCCACTTTGGATCCATTAGAAACCGAATATGAATTTATTATAAATTTATACTTTAAGTTTTTCCTAAAGAGCCTCTCCCCCCTTATAAAAAGACACCACTTCTAACCAATTCCTCACACATATAAAGCCTTTTGGATCTCCCAAACTATGCCCAATTAATCTCCCTACATCACTATCCTCCTCCTAGAAGCCTTAACTTAGGCATAAGTCACTTCTAGAGTCCTTTTGGGTTCAAACCAAAGGGAGTTACCCAAATTAAAGGTAACAATTTCTCTTAGCTTCATTTCTTTTATTTTACTTCTCCAACCCCTAAACCCTTCTTATTATTTTCTTTTTAAACAAAACCAGTATCCTAAATATACTAGGATATTTTTATGAGAATTATTCTAACTACACTTACACACACCTCCATCTAATGGGTGAAGAACATAATGTTTATGTGGATGGAAACCAAACGCCTCACGAAACGATGATTGTTCAATTATCTCCTACCACCTCTCATGGTGGCCATTATGATGGCACTATAATTAAATTTGATATTAATGATATTTATTTTATATATAAGCTTCTGTAATTCCATTTTATATCATACCATTATTCGTTTCATGTTGTATATATATACGTTAATTTCATTTGAGGAAGTGCGGACTACCGCCTCCTCAAAGTGATATGACTCGTTCATACTATACATGGAACATATAAAGAATGATGTTAATGAAAATAAGTAACAAATATAAGATATTATATTATACTGGAATAATAATATACCTATGTATCATTTTGTTTTGATTCCTTTTAAAATGAAAAATGAAATGGAAGTACCGTCCATGCGTACGTACAGATTACTGTCTCCATGAACATGATGAGATTCATTTCCCCATCATATCCATTAAAGACTAATTATCGTTTGATGATTAAAAGTAATGTTTAAGTACTCGATATTATTCTGTATATGAATAATATACAACCTATCCATAACAAACACAACTTACGTAACGAAGCATATAAAGGGAAACAGATCAGTTGACACCCGAAACGACGATAATACTAAAATATTACTAACAAAGAAATATTAAAAGATCATATATGATATCATATTTATGTATAAAATTCTTGTATAATTTAATAACAATGATTTAACTATTATACAGGAGGTTAACCTACAATATATCAAGGAAAAGTACAAGGTAAGGGTTTATTTCACAATCTCCTCATTATCCGAGGTTGTTTATACGTAATTATCTACTAGGACCTCTTTATCATCTACATCCATGTTTCTTAAAAATGTATTTCAAAACATTATTAATATTTTACATAATATTAGTTAAAGTCATTTATACCCTTTTTTAATTTTTATAAGAAGTTTATAAAGTAATCTTTACGTCATTTTCCAAACAAGGACCTTTTTAACCTTTTCGACAAATTAAGGTAAGAATGTATTTTTTTTAACTTATACAGCGGGTGAGGCTATTTTCCACCTTTATAAAATTGTCAAAGCTTCCCTTACAATCTTATAAGAATATTTTGAAAGTAAATTTTTTATTTTATAATTATGTGACCTTTAAATGATTTCAAAATGACTATTTAAAGAATTTTTGAAAGGTACTCTTTATCAAGATCATAATTTTAAATGTTTTAAAAATTTATCTTTCTAAATATTTTTTAATGTCCATGTTTTCAAAATGATTTTAAGGATTTATTTATATGGACATGAATGTTTTGAAGTGATATTTCTTTTCGTAAGTTTCAAATTGGTATGGGGCACTTTGATTCAAAAATATCTTTTAAATTACTTCCTTTATAAATGTGTGACTTTTAAATGATTTCAAAAAAGAGATATTTCTCTCAAATAGCTTTGATTTCATATATGTCAACATACTTTGATATATTTTAAACTTATTTTAAGTTGATTTATTATGATAAAAAACTTCCGTATTGTATTGAAGGTTTTGTGATATGTTTGACTATGGATGTGTTATTTCTATACCATTCATGATTTATGGAGAAAGTATTGACATTTCGTATGATAGTTTTAATACAAATGTTTATGTTATGTTTAAACCTGTTCATATGAGGAATGCATTAGACTTAATAAGTGACGGGTGGAGACCGCTATAGATCCTCGATGCATCGGTATGTCTCATGAGACAAACTAGTGTCTTGGCACGAGGCCTTGACAAAATCTTATTTGTAGTCTTGGCACGAGGCCTTGGCTACATGGTTATGATAGTATGAAATTATGCATTCCATCATTATAAAAATGGTTATTGATATTGCATTTGATTATTTGAGTAGTAGAATATCCATGTGAATAAGTAAATGACATTATTTCATTTTGTATTTCCATATTATGCTGAAGTTCAAATTTAAAAGGCTTTTGTTTTAGTTATACATTGCGTTAAATGTTTATGTTTATTTATGAAAATTTACACTATAATGTTATCCTTACTGATCTTCTAAGCTCACCCCTTTCAATGTTTTAATTTTTCCCAGGATGTGAAGAAGTATTTTATGAATGACCTGCAGGGAATGTATGAGGGGATATGAAGATAAGATGTGTTGTAGTTTTTTTTATGATGTAATGTAAGACTTATGAATATATCTAGTGTTTATAAGGCTACTAAACTAATCGGTCTTTCGAGACTTGAGATTTTGTGATCATTCCAATGTTATGTAATAATGTACCGACTCTGGGTAATTGGGGTCAGAGAATTACAGTTGGTATCAGATAAAGTTTAGTACAAACCTTGGAAGCTAGATTTAGATAAACTCTGATTAGAGCACATAGCCCGAAGACAGACTTTGAGGATTAGTATAGAATAACTTCTTAGAATTTTTTTATTGTAGATATTTTGTGAGTTTTCCAAAAAATACATCCATGTCTAGATACAAGAAGGTAGAGGCGGCTCTGGCACAGATGTACCTAGGGGTAAAACCCGAAAACACAGCTTTGAGCTAGACTCGAACGGGAACTGGTGCACAAAAACAGGCCTTGATGCACTCTTGGTTATGAAACTCCTGGGGGATATTCTTTGGATAATTATCATTTTCTTTAAAAATCATTATGAAGGGTTTATGAGTATATACTTCCTCAAAGAAGACATTTTTATGATTATGGATTATATCCATAAACTGTTTAATTTATGTTAAGTGTTTTACTAGTTTGGGATTAGGTATTTATATTCATAAACTAAAGTGTATGTCATTGTTTAGGAATGGTTCACAGTATAAGGAATGATAACTCCACCAATATGCATGATCCAAAGAGTAAAAAAGATCATATCTTTCATGGTATTAAGCCAGAATTTAGAAGGGAAATAGTCTCCCATGTATTATCATCATATGAAGAAATAGTATCATGTGTTGATAAGATAATTGAAGAGTTCTCGGAGTCCTATGGATTTGAAGGGAATCCAGAGAAGAAAAGGATGGTAGAGGGAAAGACAGATAAAGGGTAGAAGGTAAAGAAGGATGTTCCCATATGTGATAATTGTGGAAAGAATCACCTTGGAAAATGCTTGAAGGGAATGGGAGTGTGTTATAACTGTGGAGAAAAAGGACACCACATTCGTGATTGCGAGGGTAAGAAAAAGGTTTCTAATGTACAATGCTTCACCTGCAATGAGTGGGGACACTACGCGAATCAATGTTCAAATCATCAGAGTATGCCTCAAATGATGCTATTGGATAATAATAAAGTTATGATACTACCACAGATGAAGAGGAATGAATATTTTTCTTATGTTGTTATTAAATAATTATTTCATTTTAGTGTTGTATTAATGATGTACTGGTTATATGAACTATGGATATAAATAAGGATTGTACTGCAGTACTATTTCATTGAGGATTTGAGATTATATGGTACTATGAAAAGTGACTCAACAGCAAGTTAAACATTTTTTTTGAAAATACATGGTTGAAGGAAAGGTAATCCTTAATATGGTATTGATACTAAGGTAGTAATTTTGGAATAAGAGATGGTTGATTTGGATAAATTATATTGGATATTCTTGACTACCTTGTCACTGATTAATGGTTTGTTTATTTCATCATTGTTGAAATATTCAAAGTTTTTGGATATAAGGAATATATCTAGTATTCTATAAGGAATAAGGGAGCATGAATGTAATCAATAAAGTTTTATAGTAATTCATGGTGTTACCATATTTTAAAAGAATACATGATGAAGGTATTCACATGTTATTACGTGTCAAAAAAAAATCTTCATTGTATTTACCTTCCATATAAATTTTGGAATGTGATTTTTCACAAAAGTAATTTGGATAAGTATAAAGTTTGGAATGGATTATATTTGAAATTTGATTCAATTGTTAAAGTTAAAGAATTTCTGAAGATTATTTTTGGATTTTTATAAAAAGGACAACCCGGAGGTCGGGCGACAACCCGTCGCGTCCGACAAGGCTGCGAGACATTAACCCGCAACCAAAGGGCGACAAGGGTGTATCACCTACCACTGACCCACATGATGTCCTGGATTGAATAATGTAGTTTTTTAAGGGTCTGGTAGATGAATTATAAATTCTTTTTTTTGGAACCCTATATGAATAGTATAAATAGAATATTTTTTTAAGTTCTATTATCTTTTAGAGTGAAAGATGAGTTTGTGGTAGAAATTAGTTAAAGGATGGAACTCTACTTGACAAGTATACTTTTTTTTTCTTATCTTATTCTATGAAGAAATAAATTCTTAAACATTAGGTAAGGAATCTTAAAACCAAAAATGTGTTATCCTAATACATTGCATTTTGTTGAACCGATGGTATTTTAAATCATCATAGATTGGTGGATTTGAGTCCCACAATTATATAATTGTTTGTGATTGATGACCTCAATCACTCCCTATAAATATTTAGGTTTTTCATCCAATTATGTGTCTCTAATTTCCACCAATGTTCTCCTAATCAAGATCATAATTTGATGGTGACTTTTTCATTCCTCTTTTCATATTATTAAGACTAAATTTTAATAACCCAATTTCCGATGTGGGTTTTCTCACAAAGGTATTTTTTATTTTCGATATTTTATTTTCAAAGAACAATTTCAAATTGCGAGGACAAAATTTATTGAATGAGGAAGAATGTAACACCCCAAGATTTCATAGTATGTTATTTATTCAATGTAATTCAATAACTTGCATTACACACAACACCGAGTTCAAGTGCACCACAACTTACCAAACTAGTCGTTCAAAAGCAGTTATGAATAGTATTAACTGAATTTTGAACTATATATAATAATTATAATTTTATAATCCATATTATGAACTAATTCATTTTTTCAGATAAAAGAAGTATTTTTTTAAAAATGTGTTTTTACCACCTTTTAATGGTAAACCCTTTTTAAATCGAATATTTGCAACTTTTATATATTTCATTTTACAAAATAGACTTATTCTATAGAATCAGGACATAATAATTTAGTTTAAATAAATTTTTGGTGTTATTCTGATAACTTTCTTATTTGGGTGAATAGTGAAAAATACTATATTTTAACTGAAAACAAATTTTTTAATCAAAATAATTTATAGTGTTAAATTATAAATTTTAATGGGTTTTAAGTATTAATATATTATATTTTTACAATATAATCCAATTCTGGTCATTTTAAGTAATTTCACTTTGAGATTGGACATAAACAAGTGTTAATCTTTTGATAGATATTGTTTCTTAAAAATACGCCTTTTGGTTTTGACAACAGGAATTAATTTTAATAAATGAAACTTATAGGTTTTTGATTTGGTAAAATGGACTTCATTTTTGGTTTCATAATATCTAAATTATACTAGGGTGAAATTTTGGTACTTTTCGGATAAATTTTATATTTTGATGAATAGTGAAAATTACTAAATTTTAATTAAAAAAACTTTTTAAGTCAAAATAATTAATAGTGATAAATTATGAATTTGAGTGGTTTTAAAGTATATTTAGAATATATTGTTACCATTTAAGTCAATGTTGGTCACTGGACATAATTTCACAATTAAACCGGACATAAACAAGTGTCAATCTTTTGATAGTTATTATTTCTTAAAAACACGTTTTTTGTTTTGACAGCGGGAATTAATTTAAAATTAATTTCTGCCACTTCTGTGTTTTGAATTTGGAAAAATAGATTCCATATTTGGAATCAGGATTTCCAAATTTTGTAAATAGGTAACTTTTATTTTTAGACATTTTGAATAATTACTTCGGTAAGTATTTTATTTACCATGGTTAAAGGGTAAATCCGGTAAATAAGGGTAAAAAAATAATATTATAATAATAATAAATTACCCTAAAACGCGTCTTAACCCTATTGGTTGATACATGTACGACCATGGGCATCATTGGGTCGATTTTGGGACCCCATGGATCCACTTGTAAGTGATAATGACACTTTATATTAATTAAGTTAAAGTAAATACAAAAATGACATAAGCATATATCTTTTAGCAAAACAATTTTTACATAGGGTTATATATGTTATATTTTCGACTATAAATATTCATTAGAAATATAAAAATATTTCCTACATAATGGTATTTTATTTATAAATTTTAGACATTGAATAATGAAATTTATTTATGACACAATAATGATGCAATATTTTCCTTATTAATGAAAGAATCAAATAATTAGTATTATAAATGTTAAAATAAATATAATTTGAAAGTTTTGATGCCATAAAATAATTTAATTGGTTAATATGACATGTTAGTATTTCTTATATGAATTTTTTTCGAATTAATAAAGTTTTTAAGACTTTAAGAAAAATCAATTATTAAATATTGTCAAAATTGACATAAATGAGTTTTTAAAACAAATATTATATTAATAATTGATATTCTATTCCTAAAAATCTAAGATTTGTCCAAAGGACTTATATAATGATAGGTGTATCATTAATGGATCACCTGGGGTCGTTTGGATGTATATATTAAGTTTATTAACTATATAATATAAAAATACAAAGTGACAAGGTAAATGTCAAACTAATTAGTTAAGAGTTAAAACTAAAAGATAAGGTTAATATAATTACCCAAAACAGTCTAAAATATATTTGTTGAAAGTATTTAGACTCATACCCACCTTATAATTTTCATAATACACTTTTTAGCCATTATAAACCGAATATTAATTTATTATAAATTAATACTTTAAGTTTTTCCTAAAGAGTCCCTCCCCCCTTATAAAAGGACACCACTTATAACCAATTCCTCACACCTCTCAAGCCTTTTGGATCATCCAAACTCTGCCCAATTAAGCTCCCGACATCCCTATACTCCTCCTAGAAGCCTTATTTTAGGCATAAGGCACTTCAAGAGTCCTTTTTGGTTCAAACCAATGGGAGTTACGCAAATTAAAGTTAACGATTTCTGTTTTCTTTTTTTCTTTTATTTTACTTCTCCAACCCCTAAACTCTTCTTATTATTTTATTTCAAAAAAAACCAGTATCATAAATATACTAGGATATTTTTATTAGAAGTATTATAACTACACTTACACACACCTTCATCTGATGGTTGAATAACATAATGTTTCTGTGGATGTCAACCAAACGCCTCACGAAACGATTATTGTTCAATTATCTCCTACAACCTCTCATGGTGGCCATTATGATGGCACTATAATTGAATATGATATTAATGATATTTATTTTATATATAAGATTCTGTAATTACATTTTATATCATATAATTATTAGTTTCATGTTTTATATATATACGATAATTTCTTTTGAGGAAGTGCGGACTACCGGCCCCTCAAAGTGATATAACTCATTCATACCATACATGGAACATATAAAGGATGGTGTTAATTAACTTAAGTAAAAAATATAAGATATTATATTATACTGGAATAATAATATACCTATGTATCATTTGGTTTTTATTCCTTTTAAAATGAAAAATGAAATGGAAGTAGCATTCGTGCATACATACGGATTACCTTCTCCACGAACGCGATGAGATTCATTTCCCCATCATATCCATTCAAGAATAATTCTCATTTGATGATTAAAATTAATGTTTAAGGACTTGATATCATTATGGATATGAATAAGATACAACCTATCCATAACAAACACAATTTATGTAATAGAGAATATAAAGGAAAACGAATCAGTTGACACCTGAAACGACAATAATACTAAAATAATATTAACAAAGCAATATTAACAGATCATATATGATATCATATTTATGTATATTATTCTTGTATAATTTAATAAAAATTATTTAACTATTATACATGAGGTTAACCTACACTCTATCAAGTAAAATTACAAGGTAAGAGTTTATTTCACAATCTTTTCATTATCCGAGGTTGTTTATACGTAATTATCTACTAGGACCTCTTTATCATCCACATCCATGTTTCTTAAAAATGCATTTCAAAACATTCTTAATATTTTACAAAATATGGGTTAAAGTCATTTATACCTTTTTTTGAATTTTTATAATAAGTTTATAAAGGAATCATTACGTCATTTTCCAAACAAGGACCTTTTTAACCTTTTCAACAAATTAAGGTAAGAATGTCTTTTTTTTTTACTTATATGGCTGGTGCAGCTATTTTCCACCGTTATAAAATTGTTGAATCTTCCCTTACAATCTTATAATAATATTTTGAAATTAAATGTTTCATTTTATAAATATGTGACCTTTAAATGATTTCAAAATGAATATTTTAAGAATTTGTGAAAGGTACTCTTTATCAAGATCCGAATTTTAAATGTTTTAAGGATTTATCTTTCTAAATCTTTTTTTAATGTCCATGTTTTCAAAATGATTTTAAGGATTTATTTATATGGACATGAATGTTTTGAAATGATATTTATTTTCAAAAGTTTCAAAGTGGTATGGGACACTTTGATTCAAAAATATCTTTTAAATTACTTCCTTTATAAATGTGTGACTTTTAAATGATTTCAAAAAAGAGATATTTCTCTCAAATAGTTTTGATTTAATCAATGTAAACATCCTTTTATATATTTTAATATTATTTTAAGTTGATTTATTATGATACAAAACTTCTGTATTGTATTGAAGGTTTGGTGATATGTTTGACTATAGATGTGTTATTTCTATACCATTCATTGTTTATGAAGAAAGTATTGACATTTCTTATGCTAGTTTTAATACGAATGTTTATGTTATGTTTAAGCCTATTCATATGAGGAATTAATTGGACTTAATAAGTGACAGGTGGAGCCCGCTATAGCTCCTAGATGCATCGGTAGGTCTGATGAGACAAACTAGTGTCTTGGCACGAGGCCTTGAAAAAATCTTATTTGTAGTCTTGGCACGAGGCCTTGGCTACGTGGTTATGATAGTCTAGAATTATGCATTCCATCATTATGAAAGTGGTTATTGATATTGTATGTGATTATTCGGCTAGTAGAATATCCATGTGAATAAGTAAATGGAATTATTTCATTTTATCTTCGCCATATTATGCTGAAGTTCAAATTTAAAAGGCTTTTGTTTTAGTTATACATTGCCTTAAATATTTATGTTTATTTATGAAATTTTCCGCTATATTGTTATCCTTACCGAGCATCTGATCTCACCCCTTTCAATGTTTTAATTTTTCTCAGGATGTAAAGAAGTATTTTATGAATGACATGCAGGGAATGTATGAGGGGATATGAAGACAAGACGTGTTGTAGTTTTTTTATGATGTAATGTAAGACTTATGAATATATCTAGTGTTTCCAAGGCTAATAAACTAATCGGTCTTTCGAGACTTGATCTTTTGTGTTCATGCCAATGTTATGTAATAATGAACCGACTCTGGGTAACTGGGGTTGGGGCGTTATAGTAGAGGTCATTCAAGAAACTTGATCTCATGTCCCAGTTCACTGAGAAAAAACTGGAAATGAAAATTTCAGGATACATAATTTCTAGCGCATATAGTTTTGAAGTGCATTTTTATATGTAGAATTCACAATTCAAAAAATAAGTCCTATTCGAAAAGGATGTGTTTATAGAGAGAATATCTTGAAGATCATGAGAATCATGAAAATAGATCACGTATGATTTTATTCACATGATCCCATGTTCCTTTGAGGGACCCCACCCATGATATTTGTAGGATTACGGTCGCCGATTCTTTGTGATGGCTTTCACACTTGTGATTATCATGTTACCACGTCATTATTTAGAACTATGAATTACCCTCACATAATGGAAATATTTGTAAATAAAATTGGAGACTCTCCCATGGAATACATACATCTTTTTCCCCTAAACACTGATTCTAATATGGGGAGGTATTTGTTGGTGATGAAATAAGATCCATTGGATTATTCTAGGAATCAATATTCATTCAGAAGTGATTCAACGATCAAATAGACCAGAAAAACTTATAATGATCTCCTTAATTAATCATCGTCATGAAGATCCCTTACCCACCATGAACACATGAGGCCCTGATAGAATACATCGTTTGTCCGATGGTTCACTATGACTGTGCAACCAGTTTAACATGTGTTTCATGATTCTAACACATGTGTGACCTTTCGCAAAGACCCATAAAACATCAAAAACCTTTTCTTGTCATCGGGAACACCCATTCCTATAAATACATGTCTCATTCCGCATCAAGGATACACCTAGAAGACTCTTCAACATCCTTGTTGTTCAAGAATCACGAAGCAGCGTGATCATCTTGAACCAAATCAAAATGCATCACCCAATGTATTCTATAATTGGATGAAAACATTTTAAATGTTCCTAAATACCTCCACATAAGGTTGGTATTCATTTTTCTTGGGACTATGCACTTCGTGGAGGAGGAATAACCTTATCGGCACTTGAGGTTTTGCGGGTCATTATGTATTCATGAAGCACTACTCTGTAGAATATAGATTTCTTCCAAATGTGGGGTCACCTTATTTCATGAAGCATTTTTCTTCTCGAATCCCCTATCTATAATGATGAACCTGAGCTTCTCAAATAACCTCTCAATGAGTCCCTATACTTTGAAAAGCCCCTATTAAATCCCTCAACATGTTTCCACCCTTCTACTAACATCTCTTCACAAAGGATTAGCTCTCCAAGCCCCCATATCCATTAAATATTGCTTTAGTTTTACATTCAATCACAATAATATATATACCAACCATTCCCATGACCCACCTCACATCGAGTGCAGACTAGGATTCCAATTTACCTTTTTCTTCGTAACATTGATAAGATAATCCCCTGTAACTCTATGTATAGATATTCTAACATAGACCTTGTGACTGAACACTCCTCCAAATAGTTACACCTTAGAATTTATTAACCCATGATCATCCTAGATGTTAATGGGATATAGTTATGTAAACCCATGTGGTGAGGAGTGAGTCCCCCATGTAAGTGTTTCATGATGTAATACATCATATTAAAAAAATCTTTAGAACATTACATTAAACTATAGTCTCATCCCGTGTAATGTAATTGGGATGCTGAATTTGTGTCCCTTATGGGATATCAAGACATGATGAACACTCTTCTGTATAAAGTTTCCATGCATAATACTCTCAAATAATTGATATGCTACCTGATTCTCGCTCAAATTTACCCAATATATGAAGGTAGAACGGTCCTTGTAGTTTAGCTTGGGTTGTCGAATCCTCAGAGACCTAAGAAGTAACCTATGGACACGTACATTCTATGGACTGTTTTTGGCTATTAAGTGGCCAACTTTGGGTTAATTTTATATGGGTTTAAGTTAACACTAAAAGTCTTAAGTGAATTCAAATTATGAGAAGGGTTGATCCTAGGTCATTACAAGGGATGGATTGGACGTATTTCCTTTTCAATGATTTCAATTTCTTAAATTTGAGATGGGTTCATTTAAGAAGATAAAACAACATCATTACTTACTAGTTTAATGCATACACCCTTTAATACTAATCACCTATACACTTAAAGGATCAATGTTTTGAGAACTTCAAGGTAAAGGTTCGTATTAGCACATGAAGTGTGTGGCCTTAAATTCAACAAGGACGATGGAGTTTAAAAATAATCAAATAAAAATATCAATTAAAGAAGTGATTATACATTAATGGGGTGATAAATAACATCCAAATACAGAATCTTTATACTCCCTTGGATCAACCCATAAGCAGGTTTTCCCTCCATTGATGCTATGGTTTCAATGGAAGCGGAAAATAGGCTCATGAGGGAGGAAATGGAGAAGTAAAAAAGAAACAATGAAATAACGATCACTCCACCGTTGTGTGATAATATCACAAGGTTTGGTGTGAATAAATTCACACATTGAACCAACAGTATCAAATTAATATTAATAACAATAGAATAAGAGTATAATAAGAACTTTTATTAAGAAACTAAAGTGAATTGAACAACTTACAAGTGAAAGACAAACTTGAGACCACAAAATCGCAGCATAACATTACAATTGAACAAAGCATCCAAGATGAAAAAATAATTCACCAAAACATCCTTAAATAAGCATTTTGGGAGCCTTGGGTCGAGTCTACAATAGTACAAAAGATCCCACTTGAGTATGGTAGGCCTAGGGTGGTGGAAAGTAAGGGATATGAGACTTTTCCACCCTTGACCCGAGGTGGCATCCAGCTTGCTTCCACCGAACAGACGTGCTTGTAAGTTCTTATAGATGGCCAAATAAGAGTGTTCCATAGAATAATAAAATTTATATACTGATGTTTTCTACCCTCCTGTAAAATTTGGGCCCATTTGGAGTTTTGGATTATGAGATATGATTAGATTAGTGGACTATTTTTCTGGGCCACAGAATCTGGCCCAGAATTTTATCTCTAACTTGGACCACCTAAATGGACACCATGTAAGCCGAATTAGCATTGGATCCTTAATAGGGATTTGTTCCTGCACATGTCCTATATCATCCCACGAAATTTGGGATTCATGGGGCCTGTATGTTGGGCCCCACTATCTCATCAGTGGGCTGGTGTCCAATTTGACTTCTCCAGAATTGTTTCCTTTCATCACAAAATATCCCCATCTTCTTCCATGAATTGTCCATTTATCCCTGAATAAAACATGTTCATATTGAAGTGTAGATCAATTTCCAAAAATATAAAATTAAAATATGTATAATTAGATTCTTTAAAATCAGATGAATCATTGGGTACTTCAAATGATGTTAAAAAATGTACCACATAATAGTGCATTTTAAGAAGGTATTACAATCATAATGTGAAATGATGTTCAAAGTGTAAAATGCACTAAAATGGTGTTTATGAATAATAAATAACATGAATATTATATATATTAACAATGAATATTATCCTCATTTAGTGGCTAATCACACCCCCCAACTTGATTTTTTCTAGTCCCGAGCAAAATATATCACAACAATATGAAATCCGAATTCCCTTTTCTAAAAACATTTTAATACAAAATGATCACTAGAAACCCTTATACTAAAAAATAATGAAACCCATCAAAATATTTTAATACAAGATAGTTTCATAAGCAGATCCCAATCCCAATCCCATTCCTTTGTTCAAATTCATTTCCATATTTCATACAATATCAATTAAGTATGAGGATGTGTTGTGTATCACAACAGATATGGGGGTTCATCTTTATTCAAGGGGGAAATGACAGAAGCGCTAGGTGGAATCAAATTTCAATATTAAGATGAGTATTCAAAATTTTTTATTGTATTTTTTTCTGTTTGTTTTTTTTGTTTTTTGTTTTTTTTGCAATTTTGCCATGGTAATTGAAGTTGCACTCAAAAGAGTCAACCCCTGTAGCGAGACTTTGCCGATGACTCCCAGGCTCAAAGACCTTAGGGAACCAAGTGAAGCCCACATACTCAGGAATCATCTCGAGTTAACTCAGTCAAAAAAAAAATTCAAATTACCAAAAATAGAGATAAAATTACTAACTCTGGGCCAAACAACTATGGAGTCACGATCCCCAAGTGCCGAAAGCCACGCATTAGGTCATTTCATTGCTCTGCACATAATTTTTTTTTTGAATACTCAAATTAAACTAAAATGATCACCAAACCTATGATATTTATTTGAGGGACCCCATGAACTCAAAATAATACCCCACTATACAAAGGACGTGCATTGTGATCTTTTTTTTATTTGGATGAAAATATAAACGATGAAATATCACATTGGACAACCACACTTTCCAAAATCTATGCTCATGAAATTATACAAGGATTAAAATAAAAATCAGGACATGATAAATTATTTGATATTCAGTTTCAAAGTGTGAAATGTGTATTACCATGTTCAAAGTTAAAGGAATTTTTCCTTCCATTTACACATTTTTTTTCTTCAAATCATTCATTTTTTTGACGCACAAGCATTTTTCATTTTATCTCCCCCCCAACTTAAAATGAAATTGTCCCTAGTTTCATAAAAAGAAAATTTAGAATGGGGTAGAGGAATAAAAGGGGAGTTCAATAAGGAAATTGAAATATTAGGATCATGGAATGAAGTCACCTGGTGGTTGAAGTTTGAAGTTCTTACCGCTCCAATTTAGTACTTTGATATCCATGTCGCTTGTAGTGTTCCCTAGTGGAAAAAGGAAAAAAAAACAAAACAAAACAGTATATATATATATATATATATAAGTAAAATATAAGTATATATCTAAAAATTATAGAATAATAAAGCACAGAAAAAAACCGTAGGTCAGTGGTAAGCACCCGCCCCTATCTCCCTTCAGTCCCGGGTTCGAATCCCAGTGGCTTCACCAGTTGTGATAGGGTTTGACCCACGACCCACGACGTGTCCCTTATTATTATTATTATATTATTATTTATTTTTTTGTATTTTTATTTTAACCTAAAAAAACATTAAAATAAAACAAACTGATGATACATTGTCTTCTTTTTAAATTTCTGGGTAAGGCATTACTCAAGGATCACACCACGTGACACAGATGAATATGATTCTCCCCTTTCATACCCATCCATACTCATAATAGAAGAACAAGTCAACAGTCTATTATTTTTTAAATATAAAAATGATTAATTAAAATATAAATTTTATTAAAACAACAAAAAGATAGGAAACTTTAAAACCATGGGTTTCCTCCCATTCAGCGCTTTGTATAATGTCGTTAGCCCGACATGGATCCTAAATCTATCAATTTTTCTTGGTTCATAGATTGGCTCAATTAGCTCAACATCTATTTCCTGTTTATTGAATGATTCAGTGAATGGTTTTAACCTTTGACAATTGACCTTAAAAATGTAACCACTTGTGGGATCTTGAATCTCTACTTCCCCATGGGGGTACACATGATGCACTATGAAAGGTCCTGACTATCTAGACCTTAACTTTACCGGGTGTAAATGAAATTTTGAACTATATAAGAGCACAAATTTCCCCGGTTCCAAATGTTTGACTTTGATATTCCTAGATTGGTAGGCTTGAACTCTAGCTTTATTTATCCTTGAATTTTCATAAGCCTCCATCCTAAGTTCCTCAAGTTCATTAAGATCTAATTTCCTCTTTTCTTCAGCTAAAGAAATGTCGAAATTAATTTTTTTGGTTTCCCAAAATGCCTTATGCTCAATTTCAATAGGTAAATGGCATGATTTTCCATAAACCAACCTATATGGGGACATTCCTAAAATGGTTTTATATACAGTTTGATAGGCCCAAAGAGCATCTAAGAGTTTCTCAGACCAATCTTTCCTAGAGGGGTTGACAGTTTTTTCAAGAATTTTCTTAATCTCCCTATTCGCTAACTCGACTTGACCATTGGTTTGAGGATGGTATGCAGTGGACAATTTATGAGAAATACCATACTTAGACATGAGTGAAGAGAATGAGAAGTTGCAGAAATGGGTTCCTCGATCACTAATTATAGCCCTAGGAATTCTAAATCAAGAAAATATGTTCTCTTTTAGAAATCGAATCACAACTTGATGATCATTGGACTTAGTGGGAATAGAATCAACCCATTTTGAGACATAATAAACAACAAATAGTATGTAGAGGTATCCCCTAGAGTTTGGGAAGGGACGCATGAAATCAATTCCCCAACAGTCAAATATTTCAACCACTAAGATGGGAGTGAGTGTAATTTGATTCTTTTTTGTGATGGAACCTACTTGTTGACACCTAGGAAAACTTTGACAAAATGTGTAAGAGTCCCTTGAGAGGGTGGTCCAGAATAGACCACATTGAAGAATCTTAGTAGATGTTTTCTTATAGGAAAAGTGACCTCCAGATGCCTCACTATGATAGAATTTAAAGATGGACTCTTGTTCAGATTCTGGGACACACCTCCTAATGACTTGGTCAGGGTAGAACTTATAGAGGTATGGATCATAAAACACATAGTGTCTAACATCAGAAAGGAATTTACTTCGAGCTTGAGTCCCTAAGAATTTTGGAATGACTCCCGTAACTAAGAAGTTGACTATATCAGCATACCAAGGGCAGTCACTCACAGAGTATAAGTGTTCATCAGAAAATGAATCAGATACAGAAAGGTGATTTGAGTTGTCTTTTAATTCCATCCTAGAAATGTGATTAGCTACAAAATTTTCAACTCCCTTTTTATCCTTGATTGTGAGGTCAAATTCTTGTAAGAGAAGGAACCACCTAATCAGTCTATCCTTAGAATCTTGTTTTTGGAAGAGGTATTTTAGTGAAAAATGGTCAGTGAACACAGTGATGGGGGATCCTAATAGGTAGGACCTAAACTTCTCTAAAGCAAACACAATAGCAAGTAACTTCTTTTTAGTAGTGGTGTAGTTGATTTGGGCATTATTTAAGGATTTACTTGCATAAGCAATGAAATAAGAAGTTTTATCACAACGTTTTACTAACACAGCTCCTACAACAAAGTCACTGGCATCACACATAAGTTCGAAAGGAAGGTTCCAATTTGGATATTTCATAATGGGAGGAGATGTGAGAGAGGATTTGAGGGTTGAGAATGAAACCTCACAACTTTCTATCTAAACAAATGGAGCATCCTTTACTAGGAGAGCACAAAGGGGACGGGAGATTGAAATAAAATCCTTGATGAATCTTCTATAGAAATCAGCATGTCCTAATAAATACCTCACTTCCTTGCCAGTTTTGGGTGATGGAAGGTGAAAAATGATGTCAACCTTGGATTTATCAACTTCAATCCCCCTACTTGAGACCAGATGGCCTAGAACTAGTTTATATTTAACCATGAAATGGCATTTTTCCCAGTTTAGGACCAGATGTTTTCTTCACATCTTTACAAGACTCTCTCCAAATTCTGTAGACATCCCTCAAATGTATCCCCAAACACAGAGAAGTCATCCATGAAGACCTCTAGAAAATCCCCTACCATGTCTGAGAAGATTCCCATCATGCACCGCTGGAAGGTTCCAGGAGCATTGAATAAACTAAAGGGCATGCATTTGAAGGCAAAGGTGCCGAATGGACATGTGAATGTAGTCTTCCCTTGATCCTCTAGGGAGACCTCAATTTGATTATACCCCGAGTACCATCTAAGAAACAGTAGAAGGCATGACCTTCCACTCTCTCAAGGACTTGGTCAATGAAGGGTAAGGGGAAATGGTCCTTCTTGGTGACTGATTTTAGCTTCCTATAGTCAATGCAGACCCTCCATCCACTACTCACCCTTGTTGGAAGAATCTATCCATCCTCATTGGTTATCACTATGATTCCGGCATTTTTTTGGAACCACATGAATTGGGATCACCCACTCACTCTCAGCTATGGGATAAATGATACCAGCTTTTAACAATTTTAGAAGTTTCTTCCTTACTACCTCCATGATATTAGGATTGAGTCATCGTTGAGGTTGACGACATGGCTTTGAAACATATTCTAGAACAATCCTATGAGTCCCGATAAGTGGGCTAATCTCGGGAATATCAGACAGGGTCCAACCAATGGCTTTCTTATGTTTCCTAAGGACATATAGAAGCATCTTATCATGATTGGCTTCAAGAGAATAAGAAATGACAATAGGATGTGTTTGATTGTCCCCTAGGAAGGCATAATTTAGTGCAGCAGGAAGTTCCTTCAATTCAAGATCAAGTTGGTTTAGAATTTCAGTAGAAGATTGGGACATTGGATCAAGATCAGTTTTATTTCCTAAAGTTTTAGATAGGATCGATTCCTCACATGTAGAAGTTTCAGATACTAGATTGGCCTGATCAGATTTATGAAAGGAAGTTGGATTGGTCTCCATGAAAGTGGGTTCTTGAAAGGTTTCACTGATTGTTGGACTTAAGACTTCATCATAAGAGCAATTTGACAATGATTCAAGACAAGGAGATAAACTTACTTCATATGAACAAAGGAAATCAATCTCATCCTGACTTAAACATTCATCAAATATTCCTTGATGTTCTATGGATTCATTATCAATGCTTCCTATCATGTTTAATTCATGAATGTCCTCATCATCCCCTATTTGTGAGCTTGAATTATAGATGTTCAAGTCTAGACTCATGTTTCCAAAGGTGATGGTCATGTTCCCATTTTGGACTCAGATAACAGAGTTGATTGTTGCAAGGAAAGGACGACCAAGGATGATTGGGGATCGTTCCTTATTTCCTAAGTTTGGATGGTTGTCAAGGACAATGAAGTCAGCAGGGTAGATGAAGTTTTCAAACTTTACCAGAACGTCCTTTAAATTCCCCTTTGGAACCCTAATGCTACGATCAACAAGTTGAAGTGTGACAGATGTGGGTTGGAGTTCTTCTAGGCCTAACTGGAAATACACAGCATAGGGAATGAGATTAACACTAGCACCTAGGTCACACAAGGCCTTGACAACTTTTCTCTCTCCTAGTTCAACATTGATGTAAGGGCAACCCGAGTCTTTCAACTTTGGAGGAATGGTCCCTTGAATGGTGGTACTCACATTAGCAGCCAGAAGGACTTGGTTTTTATGTGAAAATTTTCTTTTAAAAGTGCACAGGTCCTTAAGGTAATTTGAGTAGGCAGGTATGGTTTGGATTTCATTGAGAAGTGGAATGTTCAACTTGACTTATGAGAAGATTTCCCTCAATGTTTCACTCAATTCAGGCTTGGTTTTTCCCCTCATGGGTTGAGGTAATGGTGCAGTTTGTGGGGTTGTTTGTTGAAGAGTTGTTTCTTTGACATTTTTATCAGTTTCCTCAGTTTGATCATTTAGTTTATTTGAATTTTCTTCCAAGTTTTAATCTCCAAGTGGGTTCTGAATTAGTTGTTTAGGTTTCTCAATTGATTTCCCACTTCTTAAAATAGTCATAGCCTTTAGTTTTTCATGAGTTGTTTGAGAACAACTTGACTCTCCCCTTGAAGTTGAGGATGAAATCGCCTGAGTAGGAATGGGTGCCTTTCCAGTTTTGATGGTTTGAAGTTCTTGTTTAAGGGAAGAGAATTCCGAGTTCATACTTTCCATTTGTTTGCACAATTTTTCTAGTAGGCTTTGTGGAACAGTTTGGGTTTCTACTTGAGAAGATTGGTTTATCCCAGGGGGATATTTTGGAGGTGGGATGGTTTGTTGAAAATGGACTAGTGGCTATTGGTATTGGATAGGTTGGGTTTGGAACTGGTTATGGGTTTGGTAGTTCTGATGGGGGTAAGGATTTTTTCCCTGTGGTTGGCTAGGTTGTTGGTTATCTTTCCAGTGGAATCCTGGGTGGTCATTATACCTTGGGTTGAAGTTGTTTTGGTATTGAGGATTTTGAAACTTCAAAGCATTTACTTCTGCTGGGGGTCCTCTTAAAATAACATCCTTGATGGATGGAATGGTTGGGAAGTTTTCTGTCTTATGGTCATGTTTGTCACAAATTGTGCAAACAAGGTCTACAGTTTGGATTTCATGGACTTTCCTAATATCCATTTCTTCAACCTTCCTAGAGAGTGCTGAAAGTTTAGCCCTAAGGATTTAATCTTCTCTAATTGTATGAATTCCAGTAGTTCTTTGTGGATTTTCAGAATAAGGTGAAGTTCCCCATGTTTGGTTTTGTTCAGATTGGCTTTCTAGATACTCGTAAGCATCATTTGGGGGTTTGTTTTTAAATGTTCCATTACACATCATGTCAATGAATTGTTTTTTCCCCAGACCCAACCCTTCATAGAAAATTCTCACTTTTTCGGGAATAGAAAAACCATGGTGTGGAACCATGTTTATAGTGTCTTTGAACCTCTACCATGTTTCATAGAATGACTCCCCCTCTTTTTCAAAAAAGTTTTGGATACTCTTTTTAAGTGGAATTGTTTTGTGGTGGGGAAAGTATTTTTTGTAGAATTATCTTTGTAGTTGGTACCAAGAGTTTATGGATGATGGTATCAAATTGTTTAGCCAATTTTTAGCTCGATCCTTTAAAGAAAAAGGAAATAGCCTCATCTTAGCTGATTCTAGTTGATTGGGGGACACATGGTTTCTACAATGTCATTGAACTCCTTAATGTGAAAGTAGGGCATCTCGGACTCCATTCCATTGAATGTGGGAATATGGTTTAGGACATGGGGTTTAAAGATGTAGTTAACATCTCCTATGTAATTGTGTCTAATGCATAAGGGGGCATTGGTCCTGGAAGGTGTGAGGTAGTCATTCATGGTTTGATTAATTGCATTTCCCATGTTTGGGGCTGCATCATTTGGGTTTCCATTTTGGTTCCCACCCGGGTTTATGAGTTGGTTTCTTTGAAGAAATTCCATTAAAATTGGCTCAATTTTGGACTCTGGAGTATTAGGAAGATTAGGATCTAATGGAAAGAGTTCCCTTGGTGTACTTGAATCCCCAACCCTAGGACTATCCACCCCAACTAGACGATTTGATTGATCGTGGGTGTAGGCGGACATGCGCCAAAAGAAAAAAAACGAGAAAGGGACAAGATAAGAGAATTTGGATGAGAAAAGAAGAAATGGGGGAGAATAGAATGGGTGTTTAGATGACTTACTTAGGTATCTATAAACGATGCCAAAATTTGATTCTCGCTCAAATTTACCCAAGAGATGAAGGTAGAACGATCCTTGTAGTTTAGCTTGGGTTGTCGAATCCTCAGAGACCTAAGAAGTAACCTATGGACATGTACATTCTATGGAATGTTTTTGGCTATTAAGTGGACAAATTTGGGTTGATTTTATATGGGTTTAAGTTAACACTAAAAGTCTTAATTGAATTCAAATTATGAGAAGGGTTGATCCTAGGTTATTACAAGGGATGGATTGGACATATTTTCTTTTCAATGATTTCAATTTCTTAAATTCGAGATGGGTTCATTTAAGAAGATAAAACAACATCATCACTTACTAGTTTAATGAATAAACCCTTTAATACTAATCACCTATACACTTGAAGGATCAATGTTTTGAGCACTTCAAGGTAAAGGTTCGTATTAGCACATGAAGTGTGTGGCCTTAAATTCAACAAGGACGATGGAGTTTAAAAATCATCAAATAAAAATCTCAATTAAAGAAGTGATTATACATTAATGGGGTGATAAATAAAATCTAATACAAACCCTTGATACGCCCTTGGATCAACCCATAATTGGGGTTTCCCTCCATTTATGCTATGGTTTCAATGGAAGCGGAAAGTAGGTTCATGAGGGAGGAAATGGAGAAGTAAAAAGAAATAATGAAATAACGATCACTCCACCGTTGTGTGATAATTTCTCAAGGTTTGGTGTGAATAAATTCATACATTGAACCAACGGTATCAAAGTGATATTAATAACAACAGAAAAAGAGTATTAGAAGAACATTTTTTAAGAAACTAAAGTGAATTGAACAACTTACAAGTGAAAGACAAACTTGAGACAACAAAATCGCAACATAACATTACAATTGAACAAAACATCCAAGATAAAAAACTCCTTCACCAACACTGCCTTAAATAAGAATTTTGGGAGCCTTGGGTAGAGCCTCCAACAGTAAAAAAGATCCCACTTGAGTATGGTAGGCCTAGGGTGGTGGAAAGTAAGGGAGAAGAGATTTTTCCACCCTTGACCCGAGGTGGCAGCCAGCTTGCTTCCAATGAACAGACGCACTTGTAAGTTCTTCTAGATGGCCGAATCAGAGTGGACCATATAATAATAAAATGGATCCCCAGATTTCTTATACTATACTCTCAAATTTGGGCCCATTTAGAGTTATGGATTATGAGATATTATTAGATTAGTGGACTGTTTTTCTGGGCTGCAGAATCTGGCCCAGAATTTTATCTCTAACTTGAGCCGCCTACATGGAAACCATGGAAGCCAAATTAGCATTAGATCATGAAGAGTGATTTGTTCCTCCAAATGTACTATAGAATCCCACGAAATTTGGGATTCATTGGGCCGATATGTTGGGCCCCACAATCTCATCAGTGGTCTGGTGTCCAATCTGACTTCTCCAGAATTGTTTCCTTTCATCACAAAATATCCCCATCTTCTTCCATGAATTCTCCATTGATCCCTGAATCAAACATGTTCATATTGAAGTGTAGATAAATTTATAAAAATATCAAATTAAAATATGTATAATTATATTCTTTAAAATCAGATGAATCATTGGGTACTTCAAATGATGTTAAAAAATGTACCGCATAATAGTGCATTTTAAGAAGGTATTACAATCATAATGTGAAATTATGTTCAAAGTGTAAAATTCACTAAAATGGTGTTTATGAATAATAAATAACATGAATATTATATATATTAATAATTAATATTAGCCTCATTTAGTGGATAATCACTACCCAACATATGGATCACACATAACAAGACCCTCCTCACATGGATTGAGATCCTACTCACATGGAATGACATCCTCCTCTTGTGGATCTCATGCTCAAGAACCCCACCGTCACTCATCAATGATTCATTCATGACAACAGAATCATTGGATATTATTCCTCATGCATCTCACCGAAATCATGACTCATGCCAGCATTGAGTTTAGTAGTGACAATAACACATATCAAGTCCCCAATCATAAGGGCCTCCTCTTTATGCATATGTCCCAATCATACTCATTATCCACTAGATGCTTCCATGAATAAGCCCCAAAAATACAATTTCCCCCCAATGGGATACTCTTATGCATATTCCCCAACCATTTTAACTACCTCCATAATCCTCCCCTTGGATTTAATCACCAAATACCCTTTATTTAACTATGTGGTCTTTGATTTCCAAGCAACTAGGATATGTAGGAAGACACATTGAGGTTCATACCCTATAATCCATCCATTATATCATTTCCACCAATCACTTGTTTCACATCCATCATGATTTTTACCTAAGCTTACACAACCTAGTGAGATCATTCCACCTATCTGGGAAAATACAATGCATAATCCCCAAACCATCCAACCTAGAGAAACCCTATTGCGATGGGACACTCCTATGCATAATCCTCAAAACATGTCTGTATGAAAATGCATCCTAAAATATGTAATCCCCAACAACTTGAACTACTTGGATTTTGATCCCTTTCGTCTAATAATTGTTTGTAGGATTCCACTATGAGGTCCAATCCCAACAAATGGTTAACCATGGTTCCCCCCACTTAGGGATGCACCTCCCCGATCCTCTATTAAGGGCTTTCTAATCAGAATTTATGGCGTGACATTATAACTTTACGGGAGTCACCTCACTAAATCTACCTCCCAAGGGTGTTCTGAACAACCCCTTGTTAAACCATAATGGTTATCCTTCCTAGGGATTCACTTATCTGATATTCCTCATTGGGGAAATCTAGTCAGCCTCAACACATCGACACAGAAAGTTAATGTTGAAACTTGTCTCATGATGCTACCCCAAGATTACATGTGACTCATGTGGGGAAATTTATAAATAATAAGTGCCTATGGAGTCAGATAGAACATGATAAACATTGGATGCCTCGTGTGAAATCCTTGGATGATATTCCTTTGGAATCATGTTCTTTGTGATTGACATGGGAAACCTTAGTTTCCACACCTAGGATACCCCCATACAGGTGACTAATATTTCATGCATCCAGACATTCCTATAATTCCCAACATGACTACTCATCTAAAAAATGTTTTTTCCCATTTAAATACACTTTTGAATGTATAAATAGGAGGAGTGTAATTAAAGATCATATGTAATGATATGGAACCATAATGAGTTTCACAAACATGTCTTAATATACGAAGAATGCCTACACTAGGCAATGAGTTTCAGGGATAAATCTTATGAAGGAGGAACCAAAATCCCATCAAATAGTTATGACGAAGGAGTACAAAACACTGTTAAGAGTGATGAATGAAACTTACATTTAGTAAGAGGGAACATGGGCCCACTATGCGAGTTAGCAAAAAAAAGCACACTCGATTGTGCACCCCAGAGAAATCATCAAAAATAGCGTGTAGGGAAATATAAAAGTATAGTAGTACTAATAAAAAATCCATACCAACATCACCCTCAACTAGTAATTTATCAAAATGTTACTATTTATTTTATGACGTTTTAGTTTATATTTATATATCATGTCAATGTTTCAACATTTGTTATATAGATCATAATAAGAATAAATGAGTGTCCAAGGTAAAATCCAATGAATTAGTGACTTCAAAAGTTAGCCAAATAATTTTAATAACACCTGCAGTTAAGATATATGGGGTATAAGTGAACTCCAAGGAGGATCAAACAAGGAATTCCATTATAAGTTAAATCAGGTCTGTGGAGCCCGTAAATGGTAATCCCAATCTATGCATGACCTGTCCCAATATGGTGAATCCATGGAACCATGTGTCCAAAGAAAAAAAGTGGAATATATGTAGCTTATAAAAGGAATTATACTATCCATAGATAAAGGGGTGTGACCCTACAACATCATGAATGTAATATTCTAATAGTCATATACCATTTTACAAGGTGTGTATCTCCCTTGGAAACTAACTGCATTAATCTAAATGGAATTCTAGGAGTTCTCAAGGAATTCCATTCGGAATCCATGTCTAGATCAAGTATTTCTATTCTTATAATGATAAAATAGTCCATGTAAAATAGTCACCTTATAAAAATTTTATTATTCAATTTAAGGTAATATAATACCCATTAAATTTAAAAATTATTAGGTTCTCCCCATTGCTATTCATAAATGTGATAAGGTTAATCAAGTACATGTAAGAATTTATCATTTTCATTGATAAACATTTAATAGGTTCCTTACATGATTTTCATGAACATTAACTGGAATAAATGAAATTCTCATGAAATCCCGATCCAGGTGTGACATATCACTTACCTAAGACAATTTTTCACATAAAATCCTTTTCACCTCCTCATATTCTATAGGATTATAACTAGTATCAAGGGTAAAATATATAACATTGTGAGTCTATACAATCCTAGTAAAATTAGCTCAATAGATGAATTATATGTACAATATCCAAATAATTATAACCAAAAACAGAATAGTACCATAACCAAAATAGAATTGTATCACACAATGTACCAGTGTAGGGAAAAAACTTCCCAACCAAAATAATAAATATTTCACGCCATATATGTGTCATGTTTCTATACAAACAAAACAAATATAGATACAATAAATAGTCCCCATGGGGGTCTCACAATCACTTCAGGTTCCCCATAAATTCTCTATCCCAACACATCTATATAAAATAAGGCTCTTTCCTTTATTCCACATTACATGATCTAAGAATAAATTGGTACTGATTAGGAAGAATGAGTAGGGTGTCATTACAAATTCATAGTCCACCTCCAATGACATCTAAAATTATATATAGTCTATAATAGTGGTTGAATTTCTACAAAAAATAAATTATACAAAATAATGTAAATAGTTATCAAATTTCATTATTCAATAATTAATCATATAATTTTTTAGGTTAAAAATGAAACCCAAACCATCAATACATTGTTCAAACCAAGATGGAGTCTGAACCAAATAGCACAGGGATACACAATCCATTATTTCATGGCTTTCATTATGTTTTTAATTCCACATTGTAAAATGACCACTCCTAACCCTAGTCCAATGCCAGTATAATGGGACCTCGAATGTCATTTTGGGAACCCAATTTGTATTGGGAGCATTAGTGCATTTCCTACACATAATGGGTATTTGGAGATTCAGTCCCTATCCCATAATATCATATTCACATGCATGCAACATTGAGTTCAAAAGCAATGAGATCTTTTAATAAGAGATTATTATAAACTAGTTGGTAAAATAGAAAGAATGAATAGTATTAAAAACATTAGGAAATTTGTATATTTAATGTTTAGACACTATCTAAAATATTATAATTTAATAAAATAATAGTGATTTCAATTTTTTTGCATTAAATGGTTATAATATTTTAATGGTGATTTTAACACAATTTTATAGAACACATGTTTTTAATATAGTTTTGAAAAATTTATAAATTATATTTGATTAAGTAATCATCATATCTGAAATACTAAAAACAAAATTTAACAATGTTTAATTTTTGGAATTTTTATGATAAGATTCATGTTTTTATGAAAAATGATAAAATAATATTTTTTAATTGAAAAAATATTTTTAATATAAGTAATTTATAGTGTTATATTATATATTTAACTCGGTTTAAAGTTTATTTATATTAATTTTTAATATTTAATCAAATTTAGTTCATTTTAATCAAATTCAAATTGAATAAAGATAAAAATAATTGAATCTTTTGAACATTGAGACTTTTAAAACACGTTTTCTCAATTTGGTAACATGTTTAATTTTATATTAATTACAACAACTTCACTATTTTGATTTTTGAAAAATGTATTATATATTTCGAACCAGTGGCTCCAAATTATATAAATAGGCTACTTTTACTTTGGTAAATTATGAATACAAATTTTTTAATGTTTTTATTTAATATGGTTAAAGGTAAAACGATTAATTATCAGAAAGAATAATATTAAAAATGTTAAAAAATTTATTGAGCACTTGTCCTTGTTTTATTGGATAAGTTATATTTGACCAAAATAATTTGTGGGTTGATTTTATGGCCTCTTAGATCCACTTGTATTTATTTTACCATTTATATAATTTTATTTAAAGAAAGGCGAAATATGTCATACCCATGTTTTTAATAAGTATTGCACTTTGAATATATGGTTAATCAGAACAAAAATTTAACTATAAATAGTCATTTGAAATATATAATGTCTATAGTTAGCATTATAATTTATGTTAATTTTTTGGAAATATATAATTACATTTACGTAATACACAATGATGATGCATTAATTATTTCATTAATGAGAATGTCAAATAAAATATTATAAAAATTTTAAAATAAACATAAGTTGACATAATTAATGTCATCCAAGAATTATGTAGATTTATTTCACATATTAGGGATATTTTATAGGTTTTTTGTTCGATGATATCATTTTTTATTGTTCATTTAAGTTAATGTAATGAATACTATTAAAATAGTCATTAATGTTATATAAAAATAAATAATATTTTATTAAATGATATAAAATTCATAAAATTATTCAATTTGGAAAAATGATTGGGATAAATTTTAAAATGATATTCATGATATATTTTAGGCTCATTTGGCATTTTATAGTAACTATATTTACCTTCAACGAGTAAAAATACCAATTGTTGTGATAAGAGTTAAATGGGGTAATTATGTGTTAAAACCCAAAGATAAGGGTAATAATGTGACATATAATTTTATAATAATTACTGGTTTATAGGATTTACATCCATACTAACCTATGATTATAAATAACTCACTTTGGTACCATTTTAAATAGGAAAGTAATTTATAATAATTTAATATTTGGAGACTTTCTAAAAGTGACACACACCACAATTCAAAAAGGGAAACTCCTACATCACTTCCTCACTCCAAATTTAGCATTCCTGGGTTACCATTCCATGACCATTTCTACTACCAATATCTGTAGTCATGTTCTGGTGGGCCTAAAATCCAAAAATAACCACTCTAATTTCCTTCATAAGAAAATTAATGGACGTCCATTCATGAAGGGACAATTGTTTTACCAACTCATAAATGTTCATTTATTCTTATACTTCCTCTTCATGTGATGTTTACATTATATAGAATAAATATAGTATCATATATTATATAAAATTTAAACTTTATAGGGTATCTAATTTCACCTTTTATCTATCCTCTATAAAAATGAAATAATAGAGAAGGCGTACGTATTGCTTACCGTCACCACGACGTGTTCAATTTTTTTCATCCCCAATTTATTTTTATAGGTATAACAAAGGATATAATGGATATAGATAATAAATATGACATGATAATTAGTCTTTATAATTATTCAATAATCTATTTCCTTATCTTTTAACAATTAATGGAATAATATCGTCACCTTGGCATACGCACGACCAACCATCTTCACAATGTGATGCAGATCCTTTTACATGTCAAACAATAAATATTGATTATATAAATGTATAAAATGGGTAAATATAATATCTATGAACATAATATCATTCTAGAGATAAATTAAATATATCCATTTTATATGGAATAGGTCTTATGTGAAAAACATACATATGAAAATGAAGTAGTTAACACTAGAAATTAGGGTAATAATGAAATATTATTAACCAAATGATATATGAAGATAAATTATGATATAAAAAATTTATATGGATTTAGAATAAATTAATAACTTGATTCAGACCATTATAAATATGGTTAAATAACATTGTACTATCATAATTTAACGTGTAAATGATTTTTGTCTCACTTTTATTTCTGTAGGATAAATACCTTATACATTACTTGTTTCTATGGTGTGGTGTATATACTACCAATGAATGTATTATATGTGTATTATTCTAATGATTATGGTATTTTTATATCCATATATTTTTCATTATTTCAAGGGGAATATGAATCTACTGATTATAAATTGGTAAGTGTTATTTCACATTCTCATTATTATTTGGGATTGTATAACTTTATGTCTCCACTGGGGATTATTTTTCATCAATTAAAATGTTTTCTAAATATGTTTTCAAACAAAACTAAATTTTATCCTTCATATATTAAATGTATTTTAACCATGTTATAATTTTTTTAAAATGGTTGGAATGAAATCCTTTTTTCTTTTTCTAAATGAGATATTGTATGAATTTTTCAACAAAAATAATGAATGGATGTTATTTAACTAATACAGGATGAATAGATTTTTAAATATTCATGATTCCATGATTCCTTGAGGATTTACATACAATATTATACTATTCTTTTGAAGTATAAAGTCTTATTTTTTAGTTTCATATCTTTTATAATAAATTATTTCATGGGTACCACTCTTAAGGATTTATTAATGATTTTATTATTGTATTTTCAGCTTTGTTAACGTAATTTGTTGTATTGTATTCCTAATTTAGATTGATCTCTTATGATGTCATCTACCATATATTATTTAATGGGTTGTGTTCATTTTTACTATAGATTTTCTATTTTAATACTATTTGTGGTTTATCATTAATGTATTCACTTTTGGTATTCTAGTTTTTCAATATAAATATTTATGATGTTTATGTTTCAAACCAATAATTTGAAGAATTGATAGGTAATTTTATGTTATTTTCAGGGCCTATAATATCTTATAGATATATCTTTTGTTATCTTTATTGAATCTTGTTTTGTTATTGGTTGAGGCCTTACCAATTTCTTCTTGGTGTCTTGAACGAATCATGGACCATATTTTTATGATGTCCAGCATTATGCATTCCCTCATTATTAGAATATGGATTGAAATCCCATGTGATTATTTGATTAGTATAATATCAATGTTAATATTTATATGTAATTATTTTATTACGATTTATTCCTTCAATATTTTGTTTAAATTTCTTGTGTTTCAGTTTTATAACTTACCAAATTATTTATTTTTATTTTTGTTATAATAGATTACACTATAAACATACCCATACTAAGAATCATAGATCACCCAATTATTATGTTCTATTTTTCCTAGGATTCAAAGATGTATGTTGTGATTTATATATGGGGATAATGTAGGAGAATAATGGTGTTCAAAATGGATTATATATGTACTATTTTATATTATAAATTCTTATATATGTATCATGAATATAATCTAGATCCAGAAACTACTAAAATTATTGGTCATTTGGGATTAAAATATTGTATCTATTATAATATAATATAGTGTGGCACATTCTCTGGCCTTTTGGGGTCTGGGTCTTTACACCGAATCCCTTTTAAATTATTTAACACCATCATAAAAACAAAACATTCACACAACCATAAAAAGAAATTTATTTTCTACATTCACTACTAAATAATAGGATATAGTCCTTAGATTGGATTGAGAATAATAATATAACACACAATCCACTAGAAAATAATATTTTTTTTCTGATAAAATAATTTGGAAATACCCTTAAACATTTGTTTGACTATGTTAAATATAATAGTGAAGTGATTCTTCTTGCACAAATGATATAATTATGTTTTCATATCATGTTTATAAGAATTAATCAGTTGGTTTTGAACATGTCATTATTTTAATTTAATAAATTATATTCTTGTAATTATTTATAAAACATGTCTTCAATTTCATACACAGATGTAGGTAGGAACAACTTCTTAAGAAATCATTTAAATACATGGTTTGATAACTCTATCTAATTCTTCAGTCCCATTCATCACTCTGTTTATACATTCTGAAAATAAGTATGAATTATTAGTCCTGAAACTAGTATGATTAAATTCTTCCTTTTTCTAAAATAATTAGTCTAATTACTCATTTCAATATGGAAAACCTTGAACACTTCTTATTCTGAATGCTTCTTTTATTCTGGAAACATTTCTCAAGAAACACATTCTAGAAACCTCATACAATCAATATTTCCTTAAAAATTCCAATGCCCTCTCTCTCTCCCACAGATAAATAGTGTTAGTGTATGAGGTAATTTGAAATCATTTTATAGGTTCCTCAGAATATTAATTACCATAATTCTTATTTTTTTTCCCACTCATACATATTCCAGAATCATGAATTTATATTCCATTGAAACTTTATTTCTGATAACATCATATATTTTCAACACGTTTGGATTCATCTTGAACCATCCTGAATATCCTCACACCATGTAAATTATTGAAAAATCTATAGACTTCATAACACCTCATAAATAGTCCATTTTAAAATTAATCATTTTCATCTTTTTTATTATGGACCAAAATTCCTCTAACAATGAGACTATGACCAATGTTGTTTAGAATTTAATGACTTACTGGTTTCAAAAAGAGTCTAATATAATGATATCTAATTTCAATATGATGAATATATACCATGTTTTTTATGAATCTTGACCTAATAAAAAAACAATATCCCTTGTTCTTATCCAATTGAATACAAAATATCAGTGAGAACACACTCTGATTTTTCGATGAAAATGTTTGACTATATTCTTTCACATCATCCAATGGATAAATCTATGAAAAGAATATAATGCATCAGTGCTAATAATTTATTTGATTCATCACATTCTAGGACTATAATTATTATGATACAATATAGATAGTTTTATTTTAGTCATCCAATGTAATTTTTCATATGAAATATTTCAGTGTAAACCATTCATTTCATGAAATAGTTTCATAAATGTTTGGATTGATTGAAAAGTATGATAAATTGATCAATCATCACTTCTGCAAAACCATGGATTTAGAAACTTCATACTCCTATACACCAAATATGTTCAACATTTGGTAGAACTCACACTAGTGATAAGTGTCTAGAAAACAATAAATTTCTAGAAACACTATAAAATAACTACAATAATTTTTCATCGAAAAATTGCATCTAGTTTTCTGAATTCATCATTATGTTAAAAAATGAAATAATAAAATCATTTTATTACTTAAAATAACAAAAACATTTAACCCCATTTATATGAAAATGATTAGATCACATGAATTTAGTTAAATTATTATTCTTATATCATTTGACATATGAAAAATTATCATATTTTGTGATGAAAATTTCAAGAGGCATTCAAAATCTGATATAATTTCTCCCACCATTTTAAAAACACAATTCCAGAAATAGAATTAGTCTGAAAAAAAAACATTACCCCAAAAATCAACAAAATAGAAAACTAAATGACTTTGATAATAAAACATCATACAATATTCTGATTTTGTTATCTATTCATTTGAACAAAAAAACCTTCAATGCGAATTGATTTTATGAAAAAAATGAAATAAATATTCATCATCAACTTATTCCAACATCCGAAAGAAATTTCCATCCAACATAGTCACAAAAATATCATTAATCTGTTTTTTATTTGAAAAAATGTTCATAAATCACATAAAAATTTTAAATATAGTATATGGAACACCAGTCAACAATTGTAATCATTCATTAGTGTTCTCATTAGAGGAAACACGAATCATTGATAGGAAAACCATTTATATATTAGTAGTGACTTATGAAACCTATCTAATGAACATAAAAGATTTATCAATGGAAAATTCATTCACATTCCTTTTAATATGTGTTTCCTACATGAACGTAAAAAAACTGATAGAACAATTCACACACATACACACTGAGTTCACATTTTACCCACAACCCTCCCAAAAGAATTCTTCCCATGCTATATTTATCACATAAAAATGTATATATTTATGAAACATATGTTCCGACCCCTTGAAAAAATTATCCAAAGTATAGATGAGATAGTGGATATAAACACAATCCTCCACCTTGATTAGAAAGAGGATGAAATCCCACAATCAACATGAGTTTGCATAATTTTTCTTATTGTAATGGTTTTGTGAATAAATCAGTTACATATTTTATTATATGAATATATTTCATCCCGAGTTAATTCTTACCCACATTATATATAATTAATTGATATTTGATATCAATATGATTTGAATAATATTTAAAAATAATATTTCGTTTTTGATTTATAGCACTCTATTTATCGCAACCCAATGGAATTGTTAAATTCACTTGAAAAAGGGAAGCATCCAACTAAGTATTCATCCACATATGTTTTTTTGTAGCTTGAGTAAAAGAAATATATTCTTATTATTCTATTATAATAGATACAATTTTTATATTATTATATCATACACAACATTCTCCATAAATAAAACTCCTCTAGATGCTAATTTTTTGTCCTAAAAAAATCCCACCTAGTCACCTTAAATATATATAAGAAAATCAATTATTATAGAACTATAATAACTGATTTAGAAATAATTTCTTCCTTCGATATATCTAGGAATTATTTTTATTTATAATAGGTGATATTAGATTAAAAATTTCATAGTCTTAAAAATAAGGTAATTGATCATACAATATCTGGTATTAAAGAAGTTAGATATTAAAAACATCTGATTGGATTCTAAAACTCTTTAGAATATTCTTCCTTTCTTACTCTATCTCTAGAATTCTTGGTTTCCACAAATTTTTTTGTAGAAGTATGTTTTTATTATATTTTAAAAACATCATAAGTATTTCCATAGAATAATTCTCCTATGATATAAAAATTCATTTATTCTTCTAAGATAGTGGTAAGAAAAGAAAGTACATGACATAACCAATCATGGAAACTTAAAATTGCTTCGTCTCCTGAAAAACATTTATCACATATTCTTCCATCATTCCCACCATTGATAATGTATGAAATTTACATAGTAATAATGTGGAATAACTAATGATTTTCATTGATTTATATATTACTATTAACACTCCCTTTCATAAAGTTTAAATTCTGTAATAATTTATCCAATTTTCCATACCGTGATCTCAAATCTTTCTTTAGTCAATATAAATCTTCTTCAATGCGAAGACATAAATTTCATATTTGAAAATAAAAAAGCCTCATGGTTGATCAATATAAAAATCATTATCCATTTCTTCATTTAGAAATAAATATTTCACATCCATGTAAAAAATATTTTATCCTCATTGGGCATTAAATTAAAGAATGATCATAAATGTTCCCAACCATTCCCCTCGATCAAGAGTATCACAATAATAAATGCAATCATTTTTTGATAAAAAACTATAATAATTAAATACCTTTATTTATTACATTAATCCCCTCTTGATGAATATAATATTAATTAACATCTTTCCTTTTATATTTTGAATACAAATAATATGACGCCCCAAAACATATTTCCCATGTAATAATAATATTATGGTTTTATTTTATTTAATTTTCAAGTTATCCAATCAAAACATTCAAATTAAACACAAAAGAATTTTATTTTATTAAACACCAAAGTGAATATATTATAGTATGATCAATGGAAAGATATACTCACCAAAAATACCTATTAAAAGTCCTATTTGAATTATAGAGAGACCACCCAAAACAAATAAAACCTTAATAAGATAATATGGGTCTTTTAGATGCATCAAAACAAACATTAGTATGGATAAAGCCACTGTAACAACACTAAGAATCATTAGAATTATGTGCACAATATTCTTCAATTGTCTTGAATTTTGTACATGCTAATGCATGGTTTTCTAAAGAAACTACTCAATTATTTCCCCTTGGTTGAACATTGAGTTATAACAGCTATAATTATAGCCGTTAGTGTTTTGGGTGGATTAATTAAAAATATCTATGTATAATTTATTTTTCCAAAATATTTAAGTTAAGAATTGAAATTACAATACAATCACTTATTATGAAATTTAAAAGGACAACGGTATAATATTGTGAGCTATACTAAGTGTGAATTTAAAATGAGGTGAGGATTTCAAACATCATTCAAATATTTGATATATATTGTAAAAGTTTTTATTCTTAAGGATTAAACGAGGTTTTTAAGAAAACTATTTCCTTGATTTTTATAATACTAGTATAATGATTTCATATAGATATATTAAACTTTAATTTATAAATTTTTATTTTAAAACATTAGTGTTTATTAAAATGAGGAAAATTTTGTTTTGAAAAGTACCTATTTTTGTGTAAGGAAACATAGTATTAAAGTTAACAAAACATATACCCACAAGGGCTATCCCTCTAGTCAGGCCGAGGGAGGCAGCATGAGCTTAGAGGCCGAGCCTAGCCCTCAACCTTAGCACATTCCGTTCTGTGGGTGAGTGTGCATGCGTGATTGAAGCATGCACAAGGGAACAAGAGGCGCCACCGTGAGGGGCGACACGACAGGAGAGAGGTGGGCACAGAGCGCGCTCGCAGAACCTGGTACGAAGCGGTACTGGGAGGGGGAGGAAGTATCCAGAGCCTATGCCCAGAGTTCGAGGCTTATAAAGGTCCAAAAAAAAAACCATTTGTGTCGATGAGGGAAAACAATTTAAGGCAAAACGAGATCCATACCATTGGATTGCACAGTGGGTGATCTGATCCGTTGGATTAGTTCGACTTTCGAACTCCTGCAACTGCGGTACACTTCCGCATTTTTGTGAACCGTCCGATCCAACACAAATCTAATCGTAAGCTTATAAGTCCTTTTAAATTACCACGCTATCCATAGCCACCTGATCATCTCCATTTCATATCTGTACTATCCATCGCTTTTAAAATATGTGGACTCACCTTCACTATAGGTTCTTATCGCGAATAATCTCTGATGTCCATTATTTCTCCAGTTTTCTGCCCCCGCTCTGCATTCTTCTTCTTCCCACCTGCGCTGGACCAATAACCCCTACCCTCCCTTTATTTTTGGTTCCACACCCGTGACACCTTCCATCACCACCCGAGCCTCCTCTCACAGGTTTTCCATGAAGACCAAATCCCCAGGTGTTTCTAAAAACCAAATAGGCCTCAGTTTTTCCATTAGTAGCATTAAAACATTCATTATATTTTATAAGTAATATAGTTTATAAACAATATGTTTCACCCCAAGAACCCATCGGTTCTTTCCCCACTCAAGCTTCCAGCAAGCCTCCTTCAACGAATTCTAAAGCCTCTCCTCCTCTGAAAACCAAGGTTAGGGAATTTATTTTCTAGTTTTGTTTCATTGAATGTATGAATATATATAAATGTATTCTCATAAAAATATTAATTCATCCTTACGGTTTATTTAAGATTTTCTCTCATACCGATCCTAGGTCTCATAGATTTTGAGTTCAAATATTACTATGAACATAAGTGAAATATTTTTACATTGTTGTGTTGAAGGTATATATATATATATACATGTATACTCATATACATAAGTATAAATCCATTCAGTTTGGATGAAAACCCACATATACCTGATCCTAGGACTTATGGATTTTGGGTTATGTAGTATTTTTAAACATGAGGGATTATCCTTCTCATGAAAACTTATATAGATATATATACCTTACATATTTGATTATATATGTATATATATATAACCATAATTTTTAAATGATCCTCTATTATGTTCGGTTTTAAGACCTCTAAACATTGAGTTACAAAGATGAGGTAAAATTTTGTTTTTAAAACATAAGGAATAATATTTTCATATATATATATATATATAGTATACACAAGCATGTATAATTATACGGTTCATATTACTCACCTTTTGGACTGGATATAAGTCTTTAACATTGAACTCCAATGGATAATTTGTGTCTTTTCTAAACTTGTAAGTATAAATTAATTTTGGTGTAAGACACTTATGTATACTAGGTTATGCATATGAGTTGTATATGTTTACATAAACAATATGCAAGTTTTTTTAATAAATAATCCATTTAAAATTTATGTTATGATTTAAGATTTAGGGAATCTTGTTCATTAATGTGATTAATATATTAAATTCATATGGGTGAAATTAGATTTTTGGTTTAAACACTTTAATGCATAATGTATATTCGGATTTGTGAATATATGTGTTAGAAAATAAACATTGATTCTCAATTTTACCAAGAATTTTTCCAAGGATTTCAAATAAAGAGTAAATGATGTTGTTTTCTAAATATGAATGTTCTATTTTAAAATACAACTCTTTATATAAACCCTTGTGTATAAACAGATTTACACAACACTAAACCTGAATTTTGGATATTCCAAATATTATACTTTTGACGTGATTAGTAATTATGGATAATTTGTGAGTAAATTATTTGTGGTTTGAAAATTTTATATTCATATGTATGAATCACTTATTTTCATATATATATATATAATTAATGTTATTTTTTATGTTTTAATTTCATTTTTTCCATTTTTATCCTTATGTATATGCTTTTCATGTGTTATAAAAAAGCATATTAGTAACAAATGTTTGAGCATCTGTGAGATTAATACCCCACATAATGTATTTGGTTTATATTTTAATTAATTAATCACCCATATCCAGATGAAATTCCAGTATATATTTGATCAATAAGGTTTTTGAATGTAAGGTTATCATTTTAAGTGACAAATCTTGTATTTTGTTTGTGAAATAGTTGTCATCACATATGCCATAATTTGCTTATCATTCTCACCATTCAATGACATAACCATGTTGTTGATAGTCTTGTAATTAATAATTATATGCATGATTCACTATATATATGTAAATTCTCATGAATGTAAATAAAACTCTTATAACCATTTATGGAATAATGAAATAAATTATTCAAGATGGTATGGGACACATTGAATGATATGAAATGAGAAATTAAATATTCAAAGTGGTATGAGACATTTTGAATATATGAACCTAATTGGAATATGAGGATTATAATAGACTCTATATAACTGGTTGGGGACCAGTTAATGAAATCCCCTCGATGCATCAATAGTTCTCATGAGACAATTAGGTCATCGAACAAGGCCAATGAAATTTTATGTCTTGAGAAGAGGTCTTGACATGGTCTGGTATTATACATTCCCTCATTATGTTTATGATAATTAATTCCCCAAGTGGATATTTGACTAGTAGAATATCCATAGTTAAGAGACAGTACTTATGAGCATCAGAAGAAGTAAATGCCTATGGAATGATATATATTTTGCGCTCAGTGATTTATTAGCATGTGTATGTTTCACATTAGTAAAGAATGAATTTGATGTTATTAACTTTATGCACAACTCTGATTATGTATCACTCATAGTTGTTAAATTTATAATTGAATATTGATTTTCATACTTATTTAGAATATCTTCTTCTTATTACTCTAAATGATCATGCCTATAATTGAATCATGTTCCCTTGAAATTCTGTGAGTATGCTTTTAATTGTGCACTTTTATTTCATATACAATTGTTATGATATGTTACATATGTTTCAACATTTCTCAAGAAAATGATTTATGGAATCTTTTAAATAATGATTTTAAAAGTTATAATTGGTATATTATGTTATTTTAAAACCCCTTACTAAGAATTCGTATTCTCACCCTACATTTATAAAATAATTTTTTTAGGTATCAGTTTTTTTTGAAAGAATCATGTCAGAAGTAGTAGGTTTCAAAGAACCTAAACCGAATTAATCTTATTTATAGGACATGATGTGTAAAATATCTATGAATGTTTTTTGGTAAAAATTACACACCGTGTTTTAAGGAACCAGTTCTGAGTAGTCTGGGGTTGGGTTGTTACAGTTGGTATGAGAGGATTCAGTTTAGATATCTCTATAAAACTAGAACAGAACAAAAAAAATTAATTAACCATTACTAAGTATGATGTTTTATTAATTTTCATATGGCTGACGAATCATGCTTTATGTCCTTTCTGACAAAAATATTAGAAACCATAGTGGTCGGTGCATGTTTTGAAGGATATGAAATTTTTGAGAACCTTTATTTATCATGTTAGCATCTCTATCATGTGTGCAATTCCCCTTGCTTAATCTAACTTCACCAAGGATCTAGATTTGATTACATTCTAATGATGCATTCCCAACTTCCCCTTTTTGCACGTATGGGAAGGTATTATGAAGGTCTATTATGATATTCACCTTGGACAACAACTTATTTTCACTAATTAATTTCTAGGAAGATGCATAAGAGGCTGACTTCCAGGCAGTACACCTCTGTCAAATCGTAACCTATGGTCTTCGATGTCATGTCATGGACTTAGAAATCCTCGAGGACAAATCTACCCATTTACATTATAGATATAAAGTTCAATAAGTCATCTCCCAACTCCATACCATTCATGATTTCCTTTGTTGGAACATTAGATGCCCACACCCAATTAATCTGGACTGCCCATGCTGCATCTAGACCCAGGAGATTGAGGAGTTTTGAACCACTTTGGGAATCCGTTTGACTAGGAATTGGGGAAATCACCAACATCAGTGAATCCAGTGAAGTTCCATCTTATAGGACGTTAGGAAACTCTTACTCATGTTTTTGAGCGAGTAGTTATGTAATAGATTGGGTTTATGAACATTTTATAACAGAATAATGTTATGTATTTTGATACATTAACACAATTTTACAAAAAAGCCTTTTTTGTTGTTGTTATGGTTATATCTCGGCTGAATAAAACATACATCTTGAAATTTCAGAGAGAAGACATGATCTCACCAAACAATCTTCTATCACTTCCTACTAAACTATTAGAGATCAAAATTGTCAAGACATGCACCAATGAATACCTCCCCTTCTCAAACCTACGAAGAACATGCAGACATCTTTACATGATATAGAACAGTCCATACATTCTCCACTCCTGCCAAAGGAATGCCTATATCTACCACTGTATAGGCACTACAAAACTCTCTAAGTATAAATGAAGGGGAAAGTAACATTATGGTCTTTTTGTAACACCCTGACCCAAGTTACCCAGACTCAGTGCATTATTACATAACATAGGCATGATCACAAAAGATCAAGTCTCGAAAGACCGATTAGTTTAGTAGCCTTGGAAACACTAGATACATTCATAAGTCTTACATTACATCATAATTTGAAAAAATAAAACAACATATTCTCCATAGTCCATGCTCATATCCCCTCAGACTATCCCTGCAAGTCAGTCATAAAATACTTTTTCACATCCTAGGAAAAATAAAACATAGAAAGGGGTGAGCTCAGATGATCAGTAAGGATAACAATATAGCAGAAACTTTCATAAATAAGCGTAAACATTTAAGGAAATTTATAACTAAAAAAAATCCATTTAAACTCGAACTTCAGCATAATATGGCAAAAATAAAATGAAATAATTCCATTTACTTATTCACATGGATATTCTACTAGTTGAATAATCCCATGCAATATCAATAACCACTTTCATAATGATGGAATGCATAATGCCAGACTATCATAACCACAGAGTCAAGGCCTTGTGCCAATAATAAAAATAAGATTTGTTCAAGGCCTTGTTCCAAGACACTAGTTTGTCTAATGAGACCTACTGATGCATCGAGGAGCTATAGCAGGCTCCACCCGTCACTTACTAAGTCCAATGAATTTCTCATATGAACAGGTTTAAACATAACATAAACATTCGTATTAAAACTAGCATATGAAATGTAAATACATTCTCCATAAACCATGAATGGTATAAAAATAACACATCCATATTCAAACATATTAAAAAACCTTTAATAAAATATGGAAGTTTTGTATCATAATAAATCAACTTCAAATAATCTTAAAATCCATCAAAGGATGTTGACATAGATGAAATCAAAACTATTTGAGAAAAATATATCTTTTTTGAAATAATTTAAAAGTTACATAAGTATAAAATAAAACATTTAATTTGAAAATATTATTATAAGATTTTAAGGGATGCTTCAAACGATTTTATAATTGCAGAAAATTGTTGCACCTGCCGTATAAGTTAAAAAAGACATCCTTACCTTAATTTTGTCTAAAAGGTTAAAAATGACCTTTTTTGGAAAACAACGGAAATATTCCTTTATAAAAATATTATAAAAAGTAAAAAAATGGTATAATTGAATTTAACCCATAGCCTATAAAATAGTATGAATGCTTTGAAATACATTTTTAGGAAACATGGATGTGGATTATAAAGAGGTCCCAGTAGATAATTACGTATAAACAACCTCGGATAATGAAGATATTGTGAAATAAACCCTTACCTTGTACTTTTCCTTGGTCGAGGGAAGGTTAAACTCCTTTATAATGGTGAAATAATTGTTATTAAATTATAAAATAATCATATACATTAATATGATATCATATATTACCTTTTAACAGTGCTTTGTTAATAATATCTTAGTATTATCATCGTTTCAGGTGTTAATGGATTCGTTTTCCTTTATATTATTCTTTATGTGAGTAATATTTGTTATAGATGCGATTTATCTTATTCATATATAGAATGATATCAAGTATTTAAACATTATTATTAATCATCTAATAAAAATTATTCTTTAATGGATTTTATAGGGAATGAATCTTATCACGTTCATGGAGACGGTAATCTGTACATACGCACGAGTGACAATATCATTATTTTGATATTTAAATAATATATAATTGGATGGTATATCCTATATAAATAATCATTTTCATGTTATATTTATTATTTATATGAATTATACATCATTATTATACCTATCCAAATAATAATGTATTGAATAACAATTACACCATGACGCAGAGACAGTAATCCGTACGTACGCACGTATGGTGACATGTCATTCAAAGGATGGATAGAATAATGAATATGGTTGTACCATATTTATAATAACATCACAGTATATAGAATAAACTGGAGTTATTATTTTATAATGGTAATAACAAAGAAATAATAAGTGGAAGAAGAAAAGAACTTGAAAGAGGGTGGTGAAATTATTACCTCTTCTTCCGGTTGTTCCTTTTGATTTGAACAAAAGGGATCCTTAAGTTGGATTTATGACTAAAGGAAGGCCTCTAGGATGAAGTGAGGGAAGTTTATAGGATATTTGGGCAGGTTTTGGCTAATCCAAATGTATTTGATGGTGTGAAATAGAGAGAAGGGAGAGTGCCCTTTTATAAGAGGGGTGAGTGAAACCTTAGAAAAAGTTATAAATATTATTTAATAATAAAATTATTTTTAGTTTCTAATGAATCAAAAAGGGATTATTTAAATTATAAGGTGGTTAGGGGTCTAAAACCACTCAACCAATAGTTTTTAGATAGGTTTGGGTCACTATATTAACTTTATCATTTAGATTTAACTCTTACTTAAATCGTTTGACATTTACCATGTCTCTTTGTATTTTTATATTATAAGGTTAATAAACATACTATATACATCCATGCGAACCCCAATTGGTTCATTAATGATACACCTATAATTATATAAGTCCTTTTGATGAACCTTATATTTTTAGGAATAGAATATCAATTAATAATATAATATTTGTTTTAAAAACTCTTTTATGTCAATTTTGACAATATTTGGCATTTTGTTTTTGCTAAATTCATAACAACATTATTACTTCAAAAAAAATTCACCTAACCAACCCTAATATGTTATATTAACCTAATTGTTTTTTGAATTCATAAAAAGTCTCAAATTACATTTATTTGGATATTTATAATATTAATTATTTTAATATTCCATTAATTAGGTAATTACTGCATCACCATTGTGTCATATATAAATTAAATTATTTATTTGTCTAAAAATTATAAATAAAATACCATTATGTAGGAAATATTTTTATCATTCTAACTAATATTTATAATAGAATTTATCTTATAGATAACCCTATAATAAAACTGTTTTAGTTATTAAACATTGATTTTAACTCTTTTAACTGTTCTTTTAAATAAATAATAATAAATGTCCTAATCTAATCCAAGTGGACCAAAGAGGCTCATATTTTATTCTTAAGGTTGTTTTTGGTAGAATTATAATTAGAAAATTGAATTAGGACATGTGTTAGGGTAATAATAATATCATTTTTACCCTTAATTACCCTATTTACTTTTAATCGTGGTAAATAAAAGTAAAAAGTCACTATTCAAAAAAAAATTATCTTTATCTTATTGAACCACATTTTACTCCTTGATATTAACCACATCTCTTGGATTTTCAAAATTATACTCACATAAGCGGTAAAATTATGTTTTATGTGAATTTGCAAATTTTCATAGGAGATGGGTAAAAGACGGTGAAAAGTTCAATAAAATTTTTATATATCTAAAATTATTATAAACTAACTCCAATTAATTAAATTGAACTTATATAGGTATTATGTATCTATTTTTACCTAAAATAATTTTAAATAAAATAAATTATTATTTAAATAAAAATTCAATTTTAATCTATAACTTAGTGTTTTCACTATTCATCAAAAACTGAAGGTTTTCAGAAAAATGCCAAAAATTCATCCTAGGATAATTTCGATATTCTGAACCCAAATATAAAGTCCATTTTGAATGATAAAATTTATAAAATTTTAAAAAGTGGGTATTACTATTCATAATGGCTAGTTTGATTGGTTGTGGTGTGTTAGAACTCGAAGTTGCATACAACACACACTACTGTATTATTCAAAGAGAAGAGTACCATGAAAGCTTGGGGTGTTACATTCTACCCTCCTATGAATAATTTTATCCTCAAAATTTCTAGAGTATTACTGCATAAAAATACTCTGGTGGTTCTTCATCATAAGTTCCTCAGGTTCCCACATTGCCTCTTCCAACTTATAGTTTCTCCATAAAACTTTTACCAGACGAGTCATCCGGTTTCTCAGCACTTGTTCTCTTGTATCAAGAATCCTGATGGGATCTTCACAATAAGACAAATTAGGTTCTAGTACTAATTACTCATAGGTGAGTACATGCGTTGGGTCAGGAATGTATTTTCTCAATAGTGATACGTGGAACACATCGTGAACTTTGGAGAGACTTGGCGGTATTGCCAAACGGTAAGCTAAAACCCCGATTCGTTCTAGAATTTCGAAAGGTCTGATGTACTTGGGACTCAATTTTCCCTTCTTACCGAAATGTATAACACCCTTCCATGGAGATACCTTAAAGAAAACATGATCTCCTACCTGAAATTCCAAATCCTTCCTTCTGTTATTGGCATAGATCTTCTGCCTACTTTGAGCAACTTTGATGTGGTTTTGGATTACCTTCATATTTTCCATCGTTTCCTCCACAAATTCTGGGTCTACGAGTTTTCTTTCACCAACATCATCCAAACAGGTTGGTGTGCGACATCCCTTTCCGTATAATGCTTCATATGGTGCCATATGAATACTTGAATGGAATCTATTCTTATAGGAAAATTCTACCAGAGGTAAATATTGATCCCACATTCCCCAGAAAGTCAAGTGAGCATGATCTCAACATGTCTTATAAGGTTTGAATAGTCCGTTCTGATTGTCCATCAGTTTGGTGGTGGTAAGCAGTGCTCAAATGAAGCTCAATATCGATGGATTTCTGAAGAATTTTCTAGAATCTTGATGTAAAATGTGGATCACGATCAGAAACAATCGATATGCGTACTCCATGAAGTCTTACAAATTCATTAATATATAGTCTTGATATACGTTCAAGTGGTAAATCTTCTCTTATAGATAGAAAATGTGCTGACTTGGTAAGACGATCAACAATGACCCATATTGCATCATTCCTTCTAGGAGTTTTTGGTAGTCCCATGACAAAATCCATCATAATGTTATCCCATTTCCTATCAGGTATGGGAATAGGTTGCATGACTCTTCCAGGCTGTTGCCTTCCAGCTTTCGCATGTTGACAAACTATACAACATGACACAAAATTAGCAATCTCCCTATTCATGTTGTCCCACCAAAAATGTTCCTTCAAATGTCTATACATTTTGGTGCTACCAGGGTGTATAGAGAAATTGGAACTATGAGCATCATCTAACAATTCCCTTTTTAGATCAGGTATATCGGGAACACAAATCTCTTCCCAAATTTCAAAATTCAATCTTCATACACAAAGTCACTCCATATCACAACATTCACAGCTTTAATCTTCTTTTGAAACTCTTCATCATCAGCCTGAGAAATTTTTATCCTTTCTAGTAAAGATGTTTTGGAAACTATTTGAAAAAGAATTGATGTTTCACCTTCCATAGTTACTCCCATATCCATCTTTACTAGATCCATGAGAATAGGATACCTTTCAAATCTTATATTGTTCAAAACTCCATCATCCTTTCTACTCAAAGCATCGACCACCTTATTTTTCATCCCTGGGTGGTAGTGTATCATGCAATCATAATCCTTGAGTAGTTCAAGCCATCTCCATCACCTCGTGTTGAGTTCTTTCTGTGAGAAAAATATACTTCAAAATCTTGTGATCGGTATATATCTCACATTTTTCACCATAGAGATAATGTATCTATATCTTCAAAGAAAAGATTACAGTAGCTAACTCAAGATCATGAGTAGGATAGTTTTTATCATGAATTTTTAGCTGTCGTGATTCATAGGCAATAACCCTATCATTCTTCCTAAGGACACAATCAAGACCTTTCTTTGAAGAATCAATATAAATAACAAACCTATCATTCCCCGATGATAGAGTCAATATAATATAATTGACTAATATTCTCTTAAGTTCTTTGAAAAATTCTTCACAATATTTTTTACAAAAAAATTTAACCACTTTTCGTGTGAGCTTTGTTAATGGGTTAGCCAACTGGGAAACATTCTGGACAAAACGTCGATAATAACCTGCTAAACCAATAAAATTGCGTACCTCATTTATACTCATTGGCGATGGGCATTCTTGGATTGTTCTTGTCTTAGAAGGATCAACATAGATTCTATCCTTAGAGACAATATGGCCAAGAAAAGAAATCTCCTGAAGCCATAATTCACACTTGCTAAACTTCCCATATAATTCATGTATTCTTAGAGTTTTTAGGATAATGCACAAGTGATTTTCATGATCTTCGTAGCTTCTGGAGTATACCAAGATATTCATTGAAAACCCTGTTCATTAGATCCACCCCCAGTATCTTCCTTCTTTAAACACAACTGAAGGTATCCAGATCGATGTTCAATCTTTAGAAAGTATTTATCTTCATGAAGTTGGTCAAATAAATCATCAATGTGAGGTAGGGGATACTTATTCTTTATTGTTATAGCATTTATATCCTTGTAGTCGATATATAACCTTGTAGATCCATCTTTATTCATAACAAAAAAGGACACGGGCTCCCCATGGAGAAACATTAGGGCTAATAAATCCCTTATTACTCAATTCCACATCTTGTTTCTTTAGTTCCACTAATTCCACAGTGGCCATTCTATAAGGGGTCTTCGATATGGGCCTTGAACAAGGAATTGAATCAATGGAAAACTCAATTTCTCATTCTGGAGGATGTTTAGGAAAATATTCTGGAAACACATCCACATATTCTGACACAATAGGTACATCCTATATTTGAACATTCCTTTCCTCACCCATAGTCATTTCATTCTCTTCCTCCCCAATAATTTAATTTAGTTGAGCTACTGGGGGTGGATCTTGATAAGAATTAGGTGGTGATGATTCTTCTCTAATGATAAGTTATTCTTTATCATCGTCATAAAAAATAGTAACCTCCTTCTTCTTATAATAATTTTTTTCATCATGGTCCGAAAGACAATCCATACCGAGGATTATATCAAATTCAATCATGGGTATGACGATGAGATCAGCAGATAAATAACATTTATATTCCCTAATGGGAACTGATTCACAGAACTTTGTAGCAATGATACCTCCCTTAGGATTTTTGACTGATAACTCCCTTATTAAATAAAACTAGAAATATCTAATTTTCGTAGAAAACTGGGAAGATATGAAACAATTCGATGATCCAGAATAAAATAAAGAATTGGCTAAACTTGAAGAAACCATTAAATTACCTGCCACCATGTCTTTTGGAGCTTCAACCTCAGCAGTAGTGATATCATAAGCTTGGCCTTGATCCCTCGGCCTTTTCTGAGGTAAGTTCCCCTGATGATTAGGAAATTTATTTGCATAATGTCCCATCTCCCTGCAATTGTAGCATTGAGCATCGATAGCTTCTTTCTTCCCCTTGCAATCAAAAGCGTGGTGGCCTTTTTCACCACACTAGTAACAGACTCCCATTCCCTTCAAGCAAGTACCGAGGTGTTTCATCCCACATTTACTACAAGATGGATATTCATCTTTTCCCTTCTTCCCCTTATTTCCACTTCCAGAGTGATCACCAGATCTATTCTTCTCTTTCATTTCTTTAAAGTCGTAAGACTTAGAGAATTCCTTTTCGATCTTGATAGCACATGAGACAATATCTTCATACGACGAGAAGGATTGTGAGACTAATACTCAACGGATAAATGGTTTTAACCCATCAAAGAAATGATCAATATTAATTCTTGGTTTATGTATATAATCTACAACATGACTTTCTAACCTTGTAATGTTAGACTCATACTTTGAAACATTCTCGACCTCCTTTTCCCCAGACTCAGAAATTGTCTTTCCATATCCACTCGATGGTCATGAGGAAAGTATTTTTCTAAGAAAATATATTTAAACTCCCTCCATTCCATATTTGATACTTCATAATCTTCCTTTGTGTTTTGAATCAATGAACACCATTGATCAGCATCTCCAGTGAGACGGTAAACGACCATGACAACTTTTTCTCTTTAGATACTCCCCAAGGTGTGGAATATTTTCTCTATGGAATTTATCCATTGCTCAGCTACTAGTGGATTTGTACCCCCATTTAATGTTGGTGGTTTTTTCCTCATGAAGCGATCTAACATTGATCATCCACACTGCGGATCAGAGTGCTCCATACGGGTAATGTTATTATTCATAACCTGAGTGAGTTTTCCCAGTATGGTGATTTGTTGATCATAACCAGTTTCATCATTGGATACACTATACTTATCTTGAGTAGGAGGGAAATCCCTACATGGAGTGTGTACATTGATATGGTTTCCATTCCTTCCACTAGGAACCATTTCTAAAAAATTGCATAAACTAGATTAGTTTATGAATTGAAATACATAAATCCAAACTTGTAAAATGCTTAACATAAATTGAACAGTTTATGGATATAATGCATAATCATAAAAATGTTTTCTTTGAGGAAGTATATACCCTTAAAACCTTCATAATGGTTTGTAAATAAAATGATAATTATCCTAAGCATATCCCCCAGGAGTGTCGTAACCAAGAGTGCAACAAGGCCCATTTTGGTCCACCAGTTCCCGTTCAAGTCTAGCTCAAAGCGGTGTTTTTGGGTTTTACCCCTAGGTACATCTGTGCCAGAGCCTCCTCTACCTGCTTGTATCCATATAGGTATGTATTGCTCAGAAAACTCACAAAATCTCTACAATACCAATATTCTAAGAAGTTCTTCTATACTAATCCTCAAAGTCCATCTTTGGTCGATGTGCTGTAATCAGAGTTTATCTAAATCTAGCTTCCATGGTTTGTACTGAACTTCCTACGATACCAACTATAATGACCCGAACCCAGTTACCTAGAGTTGGTGTATTATTATATAACATTGGAATGAACAAAAAATATCATGCCTCTAAAGACCGATTAGTTTAGTAGCCTTGGAAACACTAGATACGTTCATAAGTCTTAAATTACATCATAATGTGAAAAAATACAACAAAAAAGTCTCCATAGACCACACTAATATCCCCTCAGACTATCCTAGCAGTTCAGTCATAAAATACTTCTTCACATCTTGGGAAAACTAATACATAGAAAGAGGTGATCTCAGATGCTCAGTAAATATAACAATATAGCGGAAACTATCATAAGTAAGCGTAAAAAATTATGGCAATGTATAACTAAAACAAAAGCCTTTTAAACTTGAACATCAACATAATATGGAAAAAATAAAATGTAATAATTCCATTTACTTATTCACATGGATATTCTACTTGTCGAATAATCACATAAAATATCAATAACCACTTTCATAATGATGGAATGCATAATGCCAGACTATCATTACCACATAGTCACGGCCTAGTGCCATGACTACAAATAATATTTTTTCAATGCCATGTGCCAAGACACTAGTTTTTCTCATGATACCTACCGATGCATCGAGGAGCTATATAGGGCTCTACCCATCACTTTCTAAGTCCAATGAATTCCTCATATGAGTAGGATTAAACATAACATAAACATTCGTATTAAAACTAGCATATAAAATGTCAATACTTTCTCCGTAAACCATTAATGGTATAAAAATAACACATCCACAGTCAAACATTTCACAAAACCTTCAATACAATATGGATGTTTTGTATCATAATAAATCAACTTCAAATAAGCTTAAAATCCATCAAAGGATGTTGACATAGATGAAATGAAAACTATTTGAGAGAAATATCTCTTTTTTGAAATCATTTAAAAGTTACATAATGATAACAGAAAACATTTAATTTGAAAATATTCTTATAAGCTTGTAAGGGAAGCTTCGATGATTTTATAACGGAGAAAATAGCCGCGTATAAGTTAAAAAAGGCATTCTTACCTTAATTTTGTCGAAAAGGTTAAAAAGGACCTTGTTTGGAAAACGACGAATAGATTCCTTTATAAACATCTTATAAAAAGTCAAAAAATGGTATAAATGACTTTAACTGATAGTCTATAAATTTTTAAAATTTTTTTGAAATACATTTTTACGAAACATGGATGTGGATGATAAAGAGGTCCCAGTAGATAATTACGTATAAACAACCTTGGATAATGAAGAGATTGTGAAATAAACCCTTACCTTGTACATTTACTTGGTCAAGGGTAGGTTAACCTTCTGTATAATGGTGAAATAATTTTTATTAAATTATAAAAAAATCATATACATTAATATGATATAATATATGACCTTTTAACATTGCTTTGTTAATAATATCTTAGTATTATCGTCGTTCTGGGTGTTAACAGATTCATTTTACTTTATATTATTTTTTATATGAGTCATATTTGTTATGGATGGGATGCATCGTATTCATATCCAGAATGATATGAAGTCTTTAAAAATTATTTTTAAACATCTAATGAAAATTAGTCTTGGATGGATATGATGGGTAATGAATCTCATCGCGTTCGTGGAGACAGTAATCCGTACGTACGCACGAGCGACAATATAATTATTTTGATATTAAAATAATATATAATTGGATGGTATATCCTATATAAAGAATCATTATAATGTTATATTTATTATTTAAATGAATTAAAAATAATTATTATATCCATCCAAAAAATAATTTATTGAATAACGATTACACCACGACGTGGAGACGGTAATCCGTACGTACGCACGTATGGTGACATTCCATTCAAAGGATGGATAGAATAATGAATATGGATGTACCATATTTATAATAAAATAAAAGTATATAGAAGATAATGGATTTATTATTTTAGAAAGGAAATAACAAATAAAGAAGAAATGGAAGAAGAAAAGAACTTTAAAGAGGGTGGTGAAATTATTACCTCTTTTTCGGGTTCTTCCATTTGATTTGATAAAAATAGATCCTTAAGATGGATTTATGACTAAAGGAAGACCTCTAGGATGAATTGAGGGAAGGTTATAGGATATTTGGTCCAGGGTTAGTCGATCTAAATGGCTTTGATGGTGTGAAATAGAGATAAGGGGGAGTGCCCTTTTATAAGAGGGGTGAGGGGCACGTTAGGAAAAGCTAGAAATGTTATTTTATAATAAAATAATTTTCGGTTTATAATGGCTCAAAAAGAGATTATTTAAAGTCTAAGGTGGGTATGGGTCGAAAAACACTCAACCAATAGTTTTTAGATAGGTTTGGGTCACTATGTTAACTTCATCTTTTAGATTTAACTCTTAGTTAAATAGTGTGACATTTACCATGTCTCTTTGTATTTTTATATTATATGGTTAATAAACTTACTATATAATTCTAAGAGAACCCCAATTGGTTAGTTAATAATAAATATATCATTATATAAGTTCTTTTTCAGAACCTTATATTTTTAGGAATAGAATATAAATTAATAATAGAATATTTGTTTTATAAAATTTTTTATGTCAATTTTGACACTATTTGGTATATTGTTTTTCCTAAATTAATAATATCATTATTACTTAAAAAAAATTTATCTAACCAACCCTAATATATCATTTTAACCTATAAAATCAGTTGAATTCATAAAAAGTCTCAAATTAAATTTATTTGGATATTTATAATATCAATTATTTTAATATTTCATTAATTAGGAAATTACTGCATCACCATTGTGTCATAAATAAATTAAATTATTTAATGTCTAAAAATAATAAATAAAATACCATTATGTAGGAAAGATTTTTATATTTATAATTAATATTTATAATCTATTTTATCTTATGTATAAGCCTATATTAAATATGTTTTAGTTATTAAACTTTGATTTTAACTCTTTCAACTCTTCTTTGAATGAAATAATAATAAAGGTCCTAATCTAATCCAAGTGGACCAAAGAGGATCATATTTTATTGATAATGTTTTTTGGTCAAATTATACATTTACAATAGAATTAGGACATGTGTTAGGGTAATAATAATATCATTTTCCCTTAATTACCCTATTTACTTTTAACCGTGTCAAATAAAAGTAAAAAGTTACTATTCACCAAAAATTATTTTTATCTTATTGAACCACATTTTAATCCTTGATATTAACCATGTCTCTAGGATTTTTGAAATTTCACTCACAGAAGCGGTAAAATTATTTTTTATGTGATTTTTCAAATTTTCCTAGAAGATGGGTAAAAGACGGCGAAAAGTTCAATAAATTTTTTTTAAATATCTAAAATTATTATAAACTAACTCTAATGAATTAAATTGAACATATATATGTATTATGTATATATTTTGACCTAAAATAATTTTAAATAAAATAAATTATTATTTAAATAAAAATTCAGTTTTAAGTTATAACTCTGTGTTTTTCACTATTCATAAAAAATTGAAGGTTTTCAGAAAAATACCAAAAATTTACCCGAGGCTAATTTCGATATTAAGAATCCAAAAATGAAGTCCATTTTGAAAGATAAAATTTATAAAATTTTAAAAATTGGGTATTACTATTCATAATGGCTAGTTTGATTGGTTGTGGTGTGTTAGAACTCGATGTTGCGTACAACACACGCTACTGTATTATTCAAAGAGAAGCGTACTGTGGAAGGTTGGGGTGTTACACTTTTCCTATGATTCACACTATACCAAGACATCATGTCTAGGGTAAGGATTCAAGAGGTCGCCTTGGAGGTGAAACTTCACGCAACATCGATGCACCAAATCACGAGCTTCACTTTATATGACCACATCTACAACATTGACATTGTCAAACAAGAGATGGTCTGACGGGTTCTTAGATAGTTTTTCCATTCAGACATCTCTGAACTCTTTACCAATAAAGCCTCACTCTGGAAGCCCGAGTGTATGCTGCATGAGTTTAAACCATACTTTTTCAGGTGTGTTTGGGCATGGGAAGCGGAAGAATTGAACACCAACATGGGAATTCAGCTAGCCACACCTGAGGATCCCCTATGATGGAGGATGTGGTGAAGAACACACAGAGTTTCTTTTAGCATGAATGTATGAAATGAATTGTGATGATGCAATTCTTTATAGGGGTAATAATGTGATTCCTTGAAACTTATTTCTCTTGTAATAATAATATTATGGTTTTGTTTTATTTAATTTTCAGGTTATCTGAACATAACATACAAATTAAACACAAAGGTGTTTTATTTAATTAAAAACTGATGTGTTTACATTACAGAAAGATCAAAGGAAAGATATAATCACAAAAAATACCTATTAAAAGGCCTATTAGAATTATAGGGAGACCACTCAAAACAACGAAAATCCCAAGAAGATAAAATGGGTCATTCATATCCATCACAACGAACATTAATATGGATAGAGACACTATAACAACACTAAGAATTAGTGGAATGATGTGCGCAATATTCTTCAATTGTATTGAATTTGGGACACCCAAATGCAAGGTTTTAAAAATAAAAAACTCAACCGCTACCCCTTGGGTGACCGTTGAGTTCTAATGGCTATAATTATAGCCATTAAAATTTTTGGTGGATTAATTAAAAATATCTAATTATAATTTAGTTTTCCAAAATCATTAATTTATGAATTGAAATTATAATATAACCACTTATTATGAAATTTAAAATTACTATGGTTTAATATTTTGAGCTATACTAACTGTGACTTTAAAATGATGCGAGGATTTTAAAATTCTTTCAGATATTTGAAATATCTTGTAAAAGTATTATTTGTTAAGGATTAAAAAATGTTTTTAACTAAACTAGGTCCATGATTTTTAAAATACTAGTATAATGTTTTCATATAGATGTATTAAATTTTTATTTATATCTTTGTGTTTTAATACTTTATTTTTTATAAAAATAATTTATTTTTTTGGAAAATATCCTTTTTATGTGTAAGGATACATAGTATTAAAGTTAACAAAAAATAAACCCACAAGGGCCAACCCTCTAGACGGGCCGAGGGAGGCAGAATTTGCTTGGAAGTCAAGCCTAGCCCACATCCTCAACACGGGATGACCTGTGGGTGAGAGTGCGCACTCCCTTGAAGCGTGGACAAGGGAACAAGATGTGCCACTGTGTGGGGCGACACGACTGTAGAGGGGTGGGCGCAGAGCACACCCACAGAACCCAATATGGGTTGGTACTGAGAGGGGGGGAGTATTCTGAGACTATTCCCAGAGTCTTGGGCATATAATGGGACAAAAAGCCTCCCTCCATTTCGTTGCTGGACAAGAAATTTAAGGCAAAATGAGATCCAGATCATTGGATCGTGCCGCGCGTGATCTGATCTGTTGGATCAGTTCGACATTCGAACTCCTACAACCACAGTATACCTCCACATTTTCGTGTGTCATTTGATCTAACAAATATCTAATCATGATCGTCCAAGTCCTTTTAAATCACTGTATCATCCATAGACGTCCGATTATCTCCTCCTCAGATCTGGACCATCCATCGCTTTTAAAATCCGCAGACTCACCTCCACCATAGGATTTTATCATGATTAATATCCACTGTCAATTATTTCTCTGGTTTTTCTCCCTAGTGTTTCTTTCTTCTTCCTCCTGCCTGCACTAGACTAGTAACCCCTACCATCTCTTTATCTTATTTTCCACACCCATGACTCCTCCCATATCCATCTGAGTGTCCTCTCACTCGTTTTCCACAAAGACCGACTCCCCCAGTCATATGATAAACCGAATTGGTCTCAATTTTTATAGTAGTAGATTTCAAATATTTATTATATTTTATACATAATATAGTTTATAAACAATCTGTTGCACCCCATGAACCCCCCAGTTCTTCCCCCACTCAAGATTCCAACTAGCCTCCTACTACGAATTCATGAGCCTCTCGTCCTCCTCAAACCAAGGTAAGGGATTGAGTTGTCTTGCTTTGTGTTTTTAATTTATAAACATATATATGTATTCTCAAAAAAATATGTATACAACCATATAGTTTAGTTAAGATTTTCTATTTTACCGATCCTATGTCTCCTTGATTTTGAGTTCAAATAGTATTATGAATGTAAAGGAATAATTTTTTCCTTATTGTTTTGAAGGTATATACATTTATATATATATATATAAATATATATACTCATACAAATAAGTATACATCCTTGCAGTTTGGGTGAAAATCTGCATATACCCGATTATAGGACTTATGGATTTTTGGTTACGTAGTATTTTTAAACTTGTGGGATTATCCTTCTCATGAAAATCTTTTATAGATATATATACCTTACATATTATATTATATATATATATATACATAACCATACTGTTTTAAATTATCCTATATTATGTTCGTTTTAAGACCTCTAAACATTGAGTTACAAAGTTGAGGTATAATTTCCTCTTTTAAAACTTAAGGAATAATATTTTCATATATATATATATATATAGTATACACAGGCATGTATAATTATATAGTTCATATAACTCACCTTATGGACATGATATAAGTCTTTAACATTTAACCCCAATGGTTAATTTATATCTTTGATAAACATGTAAATATAAATTAATTTTACTGTAATACCCTTATGTATACTTAGTTATGCATATAAGTTGTATATGTTTACATAAACATTATGTAAGTTTTTTTAATAAATGAACCTTTTAAAATTTATTTTATGATTTAATATTTAGGGATTCTTATTTATTAATGTGATTAATATATTAAATCCATATGGGTGGAATTATATTTTTGATTTAAACACTTTAATTCATAATGTATATTCGGATATAGGAATATATGTGTATGAAAATAAAATTTGATTGTCAATTTTACCTATTAATTTTTCTAGGATTTTAAAGAAATAATAAAACTTGTTGTTTTTGAAATATGAATGTTCTATTTTAAAATACTTCTCTTTATATACACCATTGTGTATAAATCGATTTACCAAACAATAATCCCAAATTTTGGATATTCCAAATATTATAATTTGGATGTGATTAGTAATTATGGAGAATTCATGAGTATAATATATGGGGTTTGAAACTTTTATTTTCATATGTATGAATCACTTATTTTAATATATACATATATATATATATTAAATGGTATTTTTTATGATTTAATTTCATTATTTCCATTTTTAACATTATTTATACCCTTGATATGTGTTATACAAAAGCATATCAGTAGTAAATTTTTGAGCATCTGTAAGATTAATACCCCCATAAAGCATTTGGTTTATCTTTTAATTAATTATGCTCCCAAATCATGATGAAATTCCAATATATATTTGATTAATAAGGTTTTAGAATATAATGTTATAATTTTATGGGACAAAAAATTTATTTCTTTGGTGTAATAGTTGTCATCACATAATCCATAATTTGATTATCATACTCACCATTCAATGAAATAACCATACAATTGATAGTCTTGTAACAAATACTTATATGCCTGATTCACTATATGTATATAAATTCCAAGGAATTTAATTAAAACACTTATGACCTTTTATGGAATTATGAAATAAATTATTCAAGGTGGTATGGTACACCATGAATAATATGAAATGAGAAATTAAATATTTAAAGTGGTATGGGACATTTTGAATATAGGACCCTATTTTGCATATGAGGAATGTAATCGACTCAGTATAATGGGTTGGGGATTGGATAATGAAAGCCTCTCGATGCATAAATAGTTCTCATGAGACAACCAGGTCATGGAATGAGGCCATTGGCATTTTTGGTCTTGACATGTGGTCTTGACTTGGTGTGATATTATATGTTTATTCATTATGTTTATGAAAATTAATTAACCAAGTGTATATTAGACTAGTAGAATATCCATAGTTAAGAGAAAGTACTTATAAGTATTAGAATAAGTAAATGCCAATGGAATGACATTTATTTTTCACTCAATGATTTATTATCCAGTGTAAGTTTCATAGTAGTAAAGAACGAAATTGAAGTAATTACCTTTATGCGCAACTCTGACTATGTATCACTCTTAGTTGTTAAATTTGTACTTGAATATTCACATGTCATACTTATTTATAATTTCATTTACTTATTACTCTAAATGAGCATGCCTATAATTGAATCATGTTCCCTTTTAATTCTCGTAGTATGCTTTTAATTGTTTACTTTTATTTCTTAGACAATTTTTATGATATGATATATATGTTACAACATTTCTTAAGAAAATGTTTTATAAAAAATTTTGATGAAATTTTTCAAAAGTTATAATTGGTATACTATGTTATTCTAAAACCCCTTACTAGGCATTCGTATGCCCACCCTACATTTTTGAAATAAAAATTTCAGGTATCAGTTTTAGCCGAAGAATAATGTCATAAGTAGCAGGTTTCCCAGAACCTGGACCAAATCCATACTCTCTATGGGACAAGATGTGTAAAATATCTGTGCATGTTTTTGTTAAAAATTACACATCATTTTTTAAGGCACCATCTTCAAGCAGTCTCGGGTCAAGCTATTATAAATAATTATGTGCCACAACTTTTTATTTTATTCTTGATTGAAGCATTTGTTTGTGATCACCAATATGATTTTGAACATGATCCTATTTTTTAATCCAATGAAGAGATGTAATATTTTTTCCTCATCAATAGAAATATATGGGTCTAATTATTTAATCTGAAATTTATAAAAAAAATTAGTATTCTTTTTCTATTGTTTAAAAATGTCTCTATTATTCTTCTTCATCTTCATCTTTTTCTTGTTCTTGTGAGACATTTTTTTAAGTTTTTTAAAAAACATTTACTACTATTGAATCAATTATCATCATTCTTTATTTTATGAAAAATATATATCATGTACCATATGCAACATTGTTAATTGAAATTCCATCATCACATATTTTTTCAAAATTTCCATGAATACCACATTTTATATTTATTATGAATGGACTAAAAAAAGTGTTTCAATCATTGAGTTCTATTGTAGAAAATTTATCATAGAGTAATATCAGAACATGTACTGAAGAAACACATATTCTAAATATAATATTTTCTTCTCATTGCTTTCTGCTATTAGTACTGAGACATTCTATGTTCAGTAAACATTATACTCATTGTCTCTACTAGATTTTTTATTATACAATAATGTAATAAAATTTTATGTGGTGTTCATGGTAAAATAAAATAATTTTGAGTGAAATGTTTTTCACGATGACTTATAAACTCTTAAATCATATATTTAACACCATTAACTATTCCCACATTCTTAACAAAATATGTAGATTTCATTTTTATCTTCCCCTGAAACTCTAATACATTTTTAGTTCTTATGATTTATACTTCAAATATATAATACAAGTAATGATAGAAAAATCATAAATTATATAAATGAACTATGTGTATTTGAATGTTTACTATTACTTAATTGGACAAAAAATATCCTAAATGATTTGTTATTGGCGACGAGTTGAATAAATATCAACTATATCATTAATGGATTTTGTAATATTCCATTTAAAAAAATTGAATAGCGCTAATCAATTTTTTTCAAATAAGGAATATCATGAACACTATCACTCTAAGAAAATATTCTCTTAATTCTCTTTAACATAGGACCCATCCTATTATGAAACAACTAGTTTTCATCAATCAGGCTTAGGTAACATCAAATATGTACACCACCTACACGAATCATGTTCCTCTTTGTATGTTTTCCTCTTGTAACAACTTTTCCATGTTAAACTATTTTCATGAAAAAACTTATTTTATAAAAAAAATTATTTAATTTATCACATATTTATAAAACACTTAACAAGATGTGTTTCAACAAATCCGAAAACAAGGCCTTTTTATATTTGAACATTTCTTCCCTAATAATATAAAATTCAACACCTTTGTTTATAAGGGATTACTCATTGAAAAAATGTCATAGTTCTTTCTTTGAGATCATTGACATTATTTAATAATTTAAAATATTCTATCACATGTGGAGAGAACCCACTATTCAAAATCAATGCTCATTCTTCTTTTGTAGCATTGAGTATAGGTTCAAAAAGAAGATGATTTCCATTCACATCATCTTTCTTCATATAAAGCTTCTATGAATTGTTATAAATATGTTTTTGTTCCAGTAAAAAACCAAGACATACTCTATCAATATATCTTGGGTGTTAACATATTTTACAATTTTTTTCTAGAGTATTGAATCTATTATAAACTTTCAGAAAAAAATTCATAGAACTGTTTCACTGAGAGAAATGAATCCTACATGAACGTATATTCTTATAAATCATTGAATAATTATAGTATTGTTTTTTAATCCAAAACATTTATTCTATATTTTGTAACCGACCACAATACCTGCAGTTCCAATAGAATAAATACCATCCTCTATAACATTCATATTTTCTATAATAGTAAACATGTTATTCAATAACTTATCATCATCATTATAACATTTTTCTTCAAAACAATTCCTTTATTCAACAAAAATCATCTACTTCATTTTGTATTAATTTCCAAATTTATTAGAATCAGATGTGGTATAGGAATTTGTATCAGGATTTTATATTTTATAAACGTAAATATTCTCAAGATTGTTGTTTCTCGAAAGATAAAGGAAATTTTCATCATTCTTCTTATTATAAACCTCTTTAAATTTTATTTCATCCTTTGAAGATAACACTTTTTTATGATCATAGGTTCACACCTTCCATAAAAATCTCCATCATTAGAGATAGAGTTATTTATAATTGGTAATCCATCCTTATCTTAAGAAATCATTTTTTTGAACAAGCATCAACTCTTATTCATTTTCCTTTATCTTCACTTCTTGATGATCATTTGGATTCTTCCATTTTTCAATAGATTTCATTAAGCAATCAATATCTTCTATCAATTTATATTTCTTTCAATGAAATGATTCCAAATTGTTTTCTACTAAAATTTATTTTTTCAACATCATGAGTTATATTTTAGGTCATTAAATCATTATAAGGCATTCTTTCGACTCTATTTCCAATTAAATTATAAATGACATTATTTTTATTTAGAACTACAACCATAAAATCAATTATTATTAACTATTGAAATATACAGGTTTTTTCTTGAGGCAGTAGTGAATTATCTATTCTCAAAATCACATTCATCATCTTTATCATCTTTAAAAAAACATATTGTTATGTATTTGGAGATATTTTTTATTATTTCTCTTTGAAAATGATTTTGAATTTCTTAAACTTTTATTATGTTATCATATTTTCCTTAAAACATCTTCCTCATTATCACACTCAATATTTTTCTAAGGTAAATTCACAGCATAAATCCTTACATTTCCACATTCAAAAAAACAATGAGGTGTCTTATATTTATACATTATTGTAAATACTTTCATAGTTTGAGGAAACAAAGATAATAAATCATAAAAATTGTTAGTAACCTCATTTATTGATTATGAGTTACTGTATTTTTCATCATCAAGACCTATTAAGGATTTACCTTCCTGGGATGGTTTAAATGAAATATTAGGATAATTTTTTTCTTTTTTTCATTACTTTATCCATTCTAATTTCATATATAATGAATGTACCATTTATATAATCATGAGATAGAGATTGATGAACACCACATTCTAAAGATGAAACTTTAGAATAAAATTCATTAGTGTGAGATTCTAATATTTTTTAAATGACAATTGAATATTGAATCGTTTCATAAAGACTTATTATGGTGTTAACAATATCATTCATATTTTTAAAGAAGTCACCAACAGATTCAAATTCACCCATTTCGAGATTTTCAAACATCCGCATCAAGATTTATAACATGGAATTCTTCACCATTGTATTTCTTTCATAATTGTTTATATTTTTTTAGATACCATTAGTGGTTTCAAATCCTCTCACTATATTGAATTATTTTTTTGAAATTAATGTTAGTAAAGAATTTATATCCCTTCTGTCATTCTCCAAATATTTCTTCTCAATAAATATAAGTGATCATGTTCAAAAAGAAAACCATATCTAGCATCATCCAATCCCTCAAAACCAGAAGACATAAGACAAAATAAATATTCAAACATTCCAGATATGATAGTCATTCTATAAAATAACATATTCCCTTTACTATTTACAAAATTTAAATTGACTATAACAACTTACATTCAAAAATTATTGAAAAGAGTACATGAATAGAACCATTAATAAAATATGAAATGAAAAGGCCCAACCAGGATAAATGTAATTATTATGTGAGGGATGGTTGAATTAATGATATTTTTGCATTAATGATAACTTTAATATATAAAAACCTTTATATCCTTTTAAATATGTATCACTTTTCTAAATACAAACCACTAACATATTCATATGAACATAAGTATTTACAAGTTTTGCTGATTAATAAGAGTATATAGTCCATGGTATGGTTTGTAAATCCTCTAATACCTTATAATATAATTGAAAAGAATCCTTTTGTGTGAATAAAAAAGTATTTCATGATGCTAGACTTGTGTAGAACTATATTAAATACAATATTCCATGGGATTATTTTAAAATAAATGATGTATATATCTTTTCATAGAATATTTAGAAACATACCAATGTTTTTTCTAACCATATCACAGTTCTGCTTCAATAAAATCTACTCTTTTAATTATTTAGGTGAAAATATCCACATTCATATCCAACTTTAGGCAGGAAGAACATTTTTGTACATCGTAAGAAATATCAGTACATTATATCAGTCTTCTTCTTAAGTCGGATTCTTCTATTTTATTATTTAATTTAAAAGTAGTACGAATTGTAGGTCTTGAATTAGACTAATTCTCTTATTTAATTACAAAAAAATTATTCTGATTACATAGTTTGATCCAGAAAATCAAAACCATTTCTTCAGCTAAAATTTTTATCTATCAATAAAATATTTATCAAGATAAATCAGATGGTTAGCCATCCTCTATCAATATCTCCCCTCAAATTATAGCGCACTCACTCTCTCCCACCTATGAACAGTGTTATAGTATGGTTTACATTGACCTATATTTATAGGTACCCTAAAATGATTAATGTGTGGTAAATCAAAATCACTTTCCCACTTGTAAAAATTATAAAATTTCGAATTTCATATCCAATTAAACTTTATTTTTTACCTTACCAACACTTATCGTCACATCATTATTCTTCTAAAAATTCACAAATCTTCTCACACCATAATCATTTTTACAACCTCTATATACTTCATAACCCCTCAAAAAAGGTGGGCATCAAATTCAACATATTTGAAAATTATTATTTCGATAAACACTTCGTCAGACCATTGAGTCTAGCTCTAATGACATTTAGCATTTGATGCTTTATTGGTGTCGGAATGTTTGATATGTATCAATATTTCATGACCATATGATGGAAAATTAACAATTATTTTCACATGACTCATGACCCAGTCATAATAAAAATTAAACACCATTTCATAACCAACTAGAAACAAAACAAGATATAGACCAAACATTGATACTTTGATGAAAACGATCGACTACATTGTTGTGCATCATCTGATTGATTAGTCTCTGAAACCATTATGATTTATCGATTCAAATAACTTATCTACATTAGAACACTCAACAACTAATATTCATCTGATACAACATAGATAGTATAATTTTCCAGATCCAGTGGATTCTTTCCATCGTGTATTTTTTGGTTTCAACCATTCATCTGATGAATATGAGTCTAAACATGTCTCAGTGATTCGCTCGTCCAATAAATCAGTCAATAAAAACATCTAAAAAATCTTCCATTACGAACATTAATATATCATACACCAAAATAAATTAACATCATTTACAAATCACACCACTGATATGTGTCTAAAAAACATCAACATATTATGATCAAAAGAAAATAAAATTTTCTCTTTTCATCAACAAATTCCTAATTTTATCATAACATCTTGATAATATTATAAAAATTAAGATAAAAAATAATCATTTGACATAAAATTTTAAACATAAGTTCTCACTATAACATTTAGAAAACATGTTTGACATGTTTCTAGATAACATATGATATTGATAAATTTTTTCACAACAAAGCATCATCAGATTTAGTGAAAAACATATCTAGAATCATTCTTGATCTGATATAATTTGTCACAGCAATCTGAAAAATTCATTCCATTACAAAATAAGTCTGAACAAAAAAATTACCTAGAAATCAACAGCAGAATAGAAAAAATTATTTCTATTCAAAAGATAATTGAATCTAGTCATCTGATTCTTGTACCGATTCATCCAAACATAAAAACATTCTATGTGATGTTATTTTATGAAATAAAAACTAATAATCATTTTGTATCAACTTATTGATCATCCTAAAAACAACATACAACCAACATGATTCCAACAGTATATACATATAAAAAGGGAGGGACTCTATAGATGATATAAAATAATGATTTAGTTGACTTTGTAATTTTGGATGATAAAACATTAGTGAGAATGCACAGATAAAATACTATGTATAAGAGAACATTCTTTATAATAGAAAATAAATGTATGATTTTCTTTGATAAATATTCATGTCTACATACTATAAGTGGAAATGGTTTTGTAATAGATGAATCATGGTCTAATAGACCTGAAATGATTTTCATGTTTATATATTATCCATCATAGGGGATTATGGTGAGTGTTCCCTTACTGTGAACATGGTTTGATAGTCCTTGGTGGATATTTTTAGTTAATTAACATTTTAGATATGAACCATTATGAATTATTTGAATAGATCATTTCCATAAATTATATAGGTCAATCCCACAAAAAATTGTATTTAAATGAAGCTGTCATTATTTGGACATACTATTAATTATTTTATGGTTATCAAATATGTTTTTCAACCCTCATACTATGTAATCTTGATTTATTCAATGCATAATTAATGTGATAGATAATGTTGTGATTTTTAGAAACCTAATTGTATTATATATGGAGAGATAAATATTATGACTATGACTAATCACTTTTCATGTTATAAGATTAATAACATTAATCATAATGAAATATGGAACTCATTTAAGAAGAGAATGAATTTTTTTTTCTGAGAGAACCGATAGTGGAGATGACAAAGGAATAAAGACTCAATTTCACTCATGCCATAAATATAAAGAAATAAACCCATTGTAATCTCTCAAAATTATGAGAATATGTTTTCTCTTTGGAAATAAAGGACATGATGTGATAAATTACTAAGGTGTTTGATGTCTTATGTGTCGAAAAATGGGAATTAACCCTATCAATTTACAAATCCATGAGTAAACTCCTAGACCTTGGATAGACATATTCCATGAAAATCATTACAGTAGAAGGATTACACTATTTATGTATTGGGATTCAAGAACAATCTTTTGTAAGTATCATTAAAAATGGGAATTTGGTTATATGGATCTTGAAAAATCTAGGGATTATGTTTATTTAGAAATTTTATATGTCTGCATGAATGATTAATGGATAACATCATGATTTTATGGGTTTACGATTGATCGTATGTTCAATGTTATAAAAACTAATTTTTATTTTTTAATTGAATTTAATTTATTATGATTAATATAATTTTCAAAAACCTTTAATTGGGATAATATATATTTAATGTTTAGGTTCAATATAAAGTAAAATTTTAGAATAATACTTATTTAATATGTTTAAAGGTATTTATTACTCCAAATCTCTTTTTTTGTATTTTTAATAAACCCACTTTGAGGATAAATTGTAACCACTTACAAATCACAAACTCAGAAAAAATCAACAAGTTAGAGCAGAATTCAAAAAACAAATGACAATACAGATTTGAAATTCAAAATTCAAAATTAAGAATCACCTGTATCTTTGAACTGAGACCAACAAAACATACACCTCTGTCGCCTGAACACGTCGCCTGAACATCTGGCTCGTGAAGACAAACTGCAGAACACCTATCACACCATCATCCAAAATCCAATGGAAGGAGAGAATCCAACATAGGTTGTGCCTCCTAGAGCTTGGGTGACTGCACGAACTGCACCTCCAAAAGCCTCCAAGAGGACCACCGCACTAGACAAACCTGGAGAGGAGCGTTGGAACAGGAAACCAGGGATGATTTGATCATCTAGGATTAATGATATTTTTAATAATTTTCTTCATAATTATGAGGATTTTATAACAATTATATTATCTCAGTTTTTTGTAAAAATGGAATATTGTTATATCTATCAAGGCTACTAGGATCAAACATCCAAACAATGGGGGAAAAGGCTATAGTCCCTCCGACAAGCCTATTTGTTATCTTGGTTAGTATGAAATTTTTTATAGAATGATGTGATTAATAAATGATATATTGTTTCTATTAATTTATTTTTATCATAGAGTTAATTGTTATATTGAATTATTGTATAGTAATTACTGTTATTTTAGACGAAGTTCACTAAATTTTGAACCTTATACGAATATGACAAAGAACCTTATTGGATTTCATTTTATGAAATAATTTTTAATAATATTTTTTAAGAATAAATAATTTAATTTTTTTTATATTGATTTAGGTGATTTATAAAAGTGATTGGTATAACCTCGAGATTACATGATTAAGACATATGCATTATGGTATGATATATAAAAATTTATGGATTTTATTTGTATATAAATATAAAATTTATGTTGAATGAATATGAGATAAAATAAATCTATTCATTTTATATAAATCTTATTATATTATATTTTTTAAAAATTTTATTGTCATTTATTTATCGAATTATCTATGTTGAACATTGGGTGGTAATTTTATGGATTTGATGATTAATTATGTATTTATTAAAATGTAGTTTATTTATTTTGAGAATTAACTTCTGGTAACAATTTTGATTTTGGATAATTTATAAACATAGAAGGATGTTTTTTCGATCTTATTTTAGGTTATTTGATTTGATATTAGTTTATTTTACTGCTCTAGTGAAACAAAAATCCATTATTGATATTCATTTCATGGAGTATGAAATGAGTAGAAAATTTATTGAAGCATAACCAAAGGAATAAATTTTGCATATGAAATAAAAATATATAAAGTAAAAAATATTTTTTTGTAGTAATTAGATCCCTTACCATTTGGAAAAGGATATTGAAATTAAAATTTTATTTTATAAACATCATTTATGATGGATAAATGATCTTTTTAAAACAACTTTGGATAATGATTTTGTGATATTTAACATTATATTTATCATTATATTTATTTTGATCAATGATTAATCTCACTCTCTAACATTATTTGAGCATTTTAATTTTCATCAATGTTTATTTTTTCATTTAAACTAATTTTCTCTTATTTGGAAACCTAGTTATGTGCTATTATATATGAACTTCATAATACACTTTCTATCAAATTCAAAAAAAGTTTTATCAGCCTTTATTAAGACACATGTTTTAAAAAATGGTATTTTAAATTATTAAACATTTGATTATCAGGATAAACATAAAATTGAAATGGTGATGTTTATTAAATATGGGGTGGGTGATGTAACACCATGATATATTATAAGAATAATATTATGTTAGATTTAATATTTGACATGAAACACCAAGCATAAACGGCTCAAGGAATGTATTATTCATATATGTCCAACATAACCATGTCATTAAATTTGTGGGTATGGATATGATTAAAGAAATAACTAAATACATATAAAGTTCCTAGTAAATATAAATCTATTGTTAAATTCATAATAAATAATCACTCCATTTTTTGTAAATTCATTTTATTCATAAAAATATGTTTTTATAAAAATTTTTCTACTTTTTGAGAAAAATATTATAATTTTTTTAAATTTTATAAAATATTTTTGAAAAAATAAATTTAGTTTTTGAATTATTCATATTAAAATTATTTTAGGATTTTTTTTTCATTTGTTCTTACAATAATTATTTTACAATGATTACTAAAAAATAATTCTTTTTGAAAATATTTTTAAATTAATAATTAATTTTAATTTTAAATACATGAAATGCTATTTCATAAATATAAATTATATGTTATATATTTAAATATATTAATTTAAATTAATTTTATTTTTATCACTAGTCATGTAGTTGTTGTAAGATAATATTATCCTTGAATGATTCATTCCTTGCAAAAAAATTCTAGATATTCTTTGGGATTAATTTTAAGATAAATTCAACCACTTCTAGGAATTGAATTTTATAAAATGTGTACCATATTTGGAATAAGAATAATGGATACAAGGTAATATGTTCAGTTTAATTTTTTTTCACAATTAATAGTAAAAATAATAAAAATCATTTTCCATAGTTGATAATAAAACATATTTACCAATGGTTAAAATAATGTTAAAAGGAATACAAAGGACAAAAAAAATATATAATTTATATTCGATGTATATATTTAGAACCTATATTATATATATATTTCTTACATTCTCATTTTTAATCTATATAGAAACGATTATGCCCTATATGATAAATTAATTAATAAAAATAAAAAAATGTCACTCTCTAGATTTTAAAAATTTCATTTGCATTAAAAAATGGAATATTATTGGAATAATTTTTTTTAAATATTAATGTAAAGGATAAAATATTATTATTTACAATTTTAATTTATCTCAAAAAAATTAATGATAAAATAATTACTTTAAATACTTACTGAAGACTGATGAGGTGAATATTTAATTATTAAAAAAACAAAATAAATTATTTTAAAATTATTAAAAGTAATGAAATGAGAATAAAATATCGCGATTCAAAAAATTTCTAGATTATTATAACATTTTATGGATGTTTTAAAGGTGTGGATTATATTTAGATTTTTATTGATGTTATTAATGTCAAATTAAATTAATAGTGTCAAAGCTATCATAAATGATATTTTATAATAGATAAGGATTCATTAAATGATTTAAAATTATTAAAAAAATCCCATATTATTAATATTTAAAGGGAAATAATATATAATATCAACAATATTCGAATTATGATATTTTACCCTTTTATATAAACTTTATTGACCCCTAAAGAGTGAAAGCTTTATTCCCAAACTAATTTTTAAAAACAGAAAACTTTGGTTAAATAAAACATAAGGTTCTTGAAATCACCTAAAAATTTCCAATTTTTATTAGATAAGAAGATTTTAACACACAATTTTTTTCCAGTAGACTCTTCAATTTTTATATATTTGAATATAATATTAATTTATATTATTTTAATTGTTTACATAATTTTAAAATGTACTCCTAATTTAACTTATAAAATGGAACCACCACCACTCTTATATTAAAATATCATAGGGAGTTTTTTTAGATAGACCCTAAAAAAATATTTCACACATCCCTCCTCATTTCCTGGAGTCCTTTTTTATCATATAACCTTCCTAGGTATTTTTTTGGTGTAAACCTATATTTTCTGAAGAAGATGCATAGTTTTTAACCAAGCATTTTTGTTTTATTTCATCTTACTCCTCTTAAAAATGTTGTTCAACTACATTTAAATAATAACAAAAATATCTTTTTTATATTGAAATGTTTTTATGTAATTAGAATAACCTTTATCTATCTCACCCATATCAAATGGGAAACTAAACTATTGTTCATGTGTATATGGGACTACCATGTCACGAATCAAAGTAATTTTTATTCAAACTGTACCACTCATAACATGACATAAATATCGATTTCAAGAATTTATATGATATTTTTGAAAAAATAATACATCTATAATTATAATATCATAGCTAACCTTTAACCTTCTAGTCAATTTAAAAACCATAATGTTGCTAATGTATACATGTTGACTTATGTCTCCACGAATCGATGTGATACGTTTTTCATTTAATTTTGTAATGGATGATAACACGTATAGATTTAATGAATACATAGGATATATATTAAATAATAATAATTATAAAATGATTAATTAATATTTAACTATTTTTTCATTCCATCTATTGAATAATGAAAATACCATTCATGCGTATATACAACACACTATTTCCATGAAAGGTATAATTCATATATCTATGTCTATATTATATTTTAGAATATAAATATGTAAATAAGGAATATATATGATATTTATGTAATTATTAAAATTTTATATATTATTTTACCGTGATTAAGGAACATGGACCAAAAACTACTGAACCAAAACATATATGAAAAACAAAGCAATAATTACCTATATTTGTATTTTGGAATAAAGAACTAACAATAAATTAGTGATAAAACGATTATATGTAATCATATATGGAAGGATATATATCATTACTTTTTTTAAATATATTTAAAATAAAAATATAATTATCATAAAACTGGCATAAACACATAAAAATACAGTCAAGACTTGTTGTAGGAGAATACTATCTCACATTTATTTCAATGGTACAAATGCCATATACACCGTTGGTTTCTTTTTTGGGGTGTATATACTACCCATGAATTTCTTTAATAGTTCTTATATTGAATATTTTGGAATATTCATATCCATATATGACTTTTTATTTCATGGATCTTGTTATTCAAATGTTACTAAATTGTAAAGGGTTTTATGTTATAATATAATTGTTTACAACAATTTCTTTTTATTAATATTTCAATGATAGAATATTAGAATATAGATCTCAATAATTGAATGAATATTATTCTCATTGTTTATTTATCTAGAATAAAATTTTTCCACTATATTTCCTCTCTTAATTTATGAAATATGCCTAATGTATGTTTTTAATGGAAATTGACATTATCAATATTTAGTTGAAAACCATTTCTCTTCCATTTCCATGTTGTATAAAATTATTTTAATGAATGTATTTAATACTCTACAATTATAGTTTTATTTAATCTTATCATTTTATGGATTTTGAAAAATGTTTTTAATTTTGTGGTATTTTCATTTTTTAAATGAGTTAATTTTTAATTTTTACCAAAAATTTGACAAACATTTTACATTAAGATGTATTACATGAATGGTATTTACCATACGACATGCCACATAAAAAATATTATATTAAATGATTCGATGGATATTTTAAAATAAATATTTTCAATTAATATTTGGAAATATTTATAGTTGAAAATTTGATTTTTAATGTATAAATGGGATTTTCATCAGGAATGTTATATTGGTATTTTAATGGTATTTATACTCATCAATGAAAACAACCCTTGATTATACTTTTCAACTACTACTGATAGTATCCAATGTTACTATACATATTATTTCTGTAGATTTTTTATTATTATGCTGAAAATATTTTTATGAAAATAGTTTGTTTTACATGGGACATGCTTGTGAAACACATTTCATTTCAATATGTTGTGATATGATAAAATATTTATGAAAATAATTTATTATATATCGGTAATTCTATGATGTATGTTTGATGGTATTATGGACAAAATAGATATTATTTTTCTTATTTTATTGGTGGGACTAAAATTAAATATCCATAAAATTCATTTGGTAATGGTGGATATACCATGAGATTAAATGGATTATATTATTTTTGTGAAACGAGTTTAGTAAGGGGATCTATCCACTATGGTTTTCTTGGGAGTGAACCATTACTACTAAGATAGTTAGTGGGGGGATTCCATTCCTTAATTATTGTCTTAGAAACAAGACTATACTTCTTTAATATTTGATGACACTATGATTCATGCCTCATGAACTATGGTTATCTATGAAATGAGTCATTTTAGTGAACTGTGATATGCAATATATAATTTTCAAATGTTATTCTCATGTTGTCAAACTCTTATGGTCATGTAATGTTAATTTCTCCCATATCTACAATTTCAGAGAATATGATCTCACCATTTCATACTCTTTTATCCCCTAAGTTATAATTAAAGGTATTATATATGATAATTATAGTAATGGTTCAAGTATTGAATAACCAAATTTTTATGTATCCATATTTCTAGAGGAATGATACCTAAAATATTTTTTACATGATTAATTTTTTTTAATTAATATTAATTTTTTAAGCTATGATTTCTATTTATAACAATGGTTGGTCATTATAGTTGGTATAACTGAATATTTTAGTTAAACATTTGAAATGAATATGAAAAAATATTTGTGAGAACACATACGATAATACTTTTAATTGGATAACTACCTATTTGAAGAAAAATAAATGTGAATGGGTTTCCATAATAAAAACCAACTATGGATAATACAAGTTGATGTAGTTTATATATAAATATATATTGTAGAAATAAACCAGATAAGGGTTGTTAGAGTATATCTCATACATCATTATAGTACATGGTTTGTGTTCCCTTACTATGAGCATTGTTTGAAACTCATGGATAATATTCTTGAATTAATTCTTATTTTCATTATAAACCATTATGAATAATTTGAATAGATGATAGCCATAAATGACCTAGTATAATACAAAGGTTTAATTTATGGAAAATACGGTGTCATGATTTATAAATAATATATGTTATTATATGGTTTTAATGTATTATTTTTGGTTCTCATACTATTGTATTTTATTTTTTCCAATAGATGCATAATGTGATAGGCAATATTGTGGTTATGATAATCCAATCTGGATAATGACTAAGGGTAATGATTTTGTGATTATTTCTATTCGATGATCATGATATATGATTAAAAAATTGAACCATATTGAACTCTAAGAATCACTGAACAAGATAATGATAGTGCTTAATGAGATATCAGATAGTGTAGATCATGGATGAAAGAGGATTCAATTTAATTCATGTCAAAAATGTGAAAAGATACTCCATAAAGAATGAATCAATGTAAAGTGAAGGTTTTTTAAATGTTGAAATAAATGATATAGAGTAATAATTATTGAGGATATCAATGTATTATTTGTGGAGAAAATGATCATTATCTGAGTCAATTCCCTAATAAAATGGTAAGCCCATATAATAAGGATGTATCTATTCAATGAAAATAATTAAAGTATAAATATTGATGCATTTAAGTATTAGTATTGAAGAATTACATTTTAAAATATTCATACCAATGTTATTTTGTTTATATAATTAAAAAAATATAAGGTTTATGTTTTCCTGGAATCATTCAAGTCTTTATATAAGATTAACTTAATAATTATTGATACCATTAATGGATTATTACTCTATGGTGGATCATAAGATTAAAATATTAAGTACCAATTTTTAATAATTATGTGTTGGAATTTTAATGTGATTAATGTTATTCTGGGAAAATTTTTATTGGAATAATGTATATATATATCTTTTAAGATCAATATGAAGTACTATTTGAAATGAATAGTTTTTTCATATGGTTAAATTTATTTTAAACCATTGGTGGTTATATAATTATTGAAGGTTAAGGATATTTTTATAGAAGTTCATTATGTTTCTAGGGATATTTTAAGAAATATAAAAAATAAATTTTATTAAAAACAATATCTTGTCACATTTAGTAAGGGAGTGGGTATTGAACCCACAATAGAAGTGTGATAGGGCTGTAATGTCTCCCACTAGCTTAAGTGATGTCATTAATAGTATGGAATTTTCATTAAAGTTATGTGATAGATAAATAAAATGTTTTTTTGGGAATCCATGATTTATCATAATGATAATTTTTTTATTGAAAATTGATTTGGGGATTAATGTTTTTTTGGACCAATTTCACTATTTTGGAAACTATATATGATAATGATAAACAAAACATTGTGGTGATTTTTTGGGAAAATTAAATAATTTTATTTTGGAAGAGTATTTGATTTTATGTGGATTTGGGGTGATTTAGGTTCTTTATGGAACTAAGTTTTATATATGATAGATTATATTATTTAGGAATATGCATTTTTGGTGTGAGATACAAAGAGTTACTAATTATATTTGGTGAATAATATTAAATTTATCATGGGAAAAAGGTGGTCAAATAATTATAATATTTGGAGTTCAATCTTAGTTAGGTAATTTTTTATGAATATTAATGCCATTTATTTATCAAGTTATCTAATTTGGACTTTGGGTGTTATTATGTAGGATTTGATGATATTTTTTTTATTTCATTATATGGTTGTTTACAAATTTTTAGAATTATCTTATGCTAAAAACTTTGGTTTTAGTTAATGTATAAAGATAGGAAGAATATATTATCAAAAGTTTTTATTCTGTTATATATTAAGAGATATTTTTAGTTCTCCATGCATAAATAATTTCTTGTTGGATATTCATTTCATTGACTAATAATTATAGTGATAATTGATGTAAACAATACAATGGATAAAATTATGCATATGAAATGAAAACATATCAAGTAAATATATTTTTTGGTAATAAAATGATCAATAAACTTTATAAAAACATAATGAAATTAAAATGTTTTCCAATTAATTTCATTTCAAATGAATCAAAGCTCTATTTCAAGGCTATTGGGTTTATGGTTTTGTGGTTGTTGACATTCTCATGGCCATTCAATTGATTTCGATCAACGATTAATATCACTATATGTCATTATCTATATCTTATAGTTTTATTACATTTTAATATTTCCACTTCTCAGAAAGCCTGTCCTTCATATAATCCTAGTTATTTGTTATTCTCGATGACCATTATACTACCATTTCTCTCTTATCAGGTGTTAGTTTTGTTAAAAAAAATTACAATGTTGGGTTTCAACACATTTATTTTTAAATATCAATCCCTTGATTCAAAGACCAAGATCAATTTATGGGTATGAGTTTTACTAAATGTAAGTGGAAGAATTTAACATCCCTGGATTTTAAAATATGAATAATATATTGGTTAATTTATAGGACACACAACATCGACTTTAAAAACCCATCGAATTTATTATTTCAGTAAGACTATCATATCATAACATACAAATTTTTAGGTATCAGTTGAATTTAACTCATTCTAAAATATATGTTTTGTTCCTACTCAATATAAATGTATTGATAAATGATAAGTAAATATTGACCAAATTTTTAGTAAAGTCATTTTATTTATAAATAATATTTTTTCTTCAAAAAATATATTTACTTCTTTTCATGAAAAAATAATGTAATGATTTACATTCACTGAATGAAAATAAATTTGATAAAATGATTTTTTTAATTAACTATATGATGATTTTATTATGGTAATGTTTTGGTATTTATCTAAAAAGTGTTATTTTTTAATGAATGCATGGAAATATTTCTATTTATTGAAATTTTATTTTAAATTCCTAATTCAATTTGATTTAAATTATTTAAAATAATATTTAATAAACTAAATTTATTTACTATATATCATACTATATGAATTTAAATCCTTATAATTATTATTACTAGTAATATAGTTAATGCAAGATCATATATCGGTTAAACAATACATTCTAAGAAAAACAATTTTTCGACATATTTAGCCAATATATTTTTTTAATTATAACATACAACTTAATTTAATTGAATTTGATAAAATTTATTTCATATTAATAATAAAAATAATATATATTTGGTAATATGGTCAAAATAATTTTTCATCATAATCAATAGTAAAATAATCAAAAATCGGTTACCACATTTAATGGTAAAACATGATTATCAATAAATAAATAGTTCAAATAAGAATTATAATGTTCTAAAATAATTTATAATATATATTTGATAAACATATAATGAACATATTTCTTCTATTTTAATGATATTTTAAATTTTTAGGCCATATTTCTATGATAACGACCTTTAAAATAATGTAAGTAATAAAAATGGAAAAAATTTACTCTCTTAGTTTTAAAAATATTTCCCACGTTATCATAAGGATAAAAAATAGGTATGTTTGGTTATAAATATTAATTTAATGTATAAATATATTTTAGATATCATGGTAAGAGATTTAAAATTTTGATTGATGAATTATTTACCTGAAATGCTTACATAACACAGAAGCGCTAATTTGTTGATTAAAAAGAAAATGATAATAAATGACTTTAAAAATATTAAAATTAATATAATTTGAATAAATTATTATGTTCTAATTGTTTTTCATTTATAAAAAAGTAAATAAAATTAACTGTATATATTAAAATTATTTATTTTTATGATGTTTTTATTGTAGAAATAATTGAATTGTTTGAAAATTGACATTAATGATATTTTATATCATTTTGTGTTTTATTAAATGATTCAAAATTCCTAAAAAATATATTTTTTCAAGTAAATGGAAAATGTTCGATAATATAAAAAATAATCCAATTATTTTACTTTATTCATTTTATAAGAACTTTATTTTCCACTATAGAGTAAAAATATTATTATAATTATAATTTTTAAAAGTGATTAAAATGTGTTAAAAAATGTTACAGTTGAAAAAATAACATAGACATGTCAATTTGTTTCGGATGATATGATTTAGTCTCACCGTAATATTTTACTAGAATATTATCAATTTGTATCCATTTGGATATTAAATATTATTTATATTACTTTATTACATTATGGAAATCTAAATGTGGCTTTCCACTCACTTTGAAAAGGGAAACTCCTCTACTCTCTTATACACAATTAAATTACATTTTGAATTGGAAATTACCTAACAAAATTATTTCCTTAAATACACATCCATTTAATAGAGGAATATTTTATAATTAAACAAACCTATGAAATATTTTGGTGAAAACCCAAAGAGGTTTTCTGAAGAATAGACATTATTCTTAGCCATAATTTTTTGTTTTAATTTTTATTTCCCCTCCTTAAAAAAATTTTCAACTATTCTGAAAAAATAATACCATTTTACTAAATATAATATTATGTAATTATATTAATTAAATAAACAATATCCATCTCAACCACTATAAAATGGGAAATAAAATTTTAATTGTGTGATGGATGACTCACTCCCCGTGAACTGATGTACATCATTTTCCATCACCTCCCCAAATGACTGGATATAATTGAGGATTTAATATATATATATATATATATATGATATTTATGAAATAGTAATACTTATTTAATTTTAATATCACTTATATCATTATATATTCTTGTCCGTTTAAAAATGATAACATCACTCATGAATACACGTGGACTACTTCCTCCATGAAGTGATTTGATACATTTTTCATTTAACTTCCACAAGGATAAAAATAAGTATATATTAAATTATTATTTATGAAATATATTATATAAAAAGGATTCTGTAATATTTAATTAATATATATATATATATTTTTCCATTCATTAAAAATTTAAAAAATCAATCATTTGTACATAAAACCTACCATCACTATGAATATTGTAATTCATATTTATATCCATAACATTTATAGATTACTCTGAGTATTTATATAATAAATATATATTTTATTTATATCATGATTAGAATTATGGATAATAAGGTACCATGATAAATGTGCATCGACCATAATCTACTGAACCAAATCTCACATTAAAAATGAAGGGGTTATTCCCTATAAAAATGATTAAAAAAAAGAAATATTATTAAATAGGTGATACTTTGGTTATAAGTAATCATGTATAGAATGATATAAATGATTTTTGTTTCTTAAAATATATATAATAAACATATATTTATTAATATTTAGGTTCAAACAAGCATGAAGGACATCAAGTCATTATGTAAGTGATTATCATCTCATGTTTGTTTTTTTGAGACACATGATTTATACACCACATGTGTATTTTTTATGGTCCATATACTTCCCTGGATGTATTTTATGTTTTTTATCATAAAAATTATGTGATATAAATATCCATATTATGTTTATTTATTTTTTTGGGCTCATGATTCAAATTTTATCAATGCGGTAAGAGTTTTACGTTTCAATATCATTGTGAATTGGGGTTGTTTATGAATACACTTCAGCTAATGAAGTATTGTGATTTATATCTCAGTACACTCATGAATTTTATTCTCCAGTTATTTTTTATTAATATTATGTTTTTAAATTTCAATATATCCCTTCAAATAAAAAAGTTTCTAGACTAATGTTTTTAATGAAAACATATTTTTTATCCCTTCATTCAAAAATACAGTCTTTTCCATCATTTTTTTAAAATATTGATAAAAATAATATTTGTAATATAAAAAAATTATTTTTCACATTAATTATCATTATTTTAATAATATATTTTCCAAAAATGGTTTAAAAGTAATATTCTTGTCATTTTCAGAATGAGGTTCTTATGAATTTTTACCGAAAATGTGAATGAATTTATTATTTTAATATGTATAACCTGAATGGTATTTATAGAAAAAATTAACACCAATATGATTTAAATCATAATTTATAAGTTTATTTTAAATGAAATTTACTTATTTAATATTTGTAAAATTATTACTTTTTTATTTTTTATTTTTTATAGGTGAATGTGAATTTTCTCAAACTTGTTTATTTAAGATTTTAAACATATTTATATAAAACAAGGAAAAACAATGATTATAATTATTCTCTACCAAGAATATGATCCAATGTTACCATCCAAAGTTTTTTCTAGATGGTTTATGATTACAATTATTAAAAGTTTGTGAAACCTATTTCCATTCTATGGTTTATGCTTATGAAAACCACGTCTTTTCAATAGGGTATTCTATTATGAAGTATTTATAAAAATCATTTATAATATATTTTATATTTTATTTAGAAATTGGTATTGTATTCTTTTGATATACGTATAATTTTCATTATCTGATGGGTGTCCATGGAAATATATAGTCCTCTGATGCCTTAGTTAATTATGGATATCTCACAAGATAATCGTAACTATAATGGGTTGTATACCTAGTTCAGTACGTTATCATTTCACTATGATATCCATTGGAGTGAATTTTTACAACTAGGATGGTATGGTGAGTGATTCCATTTAACTATGATGGAAATTTCATTGAGCCTCAACTACTAAGGAAATTATTTTCTACACATATGTGTATTCCAAAAATTAATATCATATAAAAATGTTATGTACTAATGGATTATGTTATTTTGATTCCATTTTTATTACTATGTAATGAACTACAAATATTATTTCCATGAAACATTTTTATGATAGTTGATATGCAATTTATTGTTTCTAAATGTTATTATATTATTCTCATAGACTAATACTAATGTTATGTTTGTATCTCCATTATAAATCCCTACTAAGAATATGAGATCTCCCATTATTATATTTCCTTTATTTAGTCTATGAAGAAAGGTAATTTGTATGAAATATCAGATATGGGTCATAGTTATGATGAACTATTTTTTATGTATCCATGTCTCCTAAGGAACTGGACCTATGAAATTCTAGTGGAATCCATTTTTTGTGTAATGAATATTCATATATTAATATATGATATCGTTGTATGAATTTTTTGGGTATCAATATCATAAATCCAATAACTTCTTATTAATATTATTGTTTCATATAAATATTTAAATTTTTATTTAATAAGGGGAATTTTAGGGAAATTACCTTTTTCTGAACAAAATATTTTTTATCAAATAATGTTAGTCTCATTGCTAACAGTGAAATCAGTCAAGAGAAATAGAATTATTATTATATTATTAAACATAATGTAAACCTATTTTGATGAAATTAGTGGTTTCAATAGTATTAAAATATCAATTACATGCATGTTGAGTTAAAATAGTGTCAAATAATGGGTACTATTATTTATTTTTAATGACTAAAACAATAAATTAAAAAAAGAAATATAATTTTTGTTAGTGTTATATTTAAGAGTTTTCCCTTATGTAGTTCTAAATTTATTATCTTTAGCATAAAATTCCTCAATATCATACTAACGTATGATATAGGGTGTTTATTTCTATGTATAAACTACTACAATTATCTTTCACATTCATTATTAGGTGCAGAAAACATGATGGGATCAAAATATTTTACGAATGAAACCATGTTCTCTAGTAGATACCATAAAATACATGAATATCAATTTATTAACATATACCATCATATTAGTGAATGTTTAAACTCATGTCAAGGTGTTATGGTGTTCTATGGTATTTATTACCATCTAACTACTGAAATTAGGGAAAAAATAATTGGTGTGAGGTAAATGTTTCTTTTGAATTATGAGTAATATGAAAAAATTAATAGTGATGAGTGTTGTTTTGTGTTTGGGTTATGATAATAATGATATAAATTCTGAAGTAAAATATCATTAACCTTTTCATTTTCATTCAAATAGTCCCAAAAATTAATATTATCAATATATTATAGAATTCTAAATGATTCTATTTTAGGAAAACTATTTATTTTTATCCATCAATACATAAATCAACATTAACATATAAATTGACTAAAAAAATGGCCAATAAGAATGAACTATTGTCATTGAGTATTAATTTCTGACAGGAATGGATTAAAATTTTATAAAAATTATAAAAACTCAATAAATATATGCACAAATAATTATTTTATTTGAAACAGGTTAAATATTTTAAAAACATTAGTGATATAGTTGAATGAAATTATAGAAGCGGTGGAAAATAATTTCTATCTGGATAGGGTCTCTTTCAATCCTTACTTCCCCATCGGTTTTATCTCCCCATGGATTATTTGATCATGCTACCTCAAATATACACTCCCCATGGTATTAATATTCTCCTCTCAGTCCCAAATATTATGTAGTGAAATTCATGTTTTTTAGGTATATCACACTCTATATTAAAAATAAATTTTATTATATTTTTCAACAACATACCTAAATTTTTTACTACATTATTTTTTTACTCAACCAAAAAAATATTTTGGAAAACTAATTTTTTAATTTCCTATATTACGTATTCTTGCCAAGCCTAAAAAACATAACACAATCACCAAGATAAATTTTACTTCCAATGACAATGAGAAAAAAATCATTAGGTAATCCTCTTTACTAGTGAACTAGTTTCATAAAATAAAATGTGTAGATTATTCATTTAAAAATAAACCAAGATCACCATCTATGTTTTCGATTGATGCTCTTCATTAACACAAAAAATAGTAAATGACTCACCCTTAATTCTAGTATCTTTACCAACCATCCAAATCATAGACTGGGCTTAAAAATATTAATATCCTCATCATTGAGCATCTATGGAAAATAGTAGAGTAACATGGATACACTTGTTTTAAGCATTTTAGTTATTGCATTTAGAAAACCCATCTCCAATCATCTTCCCTAATTCAAAACAAAAAAATTTCATCCAATGATAACAAGTATTCTAAAGTACGTTTCTCAGTCTAATCATTGTTTTCTAATGCATATCATCATCCCAATTTGAATTCAATGTGAATAACATTTTATCTTATCAACCCCACTCAACTTCATATCAAGTTATAGACATCTGTTCTAATTAATAATATTTAATCATATATTCATCCTTATTATTATAATTGGATTTTAAATTGGATAATATTCAAATATGTAATCACAAAATACCAACATTGTCATGATCTCCTGATCCCAACTTTGTCAAAATCATCATCTAAATTCAACTACTTTATTGTAACATAAATGTTACTTAACCAAAGGATTCCTATGTGAATCCAATTTTTTTATAAAATGTTACCAACTAAAACATGGTGTCATGATTCCTTCAAAATATCACATTCTTCATTCACCCATAATCATACTATATTTATGAATGTATTAATTTTAGTAAGGAAATTCCCAAACATTCAATCGTATTTATCAATAAGCCACAAAAATAAATCATTTCATATTGATGTTATTTAAACATGATATATATAAAATGTAATAAATATTATGTAACTCAATATTGTTATGGTAAAATATTACATAACTCTCATACATAGTGAGATTCATTGAATTAAAGACTCTAAACCTATTAAATTGGTAAAATGTTTCACCATGGTTGGATATGAAAATTATTTTATGAAGATCAATAATAGCTTTTGTTGATGTCCATGGGAGCTCATTGTATTACATGACCAATAATATTACAGGTAATCTTTTGAAAATTAGTCAAAGTGATGCATCTTAAATATAAAAATATTTACAAGAAATATTATTATGTATCATGTAGATTCATAATATTCATGGAATTTTATAAAAATATAATATTTGGTATTCTAGGATTAGGATATTACAAATTAGGAAATATTTTAGTAAGACATTATGTAATATATTTTTTTATTTAACATCAAAAAACATAAAAAATTATCACTAAATAGAAAATATTATGTATCATCACCAAATACTGACTTCGCCAAAATCTTAAAATATAAAAATGTTACAAATCTATTTCTCTAGGAAAAAAATAATATAGGATTGGTTTTGAACCATTCCCAGTTATTTTTAATCAACGAAGTGGATAATATTAATAATAGTATTGTCGAAACCCTTTTCACATCTGCACATTACATTAACCATTGTTAATTAACAAAGTATCACACTATTTCCATGCATTCATTTCATTATATTATTAATTTATTGGTTATATGATAATGTAAACATATTAATACATTTATTTAAAAAATAAGACAATTATCCAAAAAGTGAATATAAAAATAACATTATAAATCAAAAATCCCCTTTTATGGTTTGTATGGGTGTGGTAACAACAGAACTAATGTATAATTAGTGTACATAATGGATCTATGTTTAGAATTGTACTTTTTTCATCTTCCCAATTAGCGGATTATAGAGACTGTGAATAGGTCTGGTTAGAAACATCTCTAGGTTTTAGTGAATGAAACATTGTAGGAAGTGTTTGAGGAATCCTTGGGACATATCAAAAATAAAAATGATTATTGTGGAATTTAAGGAATTCCTTGTTTTGGTTATGATGAGTATTTTCAATTGTATTCATTAATCTTACCCTCCATAGGAAAAAATATAGTGTGATCATTTGATGATGTTACGATTTAAATATGTTAATACCATGACTATTAAAAGAATGGTAATTAAATTTCAACAATAGTTTTTTGGTAGGTCCCGATCCTAGAAGAGTTTCTATGCTATTTGGATATTGGAAAAATGTGTGCATCTATCCTTGGTATGGTTTTATTCCTAGGAAGAGGATTTGTGTTATTCACTAGTTATTGTGTCCCTAATGTCTCAATGATTTTTGGAGACATTATATGTCAAAATAATGTTTTGGATCATGTGGATTCTATTATTTATGGATAATTCTCTTGGATCATTCAATTAATGTTCTGTGGAAGACATTATTTATTTATTATTTGAATATTGACATATTATGAAGAACATTATTGGGTTGGTGGTGAGTAGTAACGAACCAAAGATTCATAGAGGGTTAGAAACCATCATGATGAAATTAAAATGCATTATTGGTGTTTGTTGTGTGGATATTTTAACCACATAATGAATGACTTCCCTAATTTATGTTTTTAGGCCACTTGATTTCTTCTAGAATTATCTCGGGGTATTAAGATGATAAATTATGGTTATAGGAATATTCAAGATCACCCTTATTGTATTATGATGGAATGGTTCATAAATGATCTTTTTTACATTCATGTAGTGTTATTCAGTTGTTGATCCAGCCTCTTAGCATGCTCATTTACTTCATTCTATCAGAGTAACCAAAATTTATCCAATACACCATTAGTAGTGGATTTAATCTTGTGTGAAATTTTCTATTTCTGATTAATGGTGGGGAACACAGTGTTATTATTATGTCTCACTTAATAAAGAAGCTCTAATAGTGATTATGTTTATGGGTTTTGGTTCTCTTGATTCAATATTGATTGATAAAAAAATATTAAAAATAACATTTTGAAATAATCAAGGTGGATTATCTGTTTGGAAAGAGTATAAATATTACTAAGGTTGTGTTTATATTGGCTTATGATGGACAATTCTCGCATGATGGTGAATAATGTTGTCTTGATTAGTTCTTCTCTTAGATTGCTTATGCCCAGGAACACTTGGGGTTTATTGCATATGATTGATGGTAGGTTTCATTCCAATTCAAGTTGTTCAAAAATATTATCAATAAAATAATAGATTTTATTCATTTATAATATCAAATGATTAATGGTGGGGAGAATATAGTGACTCACAATTCTCTATAAGTGATACTTGATTTATTTTTTTGATTCAAGGGTGTACTCTTTTAAATTGGGTGAAACATTAAGATCATGACCATTATAGAGATGACTTGAACTCTTTTACTAGTATTTGATTACTATTTTCTAGTCTAACATTGATAGATCCTTCTTTTTGGGGTGTTATGGGGAGTTTTAGGAGTTTTATAGTTTTTGGGTTTTCCACAGTTGGCGCATGCTTTTCCCAAATAATGTTCCCTCCCCTAGAAAATCGTGGACCCTCAAACATAGGTGGAATATATTGACAGTCAATCATTTGTCAAACTATATTCCCACCAATGATTAAACATTCAACCTAGTGATTAGGGGTGCATGATTAAGATGCATAATTTTTCAACCTATGCAACCCCACCTAGGAAACCATGCACATGAAAATAAAAAGCATCAATTTTTTTAAAAAAATTAGCAAACCCCTAGATTATATCCCAAATCATCTCAAGATAACATAAAAGAAATTAAAATTATCTTGGAGGATCCTAAGAGGATTCCTAGGAACTTATAACTATGTCTGGTGTTTATCAATGATATGGTGGAAGATATCGAACCCAATATGGTTATGATCCTTGGTCTCCTCTACTATTGTGATTTCTATCAATCTATATCGAGTTAAAGTCAATGGTTTATAAATTGTTCATAAATTATATTGAGGTTTTTTTTCCTATTTAATATTCCAAATTTTGAAGATTACGTTCTTCTATATGTATTTTTTCTATTGTGTTTTCATGTTGTGAAATTTAATTTAAATTAGAAAAGTGAATTGAATTTCCATGAAATTTTGAGACCTTTCATAGATCCCATTGAACCATTGGATATTAATATTACAGGCATGATAAAACCCTAGGGGATATTCCAATAAACATAAATTAATATTTATTAAGGGTAAAATTTGGAATAATGGGTTAATTAATTTGAACTAAATCCTTATTCCATGATATATAATAGGATTTAAAGTGATTATTGAATTAAAATTGATGAATTAGTGAGTGGTGAAATAAATAATGATAAATGTATTGATTGTTAAATTTTATATGTTCTTCTATATGTTAAGAGTATTGTACCATGGTTATGTTTGAAAAATGAATTGCAATACCATGATGAAAATTAGTGATAAATGAATTATGAATAATGAACCATGTTATTTCATAATTGTGAATAATTGATCAATGAGGTGTGGGTCCTACTCATCTTCTCTAAACACTATTGGTGTATCAGACTGCTACTCTAGATTCCCATTTGAAGCATAGAAAATTGTGTTATATGTGATTTATCTATATTTTGTGGGTCCTAAACTACTTCTCTAAATACAAACAGGGTTGTAGAATACTGGTATAGGCTTCCCATTACGGGTATGGGAATTTTAACATAAAATGATTTTATAAGTTAATATTAATGAAATTTAAAAAAAAACAATTAAATACCATAAAGAATGAATTACGAAATCTATTTGGTTCATTGTTCGAAAAATAAAACTTTCCATAGAAGGAATTATTGGTCCGGGTGTTAGCTTGAACATAGTGGAAATGTGGTAGATTAATGAATATTAAATTGGACATATATTTTACATTTTTCACTTTTATTTATTCATTACAAATATGAATAAATTTTTATAGAAATGATATTACTTTAGTGTGTCATTATTTTCAATATTTATTGGAATCATGACACATTTATGAAATTTTATATTTAATGATTCTGATTATTGTCATTTTTACTATATTGGGATTCATCTTATGATCTTGTTCTTTATTTGTTATTGTTTATTATCATTAGGTTATTTTTTAATTTCTTATTTGTGCTGATTTAATTAATGGTGAATATACTATTCAAATTGCATATTAAACCCTCTATTCTAGTTGTCATTATATAGTTTATGTGGAGACTTGCCTGAGGCCACATGATAAAATGGATAGGGCGACTGTCTTTGCGTACCCGATTGAAATTTTCAAAAAGTTGTATAAGAATAGGTTATTTTCATTCAAGATAAGATACTATTTGTGAATGGATTAAATTGTACTACAATGATCTTTTTCATGGTCATGATCTCGTTTAAGGGAGAATTTTACCAATGTTTGGTTAAAAACCGATGTTCTATGAGTGGTTTGTTGTTCTTGATGTTTTTTGTAAAATTTTGATGTTATTTCACCTTGGGTGATGCATATTTGGTGTGATGTTGTAGTTGTATGATATTTTAATCATGGTCCATAGGGTAAAAGTGTAGTGTATACAATAATCAATTTAGGAACTCAAGAATTTATGTGACATGCATCATCGTAGGCACACATAAAAAATATAATCATGAGTTTTCTTGGGGAATATATTTTTTTAATTTAATTTATTATTTTTAAAATAAATGGTTTCTAATAAGAAATTGACAATTTTAAATTTTTCTAAAAGTTTTAATTTGAAATGGTTAATATGGTAATCTAATGTGAAGCATACCATTTTGAATGTTTTTTACCCCGTGTTATCCATGGACTAGGTTAGGGATTGTTCAAAGTAGTTATTGTGCCTAATCTTTGACCATAGGGAGGTGTGTGAGGTATTATATGATATATATTTATGTGGATGCCTATTTTGAAAATCTTTTCATGATGTGTTATGTTTCATAAGATATATGTTTCTAATTTAAGAGTCATACTTATAAATCAACAATTTCTAATAGGCAAGTAGGAACACATTGCTAGAAATGATCCCCCATTAGGGAGAAAAAGGTCCTGAAAGTTATTCTTGAATGAGCAGGAGAAAAGTGACATGATAAAAATGTTAACTTTTTATTGTTTATTGATATATACCAATGGTGGGGTGTTTGAAATAATTCTAATCACTCAAGGAAGTTGCAATTGTAGCACCCTTTTAACTATCTCATATATGGTTGACCTAAGGTAGTTGAGTTCTAGATTGAGTAAATCCATACATTTCTTGAAATTTTAAATACTCCTATAGAGGCGAGAATCGTGTTTTTTCATATATGTTATGATGATTAGAAAATATCTTATGGATATCCAGGGTCTAAATGAGCAGTTGTAGGATATGGTATAGAAGGACATAAAATAGAATTTCCATGATCACTTTTACACAATGATGCTCAAACAGTAGAGGGATAGATCATTTATGCAATTTACCCATGGGAGTATATATGTGATGGAATATTATGGTTGATTCACTAAGTTATATCTCTTTTTTTGGATTTGGATGCAGTTTATGAAATTACGGTAAGATTTATTCAAGAAAAAAACAAATCTATGATTATGTCTGTGGTTAATATATTTTGATTAAATATGTTCAATGTGGTGGTAAATCGCGCTCTCAAATTTTAAGGGAACATGAAAAGGCTTCAAGTGGAGGACTTAATGTTTTTTCTAGATGATTAGATTTTATTCCATCTTAGGGTTGGAAGTGTCTCTATTACAACTTCAACAAGATCAGTGAAAAAAAGTGTTTACAAGGAGAAGGATCAATTACCCTAAGTGGTAGTTGAGTATACTAACATAAATGTGGTTGTTCAGGTCACATTCATAAAATGATCACACATAAACTGTTTTAGTGCCAATATTTTGATATAATGGGACACATTTAGTGATTCTATAAGAACCCTTTTCTAATGGGTAGTGTTGACAGATCTATAATTAACCAGAGTACTGAATAGGGGACTTCTAATCAACTATTTATGAATTTGATGTTCTACTATGAATTTCATTTATGGTGGTGGTTGTGGGAAATTATGGATAGAGAACCCATATTAGTAGAGTAGTGCCGCATAGGTAACATATACTGTAGAATAGGGACAAGGGATATTTCAATTTCAGGTTATTTAGCTTTCCCTTATGGATAAATAGGTTGTCCCATCATCATTCCAAATAATATTATTATATATTCTATTATTTATAGTTCTTTAATATATATATGAGACTCTCATTCATTTGTATCTTCTCAGCATGTAATATTTATATGTCTGCCAGTGGGATTATGATGATATACATACAATTTTTTTTATGGTCAAATAAATTTTCTCTATGAAAAGGTTTTGTTCTTGAGGTTTGTGAGTGTCATTTATGTGGGGATATTTACATGCCTTATATGTCATATTTTTACTTTATTTTTTTCATGGATTAGATGGTATCATACAAGGACCATATAAATTATTACTGATTGAGATTATGATTTATATCTCCTTAGGGTAATTGTTATATGCATCATCTAGAATTTTATATAAAGGTATACTGAGCAGGGAATGTTTAGGGGTAACTGGGGAGGTAACCACCCAGGTTTTAACACTTTTTCTCAATAACTACGGGTGTGAAACATTGTGTCTTTCCATCCATAGTGGACCAGTTTTAAGATGTATTTTATGATGGAATTTTTGGGATTATAACTGAGAGATAAATTGAATTTAAAAGTTAATTTAATTCCTAATGAAGTAGCATTATTCAATCTAGCATATCAAATGGAACCAATAGAGCTTAGAGAGCTTAAAAATTAGCTGGAAGAACATATGGATAAGGTATTTATCCATTCCAGTATGTATCCATGGGGTTCTCTAGTTATTATTTTATGAATGACGACACGAAATTGTGCTTATGATTATATTACCTAAATTTGAATGGGATGAAAGTTAAAAACTATCATCACATTCCATGCATCAATGATATCATTGACTAGTTGATAAGAGATTTTGTTTTCTCTATGACTGATTTGTGGTTAGGGATTCATCAGCTGAGAGTGAGAACTTCACTTATAGAGCATAATTTTTTTAGAAGCTTGTATGGTCTATACGAGTTAATCCTAATTCCCTTCAGACAGAAAATTCTCCATATGTTTTTATGGTCGTATTGAACATAATATTTCACTCTTTCCTGGATAATTTTTTCATTGTTTTCTGGATGAAAACTTTGTGTCCTCCATGATTCATGATGATCATCCTAAATATCCTGACATTATCTTGAGTATAATTAGAGTTCATCTACAATATTATAAGATATATTGGATTCAATTCTTGATTGATAGAGTACATTTCTTTAGTCAAATGATTTCTGAGTAATGTGCTCATTCAACCCTAAGATTGTTCGGACATTTGTTTCCTAGGACCATCTTGAATTTGTTTTTTATATTTGAATATCCTTTGGATTGGTAGGTTATTATCTATGATTTATTCTATAAATTTACCATTTAGAATCACCATTTTTTTCTTGATAAGAAGGGGTGTCAATTTTTAATTTTTGAATTCATGTGATTATTCATTATATGTGATAAGAATAATTTAACTATTGAACCAATTAGGATCCTATCTGAGTCAGGTGAGGGGTAAACTATGATTATTTATGAATCCAGAATCAAACATGGAGAAATGATGTTTCATAAATATTGATTCATGTAATATGGTTCAAGGAAACTGAGGCCAGATGAAATAATATTTCCTACATAGGATCTTGAGTTGTTCATGGTGGATTACGATATGAAGTATTGGAGATATTATCTATTGGGTTAAAGGATTATTGTACAAACCAATCAAAAAATACTAATGTATATAATTTAGTATTGTTTTTATAATCTCCAACATTACAGATGGGTTGAAAATATGATATTTTTTACTATATGATATCACATAATCTAGAGAGGTGAAAGAGTGTTTTAGACACATTGAGCTAAAAGATAGATAACTATGCAGTCCATGAGTTAATCTCTATATGGAAGATGTTGGTTTATTTACTGGGATGAATTTAATGGCTTTATAAGGTGAGGATTATGTGGCCCAAGTATCATTATATGTTTTTTACACACTTCTAGGATGGATTAAGGAAAATTAGTATACAGATATGGAATACTTGTCCTTGTGGGGAATCCAATATTAAGAGTAGTCAACATTCATATGGATCATAGATGAGAATGAAATCATCTGTGATCAGGGTTGTGTTATTGTACCAACATGATTTTTTGGGGATATGATGCATTAGATTCATGAACTCATTTTAGGGGTGCACCTTGGATGACCAAAATGTACAATGAAATTCAAAGATAGTATTATTGTATAGGAATGAAAATGGATATTGTGGGTTTCATTACACAGTGGTACACATATCATCATGTGAAGTCAGAGTGTCAATGACCTAGTGGTTTTTACAATATTTCCTATTAAAAAATGGGATTGGAATGATGTTAACATGTAAATAATTGTGGGTCTTCTAAGGACACCACAAAATAATGACATGATATGGGTGACTTTAAATCAGTTGAAAAAAGAATTCCATTTTTTTATCTAGAAAACATTCATAGTTGATCAATTGGGTGATATTTATGATTGGAAGATAGTAAATTTTTTGTGGGGTTCAATAGAGTATAGTATCAAATCATGACCCAAATTTTACAATGAGATTTTGGAAAGGCCTAATGATGGTTCTTAGTATATAGGTGTTTTGTAGTGTTGATTTTCACCAATTGATAGATGGGAAATCATAGTGTTCAATTTAGGTAGTGTATTCTATGTGCATGAATCCTAGATTTTGGTGGTTCTTGGGAGAATCACAAGGCACTTGATGAGTTATCCAACAAAAAACTAATTTATAGAGTATTTAGATGGTATCAAATGATATACTTAATGGTCGACCACACAGATACCCTCTTTGTTCGTTTGAGGAATGTGAGTCAAAATTGTTGGGAACTTGTCTCATAAATATTAGATATAGTGTAGTTAATTTGAAATTGTATAGATATATAATAGAGTATTAATATGTCATATTATAATCAACACATTGAGCATTTTAGTTAATGATGGGATATGATGTACTTATTTGGGATCTTCCGGATTTTCTCACTGTAGGATTCAGAGGTAAGGAAAGATGGATACCATGTTTATTGAACCATTTTATATTATAGATAAAGTCATATCAGTGAAATAATGTTATGACCTCGATAGAGGTATATTTATATTAAAGATGTTTTCAAGTGTCAAAACTAGGAAATTTCCACCTTAACATTTCTCATGTTATTTATGTTAATGATGATGAGCTTGGGGATCATGTCTCTTATAAGGAGCATCAAATTAATAATTTGGATAAATGTGAGAATGTGTTATGGGAAAATTAAGGGAAATTGGTCTGAGTTATGTGGAAACAAGGACATGTTTTAGTGGATACATGGGATAGGGAAGCAAACATACAATCCCAGTGGCCTGACCATTTAACCATGGAGGTTTAGTGATCCTTCAGAGTGAAGATAAAGGATGGAATTTCATAAGGTTTGGATATGGTAAGATCGTAAAAATTCAAGAGGCACCTAATACTAACATTCTAGTATTATTTTAAATTTTCTAGTCATAATTTTTTTGAATCTTTTGTTAGGGATTTTTTGGTGTGTTTTAGATATTTTTTGTAAGCTTTTTGGGTAGTGCAAGGTTGGTGAGTGGTTTTCCCAAAATCTACACCCACACCCACAAAACGGTGCATCCTCTATCAAAAGGAAATTTCACCATTTTAGCATAAGTATTCAATATATCACCCAAAAAAGAGTAACCATGAATTCCATATAGTAGAGAAACACTGTTAGTATGAAAAATATTTCAAACCATACACTCCCACCTATGAAATTGGGCACATGGGAATTAAGCGGATAAATTTTTTTATGAAAAATTCATTAACACAAATTTTATATCCAAAAATATACTTTGTAAAACAAACAATAGTTCCTTTTTCTTTTGAATCTTATGATAGGAATCCTTGTCTCCTAGAACCACATCTAATGTGAATCAAAGAATCGGTGTAAGAAGTCAACCCCTATAATATCTTGGTCCAAGGACTCCTTCGCCATTGCATTCTTGGTCATTCAAAAATGAACAAAGGGATATAATTTAGTGAGAAATCATCAATGATCATGAGGTGGGTTCTCTAGTTAAAATTTTCTATAATATAAATTATGATCTAATGTATTTAATTGTATTGTTATTTCCCAAAAATGTACTATTACATATAAATTTGAATGGTGAATTTAATTTCCTTGAAATTGTGAGACCCTTCACAGATCATATTGAACCATTAATGATTCCGAGACCAAGCCTTATAGAAACCCGTGGGGTGTTCCAATTAAAATTTTATTTTTATTTATTAATTTTAAAAATGGGAATGATGGGTTAGTAAATATGATATAAATTCTTAATGTAGGTTCCATATTGGAATTTAATGGTTTGATTATATTATCTTTAGAGGTTTAATGATTGGTGAAATAAATGACAATCATTAGATCAATTGGTAAATTGTTTTATCCCATGTGATAAAAGTCATGTCAAATGGTCATGTTGATAAATGAATTGGTATAACTTTTTCGAATTGGTTGATATATGGGTGATGAATATGGAACCATGAAATGTGATAATTATAATTGATTGATCAATTAGTTGTGGTTTAGGGTCTAATTCTCTAAATACCCATGAGGTACCAAACTACTACTCAAGGAACCATTTTATGCATTTAAAATTGTTATATATGTGATTGAAAAACAAGTTGTGCGTTAGGTAATACTACTCTAAATACCAATGGGGATCTATACTGCAATTATTGGATCCCTTATACATGTATTTAAATCGGTACCTATAATGATACACTATGTTAAAAATTTATATTATATTTAATTTAATAATGAAATTCCATGATAGAATGAATTGTGATATCCATTTTGGATATGCTTTAGACTCTGGAATGTGTTGAAGAAGGTATGATTGGATTCGGTGTCACCATAAATTTGAGGACATATGTGTTTGATTAATGAATATAAAATGTGAATCCTCTTTAATTTTTTCATTGTTATTTGTAATTTAAATAAATTAAAAAACTTTTATTGACATGATATTTACTTAGAAACCATTGGCGGTGGCCTACTAAGTTTTTATCTCAAACTAATTGTTCTACCTGATCAATACTTGAATAGACCTCATGATTTCAAGAAATGAAAATGGAAAAAGTATAATTTTAGATGGATGAGTTGAGTTTTGGGATGTATCATGGATGAGGGGTCTAGACACAATGTTTGGTAATATTGGGAGACATTAGTGTTCCTTTGTTTATAGTTTTTATTAAATAGTTTACATGAGATGACTTGTTTACTGCTTTGGTTTATGGTTATTATATATTTCTTGGGATTTATCTAAAGAGGTTGGTCTATATTTGTTTTTGTTTAATTTCATTTGGTGATTGTTTATATATTTATTCTATTGTTATACTTTGATAAATAGGCTATAGTCACCCCCAATTACATATTAGTCCATCACTTCATTTGGGAGACCTCTATCGGAAAGGGAGGAATCCTTGAGGTCTCATGAAAAACCAGCTCAGGTCACCACGATATTCTACCCAGGTAAGGAGGATATAGAAAAATAAATTTACCTTAGTAAATTACTATTTTTTTTGATGATTTTATTGAGCCAGAAATACAGTATTTACCCATGAGCTAACTTTTTGATGAAATTATGAGAAAGTTGAATTTAATTTTATATTATATATTTATTAAATACATTTATATTTATCATATTATTACAAAATCAGAATAATTCTTCAAAAACCCTGAAATCAAAAAAAATTGAAAAATATTGTATCTCTTTTTAGTGGTCTTAAGGAACTTGGTTTATATAATTTATACTATTATAGGTTTAATAAAATAAATATAAAAAATTCTTATTATCTCAATGTATGATAATACTTAATACCTACTAAATGATATACTAATTCCAACTTCCATCATTGTGTTTCATTTGGATTGATGGGTTTTCCTAAAATTGTTATAATTCTTCTAGAAATTATTCGGTTCATGGGACAAAAAATTTTCATCATTTAAAATAAATAAAAAACTAATTTTTTTTTGCACAATAATGATGTGTGGAAATTTCAGAGTGAATTAAAAAATGATGTTCTATGTGATGATGTCGTTTCCATTATTTATTTATTATGTATAATTATGGAGCAATTTAATTTTTTAAATTTGATGCCTTTTTTAGATTTATTAAAGACGTAATTATGATGGAGTTTTTTATTTAACATGACTTGGATAAATTAAGTGAATTTTTTCAATCATATAATAAAAATTATCCCTGAATCATTGTTCATTAATGAAATATTTCATATAATTCTATACTTATATTTCTTCATATCCATCAATGTAGTGAATAATTCATTACATTATTCACATTCTTATTGTTTAATGAGGTGGTTGTGACCATATTGGTCAAAGAATACGACATGATCACAATGAAATTATTATTTTTCACTGATGTATGACCCCCTAGTTTTTTATTCTCCTCATTTTTTATTCTATCCCCTTCCTCTCATGATTGACCAAATAAATTATTTATGGTTATGTAGTGAATAAAAATGATGAAGTGGTTTAAATATGAATAATTATGAAATATTTGGTGGAAATTTAATCATGTATTTATTTTGATTAAAAACTTATTTTAATTTTATATTTTTAGGAAACTCAAAATATTGGATACCCATCGATGTTGGTCTTTGGTTATGATCGAATGAAAAAAGGTATATATTTTAAAACAAATTAGTTACAAATGATTATTTTTATTAAATAAAATTTTCATATGATATGATTAATTATACTTATAAATTAAAAAAAAATAAAAATAATTTTTTTATTCCTATAAGGACATGATCAACCAATATTTTTTCTTGAATCAATATTTTTCTTGTTTTTCAACAAAAATAATTATATGATGTATATAATATGAAAAGAATTATGTTTTATGAAAAATATTGTTGATTGATTGAACTTGAATATCATTTCAATGCATAAAAAAATATGTTTTTCATAACATATGCTCATTTCATCAGCATCCATTCTTGAATATTTATTTATTTATTTATTTACTAGAATGTAATGAAGGCGGGGATAAAGAATCAATGATCTTCATGAGTTTTTCAGGGTATTTTTTTCATTACAATATCCATGTTTTTTCATGGGTTTATATTTAATTAATTTTAGTTATCAAATATTAAATAAATTAATTGATAAATAAAATTTTAATATGGTAATAATTTTATGTAGATATATTTTTCACTATAAATAATCACATTATTCTTATCTTTTAAAAATGTTATTCAAAAAACATAAATGCAATTTTATTATTGGGTGAGTCGATATTTAGTTGGTCACTTACACATGACTATAATCCTTTCATCATTCATTTAATTGTTTATCACGTTCCTATGATATTATAATGTAAGAAAATTGAATATTTATGTTTTTATATTTTTCATGATGATGATAAATTAGTGTTATATGATTTCTAAAAAATATATTTCCAGCAAAGGACCACACAATGAAATATTTAATAAAATTATCCAATAATTTTTCATTTAAAACTCTGATGGTGACAATTTTGTCCAATAATTGAAGCACGATTACTATTAGAGTTGATAATAGTCTCATTGATGTTAAGATGATATTTTTTTTGGATATTGAGCAATCCAAGACTACATGAAATGTAGTTTCATGTCTCCCACCGTGTACATATCAACATTTAGTTTCCACATATTATTACATACTGAAATAATTTTATATCTGAGAGTCATTCTGTGTGACCTGATGCATTATTCAGAATCAGTGTACATATTATTTGAATTATGAAATTTCCTTAATTATCTTTAGATTGCAACATCAGAATGTGAATGAGTACATATTGGGATATTGAGATGGACCCCAAATGAAATTTACACCCTTTTCCATAAAATATATGAATTTTTTGTTTTATTTATATGTCTAAAAATAATGTATCTTGAACTAAAATTGGAATACAACTAATGCATTCCATAAAGATATTGTATAAAATAAGTTCAACATGTATTGAACTTCCAAAGATTCTATATATTCTTTATTAATAATGACTTGATGTTAATTCTTTGTATATATAATTTTGTGATTTACTTATTATACATACATATTATGTAACCATATTGGACATGACATCTAAGACGGATTTACACTGATTATGTTGTGATAGTACATGTTATGTATCCCAAAATTCATTCCATGCACTAATCCAATTATAATATTCTTCAATAGTTATCATTAGAAGGATTATTTTAGACACACGACTAGTAATTTATGAGTTTATTCTCGTGTAGATAAAAACTATAAAATTACCCTTGTCATTTATGGTTTTTCACAATGTGGGTGAGAATGCTCAAGGATCAAACACATACTATAGAGACAACATGTTATGGGTGAGATGTTTCAAATAGTGATAGAGTTATCTTTTACCTTGTGTGTTAGGGAGAAGTCCAACATATAAGGATCGAGGTACCCCAGAAGACATACATATGACATGTTTTGGGCTCACATAAGAATGATTTAGTTTAGGTACTCACTAATATATACCATAATTTTAATCCATCAATATATTCACTACTCTTCCATTATTGAGATTCTTAATCCATCCATAGAGTTTCAAACTTCCATATATTGGGTAATATTCCATCATAGTGGTTAGGTACTACCTAAATTTATACCCATACCTCAATGAGTCACAAACCATATTCTAATTTTAGAGAGGTACATGGAGTTTATGGAAGTCAAATAGACAAGGATTCATAGTATGTTATAACATATTGACATTTAGATTCAATTAGGACACAATCAAACTTGTTATACATTATTGAACCCTTCCTAATATGGATTCCTTTCACACTACTGACATTGGGTATTATATTAATTATACTACCTAAGGAATAATTGGTTTCATATTTGGTAAAATACATTATGTAGATAACATAATAACATTTGTATTGTTCAAATTACAGTGGATACATATGCTTTGGATCATATCTTTTTTCCATTGGGATATCTTCTATCATTTCCAAAGTCTATGGTTTGAGTTGATATATAGGAGTATTCTTATTATTTATTATTTGTATGAAATTATGGGTAAGTTTATACTCTTCCATAAATAGGCTTCATGCTCTCACGTACTATGTCTATAAATATGATCTGTAGGTCAACTATTAGTGTTTGTAGAAACTATGGTGTACAGGGTGATATAACACAATATCTTATGATGGATAATGATGGATAATGATTTGGATAGAGACCAGTCTATAAGATCATATTTAATGGTGGTTTCATACTATACCAAGAGTCAAAATAACATAATTGTTTTTTCATCTATATTTTTTTAACTTTCTTAGTTTCACTTGTATGGCCTTAAACATGGACTTCTTGTCCCATGTTTATAGAATATACATTTAAAATGTTAATCAATTTATTCTTGTGTTTTATGTTTTATTTTATATTATTGATGCATTAATATTGATGATTTTTACAGGATATGGTCTCCCATGTATAGTTTTCCAACACATTTATAGTCACCAACCTCTATCCTATTAGATGTTGGTGAAACATGGTTTACTCAACCTACTGCTGACCTGGGTGGGTCTCGGTGGGTTGGGTTATTTCAATTTACATTATAATTGAATCTAAATTTTTTTGTTTCAAAATAAATATTAAATGTAATTTTTTAAATTTAATTGAATAGTTAATCCAACACATGTATTGATATCATTAATTTTTTAAAAATAATTCCATAGTTTTTAAAACCAATCAATATTAACTTCTCCCTTTTCATTTATAAAAGAATAAATTTTATAAAACATATAAAAAGTCAATAATAAAACGCATAATCTGAATTATGATGTAATAATGAAAGAACAATAAATAAAAAATCATTGAAACATACTTATCAAGAAACATGAGATAACTGTAAAGCCCCTAAATTCCAATGCAAGAGAACTGTATTTGATAACATGTATGAAATGAAAAACCACACAAGTAAGGGAATATAATATCCCATGATATTTTAATTTAATTACCATTTTAAATAAAACTATCAAATATCTTGAATTGTGTGCAAACAAAATGTTATCTTTCCATACACATAAGACCACATTTTATAGAACAAAACAATATAATTAAAATATAATTATTCAATATAATTGTACAAAACCTACCATCTAAATTTTTGGTAATGAATTATATTGACTAAATTTTAAAAATATATGAGTTAAAAATAATATATGATGAAATAATTTCTTACCAATTAATTATTGATGAATAGAAGAACAATTTGAATATAAAGGGAATTTCTTTTTCGATAATTTTTTTTTCGACAAAGATGTTTTACCTTAATAAATTAAAATATTTTCAATTATTGAATTATATTAATGATATATATATATATTATATTCAATAAAAATATTTTTTACATTTATCTAATAGATTTTATATACATAAAAAGAAGAAGAAACAAGATGTTACACATCAAACCCTGTATTTTTATAAAGGGTCTTTTACCACATTCTAATGGAGAAGCTATTTAAAAAAAAATTTCATGCACTTTTATAAATCATATATTTCAAAATTAACATAATATTTTAAATTGGAACATAAAAATTATATTAAGGTGATTTTTTGATGTTTTCTTATGCAGATACATTTTTTTATAAATAGTGATAAATTCTGAATTTTAATTCAAAATTTCTTTTTTAATAAATTATTTTTAAGTAAAAAGTATATATAAATTGGTTTTAAATTTAAATTTGATATATTTATTATTTTATAGTCATATTTATTTCATTTTAATACATTTTAAATTAATTTTTTTAAAAAAACATATCAAACTTTTGAACATTTTTTCTTTAATAACCTGCATTATCATCTCGCCTTTGGGATTAAATTTAAATTAATTTCTGCCACATATATGGTTTAAATTTTAAAAAATGTATTCCATATTCTGAATCAGAATATTTTTTAAATTTTAATATGTTTAATAGTGTTTTTACCAAAAATATTACTATATCAATTACTATTAATTACAATGATTATGGTGATATTAATCTTTACAAGGGACTAAACATTAAAATTAAGGGCCAAAATGTACTATAAAATTGTAAATAATCAACCAGATGGCCATATCACTTCCTTATAATAACTTTTCTCTAATTTTTAAAAATAATGTATCCATATGGCTTTGAAAAAACGTGGTTGGAATTCCCTCCCAAGAAATGTACAACTGTGACAATCCTCCCTGCTGTAAAAATTAATTCACGCAACAAACATTATCACACATCTCAAGACACTTTTCCTTGATCAAGATCAACCTGAATAGATCCTAAAATTACCTATAGTTAACCTATAATCCCCACCTTTTGAATAAATACATCAATGAATACCCTTTAGTGGAAAGAAAAAGGTGTTTCTAGAAAAAGAGGAGACATCTTTTCTCAAGATCTTTAGTTTGATTTCCATTATCCACCCCATAAAATCTACTTAACCAATGATTATATAATAGAAAATTATAATAATTATATAATGATTTTTTTCTTATTTTTTTACCTGAACTTACAGACACTTCCATATAATGTGTAATGAACTGACCATTTAAGTGTATTGCGAACTACCGCTTCTCAAAACAATGTTGTTGGTTTTCACATTATCACTTATCATTGTGGGTAATTATGACTATCAAGATATTTTTACATTATAAATATGATATTTAGATTTTATTTATTCTTATATAATTTTTTGAAAACACATACCTGTATTCTTTTCATCCTGTGTAAATATGATAACATCATTTTTGGATTTGTGGACAAATGCACACGTAATGCGATGTGATTTGTTCACACTATACATTGAATGTATAAAGGTTTGTTTTAGGAAGAATATGTTATATATATGAAATATTTTTGATATTGGAATAATATATATATATATATATATATCATTTTTCATTCCTTGTAATATTGAAAGGAAATGAATACATTGTCCATTCGTACATATGAACAACCGTCTTCATGAATGATGTATTTCACTTATTATCTGCATATATAATGGATTATTCAAATTACATATACAAATAGAATATATGATATTTACATTAGGTATTACATTTTGGGGATGATGAAACCATGGTAGTAATAAAAAGTAACAAGTCAAAACATACAAGAGAAACTGGGCAATTAACCCAAAAAATAGTGAAAATAATGAAGGATTACTAACTAACGAGTACTAGGATATTATAAGAAGATAATATTTGATACTAAAAATATTAATATGATTTTCTAATAATTTCGTAACATTTTTAAGCCATTATACATTATGTTAAAGGATGTTCACCTGAATGTAAACATAAAGTAAGGGATTTCGTCTCAATTTACATTCTGTTGATACTTATCTATTGTTATGCACCAATTCCCTTTTATAATGTGTATATACATTCTACTGAAATGTAATATCTGGAATATAAATATTCTCATGATATTATATGTTTCATTTAATTTCATTATTTTATGGGGATTATTATTTAATTATTTTTATTTTTAATGGGAATCATTCGAATATATAAATATAATATTCCTAAAGAATAATTTTTAATAAGAATTAAATAGTATTTCCATTATTTTAGTCATAAATTATTTTTGAGCTCATAATTCCTTATATATAGTCTTCATACTCCCACTTTAAGATGTAAAATTATGATTCATTAATTTTTTATGATATATTATGTTTCAATTTAAATTATTTCATCTAAGGGGATTTGCACAAAAATTTACTAAGTGGTAATGAAATTTTAAAATTCAATTCCTTTTTATTGAGTTATAATACTTACTCATTATCATTAAATATCATTAAATATTTGTATATATAGTTTTAAATATCTATTTATGTCTTTCCAATTCTAATATGTGGATTTATAGTTAATACACATTATGTATTCATTTTTTTATTCTCACATTAACGTTGTTATAATTTCATGGGTTTAATTCACAGTCCCATTTTATTCAATACTATTTACACTTGAATTATCATTAGAATAAATTATTTGATAATTTTATAATAAACCCATTCATTTCCTTCTCCGAGGGTTATTAATTATTTTTTAAGTAATTTTTCCATATTTTTACTCTTTGGTACTCAAAAATTAAAAGAAAATATTTTTTAGAAAACTCGACAACACTCTCTCTATAGTTTAAGAGAATCATTTTTTATAAAAAACTATTTTATAAAATAGTTTTTATAAAGTTGTAAACATTCCCAAATGATTTATTAAATGAATTTTTCCCCTTCTTATCTTTTACCAATGTTTCAAAGTAATACTCTTGTCACTTTCTGAAGAAGGAATTTTTATATCCTTTTTTCCTTGAAAACGTAATGTTCTTTTTACATTGTACGACATGTTAAAATTTACCCAAAATCATTTCTCTGATGCTTCATTTTCATTTTTAAATAGTTATGCTTTAAAAAATATTTTTCCAAATTTATTTTCAATGATATTTTTTTTTCAAAATGTCATTCAATAAAGAAGGTTATTTTTGTCAAGAATGGTTCTAAAAGATATTTATTTTTTATTTATATTAATATATTATAAAACACCATTATTTTAACTCCAATTGGGATATGATTCATTGATAGCATCCTTATTCTTCCTCTAGATGGTTTAAGATTTAATTGGATAAGGATAATATTTACATTTTATTCCTTTATTCCTTTTTTCATTCCCATTGAAATATTAAATTTTTTATGATCATATAACATTTAATTTACACTAATAATATATATCATTTATCATGGATATGTTCATTGAAAAAACCATATTGCATTTTTTATACGGTGTTTACTTTTAAATTTATTTGATTATTTAATGAAATATTGATATATCTATGTCTTATACTCCATGAAGATATTTGATAGGGCACATTTTTTTTGAATTAAGTGAATTTCTTGATATGTGAATATTGATTTGGGCATGAAGTTATGGGTGGGGACCTGAATTTTTATAGCCCCTCAATGCATTATTAGTATCATTAAAAAAATTAGTTGGTGAAAACCCCTTCAAGATTATTTCCATGTATAATTGGTAGTTTTCTACCCATATACATAAATTTTATTGGGGATATATATTTATGGTATACGTTTTTATTTTCCGATAGAGGATGCACAATAATTATAAATTTCCTTTATTTCAATTTAGTTATTATTTATCAATTAGATTTTTTTCAACACATCTATTTATTCTTTTTTCATTTTTATTTCATTGATTAAATGTTATCTATATCGATTTCATATGTTTTCATATTCATTTTTCAATTTTTAATTATTTTAATATAATTTGTTTCAATTTATTACACTTAAATATTGTTTATTTACTTCCTTCTATGTTTATTAAGTACCTAACATCTGTCTTCAGTTATTTACCTTTCGATATTGATTATTGTATTTGATTCATCATTTTCTCCAATTTAAATTACTCTTACTGAGAATTTTAATTCACGTTTATTTTGTTTCCTTTCCCCTAGAATCCATAATCATACAAAAAAAATATGCAATGATAAGCTATATGGGTTAATGTTTCTATCCTCAAAATAAGAAAAAAATATTTTTAAATTCGTGTATTCATTTTTAATACTAGACTCAAGTATTTATCAAGTTTACTAATTCTTTTAATTTTTTCAGTCTATTGTGACATTAATTACTTGTATATTATTCCAAGGTAAAGTTAGTAGACATCAGCTCTAGGATTTAGGTCGATATATTTGGTAACAAACCATGTTTAGTGAAAGCCATGGGAAATATATTTTGGAAAACATAGATTAGAGAACATAACCCTAAGTTAGACATTGAAGATAAGTATAGAATAAGATCCTATAATTTTGTTAAGGTATATTATATGTGAATATTCCTAGTAATACATTCATGTCTGGATAATACATGTGTATGTGGTTCTGGTATAGATTTTTCTAGGGGTAACGACTCTGACATGGTTCATTATTCCAGACTCTACTTATCCTCGTACACTACAATGTGTCTTACTGTGCACCTGGTTTCATAATGTTGGGGGATATGCATTGGATAATTCAAATTCACTTTCCAATAAAATATTAAGGATTTTTATAGATAATTAAATGAATAACCTAGGTAATCCTGGGGTGACTTATAAAGAATATAATTTCTCGTGATTTAGATATACTAAAACAAATTATATGTTTTCCTCTAATAGGTTAATTTATTTTGACACTGTGTTTTTTGTTTTAAAGAAAATATATCTTTTAAAGAATAAACCCTAGACTAAGGAAGGACCTATATAGAAATAAATGGATGATGTATTTATATACTGAGTATACATTGGAACCCTTAGTTAAAAGGATATTTTGTTATTAATCTCACATCAAGGATCACATCATATATATTTCATAATTTATATTAATAAGATTTTTTATAATAAAAACTAATATTCTGAGTGAAAACCCATCAAATCTTGAAAGGTCGTAGGACTTTAACTCGTTACTAAAGCAATATTGGGGATTCATACACACTACTCACCTATGAAATATCCCGGTTAATATGTCATTGATTTTAGTTTATCGATATGATGAATAAATAATAATGATTAAAATTTAGTGTTTCTTTTTAGGTTTATATATTAATTTATTAATCATATTAACATTAGAGAATAGTTGGAGAGAAATAGTGGGAATTTTGACTCTTTTATGTGCCTTAATATTCGATAAAATATTTTTTAGTTCATCGAGTGTCAAATGTTAATTTTAGGATATTATTTTGTTGGAGAAATGGATGAATTAATTAAAGCACAATCAATTTAGTAAATTTATTATCTAAATATATAATGTATGTAATTTCCTTTATATTCTTGGTCAACAAAATAATTCCTCAATATTAAGAAAACAATCATAATACATAATTTTATCCCATTGCATTAATTTTGGTTGAACCCATATTATTTTAAATCATAACATATTTATGGATTTGAGACCCTCAATAGTCCATTAATCATTCAATTATTTTTGATTGATGACCTCATTCACTCCATATAAATAGTTATGCTTTTACCCAATGTACATATCTCCACATGCTACAAATATTATTCTATATAGACACCTAGTTACGAGTTTATACATGGAACCTATGTAATTTTTATTATCACTCATTAAATAGATATTTAAAAAACCCTTATCTCTATGTGGTAATTAAACATTATAAATATCAAGAAATAAACTACCAAGATCGAGTTTAAATTGCAAGAAAACAATTTTATTAATATGTTTAGTGTGTAATGCACCAAATTTCTAAAGTGAGAACACTATATTTAATATCATATATGAAAAGCAACAACAATTGGATAAGGTAATATGATATCCTGATACATTACAAGATAAGTAGTATTAGAAAAAAATAATCATATAGATTTAAATTAAAGCAAACACTATGTTATCTTTACTTACACGCAAGAACAAGTTTTACCGGACAACAATAAATTGGTAAAATATTATCATTTAGTATAAAAATTCATAAAATAGGTGTTAAATTAGAGGTTATGAATATTATAACATAATTTTTTTAAAAATATGGTTTATAAAAATAAAATTTTAATTCATTTGTTAATAGTTAATTCTAAATGAATAGAATAACTAATTTAATATAAATGGATTGTTTTTTATAAAGAACTATTTTTGTGCTCAAAATGATGTGATACCGTAATAAATTAAATTCATTAAAATTATTAAATTATTTTAAATATACATAAATATTGTATATTCAAGAAAAAAATTAACATTTAATTCAAAAATGGTGCCATGAAAACTCGGTGGGTAATTTTATGGTTTTGCAATGTCTTTGGGTTGATGCCACTTTCAGTCAGCTGAGACGGAATTTTGAGGTTTTCTAAAGATCACTACTCCCTGAGTGGATTAAAATCAATGTGGACGGATCCTCCAAAGGAAATATATGTCCCTCAAGGTGTGGTTCCATCTACAGAAATAATCCTGGTCAGATCATTGGGTGCTTTTATGGAGGTTGTGGTATTGAAACCTCTGTGTAAGCTGAAAAGCTGAGTGTGATTCATGCAATTTCCATTGCCATACACCGTAGTTGAAAAAACTTGTGAATTGAAAGTGATTCTATAACTGTGGTGCAATACATTTGGAATGGAGTGATTCATCTATCTTGGCCTCTTACTATGCATTGGATGAATTGTCTATGTTCTATTCATGACACCAATTGCATTGCAACCCATACCAACCATGAGGAGAATACGTTTGCTGATGGTCTCACCAATAAAGGTGTTGCACAAGACATAACCTGGCTGGAGGATCTTCCCGACAACCTACTTCTTATTCATATAAAAGTATTTAATATGATCTCATATTTTAGACACTCGTATGCTATTCATTTTAATAAATTTTTCTTTGGCCTTTTGACCAAAGAATCACCTTCTTTAAAAAAAGCAATATTTTTATAAAGGCACATTCACTGACTTTTATGGGAGAATCTAATTTTAATACATTTTTTGCAACTTTTATAAATCATATATGTAAAAATAAATTTAATATATGGAATAGGAGAATAAAAATTATTTTATGGTTAGTTTTTATATTTTTCGATAAAATTTCATGTTTTGATAAATTGTGAAAAATACTAAATTTTAATTCACAACTATTGCTTTCTAATTTATTTTTAATTATAAAATATTATTTAAATTAGATTTAATGGTTTATTATATCAATTTTTTATTAATAAATCAAACTTATTTCATTTATATCAATTCCACATTGATATTGGATATAAAAACGACCATAATATTAAACAATTTTACATTAAAAACAACCATTCTTGTCCCATCTGCAATATTAAATTTTTATTAATTTATACCACTACTATTATTGTATTATCATAAAATGGATTTCACATTGATAATCACAATTTTTTTTATTTATAATTTGGTGAAAATAGTTTTTTACCAAAAACATAAATGAATGTAGTTGAAATTAATAATAATGATAAAGGTAAAAGTATAAATAAAAAGAGACTAAATGTAACACCCTAATATTATTATAACATATATTTTTTTAAATTTCTTATATGTTTTGTGTTTTATGATACACCAAGATATGGTTGTGAAATATGAAACACTCGCTTAGCATGTGATATATGCAACACTATGCTTTCATTGGGTTAAACCAAATTTCATGTTCTTATGATAAAATTAATTTCAAATAACAATGATTTTATATGAACAAATAAATATTATTATGATACATTACAACCTATTTATTATAATGTAGTTTATTAATAATATTCACTTTCATATGAAAAAAATATTTAAATTCAAATAGATGAGTTTAAAAAATAATAAAATCACTTTTACAGTATTTTACTAATGTAATATATATTTAATATATTATATAAAATGTTTACAACTCATATTATATGTTTTAAAAACATGAAATAAGAATAAATTCAATTTTTCAGATAAAAGAAGTATTCTTTAAAAAATAATGTTTTACATCCTTTTGATGGTCCACCTATTTTATATCTTTTTTTTACACTTTATTATAGTATCATTATAAAAATAAACATGATCATTGGAAGATGGATATAAAAATTTATTTTGGAAAATTTCTTGATATTTTTCTAATAACATTCATGTTTTGATGACTATTAGAAAAAACACTAAATTTTAATGGAAAACAATTTTTTTTATCAAAATAATGTATTTGGATAAATTATATTATTAAAAGGTTTTACAATATAAATTGAATATATTTTTATCTTTAAATATAATTTATGTCGTTTTAATTAATTTTACATTGAATTTGGATGAAAATTCATTTCAATTTTTTCACATGTTTTTACTTTTAAAACTCATTTTTATTCCAATAATGGGATTAATTTTTATTTAATCACTATTGTTTATGTGATATGTATTTTAAAAAATGTTTCGATATTTCAAATCAATAGATTAAAATTATTTAAATAGGTTCCTTTTTATTTTTCGGATTTTATGAATTGTAACTTTGCTAAATATTATTTACCATTTTTAATGTTAAATCAGGAAAATTAGGGTATCAAATAATATTATAAGGATAAAAATATTTACATAAAAATAGAAAAAATAATATTATATGAATAAAATTCGACCCTTACACATCATGGTAATTTATTTTTAATTTTTTGATATAAAGAATTACCATAAATACTTATATAATGATGTTGTAGGTATTATTTAATTGTTAAAAAATAAAAAAAATTAAATTAATAGATAATAACCATTAAAAGACCAAAACAGTTGATCGAATCTTGTTGGTTAAGTAAATCTCGACTATAATCATCCAATGGTCATGTTATTTACTGTTTTTATTTATATGTAATATATTATGAACCTTATAATATTTTATTTAAAATGATTTTAAAGTTGTCAGATTAATGTTTTTATAAATATAAAATTTTAAAAAATGGATTAAATAGAAGATATATTCAACTATAAGTATTTATATGAAATATAAAATATTTTAAATCCTCATAGTATTTTATTTATCATTTTTAGTCAACAAATATGTATATTAAATAATTTCAAAATACAAATGTAGTAATCATTTTATTAATAGAAAATTTTAATTAATGTGATTAAAAATATTAAAAAAATATAATTTTTTATAATTAATATATCCAATGAATTTTATATATTAGCTATACCAATTAGGGATATAATTAAATATTTGGTTCATGGATAAAATCTTATCTTGATATTTCTTGAAATCCAATAATTGAATATTGTAAAAATTGACTGAATTGTTGTTTTCATTAAATAATGATTTCTTAGATTAATTAAAAACATAATTTTTTTTAAAAAATATATAATAAACATTATATTGTATAAAATTTTCTAATGTATATATTTATGATTTAATTTACCTAAAATAATTAAATATTCCACCATATTAATGATAAAATATTTGTTACCCTGGTTAAAATTAAACAAGTGACTAAACAAAATGATTTGGTTTAAATGGAACGAAAATATTGTCTAAAATTTATTTTTTGATTATTTTACAACCTAATATCATCTCATATTTTAAATTAGTAAATTGTTTTTGGTTTTTTAGGCAGTTTTATTTTATTTTATTATAATTTAATACTTTTGGGGATTCCAAAAGTGCTCCTCACCTCAATTATTAAATGGAACCTCCTCCCTCAACTATTTACATAATATTGAGCCTTAAATCTCATCCATACCCTTTAAATTTGCATAACCAACTTACTTAGTCACATTCTAGATGTTCTAGTCTTCTTATATGACCAACTCCAGTGCCGTTAAGTGTAGATTGAAAGGGAACACATCGAAGAAGAGGTAATATCCTATACTGATTCAATCAAATTATTTCTTCTCTTAATTATTATTCATTAGTTGATTCTGTTATAAATTAATAACATCATTATAAATTATGTTATTATATTTAATTATGGTTATGGAACAACCATTTTACAAATTTTTTCCTTCATACAAAAAATGAAATCACCACGCGTGCAAACATAGGGCATACCGTCTCCACATCATGGCATAATCTATTTTCACCACCATATTACATGGATAGATATAATGATGTATATGATATGAATATATTATTATTATAAAATTATATTTATTAGTTAAAATATATATATCTTCCACTTCCATACCATGACACAATAATGGGAATGATACCGTCGCTCGTGTTAGTGTACGACTTACCATCTCCACAATGCAATGTGATTCATTCTGCATGATATTTATTAAATACTGATTATATAAATGAATTGAATGATTAAATATGATATTTATTATACTAATATAATACATCAAATTATATAACTATAACTTAAGAATAATATCTTTTTTGATTAAATATGAATATGAAAATAATGAAGTTAATACCCGATGGATGGGTAATATTGTTACTAAAAACCGATGATAATATGATAATATATGATTACTATGATTATATAATATTCCAAATAAATTATTTAAAACATTATATAGGTGGTTTGGATAAATAAAATGAATAGTTGACCAATGGTAAGGGATAATTTTTCAATCTCATTAATACCCAAGATTGATTATACATAATTATTTACAGGTGTATATTGATCATCCATGACCATGTTTTCTAAAAATATTTAAAAAAATGTTTAATATTATCCCATGGATGTTTAAAGTAATTTTACCAATATTTCACTTTTAATACATGGTTCAGAAGGAATTTTTCTTTTATTTTTTAAACGATGTAATTTTTCAGTTTTTTTGACAAAAGTACGAGAAGAATATTTTTTATCTTATATGGCATGAATGAATTTTTACCGTTTGATCATTATTTTTTTCCATGAGTCATACATTGAATGATTTCAGGTTTATTTTCAATGAAATTATTTTCTTTAAAAATTTCACACTGTTAAAAAAATCAATTTGGGAAAATGAAGGGTATTTTCAACTAGTATTAATTTTTGGTGTTTTATCAAAATTATTTTATATCTAAGATTAAGGATATTTTATTGTATAATAACCCTAATATTTTTTTGACTATGTAAATTATGAAATTATATTTAGTAAATTCATTTATTTTACAAAGATTATGTTATGATGGAATGATGTTTAAGAAACCCATTTTATTCTTTGGGTAATGTTAGGATAAATGATTTTTGTTATTGTCTAACACATATGTATAGTTTTCAATATGTGATGGGTGGGACCTATATATCCCTATAATTATTTATATCTCACGAGATAGAAATGATTGGAATAAAAAATAAATATGGTTCGGTAATATGGGGCTTTAACGATATGTAAATTTAGTTCAGTAATAAAGGGATGGAATGGTATGTAAACCAAGTTCAGCAATTGACATTGTCTACTATGATGGTCTTAGAAATGAGAATATGATAACTAGGAAATGATTTTATATTCTTATGTGTTTTCTAAAATTCCATGTTTTATGCTAATGATATTTTTTCATGGTTCATGTTCTATTGTGATTTATAACTTACAAACTACCAAGATATATTTTATGGCTAAATATTGTGATATTTTTTTATAAAAGATATGATTTTCAAAATTTGGGTTCATTTTTTTACATTAATATATTTATGTTTTGTTTGACATTCAAATTGATTATCCTTAATGAGCATTTAGTCCCACCTATTTCACATATTTTTATTTCCCCAAGATATAAAGAAAGGTATTTGGTAGGAAAACTAAAGTGGAATATCTTTATGGGGGATTTTGAATATCTTTCACAAATATAGAAGAATGTGTTCCCAATATCCAATAACCCTCAACTAATATTGACTTTGGGTGTCTGTTTGTGTCATGTGTTATGTATTCTAAAAAAATAATACAATGTCCATGTTCATCAAGCATGGGTATCCATAATAGGTATTAGTGTGAATGTTTAGTTAAACTTTGGAAACTAGAATTCAAAAACTTTACTGAGATCTGTAGAGATATTTATAAGCATATGATTGGGGATGTATTTAGGATAAGTATAATTATAGGTTAGAGACCTATAATTATTTTAAAAATCATTAATAACATAGGATTAAACCTACGATTTTAGATTTAGTAACTACACCACCTTGATTATGTTGTTTTTAAAGTATGATTTTTTCCTCTCACATTATTCTTTTTATGGTTTAGACAATTGATGTGACCCGAAGAAACCATCTCAATGATGAATGCAATGGTCAATGTGGCGATTGTCCTTCTAAGAAACCAAATGTTATGGGATCTGGAATATGGAATCTTATTTCTATAACCATAAATCCTTATCATGTCTTGAATGATTATTGGCTTCCAAATGACCAAAAAAGAGAATAATGTTATCTCAAATATTTATTAAGGAAAAATCCTCGTTATTTTCATGGATTGACCAATCCACTTGATTCTATGAAATGGATTTGTACCATTGAAAATATATTCATTATTCTCTTCAACTCTAAATGTGAAATGATTATGTTGGGAACTTATCCCCTGGAAGGTAAAGAGAATTAGTGGTTGAATTTTATCATGAGTATGAGGAGAAAATATAATACTAAATATATTTATTGGTATGATTTGAAGAACATATTTTTCAGTATGTATCTTACTCACATTATTCTTATAAAAAGGGAGTTTGTAGTTGGCCATATATCTCACAGTTATTATATGAAAATAATCATATAATTTTAAGGAAACTATAAAAATTATTGAGAAAATAATATTAGATTTTTTTATTCTCAGAGTTTTGAAGGAAACGTGGAGGAAATTTTCTTCAGTAGACTGATAAATTTTTATGTGTGTTAGAGAAGGTCATTGAGTATTTTTGTTCTTATATAATGGGAATAAACAAATATCTCCGAAGAGTAAACCTCCCATGAATCAGTGTTTTAGGTATAATGAAATGGGGAATAATACTTACCAATTACCTAATAAAAGGGGTGTTGATGCTTTTTTATGTCAACCCCCTCTTAAAAAGAATGTAAAAATAAAATATTATGTGATCACTATTGGCGATGTGGAGTACGAAAACAGAGTTGTGGAATGATTAAGTATTTATCTAAAGGTATTCCCTAATAGTGTTGTAAAATAACTTTTATGGTATTATGGAATAATGAAATATATATTTAGTGGTACATTGTGGTTTCCACATGTATTAAAAAGTATATGTTTAGTGGTATCAGTAACCATGAAATTTGATTGAGGTAATAAGGTGATATTTTTGGAAAACACAGGATTAAGGGTGGGATAATACTTAATATAATTCTGAGGATGAGATAATGATATTTTTATAAGGATATGTTACATATTAATAAGTAAATTGGATGATATTTGTTACCTTGGAAATGAATATTGATTTATTAACATGCATGTTATGCTATCTTGGATGATGTTTATAGCATTTGGACTTATGAATAAGGAAACATGCATGTTTTAGAGAAGGATATATGATAATTCAGGTTGTTTCCTTGAATCAAGAGAGTACATGATAAAGGTGTTCACATTTATGTAATATGACCTATAAGATATATTTTTTATATATGGTGGATAAATGTTGGGTTGAGTTAGTGAACCTATTTCAAATGTTTGGGATTTTAAAATTTCTTATGGATTGTAATGTTTTCATGTTATCCAAATTTAATGATAAAAATAAAATTAAGTTTGATAGAATAAAGTATTTTTCTCTATATGTAGATTTATTCATATTTGATTAATTGTGATAACCAATTTAGTTATAATGACCGGTGGAGTGACCTATTAATCTATATTTGGATCACATGATCTGCTAACATTTCAAAAAAAAAAAAAATTTCAAATTCATTTCATTGAATAAGAGATGAAGTGGATGTTGATCAGGACACATCTTATGGTGAGATTATACAAAAATAATGTAAGTGTATCTTCTCATGAAAATTACTCAACATTAGGAAAATATATCATGATATAAAATTGAGTCCTATTATAATCATTTTTTATTATATCAAGGACCTCTTTAATGATTCTTTAGTTAACGGTTTTTTGATTCCTATTATTCTATTTGTCACCCAATTCCCCAGGATCAATGATATTAATCATCCTCTAGGATTATTTACAATTTTTCACAATTATGAATTATTCACCTATGTTCTTCTACATAGAGACCTCGTTTTGATTTACTTTTGGAGATTATTTTTTGTACTATTCATCATCAAAAGAAAGTTTCATCCATTGTTTTTATGAGGTGGGTTTCTATATTTTTTTAACCGCAATGAATTTCGAGGGTGAAAATCATTTTAAAGGGTGTAGAATGTAACTCCCTAATGTTTTTATGCAAATTTTTAATTTATTTTATGTCAACTATTGTACGCTACACCAAGATAATATTACGCAATACAAAATAGTGGCTTACCTTTTAGTATTTGTAACACCAAGCTTAAAATGTGTTAAAAAAAATTTCAAGTTCTTATGATAGAATTGATTTCATGAAATAACATGTTTATATAAACCAAATAGTATTATTATGTAACCTAATAACCTAGTAATTATAATGACGGGTGTGAACAATGTTAAATTTCCTCTGAAAAACTATTTAAATGGAAATAAGTGAGTTTAAAAAAATAATGAATTCACTTTTCATGGATTTTATTAATGTAATATATATGTACAATATTCAATAAAATGTTTAAAATTCATCTTATATGTTTTCTAGACATGATATAAGAAGAAATTCAAATTTTCAGATAAATGGAATATTTTTTAAATGATTCAGTTTTTTTTCCATTTGACGGAACAACCATTTTAAATATAGTTTCGAAATATTTATCTATTATATTTAACAATAAAAATGTATTCTTTGTAAGAGGGATAAAAAAAATTTCTTTTAATGAATTTTTGGTATTTCTATGATAACATTCATGTCATGATGAATAATAAAAATATAATAAATTTTTATTGAAAATAACTTTTTTCATCGAAATAATTTATTTCGGTAAATTATATTATATAATGGATATTATTATAAGAGTATATTTTTATCAGTCAATATATTTTATGTCATTGGAATTAATTTCTCATTTCATTTTAATGTAAATACATTTCAATATTTATTAATGTTTTATCTTTTAAAACTCTTGTTCATTCTAACAATGTGATTAATTTTATATTAATTAATACAACTTATGTGATTTAAATTTTAAAAAATGGATTCCATATTTGGAATAATTAGCTTAAAAAAATTAAAATATGTCTCTTTTATGTTAATTTATTTTAATTTTAGGAATAGTAACATTGGTAATTATTATTTACCACGGTTAAAGTTATATCGGGTAAATAAGGGTAAAAAATAATAATATAAAAACAATAAAATGATCCAAAAACTATGAAAATCTTATTGAATGAAGAAAAGTAAAGACAGAAAACCTAATGATCTAAATTGACTCATTTAATTTACTCTAGCCCTTGATAATGATAAATTATTTTAAAATAAAACAAAGTGAGAACATGTCATCCTCTAATTTCTTATAATTATAATAATTTCAATATAGTGATAAATATGAGATAAAATCGACAATAAATAGTCTCAAAAAATATAATAAAATCATCTTCATAAGGGTAATTTATTTTTAATTTTTAGAGATTAAATAATTACCTTAATTTCTTATACAATGATGATGTAGGAATAATTTAATTGTTGATAAATAAATAAAATAATTTTAAAGAAATTTATAATAACCATTAAAAGACCAAAAAAAAAACCAAATCTTATTATAATAGTATATATTTACCATAATCATTCAATGGTCTTGTTATTTAACATTTTGAGCAATATAGAAAAGATTTTGATACTAATAATATTTTACTTAAAGTGATGATAAAGTTGTTACATTCAGGTTTTAATAAAAATAATCATGTAAGATTATAAATAAGATATATTCAACAATAATAAATTTTCTTAAATATATAAGATTTATCTTCCTCATATTATTTTATCTTTAATTTTCATTCAAAATATAAGTTTAATAAATAATTACCCAATATTGATGTAGTAATTATTTTATTAATAGAAATTTCAAACTGATGTGATTAAAAATATTAAAATAAATATAATTTTGGATAATTAATATATAAAATAAATTATTAGAGTACCTCGAACCCATAGGTATATAATAAAATTTTTGGTTAGAGTATAATATCTTACTTGTTATTTTTAAATATCTGAGAATTGAATATTTTTAAAATTAACACTACTGTGGTTTTTTTCAAAATAATGTCGTACTAAATTATTTAAAAATCATAAAACATTTGGGAAAATATATAAAAATATTCCATCATCTAAATTTTTTTAAATTATTTATTATTTATTTAATTGATAATAATTAATTAACTATTTTACTATTATAATTTTTAAATATTTGTTATGACAGTTAAAATGAATTCAATTAACTAAGTTATATATTAGAATGATATGTTTCTGATGGGGAAAAAATTTCTATAATTTATAGGTTTATGATATCAGAACCTTATATCATATATTCGTTGAAATTATGAAATTTTAGAGTTTTTGTGATGTGAATTTTTTATTATAAATTAATACATTTGAAGATTCCAAAAATACTTCTCACCTCAATTAAAAAAGGGAACCTCCTCCCTCACCTATTCACATAACTTTCAGCCTTTAATATCATCTATCTCCTAACCATTTCCCTTTTAAACTTCTATAGTTTCATTCTTGTGGTTTCAGTATTCTCAGAACACAAACTCTTGTTCTATAAAGATGAGATTTAAAGGGAACACCTCAAAGATGCAGTAGTCTCTTGTACCGATTCATTCAAATTATTTCTTCTTCTTCTTTATCATAATTATTTTTTCCATTATAAGGTAATAAATATAGTATTATTTATTTTTTGATATGTTATTATGTTTATGTAAAACCCATATTCCACGTTCTATAAATCCTATAAAAAATGAAATAACCATGTGTGTTTATATACGACTTACAGTCTCCACATTTTTGTGTAATATGTTTTTTACCACCATATTATTTGGATGGATATGTTGATGGAAATTATATATATATATATTTATATTATAACAATATATGGATTATGGAACAATATATATAAATCCAATTCAATTCCATTTCACAATTATGGGAATGATATCGTACCTCATCTATGTGTACGACCTCAATCTCTACAATGAGATCTAATTCATTCTACAAAGATCTTCATTAAATTATGATAATATAAATGAATTGAATGAATAAATATGATATATATTATACTAATATAATTATTTAAATGGTATAACTATAACCTTTGAATAATAACTTATTCGACGAAACATGCATAAGAAAATAATGTAGTTAATATCTGATAGATGAGTAATAATGTCACTAACAAAAGGATGATAATATAATCAAATATGATGAAAACGATTCGATAATAAGTCAATTAAATCATTTAAATCATTATACATGAGGTTTATATACATAGAAAAGATATTGGACTGATGTTAAAGGATAATTTCACAATCTCATTATTATATGAGATTGATTATATGTAATTATTTACTGGGTTATATTTATCATCCATGTCTATTTTTTCTAAAAATGATTCCTAAAATGTATAATATTCTATTATGTATGTTTAATGTCAATTTTATACATTTTTTAAATTAACTACATTTTTTGGAAGGAATATTTCTTTTGTGTTCCATACAAGGTACTTTTTGAGTTTTCCGGAAAAATAATAAGAATAATTTTTTTAACTTATACGGAATAAATTAATTTTTTTTGATTTCATAACATGTTATATCCATGAATATTCTATTATAATTTTCATGGTTATTTTCAATGATGTTATTTTCATTTAAAATTTCATGGTGTTTTAAGAAATGAAAACAATTTTGGTGAAGAAAGGATATTTTCCCCAAGAATTAAATTCAATTGTTTTATCAAAATTATTTTCCATGTAATATTAAGTATATTTTTACAATATAATATGCCTTTTTTTCTTATGTTTATTATGTTTATGATGGATTGCTATTTTTTAAATCCATTTTTTACAAGGATTATGTTACGATAAAATTTTTATTAATAATCCCATTTTATTTGTTGGGTTATGTTATGATGAATGATTTATGTTTTAGTGGCACACATATGTATGGTTTTCATTATGTTTTGGGTAGGACCTATTACTCCCACCAATAAATTGGGTAATGATTTATTTCTCATGAGATAGACATGACTGGAATGGTTTTTGAATCTAGTTTAGAAATACAGTGCTAGAATAACATGTAAATTTGGTTTAGTAATACAGGGTTGGAATGAGAAGTAGACCTGGTTTAGTAATGGACTGTGTCCGCTAGGATGGTCTTGGTAATTATCCATGACAAATATGGAAATAATTTTATTTGCATATTTATTTTCCAAAATACCATGTTTTATTCTAATTCTATTTTATCATGGTTCATGTTACCATATGATTTATGTATTATGAACTACTGATATATATTTCATGAATCAATATTTTCATATTTTTTTATAGATTCTATGATTTGGAAATTTTGTTCATCTTTTACAATCTATTTTTTTTGTTTTGATTGATATTCTCCATTTTTACCGTTACTAAGTATTTAAGTTCACCCTTTTCATAAGTTTTCCTTTCCCCAGGATATAATGAAATGTTTTAAAATGGAAAACTAAAGGGGAAGATCATTATGAGATATTTTTAAGATCTTTTACCATTATAGAATAATGTGTTCCCAGTTTCCAAATACCCTAAACTAATATGATATTTTCCCATATGATTGTGTTATGTATTAATTATTTCCCAAAAGTAATGTATTTTCCAGGCACACCAAGATTTGGTCCCAGTTGTTGGTATTTGAGAGAAGTTTTAGTTAACCATTAAAAACTAGTATTTTAAAAATTTAGTGATATATCTAGATACATTTTGAAGGATATGTCATGATATATCCTAAGGATAAGTCTAATTATAGGTTAAAGTCCTATAATTATGGTAATTATAATGAATAACCTAGGATTAAGACTATGATGTTAGTTATTGAAATTACTCACCCTTGATTATGATGTTTTCCTAGTATCTTTTTTTCTTATAAAAATGATTATTTTTAAGGTTTAGAAGAGTGTTGGAACATGAAATAACCATGTTAGTAATGAATGATATTAGAAATGTCACAATTTTACTTCTCAGAGAAGAAATTTATTTGGAGATAGAATGAAAAATATTGTTTATATTGCTACAAAACCATACATAGTCATGAATCCTTCTAGGATTACAATTACCAATGAATGGAATTACGTTCTCTTGAATCATTCTTAAGGAAACATCCACTATTTGTTAGTGGAATTACTGATCCAACTACTTCAGAGGAATGGAATTGTACCATTGAAAATATAATTTTCATTATACTTTATACATAATGTGAGAAGGATATGTCGGTAACTTATTTATTGGATGGTAAACCAAATCTATGGTAAAAATATATCAAAAATTCACCTAAAAAAGATAATATTGAATACTTTGATTGGGAATTGTTGAAGAACATATTTTTCCGTATGTACCAACCTATTACTCTTATAAAAAAAGGGATATTATAGTTTCCAATCTATCCAATGGTTATGATAAGAAAAGAATGATATAATTCAATGAAAAATCTAAAAAATTATGGTCAAAAGAAGATTATATATTCTTTTTTCTCAAATTGTGGAAAGATACATTGAGGATATTTTATAAAGTTGGGTGATTAATTATTTAAGTGTCGTAGAGATGGTCATCAAGCATTTTTTTACAAAGATAGTGTGAATAAATGGAAGGATCCAAAGATTGAACCTCCCAAGAATTAGTGTTTCATGTACAATAAAATGTGTAATTATGCTATCCAAATCACTAACCCATGGGTTAATGATAATTATTGATTTATAAACCCTCTTAAGGGGAAAGGTAAAATGGGAAATATCATGTTATCAATATTGGTGATGTGGAGTATGATAATGAATTTGTGGAATGTTTGAGTGTTTATGTAATGTGATTCTATAATAAAGTTATAGAATTACATTTATATTATCATGGAATAATGAAATAACTATGTAGTGGTCCATTGTAGTTTTAAACATGTACTTGAATGTATATTCTGAGTGGTACCGGTAACCTTGAAAAGTGATTCAGGTAATAAGGTGATGTTTTTGGAAAACACATGATTAAAGGAAGGATAACCCATAATATGATCCTAATGATGATATATTGATATTTGGATAACGATATGTTGTATATGAATAAGTAAATTGGATGAAATTAGATACCTTGGATCTGGATATTGATTTATTGACATGTTGTTTATTATATCATGGAAGATGTTTAAATATTTTTGAACTTAATAATAAGAAAACATGCATGTTTTAAATAATGATATATGAAAATTTAGTTGATTAATGTGACTCAATAGAATACATGATGAAGGTTTTCACGTTATTTGGAATGTGACCACCAAGAGATAACTTTTGATATATGAGGGGTAAATGTTAATCCATGTTAGCAAATCGTTTTATTAGTTTTTTGTATTTTTATCTTTTAGAAGGATTGTAAGGTTATTAATTTGTGGAATGTTTAATTTAAACATCAGATAATGTTTTTTAGAATAAATTATTATTTCATCATATTTGGATTTATGCAAAAAAAACTAGCTATTAGAACTTTTTTTGTGATAAAGAGTGATGGGATAACCTATGATTCTATTTATGGATCACAGGATATACTAACACCTCAAGAATGAAAAATTCAAGTTCATTTATTTGAATAAGATATGAAGTGTAAATTTTTAATGTCATGAAAAATGTAAATAATGTAATGAAATCATGTAATTATATATTATCTTGAAAATTCTTCAACATTAGGAAAATTTCTGTGGTGTAAAAGGGTGTCCTATTATCAGCATTTTTGATGATTTCAATGACCTCTTTCATTCTTATTTAGTTTATAGTTTTTCAATTGTTAAATAACTATGGATCACCCAATTCCTTATGATCATCGATATTTATCAATATCTATGATTATTTACACTTTTCCTTTATTCCCAAATCATAACATAGGTTCTTTTATATAGATTCCTAGTGATGATTTACTTTGCGAAGCTATTATTTTCTAACAATTTATTTTTAAAAGATCGTTTTAGTCGGTGCTTGTACGATGTGTGTTTCAATCTTCTTATAACCCCATCAACTTTTTAGGGTGAAATTCATTTTAAGCGGGTAAAATGTAACTCCATAATATTTTTATAAGCTATAATTTTTAATTTCTTTGATGTGTTGTGTTGTATTATCTACCAACAAAATCTTGTAGAATAGATAACACTGGTTTAGCTTGTGGTATACATATCACTGTGCACAGATTGTGTTATAAAAAATTTCAAGTTGTTATAATATAAATAGTTTTACAAAGTACTATGTTTATATGAAAACTATATATTATTATGTTTCCTTATAACTAAGTCATTTTAATAGCAGGTATGAATAGTATTAACTTTCATTTGAAAAACTATTAAAATGCAAAGAATTTAGTTTTAAAAAAACTAAAATAAAATTAGATAGATTTTACTATGTTAATACATATGTAATATATACAATAAAATGATTAAAATACATATTATAAGATTTATATAAATAATATAAAAAATTAATGTTTCAGAGAAAAGATGTATTTTTCAAAAAATGCAGTTTTTCGACCTTTTGGTGGTACAACCAATTTAAATATAGATTTTCACTCTTTTAAATATTATACATAAAATTATAAAAATTCAAATTGTTAGAGGTATATTAATGTTTAATTTGGATGAAATTTTTATATTTTCTAATAACTATCATGTTTTAATGAATAGTAAAAATACATTAAATTTTAACTGAAAACAACTATTTTTATCAAAATAATCTATATTGTTATATGATATTATTTAATTCAACATATAATATATTTTTATCATTAAATATAATTTATTTCATTGGAATTAATTTTATTTTGATGTTTTATGTAAAAACATGTCGATCATTTGCAAAGTTTTGTTGTTTAAAAATCATTTTTCATTCTAACAATATGATTCGATTAAAATTAATTACATCAACTTCTATGTTATGATTTTTTTAAAAAAATAAATATTTGGAATCATTAGGTCTAGATTATATAAATATTATACTTTTATTTTTTGGATTTTATGAATAGTAACTTTGATAATTTTTATTTACCATGGTTTAAGGTAAATCATGTAAATTATGGTAACAAATAATATTATATGTATAATTAAATTACACTAAAACCTACCAAAAATATGATTGGATGAGTAACAACTGAGCCTTAATACCCAAGGATCCAAATCGACTCCTATGATGGACTCTTGTCCCAGAAAATGATATTCCTTATTATATTAAAAAAAGTACCCTCTTATACCTTATAAGTATAATAATTTCAATAGAGAGATAAATATTAGATAAAACTAACACAAAATAGCCTCCATAAATATGATGAAACTATCTAAGACATGGTAATTTATTTATAATTGTAGCGATTAAAAAATTAACTTAATTTTTATATAATGATGTTGCAAATATTATTAAATTATTTGAAAATCAATAAATAAATTTTATATAAAGTGATAATAACCATTAAAAGATCATAAAACATGAAAAAATATTACTTATAGAGTATATCAATAACAAAATCATCCTATAGTTATGTTATTGACCATTTCGAGCCATACGGAAAATATTATGACACTTATAATATTTTATCTAAAGTATTGATAAAGTTGACACATCCATGTCTTAATAAATATAACATTTTGAAGGTATGATTCTACATATTTTTTATTCGAATATAAGTATTTAATTTTAAACTAGAATATTCATCTCTAGAATAGTATTTTATTTTTAATTTAATTTAATATATAAGTATATTACATAATTAAACTATACTGATGTAGTAATGATTTTATTAATAAAAATTTCCAATTAATGTGATTAAAAATATTAAAATAATTATAATTTATAATAATTAATATATCAATGTAATTTTAGTGATTTATTGGACCTCTTATAAATATATTGAAATATTTTTTTCTAGGCTATCATGTGATATTTATATTGTTAAAAATCCATGAATTTAATATTGCTAAAATTAATACTATTGTTGTTTTTTCCAATGTTTAATTAAATTATTTAAAAAACATAATACATTTATAAAAATATATAATAAATATTATATAGTCATAAATTTTTTATTTTATTTATTTATTATTTAATTGAAGTCCAATAGGTAAATATTTTACCCATTTCTCTATTGAAATATTTGTTACACTTATCAAAATGAAATAAAATAACGAAGTGATAAATTAAATTGATAAGGCATAAATGGATTAAAAAACATGTCATAAATTTATTGGATGACTATATTACATCCTTATCTCATCACATCATCTAATTTAGGAATTTTTTTTGGTTTTTGGAAGTGGGTTTATTTTATTATAAATTAATAATATCAGAGATTCAAAAAGTCCCATCAACTCAATTATAAAAGGGTACCTCCTCCCTTACCCCTTCACTCCACTTTTATCCTTAAATCACTTCCATAACCTGAAAATTATGTTTCTAAAATTCCTTAGATACATTATATATGTTCCGGTATTCTCAAAAGACCAAATCTAGTGCCTTTTAGTTGATATTTAAAAGGATCACGTCGAAGAAGAAGTAATTACCTCTACTGAATCATTCAAATTATTTCTTATTCTACATTTTTAGTATGAGTTTTTTCCATTATAAAGTAAAAATTATGGTATAAATTATATGATGATATGTTATTATGGTTATATATCCACCATATCCCATCTTATATTTATCCTACGAAAAACAAAATTACTGTGGGTGCGTACGTACGGCTTACCATCTCTGTGTAGTGGTGTACTCATTTTTCACAAAAATATTACATGGATGGATATAATTATAGAAATAATATATATATATATGTGTGTGTGTGTGTGTGTGTGAGTTTTATAACATTATATGGATTCAGGAACAAAATATATACCATCCACTTCCATACCATTTCATAATTATGGGAATGATATCATTGTTTGTGCGTATATACGACCTACTGTCTCCACGATGTGATGTAATTCAATCTACATTGTATTCATTAATTCATGATTATATAAAAGAATTTTATGAATAAAGATAATATATATTATACTAAAATCATTCTGTAATTGATATTATAATAACGTATGAAGACTAACTTACCCGAAAAAACATGCATGAGAAAATAAAAATGTTAATAATCGATAGTAGAGTAATAATGTAACTAACAAAAAGATGATAATATGATCATATATGCTGACTATGATTCTTGAATAGGTAAATTAAATAATTTAAATCATTATAAAAGAGGTTCAGATACATACAAGGGATAATGAACCTAAGGTCAGGCACAAGTTCACAATCTCAATATTATATGTGATTTATTATATGCAATTATTTACTGGGGTATATTTATCATCCATGTACATGTTTTCTAATATTGGTTTTCTAAAAATCATACAATAATATTATGGATTTTAAAGAAATTTTTGCCCATTTTTTACTTTTACTATATGGTTTCGAATAACCATTCTTTTTTTAATACAAGTGACTTTTTGACTTTCCTGTAAAAAGTATGAGAAGAATGGTTTTTTAACTTATACTACATGAAGGGATTTTTACACTATCAAAATACCTTATTTCCATGAAACATATCTTACATGTTTTCAAGGTTATTTTAAAATAAATTATTTTTTATCAAATTCTGAGGTGTTTTGAAAAAATAAAAAATATTTTAAGATAAAAGGATATTTTCCTCAAGAATTAATTTCATTTTTTATCAAAATTATTTTCCATATATGATTAAGAATATTTTTGAAGTATAATATACCGATTATTCATAAGGTTGATTATTTTTATGATGTAATGATATTTATGAAATACCTTTTATTGGTATGGATTATGTTATAACAGAATGTTGTTTAAGAAATCCATTTTGTTCCTTGGGTAATGTTATGATGAATGATTTATTTTTTTTCTGTCACACATATGTACAGTTTTTATTATGTGATGCATCAAACCTATATCTTCTTATAATTAATTTGGTAAATATGTATATCTCATGAGATATAAATGAATCGAATGAAATGTAAATCTTGATTTGTAATATAGGGCTGGAACGTAATAGAAATATAGATATGTAAATCTTGGTTGGAATGCCATGTAATCCCAATTTAGTAATAAACATTTTCCGCTATGATGGTCCCGAAAAAGATCCTTGGAAAAATGAAATTTATTTTCTATTCTTATGTTTTTTCCACAATTTCTTGTTTAATTCCAATGCTATTTTATGACGGTTCTTGTTCCTTTATGATTTATGCCTTAAGAATTGCAATGATTTATTTCACAACTCATGATTTCAATATTTTTTATGGATGGTTGGATTTTCAAAATTTATGTTCATGTTTTTACATTCTTATTGTTATTTATTGATTTATATTATCCATTTTTACGCTTAAAAAGAATTTAAGATCACCCTTTTCATAAGTTTTATTATCCAAAGGATATAAAGAAAAATTTTAGGTAGGAAAAATATAGGGGAAGATCTTAATGAGAGATGTTTAAGATCTTTCACCATTTTACTAGAATGTGTTCACAGTTTCCAAAAAAAATAAATTAATTGTCTTTGGGTGTCTATTTTTGACATGTATTAATTATTCCACAAAATTAATGTAATGTTGATGTACGTAAATCTTGGTTCTCTACACCAATTAGTAAAAATAAACCCAAAATAACCTATAAAATATTCCAAAATCCATTTCCTAGCCATATATTGACCCTATCGTCCATTGGATCAAATTTTAACCCTTATTAGATTATTTTTTCAAGGAAGAAACATCGAGGTTATTCCCTTTAAAAAAATTCAAAATATGTCCACTCCACTAGTATAAAAAATAACTCACACCTTAAACATCATTACATGTAATGTCCTCGACCAAGAATCCACTAAACTAGTTCTTAGAGACGGATGGTTACATGACCTTAATCACCCCTCCATGTGTTCCCATGGTTGAAGATTAGCAGCTGGGAAAAGAATAGTCAATTTGGAGACAATACCCCCTTTTTTATCAGAGTAAGACATAATATAAAATAAAAAAACATGGGAACAATAATCAATATTACAAGAGAATTCATAAACAACCATTCCCAAACAGAGTACAACCAGGTTCTTGAGTAAATATACCATGCCATGCTATAACTGAAAAGGTAAACAAATCCCAAAATGAAGACAAACTATGAAATCCCCAAAATGGGATCGACACCATGTCTGGGTCCTCCTCAACGTACACTCATGCCAACCCAACTACTTAGCAAGGGATTTTTTCTTTTTCCTGATCTGCAAACATGATGTCTGCTCGATTACCCAATAGAGGCCTAGGTAGGGTGTGAGTACAACTCCCTAGGCCACCACCAACGATGTCTAAAAAATATCTTTTATAAAAAATTATGGATAAAAAGGGAAATGAATAATAAATGACAAGGAAAGATTATGGGCCTTTAGCTAGTTTTGGTCTATTACCAACAATTATTACCATTCCCACTACATACCATTTCCAACACATTTTTCATGGGTTCATCAACACAACAAGTTACACATGCTTAATGTACAGGATCACATACATGAGAAAAAACATATAGTTGTCATATCCCACTAGGATCAACTTTTTCAGGTCAACCATATCCTCACCTCAAAGCATCTATCTAGGTGGATGAAACTGATAGGAAAATATAGCATCAGTACTATACCTACATCGTGCATTAGGGGTGGTGTTTAAAGCCTCAGTCCAACTCAACACATGGGCATATAACCTCAGTTAATACCCCACACTACCATGATATTTTCACATGCTAAACATATATGTAACCATTAACCATTTATAAAACATCACAACCATTTCCCATGGAAAACATAAACCATAAAATTAACTTGAGGGTTAATACCATGCCTTAACACATTAACACATTTGGCACATTTCACATCATTTAACCATTTATCCCAATTCCATTTTATTTTTATTATCCCATTAATCATTTATTCATTATGCCTATGTCACTAGCCTTGGTTCATGATGACTAATTCACTAGGAATCATTACTATGATCATAACCCATTCATTTATGGCATTTAATCATTTCCACATATTAACCAAATATCCCATAGGTTATTATAAGTAATAGTTAAACAATATAGCTTCTAACCTGACACAAATATTTACATTGAGATGTTTATCAAGGGATCTACATTATTACACAACAATCTCACTTGTTCTTCACAAATCCCTAGGTCTGAAAGTGTTGGCTCACCCCATGCGTACCCCTTGATAAGTTCCATTACCCTTGATGCATCCCATGTGTATCGTTAGGGTCTCCATTTACATTTTTAATAACTATTTTACAAAAAACATTCCATGGGTAATCAAAAATAGCAAGAGACACCCATGAACAATACCACACATGCGCAAATCCTCAAATAAACCATCGAATATAACATGTATACCACCTACCAAGATTATGCGGGTGAACACACTTGTAATAAATCTCTTATATTCTGCATCCACCTGATTTTGAAGATACAACCAAAAACTCACCCATGGAGTTGGGTTTTAGAGATTCAGAAAGATAGGAGAAGAAGATACAAACTATAAACTCAAAAGAGAAGCAAGGATGGGATTAGCCTTACCGCAGATTCGATCCGCAACAAACGACACCAAAAACACCTTATAAAAGAGGGACATTAGTATATTGGATCTCCTAGGAGATTTGCTTTATCCCTAGGGTAGAGAGAGGAGAAATGGGAGGAATTCCTATGTTGGGGTTAAAAATCCCAGAATAGAAAATTGTAGTTTCTTAGAAGATTCTGGGCCACACGGTTTACCCGCACAGTTTTCCAAAACATGCAAAAAATGTGCGGATGCTTCTATCCCAAATAGCCCCTCACACAGTTTACCTGCATGTTTTTCCAAATTGCGCACAAACCATGCAGAAGCTACAATCCAAAAACACACATCCTTTACAATTTTATTGGCTATCTGCATGGTTAGAACTAACTGTATGCAAACCATGCAGCCTACCCAGAGAATCCCTTTTCTCCGCTTTTCATGTTCTGACCCACAGAACACCTGACGCACGCCTGTCGTAGGGCGTGGAAAAAGCAATTTAATTTTTCCTAGTGCAACATAGAAGTTGACCAGGGTCGTCTCACTTGAGGAGATTTCTCAATAGTTTACTTACTTAATCTAATTTAACTAAAATACTTCTTTTTGGTGTTTTTATATTATCTATTAATGTAAAAAAATTAAATTAAAATAAAATATAAAACTAACATGCAAGGACAAAATGAAATTAATTGAGAAATAACTTGGGCTTTATGGGTTGGTATGTGGGTTTCATCATTCTCCTTATTGATATTTAAATTAAGTTTGATAATTCAATTATGAGATCTCAATCATGAATTAATATTCTTTTATTTATTGGTGTGAAATCTTGAATGCATTTTGAAATCTTAACTTCACCTCCTTCTATAATCAAGGTTGATGGCACACCTCGATCGAGAGTGTGTCATATTCTAAGACCTGGCTCCATCGTATGCCATTTCAACCACTGAATGGATAAACTCCATCATATTAAGATCTTCTATCCAATAAATGGGAGGGAAAATATTTAATAAAGGAATAGAAATGAGTTTTATATCAATGTCGTGGTGGACAATCGCGATACCCGTGCACATCACTCTTGCTCATCACAAACTTAACAAAAATCAGAATATAAGCACAGAATAAATGAAATTTCCACATACCTCCCCTGGTCCAAGTCTCGGGTTAACCCATCATATTTGAGGGTAAGAGGTCACGGTGGAGAATATGAGAAGAATAAAAGAAGAAAATGAGAAAAGATGAAGAATAAAACAGGGATGATGGGTGAACATAAAAATAAAAACAATGCATGAATTTTATTAGAAATCTAAATTACAAATGAAAACTAAAACAAAAATAAAGAAAATAAATGAAATGGGGAATAGTTGTGGCCGACCTCCCTCAGTGGAGAAATCCTCCTTGGTGCCTTGAAGGAATAGATGAGGAATGGGATGCTTTGGGAAGGAGGTGAGGGCCTCCTTTTATAGGCAGAATTCGACCTCCGAAAGTTAAAGGGTTGTAGACCCCATAAATGAACTCTTCACGTGTTCCACCATTCATGAATGTTGTGCATAAATCTCTTTTCCGTTTCTCCTCAAAAGTTCAGATAATTTGGAAACTGGATGGAGGAGTTGTGAATTTTTCATTATTGGTTTCTGTTTCTGGACGAAGCTTCCAGGAAGGTTCCTCCAAAAGTATGTCGTTCAATGGCCTCCTTAATGACCTCCAAAATCCCCCAAATTTATTTTAGAGACGAACCTATCTGTCTTAGTGGTATCTCAGTTATAAAAACATCATTTAGATATGTTTAGGCCAATATGGGGTTCTGTTATGGTGGGTGGGTCCACGCTGTTCGCCCGAAAAAATGTCCAACTTCAGTGAATTTTTAGACCGTTTAGATGGCCGAATCCGCTCCAGGTCCAGAAGACAAAGTTGAAGGAAATAAAATTAAGATTGTAAAAAAATTTTAATAAGAGAATTTGTAAATATAATTTTAATGAAATGACCAAAATACCCTTGACGTAAAAATCTGTCTAAAATCCAAAATTAGGTGTTTTTCACATTTGGGCTCAAAATAACACTAAAACCTAAAAACACGACAATTAACCATCCAATAACACTTTTTTGGGATTATAAACAATGATTTACAGTATAAAATATATGAAAATATGAGCTTCATCACTCTCCCACATTTAAACATTGCACCCCTGGGCAATCATCTTACATCCAAATCAATTTCCACACAACAATTAAAAATGAGAAAATATCAATGATCTTATCCAAAATAGAATTCCATTATGTATCATATATGAAAAAAAACCTCTTTCATTTTAATTTCAATCATTAAAATTTGTTCAACCTCATAAATCAATCCATGGCCCAATCACAACCTACCTCACATTAAATTTTAGGCCACCCTTCACTCAAGAGAAATTGAATCTAGAGTTATACTCATACTTGAAAATTTCATGTATCACTATAGGTTTGTGAAAATTTTAATTTCTCCACATTGTGAAACTTTAAAATGAATTTAATCATGAGGGATTTAATTAATGGTTCAAATGATTCTGTGGCTTAGGGTTGGTGGGAAAATGATTGAAAAATGTTCCAGGCTAGAAGGAGGAGGTTAGACTTTTAAGTACAATGCATGATTAAATCAAGTAAAAACACAAGAAATTCCTCACTCAATACCACTTTAAAATGTGAAACATAACACCAACCCCTTTTAATGATATGGTACTTGATCCAAGAAGTTATTATAATGAATGATATCATCTAAGTTCTCCTTTTTTTTCAAAGCTCCAGAAAGGCACAACTTTATTTTCTTTTTCTTTTTTCATGGAGGATGAGCTGAAAATTGAATACAATGAATGAATGACAATTCATGCACTTGATTTTTGAGAGGGAAATGAGTCATAACAGAATGTACAATGAGGAATTCAAACTCATCTCCATTTTTCTATTCTCTTTTTTTTGAAGGAGAAATGGATGAAACAAATAAAGCACAACTAAATGAAGACACATGCCCAATTCTCTTATTGTCCACTGCCCAAAATATTGACACACACTTCACACTACCCAAAAATGATACACATCCCAATGAATGCACACGAAAGGCCCTTCCCCCACACTCAAACTTGAAATATCCATTTAAAAATACTAAAAGTGCGGGTTGGTAAGGAAAAATTGGCTTGTAATGTGGCTTAAACCTATATGGAAATTCATGGAATCTAAGGGCGTACGAAGGATAAATGTAAAGGTGGGTCTCAGGATAAAATTTTTCTATCCAAAGAGATGCCTCAATCATTTCAAATACATTCCATGAAATCCAAAGATTCGAAAGAGAATTATTCACAAATTCTGGTTCTCACACAAAATTCAAGTTTCCCTCAAGAAAGTGTGGGTATTAGGAAGAATATGTAAAAGTGGTTTAGAATACCTCATAGGATTGGAAAAATATTTTGAGTCAGTGTTTCATGGTCATGGATTTTAAAAATCAGTCAAACTCATAAAAATGAATGATAATCCAATTCTAGAAAAATGTGTTCACATCAAAAATCATTTAAAATCCATTATTTCAAAAATCATTTCAACTCTTTCAAAATAAATTGATGTGTGAAAAGTGATAAGGATATTCATTAAATCTCAAAATATGTTTTGGACCAAAAAATGAAAGGAGATTAAATGATAATCGTAAAAAGTTAACTCCCTTTTGAAATAATGATTCAGTCCTCTTACTCTAATTCTCGGGGATTCCTTATGGCTTCATGATCCTACAAAAGAAAAATTACTCAATTAATCACAAGGATAATTTTATTTAAGATCGAAATGAAAAGAGGGAGGGGGCCACATGCTAGACTAATTCCTAACACTGAATTTGAAATTTAAATTACTAGAAATCATGTAAAGATAAATCTTGGTATGATCCCCCAAGTGGGACTTGGAATATTTTACTACCTCCAGAGGGTAGTACCAGCTGTTATCCAAAGTCTGATGGAGGATGAAGTTTCTTTGATTTGAACCACCACATGTGGCTTTTACCAGCTTGTGCTTCATCGTTGTTCTTAAGGGAAGATCCATAGATAGAGTACACCGTACCCCCCCTTCACAATGAAATATAGCTTTCATGGTGGGGGTAGGATGAAGTATGGACCATCCTCTTCCTTGGTTGCAACTTGTGCAACCTTCTTATATTCCAGTGTTGGCTTCATGGGGGCTGCATGAAGAGAAGCCTCTTGACTGATTTTCCTAGGCTCACCTACCTGGATCTCTTGATGGGGCTCCTCCAGTAGATATTCCATGACTTTTGGGAGCTCTAGGGGTTCCTCAACAGGTGAATCTTCTTTTGTCTCTTCATCCTCTAGGGAATAATAGGAGTCATCTGATTCTGAAAATTCATAACAATTGGGGGTTATACTCAAATTCGTTTCAACAAAATTAAAAGAATTTGAGTTCAAGAATGTATCATCTCCCTGAGTTGGTTAATCTTGAATCTCTTCTTGATTTGAAAGCGCCTCTGGGAGTTGATTATTGCTGGATGGAGGTAGGTAGTCAGGCTCCTCCACCTTAAATTTGGCTTCAACTTTATGGATGTTTTCAGTGAAATCTGGGAAGACCAGTGGCACTTCTTTCTTGGACTTGAATCTTTTTAATTCAACTTGGAGTTCATTGACCATGGCCATCAAATCTTTTGGTGAGATCCATGTTTTTATGCCTCTTTCCACCTTCTTAAACATTATTAACAGGTCATCAACTCTTCGTTGGAGGGCCTCCTCAGTATAGTCTGTTTCTTCCTCCTGCATCTGTGAGTAATTGTTCCATGCAGAATAACTTGAATGTGAATGCAACATAGAAAAAGTTTTTCTTTTAAAAATGGAAACAATATAAAATTTGAAATTAGAAAAAGTAAAGTAAACAACTGATTAGCTCCCTGGCAACGATGCCAGTTTTGATGCACGCCTGTCGTAGGGCGTGGAAAATGAAATTTAATTTTTCCTAGTGCAGCATAGAAGCTGACCAGGGTCGTCTCACTTGAGGAGCTTTCTCAATAGTTTACTTAATATAATTTAACTAAAATACTTTTTTGGTGTTTTTATATTATATAGTAATGGAAAACAATTAAATTAAAATAAAAGATAAAACTAACATGCAAGGACAAAATGCAATTAATTGAGAAATAACTTGGCCTTTATGGGTTGGTATGTAGGTTTCATCATTCTCCTTTTTGGTATTTAAATTAAGTTTGATAATTCAATTATGATATCTCATTAAATAATTACTATTATTTTATTTATTGGTGTGAAATCTTGAATTCATTTTGCAATCTTAACTTCACCTCCTCCTATAATCAAGGTTGATGGCACACCTTGATCGAGAGTGTGTCATCTTCCAAGACCTAGCTCCATCGTATGCCATTTCAACCACTGAATGGCTCAACTCCATCGTATGAAGAGATTCTATCTAGTATAAGGGAGTAAAAATATTTAATAAAAGAATAGAAATGAGTTTGATATCAGTGTCGTGGTGGATGATCACCACACCCGTGCACATCACTCTTGCTCATCAAAAACTTAATAAAAATCGGAATTTAAGCACAGAATAAATGAAATTTCCACATACCTCCCCCAAGACAAGTCTCTAGTTAACCCCTCATATTTTAGGGTAAGAGGTCATGGTGGAGAATATGATAAGAATAAAAGAATAAAAGGAGAAAAGATGAAGAATAAAACATGGATGATGGGTGGACACAAAAATAAAAACAATGCATGAATTTTATTAGAAATCTAAATTAAAAATGAAAACTAAAACAAAAATAAAGAAAATAAATGAAATGTTGAATATTTGTGGCCAGAATCCCTCAGTGGAGAACTCCTCCTTGGTTCCTTGAAGGAATGGATGGGGAATGGGATGCTTTGGGAAGGAGGTGAGGGCCTCCTTTTATAGGCAGAATTCGACGTATGAAAGTTGGCGCATTGTAGAACCCATAAATGACCTCTTCACGCATTCCACCCTTCATTAATATTTTCAATAAATCACTTTTCCTTTCTCCTCAAATGTTTAGCTAATTTGGAAACCGTATGGAGGAGTTATGAATTTTTCATTATCGGTTTCTGTTTCTGGACGAATCTTCCAAGAAGGTTCCTCCAAAATTATGTCATTAAATGAACTCCTTAATGACCTCCAACATCCCCCAAATTTATTGTAGAGACGTCCCTATCTGTTCTCGTGTAATCCCAGGTGGAATCACATCATTTAGATATGTGTAGGCCGAGATGGGGTTCTGTTACGGTGGGTGGGTCCACGCTGTCCGACCGAAAAAATGTCCAACTTCAGTGAATTTTTAGACCGTTTAGATGGCCAAATCCACTCCTGGTCCAGAAGACAAAGTTGAAGGAAATATAATTAAGATTTTTTAAAAAAATTTGAATCCAAAAATTTGGAAATATAATTTTAATGAAATGACCAAAATACCCTTGATGTAAAAATCTGTCTATAATCCAGAATTAGGCGTTTTTCACATTTGGGCTCAAAATAACACTAAAACCTAAAAACATGACAATTAACCATCCAATAACACTTTTGTGGGATTATAAACAATGATTTACAGTATAAAATATATGAAAATGTGAGCTTCATCAACACCCCTGAGCCTCCTCTAGTACTTGGCTAAACACGTAATGAACAAAAAAGGGTTATTTGGAAAAACATAAACAATAACATACATTTACAAGATCTGGGATCTTACAAACTCCCCACATTATAATTTCTTGTCCTTAAGCTGAGCCCCCAGGCATCATTTCCCTTACATGGAAAAGAGATCGGGCTACTAAGCACACATATTTGATTTCTACTCCAGCATTTCTTCCAAAACATTCCCATGCTTCCAAATAACTCAAAATAATGGAAAAACCTTTCCCCGCATGACTGTGTCCCTATGATCCATGAAAAAACTAGATGCTCCTCAAAAGACAAATCTGCCTTGAGAAAAACATCCTCAACATCCACCACATGTGTTGGGTCTGGTTGATACCACCAAAGCTGCAACACATAAATGTCATCATGCTTCCCACTAAAACACTGTGGAAGAGCCAATCGGTACACCACCAGCCCGATCCTCTCCACAATCTCAAACGATCCCACATACCTGGGCACCAGCTTTCCCTGCTTCTGAATCCATCAAGGACCCAACCTTAGTGACACCAAAAGGAACACATTATCACCCAACTCAAACTCAAGAGTTCTATACCTCCAATATGCATACGAATTCTACCTACTCTAATCCACCACCAACCATTTCTGAATCAACTCAACCTTCTCTTATGTCTCATGAACAAGACCCATTCCCAACAACTTGGTTTCACTGGACTTCAACTAACACAGTGAAGATCTACATGACATCCCATAGAGAGCCTTAAATGGTTCCATCTAAACCGTATCATGATATCTGTTGTTGTAGGAAATTTCAACAAGTGACAGGTGTATTTTCCATTAACCCCTGATATCCAAGACACAATCCCTAAAAATGTCTTCCAACACCTGGATTGTACGCTCTGTCTACCTATCCATATGTGGGTGGAAAGCCGTACTCAAGAGCACCTATGTACCCAGCACCTTCTACAAAACTTTCCAGAAACATGATGTGAAATGAGGATCATGATCCAAAAATATAGTTCACGGAACACCATGCAACCATACTATTTCCCAAACATTCAACTCACCCAACTGACCAATTAAATAAGTCTTTTAAATTCGTAAAAAATGAGCCATATTCCTTAGCCGATCCACAACCACCCATACTGCATCATTCTTTCGAGGCATCCTTGAAATTCCCACAACAAAATCCATCATCACATCTTCCCACACCAATTTTGAAATTAGAAATGGATGTAATAGTCCACCTGGGTGATGATGCTCAGACTTCACCTGCTGATAGGTAAGGCCCTATGCAACAAAGCTATCATCATGCTTTTTCATTGATGGAAACCAAAACTACATAGAGAGATCATGATACTTATTAGTCAAACTAGGATTTACTTCCCATTTTGATGCATAGAACTCACACATAAACTCTTCCTACATACAGACTAGTAAAACCAAATGACCATGAACACAAACTACCCCGTCCACACTAATGGCCTAACCTGAAGGGGGATCCCCACCATTAAGTCATTATTTCATGGAAAATAATTTTGGATCATCAACCTATCTTCCCTTAATAAGGCTCAAAAGCGTCAATTCAACAACCACAAAAGAAAGAGTCACCTGACCATTTTCCTCCTACACCTCCAGGTGCATCTCTACGAACAACGCCATCACCTTCCACTTGGTGCTGGATTCCTAAACCACAAGGTTATGAGCCTTCCTTCTCAAAGAATCAGAAACATTTTTCCCTTTCCCCAGTGTATATACCATCTCAATGTTGATAGACTAGAGATACTTGACCAGTATTTTCTGCTGATGATTCAAATCCTTTTACGAATAGATATACATTATACTCTAGTTGTAAATATACACAATGAACCATTCCCCCAACTAGTAGTGTCAACACTACTTTAAGGGATACACTATTGAATCCACCTCAATATCCGAATTGGGGAAATTAAACTCATGGGATCTTAATTTCCTTGACCGATAAGACATAACCTTCTCATATTGCATCCACACAGCCCCAAGCCCAATATTGAACAAATCAAAAAATAGAGCATACTTCCTACCTGGCTTAGGTATGATCAAGATCTCTATAGTTTTAAATCAATTTTTCAACCCTTGAAAGGAATTATAAAAATACTTCAAGCACTCAAACCTGATTCCCTTCATGGTCATGTCCGATAGTGGTGCTACCAAATGAGAGAAATCTTGAATGAACCTCCGGTAATATCTGGCCAAACTCAAAAAACTCAGAACATCTGAAACAATATTGGGATGCTCCCAAGACACAACAACCTACACAATCTCTGGATCCACCGAAACACCTAACTTAGAGATGATGTGACTGAGAAAATGCACTTATCTAGTCCAGAACTGACACTTTGACAACTTAGCATAAAGACTATTCTCTCTTAGTGTAATCAAGATGATGTCAAGACGTTGGGCATGATCGCCATGAGTTTTCAAGTACACCAATATGTATTCAACAAATACAACCACAAACTGATCCTGATAAGAAATAGAGACTCGATTCCTCAAAGTCATGAATACTCTCGGAGCATTGGTCATGATGAAAAACATCACCACAAACTCAAACTACCCATACCAACTCCAAAAGTCTATCAGCGGTACATTAGAAGGCCTCAACCTCAACTGGTGATAACAAGATCTCATATAAATCATAGAAAACACTAATGCACCCCTCAACAGGTCAAAAAGGTCATCAATTCTATGATGAGGGTGACGATTTTTCAACATCATCTAATTTAACTTCTGATAATCAATACACAACCTTAATGACCAGTTATCCTTCATTTCAAAAAGCACAAGAGATCCCAAATGAGACGTACTAGGATTTATGAACCCCTTGAGTTCCAAATCCTCAATCCAAACCTTCAACGCCAGGATTTCTATAGGTTCTATTCATTATATCAGAATATAAACTAGCTCCACTCTCGGCAGCAACTCGTTCGTGAACTCAACATCCCTCTCGGGTGAAAACCCTAAGAAATACTCAAGAAACACATCCTAAAATTGATCCACTAGTGGAGGGATGACATAATATTCCCCTCTTTCATCATCAAGAAAAATGCAAGCTACTTGAGTCATGAGCCTATCCAAATGCATACAAAATGGTCTCACACAACCTCCTCAAACATACCACTCTCCATGATGGACATAAGCATCACACTAATGTTTCCTAAATAATACCCTGAAAATGTAACAATCTATGTGCACCTGATACAACACTAACCAATCCTCACCTAAGATCAGGTCAAATCCTAACATCTTGAGAATGAACATGTACCAAGTGAAACAATACCTTCCAACTTTCAGAGAATATCCCTTGCACTGCATGATGTACTCATTTTTCACCCCCAATGGAGTTCCAATTGACATAACCCCAAACACATTCTCCATAGGAAACCACAACATTACATCAAGCTGATCAGAAAAAAAGAGGGTGTGGAATTAGTGTCATACGACACACTAGAAATCCTAAAAGCTATAAGGATCATACCATGTACAGTTGATGGCCCAGCCTTTCCATCACCAGGTGTAGATTAAACTTCTTGAAGCTAAATGGCCCCTCTACCATGGGATCCAACCTATGTTCCATGCACTTCACTTCGCTGCTAAAGTGGTAATCCTGCCCTGGAGTTCCCCGTCCGCCGCCCCAACCTATATGGCCCATGGAGATCATACTGCTTTTATGATATTGAGAAATTGATCCCTTTCCTCCACTGGGCATCTGCCTATCACCAACATTCATACTCTCCTACTGAGGGTTCCTGCAGAACCTCTACATTTTTCTCAATTTGGTGCATGAGTGACACTCAACTAGAGGTCAAGGACTCTTGACACAAAAGTTCCCCGGCCAAACACACTAATATCATAACCCATGATCAAAACCCTGAGAGGTGGACCCTCTCTTCTGACCACCTTTCAAACTTCCATCATGCTGAAAAAAATCCAAAACGACACTTCTAGAACTCGGAAGGGGAACCACTTGTCTGCCCACCTGGCACGACAAGCCCTCTACCTGAAACTCTCTTCAGGTTCTCTTCTGAGATCAATGTCTGGTCCACTACCATAGTAAACCTCTTCAAGAGAAATATATTCACCTAAGACCTGATATCATGCCTCATTCCATTCAAGAAATTCCTCACAACAGATGCCTCATCCCCCGCCAATGCTGGAACAAAGCATCATATGTCAGTGAAGTAACCGGTATACTCCATCACCGACATCAATCCCTGAGTACAACTCATGAAGTCTACATCCCGCTCTTGCCTCAATGTATCGGGGTAAAAATTCTCCAAATTGTTTTTTGGAAATCATTCGACAACATCCCATCAAATTGCTCAGTATGATCCAAGCAGTCTCACCAACGCTTTGTTAGGCCCCAAAACATATAAGCTGCAAACATGACCCACTTCTCATCGAGAGTCTCTAGATGATCAAGTATCATATGGACATGCTCCATCCTAAACTCCACTGCCTCTTTCCCAACCTCTATAGTAAATACTAGAGGGTGTTGCAGTTGAAACTATATGGTTTTCTCAAATAAACTTGGTGCAACCTGCCCTGGGTCTCGATCCATCATCTACAAAAAAAATGAGATGAGTTCTCTTAGAACTGTTCTTCCCTACTTTCTTGGATCACCACAATCTCTTGCTCCTTTACTAGAGGGGTGTTCTTAGCAACATCCTCTGGTTTCCCAACCAGCGCTTGACATATTGATAGAATTTCTCTACATTTCCAAAAATGATGTTTAGAATACATTCCTTAAAACTAGAACAACTTCATAATAAGAAGGCTCTTCACCAGCTATAATAACCCACCGTACAAGCACCATCCCAATAAACCTTAGTATTCTGAAAAAATCACCCCGACCATCAGTACCGTGGTCCATGGTCCACAATGGGTAATCAACCACACAACACTAAAAATCTTACACAAAATGTAAAAAAAAATTCAATTCATTACAACTCTTAACTTCACATATTTAATTTTTCATCACGTATCATTCGTTTATCTTCACCCACTTTCATTGTTTCATTTTCCACATTTTTCATTTTCAATTATCCAAATGAAAGGTGTATTCTACCTTTCATGTCTCATAGACCCAACCCATGTGTGCCTACAATGATGCATGTCACCTACCACTCTAGGTGCCTACAATGATGCATGAATGTACAATATCATTCCATTGAGGCCACAAGCCAAATATCATGAAACAATAACATCACATAACATGTTCATCAACTAATGGTGAAATATCATTGAATGTAACATCGCACAATAAAGAACAACAATTACCACCCAGGGTGACATGGGTTTTCCCTTGTACATGGGTTAGATACTCCCAATCACAGGCTCATTACCAAGGCCCGACACATCCTAACTACCATCTACCATCCCAAATAACAATATTTTAGAGAAGGATAAGAAATACCTCCTCTAATAAACATTTGTAATTCCCTTGACCTGGAAGCTACTAAACCGGTGCTTTGAGACGAGTGGTTACATGGTCTTAAGCACACCTCCCCATATACCAAAGGTTTTCAACTATTAGAGGAGGTCTGAATAGTCAGTTGGGGAGACTATACCATTTTTTTATCAGAGTAATCCACAATAAATAATAAACAAAATAGTGGAACAATAATCAATTTTACAAGAGAATGCATATACAGCCATTCCCAAATGGGATACAACCAGGTCCAATAGTAAATATGACATACCATGCTACAAGTGAAAAGGTAAACAAAACCCAAAATAAAGACAAACTATGAAATCCCCAAAATGGTCCTGACAGCAAGTCATGGTCCTCCTCCACATACACCCATGCTAACCTAAACGCCTAGCAAGGACCTTTTTCCTTTTCTGGACCTTCAACCATGACATCTTCTCAGGTACCCAATGGAGGCCCAAGTAATGTGAGATTAAAAATTAGTAGGACATCACAAATGGTGTCTACAAAATATCTGTTATAAACAATTGTGCGTGAATAAAAAGAAATGAATAATGTATGAAAAGGAAAGATTAAGTGCCCTTAGTTTAGGTCTACTACCAACAATTATTACCATTTCCATATATTACCACTTCATCCCATTTACAATACATACCATTTATAACACATTTATCATGGGTCATCAACACAAAAAGTAACACAGACTCAAATACACAATCAAATACATGAGAAAAATCACATAGTTGTCCTATCTCACTAGGACCAGTATCCTCATATCAACCATATCCTCACCCTGAAGCATTATTCCAGGTGTATACGATTGATAGGGAAATAGAGAATCAGTCCTTTCCCTACTCCGTGCATTAGGGTTGAGTTTAGATCCTCAGTCCAACTCAACCCATGTGCATAAAAATTTAGTCAATACCCCATAATATAAAGATACATGTCCATGATATACATATATGTAACCTTTAACCATTTACACAACATCAAAACCATTTCCCAAAGAAAACATAAACCATAACAATAACATGAGGGTTAATACCATGCCTTAATCCATTAAAACATTTACCATATTTCACATCATTTAACTATTTTCCTAATTCTATTATATTTTTCTTATCTCACTAAGGTTTCATCAATTGTTCCTTTCTCACTAGGCTTGGTTCATTATTCCAAATTCATTAGGTTTCATTACCATGCTCCTAACCCATTATATTATAGTATTTAATCATTTCCACATATTAACCCAATATCTCTTAGGTTATTATCAAGACTTAGTGCACCACATAGCATCTATCCCAAAACCAATAGTCACATTGACATGTTTATAATTGGATCCTCATGATTATACAATAAGATCACTTGTTCTTCACATATCCCTAGGTCTGGAAGAGTCGGCTCACCCCATGGGTTGCCCTATATTAGTGTCATTACCATTGATGCATCTCATGTGGATCGTGAGGGACTCAATTTTCCTTTTTAATAAATATTTTACCCAAACATTCCTTGGATGATCAACACATACCAAGAGACACCCAAGAACAAAACCAAACGTGAACAAATCCTCGCATAAACCATGGTATATAACATGTAGACCACATACCTCGATTCCGTGGGTGGACACACTCTTAATAAAGTCCATAGATTCCACTAAAACTAACCTTTGAAGCTTCAACCTAAACCTCACCCATAGAGTAGGGTTTTAGAGATTCTGAAAGAGAGGAGAAGAAGATACAGACCCTTAACTCAAAAGAGAAGAAATGATGGGATTAACCTTACCCGGAGCATCAATCTGCAACCAACAACACCGTAAATTCCTTATAAAGAAGGGAGGTTAATATCCTATATCTATTGGGATATTTTGTTATTCATTAGGTTGATTTGAGGAGAAATGGGAATAATTCCTATGTTGGGGATAAAAATCCTGGATTGTAATTTTTTTAATTTTTTAGAAGTTTCTGGGCCGCATGGTTTACCCACATGGTTTGCCAAACCATTCGCAAACTGTGCAGATTCTTCAAACTCAAATGGCCCACTTCATGGTATACCAACACGATTTTTCAAACCGTGCGGAAGACGCTGTCCAAAAACACACATCTTGTACGGTTTCTAGGGCTGCCCGTGTGGTTAGCACTAACAGTGCACAGACCGTGCGACCTACCTCCAAAACACATTTTCTATAATTTTCTTATCCCGAACCCTCAGAACACTCTCTATCCTCCTATATGACATTTCTATGCACTTAATTAACCAAAATAAGGGATTATATCCAATACTTACATGAGAACATACCTTTCTATGATCTGGGATCTTACATCACACCTCTCAAGCCACTTTGGCTTGACCAAGACATTACCAAATATCTCCTCAAAATCCTTAACATAAAACTAGAATCCTAATATTAGAAAAAATTCAATATACATAATCCCTTTTGTTCAAATGAAAAAGAGTTACTTGAAGAATGAGTAACATCTTTTCTTAAGCTCTTTAGTTTTATTTTCATTCTCCACTTTCTCAACAATTCTTATTCCATTCATACATAATAATACTAGTATCCTAAATATACTGATATTTTTTTTATGTATTCTATATACACATACAAATACTTCCATATAATGGGTAACGAACTTACCATTTTTGTGTATGGTGATCTATCACCTCTCAAATCAATGTCACTTTTTTTCCATTACCACCTCTAATGGCTGGGAATTATTATGAAAAAACTATTTATACATTAGACATATGATCTTTATAATGTATTTATTCATCTAAAATATTTTCAAAATACATAACCTTACTATTTCTATTTTGTGTATATATGATAACATTATTTATGGATGTGTAAACTACCACCCCTCACAATAAAGTTATTCATTCACACTTTGCATGGAATGTATAAACGTTGGTTTTAAAAAAACTATGTGTTATATATTGCATAGATATGATACTGGACTTATAATATATATATATATATATATATATTATTTTCTCATCCATTTTAATATGGAAATGATATGAAGGTATTGTTCATGCCTATGTACGGCCAACCACCTCTATGAACTGAGATTTTCATTTCTTATCTCCATTTATTACGGATTATTAAAAATACAAATGTAAAAAATACAAATTATATTCAAATGATGGTTTAAATTATGGGGATTATTAATTCATAATAGTAACATCATGTAATAATCAAAAACACGCTTGAGAAACTAGGAAATTAACACCCGAGATAATGAAAATAATGAATGATTTAAAACAAATAAGTAATAATATATTATAATAAGAATATATCTTATATCATAAATTTTAGTATGTTTCTTGAATAACCTTGTAACATCACTAAAACAATTATAAAATATTTTAATGGATGTTCACCATAAGGGCAACACAAGGTAATGGATTTCATCTCAAATTATATTTCATTGATATATATTTGTTGTTATGCACAAATTCACTTTTATTGTAGTATATGATATCCTTTAACATTATATATCATGAATTTAATTATTCTATTGATATTTAATTTAATTTAATTTTTTACTAGGGATTATTATTTTAATGTTTCAAATTGGTATGTGAAAATTTCTAAGGATTAAATGTTATTTTCTTCTAGAAAAATTTTAATGATCTTTCAATAGTATTTCTATTATTGGAGGCCTAATTTATTATTTTGAAAGAAATTTTTTATATGTGGTGTACATACATTAAATTTGACATGTAATATAATTATTCATTCAATATTCATGATATTTTGATTTTAAATTTAAATTATTTCGTCTAATGATTTTTACACGTAAATTTCTCATGTGGTAATGAAATTTCATAACTCAAACCCTTTTCATTGAGTTATATTAAGTCATAATTATCATTAATTCAAAACTATTGTGTTCATAAATATTTTTTATTATCTATTTATGTATTTCCACTTCTCATATGTTGAATTATAGTTTATACATATGGACTATTGTTTTATTTATTCTTACCTAAACGAACTAAAAATTTCAAAGCATTACTTCAAAACCCAATTTTATTCTGATTTTTTTACACAAGAATTTAAATTAGTGGGGATTATTTGATAATTGTGTAATAAAAACTTTCATTTAATTTTATTCTAGTTATTATTGAAATTTTTTAATTAATAGTAACATTTTTCACTATTTTGTAATCATAATGTTTTAAAATATTATTTACGACAACCCAACTTCATTCTCACCTTAGTCAGAGAAATAATTTTCATTATTAATTTAGGTATTATAAAAATGTTTAAAAAAGAGAATCATTTAAAAAATTATTTTTTAAATACATTTTAATCCTTTTTGTCTTTTACCAATATTTTCAATAGAATATTCATTTCAATTTCCAAAAAATGAATTTTTCTAATATTTTTACTGTGAAAAAGTTCTATTATTTTTAGCTTATAAGACATGTATAGATTTACCCAGAATAATTTATTTGAAGCTTCCAGTGAAATTTTAAAAGGTTACATTTTAATGGAATTTTTTTTCTAAATTTATACTCAATGAAGTAGTTTTCCAAAAATATTTTCAAAAAAAAAAATTATATATTCAACATGAATTTTTTAAAAGATTTTTTTATTGTATTTATAGTTATCAATGACAACATCCCATTATCTTAAATCCATTTGGGATATGATATATTAATACCATAATTATTATTTATATGTATGGTTAATGATTTATTTTACCTAGGATAATATTAGAATTCAATTTCATTATTCATTTAATAGTCCCATTGAAATAATAAATTTCTTATGATCATTGAACATTGAATTTACCATAATTATCAATATCAATTATCATGTTTTTTTTCAATATGTAAAATTTATAAAAATATTTATAAGGTGTTTAATTTGAATGTTTTTGTATTATTTTGGGAAACATTGATAAATCCATATTATCTACCCTATACTGATATTTGATAAGGAATATTTCTTCAATTAAATCTATTATTCGATATGTTAGGAAATCATAGTAATGTAGTGAAGGGGGTTGGGAGTGGGGTTTGACATCATATAACACCTCAATGCATCATTTTTCTCATGAAAATAAATTGGATGGAGACAAACCATCCATGTTTTTAACAAAAATATTTGAGTTTCAACCCATATAATTAATATTTATTGAATATACATCATGGGAGTATAATGATTCATGTTCTAGATACATGATGTCCAATAATTAAGCATTTACTTCATTTTGATTATGTTATTATTTATCAGTATAATTTTTCGTTGACATATCCATAGACGAATTAAATTATCACTTGATTGATTAAGTTCCATGAGATTCAACTTCCTACATTTTCATATTTTATTCCTTATATAGTTTGGTGAGTGGATTTTGTTTCCATTTATTACCGTTAATTATTATATGTTCACTTCCTACAAAACCTTTTTACTAAATGTCACGTTCCTTTTGTAATTTATCTTTACATATTTATCATCCTTATTGATTCATTAATGCTTCAGTTTTATAATACTAATAATGATAATTTTCGCTCACCATTATTTTTTTACCTTTCCATAAGAATATAATAAGCATACTAATAAATATATGTATGCACAATCATGACAAATTAATATTTTTTTCTTTAAAGGAGAAAAACAATATATTGTAATTATTATATTAATTTTTAATACAAAACTCATATATGTATATCATTTTCCATGAATACTAAACTATTTGGTCCTTTGGTACATGATTTAATTGTATCTTATGATATTGTAATTTTAGTAGACATTAGTTTCTATTTTCTAGAGTGGGGTCACTACAATAACTACTACAGACTATAAAGATACTATATAAGACACGACTCATTGAACCATCACATTAATGGCATTATGTGATCCTTAAAAAATGGAACTAAACATATCATCACCTGACATCATAGAGAGAGTACTACCCTATAAAATATTATAATCATTGTATGAGGTACTTGTATAGTACAATATCAAAAGTAATTTCCCTATCCTTTGATTACCAACTAGATACCTAAAGCATGCCATTATATTCTCAAATAAGTGGTGACTAAAAAAATAAAATTTTCACTATAATATAATTTTAATATAAAATATAAAATAATGTCACATATAACCTCTAGATATAATTATTTTTAACAAACCAAGTCCCATTATATTTAACATATCAGTCTATAAAATGTAATGTAAGTCCATATTTTAAATAATATAAATTAATATAACAACTAAATTTGTGTAAGTTGAAAATAATAAAATAATTTTAGCCCATACCAATCATTTCATTCTTCATTAAAATTTTCAAATACAGAACTAAAATATATGTTTTAAAAATAATAAGAAGGATTCTCATGGAATCAAAATTTACTTCATTGTAAAAACATTATATATTCTTCTTCGAGCACCTCATGTTCAAGAAAATGCATGATAAAAATTTCACAGCCATTCATTAAGAACACCATTTCCCATTCTTAAAATCTCTATATAAAAAATAATTATATGTTGAATTTTATCATTATAAAATAAATTTATAATTATACATAACCCATGTATTATTAATAGAAGAAACTGATAGATCCATAAAACATTTAAATGATGAATTACTGATTCCATTACCATATAATTATAGATTATGATTTGAAAAGGGAATCATATCATTGATAAAAAATATGATAACATAAATTTATAGGGTTTTACTTAACAAGGAAAAACATCAGTCTTGTATAATCCTTGTATATGAGGTGGTAGCAATAGGGGGAAGTGTATGTAAATAATAAGATAAATATAGGGAGAAAGTAAATACCTTGCAACTATGGTGACTCTTCCATTGGATTTGAAAGGATTATAGTGAAGATTGATTTATTCTTCCCCTTAATTTCTTTGTTGTGATAATGGAAAAAATTGGATAACTTCCTCCTCTTATGTAAGTGGCCACAATAAATAATGATAACATTATTATTATTATTATTATAAAAAACATAGAAGTAAAATGATTTTATAACACACACATATACATTAATATTCTATAAGTAATAGTTATAAAATTATCATAATTTTTTATTAATTAAAAAATTATTAATATATACATATAGATATAATGAAAAACATATAATGTACACAAATACAAAATAATAAAAAGTAATTTTTATAAATGAATAAACTGAAATATTTAGGGCATAATTAATAAATTCTAGAACCATAAAAATAATAAAATGTATATTTTTAATAATATTTAAATCCATCATAACATGTTTTCTAAAATAGTGACATAAAATAAAATTTATTTTGTTAAAAATACAAGGATTAAAGGTAATTAATAATGATTATAAAACAATGTTTCTAACATTATACAACTACTTTCTTTGAAAGTCATTATGCATTGTGAGTACAAATAGCCTTAATTATTTTCCATCTATACATGGAAAATAACATTACTATTAAAATTTTAATTTCCTTTTGAAATTTCTGGAATAATATATTATATAAAAATAAAATGAAATGACGTGTGTTAAATATACCCACTATTTTTATTTCAACCACTATATAGCCCACTTACATGTTCTTAAATAGAAACATAAACTGATTTGGATTCCAATATATTATTCCATTTTAAAAATATTTATAACTCATGGGATCATTCTTTCCTTAAAAATAAATAATTTCAATTTATTAATTATAATATTCCATGTTTATATAAATTCATACTTTTCTAGGTACTAAGTACCAAAATATATATCCATATATTTCATTAATGAAATATAATGGATCCTATAAAGAACAAACCTAGGTGACCCCCAAACCTGGAACCCGACCCAATCCATAAGATACCCGAAGGGTGTTCCTGATCCCCCTAGGCTGGCGACAAGCACCCTTGCATCAGTAAAAACCCATAGGGACTGATTCTCCCATGATGAAAAAAACACATGTCATCTATGCATAAATGATATGAAAGAAATAGTTGAAGAATAATAAAATGTATATGGAAAAAATAGCCAAAAGAGAGTGGAAAAGAAGAACTGTAAAAGTATTAAAATCTCCTAGAGAAAAGTCTAACTAAAATGACCACAACAAAACATCTACTCCATGTGATGAAATGTATGAACTACCACCATCTCACTACTAGCTACCCAACCCAACTATCACAAAACCTCAAGGTCTCAATATGACGCCTTTCCTTTCTCAACATGGAAGATATAAAAAAGTCTATGCACTACTAATGAGGTGTGTTGCATGTGAGCTAACAGGCTCACTAGGATCCCACCTAGATGTTCCATAACATATCTCTATAAAACAATTCTTGTATTCTCATTTTAAATAAAAAATTGCATGATATGTAGAAATGATGTTTTATATAAAACATTGTAATCATTTCCCTCTTTCACCATTGTAAACAAAAGATGATGTATCTATTTCAATGAACATTTTCCATATAAATTTTCCCAAGAATAATCATTCATATCAAGGATAAATAAAAAATAAATATAATTCAAAACAAAAAGACAGGTATCAACACCAAGAATCACTATAGGTCAAACTAGAAAACTACTCAAACCACAATTAATCATGTACAAAATCTGGTTCCTAGAATACATGCCTCTAAAGCATAGAAATAACCCATGAGTAACCCCACCCCAATGTGATTATTAGTCCCCTAGAAGAACGTGCCAATGAAAAAGTTTAATCCCCCCTAAAAAAACCTATGGATAATCAGAAAACATGGATTATGGCTTTAGGATAAACCTTTCAATGAAGTAACCAAGGTTACCATGTGCTCACTTATCATGATTCATTTCAATTATCTGTAACCCATTTCAGAAATGAATTTTAATACATTAAAAATACCCCACTACATTTCATTTATTAACATCCAGGGAAAACCATTTTTCTTAATAACTATTTTCAACACACAAAAAAAAAACAATCATGACAATCTAATTTATAAATCATTTTACAATGAAAGAACAGTATGGTACATTAACATAGGCTAGAGAGGGAACCATCATCCTCAAAATTCTGGTCACACACCCCCGCAATGGGATCCACCAACAAAAAACCCAAAGATGACAAAATATTCCATATAATCTAATCCATAAATATTAGGATTGATCCAATTAATAAATAGGGACATTACAGAAGAAGAAAAAACACATACCTCAATGACGAACACCTATCACACCACAACTAACAAATGAACAGCCTCTAGAACAATATCGCATGACAGACCATAGAAAAATACAAGAAGAAACACAAATTTCGATCAAAAAATCCCCTATGGAAACCCAATGTAGATACCATGTATATTGAAATGATTAAATGGAAAGACCACTTACCCAGAGAGAGGCACTGCAAATGCAATGATTATCGAATTCCAAATGGTTCGATAAGAAAATAATGGTGTCTCCAAAAATCATCGTAGAGGATATTTGTTTAGAGAGAAAAAGATAGAAAGAAGGAAAATTGATGCCCAAATCTTTTATGGAACCCAAAATCTTTTCTTTGTGATGAATGACACAATTTTTAACTCCTTTACGTATTGTGAAATCCGTAGTGTTCATGTATGCTAATAAATCTATCACATCAGATTAAGAAGACATTATTTAAATAAATCAAAATGCGAAAAGACACTTCATGTCATATAACCCTTCTCAGCATGAATCATCTTCATGACTTTCATCTAGAGACCACTACTTGTCAGGTAACCTAGTTACACTATGTTAAATCGTCCTACATCCAATATAAATCCTCAGTTAATGATAAGAGTCCAAAAATTCTATGACATGACCATCATAGGTATCCTCCGAATTCTTTCACAACCCTATAAAAACAATTAATGATTGAACACATCAACGTGTTTGAATACATACCTAAAAAATCAATAATGGGATGTTACAAAATCCATACAATGAGGACCTTATGTACTCAAGAAGTCTTGTGGAAGATGTAATCCCTAGAAAAAGGTGAGGCAACTGCTACCTCATCCAAGGTTCATATCCCATTGTCTCGTGAGAATCTGATTCATGTTTCCATAAACCTGTGACTAAAGGAATCAACTTCCCAAGAACATATTTCACTTGAGAGTCAACGATATCAAATGGTTTTTCTAAAATAGAATCATTTGGTTCTAACTAAATTTATCCCCTACCCAGAACATCAGTAGGATCAGGGTGATACTTCCTGGGATGAGGCATGTGGAAAACATCATGAATACATTTTATATGAAATGACAATGATAACTGATAAATAGCCTTCCCAAGCCACACAGTGACCTAAAATTGTCTATCATTCCCCAGAGACACATTTCCTTGTTTTCCAAGCTAATAGTGACCCAACTGAGGAGACACATTCAAGAAACCCCATTCACCCATGTAAATATCCAAATGATGACACTGCTGATCTCCGTACAATTTTGGTCGACTCTAGGCCGTAACTAGATGCTAATGTACTCCTTGAATCATCATTGATGGATCATGAACTAGTTTTGGTCCAATTAAAGATTCCTCACCGACCTCCACCCAATAAAGAGGTGATCTACATGGGTGACCATTCAAAACATCAAACAGATAAATTATGATCAATGACTAATATAATTTTGTATATACAAACTCAACTAGTTTCAGATGTCTATCCCATGATCAACTGAAATCCAATACACAGGCATAAAACATATCTTCCAGGATCTGAATTATGTGCTCCATCTGACCATATGTCTTCAGATGGTAAGTTTTACTCAACATGATTGGAGTTCCCATTACCTATAGGATACTCATCCATAACCACAAGGTAAACCAAGGATCCCTATCTAGAACAATAGAATAAGAACTCCCACGTGACCTCACAATCTCCGACACATGCAATTTACCCAGATCCTCAACCTTAGTGGTATCCTTGATCTTAATGAAATAAGCATAGTTCATCAACCGATCAACAACCACCCTAATAGAATTCCTCTATCATGGAGTATGTGGTAACCCAAAAACAAAATCCTTAGATACCACATTCCATTAACAAACCATTAATAGAATAGGATGATGTAAAATAGAGGGTTTCAAGTGCTCTGCCTTTATCTGTTTACATGTGTAATAGCGAGGCACATATTTCAAAATGTTATGCTTGATACCTAGTCACCAAAATCATCATCTCATGTCATAATACATGTTATTTGTTCCTGTGTAAACATACAATGGAGAGTTTCTCTAATCAAATGAGACTATACTTGTCAAACATGTTGTGATGAAAAATCACTTCCGAAAGAGGAGCATATAATCTTAAGAGATACATTAAAAAGAAGCAATATCCCCATCATAAAGTGTTTCATGAATTTTTATAAACTCATAATCCTAATGATACATCTAAAAATAGAATATATGGGTGATGTAGATAACTGGACACTAGTAGAGACCATACCCGAAACATCATCCTAACATCCAGAAGCATATAAAGAAAAATTCCCCAGAGTATTCACTTCTACTTAGATTCCCTAATAGCCTATGATGGTACATTCATAATAAGAGTTTATGCATTATAATTTCCCATTACTAGGGTGTAGGTGATATCAAAGTCAAATATCTTAACGTATTTTTCTTTTCGTCTCAATAATATATTCATTTCCTTCTAATAAAAGATATAATTGAAACTCTTATGATCAGAGATGAATGTGAACCTGCCCTAAAAAAGATAGTACCACAAACATTTGAGCATATAAATAACTGGAAAAATACATAAATCATGAGTGGGGTAGTTTTTCTCATGTGTATTTAGATGATGAGAGTTGTATTCCCCCCAATGGTCATCCTGTATAATCACGCATCTCAATCTAGAACCATAAGCTTAAAAAACAACATGTATCCCTTAATGGGATCATGTATGATCCGAAAAGGATTTGATGAATTAAGTGGATTCTGTTCATTGAGTGAATATTGAAACGTTTAATCCCTTGTGAATTTCACTACATTATTGGTTAGAGTATTCAAAATTGACTCCATCATTGAGAAATCATTAACAACCTATTGGAATTATTCCGCAAGGACAAGGAACCTCGGTATCTCAAAGATAATATGTTGTTCCATCCATGTCCATATAATCTTCACCTTATCATGAACAAATAATAAGTTGTGTTCATAAATCCGGTGCCTTATGAATATTACTTCCTGAATCTCGAAATAGCTTATCGAAAGAAATCCATAACGACAGTGACTTCTACTGATTTCTATAACCAAACTCATATGTTTCTTGTGCTCCCATTCATATTTCAAATAAACAATAATATCATCCACGAACACCACCAAAAAAATTTCAATATATTTTTGGTATATTCAGTTTATGATATCCATAAAAACTACAGGAGGGTGAGTCATACCAAAAGGAATGACGAGATATTCGTAATGGACATACCAGCACCTAAAAGTTGTTTTTAGTATATCATACTAACAAACTCGAAGTTTATGCTAGCCTGACCAAATATAAATATTTGAAAACTAGTTTTCCCCATTTAAAAATAAAAAAAATCATCAACATGAGGTAGATAATGTTTTTTCTAATATGTTACCCAGTTTAACATCTTATATTCCATGAAAACTAAAGTGAACCATCTTCCTTCTTGGAAAATATAATAGGGAATGCCCAAGGAGAAACACTACGGTGAGGGAAAACCTATTCCAATAGGTCATACAATTTAATCTTGTTCACTTTTATCTTTGCTGCTTCCATGTGATAAGGAGGTATTTATATCATCTGCTTAACAAGAACAGCGTCAATTGTAAACTATACCTATCTCTAAAATAATATCTCAGATGTCATCTAGGAAAACATATTAAAAGTACCGTATAATAATAATAAGATAAACAACATAAGAACTGTCATCTTGATCAATCACTATAGTAAAAAATAAACATTTGGGCTTTGGGAGGAAAGGTCCTCTATGACAAAATCTCAGGAGCCACACCTCCTGATACACATGAGAGATCCCATCGAGAGCAAGAAATAAAACATTTCGATGATAATAATCAACCTCAGATCAATAAGTGACACACCAATCCATACCAATGATGATGTCAAATAGATCAATATAGAGAATGAGAAAATCTCAGACTAATGGATTCCCTCTCAAGAATTATCTGGAATGATCTTCCACTCCTATATCTCTTGGATATAACTAAACAATGGTGTTCTAAACTCATGGTACATCAAGATTAACAGCAAAACATCCAATATGATAGTGTCGATGATATTCTAATCTATTAGTGGATTTCCTCGATATGCATCAGCTGCACACTCTTGATGAACTTGTGGATGTCATCTCGGAGGAATACTGCTACAAACTGAAACATAAGAACAATCCGAAAACATAAAAAATATCAGTTCAAACATCAAACCCCTAAATAGAAACTGATATTTAATAGTAATACCTAACACTAGAGACACACATACAAATATCCCATGGAAACTTCAGTACCATCACGACAAGTGTTAGACATGAACTTATCGCGATGTACCTCTCGAGTACTGACAATCCTATCTCTAGTGTAACAAACATCCCATGAAAAGGATTATTAGGGATACACCTCCCATTGAAACCATTTTTCTCAAACTGACTTTGGTTACCCTCAAACATGGAACCAAATCTGATTTGTCATATACATGTATGGAATTCCCAATACCCATGGGCTGGTGATAAGAACCCTCGCATAAAAAATAGTGGAAAAACTTTATCCCAACGAGAAAATACATATTTAATATAAGTATACATGAAATGAAATAAAAAATAGATTAATAATTAAATATATATAAAACCAAACTAAAAATATTACGGAAACAAACAACTTTAAAAGTTTCCAAAACTACCATAGAAAAGTCCAACGACAATGAGAAAAACTAAACAGCAACTCCATGTGATGGCATGAATGAATTGCCACAATCTCACCACCAGGTACCCAACCTAGATGATACCAAACCTCACCACCTCACTATAGTTCCTTTCCGTTCAATGCATTGGGAGACATACAATGGTCTATGGTCCACCAAAGTGGTACATAGGGTGTGATCTAATAGGCTTAGATAAATCCCACCCTAGTGTTCTATAACAATATTCTATTTAAAAAATTATGTATACACATTTTAAATATTGCATGGAATGATAACCAGTAAGGTAGTTTTATATAACACATGGTAAAAATTTTCCTCTTTCACAGTTTAAAAAAAGAAGTTATATCAATTTCAAGACACATTTTCCATATCTCTTTTCACAAGAATATACATGTATATTAAGGCTATGTTAGAAAGCCATGTAATACAAAATAGAATCATAGGAATCCTTAACAAGGATCACTTTAAGTTAGACTATCACACCAATCCTACTACAATCAATTAAGATCACAACCCGGTTCCTATAACTCAGGACAAGAATGTAGAGGAATATCTGATGAGTAAACCCCCCCAATGTCAATATTGATCCCCAAGAAAAAATGAGCCAAGGAAATTGAGGAAACCACCAAGATATAACCTCTTGATAATGAGAAAACAAGGATAATTTCTTGAAGCTAAATCTTCCACATATGTACCGAAGTTATACCATATGCTCATTTCTTGAAATTCATTTGAATTATTTAAACCCATTTCATAATTCTATTTATCGTATTCAAAAATACCCATTTTCATTCCATTTATCGATAAATAGAGAGAACCCATTTTTATTAATATGTATTTTGAACATACAAAAAAAATAATTCCAATTCAATTTATAAATTAATTTATGAAGAAAAAAGTATAAGGATCATTAAAATATGTCATAGATGGAATCACATACCTCAAAAATTGTTTCACACACACCTACAACGAGATCCACCAACAATTAAATCCAACGATACCAATGAAGTCCCCCAAAATCCAATTCAATCATCTTAGGATAGGTATAGTTGAAAAATAGAGTCGGTGGAGAAGAGGAAACAACAAATACCTCAACTATAAACACCCTCTGCATTACAACAGATAAAAGAAAAACCTTTTGAAATAGATCACATAATTAATCTTGGAATAAAAAAATATGAACCACCAATGTAGATAGATAGATTTGATGACCTAAACAGAGGGCACTACAACAATAAATAATAATGAAGAAGTGGAAAAGCTACATACTTGGAGAGATGAACTGCAACAGAAAAAATGTTTGAAAGCAGAAAATTTCAAATAGAAAGGAACAGTTTCCCCAGAAATCACAGGAGATGATGTTTGTTTCAAGATAAATTATGAATAAGAATCTAAATGGTCACAAAAATCTTGTACACCTCTGTAAAACATCAATTCATGGAGAATTATATGATGTGTAACTCATTCGCACTTCATTAAATCCATTGTGCTCCAATACGCCAACAAATCCATCACATCGAATATAAAATATTTTATTTAATGTAATCCTGATGTGAAAAAATACTACATGTCATGTGACCCTTCCCAGTTTGAAGCCTCTTGTCAGCTTTCATCCAATGATCAATACACAAAATGTACCATAGTTACACTGTGTGAAATCATTCTATAGTCTGCAAAAATCATCAGTTAATGTTTAGATCCCAATAGGTCTGTGACTTCACCTTCATTGGTTTCATAAAAATTCCTTTATAACCCAATATCGACAATGAAATAGGAAAAACAATGAAGATTTTGAAGACACATATGAAAATTCATGAACATGATGTCATAAATAAACTATTCAAAAAACATTAATTAAAAAATTCAGATTGTGATAAATTTTGAATCGTTATTTTTATAAAAATATTTAGGTAGTTTAATATTTTTTCCATTGATTATAGCATAAATATAATTTTAAAAAAATACTTCTTTTGTAATTTCCATGAATGAGTTGATAACCAAGTTTGAATGAATTAAAATTTTCAAAATGGATACTACAAGGCTCATTATAATTATCTAAAATTTCTATCCATGTTGTAATATTTTAACTTATCACATAGTTATTGAGGCCTTAGAGTCAACTTTTTAAAAATAAAAAGCATGAAACCATGTTCCTAAGTTGAAGTCATAATATTTATTTTCATATTTTCTAAATTGATAGCTCGCTATGAAAAAATAGAAATTGGGACAAACACATTTATCCGTTTGAGGTTGAAATATTATTTTTAATATCTCTTATGTCAAATATTAGGTATAAGTTCAATAATTTTAGAATTTTTATAGTTTAATTGCTAAAAATAATAAATTTATAATTTTACTGGTTTGTATGAAATTTTTATTAACTTTGTATCAAACCCGGATAGATTACTAAAATCTAAAAATGTAAAAAACAACTATTTCACATTGTTTGGTGATATAATATTTCAACGACGTAAGTCTGGTGAATTCATGTAACAAAATGAACAATTATTTTCATTGTTTAATGAAACCATAATATTTTTTTACAACCTATCATGTATTAAAAACATGCTAAAAACATCCATATTTCCACTAATTTACTCAGTTTTAATTTTTATCTTTCCCAAGGAACATATAAAAAATTAATTATCCTATTATAGATAAATTTTTTCCTTCCAATAGAAGATCAACGATTTATCCTCATCACATCACTCATTTTAGATCAAAACAATATAAATCTCATGAGTATCCAATAAATCCTTATTCCCAATTTATAATTTGTGAACAAAATAAATTTATATTATAATTAATATTCATATTTTTACATTTTATACATAGTTCAAATGGGAATTCGTAGTTTTCAATTAACATGGAACCCAAACCACCCTATACAATCCAAATTACATAATACCATTTTTTTAAACATAATCATGTTATACATAAGAATCCCATCCTATCTATACTCAAAAGGTATCATATACTATAAAAATTATCATAATATAATAATTTACAATAATGAATTAAATCATTATCAAATACTATTTCATGAAAACAAAACATCAAATACCACCATAGTTATAGGAAAAAAAGTAATTCTCATCTATAATAGAATGAAATGTTCTTTGGAATATATTCTCACCCCCATCATGAATTTATACATAAATTTGGTAAAGTTTTACAATATATTGAACATAATTTTTATGAAAACATATTAATTTCAAAATAAAATGTATTCTAAGAAATATACTTCCATTAATAATATAATAAATTCAAATTTTAAAAAATATAGAAATCAGTATTTTTTCATTCTAAACTGAAACACAAAAAATAATACCCATAAAAATTTGTAAATGTATATTCAACTTAAAATTATACCATAAATTAGTTAAATATATTATTTGATAAATGTTTTGATATACATTTCAGATTAATAGTAAATTAATCCCATCTAAACTAAAATTTTATTTCATAAAATCATTTATATTATTTGAAAAATCCATATGGTAACATAAATCATGTAACAACTATCAATAACCAGTTCTTAATAAACATATTATTTCATATTTCTAATCATTTAAATGAAATTAGAAATATTTTACAATAATAACATTTAAAAAATTTAAAATACAAAAAAGCATAAAAAATTCAGATATATAAGAAAAGAATGAGCTTTTATTTACTAAATCACATAATAAAATTGAAAAAAAATTAACTTTTTTTGGATTACCTCTAAATTCTTATCATTTTTTATTTTAAATGATGAGTGTAAAAAATAATTCAAAAAAAACTTATCATAAAATCCGTCATTTCAAATATAAATATCAATGAAAAATAAGAAAGTGAATATCACTTATTATCATTATAATGAACTCAATTATTATTCCAAATTATTAATCAAATATTATTTCATATTTTCCAAACATATAAAAATCCATCTAAAGACTCATTGATTTGAGAAACTGGCATCAAAAGGGATATTTTCAATATAATGTTTCTTTTGAACACCTAGTTAATTCATGAAAAAAATAAATTTAAATTATTATTATTTTGAAAAAATAAATCCTAAATAAATTAATATATTTAACACAACCTAATAATAATCATTGTTTCTGAAAATACATCTAAAAAGAAATATTTTATAAATGAAACATACATGATTTTATTTAAAGATTGAGAACTTTAAAAATAGTGTAAAATAATCCATAATGGGGGGGGGGTGTGATTTCTTGGTGGGATCCACTACATGCATGATATTATTGAGTGGGAGATCTATTATAATTTTCATATTAGGTCATGTAATGGATGTCTAATTGTAGGGTCATTATGGGTATAGTTTTATTTCTATTAAGTGGAACCAAAAAATTTATTCTTTAATGTATTCTTGTTATTACATATTTTCATTCGCCCTTCCCATTTTATTGATAATTCCTTATATATAGAATTTTTATATTTATTAATTATATTTTTACTATTAAAAGCTACAAATCTAGCATATTTTGGATAAAGACTCTATATGGTAATATTTTTAAACTTATATAGAGTATATTCGATATTCCCCTTACAAAAAAAAGTTGAGTGGATATCCACTTTTCATTTTACATTTTATGAGAGTAAAACTTGATTTGATTACATCATCTTGATTCTTAGACTACAAACATTTGCTGAGAGTTCCCATGTGAATTTTATAGCTCGTTGGTGGTTTAAAGAAGATTTGGTTGGTTTAGGGCCCCATGTTCATCTGATTTGGATTGCGGTGCCTAATTCTATTACATTGTTTATAATTAAGTAATTCTGAATTAATAATATGGGTTCGATGAGACTTATCAACCATAATTTATATTTTTTGCATATATATTTGTAAGAGAAAATAGTTTTTTGTTTAAATGTGTTTTTCAAAGGTAGAGTTAGGATATGATGGAGGCCATGTTCAGTTTCAATCTCATGGGTAAGTGTTACTTGTTTTATTATACATCACAACCCAATGATCCAATTTTATTTTACATTAATTTAATGAATATGTAATAGTTTTGGGTCCAATTATATTTTATATTTGATACAATATATGCTTTGATTATTGTGGTTTGCTGGAAAAATTACTATTCAAAGCATAATTTATATGTATTTGGGTGGTGTCTTTTTCATAATCTTTGATGCATTCTATCGTAGTATAATAATTTTTTTCATTGTATGTGGTTTGACGGATCATAATAATTTTATTGTATGTGCATCCCATTGGTGTGATTTTTTTGTTTATAGAAATGTAAATATTGGTACAAAAAATATAGTTTTACTCTTAATGTATTAATGGTGGGTTAATGTTTTGATATTGGAATGATGTTGATCATTTAAAGTATTTCTATATTTGACTTCTATAATTGAGGGTATTATTGTCTTTACCCTAGTTGTTGTCATGATGTGAGGACAACATAGCTATGATGGGACTACCATTTGGGGTATCCCATTACCGTGTGTTGGTCATATTGAGATGACATGACCATTAGCTGTTACCTAAGGTTATATTTCCATTATAGGAACCCTTCTATAATATTGGTTGTTTTGGTTCCCTCAAGAAATTATAACATAATGTATTTAGGTTGGGATTGAAATTTTCTAATGGGGTTTCTATATTGGGATAGAGAGATTATTTCTGGACTCTTAATATTTTTTGGGGGGTACTTATAACTTTTGTTGTATATATAATGAAACATTATTTTCATTAAAAACCCATCATTTTATCCATATAAATAATAATAATATAATCTTGAATAATTACATAACATAACATTTTAAATGAAAAAATGTAATAAAAAACGAACGAGTGACCCTTTTCAAATTGTGTTCTAACTAAAAAATCCACCATTCATTTATTATAAAACATAAATGGGTGATGTTATTTTTATTCGAGTTCAACATAATTTTGTATTATTGCACAATGGGGTTAAACTATGAATAAAATAGTTAAAATAACTTACCAATTAATCCAACTTCCATTGGATGGACATAGTTTGACTCTTATTTACTTAGTGATGAATATTCTGAGTTTTTCGTAAACTTTTACCGTAAAGTGACCCTTATTATTTGTTATGTAATAAAAAAATATGAATTCATTAATTTCAATATATATAAATACATGGGATTGAAAAAAACTATGTAGGTTCAGACTTAAAATGAGAGTAGAAGGAAAACAAATTGTTGAATTTTTTAATTTTCATACAAAAAAATAATAATAAAATTTTAAATGAATCTATGACACTCTCAATATTAGGATACCCATTTTGGTAAAAAAATTCGAACCACAGATTTGGTACTTCTAATGAAAATATCCTTTGCATAGCCACTCTCATGAATATCATATGGTTCATCTACTCATATTCCAACCATGTCTCATAATACTATCAAATAAAAAAATCCATATCACATGCTGGTCACAAGGTTTTCAAAATCATGAACAGGTCATGCACATGAGAAAACATGGATTTATAGTGTCACTCTATTATTAAATGAGTCCCCAAACTATACCCTATATATGCATATGAAACCATGTAAGTTCAAAACAAGTAGAAACTTCTATGTGTAAGGTTACCCACATGGTTACTTCTAAACCATTCCATTAAACCTATTTGTACAAGAAACAATTATAGAAAATAAAACTAAATTAATCAACATTAAAAAATTATAATTTCTCATAAAATAAATAAAATTATTAATTTATACTATTGAACAGTGACATTGGGTGTTACAAACCGAATAATGTCACCTAATTTGAGTAACCAAGTAACTTATTATTCAACGGAACATGTATGTCATCATATACAAATCTAAATTAGGGTATTTACTTATTCCTATAATCATTAATTCCCTATTATCTCACATTCATGTATGTCACACTGACATACCCCTACATACATATTATATAGTGTATGAAATTTTATAATTAAGTGATCAAAATAGAGAATTCATAAAATGAAATAGTGCCATCCCATTATTCAATGATATCAAATCCACAATCATCAATGACCATATACACATAGATACACCTAAATAATAAAAAATCATAATAAATTAATTAAAAAAATTTATTTAATAAAATCAATAATTAAATATTTTTTGAAAAAGGAAAAACATTTTTAGTTCAATATACATTAAAAATTGATATAGGATATGGTTATAAATATATATATATATATGAAATAATAATTACAAATTTCATGGACCTAGTATAATACCGATTTTTTATCATATAGAGTGATATTGTTGAATGGTCAAGAGGTCATGAATTAACCATTTCATGAGATTTTAATGATTATATCTTATCTAAAATATTATTGAAAATGAATATGAATATTATAATAGTATAATTTTTATAATAGTTTAGATAAAATTGATCTTATTACTACGCTCTATAGTATCAATATGAGAGTAAGAATGTATACTAAATTCATCTGATAATTAAAGGGTAGTCATAACTTGTAAAAATTATATTTTTTTATCTTAGAGTCAAATCCCAACTATCCATACATTTTTCACCCTAGAGAAAAAACTCATTGAATGTGTATGATTTTATAATATAATATTTTACATTAAATTATAATAAATATTAAATGATCTCAACATAGATAAAAACATAGAAAATATAAAAAAACATTTACTATTAGATAGAAGAAGAAAAACTCTTTATTTTTTAAATATTTTGGTGAAAAAAATAAATATTACCAATGTAATTTAAATTTATTTTTAACATATGAAATATTATAGGGTATTCATATCAAATAAAACATATGATGATGAAAGTAAAATGGGTTCATATGAAAAGCATTTAAAAAGAATATTCTTTTCATGTTTTTTGAATTTTCAATGTTAGGGGAAAACAATTACTTTGAAAACAGTAAAATATTATTCATTTTTAGAGAACATAATTTTCATTCAAAAGGATACTAATTAGTAATTTATTTTGAAATAAGAAAATATCCAAAATAAAAAATGAAATATAGACATGGATAAAAGAATTTCCTAGCCGAAAAGAAGAGGTATGGCTAGTTCCTCATAGAAGCAACACATTGAGTGAATTATAAAACAGAGGGGAATTAATAAAGTAGTAGAACACATAATCCTCATGAAACAATATTTGTGAATAATAAAATGTATTTATAGAATAATACTAGATAATATAAAATTATTTATTTAATCATAATAATATCAAATTTATAATGTAATTATAATAAAATTTCATTATGACTTTGGTGAATTTTGAATCAAAATTCATAGAATGAGAAAACAATATATTGATTTGAAAATCCATTTAATTACATAAAAAATTATATTATAGTTAAATCTATTTGTGTTATATTCCAAATAAAAAACAATTGATGAATATAGAATACAACGGAGAGAAATAAAATTAAGATGATAAAACACTATCCATTTTGGTATTAATTGAAATAAATGAGTATGAAGAAGTAATATTAAAGAAATTTTAAAATAAAATAATTAATAATTAATAATGAAAATAAAATCATTTTTGGGTATATTCTCAGTAGAAAATAAGTTCTATGTGAAAAATACTAAAACAAGCCTTAATAAAGAGGAATTTAAACAAAACCATTACCTTTTTAATCACAACATCACAAAAAAGTTTTTATTATCTTGTATAATTAAAATAACTAACTAAATATCATATTTTATAAAATTATTCATATTTATAACATTTTATACTCTTTAATTGTAATAATTATTTATACATTCAGAAGTTATTGGTTGTTTATCTTCATCCATAGATGTTGGAAATTTTTATTATCTCATGAATATTTTATAATGGAGAAATTTAATGATATTATTGTAAACTATGTTGATCAATAGAATATTAAAAATTATATTGAAATAATATAGTTTTAATGATTTAGTCATCCTTATTTTAATTCGATGGAAACTACAGGCATGGTTCGATATAATAGAATATATGAGAAGCATGTTTCTAGTAATTTAACAATATCAACACAATAAATTATAATGATAATAAATTATTTTTTCATAATTTTGGAATTTCAGTAATAATATTTGTCAATAATATAAATTGCATATATTTTAAAGTATATTTTATTACCATATATGTATGTTCTTGATGAAAAAAAATATATCATTCATACAGGTAGATGTAGAGACTTAAGCATGAGTGATGTTTTCATTTTATAGTGGATTTGGTGATAAATATAATGAAAAACTTATTATTCTTGAATATTAATTATATCATAAATATCTTACTTATTCATTAATTATATTTAGATAACCATCCATTTATGGTCGATATAGAAAACAAAAAATATTGTTCATGGAGGCGGTTGATACTATGTAATAGGAGTTTCATTTTAATTTTTAGAATAGTTGTAAAAAACATAAAAAATGATTACTAAATTTATTTAACATCATTTATGTATAATTATGATACTTATGTAATTATTTTATCATCAGTGGAATGTATTTGGTGGTGTTTAGTGATGAAAAAATATGAATAGAAATAAAAATAGTGTTATTAAGAATTGATTCCATAATCCTTGAGACAACACCATTTAGAAATTCAAAAACCCATATAAAGGATTTCTGTTCATGTGATAATGACTTATATAATGATAATAGATGTTTTGAGATGGTATTTAGGATGATTTTAGTCAAACTAATATGCATAATGTTTGAGGATAATTGGGGATTTAAAGGGCTCAATTTGTAAGTTAGTGGTGTGACATTATTGAAATTAAAATTACACTAATATAGGTAAGTGTCTCCCAAAGATTAAATTAATTGATAGAGGTTATGTATTGGTAGAAAAAAATTACATAAACCCAAATAAAGGATAATATTTTATATTTTTTCATCCTTTCCCATTAACTTATCATTTTACAATAAATTAATTTTACCACAATCTCACATTTTATATCCTCTGTAACATATATTTATGACTAAAACTAAATTTACTATTATTAAATAATTATTATATTAATATTAAAAATGTTAATACAACTTTATTAAATTTTAGTTATTAAATTTATGAAAAGAAAGTTTCAACGAATAAAAGTATCATGCACCAAAATAGTTTTAGTAAAAACAAAATTTTGGTTCCAAAATATAAAATGAATTTTTCTAATTTGAACATAATATTTTTACATTTATAATATTAATAAAAAAATATATTTTTTCTCTAAAAAGGTTTAATTTTTTTTTAATTTCATGATTAAATCCTAACGATATAATAAACAAATGATATATGTAAAAAATGATACTTTTTAATATTCACCACAAGAACAATATTTTCAGATATGTCACCAAATGTATTTTTAAAAAAATATAGTCATGTTCATTCCAAATATATGTTTCATTAATTTTCAAATTTAGTTACTAAAATTTATGAATTTAACTTTTAAATGGAAATATGTAATAAAATAAATAATATTATAGGAAAATTACTTTTTTCAATTATTGGTTGTTTTTATTCTTATTTCATATAAATTACTAATTAATTTTTTTAATATACAAAAAAACATATTTTATATTATAATCATTTAACTATAATGTATAACATTATTTTATTTGAAATTAAGAAACAATAAAAATTTTTTTTCTAGAATAAACAATTTTTAGCATCCAATGGATTTATTAGTTATTTGGATGCACTAATTTAACTTTATGAGTAAACCGGTATTAAAAATAAAATTTTTCCCCAAAAATATTTCAAAATGTTATTAATTCAACTTTAACACCCCATTTCAATTTCTACAAAATAAGATTCACTTTTAATATTTATTATTTTATCCTAAAGTATCACATTTTATTATAAATCATTGCTTCATATTTAATATGTTATTAAAAATAAAAATTATTTAAATATGAATTTATACTGAAATTATAGGGTGTTATATCCCCACCCCACCTAAATGAGATCCATCCTCAAATTAATAATTAGTAATTATTACCAAAATTTGTAAAGGGAATCTAAAAGATAAAAAAATTAATGATAGAAAATCTATTTGGAAATCAACCTTAATATATTACGTAAGACTAGAAAAAACATATTTTCCCTCATAAAAGGAATATAATGAATATGGATATTCTCTCCATGTTGTTGAGAATAATAACCCAAAACTCTAGGTTTTAAAACCCATATAATGGAACTAATTTTCTAAGGGAGATCATATTCATCCTTTAACTAATAGTTGATCATAGGATCATATGAAATTTTATATGATATTTCCCTATTTATTTATCTAATATGAAGACTAAGTGTAGATATCCAATTGGTTTAAAAATTAATATTATAGTCAAAAAATGATCACTTTTAATAAATATATAGGTAACATCCCAAAATAATTATCTTGGAAAACAATATTCATAAAACTAGAAACTTTCTTGGATAATTATATATCAGAATATTTTAGTGTTTAATTAATTATCTAAGGAAATATCATCAGTATATAATAGAAGAAATATCTAGAATCTAAAAATAAATTAAAATAATATAGTGTATAGAAAAAGAGTATGTTAATGATCATGATCTACATCACAATTTTTTATCATATAGTATTTTCATTTTCCCCTTGGTCATTGATATTTTTATGTTACATTATCCTCTTTAACCCTTTGTGATGTCTCTACCTAGGTGCCAAATGTTGGTGCCACAAGTCGGTTCACCATGTGACCTCAGTTTTCCCCTCCCCCATAAGAGTTTTTATACTAGCAGCAAATGTCTAACAGTATTGCCATGAGACAATACCAACATTATCAATGAAATACAATAATAGAAATAATTTTTTTTTATCAAAATGTTAAAAATAAATAACCAAGTTAATAAAAAAACTAATGTGATTCATAATATTACCTGAGGAATCCGAAACAAGAAAAAATTACACAAAACAAAAGTACTAAATATACCATGTAATATTTGTGTCGTGTTTATAAAATAAAATCCCAAGTAAATACACGCAGTGATAACCCAGGTGGGTTATGAAATCATGCCTAGATCCCTCATCCATTCTTGTTCCTAAATCCTATCCCATTCATCTAAAACTGGGCTATTTCTCATATCTAAATCTGCAAAATGGTTGTTTATTCAAGTACAATTCAAATGCCTTTGTAGGGTCTATTTAAAACTAAGTAGGCCACCACCAAATACATAAAATGCAATATCTAGTCTATAATAGTGTATATAATTGTATAATTAATAAAAAAAAGTTGATAAGTAATCAAATCTCACATTAAATATTATTTAGTTAACCCTATAGCGCCATGTGTTCTTAGTGACGCCCAATCCAATAATAATTTATTTGGCTCATACAAGATTCTGAACCATATATCACAGGAATTTACCAAATGATTTAGTCATGGTATTTCCATTATTAATTTAATTTCAATTTCACATTCATACATTGGGGGCCTTGAACAGCAATCTAGTACCCCCTAGGAATTTGGAGCAGTAATACCTGTCCAACAATATAGTGGTCACATGCACTATATATATATCTCAGGTTCCTATAGAATCCAAATGTAACCATATTGGTTTTGTAGCATCAGACTCTGGCCCACAACTCATTGTTCACATCATTCATAAATATCTTAATTCATGGTTCCACATTCATAACTAATTTATCAACCATTTCCCTAACCCATTATTCACAACATTTCATAATCACATTTATCATCCATGCATAATTTTTTAAATTCAATTCCATACACCCATTATTCCCTTTTTCATATTTCTTGATTATCATCTGATGATATTTGGAACACCCATGGGTTTCCCTCAAGACGATACCATCAGCTCCAGCAGGGTCAACTAGATCTGTGAAGGGTATCATAATCACATTGAAAATAAAATAATAATTTAAATTTAAAATGATGTTTCTTAAATTGTAAATTAAAAATTGAAAATTAAATATAAACAATTCAAATAAAAACCATGTGAATTGGAAAATTGACTACCTAACTCGATATAGTGGGTGTACATTATCCCAATTGTAACCCTAAATTTTATATGGAACATTATAATTTATAAGGGTGGAGGATATATTTAATATTAATAAGAAAAAAAGATAAAAAATGATATATAAAAACCAATATCAAAACCAATTTCCTATAGATAAAAAATACATCACTCTCTTTAGGGGGAGAAGAAGATAATGAGGGGAATCCTAAACGATGATGAAATTACATACCAATGAGGAGTTGGTCCTTTATCCGAATCATATATATTATAGGAATGTGGTTTGATTATAATTAGATATAGGGAACCTTCCTTTTCATACATTATCATTATATTATTTTTGTGGATTACTTAATACATTAGAAAAACCTTTTATCAACTACCTTATTAGTTTAGTGACTTTGGAAACATGAAACATAAAAAACCAGTATATGAGTTATCTACTATATCTCACACTAGGTTGCTCATGAATAGAATCATTCATACACACATCACAAATAATACATATATTCATAACCCGAGGAATGAAAACATAAAAGGGGTGATATCATATTCTTAATAACAGTAAACAAGATACATGTGTAATAAAAATCATGACAATAATGGTATGATAATGTAATCATAACATTTTAAGAGAATACCATACATATAAGATATCATTGACATTAAAAATGGAATAAAAATTAGTAGTTCGTAAGACATGAATCCAAAGAGATTAAAGAGAAAAATACATGAAATAAAATCACATGAATACAAAATTGAATTTTTCCATACACATCATCTTATTACATTGTGAACATGAATTATTAGAAACTGGATCATTCATTAAGTTTAGGATTTGAATTTAGGCCTGCATATAAACTTATTGACATTAAACTAGGTCTACACAGAACATTTTTAACATGTAATCATGCAAAAAAATTAAACGTATGGACTTGGAACCAGGTCCATGCATAACATTTAGAATATGTAATCACACTCAATTATAAAATTTTGGACAAGAAACCAGGTCCATGCATAAAATTGTGAACATGTAATCATGTTCTAACATAAAATTGTGAAAACATAGTATGGTTAAATGAAAACATTATTAATATGTCAACAGGTTTATTCTTAAACATAAGGACATGAATCCTATCCCATGAATAACATTGCGAACATGTAATTAGGTTCACACAAAATATAGTGAATAGGTAATCAGGTTCACATGTAATTTTGTGAACATGTAATCAGGTTCACAGATAATATTTTTATACTCATGAGTCATCCAAAACTACATAATGAATTTGAAAGAGATATAAGTTCCACCTGTCACATATTAATATCATACATGAATGTGCCACAAGATAACAAAACATTCAACACTTAATGACCTATAAAAAGTGTTGAGTTTCATAAAAATCATATCAAAACACATGAAATAAAATGGATATCTTAAATTTCTCATCATTTAATTAGATATTTAAAATATATGGGTCTTATATTAATTTTATAAAAATATAACTCATGAATAGAAGTGGGTATCAAAATCATAGAACGCATGGAAGTGAAACAGGTCTCAATAACATCATTCCATCAAAACATAAACCATTAAAAAATTATAATAATTGTGTTCTTGTATATATATCTTTTAAGGAATAAAATATAACAATTTATTTCATATTATGTGGGGAAAGAGTTTTAATGTTCAATTGAAATATAACATTTCTTTATAAATCACTTCATAAAAAATATACAATTTTTAAAAAACTTTTACTTGAAAAGAACATTGAAAAAATATATGCGAATCATTAAAAACAATTTAAAAAAAATTCATGAGAAAAATAGCATTTAATATACAAAAACTATTATAAAACATAAATCAATTTGAATACCTTTACATTGAAATCATAAAATGGAATCTTGAAAACTTTTAGAAAATCATTTCATTGAAAAGGTTCAATGGAAAAAATTTAAATCTTCTTCATCAGAAATAAATTTAAAACATAATGAAATGTTTTAAAACTATAAAACATGTTTAAAATTATTTTTCAATGAAAATGAACATGAAATATTGTTTTAAAAAATTAATTTTTGAAAACATTGTTTTTGAAAAAAATAGAATTCAGAAGTAAAGAGACATTAAGTCAAAGTTTTAATAAAAATATGTTTCTTAATTATAATATGTACCAATGGTTGAAAAATTATAATAATAAATTAATATATCATGTATATCCAGAGGAGAAAAAAAATAATGAGTTTTCCTGATGCATGGATCAGAATAAATCTTCAATGGAGGCTAGATGGATATCAATCCTTATAATGGATGAGACTATTGCAACATTATCTTATGATTCTGTATCATTGAATTATACTAAAAATGTAATAAAATAGAATAACATGAAGAATAAAATATAATTTAAATAATAAGATTCATGAAATAATATTTCCAATAGAAATATATACACGTTGTAATAGAATATAGGTGCATAACAAAACATGTGTCTCAACAAATTAAAATTGACACAAAATTACTTAATCGATTTGGGAACATTTGAAAAAATATACCTCCACAAATAAATATAATAAAATATAAATTTAAATGAAAATAAATTTAAGAATAATAATCATATAATATAGTCATGGGATATATACACACCACCCAAATAAAACATGTGGTAAAGATAACAAAAACCTCACAAAAACAAAATTGATATGTAAAAAACCTGCATTTTATGTCTTGATTATCGTTATACTCATAAAAATTACAGTATAATAAATATAAAATAAATCCAAATATTTTATAAACCCTATTATTGTATCTAATAAATCGTAATATTTTTATATGACTTTGTATTCATAATTTATTAAAAAGTCCATGTTGTTGTTACGTTTTGGGAAATATCTAATATATTTTTCCAACATGTTTTGACTTATCATTCTTTATCCTCTTATATAGATCAAAAATTTCTTATTTATTAAATGTAAAAAATGCTATAAATATCAGATATATTCATTATAAAAATATTTATAATAATCTGTATTTTATAGAAATATGAAATTGAATACACCATTCATAGAGATTATAGGTCGTACGTAAGCTTGAATGTTGTTTCCATTATATTACCCTAAAAAATAACGAGATTAAATGATATATATGAATAAGTATATAATACCATTATAGTATCATAATGTTTTCATATATATCATATATGTTTTCTGAAACTATCCTTAATATATTTCATGTAATGTGTGAGCAAATCTCATTACTTTGAGGATGCACTAGTCCACACGTCTAACAATGATGTTATAGTATTTAAACAATATAAAAGAAATGAAATAAAGTTTTATATAATAATTAATTAATTATAATTAAATAATAAATATAATATATAATATATTAAATTATATTTTTCATCATAAATCATAACCAAAATAGTTTGTAAAGGGAAAACGAGCATCATCCTTTTGTGCGACGATAGTTCAACAAACACAAAAATGTTAAGTTTGTTACACATCAGATGGAATTGTCAGAAATTGTATTTTTAAAGCATATAATAATTATATATCAGAATATTGAGGATACTATGGTTATAATATAATCATGTAATGTGCATAATGGGGTTTGTATAAGATGAAAATAATTCAATGGAACTTGAGAGTGGATATTACCTCTTCTTTGGGTAACACCTCCTTGTCTGAACGAAAGGGATTCCTTTGTTGGATTTATAAACAAAGGTAGGATTCTATATCAAATATAATGATTTTTGGAAGAAATATGGGTAGATTCGGTCAAATAAAATGTTTCTTGAGAGTTGTAAGGAAGGAGAGGATTGAAGGCATTTTAATAGATGGAGAGGAGTGGAATTATTGTAAATACCAAAAGATGAACACTATCAGGAAATCTCTCATACCTATAATGACTCAAAAATAAAAAATTAAGGAGTTAATGGGAATTTATTGTTTAAACAAACCTCCACCTAAAAAAAATCTGTGTATTTTTATAATTATATTCTTTAACATATATGTTTACCCACTTTTATCATTTTGAATATTTAGTAATGTAAATATTTTTCTTATAGGATTAATTTTAAAATTAAGAAAATATTAACGTGGTATTTACAATAAAATATAGAATGAAATTAGTGTAAATATTATATCAAATTTAAAAAATTCCATTCTTTTTTGGAAATTATTTTTAAAACTAGTGAATGTAATGCGCAAAAACACAAATTTGACCCGAACTATGGTAACCATGTTTTTCAATATAATGGTAAATATGATAATTATAAAAGTCTTTTTAGTCCATGATTTTACCATATTTAAAAGTTATGAACATTTAAAATACTATTTTCATCAAAAGGATTATTTTTTAGTTTTTATTAATTCAATAAAATAAAATTTATTGGAAAAAATGTAAATTTTATCATTACATAGCTAATTTTAACTAAAAAACATCAAAAAATTATTTAATCTAACTTTATTAATTTAAAATATAAGTAAAATAATATATAAAATTTAAAAATTTATGTAACAAAATATTTCATTATATATAGTTTAATTTTGACGTATTTAATATCATTTATTTTATTAAATTATTAACTAAATAATAAATGTATTAGAATTTTTTACGAGTTTAATGTAATTATGTCATGTCAAAAAATTATCTTTAAATTACCATGATAATAAATTACCTTTCTATATAATTTTTAGAATCGAAATTTTTTATCTTCTTCCATACATTAAAGCATTATAATATTTTAGTTAATGAAGGATCCTTTTTTCCTTTTCCCTTACTTAATTTATTATATGTGTCAGGGTCATGAACAAGCATGATAATGAAACAAAAAAAATCTCTGCAATAGGTTATATGGTTGATAAAGGGTAGACAATGGATTTTAGAAATTTTTATAGTTCATTTTTACCCTTGTGTTTATGGTTTAGTCCCTTGTTAACCTTAATTTCACCTTAATCGATGTAACTAATTTTAATGAAATTCACTAATCATTTTGGTAAATTAACTAGGTAGATTTTATAAGACTATAAATATTAAATTTATTATATTAATTTATATTCACTTTTAAAAATTCAATTCAATGAAGTGAAAAATTATATTTAAAGCTAATCCCATAGACGTACAGATAAAGTGCGATTCTAATATCAAACGTTAAAAAGTGAATTATGTGTTTCTTCCTAAACAAAATATAAAAATGATCTGAATGACCTAAATTCGAATAATATATATTTATATAAGTAGTCTATTATTAATTTATAACCAATTTAAAATAAAATTTAACTTTATTATTTATTTTTACGAAAGGCCATTTTTGAACAAAAATGCAGTATTTTTTACTATTCATTAAAAAAATGAAACATCTAGGAAAAATACCCAAAACTAACCCTAATATAATTTTGATGTTAAAAATTTATTATTGATGTTTATTTTGAAAAATTGTATTTATAAAATTATTATAATATATTTTTAAAATAGGTGCTCCATTAAAAGGTTGTAAAACTCGATCTTTCAAGTAACCCAAGATAACTCGGTGTTACGGGTTACACAAGCTTATCTTGGAGTAGAATATAAAAAAATATTAACAATGGGGTTGTATATAAAGAAATAATAACATGGGGATTTAATATAATATATACTATATTAAGTGTCACATGAAATGAAAAATATCAAAAACATTAAATTAATTCGGAAAAAATTCCCAAAATCATAAGGTGTTACATTATACCCCCTTAAAATAAATTTTTATCTAAAAATTAAATTGCGTTATTAATGGATTAATACTTTAATGTTACCTTCATTGAAACCCACAACATGAAAATGAATACTATGAAATCCGTAAAAAATTGGAACTATAAGGGTTACCAAAAGTTACTCATAATTAGATCTCCATGTATGAAAAAATGGGTTGGGATTAAAGATTGGGTATTGAATAAAAGTATAAACAACTATAGAGAGTGATAAAAACAGTTAGTAATCAACTTGAGAATAATTAATGGAAATTTTATAACTTCAAAATCAAAGTATTTTTATTATTTATATCACTATAGGTTCAATAGAAAAGAAATTATTAGGGTGTATTCTAATATCCTTTTCATAGAGTTAATGAATTCATTTATTGTCAAATTACATAAGGTAAAATATTTAATTTATTTTATTCTTTTTTATATACTCTCTGTGATCCTTTTATTCTGACTTCTCAATTTCTACTTCATCTCCAGGAAATGAAGGTGAAGTTTTTATTCATAAAAAATGATAATATTGAGATCCATAATTCAAACGATGTGTCATTCCATAGATATTTATCAAAACAAAAATGTTATCAAAAGTTATCAAACTGGCATAAATCTTTATATAGTGATATTATACATTAATCTCAAGAGACTCTTCTAGAGTAAACTTAAACAATCCATAAATGGTAAACCTTATAACCCTTCTAAAATCTAAAATTTTAAAAAATAAAATGAAGGTAATGAAAATTCTAAAAAAAATCATGGCATTGATCTCCCAAATATCTTAAAGTAGCACTTTTTTGTTGTATACTGATCACGTGAATACCCTTATAATATATTATCTTGAATCATGGTAGTAAACTAAATTACTATAATTCTTCATTGAAAACATGCATATTTCCTTATTCTAATTTTTATTGGATATATTCCTTAAATCAAAAAAAATTCTGCAACACCATCCATGATAGGGTAAACCAATTTATAATAAATTTGTAATTAGTTTTAGGGTAATAAATACCATCTTAATTTCATATTCATATACAAAATATCCTTATCCAACCACTATTGTCTAAACATAAGAAACATATAAAGGGTTTTCAATCCATTAATTAGGTGTTTCACATGACCATCACCTTTCCAATAAATCACTTTTATATTCCACCAGAACCATTCAATATATTCTTGTAAAGAATTTGAAAAAATAAACTAAAATATCCATATTTATTTAATTATTAAAAAACTCATGAATACAAACACATAACATTAATGATTAATCCGATTCACCCTAGAGCTCATAAAAACGATTACCCATCCTATTACTTAACACATGTTTCCTTAACATTTAAACTATTGTATCATCATCAATATCAGTATATTACCCATCAATCATTCCATAAAATTGGTCCAATACAGTTGCAAAGGCATCATGATTCACACCCTCATCATCCATAAAAATACATGTAATCTCAACATTTAATGCTTTCAATTTCTGATGAACTTGACATGTATTCCCTCTATAAATACCCACTTCTCCATGGTGAACATAAATGTTACCCTCAAGTGAATTAATGGATACTATCCTATGGTAAAAAAAGATGTTGGCTTAGAAAAATGCCAACCAATCCATAAACAAAATAATGTCAAAACCTTACATGTCAATTATGAAATGATCGGAAAATATGATACTCCTCAACCACAAGAGAACACCCCATACATAAAAAACATCCCTCAACTTTATCCCAAGGGTGTGTCAATATTCATAAAAACATTAAAAAATACCAACATTAGACTCAAAATTTTCACCATTTTAGTACATATGAATGTGTGATAGGATCACATATCAAATAATGAACTAGAAAGAATATAATATATAAGGATATTATCTATAAATATCAACGGCCAAAACTCACTATAATGAAGTGTATATTGAACTGAAAGTGAATGGACCACAACTCATCCCTCCTCTATAGAAGAAGTTCCTAAAGTTTCACTGTTATTCTTAAATGGGAACTCATACCCCAAAGCACTATGTCTACAACCTCGACAATCACAACCCATCGAACTCCAAATGAAATAATTTTATGTGGTATATGACCCCCTTCTAGTATCTAATTTGGAATATATCCTCTTTTATTACCCATCAGTTGAGTGTTTATGAAACACTTCTATGTGTGACATATTCTATCACAGTCTCAAAAACTCCATTGGTGGTCGTGCGAACTGGCTATGTAAGTGACATGACCTACCACACTGAAGTAAGTATATTTGGTTATTACATTTTTTATCAAATATTTCTTCATAGATAACCTAATATCCATTTCCCTTTTTTTCCCATAGTGATTATTCATAATCTCGATTGATTTACCTACTATATGTTCAATAGAAACCACATGCATTCCACTATAATCTTTCTTTAGGTTCCCCTTGGAAATTAGTGACTGATTCTCCAACTTAAGAATTTTTTTTAGAAAACATTTGTTCACTTGGGGCCTCATCTCATATTTAAGTCTATCCTAAAAATATTTATCAATAGTTTTCCCTTCCCCTACCATACATGGCACACTGATTTACAATTTGGTGAAGCGACCATCATATTCTACCACATATATACTCCTTTAGGTCAAACTCATAAAATCCACTACCCATCATTATTGTGTTTCTCTAGATAAAATTGTTCCATATGTTTTCTTGAAATTCTATCCACACCATACTGTCTATATTTTCATCCCAAGTCTTAACATCCACCCATCTATTCACTGATTGAGAAAGCATATATGAACCCAATTTTACTCTAAAATCCTCATAATTACTTAAATGGTCAAGGATCGTCTATATGTATTTAATCTAGAACTCATCTACCTTAGGTACACCCTATTTGATGAAGGTAAGTGGTTTCTCTAAATTGAACTCTCATGTATGGGTGGAAATATTATGCACAAATCGACATGGTTCTCTATCCATGATCCACTTAGAGATAGAAATATTCCCATAGAAATAATCTCTAGTCTATTCATTGAGAACTATGAGATCCTCTGGTTACACTTCTAGAGGAACATTTTCATCAATGTATTCATGTCATCCTATGAACAAATGAATCCACAGATCCAAGTATCTACACTACCAAACAAGCCTCTCAAGACACATAATAATTCATTATAAAATTTATAAGGGGGATTAAAATAATTCTATAATATTTTATTCCCTATACTCCACCACATGGGAAAATCTATTGAACTTTTAGTTCACTAAACCATCCCTCACCTAGTCCATGGACATCATAGGGTAAAACCATTTCATATTTCAATGTTTCCCATATGAATCCTCTTTATCCAACTCCAACTAAAAAAATTAGAATCATTTAAACCATTTAATTCATATTTAAGAAACATTTACTTTAAAATTACTCAACAAATAAAAGAATTTTAATTCCAAAAGATCATCCAAATCCTTATTCTTTATGATTCCCTAATGTGATGCATGTCACATGAAATCCTAAGTTCCTATAATGTTGAATTTATACTAAATTATTGTTTTATATAGGTCAAAGAGAAAAATATTATAAATATAATAACATCACACAACATGTCTATAAGTATAGATGAAATAACATTGAACTATAATGAAAAATATCATGAAAAGAAATCCTACCATGGGAACTTGGGTTTTTCTTTGTACATCGGTTAGCTACTCACATTTTTGAGCACATTAATAGGGATCAACTCATCCTAAATTCATTTTTATCATTCTAAAATTTTAATTATACAAAAAATAATGTAAAATTATTTTATAACACTTTTGGATATCCTGAACTTGGTTCCATATGATGATTCCTAGAGATGGTTTTCCAAATGACCTCAGGTGCACCTCACAATGCACCAAAGTCTACTAAATAGTAATAAGGGTATAATATTTAGGTGGGGAGACAATGAACTCTTTTCCAAATTATAGAAAAAGTATAAATCAATAAAAAATAGAAAAATTATAAAATTAATAACCAAGATAATACAAAAACCAATACAAGAAAAAATAACACATAATGATTCCAAAATAAGAAAAAAAATACAAACCCAAAGAAGTAAATGTTTAATGTCACATAAGTGTCAAGTGTCTGAATAAAACCCAAAATGAAGATATTATAACAACTCCTATGTGGGTCCTAATAACAGTTCTGATTCCCTCATCCCTGCTCCAACCTTAATCCCAACATAGAAAATAAAATAGCAATATTTCCCATATCCAATCATCAGAGCATGATGTTTATTTGAGTACTGATCAGGCAACTCGAGTAGGGTGTTAGTAAAACTCACTAGTCCACTACACACATTATATAAACAATATTCAATAAATTACTATTATTAAGTTGTATACTGTATGGTGAAAAATTGAAATGATAATCATTTTTTAAAATTAATTTTCTTTAATTTATCATATATGTTCTCTTGTTCATGGTTACAAACAAACCAATTATACCTTCATTTCCCCATTCCTATGTTTGAACCATATAATTCTAGAATATCACATAAAAATCATTCATGTGTTTTTTTTAATTTTCGATTTCACATTCTTAAATTTGGGGTATAGGGGAGTAGTTTGAAACCCTTTGGGTATTTGGAGAATAATTCACTATCCCGCTTCTCAGCGACCATATACAATAAATATAAATATCATCGTCACCTAGATTAGCAGTATTTCACCCCATGTGTATTTGGATAAGTATTCAAGGACCAACACAAGTTTTTCACATCATCCTCAAATATCGCATATAACACTTCCACGTTCATAAATAATTTATCAACAATTCCTATTACCCTTTATTAATCCAATTTAATAATACCATTTATCAACCATGCCTCATTGTTTAAATCCAAGTCCATAAAACCATTATTTCCCTTTTCATATTTCATGGTTACCATACAATGATATTTGGAACACACTATGTGTTTCCTTAATGATTTTCTCATATTCTCCAATGATTCCAATGGGATCCATGTCAAGTCTCATAAAAACATAGTAAATTGATTAATATTTCAATTTAAAATGCATTTTAACTATGTGGAAATATCAATTTCATAATTATAAACATACAATTATCATCAAGACTATAGGATATAGAAATTTGACCACCTATATCAAGATTTTTGATTGAATCTTTCCAAAAAATAACCATCAATATGATCTAGAATGGTGAAATTAAAAATTAAATAAGAGATATATGAAAAAAACCAATTACCATGATCCAATTAAATTAGATACATCAAAACCGAAATGTAAATAATTTACCAATTGATTAAAAATTAATCCCTCATCAAAGGGGAAGAATATGTGAGAGTGAAAAATTGTTAATGGTGATGGAATAATATACCAAGGAGGAGTTGATCCATCAAAAGGATCATCAATTCACCAATAAAGCAGATTGAGGAGCCTTGAAATCCTCTATGAAAACTCCAAAATCAAAGGTAATATTGTTAGGACAAAATAGGGTGATTATGAATAAAATATAGGGGTTAGGAAATTTTAAAATAAATCAATGAAGCATTAATTTCCCATACACATGGTTTCCCTAGTGGAGGCGTATGGTTTTTGAAAATGTTCCCTATAATCATTCACCCCTACTCAGGGGTTGGGGGGAAGTCTCTTTTAAGTGGAACATGGTTCGACAGACCATAATTAAAACTTAGAAATCCCCTCTATATGAGGGTTCATGATTTGGTGTGGGTGGTCTCATGGTTTTTCAAAATAGTGTTCCATCTTTTATGTATCCAAAATGGGGCACATTGTTTCTTGAGGAGAATTGAATGGTTTTCCCTAACCACTAAAATCCCCAATAGGCTTCCAAATTTCAAACATTTCACCTGAAACAACCCCCACCCAATCAAATCCATGGTATAAACTAAAAAAGGGTAAAAAAATACTTGAAAGTAAGCCTGTGGAATCTCCATAATGGTTTGGGTAATAAAACCATGGATTGGGGAATTTTTATTTGTATGTCCTATAATTCTTGAATTGGAATCATTAAATTGTGGTTGGATTATTTGTTTAGACCTTCTTTTCCTATGTTGTAGTAATTTTAATCTCCCTATCGTTCTATTTATCATGTACTTGATAGTATTATATAAAACATTTAATCCATCTTTCAATGAATCAGAAGAAGTTTTCTAGGTGTTTTCCCCTATATTTATGGCATGTAGTGGTTTCAATTTTCATACCACCTAAAAATTTTCATATGAGTTTCCATGAAAATATTTATTCCTTTTATTAATCTTGGAATAATGAGAGTTCACATTTTCTATTTCATCCTTAGGTGAAAATTGAACAATTATATCATAGCTAAAAATGTCTCTTATCGATAACACCATTCAATGACATGGTATTAGCCCATTAAATTACCATTAAATTTTACATTTGAGGTCAATAATAAATCTAGTGGTTTACATTATAGTAATTTTGATTTTCACCACATTAGTGTCAATAGATCCATCCTTTGTTTGTTTCATCTCTATAAATTCTCTCCTTATTTTCATGAAAAGAGTTCTTAAAAAATATTTTATGATGAATATTTTCTTGAACTCCTCTTATTTCATTGAGTTAACTCATTCCTTCTTCATTGTTTTCTTAGTGATGTCCCGCCATTAGTAAGCCTCTCCCTCAAAATGATTCCCAACTAACACAACCACCTCATGGTTCATGCACTATGGAGTGTATGATATATTCCCAATAGCATTGGATCATTACTCATAAATTAGTGGGATTGAATACCCATTTATGTAGGGTTGATGTTTATGCATAATGTATTTTACAACATGGTTATACTTCAATAGTGTTTTAATGATATCAAATGTAATTCCATGAAATTATTAAGTAAGAACCATGCATTTGACTGAATTTTTGATACACAATACAAATCACATAAGAGAATATAATATCCCAATACATTATAATATTTTCACTATTTTAGATAAATTAAATCTATGATATTTATTTAAAATAATTCAAAAATTAGTTATATGGATTTACACTCAACAATGTCTTTCTTTTACACACTGTGTTACACACATGATCGAGTGTTACCGAATGAAAATATATTAATAAAAAATTATTTTGTAATGTATCAAGATTCAACATAAATATTAATTTTTTTTTTATAAATAGGAATAAAAAACGCATGAAAATATTTTATTGACTTATTTGGTTACAAATTAATTATAAATGATTACAAGAATCCATGGAATATAAAGGGAATGTTTTTATAGGAAATTATTTGTAGGACCAAAATTTCATTTTATCATAATAATATAAAGTAATTAAAATTATCATGTGACTGTAATTGAATATATATTTATATATTAACTAATAAAATATTTTTTCATTCCTCTAATTGATTTGATTATCAAATATTGAGAACTAGCCCAATATCATGTATAAAAACCTATATTTTTTTAAAAGAAAAGTTTGCCTCCTTTTAATGGAGAACATATTTTAAATACAATAATGGAACTGTTATAAATTTAATATAATAAAATAAACATCATTTATGAATGTGTAACATCAATATTTTGGTTAGGGTGATTTTTTTTTATTTTTCTAATAAATTTCATTTTTTCGAATAATTAAAAATACTTAATTTTAATTAATGAAATATCTTTAGCCTAATATATTTATAAGGTTAATTATATTTTAAAGTGGTTTTATAGTTTAATTAGATCAATTTTAAGTAAATTAATATAATTTATTTGATGGGAATCATTTTCAATTTGAAATTTCATATATAAACATACTAATATTTTGAACATTTTTTCTCTAAAACCCCCCTTTGTCATCAAATATGTGGGATTTAATTTAAAATAATTTCTGCATCTTTTGTGATTGGACTATTGAAAATTTTATAGAGTATTTGGAATCCGAAAAATTTAAAATTTCTAATAAGTTCAACACATATATGGTCTAAAAAAATTTGTGAATTTAATTTATATTAATTAATGTGACTGAGAGAAACATTTTCGTAATAGGGGACTAAAAATTCATCTTAAGGCACAAAGAGAACTAGAAATGTGTAAAAATTATATTGGATTTTCATATGTCGAACTTATTATATATTTTCATGAATCACTTAATTATGATAGAAACATGAAATCAAATAAACATCGGTGTAATTCCCTTTTAGAAATCTAACAAGAATGACATTCCCCCACCAATAAAAAAGATGCTCACCCCCCACATCCTCAAATTTCTCATGCCACATTAGTTGTACCAAAATATGCCAAAATAACTCCTCAAAACCTCTATCCTAATCCTAGAAGCCTAAACCTTGGAGTTCATAAAATCAATGAATACCATTGGTGTGAACCAAATGGAGTTACCCAAATAAGATGTAATTTCATTCCCCAAGATCTTTTGTTTTATTTTCATTATCCCACCCAACTACTATTGTTACAGACTTATATAATAAAATAATTTTAATTAATATATTTAGATTATTATATGTTAATTTCTCAACAAAAAATTAAACAAAATTAAATCTAATGGGGATGATATTAACGTTTAATTGTACAATGAACTACCACATCACAAAATGGTGTCGTTCATTTTTCACATTACTACATATCATGGTTGGAAATTATGATAAAAACACACTATATATATATGATATATATGATATTTATTATGTATTTATGTTTTTTAATTCTTATATATAACATAAAATTATTCTTTTCATTACGTGGGAATATGATAAAATCATTTGTGGATGTGTGGACAACTGCATCCTCAAAGTAATGTGATTCATCCCCATAATAATAGAACATATTTTATGTCTATTATTGTTAAACCTATTAGAAATATATGACATAAATATGAAATTGAAATTATAATGGATATATAAATATATTTCATTTAAATTTCATTCTTTTAAATATGATAAATACATTAAATCAGTGTTCAAGCGTACATACGGCTTACTAACTCCATGAATAGTATAGTTTGTTTCCTATCTCCAAATTTTAAGGATTATCATAAATAAATATATACATGATATATATGATAATTAAATTTTTATTAAAATTATATATATTTTTAAATAATGATCTATTTAATAGTAAAAACCTGTAACAAGTCAAAACATACTGAAACAACTAAACAATTTATTCATGAAATTGTGAAAATTATTAAATATTATTAAATAAATTGTAATATGATATTGTAAGAAGATAATATATGATATTATAAAAATAATTATGGATATCTAATTAACAAACATGAAACAATTATACATGATGTCAAATGATGTCCACAATTAAAGAAATGCAAGGTAACAGATGTTCATCTCACTTTTTACATTTCTGAGATAAGTGTTATATTCACCACTTACTGATTTTGTGTGGTGATGACCCATTTAATATATTATATCATGGATTATTTTATATTCATGGTATTTTGAGTTTCAATTTTATTTAATTATTATATAGGGATATTAATAAATATTTACCAAGTGGTAAATAAGTTTATAACATGATTCATTTTCAGTGGGTTATATTACATCCTCATTGTAGTAAATTTTATTAGATTATGTCTGTAATCAATTATTACTATAAATATTTATATTTAGAATTTTTTTCATGTGTATTTACATTTGTATCGCATAATCTATTCATTGATTGATTATTACATCAATGTTCTGGTCTTTTCAAGGATTTACTTCTAAATCTCATTTTATTCATGATTGTTTAAACATGAATTTCCATTATAGGAAATTTTTTAAAAATTATACTTTAAAACCATAAATATTATTCTCATCTGGTTATTCATGTCATTTTCCATTTATTGTATGAATTTTACACTTTCTTACATAAAATTGTTTATAAATTGTTTTTAAAAAATCCCAACATCATTACTCTCTTTAGTCAGAGAACCTAATTTCCCCTAAAAACCCAATTTTCTTAAAAGTTTATCAATAATGTTTTTATCCATTAAAAATTGATTTCATAATGATTTTTTTCCATTTTGATTTTAAATTTTTTTACAAATTAATATTATTATAACTTTCTAAGAAAATAAAAATTCTAACCATTAACTTCTCATAAGGAATGTTATTTTTATCTTGTACGACATGTTTGAAATTTCCCTTTGTTATTTCTTTAAAAAATAAAATAAATGTTTAAAAGGATGATATTTAACAAAATAAATTTCTAAAATTGATATTCTAATAAATTTATTTCTTAAATTCTTCTCAAAATGAAAGCATATTTTCAACAATAATGTTCTCGAAATGACCTTTTATATTATTTATATTCATCCAAAATAATAACCCTTTATTTTAACACCAATATATATATGTCATGTTAATACCACCATTATAATTCCTTTGTATTGTTATTATTTATTTGAATAATGATATTACTGAAATGGTTTACCTTGAATCCTTTTAGTCACATTTATACATTCAATTTTATATGATTGTAGAACATTAATTTTATCCAAATTATACATATCTTTTATCAGGGATATATTTATTTTCTAAAATGTATGAAAGTTCTAAACATTATTTTTTACTTTGATATTAATTTGATTATATCGATAAATATTAATTAATTTGTATCCATTGTTTAATCAGGATATTTGATACGACACACTGTTTAGTAATTATATTTATTATTTCACTATTTGAAGAATGCTTCGGATATGAACTATATGGGTTGGGGACTGGATAATGAAATACGTATGGGATGGGGACCTATTAATGAAAGTGCTATGGGTTGTGTACTGTTTAATTTAAGACACCCAATTCTTCCATAATATCATGAGAAGAAATTTGTTGGTGAAAAACCATTTGAGAATATTTTTATACAGAATAAATGGGTTTCTACCCATTGACATGAACCATATTGTGATTGTTCTTGATGTTAATAGTTCATCCTCCTGTTACATGATGTCCAATATCATATATTTTGAAAATTTTTATTGTTATTATCTATGGTATTTTTCTTAAATATCTTTAGATTCATTTCATTATAATTTTATTGGTTAAATGGAATGTTTTCAGTTAGTCACTTTTCCATATTGAATATAACTTATCTAGTAATGTTAATGTCATGAATTTTCATTTTTTACCTTTATAGATGGTTTATCCATTATTTTTATTGGTTATATAGAAGGTCTTTATAGTTATTTACCCTACCATGTTGATTTATTATCACTATTTCATTATTTATTCCAATGTTCTTTACCCTTAATATGAATTTGACCTCAAAATAATTTGATTTTAATTTACCCATGACTCCTTAATTTGTTGTAAGAATTAAATATACAGATACGATAGGTGGAATAATTTTATTATCCTCAAAAATAAAAATAAAATATTTTAATTAGTTTATTTAGATGTAAAACAAGGCCTCATGAATGTATCTGGTTTACCAAGATGAATAAACTATTCATTTCTTTGGGATACAATTTTCATGTATCTTATGCTAATATAATTGAATAATGACATTGAATCTTGGATTTAAGAGGATTTGGGTACTCTGATTGGAGTTAGATAAAGTTTGGTAGCGATCGTGTGAAATAGGTTTTCAACAACATAGATTATAAAACATATCCCTATTGTAGAATTTTAGGATATCTATAGAATATAATCTTAATATTTTATTTAGATTTATAGTATGTTTTTTTCATACAAATAAATCCCTATTTTGATACTACAAGTGGATGTGGTTCTGGCACAAATTTAAATGAGCGACCTCTTCAAAAAGTTGGATCTGGACTAAAATGAGAAGAATATACTACTCGACAACATGATTTACTACGCAGATAGTATGACTCTCCCTGGGGATATACTTCAGATAATTAAAATTATCTTTTAATAACATTATAAAGGATTAGGATTAAAAAATACAATTAATGAACCTAGATAAACATGAGGTGTCATAGAACAAAATATTGTGTCCTGATTTAGACACCCTAAAAATGATTATATGGTATTTACACTATAATAGAGTTTTCTCACACTATGATTTCTAGATTTATCTAATGGCTGGAATCGAAAGGAGTCATGTTATCATTTAACATGAAGTATATTGTGGTGACAATTAGGAAAAAATTTAAGGTTGATAGGAGTGAAATATTTCATGTTTATGAGTATCATGTTTTCTAGAATATGATTAAGAAAATATTCCATAATAAACATACAAACTCATAAAATAATAGAATTATGGATTTTAAAAAGTGTTCATGTGGTGGAGGAGATGGAGGAATGAAGGGTTAATTTACATTATGGTGGTAATGTGGAAGAGGTTACCCAATAATGTTTTTCAATGGAGTAGAAAAATAATTTTTTTTTGTATAAAAAAAGGACATAAAACAAAGAATTTCTAATGAAAAATGAAGGGTCTAATGGATGGAAAAAAATCACCATTACGATCCATTTTTAGTTCATTACCTTAAATAAGGGGAAAGTGGGAATTACCTGAGTCAATGTCATTTTCTAAAAGATAGACTATAGAACAAGGAATGTCATTTGTGGATATAAATTTATTAAATTTTTATGTATTAGGTTTTTATTAAAAACCCTAAGTTAAAATCTATTTAATGATTAAATTTCAAAGATGTCCATCATATTTATTGTGTAAATTATATTCATTTTGTTTTAGAAAAGGACAAACTCTATTCTAGTTGAAAAACATCATATCCAACATGGCCACCTAACATAAAACCAAGACTGAAGGATAACAAGGGTTTAATAACAACCACTAACTTACAAAATACCAAAGATAGTGTGAAAAGTTTTTAGGAAAAAATATGAAATATAAATATTAATGAAAAAATTTTAGTTTTAATTTTGAGGTTTATTGATAAATTTATAAACCATATTACGTTTAGAGGATAGTTATTAACGAATTAAAGACTTTTCACTCGTTTACGGGATTTATGAGATATTAAACGTGTATTTTATTGCTTATAGTATCAAGGATAATTTTTGGATATATATTTATTGAAGTAATTCATAAATAAGAAATTGATCACCGTGAAAAAAAGTATCTAAATTTTTTGTATAAAAATATGTCATCTAGTATATTTCCACATATTTTTATGTAGTAAAATATTTACTCCTCTTTATGAAAATGATTAAAAAATATTTTCCTATGACCTTAATATTTGTTATGACTTTGAGAACCAAATAAATATATTAATCATTCTACTTATTAAGATTAATGACCTCAACCTATCCCTATAAATATTTATGTGTTTCCTTAAATCCCATGTTTTCACATTGCACTAATTTTCTCATATATAAAGACTTAGTTATACTTTATTCCATATAAGCTTTCTACATCCCATTATACCTTTTCTATGGGATGATTTATGAACAATTATCTAGATTTTATATTTTATTATAGGAACGTGAACCAAAACCTTAAAAATATTGAGTTTTAATTTTATGGACATAATTTATTTAAGGTAGAGACAATTTGATTCCTCTAATTTCAAAAATAAAAACATTGTATTCGATATTGTGTATGGAATGAAACACCAAACACACATGGGAATATAATATCCATATAATTTATAATATATTGAATATTTTAATTAAATTAAATCAGTTATATTTCTAAATATACCTAGAATATTGAGATAGGTTTCATTACATGATACAATGTCTTTTTTTGATAGATTGAATTACACACAAGAACTTTTTTTACAGGAAACAAATATATTAAAAAATGTTATTATTTATTATTATGTGATAAAAAAGTCTTTATATTGATGGTTATGATTAGTATTAACTAAATTATGAAAATATATGGTTTAATTTATTTGTTTAAATTTAATTAGAAATGAATATAAGAGGCAATTGAATATAAAAGTAATTTTTTTTAAAAAACCACTTTTATGATTTTTACATCTTTTGTCCCGATAAATTAAATTAATTAAAATCATTAAGTATTATTAATTTAATTTATAAATTATATATCTAAAAATTATTTTTCACGTTCATCTAATATATTTTACAAAAATAAGAAACGAACAAACATAATATTACACATCAAAACATATATTTTTATAAAGGAAATTATAACACATTTTAATAGGGGAAACTATATTAAATCAATTATTGTGATAATTTAAAAAATTAATATAATAAAATAAACATCATTTTATAATTTCAAACATCAAAATTAATTTTTTTTTGAATTATTGGAATTTTTCTGACATGTTTCATTTCTTAATGAATAGTGAAAATACTAACTTTAAATTTAAATATTCATTATTCATATGATTTATTTAGAAGAATATGTACTATTTATAAATTATTTTAAAGTTAAATTAGATGGGTTTAGAAAAAATTAATCCGCTCAATTTATTTCTAATCAATTTTAATTTTAAATTAGTTATTCAAAATGAAAATATTTTGAAAATATTTACATTAAATTCCTATTTTGTTGTTGAGTTTGTGGGGTAAAATTTAAATTATTTTCTTTCATATCTATGATTGTAATATTTTAAAATATATTAAATATATTTATTAATAATAACATATAATATCTAATATTTTAAGCATGGTTTTTTTGAAAAATATTAATGGAAATAATTAAAATAAATAACAGTGATTTAGAGAATCGTTTGCTAAAAAATGACTATACTATAATGTTAATGACCAAAATGACTTATAAACATATCCAAAATCAATTATATAACAATATTTTTACCCTAAAATCCATTTTATCGAATTTTTATTATTAATGGTGCCAAAACAGTTCCAAAAAAATGAGGGTAATTTCCTAGTAATAATTTACAAGAACGCCACTCCTCCTCTACTATAATGATGCACTCAACACTCTCACGTTCTCAAAACTATAAATCAAAATATTATCAACCAAAAATTGGACAGATTATCTTAAAAATCCATACCATCTTGCTAAAATCCTTACCTTAGGTAGATAGTACTCCAAGGAAGCCCCTTGATGCAAACCAAAAGAGGTTATCAGAATAATTAGTAACATTCTTCCTAAATCATTTTTGTTTTATTTTCATTCTACAACACCATAAATTTTTATTATTAAATTCATATATAATAACCACATTATGAAAAATAAACTTATATGTTTTTATGTTATGGTTTATCCCAATACTTACACCAAATTTAATAAAATGGCTAATGAACTTACCATTTATGTGTACGGAAACCTACTGCCTCGCAAAACGATATCGTTCGTTTTTCCATTACCACCTCTCATGGTTGGGAATTATGATGCGAAAAATGTTTATATAAGTTATATAATATTCTTATAATTCATTTATCAATATAATATTTTATTTATTTCCATTTTTTGGGAACACGATAATATCATTTGGGGATATGTGGACTACCGCCTCCTCAAAGCATTGTGATTCATCCAAAATATACATTGAATGAATAAAAGATGGTTTTAATAAATATATGTGACATATATGAAATAAATTTTTAATTTAATTATAATATTCATATATATATATATATACATCATATACTTTTAATTATTTTATATATTCAAAATAAGTGAATGTATTATTCATGCGTACGTACAACCCACCATCTCTATGAATACTACATTTCACTACATATATCACAATTTTATGGAGTATTGTAAATAAATATATACTATTTTTATATAATAATTACTTCATGGGTAACATTCATTAGATAATTGAATTAGTATCCTTTTAATTGGAACAAAAAGTAACAAGTTGAAACATACACAAAAAACTAGTCAATTAACACAGGAAATAATTAAGATAATGATGGGTTATTAAAACGGGTAAGAATATATTTTAAGAAGATAATATATGGTATTTATAATATATGAATGTTTATGGTATTAGTTATTGACATTATGAAAACCATTATATAATAGGATAAAGGAATTTCACTAGAATAGAAACAGAGGGCATGTTATTTTTTTCTCACTTTTTACATCTTTGAGATAAAAGGCACATTCACAACGCAATTTTTTTTTGGTGATCTACCAACCCATTTGAAATATTATAATATTAATTTTTTTAACTTCATTGTATTTTCCATTTGAATGTAAATTACTACTTCTAAGGGTTTGTTAATTAAAATTTACAAATTTGTAAATAATTCTATATCCTGATTCGTTTTCATTGAATTATATTACTTCCTTATTTTCATTAATATTATAAGGTTATGTGTGTAATCACATTTTACTTTATAATTTTTTATTTAATATATTTTTATGAATATTTTAATTTTAAACAAAAAATCTATTCATTTATTGATTCTCAAATTAACGTCGTCGTCCATTCAAAGGTTTATATCACAATCTCATTTTTTTGGGGTTTATTTAAACATAAATTTCCATCAAAGGAAATTATGTTCTAATTTTCTAATAAAACATTTAATTATCAACTCATATATTAATTCATGATTCTTTTTAAGTAATATTACCATTTTAAACCATTAGTTACATAAAATGTGTAAGGATCTTTTTTAAAAAACGAACTTCATTTCTCGCCTCAGTTGGAAAATCAGGTTTCTTCTAAATACCTTGTTTGCTAAAACGGTATGAAAACATATTCCTAACCATTCAAAAATAATTTATTAAATAAAATTTTACCTTTTTTTGTTAATTATCTTTTTTAAATGAATCATATTGTTTAATTTATAAAAATTCATTTTGTCTAACCTTTTACCATAAAAAGAAATGATCTTTTCACCATGTAATACATGTATGGATTTACCTACCATATTTTCCTCAAATAATCCATTTCATTGTTAAATGTTTAATTTATAATGAAAATGTGTAAAAAAATTCAAAGAAACTTATTTTCAAATTGTTATTCAAATTTTAAAGTATATTTTACTCAATAAAGTTTTCAAAATACCCTTTTATGATATTTCTATTCATAGAAGAAAATAAATCATTATTTTTACACCACATGGGATATTTTGTATTGATATTATCATTATTATACCTCTGGATGGTTTATGGATTAATTTACCACATATAATATTGAAATTCTCTACCTTGATTCATTTTATTACCATTTACATATTCAATTTATTATGATCATTAAACATTGAATTTTACTAAATTATCTACATCAGTTATCATGGATATGTTTATTTCCTAAACCTTATATCATTTTTACTTATGGTGTCTAAAATGCTAGGTATTTTTTTTCTTTGTAAGTATTTATAAATCTGTATCAATTATTTCATACTTATGATTGATAAGGAACATTATTCATTAATAAAATTGAATATTTCACTATATGGGGAATACTTTGGACATTCACTATACGAGTTGGGGAGTTGATTAAAAATTACCTATGTGTTGTGGAAAATTTAATGAAATACCTAGGGGTTGGTGAACTATTTAATATAATCCCCTCGATGCATCGGTAGACTCATGCGATAAAATTAGTTGGAGAAAACCCATTCGAGTTTGTTTCCAAGTAGATTAGACAAGTTTAAGCCCACTAACATAAAATATATTTTGAAATTTAGGATGGTAGTGGACCTTGTTCAAGATATATGATGTACAATAATTAAGAATTTCATATATATATATATATAATTAATTTTTTATTTTTATGCATGATATTTTTGTGTGGACATCCCGATTGATTCATTTTATTATTAGTTTATTTATTAAATAGAATGTTTCAGTTTATCACCTTTCTATGTTGATTATTATATATATAGTTATTTAAATGGAATTATTTTTCATTTATTACCTTGAAATAATGTTTATAAATTTAGTTTATTAATTTCATGGAATATATTCTCAGGTATTTTCCTTACCATCTTGATTCATTCTCATTGATTAATTATGGCTTCTTATACACATTACCATTACTAATAATTTAAACTAACTATAATTTGGCTTCCTTTCACTAGGATTCAATGAAGTTTACTAATAAATATATATAAGGATACATTAGATGGAATACTATTATTATCCTCAGAAAAAATTATCTTTATAAGTGAATTTATTTATAAAACAAGACTCATGTATGTATGTGAAGTGCCAGATCAGTGTGAATCACTAAGAGGTAGAGGGGGTGAATTAGAGATCCCTTAATTTTTTTTACTAATTGATTCATTTCAATTAAAACTCTATGGATAGCTAAAGCCTCTATCCACCCTTCTTTTGTCTCTCATCCTTACCTCGAATGATGTTGTAAATGTAAATGCACTGAACAAAAGGATTTACATGGTTCTGTTTAAAGACCTACTCCTAGCTGTGTTGGATATTCACCCCAACATAGATTCTCCAATATAATTCAGTTATTTATTACAATGGTTGAAATAGAGTCCCACTGTATCTCTCTTGAGTCCCACATGAGGTTCTTATACTGCTTCCCATAGTGTTAACAGAGTACCACTAGCCTAGAAAAGAGTCCCACTGAAGAATTATTCTCCTCGCTAAATCTCACAGGGTTATTCTAGATCTCGAGCCACAAAAGTGTATTACTTATTTAAGTTACTCTTTGATTAACTATATATGATCTTCTCATCTTCTCACATAGGCTTGGTGAATCACACTTTCCAATATATCACTTCAAGAATCTTCGACAGCCTTTGGTTAGATCATTTGGCCTTTCTCAATAATTCTGATCACTTCAGTTGATCAGTTATCAGTCTCAACAATGCTCATGCAATTCCTTCTGCTGGTGATAACTTGGCCTCACCTAGATGTGAGCCAATGGTGAACACAAATTCTTAAATAATATAATATAAAATAACAATGATGCTTAATATCATCTCTAAATTTCTTCTTGGATTCTCAAACACTGTAAAATCATAGATAAGATCTTATTTAACTCTATCTGGATTCATTCTCACTACTCACCTACTTCATGAGTGGATTTCATGGGATCCAATACCTTTTGTATTTGGATATCTCAGTTTTTTATTCTTTAGTGAAATAATAAAAGGCACTAAGACTTCTCTTTGTTTTCATGGAAATAATCACATACACTTATGTGATTATTCATTCACTTAGGATCATCTCACATGGAATCATATAAGTTAATTATCCTTCATGCACGAGTTTCATGGAATTTATTCTTCTTGATTACACATGTGCGTTGAAAATTTGATTCTTCTTTTAAGTGTATTCACATGTGCATGTTCATGCTTGTATGCATTCATAATTATATTCTTCTTTCTTGTGTGAAAACCCCTATGGGTGTGGTCTTTTAGGAACACACACTTCCTCTTTCTTCTTTTCCCTATTTTATTCTTTTCTTTAGTTATTATGACATACAAACACACAGAAACACTTTTTCTTTTAATTTGGCTTCAATGTGTGTCATGAATATTTGTTCTTCAAACCAAAATTAGTGTAGTTCACAGTTTTACATTGATATTACACTCTTGGGTATCTAAATTCATTCCAATGCATGCATGTTCATTATGCATGCATTATCCTTCCACCACAAAGTGCCTTGTGTCCCTTCTTCCTCTCCAAGGGATGTGTATGTATACACTGTCCTTTTCTTATTCTCATTCAAAGGGTGTGATATTCACAAGAACTGAATCTTTCAAACACAAAACTGAATATATTTATATATTTCTTGACAGAAGGTTCTTCTTATTCTTCATGAAAATAGGATGGCATGAGTTCTCCATCATTCAGGCTTAAGGTGCGTGATAGTCTCCTTCACAAAACCAGAGAGGTTTGTGGTATTGACTTTGTAATAAAAAAACAAGAGTGCAAGTGCACCGACTATTTAATCTAAGGGATACTCCTAAAAAACTGTGATGGTTCAAAGAACCAATAACATTCTTGTTGGAAATATGCAAAGACGGTGTGAGTTATTTCTTGAACCACATGTGGAGCGCTGATCTCCTATTCATATCAAGTGGTTCGTTCTTCAATGTGAACCACGACATGTTAATTTGGCTCGGAGGGTCCTCCTTTTATAGGCAGATGATGTGTGTTTAAATCCTAATGAGATTCGACGATATTCATTTCTTTAAATACATGTGATCTTTGGTTTGAGTATTTCAAACATGTATATGAGATATGCCACATATCTCAGTTACTTTTTGTTCAACCCAAATTCATCATTTCACCTAACACTCATCATTTTCATTCTTTTTTGTATGCATTAAAATCTTTTCATTATACATCGAATGACACTGCCTCGACAACATCCTTTCCCTCGGCCTTTGTGGATTTCACATTTCATTTTCATGAATGTAAATTTTAATTCATGCATGAGTTCGGTTCGTCCAGATGATCACCATGCACTTAGATTGAGGATCAATAGTTGTCGGGAGCTCGATCTCGGTGGATCGGTAGTGTCCATGGCGAGAAGCAGCATTGGGTGGACCTCCAAGCAATTAGAGGTTGATGATGATTACACAACCATTGAATCATTTTGGATTAATCACAGATAGTGGTTATTATATCATGGGATGGGGGATGTAGCACGTATCTCAGATCAAACGTGGGATCAGATGAACAACGTAGATTGCATCCATGTTTTAAAAATGTAATCCTATATAGAAATGGGCCACAGTTTTCTCATGGTTTAAATATCAATTAGTGGCGGATTTGGCTCAGATTATTCCTCCTCCCTCCACTGTACCACCTCGTACCGTGTTCACCCTACGGGAAAACTCTTGGCGCCCACTATACTCCATAGGTGCGCACCTAGCACCCACGCTAGATAGGTTCATCACCATGCACCACTTGAAGGCTTATACACAGCTCTCACACACCTGCCTCAAGGGAGGTTGTCCTTGAGGGCTTCCCTTGAGTGTGGTTGACCATCGGGTTCTGCAAGTTCTTGAGGTGAGGTCCTCGGCTGACCTCCACAGTTAGACCCTAATTATTATGTAAGTACAAATATATGCTTGGTTAAAAACCAAGTGTCCATTCAAGAATAATGCATGGATGCATGGACACCATCTTTATTCAATCCCCATTCATGGAAAATACACTTAGTAGCATCCACACTAAGCCCCTACTCACTTCTTCTTCATCTTAAAACATCATTCTTATTTTCTTTTTGAGATAAAAAATCTACGATCTTAAATGTTTCTTTATTCAAATCATTGATGATGCATAGATGATGTATTCATTACACATGCATTAAAACACAATGCATGGCCTTCATCAATTCATCCAATTAGTGACTATGGATGGATTTACATTACTCTTTTCCTCCTGAAATTGAGTATTTCATGATCTTCTTCATGTGTTGTAACAATTTATCACCTTGATAAATTTCCTAGAACTTTAGACCAGTTCTCCAATCAACATATTTATATCCTCTTGGAGAATAGATCAATTTTATAATTCAATGATTGGAATCAATAAAAATTCTCGAAGGCTTCTCTAAATTCTTCATAAATACCATTCATTCACATATTGGATTCTAATTAACAAAAAATGAAGCAATTATGCACTTCAATCCATATTGACAACAAATTAAACTCTTATGAACTTCAATCTCCCCATTTTTATTTAATTTCCAATATTACTTAAGCAAACACTGAATGGATCAATATGTGTGCCAAAATTTTCTACCCCTTTTTGGAAACCAAATTCAATGGTTTTAGTGGGGTCTCATAAAAAATGTCCTCATACCTTTGAATAATATCTTTTGGAATGTTTCTGAGAGAGGGATGATGTCACATGGTTCAATTAGCAATGATCCCTTAGTTACTAAACTCTATGCATACTTGGGATAACCGTGATTAGAAAACAAGATATATGTATCCATGTTTTTCAGTGCTATCCATAAACAACCATACATGTGATATCATGCTCATAATGGTTCAGTTTTTGTCCAAGGGATTAGAGATAATCTTATTTTTCAATGAAATGATAAATCCTCAATTTTAGATTCTTGAGATGATATGAATTTCAATGGTTTGTCGTGACATAATCATTGATATCATATCCTTCATATTTGATCCCCGTTATGGGGTGCACTCCCTTTGAATTACCTTGGTGAAGAATATCATCAGATAAGCTTGAAGATATGAATATTGATAATCTTCCAATGTGGATCAATTCATGTATTTATCAAATCATGAATAATGAGCTCAACTAGGAGTTCTCCACTTTTCTCATTCTACATTAATTTTAAGAATGAACTTCATCTTCAATTATTTGTAGTGTATGCACACATGAATAAAAAAAGTATAAGGGAATAAGATGGAAAACCTATGTGCTTCAAAATAGAAGCACTGAGGATGATAATTTTCTCTCAACCCAAGAACTCCTTTCCTTTCCGCTCTAAAGTTCCTAGTACTCTTCATGCCGATTTCTCCTCCCCATTTTCATTTTTATATTTCATTTTCATCATAGATTCTTTAATTCCATTCACCTTCTACTTGTGTGGATTGTTTTTCTTCACTTCTTTCAGTAGTGAAGTAAATTTTGGTTCATGTTGTTCAAATTTCTCCATTTAGCTTGATAAAATAGTTAAATAGTTGTTTTCATGATGTATAGCCTTCTTTAACATTCCACACAACAGTTGTGAGGCACTTGGGTTGTCATGTTTTGAAAACCTCTCATGAAATTTGAATTCTCTTTCATGTGGAATGACTAGTTTTCACATTGCCTTAGCTAGTATTTCATCTTCAAATATTTTCAGTTCCCTATAAATTTTAAAATGGTAAGTTCATATAACAAAACAATCCTTCTTACCATTTTATGATATGGAGCATCCACATGGTTTTATCCTTGTCTTCAATTTACCTTTCTTGGGATACTTATTTTGATTATCTTCAGAAATGTCTTTAGTCAATCCCATTTTCTTTTGAAATGATTCTCCTTTTATTTTTAGCTTACTTCCATTCATTTCCAAGGCTTTTTTGTAGTGATCCATGGTATGACCTTTCTTTACACAGTAGAAACATGTTTTCTTAGTTGAGATGATATTCTTGTAATCCAGCTTGAACTTCTTATTGGGAATAATTTCTTTCACTAGTTTCTTGAAATAATTGTATTACATATTCCCAATAGAATAATTTTCAATTCCTTTTTTCTTTCTTCTACCTTTGTTTGGGTATATGATTCTTATCAACATATGCCCGAGGCATGGTAGGACTAAACCATCACTCATCATAACAGTGACCACTTTTGTTACAATAATCCCTGATGTCTTTGAGATACTAAATTTTTTTTCTTGATAAAAAAATTCTCCTCTATCTGTGTTTCCTGCCATTACTTTGCAGAATTCTTCATTTATTCACATCTATTTTCCCTAAATGCATTCCATCTACAATTTTCATATGATGACATAGTATGGAAGTAATCGTTGCCCTGATTCACAAACATCGAACAACGCAAACATTAACCTATAAATCTCCTCCTTTTTCTTGTAGTGTCAGTCTGGGAAGATTCAGTGCATTGTTGTTTCTGGGATTCTCTTTCTTTCTTTGGAGCATCCTTTTGGAATATTCTCTTCATAATGATTATAGTATCGGCCCTTAATGTTTTGATAGATGTATGTACATTTTTTATCAATCAACATCTTCTTATATTTTGGCTTTTAACCAGTACTTGTAGATGAAGCTACAACAGTAGAAACAAAAATAACTGGGTTATGGGATACCTTCTTCTTAGAGGATGTATCCATTGAATTAGAGGGTTATTTGAAGTTTCATTTGGAATAATATTCCTTAATGAAAACATGAGTGGAATCATGTCTTCATTCATCTCTTTGGGATGTCCTAGCTTGGAGTGATTACGGATTTTTCAATTTCACTTCCAACTCTATCCACTTCTTGTTGACAAATTTATTTTAATACTCCACTGATCTCATCATAATTTCCCAATTCTCTTTCAGAATTATTATTTTTTCTTCATGAACATTTCTTAATTGTTGCAAAGAGATGTCAAGCTCATTTATCTTGTTGGATTTTTCTTCTATTTGAAATGCTTTGACAACCATATAAACCTTGCGCAACTTTTCGAATGCATAGAAATCTTCTACAAATACATTCTTAAAGAATTAATTCTTACTAATACTTCCCTGAAATTCTTCAGTAACATGAGCATGCATTTCATTGCAATGATAAATTATTTCTTCCTTTTCCTTTACTAGTTTTATGAGAATGTTTGATATGCCAACCCCTTTAGCCAATTATTCTTCCAGTGCATTAGCTTCTTCTTCAAGCTATAAATTTTCATCTTGAAGGGCACTAATTCTTGCATCAATGTTTCTTGCCACTTCTCTAGGGACATTCTTCAGATGATCTTTGAGTCAAGTCTAAAGATCACTAAATGATCTATCATCATCACAAATTTAGCATGATTCACCCAAATATTAATATGTATTATCTCATGTTGTACCGTTTTTATTACCTTTAGTAGATGGTGTCTTGTTAGTAGTATTACTCTTCTTCTTAATCGTTCTTTCCTATTTCATTATTCTATTTTTTTGAGTTTTGGTATAAATCTCCCTTTTAGGTTTCTCATTCATTCCCTCAAATATTCACTTCATAAAAAATCCCTTGGATCATTTAGAGGTGACCATCCTCTGATATCAATTATAGTGCCCATATCATTGTGAATCACTGTGAGAGGGAGGGGTTAATCAAGGATACCTTTAAAAATATTTACAAATTGATTTTTTTAATTAAACATCTATGGATGGTTAATGCCTCAATCAAATATTCTTGTGTCTCTCAGCCATACCTCGAATGATGTTGTAAATGTAAAGGCACTGAACATAATGATTTATAAGGTTTGGTTCAAATATGTACTCCTTTCTATGTTGGTTATTTTCTCTAAGGAATATTCTCCAATATAATCCGGTTAGTAATTCAAATGGTTGATACAGAGTATCACTGTATATCTCATGATTCTGTTAGAAGGTTCTTTATACTTCTTCCCATAGTGTTACTAGATTTCCACAAGTCTGCTTAAGAGTCCCACTAAAGACTTCTTCTCCTCCCTGAATCTCACAGAGTTCTTTTAGATCCCGAGTCACATGAGAAAAATTCTTCATTATGTTTTTCTTTGATTAAAATTATATGATCTTATTCTCTTACAACAAATTATTTCTGAATCACACTTGCATGTGTATCTCTTCAATAATCTTCAACAGCATTTGGTAAGGACTGTTAGCCTTTCTCAATAATTTTGATCACTTCAGTTGATCTGTTCATAGTCTCAACGATGGTTCAGAAATTCCTTCTTCTGATGAATACCGGGCCTCACTAAGATATGTCCCAATGGGGCACACAACTTCTTCATGAATATAAAATTCAAGAATGATCTTTCTTAATATTAGAATTTTCCTTCTTCTTGGATTCTCAAACTCTGTAATCATAGATGGAAGATCTTCTTTAACTATGTTTGGATTTAGTCTCAATACTCAATTACATCATGAATTAATTTCATGGGATCCAATACCTCTTTTATATGGATATCTAATTTTCTTCTTCTTTAGTGCAATAAAATATTTTACTAAGACTTCTCCTTGTTTTCTTGGAAATAATCACATAAACTTATGTGATTATTTAATATATGAGGATCAACTCACTTGGCATCATCTGATTTAATTATTACTCATGCTTGAGTTTCATGGAATTGCTTATTCTTGTTTTTAAACCTGCTCTAAAAATTTTATTTTTCTTTTATGTTTCTTCACATGTGCATTTGGATGAATGCATGCTTTCACAATTTATATCTTATTTCTTGTGTGAAAACCCCCATGGGTGTGGTGTTTTAGGATCACACACTAACACTTTCTTATTTTTCCATTTTTCTTTCTTTTTTTAGTTCCTAGAATACACACACACACTTGTTAATTTAATTTTTCTTCAATGTGTGACATGCATATTTGTTCATCAAACCCAAATTAGTGTTGTTCATAGTTTTACTTTGTTATTACACTCTTGGGTGTCTGAATTCATGAATAGGCATGCATGTTCATTATGAATGCATTATGATTACTCTAGAATGTGCCTTGGGTCCCTTCATCCACTCATAGGGAAGAGTATGTATCCACTTTCCTTTTCATATTCTCAAGAAAATGGTGTGATCCTCACAACACCAAAATCTTGAAAACACAAAACAGAATATAATTATATATGTCTTGACAGAAGGGTCTTCTTCTTCTTCATGCAAACATGAGGGCACAAGCTCTCTCACTTTCATGCTTATGGTGCGCAAGAGTCTTTTTCACAGAACCTAAGAGGTTCATGGTTCTGTGTTTGCAAGAGAAAAAAATGGGTGAAAGTGAACTTGTGGTTTTACCTGCGATATAATCCTTAGAAAAACACAGTGATGTTCAAAGAACCTATCACGTTCTTTTGGGAAATTATCACAAGGGGTGAAAGTTCATTCATGAACCACCAGATGTACACAGCTCTCCATCGCGAACCAAGGGGTTCGCTCATCCATGTGAACAGAAGCATGTTACATTGGCTCGTGGTTTCTCCTTTTACAGGAAGATGATTTTTGTTTAAATAATTTTGAGATTCCATGGTATTAATATATTCGATTACCCGTGAAATTCGATTTGAGAATTTCAAACGTGGATATGAGATATGCTGCATATCTATGTTTCTTTTTGTTAAACCCGAATTCCTCATTTAACGTGACAATCCTTATGTGCGTGCTTTTTTGAACGCATGCAAATCTTATCTTCGTACATCGAACGACCGACATCGGCAACTTCGTTTTCTCTCGGCCTATGTGGATTTCTCATTTCATTCAGATGCATGAAAATTTTAATGCATGCATGAGTTCTGTTCATCTAGATGATCACCATGCACTAAGCTTGAGATTCAACAGTGGTCGAGAGCTCGATCTCGATGGATTGGCAGTGGTGATGGAAATCATCGGCGTTGGGTGTCCCTCCATGACATCAGAGGTTGAAGACGATTCCACGCCCGTTGGATTAACTTAGATTAATCACAGAAGGTGGTGATTATATTCTTGGAGGCAGTGTGGTGCGTGAGGCTCAGATGAGATGTGGGATTAGATGAATGGTGCATATCACATCTATGTTATTAAAATGTCGTCCCCCAACAAAATAGTCCACAGTTTTCTCACAGTTTAAATATCATTCTGCGGAAGCTTCGGCTCAGATTAATCATTCTCCCTCCATGGTACCTCCCCGTACTGTGTTCACCCTGTGAGCACGCTCTTAGCGACCACTCTTCTCCTTAGGTGTGCACCTAGCACCCACGCTGCACAGGATTATCACTGCGCAGCACCTGCAGGAAAATACATGGTCCGCGCACACCTACCTCATGCGAGGTTGGCATTGAGGGCTTCTATTGAGTGAGGATGACCCTCAGGTCCCACAGGTTCAAGAGGTGAGGTCCTCAGCTGACTTCCATGGTTTTCCCCTTATTTTTAGGTAAGTATAAATATAATCTTGGTTAAAAACCAAGTGTCCGTTCTAGAATAATTCATAGATGCATGGATACCTTCTTTATTCAAACCCCATGCATGGAAAATACACTTAGTAGCTTCCACACTAAGCCCTTCCTCAGTTCTTCTTCTTCTTCAAACATCATCCTGCTTTTATTTTTGAAATAAAAAATCTATGATCTTCAATGTTCCTTTATTCATATCATTGATGATGCATAGATCATGTCTTCATCAGTCATGGATTGTATAATAATGCATGGTCTTCAATAATTCATCCAATTAGTGACTATGGATGGATTTAATTTACTCATTTCTTCATGAAATTGAGTATTTCATGTTCTTATTCATGTGTTGTAATAATGTATCATCTTCATAAATGTCTTGGAAGTTCAGACCAGTTATCCAATTGTCAAATTTGTATCCTCTAGTATAATTGATCAAGTGTAGCATTCAATTATTTGAATCAACAAAATTTCTCCAAGGCTTCACCAACTTATTCATCAATAACTTTCATTCATATATTCACTTCTCATTAATAGAAATGAAACTTCTATGCACTTCAATACATACTGACAACAAATGAAACTCTTATGTATGTCATGATCTAGTTTACCCAGACTACTAAACTCTTTATTGCATTGGGATTCAATTTACTTTTATCTTATTCTAATATAATGGTACCATGACCCTTGAACCATGATTTCTAGGATATGGTCACTACATCATAATTCTTTGGTATTTTTATTGGAGAGTTAAGTGATAATTTAGACTATATTTCCCATTTTATCTCTTATATTGTTAGGATTCTCATTGGGAAAATCTCAACATTATCAATCATGTCAGCTTTTAGCTTGATTCATCTTGTATCTATCAATTTTATTAAATAATGAAATATTATCAAATAATAATATTAATAAATTCATAAAATAATTTTTAAAAATATAATAAATAAATAATAAATTTTGTACATTACCTTAAGTAAGAATCATTATTTATCAATATTTATTATCCATGTTCATTTTATTATTAAATTATATATCATACATATTTCATATCACATAATCAAATTCCATTCAATTAATTCATAATGGGTAGAAAAGAACATTTAAAACACCTAATGGTATTCCACATGAGTGTTAACATTGTTATATTGTTAGGCCCACTTCTCATGAACTGAGTGATGGTAGAGTTAATGCACAAAAAACAAATTTTAGTTTTTTTCCATAACTACATCTATGGTAGATCATGAATCTACTTATTTTTATCCATACAATGAATTAAATCATAGAATTCATAAAGTCTATATAGTATAAAAATATTATGATGTTTTCCTAAATTTATAATTTTGCTTTATTATTTTCAATAATAATTTCTTATACTAATACAATAAAGTAATATTACGAATAACTGAACCCTTCCCTGATACCAAAAAATATAACACAAACAAGTTCTCCAAATAGGAAACATAATTTCACAAGATTATTCATTACATCTTACAATTAATAACTCACAAGAAGAAAAATGATTATTATTTTCATTTATAATCTACATTATAATTTTTTTACTATTAATTCAATATCTCTAGTAAAATAAAATTTAAACTCCAACCCATAAAAAAGCATACATAATAATATTTTTCATAATATAGGAAATGAAACATAGGAATGGGTGAGATCAGTAGCTTGGTATGGGAAAACATTTCGAAAATGTCATTAATGGGTTAGATATTAATCATATGATAAATAATTTTTATAGATGATATATCTAATACAAATATAATTAGGTAATTTTACATGTCTATAATCTTGATGCATAGATATATTACCACATATGATCAATTACATACCCGGGTGTCATGAAAATAGGGTCGTGATAGAGTAATCAATATCCTTGTAGAATATTGTCCACCTATAATATTGAAATTTAACCAAACGCAATTATGTAAATCATAACACTATGGACTAGGAAACACTTCCTATTTCCCATAGTTGATATGGAATCACTTTGTATTTATCACAATGTATAAGGAATCATAACCACTTTCTAATATTATATTGGGATCAAAACCTATTTCAAGTAGTGGACCGAACATCATTACTCAATTAACACTATATTGAAATGAAATATAAATCCTTATCAAAAGAAATGGAAAGATTTATTGGTACCCCATCATGTAATCAAATCCCAAATCTGTGTTATAGATAAATTTTAATTAAATCATAATTCAACATATATTTGATAACTAATGAAAATAAATGTGTTTAATGATGAAATATAAAATTATATAATAATATTATTTAAATAGAAAGAAAATGTTTGCTTTTTTATATCATATTAAACTTTGAATAATAATTAATATTAAAGGATGAATATATAAATAAAAAATCTTTTCAAATGGTTCCAATATTTTCATAGATAAATAAGTGAAAAAACACTTAATTTTCATAATATCATTTAAAAAAAATAATTATAAAAAAAGATACTAAAATATTAATTTGAAAAAAATGAATACCTTGAGGGGTTGTTTCATTAAAAAATGTTGGAGGTTGCGGGAAATTTTGTTAGTAAAAAAACATCTATGAAGGGGATTCATTTAAAATTATATAATAAGTAAATGTTAATGCAAAATTAATGCACTAAAATTATGAATATAAGATTGTTTGTATGAGGAAATAATATTAATTTTAAAATAATATATGGAATCATATAAAGACAAAATTTCATCCAAAATATTAAATATATTATATGGACATTTATCAAAAAATTATCAACTAAAAAGTATATTGAATGTTTTATCCACTTACAAAATAACATTGTGTGAATTATCAACAAAAGGGGAAGTGACATTGTTGTTTAACTTGTAAACCACTTGAAAAAATTGGAAAATTAAAAAGTTTTATATAGAGAAAGTTAACATATTCTTCTCACATGGTTATTTATTCATTTTAATTTTTAATTCAAAAAAATAAATTTGAATGAAATACCCTTATGATATTTTAATTTTTTAAATTAAAATCCCTTCTATAAAAAATAAGATTAATGTTAAAAAACTATGAATTGAATAATAGTTTTGATATAATCAAATACATGGTAATTATATTGAACACTCAAAATAAAACACATGGATAATATGGCATATATATCAATGAAAGAAAATTGAGAAGATAAAACTCATACCCCAGTAGTAGTAAATAAAATCAATGAGTATAATGAAATGGTTATGATCAGAAATTTAAAACACATGACATAGTAAATATTAACAATATGATAATATTTTGGGTTTTATAAAATCCATATAAAAGAGGGGGGGTATTTTTATAGTTGAAAATATAAGGCTCAATAAACAAGAATGGAGGTGAAAACCATTAACTTTTTCAACTAACATACAGAAAATAACATTAAACTTTATATATAATAAAAAAATAGTTTAATAATTTAGTTAATAAATATTTTAATATATATAATCATTTTAATGTTTTATTGTAATTACCCATTACATATTAATTAGTTATCCCTCATTTATTTTAATCCTTGAATGTTTGTAATTTTGGTAGTTCTATAAATGTTTCAATATGGAGGCATTGATCCCCTTTCAATGAAACAAATTTCTTAATAAAAATATTATAAAATGTAATAAAATAATTTATTTTCAATGATTTATTTATCCCCTTGCTCATTTTAATGAAAATGTGGATATGTTTTGAAATAATGACATATATGATGAGCTTATTTGATGTGAATAAATGATATCATGGGATTAAATTATATTAACCATAAATATTTTAAAATATTTTTGTGGACCATATTAATGATATTTAGTAATCCTAAATATAATATATATTCATCAAATATATTTTAGAACAATTCGTATAATTTTTTTTAAAAAAATATTCTGGATTCTAGTATATGTTTGTTATTGGGTTTAAAATGCGCTTTTTCCAAATACTAATTTAAAGTGAAAAATGGTTTTCCATTTTAATTTATTAATATAATTCAGTTTGAGGAATGTTGTAATCCAAATTCATATATTATATATAATTAATATTTAAATGAGATTCATAAAATTATTATTATTACACATATATGGATTATAAAATCAAATTGTTCATGAAACAAATACACTCCTCGAAAACTCGGTTTTTCATCGGGTTTATGGATTTTGTTTTAAATATAAATGTAATTTTTTTAAAAAATTTATTTTTAAAAGTATATTAATTTTTGAAATCATAATAATAAAATTATATTATTCTTAATTTTTCATATTTTTATGAAAATTTTCATTTTTCAATGAATACTGAAAAATGTTAAATTTCAATTAAAAATTGACAATTTTATTAAATTAGTTATAAAATAAGTTATATCTTAAATATTTTGAATAATAATTTTTTTTAATTCCAAATAAATTATTCTAATTTTTCAAAATTTATTAACATTAATATTAAATTTTAATATTAAACATTTTTAATCTATCAGACATTTTCTCTTTAAAAACCTACATTCTCATTATGTCTATTGGATTAATTTAAAATTAGAATTTTCCACTCATAGATGTTGAATTTTGAAAAATTTATTCAATATTTGGAATAACAAAAATTTATTTTTCATAATATGGTTAACTAAATTTCAAAACAAATATTAAAAAAATAGTTATTATATTTAGTTAATGTAAAATTTGATTTAAAAGAGCGTCTAAATAAGGAGAAAAAGATTAAAATGACCTAATGACTTCCAAAACAATGTTATTAAAAATATATGGACCATATGTCTTATATTTTAGAGAAATTACCATTTTTGAGTCTATTTGAATGAAAAAAATTGCTTATGATTGAATCCTTTCAAAAAAAATTACATGTACACAACTCACATATCTTATAAAAGGCCACTCATATCTTATACACATCACACATTAGGACCCTTTTATTTTTTAATTATATTCCAATATTTCATACAATAATAACACCTCTAATCCTATAAGAATTATTTTTGGATTAAATCCATTTTACAAGGCCCTTTGGTTGAAGCCTATATAGGGTACCTAAAAAATATGTAAATGTTCTTTAAGGGGAGCTTTTATTATAATTCATTCTACACCTATTTTTATTCTATTTAAAACATAATAATATTATACTGTAGTTATATTCAATATACTGTAATTATTTTTTAAAAATTTCATAAACTTTAACTGTCTCCACTTCTATAAAATAGGTTATGAAATCATTGTATGTGTATAGGATGGACTACCACAAAGTGAACTGATGTCATTCATTTTTCCATTGCCAACTCTCTTAGTGGGATATATTGATGTAAATGATGTATATAGTAAATCTTTATAAAATTATTATTTTTTTTAATTAATTATACGATATATGTTATTCACTATTCATTCTCTAGTGGATGTGCTAACGACGCTCGAGTGTATAAAGTACTAGCACCCCATAATGAAAGGTGATTAGTCTTTCACATATGCATAACGTAGAAAGTGATATATATTATGTAAATTAATATCTGAAATATAAATGAAAAATATTAGAATTTTAATTAGGTTTATATCATTCTTTAATTTAATTTTAATATTTCTTTTCACACACAAAAATATGATAACGTCGCTCATGTACGTGCTGACCATCGACTTCAAGAAGTGATGTGACTCACTTTTAATCACCACAAAACACATATGTTGTATATAAGTATATTTAATGAAATATTATCTTATATATGATAATATTATCATTAAGTAAATATAATATACTAATTACCACATTTCCATAACTAACCATGAAAATGGAAACTTTACTCATGCGTACGTACATGTTACCCCCTCTATGATAGTAATATAGCACAGTTTTCATAAGCTTAATTAATAATATTTTTAAAAAGTAGAATTGAATAAAAAATTTATTATTATATCATTATTATTATTATAGAGATTATTGAACTATGTAATATTCCCAAGAACTGGATATTTAATGACAAAAAACGCAAGAGAAAACTAGAAATTAACAACCATAACATTGTAAATAATGAAATACTGTCAACAAATTGGTGATGATATGTTATAGAATTATCATATATGATATTATAAAAATTAATATGGTTTATTTAATCCTTAAAAATTTGATTAAAACTACTATAGAGGTTAAAAAATCCCGTGTGACTAAAATTATGCACGAGTTAATGGATTTTTATCTCACATTTTACTTTAATAACATAAAATATTCCCTACATATTTCTTTTATATAGTTAGTCTATTAAAAATTTATTCATACATGATTCATCTAAAGAGTACTAGTTTAGTTTACATATATATTTTAGGATCTCTTTTTCATACGGTATACAATTCAAAAGCTAGAAAACCGATATGGTATGTTTATCCCAATTTTTCTACTTTGAGACATATGGTTATACTATGTACCTATATTCTTTTATAATAAGTATATACTTTCCATTTGACCTGAAATGTCTGGAAGTTATTTATTCAATTGATATTGTATGTTCAATTTAAATTTATCCTTATATGTGCCCTATGATTCAATGTTAATTTTTTTAATAGTTTTATATTACAATCTCTATTCTTATTGGGATTTATTATGAATAAGTCTCAAATGTTGAAATAATTTGATCATATTATCATGAATTCTCATGATTTGTTTTCTCCAATGGATATTCATGATATTTTCATGTAATCTTACCATTTTCCAACTACTTGGTAGATAAAATATCATAATTTTTTTTTATGAAAAGTCAACTTCATTTAACTCTTCGATAAGAAATTAATATTTTTCAAAAACCATGTTTTCTAAAACATTTTCTAATAAGGTTTTTAATATTTTCAAAATAATTTATTAATGATATTATTAAACATATTTAAAGTTTAACAAAATTTAAAAAAATTAATTTTCATATGCTTTAATTTTTTTTTGTCTTTAATGAAAAATGTGAGTGGAAATTTGGTTTATCGTATATGAAATTAACTGAATTTACCTCCATCATGGCCATTATTTTCATTATTATATCCATTTTAATGTTTAATAGTTATATTCAATGAAAATAATTTCTAAATATTTAATAAATGTAATTTCCAAGGAGAAAATTATGTTTTCATAAAGAAATGTTTTAAATTATTTTAAATCATCATTTATATATTTTCAATGATATTTAATGAAATGAATTTTAAAAATTCTTTCTGTTTTTTTAAAAAATTTCCAATGAAATTTTATTTTTCTTCAGATGTTTTCAAGGTGATATTTTAAAATCCTTCCCCAATTAATATTATATCCTTTGAAGTAAATTATTCCTTATTGGGGCTACGAAACAAGAATATCATTATGATTCTTCCATGGGATGAATTTAGACTGTTTTGAAGAGAGTGTTAATGAACTTATTTCTTTTCAACAAGTATATGAATTTTTAAATTGATTTTAATAGAGCCCATTTCTTTTGAGTGGGTTAATCTTGCTTCAAAGTTATTATTATGGAACCCATTTTTTCCATTGGTTAATCATGTTTCAATTATATTCTAATGGAAGATATTTATTTTCCCGGGGTTAATCATTTCTCAATGGTATTTACATGTAACCCATTTTATATCCAAAGGATAAAAAAGTTATAAATAAAGTAATGATTTTATATCAATTTTTTTGAGTAAATGAATGATATATGTATTTTAATTGTTGTTATTGAAAATTATAAATGATGTTCACACCAAAATAGTTCCATGTAATTCCATTAAAGAATATGTGATGGGGTAGCCTAGATAGCGTTATGTGTGATTTTTTGCTTATATGATGTGGTGACATAGATAGTGTCAAGTGAGCATGTTAAAACTTATATGATGGGATATCCTATATAGAGTTAGGTGAGATTAATACATATTATATAATGGGATAGCCCAGATAGGGCTATAATTAATTTGGTAATGTAATTTATCTTGACAAGAAATAATGAGTGAGTTACATGAGGGTTTCTCTTATGAACTTAATGGGAATCAATTATTTCTCACATGGATTTAACACATGTTATGATGAAAAAATTACCATGATTCCAATGATTTTTTGTGATTTTTACAATGGGTTTATAATATTTCTTATTAATTAGATTTATTTGACATGGAAAAATATTATTTTCTGTGTTGACAGTTAACGCTATTAAATATTTATTCCATGTCTTCTAATATGATGATACCGGTACAGATGGGTATAAATATTCATATGTAATACTAATACAATTTTATTATGTCATAATAACCTTGAGATATTATTTTTCTCACTAATGATTTTTTTAATTCTTATATTTACCCTTAATAATATTATTATCACACCCTTCTTATGGTTAATTTTACCAAAGTTATAAATAATGTAGTTATATTAGATATTTCTATAATGGATTCATTTCTATGATATTTTTGAGCTAATATGGAATATGAAAATCTTGGTATGATGGAAATGATACTCTCTTTAATCCTTGGGTATGGTTTATGTAATGGTTTTATAATTTATATAAAACTATAAAACAAGAATGATCTATGATAATGTATGTGATCCAATTTTTAATTTTTAGATTGTTTGATTTGGATAATGAAAATTGGGTCACGTCTATTTTCATCAAATAGGAAATGTAATGTTTAAGATTTTAGAACTGGTTCATAGATTATTGGATATTGGATGTTATAGTTGGTATTAGAGGTCAATTTAAATAAATTTTGAGATGAGTATATTATCATTAGATGTTATATTAAATGTAATGTATTTTATATTAGGTTTATAATATTCAGTTTGATCATAAGTTCAGAGTATTAGTCCCCCTTATGGCGTTTTATGGAATAAATCATAATGTTATTAATAGAACTTTATAAGAATACTTATTAGATTGAAATATATTTAAATATTTTTGTAAATGTGAAGTATTTCAGAACATTTTGTGAATATCTATTTTATATAATTGAAATACATAAGGTTTTTATGATATTTAATATTGAGGTAATTATTGGAAAAAATGTTTTATCAGGTATATTTCAATGAGATTGGAAAATGATTTTGGTTACTAAGTGATTAATGATATTTAAAAAATATTTTTCTTTTTATTTTTGCATGAATACAAGATAGTATGAAAAAACATTTTATATTCAGAATCCCATTAATGATGAGGGTAACTAAGAATGATTTAGTATGATCATTAGTTATTAATATTCAATTTTTAAGATTAATGTATCATATGAAGGTTTAATAAATTTTTTAATTATCTTACAATGTGCAAACCATTTTGGTTTTGGTAAATGTGTAAGGACCTCAAGAATACATATCTATCCTTTTATTGGTTATATGATCTATTATAAATTGTTTTTAGTAATTTTCAAATCACATGTTTATCTTGTATACTCAAAACTTGGGAAAAAAGATGACAATCATCTAGAAATTGGATAATGACTAAATTATAATTGTCATGTAAGTTTATTTCACTCTGTTTTAAGTCTATATGGTGAAATAATTCCTCTACTCTATGATAAGAATATTGAAAAAAAATGTTATCCTATTATATGTTTATCTGATGAATAATATTGCCTTTTAGATAATCAAATATTTTTGGTTCTAATACCCTTAAATTTCAATTAATCATTCACTTACTTGTGATCTATGACCACAATCACTCTCAATTATAATTTATGATTTTATCCCTAGTCTAAATGTTCATTTATTAAATATGTTATCCTATTTGTAAAAATAGTTTTGTTTTACACTATTTGGACTTTATAATTCTGTTTCTAAGTTACTATGTGGATGTTTTATTATCCCTTAATATGATGTCTTTTTACAATAATGTTTTTTTCAATTCCCATCCCTTGATTACTGAGATAATGTTCAAATTATGAGGTTGATATTTATTAATGGGGGGTGGATGTAACACCATGTGATTTTAATCAATTAATATCATGTTTGATTAGGTAAATTTCACCGAACATTGAGAATAAGTGATAATGTGACAACATATAATTTATGATATATTTTTTTAATATATTTAATATATTTGATATCTTAGATTACATGAAACCATATGGGTTTTCTGATTGACAATGTGTTAAAAATGTAACAAAAATCTTAAATGACCGATTATATATATAACTATTATAACCTTGACATGAAATTGGTGGGTATTAAAAGTATTATCTAATATATATATACATATTTTTAATATTTAATCCATAAAAATTTGTTTATATATACATATACATATTTATTAAATTTCTATTAGTGTATATATTTTTTGTGGGTATCAATTAATTTTTAGTAATGTAATTTTATTCATAAAAATATATTTTCTTCAATAATGAATTTTATTTCCTTTTATAAAAAAAATGTTATAATAAAACATTTTAAATTTTTTAAAAAATATAAAATAGAATACAATTTTTAATCAAAAACTAAATATTTACTTTGGGTAAAATTCCGAGACATTAAAAAATTATTAATTTTTCAGTGAATAGTTAAAATACAAATTTTTTGAATAAAATTTGTTTCCCTTTTGTCACGACCCGTCCTCGGGGCCCGTGCCGTGACTACCCCAAGCCCGCCTTCCATAGGCCAGGGGCTGGCGACTAGCACCAAGGCGTAAATCCTGGTAAAAAGGGAAGGCATTGCCTTTGTAAAGTAAACAAGCACCACAGAGTAAGCAAGCAAAAAGTAAACACTAAGTGAAAACAGAGTATGACTGAAAGTGCGGAAAAGTAAATGGGCCAGTATACAAACCCAAACTGAAAGTAAAGTACAACTCGAAAGGGAAAACAACAACTATGAAGTAAAAGCCGCTACACCGAGCTGTCCACTGGAAATCCCACCTGAAGGGTGGGTACAGATAGCTCCACTGCTCCACGGGTCCCACCGTCCGCCCCGAGTACGTCCCGCCCAGTGGTCCACCTCCAGGTACCGTCCTACTCTGCAAGCCTTAACCACGATCAACGCTGTCCGTTGTCTGCAACCAACACAATGTAGTGCGGGCATAGCCCGTGTAGGGGTGAGTATAAGCTACTCAGTAGGGACCCCGAGACCCCTGAAGGTCTCCCAAAATCCACAAAGGATAAACCACAAAGTTGAGATACAAACTCGAAGTAACAACTGACACTGCTTAGGTATATGCCCATACATATACCTAAGTCATCAATTCCAATATGCTCCAACCTCTGAGCCCATGTACAACTCATTCCACACAGGAAAGTATACGTATTCCACACAATAAAGCAAAACGAAATCCACACAGGATAGCACAACACAATCCACAAATGAAAGCAATAGGATTCAGCTCACACAGGTATACTTCTTCGAAAGACGATAAAGATGATCTCTGATCCATCTAAGTCGTCGGACCCACGAAGGATCGATAGGTAACTAACCCCCGCAAAGACCCACACAGGATCGGGCCCACACAGGACCTGTAGGCCCTGGTTCACACAGGACCCCTGAGCGCAATGACCCACACAGGATCGGACCCACACAGGACCTATAGCACTGATCCACGTAGGATCGTTGAGTGTTGTAGTCGTCGTCGAATCCACCAAGGATCTCTGTACTGTCGTCGTCGCAGTCACAGTAGTAGTAGCAGTAGCAGTAGAAGTCACAGTCGCAGCCAGCACTAGGGTTCCCGCACACAGCAAGCTCATTCGGGAGGGTCCGCTCCACGAGCCGAGAGGTTGATACATCAACTGTCACAAATTCCAGAGTTGATGTATCCAAAAGTTCCGTATCGCCAACAGGAACTCAACGCAACAGACGACGCGTCGATCGGACGCCCGGTCTAAGAGTTATTGGCTTTTTCGTCCCAGGGGCCCAGTTGGTTTTTAAGGCAAATCCAACCCGACCGTACTCCACCTGCGTCCAAACCTCAGGCAGAGTATGCGAAAAGATCTGTCTCAATAAGAGGAACACAACAAAGCTGACGACACGTCAATCGGACGTTCGTAGCTCAAGATATGAGCGTTTTCGCTCCGAGGGCTCGGTTGGTTTCGTGTACGAACCAACCCGGCCGAACTCAAAGTATTCCGAAACTTTGAGTAAGATATAACGAATCGACCGTCTCGATCGAAGGATCGCATCACCGATGACGGTTCGTCAATCGGAGGTATGTAGCTCATGTTATGGGCAAAAGACCGAAGTCGATTCGAAAACGGGGGGTCCGGGTCCAGGCCGACCCGGCCCGATCCCCCCTGGGTCGGCCCAAACCGGGGCGACCCGACCCTGGTCCGACCCGGCCCGGCCGGCGGCGCGGTCCGGCGTGGCCACGGCGCCGCTCGGGTGCCACGCGCGGGGGGAAAAGCCCCCGCTTTCCTTCAGCTGGCGGCGCGGCTTGATGTCGCGCCTTGGAGAAACCGGCCCCCACCTCACGTGGGGGCATTCCTTTGAGTAAAACGGGGGGCGCTGCCACCCCCCCCCCCTTGGTGTAACCGCGGCCACCCCATTATGGGGGGCCGGTTTTGGCCAGCCGGGGGAATTAATTCCCCCGGTTCTTCTCCCTTCCGGCCGGCCCGACCTGGCCGGCCGGTCCTTCCTCAACGGGACCGGCAAGGCCGGTCCCCTTTCCGTCTTCCGACAACGGCGGCCCGGCTGGCCGCCGGTCTTCCCGTTCCGCCGCGGCCCGGAACTGGCCGCAGCCTTTGTCATCCGGCGCGGTGCGACGACACCGCGCCCCTCCGCCGCGGCCCCGCTCCGGCTGCGGCGCCTTCGGTTTCCTTCGACGCGGTGCGACGGCGTCACATTATTGATAATATTCCCGCGGCGCGGCGCGACGGCGCCGCACAACTATAGCCGTGCGATTCCCGCGTGGTGCGACGACACCACGCCATCTAGTTCATCCGCAAGGAAATAATAATATTCAAGAACAAAGGAGGGGGGATTCGGCCTTGTTTGTGCGGTCCGGCCCCCCTCTCGTTAGACGATAACACATAAAAATTTATCCTCAAGTTTTTCATGCTAGAACCAAGAATGAGAATAAATAAATAATCAACAACAAGCCCCTACCTCGGTTTCAAGAACGATCATCGTCAACGACCCGCGGAAGATGCGTCGCGGTGGTCAGCGTCACGGAAGAAGGACGTCGATGTCGTGAAGCGAGGATTCGAAGTTCTTTGACGACGATTTCGTCGTGGTAAATCGTTGTGGAGGAGATGATGCGGAAGAAGACGTCGTCGGTGTCGCGGGTATGGCGTCGCGGAAGACGATTCCCGAGAACGTGGCGTTCTTCGTCGATGTTCGAAGGTTCTTCACGTTCTGCGTCAAAGCTTGAAGAAGAAGAAGAAGAAGGCTCCAAATTCTCTCAAGATTGTCTAGAGAATTCTAACCCAAATAAAATAAGCTAAGGTCTTATTTTATTTACTCAACCAAACCATTTTCAAAATCAAAGGTTTGAAATTAAACAACTCCACCCATTTAATAACCGAACTTGTCAAGTTAATTAAAGAGGGGTTATTGGGAGTTTAAAAAGAGAAGATGAAGAGTTATGATTCGTGTGGGACCCACCACACTTAATCCTCCCAAGGGAGGTTAAGTGGATGTGGGTCCCACCTCTAACTCCCTTTGGGAGAAGTTAACCAACAAGTTAAAATAAAAATTTGTATTCCACAATTTCTATTTAACTTATTCTAAATTCCCAAAAACTAACTCTCAACCCACAATAAACGCAACCTTAGAAAAGGTATCCGAAAGCGAAAATCGGCCCTGCGAGTTCATCAGTGTCCTCAGATTTCAATTCCAAGCACCAGATCAAATGTTAGAAATTCCCGCTCGTTCGTTCACTGGACGTACCCGAGCCAAACTTCGGAAATTTATTCCGGGCACTCCAAGCCTCGGAATCAGGTGCCGTCAGAAACTGCGCTCTTGTAAAATTCCAAAGAAAATTAAGAAAAAATTTCCCTTGAATTTTACAGGTCTTTACACCTTTGATAAATTAATTAATGTTAAATTAATTTTATGTTTTCTAAATTATTCAATTAAATACATTTAGTCTTTATTTATATTTAATCCACTTAAAAAGATGCATGTTTGAAAATAATAATAATAAGCAATATGCTTCAAAATTATAATTAATAAAAAAACACCATATGAGAAATTTTATATGAAATTTATATATTATATATCGTTAATTATTAATTTATATTAAAAAAAAATATTATATGATATATAGTTAATATAAAACACTCTAGTTTTTTTTTGAAAAAATAGTCTCCCCAAAAACCATCTTTTTCATCTTGTCTACGAGGTTTTTTTAATTTATGTTTTTAAAATGTTAGAAAATTTATACATTTAAATTAAAATTATCTTGGATATAAAAGTATCAAAATTATATTATCAAAAGTATGTGGTATTTTTCTAAAATATATTTTATTGATGAATATTGTATTATATTCAAATTTAATTGAAAAATAATATTTAGTTTAAATCTTTTGTAAAGTTAAATTATATTTTAAATCTGTTTTAAAATAAATTAGGTAAATATTATATTAATTAATATATTTTTTTTTCATTTAAGTAATTTTATATTGAAATTTAATATATAAAATTTGTAATATTTATGGACATTTTCGCTTTAAAAACCTATATTATCAGACATTGATGGAAATTATTTTAAATTAAAATTTTTCCATGTCTATGAATTAATTTGTAAAAATGGATTTAATATTTGAAATCATAGTAAATTAATATTTAAAATTAATTAAACATAATTTTTGACCAATATGACGATTGAAAATAGAAAAAATTATTTACTATGATTAAGGAAATAATTGATTTTCCATGGGTTAAACTAGGAAGATACGGGTTAAAATGATCAAAATAATTTTCCATACCCCATTCTGTTGATATATTTAAACCATATATCTTTTTTGGTTATAGAATTTAAAATTTTGTATTAGGTTTCATAATAAAATTTTAAGTATGATTGAATCATTTCAATCATTTACAAGTGTGTCAGTCACCTCACTTATTAAAGGCCAAACCCTCTCCTCCCCAATTCACACATTAAAACCCATTTAGATCACCCATTTAATTAAATTATAAATTAAAAAATTATATTTTATTAACCTATATTACTTATTTTGTGATTAAATTCATCATAGTAATAAATTGGGTGGATACCTAAGGAGGATACTTGGGGAATAAGTGACGTTCTTAAACAAGAATCTTTACTTCATTTATTTATTCATATACATAAATTATTGTTAAACCGTTAAGATATTAAAACCCTATATCTTCAATATACTAGGATGTTTTATAATATTTTTTCATGACCTACAACTTTTTACACTTCCATAAAATGGGTCATAATGTCATCATTCGTTTGTACGATGTAATACCACCTCACGAACCGATCACATTAGATTTTCAATTACAACATCACACGGGGGTATGATGACAGAATTAATGTATATATTTTAAATTTATAACGTAATTATTCCTCTAGATTAATTATATCATATATATAATAATTTTATTTTCATTCCATAGGTGATACAATAAAATATCTTGTGTTTACGATGGACTACCACCTCATGATGTGATATGATTCGTCTTTCAATATCACTTAGCATGGAAGGTGATAAGGATAAATTTAGTTAATATATGTGATTTAAATGAACTTATTATTATATTAGTGACATATATATCACTATAAAAATAAAATATATCATTTTATTTCATACATTTAAATATGATAACATCACTCGTTTAGGTGTTGAATACTGCCTTAACAAAGAGATATGACTCTTTTTTCAACACCACACCACATTGATGATAAATTTAAATATATTTAAAAAAATAATATTTTATATGTGAAATTATTGTAATTATTTAATGATAATATAACCCTTAATTAAATTCTATAATGACCACAGGAAAATTGAAACGTTACTCATATATATGTACGACCTACCCTCTCTATGATTGTAACATATCCCATTTTTTTAACTATAATTAATGGTTGGATTTAAAATGTATAATAGATGTGAAAATTTTATAATTATTTTTAAATATTAATCGATATATGTCCAAAATCTGTAATATGCTCATGAACCATATCAGTAATGATAAAACATATATGAGAACATAAGGCAATTAAAACTAGAAACAATAAAAATAATAAATGATTATTATAGAATGGGAGATTATATTTTTAAAAAGAATAATATATGATAATATAAATATAAATATTGGTTTTGAATAAGTTTATAACATTGTAAAATCATATATATTGGGGAATAAATAATTTTTTAACAAAAAATCATGAGGTAAGATATTTTCATCTCACTTTTTACTTCCATAAGACAAATGCAATATTAACCCACTATTTCATTTATTTGGTGGGTAAAATTCATATAAATATATATTATAATTATTATATATATTTTTTTTGTGTCAATTAATCCATTTTACTATCATTCTTTCATTAGTCTTACAATTTAAATGTTATAAAATCTGTACAGGATTATTTTCTCAATTTTCCTTAATGTGACAAATTGTTATTTTTCTAGACTATCTTATTTTAAAATGTGTATATATATATCCCCATTTAAATGTTATATTATTAATTTATTTAATCCCATTATATTTTATGTTTAATTTACCATTATTTATTAATGGTGATTCTGATTAATGGTTACCATGTGGTATGAGTTTTTTTTATAATAATCTCAATGTTTTTAAGGATAGATTAAAATTAAGTCTAAAATGTTGAAATATTAAGTTCCACATCTCAATATTTCTCATTAATTATCTTTTCCTCTTGTTATTTGGAATATTTTCAAGTTATTTTACATTTTTTAATCTATTTGGTTCTTAATATAACAAAGATTTTTTTTTGGAAAATATAACTTCATTTCTCTCTTGAGTCAAATAAAAAATTCTTCCAAAAACATGTTTTCCAAAAATATGTTTTTGAATACAAATTTAGTGTTTTAAAAATGATTTTGTAATGAAAAACTTCCTATTTTTAAATTTTAATTATAAGTTTTACAATGAATATTCATTTATTTTTCAAAAAAAATTTCATTTGTCTTTTATAAAAATTTATAAAAATATTTTTTTAACGTATAAGGCATAAAAATAATATCCAACAATGACAAGAATTATTTTCTTTGAAGCATTAATTATAATTATTAAATATTATTTTTAATGAAATCTATTTGGAAAGGGTTTTAATATTATGAATTATTTTCTAAATAAAAAAGGATATTTTACTCTATAAATTATTTATATTATTCATGTGGAATTCATTATAAGTCATCAATGTTATTTTTCAAAAAGCAGTTTTTGAAATTGTTTTAATATTTAACAATGGATTTTAAAAGTATTTTTATTTTATTTTTGATGTGTTCCATTTGATATTTTAAAATCATTCCTCATCATGTATGATATCCTTTGATGTAACTTATGCTTTTTGGGAGATGTGATCCAAGGATACCATTTGTTTTCTTTCTCTAGTTGCATTTTTCTTTTTTAATGATATTATTACGAATCCCATTTCTTTTACACTAGAAAATCATGTTCCAAATATATTATTATAAAACCCATTTTTTATTTGGGTTAATCATGTTTTAATTTTTTTATTATTGAACCCATTTTTATTCCATGGATTAATCATGTTTCGAAGAGATTTCTATGGAACTAGTTTTTTTCAATGGTTTAATCACGTATTAATGGGATTGTCATGAAACTAGTTTCATTACCATGATTTAATGATGTTATAAAAAGAATAATGACATTTTAGATGAGTTTTATTACTAAATTCTAGATATATATAATTTAGTGTTGGTTCCTGGAAATTATATATGATTGTTATGCCCAGATAGTATTTGGTGATCTCATTACAGCTTTGGATATGGGGCGGAACAATTATCTCTAGGTGATACCATTACGTCTTATGTAATTGGGGTCTCATATATATAATTAGTTGATACCATCAAAAAAATATTTGATATGGTGGACTAGATAGTGTTGGGTGATCTTATTATAGTGTATATGATGGGGAAACCAAGATAGTGCTTCAATACATTATGTAATGCACCATTCATTGAGAGGAAAGAAGTAAAGAGTTACCCAAGGGTTTCTCCTGCAAATTTAATTAAAATCTTGTTGTTTAGAACCCAGGTTTAAAATGGGTTATAAATAAAAATTAGAAAATATACTATCTTATTATTTTGATGATTTATATGGGGTTATAATGTATCTTAAGATCATTTTTGATATCATATTTCTTATTATTTTTGATTCAAATGAATATTTACACATTTAAAACATTATTCTATGGTTTAATATTTTATGATCCTTATATTGGAAGGTATGGATATTCTTATGTTATACTAGTGAACTTTAATTATGTCATAAAATCCTTATTCCCTTCCTATATTCATTGATGAAATTCATTTCTTAATGAATATGTTTATCCTTAATGGTAATTTTAGCTCTCACAACTTATGTTTTCTTCCCCAGGATTCCAGGATTTATTGAAAATGAAATAGGGTTTTTGAAAATCATGCATGACTTGGATCCTCATTCTCTATCAATGGTCAAGCCATCTCCTAGAGTTTTATGAGCTTCTCTGAGGTTATACTTCTTCCAATCCGATTTTTTGAAGGAGTTTTATGAAGGAAAAAACTCTCTGGTTCTTCTTTAAAGGATTGGGAGACAGTAACAATCATTCCTACCATTAGTGACTTCTCTTGCTCCCATAACTTCTCTATGTCCTTCATCACAGTCATTGAGACCCCCCACTTATGGGAATCTCTCCATAGACATGAATTTCTTTAGATATGATCTATCTGATCTTGAATTATTTCTCATGGTTTTGTGTTTAGGTGATATGATCATTGGACAATGTTTTTCTTTTGTGTTCATGAGAAGTGTTATATAAAGATCTTTTAGGTGGTAATTATCTGCAACCTGGTGGTGAATATTTATTAAAAAATAGTTATCCTTCCCTAGAACTATTTTTATCTAAGTTATACTATATAGAATTTCTGTTTTTAGTTTGATTTTTTGGATGGTGCTCATCGGTTGGAAGTTTTCTAGTGTCCTTACTAGGTGGAAGTGCTAAATGGTCCATCGGGGGGTGCATCTAAGTTTCTAGAAAATGGTTTTTTCTTAAGTCGTTGGATGATGGATGTGATGATGTACCGTGCTTTTCGGATCATGGTAGTAGATAAAGTGGATGGTTTTTGTAGTTTGTAGATGTCGTTGATGGTCTGTACTGAATAGGTGGTGGGTATTGAGCCTCGGTAGTTCTGATCGGTGGCAGATAGTGGTTGTCATTCCACTTTTGATGGCTTCACTAGTTGATTCTAGTTTGTGGGACTATTTGAATTTATTGGGTTGGTGAAATAATTATATGTATCTGAATTTTATGTGTTTAATTTAATTTTTGGTGGAATTTTTGGTAGATACCATCAGGTGGGTAACCTAGAAAAATGGATGGGTGTCCAGAAACCCATAATTATGCTATCTACCTTCATCACGATGGATGTATGGGTACCCTAATTTGATCATTCAATGTGTTTGTTGTCTTGATTTTCATTTCATCTGGTTTAATATGAAGTGGGTTCGTCACTATTAAATTATAGTGGGGGATCTAAATAGATATAGGTTTATTGGAACCTATCATCTAGCCCTTCCTAAACAGGTCTATGTGTTTACAATGGGTGTTCTTCCAGGTTGTGTTGGACCATTGTAGTGAAACTTCTTCATCGGGGGGGGGGGGGTAGAGATTCCATGTTTTTTACTAATATTATAGTGACCAAAGCTTAACATTCATGGATATTAAATTATTTTAGTTTAATATTCAGTATAATTTGAAAATACATGCCCGAGGACTGTAATAGTGTATTGTCTTTGGAAACATGGAAGCAAAATCTTCTATCATGGGGAAAGATCCTCAATATCTCCCATAAAAATATACAACTTTAGTAATTATACCTAAAAACTAACTTCATACCCTAGAGAAAGAAAACATATTAAAGGGGTTAGGTTAGTTACTCGGTAACGGTAAATAAAGGAAATGTGTATGAATAACATGAGGAAAAGGGTATGGAACTTCAGCTTAAAATTTAAAGATCATACCCTATATATTAAAGATAATAATAAAGACTGGATTTTCATTAGACACAAATCATTATGAAATAAAGAAAATAAATGATGAAGGTATAATATAGGAATAAAACATCTAATTGTAGAAAATACTTATACAACCCCTATGTCAAGTTAGCCTATGAAGGATTTTGTAATGTGTTATACTTGTTTTAATCACATCATGTACCAACATTGGGGTTGGTATTCCCTCCCATGTACCCTCTTATTTTGGGTTCTCAATTTCCTCCCATGTACCCTCTTGTTTTCAGTTTAGGATGTCCTCTTGTGTACCCTTTTATTTTTGGCATGTGATATCATCCCATTTACCCTCTAGTTTTTGGCCAAGCATATCCTCCCATTTAGCCTCTTGTTTTTCCAAAGGATTTCATCCCATTAACCCACTTTTTCGATCATGGGATTTCTTCCCATTCACCCTCTTATATTGGTCTTGGGATTTCCTCCTATTTTCTCTCTTGTTTCAAGTATGGGATTCCCTCATGTATATCCTATGATATCATAATACATTTTGCAATACCAAATTAATTACAGGGAGACATAGGTCACTCCTATATCATAATTAAACAATTCATACATGTTCCAAAAGATAATAAAACATTCATCAAATCATAAACCATAAAAAAGACTTATGTTTTTCATACATAATGCCAGAAACCATGACTTGAAATGGTTATCATGAAAATTTCATCACATCATTACATAAGGATAAGATGTCAGTTTCATAGCCATTTATTCAACACACAACCCATAAAAAGAATAGGGTTTTATAAAAATATAAACCATGAAATTGAAACATGATTCCTAAAGACAATGACCATAAGCATAACCCATTCATGGAAATAATATGATTCAAACAAGTAGATAATTTTCTAAAAGGGAGTGAGTAACATCAACTAATGTAATCATGGAAGGAAAATAATTTTGAAACATCATTCGAAAATATTTCTTAGGAAAAAATAATTTCTTCTATGAAAAATTATTTATATATATAAAACCATATAAAAATAATTTTCATTAGAAATTACTTCAAAACATATAAAGAATATTTGAATTTATTTTGAATACATTTTCATTAAAATCTTATAAAATATGCTTCAAAAAAATTTACAAATAATATTTATGGAAAACTCTATCAAAATATATAACTAAATCCTAAAAATTATTATAATTTTTTTCCTGAAGGCATATGATATAATTATGAATATGTTAACAAAAAATTTCCTTTATAACATGTTATACTTGTAAATAAGGCTTGATAATATTTTGAAAACTATTTTCCATGAAAAATTATAAAAAAAGCTTGAAAATGTTTTAAAATGAATATTCCTTGAATTTCAATTTTAAAAACATTTTTTTTAATTATTTCATATTTAATAATTAAATGGATTCATCTAAAAAATGGTGATAGGTAAATATTTACATGTCGTATAAGAAAAAAGAACATTCCTTTTATATAGTAAAAAGGTTAGAGAAATGACTTGTTCTAAAATCATCAATATGATTCCATTGATGAGATTGGTAAAGGATAAAAATGACAAACATTTATTTCAAAATGTATATGATATTGGTATAATTTTCTTGGAAACCCTTTTTAGAAAAAATGTTTTTGAAAGAACCTAGATTTTCGATAGAAGATAGGGTAAAGTGAGGATTTCTTAAAACCACATTCTTAATTATGAAATGTTCCAAAGGGTATAAAATGGTACCAATACATGAATGTATCATGAAATAACATAGGATAATATATTTTATGAATGTTCTTGAGATATGTATCATAATATTCTATCAATGGGATCATAATCATAAACAATCTTGAAAACTAATGTGATTGTACCATTACACTATTACCACTTGGTAATATTGAACCATTATTCCATTGTAAGAAAGTGAAATTACATAAATATTAAAATATAATTAAAGGAATTAGATTATTTATATGATAGTATATAAATGTAAAAATGAATTTAGGAATAAAAAAATCATGAGTCCCAAAGACTTTTTTTGACAAACCTATTTCACTGATTTGGTTAATTTTAAAATTTAAACCCCAGGAAAAAAATTTCAAATAATTTTTATTTAAATACAAATAAATATAAGTATAATAAAAATTTAATACATCAAATGGGTAGTTTACACACCACACAAAAGGATTTGGTGGTGAATAAAGCATGTATCATATAAAAATAAAAAGTGGGATGAAATCCCCTTTCCATGTGTCTTGACTCTCTTTATACCCATACATTCTTTTGGTAATTTAAATATAAGTTTATTATATATATTCTGCAGCATAATATTCTTATACATAGTACCATATATGTTTGGATCATGACCTTATATTACCCTCTAGGTAGCAATCCTATGTTATGGTTTTACTTTGGATAATATTCAATTAGTTTTTTCCATGTTTTCTAATATGTTAAATAATTGGTCCTTATACTTATATAGTTGTAACATAATTTCAACAATGATATAAATGTCATTTATATCCATTATATTTATATTATAATAATTTATATGATAATCAAATAAGAAATGGAGTCCACCATTCCTGGAAACAGTAACCCGTACGTATGCATGAACGTTGTGTCCGTTTTAATATTCCTATTGAAAGAATTTTTTTTTACATAAATGAATATATGTATATATTTTCATGATAGTAATATTATAATTATATATATATATATATATATATATATATCATCTATGTTCACTAACCACATTATTAATAAATTCCATGTAGTGTGTGAACAATTCACATTGCTTTTAGGGGCGATAGTCCACATTTCCTCAAACGAAATTATCATAATTATGCCAAATGGAAAGTAAAAAAATGTGTGTTGTAAAAGGAATAAATAAGAATAAATAAAATATAAATATAATATATGTCATGTATAAACATATTATCCATCATAATTTCCACCAAGACAGGTCATAAAGGATAAATAAACAATCATTGTTTAGTAAGGAAGTAGTTATCCATACACGTAATTTGTATTTCAGATATCTATTAGATGGAGGTGTGTGTAAGTATAGTAATAATACATATAGTAAAAAATCCTAGTATTTTTAGGATAATTTTTTTCCAAAAAATAATGGATGAAAGAGTGGAGGTTGTGGAGAAGGAAAATAAGAGAAAAGAGCGTGAGAGAAGTTACCTCTTAAATATGTAAATCTTCTTGGTTTGTGCCAAAAACCATCCTTGAGTTGACGTATTCCCAATTTAAGGATTATATGAGTATGGGAGGGAATTTTAGATAATAATTGATCAAATTTTGGGTGATCCAAGGGGATTTAGTGGTGTGAGGGATTGGGTAGAAGTGGTGGACTTTTATAGGGAACAGAAAGGACACACTATGCATTTTTGAAAATTAGTTAGGTGTACCCACGTTTTTTACTAAAACATTAAATGAAAAAAATCTAATAATGGAAGGTTCATGGAAGAATAAAGGATAGAAAATGGGTGTTGTAAAAGTTTATTGGTCATTTTGGTCTTATATTTATGGTCTATTACATCATTATCCGAATGTTTTTTCTAAATTGATGTAATGAATTTTAATCACATTAAATATTTTTTTTTTCAAAAACATATTTGACCAAATTAGAGGATATAAATTTTGGTGATTAAAATATGGAAATTGTCAAGACCCATCCTTGAGACCCATGTCGTGACTACCCTAAGACTACCTTCCATAGGCCATGGGCTGGCGTCTAGCACCCAAGGCGTAAATCCCTAAGTTGGGAAGGCATTGCCTTTATAAAAAGTAAATACACACAATCAGAGTACACAAATAGAAGAAAAACACTACGAAATACGCTATACAGAAGAAGTAATGGAATGTTAAAGGGGCTGAAAATACAATCCCAATAGTAAAGTACAGGTACAACTGAAAGAAAGTACAACTAAAAGTCAGTAAAGTAGCTACTGGGTCGTCCCCCGGGGTTCCTAACTAATGGGTAGGTATAGATGGCCTCCTCAGCACCCCACATCCATCCATTCTCTCCACGCACCGTTACTCCGAGTGGTCCACCTCTGAGAACTGTCCAGTCCTACTACTCTCTACCTCAGTCAGTGATGTCCGTCGTCTGCAACCAACACAATGAGGTGCGGGCATAGCTCGTGCAGGGGTGAGTATAACGATACTCAAGGACCCCAAGACCCGCAAGGTCTCACAATATCCAACAAGGATAAACACAAATTAAATAAACAACAGATAACCCTTAATTAAGTATATACCCACATATATACCTATGTTATCTATTAACCCATCTCAATCATGAGGTAAACACAAAAGTCATTGTCTCAGCTCAAACCATGATTTTATTCTTGGGGTAGTAGCAAGTGACATCCACATTCAAACTTTTGGAATCTTTGATAATGGTGTACTCCACCTCTATAGAGTACAGTGGGTCTTCCGTGTCACATAGAGGCACTTCCCACCTACCTGGACTGTTGTGGTACTCCTCCTATCGAGTACCGTGGATCTGCTGCATCACATTGAGGCGCTCCCCACTGTGGGTCTGTCACGTCACACAGTGGCGCTCCCCCTCGTAGCATGCTGAGTTACTTATCCTGTTGAGTATCGTTGGTCTACTGTGTCACACCGAGGTGCTCCCCACTTTGGGTCTGTTGTATCAAACAGAGGCGCTTCCCACTGGGCTAGTCTAAACACTCTGAGTCGAAAGGTCAGTAGTCATCAGGTCTCAACCAGCTGCTAAGTCTCTGTACTTCGCTCGCTCATCTCCGGGAGGATCCGCTCCATGATCTACTGATCGATACTCCAAATGTCACAAAATCCCACACAATAGTGTCTCAATGGTCTGCCTCATTATAGGGGTCTCAACTCAATAGACGGCGTGTCAATTGGATGCCCGGTCTGTGAGTTATTGACATTTCTGTTCTAGGGGCCCAGTTGGATTTTAGGTTCATACAAACCAAACCGTACCCCACCTATGTCCAAACCGCATGTGGGGTATTAAAAAAAAAACAGTTTCGCTCCAAGATTTCCATCAACACAGGCGGTTCATCAATCAGACACCCGTAGCACAACATATGGGCGCAAAATATGGAAACAAGCCAAAGCGGGTCCGAGTTCGGATTGGGGTCCGACCCGATCAGCGGGTCCTACATGGTCCGAGGTGGCGGCTCGGCCCGAGGGGGTGGCCCGACATGAGGGGGAGGCTTGGCCCGATGGCAGCCCGACCTGATGGGGGACCGACCTACACTGGGCGGCCTGACCTGTGCTGGGTCGAGCTCGGCGGCCAAGCGGCCCAGCGGTCTGGCGGCCCATGGGGGTCCACCTCAGCCGCGACCAGGGGGAAGTTGCACACCCCCTAGCTCCCGAACGGATTATCCGTTCGGGTGGGGACCCAAACCAGCGCTAGGTGGAACCTAACTAGATCTTGCAGGACCCTCTGGGTCCCGCTCCTCCCGGCTGGCCGAGCGGCGAGCCGCTCCAGCTCCTCCGCCGCGGCCAGCCAGGGCCGTGGTTCCCTAATGCTCCATGCAGCGTGACGGTGCCATGCCTCCTTCTTTGCGGCCCGGCCTGGCCGCGGCCTCCTGCTCCTCCGCATAGCGCGACTGCGTCACACTCGATGTCCGACCGCCGCAGCCCTTCCACCCGCGCGGCGTGACTGCGTCGCACCCCTTCGGCGACCCGGCGGCCTTTGCGCCACCGATTTTCATCGCGGCCAGCCCGACGCTGGACGTGTTGCTCCTCAGCAGTCCATTTTTTTGGCGGCGCCGTTGCGCCACTACCGTCTTCATCAAGCGAGATAGAACAAAGGGGGAGGATCGGGCTGTATTTGTGCGGTTTGAACCCTCCCCGTTATGGTGATATCAATCAGATGTTCACAATCCATAAATTGAACGACGATGAACAGAGGGTAAAACTCATACATAGAATAACCCCTACCTCGCTTGTCGATCATTAACGACAGAAGAAGTGTAATGGCGGACGTCGATTCATTGACGTCGGGAGGATTACGAGGTAGGAGACCGTGGAAGAAGCATCGTCAGCGTTCGTCACGGTCAGCCCTATCTAGTTTGGCTCGGTCGAAGATCGAAGAAAGATTTTGTCATTATTTTATGGACGATGAAGAAGTGTTCTTCATTGAGAGATATTTCTCAAAGGGTTCTCCAAGTTCATCCAACCCCTCCCTCAAGCTCCACCAAAAGTATTTCCAACCAAAAATAATGGGTTAAGCTAACCCATTATTTAATTGTTGGCCAAAATAATTCAAAAGATTTAAAATTAATTAAGTGAATAAATTCAATTAATTAATAGCGAGGTTTGGTACATTTAATTGGTGGGGGAAGGTGTAGAGTTTCATCCCACATAAATGGGGAGTTAAAGGGTGTTTAAAGCCCATGTGGGCCCCACCAAGAATATCCTCCACAGGGAGGTTATGTGTGGGTGGGCCCCACCACCATAACCTCTTATGGGAGGTTATGGTGTGGTGGCCCCCACCACTGACCTCCTCTTGGTGGTTTTAACCTCCACAAAATAAAAATAAGTTATCACCTTAATTTTTTTTAATTTATTTAAATACCCCCAAAACTAACTTCCATTCCCGACAAACTCTCGTCAAGGTGAAAGTCTTCGTAAGTGAATACCAACGCTGCAAGTTCAATGGTGCCCTCAGATTTCAATTCTTAGCACCGATTCTAAAGATATAAAATCCCTCTCGTACAATTACTAAACATACCCGAACAAAATAGTAGAAATTGATTCCGGGCACCCCGGGCCTTAGAATCAAGTGCCATAAAATTTCGCGGACTCATAAAAATCCCATGTATTTAAGAAAAAATTTTCTATGAAAATTCCAAGTCTTTAAATTCTACCCACCTCAAGGATTTATGTCCCCATAAGCTAAACTTGAACTAAGGGAACAAATGGGGGTATTATTCACTCATTTGAGCCTCCCGCTGCTATGTGCTCTCCTGGAGGTTCCTGTGATGCCACCAAACATGCACTAGAGGTATCAACCATCCACGTAGGACCTGATCTTGTCGATCCTCAATCTCCACTGGGTCCTATGTGAATGTTTCCCCTTCATCGATGTACATATCCCCATGGTCGATGTTGTGGGATGGGTTGTGTACGTATCTCCTCAGCTGAGATACGTGGAAGACATCATGCACCCGGTGCAACTGAGGTGGAAGAGCTAAGCGGTAAGCCACCTCGCCTACTCTGTAAAGGACCTGGAAGGGTCCGATGAATCGAGGATATAAATTACCGCCTCGGACAAATCTCTGTAGACCTCGTTGAGGTGAGACCCGTAAAAAGATGTGGTTGCAATCCTCAAACTCCAAAGGTCTCCGTCTCCTATCAGCATACGACTTCTGCCTGCTATTTGTAGTCTTCATCCACTCCTGGATGATCTGCATCTTCTCCGTGGTAGCCCGCACTATCTCTAGTCCCACTAGTTCTATCTCCCCTGGGTCTTTCCATCACAGTGGCGTTCTTCAAGGTCGACCATACAAGGCCTCAAAAGGTTCCATACCGTTGGTGGAGTGATAGATGTTGTTGTAGGCAAACTCTACTAATGGTATGTGATCCTCCTAACTGTGAGAAAAGTCGAGGACACAAGCACAGAGCATTTCCTCGATGGTCTGAATGGTCCACTCAGTCTGACCATCGGTCTGAGGATGGAAGGCAGTGCTCAGACATAGCTATGTCTCGAAAGCTTCTTGCAACCCCTTCCATATTTGGGAAGTAAACCGTGTGTCACAGTTGGAAAAAATATAAGTAGGTACTCCATGTAAATGCACTATCTCTTGCACATAGAGGCATCCCAAGCTCTCTACTGAACCCTGATATCTGATTGGTAGGATGTGTGATGACTTGGTGATCTGGTCAATGATCACCCATATCAAATCATGACTCCTGGATGTACTTGGAAGACCCGTCACGAAGTCCATGGATATCCCATCCCACTTCCACTCTGGGAACTCTAAGGGCCGAACCTAGCCTACTGGTACCTGGTGCTCCGCCTTCACTTGCTGAAAAGTGAGGCATCGAGAGAAAAACTCTGCTACCACCTTCTCCATACCTGGCCACCATTGCTGTTGTTGAAGGTCCTAGTACAACTTCTACACTCCTAGATGTACCGCTAAAGGGGAAGTGTGGAACTTTCTCAACACTTCCTTATGAAGTGAAAATGGTACCATGGTACATCCTCTGAAGAGGATGAAGTACTCCACACCTTCAGAAACTCTATAATGTGCATGCCCTATAGATATCTGAGCACGTCATGTCTCACATGAAACGACACCTTGCTACACCTCCATGACTTGCTGAAGAAGTGGAGGAATGACTGTAAGAGACTATAGATAGGCTGCTCCATCCCTATCTAAAAAGGGTATCTGTAAGGCAGCTAGCTACTCTGTCACCAATCCTAGAAGATGTATACTAGATCTCTTGCTGAGAGCATCCGCAAAAATGTTTTCCTTCTAATGATTATAGACTATCTCAAAGTCATAGTCCTGGAATAACTCAAGACATCGCCGCTGTCTCAGGTTCAAGTCTTTATGAGAGAAGATATACGTGAGACTCTTGTGATCAGAGTACATGGTAAAACGTTGTCCCATCAGATAGTGCTTCCACATCTTCAAGGCGAAGACCACTGCTGCTAACTCCAGGTCATGGGTAGCATAGTTATTCTCATGTTGTCTCAGCTGTCGAGAACATATGCGATCACAACTCTCTCCTACATCAGGACACACCTGAGTCCAGTCCCTGATGTGTTATAGTATACTACATACCCTATTCCTTACTCTGGAAGCCTTAATTTGGGGGCACTAGTCAGCCTCTGCCTCAGCTCCTAAAAGCTCTGATGGCATCTATCCAACCACACAAAGGGTTTCCCCATCTTTATCAAGGCTAATAGTGGTGCTGCAACTCTGTAGATGTCTGGAATGAATCTATGGTAGTATCCAGCCATGCCCAAGAAACACCGTACCTTCGTAACACTTCAGGGTGGCTCCCAAGAATGTACCACCTAAATCTTCTCTAGATCTACTACAACTCTAGCCTCCAAGAAGACATGTCCCAAGAAGTGAAACTCTCGAATCCAAAACTAGCACTTAGAGAGCTTACCATAAAGCTGGTGCTCTTGGAGTGTGTCCAGTACTACCTACAAATGGTAGGCATGCTCCTCTTTAGTAGTCAAGTATATAAAAATGTCGTCGATGAAGACCATGACAAAACAATTGAGGTAAGGTTGGAATATCCTGTTCATGAGACACATGAACACTCCTAGAACATTAGTTATGCTGAAGGGAATAACCATGAACTCGTAGTGTCTATATCGACATCTTAAGGCCGTCTTCTGTACATACTCATATCGAACTCTGAGATGGTGATAGCCTGATCTGAGGTCTATCTTTGAGAACCATCGTGCTCCTTTGAGCTGATCAAAGTGGTCATCAATCCATGGGAGTGGGTAATTTTTCTTCATAGTCACCTGATTTAGGAGATGGTATTCAACACAAAGCCTCAAGCTCCCATCCACCTTCATGGAAAATAGAATCAGGGCTGCCCAAGGAGAAACACTGGGCCAGATTAATCCCTTCTCCTGCAAGTACACTAGCTGTACCCACAGCTCATGAAGCTCATTGTGATTCATATGATATGCTGGAGTAGATATTGGTGCCTTCCCAGGGGTACTGGTTAATGTAGAAGTCCATCTATCAACGAGGAAGTAGTCCTGGAACATTGTCATGGAAAACATCAGCATACTAGTCCACCACTATAGGATAAGTAGGAATCTCCACATCTACTGCTCTGAGGGTAATAAAAGCCAAATGGTGAGTGATCGGCTGCACCCTCCTCCGAGTAAGTTTGTCCTGTGCTAAAAAGGTTCCCTTCTCACCAGTGAAGGTGAACTTGGTCCCATCCATGCGGACACACCACACTTTTCACCTAATACTGTCAATCTGAGCAGGGACTTTAGATAACCAGTCCATACCCAAGATGACCTCGTAAGGCCTCGACACTGCTATGAGGAGATAGTGGCAGAAGCTCTCACCTCCTATAGTAATATCACACATCCATCACTAGTGTGTAATCGTTGAGTTTTCTCCCATGGGGGTATCTAGCTGTAAGGATCGAGCCAACGACTTCGTCTGAATCTCCGAGCTCCGAACAAGGGCAGTGGATATGAAAGAATAACTGGAACCTGTGTCTATAAGAACTGCTGCTAAGGTGGAGTTGACACATATCGTACCTTGAATCATCTCCAGAGTGCCATGGTCATAGGCCTCAGTTTCCTAAAGCTGAGCTCTCCCATGTCCACTTGCTCCCTACGGTCGGGGTGGTCCTCCTGGTGGTGGTGGTGGTAACACCTCGTAATGTCTTCCACCGCTAGTTGCTCGACCAGCTCCTCTTCAACGTCCATGTGCGGCCTGCGGACCGCCAAAATCGAACCTCTGCCACTTCCTGGGAGGTCCCTCAACTGTCTTCTAATCATCTGAACAGCGGGTCGGGCATTCACGAGCCATGTGACCCTGCCCATCGCATGAGTAGCACTGCCTGCTCCTGGAATAAATGTCACTTCCCTTGGTTACCCAAACAATTGAACCTTATCCATGTGGTCATCCACCCATGGGTTTGGTCCTCTTGGACCTCTAAGTCATCAGTATACTTTCAGCTGTAGAAGACTCCTCTATAAGTCTACTAGTGGTGGGTCATGCTGCTGGTGGCTGATCAGCAATGAAACACTACACAAGGAGGGCTCTCTCTAACACCCATGCCTGCGTCGGGATGCCGAGGGAGATCATCGATGCCATGATCTCTCGCCTGATCCCCTGCTCGAAGGTTTGGGCCCTGAAAAATGGGTCCCACACCATATCTGTGGAGTAGCACGAGTGGTTGGCAAACATCGCTGAGTACTGCACATTTGTAATTCTACCCTGTTGTAGATGCAGTAGCTCCTGTATCCATACCGCTCGTAGGGTCACTAGAAAAAAATCCGCCCAGAACGGGGTCTTAAAGTCTGTCCAGAGTAGTGTCAAATCGTCATGGACCTGAAGGATGAGGCTCCACCATCTGCCTGCTGCTGCCTGAAGGAGACTCGCAACAAGGATCACCATGGGGTCTGCTGGGGTCCCTACCATCTTAAAGACTCTCACCACAACTTCTAGAAAATACTCAGCCACATGTGGGTCCATCTCTCCTAAGAACCTGGGTGGTCCCTAGCGCTGGAAGTCATGCAACACGATGAAGCGGCGTTCATTGTCTGCTGCTGGGGCTGGTGGCATCAGTGGCCAAACGAGATGTGGTACCGCTGGTGCCTGTGCTGGAAAATGGACCCGCACTGAGGCCTCATCGCTTGGTGGGATGTCAGAGCGTACAACTCTCGGGGATCTGCAGGGAGGTATCCTGAAAGAAACATATGTGACATGGTCAAAATATTATACTTGGTGAGCTGACCTGGTTGAGCTGACTTAGGAAAACTTTTGAAAAAACACACACAATCAGTGTTTTCATGTACGAAGTCAGAAATCATTAGTCAAGGTCCTCGTGTATGGATATGTGGGCCGCCCGCACCAACACTGGACTCCCTGAACTGAAAACCACACTTAGTACCCTTAACACTATTTCTTCGTAGAAAATAAATATCAGAGTTCTAAGTTCTGCAGTATAACCGATTCCTCTAATACCAATTTGTCAGGACCCGTGCCGTGACTACCCCAAGCCCGCCTTCCATAGGCCAGGGGCTGGAGTCTAGTACCAAAGGCGTAAATCCATATGCTGGGAAGGCATTGCATTTATAAGAAGTTAACACACACAATCATAGTACACAACTAGAAGGAAAGCACTAAGAAATAGTGTATACAAAAGAAGTGATGGAAAGTAAAAGGGGCTGGAAATACAAGCCCAACAGTAAAATACAGGTACAAATGAAAGCAAGTACAAATGAAACCAAGTAAAGAAGCTACTGTGTCGTCCTCTGGGGTTCCTACCTAAAGGGTAGGTGCAGATGGCCTCCTCAGCACTCCACATTCGTCTGTCCACTCCGTGCACTGTCACTCTGAGTGGTCCACCTCAGGGTACCATCCAGTCCTGCTACACTCTACCTCGTTCAGTGCTCTCCATCGTCTGGAACCAACACAACGAGGTGCGAGCATAGCCTGTGCAGGGGTGAATATAACTATACTCAGTAAGGAACCCGAGACCCTCAAGGTCTCACAATATCCATCAAGGATAACCAAAAAGTAAAGAAACAATAGATAACCCTTACTTAAGTATATGCCCATACATATTCCTAAGTTATCTATTAACCCATCTCAATCATGAGGTAAAAACAAAAGTAACTATCTCAACTCAAACTAGTATTTCATTCTTTGGGTAGTATCAAGTAACATCCATAGTCAAACTATTGGATTCTCAGCTGATGGTGTACTCCTCCTCTATAATGTACTGTGGGCTTTCCGCGTCACACCGAGTCGCTTCCCACCTACCTGGAATGCTATGGTACTCCTCCTATCGAGTACCGTGAGTCTGCTGCATCACACAGAGGCATTCCCCACTGTGGTTCTACAGCGTCACATAGAGTCTCTCCCCTCTATGGGTCTACCTCATCACACAGAGGTGCTTTCCACTAGGCTAGACGAAACACTCTTATTCGAAAGGTCGGCAGTCTTTAGGTCTCAACCAGCTACTAAGTCTCCATACCCCGCTCGCTCGTCTCTAGGAGGATCCACTCCATGAGCTACTAATAAATAATCCAACTATCACAAAATCCCCTGCAATAGTGCCTCAAAGGTCCGCCTCGTCATAGTGATCTCAACGCAAAAAGACAACGTGTCAATCAGATGTTCGGTCTGTGAGTTATTGGCATTTCCATTCCAGGGGCCCTGTTGGATTTTAGGTTCAAACCAACCCGACCATACCCAAACTGTGTCCAAAGCACAAGTGGGTTATTCCAAAAGAAACACCTCACTCTACGCATCCCATCGTCATAGGCAGTTCATAAATCAGACACACATAGCCCATGATATTGGCGAAAAAGGTGAAAACATGCCAAAGCAGGTCCGGGTCCAGACTGGGGTTTGACCTGATCCGCAGGTCCGACCCGGTCTGAGGGGGCGGCTCAGCCAGAGGGGGCGGCCCAGCCAGAGAGGGAGGACCGACCCAATGGCAGCCCAACCCGATGGCAGCCTGGCCCGATGGCGGCCCGGCCCGTGCTGGGCGGCCCGACTGCCCGACGACCCTTGGGGGGGTCCACCTCAGCCATGGCCAGGGGGAAGCCGCGTGCCCCTTGCTCCTGAATGACATAACCGTTCATGAGGGGACCCAAACCGTCACTAGGTGCCATCCGTACAGATCACGTGGGACACTCTCGGTCCCGCTTCTCCCAGCTAGCTGAGCGTCTAGATGTTCCAACTCCTCCGCCGCGACCCGCCCTGGCCGCAGCTCCCTATTGCTCCATGTGGCGCGACGACGTAGCTCCAGCTCCACCGCTGTGGCCCGGCCTGGTCGCGGCCTCCAGCTCCACCGCGCGGCGCGATGGAGCCACAATCACCGTCCGATCACCACGGCCCTTCCCCCCGCGCGGTGCGACGGCGTCGTGCCCCTCTGACGACCCGACGACCCTGGTGCCACCGATTTTTTTCGCGACCGGTCCAACGCCTGTCGCGTTGCTCTACCGTAGTCCATTCTTCCGGCAGTGCCGTTGCACCGCTGTCATCTTCATCAAGAGAAATAGAACAAAGGGGGAAGGTCAGGCCATGTTCGTGCGGTCCAAAACCTCCTCGTTATGGTGATAACAATCAGATGTTCACAATCTATAAATTGAACGATGATGAATATAGGGTAAAACTCATACATAGAACAACCCCTAACTTCCTAGACGATCGTTGACGGTGGAAGAAGAGGAATGGCCGACATGGATTTGTTAACGTTGGGAAGCGTCTTTGGTAAGAAACCGAGGAAGAAGCGTCGTTGGGGTTCATTGTGGTCATCTCCTTCTCATTTGGATCGGTCGAAGATCAATGAAAGAGTTGGTCGTTATTCGGTGGATGATAAAGAGGCGTTCTTCACGTTCTTCGTTGCGAGATATTTCTCTAAGGGTTTTCCATGTTCTTCCAACCCTCCCTCAAGCTCCACCAAAAGTATTGCCACCCAAAAATAATGGGTTAAGCTAACCAATTATTTAATTTTTGACCAATAGAATTCAATATATTTCAAATTAATTAAGTGAATAAATTCAATTAATTAATTGTGAGGGTTGGAACATTTAATTGGTGGGGGAAGGTGGAGAGTTTCATCCCACATAAATGGGGGGTTAAAGGGGGTTTAAAGCCAGTGTTGTCCCCACTAAGGATATCCTCCTAAGGGAGGTTATGCGAGGGTGGGACCCACCACCATAACCTCTCGTGGGAGGTTATGGTGTGGTGGCCCCCACCACTAACCTCCTCTTGGAGGTTTTATTCACCACAAAATAAAAATATGTTATCACCTTATTTATATTTATTTTATTTTAAAACCCCAAAAACTAACTTCTATTCTCAACCAACTACCATCGAGGTGAAAGTCTTTTTAAGTGAATACCAGTGTTGCAAGTTCAATGGTGCCCTCAGATTTCAATTCTGAGCACCGGTTCTAAAGATATAAAATCTCACTCATACTTTTACTGAACATACCTGAAAAAGACATCAGAAATTGATTTCGGGCAAACCGGGTCTCAGAATCAAGCGCTATAAAATTTCACGGACTTGTAAAAATCCCATGTATTTAAGAAATTTTTTTCCATGGAAATTACATGTCTTTACCGAAATATTTTCTCAAAATTATAATTGTTTAAGTGGTCTAAATTAATTAAATATTGATCCCACAGCTGGTATGACTCTACTGGGTTTTAAAGTCCAAATGACCAATGATTTACATAGTTTTTATATCCAATTTCAATGTGAAATTGATTATAATTAAATATATTGGATTAATTGATAAAACTGTAATCTAATTAATATAAAAGTATAAATATAAATATAATTTATATTTATAAATAAATTCAATTAGTGAGTAGTTTTTTACTAAAATACAATATTTTTAAATATTCATAAAAAATTGAAAAATTACAGAAAAATTAAAAAAAATTATCCAAACCTTATTTTAATGTCTCTATTATGAATATGATGTTTTTATTGAAATTTTAAATCAATAAATGTTCCAAAAATAGGTTTTAAAATGGGTTAACCATTAAAAGGTGGAAAAACAACCTTCATAAAAAATGGTTTTATGCATAAAATTGTGTTTGTTATTAACTTATTTTTATCAAATCTATTAGATGATTCTAATTTTTTTGTTAAATATATAAAATATTTAATAAATTAATATTACTTTTTAATTTAATTTAATTTAATTTACTATTTTCAAAATGTCTTGTGACTATAATAATATATCCCATTATATTCAGTCACTTTTCATTTTCATTTTTAATTAATTGTTAACCTATGAATTTATCTTATATTTGTGTAAACCATATATTTTCATAAATTTTATAATAATATTAATATACAATAATTTAATAGTTAGTTTATATCTTATTATATTAAATAAAAAATGTTTTATGATATACTATTATTCGTTAAAACTCAGTCTTGCATGTTACACAAGCCATCAATGAGTGTCATTATTGTGTGTAATGGAAACTAACCTCGGTGTTATTTGTATAGCCATAAATTTTTTACTTTGTTTTTAGAACATGATTAACATTTTTTTTGCATATAATTCTAGGAAACATAAATATTTCATATAAATTAATCATTTTTTAGTGTCTCGTGAAATGAAATATAGAAAAAAAGAATATTTAATTCAAAAAAAAAAAATAATTCACAAAATATTTTGGGAATCACATTCTACGCACCTTAAAATGAATTTCACCATTGATATTCATGTGTGTTATCAATGTTTTAATAAAAAAAAGTTTCATTCATAAAGACTCGCATCATAAAAATGAATATTAAAACATCCCATAAATAATGAATTTTAGAATGATAAAGGTTACCCAATGTAAATCATAACGAGATTCCCACATATGATAACATAGGTGGGATGTGAATACTTGGACATAGATGATAAATCCCACCATAATGTTCTGGTGGAGTGTGATAGAATACATGGTAATCATAATCTTAACAATCCTAATGAAATAAATCTATGAATAACTAAGGGACCTTATGATTCATCAGAAACAAAGGTAATAAGAAAACTATTTATCTAGAAGATCCTTTTTCCTAAGGTTAATGAATTTTCTTGAAAAACATACATTCATGATTTCAGTATACCAAAACCATTTGTTGTTTTTTGATCTAATTCCCATATTTCTCTTAAACAGAATGTCATTTTTTGACTCATGATATACTAACAGATCATGAAATCCATGATATTCCAGCCCATTTGTCATCAATCATATTTAACCCATGGTAGTTTGGGCAGGCTATCAAATATGCATAAATCCTCATATATAGAGACAATAATTTAATCATTCAAACAACATCTGATGTTTAACATTTATTTTTCAGTAATGGTTAACCTTATAACCGTTCTAAAAGATGAAAATTCAAATATTCAGAAAGAAAGTAAAAAAATAGCCTTAACATTGATCCCCCATATATCAAAAAGTACCACTTGATTTTCATATTCCAAACATGTGAACACCATCATCATATATTCCCTTGAAACATGATAATTACCCTAATAACCATAAATACTTTTGGAAAATAGGATTGCTTCCTTAGTCAAATGGTTACTAGAAATTTTCATTAAATCAATGAATTTGAAAACATCATCCATGATGACATAAAACATTGTGTTAATAATATGTTCTAGGTTAATTCATACTATCCAATTTACTTATTCATATCTAGAATATCTTTTTCAAAAAATCGTAATATCAATGTCAAGAATTAATTAAGGGTTTCCTTCCCTTAAATAAAATATCACCTTTAGATGAAATCACATTTCCATGTCTTCTTCACAATTAAACATTTCCGTTTCAATCCTTAATGAATACTCATTCTTAAAATAATTATATATTTCATGATTCATATAACATGATATCGAAATTCCAGAACATAAATATTGTATTCATCCATAATTATTCTTAAACCATTAATCAGGGATTATCAAGATATTACTTAATACCTCTTACATAGAATATGAAATATATATCATTTATTAAGGTTAATCACATTCAATCTAATTATTCTTATTATGTTTAATGTAAAAAATATTTTAATAAAAACACATACCATTAACATGTAATTTTAGGAATCATTATCATATGAAGTATAAAAAACAGTCATACCACCTTCCAGATTCTCATTATGAAATTTCCATTTGTGAAATAGATTTTCACAATTTCCATTAATTTTTACATATAAAAAAATTCAATGTTAACCATATTCCTTATAATTCATTCCATTCAGTAAAACAATAAATAATTTTAAGAAAAACATTTATCACAATTTCATTGCTTGTAATAATGAAAAATGAATTATATGATTCCTAAATAATAGATCTTACATCCATTATCTTTAAAACCATTGGGGTTTTCTTGGTTATTCATTGTAATCTTCTACATCAATCTTTCATGATGGTTCATGAATAGTTTTTTAATTCCCAATGAATAAACCCCATGTATATCAAACCATGTGTGTAGAAATGCCCATTTTTGTGTACCATATTACACCGAGTCAGGCCTAGAACATCATGTCTGAGTTACTACCACATGGTACATCGATTTTAGAGCCATATCCACTTGTAGTATCCAAATAGGGATGTATTTCTAGGAAACCGAATTCACTATACTTTTCTAAAATTACATGTATTTTTACTAAACCTTGTCTTCTCTTTATACTTATCCTTAGATACATCACAAGACATATCCTTAGAAATATACCTAGGGATCTCACTAAGGTTTTCTCATCCTAGTTTGGAAAATTTGAATAAACCTTTCTATTGATATCAACTATACTTACATAGGGTTAACATACATGGATATTATATCATTCTAGATAAATATTTGGTACACTCAAAAAATATACGCCCGACGAACGTAGTAGTTTAGAGTCTTTATAAACATGGAATCAAAATATTCTATCCTGGTGAATCATATTCTACATGTCTCATAAATATCTTCACCATTATTACTTAAACCTAAAACCTTTCATTATAAACTGGTGAAATGAAAATTAATAAAGGGGTAATATTAGATGATTAGTTAGAGTAAATAAAAGAAATATGTAATCATAACATGAAATAAATGGCACGGTACATGAGAATAACATATTAAGATCATACCATACATATTAGAGATCATAATAATAACTGGAAGTTCATAAGACATGAATCATAGTGAAATAAATAACATAATCCATAAAAGAATAATATCATAATAAAACATAGAATTGTGGAAAAATGTTATTAAATCCTTATGTCAAGGAGGCCTAGCAATGCCCTTGTGACATGTTAGGCTTGGGGTAATCACACATGTAACTACATTGGGCTAGGGAATCCCATATGTGTACCATATTTTTATGGTATTGGGATGTACTCCCATGTACCCTCATGGTTTAGGTTTGGGATGTCCTCCTGTGTACCCCCTTGTTTCGGGCATGGGATATCTGCATGTTTACACTCTTCTTTCAGGCATGGGATGTCCTCTTGTTAGCCCTCTTGTTTTGATCATGGGTTTTCCTCCAGTTTACCCTCTTATTTCAGACATGGTATTTCCTCTATTTTACCCACCTTTTTCGGTCTTGGGATACCCTCTCGTGTACCCTTTGGAATCATAAAATATTTATCATTGCTCAATTAATTGGAGGGAGATATAGGTCCCCCATGTCATAATGAAATCCTTCATACATGTTCCATAAGATAATAAAACATTCAACATATCCTAACCCATAAAAATAAATTGGTTTTATAAACCTCAGGTCATTACCAAGGAAATGAAATGGGTATCATTAAAATTTCATAACATCATAACCAATAGAAAAGAGATTGGTTTTATAACAATTTCATCAGTGTATAACCCGTGAAAAGAAGTAAGGTTAAACAAATCCATGAAATGGAAATATAATTCAAAAATTCAGTAACATTAATCATAACCCATTCATAGAAATAATATGATTAGAAAATTTAAATAATTTTGTAGTAGGAAATGTGTAACATATAAATATTCTATATTCGATAGAAATTATTTTTGAAACATATTTCCAAAATAATTCTCTAGGAAAATATACTTTCTTCTTCAAAAATTATTTTTAACACATAAAACCATTTAAAAATGGTTTCCAAGGAAAATACATTGAAAAATTATAACAATTACTTCAAATAATTTTTTAATCCTTTATAATTGAAAACATATAAATTTATATTTAAAACAATTTAAAAAAAATTAATTTGAAAACACATTGAAACATATAAATTGTTATTTAATTTTTTTTGAAAACAATTTTTCTTGAAAACATGTGAAATAAGAAAGATAATGTTTTAAAACCAATTTCATTGAAAATAATATGAAAATCTATAAATAATGCTTGAAAACATTTTGAAAACAGTTTTCATTGAAATATATAAAAGATGCTTGAATAAGTTTTGAAAATAATATTCATTGAAAATTAATTCTATTTTTTATTGAATATTAACATATTAAAATTTCAAAGTAATATTCAATAAAATGACAGCGGGTAACTCTATACATGTTGTATGGTATAAAATTAATATTCCCTTTATATGGAAAATGTTTAGAAAATAGCCATGTTCAAAAAGTGACATGAAAATTCCCATGAAGAGATTGGTAAAATAAAAAAATATTAAAAAATAATCTTAAATGTTATAGGATAATTCTATAATATTCATAAAATACACTTTTCTGAAAAGATAGCTTTGAAGGAACATAGATTTCTGACCAAAGAGATGGTAAGGTAGGGCTCTTTTAAAAACACTGTCTTCAATATATTATGTACCATATGTTGGTAAAGTGTAACAATACATGAATTTATCATTAAATAACATAGTATAAGATATTTCATTAATTTTCATTAGATTTGAGTTGTATATTCCATCAACTATAGAATAAACATAAACAATCTCTAAAAGTGATGATATTGGTTAAATAAACTCTAACTAGTTGGTAATGTTGAACAATTATTAAAATTTAAGAAATTGAAATTACATGGATATTAAAATATACTTACAATAATTATATTAATTATATGGATTTATATACACCTCAGAATTAATTTTGGCACATAAAAAATAATGAGTCTCAAAGAAGGGAGATTTAGACAAAGCTATATTACCAATTTGGTAACTTTTGAATCATAAACCCCATTAAAAAAACTAAAATAATGGATAAGTAAATAAAAATAAATTTAACTATAAGAAACATTTAATAAATCAATGGAAATTGAACACACCACAAAAAAGGAGTGGGTGGTGAATAAAGCATGTATCTCACTTAAATAAAAAGTGGGATCAAATCCCCTAACCTTGTGTCTTGACGCTATTAGTACTCATTCTATATTAGTGTATAATTAATAAAATATTTTTATAAATATTTTATAGAAAAATATTATCATTAATAATACCATAATTTGTTGGATTATTAAATCATATTACCCACTTTGTAACAATTCTATATTAAGGTTTCACTTCAGGTAATATTCGCTAGGTTTTTCACATGTGTCTAATTTGTTATATCTTAGGTTCTTATAATTATATCATGATTATAGAATTTAAATTTATTTATAAAAATAATTTATATCCATTATATGTATATTATAATATTATAAAGAATAAATAAGTACGAACTGAAATACAATGTTCGTGGAGATGGTAAGTCGTACGTAAGAATAAACCTTGTTTCCATTTAATTTTTTGTATTGAAAGGTAGAATGAAAATTAAATATATTTATATAATATCATTTAAGTATAATTATAATTATATATATAGAATATAATTTCTCTAAACCCATTCTTAATACATTCCATGTAGTGTGTGAATGAATCATATCACTTTGAGGTGGCCGTATTACACACTTCCTCAAATGAAATTATCATAATTACACCAAATGAATAGTAAAAAATATGTGAATTTTAGAAGGAATAATATAACATAAATAAGTAATAAATATAATATAAGACATATATAAATATATTTTTCATTATAAATTCCATTCCGGAGAGGAAGAAAAGCGGAAATGAACAATCAACATTTAGTTAGGTGGTAGTTCATCGTACACATAAATAGTATGTTCAATATCCATTAGATTATTGTGTGTGTAAGTTTAGTTATAACCCTTATAATAAAAATATCCTAGTATTTTTAGAATACGTTTTTTCATAAAATAAAGGAATAAAGGGTGTGGGGGAGATATAAAATAAGAGAAATGAGCTTGAGAGAATACATTACCACTCAATCGGGTAACTCCATTGGCTTGTGCCAAAAGGCTTCATTGAATTTACTTCTTAACAATGAAAGTATTATATGAGTAAGGGACATAATTTGGAATCTTATATGAGAAGAGTTTGGGTGAGACAATGGAATTGATAGGTGTGGGAATGTGGGTATAGGCGGTGTCATTTTATAAGGAAGGGAAAGGACACACTTGTAATTTCTGAAAACATGTTATGTGTACCAACATTTTTACCAATGAAAGTCATATCAAACGTACTGAACTCAATAATGGAAGGTTAATGGGTGATGAAATTCCATAAAATTGTTTTTGTACAGTATTATAGGTTATTTTTGGTCTTATACTGAAGGCCTTGTGCTTTATTTACATAATGTTTTCTCTAAATAAATATAATTAATTTTATTCACAATCTCTAATATTTTTGGTAAAAATGGTTAACATTATTAGATATTATAAATTATGAATATTCAAAATATTGAATCCATTTTTTCAATTCTAGTCATATAATTATCTGATATTAATTTAATAGTAATCCCACAATTAGTATGAAACTGTGAGTTCTTGAAGTAAAAAAATTATAAAATATTTTCTTTTTTTATATCAAATTTCCATATGACATTTGTTACAATGATGTTAATTGGATTAATTAATTAAGATATTATATAATTAAAAAATTAAAAATGAAATTAAAAATAAAATTTTACTATATGAATAATTTATATGAATATTTATCTTCGAACTAATGTACATTAATTTTTATTATTCATAACAGAAATGAATCCTTACGGAAAAATACAAAACATTTATCCTAACCTAATTTTTAAGTCTCTATTAAATATATGATGTTTATTTTGACATATAAAATATATTATAGTTCAAAAAATTGGCTTTAAATTGGTTTCTACATTAAAAGGGGTAAAACTACCTCTGTAAAAGAATATGGTTTTTTCATGGAATTGGGTTAGTTTTTACTTTATGTCTATCGTATCTATTGAATGAATCTCAAAAATATTTTATTGAATGTATAAAATTGTTATTAAGTAAGTATCACTTATTAATTTTAATTAATTTAAATTACATTGTTAAAATAACTTTGTGACCATATTAATATTTTCATTTTCATTCAATATGTTTTCATATAAATTTTTAATTAATTTGTAACCTATGAATTTATCTAATTTTTTTATAAACCATATATTTTCATAAATTAGATAATACCATTCATTAAATCTAGTTTAATTCTTAGGTTATATCTTATTATAATAAAAAATAACATTTTTATGATATATTATTATTCAGTAAAACCCAGTATTTCCTGTTAGACAATCCAACGAGGAAAGTCATTATTCCATGTAACACAATCTAATCTCAATGTTCCATATAGAGAATGAAAATTTTTATTATTTTGTATTTTACGATTGAATTGTTCTTTCATTTAACAGAAGACAAAAATTATGATTTAATATAAAATAATATTTTTTAGTGTTTCGTGATAAGAAAAATAACAAAGAGGATGAATACATTCAAAAAAAATAATTCAAATAAACATTTGTATTAAAAATATCATTGTTGAACTATCTATCGAGGGGGTATGTGAATTTTTTATATTTAATTTAATGGAAATTTTTTCCCATCTATCTTTCAGGACATTTTTTTCAGTTTTGGGTTTGATTTTTTTAAGGTGATGTTGCCTCTATTATTTTAATGGTTTTCCTCTTTCCCGTTTATCTTATGAGATTCTTTTATTTTTCAGTTACTAAATTGATTATGACCCTTAAACTATTCGAAAAATGAGTAATTAATTTTTTCTAGAAGCGTTTCATATGGATAATATTGATAACCTATTTTGATATATATAAAAGTGGTTATAGTGGGATTTATACAATCATTAATTCATGGGTATATATTATATAAGAGTTTGTAATGATTCTATAAAACTCTAAAAATAAAAGGTCATTGAGAATGTGGGATGTTATAAAATATTTCGTGATATTTATGAAAATTTCATTTTGTAACATTCGCCTAAAAATTGATATTTTCCTCAAAATATGAAAATTTCATCAAAATATAATATTTTCATTTTATGTCGATTTTTTTACTTTTTAATATTAAAATTCTTACATTTTGAAATTTTACTTTTATAATGAAAAATATAATACAATGAGATTTCTTTTTATAAAAAAATTACTTATTTCAAAAATTAATTTTGTTATTATTATTTACATTAATTACTAATTAATTAAGTGTTAATATATTATTCATATCAACAATATATTTTCTATTCATTTAACCATAATATCACTACTAGAAGTTGTACTATTTAGGACATGGTCTCCTCAAAAAAGGTCTTTTGCGATGGGACCCTGTTGAAAATGATCCGATGTAGAAACGAGAATCGCAAAACCTTTTTTATGGACCGTCAAAAAAAAAAAATTATTTGCAATGATCCATGGACCGGTCGCAAATAAATTCCCATAGATTATGTAAAATAATAATAATTTGGATAGGATGTGAAAAATAGTATTTGTGATTAGGGGGTTCCCATCATAAAAGGGCCTCTCACAATTATCATAATATATATATATATATATATAAATTGATTAAAATAATATTACTAATAAGAATAAAATAATATTAGAAAATAATAATAGAAAAATATTAATATTATTAATATTAATGATATAATAAAATTTTTGTTATTAAATTAAAATAATATTATTAATATAATAATAATAATAATTTAGTATTAATAATATAATAATTTTATTAATATTAATATTAATGAAATAATAATGTTAATATTATTAAATTAATAAAAGTCTAAAATAAAAAAATCCTCAATATTCATAAAAATATAAAAAATAAATAATTATTAAATAGTAATAACATAATAAAATAATAAATAAATAAATTCGTAAAATAATTACTAAAATAATAAAAAATTAAATAAATAATCAAAAAGTAAATACATAATAAAAAATGAAATTTTCACAATAATATAGAAAACACACTACATAGAAATGTAAATAATTAATATTAAATAAAATTCAATCAAATGATTTATCATAAATAGAAAATATATCACTATGGGGGGGGGGGGGTCCTCTAGTGGTGTTGGAAGAGGTGGGGGAGCGAAATCCGTCCCTAAACCATGATTTAATAATCATATGTACTGCATATATTCATGATGTTGTTGCTACCATTGACACATCTCCTCCTCCTACTCTTACTGTCATTAGACCTCTTCCTGCTCTTTCTGCTGCTATTGATGCATCTCCTCCTTCTCCCTATGAATACTCACTATAATCTCACTATAAGCTCACTGATTCTCTTAATAAAATTCAGAAGATGACGATGACTCTCCATGAGACCCTATGGAGCTGGAATCTATCATTTCTGGGGTACCATATTAACTCATAGGCATCAATCGAGAGAAGATACCAATAAATCATCTATTCTCAAAGGTATACTAGGTCTCCTCCATCCATGTTGCCTCATAAAAGCATTTGGAACTAGTCTAACCCTTGCTCTCTTAGTGACTCTCAGTCTCTGTCTGATTCTTCATGGACTCATATGACTCCTAAAATTAAAATTTAAAATTAAAAGAGTTAAAAAATTATTTATATTTAATGTCAAAACTCAAAAAAAATATTTTAACTACAATTTTATTATAGTGATCACCTGTAATATCTCAAGTAGTTGGATAGTTGTACATACACATATAAATGTTGAAATTCGTAACATTGGGTTGTTTAACTTCCTATTAGATTATAAAATTAATAGTTACATTTAATGTTTTATAATTTATTTTAAAAAAGTACATACCTTATGTTCATATGCATTGTAAATGTACAACTATCTGCTCTATGTGACACATTATATCTCCCCTAGTTTTGTCCACATACTGATGATCACCTTTGAAAATTTCCATCCTAATATTATGAACATAATCGTTCCCAAACCTAAAATGAAATGTAATCAGTTTAGTCGGAGCGATAAGACTAATAATACATTGTCACTCCTACTTCCATAATTGGTGTCATTATCAAGTTGTTTAAAAACTGATGTTAATGCTCCCGCATAAACCATCCCATGCCTTCTAAATAGCTTCATTCATGCTCTCTTTGGTGGGATATGATAAAACCAAAAAATAAATTATAGTACCATGTTATTAATTTAATAAAATTCAAAATAAATATTATTAATTTACCTACCTTCCAATGATTGAACATGTGATGATGATAAAAAATGGTAATATCCTCCCATGTGACCCATGATTCATAAAAATAATTGTGAAATATAGAACAACCCTATCCAATAGTGATATGTGAGAATCTATGAAAATAGTAACAAATAATCAAACAATTTTTAAATAAATAAATTATTGAATGCTAACTAAAATACATATGTAAGCATACCTCCACATGCGTAGATTGAATCCAAGATATGGATGTCACTCGGGGATAAGGTTTGGAATCATCAATAATGAAATACCACAACAACTTTGAGTACTCTATGGACTTCCAGTAGTCTGAGGGGTAGATGATCCAACATCTTACTTGTCTAAAGGTAGATCTTTCTCTTATAATTGAAGAAACATATCATCAACCATATGAAACACGAAATTACTATTGTTAAAAAAATAGTTGAATTAAGCTATTATATATTGATATATATATTATATATGATTATAATCATCATTTAACTGTGTCAATGTTCATCTTCTTCCTCATCTTTATATCTGACAATTTCAATTTCACCATATTCCTTCTCACCATCATCAATTTCTATATGAATTTCAGTTTTTTCATATCTTGTAATTTCAAATTCATTTGTAACATCATTCACAATATCATCATTTTCAACCCTTACTAATGGGGGTTTATCATCATTATTCACATATCTTAAAGAAAATGATTTATTTTGAAAAATATCTTGAATAATTCTAATTCTTTTATTATTAGCAGAACCACATTAAAATTGATCAAACAGAGATTCCTAGGATTTAATTTTTATTATGCTCCACCAATTACCCAAATCTTTTAGAGTAACACATAAATTTTAAAAATAAATTTTATGTGCCTGATAATCTAATAAAAATTCTTTGTTTACCACAAGAATAATTTTATATTTAATATAGAAGACTCTATGGGTTGGATAAACATGAAAGACTCTCTAGGATCCAATCACTGACACTTAAACATTGTTATGTAATTATGTCCTAGATACCACAATTCAATAATTTCTTGTAGCATTCCATAAAAGTGAAAATTAGTTTTTATCCGAATAGATCCACTCAAGAATACACCACTATTTATTATTTTTTATTCCCTATATTCTTTTGTAGGAAATAATAAACTATTCACAATATATGCATTATAAGATTTAATAATTTTGGATTGTGGGTTACTCAAGACACACAACCTATTATCAATTTTATTAGCATGTTTATATACATTGTTATATATAAAATAGTTATCAATACAAGATTTAATAAACTTATTTAATATATTAACCCACTAATAATTTATGTTACTAGTTTTTGAAACCAGTTGGAAAAATTATATTGTTGATGTTATTGAAGAGAAACTACTGTAATTTTTAGAAGCTATTTCTTGATATGATTATCATATAACCTATAAATAAATTAATACTAATTTAATATAACAAATATTATAGAATAAGTGATAGGATCAGTCACAATAAAAATGGGCTCATTTCATCTCATTTTAATAGGACATATATATGAGCTTTGTGATGTTCATCATCTGTAATCCATAGTTCATGAACTCCACCAAATAGAAGTTCTAGTTGATTAAAAACTTATGATTAATTTCCCATTTCATCATCAAAATTACCCCCATTATAGACCATTTTTTTTGTGTTTTTGGGATATTATGATTCAAAATAATGAGAGTATAATAAAATAATCTCTTCACTAATATAATATTAATCAATTGAGAATTCATCTGATGCTTTTATATATACATTTTTCATTAATTTCTGCATGCATCTCTCGAATGGGTACATCCATCATAACTTTACCGAACCTCCAAATTTTTCTTAATGTAAAAATTTTAATTTCAATTGTTCCATTTAGTAAACGAAATCCTAAGGGAATATTTTTTCTTGTTTACAAAAACATAAAACAATAACATCTTGCAGTATTCACAGTGCATTTTAGTCTATATTCGCCACAAAAATGTCTCATAAAAAATAATATATGCCGATTGGATAACTATCCAATGACTCATTTTCATGGTAATACAAGAAGAAATCATTTTAACATGCATAAATTGTTTGTTAACCAAGACATAGATTATCAACTAGCCCCTTGATCACATATAAATTCATAAGAAACACATTTATTTTAGGTAACAGTGTTTTAACCAAATATTGTATATGATTAAAACTTCTTTTTCAAATTCCATTATTTTATTTAATAACCATAAAATTTGGAACCACTTCAAATTTTCATATCCTTCATCTGGGATATAAGAATTCCTCATTAAACCTCAAAAACTCATAAAATTAAAATGGTTCCAAATTATTTGATAAATTAATATCATTGTGAGTTTTAGTATGCTGAAAGCACATGCTTGCCACATCATGTATTAATATTTGAAACTGTGATGGAACCAAACCCAAAATTATTATTATCTTCCCTAGAACTACATTCACCATATTGATACCAAAAACAGAATCTGGTTTTGAAACCAAAAATGCAATAGATGACCTTCAATGTTGTCAAATGTGTCAAATATATACATAGATAATTTTTTACAGGGACATATAATTGTCCCTTATGAAGAAGGCTTTGGATTAGATGATGCAAAAGATAAGAAATATTCAACACCCTCAATATATATCGTATTTAATCTAGAACTATTTGGATTTGTGTGCAGATTTATCCTAGCATGATCATTAAATATTAACTATTTTCAACTTCCTTATTCCATATTCCTCTAAAAAATATAATACTATTAGTTTTTTTGAATAATATCATATATGAAAAACGATGTCCAGAAAATGTGAAGAAATTTAAATTCACTTTTCTAGCAATTTATAATAATTTCTATTATTTCAATGTAATTTATATAGTTTTTTAATAATTATACAAATCTATACTAGTTTTTAATAATTTATACTAAATATGTATAATTAGTAGTAATTATAGAGAATTTATAATAATTATTGGTAATTAAAATTGGCATAATTTCTAGTATATTAACATAAACTCTTTTGATTGATAGATCATCTCTTTGTAACTTCCACTAACTAAAATCACTATGAAAAATCTAATCTGACTTAAGAATATCAATTTTCGTATGCACGTGAATAAATAGAAGGGAGGACAAGTCGTGCTACTCTCCCTTATCTTCCATTCGAAAATGGATACCTGTTGGTTCGATAATATTTTTCATAGTGATTTTAGTCAGAGAAAGTGGAAATAAGATGCGTCCTCAAGAAAAAGAGCCTCTTTTCCCAGACTGCTCATCATCATAAAACATTCTTTCAAAGAAATCAGTATGAAAAATATACTCTGACGTTCATATAAAAACTCTCATGAATATGAAAATTTATATCTGTATATTTGAACATATTTTTCATAGGTATTTCAGTGACAAAAAGTTTCATAAAGGTGAGTTGTCGAGAAAAATTAATTTCTCCAATCCACTGCAAATTGTTCCAATATATTATTATTTTGTTCTGAATTTTTGCGAATTATTTCTTATTATTCTGAATTATTTTTAATTATTGTAATTATTAATAATTATCATTATTTATTTCGAATTATTAATAATTATTTCAATTATTTTTAATTATTTAAAATTATTTTCTAATAATTTCTAATTATTCCAAATTATTGATAATTATGGCTAATTATTATTAATCATTGATACTTATTCCTAATTATTTCTAATTATTCAAAATTGTTTCAAATTATTAGTAATTATTCTTTGTTTTTGCTAACTACTACAAGTTATTTATAATTATTTATATTTATTTATATTTATTACTAATTATTACTATTTTCTACTAATTATTGATATATATTACTAATTATTTCTAATTAATGCTAATTATTACTAATTAATCCTAATCATTAGTAATTAATCCTAATTATTTCTAATTAATCACAATTATTACTAATTAATAATATTTAATCATAATTATTAATAAATAATCCAAATTATTACTAATTAGTCTTTATTATTATTAATTTATCCAAGTCATTAATAATTAATCATAATTATTACCAATTAATATTAATTAATACTAATTAGTACTATTTATTATTATTAATTTTTTTATTACTATTTATTACAATTCAGTCATATTTATAACTAATTATTACTAATTCTTATTAATTAAAAATTATTTCTATTTACTAATATTTATTAATATATTTTACTATTTATTACTAATTATTAGTTATTACTAATTATTACTAATTACTTCTAATTATTACTAATTTTTTCTAATTATTACTAATTATTACAATTTAATACGAATTATTCATAATTATTACTATTTATTTATATTTAGTACTAATTATTACTAATAATTACTAATAATTCCTAATTATTACTATTTATTTTCTATTTACTACTAATTATTACTAATTGTTACTAATTAATCATCATTATTTCTAATTAATCGCAATTATTTCTATTTAAACCATATTATTTTTAATTAATCTTAATTATTACTAATTTATCTGAATAATCACTAATTTATCCAACTTATTGCAAATTAATCCAAATTATCACTAATAATAACTAATTATTACAAATTTTTACAAATTAATCAAAATTATTTCAAATTAATCCTAATTGTTACTAATTATTTCTAATTTGTTCTAATTATTACTAATTATTTCTAATTTGTTCTAATTATTGTTAATTATTACTATTTCTTATGAAATATTACTAATTATAACTTATTAACAAAAATTATTACAAAATATTATGATTTATTACAGTTAATGACCATTTATTCATCACTACTACAAATTATTAATAATTAGTACTTTTTATTAATAATTATTACTAATTATTACTAATTATTACTACTTATTATTAATTATTCCTAATTATTTCTATTTAATCCTAATTTTTACAAACTAATCCTAATTACTACTAATTGATCCTAATTATTACTAATTAATCCTAGTTTTTACTAATTAACCCTAATTATTTTTAATAATTACTAATTATTCCTATTTATAATTTTTTATTACAATTTATTTCTTTTTATTAGTATTTAGTAATATTTAGAACTATTTACTGGTAATTATTAATATTTATTACTATTTATTACTAATGATTACAAATAATAATAATTATTACTATTTATTAATAATTATTACAAACTATTTCAATTATTTATTAATTATTTTTAATTATTACTTATTTATCACAATTATTAATAATTAATCCTAATTATTATTAAATATATTGAAAAATTAAAAATTATTTCTAATTATTACTAATTAAATCTAATAATTACAAATTAATCCTAATTATTATTAATTTGCCCCAATAAATCCTAATTATAACTAATTAATCCTAATTATGACCAATTATTCTTAATTATTTCTATTTATTATTATCTATCACTAATTATTCCTCATTATTACTAATTTTTACAAATTATTTCTAATTATTCCTAATTATTACTATTTACTCATAATTAATCCTAATTATTCCTAATTGTTCCCAAATATTACCAATAAAAAATGTTTTTTTACTGATTATTACAAATTATGATTAATTATGAAAAATTATTTTTAAATATCACTAATTATTATAAATTTTTACTTATTACTACTATTTATAATTATTTATAAATATTTATTTCAATTTACTACTTATTAAAACTAGTTTTAACTAATTATCGCTAATTATTAATAATTATAACTAATCGTTATTGATTACTAATAACATTTCTAATTAATACTAATGACTACTAATTAATAATAATTAATATAACTATCTGTTAATAATAATTAATTCTTTTCACATGTATTCATAAAAAATAACACAAAATAAAATGTTCTAATTCTAATATAATTTAATTACAGCTAATTGAAAATAATTATAACCAATATCAAATAAAATGAATTTACTAAAATAATAAAAGAAATATATAAATATCTTAAAACTAAATCATTCAGAGGATTTAAGCCATGAATATTGATCCGATTAAAATTTTTATCTTATAAAAATTTTGAGAGAGAAATTTGAAGTACAATGGTATAGAGGATTAGAGAATGGTGTGGAATGAGAGGAAAACTAATGAGGTATATATAGGTTAGATTAGTTGCGATAAGATTATTTGCGATGGGACCAATCACAAATACTAACCCAAATATAAATTTGGGGCGGTGGTGAAAATGTATTTGCGATGGTACCGACTGAAAATATGAAAATGCCAACAAATTATTTATGATAACATATAAATCTCGTCACAAATACTACAAAACGTCATCGTGTATTTGCAAGGGGCATTGATGCCCATCACAAAGACCCTTCCCATGATTTGGCACACAACTTGCGCCAACCCATCTGTAATGGGTACCGTCTACCCTTGGAAAATAACTAATAATTTGGGATGGGTATACTGTTTCATCATAAATAGTCCCTTCAGATTGAGTATTTGTGACCTGATAGTTCTCCGTCACCAATACCCATTTTTTCTATAGTGTAAATTTTGTTTTTTAAAAAAAATTCATATTACATAGAAGATTATTTTTTAGAAAGATAAATTTTAATGAATGAAGTTTACTAGTCATTTATTCCATGACCCGACCTTCCTCATGCCATGAACCTAGTCATATGACCCCATGGATGTCCTATAATACTATGGTCTCCTTCCAATCATTCCATACACTATTAACCACTATGGTAACTTATCTGACTAATATATGTTCCCACAGGCCAACACTTGTTCATTCAGATTGGTTTTTTCTTATAGGCAGTCACCTATACAAACTTCTATGGATGTAACCCATCATATCCACTACGAAATCCATGAATGCTTAACTGTGGAATTATAATTATATATGACCCCAAAAAGAAAAATGAACAATATTTTCATGGGTGGCATCATTTAGTATTTTTTTGTCTCAATTTTCATGTGGTGTTATACTCTTTACTCATTTAAACAACAATAACCATGTTGTGGACCCATGCCATCAAAACTGAGAAGTCGCTAAGAAATTTTTGTGGGAATTGGCTCTGATATAATTTTTCACGAAACGACAATCAGTAGGTCGTGAACCAGGTCATATGACCTAGTTGATCCCCAGTAATACCTTGGTTTCCATTACAAAACACAATAGTATATATCCCTACATAGTCAATTATTTGACAGATGGCATTTTTAACAGACCAACACAAGTCATCTTAGTGCCTCCAATCATCACTCAAACACATCGCAAGAAACATCCCAAGAGGTCACAAATCCTTAGCACTACTCTAGGATAAACATTATTATCTTTGGATTTTTAATTTGTTAGGCTCCAAAAATGAAGGGTATGACTTTTTGACATTAGTTGTATCATTTTGTCTCTTATGTCTCACTTTTTCCTGGTTGTTACAATTTATATTCACTAATTTAATTTTACCCATTAATTTTTATGGAAAAAACTATTAATTTTTTTAATTAAAATATTTTATAAAGAAATTATCAATATTTTCACCCAAAAATTAAATGACTAAAATATATAGATCACATTTAATACACCGAATTTTATTAGAAATTATCAAAGTTCAATTTAATTTGGTGTGGTGTGTGAAATAATAAAATCAATAATGTTATTATAAAAGACAAATTGTTAATAAAATCATGAGGTGTTACATGATTTTCATGTCAAAACCAATTTGGTGGTTGGTTGATACCATTTTGAAAACCAATCAATCATACTTCAATATAGGTCTTCATAACATATATATATAGAAATGAAAAATCCAATGGTGATAGATGACTTGAAAGCTGGAAAAGGATTATTGATTTTGGGATAACTACTAAAAATCTAGATAAAGTTCAATGGTATTGATGTACTATGATACACTACATGGGATTATTTTAATTGAAAAAAACCCGGAAAATTGGTAATTTTATATTTATTTTAAACTTTAAATTACATTAATAAAATTTGGAAAAATTTATCCTGTAATATGTAAGATAACTCACTAAATGATTTTAGAAAAAAACATTTGTGGAGATATTGAAGGAAAATAAAATATCTTGGATAAAAGAGTTAATTTTTAATAGATTTAATATCATTATAGATATAGTTTGATAATAAAAAAATTTTTCAGTAAAAATTCAATTATTAAGAAAAAAATGTAAAGTCTTATGGGGAACCCACACCACTATTTGGTGTCACATTATTTTAAGTAATAATAATAATTTCCTCTAGGTAATTAGTATAAAAAATATTCCTCTTGGAATGAATTTGGTTTAATAGAGGAAGTTGTCATATAATTTGAATGAGAAGTGATATTTTTCTAAATAATTAAATGAGAAACTATTAATATAGTGATTATTAACTGTATTACTATATTTTTTATATTTGTTACTTAATTTTATCTTGGTGCAGGTGGACAATGCAATGTCTTAATGAATGTGATCATTCAATTTTCTCCAATTACTACTATGTGGGTGTGAGAATATTGGGAAATATTTTAAATGTATCTCTAAAAAATGTGACATGATCATGAATTTCTGGATAAAATAAGAAACATTTGGAAAACCATAATTAAATCCGCACTTATTTTGGGCATTTTGACATTAGGTTATAGTAGGGATAATGTTGTATCAAAATATTTTTATTATTGGGTTATATAATATATATTTTAGGGACCTATTTATATTAAATATGTTTTATAATTTTTTATTTAAAATTATAAGTATAAATATCCATAATAATTTCATTAAATAATAAATAGATTTAATAAAAGGATAAATATTTTTTATTTTTTTACCGAACACAATATATGATTTTCTATATATGAATACTCATATTAATTGAATTCATTTATAATGATATATATATATATTTATGAATATAAATGAAAATTAGTTTCCCATGGTTTGAATCAAGATTGTGTTTTTTGGTTTCAAAATAAATTAATGTCATTCTAATAGTTATATAAATACATTAATATAATATTGTATGATTTTTAATTTAACAGATAATATTTGATAGTAAGATATTTTTAATAGTAAAATAAACATTATACTTTGAATCATTGTGTCAAAACTAGGTGGATGTAATCTTGATAAAATTATAAATAAGAGGGTATAACAGTAAATAGTTAATGTTAGGAACAATGAATGATTCAATTAAAAATAATTTAAAAATATTACAAATGATATTTTTACTAATATTTATGTTATTAAAACATTTATATTATGGATTTTAAAATTAAATATTCTAATTCAATGTGATTATCATTGTAAAACCATAATATTTTATGAAATTTGTTTTTCTAAATAAGATTAATTCCATTTATAGCTATTAATAAACACATCACTAAATTTAAATGAACCATGATAAAATATTAATATTATTATCTAATCGTGACCATTATTATATATCAATTAATCATTGACGAATTAATATAAATAAACACATTTTTTTATACTAAGTAGAGTGTTTTTATATAATGAAATAATATTAATAAAAATGCACTTAATTTTTTGTAATGTCTATATATATATTTAAATAATACTACAATATAAAAAATGATTTTTACAATATTATAAAAAAAATAATAAAATTTCTTTTAAAATATTTTAAAAAAATAATTTTTTGAAACAATTTTATTTGAATTCCCTGTGTCAAAATTATCATATGGTTCTCTTTTCGGTTTTATGGAAATGTTTAATTTCTCGATAAATGGTGAAAATACTGGTTTCTATTGATAAATTCATTTTTGTTTAAAGAATATATAAGGTTAATTTTTACATTTAGATAGTTTTAAAAGTAAATTTCATTTAATTATAAATTTCATTACACAATATTGGCCATTCAATTTTTTATATATTTTTATAATAATAAGATTTTAATATTTTGATAATTATTGCTTTGGGAAACTGTTTTCTTGTTTTGTCTGTGGGATCCATTTTAAATTAATATTTTCTATTTATAAGAATGTAATTTGGAAAATTTAGTTCCAATTTTGGGACTAGAAAAATTTACATTGCATATTATGGTCAACATATTTTTGGTAAAATTAAAATATTAAAAACAACAAGAATTATCTATCATGGTTAACGTTAAAACGAGATTATTAGTGGTTAATATAAAAATATAAGGGGTTAAGTCACATAGAAACTTGTACAAAGATGTAATGTTTTTAACTTCATGATATTTTATTATGTTATTTTCATAACATATATCCATATCCTCTTATATCAAATATTATACAAAATAACCATTTGTGAGTGCAGCGGACTACCACCACCTGAGCCAATGCTATTCCTTTTCCATTACCACGTCTACACAACTAAATATAATGATTTATTAAATGTTTATATATTATATATATATATATGATATTATTATACTTATTGAATTATTATGTCACATATAACTTTTTTATTTATATTCTGTAGGAATGTGATAACGTCCCTCATGTGTTTGTCGGACTATCGCCTCACAAAGAGAAGTTATTCATTCACACATTCAATTAATGGTAACAAGGTTGATATTAATGAACATATGTGATATATATTTATTAATAATTTTTATTTAATGGTAATATACTACTTACCTTTCATTAATTCATTCCATCTTGAAAATGGAAATAGTTTTCATGCATGTGTTCGTTATACCATCTCTATGAATGATGTATTTCATTTTCTATATATTTCTATATGGATTAATGTTAATAAATATAAAATGAATTTATATTATATTTGTATTATGGTTAAAATTATTTAGATTATGTAATGAATATAAAATTATGAGGACCAAAAATAAAATATAAAAACATACATGAAAATCAAAGAAGTTACTTCCAGAAAAGTGACATTTCTTGGAATTGTTAATAATCGTAAAAAAATATCCATATTTAAAATCTTATATCTTATGGTATATAAATTAATATTACAATAATTGGTTTATAATAACATTATATTTATTCTAAAAGAGTTTCCAATTTTTACAATGGAACTATATATTTAATGTAATGGATTTTTTTCTCACGTTAATTTTTTAGGAGAGACATTCCATATTCAACAAGTATTTCATTTTTCTGGTATATATAATTTAAATTAATTAATTTTATTATTATAATCCTAAAAATGATGGGGATTTAATTATACTTTCTTTGAATCTCAATTTTATAGGGTTTAGGCTCTGAATTTACAAAATAGGTAAGTGTTTTTGATTAAATTGTCATTCTCTGAGATAATTGTTTTAGTCTGAACTTATCTTCTTTTGTAATATTTATATAAAAATACATTAAAATTTAATATCATGAATTTATTTATTCTAATATTATTCTTTGTATCATTTAATGTTATTCTTTAATAGGTAATATAAATCAAAGTTACCAAAGCATCTGAGGTTTTATTTTACACTCTCATCATTTATCAGGATTGTTCATGACTATTATTGCAATGATTATATATTATAATACATCTATCAAGAAACTCATTAATTTTAATTTAATCTGGTTATATTATGAGAATACGTGGATTCTATTAATTTTCTTTTCTTTTTCTACATAATAGTTTAATGTAACTCTTTTAATAAATATCTTATCTATTTCTTTATTCACTCGAAATCCATTTTTCTTCCTGATTTTTTTTCTGAAAATGACCCGAAATATGGTTTAAACATAGTAATTATTATCTATTAATGAATTTATTTCCCATTTATTACATTTTAAAAAAATAATAACTGAATATTCATATCATTTTCCTAACTATTCCCATTTCGATTTTTTCAAAAATGAAAAAGAGATATTTTATTAAAAAAAGAATACCATGTACAGAATTTCCCATCATCATTGAAAAGAAATATTTTATTTAATACTTTATATGATTCAATGTATATTTTCAAATGGATTTCTATAATATTTATTTTCAGAAAGATATTTTCAAAAAAATGTTATTTTTCTAAAGAAATGTTCTAAGGGATCTTTCAAAATCATTTTAACTCTAATATTACATCCTTTTAAGTTATTTTTTCTTTTCTGGGGATATGATCCTAGGATACCGTGATTTCTATTTCACTAGACAGTTTGTGTTAAGGGTGAAATAATTTTTATAAAAGGTTTTTCTGTTCAACGCATTATGTCATGATAAAATTCTAATGAAACCCGCTCCATTTTCTATGGGTTATGCTAATATGAAATAACGAAATGATTATGAAAGAAATTTCATTTTTAAATATTACTCTATGAAAAATATCATAGGAAAACAATATTTCAAGGGTTCTATATGATGAATTTTTTTTATCTTGTTGGACTTGTATGTATTATTTTTATAATGTGATGGGTGGAATTTAGAAATCACTCCAATGAATAGGATAAAGACTGATATCTAAGGAGAAAAACTCTACTAGAATAGATATTGAACCCAATTAAGAATGTGACTATATCATCAGTGATAGTCTTGAGAGTTAACCTTGACTACTATGATGGTTTTGGGAGGGAACCCATTCCTCTATGAAATTATTTGAAATTCTCATTGAAAAAATATACAATTGATTTTATTTGCTTATGTGTATGACACTTATGCCTTATAAAAAGGTTATGTTGTCATATTTCATGTGCTTTGATTCTATTATGAATAATCCCTTATAAGCAACCAATTTTTTCCCATGTAAATTGCTTATTATCTATGATATTTAGATTATGGTTTTCATATGTTATTCTCATACCCTTATTCTCATGATCTCTTTACATCACTCTTACATTCTATTACCAATCATCTGACCTCACCCTTTTTTATATTTCCATTCCATGGGATATGATGAAATGTATTATATATGATACGTCTATAAAGAGTGATAGTTTGAAAAAACATGGTGGTAGATGACTTTTTTAACTTATAGACTGCTTTTTTATGTGTCCATGTATTTAAATACACTAGAAATAAATGATTTTAGCATGGATATTTATGTTATATAATGAATATTTATATATTACTATGTAATATATTTTCATTATACATTTGGGTCTTTACAGTTGGTATTACCGTATTATTATAGATAACTAATGTAATCTAGGATGAGATAAAATTAAGAAGTCCCCTAGGAATATTTCTAATCATATGTAGATGGATATATATGAGAATAAATATATTGATGTTTCAAATTTTTAGAAAATGTCGTGGAAATTTAGTAAAGGATAAAGAACATGGTTTTCAAGAAATTACATCTTTTTATAGATACTACTTGTGGATGTGGCTCTATAGAATTCATAACTATGTGAATTAAATTTGAAAAGGGTGTTATGAGATACAATCAACCATCACCTGGTTCATGACAACCGTACATGCTCTGCACTTGGGTTTTCACTCTTGGAGGATTTAATTTGGAAACTAAAAAACTCAGTATGAAACATCATGAATGATTTGATTAATGACTAGGAGAGACCCATGTTAGTCCTAAGATGTTCTATATTGAAAATAATCTGTCATTATTTATACGTCCTATAAGATATTTTTTATGATTATGTGGGTTTCTGATATGATTATGTTTTCCATCAAAATGTGTTTTGTTTTTAGTCAATTGATGGTACTAAAAGGAATCTTGCAAAAAAATAATATAATGGTCAATTCATTGAATATCTGAAAACATATCGAATAATGAGTAGAGATAATGATATTATGATTATGAATAATCAGCTATTTTGATATATGATTCACAACATAAACTTTAGTGAGATTCCAAAATTTTAAAATAATATAAAGATGAACTTTTTTGAATGTTCATGTGGTAATGAATAAATAGTAAAGAAGATTCAATATCATATATGTCATGATGGTGGGAATAGATAAAAATATTAATATCTCAAAAATAGGGGTAGATGTTTTTCAATGGAAAATAAGTTCATAGAGTGATAAAATTTTAATGATTTTAATTCATTATTTGTAGAGAACATGGATATTATCTATGTCAATGCCCTGCTGAAATAGTTAACATATAGAATAAAAAAGGACCTATTCCATGTCAATAATTTAAGTGGAATAATATTTGTACTTATGTATTGGGTTTCATGTATTATGTTGTACAATTATTTTGAAAAATGGTATTTGTGTTGTAAGAATCATGAAATATCACAAAATTGTATAAATGTTTATTGAATATATGTCTCCTTGTAAGATTATGTAAAGTGATATGGATGTTTTCATGGGTTTATTAGTATAATGTTGATAATAAGTTCAATTAAATACATATCCATTTTTGGTTTTATATGATATTTATTATAAATATTAATGATATTTTGGTGGATAATGATGGAAAGAAAACAATTTTTTTGTGTATATATTGTAGTGAAAAAAATTATTTGAGGTGGAATACATTTACATTTTGTAGGGAAATGAATAATGATATTGGAAAACATTAGGGGTTATCTTATATATTATTTTAATTAAAATATAGGTTATTTAAATTTTGGAATTATATAAATAATTTTTGAAAAAATGTTTACCCAGTTTTAAGAAAACGACCTATCACTTCAGAAAGAATTAGTGGGCATAAATTAAAAACCTATGTGAAAAAGGGTGTTGAAACTTCCACTATCCTATATAAATTAGTATTTATAGTGGAAATTATGAAAAGAAATATTAATGAGTATGAGTCTTTGTTTTTGGTATCTCAACTTTCAGTTCTATGATATAGATGTTTAAGGGGATGTTCCAACCATTATCTATTCCAGAATTGAAATGGGAGTACATGACCATTTATTTTTTCATCAAACTCCCTAAAACATCTATTGAGATTAATTTAATATAATTAACTTATGATAAACATAAAAGGTTAGAAAACTTCATCACAATTAGATAATACTTTTATCCTAAATATATTTATAGAGTGTATATTTATGTTTTAGTATGGTTTCACAGAGTACCACAATCCATTGTATCTGATCAGGATCCAAGGATTGCCTCAATTTTCCTGAGAAGTATTTAGTATGATCTTTATTTGAAGTTTAGTTTCATCATTTCATATCATCCTTAAATAGATTCCAAGTCCAAGAGAACAACATAAACCCTAGAGGATATACTGAAATATTGTTCTCTAGTTTTTAATGATGGTTTGGATCAACAACTTTCTATAGTTGGTTTTACATACAAAAAATCCTTTCTCTCAAACATAAATTTGGATCCCTATGAATCCCTCTATGCAAATAACTGAATAAGTCCAATGTATTAGAATGAATTTTTATAATGAAATATATTTTTACTTGACAAAACTAATGAATTGTATGAGAATTATAGAGCCACTCAGCATTACATAAGGGCATCATAGAGTATGTAGAAAATTTATGCTGATAATCATTTATGTGATTTGGAATATGAAGTTAGTGACTTTATTTTTCTAAGAATTTATATTTGGAGTAATGTAGTGATATTTGGATATAATGGAAAAATAATCTCAAGTTATATGTGTCCCTTCGAAAATTTTTATCATATCAGAAAGGTATCCCATTAGACATTTCTTCAACTAAACCTCTATCAAGTTCACATTGTGTTAAATTCTTTTCCTATAATGAAGTATATACCCAATCCTTAACATGTTTTAAACTAAATATTTTTACTACTCAACAATGAAAATATGTATGAGGAATAATTGATGGATATTCGAGAATTAATATAGAATGTTCTATGAAACAAGACCATTCTCATATTCAATGTTTTATGATGAAGATACCAATTTTTAGAATCTATGATGGAATATGAGAATATGATGAGGTAAAAGTATCCTCCTCAATTCTTACCAAATTTGAGGAATTTTTACTATAAAAATCATTTTATTGTGTGTAGATTATTTACCCTTTGGTTTTATGGAATGTATATTTTGAATAAATTTTGTTTCTCCAATATATTGGGTTGCATATGACATTGAGATTTAACAAACCATGAAATTATATTAATATTAGAATTTAAATAAGACCATTATAATGTAACGATTAAATTTTGCATAATTAATAAGAATTACATCATTTATAAATATTATTTATAACTCCTATATATAATGAAAACATATTGATAAAAAGATTCTTAATCATTGATGAATTTCTTAAATGTTTTCAAATTCAATTTTTTTTAAAAATAGATTTTTCTAAAAAAAATAAAACAATTTTTGACTTTATTAAAATTATTTTGGAAAAAAACTCAATTTTAAAATCAACATGTCAACTAACCGTAGGATATTTTTTTTGTAATTTTTTTGAAAAAATATAAATTTTTAGGTTATTTTTTTAATTAATTGGAATCATAATTTAGTATAATTAAATAAATATTAATCCAATTTAAAAAATTCTATTCATTTTCATATTAAATTTTTTATCTAAAAATATTTTAATCTTTTTAACATTTATCTTTGTAAAATCACAATTTATTCACATCTATAGGTTTATGTTTTAAATAAAAATTTCAAATTTATAGCATCAAAATTTCTTAAATGTATTCTATATTATTAATAATCATAATTTATAAAATATATTCTCGGAAAATTATTATTTTTAGGTTGAATCATATATACAATAAGAATTTTCTACCTCGATTTAGGTTAAAACATGTCAACCATTAGGTTAAAATAAAAAGATAAGGATTAATATCAATTATAAACCCACCCAACAAACATTTTATGGTAATTTTTAGACATTATAACCTCTGAGGGTTTATAGTGGATCATTTTGGAGCATTTCAAAATGCGGAAAATGTGGGAACATATTATTCGTGTCAAAAATAATATGTGTGTCATCCCCCCTCTTATAAAAGGTCACTCATTATCTTCTATTATTCAAACATATAAAACCATTTGGTTCATAAAATCAGTACTAAAATATCTTTCTTACAGTGTTACCAACATTATATATTCCTTCGTGAGATAATAAAGCCATTCTTGAAAGGAAATATTTTAATCCAAAATTGGTCGTCCAAAGAAGAGGAAATGGTTCTAATTATAATTTTTATTAATTATTTATATTATACCCTAAAAAATTGTTATATTATAACAATATAATAGTTCAATTATCTCCCAAATAAAATTATGTTATTTTGTAAATGGGATAAGCAATATTCTTCTACCCTCCCATCAAATGGGATAAAAAACCTTTATTCATGTGTATGAAGGACTGTCACTCCCAATCAAATATTACTCATTCTACATCACCATATATCATAGAAAGATATAATGTTATATATGATATTATATACTTGTGGAATTATTATATCACATATTACTTCCTACTTTACATTATGAGGGAATATGATAATGTCACTTAGGAGTACAACAGACTTCTACCTCACAAAGAGATAAGATTATTTCATGCTATAAAAAGAAGGTAATAAGGACTGGTTTAAGGATAATATGTTATATTTATGATATAAAAATGGTTCAATAATGGTAATATATTATTTAACACTATTTATTTCAATCCATCAAGTAAATGGAAATAGCATTTACATGTATATATGGCCAACAATCATTTTACACATTGTATTTTATTTTCAGTCTGTAAATTTTAAGGATTATTAAAAATATTTTTTTAGAAAATATATGTGATATTAATATCCTTGATAAAATTATATTTATTATTATACCATGATCATTTTAATAGGAAAAAGATATTACAAATAAAAATATAAATGAAAAACAAAGTTGTTACTGCCTGAAATGTGACTTTAACATAGAATTGTCAATAAATATGTAATAAAAAGTCATAAGTATTATAAGGTATGATTTTTATAATTATGTTTATGTAATGGATTTATAATAAACTTATATATATTAAAATATATTTATGAATTTGTTAAAAATAATTCAGGACTCATGATAAGGGATTTTTGTCTCACATTTGTTTTTTGTGAGACACAAGCAATATTCACCTCGAATACCATTTTTGTGGTTTATAGACTATTAATGAATGTATTTTATTGTTATTATACAATAAATAATGGGTATTTACATATCTATTTATGTATCTCTCTTTCATTGGTTTTACAGTTCAAAATTTACCAGCTATTTAAGATATTATGTGTCCAAATTTTCCTCTTTTGAGACCTATGTCATATTATACACCTATATTATTTTATGAGGTGTCTATAATGAAACTTTAACATGTAATATCATTGATATATTTTTTCTCAGGATATTATATGGTTAATTTAATTTAATTCTTTCACGAGGACTATGATTTAATATTAAAAATGTGGTTAGGGTTTTATAATACATTTTCATCGTTTATCGATTTCATGATTATGCTTCCAATTGTGAAATATTATGATCCATTTATCAGAAAATCCATTAATATTTTTTCCATTGGGTTTTTAATGATAATATAAATTTACCATCATTTATTTCCAATTTATATACTCCTTACATAAATAGAATATTTTAATAAAAATCAATGTTATTTCTCTTATCACAATCCAAACCAGGCTACCATCTATTCTAACACACAAACCCATCCATGAAAAGGGCCAAGAAAAATTTATGATCCTCATAGAATGGATACTAGGGCCAAGAAATAAATATATCACATTAGGGAATTATTTAACCCAATAAAGGGTTGAAATAAATAAACTCTGTAGAACACACAACAATAAACCAATAACAACTGAACATTAAAAAATACAAGAAAGTATATATACAACATTTATTGAACAAAAAATAAACTAAAAAAACGAAAACAAATATAGAACCTGTCTAGATCTACAAAATACATCTTGGTCACCACCAACAAAAATATCATCCAAAAACAAATGGAAATCGAATCAGAAACCTGAACGTAAAACCAGCTTTGGTCAACCGACACTAAGAGACACAATTAGAGTATGACCATACAAGATCTCAGTAGCTAAGCATCATAGAGACAACACATTTTCATTCCCAATAATTTCAACAAAACAAGTTTGAAATATATTTATATATAATATATTTTTTCATTATTTTACTGAATCAAACATATGTTTTTAAATGTTCCCTTATAAAAGAGGACAACAAACATTCTTTTTTGAGAAATAGTTTCATTTTTCAAAAAACATTTCAATTTCAAAACCATCATAGTAACTAAATCTACCATAATAAAAATACTGAATAATTAAAGGATAATTATAAAAATAAATGAAACTACACAAGAAGGTATGAACTAATAGGTATAAAAACCTAGGAATTAAAAAATTTAAAACAAAAACAGTTCAATACTAATCATGAGAAATTTATAAACACCACTAGAAGAAGTCCCACAATGTACTCAGTTCAGACTCACCTTATAGTGTATGGTGGAGCTCTATAGTTAATAAAAAATTGTCCTTTTGTAAATTAGGCTTAATAGAAGCACGTCCCTCCTAGAATCTTAGAAAATCCAGGGGTATTAACTGGTCTAATCGAGGTCAATAAGCCACCATCACCCAAAACTCTAAATGGTTCCCAATAACCCCATGATAATTGTACATGTATAATAATGATTTCCTCATAAACATTTCAAAAAACTATAACCCACATGATACTATTATTACATATCCCAAACACGAACATAACCAATGTAATATCCCTTTCCTTAAAGGGTCCATCATAGGGGATCCCATCATCAAATCAAGCCACAGACAAGTGCTAACCCATCCTTTTTGTCCCATGAGGTAAAAAAACTATCTAAAACAATATAAAATAAAAACGAGGCCTTTACCATTTCAATTCAAAATACATTTTCAAAACACAGGTAAAAACACACCACATACTCTAAAGGACCCCAACATACCATCATTTTTATTTAACAACCAGGACATTCCTCAATGATTCTGAATGATACAATCTTTAGAAAAAACCCTGAAATTTTATTTGAATTCATTTAGAATACACTAAACTATTTTGAAGATTAAGTGTAAGAGATAAGGTAGGAAAAAAATAATTTTGAAATACGGGTTTAGGAAGATTTTTATAAAGAGTGGTCGTTATCATTTATAATCGTATCTATTTGTCACCCCAAGAACTTATAGATATTCCTAAATCCATTGAAATATCGATGGTAATCCATAAAAATCCCTATAGAGAAGTTTAAATAGCATCCATATGCATTTCTACCATTCAAAACAAACCAAACAAAAGAACTAAACCACAATGAGGTATTATTATCCCACAAAAAGTTCAGTTCTTCCATAAAAAATTACCAACTTCCAACCTAGCTCAAACACAATTAAAAATAACCTATTTCATCTTTAAAGTCCTAATGGTATTTTATAAAACACATTACATGTACATAAATATAGGTATAGTTTTTTAAACATATTTAAATACCATTTCAATAAAAATGGTTACTTGAACACACCAAAATAATTAGCTCTAACATATCTCAAGAATTAATATAACATTGAAAAATCATTTATGGAATGTATAATAATTAATGTAGTGTCCCAAAAAGATAAATAATAGATCTAACTACCTCAATGATGTGTGAATGCAACAAAACATAAAATGAAGGAAGAAATATGATTGAGAAAAAAATCCTTACAAATTAACATTAACGAAACAATGGGTACACATAAAACCTAGCCTATATTGTTTGGCCAAGAGGTTTTCATTCAGACATAGAACCATTAACAAGATAAGGGGAAATTATGGGATGTAAATATACTAAAAATACAATGGGAACTCACCTATAAATATTTAGGGTGATTCAATGGAGGTTATGGAGTCATAGAAGAGAGGTTTGTGAGTGCCTTTATGATACAAAACAGACTGTGGCGGAAACCCGAAATGGGTTAAAATGAGATAGAAAAAAATGTGGTATTTCTAACTTTTCAATGACATATGAGAGTTTCACGTTATGGACACATGGAATTCCAAATCATGATCGAACCATGTGTACCCTAATATATAATTAGGGCACACTATATGGTTTATCCACATCGTTTTGGAAATGATGGACCAAACGTGTGATTCATCTCTTTCAATTTATAGTGCCTCCACACACATTTGTTGCATAGTTTATACTATCAATGCTCATGATGTAAACCTTGTACCTGACACCAAAACCAGTCAACACAGTTTCAAATTCTACTCATATGGTTTGGTTCAAACCATGATCAATTGATGAAATTCAAACCATGAAATAAGGAATTTAACTATACAAGACCTCAAACCCAGCATGCCACCCAATTTACCCTCAAAATGTTCACAGAAATAGTCTATATGGAGAAACATCACATGGAACCTCCAAAACCAAATACATTTATATGAGAATTCAAACAGATCTTCAAACAAAAAAATTAATTCCATAAAAAAATAACATGAAAGAAAACTCAGGTCAGTGTGTGAACCATGTTTTCTAAAAATGTTAAAAAAATATTTAACAAACTCAAAATTATTTATTGAAGACAATATTATTCATGTTTTAATTTTTACAAAATATATTAAAATGAATATTTTTTTTCATTTAATGAATAAGGGGAAATTTTATTTCACTAAAAAAAATATAAAAGTAATCATTTTCTTAAATGTGTATATAATTTTGGAATTTTTATTAATCAAATTGATTTTTAAAGAAAGGATAGATTCACCGTGAAATGTTTCATGATATTTTTAAAAATAATTCTTTATCTAGGACATCAATATTTGACATTACTTAAGATTTACTAGGTATATGATCCAATGATACAGTTTAAATTATCTCTCTTGATGGTTTATAATTATGATGACTTGTTATTTATGAAACTCATTTTTATCCATTGGGTATAACATGATAAAATGATTTTGATAACCACCCCTTTTCTATGGGTTATTTTTTAAAGAAAATTATAAATGATTTTTTAAACCAATTAAAATGTAGTGAAATTTTTATGAAACCCATTACATTTCTTGGCTTTTAATATGTTGATATTTTTAAGATCTCTTTTCATACGTATGTATGATTTTTATTATGTGATTGGTGGGACCAATATCTTTGTCCAATTCATAAGGAAAAAATTGGTAAATCATGAGATAAAGATTACTATAATGAGGTGTGGTCATGGTATAATAAGGGATTAAGTTCACTATAGTAATCATGGTAATGAGCATTGACGACTATGATGTTTTAGGGAGTCATCAAATTCCATTATTATAGTCTTTAGAATTATCCTTCAACAACTTAATAAATTATTATACATTAATATATGTACTACATTAATCTATGACTCATGTTAATGTTATGTTCTCATTTTTCAGGTGATTTGATCACATTATGATTCATGTTTTATGAACCACCATGATTTATGACCTAAATCATGTTTATGATCTATGATATGTATGGTTTCTTTTTCTAATCTTATTATCACATTCCCATTCCCCTATTGTCATGATACATTGATATCTCTCTTGTCTACCATTATTGAGCATATAAGGTCTTTTTGTTCAGGTGAATGCAGGTTTTTTTAATTACATGTTTCTTTATTTGTTTAATGATATGAATCCTTTTTCATTTATATTAAAAATGGTGTTCAAAAGCTCTATGTATTTCAAAAATAATCTGACTTATAGTGTAATGAATTTAATAAATCTTATTTAATTTTAAATATGAATTGTTTATATAAATTTTATTTAACTATAATGTGGACTAATTTAATCTCATGCTTGTTCACTGTTTGATCTGATCAAGTGACATGAGTTTTGTTTTGAGAAATATGTTAAGTGTAAACTTCTTTAATATTACATTTCGTTATTTAATTATAAATTAATCTATAATAAAGAAAATCATTTGAAAAAAATTCCATTAAATATACAAACAATTTATATTCATTTTATTAAACATAATTAATACCTATTTTTATTTTGTATGGGGTGCTCTAATTGTCTAAATATCCTACAAGATGTCTGAAATTCTAAATTTTCACGACATGAAGATATTTCTTATGTATATGATATATCTTACATTTAAAATAATAATAACTCAATGTTTGATAATTTAAAAAGGTATCATGTATTTATTTAATTCATTAAATTATGTTATTCACTAAAAATTTCATTTACACACCATAAAAATTGGACTCTGTGTTACAATCGAGTCTGTAATAATCGAAACATATTTTCACTATTGCTGATGATATCTTGTTATATAATTATCATATTTGGAATGTTATTTATTGTTCCTAAATATTGATAAATTATATGTAAATAGTTCTATTTAACCTATGTCATGTTCATTAATTTAGACGGCCTAAAATTCCCCACAACTTCTATGTCAAACTTTCGTATATAAAATAATGAATTAATATTCATAATATTCTTTCTAAATCCTCTTTCGTCCATGAAATCTCCTTAGGATTCTTCTTATTCATGCATAAAATCCTTTCTTCCTTGATTAATCTTCTAAGTGATTCACTTTGACTCAATATCATGTTTATAGTTAAATATTACCTCTCATTTCTTATTTTTAACAATCCAAAAGTGACTCATTCATCTTGACTTATTGTAAATTATTCAATTTTTTTTATTAAATGGTGATACATTTCTCTATTTTTAAGGGTGATAAATTTATATTTTTCCAAAGTTGAGACATTTGTCTTTTTTCAATGGTGATACATTTGTCTTTTTTAGGGGTGACATAATACTCATTCTATAAATGGTGAGATAATTCTCTATTTCCAAAAATGAGACAATCCTCTATTTTCAACAGTGATAAATTTATTTTTCTTATTGGTGAGACATATGGGAATTGTGAGACATGTGATACACTTGAGACAAGTGGGACATGTGATACAAGTGGGAGAACTTCAAATTTTAAATGGTGATACATTTCCAACTTCATAACAATGAGACACTTCCACCTTTGAAACAGTAGAAAAAATCCCAATATTGCAGTGGTGATACATTCACATCCTTGAAAAGGTTAGAAAATTAATCCTTCAAATGGTGAATCATTTTTGAACTGATATTGAATAATATTTCTAAATAAAAGTTATAAATTTTAACTCAATGGTTACCGATACTTACTATAACATTAACTCATTTTATTATCTATAGTGACTCATTTTCACTCAATAATGACTATATTTCTACAAAATAGTGGATCATTTTTAACTAACAATAATTAAATTTTTTAACTAATTTTTACTCGTAATCTTTTTCATCTTTTTATGTTTTTAGGAAATGCATACGTATATTAGATGCATCATGTATTTTATTTATTTCCAAAATTAATATATATATTATAATATCCACGAAAAGTATTATTATTATATTTTATGTAGTTTTAAAATGTAATGAACTTAATTTTTCACACATTCAGTATATTTCATATATTTATAATATTTATAACTTAAATTAATTAGTTGGTATTAATCTCATCTAAATTAATATTACTTGAAGACTAACAAATTTAATAATTTTTTATGGAATTTAATGTAGTATAACTATTTAATATAATGCATCGTGTTATTATAAAAACAATTATAATACTTTTAAATTCAAAAAAAATATAAAAATGTTTCTCATCAATAAATATTAATTTAGATATTAATAATACCAAAAAATAAAGTCATGATATAACTATTATAAATTTCTAAAATAATTTGTATCTGTATTAAAATAATTGAATATCATTTTAAAACTAACTAAAATATTTTTAAAAAAACTTCTCTTAGTTCATATAAAAAATGTATTAATTTCTTATCTCAATAAAATACGTAAAAAATTATTACAATTATGATTTTCATAAAAATATAATATGTAGAAAAATAGTATGAGTCCACATTTTTTCATAAAATTGTGTCAACCTTAGTTCAAAAATGAGTCACCATTAGTTCAAAAAATGAGTCACTACTGAGTGAAAATATTAATCACCATTGGGTGAAAATGAGTCACTATGGATAATAAATTATGTCACCATTGAAGTAGAAGTGGGTCTCTATTGAGTAAAGTAATTTAACGTCAGTTCAATTAATGAGTCATCGTCATTTCAAAGAATTAGTAAAATTGGAATGAGTAAATGTCTCATTGTTGCACTGTTTTAAATGTCTCATTGTTGCACTATTTTAAATGTCTCATCGTTGGAACTTCAAAAATGTGTCACCATTTCAATGATGGAAATGTATCCCATGTATCACATGTCTCACATATCTCACACATCTCAAATGTCTCACATATCCCACATGTCTCACTTGCATCACATTTCTCACATGTCTCACATGTCTCGCATGCCTCACCATTGGTAAATAAAAAAACGTCTCACGATTGAAAACATAGAAATATCTAACCATTTTTAAAATAGAAATGTCTCATCATTTGAATCAAAGAAATGTATCACCAAATAAAATAGATAAAAGTATCACCATGAAAAATAGAGAAATTTCTCACTATTAAGAAAAATAAATATATGAACATTTATAATTGGTAAATTTCTCACCGTTGAATAAAAAATGTAGAATACACTGTTAGTAAATCTAAATGAATCATCGTTGACTTTTTTGAAATGAGTAAATAGAGGCATTGTTGAACTATAAACATGATCTTTAATCTTATTGAAATTTAGTGGAGATATGGGAAGAAAACAAGGCTATTATTCATGATGAAAAAGCATTAGAATCTTCCCTTGAGGAATGACACTTGAGGAAGAAGATAATTAATATCAAATTGTAATTTTATGTTCATATTTTCACATAGAAACATCAGTGATTTTTTAAGTAATCTAAATGGCTAAATTAGAAGTTGGGCTATACAAATTAGTTGAATATACTACGAATATATAATACCAAAATCTAGAATTTATCAAATTCAATAAGCTTATAAGAAGAATTCAAAAAAAAAATTACAAACATGTTTTGATTAGAGCATAATAGATTACATTAATTTGTAAAAAATTTAATGTAGGTAATTGACATTTTAATAATTTCATATATTCAAATAAATTTAATAAAAACTTTCTATCATTCTAACTAGAAATATTCTAGGTGTTTCCTTTTAGAAATGAAATATATATCAAGAAAAAATGACTTTTAGTTATAAACAATTCTGAATTGTATATTTGTTTCAATATCTTCGTAAAATCGATGCACCCCATAAACAATACAATCAGTCATCCTTTTATTCTAATGATATTATGATAAATGATTTTTTTCAATGTAATTATATTTGAACAATTCTGAACATTATATTTAATGTTATAATTATCACATGAACGAAAACATTAATGTAGTTTATAATGAAAATATTTCTTGAAACAAAATATGTATATCATGTTCAGATTAAAATATGAACATTCTTGGTATATAATTATTCTTTATTGTTGTTTAATAAATTATTTATTAACATGTTATAATTAAAATTAAGAAATATTTACAAAATTATAAACACTATAACTCATGTTATAATTAATATATAGAGTTTTTTTTTAAAAATGGTTATTACCAAAAAATGATTAAATAGTTTTATATAATTAAAATCATTAAATAACATGTAATTAAAAAAAAATTATTTATGAAAATTCCCCAAAAAAATTCCATATACGAGTTTTGTTACAAAACCTAAACATTTAAAAACATTTTATCACCCAATTTGTAAAAAAATGAAAATGAACCCCCCAAAATGTATATAAACAATAATTATGATTCCAACACCCAAATTTCAATTATAGTTTTATCAAATTGAGTTGGGTCTGAATGATTGGTAAAAAAATTCCTGATTAAATCATTTGAGAATAAATAATAAAACAATATCACCCTTATTCCCATGATCTCTAATTAAATGAAATCTAGGATCAATATGTTTTGGTCTAGACTATGAAGATGGTTTTTTAGAAATAGAAATTGGAGATTTTGTATCACAATAAATAAGAAATTTAACACGATAAATAGATAAATCACATAATTTTTGTTTATTCCATATGCTTGAAGAATAACTACTATATGAAAATAATTACTAAACATATTAAATAGATATCGTAATAGATAGTTTCTTCATAGAACACCAAGAAATTAATCATTTTATAAGAAAATGACACATAATTGTTGTGATTTTTCTATCAATTATTCATTCGCTAGCATTAAAGTTAGAATAATATACAATATAAAAATAGTTTTACATAGTTTAAAATAAACCAGATCTAGTTTGTTGGACTCCTCGTGTACTAATCATATTTTAATAATAAAAAATCCTATTCAACCTGGTTCAATCTACTAAATTATATCAACTCATGTGTATTATTTTTGAAAGTATTCTCATGATTTAAGAAGATCCATTCAAGATATTAATTTCACTACATTCAATTTAATTACTTTATACTATCCTTGATTTTCTTTTATAATACCTTCTTTGAAAAAAGATTAAGTCTAATCCATTATATGATCATTATTTCTTAATTCTGAATACAGTTATTTTGAAAAGTCTGAGACACCGTGAGTCTTCCAGTGGTTATGTCTTTCTAGAAAAGTAAATCAGAAATTACGAAGGATCAAACACCGTAAAAAAGCCAGCACCATGAACAAGCATACACTATGACATCCAGACATCATGACATCCAAATACTATGAAAAAGACACTGTGACATCTAGACACCGTGAACAAGACACCGTGACCGCAAGACAATGTGACAGCGAGACACCGTGACCTTCATACATCACGACCAATCCAGATACCATATGAAGGAGACACCATTTCAATGTAATATTGTGACAATGATTCTTAATATATTTTTTCATATTTTAATTTAATCTCTAATGGTCATATTTTAAGATTTTAATGCACTGACAAAACCAATATTTCTTTGTAGACATATCATCAGACATTATGAGGTTAGAGGTCCAGAATACATGCAACTTGTCGGCCCAGACACATGCACTCATAGATAAAAGAGTAGTGCAGCCCAGGAACAGACGATGAGTGAGTGAAAAAGCTTGCAGGATGAGAACGACAATGAAGAACACACTTATAGAAATTTTTTAAGAATGGATTATTGCATACAACTTGATTCTGCTGAAGAACACACAAATCATACTTGAATCCCTATAACATCTTCATGCTGTGAAACACCACGAAGAACACAATAAAAATCTATCTGTCTTGCGACACTCTCTGTTCTAAACAAGGAAAAGAATTCTACATCTGCTTCATCCCAGAAGTCAGGAGCTACAAAGACCAACACTTAGAGAACTTCTAAACCTATCTCAATATTACAACTCTATTGTGTATAATTTTATTAACTTTCAAGTAGAGTGTGTATCTGTATAATAACACACTCTGTCTCCTACATCAAATTGATGGATACAAGATATCCTTACTCAAACATTCTTTTACTATTGTGTATACCCATGGATAAGTGTGGAAGAGGTCCTTGTTTGTCCTGGTAGTCTGTAACCACGGAGAACTATGGAAGAGGTCCCTATGTGGCCTAGATAGTACTGTGTACTGTTATTTAACCCAAATCCAGGGTGTGGATCAATGTTTATTTATATAAACTTATTGGTGGTAGTTTATCACTAAGTGGAGTAGTTTAGTTCTCTTCTTGATACTTAACACTTGTTTCATATCCTCGGTCATTCATAATTTAGTTTTCTCTATATTACGACATTTCTATATAACATTGAAATCACTAAATTTAGTTTGATAGTTAATCTTGGAAAGAAGTTATAATTGTTTTGTCTTAGTAAAATAATATCAAAAGTAATATTAATAACTCTTAATATTACTAATAATTAATCAATCTTCTAAGATGTTTTTTAATCTTTCAAACTCTTATAACATTATAATTTTGATTAACTGGGCTGTATATAATTTTTGAGGAAATACTTTTTACAGAAATATTTATAGTTACTCAATTCACCCCTCTAATATTGAGTAATCTACTCCGACCTACATTTGGTATCAAAGGTTTTTTTTATTAGGACACTATTTAATCATATTCAACTGTGATTATAGTTGAACCTTAATGATCAAGAAATTTCTCTTAATTCTAAATTTATAGCTCTTTTAAAGTAATTCTTCAATATGGATAATATATTGGAAGGTGCTGCAAACAAATGACCACTATTATTTAATGGAACGAACAATGCTCAATGGAAAATCAAAATGAAAATTCATTTACAGAGTATGAGTTTTGAAATTTGATCTTCCATTATATATTAATATAATATTATTACTACTGATAACACCACATGAGATGAACCTACCAAATCTGCCTCCAATACCAATTGAAAAGCTAGGAATGCTTTATACTTCTCTTTATGAGATGTGGAATTCAATAGAATTTATGCTTGTAAAACTGCCCATGAAATTTGGGATACCCTGTTTTTCTTACATGAAGAAACATCTAGTGTAAAATAAATGAGACTTAATACTTATACTATTAAATATGATAATTTTAAAATGAAACATGATGAGCCTATTTTTGACATGTATCGTAGGATCAATGAGATTGTCAACACAATGATCTCTCTTGGAAGATAAGTCACTACCAAGGAAAAAATCATGATAATCCATAGATTTATACCGGAAAGATAGAGGGTAGACTCTGTCTCTATTAGAGAATCATGCGACATCTGTAGGCTACCTATAAAAGAAATCATTGGGAAACTGATGATGTATGAATAATAACTAAAAGTTAAAAAGGAAGAGGAGGATGAACCAAAAAGAAAATCTATTGCATTCAAGACCACCACCTCTAAACACAAAGATAAGGGGAAACTGGAAACTACTATAGAAAGCTCCACCAGTGAACAATCATCATATGATAGTGATGAGGAGTTGACTCACATAGCTAGATGATTTAAAATATTTTACAAGAATAAGTACTTTTTCAGAAAACCTAACTTCAAGGGAATATATTCCCAAAAATAAAATTGGAAGAAGGACTAGAAAATAAGAGACAATGTCGATGAAATTGTCTTCTATGAATGTAGGTGAAAAAGAAATATCAAGGCATATTGTCCAAATCTCAAGTACAAAAATAGATACGAGGATAAGGAAAGGAAGTATAAAAAGGCCTTGAAAGAAACCTAGAGTGCTTCTGAGGATAGTTCAAGTGACTTAGAATCATCACATGATGAACAAGAAAACAATGTCAATATGTGTTTTATGGAATACACATCTGAGGTAACACTAGATTATCCTGTACTTAATTCATACTACTCTAGAGATCGGAGTGACTATGAAAACATGACTGATGAAGATATGCTTGAATACTGTTGCATGATTAAAGAAACAAGAAATGTACTAAAAGATAAATATAAATCATTGAAGAAACAACATGCTCTCACTTTGACTGTTAAATCTGAACTCACAACTGAAAAAGAGAAAAATGTTAAAGTACTCAAAGAAAACAAGGAATTAAAAATTTCTAATGAGTAATTAATGAATGACCCTGAAAATTTTACCAATGGGAATAATACCCTTACTCAAATTCTTATAAAATATATTTCCCCTAAATACAGCACTAGAATTGGTTATCAACTAGGAAAAAGAAATCTTGGTAGAAGAAATTTTGTTTTGAGATCTAGGATAAATAGATTTACTCCCAATTCTAGACCCAAATCATCAAAATCCACTAATGATACATATTCTATTATTAAATGTTTTTCTAGATTGAATAGAGTTTATTTTTAAAATACATTACTTAATGCTTATAGGAAACCTATGAGGCAAATATGGGTTCCGAAAGCACTTGTTTCTAATATTAATGGACCAAAACACGTATGGGTACCAAAATTTGTTTTTGATTAATATTTTTGTAGGACATATTCTTAAATAGTTCTCGTAAAAGTGTATGGTACATAGATAGTGGATGTTCAAGTCACATGATAGGAGACTACTCATGCTTCAAGAATCCAATCAAAATATATGGAGTACATGTCACATTTGGTGACAATTCCAGAGGAAAAATAATTGGCCTTGTCCCAATTGGTAACTCTAACTCACTTTTAATTTCTAAAGTACTGTTTGTTGATGGATTAAAATATAATTTTCTTTGTATCTCACAATTATGTGATTATGGATTTCATGTTAGATTTGAAAATGATTCTTGCATTTTATTTAATTCTAAAGATTAATTAGTGATCTATACTTTAAGAAATGAAAATGTGATGTTTGTTAACTTAGATTTCTTTTCCTCTAAAAATGATTCATGTTTACGTGTATTTAAAAAAGATTATTGGCTCTAGAATAAGAGACTAGGACACTGTAATGTTCACTCCCTTAGAAAGCTAACTAGAAAAAGTTTAGTTAAAGACATACCCAAACATGAGTTTCCAAATAACAATGTGTATAATCCCTGTCAAAAGGGAAAAAACACAACGTTTCCATCAAACCAAAGAAAGAAGTGTCAACTTCTCAACCTCTCGAACCGGTTCACATGGATTTATTTGGACCATCTAGAATTTCTATCTTAAATGGGAAGCACTACGATTATGTTCTTGTAGATAACTTTTCTAGATATACTTGGAAATTCTTTTTGGATCACAAAAGTGAAGCCTACTCTTATTTTAAGAAATACGACAAGTCTGTAGAAAATCATAGTGGACTTTGAATTAAATCCTTAAGAAGTGATCATGGATGTGTGTTTGAAAATCAATAGTTTGAAACCTTTTGCTCAAAAAATGGTTATAATCACAATTTATCTTTCCCTAGAATACCTCAACAAAATGGAGTTGTAGAAATAATAAATATAACCCTGCAAGAGATAACCAGAACAATGCTTAGTGCATATGACCTACCTATTTATTTTTAGGCTGAAGCTATCAATAAAGCATTCTACATAATAAATAGAGTGTTAATTAGAACGATTCTTAAGAAGAATCCTTATGAGTTATGGATCAATAGAAAACATGAAGATAACTACTTCAATTTTTTGGCTGTAAAGTCTATATTCTTAACACTAAGGACAAACTTTTCAAATTTTCATCCAAGAGTAATGAAGGTATCTTTTTAGGTAATTCCATGTCCTGTAAAGCCTATAGAGTGTTCAATAAAAGAACGAAATATGTGGAAGAATTTGTCCCTGTCGAATTTGATGAAATAGATACACATGAGCCTAAAACCTCTCTAGAAAACCTGGATGATGGTGTATCAAATCTGAACATCAATCCAAAATCCTCATACACTTCTGTGAATGAATCTGTGAAAACTTCAAATTCTGGAAATTCCCTAGATTCAAGTCATAATGAACCTGGACCTATCGATGAACTTGAAATCACTAGTCCCTCCTTTTTTAGAACGGCTAGAACTCATTAGAACCACCCTTTAGATGCTGTTGTAGGAGACCTAGAAAAAGGAACACCAACTAGAACCTGTCTTAGAAATCAAGTTGAACATCAAGTCTTATTTTCACAACTTGAACCTAAAAAATTAATGATGCTATCAATGATGAATTTTGGGTGATGGCTATACAAGAAGAACTTAATCAGTTTGAAAGGAATAATGTTTGGAAACTTGTTGAAAGACCCAAGGAAAAATTCACCACAGGCACTAAATGGGTGTTTATAAATAAAGTATATGAAGCTGGTAACATAGCTAGAAACAAGGATAGAATAGTTACACAAGGATATAGTCGAGAAAAATTAATTGACTATAAGGAGATATTTTCACCAGTAGCTAGACTAGAATTCATCAGAATCATGCTTGCCTATGCTGCACATTTTAATTTCAAACTATATCAAATGGATGTTAAAAGTGAATTCTTAAATGGGTATATTACTGAGGATGTTTTTGTAGACAACCCCCTAGATTTACAAACCCTCATTTTCCAAATCATATTTTTTAATTATCCAATGCTTTATATGGTTTATAACAAGATCCAATAGCTTGGTATGGTAGGTTGAGTACATTTCTTATTTGCAAAGGATTTACAAAAGGAATAGATGATCCTACCATTTTTATAAAATGAATTTCTAATGATGTTTTATAAAATCTATGTATATGACATTATTTTTGGATCTTCAAAAAATTATGTATGTGATGATTTTTATTAAATGATGCAAAATGAATTTGAAAGGAGTTTAATGGGTGAACTAAGATTCTTTCTTGGATTTCAAATCATTCAAAATAATGATGGAAATATTTTAACTCAAAGAAAATATACTAGAGATCTTTAAAAACATTTTGGATTGGATAACACTGAAAGTAGTAACACTCCCATGAGTACCACTTGTATGTTGGATGTTGATGAACATGGAAAATCTGTTGATCAAACCACTTATAGTGGAATGATTGGAAGTTTACTCTACTTAACTTCTAGTTGAACTGACATTATGTTTATTGTGTGTATGTGTACTCATTTTCAAGAAAATCTTAAGGAATATCATTTAAATGTCGTCAATAGAATTTTCAAATACCTCAACCATTCACCCAATTTAGGATTGTTCTATCCTAGAGGAAAATCATTTTAATTCGTGAGTTATTCTGATGCTGACTTCGGTGGTAGTAAGTTTTATAGAAAAAGAACCTATGGAAAATGTCACTTTTTAGGCAAGTTACTAGTATCATGGTGTAGTAAGAAACAAAATTCTACTACAATATCTTCTGCAGAAACTGAATACATAGGTGTTGGCAGTTTTTGTGCATAGATTTTGTGGATGAAACACACATTAATAGATAATGGATATCAATTCAGGCATGTACCTATAAACTGTGACAACACAGGTGCTATTAAAATCTCAAAAAATCTTGTTTCACATTCTAGGACAAAGAATATTGATGTAATACATAACTTTTTGAGAGATCATTATCAAAAAGGTGATAATAGCTTTGAATTCATTAGTAATGAATATCAGCTTGCTGATATATTCACTAAACCATTAAAATATGAGAGAACAGACTAAATCATAGATTAATTAGGCATAATAAATCTTAAGTAAATGTATTACTGTTTTATATCATACTGTTTCATGATTACAGTCTCACATTTAGTGCTTCATGACTACTGTCTGATAGTTATTGTCTCACCATAATGCTCATGTTTACTGTATCACCGTAAAGTTATTGTTCACTATCTCACCATAAAGGTAAGGATTATTGTCTCACCATATTACTGTCTCACTATAACACTCAGTTTCTGTCTCACCGTAACATTCATTTTCTGTCTCACCATAATGAATCGATACGATCTCAGTATAAATATTCTTTGTGATTTTTTATATATGAATTTAAAAACTATATCACGGTAATTATTGTTTCACCTATTTTTGTTTCACTCACCTTTACTTTTGTGACATTTGGTATTCCCAAATGATAAAATAAAGAAATAATAACTCGATTATTCACACGGGCTTTCTTCTATTCACTCATTTCGAATCCTTCTTCAACCCTTCAACCCTTTTTATCTCTCCCAAACCTTTATTGGATGCCCAGGCTGAAATTCCCTTCATCATTGACTACTAAGAAATGTTGCACAATGAAGAATAAAATTGAAAATAAGCTTGGACCCGAAGTACCTCTAAACCCAAATCTAGTAAACTGAGTTGTCGTACCAGAGAAATAGGTTTTCCCCAAATGGCTTCTGTCTAGGAAGTCTATGGTTCTGAAATTTTTAAGAGAGAAAGGCTGGCTAGAATTGTTTTTGAAGGAAGATAGAACTATCAATCCTAAGTTAGTGGCTCAGTTTTATTAATATGTTCAGTACTCCTTTGAGTCTGATGATGGATATATTGTGAGAAGCTGGATCAATGGGTAGAAATTCTCATTATCTTCAAGGTTATGGGTTACATGCCTTAGGATACCTCATGAAGGAATCTGTGATGATTATTAAAGGGGACCTCCACCTTTAACTGAATTCTTTGATCTGGAGGATGCTTTGAAATCCTTAACTGTAAATGGCACCAAGAGGAGAGCCATTGCTGTAGAACTAGATTGAGAATCAAGAATTATGTTCAATTTTATTAAGAATCTATTTAGCCCAAGAAAAGGTGATTTTTCCATTTTGAAATATCAGGATGTTTTTTTAACCACCTAATGAAAAATGGACATAAGATCTACCTTTGAAAGTTTATCATTCACCACAGGTGTGAACTGATCAAAGCCACATCCACGTCAACCTCTCTATTTTACTCTCGGCTTATCTCAGCCAGGATTCTTTCCAAAGGTATGGTTGGACCTAATGAGGAATTTATAAAGGACTATGAGTACGGACTTTCAAAAGTCACTATCAAGAGGATGAAGATAAATTGGAACCCCTGGAAAAAGGAATCGATAGAAGGTAATGACAGTCTTTATGAAAAATCAAATCCCGTGGAACATCCCTCAAGATGGAGAAACTTTTATGATCTTGGTTTGAAACCAGACGAGGTTGTTGAATATTCTTTTGATGAGGAAGGATAGGTTGTTGTGCCTCCTAGGGAAATTGAATCTATTGAGGAACATAGTACTCCTATCCCTCCTGTGGAAAGTGAAAGAGAAGTACCTGCACCTATAGATTTTGTTAATCTGGAAGTTCAACCCAAGTCTGAACCAATATCTACTTTCCATGAAACTAAGAAGAATGGTGTAGAAGAACCTACATAAGAAGAATTACCTACTATTAAAGGAGCTGAACTTGAGTACCACTGAGTGGAACAGTCTATTCCTGATGTCATTCCTTCAGTTGAGGAAAGGATGGATCTAGATTTTCAGATGGATTGGAAGGAAATGGGAGTGGAACTACGAGATGAGTTTGTGGAATTTGTTCAAGATACTAAACTTCTCAGTCCTGAAAATGATGCAAAAGTTGAGGGGGGGGGGAACCCCATATCTGGAATCCACTGATGAACCAAACTCGATAGTTCCATGTCTTGTAGAAACACGATATAAGTTCCCTAGTTTCTCTGTTATGGATGACTCCCAGAAAGTTTCAGTAAAAGACCTTGACCTTTCTACTATGTTACAACTGAAATTTGTCTCTAATCTTGCTCTTAATAAGAAACCTGAGCCTGCATCAGTCTCTGTTTCTGAACATTCATCTAAACAACCATCCTTTTTTAGTAAGGATGATCTAAAGGAATTTGGAGCTACCCTTTTTTCTGGTGTTAAAAAAGTTATGAATTCTCAACCTTCTCTTGTGACACATCTAAGTGAGAAAGATTCCTCTTTATTATTGGATAATGTTATTTGGAAAATTGAACCTAAAATGATTCATGAGATTCAGGAAGTAAGAGTTGGGAACAATATGCTAAGTGATGAAGTGAATACCTTGAGAAGTATGATTGAAGACATGCAGAAAGAGATTCATTCGAGATGAGAGCTTGTTTCTCATCCAGTAGAACCTGTAGTTCCTTAAACCCCACAGAATGTTCTCTCTAAGAATGATCCACACTTAGCATCCGTAGCAGAAATGGTTTCTAAAAGGAACAAACATATTGTGAAAGAAATGTGAGAGATTGTGGTTAATCTAAAAAAACTCACTGATGAGTATACAGGGTGTCTTCAGAAAGTACTGAATCATCTAAAATCTCTCACCACCGCTATCAATGCTTCTAAAGCCTCTGGTCCATTCTCTCAACCCTATTTAAATAGTGATCTTCTCAGAATAGTGGTCAAAGAATAACTTCAGACTATTCTTAGTGGCTTCAATAATGATTCCCTACATGAAGTTATCATGAAGAGTGACAGAGTTCTTGACATGGACCAAATCCATTCTAAAATCGCTAATGATGCTCAGTAAGATATTGCCACGAATGTGGACTTTTATTTCAACCGCATCTTCTCCAAGACTGATATGACATATCATTTCAAGTATCTTGTGTAAAATATGAGGATTCCTCCTGTAACTCAATCTTTCAAAACTCATATCCAAAAGCTCACAGAGTTTACTTTATTACTGGAAAAATTAATGGAGACCAAGGATGATTTTGAGAAAACCAAGCATTATGGTGGAGAGATCATTGAGGATTTTATAATGCTTATACGACCTTACCTTCATGTACAGATTAAAACCATTGTTTCTCCTATGGCTGCACCTCAAAGGCCTAGTTTTCCTACTTTCACTTCTTCTCTAGCCTCTACTACTATGTCTGTCAGCCAAGCCTTGAGTTAGATCAGGCATGTGATCCTTGATCAACACCTACTTCGATCATCTACTACCCCTACTCTACCTCTATATGTTTTTGAAGGCCTTCATGTACTTTCTATCTCGACCAACTCACTCCCTTATTATACCTCCACTTCATCTCATATAGTTTCATCTTCTTCTGCTACTAATAAAGGCATAGAGAAGACCAGTCAGTGAATAAAGGAAGTGTTTACATCTTTTTGATAGGAATTATGTTGCTTTTTTTGCTCCTTCTGCTTGTAATGGATCTTATTTTCTTTAATGGAATTTGAAATTTTCATGAGTTCTCTTATTCAACCTTTTTGATAATCCTAAAAGGGGGATAAATCCCTATATGTTATACTTTTATCTCTATATCTATAGTTGAATAAAATAAACACTTTAAATCTACAGGATTTGGGATCATCAAAAAGGGGATATTGTTGGACTCCTCATGTAATAATCATGTTTTAATGATCACAAATCATATTCAACCTGGTTAAATCATGTAAATAATATCAAATCAGGTGTATTATTGTTTAAAGTGTTCTCATGCTTTAAGAAGAGTCATTAAAGTTCTGAATTTCTCTATATTCAATTTAATTACATTAAACTATCCTTGATTTAATTTTATAATACCTTCTTTGACAAACAATTATGTTTAATCCATTTGTTTATCATTATTACTGAAGTCTAAACACAGTAATTATGAAAATTATGAGACACCATGAGTTTTCTAGGGGTTATTTCTTTTTGGAAAAGTAAATCAGACACCATGAAAGATCAGACACCGTTAACAAGCAGAGACCATGAACAAGCAGACACCGTGAAATCCAGACACCATGACATCTAGAGAGCGTGAACAAGAAACCATGACATCCAGACACCGCGAATAATACACCATGAGCAAGACATCGTGACCGCGATACATTGTGAAATTCAAACACCGTGACCAATCCAAATACCGTGTAAAGGAGACACTGTTTCCATGACATACTATGACAACATTTCTTAATATATTTTTTCATATTTTAATTTAATATCAAACGGTCATATTTGATTATTTTAAGGCACTAAAATAATTAATTTTTCTTTGTAGACATATCATCGGACAGTACGAGTTGCAGAATACATGCAACTTGTCAGCCCCAAAACATGAACTCCATGATAAAAGAGTAGTACAGCCCAGAAACAGACAACACACGAGTGAAAAAGCTTGTAGGAAGAGTACGACAATGAAGAAAACACATAGAGAAAATTTTTAAAGTAAGGATTAATGAATAAAACTTGATTCTGCTGAAGAACTCATGAAGCATACCTGAATCCCAAGAACATCTTCGCACTGTGAAACACCATGAAGAACACAAGCCAAATCTGTCTGTCTTGAGACACTCTGTTTTTCATATGAGTACTAGAGTTATGAATCTGCTTCATCCCAGAAGTCCAGAGCTTCAAAGACCAACACTCCGAGCACTTCTAAACCTAACTCAATATTACTGCTCGCTTGTGTATAATTTTATTAACATTTTAGCTGAGTGTGTATCGATATAACAACACACTATGTCTCCTATATCAAACTGAAGTATACAATATATCCCTACGCAAACATTCTTTTACTCTTGTGTATACCCACAGATAAGTGTGGAATAGGTCCTTCTGTGTCCTGGTAGTCTGTACCCATGAAGAACTATAGAAGAGGTCCCTCTGGGGCCTGGACAGTACTGTGTAATGTTTTCTATCCTCGATATAGGGTTTGGTTCAACGTTTATTTATATAAACTAATTGGTCGAAGGTGATCATAGAGTGGATAGGATTAGGTCTCGGCTTGAGACATAACCACTTGTTTCATATCCGCTGTGTTTCTTACTTTAGTTTTCTTTGTTTTACTTCTTTCCTATATAACATAGAAATTAATAATATCACTTTAATAGTTAATCTTGGAACGAAGTTATAATTTCATTGTATTAGCTTCAAAATTAATAATAATAACTATTAAGATTACTAATAATTAATCAATATTCTATGAAGTTATTTAAATACTCATACTCTTATAATAGTATAACCATGATTAAATTAGCTATATCTTATTTATGAGGATATACTTTTTACTGAATTTTTTGTCGTTACTCAATTCACCCCTCCCCTCTTGAGTAATCTACTCCAACCAACACAGTAGTTCCTTTAACATATCTAATTAATATTTTTCTATCCTTAATGTAACTATATTTATGACTAGCAAAAAATATAGTACATAAACAATTAATAAAAATTATATCATCTCAATATGAATATAATTATAGAATGATACTAATCAATCCATGATAAACTATAATATCAATAGATTTACCACCTATATCAGCATAAAAATTAGATGTAGTACCCCAAATTGTTTTCAGGTATTTAGTTGAACTAAGACCATATTGTTTAACAAATTCTTTTTCCTAAATATATTGATTAACAAAAACTTAATTTTCATTTTAGAAATTAGAATTCAATGAGAAAATTTTAATTATACTATTAAAATCTTGTCAAACTCATAAGAAATAAATGTTGAAAAAAATACACAATTTCACTTGATGTAGAAAAATATATATCATCAATGTAGATTTGTACAATTAAAATATCTTTATAAATTATTGTAACAAAATATGTAGGATCAACATTTCTATTATAGAAAAAATTATTTAATAAAAATAATGTTGGACATCCATTTTAAGAATGATATTCTTTTTTGAGACCATAAAATTTTGTATATAATTATGAGACATGATTAGAAAATTTATCATCTTAAAAATTAGTGGGTTTATAAACTTAAACTTCATCAATTATAAATCCATTTAATAAAGTACTTGTTATATCCATTTTATATAATATAATAACTTGAAAATAGAAAACATAAAAAAATTATTCTTAATATTATGTAACCAATAATTATTTTAAAATTAATCATCAATATTCCTTCTTCTTGAGATTTTACTTTAGAATGAAGTCTGGTATTGTTTTTGAAAAAATTTATAGATTCACTTGACTTGTTTTTAATTATAATTTTGGTTCCAAATATATACTTATCCTTAGATAATTCTACTACTGAAAAAAAAATTCTAAAAAATTTAATGGGCTCATCTCTAATTTAAATAATTGAGTTATAATAATTTACTTCATCATTAATATTATTAAGAACAACATTAGAAATAATAACTAAATTGGGACAAAAATGTACTACATAATTTCTAGTTTTAACTCCATAATTAACATTTTCAATAAAATTTTCAACATGATCATCTTTATGAATATTAAATTTTCATGGATTTTGTTGGGATTTAGTATGCTCCCCCTTTATTTCTTCATCATCATGAGGGTTTTCATCACAAAATATTAAACCTCCAAACTCATCAATAATATTTTCCAAAAGAGATTGTAAAACATCACAAGATTCATCAAAAATTATTTAATTATTATTTATAATTACTAACTAAATTAAATTAGAATAAATTTAATATTTTTTAAATTAGTCTTACAGTATTTATGGGATTTCTTTGAATTTATATTATCATGGAAGATGGGATTGAGTTATAGTTAAGAATATCAGTTATTATTTTCAAATCATTCACTGAAATATATCTCTATTGTTATAAAATATTATATTTTATCATTTTTTATTTATAATTAAATATTTTCTATGACTATATTTTGTTTTACTCTCATAATTTAATTCATTATTAAATTTTATTTTGTTCATTATTATTTATTTAGTTAATGTTTATATTTATTATTATGGGGTAAAACTTTTGATATTCTATATGTTTTATTCATGAAAGTTTTCCTATAAAATATAAATGATGATTTGTGGGCATGATATATTGTCACTAATTTATTGTGTATTTATTTATTTATATTGGGTAGTTATGTTGGAATTAACTATTTTGGATATTCCACCAAAAATGATAAAAACCGATTATGATTTTTATGAGTGAAATGAATGTACTACCCCCTAAAATAAAAATCTATTTACTCTACACATGATAATGAGATTATTTTATGGTATTATTTTAAACACATTGATAAGGGTAATAATTTTTTTTTCATGTTTGAATATTTTCTTATGATCTTATGTTTCTTTAATATTTTTTCTACATTCACCTTTATGATTATTCTTGTATTTCAAAGGCCTATCTATTTTCTTCTCTTTTTTCATCCTTTTTTAGTTTTACATTATCATTAAATATTTTTTAATTTCATTATATAGTTTTTTGACGTGTATGGAAATATAAAAAATCAAAATTACAGTCCTGGGTGTTGGTCTTGAGTTAAATATATGTGATATTTAAATACATTTTTATTGTGAAAATGTACACGGAGGGGATGTATGGGTATTTTATGTATTTAATTTTCTAATATATTAAAAATATACAAATAATGTTATTGGTAATGTAAGTTTTTTTATTATTTGTTATTAATTATATATTATTTCATAGTTCTTTTGGATTATTACACAAAACACTTATCACAAATGATTGCTCATAAATCCACCTTAATTGTTTTATCTTAGTATTATTTTTAGTGTTAGAATATTGGAAATAATTTTATAATGTAATATCACATTATATAGTTTGTGGGTATGATACACATCTATACACAAGGTCATATTCCACATGAGGAATTAGGATTTCTTAATGTTAAAATTGATCAATAATCAATACATCTATATACAAAGTTGGATTTTTTTTTGATTCCAACTAATAAATTATGATCATGATCTGTTGAAACTAAAACTAGGATACTTATATGTTTCATGTATTTTTTATTTAAAACAAAAAATATCTTCAAATTTAATTTCATGTATCTTGGCTATTTGTTATCCTTTCATGTTCATAATTTAAGGCTAATATTAGAGATAGAGGAATACTTAGTCTATGGAACACTATGTCACACCATTAGCTTGAAAACATCCAATACTATGAATTATATATCAATATTCTATATAGATATTTTTCTATTCCTAATGATGAGAGTGTATAAATGATGATAGGAAACATAACAAGTATAGAGAATCCTATAATTTTCCACATTTTAATAACACTTCCAATCTTAATGAATAATATATTTGAATACAATATGAATATTTTTCAAGTATAGGGTTCCATTTAAACAATTAGTATCACCAATGGAAATATCTCCCTAAAAAAATATCAAATAGATTGATAAATATGACCATATATCAATTGTGTTAATTAGTGTATCACATAAAGTTAAATATAAAGATAATAAAAAATTACAAAAATTCGAATCACCCACATTAAATCCTTGTGTATGGACCCTAAATCCTGTAGCCCAAATCTGGTGTTGACTTTTTTACATTGATTTTACAAATTAGTGATCACATACAAAATGAATGAATATTTTTTAGTCATGGTAAATTATATATATACTGAAATTTCAAACTACATTTGAGAAAATAAAATAAAAATGATTTTTGATTTAAATAATATTCATCCTTGAAAAAAATCAACTATTCTAACATCATATCATGAATAGTGGGAGGAAAATAATTATGATCTATGATTCTTAATAGGGGTTACATACATTGGAATCTATCACTGGTAAATAAGGTATAATAAATATTCAAATCTAAACAACTATAAGTACATTTCATTTAATCAATAACATGATAATGAAAAATAATATGGAAGTTAAATTTAACAAATTATTTTGTATACATAATCTCATAAACGTGAAACATATCAATTCATATAATAACTCATTAAATAATCAAATGAAGATAAATATATAATATCATAATAATGGAATTCATAATTTCAAGAATAAAAAATATACCATTGAATATTTATGCTAATAAATCATACAAAAGGGGACGAAGCTATAGTAAAATACCCAAACATTTTTCCTCATGGTACATTCTGATGTAACATGGAGCATAACATCCCATAAAAACAACATTATATGTCCAATAAATTCATCATATAAAATGTTAGAATAAAAATTAAATACATTATCATAAAATTTTTTATCGAAAAATTATCATAAATAATTTAATTAGTATCAATTCAAACTATGCATAAACCATCCAAATAAAGAAGAAGGACTTTATAAAAACTCTATATCCCTATTAGTGCATATGTAAAATGATTTTTTTCTATCATTGATAAATATTAATACAAAAAAAGTTCATTAAAAATAGTATTGAGGTTATTTTTGGAAAAACCCTAATAATCTAAACTATATTCGATATTATGAAAAACATTTTTTTCCTGATATATTTATATATTTTTAATCGATTATTTAATTAAATGAGTGGTTGTGATAGGTGAATATTGAACATATGATAATTATTTACATTCTTCAAGAACACTTTTCTATCTATTGTCACATTTAGTTTATTTTTTAATATTTTATATTTATTTACATAAACAATTATTATTAGTTTTGATATTTTTACAATATTTTGTTCACATGTCAAAAATGACTTCGTTATTTTGAAAATGGTAAAATATTTCATTACACAATAATATCAAAAAAATTAATCATATAATAATTAAAGTTTTTATACATAAATTATCATTTTTACACATAAAATATAATTTTAAAATCAATCATAAAATATATTTTGAAAAAATAATCTATGTTATAATCCTGAAGACTGTATATTGTATGTACACCTGAGTAACATTTTAATTTTGAAACATTCACTGTGTAAATAAGGAATGTATTATTTATATTATTATAATTTTGGTAATAACATTTATACCGTTTATTTTATAATTATATACATATATTTATAATCCATGTGATGTGGTGATAAAAAAATGAATCCTATCATTTTGTGGAGCTGGTTGTCCACTTGTATACAGAAACAACATTATCATTTTTGTAGTGAATGGAAATGTAAAAAATTAAATGATATATTAAAATGTATATATGATAATTATGTAATGAATATCATATATATATATATATATATTCCATCATTAAAACCATATGTAATTGGATGTTATGGAAAAATAATTAAATCAATTCATAAGGCAGTAGCCCACCCTACGCATGAATGACGACTTCATTCCCCATTTGATTTAAGACGAGAAATAAATTTTTATTAAATTAGATTAATAAAATAATTATATATGGAATATATATTTTTTATAATATTTATAGAATATTTTATTTATTTAGTGGCTAAAATAAAATGAAGATTCATGGTTGAGAACTATACATCTTCTTTTAAGAACATAAATTTGTTTTCACCCAAATCTTCCCTACGATGTTTTTGTGATAAAATATACCTCAAGAACATGGTTATGGAAATTAAATGGATTTGGTTAGATATTTTTTATACTAAAATTCCTTTTATGTGTGAAGAAAATATGAAAGGATATTCCCATTTATAAGAGAGGTGATGGGCACTTGTGGAATTTCATAAACTATAAAATTAATATAATTAATTTTAATATTAAAATTGATATAAATTGATTTTATTTGGATATAATAAAATGGTTGGAATATATTATTTGATATAATTAAAAATTTCCTTGTTTAGTTTATGCATTCACATTCATCTTTATATAAAAATGTTTTTAAATATTTCAATAATTACCTCCTTACTAAATTTTTTACTATATAGTCCCAAGAATGTTCCTATAAAAGGGGAAATGACCAAAAATGGTCCATGTATGATATTATAAACCACATACCATTTAAATGAAATAATATAATAGTTTTGGAAAATATAAATCATTTAATATGAAATTATTTATTTTCAAAATAGGATTAGAGCAAATTTTGACACTATTCATTTTTTTTTATTTTTAAATCATGAATAAAAAGTTTGAATTAGAATCATTACCATTATAATATCCATAGAATGTTATATTTATATAAATAATTTGAGGAACAAAATAAATTAATAAAAATATGTTACATTGAATAATATTATAATCATTTATTTTTTTCTTTTAGTTTTATAATTCTTATGTTGGTGTAATGTATGAATTTATGGTTATTATTTATCAATAAAAATATTAAATATATTTAGATTACAAATAGAAATTAGTTTTCCTTAAAAATAACAATATTTTACCAATAAATACATCATTTTTATCCATATGTGAACAGAAAATATATTTTTAATAGTAAAAGAGTGACATTTTGTCCTTTTTATAGATATACTATTATAAGGTCATAATCATGGACATGTGGCTTCTAAAGGGAAAATTCAAGATATTATAAGATAAATCTATAAATATTTCATAAAAATACAAATTAGACATGTTTCTATACAATTAAAAACCCTTATCTCTTTAGTTTAAACCCCACGTAAACATGATGTACCCCTAAACAAGGTCAGAAATTGTTAGTATTTTTACTATTAAATATGATAAAAATTAATTTTATTTAATTACAAATAATAATATTTTTTATTCAAAATATTGAATCAATTTGGCCAAAATAAATTCAATGAAGTGAAAAAATTTAAATTGAAATTTGACATATTAAACATTTGAAAAAATCATTTTTGTGAAATGTATTTTTAAACCATAGGATCATCTTGAATTAACTATTTGACTAGATACTATCATTATATGAATTTAAATTCACATTTTAGTGTACATAATAAAAAAATCAATTAAAGTAAACATTATTAAATTTTAATTTAACAAATTGAAATGGAAATACATTATTCATTTAAAAACAGTTTAAAAAAATTACTTTTAAATTTACACTAAATAGTAAAATATTTAAAAAAATATATAATAATATGACATTTAGTTATCTTTAATATATTTAATTAAAAATAATTTTAATTTTATAGAATATATTTTCTAAATGTGGAAAATATTATTATAATTTTTTTCTCAGAAGAAGCAGTAAAACTCATTTTAGAAGAAATCATTCCTTTGAAAATATATCGAATCTACAAAAAATAGAGCTGTTATTTACTAAAAAATCATCAATAAATTTATATTTAGTAAGAGAATCATATATATTTCAGAAATTACTAAATCCTAGTCATACCCACCAATTAATTATCTTGATTATAATAGAAATATTTATATAATATATTTCACTTTTTGTTTATGTTCAGTGATGTTTGTTATATACACTATTGAAAATTGTATTCTTCTAATAAAATATTATGGGAAAACATTCTCCAGAGATTTAAAAAATTGAGTCCTAAAAATTTGTACATGATCATTGTAATCCAGGTTTTTACATTTCCGAATAAGTTTGATGAAATACCACATCATCAAAAGGGTTTTTATAACACCGTATTGAGAAAAAAGAAATGAAATATAATGGTAATCTTTAATTACTATTAAATACTATTCAGGTAGGATAAAATTGTTAGTATGTGAAAATTTGTACATGGAGAAGAAATATAAGACCAAAATAATTATGCCCAGTGATAGAGTTTATTGATCATAATAAAGTGAATGATAAAGAGAATGTTAGAATAAATAAAACCATAACTTTTTGATGGGTTAAAAATCCATTTGCAGTTTTGAAATGAAATGAAATGAAATTTATAATATTTTTATTTAAGGATCCTTTTCCTAATGATGTTTGATTGCATTAATATCAGGATATAGAACTGTAGAATTTATATTTACTTCATAATCAAAATTTCATCCTCTGGTTGTGCTTTGATCAATTTCTACATTATTTCTCACTCAATGAAATGAATATCCAAAATTAACATTTTTATATCCATGATGTACTAAAAATAACTATTAAGTGATCTTAATATTAATAAAATAGTTATAGATTTTTCATTATGTCTCTAAATACATCGCAAAACCAAAATGGTTTAAAAAAACACCCATATAATTCATTAACACCCAAAGGTTAATTTAATCATTTCCATAATTATTTATCCTTAATTCCATTAATCTTAAATATCCATAAATATAGTAGCATCTTTTAGGATCTTTATTCGCAATGCAGGACCCTCAATCACAATATTATCTTCTTTGGGTCACTCACTCACAATTTTGTTATTCATCAGGGCTCACATCCCACTAGGGTGGATCACTACCCTTACCCCACTAAAAATGAAGTTTCATGGGGCGGAGGGTGGTTGAGGATTAAATATAATAGTCCAAAACCATCAAGTATCTAATGTGGGATAAGGAAATATGTTTCATGGAGTGACAATGACATGTTATGTCATGAAAACCCTACATCAAGCTACCATGACCCATAGTGAAATCACTATGATTCATTTGGTGCACTAAAAATATCCCTCAGAGTGATTCCCCTATGAATCAAAGGTTTCCAACAAATTTTGATACCACTTTTTAGGAAACAAATGGGATTTCATATCCTTAGAGGGGGATTGGTGAATTAGGGTGTAGAAATTAGTTTCCAATTATATCCTTCCCCATAGGATCATGAAATATTTATAAGAAGATTCATTTCATATTACCTTTAATATTTTTGTTTATCATATCATTATCAACATTATCTAATGATTATGCAAAAAAAAAATAATGAAATAGGAAGGACACATTTATATTTAAATGGATCAACACTATAGGATACTCTGACAAATAATCCAATAGTTTTTTGTTGTAGTAAAATCACAAAGATCACTGCTTTTTGGTTTAGGCTAGGTCACTCTTTCCTGCACTCAATACACTTGTAATATATTTAGTGGACTAATCATCACTCTAGGTCTACAAATGATCACAATTTTAATGCATTTAACAATTTAAATTAATTTTAATAACTTCCCCTTCAAAGTATTCTACTTTTGATCACATGAATGAATTTTTTTGAAACCTCATTTGTTGAATCATTAAGTTCCACATTCATACACATGATGATTACATCTTTACAACATATTCACTAGGATATCCATTTTGGTTCGAATGAGTTTTAATTTATTTCATCTGTTAGGACCAATAGGGGCCTATATACCCTAATAGGGGGGGGGGTGAATCAGGGTATGGGTATTCTTTTTCAAAATTCTTCCTTCCCCACTGGATCTTGACTTCTTTATTATAAGGGTCAATTTATTTGCACTTGTGTTTTTATTATGATCACTTATTTTCTTCTTTATATGATGAGGATGCTTTCAATGCAATGCAGCGAAGTAAGCATGAAAACACATATATTTTTACTTGGTTCACCATCACTAGGATACGTCCAAGGAGCATACGCCGACAAGTTGCTGGTCGTACCAAATTCCACTATTCTTCACTAGATGTGGATACAAAGGTTCGGGAAAAATCACTATTTCCCAAGCTCACTTCCTTTACAAAGTTTAGTGTCAGATCACTAATTTCCCAAGGGTCACTCCCTATTTCTCTCTCTCTGGCTCACTACCGGTGGAGAGAATCACCTTCTTCCTCTTCCTTTGCTCACTGCTCTGGAAAGGATCCACTCATAGTTTATACACTTGTAGGTCTCTTAATTTTCATGAAACAATGCATCATTATTTTAATGTAGATGCTCTGTTGAAGTCTAACTTTCACCCGTAGATGAATCTCTTTTTGCACTGAAAATATCGGGCAAACATCCAGCTTCCATGCAGCCCGAAAATACTACCGGTGAATCAACCTTTCATGGCGCGCCAGTCTATCCTAGTGTGCATGTATCGGCTCACAGGTCACAACGGGTGTTCATGTCTGCATCTACCACCTGTGTGACACAATCTTCTGCAACTCCAAACCTGCACGACTCAATCCCCTTTACGCCCAAGCCAATATTGGCGCGCAACTACCAACCGGCGCACAACTTCAAACCCTGGCGCGCAACTCCACCTGCATGACCACACACCACTTGCGCGACCACCACACCTGAATGACGGGAGCTCTAATTTTTCTATGTGTTGAACTCCGTTGAAAATGAGGAGTGGTGGTCCAGTATTTATAGGAATTTTGAACACCCAGTGTGACGACGCACAAGTCTACCCTCAGTGCGCACATCTCGGTGCGCAGGTCTCTTCCCCTGCTAGTCACTTGCATTACCAAACCAATACCTCCACGACCCTCTTTCATTTTCCATTTTTTAATCTTTTGATCTTGAAAAACCACAGGCGCACAAGTTTCCAAGCCTCCTAGGCATCGGTGCACAAGTCTCTTCACGGCGCGCAAGTTACCCGTGTGACACCACCAATACCTATGCGACCCTCCTTCCTTTGCCACATTTTGACCTTCTTATCTTGAAAAACATTAGGCACTCATGTTTTCTCTTCTTAAAGTATATAGCGCGCAAGTCCCTTTGCCAAAACCACTTTTATCCATTTACCGATTTTCAGGGCCAAAAATTTGGCAAACACTGGAAAACGGTTCCACCTTGTGTCTTCTCTTTTCGTACCGCCTCTAGATCATCCATTCCATTGTCAAATTTCTTGAATTAAACATGGATCATTGACCACAGCTCTTGAACTCGACATTCCACCATGAAATCCTCTTTTTCAACAAATTTGTATGTCATTGTTTTACTTTTTCAACAATCACCACACATATGTCCACTTTGTCAACAAACACAATCACCTCAAAAATGCTTCAATGATACCTTGAGGGATTTTTCCCAACATAATCCATATTTCTAAACATCCTGAAACATCCCAATTGACTCCAATAATATCCTCCTTTCTCAATTATCCCTACTTTCTTAAGGCTCACATAGATATTGGGAAGCTCACTATTGTTTTCAATCCTCACTTAGGTTTCCAAATTCTCACTAATTTTTTAAATTTCATTTTTCCTTAACGTTCCTCACATGTTTTTTGATGTTCCCTAATTTAAAAATTTTCACGTAGAATAAAAAAACTCCCTTTGTACATAAAACATAAGATCTTATTAAAAACATTACCCACGAAAAATCCTTCATGAATTCAAGGCCCCTGAATTATTATTACTGCTTTCTTGCAAAAATGAGGGGATAAATGCCTATTTAACGATGTTTCCTACCATTAATTAAGCTATCAAAACCATGACCTCCTTATTATAAATAACTTGTTTCGTTCTAGATAGAATCCATATCTTAATGATGCTTCAATGAAATTATCCCATTTATGGTGATTATTGTAGTCTCATAGATTACCATTAACCCTTCATGCCCATCTATCTTTTGCGAGGATCTGTACTTTCAAGAATCATTGAACATTCATGAACTCCCGGTCTATATCATGAAATAAAATATTAATGAAATTTATTATTTTTTAGTATTTTTATGATGAATTATTGTAAATAACAATTTAGTTAAGTATGAATCCTTCTCTTAATCTGGGAAACAATGTCACATTTTATATGAAATTTTTATACCTCCTCTATAGCATCCATGACTTTTACATTGTTCTTTGTCATTATACCATATCAATAATCACTCTAGAACTCCACAAATGTCCATGGAAACCTGATTTTTTAACAAACACAACCTACCCAAGACAATGCAATATTACCATGAGGGATTTTTACCAAAAAATACCCTCTTTGGATTTTTTGGACATCTTTTCACTCTTTTATACCACAATAAAACAATTTCCATCTTCAAAAATGATTCTTTTCTTATGGTTTTATATAATGACCAATTATTTACCCAATAAACACTCTATGAACACATGATCCATTTTCGATGTGAGAAATAATATTAGAATGAAAATTTAATCAATCAATCACTTCTTTCCCAAAAAAGACAAATCCATTCATTATAATCCTAATCTATCATCATATATATAATTTTATTGATAATCTATATCATCATTATAATTAAAACACACTCAACTTCATTACTCCAACAATCACCTTCTCACACTTTCTTGCTCATGATATCCCCCCCCCCACTGTTGATGAACCCAATGGGGACATATTTCTTTGTAACAATGTAAAGAAGTGATATCAACACATAAGGTAAAAAACCATTCCTAAGGGATAGGGGTCCCACATCGACACTTTTTCATGTTTGAGGAGTCTACTGAAATCCATGATCAACTTTATGCCACACTAAAACCTCTTTGGGTATGGAATTAAGTAGAATGTCCTCAATATATAGTTTTGTAGGCGCATACTCGAACATCGCTTCTCCACGTTTTATATTCTATTTAATGAAATGATAATAGATTTCAATTTTCGTTTTCTATGAGTGATCTTTTGGATTTTTAAAAAAAATTATAGCACCTCAATTATCACAACGAATTCTGATTAGATACTTATATACAACTCCCAAATCATAAAGCTACTTCATTTTCCACAATAATTTCGTGAATTATTTAGTATCCATAATGTATTTAACATCTATTTTGATCAATGAAATGAAATCCTATTTCTTGTAAATCCATGAAATAAAGAATCCTATAAGATATAATGCCCACATGATGTTGGTTTTCTATTATCTATAAACTGGCCAAATCTACATCAATACAAATCGTTAAATATTGATTTGATTTATCATTGTATTGAAAACCAAAATCCTATGTTCCCCTAATATATCCAGTTAGAATATTTACTAAAATTAATTGTATTTAATTGTGATTAATTTTATACCATGCTTACCAACATGTAGAAAAAAATATTATATCATCTCACAATTTTATTTAATAGACTTATAATGATATGAGTGTATTATATTACATTAACCATGTTTCAAAAATCATTTCCTAAAAATATTATTCAGGTACTCACAAGAGTCATCATCTCTTAGGAATTATGAGTTCTAAATCTTCTCAAGACCTCATTTGGGAATTTTTATTGAAATATATATGTTTAATTCATTCCTTCATCCACCATCCTCATAAATAAGTCATTTCTTGAATACCATGCTGTCAATGATTAATTAAACCCATATTTATCATTCCGTAGTCAAAAAATCATATTCTTATATTCATGAATGGGAAATCCATGTTGATTCTCAACGTACAATAGTGCTTCAAAAACCCCATAATTGTTTTTGACATTCCATCAATTTTGAAAAACATTTAATTTCATATTAATTTTTATATCCAAGAATAAGATAAAATTTGAATCCATAAAATAGGTGAAAATTTATAATTGACATCGATTCCATAGATATGAGAGTATCCCTTGTAAAATATTCATGATTTACTTTGAATTATCAATCCTTATTCATTATGTTTTTTTGAACAAACAATTTAGTCCCAATGATATTATTATATTCCAATCTCAAAAAAATCTCCCATATAATATTTATCTTAATTTTTTCAAGCTCTTCATACATATCATGTACTCAAATCTAATATCTTGATTCTCTATAAAAACACTTTGGTTATACATATGGTAAGAAATATTCTTACTGTATATTCCTCATCTTCCATTCCTATACTATCCCAATTTGGTTAATGATTATGTTCTTCCTAACAATTTTTTCTTGACTATTTTTTCTCCTTTCAGATACATGTTTACATTCATCATTTTCCTTAATCGGATCTTTTTCAAAATCACCCTCGAGTATTGGAAGCTACCATGAGCCAAATACCTCCCAATCAGTCTGTTCTTAATAGAAAAATATGTTTTTGATATCTCTTCATTATGAAATCAAGTTCATCATTTTATAATCTAACATTCTTGAAATTTAAGAGTTTGGATTTTTCTTGTCCCATGTATCTCGATTCATCTTTTGACATTATTCACTTTTAGCAGACACTTACCCCATTTACTGTATCTCCTTCGTAGTTCTACAACACATCAAATATATTTTAATCAATTTAGTCTATGGAGAGTAGGTGACCTTTGTGATCATCAAGAAGAAGATTGTTTTCAATCCATATGGACCAACCCTTTGAAATTTTCCATCAAATAATCGTATCATTGTTGTGCATGGTCAAACCACTTAGTAAATTTTATCTATTCAATCCATATCACAAGAAATTATTTACCATCATTAAGAATATTCTTATACAGTATAGTTTTTTATGTTGGTGTATTTTCTGAATTTATGGTCTAAGGACACCAACACAAATATCTTTACAAAACATTCCACTTATACACAATTTTTATGATTCTTTCTTTGAATAAGAATATTTCCAAAGATAATATGTTTTTTTATAAATTCATTAGAGGGATCCCTCCCTTTCCTTAACATCAATCAAAGTGTCATGAAATATATATTTTTTGGCATTCTGTTCTAATTTTTAATTTCCATGTTATCTGAGTTATCTAACACTACTATGATACGACTTTATCTTTAATTGAACATACAATATTTTTATATAATACTAGAGTTGTTCCTTAGGTTTTCTCTACTCTTTTAATCATATTTTTGGAAATAGTTTGGTTTATTATAGAAAAATCATTCTCATAATTCACCACAAGAGTTGGGGATCTCATTTTGAGTCCCTTTTCCCTCCCTTATTTCTTTTAGCTATAATATCTTCCCAAATTCATGTGATTAGTGCATAAAAACATCTCCTATTAAAAAAAATAAAATGTGTCTTCATTTCATTTATGGGATGTTGATGCATCCAATATTATTTTTATTTTGACATTTCAACCTCATTATTATTGAGATATACATATGGTGTTTCCCGATATTCTAAAATAATAGAATTTGATGGAAACACTATACTCTGAGATTTTAGTTTTTTAATTTTATAAAATCATATATTTATTCTTATATTTAACAATTTTTTGTTTTCACCATATAAAATTTGTTACAAATCATTAAAAAAACTTGAAAAATGATTAGGCTCCCTATATTAAAATTTCATGATGTCATAATTTTATCAGAATTATTTTTGGTCTATTTACATCTCTTAAAGAATTATTATTACTTTTGGATCTATTAAAATATCTTTTCCTCACATGCATTTTAAAAGGTTCATCATATACAAAAAATATATTTTCCTATACTTTATGACCTTTAGGATGAGACTTTCATTTCATTTTTTAGCTGAAATAGAATATGTTCATTATGTATCAATAATACATTATGAGGGATAGTTAATTATTTAATTCGAAGAATCCAAAAATTTGGGTTGTCCTTTGGAATTATATTTATCCACTAATTTTTTCACATATTCAATCTCTTAACCCAATTATTTAATTTTATTTTCACTTGATCAAATGTTCAAATTAGGTACTCTCTTGCTAGTTATATAAACATCCAATTCATTAATGATCTTATCATTCATTTTATAATTTTTATGAGAAATAGATTCAGTAAAACATGAATTCTTGTATTGTATATGTTGGTTCTCCTATACCTGATCAAATAGGTGGGTGGAAATATCAATATTTTTGTATTATAGATTTTGAATTTTGTCTGATGTCAAATTATTTTTCTTTTCATCAGCTTTCAGTTTTAGATTCAGTATGTGAATTTTTTAATGTTCATCCATATGGGAATCATTATTATGCCTCAACATTCTAGCATAATCAAAAGACATTTATTTATACCTTTTATCTTGTTCACCTCAATTTCCGTATCTTTAATATAAATATCCTAAGGCTTATTTTTTTCATTAATGTTTTGATCAAAATAATTTCTGTTGTGGATAACATCTAATTATTGACTTATTGGAATTTTTTCATCAACAATAGTTCCAACAACTATTGGAATTTCATGTTCTTCATTTATTCCTATAGAATCATTGAATGGCCAAATAGTATAAAAAATTGATAATTTTTTGGTTTCTATTAAATATGTTTCAATATTTCAATACATACTTATACACTGAGTAATTCCACTAGACATATTATCATTCTTTAAATTACATCCATCTTTTCATGGAACAACGAGATTAGAGGATAATGAAAATGTCATTTAATAAATCTAATGAATGATGTAAGAGAAAAAATCAGATAAAAGAAGACAATTCATTGACACCAAATGTATGATTTATATTGGCCCTATAAGATCTTCCACCACAATATCATGTTTTTTAGGTTTCCCCATCATAGTTTTCTTCATCAGTAAGACTCACTACCCACCAAGGTGGCTCACTAACTACCCCCACTGAAAGGCCATATGATGAATAGGATGATGGATGGGGCTTGTATACTATATCCAAAACCCTGACATTATCTGATGTGGGACATGGTAATAGGATTCCTAGTGTGACACCCTTATGACATGTCATGACACCCCAACATCCAACAACTATTACCTATAAGGAAAAAATATCCTACATTTTTTAATCAAACAAATTCTTCCTAAATAATCCCTTATTTTAATAATAATTATAATATATACCTAAATCCATTAAAATATCTCTTGAAATATCATTAAGCACTAGAAAATCACAACAAAATATTAGATCATATAATATGATTCTCTAAATAAATATAATATTTATTCATAAAATAATATAAATAAATATAATTCCATATAAATGATGACTTTACATTGGCTAGTTGTAAGAGCTTAACTCTTAACTCCCTGTGGTTTTGGGTTCCAAATCCACTGCCTGACAAGATATGACGGGTTTTCAACAAGAAAGTGGTTTTCCCCTTTCTAAAAAATTATTAATACAATCCCTATAAAACTCCCTGAATACGATAAAAATCATAAAAATTAATATTATTCATCGAATCACTTTTCAACTACTCATATATTTGATAATGACTATTCATTTCTACAAAGTCAAATAATCTTAACTGAATGTTATTACATTAAAATTAATGAACATATAAACCATAATGATTATCAATAACCATAAAATTACATCCACAAAATATAATGGCATATATCCATACATAAAACTATCACTAAAACCAATAATAAAAATATAAAGGTTTATATTACCATAATAATCTTACGAAATAGTATTTTTCATTTTCATTTTTCATTATTTAAAACCTAAAAATCGGTATCTATACCTCTACACCTATGATCAACCATGGAATTATAAACCCATGAAACTTAATATTTTATACCATATCACTATGGAATATCTTAATTTTTAATATGTTATATTCTATAATTCATCTTAAATATTAAAATGAAAATTGTGAATGATCTACACAAATCCGATCAATAGTGTGAAAAAAGAACTATATTAAGGTTATAATCAATGTTTATCAGAATAATGTCTGAGATATAGTCGACTAACTATTTTTAGGGTTATTACATTTAAATTCCTCTATTCCAAAACCACATCCACTTATATTATCTATATAGGGATTTATTTGTAGGAAAACCACATAATATTTACCTTAAGAATTTATTTCGTATTATAGACATATTGATAGATCAGTTATAGTGTTAACTTCATTAATAATTTTTTTATTGAATATGGTTTCTAATGATTCTCTTAAATGTTCATGTATACCAGTTATAATGAAATGGATTCTAGTCTATCTAAGATGGTTCTCACATTATTACATTGGAACTAGATATAAGTGATCACATCCCAATGTAATTGATAGTTTAGTAGTACTGGTAAACTAGATACATACTTGAATCAGACATTAAATTTGAAATCAAAAAATAGAAAACATTTTTGATGAAAACAATATTCATAATTTAACTCATTCATGGATTCCTTCTCAATATCCTAGGGAAAAGAAAAAACGATGAGCTCAGATTCCCAGTATGTGATAAATACAGTATAATTTTTCTCAAATAAATTAGAAATAATCAATATTTCATTCTAAATAAATGAAAACACATTAAATTTAATCAACAACATGTCCTTGAATAGAAATATGATAGGAATTGATGATCAAATTGTTCTATATACATAATCACATAATCATAAATATATCCATGGATATAATAACTATTCATAAAATCTATTGGACATAAAAAAAGATCTCCAAATGATGAAACTTATAGTTTCAGGCATCATGAACATACTTTGAAGGCCTCATGACAAGCCATAATACATAAATTGGTAAGTCCTCAACCAAATACCCAAACTAGTTTAAATCAGTTGATATATCGATGTATATAGTAGTAATACATGCCCCATACAATAAAATATTAAGTCTAATTTATTCATCATATTAAATAGGGGAATAAAAATTCAATACATAGTCATATACATTTATAAAGGTAAACTAGAATATTTCATATTAATATTTCCCCAGCCAAAAAAATAATAAACCATCCAGCTAAAGTATAAATTTGTTATCAATAAAATATATCCCCACTATATAATAATATAAATAATGGGTTATTATATTTAAGGAATAGATATACCATATAATGTTCATTAAAATCAATTTTGATGAAATTTTCATTTTGAAAATGAATGTAGCTTTTAAAAACTAAAAATATTCAGATTATTGGGAAATATATTTTCCTCGATCAAAAATTTTAACCATGTAATCCAATATTTAATGAAATGATTTTTCATAAAAGAAAAAAATTCAATTCATGTCGAGAACATTATAATAGATATTCCTATAAATATTTTGTATGAAATTTTAAAAAATTAAATTTTCTGGAAAATGAAAGTAAGATTCCATTTAAAAATTTTATATAAATACAATAATGTGTAAAAATTACAATAAAACCAAATTATGAAAATAAATAATTTTCTTGAAAACTTTTTTAGAAAACATGGAAATTGGTAAAAAGTGATTTTTAAGAAAATAGAGAAATAATGTTATATTTCCCCCTAAAAAAGCATAATTGTTTTATGTTACAATGTGGGGAAAGTGTTACAATTACATATCATTTTTATGAATAACTATAGTTGATGAAAAAATGTTTTTAGATAAATGAAGACAGATAATACTCAATGTGGGGTCATAAATATTACAATCGTGAATAATATTGATATTATGAAATAATCCATTGCCACTTTAGAAACATTTGAATAAAAAACCCTTGAAATAAAAAACATTAATTGAAAATTATTTTACATGAATTGAAATAGATTCATAACACAACTTATCAAATGAGAATTAGATAACCCACATAGATGTATATAAGTGATCAAAAAAACATATATCACATTGAAGGAAATTTGAGAAAAAAGAAACCTTATAATGATCATAACATTAAAGTGAGAATTAATCAATTAATATATTATTTGTAAGAAAAGTAAATCAACACATGAAAAGTTTAAGATAAATAAATCAAACAATTTTTTATTTGACACATTACCCTAACATAATATATTTAGTGAAGATGTGATATAAACTAATGAAATAAAATTTTGTTTTGAACGACTAACCACATTAATACATTCAGTTAAAATCCACTTGGACCAAATAATTTTAATTGAAACATAAAATACAAAGAATTATAAATTATTCATGATGTGAAATTTTAATGGGAATTTTATAGACATTAAAAAATAAATTTGGTTCACAATAATAAAACATACCCCAATGAATGAAAATTGAGAAGAAATCTCTTACCTCAAGTCTTACTCCTCACATACGTCATTTATCATCATGAATAATTACTTTATTTAAATTATTTTCATTCTTAAAAAACTTATTCATTTTTGATTAAATTTACTCTATTTATTACTATGTTATATTTTTTAATCAATCAATTATGTTATTATTGGATGTTTTATTGATATTTAGTTCATATGTAAAAAATGAGTTGGTAAGTTGACTATATTCAAGGAAGTCATTATATAAACATCTACAGAATAATAAAAATGAAATTATTCACATTTTCATAAATAAAATATACTTTTAATACCAATAATGAAGGGTAGTTATAATAAATGATCTACATTACAATCATTTACATTTTGGTCATATATATTCATGAGTAACATTTTTATTTTTAAATGAACAATATGTTAATAAGGTAAGTATTATTTTAATATATTATAATGATTATCAAATAATTAATACTATATTTTTATTTTTATACACACATATTTATAATATATTTTATGTAGTGATGAAAATTAATCATATCATTTTGTTGGTTCATTAGACCACATGTAATCAATAATGATGTCATCATTTTTTAGTGAATGATAATATAAGGAAGAAAATGAAATATTATATTTTCATAATTAGATATATCATATGTATATCTTATATATAAATTAAATCAATCATTACAACCAAAAATTATAAGAGGTGATGGAAAACTAATTGCCCTATTTAGTGAGGTGGTATCTTGCTCTACACATTAACGATGAGTTTGTTTACCATATGTGAAAGAAGAGATAGATATATGTTACAACCTTAACATATTTAAATTAACATTTATGTAATCTACTTGTGTTGTTATCGTATCACATTTTTAGACGATTTTCATGGTTTGTAGGATCAAATAAGTGGAAGGTTCATGGTTATGTGTTACTATATGATATGTTAAAAGAAAACACTATGCTTAATATCATACAACATATACCACATCAATAATAAAAAATGACTAAATATTATTATTAAAATGTGACTATTATCAACTAGCTGTTAGAATTGTGGGAATGAATGAGGCTAAATAATTTATTAAAATATTTCTTCCACATGTTTATAAAATATATTAATTGGTTGTAGTTAATTATAAATAAAAATAAAAATCAATTGAATATAATGGGTGTGTTTTTATTAGAAAAATAGTAGTTATGAAAATGTTAGCCCTGAAAAAATCACACACAACATTAGCATCATCAGTTATGGTTGCTTTTTCTTCCACCGATTTTGAAACATAGTATACATCCAAAAGAATATATGAATTTCCAAATGACATTGGCAATGGTCCCATAAAATCTATTCCCCACACATCATAAATTTCAGAAAATGTTATTGGTTTTTTAGGTATTTCATGTCGTTTAGATATGTTACCATAAAATTGGAATTTTTCACATCATTTACAAAATTCATATGCATCTTTGAATAATGTGGTCCAGTAGAGTCCCGATTCTAAAACTTTTCGGGCACTCCTCTGAGGTCCAATGTGGCCTCCACAAGATAATTTATGACAAAATTCAAACACTGATTCAATTTCACTTCTTGGAAAGCATATTCTTATGATTTGATCATTACAAATTTTCCACAGAAACAGGTCTTCCCAAATGTAAAATCTTGATTCAGATTTAAGCTTATGTTGCTGATGAGAGATTTGGTGAGAGGGTACCTGAGATGTTACCAAATAGTTGACAATATTGGCATACCATGGTACTTCACTGTTGATGATGTAGAGTTGTTTTCCAGGAAGCTCATCATTAAGTGGGTTCTGCTTTGGGATTTCTACTTCAGCGGTGTGGGGTAGTCGACTTAGATGATCAACTACTTGATTTTCAGTCCCATTCTTATCTTTGATTTCCAAATTGAACTCTTTTAAAAGTATCATCCATCTCACCAACCGTGGTTTAGCATCCTCCTGTTTCATTATGTACCTAAGAGGTGCATGATCAGAAAAAACAACAACTTTAGTGCCCAGAAGATATGATCGGAATTTATCTCGTGAAAAAACTACTGAAAGGAACTCCTTCTTAGTGTTTGTGTAATTAATTTGTGTTACATCCTATGTCCTTGATGCGTAGGAGATGACTTGAGGCTTGTTGTCAATTCTCTATGATAGAGCGGCTCCCATTGCTTGGTTGGATGCATCACAAAGTAGCTCGAAAGGGTAATCCCAACTGGGTGGCTGCATTATGGGTGGTGTTATCAGCCTTTCCTTTAATTAATCAAATGATTCCCTACATGCACAATCAAAAATAAAGTCATCATCCTTTAAAAGTAATCTTGAGAGAGGGAGAGAAATCTTACTAAAATCCTTGATGAATCTTCTGTAAAATCTTGCATGCCCTAAAAAGGATCTAACATGTTTGACATAAGTTGGATATGGAAAGGAATTTATTAAATCATCTTTTGATTTATCAACCTTAATCCCATTTTGTGAAATTATATTCCCCAACACTATCCCTTTTTCAACCATGAAATGTCATTTTTTGAAATTTAAGACAAGGTTATTTTCAATGCATGTTTTCAATATTTTTTCCAAATTTCTCAAGTAATGATCAAATGAATTTCCAAAAACAGTGAAATCATCCAAAAACACCTCCAAGAAGTCCTCAATGTGGTTCGAGAAAATACTCACTATACACTGTTGAAATGTACCAGGGGCATTTAATAGCCCGAAAGGCATCATTTTTTTTGGCAAATGTTCCAAAAGGGAAGGTGAAGGTTGTCTTCTCTTGGTCTTCTGGTGTAATTAGTACCTGAAAATATCCTGAGATTCCATCTAAAAAATAGTAATGAGTTTTTCCAGCTAACCTTTCAAGAATCTGATCAATGAACGTAATAGGAAAGTGGTCTTTTCTGGTAACATGATTTAGCTTCCTGTAATCTATAAAAACTCTCCATCTATTTTTTACTCTCATGGGCATCAGTTCATTTCTTTCATTTTTAACAGTGGTCAGGCCGGTTTACTTAGGGACTACATGAATTGGGCTGACCCATTGAGAATCAGATATTGGGTAAATGATACCAGCTGCTAACAATTTCTCTATCAATTTATTAATGACCTCCATGATTGTGGGATTGAGTCATCTTTGAGGTTGTCTAACTGGCTGAGATTCACTTTCTAAAAATATTCTGTGAGAGTATACCTTAGGGTTGATTCCAGGAATATCACCTAAACTCCAACCTATAGCTTTTACATTCCTTTTGAGAAGGTCAATCAAGGTTTGTTCTTGTGAATGAGATAGGTTATTGTCAATTATTACTGGGAATTTCTCTCCATCCATTAGGTTATCATACTTCAAATCACATGGCAAAGGATTCAACTCTAAAAATGGGGGTTGTTTAAGGGATGATATTTCATTTAGGTTTCCTACTTCTAAGGTTGAATTCTCTAGAATAATCTCACTTACATTTAACAAATCATCAAAAAATATATGATTTTACATCATCCTCCCACATGATAACAGAATTTTCAGGTTCATGAGAATTATAAAATTCAAATGAAAAGTGTTCTCCTACCGATAAAAAGTCATGAAGAATATCTGAGTCTTCAATTGGTTCCATACCTTCATCATGGGAGATCGCATAAAGTGAGTGATTGTTGGACGTGTGTTTCATTGTATCAAGAATATTGAAGTGTATCGTACTATCTCCAAGATCCATGGTGAGTGTTCCATCATGCACGTTGATGATTTCCCACGTGGTTTTTAGGAATGGTCTCCCTAGGATGATGGGAGATTGGGCTGGTGCTCGGTCTTCCTCCATGGCAAGGACATAAAAGTCTGCTGGAAAGATTAATCCTCCTACTATTACAAGTACATCGTCAACGACTCCAGCTGGGAAAACGGTGGATCTGTTTGATAATTATACCACCAACTGAGTTGGTTTCAGTTCTCCGATCTGCAAAGATAAAAACATTGAGTGAGGGATCACATTTATCGAAGATCCAAGATCACATAGTGCATCAGTAAAATTTAAAGAACCGATAGTGGAGGGAATAGAGAATGTCCTTGGATCTTGACATTTTTTGGGTATCAGTAGTGTGATCAGTGCTGATACGCTTCTTACTAAGTTGATTCTTTCATTTCTATCTAGAATCCTTCTTTTAGTACACATCTCCTTCAAAAATTTTGCATATTTAGAGATTTGTCTGATTGCATCCAGTAGTGGGATGTTAATATCAACTTTTCGGAATGTTTCCAGAATTTCCCATTGATATCTTTCTTCTTCACCATTCATTGACTCAACCAATGTTGATGGGAATGGTCCTGGGATATCCTTTTTCTCCCATTGTTGTTTCTCCAATGGTGTTTACAGTCTTTCATTCATGAACCTTGTTCTTTATACTTTGTTGTTGACTCCATATTTTGGTTGGATAGGACGAGCATCTGGAGGTTCCTTGGATTAATCCTCCTCACATTGTTCTGGTGGTGTGAGCTCCTTACTGCTTCGGGTGGTGATTTCACTAAAATTCTCCTTTGGATTGGGAATTGTTTGTGCGGGAAGCTTACCTTGGTTCTTGGCGAGGGCATCCATAATTCTTGCAAATTGATCAGTTGATGTGTCCATCTTATCTTCTATTCCCGTAACTCTTTTCTTAAACTGTTGATCTTTATTTTTCGGTGCACTTGTGGACGGTTGCTCATAAATATTCTACTGTAAAGGTGGTGGTTAGAAAGTTTTTTGTTGTTGGAAGGCCTGTTTATAAGGTTGTTAGAATGCTACCGGGTTCTGATATTGTGGCTGAAAAGGTTCTATGGCTTGGTTTTGTTGAAACCCATACCCTGGTTGGGCTTGAAGTTGGTATTTCCTTTGTTGGTAAGCTGCAGCACAACTTTTTGTCCCCTGAACATCTGGACATTGATCAGTGTAATGAGAATTAGAGGAGCATAAACCACATACCTGAATCTTCCCTTGTTGTTCCTTCACATGGTTCACATCTATTTGTCGCACCAACCTGGTGAGTTCATCCATTTCGTTCCTAATTAAATCTATTGAATCAGATGTTCTTACCTCATGGATTCCTCAGGTGATTTTACCTCGAGTTCCAAACTGCTAGGAATTTTGTGTAATCTTTTCAATTAGAACTTGTATATCTACAGGTGATTTGTCAATGAGGGCTCCTCCCAATGAGGAATCTAGTAGATTACGGTCATTGTCAAGCAATCCTTGGAAGAAGCACATAAGGAATTGTTCCACTTCTATTTCTTAGTGTGGGAAACTTGCACAAAGCTTCTTGAAATGTTCCCAATATTCGTAGAGGGTTTCTCCAGTTGATTGATGTATGAGATAAATCTCCTTTTTTATGGGAGTGCTCCTGGATGTTGGGAACAATATTTGTAGGAAACATTTTTCCAAATCATCCCAGTCACTAATCTCCCTCGGTTGTAGATTGTACAACCATTCCTTCGCTGCTCCCTCTAGTGAGAAGGGGAATTCCCTCCACTTTACATGCTCTTCTACGACTGATCGAGGTTTGAAGCTGGAGTAGACATAGGTAAATTCTTGAATATGTCGATTCGGGTCTTCACTTGCAAGACCATGAAATTTTGGAAGCACTTGGATCATGTTAATTTGCAATTCAAAATCATTTTCTAAGGTAGGAATTGCAAGTTGATAATTTTGATTCACAAATTGAGGTCTGTAGATGTCACGCAGGGTTCGGTTGGAATTCACAGCCATTATTATAGGTTTAAACTCTTCAATAAAAGTATCACTTGAATCGGTGAGATTGATTTCTTCAAAATCTTTTGGATGATTTTGATTTCTCAATTTGTTTATTGTGCGCTCAATTTTTGGATCGAATTCTAATAAATTTCTATTTGAACTACGGTTTATTCAAAAGAGATTTAAAAAAAATATTTTGAGGCACTTCCTACCTAGCAACGATGCCAATTTTGATGCACGCCTATCATGGGGTGTGGAAAAACAATATTTTATTTACCTAAGTATAGTATAGCAGTTGATCCTAGGAATTCTCCCAAAGAGGAGTGCACATAAAACAAGGTTTTCACTTTTTGTTGGTTTTATTAAAAATATTGGTTTTTATTAATTTTAATGACTATGAGAGAAAAAAATGCTGAAATTGATTGATTTTAACAAATGATAATGATGGTTATTGGATTGGGTTCGGCTAGACCTAGTGTTGTGCCATTAGGGTTTCCAAATTTTATATCTTCTTCCTCCATAAACTGGTAAGAGAAGGATTCATCTACTGAGTCCCCTCTCTCCCTTGGTCAGATAGATGTGATGAGAATTTTCCTTTCTAAAACCTTATATTGGTCTATCCTCCTTCCAATGTGTTTAGGGTTGTAGAAGGTCTCTTGATTAATTAGAATAATCCCAGACCTGAAATTTTTGTTTCCTAATAAACTAAGATTCCGACATACAATCCTATACATGTTCTTGACAACCACCGAGCAATCACCACCCAACCCTAATCTTGTTCCACCATATACATATTAGAATTGGGTGTAGGGATATGTGATCATAGACCAAAGAAATTTATAATTTTAGAACCAAAACCTAACACTACCGCATTTTAAATTTAATACTGAATTAAGAATTGATACCAGAATAAGAAAGAAGAAGAACTTTGATTCAATTCAAGAACAAGAACTCAAACACAACATATAGGTCCATCCTCCCCTCTTTTTGATCACTCAAGTGAAACTACCCCTCCATGTATGGGGTAACCTAGATGATGCAGGAGAGGAGAGACATTTTAAAGTAATGAAAAAAAAGAAATAAACAGAATGATGCTGAAAAAGAATTTCCCTGAGGGTCCCTTAGCTTCTTATCATCTCTGATTGTGGTGTCTAACTCCCCCATCAGCAAGGGTGAACTCTTCTTTATATAGGCCAAGTGGGTTCCATCCTCCAGTCTTCAAATTCAAGATCTTCATAATTCCCCTTTAAGATTTCCATCATATTCTGTCCACCGAATGATTGACAATGTTCGGCCAATTTAATGGCTGAAATTTGGGATGGTTTCTTCATAAAAGATATTCCAATATACATATTATGTTTCATCACAAAATTTCATATTTATCCTCCATGTGTGGTATATGATATGATAAATTTAATTGGAGCATTTATTCTGGATGAATGTTTCCTTTTTTCCTCCCCCACAAGTTCAGCATCCATGGGTCGCCTTAATGGTAGAAAATCTTCAATCCATTCAACATCTGAACGCCCCATTTAATATTCATTCAAATACAATTTGAATAACCCAAATTTTAGGTGTGTAGAATGAGTTATGAGTTATTCATTGAGGTGGGTTCCACGGGGTCTTGCAGAATAATTTTCCACATTGATTGAAATTTGCGAACCCTTTAATGGTTGAATTAAATCCTGGTCCAAAAACAAAATCTAAAGAAAATATATATATGAACCAAATAAAAAATGAGTTAAATCAATTGGATTTATATTTTAAAAGATATTCATGAATTAATAAAGTGATTAAAATATGTCAATATTTTCAAATTAAGCAGTTTTCCAATTTTAGCCCAAAACACATCATAAATACAAAGTTGATGAAATTAACTCAACTTGTTCAATTTTTAGGGATTAAATAATTTAATTAAATATAAAAAATGATGAAAAATATTATCTCTATCAACATCCCACATCCTGGAGGATTAATCCTTATTCTATAATGTTATGGGGTATTTTTAATTATTTATGTGCTTACACATATATGGGGACATAATTTCATAAAAATATATAATAGTTACATAAAAAATTAAATTTTATAGTTTATAGGATTAATTTGGATAAATGTAAATGTATTTTCCTTCTATTTTCGTTTTAGTAACATAAACTATTCATTGTAAATGAATTTACACAATAATATAGTTTGATCATTTAAATTTGAATCTTGTATTAGGATGTTAAAAAATAATTATATTCATGTATACATGTAAAATGAATTACATGGAACAATTTGGTGAGGTTAAATCCATTTTAAAATATTAAGTGGTAGATCCCTCCTATAAAGGTTCTTATCAGAACCTCAATCATCCAACCATGCAATTCTTGCTAGAACATGGTACCCATGAATAATATTTTCTGAAAAATAATATGATGGGTCACACTAATATGATTAGGATCCACTTTTTAAAAATATATACTTTATAAGCCTTTAAAATTTTATTTTATATGTCTATAACTATAGAGATTATTTCAATACAATTTTAATGAAATTAAAAATTTATTATATATTATTCCATACATTATATAAACCAAATTCCTAAAAAATTATAAAATTATAATGTAAAGATGAAATAAAGGTACAAGGACTCATTTTTAAAATACACTAGATTTTTATATAAGGTGGATTATTACATCCAATGAAACTATAAAAAATAATTATTGATAGTAAATAAAATAAAATAATATCACTAAACTAGAAACCACCCTAGAGAACTATAACCATTTAGAATTAACATTAGTATAACAAACCCAAAAATGACAATGAGCACCAAGGAAGGATAAATTATGTTGTCTCGTCTAAATGAAATCTATTGAAGTTAGATGTGTGAATTCTGTAGTGATAATAGAATGCTTGATTCTAGATTTTCTATATAATAAAAGGAAATTTAGCTATTATAAATATTTTTATTTTAAATATTCTATTTCAATATACATGTATCAAATAGGAATATTGAATTTATGTACTACTAGTATTTAGTGTAATTCTAGGTAACTGAAAATTAAATAAAAATATTATATAATGATATTATAAATAAATATATATTTGTGTACATTATAATAATAATAATATTATTATTATTATCTGATATGTAGTATTTATTAAAATAAAATAAATACTTTATCAAAAAATGGATTAATATAAATATATTTTAAAATGTTAAAAATTTATTTTAATGGTATTATTAATGTGTATTTAGTATTAAAGTAATATTTTCTTTCAATGTACTTTCTTATTAAGTGTTATGTATTATATCCGAATAAATTAAAGGCACAAAATTTAAAACATTTTTTCTAAATCCTAAAACATCTCATAGATAAATATTACATCTTAATTTAAAAATATACAATACATAATATAACAATACACGGAAAAATTATTTAGTTCGAGTGTCTTTACAAACATGGAAACATAAAAAAACTAGTCCATAGGTGAGATAGTCCATATCCCACTATATTCATTATAACTAGAAGCCTTATTATAAAAATTATACGTAATACCTTTCAATATTATATAGGTAAAGGAAACATTAGAAAAGGTGTGCTCATATTTTTAGAAAGCATAAATAAAGGAGATGTCAACATATCACGTGAATATGGTTATGGTAACATGATAATAACATTTTAAAAGAAAATGTTGTATAACATAATACATAAATATAAGTTGTAGAATTAAAAATATAATTCAATAATAATTGAATCATAATGGAGTCAAGTAAAATTTATCACGAGAACAAAACATTGGAAAAATGAATAGATGTATGTCAAATAAATAATAACAGAAAATAATTTTTATACAATTTAATAGTTCATTTCCAATACTATCACATTGGAATGGGTACAACTAACAAACCATCGTAGTAGTCAAGGATTACTCCCAGAACTATCATACTAGAAAAAGTACCATTCAAAACTAGGTTAACTTCGAATTATAGTTCTCTCTCTCTCTCTATATATATATCTTGAGATATCAATATTTACCTAATGTATTGGTTGGAAATATAGGGTAAACCCATCCCATAATGAAAATCACACATACGTATTTCAAAAAGATTGTAAAAAATTCATCACATTAGAACCCTTGAAAAGAAATTTCCCAAAAAAAAATTAGACATGAAAAAAACCATGAAAATAAATTTATTTGATAAACATCTCATCATAGTATTACAAATGGGAAATAAAATGCTTCATAATAACTTAATCATTTCACTATTGTTTGACCCATGGAAAAAGATTGAGGTCCCATAAGAATCATGTTATCATTAAAATAAACCATTTGAATAAATAATAATAATGCTATCCTAGGATAATATACATAAGAAGTCATATATAACATTAAAGGATTCCATATTAGATAGATAATTATTTTGAATAATCACATTGATCATTTCATGAGTAAAATAGCATTTCCACTATAAAAATAATTTTTGAGACATAAAAAATATCAAAATCATTTTAATATAAAATAACAAAAAAATAATGTAATTTTCCAAAATAAACAATTTTTATTATAGTTGAAAATCTCATTCATTCTATATATATTAAAATAAATATTAAATCACATTTTCTCTAAAATCTAAATGAGAATTTATTGGAATGTGTCGTGAAGATTCAATTTAATTTTTTATTAAAAAACACATAAAAATTGAAAATGACTTAAATAAATCCATTTTTGATAATGAAACATATTTGAAATCATTTTTAGAAAACATGGATGTGGAAGAAAAAGGGGTTTCAACCAAATAGTGAAATTAAGAGGATATTTATTAAAAAACTAATTTGTATTATTGAGTACAGAAAGAGAGAACGATCAAGGGAAAAATATATCGTACATAAATAACATGATTTTAAGAAATTAAATTACTTTCTATAGAGATAGATAATATTATTTCCTCATTGAAACCATAATCCTGAAGAATCCCAACAAACAATGATATTATAGTATAAAACTAATACAAATTTTATAACATTGAATCATTTTTCAAATGAATGATAAAATTAAGTGAAACTTATAATATCTTGGGAATAAATAAATTCATGATATTTCACATCTATTGTAATGTTTATACAATTCCTAAAGAAAGATAGGTTCATATTATAACATATGTCTCAAAGAAAGAAAATTTATTAAAAAAATCATATAACTTAAGTATCAACTTCTTTAGAACATGTTCAAAAATCAAATATAATCAATATAATTTTATTATAAATATATATTTATGTCTATAATTATATATATAATACCATTTATGATTTACTTATGACCTTATAATATCATTTTATTTATAATTCCATGTTAATGACATGTTTCATGCTATAATTGCATAAATGTTTTATATAGGATTGAATTTTTTATATATTTATTCTTAATTTGATCATGGATAAATCATCCTTATAAATTTAAACATTATTTAATTATCATATATATTCATTATATCTGTATTTAAATTAATCCATAAAATTTATTGATAGAAAATGAAATACACCATTCATGGAGACAGTAGGTCGTACGTATGGATGAATGTTATTTCCATATTCTTATTGGATCCAAAACAATAACAAAAAATAATATATTAATATAATAGAATAGTTCTGATGTCATATATATCACTTATTTTCATTAAAAATAAATTAATTACCTTTCATGTAAAGCATTTATGATTCACATGGCCTCACGAGGTGTTAGTCCACTATACAAATGATGGACTTTAACATATTCCCAATGTATGTATATTAAGAAGGTATATGTGATATAATAGTTCTATAAGTATAATAATATCATATATATAATATATAAATATTTAATAATCTATTATATCTAGATGTTAGAGACTGTGATGGAAAATGAGTATCATAAGTTCTTGTGGATATAGTCGGACATTCAAGTGAATGATGATTGTGTAACCCATTTTATGAAATAAGATATTCTTATAATTTATTATACTAAGATAATTAGATATTAGTATGTGGGAGATACTTATGTTATTTTATTATAAAAATATATTAAAATTTGGATTATATAGAATAAATAAGAATATAGATATTCATGTTTAAGAATTTATATCCTCTTCAGATAGCCTCTTTTGGATTATACATAAATCCTTATAAGGATTGATAAATAAAAAAATGAGGCAATTAGAATGTGATTGTGAAATTAACGAATTAAACTGGGCTCTTATTGTCTGAAACAAATGGTTTTGAATGTGTGAGTTGAAGAGGATATGGGGGTGTACTTCTATAAATGAGGTGAGTTATACAAGTTATATTTTTCTAAAGTAGATAGTGAACCCAACATTTTCACATTCAAAATGTAAAAAAAATTGATCATTTTCAATACATAGAGGAGATAATGTCCAATGAATTTCATAAAATTGGATTTGGACATGTTTATAGGTCATTTAACCCTTATAATTTTAGTTAACCCGTGGTTTACCTGTTTTAACCATATCCAAAACAATAAATATTTAATTTTTTTCAGTATTCATTATGGTAAAAAATTATTGTGAAATTATTAGAGAATATAAATTATAATAATTAAAAAAATGGAATCTATTTTTGGAAATATAATTTATTGAAGTTTAAAATTTTAATTTCAAATTATACACTCTGGCACAATGAGAAAGTATTTTTTTCCATGAGAAAATGATAAAATTTCTAAAAACTTTTAATATCAAAATTCAATATGATAATGATTAAAATGAACTAATTTTTTTAATTGATATATAATTTTACTAACTTTACTTTTAAACCCATTTTAAAAAAATGAACTTTATAATTTTTTTAAACAAAAATGAATTTTTCAATAAAATATATTATTTTTCATTATTAATGAAATAAAATCTTTTCATAAAAGTTAAAATAATCACCAAACAATAATTTTGATATGGTGATATTAAAATTTATTGTTATTTTATTAAATTAATTCTCTTAAATTTTCAAAATTAATTTTATAATTTTTTAAAAATTAAATAAACAACATTTTATGGGGAAAATATTATTTTTGAAACATATAACGACTTAACCAAAAATTAAGTACTTTTTTTATCAATATAATTTATTTATATGAATCCATTATAATTAATATTTAAATTTTGATTATTCCTATTAATTTCACCACCTTTAAGAACAAGATAATATTGTATGTGTTTCAATAATAATATTAAAACTTTTTCATTGATCTTTAATATTCGGTGTTATGTGTAACACATGCTATCAAAGAAATTAGTTTTTTTTAAAAATAAATATTTCATAAAATACATCGGATTTACATTATAACTCCATTAAAATGGATTTTCCTATAAATTAAATCATAGTCATATAAAAAAAATTAGGATATATATTTCTCATCACATCCTTATGTTCTAATGTAGCTTCCACAAATGTGTGGTTTCCCCACAAAACTTTGAACAAGTGTGTAGTTATGTTTTGATCTCGAATCTCTACAATATGTTCCGTTTATGAAATTTCATTCAACCCCATTAGGACCTTGGAGTTCCATAAAATGTAAGGTTTGGGCATGTAATTTTTCAGTATAGATACAATACATACATCATGAACATAATAGAGGTTTGGTCGAAGTGATATATGATACCATCCCGATGTGATCAAGATTATTAACGGACCTACCTAAATATGGCATAGTTTTCCCTAAATTTAAAATATCACTGCTTTATTATATTGTTAAATTATTGAAATAAATTTTCACGGGCATAAAATTTAAAATCATAGAGATGATATTATACATTAAATGTCATCATACTTTGTATTGACTTTAGTTCTACTGAATCGATCTGACATTAAATTCTATTTCATCAGTTATCTCGGATCCCAATAAATTTCATTATCTAAATTTATTTTAGTACATTATCATTATACACTTTTTTCTATAGATAAATTTATAAGGTTCCATCTAAATTCATAAGTGAAATGTATAGTTGTATAAAATCTCAACCAATGGTAGGTGCTGATCCAATCAAATTAAATATAGATGGAATAAGATCATAACATATTCCTTAATACTTGGAATGTTCTCTCTTAATGAATAAATATATGAGGATGATACATCGTCATAAAACACAGATCTATATCAAGATCTTGCTAAAGAAATCTCAATAATATCGAGTCATTCCATTGATCTTGATATGATACAATGGAACGTGGTACTCCAGGAAACCATTCTACTTTATTATTTTAAAATCTAAAAATATTAACATGAGATATGTATTAAATGATTTTGATGATGTTTTATGAATTCTATATATGATCCACAATGAAATATATAGAATTATATGATTTAGATGTTTTGGAGATTCCAATGAAAAATTCCATGTTTTTATTTAAAATTTATCATTCTTGAATTGATAACGGTTGTAGAATTCCCTTAAAAAAATTCTCAGTATTAACCTGTTGATATACCAAATACCAAGATTCATAAAAAATAATTATATTCAAATTTTATAACTAGAAATACTCATTAATGTTTTGTATCCACAGGTGATATACCCTTTTCACCCTTCATTTGTGTGTTCATGCCTCACAGCCTTACCAGATGTGATAGGTTTTTTCCTAACATGGGGGATATTCATTTTCCAATTATATATTAATTTAATTAGAAAATTGTAGTAATTTTTTTTCAAAATTATTAAAGATAATATAAAACATAAAGGGTACCTATAACATTAATCAGATTCCCATAGAATGTAAATTATTTCCTAGTAATATATTATTTTCACTAAAACATGTAAATACCAGAGGATTTTATTTCTATAAATATCTGCAAGGATATCCATAATTTTGATATTAAACCATCACACAAAACCTCAAAATTTATATTTCATACATTGAACTTATTATTAACTTTAAACACATGAACCCATACTTGAATCCATAAAAAATAGTTAATCTTACATGGAGACACATAAACATCAAAATTTAACACAATCATTATATGTTTCATCATTATTATAACCTAAAACCCTTTGGTAAAAATAAAAAGACAATATACTCGATGAATCCCATTATATAAATAATTTATTCAATCAAATTAAATGATTGGAATGCATTGAATCCATTATTGGTCTTAATGTTAACTCCTGGGTTAGGGAATTAATGTGTATACTTCCCATGTTACCCACATGTAAGACATTTAACTCATAAAAACTTATCCATTATATATCCACTTATTCTACACAAAAAACCATATTACCCTCCATTTAAGATGTTTATCTAGGTTTAGCATCCCACCGACATTAAAATTGGGAATATGAATCTTCTGTCCACTATATTTATTACTGACATAATTTTCATAAAATTAAATCTTCCTCTAATATGATTATTTATAAATATCACCAAATTTAAAATTGTCAATCATATATACTGATATCCTGTTATCCATAATAACAATATATTTTACTCCAATCTACATACAATTAGGTTACTCGTAGTCATCAAATTGTCCATCAGATTCATTGTTAACATTATTTATTCCAGTTTTATCTATTGATTAAAACTAGGAATCCATTTTTGAGAAATAGTAATAATAGTGGAAACCCAGTTAATCTTGAGAAATAAGATAGAAGATTCCAAAATAATAACAGAGAATTTTCAATCCATGAAACCGCATGTTTATCCAGGGAAACTTCTAGACATTTTTAAAATAAATAATGATTGAATGTAAATATTCTGTGAGTTTAAAAAGAATATCCCATGAAAATGTCAAACTAGGTGTGTGTAAACGACAATTTTTTGTGCACAAGGTGATGATAGATTCCAATAGAGTGAGACCTTTTCAATGTTAATAACTATAGGTAAAACCATACCTAATATATGTCCACACGTAATGTACATAAATTGATGTAATTGAATTACAAAAACTCACTTGATCCATTATTAATGTTCCCAGACATTTATCGATACATGAACTCATCCATTTACATATCCATAGTCATATCCATATACATATCCTAAGAAATTACCATAGATATGTCACCAATGTTTTTATATCCCATATTACAATAGTTAACTACTCATTTCCTTTAAACAAAATATAAATACAAAATAATCTAAAATAATAATATTACATCTAAATTTGAGAATATTCAGTTCATAATTAAAAGTATCCATTATAGAATCATTTAGGTCTAGGGCATGTGGAATCATGATCGTATAAACATCTAGTCCATTAATGATCTATAAAATATCCCACTATTATATTATTAAATATGACCCTTTTATGACATATCATACATAATATATTTCCTTGTAACCCAGGTTATGGAAGCATATGAAGGGTGATCTCAGAACCATTGTTTGAAAAAACAAGGAAGATAACAAAATATCACGTGCGTAAGGGCATAATTATATAAAAATAACATTTGATAACCATAACTTTCATATCATATATTATAAATATAATCCATTTAATAAATATTGGAAGTTCAAGAGACATTAATAATAAATGAATCAATAAGAATGAATAATGAGATCATAACATTAGAATAAGACATCGATTCATGGCATAAACAGAAGCATATAAAATAATTTTCTAAGTTTTTCCATGTTTATTCCCAAGAATATATTTATTGAATGGATTCACTCCCCAAACCATTGTAGTGGTCAAGGTTCAATGCCGTGAAAATAATAAAGGATTAGGCCACATACTTAAATAGGTTCACACCCTATTCTTGACTAGTTTATCTCATGATATTTGAATATTTAACCAATTCATTAGAGGGAGATATATGTCCAACCTATCAAATAATTATAATCATACATACATGTGCACAATTTCATAAAACATTCCTCATATCATAACCCATGATAATAAATAGGATTTATAAAAAATTAACCAAATTAGAACCCTTGAAAATAAATGTGTTTCATAAATATTTCCTCATAGAATAATATTTGGTAAAGTAATTGGTTTCTTAATAATTTAATTTTAGTATAAAGCATATAAAAAAATTGGGTTTCATAAGAATCATTTCATCATAACTATAAACCATTGAAAGAATGAATATGAACTTTAACCTTCTATAATACCCATATTAGATAATAAGTAACATAAAAGGATGTTATATTAGATATAAAATGGTTTTTGAAAGATCATTTTGAAAATTTATTGATTAAAATAAAATTTCTTATTCGATAAACCATTTTTAAATAATCAAACATTTAAAAAATTATTTTTCTGAAAAAAAATAAAAAATAATAAAAGAAGTATCAATTAAAATAATGGTCATGATGGTGGAAATATTTTTTATTCCATAATCCTTGTAACAATGTCACTTTTTACATTTTTTATAAAATCCAAATGATCCTTGTTTAGAAAAATTACATGAAAATCACTTCTGTAAATATTTTTAAAAAGTTAAACATGGTCAATTTTTTTAAATAAATCCTATGGGGAAACCCATAAAATTTTTATATAATTTTTTAGAAACATAGATATTAAAGAAAATGGATTTAATGTCAAGAGATAAATAAATATCATTTTTCTTGAAAACAATATTTTGAACTACTGAGTACATTAAGAGAAGATTATGAATGAAAAATATTTACACCCCCTAAATAACTAAAGGATAATAAAATACATTATTTTCTTGATAAATATATTATAATATTTCATCTTTTAAAGCATAATCATGAACATTCCCAATAAATGATGAGATTATAGCATAAAATCCTTACTAGTATAGTAACTTTGAGTCATCCGACCAATGATTGAAGAAAATTAAATGAAATATATAATATCATGAGAATCAATAAATTTTTTATATTTCATTTCAATAGGTATATATATAGACCTTATTAAATATGTTCTTCCCATAATGTAATTTATGTCTCAATGAAGGAAAATTAGGATAAATATCCCTTACATTAAGTATTGACATCCCTTTTAATCATTAAAAACTCATTTATAATAAATCAATTATTATCATATATTTATTAAATACCCATACATACATATATATATATATATATATATCATTGTATATATTATTTACTTATGGCCTTTTATTAATAGTTTATGAATAATTCCATGTTAAATTCATGTTTCAGGCAATAACTGCTTTATTTTTCATGATTGTTTTGATTTTATATTTATGGTAATATTTAAATGATCATGGATTCATAATATAAATAAATATAACATTTATATAAACATCATAAATATTCCTTACATCTATACATTGTGTAATACAAAAAAAGATACTGATTGGATATCAAATACAATGTCCATCGAGATGGTTGTCTGTATGTACACATGGACACCTTTTCAATTTTTTTAAAGGTAAATAGTATTTTACCATTATAGATTAGTTTTATTTATTATATGTGACATATTATAATTTAACCCATATTTATAAACATCCTTGTAAATCATGAATGAATCGTATTGCTTCCCGAGGTGATAATCTACTGTGTACTTATGCGACGTTATCGTATTCCCACAAAATGATTATTAAGAAGATATATCTTATTTAATAATTCCATAAGTATATTAATATCAAAAATATAATAAATATACATTTAATCCCCCTCTATTTCCATCCATGATAGGTGGTGATGGAAAACGAAGAACATCTGTTCTTGAGGCGGTAGTCTGACGTACAAACAAATGGAGATTTCATATCCCATTTTATAGAAGATTAAACTAATATAGGATTTTACATTTACATAATAAAATATCATAATATGTTATATACTATTTTTATTTTATATTATTTATATAATAATATTTTAATTTTGTGGAATAAAAAATAAAACTGAAACACAAGTTTATGAATTTACCTCTTCTTCGGAGATCCCCATTAGGTTTACACTTAAAGCACCATTAGGAGGGAGAACTGTTCAAAATAATTTCTATAGGCTGTTGTTGTAGTATTAAGGATGTAATATGGGAATGTATTGATAGAAATACAGGGATATATAAGTGTTTATAAGAGAGGATATGGTTGTACATTTAAAAGTGAGGTTAGTGGCCTATTTTTTTCGTGTGGAAAGAATACTACTATCTATGTTTTTCAAATACCAAAAGGATCCAAAATAGATTATTTTGGGATATAATAGGGTATAGGGTCAAAATATCTCTATAAAATGGTGTCATGGTATTTTTAGGGCATTTTAATCCTTATCATTTTAGTTTAACCACAGATAAACCAGTTTTCACTATATATACAACAAATAATATTTCCTATTTCAACTGTTCATTATGATAAACATTCAGTTTATCATATTGGATATTATAAATTACAATTTATCCAAATATTAAATCTATTTTTCCAAATTCCTAATATAATAGTGGAATATTTTAATTTACAATTAAACCAACAAATGCGATGTGAAAGCAGTTTTACAAAAGGAAAATATTCCAATGTTATAAAAATATTATCTTATAATTCAAAATGAAATTTATTCCAAAGACCCATTTTGGATTAATAGATTTGAAAATAAATTAGTTTAACTAAAAATCCATTTATTTAAAAATAAACATTTTAATTATTTTATTGAAATCATATATTTCACTAAAGACCAATAATGTTCACTATTTTTAAAAAAAATTAGACTTTTCTTAAAAATACCAAAAATTCATCATAAGATAATTTTTAAATGATAATTTTTAAAAATAAGTATATTTGATGAATCTATTTTAATAAATCAAAAAAATAAATTTCATTAATGTTACCAAAAAAAATATTTTTTCGAGAAAATAGTATTTTTGAAACATTTGAAGACATTACCAAAAATTATGTAATTTTTTATCAATGTATTTTATTTATATAAAAAAAGAATACTATATATTTAAATTTTGGTAATTATTATTCATTATTTATAGTTTAATAGAAATTTAATAATAGTCCAGTTTATGAAGTAATATTAATAGTTTTTCAGGTTCATTAAAACTCGATATTGCGTGTGACTAAAAATATTAATTAAATTAAATTTATTAAAATATATATTTAGTAAGATTTAATTGTGTATAATTTTATATCTGAATTAATATATTAATATTTATTTATCTTTAAATTGACATGAATCTTTATTAATAACACTTATTATTTATAAAATATTTTTTTTAAAAAAGTCATTTTTCTTAATATTTTTTATGAGCATTTAAAAAATAATGTTTTAAAACAAATAGTTTATAAATTATTGTCACTTATAAATTTAAAAATGAAATTTTGTCTTCGGATAAATTTTTTATATTATTTAGAATTATTTTACTTTGAGGTGAATAGTTTAAAATTATCTCTATCTCTAATACGATCACTTTTATGACATTATAATCACAAAAAATGAAAAATTTGTTTTAAAAATTATATAATTAAAAGCATATATATAAAACACTTAAAAATATAATTTTTACATTATAAATCCCACGATAATTGTTTTTGAAATTATTTTATATTTCACTCTAAAAATTGTTTTTATCTATATATATTAATAATTAATCTTTTCCCCTATATACATAATATATAATGTAATGGGTTTCATATTTAAATAAAAAAAATTGTATTATGTAAATTGTTAAATAAAATTATGGATGAATTTATGATTACTAATATTAATGTTAGTAAACAGGACAATGGTGAAATGGTTTTTTTACATAATTATTTTATTAAAGTGGTGTAATTACAATCTAATAAATTTTATTCCTATATTTTTTAATGAACTTGAATTGATTTTTAATCATGAATAAAAATATGGTAACACATATTTACTTGATAATTATTGTTACATTGTATTTTTAACAATTAATGTTTAAAACATTGTATTTCTATTAAAAATTGTCTATATATATTATATGTTTAAATTAAATTTTTTTTGTTACAAAATATAGAAGTTAAATTTTACTAAATATAGGTAAAACTTTGTTTCAACACACATACATTTGGAAGTGGGTTTTATCATATAATTTTACTTAAACATAAATTACGTAGTTACCAATTATTTATCAAGGTAGAAACTAAAATTATCGAGATTAAAAATCTAATTATAAAAGACTCAAAAAAATTTACCAAATTTTTTGAAAACCCTGGTTGTGAATTTATCAACCCACACCACATTATGCCAAATGTTAGTCAATTTTTGTAACTATTTACTTTTTAATAGTTTCATGGAGTCATTGGAATCTAAAAAGTATTTACATAGAGTCCATTTTCATTAAATATAAATGGAGATCACATACAGTTAATTTCTCATCCACTTCCAAATACATAGTGTAACTCCCATATATTCTACGATAATAAAATTCTATTTTATATTTCTTATGATAATCACCACTGATCTTAAATGAAAAGAAAAATATATTACTCAAATATCTAAATTAAATCATTGATATTAAATTTGAATTATGAATATAATCCACTATTTTATTAAATATATATTAAAATGTGTCTCAATATATATGTATTAAAAAATAAGTACTATATATTCACTCATTTTATATTAATGTAAATATAATCTTAAAAACAATATTTCCTTTAAAAATTATTTTTAATATTTTTGTGTTTAAATTATAATTACAATTTAACACTTTTATAAAATCTATTTAATAAATGAAACATAATTTTTTAATTCAGCATATTAAAAGTCAAATGGTTAGAATTTTTTTTTGATTTTTTGAAATTCAGTATTTTTCAATAAATAGTAAAAATATCATTTTATTTGCAACAGTTTTGAAATGATTAATTTATTTCCATTTTAACTAATTAAAATAAATATTAATGATGAATAATTATTTATTGAATTTATTTATTATATATCTATTTATACTAATTTATTCCTATGTAATTTTTTTCACTAGTTATATAGTTAACGTGAGATCAACTAATACATAAAAAACCAATTTCTTGAAAAATCATTTTTTCGACACATTTTGTGATTTCAATTTTAAACCAAATTTTTTGCAATTATATGAAATGAAATTGTTAAAACAAATTCATTATTTGGAGTTATAATTGTTACTATTAGATAATACATCCATCTTAATTTTTGATAATAATAAATAGTAATAATGGTAAAAAGTTGTTACCATGGTTCAGGGTATAACAACTTTATTGGGGGCCAAACGAAGTAGATACAAGTAATAATGACATAAAACTTCTTAATATTTAATTCAATGACATATTTCAACAATTTATAATATATGTTTATCAAATATCACTTTTTGGAATCGTTTATACTCTATTGTGACTTTTATATTAGAATTTATGTAATATAAAAGAATAATGCCACTCTCTTACTTTTAATAATATCTTATTTTTTTTACATTGGGAAAAAAATTAGAATGATCAGTTATAAATATTATTTAAAAATAGAAATTATTTTTATCACACTAATTTAATTTTTAATTTTTATAATGAAATATTTATATTAAATTATTATATAACGTTGATTAAAAATAATTTAATTTAAAAGAAAAGAAAATAAATTATTTTATAATTAATAAATGTAATACTATATAATTAAATAATAGTGTTCCAAGAAAATAAGATACAAATAACATGTTAGGGAAGTGAGAACATTATAGGTTCTAATTCCAAACTTGTAATTGTATATTTAAAGACAAATTAAGTGAATATTGTAAAAATAGATAGTAATACTATTTTATATTAAACAAATGTTTTATTAAATTAATAGTGTAAATATTGATAGAAATAATATTTTAATATCAATAGTCAGCTTCTTTATGGACCGTTTTTCCTTTTATAAGTTGTTTATTACCCTTTAAGGATTAAATAAATGTTATTTTGACATTAATATTCCAAAAGGGTTAATGTGTGTTTAAACAAAATCATAATGGTAAAACAAGTAATCTAAAAAGATAAAAATTATAATGTATTATATTATTTACACTCACCATCATATTTTCTAATAACATTCTAAATTTATATCCATTTAAATATTTTAATTATTTTATGTTAATTTAATACTTCATCAAATTTCAAAACGGATTCTCCCTGCACATATAAAAGGGAGTCGTCTCTCCTACATTATTCAAGATTCAAGATAATATTGGTTCTTCTTATAATTACACAATTATCTTATTTACTTCCATTTAAAAATCCTTAATCCTTGGTTTTATTAGAAGATCATCTATTAAAGAATTCGGTGTGAGACTAATGAGGTTCTCAAGAGAAGAGATATAGTTCATCACCACGTGTCTTTGTTTTAATACAACATCTACCAAAATAAAATATTACCTAATGATTCTAAAATAATAATACCAACATCATTCATGTAATTATAATCTTTAATGTTAATGGGTTAACCTATAACTGTCAAATCTACTATCAATTATCAAATATAATTTGTTTCGTGTGTACAGTAGACTACTACCTCCGAAACTGATGTAATTCATTTTTCATCACCTCTTATTCCAACTAGAATTAGTGATATATTTCAGGTATGTATATGTATCATATTAATTATATGATTATAATTTTTAATGGATAATATATTATTCATATCCCTACATCTTCATTCAATGAAAAAACGATAACACGCTTGTGCGAGGGTGTGGACTATAGCCTCCAAGAAGTAATGTGATTCATTCTTCATCTATAAAAACATGGATTTTATAATTCAGTGTAATAATTTATATAATATGGTATTTATGATACAATTATCATTAAATAATGATAAAATAATTCTCCCATTCTGTCCATAATGAACGTTAAAAGGCAAAGAAAATGTTAATCATGCATTCGAATGACCTTCTATATATAAGATTGTGACATATCTCATTTATCAAAACCATTTTCAAGGATTATTTTTATGTTCAGTGGTGATATATGAAAAATAAATTTATTTCATGATTATTATTTTGGGTATGATGAAATATTTTCCTCTATGACTATTTTCAAATAATTGATGTTTTTTTGACATACAGACTAATTATCATGAAAACATCTCCTAAAAACATAATTGATTAATTTAATAAATACTTTATGGTAATAAATTAAACAAAATGAATAATAAACATGCACATTTTTCATATATACAAAAATAAACTACATTATTCTTTTACATATGAAGATAAAGGATGTAAGTGATGACTTGGACCTTTGATAAGGGTTTTTTGTCTCAATTGTCCTTCATTGAGACATATTTTATTGTTACTTAACTACATTTTTTATGTACTGTATACAATTAACTTTTACATATAATATCATGAATCATTAATATGTTATTTCATTTTAAATTTCATTTCAAATTATTTCATTATAGGGGATTTGTATTAAATATGACAAATTGGTAAGTGTTTCACAACTCAATTTATTTTCATTTGTTTATATTTCTTCTCCACTGTGATTGATACTCTAAGGTAATGTGTGTAATGACTTTTGGTTATTTTATTTTTTATTTCCACTTTCTAATGTGGGTATATATTTGATACAAAAAATAAATTCCTTGATTAATTCTCAATTCTAAATTAGGATTATTATAAGTGTTATTTAACTCAATTTTACATCTTTGGGACAGATGTTATATTATACACCAATATTATATTTAAATGTGTATCTAAACCCCATTTGATATGTTATATAATTAATAAAATTATATTTATCATAATTAATGTTTCATTTAGATTTATTTCTATCATGGAGAATAAAATTCAAATGTTTCCAAAGTAGTAAGGGATTTTCGGTTTAATCAATTTTTAACGGGATTATATATGATTGAATATAAATTTAAATATAATATATTATATTTATCTAACAAAAAACATAAAATTTATTCCTCTATATTAATTCATGACATTTTAAAGTAATATTATCATTTTCATCTCATTGGATCATAAAATTTATGAGAAAATTATTTTTTGATAATCCATCATTAATTCACTCACATGTAGAAAATCCATTTTCAACCAAACCCGTGTTTTGTAAGAATGATTTTAATAAGTTTTTTAATATCATTCAATGTTTTAATACCAATATTTTTACCCATGTTTTATTTTTACACAATGGTTCTAAAATAATATTCCTAAAATTTTCAAAATAAAGTATTGTTTGAATTTTTGTATAAAAATATGAATGGAAAATCTAATTAAATGTACAAGTAATAAATTGAATTTCCAATATTTTTCAACACTGAATATTTTGAAGATTCTCTAATATGTGTATAAGGTTATTTAAAAAGAATACCATTTAAAAATATTTTTTATAATTTATTGTTTTTTAAATTTATTTTAAAAGTGAAATGAATATTTTAATATTGAATATTTTTAAGGATATTTTTTTTTCATATTTCTACTCATTCCTCACTAAAATCATCATTTATTTTATATACACTCTTCTGGGGAAATTTTATAATGATTCCATCCTTATTATTTCATTCAAAGGTTTATGATCAGTTTAATTTGGATAATATTAATAATTTATATGCTAGCCTTCAATAATAGGTGGTTAGGATTTATAAGTTTTTTGTTATTATATCATTTCATATGATTAATCTATTGGACACAGTAGTTATGGGTGAGGCTCTATATATCCCCTCCATAAATCTATAGGTCTTAAGTGAATATATAGTTTTGTTAGTTTTCTAAGGCCTTAAGTTATTATTTCTGTATTATTATAAAGATGCCATGAATGTATGTTTATGATCTCCAACATGTCACGACCCGCCTTCACCAAAAGGAGGGAAGGGTCAGTAGATTTCCAGGCCCTTCCTTATTTAAGTTGAAGGAGAGATAATGACCCCCGAAACCCGCCTTCAATAGGCCCTAGAGTGGCGACTAGCACCAAGGGTATAGAAATTTCTCACAAATGGAAGGCATTACCCTTTTTATTTTATAGGATCGAGAGATAAGGATAAGAAAACCCAACAACCCCAAGGTAGAAAGAAAAGTAAAGCCAAAAGTAAACCATTCCCACATGCATGTTTCAAAAGTAAAATCCACAAAGTGCAAAAGGTGACTACAAGGTAAGTACCAAAGAGGAAAAGAAAAATAACAACTACAACTGATCCAAAGGTTCGAGCTAGCAAGGTCCTGAATGATCCCCGAAGTCCTCCTGGAAACATGAAAGTAGTTTTTTATACGTAGGGTGAGCATACAAGTACACTCAATAGGGAAAACCAAAGACACTCGTGCACAAGTGGGGGAACGTACTAAAGTCCCGTTAGAAAAGGAGTAAACCAAACACCTATCAAGGTAAACTATCCACCCCAAGCCTAACCAAGGCACACTCCCCAAATAACGCAAGTCAAGTAATTTATATAATAAGAGGATATCGATGTTTGCGTACCGCGCGCCACTTTCCCACTAGTTATTAATACATCCTACGTATCGGACCAATCCCACCATTCTCACCAGAGTCCCACTGCCACACCCGCCCGCACACACCTTGGCCACAACCACATGCAGTCCCACTGCCGAAATCCCGCCCGCACACACCTGGGCCTCAACCGCACACAGTCCCACTACTGAATCCTGCCCGTACACACCTGGGCCACAACTGTCACATGTAACCATGCCTGCAAACACCTAGGCCAGAACAACCACCACCACACCCGAAGACACCTTGGCTAAAGGATCCACTGCCACGCCCGAAGACACCTGGGCCTCATCCCGAAGACACTTGGGAAACCACCTACCGCACACACCTGGACAACCACCATACTACCCCGCCCGAAGGTTCTTGGTCTAATAATTGACCTCAGGCCATCACAGCCTGCCCGAAGATGCTTGGGAAATCCAGGAAAGGGAGCAGAAAAGGAGCTAATAACCAGCCACTAAGAATATTGATGGGAAAAACACCCTCCCCATGAAATGGGGGTGTTCGACACTAAGTTCTGAACTTGTGTGGGGCTCGAATAAGAAACACAAAGCTAGCAGTATATACATATAGGTAACAAGCACTCACCCAAGCTAGGTTTCTCTTCAGACAGCCTACAGATCACAACATCACTCAAGTCCGAGTCACGACTCACGCTAATAACCCATTTGTCCCCTTTCTTATTTCACTTTCAGTAATAATGTCTATCTTTAAGCACTACTGGGAAACTAGTAGGCATAGGCATAAGTCTAGGAAAGTAAACAGTCAAAATCAGCCAAAACGCCCACACCCGGTTCTAAACAACAGAGGATTCCACCCCAATTCGTGATATAAACAAGTATCCACCCGGTCTTAAAACTCACAACCACCGAATCCATACCAACAAGAGATACCATCCCCCAAATTCACACAACCACTAAGAGTATAAAAGAACAGGGGATCCCATCCCCTCCCAAATTTCTAGCAATCGGCCTGAAAACAACCAACTACCACCACCAACACAAGCCGGCCCTTGCCGGTATTTTCAGATTTAAATGACTTAACACACTCCATGATTTCAAATTCAGTGTGTTCTAACCGGGAGTTATCACAGAAGCGTTGATCCTGGTGCTTTCAATTTATTCAGCCGGATATATGTGATTAACCAATTCACTTTTCACAGCAGGAGTTTACAACCACAAACAAGCCATTTAAAACATCATCAGGGTTCATTAGTACACAAACAACGACCACCAACGACCTCGATTTTCAGGAGGCATAAGCCAGCACAGCTCAACAAGATGGTCATAGAAGAAACAACATCAACAGTCACATCCCCCCCTTTCTTTATACAATTCGTTCATTATATTTATTAAGTTCGGTCCAACCAGTTCTACAGAAACAAAAGCACACCCACCCCGCATGATACACAAAAGAGAGAGGCAAAGGAGAAATTCCCTACTTGTTGATAGATGATCGACATTTAGGCCGGGGGTGCGGAACTTTACGGATAACGATGCGGCGTGCCCGATGCACCAGAAGCTGTTTGTGAAAAGCCAAAATCAAGGAAATGAGAAACCACGACTAACCCTTAGTTTATAAGAGCCGGGTACAGTTGTGGTGAAAATGAGAAACCGTGTAAGGCGCGGGGGTCATGGGTTGACCACGCGGCTCCACTCGTCACAAAAATGGGTTCGGGTGGTTTAAGCCAACTCATGAATTCATTAAGTATTCAATTAAAACTCTTATGCGCATTACGAGTCTTAAAAACACGCTTAAACGAGTCAGAATAGGGTTTAAAACCCTATTTGCGCAAAGGAGCGCTACTGGAAACAACTTGACAAGGCCGGGTGATGCCGATCGGTCTCGCTGATCGGTCTCGCCGATCGGTCTCGCCGATCGGTCTCGCTGATCCGTCTCGCCGAGACGCCACTCCTTTAGAACCCGGATTTTGGCAAAGGGAAGGACCAAGAGAGTCTGGGTCATCACATCAGATACCTCTCAAACTATTCTCGTCCTCGAGAATTTAAACAACCCAGATGGGAAGGGCATGTCCGAACAACCACCCCGAAAGATACCTCTCAAGAGTGAACCTCATCATTAACTAAGAACACCTTCCTGTCACGAACCAAGCAACATACCATGCCAAACTGCCTGGGCATGTGGGTTGGGGAGTCTCCTCCCCCATGTCAAGATATTATCCGCTTTGGGCGGCACTGACTCGCCCGCACGTGTTTAATGAAATCCACCTTAATGTGTCTTGATTAGGGGTCGGGTTCTCTCCTTCCCCATAGTCGGGGATTTTCACACACAAGCAGAGGAAGAAAACTAGTACATTTCATAGCCAAAAGACAAAACGTTCTATCACAACAGGTACAATAAGGAAAAAAACTCAAAACAACTCCGGGTACTGGGTACACATCTGTGCTTCCCTCTCCCACGTACTCTCCTCAATCCCACCATGTCTCCACATTACACGAACCAAGGGGATGGTTCGCCCGTGAAGCACATTTTCTTTGCGATCCTCGATCACCACTGGTCTCTCCACAAAGGTCACGTCGTCCTCGATGTCCAGCTTACCGCAATCAAGGACATGTGAATCATCGTGCAGATACTGACGGAGCTGGGACACATGAAAGACATCATGTATCCTTAGTAGCGGCGGTGGAAACGCTAGATGGTAAGCCACTTCGCCGACCCGCCGCAACACTTGGAATGGTCCGATGAATATGGGAGAAAGCTTACTCCCTTTGCTGAACCTCCGCTACCCACGCCGAGGGGAGACCATTAAGAACACGTGGTCCCCAACCTCAAAATCTAAGGGCCTCCTCCTGGTATCAGCATACGACTTCTGTCGGTCCTGGGCCGCCTTCATCCTTTCCCGTATGAGCTGAACCTTCTCTTTCGTGTTCTGCACCACCTCCGGACCAAGGATGCTTGCCTCTCCTACTTCGGTCCAACACACAGGAAAACGACATGGCCTCCCGTACAAAGCTTGAAATGGGGCCATGCCAATGGTAGAGTGGTAGCTATTATTTTAGGAAAACTCTACCAGAGTCAAGTATTGCACCCATGATCCTCCTGAGACCAGAACACATGCTTGCAGCATATCCTCCAAGGTCTGGATGGTGCGCTCTGTTTGTCCATCTGTCTGGGGATGGAAAGCAGTGCTAAGGAATAACTGGGTGCCAAACTCATGCTGAAATCCTCTCCAGACATGCGAGGTAAACCATTCATCCATATCCGAGACTATAGACCTTGGAACTCCATGGAACTGCACCACCTCATCCACGTACTTTCATGCCAAAGCATCCACAGAACTCGACTCCCTGATCCCCAGAAAGTTAGCCGATTTCGTCAACCTTTCAACTACCACCCAGATGGCGTCATACCCTCCTTGGGCCTTGGGTAGTCCCGTGAAAAAATCCATCGAGATGTCATCCCACTTCCACTTGGGGACATCTAGGGGCTGTAGTAGGCCGCCTGGAACTCAGTGTTCAGCCTTCACTTGCTGACACACTAAGCACTGGCCACAAACTCTGCCACTGCTCGCTTAACTCCGGTCCACCAAAAATGCCTCTTCAAACCCTGGTACATCTTGGAAACTCCTGGGTGTACCGCCAGGGGTGAGTTGTGGAACTCACTGAGAACCTTGCCGTGCATCGCCTCCGGGACAAACAACCTTTTCTGGAAAAGCATCAGGTTCTGACCATCCTCTGTCCATCCTTCTGGAGCATTGCCTTGGTCAACTTGGTCACGGATCACTTCACACTCTAGGTCTCCCAACTGAGACTCCTCCACTTGCTGAAACAGGGATGACTACACTGTCATCTGATATAGGTAGCCTCTGCCGCTATCCATCTTCACGTCTAGGTGTAAGGCGAACAACTCCTCCATTTCCTTCCAGGCGTCCGCCGACTCTCAGACCGCATCCTTATGTGTCCTCCTGCTCAAGGCATCGACCAACACATTTCCCTTGCCCTCAGTATAAGAGATCTCGAAGTAGTAATCCTGGAGGAACTCCACCCATCTCCGCTATTGCAAGTTTAAGTCCCGCTGGGAGAAGATATACCTCAAGATTTTGTGATCTGTGAAGACCACAAAGCATTCCCCGATGAGGTAGTGCCGCCATAACATTAGCGCAAAAACGAAGGCTGCAAGCTCCAGGTTGTGGGTGGCGTAATTACGCTCATGGGAATGTAGCTTCCTGGACCCATATAAGATCACCCCTTGTCGCTGCATCAACACGCATCCCAGGCCCTATCCTAAAGCATCAAAGAACACCTCATAAGACGCCCCTTCTTCTGGTAATATCATCACTGGGGAACTGACCAACTTCTCCTTCAGATAGGTGAAGGATGACTGGAACTGCTCACTCCATACGAATGCCTGGTCCTTCTTGGTCAGAGTTGTCAAAGGGGCTGCTACTCGGGTGAAGTTGGGTATGAATCTCCGGTAGTAACCCGCCAGCCCGAGGAAACTTCGGACTTCTGCCACATTCTTGGGTGCTGACCAAGAAACAACTGCCTCATCCTTTGATGGGTCGACCACTACCCCCTGCTCAGACACTACGTGCCCGAGGAAGTGCACTTCTCGTGTCCAGAACTTTCATTTTGACAACTTCCCATAGAGCTGGTGCTGTCGGAGGACCTCTAAAACTGTCCTCAAGTGCTCTGCATGGTCCTACTTTGATCTTGAGTAGACCAGGATGTCGTCGATGAACACAACCACGAACCGATCCAGGTACTCCCGAAAGATGGAGTTCATAAGCCCCATGAACACAGCCGGGGCATTCGTAACACTGAAGGGCATGACTACGAACTCTAAGTGTCCATACCTGCACCTGAACACTATCTTTGGGATGTCACTCTCTTTCACTCTCAGCTGGTGGTACCCAGACTGCAGGTCGATCTTCGAGAACCATCCTGCCCCTTTCAGCTAGTCGAAAAGATCATCTATCCTTGGAATAGGGTAGCAATTCTTGATCATCAACTGATTTAGCCTCCTATAGTCTATGCACAACCTAAGACCACCATCTGCCTTCTTTGCAAAAAAGACCGGAGCACCCCACGGTGACACACTCGGACGGACATAACCCCTCTTCATCAGATCTTCAATCTGTATCCGCAACTCCCGTAGCTTCGATGGTGCCATCCGGTAAGGAGCTATCGAGATTGGACGAGCTTCGGGCTGCAGGTATATCCCGAACTCGATATCACATTGAGGGGGTAGAGTCATCACCTCCTCATGAAAGATGTCTATAAAATCACGTATGATATTTTGCACTTCCACCATTTCAGCATCTACTGATTCCACTGTCAGCTCGGTCAACAAGGAGAGGAGAGGTTCCTCTCTCCTGTTTCCCTTCGAACTAGTCTGCTCCCCGATGAAGGTAACACGCTGGCTATCCAAGTCTGAGAACACCACCATTCTTCAAAAACAGTCGATGACGGCGCACATAGAAAATAGCCATTCGATGCCTAGGATGACATAATATGGATGAATCTGTAGCAGAAGAAGATCCCTAACCAACTGATGTGGCCCTAACATCAGTCTACATCCCCGAAAAACGAACAACAAGTCAGTCTGACCTCCGACTAGTGTGCTCAACACCAGGGGCACTGGAAGTCTCTCGGCATCTAGACCCAAGGAACGAGCTAGTATTGGTGCAACAAAGGAGTGCGAAGCTCTGGTATCGAACAAAGAATAAGCAGGAGTTCTAAACAGACTGATCGTACCTCGAAAAACCTCTGGCCCTACTAGAACTGCTACCTCTGCAGCGTGCAACTGTCCATGGCCATCTCCCCTGCCTCTCGGCTACCAGCCACCTCCCCGACCACACCCTGGTCGAGGTCCCTATGGAGCGCCCTGAGGTCTGCATCCTCCTCCTACGTCTGCCCTCGGAGGAGCGGGAGCTCGCTGTCCCTACTGCTGTTGTTGGAAAGGTTTGGCTGGAAGCTGCTGCTGGGGCGGGTGCTGGGGATGACTTCCACTACTACACTGCACCAGGTCAGGGCACTGACTCCGGAGATGCGCAGGGATCCCACAGATGAAGCACCGTGGTCCTGGGCCCGAAGGAAATGGGCGAGGGTCGGGGGATCGAAACTGAAACTGCTGCGACCTGCTCCCTGCGGGTCGGAACCTGGAGTGTCCTGACGCTGGAGGCCTGGTGCTGTCAGCCTTCCCCTTAGATGGTCCCAGCTGGATCCCCTCTCGTGACACTCCCCCTAGAGCATGCATCCTCTCCACCACTTCGGCCTTCTTCTGGACCTCCAAGTACGTCGGCAGGGTAAAGGGGGTAACAACATACTGGAGGGAGGGTCGGAGTGCGTCCTCCAAACGCCTTGCCCGAGACTCCTCGTCGGGAAAGAGGTCCGGAGAAAATCATAGGAGGTCCTTGAACTTGATCCCTAGGTCCCTCACAGACATACTCCCCTGCTGGAGGGAGAGTAGTTACTGCCTCTTTTCTGCCTTCATCGTCGAGGAGAGGAATTCCACCCAGAACTCCCTCTCGAAATCCACCCAAGCCACCTCAGACTCTCTCCTCTCCCCCAGTAAAGAATCCACCACTGACGTGCCGCTCCCCGCATCTGGCTAACGGCCAGAGGAACCCAGTACTCGGTCGGGGACCGAATCAGGCCGAAGGCTATAACTAGCTCCTCTAGCCATCCTTCCATCTTCATATCAGAGGTGATGACCTCATAATTCTCGAGGGCCTGTCGCTGGAAGGCTCGAAGAGTCTTCTGCCACTGGTCATCCTCTTCCTCTTGATCAGCTCTCTGCCGATCGGCCAAAGTAGTCTCCGGGGCCTTGATCGCCTGTACCACATGTGGTCGCCTTCCAGGTGCCATAACTACAAGGTAAACAAGGAATGCCTAAGCCCAAGTAGTGCAGAATATCGTTCTTAAAACTTCTTAAAATTTAATTTATTCTTAATTCCCAAGACATCACAGAAATACAAGAACACAAGTCATTATGATGCATGTTCCTTTCCTAGGGTCTCCACCCTGCAATCAGTGTGGCCTTACTTGGTCGTTCGGTAGGTCCAGAGTTCTTGCATCGGATCATGGGGGGCCCTAAAATCCCATTTTCTAGCCAGTCTTCCCGGGCCTAATTCATGCGCCAAGGTCACCCAACACTGTTTCCTTACCATTCCTTGCAATCCTCACTGTGCCTAACTCCAGACTCCATCCTATCTCTCTACCATCGCCTCTGATACCATTTTGTCATGACCCGCCATCATCAAAAGGAGGTAAGGGTCAGCAGATTGCCAGGCCCTTCCTTATTTAAGTTGAAGGAGAGATAATGACCCCTGAAACCTGCCTTCAATAGGTTTCAGAGTGGCGACTAGCACCAAGGGTATAGAAATTTCTCACAAATGGAAGGCATTACCCTTTTTATTTTATAGGATCGAGAGATAAGGAGAAGAAAACCCAACAACACCAAGGTAGAAAGAAAAGTAAAGCCAAAAGTAATCCATTCCCACATGCATGTTTCAAAAGTAAAATCCACAAAGTGCAAAAGGTGACTACAAGGTAAGTACCAAAGAGGAAAATAAAAACAAAAACTGCAACTACTCCAAAGGTCTGAGCTAGTAAGGTCCTGCGTGATCCCCGAAGTCCTCCTAGAAACCTGAATGCAGTTTTATATACGTAGGATGAGCATACAAGTACACTCACTAGGGAAAACCAAAGACTCTCGTGCACAAGTGGGGGAACGTACTAAAGTCCTGTTAGAAAAGGAGTAAACCAAACACCTATCAAGGTAAACTATCCACCCTAGGCCTCACCAAGGCACACTCCCCAAATAACGCAAGTCAAGTAATGTATATAATAAGAGCACATAGATGTTTGGGTACCCCGCGCCACTTTCCCACTGGTTATTGAGACATCCTACGCATCGGACCAATCCCGCCATTCTCACTGAAGTCCCACTGCCACACCCACCCGCACACACCTGGGCCACAACCACACACAGTCCCACTGCCGAAACCCCACTCGCACACACCTAGGCCTCAACCGCACACAGTCCCACTGCTGAATCCTGCCCGCACACACCTGGGCCACAGCTGTCACATGTAACCATGCCTGCAAACACCTAGGCCAGAACAACCACCACCACGCCCGAAGACACCTGGGCTAAAGGATCCACTGCCACACCCGAAGACACCTGGGCCTCATCCCAAAGACACTTGGGAAACCACCTGCCGCACACACTTGGCCAACCACCACACTACCCCGCCCGAAGGTTCTTGGGCTAATAATAGACCTCAGGCCATCACAGCCTGCCCGAAGATACTTGGGCTATCCGGGAAAGGGAGTAGAAAAGGAGCTAATAACCAGCCGCTATGAATAGTGTTGGGAAAACACCCTCCCCCATAAAATGGGGGTGTTCGGTACTAAGTGCTCAAATTGGGTGGGGCGCGAATAAGAAACACAAATCTACAAGTATATACATATAAGTAACAAGCACTCACCCAAGCTAGGTTTGTCTTCAGACAACCTACAGATCACAACAGCACTCAAGTCCGAGTCACGACTCACGCTAACAACCCATTTGTCCCCTTTCTTATTTCACGTTTAGTAATAATGTTTATGTTTAATCACTACTGGGAAACTAGTAGGCATAGGCATAAGTCCAGGAAAGTAAATAGTCAAACATCAGCCGAAACGCCCACACCCGGTTCTCAACAACAGAGGATTCCACCCCAATTCGTGATATAAACAAGTATCCACCCGGTCTTAAAACTCACAACCACCGAATCCATACCAACAAGAGATCCCATCCCCCAAATTCACACAACCACCGAGAGTATAAAAGGAAAGGGGATCCCATCCCCTCCCACATTTCCAGCAATTGGCCCGAAAACAACCAACTACCACCACCAACAGAAGCAGGGCCTTGCCGGTATTTTCAGATTTAAACGACTTATCACACTCCATGATTTCAAATTCCGTGTGTTCTAATAGGGAGTTATCACAGAAGGGTTGATCCCGGTGCTTTCAATTTTTTCAGCCGGATATACGTGATTAACCAATTGACTTTTCACATCAGAAGTTTACAACCACAAACACGCCATTTAAAACATAAGCAGGGTTCATTAGTGCACAAACAACGACCACCAACGGCCTCGATTTTCAGGAGGCATAAGCCAACACAGCTCAACATGATGGTCATAGAAGAAATAGCATCAACAGTCATAGCCCCCCCTCTTTCTTTATAGAATTCATTCATTATCTTTATTAAGTTCAGTCCAACCAGTTCTACATAAACAAAAGCACACCCACCCCGCATGATACACAAAAGAGAGAGGCGAAGGATAAATTCCCTACTTGTTGATAGATGATCGACATTTAGGCCAGGGGTGCGGAACTTTACGGATAACGATGCGGCGCGATCGATGCACCAGAAGCTGTTTGTGAAAATCCACGATCAAGGAAAGGAGAAACCACGGCTAACCCTTAGTTTATAAAAGCCGGGGACAGTTGAGGTGAAAACGCGAAACCGCGTAAGGTGCGGGGGTTGTGGGTTGACCACGCGGCTCCACTCATCACAAAAAGGGGGTCGGGTGGTTTAAGCTGACTCATGAATTGATTAAGTATTTAATTAAAACTCTTATGCGCATTACGGGTCTTAAAAACACGCTTAAACGAGTCAGAATAGGGTTTAAAACCCTATTTGCGCAAAGGAGTGCTACTGGAAACAACTTGACAAGGCCGGGTGACGCCGATCGGTCTCACCGATCGGTCGCGCCGATTGGTCTCACCGATCGGTCTCACCGATCGGTCTCACAGATCGGTCTCACAGATCGGTCTCACCGATCGGTCTCGCCGATCGGTCTCACCGATCGGTCTCGCCGATCAGTCTTACTGATCGGTCTCACCGAGACGCCACTCCTTTAGAACCCAGATTTTGGCAATGGGAAGGACCAAGAGAGTCTGGGTCATCACAAACATGACGTTATCCATCATATTGAGAATAGTTATTGATTCCCAATTAATTATTTGAATTGTTATGATAACAATTTAGAGGTTTAATGTTTATGAGATTATTTATATAGAACAATTTTTTCATTTATTCTTTCCGTATTCTTTTATAGGATCATGTTATTGAATAAATGTAATTTTTTTCTATTATTTACCTCTTCATATTGATTATGCCTTATTTAATCCTGCTAGATTCTTCAATACATAACCCTTACATATCATCTAATATCCACATATTTTGTTTAATTTCTTAATGACATGGAGATGTAATATTATTATGAGTTCAATAATGAAGAATATTTACAACCAAAATGATTGTTATTTTTTATTTTCAAATATAATTATAGAATCTATTATATATTTAGTTTACTAATACTAATAAAATATTCAGGCTGTTGGGTTGTGATATATTGTATCTAATACCAATTTAAAAATGTAACAACCATCTCTAGGATACTGGAGTCAAGGTATTTACACATGGTATCATAGAAGGATTAGTAAAATACATAGAAACAATAATTTTGAAAACATATTATTTGATAACATAAATCTATGAATAGATTTTAGGATAATTCTACCATCCTATGATTTTGGTGAGGTATATTGTATGTGATTATTCAAATAAAAAAAATCAATTTATACAATCTTAATGTGGATTTGGTTTTGGAATAGATTCATCTAGGGGTAATAACCTCGAAACTAGTTGGTCAAGTATATATCATCCATCTTTCTAGTGGATTGTTAATGTCCACCTACTATTCACCTTGTTTTACACTCCAATGAAATATTCATGGAATAATCCACATTTTTGTTATAAAACAATATGATGAATGAGAAATTAGATCCTTTACAATCCTATGATATTTTATTGTGATATGGTAAAAAATAAAATCATTTATGGGTTGATATGTATATGGTTGATCATATTTTTAAATGCATTGATACACCTTTTTAAAATTCAAGTGATTTAAGTCCAAGTGGATTATGAATTTTGGGGAGAAGTTTTTGGTAAATAAAAATTGGGATTAGTATGTCTTTTAGTGAATATGTACTTTGAGGGAAAATGAATTTATATTTTTATGTAAGTTTAATGTTATTAATATTTTTTATTGTTAATATGATCATTGATGTTAAAGTAATAGTAGTCATCTAATATTGTTTGTTTTTGACAAAAACATTATCTGTATAGAAATAATTGTTTTTAAATTTATTTGATAATTAATGTTATTTTTTACGATAATATTTATATTATTTGGAATATAATATGAATTATATTAATATTTTGTTAGAAAAAGGACATCCTACATAACAGGTTATAACCCATTGTAACCAAATAGGAATTGAGGGATGAAACCAAAATCTAATTGTGTTAGGGGTTTATTTTCTACCACTAGAATATATGTTTTCCTCTTTGATATGAAATTTTTTTACTTATACTAACCTTTTAATGAAGACTAAGTTGATTTTTTTGTATCATATTATATGATATAATATTTTTTATTTTTTTGGAATTTTATCTATAAAATGATATTTCTAGAGATGTTTTATTAGTTTGTAATATATAAAATTTTGGATTTATGTAATTAATTTTTTTAGAAGAAGGCTATTATATTTTTAGAGATGTCAGCTAAATGATTTTAATTATGAATATATTTTGAAATGATTGTATTTATATTTGTGTTTTATTGTATATATATTAGAGTTTAATGTAATATATTATATAACTTCTTTAATCCATTTTGGATTAATTAAATATTTAGATCAATCTAGATAGAATTTTAACTATTTATTGAATATTATGAGCTATTAAAATTTAATTTTCATGTTTCAATCATAATTTTTTATCGTATGTTGATTTCTTACTGTAAGAAATATAGTGGAAATAGATCGTAGAATAACCAAAGGATTAATTTTCTCTAATGATATAATTATATTTTTTGGTTTTCTATATATCTGTAGAAAAAGAATACCTCAAAAATCAGAAATTTATCATGGAATAAAATTTTCATACATTCATATTAATTTAAAAAGAAACAAGGGTATTCTCACCCATTAAAGATTTATGGTTTTACAGTTATTAACATTCTATTTATTATTAATTTTCATAACATCAATAATATCTATCGGTCATCATAATTAATTAATCATTATATTTATTTTCCACATATATATTTTCATTTCATAATAATGGTCACCTATATAGAACCCTTCTTATTTGTTATTGTAGTGGACCATTGTATTTTCTATCTCTCTTACCAAATAGATTTTATATTAACCCTTTATACAATGTGACATTTCAAAAAAGTGATTTTCAAAAGTCAAAACATGGATACCAAAATTGATTAAAAATTTGAAGGATATAATTATTTGAATGTGTGGAAAAGGTAAAAACCTATGTATTTAAAAGAATAAACATATGTTTGATAGTGTATACAACACACAAAACCAGGCTTAAATAATTAGTGGAATATATTATTTTAATATGGTCATTACAGCCTAGCCATTAAATTGACATGTATGAATAGAAAAGAAGTCATTATGAAATATATGTGAATATCCAACTCAATTAAAATGTATTGATAGATTATTATTAAATAATAACTCAGCATTTAGTAATGTTTACTTATTCTTAAAAAAATTATATTTTTAGAAAATTATTCTTACCGATTCATGTGTGAAAATAATAAAATTAATTTTCTTAAAATTTAAAAAATATATTTTGAATAATTAATATTTTTTTGAATTTAGAATACAAAAATAATATTTTAGTGACCTTTTAATTTTTTTATAAAAAAATTATTTTTTAATGAATATTTTGATATAATATATTTTTATGGAACTATTTTTTAAGTTAATAAGTTTGTCAATTTAAATTAATTAAAATAATAGATTATAATTAATAGTTTATTATAAATTTATAGATAATAAATATAAATATATGAATTTAAATCCATTTAATTGTGGTAAAAATTAACACAGTTATTATATGATTATCTTACGCTTCAAAAATACGATTTTAGAAAAATTTGTTTTTAAACACTTTTTTCTGGATAATTATTAAATTATATTCAATGAATTATTTCAATTAGATTTAATAAAATTTATTCCATATTATTTATTAAAATAATGAATACTAGGTAATATGGTTAACTTAATTTTTTTTATAATTGGCAGCAAAAATATGATACCATAGTAGATGGTAAAATATGTGTACTTGGGATTGAAGTAAATAGATATGGGTAATAATGATTTTTTTAAAACAAATATTTAATTTATGGAAATATATTGACACAATATCATCCAATTTCTTTATAATTTTTATTTTTGAGTCTCATCGCTATTAGTATAACATTTATAATAATGTAAGAAAAGAAAAAGAAAATATGTCACAATATTTTCTTTAAAAATATATTATGTGATCACATTGAAATAAAAAAGGTTAAGTTATAAATATTAATTTTAGTATATTTTTATTTTTTATTTTTTAGGGTAATTAATTAATTTATTTATTTGGAAATATTTAACTTAAATTCTAAGGCAATTTTTGACAAATTTATTATTTTATTAAAATAAATATAAATTAATTGGTATTAAAATTTATAAAAGTAAACTAATTTGAAAAAATTAATATATTTTAGAAATTTATTAAATAAAATCAAAATTTTATGTAATCGTTAAATATATAAATTTGAATTATGTTTTTTTGATGATTTTAAAATCAAATAAATTAAATTGTTCCAAAAATGACATAAATTAAATATTATAATAAAAAATAATTTTTAAATGATTTAAAATTACTAAAAATCATATTATATTCCAAGTACAGTTTTAATGGTTATTAATAACAATTATATTCCATTAATGAGCCATTTATCCTTGTATATAATCATTCATTACACCTAATGAGAAAAAGAAGCAATAATGTAGTAATTATTAAGTTGTTACAACATAGTAAAACCAAACTTTTAGGGTGAAACAATTACATAAACTAGTCCGTTTTTATTTGATAATATAGACAATAAATCATATTATATTCATATATTTTCAATTTTCATAATCCAAAATATTAAAATTAAAATATAATGATTTAATACATTAAGATATTCAAAGACTGTCCCTCCCCTATCTCATATTATCGAACATCCTCTCATATGTTATTCTAAATTAAAATGAATTTTTTTTATCCAATCATCACTAAAAATCCATTAATTACATCCTTAAAATTTTCTAGTGTCCTTTTCATGATAAAAATCCTTGCAAGGATATTTTTTAATAAAACAAAAAGAGGTTCTCTGAATTGGAGGTACAGTTTTTAATCATGAACATTAGTTTTATTTATTCCTATAACCATTTAATTATCTTCAATCTAGATAAAATAAAAAAATAATAATATCATTTACATACTAAGATGATAATATATTAATTTCGTATTCAATATCTTTCTCCTCTTCTGTCAAATGGGAAATGAATCTGTCCTTCATGTGTATGGAGGACTCCTGCCTCGTGAACATGTATAATTTATTTCCCATCACATCCATTACAAATGGTTATAATTATTTATTATAAATGTATATATTTATATATATAATATTTATTTTATTTTTAAAAAAATTAAAAGAAAAAACATTATTTAAATTTTTACTTTCCATAACTAAAAATGATTACGTCATTCTTGTTTACATGTGGACTACTACATCAATGAATCATTGTGATCCATTTTTCGAAAACAAATAAAATCGATGACATGTATAATTATATAAAAACAAAAAATATTTAATATATGATATTATGATCATTATTAAATTTAAAAATAATATAAACATTATATCTGTAATGATCACTAGAACATGAAAACATTAGTAATGTGTATGTACAACCTACAATCATCAAGATTACAACGTAGTTCATTTTTAAAAAGAACCCGTCATGATTGTTTTCACAAGTATAAATAAAGTATGAAACAAAAATTATGTGGTGATTATTATTCTGTTTATTGATAAATAATGACATCTTTTATGATAGTAAACTTAAGGAAGTCAATTTTGTTATAGTAATTGAATATCAACATACCCTCCAACATTAAAATAATTGGTTATGTAAATAAATATAAAATTCAATAAATAATATGAATTTAATTATAAACATAAAAATGGTTCTTTAGAAATTAAATAATTAACATATATTAATTACAAAATAACATAATGAATGTATTTGTTGAGTTAGATCATAGCTCAGGTATTTCAAATCAATTTTATTTCATTCAAAAATATTCTATTATTTTTCACCTAATTTAATTTTTAGGGTGTATATCATTACCATTAGTATATTATATCATGAATCATTCATAATTTATCATATTTTATGTTTTATTTCTATTAATTTCATCCAAGGTGATTTGAAAATAATTTTTCAAAATTGTAAGAGTTTCATAACTCAATTTTTTTTCATTAACTTATATTACTTATTTATTATAATTAATACACTATGTCTATGTGTGTAATGAAATTTTAATATTTTATTCTATATTTAAACATGTTTTATGTTCATTTAAATTAGATAAATTTAATTAATTAATTAATTAATTTGTCATTTCAACATTATAATCATTTTAGAGTGTCATTATGTAATTTTTTTTTCATTAGATCATATGTTACGTTATACACATATAATCATTTATGACATATATCCACTTCACCATTGATTGGTTATATCATAGATCTCATTATATTCATTGTAATTATTGTCTCATTTGAACTAATTTCATTCTTGATCCTTATGAGTGAAAATATAACAAAGTGGTAAGAGATATATGTTTCAATCTCATTTTAATAAATATTAATAATTATTCAATTTCAATTTATATGAATTATACTTTTTCATCTGATAAGAATAATTATCTTTTGTTCCCCATTGGTTATTCCTAAAATTATCATGAATAGTTCCATTTTCATCACATTGGAATATAAGATTGTTTAGAAAATGTTTTTATTAAGATCCAACCACATATCTCTTATCTGTTGAAAATCTATTTTAAAACTAATCCGAGTTTTCTAAAAAAAAATTCAAAATGTTTTTAATATTATACTTTTTTTTATTAAATGTATTTTTACTAATGTTTTACATATATGTTTTAAAAAATAAACATTCCAATCATTTTCCATGTTAGTTAATTTTTAACATTTCATATGTAATTGATAATGGAATTTTTTTAATATACTCAACATTAAAAAATCCCCCCGTCATCACCAAAAAATTTAATGAAGCTTCATTTACATGTTTAAAAGGTCCTGTTAAAAGAAAATTATTTTCAAATTATTTTTAATGTTTTAGTTTGAGAAAATGATTTTAAAAACGAGGAGTTTATTTTCCTCATAATTGTTTTGAATGATATTTTTATAATATTTCTATTCATGAACAAAAAAAGACATTATTTTACTTATTCTCCACTAGGGATAATTTTTAATGAATCAATCATTATTATTTTTTTAAATTTTTTCGGATTAGTTTTACTAAGGAAATATTAACATTTTAGATTCTATTTTTTCAATAAAAAATTTTTATGAATACTTATTAAATTTTTATTCTCCACTTTCATGTGATAAATGTATTGGTCGTAATAAGATATTGGTGGGACCCACTATCAATGTTTTATGATCGGGATTTTGTATCATTTGAAACGATGCTCAGAATTAAAATACGAGGACACTATTGAACTCAAAGCACCAATATTCATTTAAGGAGACCTTCACCTCGACGCAGTTGGTCGTGGGTGAAAGTTGGTTTTCGTGTTTTTTGTGGAAATAAAAAGAAAATAAAATAACAGAATTTATTTTATTTTTAACCACCCATTTGAATACTCGGTGGTGGGGACCACTCGAGCTAGAAAACCCCCATTTTAAATCCATGGAGGTGGGGACCACCTGAACCCCTCTTAATGGGGGAAAACCTCTCAACTCTCTAATTATTTAGTTGAGCCAACTACCATTAATTAAATGTGTCAAATTTAATTAATTATTAGTGTTATTAATTTAATTTATGTCGGATCCTCAAATTATGGTTGGGGAAATCTCTAAAATGGGAGAGGATTTGTATGGGAGAGATTTTGGAGGATCATTCTCTCCAATGAAGCACACCTCACATCGAATATCATTCCCCCAACAAAGAACAAACTCCGAAATTGAGGAACATGGATGATGGTTGAGCCTAGATCAGAAGCATCTTGTGGGAGCGACGAACGCCGACATCCCCAATAACTTAATCTTCTACATCTCGACTCCTCCAACAAACAAAAAGGTAGGGTTTGTTGTTGATTTATACCCCCTTACCCCATTCCTGTCAACCCCCTTGATTAAATAACAATATTTTGGCTTGCTACCGTTCTAACGCGGATGGTACCGACCAAAGGGACATGGACCGACCCCTATGAAACCTTTGTGGAATCTTTTTTGGTTCTGAATTGATGGCGATGTCCAGAGAGGTGTGCGGGAGTCTGAGGAATGAAGAACGGGCCACTGGGGCGCACCCGGTGACCCGAAGAGTGTCGCCGGAGACCGTGCCGGTGACTGACACTGATGGGTCTCAGGAACGGCAGCTGGAACTCCGTCCAGAAGAAACAAAGGTGGCGGCACGACCATGTCACCGGAGAAGGGTCACAACCCATCGGCCGCAGCGGATCAAGGGCGGCGGCCGGTTGTGCCCGACCGCACGATGGGGTGGCGGCACACTTCTGTGCCCTTTGGCGGAGAAGGCCTACGGTGCGATGCCGCAGCGACATTGGAGTATGAAAGTCATTTAAGGGTTATCTTGGAAATCATAAAAGAAATGAAACTATTTAGGAAATTCAGAAAGTGTGATTTTTGGATACAAAAAATTTCGTTCCATGGTCACATTGTTTTAAAAAATGACATAATTGTTGATCCTTCTAAAGAAAAGTTTTTGAAGAATGTCCAAGAACCACAAATATAACCGAGATTCATAGTTTTCTTGGTTTAGAAGGTTATTACCGAAGGTTTGTTGAAACGTTTCCACGGTTATCTAGTCCAATGACTATGTTAACTCAAAAAGGTGTTAAGTTCATTTGGAAAAAAGAACATGATGATTGTTTTTAGTAATTGAAATGAAGATTGGTGAATGCTCCAGTTCTGGTAATACCTTCTAGAAATAGTGAGTTTGTTATTTACAGTGATGCTTCATTGAAATGACTTGGTTGTGTCCTTATGCAGAATAATCAGGTAATTTCTTATGCTTCATGTCAGTTGAATCCTCATAAGTTAAATTAACCTACACATGATTTGGAATTAGATGTTGTTATTTTTTCTTTAAAAATTGGTGGCATCATTTGTATGGAGTAAAATGTGAAATACATATTGATGAAAAAAGTTTGAAGTATATATTTAGTTGGAAATAATCGAACATGAGACAGATGAGATGATTGCAATTAATCATGGATAATGATTGCACGATCCTTTACCATCCGGGAAAAGCAAATAAAGTGGCCGATGCTTTGAGTCGAAAAAGCAATGCATCATTAACCATTGTACATTTTGAACAAGATCCTTTGGTTTTTGATTTGATGAAGTTTGGCATAGAAGTTGTCAGTGCAGAAAATTCTTCTATTTTGTTTCAGGTGTCAGTGAAAAGATCCCTATAAGAGAGAATAAAGAAAGCACAAAAAGAGGATAGTGAGTTTCAGAAAAAGGTAGAGTTGGTTCATGAGGGTATGTTACCTGATTTTAACTTTGACAATGATTGTGTTTTGAGGTTTGGAAAGATATTACATGTGCCTTGTGATTCACAGTTCAAGAATGAGTTATTATGTGAAGCTCATAGTTCCCCATTTTCAGTTCATCCTGGAAGTACTAAGATGTACAAATATCTTTGATAATATTACTAGTGCGATGGAATGAAAAGAGATATTGATGATCTTACAGTGAAGTGTTTGACTTGCCAATAGGTTAAAGTAGAGAAGTAGTTACCGTAAGGGATACTTCAGTATTTACCAGTACTATAGTGGAAATGGGATAATATATCAATGGACTTCGTTGTGGGATTACCAAAGTCATATCTAGGTAAAAACGAAATTTGGGTTATTGTTGATCAATTGACTAAATATACTCATTTATTTCATATTTGAAATATATTGTCTCTAGATCAAATTTCTCGATTGTATGTTAAAGAGATAGTGAGGTTTCATGGTGTTCCCCTCTCTATTGTATCTCATTGTGATCCCAAGTTAACTTCTAAATTTTCGAAAGGTCTTCAAAAGTTGATGGGTACTGAATTAAATTTTAGTACATCTTTTCATCTGCAATCAAATAGGGAGTAAAGAATGAAAAATTCAGACCTTGGAGGATATGCTATGTTCTTGTTCACTAAATTACCAAAGAAGTTGGTACCAATATCTTTCTTTGGTTGAATTTTCTTATAATAATAATTTACATTCTAGTATACCGATGGCTATATTTGAGGAATTATATGGGAAGCGGTGTAGAATTCCATATTTTTGGGGAGAAGTAGGTGAAAGGAAGCTGATGGGACCAGAATTGGTCTAAGAGATGGAAGACAACGTTCAGTTGAATTAGAAGCACATGAGAACAGCTCAGAGCTGACAGAAATTTTATGCGAATAATCAGAGTAAGGTTTTTTATTTTGAGGTAGGTGATCTTGTTTTTTCGATGTTTCTCCATGGAAAAGTGTGATGCGTTTTGGTAAGAATGGAAAGTTGAGTCCGAGGTTCATTGGACGCTATGAAATCTTGGAGAAAGGTGGATTAGTTTCTTATAGAGTGGCTTTACCTCCATTTTTATCAAAGGAATACAATTTTTTTCATGTTTTAATGTTGATAAAGTATATTCCAGATCCATGTCATGTTTTTAGCCCAGAGGTAGTTCACATGGAAGAGAATTACTCTTATGAGAAACAACCAGTCCAGAATATTTATCCAGAAGAGAAAGTGTTGCAGAATAAGGTAATTAACCAGGTATTGTTTTTGGGGGAAAACCATATTATTGAAGAGGCAACTTCGGAATCTGAGAATGCTTTCAGGGATAAATACCCCCACTTATTGGATAAGTGAATAAAAATTACGAGGACACAATTTCCGAAAGGGAGGAAGGTCGTAACATCCCAGGTAAATAATGAAATATGATATCATCATATCTTTTAATATTTGTGAATTAAATATTAATTTTACTTTAAATGGGATGCTATGTTTGATGGATTACCAGATATGTAACAACGGGTTTCTTTGAAATCTTATGTTGTACACTAATAATATATTATTATTATGTAAAGACCCGTAAAATTCAAGGGAAATTTTTTCTTAATTTTCTTTAGAATTTTACAAGAGCGCGGTTTCAGACGGCACCTGATTCCGAGGCCCGGAGTGCCCGGAATTAATTTCTGAAGTTTGGCTCGGGTACGTTCAGTGAACGAACGAGCGGGAATTCCTAACTTTTGATCCGGTGCTCGAAATTGAAATCCGAGGGCACTGATGAACTCGCAGCACCGATATTCGCTTAAAGAGACCTTTTCAGATGTTGCGTTTGTTGCGGGTTGAAAGTTAGTTTTGGGGTTTTTAGTTTGAGTTAAATAAAATTTGTAAAGAACAAATTTTATTATAACTTGATAAAACCTACCAAAGGGGGTTGGAAGTGGGACCCACACCCACTTAACCTCCCTTGGGAGGATTAAGTGTGGTGGGGCCCACACGAACCCCTAAACCTCTCAACTTCTCCCTTAAACTCCCCTCTCTCCCTCTTAAATGTTTGTAAACTTAACACCTAATTAATTACACATGACATGTTAATTAATTAAGTGTTATGTTTTGAAATTTTAAGTTTTGAATTCCTTGGCTTGGTAAATAAAATAAGGAGGGACCTTATTTTATTTTGTTAGCCAACTTGTGTGGATTTCTTTTTGAGAGCTCCTCCTCCATCTTCTTCATCTTGACGAAGAACGCTCAAGCTCCGACGAAGAACGCCGCACCTCCCTTCTTCGTTTACCGTGTCAACGAAAGGGGACGCCACTTCTTCCTCGGACAACCTTCGTCGGCGTACAAGTATTCGCCAACGACGTGTCTCTTCGGACGCACCCCCTTCGTCATCGGATTTGACGAACGGCTACCGCGACGCCCGACCTCCGCGACGTCGACTTCCGCGGAACGTTGACAATCTTCGAACCTTATACCAAGGTAGGGGTTGTTATTTTATTCTTTAATTATTACATTTCTTGATCGTGGATCTCGCATGTCTAACATGAGGCTTTTGAATGTTTAAGTTGAGTTATTTATTTAACGTGAGGGGGCCGGACCGCATGAACACGGCCGAACCCCCCTCCATCGTTCTTGTTGTTTATTCTTGCGGGTGGAAGAAAAGTGGCGTGGTGCCGTCGCACCACGCGGATAATCGTGCAATTATTTTACGCGGCGCCGTCGCGCCACGCCGAGGAAGAATCTTCAAGAACGCGACGCCGTCGCGCCGCGCTGAAAGGAATCAAGGCACGGCGAAGGGGCGCGGTGCCGTCGCACCGCGCCGGACGACGAACACCGCGGCAGGTTCCGGGCCGCGGCGGGACGAGGAGACCGCGGCCGGTTCCGGGCCGCGGCGGGATGAGAAGACCGGTGGCCGGGCCGCCGGCATCGGAAGCCGAAGAGGGGATCGGAATTTCCGGTCCCGTTGGAGAAAACCGGCCGGCCAGCTGGCCGGCCGGATGACGTTAAACCGGGGAAAATTAATTCCCCGGCCAACGTTCAAAACCCCCCTCTTTATGAGGGGGGCAGTTCCATGAAGGGAGGGGGGAAGCAGCCCCCCCGGTTTTATTTCCACCCGACCCCCACGTGCGGGGGCCGTTTTCTTGCAAAGGGCGCGGCACAAAGGCCGCGCCGCCATCCCAGGAAGCGGGGGCTTAGCCCCCGCGTGCAGCCACCTCGCGGCGACAAGACGCCGCGGCCCCCCGCACCGCCGCCACGCCGCCGCGCCGCCGGCCTGCCGGCCGACCGGGCCGCCCCAGGGGGGGTCGGGCCGGGTCGGCCCGGACCCGGACCTCCCCGTTTCGAATCTTTTTCGGTATTTTGGCCATAATTTGAGCCTCGGACCTCTGATTGACGAACCGTCTGCGGAAACGCGATCCTTGGATCGAGACGGTCGTTTTGGTATATCGCACTCAAGGTTTCGGATTACTTTGAGTTCGGCCGGGTTGGTTCGTTCACGAAACCAACCGGGCCTTCGGAGCGGAAACGCTCATATCATGAGCTACGGACGTCCGATTGACGTGCCGTCAGCCGTGTTGTGTTCCTCTTTATGAGACGGATCTTTTGGCATACTCCGCCCGAGGTTTGGACACAGGTGGAGTACGGTCGGGTTGGTTTTGCCTTAAAAATCAACCGGGCCCCGGAGACGAAAATGCCAATAACTCTCAGACCGGGCGTCCGATCGACGCGCCGTCTGTTGCGTTGAGTTCCTGTTGACGATACGGAACTTTTGGATACATCAACTCTGGTCTTCGTGACAGTTGATGTATCAGCCTCTCGGATCGTGGAGCGGACTCTCCGAATGAGCTTGCTGTGTGCGGGAACCCTAGTGCTGGCTGCGACTGTTCTACTGCTACTACTGCTACTACTGCTACTGTTACTGCGACGACGACAGTACAGAGATCCTGTGTGGATTCGACGACGACGACTTCAGCACTCAGCGATCCTACGTGGATCAGTGCTACAGGTCCTGTGTGGGCCCGAACCTGTGTGGGTCCGATCCTGTGTGGATCCGCGCTCACCGGTTCTGTGTGAGCCAGCGCCTACAGGTCCTGTGTGGGCCCAATCCTGTGTGGTCTTTGCGGGGGTTAGTTACATATCGATCCTTCGTGGGTCCGACGACTTAGATGGATCAGTGATCATCTTTATCGTCCTTGAAGAAGTATACCTGTGTGAGCTGAATCCTATTGCTTTCCTGTGTGGATTGTGTTGTGCAATCCTGTGTGGATTACGTTTTGCTTTCCTGTGTGGAATACGTTTACTTTCCTGTGTGGACTGAGTTGTACTTGGGCTCGGAGGTTGGAGCGTATTTGAATTGATGACTTAGGTATATGCATGGGTATATACCTAAGCAGTGTCGGTTGTTACTTCGTGATTGTACCTTTCTTCGTGGTTTATCCTTTGTGGATTTTGAGAGACCTTCAGGGGTCTCGGGGTCCCTACTGAGTAGCTTATACTCACCCCTGCACGGGCTTTGCCCGCACTACGTTGTGTTGGTTGCAGACGACGGACAACGTTGACCTTAGCTGAGGCTTGCAGAGCGGGAAGGTACCCGGAGGTGGACTACTGGGCGGGACGTGCTCGGAGCGGACGGCAGGACCCGTGGAGCAGAGGAGCTATCTGTACCCACCCTTCAGGTGGGATTTCCTGTGGACAACTCGGAGTAACGGCTTTTACTTTTCAGTTGCTGTTTTCCCTTTCGAGTTGTACTTTACTTTCAGTTTGGGTTTGTATTCTGGCCCTTTTTCTTTTCCGCACTTTCAGTTGTACTCTGCTTTTTGTTTAGTGTTTACTTTCCGCTTGTTTACTCTGTGGTGTTTGTTTACTTTACAAAGGCAATGCCTTCCCTTTTTACCGGGATTTACGCCTTGGTGCTAGTCGCCAGCCCCTGGCCTATGGAAGGCGGGCTTGGGGTAGTCACGGCACGGACCCCGAGGGCGGGTCGTGACAAATTGGTATCAGAGGAGTTCGGTTCTACCGCGAACTCTGATCTTTTCTATGTGAAGAAATAATGTTTAGCGTATTGAGTGTGGTTATCAGTCCAGGGAGTCCTGTGTTGGTGCGGCGGCCGACGTATCCGTACACTAGGACCCTGACTTCTGATTTCCGACTTAATGCACGAAAACATTGATTGCGTGTGTGTTTGAATGTTTTCTTTGTGATTACTTATATCAGCTCACCAGGTATACTGTTCTAACCGTGGCGCACCTGTTTCCTTTTCAGGATGGCCCCACGACGGCAGCCAGCTAGGGTTCCGAGAGTCGAGCGAGACTACAGCCCACCGAGTGACGAGGCCTCGGTACAGGGCCCTTTGCCAGTAGTGGCACCGGCGGTAGCTTTACCCGCCGAGCCCCCGATGCTTCCAGCAGCAGCCGCTGACGATGCACGTCGCCTCAGCGCACTGCATGAGTTTCAGCGCCAGCGACCACCCAGGTTTCGCAGGGAGATGGATCCCCAGGCAGCAGAGGACTGGCTGGAGGCAGTGGTTCGAGTGTTTAGGCTAGTGAGAACACCAGCAGACCTCATGGTGATCCTCGCTGCGAGCCTACTACACGCAGCAGTAGGATGATGGTGGAGCTTGATGCTCCAGGTGCACGATGAGGCATCTCTACTTTGGACGGACTTTGAGAGCCTCTTCCGCTCGGAGTTCGTCCCAGCCACCCTTCGTGCGGTGCGTATCCAGGAGCTTCTACAACTGCGGCAGGGCAGCATGACGGTCGCTCAGTACTCGGCGAGATTTACCGATCTCTCGCGCTACTCGACCGACATGGTACGTGACCCATTCTTCCGGGCCCGGACCTTCGAGCAGGGTTTGATACACGAGATCAGGGCATCACTGATCTCCCTCAGCATACCGACTCAGACAGGAGTACTGGAGCGGGCTCTTCTGATCGAGAGCTTCCTTGCTGAGTCTACACCAGCACAGCGACCCACCGCAGGGCGGCACGTGGCAGGGTCATCTGCAGCAGGCAGTCGACAGATGACTCAGGGGTCCAGACAGACTAGACCTTCGGGCAGACGACTTCAGGACACTGGCTCAGCAGTGCGGGGCATACAGCGCGGAGCCAGTCTTACGAGAGGCAGACAGTGCTACTCGTGCGGCGGCCAGGGCCACATGGCTCGTGACTACCCGACCCGCCGTGCCGAGGAGCAGCAGACGGTTGAGGGACCACCGAGGCAGAGGCAGAGGGTCGACCGTGGCGGTCCGCAGGGAGGAGGCGGACGAGGCAGAGGAGCTGGACGAGCAGCCGGTGGTGGCCGACGCTTTGAGGCTCTACCACCACCACCACCAGGAGGTCCACCCCGACCACAGGGAGCTGGCGGGCAGCGACAGGCACAGCTCCAGGCAGCAGAGGCCTACGACCACGGCGCACCCAAGATGATTCGAGGTACTATCTGTGTCTATTCCACCCTTGCTGCAGTTCTTATAGACACAGGAGCGAGTCACTCCTTCATAGCCGCTGCCCTTGTTCGGATCTCGGAGATTCCGACAGAGCCGTTGGCTCGATCCTTACGGCTAGAGACTCCTACGGGAGCAGACTCGACGATTATGCACTGGTGCCGACAGTGTGAGCTTACTCTAGGAGGCGAGAGCTTCGGCTGGGATCTTCTTGTAGCAGCGTCGAGGCCTTACGACGTCATCTTGGGCATGGATTGGCTATATACGGTCCATGCACAGATTGACTGTTTTAGGTGCAAGGTGCGATGTGTACGCACCGACGGGAGCAGGTTCACCTTCACCGGCGAGAAGGGAGCCTTAGCAGCACAGGATGGACTTCCGCGGAGGAGAGGACAGCCCATCACTCATCAGTTGCCTAGCCTTATCCTTGGAGCAGTTGACGTGCGGAGTCCTGGTTTTCCTGTAGTGGTGGATCAGTTTGCGGACGTTTTTCCCGACGACGTTCCAGGGCTACCTCCTCGCAGAGAGGTAGACTTTTATATTGACTTGTACCCCGGGACAGCCCTGATATCCACTCCAGCATATCGGATGGCCCCCGCCGAGCTTCGAGAGCTACGAGTACAGTTGGAGGACTTGCAGGGCAAGGGGTTCATCCGACCCAGTGTTTCACCCTGGGCTTCCCCGATATTGTTCGCCAAGAAGGCGGACGGGAGCTTGCGACTTTGTGTTGACTATCGTCACCTGAACCAGGTGACAGTGAGGAACAAGTATCCGCTACCGAGGATTGATGACCTCTCTGATCAGCTCAAGGGAGCACGGTGGTTCTCGAAGATAGACCTCAGGTCAGGCTATCATCAGCTCAGAGTCAGAGACGAGGATGTGCAGAAGATGGCCTTCAGATGTCGGTATGGCCACTATGAGTTCTTGGTTATGCCTTTCGGTGTAACCAATGCTCCAGCAGTGTTCATGGCTCTCATGAACAGGATGTTTCAGCCATACCTCGATCGGTTTGTCGTGGTCTTCATCGACGACATTCTGATTTACTCTACGACAGAGGAGGAGCACGCCTATCACTTGCGAGTTGTACTAGACACACTCCGAGAGCACCAGCTTTATGGTAAGCTCTCGAAGTGCCAATTCTGGATACGTGAGGTCCACTTCTTGGGTCACGTTATCTCTGAGGCGGGAGTTGCAGTGGATCCCGCGAAGATTGAGGCTGTGTTAGCATGGGAGCCACCCAGGAGCGTGACTGAGGTTCGAAGTTTCTTGGGACTAGCTGGATACTATCGGAGATTCGTGCCAGACTTCTCTAGAGTTGCGGCATCACTCACAGCTTTGACGAAGAAGGGGAAACCCTTCGTGTGGTCAGACAGATGTCAGCAGAGCTTCCAGGAGCTGAGACAGAGATTGACTAGCGCACCTATCTTGAGGTTGCCTGAGGAGGGAGTATGGTACGTAGTTTACTGCGATGCATCAGGGACCGGACTCGGATGTGTTCTGATGCAGGAGCGGGCAGTGATCGCCTATGGATCACGTCAGTTGAGGCCGCATGAGCAGAACTACGCTACCCATGACCTGGAGCTAGCAGCAGTGGTCTTCGCTCTGAAGACATGGCGACACTATCTGATGGGCGAGCGCTTTACAGTCTTTTCCGATCATCAGAGTCTCAGGTATATCTTCTCGCAGAAGGACCTGAACCTGAGACAGCGGCGATGGCTCAAGTTCCTCCAGGACTATGACTTTGAGATAGTCTATACTCCTGGGAAGGGGAACGTAGTAGCCGATGCCCTCAGCAGGAGGACGGGCATTCAGCTACTTGAGGAGGCGACAGAGCAGCTAGCCTCTTTGCAGATATCCTTCGTGGATAGAGGTGGAGCAGCCTTCCTTCAGTCTCTCACAGTCACTCCTCCACTACTGCAGCGAGTCAGGGAGGCACAGCGTGGGGACGCTGACTGTGAGACACGGCGTGCACAGATATCCTCGGGACAGGCACCTGATGGTTTCTCCCTTGGAGCAGAGCACGACATCCTTTTCAGAGGACGTACCATGGTACCAGTAGCTTTGCGAGAGGAAGTTCTGAGAGAGTTTCACACTTCTCCTTTGGTGGTACATCCTGGAGTGGCGAAGATGTACCAGGACCTCAGACGACAGAACTGGTGGCCGGGCATGAAGAAGGCAGTAGCAGAGTTCGTTTCTCGATGCCTCACCTGCCAGCATGTGAAGGCAGAGCATCAGGTACCAGCAGGCTTGGTACAGCCCTTGGAGGTTCCGGAGTGGAAGTGGGACAAAATATCTATGGATTTCGTGACTGGACTTCCACGCACTTCCAGAGGTCACGACTCCATCTGGGTGATTGTTGACCGACTCACCAAGTCGGCACACTTCTTACCCATCAGAGAGCAGGGCTCAGTAGAGAGCTTGGGACGTCTCTACGTTCAGGAGATTGTGCGGCTCCACGGCGTGCCATCATCTATCGTCTCCGATCGAGATGCTCGCTTTACTTCCCGGCTTTGGAAGGGGTTACAGGAGGCGTTCGGGACGCAACTACGTCTGAGCACAGCCTTTCACCCTCAGACGGATGGTCAGACGGAGAGGACCATTCAGACACTCGAGGACATGCTCCGCGCATGTGTCCTCGACTTTGGTCGTAGCTGGGAGGACCACCTACCCTTGGTGGAGTTTGCGTATAACAATAGCTACCACTCCACCATCGGGATGGCACCGTACGAGGCGTTGTACGGCCGACCTTGTAGATCTCCTTTGTGCTGGACAGACCCTGGAGAGTCAGCACTGGTGGGACCGGAGATGGTCCAGGCCATGACAGAGAAGGTCCAGGTCATCCAGGAGCGGATGAGGACAGCTCAGAGCCGGCATAAGTCATATGCTGACAGGAGGCGGAGGCCACTAGAGTTCGAGGATGGCGACCACGTCTTCTTGCGGGTCTCACCTCGACGTGGTATTCGGAGATTTGGCCGAGGTGGCAAGTTATCTCCGCGCTTCATCGGACCCTTCCAGGTCCTCAGCAGGGTTGGCAAGGTGGCTTATCGCCTGGCTCTACCACCTCAGTTGCACCGGGTGCACGACGTCTTCCACGTATCCCAGCTGAGGAGATACGTGCACGACCCGACGCACATCATTGATCATGGGGAGCTTTACGTTGACGATGGGGAGACTTTTACGGAGGTCCCGGTGGAGATAGAGGATCGACAGGAGCGGGTCCTGCATGGGCGATCGATTCCTCTTGTGCGCATCAGATGGCAGCACGGGAATCTCCAGGAGAGCACATGGGAGCGGGAGGCTAAGATGCGTGCTCAGTACCCTCATTTGTTTCCCTAGTTTTTGATGTATCTTTACGGGGACGTAAATCCCTGAGGTGGGAGTAATGTAAAGACCCGTAAAATTCAAGGGAAATTTTTCCTTAATTTTCTTTAGAATTTTACAAGAGCGCAGTTTCAGACGGCACCTGATTCCGAGGCCCGGAGTGCCCGGAATTAATTTCTGAAGTTTGGCTCGGGTAAGTTCAGTGAACGAATGAGCGGGAATTCCTAACTTTTGATCCGGTGCTCGGAATTGAAATCCGAGGGCACCGATGAACTCGCAGCGCCGATATTCGCTTAAAGAGACCTTTTCGGATGTTGTGTTTGTTGCGGGTTGAATGTTAGTTTTGGGGTTTTTAGTTTGAGTTAAATAAAATTTGTGAAGAACAAATTTTATTATAACTTGATAAAACCTACCAAAGGGGTTGGAAGTGGGACCCACACCCACTTAACCTCCCTTGGGAGGATTAAGTGTGGTGGGGCCCACACGAACCCCTAAACCTCTCAACTTCCCCCTTAAACTCCCCTCTCTCCCTCTTAAATGTTTGTAAACTTAACACCTAATTAATTACACATGACATGTTAATTAATTAAGTGTTATGTTTTGAAATTTGAAGTTTTGAATTCCTTGGCTTGGTAAATAAAATAAGGAGGGACCTTATTTTATTTTGTTAGCCAACTTGTGTGGATTTCTTTTTGAGAGCTCCTCCTCCATCTTCTTCATCTTGACGAAGAACGCTCAAGCTCCGATGAAGAACGCCGCACCTCCCTTCTTCGTTTACCGTGTCAACGAAAGGGGACGCCACTTCTTCCTCGGACAACCTTCGTCGGCGTACAAGTATTCGCCAACCACGTGTCTCTTCGGACGCACCCCCTTCGTCATCGGATTTGACGAACGGCTACCACGACGCCCGACCTCCGCGACGTCGACTTCCGCGGAACGTTGACAATCTTCGAACCTTATACCAAGGTAGGGGTTGTTATTTTATTCTTTAATTATTCCATTTCTTGATCGTGGATCTCGCATGTCTAACATGAGGCTTTTGAATGTTTAAGTTGAGTTATTTATTTAACGTGAGGGGGCCGGACCGCATGAACACGGCCGAACCCCCCTCCATCGTTCTTGTTGTTTATTCTTGTGGGTGGAAGCAAAGTGGCGTGGTGCCGTCGCACCACGCGGATAATCGTGCAATTATTTTACGTGGTGCCGTCGCGCCACGCCGAGGAAGAATCTTCAAGAACGCGACGCCGTCGCGCCGCGCTGAAAGGAATCAAAGCACGACGAAGGGGCGCGGTGCCGTCGCACCGCGCCGGACGACGAACACCGCGGCCGGTTCCGGGCCACGGCGGGACGAGGAGACCGCGGCCGGTTCCGGGCTGCGGCGGGATGAGAAGACCGGCGGCCGGGCCGCCGGCGTCGGAAGCCGAAGAGGGGACCGGAATTTCCGGTCCCGTTGGAGAAAACCGGCCGGCCAGCTGGCCGGCCGGATGACGTTAAACCGGGGAAAATTAATTCCCCGGCCAACGTTCAAAACCCCCCTCATTATGAGGGGGGCGGTTCCATGAAGGGAGGGGGGCAGCAGCCCCCCCGGTTTTATTTCCAGCCGGGCCCCACGTGCGGGGGCCGTTTTCTTGCAAAGGGCGCGACACAAAGGCCGCGCCGCCATCCCAGGAAGCGGGGGCTTAGCCCCCGCGTGCATCCACCTCGCGGCGACAAGCCGCCGCGGCCCCCCGCGCCACCGCGCCGCCGGCCTGCCGGCCGGCCGGGCCGCCCCAGGGGGGGGGGGGGGGGGGTCGGGCCGGGTCGGCCCGGACCCGGACCCCCCTGTTTCGAATCATTTTCGGTCTTTTGGACATAACTTGAGCCTCGGACCTCCGATTGACGAACCGTCTGCGGCAACGCGATCCTTGGATCGAGACGGTCGTTTCGGTATATCGCACTCAAGGTTTCGGATTACTTTGAGTTCGGCCGGGTTGGTTCGTTCACGAAACCAACCGGGCCTTCGGAGCGGAAACGCTCATATCATGAGCTACGGACGTCCGATTGACGTGCCGTCAGCCGTGTTGTGTTCCTCTTTATGAGACGGATCTTTTGGCATACTCCGCCCGAGGTTTGGACGCAGGTGGAGTACGGTCGGGTTGGTTTTGCCTTAAAAACCAACCGGGCCCCGGAGACGAAAATGCCAATAACTCTCAGACCGGGCGTCCGATCGACGCGCCGTCTGTTGCGTTGAGTTCCTGTTGACGATACGGAACTTTTGGATACATCAACTCTGGTCTTCGTGACAGTTGATGTATCAGCCTCTCGGCTCGTGGAGCGGACTCTCCGAACGAGCTTGCTGTGTGCGGGAACCCTAGTGCTGGCTGCGACTGTTCTACTGCTACTACTGCTACTACTGCTACTGTGACTGCAACGACGACAGTACAGAGATCCTGTGTGGATTCGACGACGACGACTTCAGCACTCAGCGATCCTACGTGGATCAGTGCTACAGGTCCTGTGTGGGCCCGATCCTGTGTGGGTCCGATCCTGTGTGGATCCGCGCTCAACGGTTCTGTGTGAGCCAGCGCCTACAGGTCCTGTGTGGGCCCGATCCTGTGTGGTCTTTACGGGGGTTAGTTACCTATCGATCCTTCGTGGGTCCGACGACTTAGATGGATCAGTGATCATCTTTATCGTCCTTGAAGAAGTATACCTGTGTGAGCTGAATCCTATTGCTTTCCTGTGTGGATTGTGTTGTGCAATCCTGTGTGGATTACGTTTTGCTTTCCTGTGTGGAATACGTTTACTTTCCTGTGTGGACTGAGTTGTACTTGGGCTCGGAGGTTGGAGCGTATTTGAATTGATGACTTAGGTATATGTATGGGCATATACCTAAGCAGTGTCGGTTGTTACTTCGTGATTGTACCTTTCTTCGTGGTTTATCCTTTGTGGATTTTGAGAGACCTTCAGGGGTCTCGGGGTCCCTACTGAGTAGCTTATACTCACCCCTGCACGGGCTTTGCCCGCACTACGTTGTGTTGGTTGCAGACGACGGACAGCGTTGACCTTAGCTGAGGCTTGCAGAGCGGGACGGTACCCGGAGGTGGACTACAGGGCGGGACGTGCTCGGAGCGGACGACGAGACCCGTGGAGCAGAGGAGCTATCTGTACCCACCCTTCAGGTGGGATTTTCTGTGGACAGCTTGGAGTAGCGGCTTTTACTTTTCAGTTGTTGTTTTCCCTTTCGAGTTGTACTTTACTTTCAGTTTGGGTTTGTATTCTGGCCCTTTTTCTTTTCCGCACTTTCAGTTGTACTCTGCTTTTTGTTTAGTGTTTACTTTCCGCTTGTTTACTCTGTGGTGTTTGTTTACTTTACGAAGGCAATGCCTTCCCTTTTTACCGGGATTTACGCCTTGGTGCTAGTCACCAGCCCCTGGCCTATGGAAGGCGGGCTTGGGGTAGTCATGGCACGGACCCCGAGGGCGGGTCGTGACATATTATTATTTTAAATGGTAGTTAATGCCTAGCTGTTGTATTGGAGGGAATGAAAAAAACTAACTAAAATATGATTATACATGTTTGTTAATTTTTTTTTTACATTTATCCAATAAAAGATAGATTCTTAAAATGTGAATAAATCTAATTTTATTTATAATTTACTTTAAAAGGTCGATTTACCACCTTTTAATGGAGATCTCTCCTTAAATATAGTTTTTTTCACTTTTATATGTTCTATTTGACAAAAAAAAAATTCTTTTTTAGAATAGGGACATCAAAATTCACTTTGGGTAAATTTTTGGTATTTTTCGGATAAAATTCCTTTTTTAATGAAAAGTGGAAAATGTTGCATTTTAAATCAAAAAAAATTTTAATCTAATTTATTTATATACATAGATTATCTTTTTAATTAGTTTTAAAGTGTAATTAGATTATATTTTTTCCCATTTAATCCCATTTTATTCGTTGGATATAATTTCACTTTGAAATTTGATAAAAACAACTGTCAATCTTTTGATAATTAGTATTTCATAAAAACACACATTTTGTTTTGACAGCGGGAATTAATTATAACTCAATTTCTGCTAGTTTTGTGTATTGAATTTTTTAAAATAGACACCATTTTTTAATTTGGAATATCAAATATATCTTAGGCTAATTTTTTGCTATTTTTCTTAAAAAAACTTCAATTTTTGATGAATAGTGAAACCACTATGTAGTAGTTAAAACACTGAATTTTTCATTTAAATGAAATTTTTCCACTTCTGTGAATTGAAATTAAAAAATACAACATACATGGTTGTTATTAGTTTGTAAAATGTGGTTTAATAACTTGAAAATAATTTTTGGTGAATAGTAACTCTTGACTTTTGGTTACCGTGGTTAAAGGTATATACAGTAATTAAAGATTAAAAGAATATTACAATAATTCAAAATATCAATAACACATGTCCAAGTCTTATTGGATGAGTCATGTCTAACCATGGTCATCCTTGTGTCGGTTTTGGGACCCCATGGAGCCACTTAAGTGTGATAATGACAATTTATTTTAATTAACTTAAAGTAATGGCAAAAATGAAATAAACAAATAACATTTATTAAATAAATTTTTACACGGGTTTATATAATTTATCATTTAGACTATAAATATTCATTGTAAATATGAAAATATTTCCTAAATCATGGTATTTTTTTTATAATTTTGAGACATAATATAAATAAAATTATTTGTGACACAATAATAATGCAGTATTTACCTAATTAATAAATGATTTAAATAAATAAGATTTATAAAGGTTAAAATAATATCCAAAACCTATCCAATTTCTATTGGATGATTTTATTTCAACCAGGAGTCATCTTATCTTCGACTATAATTATTTTTGGACCTTTTAAAACCGATGATAAGTTTATAATAAAATAATTGTTTCAAACTTTCCAAAAGAGCCCCTCCTTCCCCTTATAAAAATCCCTCAATTCTAACCAAATCCTCTCACATATCAAAAATTTTGGCTCATCCCACCCATTCCCAATTAAGCATACTATATCCCTCTGTTCCACATAGAAGCCTTATCATAGGCATAAGGTACTTCAAGAAGTCCTATTTGTTCAAACCAATGGGAGTTACCCAAATTAATGGTTACTGTTTCTCTTAAATTCATTTCATTTATTTTACTTCTCCAACCCCCTAAACTCTTTTTGTTCCATTATTTAATAACAAAACCAGTATCCTCAATATACTAGGATGTTTTTATTAGAAGTATTATAACTAAAATTACACACACCTTTATCTAATGGGTAAAGAACATAATGTTTCTATGGATGGAAAACTATCACCTCATGAAACGATGATTGTTTGATTATCTTCTATAGACACTCATGGAGGCCATTATGATGTCAATATATTTATATATTATATATATTATGTTTATGTTTTCTTTATGCTTCTGTATTTTCCATTTATAGAATACCTTTGTTATTTCCATTATGGGTAAACGTGATAATTTCATTTGAAGAAGTCCGGACTACCACGCCCTCAAAGTGATTTGACTCGTTAATGCCTTATGTGGGACGTATAAAGAATGGAGTTAATGATATTATATATGATATTATAATATAATTATAATAAAACTATGTATCATTATTTTTTAATTCCATTAAAATAAGAAATAAAAATGAAAGGAGCATTCATGCGTACGTACGACATACTGTCTCCATGAATGGTGCATTTCATTTCATATCTCTAAATGTTATGTACTATTATAAATAAATTTATATACTGGATATATATGATATATATGATATCTAAATAATGAATATCATTCTGGATATAATGACCTTTTGACCATGTGAACAACTTGTAATTATAAGAAGTCCAGTTTTGACTCAATTACCAAATATTGACAAAACGACCATTGTTAACATAAATGATTATATAATGATTATAACATGGTGATAAGTGATAAAAAAATATTAAACATGAAAAGGGTTCTTATTAAAGTAGAAATTAACTTTATTTTATTGTTTAGGATATTAAAGAATGAACGGGTCAAGTCGGACATGAGGTAAGGGACTTCCTATCAATCTCTTTTCATTGAGGAATATTTTGTTTTAATACATGACACTCTTTTATACGCTGAATAAACACCTTTGACATTTTCATTTCATTCAAAGTGAATCTTTTTAAATGAATTGTTTTACTAAATGAAAAAATAGAATTTTTTTTAACGTACGCGGTGACATTGAACTTTCCGCCACTGAGAGTATTATTTGATCATTAGTTTCCTTAACAAGCCGTAATATTTTTAAAAGAAAAATAAATACCATATACTCTTTTATGTATTTTGGTATTGATAATGGTTTTGATAATGGATTTTTTATTTCAATATATTTAAATTATATATTGTTATTGAAATGTGGAAATGTTATCTTTCATTTATGTTTGTTTTATGTGTTATGGTTCTTGGGAAATGTTTATGTATACGGGTGGTTCCGTGATTAACCTAGGGCGGGTGAGCCCGAGATAGCTCTCCAATGCATTGGGTAATGTGACAGAGGTAAACATAAAGCTTTATCCTATTAGACTTAGGGAATATACTGTGATGGGTATTCCAAATGTAACTCCCTATGTATCTATTATAGCTACAATGTATGTTTGTTATGGATGCCACAAGTTACCTTTACAATTTATTTTTTCTATGTGTTATTCATAAATCTTATGATTTCATGAGGCATGCTAAATAACATATATTATGTATTTAAGGATTAAAAAATGTTTTCATTCATTGTTTTATAACCCTTACTGAGCTTTTTTGGCTCATCCTATGTTTTGAAATGTTTTTCACAAGACCTAAAGATGAATAGGGTCAAGGATGGGATCAAGGAAAAGTCATGCTGTCTAAAAAATGGGACAAGACATGACTATTTTTTTAAAGAGTTTTTATTTTAGGAAATAAAAATTGAAACTGAGTAGATGTGTCTACCTTCTAATTTTTGAGATGTAATGTAATATATATGGCCTAATTATCTAAAACTCTAAACCGGAAAAGATCCTCAATGTGAATTATTCATTTAATTCAAGATTATGTAATGTTTTAAGGCTTGGTCCTTAAACATAAACATGTCTAAAACCAATTGTTTTAAATGATGTAGACCTATACCCACCTTATCCATGAAATAAATCAATTTTAAGATATTAAAAATAGAAAATTAGTTTATAATAGATTAATATTTTAACCACTTCCTAAAGTGCCCCTCACATCTCTTATAAAAGATACTTCACCTTCTCTAAAATTCACACATCTAAAGCCTTTTGGATCATCCAAACCCAAATAAAATATCTTCCCAACTTCCCTAACATAAAAAAAGTGGCCTTACCTAGAGCAGATATACAACTTAAGTATCCTTTTTGTTTATATCGATAGGAAACACCCTAAGAAGTGGTAATTATTTTATCACCTCTTTCAAAGTTATTTTCATGTTATACTTCCTCTTTCATTGTTTTTACTATATCCAAATAATAATTCTGGTACCTTATAAATATTTTGATGTTATTATTAATATGGTAAAACCATATTAATTATTATATCTCTCCTAATAATGACAAAGTCACCATACGTGTGTACTTACGGCTAACCATCTCCACGTCGTTGTATAGTTTGTTATTCAACACTTCACTATTTGGATGGGTATAATAATTAGTATAATTGATTTAAATAATAAATATAACAATTTAATTTTAATTTATTTATATTATATACCATCAAATTACATATGATTTAACCATCAATATAACGATATCGTCGCTTGTACATACGTACTACATACCATCTATTTGACGCGATGAGATTAATTTCATCGTTCACCATTCAACGATGATTACATAAATATATGTTATTAATAATTATTTAATATAATTAACAATATTTCTAATTTAAATATATATATATATATATATATCATTCGCTTACATTTTTTCAATATGATATGAAAATGGGAAAATCTTTTATGCGTACATACGGCCTACCGTATCCATAAATGATGTTTTCCATTTCATATATCTATCTATTATACATATTTATATTCTGAATGTATATGCTATATAAAAAATTTTATATTTTGGAAGTATTTAAATCACGATCTATGTGATACTATCAAGAATAGCAAGATAAAACATGTACGATAATGAAAGAGATTATTACCTGAAATGTAACTTTAACATGGAAATTATTTTTAAATTAGTAGTATAATGTAATAAATTAATCAGGTAGGATATCCTAAATATTAATATATTTCTGGTATAATTTAATAACATTCTATGGTCATTATACAAGATGTTAAACATACCCTCGACCAATGGAAATTACAAGGTAAGGGTTAATTTTTCAATCCCGTTATTCTCTGATATTATTTATGGGAATGTATTTATTTGGACATATTTATAATCAATGGCTATATTTCATAAAAATATTTTAAAAAATAATAATTTAAGGTTTTATATAAGGATATATTTTTCTAGATCATCAATTTAAATGTTTTAAATAATTATTTTCTAAATCTATTTAATCAATGTCCATGTTTTCAAAATGAATTTACGGATTTAATTATATGGACATGATTTTTTTAAAATGTTAATTATTTTTAAATGTTTTGAAGTGGTATAGGACACATTTATTCAAAAAAAAAACTCTTTTAAATGACCATATTTATAAATTTTGTGAATTTTAAATTATTTCATGAAAAAAGATATTTCTCTTAAAGAGTTTTACTCATCATTTTCCACTATTTTAACATTATTTACTGGGTATTATTAATGATTGAGGTTAATTTATTATAATAATATATTATATATTGTATTCAATGAGTTATGATATGTTTGATTTAGGATGTGCTATTTTTATACCAATCATGGTTTATGGTAAATGTATTTACATTCTTCATGATAGTTTTAATATGAAAGATAATGATATGTTTCACCCTTTATATAAGAGGAATGCATTAGACATAGAAAGCGATAGGTGGGGCCCACTATAGCCCCTAGATGCATAGGTAGGTCTCATGACACAAATTAGTGTCTTGACAAAAGGCCTTGGCTATATTTTCATTTGAAGTCTTGGCACGAGGCCAAGACTATGTGGTTATGATATCCAACATTATGCATTCCCTCGTTATGAAATAGGTTATTACATGTGATTGTTCGATTTGTAGAATATTCATGTGAATGTTTATATGGTAATGTTTGACTTATTAATTTCATATTTTTTCAGGTTTTTTGTTTAAAAGGATATTGTTTTTATTAAATTTCTTTCCTTAAAAGTTTACAACATCCACTGAATTATTCACCCTTACTATGCAACTGACCTCACCCCATTTTTATGTTTTATTTTACTAGGATTACAATAAGTGTATAATGATTGATATGAAGGGTTATTATAAAGGAATAATGGCATTTTCAAAGGATTATATATGATGTGTTGTATGTTAGAAAGTGTAATGTAATGTTTATGTATGTAATCTAATTTCCAAGACTGCTAAACTGACCAGTCCTTTAGGACTTTATTCTATGTAATCATACCAATTTATTAAAATAATTCACCAGATATGGGCTTCTATGGTCGATTAATTACATTTATTTATAGACATTATGAATATTAATTTTAGTAAATATTTTTATTTTATCATGTTTATAGGTTAAATCAAGTTAATAATTGTTAAAAATAATATTATAATAATATAAAACTACCCTAACACAAGTCTTAATCCCATTGGATGACATATGGCTGACTATGAACATCCTCAGGTCCATTTTAGGACCCCATGGAGCCACTTGGGTGTGATAATGACCTTTTATAATTTTTAATTTAATGTAATGAATATAAAACATAAATATGTAACTTATTACTAAAGAAATTTTAATTTGAATTATTTAAGTGTTGTATTTAACTATAAATAGTTATTAGAAATATAAAATATTTTTCTACTTAATGGTATTTTATATTTAATTTTTATACATTAAATAATGAAATTTATTTATTACACAATAATGAGGCAATGTTTTCTTTATTGATGAATGAATCAAATAAATGATAATATATATAAAATAAATTTAATTTGGATGTTTTTCTTCATTCAACGCATTTTATAGATTTATATTACGTGTTATCATATGTTTAATACATTTTTTTTATAATTAATCATGTTTATATGACTTCAAAAAAAATAAATTACTGAATAGTATCAAAATTGATATAAATTAGTTTTTAAGAGAAATACTATTTTATTCAATGATATAAAATTCCTAGAAATCTAAGATTTAGAACACTGAAAAATATAATGTTACAAATTTCATTAATTATCCACTTTATGTTTTAATGGAATTTTATTGTAAATATATTATCATATATTATAAAAATAAAAGAAGTCATGGTAAGTGTTAACTTATTTTAATAAGGGTTAAATCTAATATATAAGGGTAATTATATAAGCTAAACATTTATAAAACCTATTTTATGAGATTATGTAGACCCATCATAATTTAATCCTATATTTATATCAATTTGGGTCTATTAAATACCGAATCTTATACTATAATAAATTATTATTTCAAGACATTCCTAAAGTTTCTCTCACATCTCCTATAAAAGGGAAGATATCCTTCTCTATTATTCACACATCAAAAGACCATTGTTTCAGCCAAAACCCACCCAAAACTACTCCCAATTTCTAAAACATCATCTTAGAGTCCACCCTTTGGGATTAAAACCATATTAAAGAGTCTTTTTGTGCAAATAAATAGAAGATACCAAAAGAAGAGGTAATATTTTATCCCTTATTTAAATGATCGTTTCTTCTTCTACATCGTATTACTAATTGTTTACAGTACTAAAATAATAATGCCAAAATATAATATATTCTGAGATGTTTTTAAGAAATTGGAATAACCATTTTCATCTTTTCATCCATCTTATAAAAAACAATATCACCATTTGTGTGTATGTATGGCTTACCGTCTCCAAGATATGGTGTAAACTATTCTGCATCTATACATTTTTCAATGGGTATAATGATGAATATATAAAAATGAAATTAAAAATATAAAATAATATTTTTTTAAAAAAAATATTCCATCCAATTTTTTACCATTTAACCATTAAATAAATTCTATTATCTCTTGTACGTACGTATGACTTAGTGTCTCCACTATGCGATGAGACTCATCATCCATGTTCACCATCCAAAAAATATTATAAAAAATTATATACTATTAAAAATTATTTAATAATGATTCTGAAATAATAAATAAATATATATATATATATATTCATTCACTTACTTGCAGTCAATATGATAAGAAAATGGAAACAACATTCATGCATATGTATGGCCTACCTTCTCATTGAATGGTGCATTCCATTTTATATACCTATCTATTATATAAATTTATATTATGAATATATATTAAAAATAAATCATATTATAAATTCGGTATCAATGTAAATTCTGAATGATATCACATGATGAAGAATAGCAAGTCAAAAAGGGTACGAGAAACGAAGAAATTATTATATGATATGTTGCTTTAACATGGAATTGGAAATAAATTAATATTATAAAGTCACAAATGAATCATGTTTGATAAAAATATTATTTTTATTCTTATATAATTTAATAATATGTTTAAAAAATTATAAATGATTTTTTTTGACATGTACGATGAATATTAGATCGAATGTGAGGGTAATTTTCACAATATCTTTATTATTCGAGGTTGTTGATGCATATGTTTCTACTGGGACATATTTATCATCCATGTCCATGTTTATAAAAAATTTCATCAAAAGTTTTAATTTTATATTATGGATTTTTAATTTCATTTTTACCCTTGTTTTACTTTATATACAATGTTTAGAAAGGAATATTTTTATCGTTTTCTGAAAGAGGTACATTATTAACTTTTCGACAAAAATAAAAAGTTTTTAAAAAAATTTTCGAAATCAATTTCTTTTTCTGATGTTATGATTGCTAAAAATTTTGAAGCATCCCTTATGAAATTTTATAAGGATATTTTCCAAATAAGTGTATTCTTTTATAAAATGTGTGACTTTTAATTTTTCTTTCAAATTAAAAACGGACATTTCTCTAAAATTGTTTTAATGATTTTTTTAGATTGTTTTCATCTATGTCAAAATACTTTGTTGTATTTAATTTCTAATTAAGATTGATTTATTATGATATTATATGCTTTTTTATTGAATGGTTTTTTATATGTTGGACTCTCTATGTGCTATTTTTATACCATTCATTGTTTATAGTTAAAATGTTAACATTTAGTATACTAGTTTTAATATGAGTGTTTATGTTATGTTTCACCATTTTCATATGAGGGCTGTATTGGACATACTAATTGTTGTACAAGGCCCAATATATCTCCTCGATGAATCGTTAGGTCTCATGAGACAAACAAGATATATAATTGGAAGAGGCCTTTCACATTTATGTTCATATATGATTTTGGCTAAGGCCATAATCAAATATTTTTAGATTTATTTATTGAGGAATCGATTGTACGTTTCAGATGTCCATTATTATTTATTCCCTAATTATGAGATTATTTATTGATATTTCATTTGATTTTTCAATGAGTGGAATACCCATGTAAATGATTAAATGGAATTATTAGATTTATTCTTTCCATTTTATGATGATGATTATTTTTATAGGTCTTGTGTTTTAGTTTAATATGTTTCCTTAAAAGTTTATGCTTATTTATAATAGAATACCCTATACCATTTATCCTTAGAGAGCATCTGATATCACCCCGTTATTATATTTCATTTCCCCCGAGATAAGAATAATTACATTATGATTGACATGCAATTATAGTCTAAGGGATATAAGGGCTTTCATAGTGGATAATATTGTATTTTACATTTCAAGTTACAATATAAAACTTATTTTTCTATATATTAGTCCCATGATTGCTCAACTAATTGGTTATTTCAGGACATGATTCTTATTAATCATTCCAATGTATTAAAATAAATCACTGGCTCTGGGCATCTGGGTCGGGGAATTATAATTAGTATCCGAGGATGTTTAGAAACAACCATAAAAATAGATTTAGGAAACCAAGATAAGATATAATAACCCTATTCTAGACATTGAGGATAAAAATTAAAGAACCCCAAGAATTTTTGTAACAATCTTGGATAACATAGGATTAATCCTAATATGTTATAGATTGAATGTAACTTCCCTTGACTCTGTGGTTTTCTTCAAAGAGATGTGATTCTCACAATTTCCTTTCCGATCTTTTCTAATAGATGAAACCATAAATAATTGTATTAAGATTGATTTTGATGGAAAATATTGTGATTTTGAGCCAAAAATTGGATAATGAATGGATAGAATGATATTGTCATTATGTCAAATCAGTTATCACAATATATGATTAAATATGTGATCATTGATGAAATTCTTAACACATTTTATAAGAGGATGATGAACGTTTATGAATGTTCATATTTTAAGAATCATGTAGTAAAAATGATTTGGCTACATACATATCAAGAGGGATGGAAGAAAACCACGAGGAATACCTCAATGGGAGTGGAAGATACTATCTCTGCAGGAAAATGGGTCATAGAGTCAAATATTGTTATGGAGTTCAACGTATAATCTATAAAAATAAATTAAATTACCAAAATCAATGACCCAACATAATAATCTACTTCTAAACCCATGAAGGATCTATTCCATTCCATCCATTAAATTAGTGGGATTTAGGTAAATATGTATTTGGATCCAAGAGTTATGAGTAGTGAATTATATATAGAGTACTCAGTTTATGTTATTCAATAAAGCTTTTAAAAAATATGTTGAATTGTTATAATGGACAAGATAATTGATTTAAGGGTATGATTATATTTTTATAACATATAAATATGGTAAATATAACTCTTAATATGTTCTTTATGTTAAGATAATAATGTTTGGGAAAAGATATGTTGTATTTGAATAAGTAAATTTCTTCATGTTAGTTTCTTGATAACTAAATATGGATTTGTCTATAAGAGGGTTATTCTATCATGGATTAAGTTTGAAACGTTTTGGTACTTAAGGAATAATTCATTATGTTTTGGAACAAGGAAACATGCATGAAGGATATCCGAAATTCCGGTTGTTACTGTGTCTTAAAGGAATATATGATGAAGGTATTCACATGTTTGGAATGTGACAACCTAGAACTTCCCTGTGAGATATAAGAGATAAATTCAATTCCGATTTGGTTTACCTCTTTCTAAACATGTATATTTTTAGTTTTTGGAATGACTGTAAGGTTATCCACTTACGGATAGTACAAATTATACTTTGATTGATGATTGTTAGATTAATGTATTATCTCACTATATATGGTAATATACATAGGACATAACCTGTGGTATTTTTTTATATAGATGGAATGTCATATCCTTATATTTATTGATCACATGATCTTCCAACACATCTGCAATGAAAATTTTAACTTCATTTCTGGATTTTAAGATATAAAGTGGGAATTGTTCAAGGAAAGAGTAACAATGAGATTGTACTGAAATAAAGTATGTATTTTTTCTCATGTTGTTCATATTTTGGAAAAGGTTCATGAAATCTAAAAAAAATGCAAGTATATTCTTTAGTGATGAATAAAATGTCCCATTGAATCATCACAGATTTATACCATTATGGTTGTTATCATTATCGTAATCATGTTTTATATCAATCTCCATTAGAAAATGATCATTAATTTTTCTTATATGGAATCCTATTATATGTTATGTCATGTATCCTTCTTAAATTCCTTTCTCTATTTTTATGTGTATGTTGTTTTGACATATTTTTCTAATGTGGGACTGCAAGAAAGGGATTTTGAATAACCAAACCTTATTTACTGATCCCATGTTTAAAAATTATGAGGACACAATTTCTTAGAGGAGATAATATAATACCCCATGATTCAACGATATGATTCTTTTTAATGAAATTCAATATCTTGGGTTTTACTCTATGCCAAGATAATCTTGCACTACACACAACATCGTCTTAGTTTTCACTACATGCAACACTAATTTTGAGAACCCCATGACCTATCTAACTAGCCGTTTAAAAAAAGGTTATGAATATCATGAAAAATATTTTGAATTATATATATATTACATATAATTTGAAAATTCATCTTATGTGTTTCTTAGACATAATACTAGGAAAATTACATTTTTTAGTTAAAAGAAGAATTTAAAAAAATGCAATTTTTCTTCCATTTAATTGAGAACTCTTATTATATCTAATATTTTAAACTTTAATATTTTCAATTTCTCAAAAATTAAATTCTTTATTGGATGTAGGACATTAAAATTTCAGTTTGGATAAATTTTTGGTATTTTTCTAACAAAATCCATATTTTAATAAATAGTGACAAATACTGCATTTTAATTCAATACTTTTTTCATCCTATTTTTTTATATAGATATATTGTCCTTTTAATATTTTTAACCTGTAATTGAATTATGTTTTATGATTTAATCCCTTTTTTTTCATTTTATGTAATTTCAGATTTATATTTAACATAATCACCTATCAATCATTTGATAGTTTTTACTTCTTAAAAACCCAATTTTTATGTTTGAAAACAGGAATTAATTTTAAATTAAATTCTTCCAAATATGTGTATATTATTTATAAAAATGGATTCCATATTTGGAATAATAATATTTAAATTTGGTAAATAGTAACCTATTATTATTTGACATTATGAATAGTAACATCAATAATTATTATTTTTTACCGTGGTTAAAGGTTAAATCAGGTAAACAAGGGTAAAAAATAATATTATAATAATATAAAACTACTCTAACGCATGGATTAATCCAATTTCATGATATATGGATGACCATTAGCAACCTTTGGTCTATTTTAGGACCCCATGGATCTACTTGGGTGTGTTAATGACCTTTTATATTGTTTAATTTAATGTAAAGGAAAATATAACATAACCATGTAACCTGTAAATAAATAATTTTATTTAAATTTATTTAATTGATATATTCAACTATAAATATTAATTAAAAATATAAATAAAATTTCCTATATCATGGTATTTTATTTTTAATTTCTCAAACTAAATAATTAGATTTATTAATGACACAAAAATGATGGAGTGTTTGCCTTATTAATTATAAAATTAAATAAATGATATCATAAAAATAAATATAAATGTAATTTGAATGTTTTTATGTCATTGATGAATTTTTTGGATGACTATAACATGTTTTTATTGATTTAATCATTTTTTTCAGTAATATAGTTTTTATGACTTTAATAAAAATCTAATACTAAAGAGTGTCAAAATTAACATAAATATGTTTTAAAAAATACTATTTTATAAAATGATTTAAAAATAATAATAAAAATATAATATTCATCTAAATAATTTTTAAAATGAAAAAATTTCATTATTTATCCACTTAATATTCTCTTTCCATTTTATAGTAAATATATCAACCATATAGTATAAAAATACAAGAAAACATGGTAAGTGTTATTTTATTTTACTAATGGTTAAGTCTAAAAGATAAGGGTAATTTTAGGACCTAAAAATTTAAATAACCTATTAGTTGAGAAGATTTAGACCCATATACATCTTATCCTATAATTAAATTATTCTTCATCTATTAAAAACAGAAATTAATTTTAACATAAATTAATATTTCATGACTATCCTTAAGTGTCCCTCACCTCTCCTATAAAAGAGCACTTATACTTCTCTTTTATTTAAACCTACATTTCCATTTTCCACAGAAAACCCCTAACCAAACCCCCTAAAAACTTCCATAACATAATCCTAGGGAAAACCCTCGGTAAAACCCATCTTAATGAGTCCTTTTGTACATATAAAAAGCAGAGACCCAAAGAAGAGTTAATCATTTTATCCCTTCTCTCAAAGATATTTTCTTCTTCTACCTCGTATTAATAAGTTGTTTCCATACTCAAATAATAACTCTATAATCTATTATACTCTGAGATTATTTTAAGGTTATGTGAAAACCATATTACTCATTTTACTCATCTAATGAAAAAAATATCAACATATGTGCATACATACGACTTATTGTCTCCATGTTGTGGTGTAAACTATTTTTCATCTATACATTATTTCAACGGGTATAATGATGGATATAATTGAAGTATATATTAAATATAACATGATATTATTTCAGAAAAATTATTATTCCATCCAATTCCATACCATTTAACGATGAAGGAAATTATATCATTGCTTGTGCATTTGTACGGATTACCGTCTCCACAACATGATGAAACTCATCTTCCATGATACCCATCCAAAAATGATTAAAAATATACATATATTATGAATAGTTTTATAATAAGGCTACTAGATTAATATTTATATATATGTGTGTGTGTAAGTTTATTTCAGTTACTTACTTCCATTCAATACAATACGAAAATAGAAACAACGTTCTTGTGTACGTACGACCTACCGTCTCTATGAATGGTGAACTCCATTTCAAATATCTCTCTTTTATATATATTTATATTCTGAATATATATGATATATAAATCATATTATACATTCTGTAATAAGTTAAATCATGATATACATAATTTGATCATGAATAAAAAGTTAAACCACATTTGAGAAACAAAGCGATTGTTTCGTGAAATGTAGCATTAACAATGAATTGTTATTAAACGGGTAATATAAAATCATAAAATAATCATAAATCATATAAATCATATTATTTTTATTCTTATATATGTTAACAGTTTTTTTTTAAAAACATTATACAGGAGTTTTGGATATGTATAGAGTATCGTACCTAAGGTAAAGATTAATTTCACAATCTCTGTATTATTTGAGGATGTTGAGGCTTTGGTATCAACTGCGACATTTTAATCATTCATGTCCATGATTATAATTTTTTTTTACTATTATCCTTTTTAATTTTTAAAGTAATTTTACCCACATTTAACTTTTTATACAATGTTTTGAAACGAATATTTCCCTCATTTTCGAAATGAGGTACTTTATTACATTTTCCCCCAAAAAACAAGGAAACAATGATTCTTAAACATATATGGACGAGCGGATTGTTCCACTGTTATTACTCCAATTTTTTTTGTTGATTACCTTAAAATATCAAAAGGATATTTCAAATTATTTATTTATTTTATAAATTGTGCGATGTTTAATTTTTTTAAGGTAAAAGGGTATATTTCTCTAAAATATTTTTATTTATTTTATTAGATTATTTTCATACATTTCAACATCCTTTGTTGTATTTTATTCTTAATTGTGATTGATTTATTATGATACAATATTCTATATTATATTGAAGGTTTTATGATATGATTGAAGGAGGATGTGCTATTTTAATACCATTCATTGTTCATGATTAAAGTATATCATTCTGCATGCTAGTTATAATACAAGTGTTTATGTTACGTTTCACCCTTTTGATATGAGGAATGTATTGGATATAGTAATTGGCGGATGCCCACTATAGGCACTCGATTCATCAATAGGTCTATTAAGGAAAACGTGATATAAACTTGGCTGAGGCAGTGCCCATTTATTTTCAAATATCTTTTTGGTCGAGGCGATAATCGTTTATTTCTAGATTTCTGGGCCGAGGAATCAACAATACATTTCAGATGTCCAGAATTATTTATTCCCTCATTATGAGTTTAGTTACTCTTATTTCAGGTGATCATTAGACTATTGGAAAATACATGTTAATGTTTAAATATAATTATTTTATTTATTCATTCCATGTTATATAGATTATTATGCTTTAAAGGCATGTGTTCTAGTTTAATTCATTACCTTAAAATTTAATTCTTATTTATAATAGCTTTCTGTATATTTTTTATCCTTACTGAGCATATGAACTCACCCCTTTTATATGTTTCATTTTTCCCCAGGATGAGAAGAAGTACATTATGATTGAAATTAAATGATATTATAATAGATTTATGATTTTTCAAATGGGATAATATGTAACACCCCAAGAAAATAAAGAATATGACATTTTTATATTTATCCATTTTTGTGAATAAAATATTAATATTACTTTAAAGGGGATGATATGCTCGATGACGTTCCCAATACGCAACAACGAGTTTCTTGGGAATCTTACATTGCACTCTAATAATAAAATAATATTATTTTAAATGGTAGTTAATGCCTAGCCGTTGTAATGGCAGGAATGAACATAACTAACTAAAAAATTATTATATATGTTTTTCAAATATTTTTACTCTTTACAATAAATGTTATAGGATTAAAAATGTGAATGAATCAAATTTTAAGCGTAGACACTCTAATATTCTTTAAAAGGTCGATTAACTGCCTTTTGATGGAAAACCTCTTTTAAATCCACTTTTTGACAATTTTATGTGTTATATTTGACAAAATAAAATTCTTCTTTATAATTGGGACATCAAAATTTACTTTGTGCAAATTTTTGGTATTTTTCCAAAAAAGTTCAATTTTTAATGAATAGTGAAAAATGTTGTATTTTAATTCAAAACATCTTTTTAATCTAATTTATTTATATGATTATATTATCTTTTTAATTGGTTTTAAAGTTTAAATAGGATATATTTTTACCATTTAATCCAATGGTGGTCATTGTAATTAATATCACTTTAAGATTGGACATAAACGAGTGTCAATCTTTTGAAAGATATTGTTTCATAAAAACACGCTATTTGTTTTAATAGTGGGATTTAACTATAAAATTAATTAATTCAAATTATATGTTATGAATTTGGTAAAATAAATATCATTTTTTAATTAGGAATATCAAATATAGCTTAGGGTGAATTTTTGGTATTTTTATGAAAAACATCAATTTTTGATGAATAGTGAAACCACGAAGTGGTGGTTACAAAATTTGATTTTTTTTAAATGGTACTTTACCACTTCTCTGATTTGAATTTCAAAAATTCAATTTAAATTATTTTAATTGTTAAGTAAAATGTGGTTCAATGGGATGGAAATAATTTTTGATGAAAAGTAACTTTTAAGTTTTATTATTCGCGATTAAAGGTAATTAGTGTGATTTAAGGTAAAAATGATATTATAATAAAATGAAAATATATTGACACTTGTCCTAACCCTATTGGATGAGTTATGGACGACCAAGACAACCCATGGGTCTATTTTAGGTACCCCATGGAGCCACTTGGGTTTGATAATGACATTTATGCCTTTTATTTAAAGTTAAAATAAAAATGTCACAAACATTATTTGTTTTACTAAAAAAATTTTACATGTTGTTATACAAGTCAGAATTTTTACTATAAATAGTCCTTGGAAAGCTAAAAATATTTCCTACATCATAGTATTTTTTTTATAATTTTTAGACATTAAATAAATTAAATTCATTATGATATCATGATGATGCATCGATGACCTCATTATTTAACGATTTAAATAAAATGGAAGGATAATGAACAATCTAGGACCTACACATGTCAAAAACCTATTGTATGGGTGGATTTCTAACCCTTATCACCTTATATTCGAAACACATCAATGTGGGACCATTAAAATCCGAAAACCATTTGAAAATAAAGTAACATTTTATACTTTTCCAAGAATGCCCCTCCTCTCCTCTTATAAAACGCCCCCACATCTACCACCTTACCCACACCTCTCAAACTTTTCGTTTGGCCAAGCTCTGATCATTTTGTCTCTCCACATCTCTCTCCTCATCCTAGAAGCCTTAACTTATGCAGGAATCTCTTGAAGAAAACCTTTTTGTTCAAACCAAAGGGAGTTACCCAATTTTAAGGTAACGTCTTCACTTGTGCTCTTTTGTATTATTTTTCTTCTCCAACCCCCTAAAATCTTTTCATTCATTTATTTTATAACAACTCCAGTATCTTCAATATACTTTGATGTTTTTATAATAAGTATTTGAGCTACAATTACACACACCTTCATCTAATGGCTAAAGAACATACAGTTTCTGTGGATGGAGAATTTCCGCCTCACGAAACGATGATTGTTCAACACTCATATAACACCTTCAAAGGTGGCCATTAAGATATCAATATGTTTATATATGATATATAATATTTTTATGTTTTACTTATGCTTCTGTATTTTTCATTTGTGGCATAACTTTATGGCTTCCATTATGGGTATACGCGATATCTTCATTTTTGGAAGTGCGGACTACCGCCCCCCCCCAAAGTGATTTGATTCATTAATGCCATATGTGGGACGTATAAAGGATGGATTTAAAGTTATTATATATATGATGTTATACTGTAATTATAATATACCTCTATATAATTATTATTTCATTCCATTAAAATATGAGATAGAAATTAAAGTAGCCTTCATGCGTACGTACGACTTACCATCTCCATGAACGATGCATTTCATTTCTTATAGCCAAATGTAATGTAATATTATAAGTACATGTATATAATGGATATATATGATGAATGATACATCTAAATGATGAATATAATTCTGGAATTAAAATATACATACCTCTCAATTAGTTTTAATTCCATTAATATGACAAAGAAATGAAAGTAGCGTTCATGCCTACGTACGGCTTACCGTCTCCATGAACGGTGCATTTCATTTATTACTTCTAAATGATTATGTAATATTATAAATACATGTATATTCTGGATATATATGATATATGTGATATCCAAATTAGGAATGTTATTCTGGATATAAATAACCTTTGACCACACGAACAACATGTAATTGCAAGAAGTCCACTTTTGACTTAAGAACCAAATATCGACAAAACAAACATTATTAACTTAAATGATTACATAATGTTTATAACATGTCAATAATTGATATAAAAGGAATAATGAACTTGAAAAAGGTTCTTAAGAAAGTATAAATTAACTCATGTTTATTATTCAGGAGATTAAAGAACGATCGAGTCAAGTCGGACCTGAGGTAAGGGATCCTACTCCTCTCTTTATTTTTAAGTACACTATTTTATGTCATTCCTTTTAAAGATCATATTTAAAGTTATTAGGATGTTATTTTATATTACCCTTACTGTAATATTTATGTCCATATGATGAGAGACCCTATTCTCTCTCATCAATCCATTTTGTATGTTTTAAGTGGCGCCGTTAGGCTGCCGAGTTTTCGTAAGGGATTTTTCATCTCACTTTTATTCCCGTGATATTTATGCTACATTTGCCACAATTTCCTTTGAGTGGTGTATATACTGCCAATTATTCTACTCATTTTGTAATATAATTTCATTTATGAGTATTTTAATCAATGTTTTATTGTCCTTCTTTCACGGGGTGTATGTTTCGAAATATACCAATGTCGGTAAGGGAACCTTTCACCCTCCTCTTTTTAAAAGAATTCTTTTGTTATGTCTTTTAATTCACATACTATTATGTTGGGATATTTTCTTCTATATCCTTATTTATGTAAATTTTATGTCCAAGTGATGAGATCCCCTTTATCTCTCTCATCAACCCTTTTTGTAAAATTTTATGTGACGCCGTTAAGCTGTCGAATTTTACCAAGTGAACTTCTTAACACAATTTCGATTTCTTTGGGTTCAACATGTAGTTATTGAATATGTCATCCTATGAATATGTGTGAATAAACATTGATTGTTTTACACTTAATATCCACTTATATTGGGTGTATTTATATTTGTCACACATAATTATGAGATTGATTTATCCTTAATTTAAGGATACCTTCTTTATAATGGATTTCATCTCATTTTACATTTCTTCTGAGACTTCATTGTTGTTATGCACCAATTCACTCTTATATGGTGTTTATACTATCCTTTGACACATTATATCATTAATACATTTATTCTCATGATATTATAAATTTCGGACTAAATGTTATTCCACTATTATTTGTATTAAAGATTCTATCATTTTGTTAAAAACTCTTTAACAAAAATATCATTTTAAATGTTTTAAAGATTTATTATTATGAATCTTTATCTTTAATGTCCATGTTTTCAAAATGGTTTTCAATATTTATTTATATGGACATTAATGTTTTAAAATTATAATTCCAATTAAAGCTTCAAAGTAGTATGGGACACTTTGATTCAAAAATCACTTTTAAATGGTTTTTGAAAATGGATTGATATCTTGGAATTAATTATTGTGATTACAAATGAAATGTTGTTACTGAAATGTTTATATTTTCAATATTTTATGTATAATGATTGTACTTGGACATTTTACGGGTGGTTACGTGATAAACCATATGACAGGTGGTGTCGTGAATACCAGGACGGGTGGATACGTTATAACCTCCAATGCATTGGGTATCGAAGTCGGCCGTATGACTATTCCATTAAGTATGCATTGAAGTTGGCCGAATGGATATTCCATTAAGTGATATGTGTGGAAGTCGACCTTATGGTTATTCCACTTAAGTATGTTTATGTCCCAAGTTACTTTTATATGTTATGTTATCTTTATATGGGTTTTATGGTAATCTTTTAGTTACAGAAGGGTAAGTAATGAACTTTTATTCAGTGAAGAGTTTTTACTACTTCAAAAAGGTGAAAAGTATTATTTTGATAAAGTATACATGGTTTACTTGTTGTTTTAAAAAACTAATAGTTTTCATTCTTTGTGTATCCCTTACTGAGATTTTTATGCTCATCCCAAGTTTTTGAAATGTTTTTCACAGGACTTAACGTGGAATAGGGTCAAGGATTGGATCAAGGGAAAGTCATGCAACCTAAAACATGGAAATAGACATGTTTCTTTTTAAGGGTTTTTTTATTTTATGGAAACTTTTTAGAAGTGTCTACTTTTTAATCCTTTGAGATGTAATATTTATGTCCTAATTCTCTAAAAATCTAAACCTGAAAAGATCCTCAATGTGAATTATTCATTTAATTCAATATTAAGTAAGGTTTAAGGATGAGGCCTTATAGTTGGTATTAAAGGTCAGTTTAGATAACCTTAGAGGTTAGGGTATTCTTTAAGCATAAGTGACATGACCATAATGGTTAGTATTTCATAAACAGTCATAGTTTTAGATAATGTGAATGAGTAAGTATATATTAGTGTTTATCTTCCTCTTTAGTACATGATGGTTTTGTTGATATACTCACACTGACCTTTCTGGTTTTAGTAAATGGCTGGATCTAGTAGGCACCAAAGTAACGGTGGATGTGAAGGAAACTGTGACAATTTTCTGAGCGAGCAACTGAATGATATGGGAGCTGCAATGAGAACTCTTGTGTTTATCCTCAACCAACTATCTAGAGTCATGATTGACCACCTAAACCTTGGTGATTTCTATAAGGCATCATATATGCGAGAAACAAATCCCTATGGAACTACAGGTAATAATCATAAAGGTAAGTGTGTTAAAAAACCTATGTGTCATAGATGTGGAAAGAAACACCTAGGAAAATGTTTCAAAGGGACATAAATATGCTATAGATGTGGAAATGAAGGTCATAAAGCAAGAACCTGCCATGGAAGAAGGAAGCATCCAGTTGACTTGAGGAAAGGGAAAGAAGTTATTTCTGAGGGATCAATTGAATGTTTTAAATGTGGTGTGCATGGTAATTATGAAAACACATGTCCAATGAAGAAGTTTCGTGAATGGGATCACCAAGATCATACAAATACTTGTTTACCAATACCTAATGTCATTCTGATTGAGGATAAAGAAATTGACAATGACCAATCAAAGGTATGGATTATTTCATAACTTTTGTTTTCTATTTTGGAATCTTGGGATATGATTCATGATTTTGTTTGTAGGAAAGAAGTATTTCAGAATAAGTTGGAAGGGAATGGTTAATGGATCATGAAGAATGTTGAATGAGTAAGAAGTCAACATATAAGAGATTCAAGAGTTATGGTGAAATTCTTAAGAGTATTAAGTGTCTTTTGTTGATGGGGTAAATTAGAAGACTTTTTATAGTATGTGTAACACTGATGTTTGATATATGAAAATTTTATTCCAAGAACAGTAATCTGTTCTTTTGTGGACATAGTTATAAAGAACCATTTGTGTTTATATGATCCTTACTTTCGAGGAAATTATGGGTTACTATTTGTAATGATGGAAAGTGAAAGTCATGAGATAAAATTGAGGTTAAATTACATTATGGTTATTTTTTTGAAGATTTTATCTCGTTATTGGGGTATGTTTTAAGAATTATTTAGTTTTGGAAAAAGGACAACACACAGACCGTGTGACAACCCATCGTGTCGGACAAGGCTGTAGGAATCGAACCCACAACCAAAGTGCAATGGGTATTTATTGCCGACCACTGGACTACGTGAAGTCCCTGGTTAGTTTGACTAATTATTTTTAGTTAAATGATTTTATGAATTAAGAGTATGTTGATTTTGGGATATCTATGTAAATTTAATAACCTATCATAGAGGCTATGTGATTAGGTTAATTAACTTTCAATACGAGACTTTAGGAGAAACTGATGTTGTTTGGAGATAAATGTTACGATTTAACTTGGAAGACTATGTGACTAAATCCTTCAAATATTTGGGTTTCAATCTTAATTTGGTTTACTTTGAGGAATTTTATGGACAAATTTTTTATCGAATGGTCCTCGTTGAACTTTGGGTTTTGTTGGACAAATTTTGGAGATTAAGAATAGATTTTCTTTTTATAAAGGGTTATCCTTTCCTGGATTATCTGATCATGTACTAACCTTTTCGGTTTTGGTTTTGGTTAGAGTCTAAAGACATGGTAATTGTATAGTTCTATTTTGTGGATTAGGTGATTCTCTAGAAATTGATTATAGTACTCTTAATGCGAAAAAGACTTCCTAAATACCCATCTTTTGGAGAAAATATGAGTTTGATTAAGGAATCTAGTAAAAGTTGAAAGTCTACATGACAAGTAAGTATGTTTCATTAAGATTTAGCTAAGCTCAAAAATAAATTCCTCCATGAAAAATAACTTAAAACAAAAATGTTGTCTGTTAACTTTTCCTACTGGGGAATCAAATACCGTTTAACCCATCACAAGTTTGTGATTTTCTTATGGTTAACTTTCTTCTAGACATGTTTAATATCACTCTCCATCTGAACATGACCCTTTGTTTGTTTTCTTCCATGTCCATATTTTCGTACTTGGAATCCTTTTATGGGTTAACTAGGGTGACCTCTGTACATATCTTTCTTTATTTTAAAGTGATTGTTTTACCGACTCTTGTTCCGATGTGGGACTTTCAAGGATATTTCCAAGCCCAATTTTAAAATTGCGAGGTCGCAATTCCCAAAAGGGGGGAAGGATGTAACACCCCAGGTAAATAAAGAATATGCAATTTTTATATTTATCCATATTTTTGAAGAAAATATTAATATTACTTTAAAGTGTATGATATGCTCGATGGTGTACCCAATACACAAAAACGAGTTTCTTGGGAATCTTACGTTGCACTCTAATAATAAAATAATATTATTTTAAATGGTAGTTAATACCTAGCCGTTGTAATGGCAGGAATGAACAGAACTAACTAAAAAATTATTATATATGTTTTTCAAATATTTTTAATCTTTACAATAAATTTTAAAGGATTAAAAATGCGAATGAATCACATTTTAAGCGTAGACAGTCTAATATTCTTTAAAAGGTCGATTAACCGCCTTTCGATGGTGAACCTCTTTTAAATCCACTTTTTGACAATTTTATGTGTTATATTTGACAAAATAAAATTCTTATTTATAATCGGGACATCAATATTTACTTTGCGTAAATTTTTGGTATTTTTCTGAAAAAGTTCAATTTTAATGAATAGTGAAAAATGTTGTATTTTAATTAAAAACCTCTTTTAAATCTAATTTATTTATATGATTAGATTATATTTTTAATTGGTTTTAAAGTTTAAATAAGATATATTTTTACCATTAAATCCAATGGTGGTCATTGTAATTAATATCACTTTATGATTGGACATAAACGAGTGTCAATCTTTTGAAAGATATTGTTTCATAAAAACACGCTATTTGTTTTAACAGCGGGATTTAATTATAAAATTAATTAATGCAACTTCTATGTTATGAATTTGGTAAAATAGACATCATTTTTGAATTCGGAATATAAAATATAGCTTAGGGTGAATTTTTTGTATTTTTCTGAAAAACATCAATTTTTGATGAATAGTGAAACCACAAAGTGGTGGTTACAAAATTTGATCTTTCATTTAAATGGGACTTTACCACTTCTGTGATTTGAATTAAAAAAACCAATTTAAATGATTTTAATTTTTAAGTAAAATGTGGTTCAATGGGATGAAAATAATTTTTGATGAAAAGTAACTTTTAAGTTTTATTAATCGCGATTAAAGGTAATTAGTGTGATTTAAGGTAAAAATGATATTATAATAAAATGAAAATATATTGACACTTGTCCTAAACCTATTGGATGAGTTATAGCCGACCAAGACAAACCATGGGTATATTTTTGGTACCCCATGGAGCCACTTGGGTTTGATAATGACATTTATGCCTTTTATTTAAAGTTAAAATAAAAATGTCACAAACATGATTTGTTTTACTAAATTTTTTTTTACATGTGGTCATACAAGTCAGAATTGTGACTATAAATAGTCCTTGGAAAGATAGAAATATTTCATACATCACAGTATTTTTTTTATAATTTTTAGACATTAAATAAATTAAATTCATTATGACATCATGATGATGCAGTGATGACCTCATTATTTAACGATTTAAATTAAACGGAAAGATAATGAAACATCTAGGACCTAAACATGTAAAAAACCTTTTGGATGGGTGTATTTTAAACCCTTATCACCTTATATTCGAGACACATCAATTTGGGACCATTAAAATCCGAAAACCATTTGAAAATAAAGTAACATTTTATACTTTTCCAAGAATTCCCCTCCTCTCCTCTTATAAAAGGCCCCCACCTCTACCACCTTACCCACACCTCTCAAACCTTTGGATCGGCCACTCACTGATAATTTTTTCTCTCCAAATACCTCTCCTAATCATAGAATCCTTAAATTAGGCAGGACGCTCTTCAAGAAACCCTTTTGGTTCAAACCAAAGGGAGTTACCCAATTTTAAGGTAATGTCTTCACTTGTGATCTTTTGTTTTATTTTGCTTCTCCAACCCACTAAACTATTTTTATTCATTTATTTTATAACAACTCCTGTATCTTCAATATAATAGGATGTTTTTATATTAAGTATTAGAGCTAAAATTACACACACCTTCATCTAATGGTTAAAGAACATACAGTTTCTGGGGATGGCGAATTTCATCCTCACGAAACAATGATTGTTCAACACTCATATAACACCTTCAAAGGTGGCCATTAAGATGTCACTATGTTTATATATGATATATAATATTTTTTTGTTTTACTTAAGCTTCTGTATTTTTCATTTGTGGCATACCATTATGGCTTCCATTATGGGTATACGCGATATCTTCATTTTAGGAAGTGCGGACTACCGCCCCCTCAAAGTGATTTGATTCGTTAATGCCATATGTGGGACGTATAAAGGATGGATTTAAGGTTATTAAATATGATGTTATATAGTAATTATAATATACCTCTTTATAATTATTATTTCTTTCCATTAAAATATGAGATATAAACGAAAGTAGCGTTCATGCGTACGTACGGCTTACCGTCTCCATGAACGGTGCATTTCATTTCTTATACCCAAATGTAATGTAATATTATAAGTACATATATATAATGGATATATATGATGAATGATACATATAAATGATGAATATAATTCTGGAATTAAAATATACATACCTCTCATTTAGTTTTAATTCCATTAATATGACAAAGAAATGTAAGTAGTGTTCATGCGTACGTACGGCTTACCGTCTCCATGAACGGTGCATTTCATTTCTTACCTCAAAATGATTATGTAATATTATAAATACATGTATATGCTGGATATATATGATATATATGATATCAAAATTAGTAATGTCATTCTGGATATAAAGAACCTTTGACCACACGAACAACATGTAATTGCAAGAAGTCCACTTTTGACTTAAGAACCAAATATCGAAAAAACAAACAATATTAACTTAAATGATTAAATAATGTTTATAACATGTAAATAATTGATATAAAATGAATAATTAACTTGAAAAAGGTTCTTAAGAAAGTAAAAATTAACTCATGTTTATTATTCAGGAGATTAAAGAACGATCGAGTCAAGTCGGACCCGGGGTAAGGGATCCTACTCCTCTCTTTCTTTTTAAGTACACTATTTTATGTCATTAATTTTAAAGATCATATTTCTTGTTATTAGGATTTTTTTTATATTAACATTACTGTATTTTTTATTTACATATTATGATAGACCCTATTCTCTCTCATCAATCCATTTTTTAAGTTTTAAGTGGCGCTGTTAGGCTGCCGAGTTTTCATAAGGGATTTTTCATCTCACTTTTATTCCCGTGAGATTTATGCTACATTTTCCACAATTTACTTTGAGTGGTGTATGTATGGCCAATTATTTTACTCATTGTGTAATATAATTTCATTTATGAGTATTTGTATCAATGTTGTATTGTCCTTCTTTCACGGGGTGTATGTTTCGAAATATACCCATGTCGGTAAGGGAACCTTTCACCCTCCTCTTTTTAAAAGACTTCTTTTGTTATGTCTTTTAATTCAAATACTATTATGTTGGGATATGTTCTTATATATCCTTATTTATGTAAATTTAATGTCCAAGTGATGATATCCCCTTTATCTCTCTCATCAACCCTTTTTGTAAAATTTTATGTGACGCCGTTAGGCTGTCGAATTTTACCAAGTGAACTTCTTAACCCAATTTTGATTTCTTTGGGTTCAACATGTAGTTATTGAATATGTCATCCTCTGAATATGTGTGAATAAACTTTGATTGTTTTACACTTAATATCCACTTATATTGGGTGTATTTATATTTGACACACATAATTATGAGATTGATTTATCCTTAATTTAAGGATACCTTCTTTATAATGGATTTCATCTCATTTTACATTTCTTTTGAGTCTTCATTGTTGTTATGCACCAATTCACTCTTATATGGTGTGTATACCGTCCTTTGACATATTATATCATGAATCCCTTTATTCTCATGATATTATAAAGTTTGGATTAAATGTTATTCCGCTATTATTTGTATTCAAGAGTCTCTCATTTTGTTAAAAACTCTTTAAAAAAATATCATTTTAAATGTTTTAAAGATTTACTATTCTAAATCTTTATCTGTAATGTCCATGTTTTCAAAATGGTTTTTAGTATTTATTTATATGGACATTAATGTTTTAAAATTATAATTCCAATAAAATCTTCAAAGTGGTATGGGACACTTTGATTCAAAAATCACTTTTAAATGGTTTTTGAAAATGGATTGATATCTTGGAATTACTTATTGTGATTCGAAATGAAATTTTGTTATTGAAATGTTTATATTTTCCATATTTTATGTGTAATGATGGTACATGGACATTTTATGGGTGGTTATGTGATAAACCATATGACGGGTGGTGCCATGAATACCAGGACGGGTGGATACATTATAACCTCCAATGCATTGGGTATGGAAGTCACCCGTATGGCTATTCCATTAAGTATGTATGGAAGTTGGCCGAATGGATATTCCATTAAGTGATATGTGTGGAAGTCGAGCTTATGGTTATTCCACTTAAGTATGTTTATGTCCCAAGATACTTTTATATGTTATGTGATCTTTATATGGGGTTTTTGGTAATCTTTTGGTTACAGAAGGGTAAGTAATAAACTTTTATTCAGTGAAGAGTTTTTACTACTTCTAAAAGGTAAAAAGAATTATTTTGATAATGTATACATGGTTTACTTGTTGTTTTGAAAAAATAACAGTTTTCATTCTTTGTGTATCCCTTACTGAGATTTTTATGCTCATCCCAAGTTTTTGAAATGTTTTTCACAGGACATAACGTGGAATAGGGTCAAGGATGGGATCAAGGGAATGTCATGAAACCTAAAACATGGAACTAGACATGTTTCTTTTTAAGAGTTTTTTTATTTTATGGAAACTTAGTAGAAGTGTCTACTTTTTAATCTTTTGAGATGTAATAGTTATGTCCTAATTCTCTAAAAATCTAAACCTGAAAAGATCCTCAATGTGAATTATTCATTTAATTCAATATTAAGTAAGGTTTAAGGCTGGGTCCTTATATAATATGTTTTTTAAATTACAATTTCTAATGTAAAACTAATTTTTATATCTAGTATTTTTATGATTTCAAAACCGGTTGGTTCATCGGAACATATTTCCTTTTAATAATTCCAATGTATTAAAATAATTATCCAACTCCAGTCTTCTGGGGTCTTGGAATTACAATTATAATATTTAGAGTCAAATAGAACAATGTTAATTTTTTCCAAAAAGATTATTGAAAGTGATTAAAATTAATGACAACAATAAATGAAAAATTAATCTAAATTAGAGACTCTACCTTAAAATTTTGGGCCCAAATAATCTATACACTTGTGAAACCCCAATTTTCTGTCCATATTTAGTCCATAAAACTTCCATTATTATCTTTTTTGTTTGGTATTAATTTTTATAACTATGAAATGTTTACACCTAATTTGTTTCTAAAACAATCTAAGTGAGTGTTTTTCCCTCCCTATTAAAGCCACCTCCTCTCCCACATCCTCAAAACTCTAAAAACTCATATTTTCATCCATGACATGAAAAATACACTTCCTAAAAAACCTCCCTTCCTCATACAATCCATCACATGGGAAGAAGGATATCCAAAGGATGTTTTTGTATAAACCAAAATGAGTTACCCGATTAAGAGGTAACATCTTCTCTCTCAAGTATATTTTTTTATTTCTCTTCAAAACACCCTAAAAAACTCTTCATTATGTGATTATATATCAAAAAAGGTATAATATATGTAATATTATTTGTTTATGTTAATTTTTAGACCTAAACATGCACACACCTCCATCAAATTTGTAATGAACATATTGTTTCTATGTACAGTGAACTATTGCCTCATGAAACAATGATTTTAAATTTTTCCATTACCTCCTACCATGGTGGACATTATGATGTAAAAAATATCTATATATGATATATATCATATTTATAATTCCTGTATTCCTATTTAATTTTTTTTGGAACACACCTTTTTCCTTTACATCTTATGTGAATACAATAACTTGTTTTGAGGAAGTCTGGAATACTGCCCCCTCAAAGTGATATGATTTTATCAAACACCGCATGGATTGTATTAAGGATTATTTTGGTGAATATATATTATATATATGATATAATAAATAAACTTAAATAATGATATATTTATAAATATTTTTTTACATTCTTTCTCTCAACACGACAGTTAAATGAAAATAGAGTTCATGTGTACATACGACCTAGAGTCTCAATGAATGGTGTATTCCGTTTCATAATTATAAATCATATAGATTATTATAATACAAATATAATGTATAAAAAGGATATTTATATCATTTTTTACATTATATAATAATTATATAAGTATAAAGACTAATAATATATCAAATTAAGACACATACGAAAAACAAAGTGAATATTATCCAAAGTGAAACCTTAACATAATAAGGTAAAAAATATAGTAAAATAAGGTCATTATAAAACCCTAAATGTTATTATATATAATAATATTTTAGTAAAATATATATAATAAATTTTTATTTATTATACATGATTTTTGAAGGAGTAAAACAAGAGTGATGATAAAAGGAAAGGAGATTTCATCTCACTTTTTATTTCGCTGAGATACATGCAATGTTTTCCACTCTTTCCTTTTGTGTGGTGCTTATAATGCCCATCATTTTTTAAAGGAATATTTTACTTAAATTTATGTGTATTCATATATTTTATTTAATATCTTTCATTCATGGAGTTTATGTTTCAAAAATTAAGAAATCGGTAAAAATGTTTTGTCTCCCATTTCCATCTTTCAGACTCGTGTTTTTTATGCACCTAAACTATTTTTAGGGATGTATATAATTCCATTTTACATGTTATATAATCAATATAATTATTTTCATTACTTTTTAAGCTTCATTTAATTTCATTTTATTACATGGATAATATGATCCCAAGTGACCATGTTGTAAGAGTTTTTTGAGACAATCTCATTGCTTTTCGAGATTATATACATTTATACTTCCTTTGAGGAATTGTATTGTTCCATACCTAAATAAAATAATGAATTTTATTATCCTATACTTATTAATTCTATATTAACATTGTTATGGAATTTTTTAATATCTGGTAAATAACATAGTTAATAATGTTTTTTATGAAATCACAACATTAACCTATATTCGGTTCGAAATTTATGTTCCTTCAAAATCATGTTTTCAAAAATTGGTTTCAAGGAATATTATTGAAAAATAATATGAGAATTAAAAAAAATTACCCATGTTATCAATTTTTTAAATAAATATTGTTTTTGTTCTGAAAAAATAAAAATTTTATATCCTTTTTTACTGTGAAAAAGAAATGTTCTTTTTACCTCATACAACATGTACACATTTATCCGATGTCAATCCTTTGAATAATTATTTTCTTATTTAATAGTTATTTTATTAAGAAAATGTTTTTAAAATATATTTTCAGGGGAAATGGTTATCAAATGTTTTTCATCCATCTCTTATAAGTTCCATTGAAAATGGATCTTAAAAGGGCATCAATATTTATTTATATTTTTTCCATGTATTTTTATTGAAAATGGTTTTTAAAAATTTTCCAATTATGTTGATAAATTTTCAATGTATTTTCAAATAAAATGATTTTCAAACGTTTTCATGATTTATTTATATGTTTTCAATGTATTTTCAAGGAAATGGTTTTCAAAACGTTTTCAAACATTCCATGAAAGTTTTCAAAGGGTTTTCAAATAAATAGGTTTTTATAATGTTTTTAATAATTATTTATAATTTATCATGTATAATGGGTTTCAAATTATTTCAAGGATTATTTGTAATTTTTAATGTCAAATTATAACAAAATGATTTTCAAATGGATATATGTATTAAAAATAATTTTTTGAAGAATAGATGATATTTTCCTCAAGAAATTGTTTTATAGATATTTTGAAATTATTTTCCATATATGAAGTCAATATTGATGTAACTCCTTATCTTTTAAAAAATTATCTAAATATTCCACTCTTATTATTTCTATTAATGGATAATTATTTATGTCATTTTCTTATGAAACCTATTTCTCTTTAATGGGTTTTCTATATATGAAACTCATTTCTATTTCATTAGTTACATTTTTATGAAATCTATTTCTATTTCATAAGTTATTATTTTGATGAAATGATTATGAAAACTATATATTTTCCATAGGTTATGTAATTTTTAAATGTTTTTGATACCCATTTAATTCCATTGGTTAAGATATAATTTTTTATTATTTTGTTGCACAAGTATGTATGATTTCACTATGAGATGGGAGGGACCTATATATCTTTCCAATGCATTGGGTAAAGAATTATATCTCAGGAGATAGACTAAGAAGGTTTTGTGAATGTAACTTGACTACTATGATGGTCATGTGAGTGAACCATGGCTAAAAAGATGGTATGAGGAGTGAGCTTATGCAACTGAAATGGTCATGGGAGTGAACAATACCTACCGATTTGTTATGAGGAGAGAAATAATTCTACCAATACAGTTTGGGGAGTGAACCCATACTATCAATATGGTCTTGGAATTTATTCCTTATCTAGTATGGAAATGATATTATATTCTTACGTGTCTACCATAATTCCTTGTTTTATTCCAGTGTTATGGTTTTCAGGCTTATGTTCTTTATTTTCTTGTGAATAATGTCTTATGAACTCCCAATATTTATACCATTATTAATGTATATGAACTTTGATATAATGGGTGAGATCATATATTTTCATGATCATGTTCTCATACCCTTATGATCATGATTATTGATACATATCTCCCTTGTTTACCCTTACTAAGAACTTGAACTAATAATTTTATTATGTTTCCTTTCCTCATGCTATGAATAAATGTTATAGGTAGATGTAATAAATCTGGAGATATTTTTGGCTGAAGTGGATGATCATTCCCAAGGATAGAGGATTTTTATCTATGTTTTCAAAGAGAAAAAACTATTATGTTTCTCGTGCATGTATTTTTGTAATGAAAATAATATAAATTTAAAATGATTTATGTCCATTTTTTCAATCATGGGTCACAATAATGGAATACCAAGAGAATTATTTCAACATGAAGAACTAGTTGTGTAAGAATATACATCTAATACATGGAGGGTTTTTATGGAAAATGTAATATTCAAGAAGAGTTGGGAGACACTAAGTCATGATTAATTTCTAAGTGAACATGTTTTCCCAGTGAGGAGAAGTGAAAAATAATTATTCTAACTTTTTCTAGGACTGGCGGTCTAACATATCATATTATACTAGGGAAAAAATTTGTACCCAATTCTATTTATTACATATTTATTTATGCTCTATCTTTTTTCTAAACTCTAGAGATGATGATTTTAAAGAGTGGGGACTTGAATTTTTATTGAGATTAAATTTTATGTTTTCATCCTAACAATGTTTTAATCTCTTTCCCTGGAAATTTTATGTTAATGTAATTTGGACCATCAAAGGGAAAAGTTTAAATTCGTAAATCATTGAGAAATGTGCATGAAGTTATGTTCATGATGAATTTAGACATCGTATGAAAAATATGTTACACAATAACCTAATTAGAATACCTGGGGTAAAGAGTACTCCAATATCCTTTTGAGTGAGATATGAAAATGTTTTAAATCATGGACCAATGTTCTCAGGTTACAAGTAATGATATTGGACAATAATGTCATTGAAACCCAAAACACCCTACGGTGATGAGTTCCACTATAGTGATATCAGGGCTCACATGGATCAAAAATCACTTCCTTCTGGGCCAAGATGCTTCCGGTTCCTCTGTGAGAGCCCTTATGTAGATCAAAATCCAGTATGGTCAAGCGGAAATATCTATATTCCTTTCAATGGTCGATGAATGGTTTCCAAAATCTTGAGGATCACAAGACATGATGTGTTATTTATGGGTTTAGGTTCTTAAAATTTGTAGGAAGCATGTATTGACCTAGACAACTATAAATGAAATTACCATTGTGTTTTAATTAAATGTATTATTATGTATTGTGGTTATAGAAAAAAGATGCACTTCTTTGGAATTGTTTTTTTGATTTAGACAAATATTAATAATTCATTACCATTTATAACATATAAGTCGAATAGAGATCAAATTTTTAGTATAAATATATGGTTTCAACAAAACCGTGGTACACATACAAATGAAGTGATGGACTCAACTATTAGGACCATACCCAATAAAGGAAACTTATCTAAGAGTCAGAGGTATATAACATCACTAGTATTTTCACATGACCAAGACCAATATTAGATCAAACAATATAAGCATGTGAGAAAATGTGTATGGGAGAAGTTCAAAAATATTTACATCACATCTCAAACCATGTACGTTGAACCATCCCAAGAAAGTCTCACCATAATGAACCCTACTCATAGGGTGTTTAAAAGTTTACTAAAGGGATATGCATCAAGAACATACAAGTATGAGCATGTATATTTTTTTCTAGTATAATTATTATATTTTCATCCTATTATTGTTAATTTATGCATATGTTTTTGACAAAATAATTCAAAAATAGTAATTTTTTTGTAATATTAAAAATTCAACTATGGAATTAATCTTTATGATATAATGGACTTTTATGATAAAAAATATTATTAAAAAATATTATTTAATTTTTTTATTTAATATAAATGATAATATAATTTTTATGAAATCAAAATTAATTTTTATAAGTGTTTGAAAACTGTTATTAAAAAAATCATTTCTCAATAAATGTAACTTATTATTTATAAATAGATAATACACATATATAGAAAACTATTTTCATAAAAAAATATTATAGTGGGAATCATAACATCCAAAAAACAAAATTGGTAATTTTTCATAATTTTCTTAAATAGTTAATTTTTTTGATAATGATTAAATACCTTATAAATATACTTTTTGTATTATGACATAGTAATGACCCAATAGTTATCTAATAAATACTATAAAGGCTTTCAAAAAATATGTTTCCTATTTAACAAAATATGATTTTATGTTTATTTGATTAATTTTATAAATCCGTTATGAATCCTCTGAATCCCTTAATATATTATTCTGTTTTAAAATCAGTTCATTAAGTGTATCACTCAGTTCCAAATAGGTAGGAGTATTTTTTTTTGTTAATATCTATCCATTTCTATATAAAATAATTACGAAAAATCATATTCAAGAGAAACACTGTGAAAACCCGTTAAAAAGTTTTTGGTTTTGGTTATTTTATTATATATATTCAAAACCACTTTTTGATAAATAATAAATAATTCCCTACTATTGTCCCTTACAAACCAAAAAAGGATCTCATTTCTCTTCACTATAAATACATGGAACATGTCCTTATATCCTAATAGAGCATATACCATAGATATGAGTGAAGGGTCAATTTCTATTCACTCTAAACCCAAATAGGAATCACTAAATATTCTGTAATATATGATATAAGGCCCCACGTATTACATATATAGCTCCATGCATTGGACTAGACCATATGAAAGAGGGGTTCATTTGGTTATTGATATATTTATTTCACATAGGATTGGAGATTTTATTATCACAATGTATAATTTAATAAAAGTAATAAAGGCACATGCAGTTCTTCAAATATAATCTATCCACGTAAGTCTAACCCTTATATAAAAGGGATAATTGTTCATATTGATTATTGTGACTGTAATTGGGATTGGCGATTTGGTGGCTGCAATGTTTCATTTGATGGAAATTATCAAGATACTAATAGTTATTGAATGGTAAACTCTCCATGTATGTCTGACTCATATGTAGAGGGTTGAATTGTTCCCATTCATTGTTTTGGCTGGACCAAGGATTCTGGATCTCGATGTCACTATATATACTATGATAGTAGAAATCCATATAAACATGGTTTTTTCATTGTAAATTTTCAAAATAGATCTGACCCATTTGTATAAGGTGGAATTTTTCTCGTTGATTATTATAGATGGACCCAGGACTGTACACTCGAGTATCACTATGTATCATGTAATGGAAGGAGTCCAACAACATGTAGTTATTGCAATAGAATCTCTCCATGATGTTCTGACCCAACATAATGGAGGCATTATTCATGTTGATATTATATTTGGACTAAGGATTGGGTATTGGAGTGTCACTATATATCTTCTGATGGCATGAATCAAGATACACATAGTTCACGAATGGGAGACTATCCACATAGAGTAGGACCATACCTGGAGGGGGAATTGTTCCCATGGGTAATTATAATAGGTCACAAGATTAGAGTTACTAATGTCACTACATACCATGTGATAATCGGGAAAAATCCACACAAAATTCAGGAATTGAGGTTTGGTGGGGGTCCAACAACAGCAATAGTGATCCACTCATGTGAGTTGTATAATAATGATTTTTTATGGAATGTAACATTTATCTTCCAGGTTGTTTAATATCACGTGTTAAGGAAATATAGTGTTTTTTTATAGTCTGGCATCCAGGATCATGCTAACCCTATCATCAGTTGATGCATATCGATCATGTATGGACGCCCTCACAAAACATTCATAAGCATAAGTGAACTATTCCTAGTGTGAGGAACCATAAATGGAATGGGTTATCTAACTAGAAAAATTCTAATAAAACAATGGAAAATTTAATTTTATATTTTTTGGGGGAAAGTAAAAGATATATGATCTCTATGTCTCTACGTTTCTCATATTAATGAGAATCAATCTATATTTTATTCATTGAAAAAAACAATCAATTTAACATCATGAGGTATGGAATAATTTTACCCAATGTGGAAACCAATACTTCAAGACCAATAAACACAATCTAGAAATTGAATAAATCATATCATAAGAGGAATCCCATGTTAGTAACATGATGATTCTTAAGCTAGTTTCCCAAGGCATACTACGATTGGTACACATTGTAAGACTTCATTTTATCATCATGAGATAAATACGTTTACTCATAAATCAATTTGTTGGTATTGAGATGAATATATTAGGGATAAACCCTCAATATGATATCTAGGAATAACTATGTATCCTCTAAATTAATGAATCAATCAATGCATAGTACTTGAATGGGGAAATTCATTATGTGGATCTGAATCACACATGGGGATGTGGGTACATTAGTTTTTTCTCATACACATGGATCATATATAGTAAGTCATATATAATGTAATGGATTCCAGGTATTTTAACACCATGTGGTAAGGATATAATGTGTGGTGTTGTTTAATTTCATAAATCTAGTATGTAGGTTACTATTCACTCTAAAGTATTACAAACAAGTCTCCATTCAAGAAGTTTAATGTGATGTAGTATATAGGTATCTATTATACATGTTAACATCCTGGAAGAAGGATTTTTTTTCATTTTAATTTACTAGGATGCAACATGTATGTAAAATTCATAAGGAGAATTATGAAAAATATTTCGTTATAAACCTCATATTGGTGGGGGCCTAACAAATTTCCCGTACATTGTGTCCAATGATCAAGCTCTATTATAACTGGAATTATATATTATTTAATGTTCTTACCATTTTGGTTCCTTATTTTATGGCTTCATTCCTGGAATAATTTGGATTTTTTATATCCAATTCCATTTCTCCTTGATAAAACTAATAGAGGATAATATTTTAATTGATGGGTCATGTGTTCTGATCTATGTTGACTATGAATATCTTCAATGTTTGAAATCTTTCCTCATTGAGATATTCTATATCATCTAACCAATTCTGTGACATCTCATTATCTAAGAGTTTTCTGAAGATAGCTACTCAAATCAAGGGAAACTGTATTTTTATGGGAAAAATTTCCACAGTTTCGTATACTAATGTATATGGAGTTTCTTTTGTAGTAGTGTGAATGGTGGTAAAATGGGCCCAAAAATCATTATGAACCTTGTCTAGTTATGACTTTCTATCCTTATCCTCCATCTTATATAGTATATTTGACAGTGTCTTATTGAAGGCCATCATTTTTCAATTTTCAACTTCGTGATATATATATATGAATGGTTGGAATCAATGTTGTACTCCTGGTATAATTTCATCAACTTTGTAGAACATAAGTTAGTACCATTTCCCATCAATATCACGTGGGGGGGATTTTAATATAGTGATGATATTAGATTTTTTGAATTTAATGATATTATTCATCATGACTTCCTTAAGGGGTACATCCGCATCCCATTTGGAAAAGAAGTTAGTAATAGTAAGGATATAGTTAAACAACATTGGTGTAGTTGGGGGATATGGCCCCACAACATCCATTCCCCATTGCAAAAATTGAATGGAGAGTATATATGAATGATTTAATTCTAGGGTTTTATGGATAAGGTTGGCATCAATATGGAATACATCAAATTATATAGTAAATTACACAAAGTCCGGTACTGTTTTTTTCTAGTAGTACCATGAATCCTAATTTGATTAGAGTCCTCCCATGGATTGATGATCACCATAAGTTCCTACATTTACTTCCTTCATGAAGGTTGGAATATCTACATTTACTATGAAACCAAGGATGATTCCATAAAATCATAATTTATAGAGTTATTTTATTCTCATTTTACCCATATCAATGGATTAACATTGCTACTCAGTGTTGATTGTATTCCCTTACAACATGGTCAAAAGTAAGGGTGTCATTTTGGAGGTAACCAATATGGGATCCATCCTTCCAGATATGGATATCTGTGTATCCTAATCCAAGTTATCATGGAAATTATTTATTTCCTTCATGTCACTAACTATGAAATATTACACCACTCTTTGGAAGGTCAGAGAGAATATATAATTTAAAAATATGGATATAAAAATTGCAAGATAATTTGTAATTTTTTTTATTTTGTGCTAGATTTCAGCACTTCCAATGATGAGGATGATCTATATTATATTTTGTAGGAGTTGTGGTTTTTAGTGTGGATGATCTTGGTCCTCAACCAGAAGTTGATGGTGTTTCTTTTTCAAGTGGCATAATTTTTACATGACTTCCTCCTTATCTAGGATAACTAGAAAATCAAAACCCAGTAGTTTTTCATGAATTAGGATTGGTCTTGGATGACCAGTGGAGGGATCTGGGGAACCTCAATGTAACTTTTGTGATTAATGGAGCTCTTACGACTAGGTCTTGGCCACATATATGTCCTCTATTGGTAATTGGACTAAATATTATGTTCAACCATGATCATGTTTTAACTGTATCCTTTTATCCTATTTACATGGCTTCCAACACCCCATTCAAGTATGGAAAACTCACAATCATATACATATCCAACATTGGTGAACAGATCTATTAAGTGATCTATGTTCACTGAGGAAAATAAAATTCTTTATTTGATAAGGATTTCATTTGTTGGGGAATTTCATATTCTCTGGATGTTGATGGAAAGAAATATATCAGGGTCAGAACATCTCTAGGATATGGATATTAATCTTACTCATTTGTCACATCCTCTATCAAAAAAAAATCCAACAATTTTTTTTTATCATTTTTGAGATTCACATTAGTTTCACCAGTTTTGATTCACTAAGAAATGTGTAGTGCCCCAGTTTATGGGGAAATGTTCCCAATTGAAATAATTATTCAGTTATTCTTTCATCACATTTCTTCTCACTATGATACCCATTGTCTTCATTTTCGATAATTAATTTTAGGGAGGTGGTTAGGTATAGTTTCATAATCACTTACACCCAGTTCACCAATTTCATCTCTTAGAAACCGCTAAGGACTCCAAAATCCATAAAAGGTATATACATGATTTATAATGTCATGTGGACATGATTGTTTTCAAATTAAACTGTACTTAGAAACACAAATTGTTCTAGAGAATGTGAGGTTTGGATCAACACTCCATTTTGGGGAGAATTACTTTCTGTCTCGGTACAATTTTGTTGATTTGATATATGTTCATAAATATCTTCTTAATCCCAATACAGAACTAGTTAACCTATCAAAACGATCAGGTGACTAATTATTCTATATATAAAGGAGATCTATGAATGAGACCATCGTTATATATCTAAGGTTATTTATCTATTCTCTATTATTTCTTATCATTGTGTATCTACTTATATTTTGAATCCATATAACCAGGGACTCTGGGGTTTTCTACCAAATAGGGAGACAATTGATGATATGATGATGATATTGAGCCTTTATGAGTCATCTTACATATATTTATTATAACAGAAATCAAAACCCACATAGTTCATCTGAGATGTGCTATTTAACATCACATGGAAAGTATATATATGAGGTAACATATGTACTAGGTACGGTGATCGAACCATATGATGTAATTATACATATCATGTTTATGACAAGAGACAAAGTCACATTTTTTCAATATTCCATTAACTAGTTGATGGGTTGTGGCTGATAATAAATTCCTATGATGGTTATTTCCCTACTGTTTACTAATTATGGGATTCCATCAAGAATTATAATGAGGTGAGTGACCTTATCTTGTGAAGTAGTACCATTTCACTTAATGGGGTTTCACACTAGGGTTTCCCTGGATGGGTAAGAGTTATTATATAAGTGATATTATACTTGGAAATCCATAAGCCCACATGATTAGTAAAAAGTGTGGGAAAATAAGGATATTAAGCAAGTACACTCACTATATTTGGATGTGTGACTAATGCATTGGGGAGTACCTTATGAACTACTAGATTTAGAGCTTTGTAATTTGAAAGGTGTCATATTTATCCTTTTTATATCATAAATCAATGTTCTCATAACTCAATTAACATCTCAATATGATGATATTTGAGGAAGAATGTGAACCCCATAAGAGTGTTTGGGATTTGTGGGTTGGAGGGTCTGAAATATGGATAGACATACACCATGGTGGTTGCCAATGAGAGCTAGGGCCTTATTAAGGCATACTATATATCCTATTTTTTATTGAATTATAGTTCCCATAATTCATTATGGGGAATGAATAAATATGTAAAATAGAAAATTTTATCATGTCCAAGGGTGTCTACCTGACATGTGGGGATTGCCAAAATTAGATGTCTTGATTTCAAACATTAGATGTCCTGAGTGTCTTCCTAAAAAGGATGGAATGTCACATGCTACATCACATGATTGAAAAATACATGCTAAAGGGTTTTCACATGATCTGGCTATCATTTATGGAGGACTTCTACAATATTTGGTTGTTACATCTGAGGGAATACACATCATCAAAGTAGACATGTCTAACATAATTTCGTGACCAAGATATACAAGTCTTACGGATATTGTGTCACTTGGAATAAATGTATAGAGTAATTCACATTAATTTTCCTATATGTTTGGAGGAATTTTTATGACATGGTAGACATGTCTGAAAGACTTTTACTAACATGGGATATATGTCTTGAGGACATTTCAAGACTTGGGTGACATTTTTTGAGTTCTTCATAAGACATGGAAGACATGTCGTGTGGACTTTATGAGACTTGGATGACTTTTCCAGAGGACTTATAAGGGCTTTTTTGACATGTCTAGAAGACTTCACAATAAATGGTTGGAATGTATGGAGTACTTTAAAGCACCTGATATATATTTCATGGTGTTTTCTCATGTTATGGATAGGTTATGTGAATTGAATCTTCCAATCAGATAAAAATTTGTGTATTGTTTATCCCTTAAATCATCCACCCTTTTAGTATTTATTTAATATATTCATCACAATTTATCAAGTATTATCTTGTTGAGGTTTCACATGATAATTTCAATATGCATAAATTCCTTCATGTGAATTATATTCCCAACCATAGGTCATTTAAATATACTATATGGAAATCACATGAAATTCATATTCATGATATGTGATTGTATAGGTCATTAACCAGATTTTTACTTAGTAGAAGACCATTTTGATGGAAAGTATTTGAACTAGAAGAAGTCCTCTATTCTGCAATTCCATGGGTTTTCCTTGCTTCTCATGTGCACACCACTTATTTTTTATATAGATAGGGAATAATTTATGGGACTCAAAACCCCGATTATATATATCCTTTCATGGTACGTATTTCATAGTTATGACATGATGTTGGTGGAGGGAGTATCACATCCAATTATTTTTATGATCCTTGCATGGGTTATCAATGGTGTCACATTATAACTAGTAACCATGAGAACACTCCTTCATTTCCATTTTTATTAAGACATCAATTTTAAAAAAAGGATTTCTCATTATCACTTTAACATGTCAAAAGTATTTTTCACCCTTGATCGGACATGTCTAATAGTCATTGTTAGATCAAGACTCATATGAAAATGATTTAATGCGATCATATATGACTTTTATAGGGACCAATGTGAAATTAATATGTATTGTTAGAGGAATTTTTTCAAATATTGATAATTTTTAGGTCCTCTTGTGATATCTTTCTATCATGTATTTGCATGATCAATAGAAATCACATGAGGTGCATAACCCCTTCAGATGAAAAAAAATGATTTTTTTCACTTAATTGTATGATTATTTTTTTATTCAAAATTCAATTTATATGGTGCCTTGGTTTATTTTCATGTGTTCATTTATTGAAAATATGCATGGATTAAGGAACTCCTATTTAGCCTTCGTATGACCACTATCTATTGTCGGAATTCCTTTACAATAATAAGAGGGTTTTCATAGGCTCTTCAGGTGATCTAAAATAGATCACTAGTGGGATATGACCTATTTATATAACCTTTCTAGGGTCTTGAGAGAACATGTAATTATAGAGTTTATATGATCCACAAGATTCAACCACATGAATTTCTTATAGTAATGTCAATCCTTCTCTTGTTTTAGAGAGAAAATAATACCCATGATTCATGTATTTCCCAAATTCTAGAATTTCATATCCTCTTTTTGTGGGAATTTATATAATCATTTTATCATTAAACATACCTAATTGAAAATGTAAAGGCATCACCATAGATTTTATCATCAAATTGGACAATATATCTGATGTCCATAATGTCATTTGGGTTGTAGTTAATCACCTTACATTGTTAGTTCACTTAATTTAAATGAGAGATGATTACTAAAATGATCATATTTCCAAAAAATAAATTATAAAATAATTATGATTATATGGAGTACAACATTTTATTGTGTATGATTGGTATAATATGTTTACCTTATTGTTATCAAGATGTGTCCTCTAAGCATTAGATTTACAGTTAATTTTATATACTACATATCATCCTTAGACATATGCGAATTTTGATAGAATAATTTAAATACTATAGGATATGCTGAGGTTATTTTATATAGATTCCAATTGTGGTTGGGATTAATAACTTTATCTAATCATGTTTTAATAAAATAATAGTTTCCACATGAGTATTTACATGGCCAATCATGATTCCCTCTATGGAATAATGTTTGGTTCTTCAATATATAGGGATGAAGACATATATATAAATATATTTGAATAGGATATTGCTAATGAAATTAAAGAGAATATTAAGAGGGAAGGGAATTATGATCCATATGTATATTGGAAACTTTTTGATTTTTGATATATTAAAGGTGGTATATTATCACATGGCCCTTCTAGAGAACATCTCTTATATTCCTAATGTGATCCACATATCCCATCTCAGGAAGAACATAATAGATAATTCACCAGCATTGAACATAGCGATTATACCACTACAACATGATCATTCATATGTATAATAACTTGATGAATGAGTGGATCATAAAGAAAAAATTTCAGGTAACATGAATACTAAAATAGTAAATGTTCTCTAGAGGAAACATAAATTTATAGATGATACTTAAGAACTCATGAATTAGATAAAACAATCATATACTAATTTATTTTTATAATATTGATGAAATTTAAATATCTAAATTCCTTTTAAGGGTGGTAGAATATAATAACCTGATATTTTATAAAATATTTCCCTTTGAATAAATTTAATTTATTTGATTTTATACAATACAGACAAACCCGAGTCTAAATGAACTGTAATATACTAAAAAGTTATAACCTAGTTGTTAAAGTTATGGAGCGAATAGGAATAAAAAAACATTAAAATCACATGTAATGGTTTTATATAAATATTATAAATTAATAAATATGTTCTAAATTTTATGTGAGATATTTTTTTACATTATTATATATTTTTCCTCATAAATGGTTTTAATGTCATTTCTAGTGAAAATAATTTGACTATTATTTCCACATTTAGAAAATATATTTGAATAACATTCATAATTATTAAAATAAATATTTAAAAAAATTCTTAATGTTAATTTTTTATAATGTTTTGAAAATATTGATTTTTCGATAAATAGCGTTAAATAAAGATTTTTCTTAAAAATATTTCTTTTAGTTAAGGCCTTTAAATATGTCGATTTTATTTTTAAATGGTCATAAAATTTAAACTATTACACACATATTATTTATAATCCAATTAAATACATTATAAATTTATTTTTCATTTTAATTTTTTATAATTTTTTTTTATATAAGAAATTAATTTTTTTCCTGAGTCTTTATTTTCTTTAATTATTTTTATTTAATTTAAAATTAAATTATGATAGTTATGTGAATTTAATATGAAATAATGGATTAAATATTTAGAATAAGAATAATTTTTTTTGGTAATGATGATAATTTATAATTTTTTTAATAAATATTATAAATATTAAGTATTCCCTACGTTGGTTCTCATTAAAAAGGGTTTATCATGGGTTAACCAAAAACTAATGGTATTTTTTCCAATTGATCATTTATAAGTTCTATTGGTAAAATATAGTTTTACATAATAATATACCACCATTAGTACTGGGATAATTTAAATATTATTCACGATTATTACAATATTATATTTTAATCTTTAAAAAAATTTCATTGTTTCTTTTCTCCCACTTATAATAGGACACCCATATTTTTTATTCAATACACGACATTAAAAAAAATTAACTGAAAACTACCCTATTATCTTCAAAACATTAATATCCTATATTTAGTTTTTTTTTCTTAAAATACCATCTTATAAAATAATAAGAAAGGATATAATAATGGCCAATAAAATATATGGTAATCACCCTATCCTACCTCATTAAAATTATTTAATTTTCTGCCAATCATAAATATGTTTTAACAATAATAATATAACAACTATATTATCCTAAGTATACTATAATTCTATTAGGAATACGTATACACCATTATCAACCAAATTTTACACTTAATGTAAAATGAAAGTATCATGTGTGGTTATGTGTGGACAACAGGCTCCATGTAGCAGCACAATTCATTTTCTATTTACATATTTCATGGATGGATATTTTTAATTATTAATGTTTTTATATAATATTTACAATATTATTATAATTCTAGAAATATAATTAAATTTCATCGTTCTTTCCAACAAATCCATTGAAAAATGACAATGTCACATGTTCATAAATGGGGAATACAACATTCACAAAGAGATGTCATTCATTATTAGGTCCCATTATAGATGGAAGGAAAAAAAATAAATTTATTTAATATATATGATATCCATTATGTATTGATTATTCTATAAAGGATAAGTATAATTTACCATTCATTTTTCCATTCATTCAAAAGTGAAAATAACATTCATTTGTACGTACGTTCTAAAATATTTATCAATGATGTAATCAAATTTTCTATCTCTAAAATCTATGGATGAATCTATATATATAATTAATATATATAATATTTATATAAATATTAAAATTATTTAGATGATCATAAAATTACCAAAGTACAATTACTAGAACACCAAACCAAAATTATCATGAAAAAATGAAACAGTTGACACCAAGAAATGATGATTTTAATAATGAATTTTTAATAAATTGGTGTTGAATTTTTATAAGTGGGTCATATATGAAATTATAAGTATTGAAATCAAACTTTTATATAATTATGAATTTTTTTTATCTATTATAAATTTGTTTTATTCCGTTTTTATTTATATGAAACTCAAGGTAGTGGTTTCAAAATAAATTTTATAGTTTTTTTGAATTGATTATGATTAAGATTCCAAGGATTAACTTACATGATATAACAATAAATAATATAATGATTTTTATTATTCACTGTATCTTTATGTAATTTTCAAATAATAGTTCCATTTTCCTCACTCTATTATTTAAATTTACTTGGAAAACATTTTTTGGAAAAAATAAATCATCATTATTTCCCCTTTGATGGGGAACCTTTTCATATATGTGTATGTTTTGTTAGAAAATAATAAATATTTCTCTCAATGAACTTTTATGATTGTTTTATTTATCTTTTAAATGTGTTTTACTTGTTAAAAATTGGTTTAAAATAAAAATTATTATGGTTTTCCAAATGTGAGGTAGTTTGCAATTTTTATTGAAAATTTGAAATGGAAACACTATTTTAACATAACTAATGTAAATTATATTTTCTCTATTCATGACTAATTTTTTTAATATTCTTTAAAATTTTATCAAATTTTTAATGAAATTTCCTTATTTAATATTTGGGAAATTTAATGTTTTTAAATAATTTATTTCAATGGGATATTTGTATTTTCCTAAATAAATGTTCCACTAGACTTTTAAAGGAATTTATCAACATAAAAACATACAATAATATTTATTAATTAATTATTATGGATTTTTTTATAATAGTAACATTCACATTCATTATTGGGATTGATTAGGTTGATTATAATTTCTTGATAATTATATGGATCATGTTTCTTTAATATGGGTTAATTAAGAAACCTTTGTAAAACTTCTTTATTTTTCTTGATTGATGATTTTATGAAATAAATAAATATTAATGAAATCCACTTCTTTTCCATGGATAATGATATAACTAATGTTTTATAATATTCTAGAACACATATATATGATTTTTCATATGTGTTAGGTTGGTCAATACTATAACTATCTAAAAATATTTCTAGTGGACTATAATTTATTCTTCTCAAGGAACATTATGTGTGGATACACCTCCAAAGTGGGTCACACGACGACTTTTAGTGGAAGTTATTTACTCATGATTCCTTTTGGAGGAGATTATTCTTTGTCCAAATCATACATGTGAGAGCTCAAAAGGATTAAATTACTTTCTTTTCACTTGATCCCAACTTCAAGGATTGATGATTTTCAAAAGTTTCTATTATACATCTTTAGAATAATATGTAATACATTGTAGAATCCAGCACCTATGGACCATAACAGATTATTTTTATTAGAGACTAGGTACAAAATCCTATAATTTTGTGAAGTATATTCACTATATAGCTTAACAATCATCCCCTATATTACTCTTCATTAACATAACGTACATAAAACATTTTTTCATATCCAAGGGTAAGGACACATATGAATGATTGATTTTATATGCTTATTCAAGGTGATCAAGGGATATGCATGAGAATTACCTAAACATAAGGGTATGAGAAAATGAGCATAGCATTTGAAACACATACCATCTATATCAATGTTCATAATCATGTGTCATATTATAAACATTGTCACTTTATAATACATTAATAAAAATAAAATCAGAGGAAATTATCCATGAGAGAATAACATTGGCATAAGAAATAATTTTTTCACATGCACAAAAATAAAAATAAAAAATCACATTGACATCAAAACCAGTTAGACATTCATAACTTATTACTCATGTTTTATCCACCCATTTACTAGTTTCATGATTGAGATGACGTTCCATATACCCTCTTTTGTGCTTGGGATAACCTCTCTATACCCTATTTCAGTATTTGGATAATGTCTCATTTACTCTTTGAGAACAGATGGAATTAATTATTACCTAATACATTAGAGGGTGATATATGTCCCACAATTCACATAATCCATAAATTTTTATTCCCAATAATCATATAAATTTTATCATATAAAATGAAATGAAACAATTTGATTTCACATAACATTTCATCAACGCATATACTATAGAAAATAAACAAGTTTCTTAATCACTTCATAATTTCATCATACATAAACAATGTAAAATATATGTGACCCATAAAAAATTAATCATTTTATATCTTCTGTATAAGAGACTATTTTGATAAACATTTTATCATCTCATTAAATCATAACCTAAGGATGAAGATACTGGTTTTATAAGCATTTATTGATGGAATAATCCATGGAAAATAAATGGGTTTCATACACATCATGTCATCATAAACCAGTCAATAAAAGAATAAATATAGTATCCAGGTTTCATATCCTCAGTAAATAATTATTTACATTAAAATATTTCATAATAGATACAAAATTATTTTGATAGATAAGTCACTTAGATCGTTTTTATAGAAGATACAATTCCAATGAAGATAACTTTTTAAAACATAAAATATTTTGGAAATCATTTTCTTTGAAAATTTACTTTATAATATTTAATGAAATCTTTAAAATTTAATTAAACAATTTCATGAAGATAATATCCTACCAAATTGAAATATTATTTTTAAAAAATAAAAAAAATGTGAAAAAACCGGTTTTTCAATAACCATGGAAATTTTTAAAGGAACCTTAAAATAATATAATGGTAATGATGGTAGGAAATTTTGTTAATGCAATACACATTCAAATTAATATTCTTTTCTAATTTTTAATAAAATCCCAATGGTCAATCTTTGGAAGAAAACATGATTATTTCATTTAAATGTTTTGGTAACAAGTGATACATGGGTTAAAATGTATTTAATAAAAAATTTTAAAAAAATTAAAAAAAAATTACAACACTTTTTTGAAACATGGTTTTGGATGAAAAAGAGGTTTTGAGTGAAAGAAGTTGTTTTTTCATAAAAACATTCTTTCTATTTGACAGAAATATAGATGTAAATGTATATGATATGGCAGAATACCAGGGGGTGAATTATAGGTTTAAAAAATTGTATTTAAACTCTTAACAATGAACATAGATTCGGAGGAATTAAACTAATACAGTTCACAACCAATACAAATGACCATACGAGTCTTGGATTTGATGGATATGATATGATGTAATACCACAACTAATGAAAAAAAATTATATTGGAATTGCATAAAATGATGAAATTAATTCCAATGTAAATGATTCAACTTTGCAGCAAAAAAACCCCTTAATACAACATGTAATAAAATTATCATTATTGAAACAAGTAAAATAGAATAGAATAAAAAAAGAAACAATAAACAAAATGATTCAATTTTTAATAAAAATAGAAGTTGAAATATAAAGGTAGTGGAATTCTTTTATCCCAAAGAGTAGGTTATTGTTTCATCATAGATAAAAGGTATGTATTACCACCACCTGGTAATCCCTCGATATGATGATCGACATGACTATCTTCCTATCCCTGGAAGCCATCGATTAAGAAGGTAAGACTTACCTTTTCCTTTAAAATAAATGTAATCCTTCAATATAAGGATTTGTACCACTGTGTTTCTATTCCCAAAATCCCTCGATCATTATTGCAATGATCAGTCACACAAATAAAAAACCCACTTATTGAAATTCAAAAACTAAGAACTATCCATTAACATTTTCTAATTTCAAGGATTTTTCTTGAAGTAAGAGAGACGTCACACAGTCTCCCTCTAGAACATGGAAGTATTATAAATTGAATACTGTTGTTCTAATAACATCCTATTTATAGGCCTCAGGTTCCAACGATTATATTTCCTCCAACAGTCATATTTCTCTAAAAAATTAGGGGGACTTTGACACCTAGCATTATAATGGTCAAAAAAAAAATACACAACATCGTTTTGATTTGTATATATCTAACTCAAGAACATCATCTCAGTTAGAAAATAATAATTACAAAATTTTGAAAGAATGAGTAAAATGAAATATAATTATAAAAATGTATGTGGTATTTGTGTAATATATGAGTTCAATGCATTACATGAGAACAATATGTAATATGGTTATGACGTATATCATGGTTACAATAAATAACACGATTATGATTCTTAACTAGGATAAGATGCATATCGTGGTTATGATACATATTCTGGTTATGATTCTTATCATGGTTATGATACATAACATAGTTATGATGTATATAATTAATAGGATACATAACATGGTTATGATTCTTAACATGGATAATATGCATATCATGGTTATGATTCATATCGTGGTTATGATTCTTATCATGGTTATGATTAATAATGAGATTGTGATGTATAACCTGGTAACGGTGCATGGTTACGATACATAATATGAATACTATACATTAAATGGTTATGATACATATGGTTACGATTCACAATGTGAATACTACACATTACCTGGATATGATGCATGTAGTTATGAGAAACATCATATGTGATTATGATTGTAAAATAAAGTTATGTGGTTAAGATGTGAAATAAGATATGTGATTTTGACTGAACAAAACAACATATGATTATGATATAGAACAACAACATGTGTTATTATGATAGAAACCAAAATATGTGATTATTATTTTAAAACATTAGTATATGATTACGATAAAAAAACTAATGTGATTATGATATTTGTGTTTATGATGAGAATATATCATATATGAAAAATTATAAGTAATTCATGATTTCCAAAAAAAAAAGTTCAATGAGTAAGTCGAAACACATTATGGATCAACAATATCCCCCTTTTTGGAAATCCCAAAGCAAAAAAAATAATAAATACTTATCTCTCCCAGAGTTTTGTAACTCTTCTAAATGTAATAGTGAGTATGACTAATTCCACCCTAGGATAAAATATTTCTATGGATTTTATTCTATTTACTTCTATGTGTGACTTATACCCTTTAGTAAGGAATTTAACATTTTCTCTTTAACGAAAGAAAATTCTTCTTTTCCAAATTATTATCCCCCTTTGTGATTTTCAAAAATAATAAGGGAAACATTCATTTCATTCAATGATTTATAGAAACAGAGTATGAAGCAATAAATATTACATAGAATTAAATAATGTTTTATTACAACAAGAGTTCAAAAATTCATTCTTTTCCCTTTTGTTTTTCCAAGATGTTGAAAATTGAAACCATCATCTTCTTGAACTATTTTCTATCCTCCATCAATTTTTCATTGTCTTCTTTACGATCCTTCAGCTTCACATCCTATTCTGAAATAACCATTTCTTGTTTCTAGACACATTGTTTTAGAATTTGATTGATTTTTTATTCATCTAGAAGCATTTTTTCCTAACAATTGAAATCCTCCATTCTAAATCTATAGGCCTTATCTAAAATTACAACTCTATCTGATAGTAAAACAACCTCATTACATTCATTCTCCAACTTTTCCTTTACATAATGATGTTATTTAGATTCTATATACTTTGAGCTACCGGGTCATTGAAATACATCAAGTTTTTCACTCAAATCAACATAAAAATTTTGATAGAAAAAATTGAGATCATTTACCCAACTCACCAATAAAAATATATTTTTCACATTATTATTGAGACTATCATCAATGTTATATTTCCACTTAACAACCTTTTTACAAGACTTTCTATACTCAAGAGCACATTCATGGAATATCCTAAAATCAGAATCATGATTCAGAAACCTGTCCATTAGGATCCTCATAGACTCTGTTCATTAATTATTATTATTCAAAATGATTTCAATCATGTATTTAATTTTTGGAATGAATGGTATTGTCTTTTCAAATCTCTTCAAATCTTGTTCAATTTATTAAATTCCGTTGACTATGATTGTCTTACATAATCTGTATATTTTGTGTATTCTGAAAGATCATCGAAATGAGTTTCACTGCTGGAAAATTGAGCATTCTGATTCTGATTTCAATCAGATTCTTATTCTTCTTCTTCTTTATCTGATATTCAAATGAATTTATTAGATGAAACAACTGAAAAAACATCCTTGGATTGCTGAGGATCTGGAGATGGATATTTTAAGGAACGAACATCTGACGATTTGGCTGAATGATTTCTCTTGTTTTCATCTTCATTATATTCCATCTATTCTTATTATCCTTTTTCTTCTTACCCACATTATTTTTCTCCTTCTTGAAATTATAGAAAGAGACTCTGTGTATCCGATTGTTCAGAATCTTTTTTCTCTTTGGCTATATTTGTTGGTTCCGATTGAGTCTGAACATGTGGCTACCATATTAAAATTCTGGTTTTGGATTACATAACTATTTTGAGAAGACTGTCAATGTCAATAGCTTAGTCCTTTACCTTTATCAACCCCTATTTCATTCTTCTACTTTTAATGTTTCTTATAAAATAGTTTTCAGTTCCAAGGTATTAGCTGGATCTAAACCAAATTGAGGATCCTCTCATTTCTTTTCTTCTTTCCTCTTCCTCCACTCGGCCACAACCTCATCTGACACTTCCATTTTATTCTCTACCTTTTTGGGTTTCTACTCTTAAATAAATCTCTATTACACGAAGAAGACTTAGATTTCATTGAATATTTTTCACTCCCTTTAGCTAATTCCATTCCATTATCAAATATTCTTGATTTAGGAATGAATCTTACGTTGAGTCTCCTTATCATATCCTTACTGATAAGAGTCTACTGGAAATATGTCGAATCTGAATTGACTGAAACATTGCACACACATAGGCATTATTTCAAAAACATACTAAGAAATGTGGGAAACATGATTATTTGGGAATTTATGGAACTATATTTGAGCTTCTTAACATTAAAGAAAATGAATCCCATTATATTGAACTTCCTCATATTCACCAAATAATCAAGAAAGTAAATATATGACATTATCAATGTTTTCTTATCACCCTATCTCAGTACTAAAAAGCCTTGCATATAGAGAGTTAGAGGTAAATTATCTCCTGATAAATGACTTACCATTATCTTTCCCACATTAATCTAAAAAATATATTCTTCATCTTTTCATTAATTAAAGGTTCATTTCAGTTCTGATAATTTATGAGATTGACATAGATCTTCATCCTCATCGATAACTCCTATTAAAGTGGTTTCTTATTTTACATAAGTTGTGTATTTCTTATAATACATCATAAATGAAATCTTGATACATTTTTCTACCTCCATTCCTTTATAGAATTGCAAAACATCCTCAAAATACAAAATATGTTTTTCTGAATTCGTCCATTCAACACAAATGGATTCCCACCATTGGATACATATTATCCTTTTCAAAGATGAATAAAAAGTATCATAAAATTCTCAAGAGACTAACCTTTTATCTCAAATATTCACAGAAGAGAACTATTTTGGAAAATTTTTCTTTAGATATGAAGTAGTTGATCCAGACCTGAAAGACTCTCTCAAACCTTGAAGATTTCCTAGTTATGAAGGCTGAGTAGTTATTTGATTACAAAAACTAAGGTAAACTATGACTAAAAACATGGATGGGTATCTATAGATCATTATATTATTTAATTATTTCATAGAAATTTGATATGGTATAGGTCGGGAAGGCTCCATTAAAAAATAAATTGATGGTCCTAATTAGATCTAAATGATCCAATGATTGGGAATGATTTAGAACTCTTGAGGTTTTCCTTCAAAGAAAATAATATTTAGAAAGAATCTGATTAAGAGTTAACATAAAGAAAATAAAAACAACAATTTGAACAACCAAACTAAATCATTATAAATTATACCTTTATGAGTATCAAGATAAACATATTGGTTTCAGTAAATTGTTCTTATGATAATAATAAAAACAATACCGAAAAGAATACAAGATTTATAAAACCTATAAAATGATTTAGTATAGATAACATGAAACTGATAACCCTGAAACTGATAGACCTCAAACTGATATACGTGAAAATGATAATAATTGAAACCGATGTAAAAATGATAAAAGTGAAAATGATTAATATGTTTAATCAAAATTTTTTTTACCGATTAAAATTAATAATAATTGATATGTAAAACTGAAAAAAGTGTAAACTCCCCATTTGAAAAGGATTAGTTTAATATAAGGAGATGGTTAAACAAGAAATATATGTGAATTATTACATTATAATGATAATTCCTAGTTTATGTCTAATGTACTCAAATCTATTGGAAGATAATGGTTTGGTGAATACTTCAGAATGTTTTTATTGTGTTTTGATTAATTATACAATAATATCTCCTTTTTGTGTGTGATCTCTAAGAAATTAATGACTAATATCTATGTGTTTTTCTTACGAGTTATGTTCAGGGTTTTTACTAAAAAATATGGCATTGGTATTGTCTCATAATATTTTAGTTTTGGAAAAAATCATGCTATAGTCAGTGAGTGTGTGTTTCATCCACAATAATTGAGCACAAGAATATCTAACTGCTACATATTCAACCTCAGCATTGGAAATTGCTACTGAATAATGTGTTTTTCCTGACCAAGAGACTAATGAATATCTTATGAAATGAAAATTTCTAGATGAACATTTTTTATCAAGTCTATAACCACCAAAGTCAGTATCTAAAAAAACTATATAAACTCATTTCCAGAAGAATAAAATTTTCCTAAATCCAGGGTTCCCTTCATGTCGAAAAAATATTTTCTCTACATTTAAATGAGATTCCTTTGGATTGAATTGATATCTTACACATAAGAATACTAAAAAAATTATGTATGTATGAATAACTTTTATGTATAAAAAACATTATATCTTTCCTCTAAAAGATATTTGATCTACTAGTTTCCGAGATTCAATATGATCAAGTGTATTTGAGGTTCCAATTGGAGTTCTTATACTCTTAGTGTGGTTATATCCATAATTTTTATGTCAATATTTTGTATACTTATGTTGGGATATATAGGTTCCTTCTCATTTTTGAGATATTTGAAAACATAAAAAGAAGGTTAGCTCAACCATCATACTCATCTCAAACTCATATTCCAAAATATTCAAAAAAGAATATGTTACGGACTACTAAGTTGATCCAAATATAATATCATAAATATAGATTTGAAAAATCAGAATGTTTTGTTTTCCATTTTTATAAAATGATTTGGATCTACTGTTCCTTTTGCAAAAATCTTTTGTAATGGAAATCCTTGTGAAAATTTTAGATGTTAAATAATGATGCAAATTATAATAGAATACAAATATATTCAATTATAGATATCAGGGCATAGGATTCATCATATTCTATTCCCTCTTATTGATTATTGAATTTACCAACAAGTCATTCCTTCTTTTATATAATGACTCTATTTTCATAATATTTGTTTCTGAAACCCCATTTTACACAAATTAAAATTATTTCCATATGTCATTCAACCATATTTCAAACATGATTCCTTTCAAATTCATTTATTTCTTCTCACATTGCGTTAGTCCAATCTTCATCACCTAATTCATCATTAAATGTTTTAGGTTCATATTGAGGTTGAAACAAAATATGTTTTATTTCATTTAGAAGAGAATTTATAGCCCTTATAGGTTTATTGGCATCACCAGTGAAATTACCACTGGGATAGTTCATAAGAAACAACTGATTTGGGTTTTGTAAAACATGTTCATAATCAAAATATAAAATTACTTCTAGGGTAAATTTTCTGGGGACAATTTCTTGAGTATTTCCATTTTTAGAAGAGTTTTCAATTAATGGTTGACAATCAGTTTGTGAAAACACATTCGTTGATTTAGGTTGGGGTTTTTTAAAAAGTAAATGTTCCATTTCATCAAATTTAGTATGAACTATTTCCTCAAAAGTATAAGAGATTCTATTAAAAACATTATAAGCCCTAGAAGTAGTGGAATAACCTAGAGATATTCCTTCTTTGGATTTAGGTGAATTTTTTTGTAGATTATCATTATTATTCAATATAAATAAATTTCATCCAAATACTCTAAAGTAATAAACATTAGGTTTTATACTTGTCCATAATTCAGAAGGTGTTTTATTACTGAAAGATCAAATTAAAACTTGATTTATAGTATAACATGCAGTACTTACACCTTCAGCCTAGATAATCATAGCAATTGAGTATTCACTCAATATTGTTTTTGTAATTTCCTAAATAATATGATTTATTCATTCAACAACACCATTTTTTTGAGGTGTTCATAGATTTAAAAATTTGTGAGTATTTCTTTTCTTTCTATAAATGTTTCAAAATAAAAAAAATTTAAATTCTCCTCCTTGATCATTTTGAATAGTTATCAGTGGTAGGTTTTTCTCAATTTTAACATGGGCTCTAAATGTTTTGAAATTAAAAAGGATTTTAGATCTATTTTCTAGAAAATATTAAAATTTAAATCTACTATAGTCATCAACTAAAAAAAATACATAGTACATTACTCCAATACTTCCTGTTTGAGTATGACCAAAAATATCCATGTGCAATAACTATAATGCATTAGAAGTTAAAACTTCATTAATTTATTTAAATCTAGTTTTATATGCCTTTCCAGATTGACAAGGGTTAGATACTTTTGAAGAATTAATTTTAAGATCTGGGAGATCCTTAAAAAATCTTTTCATAGAGTTTTTACAAAGGATCCCAAGGTTATAGTGTCCTAAAATTCTATTCTATAACAATGATTGGTATTCCATTGCACTTATGCTTGGTAAGTCTTGGCTCCTAAGTCTTATATGTTAAGTGTGTATACATTATCATTCCCATGGGAAGAAAGAATGAATTCATCCTTAGAATTGTGAACCAAAATTTTATCATTCCTAAAATTAACAAGGTAGAATTCATTACATAATTGAATTATACTTATATTGTTGTTCTTATGACCTTTAACAAATAAAAAATTTGAAATTAAAATTTTCATAAAATAAAAAAATTATATATACCAAGGAACTTTCTCTGATCACTATCTACGAAGGTCAGTATTCCACCTTTAATTTCAATGATCCTTCCAAAACAATTTTCATTTCCAGTCATATGTCAAGAATAAACACTTTCCATATACCAAATATTCTTATTTTTGGTACAATTGTTTCCTAAGAAAGCAACAATTAGTTATTTTGAACCCAATCCTTTTTAGATCCAGAAATGATAAATAAATGTATTTTAGGAATCCAAAATTGTTTTATAATGTGAGCTGTATGAAATTCTAATGACTGAGTTTTTAATGGAACAATTTATTTCCTAAGGTCTACCACATTGACACATTGTGCATAACAAATAACTTTGGGGAAAATATAATTATGAATAAAAATCAGTTTTGAATGAGTATAACCTATTCTAGAAAAATTAAATAGAATAATAATTTGAGAATACATTTAGAAAAATTATTTCCCTCATTTAGTGAAATTTGGTAAATGTTTCTTAAGAGAAAAAAATTCATATTTAAGTCTAATGATTAAATTTTCATCTTCAAAATAAAATATTTTGGATTTTTTTTCAAAACTTTTTTCTCTAAAAACATTGTTCATAGTCCATCGAATGTTTATCCTTCTCATAATTTACTTCCATAAGTTTTTTTTCAAATTTTATCAAAATAAATTGTTTTTTATAAATATCATTTGAATGGTATGATATTTATTTTGTAAGGATAGATATTCTAGTGTTTTTCTTATCATGATTTTTCATAAGATTGGAATTTTCATTCTCATATAATTGGGAAAATATTGATACTTCATGCAAATAATATAAATTATCCTCTTCTGATAAAGATTATTCATCTTAATAGTAATAATGTTTCTCATTAGAGTAATTTTCTTTTAATAATACCTTTTTAAGAGATTTTTCATCGTGTTTCTTAGCCACGAGACAATGATTTTCAATATGTAATTTGGAAATAAGTCCAATATTATTCTAACTAGAGAATTTATATTCATAAGATTCATCTTATAAATCACCTCCACTTTCACTCCAAGAATCATTTTCTTTCAAGACATTCTGAATCATTGACTTATAATACTTTTTCACTTTTCTTTCTGAATATTTATCCTTAGTGTATTTTCTTCTGAGAATAGGACAATCTTTTCTAATGTGACATGCTCTTTTAAATTCATAATATGGAACTTCTTCTTTTTTATTGTATTTTCATTCTCTCTTTTTTAATCTTTACTGAATGTATTTCTTTCCCACAATCTTGATCATTTTTTAAAAAAATTCTATTTTATCTTTGAATGTTCACTTTCAGAAGATTATGACATGACAATAGCATTTATAGCTTTGGATCTTGTTACAATTTCTGGTGTTATGGACATTGATGTATTAATAAATGCTAAACCAGTATTACCATTTTTCTTATTTTTAAATATATTATTCTCTTTTCATTATAGTCTTGTTCTGTAAGAGAGTACCAAATAAATCATTAAGGGTAATTTGAGTAACATTGATATTCTCCTCAATAGTTTCCCTTTATAATTCCCACTCATATTTCATTATATTGATTATCTTGTCCACAATAACATCATAATCAAGAACATTTTTCCCATGGATTGAATACTCTTCATAATGGGCATAAATCATTATTAGATAATTCATACTGGTTCTCCATTGGGAAAAATAAAACCATGATATTCATCATGGTGCATGGATCTTCTTGTTTCAATTACATTAGATGTACCAAAATGTGTGACTTCCAATTTCATCCATATACAATTAGCCACTCCACATGAAGATATCTAGTTATATATATTACTGGTCATAGAACATAACAATATATTGTGGGCCTTGTAATTCAGTTGATAATCTAGTTTCTCGGGGTTAGTGAATGTTCTGACTTGTCATGGATTTTTTAATCTATAGAGAGAATAAAAAAATTATCTACACCAGTATTAGTAACATAATTCTTCATTAAATCTCTCAAATACTTATAATAATTCACGAAAAAAGGTTTTCTGGTTGGGTTTAATTTGTCAATTGATCCAATATTCCTTATGACTATCTTCTAGAATAATACATTTCCACTCCATATGTTAGTGTAGTATGTAAATATAAACAAATTATTTGTAATAGAAATAATATTTTCATATAGAAAGGAATAAAGCATGTAAAACAAATCAGTTGAAACCTTCATTGGTAATTTTTTTTGATAGAAATATTGTTGATAATGTATATGAGATGGCACAATAATAGAGGGTTATGAACCTTGGGTTTAAAAACATTGTATTTAAACTCTTAAGAATATACTTAGTTTACAAGTTAAAAAACTAATACAATTAAATACCAATACAAATTACCATATGGGTCCTGGAACTGATGGAAATGATATTATGTAACACCAAAAGTAAGGAAAAACAATTGTATTTCAATTACATGCAATGATCAGAGTAATACAAAAAAAAATTATTCAACCATATAGTGTACAAAATATCTTAATAAAATATAAAATGAATGTATAATTATTAAAATAATTTCAATAAAAAATAATATGAATAGAAATAAGATACAAAATGATTCCCTTTCTATTAAAAATTGAAGCGGAAATGTTAAGGTATTACAATTTTTTTACCCAAAAGAGTAGGGTATCCTTTCACAAAGTATATATTCTCTTTCTTACCACCACCTAAGTAATCCCTCGATACTATGATCGACACAACTTTTTTATTATACTCAGAAGCCCTCAATTGAAATGTTAATCGACGCCTCTATCATTAAAATAATTGAAATCCCACGATATGACGATCGGTACCACCGTCTTCCTATTCCCAGGATCCCTCAATCATTATCACAATGATTAGTTGCACAAGTAAAACAATGCACTTATTAAAATACAAATATAAATAATGATCCCTTCACATTTAGTATTTTCAAGGATTTCACATAAATAAAGGGAGATGTTACATAGTCTTTCTATAGAACATGAACTTAGTTAAAGTTGTACCCTTTGGTTCAAAAAAACTCATATTTATATTTCTCAGGTTTCAAATGTAATATTTCCTCAAATGGTGTTATTTATTCAAAAAATTTAAAGGGACATGGACACCTAGCGTTATAATGGTAAAAAAGCAAAATACACGACATCATTTTGACTAGTATATGACTAACTCAATGCTATTATTTCATTTAGAAATCAATAAGAACATAAGTATGAAAGAACGAGTAAGATTAAATATAATGAAAACATGTATGTGTTATTAGACTATGATATGAGTTCAATGAATTAAATGAGTACGATGCATAACATGGTTATGAAGTATATCATGGTTACAATACATTACATGATTACGATGCTTAATATGGATAAGATGTATATCATGGTGATGATTCATATGGTGGTTATTATTCATATCATTGTAATGATACATAATATGTATAGGATGTATATCATGATTACGTTACAAAACACGATTATGATACTTGACATGTATAAGATGCATATCTTAGTTATGATTAAAATCATGGTTATGATTCTTATCATGGTTACAATTCATAATGGTATTACGATGTATAACCAGGTTAGGATGCATGGTTACAATGCATTATATAAATACAATACATAACCTGGTTACGTTGCACGTGGTTAAAATTCATAACATGAATACTATACATAACATGGTTATGACGCATGTGGTTATGAAAACTTCTTATGTTATTATGATTGTAAATCAATTTATGTGGTAACGATGAGAAACAATAGATGTTATTATGATAGAAAACAAATAGAATATGATTATGATTTTGAACAACACCATGTGTGGTTATGATGGAACACAAAATATGTGATTACAATTGTAAAACAACGACATATGATTATGATTAGAAAAAAAAAATTTGATTACAATATATGTGATTATGATGAGATTAAAACATATATGAAAAATAATATGTAATATTTTATTCCCAAAACAAAAAGATCAATGATAATGTCGAAACACATTTTAACTCTGCACTTTTTTTACCTTTGAGTACATAAAAAGGGGAAAATGAATAGAAAACATGTTATATCAGGAAATAACCAATGTATAATAAATTTAAAATATTTATTAAGATATGGATCATATATTTCTATCATCAAAATCATAATAATAAATAATGTTGTAAAACATTGATATTTTAACATAAAATCATTAACACTTTCGATGCTTTGAAACATAAGAACCATTAAGTAATATAATTAAAAAAATAATAAAATATCATGAGAATAAATAAATTAAAGATATTAAATGTAAAAATATTTATATATTAACCATCTAAAATATTATATGTTTGAACCATAATCATATATATCAAAGAATGAAAATTGAGAAAAAAATCCCTTATCAAAAGTCCCGACTTCCTTCATCCTCATCAAAATTTCCTGAATAAAATTTTTCAATTTTTTAAAAATATAATATTGAACTAAAAATAAATATATCATAAAATATATGATTTGTGTGTTCTTTTATTATCCATTTCCTAACAATTCAATGTTAATGTCACTTTTCAGGTAATAACGGCTTTGTTTTTCATATATATTTTAATTTCTTATTTTTGGTCCTCTTATATGGATAATGGTTATATAATCATCATAATAATAATCCATATGAAATTAAAATATTTATACATAAATTATTTATTTAACACAAACCATGAAATATGGTTTTGAGGAATGAAGTATGTTACAATCATGGAGAAGGTATGGCGTACCCGTACCTGAGTAATGTTTCCATTATGAAATTATCATTATTAAAATAAAGTATATAATATATTCCATTTATATATTTATAATAAAATTAAAAATACCATGTTATTTATTTAAATATACTTATACATACCATCAATGAGGTATGGTGATGAAAAGAGTGTCATGCCACTTCATGAAGGCGATAGTCAACACGTACAGAAATGACACAATCATATTTTAATGAGTGAAAAGGTAAGATATAAAATAATATATTTTATTTTAATAAGGATAAATATTTCATTAATATAATAATTATTTCACTTATATCACTTATATTAATTAATATTATCATTATTATCTTCATAGTAAAGAGTTAGTGAAAACAAATCACATCACTTTATGCGGTTGTAGTCTTCCATACACACAAGTGATGTTATCATATCACGTACTGAAAAGAAATTAAAAATGTATATAGTATATAATGGAAAAAGAGGTTAAATTATGTTATAAATTTCATATATATTCTTTTTATCAATCATAATTCAGAACTTTTATAGTTAACAATGGTATAAAATAATGACATTGGTTCATGAGGAGGTAGTTCATCGTACACATGAAAGATGATTTCATAACATATTTATTGGAAGAAGAGATGGTTTTAGGATGTTAAATTGACATAAAAAATTATCAGTAATTAGAAAATATTATGTTTATTTTAAAATCATGTATTAATAATAATTGAATGATTTATAGGAAGAAATAAAATAAAAACTCTCATTGAAAATGTTTCCTCTTCTTCGGGTAACATCTATATGGTTTCACAAAAATCCTACATAGGTTAGATTTTAACCCAAAGAAACGATTCTAGGATAATATTAGAGTAGTTATGAAGTGAATGTTTCATGTATTGAAAGAAAAAAGGTTTGAATTTGTGTGAATAGAGTAGATATGTAGGCTTATATTATGTGAGTCGAGTGGAAACCATGTATTATTTTGAAAATTAAAACTTATAACCTTGGTTTTATCGCGAAACATGCCACCAAAATTGTGTACTATAAGAATTTATACATTAAAGGATCTACATATAGAAATGAAATATATTTTTTACATGTTTATAGGTTATTTTATCACTTATATTTTTAGATCCAGACATGGTAGTCACCTTTTTTCTCTAAACGTGATAAATAATTTTTTCTGTTTTCATCATTCATTTGGATAAAAATTTTATTTCACCTTATTATATAATTTAAATTTAAATTATTATAAATAGTGAATTAATATTTTTATATTAAATTCACATAATTGTAATGTTTTAAATTCAATTTATTTCATTAGATGTGGTAACAAGGAGGGATTTCAAATAGAAAATGTCCCAAAATTTACAAGGATTTTATATAAAAATTCAATATGAAAAAGATTCTAATGACCCAAATTATATTAATAGACATATAGTTGACCAAATTTTATGTTAAAAAAAATTTAAATTTTATTATATCTTTATGAATTATTTAATTGAAAAGACAATTTTTTATTGAATTTTCAATTGTTCACTATTTATAAAAAATGTAATATTTTCAGAAAAATACAAAAAATAAGATTAAATTAATTTTTGAATATTTATTTGAAAAAATATATTAATTTCAGGTGAAACATGTTTGTATTCATAAAAATGATTTTTAGAAGAAAAAAATCAATTATTTTCAAAGAGTTTTATTTCTATTTCTATTTAATTGGTCACTAAAGAACATATTTAATATACATGTGTTGACAATATATTTTCATATTATATTAAATCCTATTCATACCCACCATTAAAATTTCTATGTTAATATTATCTTATTAAATAATAGTTTCTCAATAGTATGTCACATTTTGTTGAAACTCGTTGTAGAGTATAACACAAACAACCCCAGGTGTTCCATGTATTGCTAAATATACTCAATTTTGTGTGTAATTAAATCTAAAATAAGTATTTTGTTAAATGAAAAATATAAAAAATATTAACTTTATTTGATAAAATTCATTTCAAAAAATCTCAGGATGTTGCATTCTACCACAAATAAAATAAATTACATATGTGAAATGTGTCAATTTGGTACAAAAAACTGAGAATACTTCTACCTCAATACATCTATAGGATACCACATAACAAACTTAAGATGGGGGGTTCTACACAAAACATGGAAAATTTGTGAGGTCTGTTTCATATTATTTGTAATAATCAAGAATCTCTACACGTTATTACACTTAAGGATATCATGATCCAACAAAACAACCTTTGATTTCATACCATGTGATTGATCTATTATATAATTAATAAAGAGTGATACATGGATTACATATTGAACCCGATATTGGTTCAGTGGAAGTGACAATCGATATGATATTGTATAGATATGATCAAGAATTTGAAAAGGACCAATATAGAAAGGCCATAGCATTCTATTTCATTATAATTTTTTATTCATAGGTTTTACATCAATAAATATTTACATCATCACATTGTCTAAGAAATGAAGAAGAATTTTTGTATTCTTGAATAAATAATTGAACAGAAGAATCATAATATAATTATAAATCATTTATTCTATCTGTAGTGAAAGAAAATGTTATCATTGGTTATGAAATATTCATAATTCATCATATTTGGATATAATATATTAATCTCTAAAACCTCTTCAAAATTTCAACATAAACCATTAAATAAATTTATAACTCTGCAACCCTTAAAAATGATTACAATTCTTATATTTAGATATATTTTAACTAAATTTTAAAAAATAAACATATGATTAATTCTCCAAAAAATATAATGTAGCTATTCATTCTTACATTCAAATTTTTTTAATACCGTTATAATTTATTATATTGAAACATGGAATGATCATTAATTTCCTTAAAATATTATTGAAAACATATCATCTTCATTATTCGTTAAATAAAAAATATTATTGGGTATATTTATTTAATCCAAAAATGTTGTATAATCTGCCAATGATGGTGTAAACCACTTTGTCCGCAAATCATTAATCAGTTTTGAGATAATCATTACTATCAAATTTTAATCATCTACATCATTAGTCTCTTTATCCAAACAAAACCCCATTTTCTAAAAATTAGTAACATATTAAGGGTTGTAGTCCCCTTGTCATGTTATTTTAATAAAATATAACATTTCTTCTAAATAACACATCTAGATCATCAATAACATTAAACATAGTCATTCAATTTCAATATGATAAAATAATATATAAAAATCTTTATATATTTCCTGATTCATATAACACAATTCATGAATTCCCAAAAAAGCATAAATCATTTCACTTTATCCTTAATTCATTAATTAGGATTCAACTTATTTATGCTATAAAATATCCATCCTTCTGTACACCATTCATAGTCTCGTCAACATCCATAGAAAAATCATTATTCTTCAACAATAATGATTCCCTTGAATAGGTTTCCACTTAGAACATCGATTTTGATAATTCATATGCTTTCCATATTTCTAATATTCAACCATTAACAATACCTTAGGGAGACTAATATTTCCATCTATCATTCTAATAACAAAATTATTTTTCCTTGGTAATTACGTACTCTATGACCTTCTTATCCACACCCAAAACAACTTCTCATACCTCTGAGACATTTCCTTCTGTGCTTCTTCCCAAATTATTGATATATAAAAAATTAATTCCAATTTACTCCATTGTCTGAACTACCAAAACTCTCAATGAACCCTACCCTTCACAAATTTGATGTTTCTAATATTTGGATCAGTTTCACATTGTCAGTCATGTTTCATGATAACTAATTACTCATAATCACAATATCCTTTACTCCAATCATCATCCCATTTGGAATCTAATTTTAAAAAATCACATTACATTCAATGTTAATAAATTTCAATATTGTTATCAAAATTAAATAAAACCAAAATGAATAGTGTGATAAATATTAATCATAGAGGGAGATCAAAAACAAATTGTGTATAGGATGCATAATCATGGATCCTTCTTTTTAATTTATGATATCTTGTATGAATCCTAGGTAATTCAGAGACATTGTATATTTAAATACATCATGAAATTTCATAAATAATTTGGGGATTTCCAAATCATATCCCACATTAATAACAATAAAGGTGTACAGAAAGACCTCTTGTTGTGCGACATGTGATGATTGAGTTGAACTAAATTTTTTATTTTTGATGTTATTATCCCTACATAAATCTATTCCCTTGAGACATACACCTATAATATCTAGAAAAGTATTTAATTTCATTGAATCAAATCTCCCTATCTTTTTCCAAAATTCAAATTCTTTTCCTAATATATTGACCCCTCCTTAGACATATCCTTAGACACAACCCTCAAAATATACTTATAAATTTACTTTGTGATATAACTTATGTTTATCATCCTATTTTAAAAAGGTTAACTAAAGATCATCCCTGATACCAACAGTAGTAATATGAAATTATTTCTAATTTAATACAATTTAAATATATCAGGGCGATCTATGGTCGGCAACACCTCATGTGAGAGAAAAACCACCATCCCCAATGAACTCTGTTTCCTCCTAAATCCCATCAGTGGAGATCCATGATTTTTCAAATTCTCACACATGAGATTTCCAAATGATCAGATCCCATCCTTTTCCTCTGATACCAGTTGTTGTGATCCTAGAATTTCTCACACAAATATTACATATTTTAATTTGAATATTCTATACATTGCACAAAAAAATGATTAAGGACCATTATAGTTTAGTGTGTTTTATGAGTCATTAAACAATATTTTAATTTGGTGAAATATATTAATATTCTCCCATATTGATATTCCTCTTTAGTGATCTTTAAAAATATCACATACTTAGATCCTTTATTAGTAACTCGTGGAATGAAAACATAATAAATCCAAAACTAAAATACTCAATAAGTGTAAAAAGTAAAGATATGTAATAATAACATGAACATAAGGGTATGATAACTAGATCATAACATATTAAAATTATAACCTTCATATCATAGATAATAATTATGATTCACGACCTAAATATTCACAGTTCATAAGATGCAAATCATTATTAAATCAATGATCATGATACATGAGATCCTAACATTGATGTAACTCCAATATTTGTGGTGTGCACATAAACATAGAAAATATTATATAAACTCTATAACCAAGACAATTACAACATTTTAATCATGGACTAACCACATGAGTTCCAACATAGATCTAGGGATGTCATCCAATGCACCTTCTTTCAGTCTTGGGATAACCTCCTTTGGCACTATCATTCATGTATGAGATAACCATGAATGAAAACTTATATAACATATAATGTCATTTATTTCCTAGTGAAGTAAATTAAAATATAAGTCTCTACATTCATGTAAACCATAAATTTACATGGAACAAGATCATAGGACATTTCCCATATTAGAATTCATGAAATCATTTTGGTTTAAAAAAACTTTTCGTCATAGAAAAACCCTAGAATAGTAAATCAAGTTTCATAATAATTTTATCATTTAATCATAACATAACCCAGGGAAAATATATGTGTTTCATAAAATTTCATAATATCATAACTTGTGGAAAAGAGACATGTTTCATAATCCTTTCATCACATCATCAAAACTTAACTTGTGGAAAAAAATGTGTTTCCTGGGAATTGTTCCATGATATTACCCATTAAAGATAAAAGAATTTTATAAACATCAATTCTTCATAAACCATTAGATAAATAATGATAATGGTATCCTTGGATCATATCCCTAGTAAAGAACAAGTTATATTAAAGGATTTAATCTTCTATGGAATCTGATTTTCATAGTTGAATCAATTAGAATGTATCATAGAAAAATAAATATTCATCAAAAATAAAATTTTATAACATAAAACATTTTGTAAATGATTTTATTTTAAAATAACATGAAAATATTCTAATGAATCATAATAAACAATTTTAAACTTTTCTTGAATAAAATATAATTTCCAATTGAAAAACACTTTTTAAAAAACATATCATTTTTAAAATACTATTATTTAAAAACAACCTCGAAATATATAAAGGAAAATTCAAATAGAATTAAGCATCATTATGGAAGGAAATTATGTTCATCCATTACATGTTAAAACATTGATACATTTCATATTTTTAGTAAAAGAAAAAATGCATTGTTTGGACAAAAAAATGATGATTTCTTTTAATTTTTTTCTAAATAGTAAATCATAGATGAAAATTTGACTAATTAATAATTTTAAAAAATTATAAAAAACCTTTTGGAAACATTTTTAGAATAAAAGTTTTTAAAATAAAATGGATTTCGACTAAAAATAAAAAATTTCATAATTTTTTTTCTTAAACATGTGAATACATATAGATATTCAATGAAGGAAAAAATGTATTGTAATGACATTACCAAAAAATTATAAATTTTCTTAATTTTCCTAATATATAGATTATAATATTTTTTCACCAAGAACATATTCATAAATAATCTCGATATATGATTATATTATAACATAAAATCATTACCACTTTATAATAATTGAAGAGTGAGACCCTTGAAAAGTCATCACTACATGAAACGTAAAATATCATGAGGATTAATATAATTAATATATTACTTGTCAAAAGTTATTTATATACACCTCATAGAATAATAGGGATTTTTACCATAATCTTTAGCTCAAAGATTTCAAATTGAGAAAATAAATCCATTATCAAAAGTTTCAACTTCTTTCGTAATCATTTGAAACTCCTATATAATATAAATAAATTCATTATACATATATTAAAGATCCAAAAAATACATATATAATAAAATATATGATTTTCATATATCATTTTGTTACCTATTAATTAAGAATTCAATTTTAAACTCATGATTCCTTCAATAACTTCTTTTTTTTCATATGTGTTTTGATTTTTTGTCCTATTACATTTATTAGTGTTACATAATATCCAGAATAATAGTAACGGTATTATTATCAGATGTCTATATAATTTATACTTTTATTAAAAATCTTGTGTGGTGGGTTTGATGAGTGATGTAAGTTATGATGATGGAGATGGTAGGTTGTACGTATGTAAGAGTAACATTTCCATCATTCAATGATCATTACAGAAAAGAGGTATGAAATATTTTTTTATTAAAAAATGAGAAAAATATAATGACTACTAGGTTAATTCTATAAAGATAATTCCATATTTAATTCATGTATAGTGGTGATGAAAAGAGAATCACACCACTTCCTAATAGTGGACGACACTTACACGAATCTTGTAACCGTGTTTCGGGGAGTGAAAAGGTTAGAAAGAAAATGATATATTATATTTTAATAATGAAAAACATTTCATTAATATTTTAATTATAAAATTTATACCACATATATTCATTATATTTACCAATATATTCTTTTTTGGAAAATGTTAGTGAAAATCATTCCCATCACCTCATGGGGTGGTAGTACGCCATACACATGATCGACGTTATTGTACCCCCTATAGAATGGAATACATAATGTTTACATATGATATAATGGATAGATAATAATACATATATTAGATCCATCATAACCAATTGTGATAGGCGATAATGGAAAAATGAATGACCGCGGTTCGTGATGTGGTAGTCTTCCATACTTGTGAATGATGATTTTATAACCCATTTGATTGATGTATAGATAATTTTTGTCATTAACATGACCTCGAAACATATAAGTATATTTACGATAATAATTTTTTTATATCATAATTTTTTAATAATTTTTCGAGGAGGTGGGTGAATAAATAAAATAAAAACACTCACTGAATTATGTTACATCCTTTTCTAGTAACATCCCCAGGTTTTCAAGAAAAATAATACAAGGTTGGATAATTGAAAATAGTAAGGACTCTAGAAAGAGAATATGGAATTTTTAAGTGATTTTTTCATTTAATTTTTGAACAAATATATCTTAATGGTTTGAAGAAGGGAGGATATGGGTTTCATTTTATAAGTGAGATGAGTGGTAAACATAGAATATTTTGAAAAAAAAGTTGTAAAAAATTTTAATCATGAGATAAGGATAAAAAATGGATCATTATAGATCATTAAACATTATTTTTTGTGAGAAATTCCATAAAATATATTCTAGACATGTTTTTAGCTCATCTTAACACATAAAAATTTAGTTTAACCCTTAGTAAACTCATTTTTTCCTTAACTGTAGATATTTATTTTTACAGTTTTCAGTATTAAAGTTGGTAAAAAAATTTATTAAAACATTAGATAATATAAATAAGTTTTATTCAAAATTCTGAATCCATTTTCCTCAAATGATTTTTATATAATTGTAAAAAATATTTTTTAGAATTAATCCTACCGAAGTGGTGTGAAATCTTGTTTTAGAAGAGATATTTTTTAATGGTTTACAATGATTTTTTAAATACATTCACTATAAAAATGATTCTAATGAATACATTGTATTAATTAACTTATAATTTATCTATTTTAATTTTAAACCCATTTTAAAATATTATTTAGCTTTGTAAATAATTTCAATGATAAGTCATTTTAAAATAAGAAATTATTATTTTTCTATATTTATAAAAAACATTATCTTTTTAAAAAAATTTATATAAAAATATACCCTATGATAATGATAACATGGTGCCTTCACAAATTTAAATTATCTTATATAATTAAGTGTCTTTGAATTTGAAAAAATATTATTAAAATATGTTTCCAAAAAGACAAAAAAACTAATTTGTATAAAAATAGTTTTTTATAATAAAATTGGATTTATTCTTATCTCTTTTCTAGAAATAATTAAGATGAATATTAAATAGTTTATTGAATATATACTATATACATTTCGTTAAAATAATTCATAAAATGTATTATATTTAATTTATATTTGTAAAATATTTTTTTATAAAATTAGTTTATATTAAATATATCTTATTTTGTTTTCCAATTGGGTTAATTTTCATTTTTAATTAATTGGCCTCCAAATATTTCATTTTATATACATGGTTATACTATATATTTTCAATATTTTGTTAATATTATTGATACCCAACATTTTAACAACTGGTTGATAATTATAATATTAAAAAAAATTAATAGTAAGTAATGTTCAGTTTAAATTTGGTTTACATGTAATAAAAATTAAACCCATTTTTTCTTTTAATGCCTAAAAAACTCCATGTTTTGGGTAAAACTAGATTAAGTTGGCATTTAAAGTAATGAAATGTGTCAAAAAGATAACATTTATGTGAAAAAATAATATTCTCTAAAATTTCATGGGGTTACAGGAACTTTATTTCCATCCAATGTATTTGGTAATAATTAGTATCTCATTAGATAATAAGGATTGGAATGGGGAGTTATACCAGTTTATTAGGGGAATTTTTCAATTAGGATAATACTTGGAGTGAACAATGATTATGGATACGATTCATTGGGGGAATAAACCATTCCATTATGAGATTTTTCATAGGTATCCAAGACAATATGTATATGATTTTCTATAATGATGTTTTTTATCTAACAAAACTTCTTATGTCTATTTTATGAACTAATGGCACAAGTTATTTGATTCCTTTGTTAATGATTTCTCTTAAAATTTCATAAATTATTATAATTCTATTGATTATGATTAATGGTATATTGGGAATTGTTTTCATATGTTGACCTTATGTTGTCATGGACTTATACATCTGTTATGATTATGTGGTCATTGGTATATCTTGTGATTACCTTTACAAAGCATCCGCGCTCACCCTTTGTTATATTACCTTTTCTTATCTTATAAAGAATTGTTTTATATTGGTAATGAATTTTATGAATACTATGTGGGATGAAAATTATAGGAGATTTGGAATATGTTTTGTGATAAAATAATATTTTGAGTTTATTTATCGATGAAACTAACCATTATGATCTGCATGCGTGTATTTATAAAATGTAATGAATAATTATTTATTAAGATATTATTCCTATAAATTAGAATTATGGATCTTTATAGGGTTCATTATTAAATACATATACAAAATCATATTATAATAACATAAAATTAAAGGTGATGGATAAAACATGAAATAAGAGAAAAAATTTCAAAATAACGGGCAGTGGGTCCTCCAAAACTAGTCCAAATCACGATTTTTGTAGATAGAGAAAGGAGATAAAATAGAACCACCCATAAATTGAAATTAAAATTTAAAAAATAGAAATCTTATTAATTTAAGAGTAATTATTATTAATAAGTAACTGATGTTGTATCCCTAACATGTTGATAGATGACGTGGACCGTCTCTATAATTAGGGGAGGTGATATCTACTCAACAACATCCTTTTTTATATATATAGAGACATTTTTTGTGCCATTGAAATATATTTCAATCAATTTAATCATTTTTATATTGATCTCATGTTTAAGATATCATTTATTGATGTTTAAGAATCACTATTTTTTTTGAATTTTCATTGGTTGTGAATTTTATTCATTGGAATTCTATGGCAACAAATTTTATCAAACAAGTTAACAATGGTTTAGGTTTTAGTCATTGATGAACTTTTGGTCTCTTATATAATCATTATATGAAAATTTAGTTATTAATGGAGGAGGATTTTATAGGTTTTTGGTATATAATATCTCAAGTATTATTCATGATCTGATTTATACTCTTTAAATAAAAATTTGATCAATATTTACATAGTGTTCCCCCCATAATTGGTAATTGTTTTAGGTTTCTAGATCCTACACACTCTTTCAATAATCTATTTATAAATAATCTAATATATAAATAATAATTTCTATTTCATGTCCTCAAAACATGGAACCTATATTCTAAAATATTTGGTTAGGACATGGAATTTTTTGAGATTTATACTTTAATAATTATTCTGAATTTATTTGATGTTTTATTTCTTGGGAAACTATTTATAAGATACTAATTGGGTATTTATAAAGTATTTGATTTTAATTGTAAATTTTTCGATAGGCAATGTGGTGTCCAACAATTTGTTGAAGTATATTCCTAACATTATAGATCCTTCTATAGAAAATGGAATTTATTCAAACGAATATAAAGATACTGATGAAAAAAGTGATATAAATTTTTTTAATGTGTGCAAAATAAAAAGATCCTCTTTTAACACAATTTTGTTTAAAAAAATTCACTGCATGGATCACCTAAATTTCACTGAAAGAATATTTCAATAGGTATATAGAAATCACAATACAATGTACATGAAGAGTGTATGTGATCATATTTCTTTTATAAATGTTATTAATTATTTAAATAATAAAAATATAAAATTTTATTAAAAGTGAAAATTTTATTTAATGTTATGTATGTTAGCTTGTTAAATTTTCCTAGATCATATTATTAGGGATAATATTGCATGTTTTCATAATGATAGGGATGACAGAATAACAAGTGATCTTATTTTCAATTGAATACATAGATTATTCAGGAATAAATATGAATTCTTATTTAGAAAATCCTTTCAATTCAATATAGGGTGTTTCTTATCCTTCAATGGAAAGAGAATCTGTATTACCTTTCTAAGATTTGTTTTATGATTCATCTTCAATTATGGTTAACCTAGTTTCTCTTAGAATGTGTGTGTGGTGTATAAATTAGTTTTTTAAAAATAAATATAATATTAAAAATAAAAATTTGAAAATAATTACTACTAATGTAATAGGTTTATGTTAAACTCAGGATATGATGTCTGAGCATGTTTTTGGTGAAATTTATAAAATATTTTTTGATTATGGATTTGATAAATAATAATTCCATTGAAATTTCAACAATTATTTATACATCCATTCTAATGTTGGATAATTTTTAACAGCTAAAAGTTATTATTTTTATAATAAAACTTTTTGGTGATGTAGTCACAATAAATATACTTTTATCGCTTCTCAGGAAGAACAATCATAAATGAGGTCTGATGAAAAGTATAAATCTGGTGAAAAATATTTTCTTCTAAAACAAAAAAAAGTTATTTTTCATACTAATTAAGGGGATGATAGATGTAATTCTCTTTTCATTGGTAAAAACACTTTTGAATTATTCTCATAGATAAAGTTGAAACATTATTGAAGAAATTGATTTCTAGATGAAAATAATAAAGATGTTGAAAGATCTTATGGTGTAGGATGATTATGGGACAACATTTGAGTGAATGAATATGTTATCCATCAAATTCAATCATATATAGGTCCTCGATATCAATTTTTCCAATGAAACATTTGAGGTTATATGAAATACTGTTTTTCATCATGTTTTCTTTTAAATGATATTAGATTCTTGGATGGTGTAACTATGTCATCGCTACCTATTATGTAACTATTTGATATTGATAATAGAAACATATAGAGGTCACAATAACATTACTAGGATAATAACCTCGAAATTTATAAATGAATGGTCCTATAAAAACCTATAAAAATTACACTAGGAAAATTTTGATTCAAGCCATCAGAATTCCAATAAGCTCTATCAAAACCATAGTAAAGTGTTCTGAAACCCTAGCCTAGAAAATAAAATATTGGTGTCGTCCAATAAACATGTAGTGAATTTTTTATTGATTAATAAAATACATTCTTATTTAATGGTGTGTAAAACAATTATATAGTTATTTTATAAATAAATTTCTGCCTCCTAATAAATAATATAATTATCAAATACTTATCAGAACGATCCTTTTTACAAATCAAAATCTATAAATAAAAATTCAATTGAATCTAGTTGCACTAATGTAAATCCTTTATTTAATTACTATGATACCCAAAAATGAAAGTCATTACTCTCTCTATGAGATTTCACCAGTAAAAATTATGTGCTTCACAGAATATATATATTCTATTTTCTAGTTTATATCCTTTTTAATTTATCTAAAAATGATCGTTGAACCATATTATTTCACATATTAAAATAATGCTTCATCATCAATAAAAATAAACTTTTTCAACAATTTATGTTCTTTTAACGTTCTTCTCCCCATTTAAATTCTACAAAATATTCTTCAATGTGTTTTTCATTGAAAATAAAAATTTCGGTTCACTATTAAAAAAATGAAAATATCTACAGTATATGTTGGTTTTCCAGGAAATATTTTTCATAAATTACTATATATAAAATCAATTTATAATAAACCAAACAATGGTATATCTTTCTAGAACTCACAATGGAATGTTATATGAATAAATGTTTATTCTCGATCACCATGAGCTGAAAAAGTGCTTATTCACTAAGAATCATCCCCACTGAACAATTTTCTTAAATATTGAAACAAGAAAAATGGAATGAAACCCACCACATACCTTGTCTGACCTCACCATATGTAATCTTTTCACATTAATATTATAAATAGATCATAAAATCATAAAAATATTCAAATTTTTTGTTGTAACTCACTATATATAGTAAAAAACAATTACATAAAAAACAATATCATCCTATACAATAATTAACACTCATTAATACATATATATTAGAAAATTATATCACTAGAGAAGAAATACGGCTTTAAGGTAAGATGATAAGTCATAGTCTAAAATAATAACCATTATACATAATGAAATTATGAAACATACATCACTACCACTACATATCCCCATTTAAAAAAGGGTTTATCTAGCATAATCCCCAACTAAAGGGCACAAAATATGACTAAAATGTAATTTTTTTAATTCAAACACTTTTTTGGAAAAATTTAGAAACCATGGGTTCAGACACAAAAGGAAATAGCTAAACCATTAAACCATAATTTATGAAGAACATATTTTAGCACCATATATAATTTCCAAGACATATTTCAAAAATAAGGGTTCAGATCATCCATTAAGAGATCCTCAAGTCTAGAAATAACTCTATAACATCTATGAATGTACTTTTCAAGGTTGACATTCCCTTTGTTGAATCACCCTAATAAAATAATTTCTTGACTGTTGATCTAGTTTTAGTTCCCCTCATTGAGATCTAACCTCAATGGCCTCCAAAAAAATTTAGTAGCTTTATTTTCAGTAGATTTACGAAAGAAAAACATGTTCAAAAATTTCTTCATTTGAACACTTAATTAATTATAAGGGTTTATCAATAAATTCATGGTCTATTTTCCTGGAATTTAATTTCTTTGTTGATCGAGTCTCCATGGGAAGTGGAAAATATGATTAATATTTTCCATCTTTACGGATTCCCCTCATCTTCCCATCACTTTTCATTTTCCTGGGTGCCTCTTACTCATCTATAGAATGTATTTTCTAATCAATTTAATCTTCTTACACTGGATATTCATTAGGAAATCTATCAAAACAGTTTTCGAGCTCAATATTAGACACTTCACTTATTGGGATAGATCGGATTGAATCCTTAGTGTCCTAAATTTTTCCTCCAATAGAGGTATCTTCCACTGACTAGACTGCCTCATCATGTGAACCATCAACACGAGTATTGTAATCATACTCCCATTGATCTTCCACAATGGAATTAGAAACCAAAGTTCTCGAAATTCTCCCACTTGAGGTCTCTTCTGCAGGGCCATCCCATGAGGCCCCTGCATCACCTTAAATCATCATAGCACCTACAGGACTCCCATCCCTTAGATCACATTTCAACCTACAAAAAATGCCACAAATTTTTAGATCCGTAGGCATGTCATTTTCATGATTGGTCACCCCATTAACATCCTCATGAACGTCCAACATCTTAGCATCTTAGTTATAGGGAGGATCCGAGTCAGCCAACACCCAACCAGTAATTGTACATCAATAGTATTGCCCTAAATTACTACCACCATAAAATGCAACCTCTCTTGTAACCAAGCTCATCTTCTTAGTGTGTAGGTCTGACCCATTCCGCAACATCTTCACATTCGTGCATACCACCATACTATGCCCCATTTTCTAGAATATAGTGTAGAAACCACAACATGATTTAAAAATTACTGGATTCTTATAACAGAACTCTTCACCTATAACAACCCAAGGGAACTCCACTAGGGATTTGAAACATCGTCTTCAACGCATATCTTATGAGAAATCGGATGGCATACAATCATAGTCCTACTATCCGAATAGAGTTATCTACCAATGAGATTTCCAAGCATAAAAATAATTGACGGGTTATGAAACAGAATAGGGACTTTATGTAATCTTACCCATACCACCATTTTAGGTGAGTCGTGTTTCGTATGGAAATCATATGTCCATTAGAAGAGAAGAGAATTTGTGCCATTATAGATAAGACATGAAGAAAATCAAGCTTTTATCATAACTTCCTTAGAGGAAAACCATATCATGATGTGTCTTGAGTCGTGATGCCCCACAATCGCTCAGTTTTTCAGTCTATAAGATCCAAATATGAAGTGTTCAAATGCATCGACCGATAGCTATTGCTACCAGAATCTTGCAATAAGTTTCACATAAAGAAAAGAGGATGTGTTAGAGAAGTTTAGATTCGAAATCAACAACTGTGGGGAACCATTTACTAACTTCATAACATTATAACTAATTGAAATTGGGGGAAATGGAGGGATGAAATTTGGGTTTGAGAAGTGTGTGAAGTGCAATATTCATCCTCCATCCATGGGCTCCATAAGACCCCACTACATCGAGGGTGGGGGTAGGGTCTGGTGCCTTGACCATCGTTCCCTAGTCCATATAAGTCAACAGACAACCTAAAAGGCACTAATAGTTTACATGAACCTACTAAATCTTAGAAAAAAATTATTTAACTACATCGGATAAATTCCGGTCAAAAAAATTCAATGAGTTTAAAAATGGTGTGATAAAAACAATCCTAGTACGATTCCAATACATTCCCGAGGAAATTACCTTACAATATAAAATGATAAATAAAATGTTTAAATCCATTTTGAAAAATATATATATTTATACCAAAAAAATCATATGGTTGTATTTTTTAACCATAAATACAAATGTATTTAAAATGAAAAACAAAAGATTATGTAATTTAATGAAATATGTTATGAAAAAATTAAAGGGTATGTACTATTTAGAAAATCAATTTGAACAACCAAAATAATATTGATAAATATATCTATAACCAATCCCTGAATATATCATGAACATAACAAAATCATAATAAAAAATCATTTCCATGGTGGATTCAAAATAGATCCTTGTCCTAAACAAGTGGGAAGTGCATTATAGAATAGCCATATGTAGATTATGTCACATCATTATAAGGTATTAATAATTAATGAAAGTGTTTTATCTAAATATCTTTCAACTTCTCCTAAGGATCACCAAAATCTAAAATCATTTAACATAAATATTGAAAATGATTTATAATTATGTATCAATAATAACAATTATCGAAATAGTCTCCTTTCATAATCATTCATAGTGTAATAAATATTCATTACCATGTAAAAGAAATAACTACCATATTAATAACAACATTGAAAGAGGAATTTAAAATTAATAATTGTTTGAAAGAAATTTCATATTGATTCAAAGGTTTTTTAAATAAAATATGTTGGATAGAATCTAATAATCTAGGTATTACCTTCAATGAAAAAAATCTAATCAAATAAATGAAAAAAATTGGATTATAAATTTCATGGGACTTGTAATAGGAATTAAATAAAAAAATGTTTTCCTTTTAAATATAAATATAAATATATATATCAAATTGAACATAATGGGTAGAAAATATAATATTATCAAACAGTTCCAGAATTTATCAATATAGATATCATATCACTCAAAAAAACCATATAATACATTGAACATACTCATATTATAAAAAAAATCGGTTTATATTTTCCAATTAACTGAAAATATGTTTGAATAGACATGAAATTATTATTATTCACAATGTTAAGTAAGAATAGTTACCAATATTCAATGGATAAACACCATTATAATAAATATATTACAAATCCTATCGAATAGAAAATTGCTAATCCACTCATGCCTTTGGGGAGGTGAAGAATCATATATGAAGGAAGAACATGGAAATAAAACATAAATAGTGCCACAAATTTGGATAAATCATTGATTTTCTTGGGTATATAGAGAATAAATTTAATAAGGATATGAGGTGTGAAGGGGAATGACAGAAAATATGTATCGTGGACCATTCAAAATGAATTGGGTAAACAATAGAGGATTCTTTCTGGATGTTAATCATTTAAAATATAAGACTTTTTGGACTTCCAAAAATTTCATTTGTAGTGATCCCATGAATAATGTTCATTTAACACATTTCCCCCACTCATAAAACCCCCATTCCACAATTCTTTTTCATGGTGTCATACATAAGAATGCACTCTACTCGTGAGAACATGAATTGTGTTTCCATATTTTTTTGGCATTATTTATTAGTTTATTTATTATATGGAATGTGTCTTTATTTATTTACCTTTATATTTTTTTCAATTATTCATTACTTCTTCCTCTATATAGAACAACATACCTCATACACAACAATGGTACATACCACACATGTGGTTTGAAACTCTCTAGGGATATGATTTGGATAATTCACATTTTATTTATAAACCATTATAAAGGATTTTGATAATTAATAACATTGGTAGAACATATGGTGATTTATATTCATGATATGGTGTCATGATTTAGATATCCTATAAAGGATTATACATTTTTCTACTATTATTTCTACACAAATTATAATTGTTATATTTAATCAATATATGGTACCTGAAGGAAAAAAATTAAACATTGGATAGGAAGGATGAGGTGGTGAAAATGAGGATCCATATTAGGTGTTCACATGAGTGAAATATATCATGTAGTTGACCAATTAGTTTTCCCAATATATGATTAATAACATATACCTTAACCATATACCAATGAAGAGAAGGAATATGTTTTCTATGATCGCATGTGGTCGAGACCATAGAGAGAAGAAGACTTTATTTCCCTCATGCGTGATATGTGGAAGTAGAAACAATGAAACGTGCCTCAATGGAATGGAGAAATGCATTATATGTGGGACATCAGTACATAATGAAAAGAATTTCCAATGAAAAATGATGTATACGATGGAATGAAATAAAACTCATCATATCAATCAATTTATAGTTCATTGATGTAAATATGGGGAATACAGATATTACTTTATTCATGGACTTCATTTAGAGAATAAAATATTTAAAAATTAACGATATATGTGTAAATATGTGGACAATGTATTTATGTGTTGGCATTGTATTGAAAATCATAGATATAAGGATATATAGTTATTAACCTTCCATCAATGATATACGTCATATTTATATTGAAAATTATATTAATACGGTTTTATAAAAAGGAAAACATGTGTGGCAGGTGATAATCCATAAAATTCATGAAGTCCATTAGAATTGTAACCATTACTAAATGATGATAAGGCTTTAACGCCAACCACTAAACTATATGAATCCCCAGGACAGTATGCATTTTTTAGTTTACCAATTTGATTGGTAAATATAATTGATAAACATGTAGTGTTTCTTTTTAGGTTTATATATTAATGTATTAAACATATTAACATTATATATTAGTGAGTGTAAAATATTTATACTTTTCACTCTTTTATGAGCCTAAATATCTATTAAATATTTATTTTAGTGCTTCAGACATCATTTGAAATTTCTGGATATCCATTTGTTGATTTAATGGATAAGTTGATTGAAGCACAACCAAATAAAGATATTGTGTTTATAGAAATATATCATGTAATTATATATCATTATATTCTTTTCAATAAATGAATTTCAGAACATTAAAAAAAGTACCTTAAAGTAAAATATTGTTTTAATAGAAAACAATTTCTTGAACTGAAGATATTTTAAATCTTCACAAATTTATGACTTTGAGTCCCTAAAATTTCCATTTATAATTCACATGTTTTGGATTTATGACCTAAATCACTCTATTTAAATATTTTTTATTTTCCTCCATGTACATATCCATACATGCCTCTAATGTTATCTTACTTATATACCTATTTATATTTTTGATAGTGTGAACTTTATACATCCCATTCTACCTTTTTTGGAGGATTTCTTAAAAACCCTTCTCATGATATGAGATTTCAAACATAGGATATACAAAATAAAATATCACCCAATACCAAGATTAAATTATGAGGACACGATTTAATTATGTTGGGGAGAAACTAATTCCCTGAAATTATAATTTAAGGTTGTGGTATTCAATACCATGTATGAAACACAACACCAAGAACATAAGAGAATAAAATATCCCAAGACATTAAAATATAAATAAATTACATCTCTCATATACCTTTCAATTCATGTGATTTTGAGTTAGCATGCGTAGAACAAAACAACGATTTCCTTCGATTACTATTTTTACACACAAGAATGAGTTTTACCAAATAATAATATATTATTTTCTTATTATTATTTGATATATAATGATATAACTGAGCCATTAAATTATTGTTTATTAATAGTATTAACTAAATTATAAAAATATATGTTTTATATAAATACAAAATTAATTCATTTTTTCATGTTAAGTATAAATGAATATTAGATCCAATTGGATATAAAGGGAACATTTTTATAGAAAGCTATTATTATGCGCACAATGATATTTTACACTAATTAATTAAAGTAATTAAAATTATTGAGTGAAATTATTTTATAATATATTATATATTCAAAAAAATATTTTTTCTATTCATCCAATATATTTGATAGATATAAGATCTAAATAAATGCTTTATTAAAATATATATATATTTTTATTTAGGTACTTTTATTGCCTTTTAATTGAAACCTTATTTTAAATCCAAATTTGGAACTGTTATTCATTTATACATGAAATTAAACATCATTTTTGAATTAAAATCAAAACATTTATGATAGGGTGAAGTTTTTAGTGAAGATTCATTTTTTATGAATAGATAAAATAATGAATTTCAATTCACAAATATTTTTTCGTAAAAAAATTTATTAGTTAATATTATATTTTAATTTTATAAAATATTCAATTAGATCAATATTATAGTACTTGACAGTATTCAGGTCATAGTAATCATGTTCACGGTGAAATTGGATACAAAATCATCTCAAACTATTGTGATTTTTTACATTAAAACCAAGCATTGTCATCTCGTATATGGGATTAAATTTTAATTAATTACTACCAATTATGGGATTTAAATTTTGTAAAATAGATTCAATATTTTGAATCATCACTATTCATAATTTCTAATAATTTCAAATTATTTTTTAACCATGAATATTGGTAAATTTAATTAAAATTATTTACAATGATTAAGGTTAAATTAAGCTTAATAAAGGACTAATAATCAATAATAAGGGCCATACTATCCTATAAATTTTTTAAAAAGTCATTATATTTCCATATATAAAACCTATACTAAATTGAATAAAAATTTCACCATTATTGGTTCCACATTACATGGAAAAAATGTTTGTGTAATGTCGTTCAAAAAAAATTTAAGAGGTTCACTCCTCTACTATAAAAAGACACTCAGGCCTCAAACTTCATCAAACCTCTCCATAACCATTCAAACAAAAATATATGAAAAAATAACTCTTCAAATAACCTCCCCCATAATATAATCCTCACCTTGGGATGAAATAAAACCAAGGAAAACCTTTGGTGTAGACCTAAAGCAGTTACTCGAAAAAGAAGAAACATCCTTTTTAAAACTCTTTATTTTTATTTCATTCTCCACTATTTAAAATTTTCTTATACCATGATTATATGGTATCACCAGAATACTAAATATACTAATATTGTTTTATTCAATGGTTTTTACCAAAAATGACACACACTACGGTCTAATGGGTAACAAACTAACCGTTAATGTGGATGGTGAACTACCGCCTTACAAAATGATTTCAATCTTTTTTCCAGTACCACTTTTCATGGTTGGGAATTATGATGGAAAAACTATATATATATTATATATATGATATTTATTATGTATTTATTCCTCTTTAATCCATTTATAAAAGGTATCTCTATGATTTAAATTTTGTGAAAATATGATAACATTATTTGCAGAAGCGTGTACTACCACCCCTAAAAATAATATGATTCATTCATGATATAAATGGAATGTATAAAGGATCGTCTTAATAAACCTAAAAAACATATTTAAAACATTCATGACACTACAATTATAATATACACATATATAACTTATTTTTAATTCTTTTAACCTGACAATCAAATGAGAGCATCGTTAATGCGTTTGTACATCCTACGATCTTTATAAACGGTGCATTTTATTTCATACCATGAAATGTTATGAATTATTATATAAATATATAATTTGTATATTGATGAAAATAAAATAATTTTTTTTCATTTTGGATATGATAACACTATGATAGGAATAAAAAGTAACACCTTAAAAACATACCCAAAAAACTAAGCACTTCAAACATAAAATAGTAAAAATAATAAAATATCACTATGATAATGGTAATAGGATATTTTAATAACATAATATATGATATCATGAATATTAATATGGATTTTTATAATTTATTAACATATTTATGACCATTATACCAACATTTAATGTATTTTATCCAAAAACGAAACACTAGGTAAGATATTTTCCTCATTCCTTTTTAACTATGAGATAAATGACATGTTCCCCATTTACTTATTTTGTGTGTTATATATAATTCCATTTTTGTTATATTATAACCTGAATTTTTTTGTATTCATTTTATTTTTTTCAAATTAAATTACATATTCTATGGGGATTTGGGTTAAAAGTTACCAAGTCGTATAGAATTTTATAACCTGCCTCCTTTTTATGGGGTTATATTACTTTCTCATTGTTGTTAATATTATATGGATATATCTATATTTAAATTGAATATATATTGATGTATTTCCCATTATTTGTTTGTATTTTTAATGTAAACACACAATTTACTCATTGATTTATTCTCACCTCAACATTTTAATAATTTATAGTATGTACAATAAAATCGCATTTTGATCAGGATTTTTTACACTTGAGTTTCCAACATAAGAAAATATTTCATCATTTCATATTAAACCATTTTATTTTATTATACTCAATGTATTAATCACCATTATCAAGTACTATTATGACTTTCCCACACTCTGGCAAATAATATATCATTGAAATTGTTTTTAAGGAAACCTAGCTTCATTTATATTTTTAGTTGGAGATCCTATTTTCTTTTAAAACCATGTTTTATGAAAATGTTTTAAAAAATGTTACAAAATTTTCAAAATTATTTATCATATGTTTTTTCAGCTGTGACTAAATGTGTTAGGTTATTAAAAATGATTTTAAAATAAAAGGGGTTCTATAAGGTTTTTAAAAACAGAAAGGATATTTTCCTCAAGAATGTTTTCAAAATATTTTTTTACTATTTATATTCATCGGCAACAATCAACATTTTTTTACTCCACCAAGATATTTTTTCTTGAAACCACCCTTATTCTTCCAATGGATGGGTTATGATAAATTTGGAAAATGATAGTATTGACATTCACTTATTTTAGTCATTTTATTCACCTTTAAATATTTAATTTCCTATGACCATTTGAAATTGAATATACCATAAATATTCATATCATTTTTCCTAGAAACATTTATTGGATAAAATTTATATATTTTTAACATCTAGAGTGTTATTTTAAAACTATTTTATTATATGAGGAAATATTCATAAATTACTATCCTTTATTAAATATAAATATTTTATAAGTCATTTTTTTATTTTATATGAGGAATTACATGGACATGTAGTGATCAGTGGGGATTAGAGGTTATATAGCCCCTAAATACATCGGTTTTTTCAGGAGATGAAATTAGTTTTTGAAAAACCCATCTAGTTTGTTTCTAACTAGAATATATGAGTTTTTTATTGTATAATTAGACTATCTTGAAGATAGATCTTCATAGTATAATGGAACATGTGCCACATATATGACATCTAATAATTTATAATTGCCTTCATTTTTATACAATTTTTATTTTTCCTTTACATTTTTCATCAACATATCTATGTATTCATTTCAATATCATTTAATTTATTAAATGGAATTTTTGTCTATTTCTTAACGTTCTAAATTGATTTTTAATTATCCAGTTATTTTAATGGAATGTGTTTCTAATTATTAACAAATCATATTTTTTATTCACTTTATTTTCAAATTATTGATTACATAGAATTTTTCTTCAGTTATTAACCATTCTATATTGATTATTATAGTTGATTCATTATTGTCACCATTTTACATTACCCTTATTAATCATTTGTTCTTGTCCTGATTTTGATTCCCTTCCTTATAAATCCCAGAAGCATGCTGAGAAAGATATTCAAAGATATACTGTATGGAATAATATTATTATCCATAAAAGAAAAAATTTATGTTATAATTAGTGTATTTATTTGTAATTATAGATGAATGTATGTATCTAGTTTTCCAAGACAACTAAATTATTAATTCCTTTTGGATTTGATTTAATTGTATCTTTTTCCAATGTAATGGTAGCATAGCACCGTATCTAGGTTCTCTAGGTTCACGTCACCACACAAATTCAGGAAAACAGTTTCCCGACTATAGTACCATTATTGTACCTACTATGCTAAATAGTGAACTACCTACTATAGTGACAATGAAATCACCCCTGCTGGGAATTGGACCTTGTATTCTCATGCATTCTTATTATTTGATTACAATTAAGTTAATCTGTAACATAAATTTAAAATTATACTGAACCAAGAATTTCTTACAAGAACATTATATCATTTTATATGAATACTAAACACATATCTCATCAATACATTCTTTATCACTATAAACATTTATTTCCTATAAATACAAGACATGTAGAAACATTATTTTCATGTAATATCATCAATATATTTCAGAACATTTTTTTACATTTAGTACCCATATACATTTACCATGCATAATATTCTTCTTTATAACCTATGGAATATGAATAAAAGAAGGATGAGATCATATGATCAGTAAGGGTAAATATAAGATATATCAGTCATTAATATTATGTGAGATCTACAATAGAACATGGGTATGGTAACATGATCATAACACTCAAAAATAATACCCAACATGTCATGATCCTATAATAGGAGTCAAGGAATAATTAATTATTCCCAACATTGTACTTCAGTATACTCATGAACCCAAAATCATGATCCACATATCTTAATATGAGCTAATCACATAGAAAGGTGGAACAAGCATAAAAATTTTAAAACATTGGATTTTAAACATGTACGAACACCAATAGGTCAACTCATCATATTAAAAACATGGTATTAGGTTCCTATAAAAACAATGGAAATGAAATTAAGTCCACATAAAAAATAAAAACATTTACTAATGAGAATATGTCCATGAAAATTTTGATAAAATGAAATTACGATCGCTCATAACATATATATATCATGATATATTAAGTAAAAACATTTTTATGTCATTGATATTACTATTTTATATTATTTTTGTTAAATTTTGGAATGATAATTTATGGATGTACTAAGATTAAGATTATATTATCACATTAATCGTATTTATACTACACATGAATTATGCACAGTGAGGAGTAACAATATGGAAACAGTTCCTAAGGGACTTCTAATATGGCAGTTCTATTCAGCATGGTAAGTGAAAGATTAGATAAAGAGTCTAGATTATTTTTCTAATTGTATATATTGATATTTGTCATCTAGTATGTGTAGAAAAACATCTTCTTTGTTTCGAATACCATGATGGGTTCCCAGGAAAAAAATTAAATTTTTTCCCATGTTTAAACATTATTATTTAATGTTAATTTTTTCTCAAATCTCCCATTTCATCTCATCAAACACCCCATTAATGGGACTGTCTTGCACCCACAACCTTCTATTTGTGTAACTCCTCTCTCCTTAATATTTTCACTGGATTTCTTATGGATTCATGTATATATCTCATATGCACTCTCACCTCTTACTTCTATATATTATTTCATTGTATCTTCTCCATCATTCATTCTAAGTTTTGTTTGGCCAAACCCTATGTGATTTGATTTTTATGATTTTTATGTCATCTTTGTTTCTAGGGATTTTGTGGGTCCCTTCATAATTATTTGGTTATCTATCACCAACTATGATGCATTTCATGCTTTTTTGGAAGCATCTCAATAGATTTGGTGAAGGTGTTTCTTTAAAACTCATATTTAATTCACTTTATAATCATATTGTCTATTTTGAATGGATTTTAATGTATATAGAATCTTGTCAAATTTCATAGATAGAATTTTTTGGTGTTTCAATGGGTTTTTTACTTGGAATGGGACATGATTTCATGACAAGTGGTTTAAAAATTTCCCATATAGATTTTTAATGTGATTTGGTTGTTTAAAAATATCATCAATTGTTTTACATGTAATATATATAACCAATTTTTTAAATTGACCATTAAGCTAATTGAATTCATGTCACAGACAAAATTCACACGACGTGTTTTTTTAAATTTTTATTTTTTTACTAAGGTGATTTAAATGGTTTTAAAATTAATTTGGTGTCAATTAAATTAATGAAATGGGTGCAATTTATATTAATGGATTTTTTCATTCGTTGGAGGAATTTTTCACTCTTTAAAATAGATTTGAGATCGAAAGAATCATGGTTTTTTTTAAAGTCCATTAAAAATAGATTGTGTGTTTTTGTGAAAACTATGATTGATATCGTTTAGTTTATTTGAATACTGATTATCTATTTAAAAATAGAATTTTTGGATGGTTCTTTGTTTACAAATCATCATTCAATGTATGATGTGATAATTATACTATAAATAGTTTCATTAAATAGATATTTCGAAGAGGACTTCGAAATATTGTTTCAAAAATGGGTTTGATACTAGTTTTTCAATTGTGATTTGTATGAAAATTTAAAGTGTTGTGTAAATGGCATGGAAATCTAAGAATTAAGTTTTAATGAACTATTTGGAACATTACGATTTTATTTTCAAAATTTGTAATCCCTCTAGACCCACATGTGTTATTTTTTAAGTTATGAATTGAGAACACATGGGGGAAATTTGTTATATTTCTATTAATATATTTATTCTTGTGCATTAATGTGTGAATATTGGATACATATTATGATATTTTTGGATGTGATGTGTGGATCCTTTTCAAATGATTTATATTTGAGGTATGTGATTATTAATTTATTACCTCATTTCATGACAATTCATGGGACTCCAAGGGATATACAAGGGGAAATATGAAGTTGAAAATCATAGTGGAGTAAGTGGGATTACATGGGAGTGTTTACTAGATACACAATGATATTTATATTGTATGGAGTGTTATACCTTTATAATAGGAATCATTATTGATCCCAATTATGAAGGGATTTTAGAGAAATTTATTTTCAAATACATTGTAGGGACTTTTTGTGGATATTATATGTTTATTAGTGATGAAAAATGTTTCTTATATCTATTTTAGGTCCCTTATTATAATATTATCCTAATGATTCTTATGATGCTATGACATTTTTTGGAATCATTAGTGTGTTTAGTTTTATATCTCAACTCTATTCCCATAGTTTCAATGACTGAATTAGAACTACTATTTTTTTATACTTTTATGATTCTTTGGTGCCCACAGGTGATTTGTGTATCACCTTAGTGTCTGGTTTTTTGTTTTCTTTCAATATACTAATTTTTATAAAGTTTTAAATTGTGGATATAATGTAAAGAATGGTTTACAAATTTTAAAAAATCATTTTTTAAAATGATTTTACATAAAATTTCCTATAATTTTATATCATGAGATGATTAGGGAAGTGATAAAAGTAATGATATAGATTGTTTCCATGGTATAATGTACATAATTACTATGTTGAAAAGATTAATGTAAAATTATTAATCATTATTTTTTAAATTATATAAAAAGGGATTTTGGTTTCAAAATGTGTGTATGTATTGTTTTTTGGATTTGTTTTATAAATCTTGAAACAAAAAACTTCAAAGTATATGTTTGATCTAGAACATTATAAGCTATTATAAAAAGGTATTTCCGTATTTTCAATTAGTGGTGAAAAAATCATAATTTTTATTCTCTCATGTATTTATCATTTAATTTTCTGGCTTGGGATTTAGCTTCTACATTCATGTTGAGAAATATTTTTAAAGGGATTTGAGGTGAGTTGTTTTTTATTGAATACATCCTATAGTTCTTATTACATAATATTTTTAGACCAACATTTAGTTTGATATAATTTTTATTGTGTGGCCTATTACATTATTTACCTTTTCAAATTAGGTTTTTAATTTATTCATAGATGATGGTTACTGATATCTTGGTGTTTTTGAAGATAGGTAATATTGAGTTTGACATTTTTTCTTTTCATATACGTGATAGGGATATTTGGATGAGAAGAGGGATTGTTTTTTGACATTCCATTATTAGTTTATTATTTTTTAATTATTCATTTATTCAAATTAGTTTTGGGATGGGCGTCTAACTTATAGATGATACATGATAAAATTTAAAGAGAAAATCTATTGTTCTTTAAATTATACTATTAGGATAAATTTTTCCAAAGAGGGTTCCTATGATTCATAGGCCCTATTATATAGCCCATAGGGATCGAGAAAAACCTTTAGTCTTGTAGAGAGCATGGTTGGTTATCGTTTATTATGTTATCTAAGTCCAGTTTGTTATAAATGGTATCATAACATATGTTATTTTAATTACTAGATCCCAGTATTTTTGAACACCAATTTTAATTAAGGCTGACTTGGAAATATCATGATAAATTTTTTTATGGGAATAAGGAGCTCTATCATGAGTGGGATCTTGATCTCCAACTTTCATGATGACGCATGAGTAACCAAGGATGTCGTATTTTAATGTTGAATTCATAATTTTGTTCGATATGTAGTTGAGTAAATTATTGATCCTCATTCACATATATTTAATTTATATGTAATTTGTAATGAATTTTATGATGAAATATTTAAAATGTAGATAAATTTTTTTGATTCCAATATCCTGATAATCTAGGGTAGTCACTAAACTCCCAATCATTTAAATTTTATAAGGATTGTTATATTACTATCACATGGTACATAAATTTTTTTGGTAGAGTAAGAAGTGATTTCATATCCAATTTTTCTTGTTTCATAGACTATTTTCATGTTGTCTTTAATATGAAGGGATGAATCAAGTTTGTTCAATGACATGTCTATCACGTGGACAAGTTTTTTGTAACTACGGTTTTCCTCATTATAAGTGTGATTATTTTTCAAATTATTTAAAAAATATCTCACTTTTGAAAAAATTATTTTTTTAATGGAAGCACACAGGTTTTTTTTATAAAATATATTTTAATTATTTTAAAATAATTTTGGGTTTGAAATTAAGCCTTTGGATTTTAATATAAAATAAAATTTATCATCCCAAAAATAATTGGTAGTTTTTGTTCTAAATTAGTTAATTTGGATAAGGAATAGAAATATTGTTTTTGTTTTAGAAATCATTAATAATTTATTTGGAAATAAAATTCGAAACAAATATGGTGATTTTAAATGTAATAGTTTTCAGATAAATTAAATAAAAAGATAAATGTTCTTCCATTTTTGTATAGAATGATATTTGGGAATCACTAGGGACTGTATTATTTTAAAATGGTGTTAGAGGTCTCAAAATACAATTAAATTTTTAGAGATATATTTTTATTTCATCAAGAATGTTTTTTATAAAAAATTGTAATTTATAATCAAGGTTTCCTTATTTGTTTATTTTATTTAACATTGTTCCTTCGTGAGGGTTGGGAACATTTACTATTATTTGGAAAATATGAATGAGTTCATTCTTTGTTTCATTTTATATAAGTAAGACTCCTAAAAAGGTTTTAGTGATGGTTGAGTGTTTATCTTTATCCTTAGTTATTGCCTTTTTTGATCTTATATATAATCCCTGTGGAGTGGTAGGTGTTTATTTTTCTTTTTTGATGAACTATTTTAGTGTGTGATAGAAGTTTCCAATATTAGTGTAGGATAGGTGATTCTTGGCTACTAATTTGGGTTAAATTTAGTTTTATCCATCTACTTTATATCTTGTGATGATGGTTTTCATTGAGTATTTTTACTCAATTTGTTTGTTGCCTTATATCCATGAGTTATCTCTTGTCTAGGATACTCTATTTAAGTGGTTAATAATTTGTTTTTTTATTTCCTATAGGTTTAAATTATTTTTATGGTATCTTTTGTATATGCTGACCTAGTAGAAAGGACGATATATTTTTATTTATTCTTCATGTGTAAATTGGATGTCCTTTGGTGAGTGATTCAGGGGGCTATGTTATCTTTGGAACTATTTGAGACTATGCACTAACTTGTGTAACTCTAGATTTGGATGGCTTCACCATGAGAGGGTTTCTAAGGTTTGAAGTGTTAGTTTTCCCCACCAAGTATTAGTTTTTTTTCATGGCTGGAACCCATTTAGTTTTATAGATTGTGGCATGTGTTTAATCATTACATTGAATTGGTGTATTGAGAGGCAATTGTTATAATAATTTGATATTATTTTCTTTGGTTGTATTAACATTTAAGTCCTTATAGATAATTGATGTTATGATCATAGATGATTCATTGGTGTTGGGGTCCATTGGGTCCTACATTTATGTTATTACCTTTTTAGAGTTAAAAAAGTTATATATGTTGATGGATAGTGGAATCATGTTGGTTCCCTTATGGTTTTGATGAAATAATTATGATATCAGTGATATTCCCATTTGATTTGTTCTTATCTATTTCTTCAAAAATTATAGAAATTCAATTTAGTGGTCATACTTTCATCCAATATTCCATCATTTATAGGTTCATATTAGATGATCATTGTTGATTATTTTTAAAGGTAGACAACTTTTTTTGAGTAATTCATGAATGTCCTGTTGTGTGGATCATGTTTACTTTCTTTATAAGATCCCATGAGTTTTCGTAAACATATTTTAATTATTACAAGGAGTAATATGTCTTCATCTTTTTGGATACCTTTCCATTTACTTGTGGTTTTTTGGGGAAGAAAGTTTCATGATTCGAAGAATTGTGACACCATCTAATCAGTGATATTTTTATTTCAATTTATTTTAAATTTATTATAGAATATTTAATTTTTGTTCCCTGGAATAATATATATATATTTAATAAATTTTAATGATTTCTTAATTGTTCTTAGGTCAGGAATGATTAAAAGTAACCATGTAGAAATAGTACATTAGGGTTTTTCAATGGGACAACTCTACTCAACACTATTATTGGATAGTCAGTTATGTTTTTTAGTGTCTTATAGAAAGTACTGTATAGTATTTCATGGTGTCTAGTTCAAGCAACATGACTGCTAAACATTTTGGAATACCAAATATGGATACCATACTTATTTACATATTTTGACTTTTAATATTTTCTTGATTATTCTACCCATCTCCCCCTCTCCATATATCATCCCAACTATCTATAAACACCTTTATCGTGTGGCCTATAACTTTAAAATATTCTCCCCTAATATGATTTGATTTGTATTTATTAGATATTTTTTACTGAAAATACAATGTATGAAATCCACTTGTTTTCCCCTTCCATTCCCACCCACAATCCCATCCTCATCCGTCCTGATATTGGTTTTCCCAATCCATAGGGAATCATGGTTGGATTCTTTTTTATGTCCACATTGTTTCAAGAGATTTTTTTAGTCTGTGTCATATTTTTTATGCAATATTTTATTGAATGTGATTCTTTTAAAACCAATTAAACATTCCCCTCATCACTATGATTTATGTGATTCATTATAACAACAGTGTAATTCATGATATATTTTTCTTTTGTTTTAATGTATTTCATATGAATTTGGAATCATTCGATAAGATATAGTAAGATTGTTTACTAGTTTCAAATTGAATTATAATTTCTCATGGTCCTAGGATGAATTCCATGATATTATAAAATTTCCTATGTGGAACTTTAATTGGGATTTGGATATTTTAAAATATCTCATATCTTTTTACAGTTAACTAGCTTACTCAAATTTATTTAAATAGTACTTTATGTAATTTACATGCTTTCCATAAACATTAGTATCATTCCAAGTGTTTGTTTAAATGCATGTTTTTCTTTTTCTAATTGATATAAAAGTTTTATAAAATTTAATTGATTTAAAAAAAACGAATGGGTGTGATTTATTTTAAATATATGTTTAATAAAAACAAGGTAGTTAAACCATGATAGAAATGATTTTGAGAAAATGGGTCTCATGTAATTTTGAATATGACCCTTAAAAAATATTAATAATTTTTTTAAGATGTTATGAATAGATTTTATTTTATTTGGAATAATCTTATTTATCTGAATATATTTTTTTGTGGAAAAATAATATCTTCTAAATCATCATTTAATGTGGGCTATGGTAATTTTAAATTCAATAGATCCATGAATTGTGGACTTAATATGGGATTTGAAACTAATTTTTTAGGAAGGGACTTTAGAATTGTTTCTCATGTTTTCTTTTATGTGATTTTTACATTCTATAAAAATATATTTTCACCCCATTATTATTGATTTGAATTCTTGTTTGGAACATTCTGTGTTTATTATCAAATGTGTGAAGGCCTCCAAAGCCACATTTGCTAATTTTTCATGTGGTCTCTTATAAACACAGGGGGTAATTCATTACATTAATATTCATAAGGAAGTGGTTGAGATTGAATGTTTGATTGGGTAAATATTCTTGTAAGGGTGTATGAGGTGAGGTGTGGGTCATTTTCAAATTCATTATATTTGACGCATGTGATTCAACACCAATGACTTCCTTATATGAATCGTCACTGTAGTAAATGGGATATTATATGTAGCTTATGTGTGGGAAAACATTAGTGTAGATAATGTGTTTTCTATTAAGTGTTTATTTGATACTAAAAAATGGTTGGACTATATGGTATAATAGGACTTTATGTAAGTGATCTTCTTTAATCTTATGGAAGAAGCTATTCTATGGATATATATTTTTGGTTAGTTTGATGTGTCTTCTCAGGATGTGATTGGTTTAGTAGTTTTATATTAAATCCCTTATAATCATTTCATTTCATTTATTACTATATCATATGGATGATTTTCATGATTTTATGTCCATTAAAGGACACTTTTAGGGAATTCATTTTTTGATTTGATTGTATAAACCATGTTTAAATGATTGGATTAAAACCAATGTATGGTAACTCGTACTTGATTCCTTGGTTATATTTATATATTTGTGTTTCACTTTTGTCTATGGTTTTGGTACACATTCGTACTATTATTTTTTATAAGGTTTGAGTGTGTGGTTTATAAATTAAAAATGGTTTTTTATTTAATAAATGTTTTATAAGAAATGATTTTACTTTTAATGGATTATGAAAATGGTGTTTTTATTTGACGATTGTGACTGAGGGATAATTAGTGATTTATGTTGTTTTCATTTTATAATATCTCTCATTAATTGGTTTAAAATATTATTTTAAATATATTCATCATCCTCGTTTTTTAATAAATGTGGTCATTTTAAAAAAAATTATTCATGGAATTTTTCATTGTATTATATTGCATGTGAAAACAAAAATTTAGGAATATTTTCAAAATATAACTTTATAAATAGTTTTATAATGGAATTTCTATATTTTCTATTTATAGTAACCTACTTTTCATTTTATTCTTATTTCTATTTATCGTTTCAGTTCTAGGAACATGATTTAGCTTCTAACGAATATATGGGTAATGATTCATATAAAGATTTTAGGTTAGTTTTTTATTTTATCACATTTATAATGTGGTGCCTACTATATGATTTTGGTGTTAAGTTATTTTATAATAATGTAATTTTTGGTGTGTGGTAACTTATAAGATTTACTAGGGTCAATTAAACATTTTTTACATTCTATAGATGGATGGTAGTGATATATTTTGGTGGATGAATCAATTGTACATATATGAGGGTTAATACTTTTAATATACAAATGAGGGGGACCATGTTTAGGGGAGGTATTATTTAATTAATTTCATTTACTTCTTTATTATTGTTGTTTTTTTCATTATAACTATGTATTTTTTAATATATGTCTAAATTATGTACATTTCAAAATGAAATTATTGGTGAAAAATAATTGTTGATTAACTCTTATTATTGGTAGATGTCATTTCAATTCGGTTTCGTATGATTTCCATATCCAAGATTTCAGAGTCTGTTGGTCAGTAACACCCATTAGGCCACTGGCCATCCAGTTCGAGTGATGGGTAGAATGAAAACATGGTCTATTTCATTTAAATAGCATTACCTAAAGTAATATAGGGTGATAAATTTCCAAGACTGTCTATCACATAAAATATACATAAGTGTGCTATGATATCATAAAAATATTCCTCAAGTCATTATTTCTTAACCCATGGAAAAGAAACTAGTTTCATAAAGTTTCATCATAACTTAATTATTTCATTGGATGGAAAGATGTTATATAGAACCATCCCTAAAACATTAGCATTAAACCCCACCGATAAAAGGATCCGGGATGGTATTATAATATAATATTGCAGGTTAATAATAATAGTCATTATTGAATGTTGATATAGAATAAAAATACCATTAAAATAGAATACTGTAGTAAAATCTACCCTATAATCCTTAATCTTGTCGTTACTTTATTACAATAGCACTATATACAATAAATTACATTCCAACAGACCAAATAGTGTAGTAGTGTTGGATACATAGAAACATACCTGAATTTCATATTAAATTTTAAAATATATAATACAAAAAGAATTTTCTATCAAATATCTATTGTTCTCTTTATATTATTCTTAAACATCAATCAAAAAACATTTACTATTATCTTGGGGAATATAAAACAAATAAAAATTGTGATCACAAATGATTATAAATGGTATGGCTACATTGTAAACTATGAATAAATAAAGAATAATAAAAATATAAAGGTAAATTAATATAATATATTCCATTTAATAAATATATTGAAAATGATATGGTATGAATAAATGATGGTAAAAATACCATATAAATAATCACATGAGATAGAAAATTAACCACGAATATTCTTACTAACTAAATAATCACATAAAATATCAATGACCAAATTCAAAATGAGATTTATCTTAATCATATCTTCATGGCCTCATGAAAATTATAATTACTATCAATAACAAAATCCATTACATTTTGCATATATGGGTAAGGCCTCATCCAAATACTTAATCTAATTTGTCTCATGCGGCCTCTTGATGCAATGATGGGCTATGTAATTTAATGTTCCAACAATCACATAATAAGTTGAATTCAATCCACGTATTGTTGGGGTGAAACATACTCAATATTAACCTTTGTATTGAATAACTATCATATTAAATGTTAATACATTTCACATTCTATAAACGTAATCATAATCTAAGTAGAGTAATATTTATAATTGTAATATAATTGTATATCCACAGTCAAGATGATCATAATCAATTTGGATAAATAATTATGATGGTGTCAATACAAAATATCCCAGGTAATTAATGAGTACTATAAACGTTTTATTTAAATGATTAATAGATATACCATAAAATTATTATTCAAACATTCTTCTGAAAAATAATCTAATTTGAAAACATTTTTAAAACTAAATGTTCACAAAAATATTAAAATAATTTTTAATGAAAATAGATATTGAATACCAAAAAATTAGTCATTAAATAAATATCTGTTAGGAATTCGGAAAATTTTCGTCACGCAGTTCACATTAATATAAATATTTAATTTAAATTCTTGCTAAAATTCAAACATCACATTTTTTGAAAAAAAAATTTAAATTCCTTTGAAATTATATCAAAAATGGTAAAAATGTATCAAAAAAATATGTAACAAATCATTTGAAAAAAGGATAAAAACATTTATGACTATTTTTGAAAAATAATTTATTTTTACTGAAAAGGTTTTTTGAATGAAGATAGAAATAAAGAAATATTTTTTCGAACAAATTCTGAACCATTTTATGTACCAAAGAGTTTTAAAATGGTTCTATTACATGTTAATGTTCATGAATATCCTTAAGAGAGTAAAATAGATTTATTTTAATATAGAAATGTCAAATATTTTTTCTTTGGATACCTATACAAAAAACAACCTCAAATAAAAATTATATTGTGAAATAAACCACTTCCAATTTGTAACTTTTGAATCATATGACCTGTGAAATAAAGATAATCAAATGAAACATTCAATACAATAAAGGGAAATATCTTCACTGTATAATATATATAAAGTGGTATAATATACACCACATAATGTAATAACTAGTGAATATGGAATATGTCTCACAAAAGTAAATGTGAGACGAGAATGCCTTACCACTTGTTAAACATCCTTCTTAGGAATTTAAAACAAATTTATAATAAATATTGAATGATTAGAAATCTGTTAATGAACCATAATCATATATCATATACTATTTATGATAATTTTAAAGATGATTTTCACTATTTTATTAGCCATCATATGTTAAAATATAAGTTTCATGTGATATTCCTTCATTTTACATATAGATATGGTTTTTTGATTTTGGACCATCTAATTTGATCATGTGTATGTGACCTCCATAATTTTAACAATGATATAAATATCACATATACTCACTAAATAGTTATATACACTTTAAGGCTCATAATTGCACATTACCCACTTTTTTGTAGAAGGAGACATATCAGGGATATCACGAAATGGATATAATATGTTGTATGCCATCTTTTTCAACCTCATGCCATCAGTTTTTAGCTTTCCTCATTTACCAAGAGTGGATACCACACATTATCGGGACATTGATTGGACAATCTATTTGACACCAAAAAACCTCCTATAAAGAAAACCCTATAAAACATGATTATGAGAGAAACCCATTATTGATATCCTATCATGAGAAGAAAAAAAAATCATCCTCTTGACTTACAGTCACATGATCAGAGAAGAATCTCTCCTTTTTCGGGTTTATAGTAGAACATCAGGGATAATCTCTCCATGAATAATAGACTACACTGGTGAAGCAGTAATGTGACAATGACTCAATATATAGTTTCTTAAGTCTTAATTAATATGAAAATATTGTACACATCAATAACAGTAACCATGAATGAAAAGGATAACACACGATATCCTCCTAAATATGACCATATTTATCATTACCTTCTCTGGCTAAAAAATCAAAAAATGCGGTTGTCCTTATAGTGCATAACTCCCCATGTTGACATTGTCATCACATGAAGATTCTTGATATGATATCATGGGATTATAAGAAAAAATGTTCTCTAAGATAATTACATGAGATTCCCTATTTTGAAACTCCTTAGTTCATATCAAGACTTCTATATGAAGCACTTCTATAACGCGATCGAACAACATGTTGAATTGTATTCTCCAACATGATCGATCATGATAGAATCATGTGTTCCTTTATAACATTTTACAAATAAAATACATTTGGGTTACATCGATATTTGGAAGCATGATAATGTATGGTTTCACTTCACCATTATTATCCATAAGAACAATCAGAGAATTGCGAAGCCTCCTGGTAGACACACAATACTAACACGGTTTTCCAGGGGTGGGATCCAATTGTGGAAAATGAAATTTCTTGTGATAAGTTTTTGTGGCCTATTAATTTATGAATAAGAATATCTAGGTTATTCTCCATGTTAAATAGTTAATGTGATTAATACTATGATGAAAATATGCAGTCCAAAATGAAAACAAAGCTTGTATAGAAGGAATTTTAATGAATCACTACCACATATATATATATATATATCATAAGAATCTATGGTGAAAATATAGGGTTCTAGAGATAAACCATGTATTAAGAACTTTTATATCACATAAATGATTATTTAGGTAAGTATCCCACAAATACCTAAAGTCTCTATCTGGACGTGAAATCATGGAAATCCAAATAAATTTCACATGAAGAATACAAGAAATTTCAATTATTTTAATAAATAACTTTACATGTCATTATCTTTCGATCTCTATTAGTATAATGGACAAAAAAGAACATTCATGGGTCCCTCCACCTTTCTCGGGTGAGTATATACAATGTCATTCCTTGTATATAAATATAGGGAGATCACATATTATAAAGGGCCACTTCAACACCAGAAATAAGTGCTATTGTCTTAATTGAAAAAAACATAGTGTCACTAACACTGTATAGGTTACGTGAAAAAAGTCATTCAAGACCCATTACTTCACTCATGAAAAGTGGTGTGCGTGAAATGATATTGCATGATCATTATGATTAATTATATAAGGATCCCACACCATCCTAATCTTGGTTTGTTCACCACATAATCCATCATGAGAGAATGTTTTTTTTATTCATTAGGATGAATGAAGCACCATGTAACCTATCTTGTGAAAGTCAGTTGGAATTACATAAAACCACATGGAAAATGTTATTAGCACTTCTTTCCTACTCATGAAAGAATCATTAAAACCACAAGATCTATCAGGTTGCGGGATTTCATACTCCAAGTGGTTAAAGCTCGTGAAAATATAAAACTCATGTACCCTTAATAAAAAATATCATGTGAACATTTATTCTTATTCATATCGTTGTACTTCCATCACACAAAAGGACATAAAATTAATTCATACCATGTAATGTGAGGAATTGTAGACACCAACTTGGCATTTGGCTATGATCAAATCCTAAATAATTTATCTACTTCCCCGTAAAAGATGATCATGATATATTATTCTAGAATCGATTCACCGTGCTAGTCTGGTGAAATTTCACACCACACACAAGCAATATTCATTATTGCATTAGGATATCCTTGAAATTATTGATATATCTATGTTAGAAAAATAAAAATTTCATGTTCTTGTGCGAGACTCTATCTCTCAATCACCTTAATGGGGTCACATGTGGAATTGGATTTCATTTGACGCCCTCATGAAAACATTCAACTACACAACACATTCATGTGTCTTTGGTTATGCCAGAACCATATTTCTTCTTACAAAACCTTCCATGCACTCCTTTTCATGCTACCTTGACATGAAAACACAATTGGTCACACTATGGAATCATTAATCAATGAACCAATTACATATCAAATTCAATAAAAATGAACTATCCTTTATAATTATTGTATTTCATTTCGAGATCCATTAATGGGAATATGGTGCATCAATGTCAAGTATAAAAAATGTCCCTGATAACATATATGCATCTTCACAAGATCCAGTACTGATCATGCGACCTTCCATAGGAGAACAAGATGAATTTCCAAGTCAAGATGTGTGTTTCATCGCAGGATCCCTTATTTATCATGTAATGCACTCATGGAAAATCATTCAATGAAGTCCACACAACACTATGGAAAATAGGGTGGAAAACATACAAATGGGATGAGGCCCTAGCATCCACAAAGATGATGTGACTAATAAAAAAACACATTAGTGTTTTCCAGTAGTAACATCCATGAAGATTCACATAAATCCAGAACACCTCTAAAATATAACAAAAGAGATAACAAGGGTGGAGGAAAGAGAGACTCAATGCCACTAAAAGATATGTGAAACAACCCCGACAGTCTGAATTGCACTGCAAGACTCTTGCAGAAAGTCCCCCTTTTCATTAAAATCCATATGGCTTGTTAGAAACACCACATAGATGTCCTTGGGTATGTCCAGGAAACCACACAGTTCCCCTTTGGTTCCATAAGGAAAAACTGATTGATTTCTCCATGACATTCTCACAAACTCCCATATGAATCATATTGATCATGTGAGGAAAAACCAAAAAATGAGTAAATTTCCTTGAAATAACTTTTGAAAACACCAATAATCCTAGAAAATTGTAAGAAAAAACAAATGTAATAAAAAGGGAGGAGGTGGTATCTCTCATGGACAATGAAATACCAGTGACATGGTCAAAACGTCCACAGTGCGGTCTCATGACAACCCCTGAGAAATCGATCGAAATAAATGAAGTTTCTCGAAAATACTTCCTCGACCCCTGAAATTTCTTGGTCAAGTCTTTGAGAATCTCATGAAAACCAGTTGACAGGCACATTGATTTTTTAAATCCCATTGAACACGTTTATATGCCAGTATCGAAGTCCTTCGACATGGATGTCTAGTTAAGAAAGTCTTCATTAATTTAAAATAGTATGATAAAAGAAGATTTTAAAGAAGATACTTGTGGCAACATAAAATTAGGCGGTGCACTCAAAACGACCCATGATAATGAGTCACCAAGATGCTTTTCCCTAATCCCCCTTTACTGATTCCAACATGGATCTACACCCAATACACCATGAAAATCTGTGATCAAATTGGCGTGATGAGGCCATTAAATTTTCCACGCCAACCTCAATGAAATTTTTGGAATCTTTCCCTATGAACATAATGTAACCTCACATAAAACAACTCTTGGAATCTCATGATAGTGCTATAGTTTATTTCTCATATGAATTCTATCTCACAATTGAAGAGTTTTCAATCACGTAATACACATGACGATAGCTGTAATAATCATGTGACATGCATATACACTTTTCATGATCAATCACAGATCAAGAAAAGAAATTTTTCTAGGGCATGTAAAGAATATCCCCCATTTCTACTAGATCATATGAGATTCAGAGTAACTTGACACTGAATATATCTAAGGTATTCATGGTATAAGGGCATGAACAATGACTAAGGGTGGTGGACTTAAAACAAAACATGTTCATTGACCTTCAAGAACATCACGTGAACTCATCATAGATGCTTGAACGTATCATCATATGTCCCAAAAATCTTGTGACTCTCATATATAACTCTATTTTAGTCATGTAAAATCATATGGACATGTTAGATCAGGTCACACAATCCCCCTGGGTGTGTCACCATAGTCAGGTGAATTCCCAGGGGCATTTTACCGAAGCCTCACGACATCCTTAAGATTAATTGTATAACTCATATAACAACATGCAATCATGTCATCCCAGTATCGTGGATTCATACAGGCTTGTCGAAATATCTCTCAAGAGACACTATGGGTGAGTGATCAGAGACTCATGATGCTCCATGGATATATAAACCGAGACTCACAATTCCCTCCAAGGATGTTAGCCTAGACCTACGACATGCTTTGAACATGTCAACCAAAACATGTGATGTCCTCAATGGAAAACCATTTATATCCCATGATGTCCTCCAGAAAAGTGAACTAGGTCACAAGACACCCTCTAGGTAAGAAGACCAAGACACAACATTATCCTAGGACTTGATCACCTTGTTCATCTTTAGGGTGTAAGCCCAGACCGTTGGGGAAACATTAGTTTGTAAACCCCTTACAAAAGGGAACTGTGAAGACTCTGATTCCAAAAAAATATTTCTTATTTAGGTCACCTCTCCCTGAGGTTTTATCTCCATATTGATCACCCATGGTGATCCCAACATTTATGTCCCATATCAAAAGCAATTACATTGATCACTTGCTACCCCTTGTTTCTCACAATGAGATTGAATAATTTGGTAAAAGGGAGTCTTGTTGGTCATGTAATTTTCACAACCGAGCTCGATTAAAACCTCAAAGCATGATCCCCAATACAGTGAAATATATGAAATCTGATTCCTGCTATAAGAGGGAAACATTGGATTCTTTCCTATTGTCAGAGCTCGAATAAAAAACCACCTTGATGTAAGCCTAATATCGATGAGATTTCAACCATTCGGACCCAATTATTCCTAGGGGCTTATCACTCAACCCAATCAACCATCTGATAGATATATAAAATGAACTATGACAACACTGATTCATTACATAATCGGGAAACTTAGGACATCCCTACATGACATGATCTTGAACACCTAGTTTCCTATAGCACCTATATAAGTCCTTTTCTCTTCATATTAATCATCATTGTCCTAGTGAACTATGTGGGTATTGATTCATATCAAAACAAGTATATATTGGATTCATCATTATGGGTGAATGCTTTCCTATGAATATTAATCACCTCCTTTCATGGAAGAACATTTCAAAGATCTTGGTAATATTGATTCAGCACATGAGAAAATCACATGTTACTAGAAGATGATGGATATCCTAAGAAATATACAGATTGATTCACTAGGGAGTCCCCAGTCTTCCACACAAAATTGAGAATTAACTAAAATCAATTTTTTGGGGTAATATGTCTTATTCTAGGGTTAGTAAGATAGTCACAAACATATCATAAATCTCTAAGAGTGTCTCACAGTAGGAAATTATTCCCCACAAAATGGTGTGATGAAGCTGTCCTCCCTTCCTCACAATTAATGAGAGTCCCTAAGATTCACTTTTCAGGAACCCTATATGACTGTTGGCCTCTGGAAAGCAGGTTTAAACCCAGCTATGGGTGGGGATTCCATTGGGAGTATTTATGAAATGTGAAAATTGTTTCTTGGTGTTCATGATTGTGAACAACTTATTCTCCCAAAATCAAACATTAAGAAAAACCCATTCTATGCATTAAAATCTAAACAAAAAAATGGTGAACCCCATATGAATCTCTCTAACAAAAAAATTATTTGTTAATTTTTTTCATGACTTTATTTTTCACTCCATATAAAAATAGTGATAATAATCCTTATTTGAATCTCTAAGGGACACTTTGTTTTGAAAAAACTATTCAAGAAAACAATTATGACTATCATGATTTTTCAGACGATTCTCGGTAACCATGGTTTTAACAAGTCCATCCTCATTTTGACAATCCCAAACGAGTGGAATGGATAAATCAGAAATATTAGGACAATTCCTTTAACCATATATATATGATTGAGAACATTATGGTTAATATATTTACCAAATTAGTGACATTGTTCCTTATTGTGTGCATGACTACAAATATTGAAATGCATATCAATTTAGGAAAATATCTTCATCTTACAGTGTTTTCTCTGGTAACACATCTGTGACACCATCCTCCACGGGCCTTAATATAATCTCACCATCTCAAAAAATAAAATGATCTGTGGTGAATAACATGGTCTGGGTGTACCACAAACGTGGTATAATCCCAAACAAGTATGATGACTTTGGGCTTCCCTAAGTATAATTACTTGTGAGTTTGCATCACCCAAGAGAGGATAATAGTCCTTTTTTCTACAACCAACTTCTTCAGGGGATAATACTTGGAGTATGTCAACTTCCTCCTTCCATTTATAATGAATGCGGATAAGGTGGCCAAATACATATTCCTTCTAGTTCAGGTTCCACTATGGAGGGAACATATCAATTACTGCCACAAACACCATTCTACCAGTACACATCATTCACCTAATGAGGTACCATCCAAAACACTACTTCCCCTAATTCACATGCACAAAAAACATGTAAGAATAATCACACGATGAAGGTATTGGATATCTTGGAGAGGTCTTATATCCTCAATCATACTAACGATGCTTGTTGGAATCTTCTAGATGGATCCAATGAGAAGGCTCATATCCCTGCTCACTCTAGAATAGATTGTGACCATATTCTCATAGCCAAAACGGTGAGGGCGCATATTCATTCCCTTGTAAAAGAAACCCATATACATATTCCAATGGAACAAGGAGGAGATATGTTGATCCATATATCCTCTTTAATTGATTAAATCAACTAGCTCATCATGTAGATAGAAAATTATCTGGCTCATATCATTGCACACTATTTTCTAAAATGCCAAAATATTTCTAAAATGGATTACGAACTCCATCGGCATATTCAGACATTGTCATAGATAAAGGGATATGATCATTATCATATCCATATATCCATGAAAAATCAACACATTGATCATCACAAATAATTGGTTATAGCAGAGCAAGCACACATTCTTTATCTCATCTGATTTGATTATAGGCATATTTTGATAAAGGAAGAGGCATCATATCGGGATCAAACTCCCATTCCAACTGGGGCTAACTAGTAGGGAGAGGAACACGCCTCAAGATAGGTGAACATTCCTATCACAAATTTCCAATGGTATAATATAATGTCCTAGGCCCAGGATCATATCCCTATTCTGGCCAAGGGTCACCATGTGAGATGGGCATAAGCCTCATGAAAGGCTCATATTGCTATCAATAAGTATAAAACCATACTAGAAATTCCCATGATCAGTCATTTATCTTTATTATTGTCAGTGGTGACAAAGTAAAAAATGGAAAAAGACCTAGGACATACTCATATTCCTTTCAGTGAATCTACCTAGAATATTCCATCCGATCACGGAATCCAAGAACATATTCCAACCTTCTCCAATAAAAAACTGTGACAATATCATTCCAATGAAATATGGGAGGATGATCATATCCCTTCTCCCAATCCATTTGTCTATCTACATATTCAGATATTGAAAGAATATTCTTACCAAGATCATATTCCTATTCAAACCATAGATCACCATGTGAGTGTGAAAAAATATTTGGGGTGTCTCAAACTCCTGCCAAGAAATACCAATGATATACTCCCAAGAATGATGATGAAAATCATATTCCTGTCTTCACAAGGGTAACCAAGAGAGGATGTCACATTCCTCATGAAAAACTCATATTCTTGTCAATAATGAGACATATCAGTGGAATATTCTAGAATCTTCTCAGTAGTGGGATCATACACCCACAACACCAGATAGTTTTATATGTGTTTTGACAACCATCATACAGGAGGATCATATCCTTTCCAAATTTCAAAAATAAGGTATTCATATTTCGACCACGATGTATAACACATCCCATATTCTTAATCTAGTCTATTATAGTGTCGTTGAGGTTTTTCATGAACCAATATCAGCACCATAAGTGTACGTTAACTCTTATATCAAAAAATAAATAAAATATTCTCATGACTATGATGGTATTCCTCATTTTAGTGTGAAGATGTATCATAGGTATTAAACTCCTAACAACCATAGTGGTTAACATCCCAATTATGATATCTATTATTGACAAGGAAATCCTCCTCTTGCATACAAATCCCCATATAGAGAGTTATTTAATACTCTGAAAAATTCATATAGAGAGAAGCTCGAAACATTGGGGTCAAAATTATATGTTTCTCCATCAACTCGACATAGCACTCCTCTCCTACAAATTGGAAACCATTAAATCCATATTCTATGGAATTAATGGGAGGATGCATATATGTCTAATGTGGAGGAGGCTGACATTGACATATAGAGATATTAATGCATAGAAAATCTTAAAATCTTGTTCTAGACCCTTTCTATAGCTAACTATTAGATCACAGATGAGCTAGAAATAGATTTCACACATTATCTACGCTAGAATATGTGGGCTACTCATCCATGAATAATGGATCAACATGTCCCTTATCTAGGATGTGGGTGTCACCTTCATACAATCAATATACTATTTTTTCAGCGAGATCAAGAATCTATCTCCATGTATTAGGATCCATAACCATAAAAGAATAATGAAAATATTCCACAAGCCTGCTTTCATTACATTGTGAAACATCAGTAGCTGATCATTGAAATCAAATCAGGTATTTTTATTCACGGATAGGGATATTATAGAGTGTTAAACTTTTCCTCACCCCTATATCAACATGACCCCTATGTTTTGGAATCCTGTAATGTTATATATATTTTAAAAATCAGGGGACCATGTAACTATCGGGACAGTTAGTCACAATATCTGAATGCCCCTACATCAATGGTGCCCATACATCAAAATTACCGGGAAAGGATAACGAACAATATATAAAACTTCAATCGTCAATGATGTAAGAATGCATTTCAAACACATAGACCAATGTTACAATCATCCGGACAACATCTCATAAAGAATGGTCCTTATCAATGGTTTCCATTTCACACAACTCCCAAAAGAGAATAGTTATGCCATATCCAACAGGATGTATTAGCTGTTATCATATTAGATGTCTAGGAGCAGACCGAATACCCCAGTCTAAGATATGATATACAACTACCTCCACCCTTTTATCATCAATTCCTGAGAGGATACATTACATATCATTAGCATCTACAAGTGTACCCCAACCCAGTAGCATAGGGTAATTTATATCTCAATCACTATCTCAAGTATTAGAATCCCCTGAGAAGGCCCTATAAGAATCAATGACGATTCTATATCACCCCCATCCCACTTGGGTGGGGACATTTATACATTCATGTCAATCCCATGAATCATCAAATACCCGACTACTATCATTGGACCCTTGATAAATTGACCAATTTATTCCAATGAAATCTCTGGATGACCCCAATATAGTGGGAAGGTGGAATTTTCAACATCATCATCGCCTTAGTGGGAATTAGTATTCTCTAGTTTGTGAGAAAAATGGTTGATATCACATGTATCCCATCCACCATGAGACAAGCCACTATTGTTCGGATCCCAATAGGAAATCATGATAAGGAACTACCTCAAGGAAATTACTAATATCCCAAGACCATAGGAACGTATGGTAAAGGAGATCTGGACTCACTAGGGTGGTAATCCAGAAAAGTCCAACGTAGACAAGGGTTTCAATAATAACCTTAAAAAAAAGAAATATAGAATTAGTCTGTTGCATTGGAAGTAATAGAACAAAAAATATTTCCCGATATACCTCTGTGAATATTTTCAAAATCAACATGGAAGATATTGATAAAGAAAAAAACACTGATGGCTCCAATATAAAAAATTTACCCTAGGAAGGGGGTGATTTAGATGCACCAAATGAGGTTGCACAAATGTGGAACCAAAAAAGGATCCAAAATATGGATCCTTCGAATTTTAAATTTACACCACCACGATTGAACAATGGACAGGAGAATGGTGTAGTTACATCCCAATAACCACCTAGAAGTACCAATGTTCCTTCACTAGAGGATCATTTGTCGCAATATGGGAGTGAGATAAAAGCTCTTCAATCACTCAATGAAGTGATACATAAGGGAAATATTCCCACTAGGTATCATATCTAAGTGGATATGAATATTCTCCCTCATATGACCAATATGATAATAAAAGAAACATATATGCATCATATTTTCTCTGGATCCAGAAATATAGTCAATATGAATGAGGAATTCAGAAATGATTGTGACTTCTCTCTATTATAGAAATATCATATCCTCAAATGGTTAATCATGCAGTCTTAGGAATAATTTATAATCACAAATAGAAAAAATTGGGTCCACACCATCGACCCCTACCCACTCAATATGGATGAGAGGAAACTCTAATAATAGTTCCCCTAGATTTTCATAACATCATATAGGCCCTAGATACTCAAATGTAAGCCATGTAAGGGAGAGGATCAGCTATCTATCCTGAGAGAAATTTGTATCCTGATTGATAGGATAACACTTTTCCTCCACCCTTCAATGGAAATCCTACGTTCACTATCATTAATGGTGTAGGTGACCCTAAAAAACATATCACACAATTTTTTTTTCTGAATGCGGGCTAATGACGGGCCTTCAATATCAATAGGATGCAACAATGCTAAGGTTTTTCATATAGGCTCTGATATGGTTAGCCATTGTTTTTTATAGTACTTTGCAATCAAGATCCTCTATAGGATGTGAAGACATTATGCAATATCCATTTTAATTATAGTATAATGAGTTTTCATTTTTATTTAATATTTATGAATTATATAGTATTTTTAATTTATAATGGATGCTATGTCTGATAGTGTACCAAACACACAACAATAAGTTTCTTAGAAATATTATATTTCCCACAAGAGAGTATTATACCAAAAAATAATCAATTTTTAATAATATTATTTTATGTTTTATTTATTGCATTGTAGTTAGAATAGAGGGACTTAATGATATTAATGAAATTTTGAAAATAGGGTTTAATAGTTTTATTTAACGATTCTTTGGTCAGTAAATAAAAACAAATTGAATATAATGGATTTGTTTCAATGAAAAACTATTCATGTGTGAAAAATTGTGTTTATATAATAACCAAATCATTATTTTTGGATTATATTAATGAAATATATATTAAATATAATTTTTAAAATTCATCTTATATGTTTTCTAATCATTATATAAGAACAAATACTATTTTACTGGTAAAATGAGTGTTTTTCTAAAAATGTAGTTTTCCCACTTTTGATGGTGAGATATTTTTAAATCTATTATTTTGTAACATTAATATTTACTATTTGAAAAAATAATCTTATTTTTTAGAATAATGGAATAAAAATTCAATTTGGTTTAGTTTTTTGTATTTTTATGATATAATTCATTTTTTTATTGAATAGTGAAAAAATAACGCATTTTAATTCAAAAATTACTTTTCAGCTAATATAATTATATTTATAGATTATGCAATTATATGATTTAAGGTTTAATTTTATTGTTTTTTTATCATTTAATCCAATTTTTCTCATTCTATGTAATTTCACATTTAAATGGGATATAAAAACATGTCAATCTTTTGATGCTTTTTACATTTTTAACGGTTTTTTCCTCAATTAGTCAATGGAATAAAAATTAAATTAATTTTAGTCAGTTTTGTGTGATGAATATTCAAAAAAAATAGAAAAGGTTGTAATGAGTATGAAAATTTTGATCTAATGTGATCAATATAATTTTTGGTGAATAATATCTTTATTATTATATTTAAAATGGTGAAATGGTAAATCTGGTATACAAGAGTTAAAATAATATTATAATAATAAAAAAATACCATAACACATATCCTAACATTAATTTATGAGATATGGATGACCAATAAAATGTATGGGTCATACTGTGGTCATTTGGATGCCACTTGGGTGTGATTAAGACAATTATAACTTTTAATATAATTTAATGCCAAAGATGTCCTAAACATATCTATTATTACTAATGCTACCTTAATATGTGATTATATAACTGAAACATTCAACTATAAAAATTCATTAGAAATAAAAAAAATATAACCTGCATCCTGATATTTTATTTATAATTTTTAGATATTAAATAATTAAATTTAATTATGACACAACTATGATGTACTTATTAATTTTTTAATGACAGAATAAAATAAGTGATATTATAAATATAAAAAAAAATATTATATGACATAATTTATGGCATGAGAGAAAATTATTAGTGACTATGTAATGTTATAAGTATATTAATTGGATTTTTCTAATCTATGTATTTATTTAAATTTCATATAAATTCAATGAAATGAATATCGTAAAAATTTACATAGTTGATTTTTTATAAAAATAATAACCTATTATATTATTTAAATATCCTAAAAATCATTTAAAATTAAAACGTTACTATGATAAGGTATAAAAGTTCATTAAGTGTCCAATTATGTGAAATGTACTCCATATAGGTAATCTGTATATCCTATTAAAATTTAAAATATCGTTACCGAAATTAAAATTAAAAGATAATAATTGTGGGTAAACCAAAAACATATCATTTAAAATAAAATAAATTCATGTCTAAAAATTATTGGATGATAGGATTTAGATATATAATCATATAATGTTTAATATATCTAAATTTTCAGTTATTATGATTAATAATCAATTTATATTAATTTAATATTTTGAAGAGTTTCCAAGGGTGGACACTCCATTTTCCTATAAAACGGTACTCACTATTCTATAATAATCACACTTCAAGAACAATTTTCTTTCCCATGATCTAGCCAAACCCCTTACAAGAATCCCTACCCACATTCTTGAGGCCTTATTATAGGAATTACACCCTTCTTATAAGTGTTAATGTTTTCTTCAAAAGTAATCAACCGAAGAAGATGTATCATTTTTTTAGTTTTTATGGTTTATTTTTTATTACAAATACTTTACATATTATTATTCTAATATTGAAAAATTACTCAAGTATCATTAATATACTTTTATTTTATCATGTTAATATCATAAGCTAAATCTCTCTTCAATTTCATCAAATAGTAAATGAGCATTTCTTTCATGTGTACAATGGACTACCTCATCGCGGACCGATATAGTTTGTTTTTCATTACTATATATCAACACTAGTTATAATGATGGAAGTAGTATTTATAAATGATATTCATGAAATATTTTCTTTATTTTAAACGAATTATATTTCAATTATGTTCTTACATTCCAAGTACATAAAAAAGAAAATCTTGTCCATGCGTACATGTGAACTATCACCTTCATGAAGCGATGTGAATAGTTTTTATAAACCATATCATGGGAATGATATGTATCTATAAAATTATATTGAAATTATTATTATGATTATAATAATATTATGATAAATATGGAATGATAAAATTAAAATTAACTTATTTTCATAATTATAAATGAAAAATGGAAATGTTACTCATACGTACATACAACCTTCTATCTCCAGAATTATAACGTTATTCATTTTTTATAACATAAATGATCATGTTTATTTAAAAAGTAATATTTTTGTATAAATGTTATTATTATTTCATGAATGTTATCCTAGAGATGATGGACTTTTTACTGCATGGAAAATTTACATCATAAGAAGTTCATTTTTGATTCAAGTACCGAAGATCAACAAAACGTCTGATATGAAAAAAATATGTATGTTTTATAACATCGTAAGAAGTGATAAAAGGAAACAATAAACCTGAAAAAGCTTCTAAATAAATTAAAAAATAACCAATGTATATTATTCTGGAATATAACTATTTTACGTGATGATTCTCACTCAGCATAAGGGACTTCGTCTCAGTCTACTTTTATTGAGGCATATTTTTATGTTATAAAACACCTTATTTTATACGATTTAAAATAAACACAATTGAATTTAAGATTCATTAAAAGAATTTAAAAATGAATATTTCTATATTATTTATTATACTAAATGAAAACATAAATGTTTTTTTAACATTTGAGGCAATAAAGACATTTCTGTCACCATGAATATTATTTAATTTTTGGTTTCCTCAACAAGCTATAAAATTTTTAAATGAAAAATAAATACCAATTTACTTTTCCTGTTTTTAGGTATTGAAACTAGTATTGATAAGGGGTTATTTTATTCAATATATTTAAAGGATACCTTTTGATTAAGATTTGGAAATTTTATTTCTCCATTATGCATGTTTTATGAGTTATGATTATGTTATGGTTCTTGGGAATCATTTATTTATATGGGTGGTTCCATGATAAACTGAGGGTGGTTGATCCCATGATATTTATCCAATTCATTGGGTAATGAAATGAAGTTAAACGATATGTTTTCTTCTAATAGATTTAAGGAATATATTGTGATGGGTATTCCAAATGTAACCAAGAAGGTTACTCTCTACGTAGGTGTGAAAAAAAAATGTAACTATAATATGGATTCCACTAGATACCATTATTATTTACGATTGCAAAGAAGTTTTTCAGGAATCTTATGAATTTATTAGTTTTGTTAAAGAACGTAATTTTTTGGGTGAAATGTATGATTTTGTAAAAGTTGGTTCATGAGTTTCAAATAATCATGGACTAACAATTTCTTTTCTTATTTTATATCCCTTACTGAGATTTTTGTGCTCATCTATATTTTTTGAAATGTTTTCCATGGGGTATATAAATGGGTAAGTGAAAAAAATATTTCAATATGAATGTAATTAGTATTTCAATAAAGAAAAAATTCATGTTTTAATGAGTTCAATCATTTGAAAAAATGGATAGTGAGTAGAAGTGTCTAAATTATTAATTTTGATTTCTTATTTAATAGTTATGGACTTATTCTATAATACTCTAAACCTATACAGATCCTCAATTAGAATTATTGATTTAAATAATGATTATGTGATGTTTAAGTATGATTCCTTATAGTTGGTATCATAGGACATTTTAGATAAAATTAGAGGATAAGGCGATGTTTAAGCATATGTTACAAGTTATATATAACCACAATTGTTTGAATAATAGAAGGAGGCATAGTTATTATAGATTAATTGAATGTGTTTGAGTTAATATGAATAAATATATATTTGTGTTTAAATTCATAATAAGATAGTATATGATCATTTTATTGATATACTCACACAAACCTTTATGGTTTTATGAAATGACTCGATCATGTAGGCACCAATGAATAAATGAATTTGAAGGAAAATGTAGTGGTTTTATTAATACGAAAATAAATTGAATGGGTGCTAAAATGAGAAATCTCTAGGTTATCTTCCCACCAACATTAAGGAGTAATGATTAACAACTGAAACCTTTGTGATTTTTATGATACATCACATATAAGAGAAACGAATCCATGTGGTTGTTTAGGTAATAATCATAAAGGTAAGTATACTCAATGACATATGTGTAAAGGATGTGGAAATAAATAGCTAGTATAATGTTTTAATTGGATGGGAAGGTGTTATAGATGTGTTAACTATCGTCATAAAGGAATATCCCACCCTGTAAAATCGACGTGTTCATTTTACTCCAGGAAAGGGAATGATGTTCTTTCAGAGTTATCAATATAATGTTTTAAATGTCGGGAGTATGGTAATTATGAGATTAAATGTTCTATGATATAGGTTAGTGTATGGGATCTGGAGGACCATACAAATATATTTTTATAAATACTTAATTTCATTCCAATTTAATACGAGGAAACTGAAAATGACATATGGATGGTATGGATTATTTTTTGTCTCATGTTTTGACATTCTGGAATCTTAGGACATGATTTAAGTAGTTGTTTATAAGAAAAAATTTATTATGGAGTAATATGAAAAATCAAGGTTAAAGTATCATGAATAACACTAAATGATTAAAAATTATATATATAAAGGATTCATGAATTATGGTAGACTATAAAATGCTGAAATGTTTAAAAGTATTAATGCGCTTTTGATAATGGGATTACTTCGGAAGATTTTTTTTCTAGTATGTGTAACCCTGATGTTTGTTTTGTGAATGTAATATTTGATGAAGAATTGACTTTTCTTGGGTGTATAGTTATTATATTTTGAGTTTCAAAGTGAAATTTATGAGGTAAAATTTGATGATAAAACATGTCACAATTATTTTTTTTAATTTTTTCTCATTTTATGAATTTTATAAAATCGTATACTTTTGGGAAAAGGAAATCCTAGATGAAGGGTTACAACCCATCGTGTCGGACAAGGCTATGGGAATAGAACCAACTAAAGATGTGCAACAAGGCATTATCACCTACCGCTGGCCTACGGGATGTCCCAAGTTAGTATATAATTTTATTTTTAGTAAAACTAGATGATAGAATAAAAATAAGATGACTTTGGAGACTTAAGTTTTATTAAAGGGATATAATTAGTATAGGAAAATAATATGTGGATTAAGTGATAAATTCTATTTCGAATGACATTTTCTATTTTTGGAACCCTAAATGCCTATGGAAAATAGAATACTATGGGATTTTATTTGAAGTTAATGATTGAATTTTATTTTGGAAGAATATATGATTTAATTGGGTACTTATGATGATTTGGGATATTTAGGGAAATGATTAACCAATCATGTCGAATATGTGACTTGGGAAATTAATTTTTGTCATAGACATTAAGAGTGGTTGATGTTTTTTGTAGTTAAATTTTAGAACTTATCTAGGAATATTATTTGACTAAATCATTTTGACACTTTTGATTTAATCATATTCACAATATTTTTGGGTAATGTTAATGATAGTTATTTGTTAAATGGTCAATGTTGAACTTTTTTAATTATAGTTGAAATTTTGGAGATAAAAATTGTTTTTCATAATCTAAATTTTTACCCTTTTTGGAGAATTTTTTTCTAATCCTAACCCTCTTGGTTTTGTTTAATGTTACAAGATAGGATAAAAAGATATTTTATCTTTTTTGGATTATGTGATTCTCTATAAGTTGAATATAGTTTTTCAGGTGTGAAAATTTCAACTTGAATACTCATAATTTAGAGAAAAATTGGAGTGTGTGGTGTATTTCTATTAGTTTATAAAACACTACTTGTCATGTAAGTATATTTCCTTATGTGGTTATTCTCATTGTAAAAGAATTCCACAACTCTATGAAAGGTATTGTAAAACCAAAATTTTATGCATTTATATTTCCTTATATGAAATAAAATTCTTTTTAATAGTTCATATGTTTATAATTTTATGACTATTAAATTTCTTCTGAAAATGTTTTCTATCGCACTCCATCAGAAGTCGATTATTAGTTCCCTCTTCTATAACTATGTTTTTCTGTATGGATCCCATGTATTTTTTATCTTGGGTAACCAATTTACTTCACTCTGTTTATTTTAATGTTGAGGTTTTATTGAATATTTTTTGGATGTTGGATTTCATTGATGTAATTATGAAAAGGGAATTATCAGTTACCAAGCCCAAATTTAAAATTTTGAGGATGTAATTTCAAAAAGGGGTGAAGGATGTAACATCATTAGTAATTATATAATAATTCATTTTAATTTGTTTTAAAAATTTATGAATTATATATGATTTTTTACTTTAAAAGGGAAGTTGTGTCTGGTAGCATACCTTACATGCAACATAGTTTTCTATGAAATCATAGACTCCACACAAGACTAAATTATAACAAAAAATAATATATTATTAATATTATATTTTTACATTGTAGTTATCACATAGACATTAGAATATATGGAATTAAATATATTAACTTAATTATTAAAATAGGGTTTACAAATGTTTATATAGTGATTCATTGTTAAAAACTAAAAACCAATTGAATATAAAAGATGTTATTTATTAAAAACTATATAAATGTGAATAAATATCATTATAAAATAATAAAATAACTATTTTTGGATTATATTGATGAAATATAAATTAAATTTGAGGTTTAAAATTCTTATTATATTATTTCTAGACAGTATAAAATAAAAAAAAATACATTTTTATAGATAATATGATTGTTTTTCTAAAAATGTTGTTTTACCACCTTTTGTTAGAAAATCCTTTTGAAATATTGTTTTTATCAATTTTATTTAATATATATTAAAAAATATTGTTCTTCTTTTGAAGTGGGGCATCCAAATTTACTTTGGTTTAGTTTTATTATTTTTCAAATAAAATTAATTTTTAAAAGAATATTGATAAAATACTACACTTTAATTCAAAATTGGATTTTCATATAATTTAATTGTATTTTTAGATATCAGATTACATGTTTTGAAGGTATAGTTAGATTTTTTCTATCATAAAATCAAATTTTGGAAATTCAAATTAATTTTACATTTAAATTATATATAAAAACACATAATTCTTTTGATGTATTTTATTTTTTAAAAACTTTTTTCCAAAATCCAACAACAGGATTAACATTAAATTAACTTTAGTCATGTTTGTAATATGAGTTTTTAAAAATGTAAATACATGGTTTAAATCCATATGAAAAAATTTGATCTAATATGATCAAAATAAATTTTAATTAATACTAAGTTTTTTATTTTTTTTACCGTGGTTTAAGCGTAAATCAGGGAAATTTGGGTTCAAACAATATTATAATAACAGAAAACAACCCTAATACTTTTCCTAACGTTATTGGATTGTTTATGGATGATGAATAAAATCCTTAGGCCTAACCCTAGGCCTTTAGAATCCACTTGTGTGTCATTAAGACTATTATAACATATAATTTAAAGTAAACGAAAAAATATCATAAACATGTCTCTTAATACTTAGAAATTAAATATGGTGTCATATAAGTGATATTTTAGACTATAAATGGTAATTATAAAGAAAAAGATATTACCTATATCATGGTATTTTATTTATTATTTTTAGACATTATATAATTAAATTAAATTTTGACACAATAACAATATAGTGATTTCATTAGTAATGAAAGAATCAAATAAATAATATTATAAATATTAATATAAATATTATTTTAGAAAACAAATTTGATCCATGATTTTTATTGGTTACTATTCCATTTTAAAAGCATGTTAAATGAATTTTTATGTTATCTGTTGTTTTAAATTTATTTAAATTCAATCAAATGAATAGTGTAAAAATTTATATAATTCATATTTTATAAAATAAAATCTGTTAATTTATTTAAAAATCATAAAAATATTTTAAAATTAAAAAATGACTATGATAATTTCAATATTTCATTAAATTTAAAATTTATTGTAAATTGACCCCATATAAGTAAAATTTTTATCCCCTTAATATCGAAAATATTTTTACTACGATGAAAATTAAAAGAAAATAATTAAGGGAAAAATTAAAAGATAAGTTTTAAAATAAAATCATTAAAGGTATAAAAATTATTGTATGAGAGGATATGAAAATATCATCATCTTATCATAAACATATCTCATGTTGAAATATTTTGTATTAAAAAATTCATTTATAATAATTTATTATTTTAAGACTTCTTAAGGGTTCCCCTCGCCACTCTAGTAAAAATGTACCCACTCTTCTCTAATACTCACACATAAAGAACAATTTTGTTCAGAAAATCTCTACCCAATACCCCTTTTAAGAATCCATACCCACATTATGGATGCCTTAGTCTAGTAATAACATTATTCTTAGATCGGCTAATTTGTTCTTAAAAGTCGATCAACTGAAGAAGAGGTATAATTTATTATGTGTTTCTGTTTTATTTTTTTATTCCAATTCCTTTAAATATTCTTCATCTATGATGGATTAATAAATATGGTATCTAAATATTCTGAGATTTTAATATGTTAATAACATTACCTATGTTCATATCTAATTTCACCAAATGGGAAATAAACATTTCTTTCTTGTGTACTACGGACTACTGCCTCGCGAACCGATATAGTTCGTTTTTCATTACAATATATCATGACTGGTTATAATGATGGAATAAATTTTTGTATATGATATTGATGAAATATTTTTCATTTATAAAAATAATATTTCAATTATGATCTTAACATTCATGATCATAAAAATGATAACTTCATGTGTGCGTAGGAGTGAACTATCACCTCTACAAAGCGATATGAATCGATTTTATTCCCCACATCACTTTATATATATATATATAAGTATATCTAAATTATTATTATTATTTTAATAACATTATTATTATTAGGTAATAATAAAATTATAATTACATTATTTATATAATGATAAATGGAAAAATGGAAATGATACACATGTGTACGTACGACCAACCATCTCCATGATTATAATGTTGATCATTTTTCATACAGTAAAAAAATGGCTTGATTTAAAAAGTATAATTTATGTATAAAAGTCATTATTATGTCATGAATGATATTTTGTAGATTATGGACTTATGACCACATAGACAATTTACATTATAACAAGTTCATTATAGGCCCAAGTATTGAATGTCTATAAAACGATTGATATAATAATGAATTATAATGTAAGTTTTATAACATGGTGAAAAGTGATAAAAATGATTAATATAGAAGAAATTTTTTCTCAATAAATTATAAATGGGCCTAATTTTATTATTTTTGAATATAATTATTGTACATGATGATTCAGACTCAAGGTAAGGTAATTTGTCTCAATCGACATTCATTGAGGTGTAATTTTTGGTTATACACCACCATCATTTACACAGTGTAAGAAAATCCTTTGACTATTAATTTCATTCAATGTCCTTCAAAATTATTCATTTTCAATTAAAAGTTTTAGTAAAAAACAAATGGAATGATTTTTTAATGTGTGCGGGGACAACGAGATTTCTCTCAATGTGACCATTATTTGATATTTATCTTCCTCTACAATCGGTAGTGTTTTTAAAAGAAAATAAAATACCATATTCCATTTTCAAGTATTTTTTTATTGAAAATGGTTTTGTTAAGGGATATATTATGTCAATATCTTGAAATGATATATTCGTAGTGAAATGTGGAAATGTTATTTTTACTTGATGTTGGTTTTATATGTAATTATTGTGGTATGGTTCTTGGGAATATTTTATGTACCTAAGTGTTTATAATATAAATTGAAGGTGGGAGAGGCCTTGAATGCCCACCAATTAATTGGGTAATGAGAAGGAGTAAAATAGTACGGTTTCATCTAATATATTTAGGGAATATACTGTGATGGGTATTCCAAATGTATCCATTATTTTTACTCCCAATTTAGCAGTGAATTATACAATTTAAGCATGATATAGATTCCACAAGTAACCATTATGATATATTATTGATAAATTTTTTTTCAAGAATCTAATGAATTCATAAGGTATTTTAAAGAACTTATGTTTTTTGAGTGAAAAGTATGATTTTTTGAAATGTTTTTAAAGAGTTTAAAATATTCACGGACTAAGTATTTCTTTCATTATTTTATATCCCTAACAAAGAATTTTGTGCTCAACCAATGTTTTTAAAATTTTTTCCACAATGTATAAGGATGGGTAAGAGAAATAAAGATTTCAATATTAATGTTATAATTATTTCTATAAAAGAGACGACGTTTTAAAGAGTTATCTTTTAAATAAATGGATAGGGAGTAGAAGTGTGTACTTTTTAGTAATTGAGTTTTTAGTGGCCTAATTATCTAAAAGTATAATCATAAAAAGATCCAAAATATAAATTAATTATTTGACTAGATATTATGTAACATTTTCATTTGGGTCCTTATACATTCATTTTTAGTTCCTTTATCAGTTCATCTTACATTGTGTAAAATGGGGATCATCAACCTGACAAACTATAAGAACCACAAAAGCAAGACGATGTCTAATTTCAATAAATACTGTAATTTTAAAACCTATTCACTCATTATCCCTCTCACAAAATAGCATTTTCTTGAACTCTCTACAGAAAATATTCAAGATGAGTTTAAGATACCACTGACCCTCATGAAGTATCCAGTTGGATTTCATGAGTTCACTGAAATGGAATAGCCTCTTTTAAGGGGATATTCAAGAAACTCGATCCCAAAATTATCTCACTTTCATAGAAAATGGGAAAAGTATGGGTATTGTAGAATAAGTAGGTTTATCTCTCAATATTTCAGCATTGCCCATCCATAAACCTAGAAAGGCTCCAAACCTCCCAAGACCTCTTAAAAAGTGGAAACAACCATAGAATCTCCCATGGCCACAAGTGCTGAAAAATCAAGGTCACCAATGATTTGGGGAATTGAAGAAAAAATTACTGTCCTTATGAAATGAATAAGTTCCTTGTTATTTTTCTGCCACATGGACAATAAACTACTCACATTTCAACAACCTAGGAGGCCGGATGAGGTCAAACTCGTCAACCATCCCAACTACATCCCAATCCATACACTATTGGGTCATAATATCCAGAACCTATTCATCTTAAAATATTTCCATCAAGGAATGGTCAATTCTGGATATGTAATTACAGATAAATCTCTGGAATAAGTGGCATGCGTAACTATTTTCTGGCGAAAAGATTAGGGTGGAGGGAAAAAATTCAGAGGTTAGAATGAAAATTTTATCGACAACTTTATCTCTCAAAAGAGTGTTTATCGAGCTCATTCCACCCTAATATCACATCTATACATTCTATAAATATACCAACACCTAAGAAGGAGGCATCATATATAACTCCCAAAGGCTGGCGTGACAACCCAATGTTGGAAGAAATAAAAGATGAAGAGTCATATTCTCCCCTAATGCAAGCTCCCCCTTTCATATTTCATTCCTGCAACATTTTCTACATGGGAAAGTCCCCAGAAAATATAATCCTAATAACAAAAATAATTCATATTTGGTTATTTTAATGAGATACACTTGGCATACCCCTTTTAGGATGATGAATATGCCCCCAAATATGATTTTACAGCATATAACTGAAGAACAAGAGGTTGAAAATGACTAATCATAGGATATATAAGACATAACAGGTGTAGAAGAACCCAATATTTTGTTTATGTTCCAGTATTGAATATATATATAGCTGATAATAGTGGAAAGAATCTCTAGTATTTCTAAAAGTGTCATATAGGTTCCTTGTAGCCCTCCAGAAGTCAACCACACCAAATATTCATGCATAAATACATAATGGTCATCCAATACAATCATCCCATGAAACGAGGAAGGTCGTTGTGACCTACACCACATACAGTTGACTTTCCCTTGACTTCTACACAAGTACCAGGTCCATCTACCTCAGTCTATTCTTCCAGTGAACAAAATTCCCATCAGTAACCCTATATCAGAGAGTGTCAACCTTTGACAGAGATGTATAATGTTCTGAAACAGCTTTATACTATTCCATCCAAGATCTATATGCTTTCTGCACTCTCTAATTCAAAAGAAAAGAGTGATTTACTTTTTGATGACCTCCAGATCCCACATGAATTTGAGATAGATGCCACTTCAACCATGGTCTATTGACTCAAGACGATGTCCAAAAAAATCATATCACCATCTCATTCACTGATCAAGATTAAGAAGATTCCATCCATGGGAAAATTACACACCTATATGTCACGGGTAGACTCAATAATGTAAATTTTCAAAAGGTTCAGATTGATAATGGTTCTAGGATCGATCTCAAATCTGTTCAAACCCTCTGAAATTTGGGATGTAGCGGGGGAGACATATGTCTAACCATTCAAGAGTATGATTATTTTAACAAAATAACTCTTATTAATATCAAAATTAAATAGAAATTTGGGGAACTCACACTTGATGTATAGTTCCTGGTTATTCAGCAAGACACTGTACATAATGTCCTACTTGAGTTACCTATTTTTCATAACAATTTGGAGGATCATTTAACATTGCTTCAATGTCTAATGTAACCCATAAATGGAAGTTTTGTCATACTACATGGTGACACAACCACCTTAGAGACTTGAAATTCCACATATGATTAATAAGATTTCTATATGAAGGGAGGAAAACAACCGATGGTGGACAATGATGTACATGTTTCTACTCCTAATGGATTGGGGATCTCCCCTAGGAATCCATAGAGTATATTCGACAATGACTATGTGGTACCCTAAATCTGATTGAGGTAGCAGATTTAGTCCTAGTGGTCCAAACCCCTCCTATCTGCAATGACATTATAGAAGGAAATCAGCACCATCATATCTCCCCAACAACTCAGATAAAAATAGATGATAATGTCTCTTCTGAAGGCCTCACTCACTCTTATAGTAACGGAGAAGACCCCATATTACCATCATAACCAAAAAATGTCTCCACATACATGGGGATGCAATAATATGATGATGACCTGGGGAACACCCCTCCATCATTCAAGGTCATTTTCCCTACCACCATAGATGATCACTGACTGATAATTTAGGGACTAAAATATGACCTGCAACATACTATGAATAGTGATTCTATTCCCCTCAAAGAGTGGTAGATGTACATTGCATTTCTAAATTAGCATCAATATTTGTTCACGTAGAACTATATGGAAATTACGAGATTTAATCTATATGTGGATATACACCATCTCTGACTACACGATGAGTATTAAGGATAGAAGTAAGAATCCAAGAGGATTCACATTTGTAATTCCACCAATGTAGAGGTGGAAAATGAAAAGTTTATCAATGCTAACTTTTTTTGAGCACTTAAATACCCATGATGACTTTATAAAATCATCCCTTTTAATAAAAGTTACAGGAACATTAAGATCTCCATTGAGTTCATTTATCTGAATTGGAATTTTTTAAGGATGACTTCCCATTGCTGATAATAGAACTCTTAATCATTAAAATGGTTGGATTCAAAGATCTTTCTATCAGGGATTGGTACTACGGGTACAATCAGATCAAGATGGAATCTGATGGTGAATAAGCCACTATCTTCAAATAACTTGAGGATATATTCTCCAATCTAGTCATCCAATTTGTATTAAGGAATTATGAAACTATATATCAGTCCTACATGCATCACATCATTACACCATTCATGAAAATGATAGTCGAGTGTTATGGAGATGACCTGGTTATTAAATCCTGATAGCATTGTGATCACTTTGTGGAGCATCGAACAATATTCAAAAAAGTTGTGATAGTACCACTTGAAGATGAACCCATTGAAATTTGATTTTGGGGAAACGATAGGGATCTTTCTTGGATTTGTAATATGTTGTTCTGACATCAATGTTGACCAAAAAAGACTAGTTCTATCATTGCAATGTCACCCATATAAATATCAATGAACGAATGAAACTCCATGGGAACGTCGCCAATATTCGATGACTCATGTAAAACATTTCCGAATAATATCTCCTCTTCACTAAGGTAATGAAGAGATGGATCACCTATCAAGGTGATGAAAGATTCCAAAAATACTATGAAAGCCTCATAAAATATGTGCTACACCTACAGGTACTGATTCCCCTGGTGTAATGGATGCCAATCATAAAATATGTGTCCACTATAGAGTGCTCACTAAGTGTTCTCCCCACATATTAAAATTATGCTGGATGTGAGAATAAATTTAATAACTTATCCAAATGATTCAATTTACTGATACTAGATACTCTGATGTTGAGAATAACTATCTTGTACTTATCTTCACAATGAAAATGGTGAGGCATTACTTTCAATAACACGAAGTCCACATGGTCTCTCATATTGAACAGATGACGTAAATCCTTGGACACACTTTGTTTATTGGATGCTTCAAATGATCGATGGACATTATGAATCAATTTAACACTCATTTCACATCCCAAAAGTCAGTGAAAGGGAACACAAAGTCAGATTTACTCAAAAGAAATCCAGCCCCAGAATATACACTGGAAGACACCATGCTCCGAGATAATGAGGTCTTCAACGATCATGACACTCCTTGGACATGGGATATGTACTTTTATGGTGCCACCCATAGTAATTTTTGTAGATTAAGGGAAAACATTTAAAATAATAATGTTGCTATGGGGATTGCATTTTTTTGTCTAGAAAAACAAGTTTGGTCATACACTTTCTCACATTCAAAATGTTTCATGAATAATGAGTGTAAGTATCAATCCCTCATTACTTGATTATAGATAGACCAATATCTGTATATAGCCTACCTGAATATCAAATCGAACTAATTTTTTTGATAAAGCATATAAATGTTGAATATGTCATTAAAATGGAAGAAGTGGTCCCTCTTACTGTCTTTGTCAGGGGATTTATTTCATAGTTCCCCTTTCAACCAACATTTCATCATATTCCCACATCATAGAATTCCCAAAAAATTGCACTAGATAATGCATCCACCATCCTCATCAATCTCAATCAGTAAGAAGAAATATTCTGCATCACATATTGAAGAATGGTATCTTTTATCACTATATGATATATGGAATAAATACATCATGTTAGCACTACAAAAGTGTGTAATGAGTAAATGAAAACCCATGGATAGATGGATCCCATAATCATTTATCTCCAAAATGGGACTCTCCCTATAGATCATGTCATAAGGGAACAAATCAGAAACTATGTAGAAAATTCCACTTTGTGTGAGGGTCTCAATGAGTAGAATGTACTCTACAAAAGAGAATTTTTTGGAATCCTCCCTAGGTTAATAATATAAGGATAGGTTCTCACCATCATAAGAGAAGTACTTGCATTATCCTAGATCACCCACCAATTCGGTACCAGGCTCTCCCACCAAATTAGGATGTTGGTATATTACAGAAAATCCATTATATATAACTGTCTAGAATTCCCCATGAAGTGTCGGCAATTCCTGATTCATACAATTATCATCCACCATCCCCACGAAATTTTATATACATAAAAATACTCATTCCCATTTTCAATTTGGGTAATGGATGTGGTGGGGTCATATCCCACAGCCATATATAAGTAGTTCAACTGCATCCTTTCTACTACTAACTCATTTTCTAAAAGGGATGAGGTAATACACCTATGATGCCTCCTAATTACTTAATCCCATAATCATAAAATTAACCACATCTTTGCATGGAAGCACATTATGAAGCTCTTGGTTAGACTGCTTCAACACATGACTGAATCACATGTTACATGAAGATAATGGATGCCCTATGATACATACAGATGGATACACTAGGGAGACCCCAGTCATTCACTCATAAAAGATAATTAACTGAAATCATTTTGTTATGGGTAATTGGTCATGTATCGAGGATATGAAGAGATTCAAGAACATGTATTAATCCATAAGGGAGTACCATAGTAGGAAATGATTTCCCCCAAAAGTGTGTGATGAGACTGGCCTCCCATTCTCATGACTAAGGTGAGTCACCATGATTAACTAGGACTAGATAGCCATATAATCGTTAACCTTTGAAAAGAAGGTATATACCTAATTACAATTGGGGGAACTATTTGGGATTTTCTATGAAAAGTGAAAATGGTTTCCTCACATTCTTGATTATGCACAACATATGCCCCCATAATTAATCCATCATGAAAAAACCCATTCCATTCCTCAAAATCTCAATGAAGCATATAGGAATCTATAAAATTTATAGATTAAAAATGCATTACCCCCATCATGGATATAGTAGATTGTGCATTGACATGAGCATTCATTCCAATTTTCATGATGGATGGAATAAAGAAAAAAATATTAATTAAAAAATAAATAATAATTTTTATGTTCTAAATATCATTTATATTAATAAATTTCTGTCATATTAAAATAAAAATAAAATTAAAAAGTAAATCATTTTATATCGCTATGTGGATGTGGTAGTCCTCATGTACGCACCTGTGGCGTCATTATTTTCCAATGGATTGAATGTTAAGAAGGTAGATGTGATATAATTATTCCATTTGTATTGATAGAAAATAAATATCACCTATATTTATTATGAATTATTCTTACTACCTTCCATGAAATTTATAAGTGAACATCGAATCACATCACTTCACGAGGTGGAAGTCCCTCATTCAAATGAGAAATTAAATTGTATCTCCCACAAAATAAGAAACATAGAGGGTATATGTGATATGATAAGTAATAAGTATAAAAATATCTTATATATCATAATAATATTTATAATCTATCATTAAATTCATCATTGAATTTGGAATATGGAAAATGAACTACATCAGTTTACAAGGTGATAGTCCAATATACACATGATTTAGAGTTTTGTTTTCCAAATGATGAAGTTAATTTAGATATAAGTGATGATATTAATAAAATAATTTATCATTATATGTTATGAACCTTTTAATTACATTATATTAGAATAAAAAAATTATATGAGAGAGAAGAAGAAGTAAAATGAAAATTAATAGTTAAAAATTTTACAACATCATTGACAAACATCATATGGTAAAAATCCTTGCTAGATTTTCTTTATGATATATAAAATTTATGTAGAATTATAGAGGGATTTAATTAATATAATTTGTTAAGTAATTTCATAACCAAATGGATTGTAGAGTGTGAATATTGAAAGAGAGATGATAGCCTTTTATAGGTGGGGGAGGGGGAACACAATGTGTTATTTAAAATAGTAATTTACAACTACATTTTTTCATGAAAACCCATAAAAAAGGGGTAGTTATATAACAATAGAGATTATACATTCTTAGAATTTCAAATAAACGTGTTTTTCAAAAAATTTTAAGTCATTTTATCTCTTTTCTTTTTAGTTTAATGATTTGTTATGTCTATTTTAACATTAAAATAGTAATTCATTTTTACTGTTTTTTTCTATTCATAGGGGTAATATATTCTTATAAACATATTATATAATATGAAATTTTTTATTTAAAATATTTAATACATTTTTACAGATTATTTTCAATGAAGTGGTAGAATCTTATTCAAAGATGTAATCAGAAACATGATGAAAATATGGGTTTCCAAAGAGAAAATTCACAAAAATATGAAATTTTTTATTATCAATTTTCAATATGAAAAATAAAATTTCTCCGAAAAAATTTCATTCAATTTCAAATGATTCTTATTTTATTTATTATAAATATGTTACAATTAAATTTATTTTATACATCTATGAAACATATAGTTATCATAATACTTTAAGAATCTATATTCTCAATAACATATGATCTAGGATATTATGGCCACATTTAATGAATAATGGTTTATGGAGTTTCATATTTCATTTAATCCTAGTGTTGCATGCATCACATGCTACTGAAAATATTGAATTTATTTAAAAAATATATATCTTAAATTCTCAAGGTGTTAAATTTATTTCTAATATTAGTGAATCATGTCATATATGTTATTGAAAATAATGTTACATTTTTTAATTCTTAGGTTTTTACACATTAAAAAATTTATTCGAAAATAATTTAAGTATATTTTCCATCAGTATCATTAAAAATAATAAATTCATAAAATATCAAGAGAAATATTTATTTTAAAATAAAAATTTAAACAATTATATAAATTATAATGGAAACTATCTTTATTCCTAAAAGAAGAATCTAATCGTGTCATATAATTTAAATGGAGTTTTTATTTTCCTAATTTTTTGTAAAAATTCAAATTTCAGTCGTACATAAACCATTTTAAAAGATTCCATTTAATAATTTGAAAATAATGTAAATGTTATTAATAAAAGCTTCTTACAATATTATTTATAAATAAAAATCCATAGTTAATTTTTAAGAACATTTACATGAAATAATATATCTATAAATGAAAGGGAAATCAAGTTGGTTTTTCTAAAAACATTTTCACAACAACATTAAGTACCATAGATAAGAATATATAACAAATAATTTAAAATATTTACAATTAACAAATGGAAATAATTATTATTAAATGATAAGTATCGTATAATTTTTTTCAATGAACATTTAATATATACAACTATAAAAATAAAGTCAAATATAATATAAAATCATATTTGATGTTCTATATTACTTTTAATTCATTCAAATATCCAATATAATAAATATATATTTATTATATATCTATTAAAAATCCATATTAATATATATATATATATATTACAATATATCATTGTGATAAAAATTTTAATTACACTTTTATTATCAATTATTCATTAAAATCATTATTCTGGTCAAAACTACTTCATTTTCCATCCATGTTTTGGTTATGAATTTTTGGTCCTTGCACCTATTTCATCATTTCATCATTTCATGAATAATAATAATGTCATAATTATAATATTTAAATATTATATTATATTATATTACTATATAGATATATCAATGGTTAGAATTAATTATTCCACTTCACGGTGGTGGTGGTCTATTTATACATATAGATGGTGTTTTCAGTGATCGAGGGAAGGAAGAAAAAGGTACATACTAATTTAATTTTAAAAAATCATAATTAAATCATAAATATTATATTTATTCATTAAATATTTCAATATTATCATCGATATAAAAATCACAGTGAATTAAGGATATTATAGTCCATACATAAGAATGAGTGACATTATCATTTTCCAATGGATTGGAAGGAAATATAAGATAAATTTAACATTGAACAAAAAACACATATGTATTGTAGATATAGTGATTATATCATGTTAATATTGTTTTCTAATATTTGGATGAGGTTTTCATACAATGAAAAACAAAAAAATTATATAATAATATATACCTCTTGTTCGGGTTTTCCCTTTTGTTAATTGAATTAAGATTTATTTTATGTGTAGTTATAGAAGAACCAAATCACAAGTTTGTAGATATGGATTTTTTGAGTTTATTTAGATGTATAATTTATAATCTAATGGTTTAATGTGGTTTGAATAATTGTGGAGAGTATGTTCCCTTTTATATGTGAGTTGAGTTGTACTATTATACCGATTTAAAACCTTATAATGTAAATAATCCATGCTAAAGATAAATTGGAACCATAGAAATCCACATTAAAATATAACACATTATTGGTGTAGTACCCCCGGTTTCGGGTACATAACACCTTTCCTAACATTTTTATTATTATTATGTCATTAATAGAGAATTTATATAAAATAGAGAGTTCCCATAAAATAGAGAGTTTACATAAATTTGGGGGTTTCCATAATGTTGGTTGTTTCAATAAAGTGGTTGTTTCCATAAATTGAGGTGTTTCCATAAAGTGGGTTGTTTCCATAAAGTGGTGTGTTTCAATAAAGTTTGTTGTTTCCATGAAGTGGGTTGTTTCAATAATGTGTGGTGTTTCCATAAAAATATCTGTTTCCATAAGAAGGGTAAAGGTGAATGATTTGAGAGTTTTGGTGTTTTATAAGGAGTGTTGGGACCAAAAAGAATGTCGCACGATTGATCGCACTGCGATTCACTATTTCAATTTCGCCCTAACACCACTATGAAAAACATGTATTATATTGAAAATTATAAAAATAATAACAAATTTAATTCCATTTTTGAATCATTTATTTTTCATTAATCACTATTGAAAGGTTAAATGTTACTTGTTTTTATGATTCCCCTGTAAGAGGAGATTATCCAGAAGGAAAATGGGAAAAAACTGCATGGGTTCCAGGAACACCTATCTAATGTTGGGTAGAGTTTGAAACATCCATGCATCCATATGGGCTATAGTTTTTCAAACTGGTCCAAATTTCAATTGTCTAAAACTCATATTAAGACAAATTAGCTTTATTCAGCCATTAAGTGGCCCAACCGAAGTGATCTGTCCAGGATATTGAATCTGCACGGAGTCAAAAGTTATGTGTTGTGTGCTGTCCCTATCTATAGTTGTACGTGTCCACAAGATAAAAAACTATTGGTAGATATAGACAATACATGTGATAAAAAATTTCTAGTTTCTTCAAAAGTGATTGAAGACTGTCTGGAGGCCGAAAAAAATGTGAAAAGTGGTTCTACACAATCGGTGTGCCAAAAACCACTTCCCATTTTAGCTATAAAAGAGCACCACGGGTACCTCATTTGGGGAGTTAGAAATAGGAGAAAGGATATGCAATTTTGTAGTCCTAGAGGAGTATATTCATCATCCTATATGTTCTGTAGGCCCCTATCCTCGTTGGGGGATCATGGATGAAGATGTGGTTCCAACCGAGCCTCCTCCTCCTCTCGATGGCGAGCTAAACGGTGGATGATCATTTCGAGGGAGCTATACAAACTTGGGAGGGAGTTCCAGCACATGTTCTTCTACTGGTTTTGTATAATTTTTTTTAATATTTCACTTATTTTTTATTTTTACATGATTATCCTTATATTACATTTCATTTGACATAATTATGTGGAACACTTTTTATTTCAACACCGATTGGGTTGAGATTTCAAGTGGGAATCATGGTTTGTTCTGATTGGAAAACACAATAATCCTATTTATATCATACATACATAAGATTTAAGTATTCATTGGTAGAAGTTTTATTCTATTATTGATAACCAAAAATTAGAAACACAACTGTTTTGTCAAGAGGTGGTTCTTTAAGCATCATTTAAAGAGGTGATAGGGGAGTCAAGATCTTGACAACCTTCAACAAAAGAATTAAACCAAACAATGATAAATTTTCCAAAAAATGAACTATACAAGATTTTTAGTGAACCTTAAATGATTTTATTATCTCATAATTATTAATCAACCACCTTTATTTATAGACTATTTAACTCTTTAATTAAGTAATTTACATAAATCTATTTTCAAAACCACACACCACTTTTAGTATTTCTTATTAAAAATACGTTCTCTAAAACTATCAACGCTCCTTGAGAGATGACCTAGGTTCTTCCCTAAGCTATAAATTTATCTTCGAATCATAACCAATATGATGTGTCACGACAACACGGTCAAATTTTGGTGCCATTTTTTGGGAGCGCTTTGGTTTTAGTGCATTTTTTTGATAATTTTTTAGTAAATTTTTTGAATGTTTGTTTGTTTTATCTTCTACCTTTACATTTATTTTTTTGTTAAAATTTATTTCTTATGTAGGTTCCATGTATGACACGTTCTACTCTAGGAGACTTAAAACCTTTTGAACCTGGACCAGAGAGAATCCTTCATCAGCCACCCCGAGATACACAAGACGATCCTATGAAGAAGGACGCACAAAACATCAACACTCATCTTGATACTTCTTCTTCTTCTTCTTCTTCTTCTAGAACCCACATTAAAACTCAAATTAACACGAAAAACATGGATGAAAACAATCAAACACTAAAATTATTAACATCTCCTGATGATGATATTTAACCCACCTATATTCAATTACAAGATGAGGCACCCAATTTTGAACTAAAATCTGGTTTAATTCATCTTTTACCATGATTACATGGACTTCCGGGAGAGGATCCATGCAAGCTTTTAAAATAATTTCATACTGTGTGTTTTACATTAAAACCAAAAAATGTGGGTGAAGAACATGTTAATCTAAGGGAATTACCATTTTCTTTAGAAGATACAACACAATATTGGTTATATTATGTTAATTCCCCAATAAGAGGTTGGGCATACAAGAAACGTATTTTCCAGGAGAAATATTTATCAGCCTCTCAAAGTACAACAATAAGGAATGAAATTTGTGGGACAAGACAATCTCAAAGGGAACATTACATGAAAATTGGAAACTTTTTAAAAGGTTATGTTCAAGTTTCCCACACAACCAAATAAGTGATCAACTTTTACATCAATATTTTTATGAAAGTTTAATCTCTATTGATCGAAATATGATCGATGCTGCTGTTGGTGGTGCGCTAGTTGATAAGACCAAAATTTCTACAAGAACCCTGATTGAGAACATGGTGCAAAACACACAACAATTTGGTTCATGGTCTAATATACAGATTCAAGGTGTCCATGAGGTGCAATGTACTGAATTCGAGAAGAAGTTGGACACAAAGTTCTAATAGGTATGTACCCTTTTCGACTACATGCTATTTCCCAAAGGAAATCCCAATCTCCTACTCCCATCCATTGTGGTATAGGTTCTTATGAAACCCACTACTATAAACAATGTCCCAAATTGAAGGAAACATCGGAGATTTACGATGCCATATTTTCAGGCCGCCTCTATAACCAACCCTTTAGGAAAAAAACTTACTATCCATCCAACCCTAGGTGGATGGAGAACAAATCCCACAGGAAAGGGGGTATTCAAACCAACCTCAATAATAGTGGAACCGACAAGGGTAGAGTAGTCATCCACTACCACCATCAAAAAATCCTCAACCACCCCAATGGCCATTCCCCCAAACCCCTCCAAAACCCAATCCTAGCCTATAAGATATGATGGAAAAAATGGCTGAAAATAATATCCAATTCCAACAAACCACTCAGGCTGCCAAACAAGACCTCCGAACCCAATTAGGCTAACTAGCTATCTCAGTGTGTGAAACTAAAAGTCATGGGATAGGTAAACAACCCTCCCAACTAGTAGTTACCCCTAGGGATAAAGGAAATTATAGTGCCATAACCCTTAGGAGTGGAAAATAACTAGAATGTAAAATGAATCCTCTATTAGGGTCATCCACTCCTGAGGAAACCTCCATCCAAACCATTAAAGATTTTCCAAATATTGAAGAACCTTCCCTTGAAAGAATCCTTTTTAAAGTAAAGAGTGTGTATATTAATGAGTCACCTAGCCCAACCATTCCACTTCCTTTTCCTAAAAGGGCTACCCAACCAAGAAAACAAAAGGAAACATAACATGATAAGAAAATATTGGAAATTTTCAAGAAAGTGCAGGTTAACATTTCATTGATTGATGTTGTGACCCAAATTCCACGGTATACTAGGTTTATAATGGAGATGTTTACACATAGAAGGTGACTTCAAGGTTATGAGAAAGTGAGGGTGGGGAGTAATGTTTCAGCATTGATAGATCCATCACTTCCCACAAAGAGAAATGATCCTGGAACATTCTCAATTTTGTGAAACATATGAGAGTATTGATTTTATAATGCTATAATTGATTTAGGTGCCTCTATAAATGTGATGCCTCACTCTATTTACTCTACATTACAGTTTGGGGAACTAAATTCCACTAGTACTGTTGTTCAACTAGCCAACTGGAGTACCGAACACCCCTCTGGTGTGTTAGAGGATGTTCTTGTGAGGGTTAAAAATTTAATTTTTCATGCTATCTTTTATGTGCTTAAAATGGAGGATGATAGGATGAATGGAAATGCCCAGATTATATTGGAGAGGCCCTACTTGAAAATAACCATAACCATAATTAATTTCCACAATTGTATATTATCTACAGAGTTTTATGGTGACATTGTCCACTTCAACATCCTTGATTCCATGAAGAACCCCTCAGAAGAACATTCATATCTCTTGGTTAATTAAATTGATGTACTTCCTTCCCCTAAAAAAACCTTTCATTCCCCAGACCCCTTTTTGATTTTTATTCATTGATTGAAATTCTAGGAAATGAATCATGCATTTATTGTTGTTGTGTCTAGAAAAGTGTCATGCATGTTTATTAATTGATAATTTTTTAAACACCGAGGTTCCAATGACCACTGATGATTCTTATAAGCTTTTATAAGCTCATTCCTCATATGAGGATGATTACATTGAGTATTTAGATGAGATCAGTGACCTATAACATTCACACACACTCCCATCAATCAAAAATCCACCTAAATTGGTACTGAAACAACTGCCTCAATCTTTAAAATATTCATATCTTGAGAATATAAACAAGTTGCCCATCATCATTGATAGATCAATCTCTCTAGAGAATGAATTACGACTTCTTGAACTATTGAGGGAGTATAATAAAGATTTGGGATGGACACTTGCTAATATTACTGGTATTATCCCGTCAATTTTTACACATCATATTTTGTTAAATGAAGAGGATAAACTAGTGAGGCATGCACAACATCAACAGAACCCAAACCTCCTAAAAGATGTGAAAAATGAGGTACAAAAAATTATTGGATGCTGGAATCATTTACTCCTTCTGTAAAGGAAAATGGGTTAGTCTCATTCAAGAAGTTTCTAAAAAATAGGCCTTAAAGTAATCAAAAATGAAAATAATAAATTGGTTTCAACTCGTGTGCATAATAGAGGGTGTGCCTATATAGACTATCTCTAACTAAACCAGCAAACTAGGAAGGACCATTTCCATTTTCCATTCATTGACCTAATGATAGAGAGGTTATGGGTAAGTCCCACTATTATTTACTTCATGGGTATTATGGATACATTCATATCCATATTTCCCCCAAGGATCAATAAATTACAACCTTCACCTGCCCCTTTTGACAAATTTTCCTATAGAAGGATGCCATTTGGTATGTGCAATGCTCCAGATAATTTCCAATGATGCATGGTTAGTATTTTTTTCGGATGACCTGGAGAATTACATGGAAGTATTCATTGATGATTTCACTATTTTGGGATTCTATTATGATGAATGTTTGAGTAGTCTTGCTTGAGTCCTACATCACAGTATTGAAAAGAATATTGTATTAAATTATAATAAATTCCATTTCATGGTGTGGAAGGTTATTTTTTTGGGAATTCCATTTCTGGGGATGGTATTCAAGTAGATAAATAAAAATTAGATTTCATTTTTTCCTCACTATTCCCCAAAAATGTACAACATATGCAGTCTATCCTAGTTCATGCTAGAATTTACCATCATTTCATTCATGACTATAGTAAAATGGAACTCCCCCTCTTTCGATTTGTCCAAAAAGAAAACCAATTTGTTTTTGATAAAGAATGTGAGGAAGAATTTAATAAGTTAAAATGGAGTCTCATTTCACCCTCGGTAATCCAACCACATCGATGGGATTTACCATTTGATCTCATGTGTGATGCGTCTAACTATGCAGTTGGGGTAGTCCTGTCAAAAGGGGTTGATCGAGCTCCACATGACATTGCATATTCCTCACATACTTTGGAAACCGCACAAGAAAACAACACCCCAACTGAAAAAGGATTCCTTGCCATTGTATTTTTCTTTTAAAATTTCAGGTCAAACTTTTTGGGGTCTAATGTCATTGTGTTATTAGACCATGTATCCCTCCGGTATCCCCATAAGAAACTGAAATCCATGCCACGTATCATTCACTGGAAGATCTTCTGTCAAGAATTAAACCTAGAAATTAGAGGTAAAAAAGGAGAAGATAATGTTGTGGTTGACCATATTAGTAGGATTCCACCATCCCTGGAAATTGACTCATCCCCCTATATTCCTATAAATGACATGTTTCCCGATAAGCAATCGTACTGAGTGCTAGATGTTATTCCTTGGTACGATGAAATTTTATATTATTTGGTAGCATCTTGCATTCATATTGATTTCAATAAAAACCTAGCCAGTCTTCTAAAACGTGAGTCTCGTTGGTACATTTGGGATGACGCCTACCTATGGATCTCATGTAGTGATCATTTCCTTATGCGTTGTGTTCCTGATTGTGCGTTTCATTTTGTCCTTAGATTCTGTCACACTCTTGCTTGTGGGGGCCACTTTGGTCTCCAGCAGACGGCTTGTATGGTCCTTGATTCTGGATTTTTTTGGCCAACACTTATTTGGGATGCCATTTATTTTTTCTAATCTTGTTCTCATTGTCAGAGAATGGGGAATGTCTCTAAAAGAAATGAAATTCTGTAACAACCATTGCTCTTTCATGACATTTTTTATGTTTGGGGAATTTACATTATGGGTCCATTTTCCTAATTAATTTGGAAACTTGTACATTCTTCTGAAATTTTATTACATGTCAAAATTGGTATAGGCACGAGCTACAAGGACTGATGATTCTAAGGTAGTTGTAGATTTTTTGAGAACCCAAATATTTTGATGTTTTGGCTTACATAGGTTCATAATCAGTGACCAGGTTTCTCATTCCTACAACCTAACATTTCAATAAATTTTGTGTCAGTATTTGTTCATCCATAGAATGTGTACTGCATATCATCCATAGACCAATGGTCAGGCCGATGTGTCAAATAGAGAGGTAAAACCGATTCTTGAGAAAATGGTTGAACCCAATAGAAAAGATTGGATACTTCAACTTGATGATTCATTATGTGACTACTGTACTTATTTCCAAACACCCATTGGAATTTCACCATATCATGTTGTGTTTGAAAATATTTTTCACCTACCTGTTGAGATTGAGCACTAGGCCTACAAGGCCATCAAACATTGAAATTCAAATATTTCACGTGCAGGTTCTCAAAACAAGTTACAGATTTTGGAGTTGGAGGAAATGAGAAGAGATGCATATAAAAACTACAGTATTTATAAGGATAGAACCAAGGATTCACATGACTGTCTTATACTTCATCGTCAGTTCCACATTGGGCAGAAGGTCCTCCTTTATAATTCAAGGCTGAAGTTTCATCCAAGTAAGCATAATTCCCACTGGTTTGGCCCATAAACTGTTATTCAATACCAAGTTAATAATTTATTAAAACAATTTTTGGAAAATGTTTGAAACCATAAAGTACCACTAGGTGAATTAAATGCAGTAGCACATAACAAACCCCTTAAATGGTAACTTAAATTTATTAGATGTGACTTCCCTAAATATTTTCTAGGATATATCCATTACCTCTTTGTTCTGACCGTCTTTGAGAATGTCTTCAAAATGTTGGGCCAGTTTATGCCTTGTCTTTAAGAAATCCTCCACTGTTAACTTCTTGTCATTAAAACCTCTCATCAGAAATAGAAATTGTTTCTCGATCCATCCGCTAAGTTCCATGTTTGTATCCACTTGCATTGGACGTCTGATCATCCTTTCGACATCCTCTCTGGAAGCATGAATGGTTAATTTGGTATCCACCATATCTTCTTCAGAATGCATAAGGAGGTCCGTAGTCTTGATTGTGGCCTCTGTACCATCTACATGTTGTGAACCAGCAGCAGTCACCAGTGGAGCACCACCACTTTTATCCTGCTCCCCCAACACCCCCACCTTTCCAACCTCAGAAGTTAAATATTCTATCTGGTTTTCCTCCCACCCTACTTCCCATTGTCTTCCCTCTTTGTCTAGGACTTCGTCCATCCTAAGGCACTCCTGCCCCTTAGCATCTCCCATGGTAGCTGAGTGATTCTGCTTACTCATCGTGCTGGAGGCTAGGTCCACACCTGTCGTCGATGTAGGACCTTGTGGGAAAACTCTTGCACTCTTAAATGCTGCCTTCCCTAACAATCTGGTGACTATTGTATTTGGGGTGTCTAAATAATCCTTACGGGGTCTTGGGTTTTTCTCCCCCTTGAGGAAAATAAAATTCCTAGTCATGATGCTTCCTTGATTCCCTTTCCTTGATTCAATTCCCACAAGAGTGTCTTGATCATAGACCGTGTCTGGGGGATAATCCCCTAAAATTTCGCTGGATTCCTCATCGTTCGTGTGTCTCGAACCGGCCTGTTTGTTCTTCCATCTTGGAATGAAGGTTTTCCATCCTTCAGAGTCCACATTATCTTTCCCAGCCTGGTTCAGTGACGAGAAACTGTTATGTATCAAGATAGACATAGAATATTTGCAAAGGATAGGCACCTGGTGTTGTGGAGACACTGCCCCTATGTCGCTCATGTTTTGTATATCCCCAAGAACCCTTCCTTCATCTGTAATACCCACACCACCTTGGACTAGATGTTGCACAGTTACCTAGCCAGGATTCACCCCTCCGCCCTTAACAGTCTCACAAAAGGAGAGAGCATTTATGGAGCAGAGACCTCCTGAGGACTGCTCTTTCAAGTTGGGAGAACCTAAATCATTAAGAAACCTTACAAAAATGTCCTTTACTCTCGGACCTTGGATCTTATTGCATGGATTGTCACACTTAGAAGCAAGGAAGGGAGCTGAATCAAGAGATACCTGCCCCTCTACCTCCTTCACATGGATACATTTCTCAGACCCCCTCCTATACAGTTCCTTCTGATGCCCAAGTTTGTTGCACGAGGAACAGAAATCAACCCATGTCTCAAAGACAACAGGTTGCTTAAACCAAAATTCTTCACCTACAAAAACCCGTAAAAAAGGAACTACACCCTTTGAAACATCCACTTTAACACATATTCGTGGAGAGACCGGGTGGAAAACATCCCTAGTTCTGCTATTAGAGCACAGAAATCATCTAACTAAATTATCAAGCATTCGAATGATAGTGGGATTCTGATAAGGGAGAGGAAGCTCGGGGAAACTAACCCAAACTTTCGTAGAAGGAGAGTCCTGCTTCATAATAAAGTCCTCTAACCATCTAAACATAAATAATCTAGAGCTGTTGCATATTCAAGGAGTGCTGGACTAGGCTTGGATCATATGACCCTCAGACGCAAAGCAGATCATCAGGTGCCTACCGTCGAGAAGGCCAACAGTCGTGCGATATTTCAAACCCCACGAACTGAAAACAAAAAGGTCAAACATGTCAACTGAAGAATGGTGACACTTAAATCGAGCTACCAGAGTCAAGCTTAGGTGAGAGGAAGCAGCTGTAAATTCTGATGTCGATATCGGAAGAGCCAGACATCCCTCAAAAGGTTGGGGACTTTAGGGCTGAGAGAGATGGATGGGAAATAGGGAAGGGATTCGGGGATATAGAAGGGGATGAAAGGGCCACAACCTCTTGAAGGCAGAAGAAACTAAGAAAACCTTCACTGTCAATGGGAAGCTACTGAAGCACTTCAAAGAAGAACTTTTAGAGTTCCTGATAAAAGAACTCCATTTTCAAGAAGCGACATACCAGTGAAACACACCAGGTTTTATCCTTCCTTCTCTCCATATCAATTATTATTGTGAAGAAACTATACATTCTAGGTGTGGGGTGATGGGTACATTCCTGGGTTAGATAGGAATTTTCATCATTTTTTTCTTTCATCTCCATTTCACCCTCTTTATGGTATTTTCACTTTTCCCTATCTTGTTGACTTCATTATGATTTCCATTGTATTTCTTATTTATTTTCTTTCTCACCTTCCTTGTTGTATTTTCATATTTCTCCCCATAAAAACATTAAAAGTTACATGATTTGGTTACCATAAAGGGGGGGGGGGGTGAAGTAAAAATACCATTAAGAAGGTGAAAAAGAATATTTGTATGAATTTAACATTAGGGAGTGGTTTTTAGTGAATTGTTTTTCAATTAATGATATAAATGGTTGTATCTATGGGTAACCATTGAGATAATTGATGCCCCTTGTGTGAGATGTTTTTGGAAAAACAATGTCACTAATATCTCCAGACATGTTTTCACAAAACCACAATGTGTGAATATTTCTTAATTACTATAAGTTAAATATATGTTAGGTTTATATTTTTCAGCTTAAAATTATATTTACATACGTTTATTCCTTATACGATCTTTTCATTGTTCCACCTGATTGACCTATGTGTGTGTACCTGATATCAGACTGTTGCACGCCCTACAAAACAATTTTGGGTAGTGTCTTGGGTAGGTCAAAAACCACTTATCTTCAACCATTGATCTTGATATAACTATTACAATTAGTGTAATGAGGAGATCGAACAAGGGTTGGGAGATGAGTGTGAGATTTTCCCCAAATGAAACTTTTGAAAAAAATAATTAAGGGGAGTGATGAAATGTTCAATATAAGGGGATATCTTGTTCAGGAGCGTATGGTTTGACTTCTTGGAATTCTTATGTTTGTGGGTCCTGAAATGTGATTACAAAGGATGTAGGGCATGTTCGGTGAAAAGTCATTTAAAGATGAATAATTTTAAAATAACCTATATTTATTGGATAGAAAGTGGAAAGATTATAATGGAATGGTTTTCATTAACACACATAGAGATTAAGTGTAATGGTTGAATTTGTAATTCCTTTCTCAATTTCTTGTCATGGATCTTATTTAATTTCATTGTGACATGATTTATGAGATATATTTTTCCATTTTCACAGGGAAGAACTCCTGGTATGGTTCGTAAAATGATCAAATTAAATTTATGATTTAAAATTTCTTCAAATGTTAAATCTTCAAGATGTTGGGAAAATATAAATGAATAATTTTTTTGATATGTGACTTTTCCCAAGATTGAAAATGTTTAGGTGTGGGGGTGTGATCACACCGTGATTCCCTGTTTCATTTTCACCATTACAGCACTATGTTAAACCTGTTTTATATTAAAAATTATAAAAATAATAACAAATTTAGTTCCATATTTGAATCATTTTTTTTGTGTTTATCCTTATTGAAAAGGTCAATGTTACTTTTTTCGATGATTCCATTGCAGGAGGAGATGGTCCAGAAGGAAAATGGGCCAAAACTTCCTGAATTCCATGAACATCTGTCCACTTTTGGGTAGAGTATGATACTTCTGTGAATCCAAATGTGCTAAGATTTTATGGGATGGTAATGATTCAATTTTATACAACTATAATGAAGACAACCATGCCCTATTTGTCCATTAAGGGTCCTAATCGAAGTGATCTACCCAGGACACTGAATCTGCACTGAGTCAAAAGTTGTGTGTTTTGTGCTGTCCAAATCTAGAGTTGTACGTGTCCAAAAGAATCCAAACATTTTTTTGGAGATATCTGATACACGTGGAGACAACTTTATAGTTTTTTCAGAAGTGATTGAATACCTTTTAGAGGAAAAAAACAATGTGAAAAAAGGTTTTACACAATCTGTGTTCCCAAAACCCTTTACCATTTTTTCTATAAAAGAGCACAACGGGTACCTCATTTGGGGAGTTCGAACCAAGAGCTAAGCCCAGCCATTTTGGTGTCCTATAGAAGTATATACATCATATTATATGTTTTGGAGGCCCCTATCCTCATATGGGGATCATGGATGAAGAATTAGTTCCACCCAAGCCCGCTCACCTCCTCTTCATGGTGAGCTAAACGGTGGACAATTATTTCAAGGGAGCTAAACAAACATGGGGGGGGGGGGAGTTCCCTCACATGTTCTTCTAATGGTTTCTTATAATTTTTGTGTTCAATATTTAAATTATTTTTTATCTTGACATGCATTTACCTTGATTACATTTCATATGACATAATTACGTGGAACACTTTTTAATTCAACACTGATTGGGTTGAGAATTCATGTAGAAAGCTTGGGTTGTTCCGATTGGACAACACAATAATCCTATTTATCTAACTCTTACATAATACTTATGTATTCTTTTTTAGACCATTTATTCTATGATTGATAATGAAATCTTGGAAACACGATTGTTGTTTCATGGGGCGGTTCTTTAATCATCATTTGAAGAGGCAAGAGGGGAGTCGAGATCTTGACAATGTTCAACCAAAGAATTAAACAAAACCATGTTAAATTTTTAGAAACATGAACTATCCACGACTTGTAGTGAACTTGAAATGATATTCTTCTCTCATAATTGATAATACACCGCCTTTATTTATCAACTACTACGTCTTTAATTAAGTATTTTACTTAAATCTATTTTCCAAACCACCCCCTCTTTTAGTACTTCTAATTAAAAATACTTTCTAAAAAACTACCAACACTCCTTGATAGATAACATAGGTCCATCCCTAGACTATAAAGTTATATTCAAATCATAACCAATTGGACGTGTCATGAAAACAGGGTCAATGATCCATAAATGGTTGGCCCAAGCTGTGTGGTCTAACCCTATGCAGAGGTCAAATCAAGATCCTATTCTCTATTCCTTGGCTTCAAAACGCCACTTTTGAGATTAATATCCTTATAAGGCTGGAAAACCCTCCCCTCACAAGTGGGATCCAACCCAAGGCCTTCCCATGGTGATTTTGATTCCGATTCTTGAGATATGTCACCATTCTTTTCGGATTTGTCATCTTTTCATATATCTGCAGAGATCAAATCCTCTGATCTCCATTATTTCTCAGATCAGAAACAATTTTCGTTATATCTACGTTTTTGGATAACTAATAATTCAATGTTTAGTCATGATCTTTCACGGATAAGATAACTACGGCCGTTCTTGGAGAATTTACCCACTTTCTAGTGCGTTCTTCGTATATTGTCAAAGTTTCGTCAAAACCATTGAGGTTGGAGGCTTCTCTTTGGACTCATCTTGATAGAATTTATTTTCTTAGATTCAAATTGGTTTATTTATTGTTAAATTTATTGGATAAAGTAATTTTTCTATGTTTTATGGTTTTTGTGAAATTTCATGATCTTGGTGAATAGTTGTGAAAAATGGGGTTTAGTTTCATGAATTTAAAATGATGATTCTAAATTATAGATTTTCTGGAATTGCTAAATGGTTACTGAAAAAGATATTTTTAATATAAATGGTTTTCTATAAAAATGGAGTTTTATTTAAATGGTTTGGAATTGAAAAGGATTGGCATTGAAATGGTTTTGACAGAAATAGTTTTCAATAAAAATGTGTTTTTATTAAAAGGGTTGTTTTGGCATGATCGTTGGGAATATGTGGCCTATGTTCAAGTTTCATATGTGGGGATTGGTTGAAATATGTCATTTTTCTATGTGAAAAAGGTTTAATGACACGTGGGAATTTCATACATGGGGCTTGATTGAAATATGACCTTGTTCTCGGTGTTAAAGGGTTAATGGCACATGGGTAACAATTACCTTGTGACACCATGGCAGATCGATGAGAAACTGCTCTTGAGTATGGAACTGTCATAATAAAGAATGCATGGTTGGTTTCATGTGTTTGAAGAATTGTTAGGTATTCTGATAAAGGGATATTGTGAAATGGTTGAAAATATTTTTTAGTTATTTTTCTAGAAAAAAATCTTGCTGGAAAAAATGGTTTCAATTGCACTGTATGCTTTTGTTAATGAATGGTTTTGGAAACTTGTTTATATTTATTTATAAACTATTTTTGAGAAATTTTATTATATAAAAAATATATATAATTATTTCTAACTCTTCTATCCTTTTGGAATGATTATGGAAGTCATTGGATATAATTGACTGAGTTTTATAGTCTCCCCTACTTTGGCGCTTTGGTGCTTTTGCAGATGTTATGTTCCATGTCAAGAGAAAAAGTAATGTTTCACATGTGTTTAGCACTATCTCATGATTTTTCGACTATTCGGTGATGTTAAAACTTGGAGGTTGGGGAGGATGTAGTCTTGAGGTCTTTGTAGAGTCTTGTGTAGTCTATCCACTGTGTTCTTTGATAGTTGGTTATTCTTCTATTGTTGCATACATTGAGGTGATTTTGAGATACATGAAGTTGTTCAGTTTTCTTCCATTTGTTCATTCATCATATAGTGAATGTTTTTTTATGGTCGGTAGGTTTATTGGTTAATTTCATAAAGGGTTAATCATCCCCCATATGTATTTGAAACCCTTCAGCATTTATTTCCAGCCTTTGGCATCTTGGGGATGTCGCTTAAGGCCTAGTAAATACTTGTTGTACTCTCAAGATAATTAGAATTGATGGGTCATTAAAAATGGTATTTTCTTGTTTGATCCTTTCCTAACAAGTAGTCATCGATGTTCTTAGTTTTGGATATGAAATCCCTTATTGTCACTTCCTTGGGTGGGAATCGTAGAAAGGAGTGGGATTGTCAGAAGATGAGATTTATTGCATAAAAGGACATAGCAATCCCTTTTATGCTGAACATAAAGTTACCAAGGAGTTAGGTAAATAAGTCTTTGGATACACTTCTAGTATTTTGAAATCTCATTGTCATGGGTTTCTCCAATGAGACGAGCATGAAATTAATTATAGAGGAATGAATTCCCACTCAGAGTGCGTACATCATTTCTAGGAATGATTCATGTAGTGAAAAAAAGAAGTGTTAATTTTGTAAAAAGAATGGAATTGATTTTCGAATGAATGATTTTGAAAAGGTGGATGATTTTCTTATTTAGAAAATGGTTTAATTTTTAAATTAGTGTGACATGTTTTAAAAAATGGATGAACATGGGAAAAAGGTTGTTTTGGGAAACAATGTTATGATAGTTGATGTCATAGAATTTGAAATACTAAGCCATCAGTTTCTAGAGGGTGAGGTTAAAAACGTTTGTTGTTAGATTAGAAAATGGAACCTGGTAGGCGTCATCGAAACCAACCTGAAGAGGCAGCGGAGAATGTGGTTACACCTGAACCATGTGTGAACCAAGAGCTGGTTCAGAGTATTGTTCATGATTTTCAATCTAGGGAAATAGGGAACCAGAGGAATGATCCACGACATGTGGATCCAACAATCTAGTTCATAAATCAGAATCAACCTAATATCTAGGGTGATTCTGAACCATAGAAGTTAGAGATGTGTCTATGTAGGATGAATCGTATCTTCGACTTCATCATCACATCGGTAGAGATAAAGGCCAAACTAGAAACCTATATGATCAAGAATCTTGCACTTCATTGGTGGGATTTAGCAGTGAAAGCTAAAATGGATGAGTGACTTACATGGGAGGATTTTGAGGAATTGTTCAACAAACAATTCTATCCTCACACGATCAAAATCCAAAAATTGACAGACTTATTCAGCCAGAAATCAGAGTGTCTTTCTATGACAGAGTATGTGTCTAAGTTCATGAACATAGTAAACTTTTCACCAGAAGTTTCAGCAAGTTCCTATTTGAAGGAACGCGTCATCGAATCAGGGCTACAACAAGAATTTTCAATCATAGATTGCAGTAAATTATATTAATGATTTTACATAGATGGTTAATATATCAACAATGGTTGAATGTGATATCTCAGGATCTATGGGAGGAGGCATGATTATACTAATAGTTAATAGTGGGAACTCAACCACAGGGAACAAGTGGAAAAGGGACACCTATTTTCAAGGTGCAAGTGGGAATCAAAACCAGGCGAATGGATCAGAAAACCTTCTTCTATGACCTTAGAGCAAAGAATGTTGTTTTCAATGTGGTTTAATTGACCTCATAAAGTGATATTTTATGGCACAATCTAGATATTTTCATAATTTCAACAAAATGGGGCATCTTCAGTGCTATTGTCTAAGTGCTCTAAAGTTTGGAGCTCGAGACACTTCTTAGGTTTCACCAGCATCGTATGCTTTGACTGGACAGGGATAATAGAATCAGTCTCATCAGCAGAGTAGATCTAGCCATGGTGATTCTAGAAATACCATGACTCCTCCACCAGGGAAACCTCAGCATGGAAATAGGGAGAATAGAGTAGTGATGAAACAATTGTATGGAGATGAGTAGATAACTGTTTATGATCAGGCTGGACCATCTACAGTGATAGGTATGATTCTTCTGAATTATACAATTTTGAAAGTGTTGTTTGATACTGGTGAATTGAATTCCTTCATTGCATCTCGTGCTATTTAATTTATATGTTTAGAACTAAAAATGATGCCTTCTATTTGGAAACTGCAAACTCCTCTCAGTGAAAGAGAATATCAAGCCTTAGTGTGTAGAGAATGTACAATAACTATTGATGGAGCTGAGATAAAATGGGACAAATCAATGTTGGATATTGATGTCTATGATTTATTCCTAGGTATGGATTTACTGACAACGTTCAAGGTACAAATCGACTGTTATAGAAGAACTGTTCGTTTCATGACTGAGGATGACATCGAGCTTCTCTTTAAAGGAGAGAGGATTGTAATGAAGGGAGCGAAGAGATTTTTGGAACCAATGTTGAGAATTATCTCTTACCAATTTTCATCGTTAACTTTGGAATCAATAGAAGAGATTGAGAAAAAAAGTTTTCCACCTGTTATGGATCAATTTCCAGATGTCTTTCCCAAGAATTTATCAGGGTTACCACCTCTAACGGAAGTGGATTTTATGATTGATCTCCTTCCACAGACCATTCCAATTTCCCTTCCATATTATAGGATAGAACCAACAGAGTTATGGGAATTGAATGACCGGTTAGAGGAGCTGGAAAGCAAGGGTTTCGTACGACCATGTACGTCTCCATGGGCAGCACCAATTTTGTTCATGAAAAAGGAAGATGGAACTCTTTGGTTGTGAGTTGATTATCGTACTCTTAACCATGTTATGATAATGAATAGATATCAACTTCCATGCATTGATGATCTGTTTGATCAATTAAGGGGTGCTCATTGGTTCTCCCTGATTGACTTTCGGTCTGGATATCAAAAATTGAGAGTTCAGAAATATGATATTCCAAAGACAGCAATCAGAATTAGATATCTCCACTATGAATATATAGTCATGCCTTTTTGTCTAATGAATGCACCATGGGTCTTCATGGAATTGATGAATCCGATATTTCTATATTATTTGGATTCATTTTTTGTAGTGTTTGTGGACAAAATTTTGGTCTATTCAAAGACAAGGGTTGATCATGAGGTGTATCGGGAAATAGTGTTACAAATCCTTAGAGATAATCATTTGTATTCAAAATTACCAATGTGTGATTTTTGTACACAAGAAGTATGTTTTCATGTCCATGTAATTTTAGTGAAATCTATTGATCTTGAAAAGAGAGAATCTGTTATCTCTTGGCAACCACCGCAGAATGTTTTCGAGATATGATGTTCTCTTGGTCTAGTTGGTTACAAACCATGATATGTTCATGATTTCTATGGACTAGCTACCCCAATGACATCTCTGACAAAAAATATTGCTCCATTACAATGGATGGAGGAATGTCAGAAGTCTTTCCAAGAACTTAATGTTCGGGTTACATCGACACCTCTCTTGATCTTTCCAGAATCAGGATAGGGGTATGTGGTGTATTGTGATGCTTCCAGATCAGGGTTTGGCTATGTTATCATGAAAAGTAATCACGTTATTGCTTATGGTTCAAGGAATTTGAGGGTTCCTGTGAATAATTACCCAAAACATGATTTTGAGTTAGTTGTAGTCTTCCATTATTTGAAAACATAGAGACATTATATCTTTGGTTATAAATTTACTATGTTTACAGATCACAAAAGATCCAAACACATTTTTTCATAGCGAGATTTGAAACTGAGGAAAAGGATATGGATGGAGTATCTCCAAATGTTTGATATTCAATTAATGTACACACCGGGGAAAGGAAATTTAGTGTAGGATGCATTGAGTAGAAATTCATATGCTAAGTTGGTGAAATAAGCTTCAGATGAAGGGATGTTGATGTTGGGCTTAGTCGGCATGCATGTGGAATGTGATGAATGAGGTGATGTGGTAGTTTTATTTTCATTTATGATTGTTCCAGATTTTGTAAAAATGGTCAAAGAGATACAAACATCAGATGCAGAATAGCCGGTTGTAAGTTCAAAAATCAATGGTGGGGAGACCATTGAGGGATGGAAATTTGATGGGGGTTCAATTTTGTGTTTTAGAGATCAGGTGGTTGTAACTATGGTTTTTCAGGAACAACTCATTTATTTTTACCACTATTTGAGATGGGTTCTACATCTAGGTAACCATAAGATGTATAAGGTTTTTATGGTGTAGTTTTGGTTGAGAGGAATAAATGGGAAGGTGGCCGAGTTTATCTCATAGTGCTTAACTTATTAGAAGGTTAAATCATAGAATCAGAGACTAGCTGGTATGTTACCATATATTCCAATCCAGGTGGGGAAGTGGGATCAAATTGCAATGGATTTTTTTACAGGTCTTCCAATAATAGTCTAGAAAGATGATTCTATATGGGTGATAGTGGATCGTCTAACCAAGTCGGCCCATTTTATAGTTATTCGTGAAACTCATACAGTGGAGGATCTTTCAATAATATATATCCGAGAAGTGGTAAAGAAGCATGGTGTACCAGTTTCAATAGTCTTAGATAGAGATCTGAGGTTCACGTCTTGTTTCTGGAAATCCGTACACTAAGGCCTTTGGACTAAGTTGACTATGAGCACCGTGTATCATCCTCAAACTGAATGGAAATATATGAAGACAATACAAATGTTGGAAGACATGTTTTGGGCTTGTGTAATGGATTTTTTTGGCTTGTGGGAGGGTATATACCCTTAGTGGAGTTCTCATAGAATAATAGCTATCAAGCCTTGATACACATGGCTTTGATTAAAGAATTGTATAGGTGTCCTTGTCATTCTCCACTATGATGGGTGGAAATGAAAAATAAAACCACTACTCAGGCCAAGACTTGTCCAAGAATAAATGGAGATGACCTAGTAGATTATAAATAGTATGGATACGACTCATAGTCTTCATAAATTTATGTACATCACCATTAAAGACTGTTGTCGTTCGTTGTGGCTGGTCGTGTCTTCTTGAGTATCACTCCAAGGCATGAACATCATCTCTTCAGGAAGATGGGTATGTTATCTCATAGATACATTGGCACTTTTGAGATACTATAATGGGTTGGAGAGTTGGAATATCGGTTGGCATTACAACCATGGTTTAGTTCGGTGCATAATGTGTTCCATGTATCCCATTTGAAAAAGTATAACCCTGATCATGAACATGTGATTAGATGGGATCACATTGAGCTAGAACTTGATGAATCACTGATATATATCCCATAGTGGATCATGGATAGACAAGAGAATGTCCTGTGTCGGAAAATCATCGGCCTAGTGCGGGTTCAATCGAAACATAGTCATATTCAGGAAGAGACTTGGGAATGTGATAAGGAAATGAAAGACTAATGGTGGGAACTATTTTTGGCCAGAAATCATTTTCTACATTCTGAGGAAAGAAAGACCAATGGTGGGGGAATTTTAGTACCCCAATTTTGGGTAAATTACCCCTTTCCTAACATTTTTTTAATTAGTGCGTTTTAATATAGATGTTCCAAAAAATAGGGAGTTTTCTTAAAATAGACTATTTCCATAAAATAGAGAGTTTCCATAAATTTCGGTGTTTCCATAAGGTTGGTTGTTTCTATAAACTGGTTGTTTCCAAAAAGTGGGGTGTTTCAATAATGTGGGTTGTTTCCATAAAGTGGGGTGTTTCCATAATGTGTGGTGTTTCCATAAATTTTTTGATTCCATAAAAGGGTAAAGGTTAATGATGGGAGAGTTTGGGTGTTTTATAAAGAGTTTAGGGACCAAAAGAAAGGTCGCACAATCCATACACGGTTGGCCCAAACTGTGTGGTCAATCCTTGCATAGAGGTCATGTCTATATGTTATTTTCAAGGAGCTTACTCATTTTTTCTCTATATATTTCTTTTGGGGTTCAAAACGCCCCTATTTCAAGATTACTCTCCCTAGATGGCTGGAGAACCCTCCCCACATGAGTTGGAGCCATCCCAGAGCCTTCCCTTGGTGATTTCGATTCCGGTTCTTGAGGTATGTCACCATTCTTTTCGGATGTGTCCTCTTTTCATAGATCTTCTTAGATCTACTTCTCAAATCTCTATTTTTTCTCAGATTTGAACCCATAGTGGGTATATCTACATTTTTGGGTGCCAAATAATTAATTTTTGAGTCGTGATCTTGATAGGATAAGATATTTAACACCGTTCTGGGAGAATCAACCCACTTTCTTGTGTGTTCTTCGTCTGTTGTCAAAGTATCATCAAAACCATTGAGGTAGGAGGCTTCTATCTCAACTCCTCTTACTATAATTGATTGTCTTAGATTCAAATTTTTTTGTTTATTGTGAAATTCTTGGAATATTCTTTATTTGTAATGATTTATGGTTTTTGTGAAATTGCGTGATCTTGGTGAATAGTTGTGAAAAAGGTGTTTTAGTTTCATGAATTTAAATTAGTGATTATAAATTATGGATTTTCTAGAATTGGTAAATGGTTATTGAAAAATTTTCTTTCAATAGAAATGGTTTGAAATAATAATAAATTTTTATTGAAATGGATTGGAATTCAAATGGTTTGGAATTGAAATGGTTTTGATGGAAATGACATTCAGTAAAAAGGTGTTTTTATTGAATGGGTTCTTTTGGCATGATTGTTGCAAAAATGTGGTGTGTGTTAATGTTTCTTATATGGGGATTTATTGAAATTTTACAATTTTCTTTGTGAAAAAGTTTTAATGGAACATAGGAATTTCATACACGGGGTTTGGTAGAAATATGTCCTTGTGCTCGGTGCCCAAGGGTTAATGGAACATGGGAAACAATTACCTTGTGATGACTTGGTAGATCGACGAGAAACCACTCATGAGCTTGGAACTGTCATAACATAGCATGCATGGTTGATTTCATGGTTTTAAGGAATGCTTGAGTATGATGCTAAAGGGATATTGAGATATGGTTGTAAAGATTGTTTAGTTATTTTTGGGAAAATATCTTACTAGTAAAATTGGTTTCAATTTCACTTGTATGCTTTTGGTAATGAATGGTTTTGGAAACATTTTTATATTTTTTTTATAAACTATTTTTGAGAAATTGATTTATATAAACATTTTTATATAATTGTTTCTAAATATTCTATCATAATGGCATGAGTAGGAATGTCATTGGGGAAAACCCACTGTGTTTTATACTCACCCATGCATTGGAACTTTAGTTCTATTGCAGATGCTATCTTCCTGGATAAGAGAAAAGGTAATGTTTCACACACATTTAGAACTAACTCGTGATGTTTGGGCTGTTCAAAGATTTTGGGGCTTGGAGATTGTGGATCATGGAATCTTGAGGTCTTTGGATAGTCTTGTGAATTTTATCTGTCGTGTACTCTGATACATGGTTATTCTTATACTTTTTCTTACTTTTATGTGATTTTGAGATACAAGAAGTTGTTGAGTTATCTACCATTTGTTCATTCATCATATAGTGAATGTTTGGTTATGGTAGGTATGTTTATTGGTTTATTTATTAAAGGAAAACTTGTCCCCCACGTATATTTGATACCCTTCAGTATTTATTTCCTGCCTTTGGTGTCTTAGGGATGTCGCTTAAGGACTAGTAATAACTCATTGTACTCTCAAGCCAATGAGAATGGGTGGGTCATTTTAGTTGGGTCTAATTAAACATGGATAATAGTATTTAGACATGGTTTTAGGTTATTTTTACAATAATCTCTTTAGTTTAACTGGTAGTTAATTCTTTTAACATTTTCAATTGTGTTGCATTTTAATATTGGTTACTATTCATAATGAAGAAAAATGAAATTTACATCATTTAGAACATTCAACATCTTAATTCCAAATATCTAATTTATTTTGTGAAAATTAATTTAATTAAGGGGAATGATTTTTTAAAAAATATATATGCCCCAAATGAAACACAACCAATTTTCAAAAAAATGCATTTTTAAACAAAAATAATAATATATTATTATTCATCATATGGTAAATACCATTAAATTAAAAATTAATTTTAATTCATATATTATATATAATATTATTTAAAAAATTAAATAATACTGATTAGTTCAACTATTTTAAAAAAATACTCTGGGGATAATAGACAATTTTTTTTAAAAAAATAACTTTTTACATTCAAATGCCTTTACTCTTCATTATTAGTTAACAGATAATAAATTAATGGATGGTGATTATTTTTTATAATTCATAAATATTATACTCCATCAGTTACTATTATTTTTAATATAATAAAAAATAAAACAAATAGACACATTAGCCATTTAATATAAAAATATATTACTTTTGATAATTATATATTAAAAATTAATTACTAAGAATTAATAAATACTTTTTATGTGAAGAAATAATTTATACATTCTTTACATAATTTACTTCATATTATTAATACCCACCAATATAATCATCTAGGAATTAATAATGAAGTTTACAAATTATATTTCTGAAATATATCATGCTTCCTTTCATCTCAGTGTTTTTTGTAAAGGATTATGTCAAACAATATGAAACGTCCCGGTTCCAAGAACCACCCAGAGGTTCCCCATACTCTGTTGGTCACATGGCCACAAGTGCATTTCCCCGAACAGTAGAGGCCGCCGACTAGAAGTGGGGGCTTTGGGTGTGATAGTGGGGAAATTATACCCTCATTTGCAGAGTAACACAAGGAATTTTAACATATATAACATAATAGAAGCAATAAACACACCAAACAATAGTCAACAGTGGAAGACTGATGAAGAAACAACTGGAGAACATATATATAAATTATGCATGATGCATTTGTCTAGGATAACATCCAAACAAGTCACAATGCTAAAATATAAAACTAAAACAAAGTATAAGAAAAAAACATTTAACAACTCCTCAGCATCGCAAGCCTCATATGGGTCCCATGCTCTCCACCTCCAAAGCAGTCAAGTACCTGAAGTAGAAGGGTGCTTTCCCTTATCTATACCTGCATCAATATAATCTGTTTAGGACCAAAAGCATGGCCTAAATAGGGTGTGAGACTAAATCCTAGTAGGCAACCACAACTAGATTTGTGCCTAAATGTCAGTGAATATATGGAAGGTAATAGGTAATGAAAGAAGTAAACAAGGAAGTACTCAGCAGTAAAAGATCCACAGTTTCAATGCATTCAGTTTCATATATCAAGAAATAGCTAATCAAAGCTAGTAACCCTCTGGGTAGTACTCACAGCCTAACCCCTCTGGTTCAACCAAACAAGTACAAGCAAGAAGCTAAACACAAACGGTAACCCTTTGGGATGTACTCATAGCCTAACCGCTCCAGTTCAACCAAACAATACAAGCAACCCTATGGGTAGTAAAAACAGTCCAACCCCTACAGTTCAGCTTAAGCATTGACTCTCTGAGGAATCACTCACTTTAAATTCCTCCTATAGTATCCTATCGGTACCTAGAGGTGCTCTGTGGAAGCACTTACATCCCATTCCCCCTATGGCCACTATCAAGGAACCATAGACACTCTGAGGAAGAACATACGTCAATTCCCCCTATGGTGTTACATCATAAAAGTAAAATAGAAACTCTGGAAAATCCCTTACGTCCATTCTCCCTATGGTATACTACACCAGGTTCTCACGGCCCTATGTAAGTCAAGAATACATAACAATGAGTATCGACCAACGTAGACATCATGAAATACTTGGATAGTAGACTATACTATAACAGCATGTCAGATAATAAGAGCACCCCATCCTTCAAAACTATGTATTGGAAAAACAGGGAAGCCTGATAGGCTAAGTCGGACCAACCGATCATAACAAATCATGCATGGGAAAACACTTCCAAAGCATATCAAGATAACCCTATTCGCATTCAATTACTTATAATCAAGCGTACAAGCATAGAATGTAATTAACAGGGATAAAACTATAACACGTAATACCCAATTCATGGGTATTGGGAAATTTTTCACATAAAACTCAAAGACATTCAGTGAAAGGGCACAAACAACCTACCTCACTGTTATAGGATTGGTGTGCATGAACCTCAAGCCTTCAGTCGCCCAAGAACACCATAGATATACAAAAACTCTCATGAAATTCAACAAAAGATAACTTAAGAAAGAGGATGAATTGGGAAACGAAGATCTAGAATAAGAATGAGCTTACCGTGGAGATCCCAATGCAATCGATGATGGTCGATTCAGAGAATGGGTACTCAATCCGTGGATCAGAGAAGAATCATAGTCGTACAATTTCTCCCAGACGAACTACATTGAGAAGAAGGTGTTTCTGTCCATCAGATGCGACCTCGGCACATTTAATGAAATAAAAAGAAAGTACATGGTGTGTGGTTTTGAGATACATGGCGTGTACTGGCCTTTACTGGCCCCATATTAGGCAGTCTCCAAGTCACTACACATGACCATGTGTATGGCCATTACATGACCAGCACAAAGCTACCCGCGATAACTGAGCACAAGGCATGTAATCATAATGTACATGACACATACTTAAAAAATATCTAGAAACTCTACTTTTTCATAAAAACACCAGAAAAAGGAAGACATACCTGAAAAGAAGGTCTAGGTTCTTACAAACACCCCCTTGAAGAAATTTGTCCTCAAATTTCCCTAACATGGTGGTGTGGAAGAAAAAACCCAAAACAACTCCAGCCACTGTAATCATAAATCATCCTCCCTCTCATAGGTCTCGTCTTGTACTCGCTCATGCTACCATAACACTCATACCAGGCAAATAGACCAGCCATAGAGAACCATCGCACTACTATCAAAAATCCAGATAGGATACTACTCGAATGATGTGTCCACCTCTAACTCAACCCCCTCGGGTTGAAAGAAAAGATATGGGTCTGAGAAGTAACATCGAAGATGAGAAATGTGGAAAACATCGTCCATATCCCGGTAAATCTGAGGTAACTGCAACCGATAGGTAACTGGCCTAACCCTCTCTAACACCTCAAACATACGTACATACCTCAGAGAAATCTTACCTTGTCTCCTAATCCCCATGTGTCCTAACCTCTGTGTGACATGCAGGAAAACTTGATCCCTGACCTTGAATTCCAAGGGTCATCTCCACTAATTAGTATAAGAATTTTGTCGAGACGGCGCAGTAGCAATCCTCTTCCAAATCAACTCTATCTGCTCTGTGGTCTCCTGGACAAGACGAGGTCCAAGAATAGCTGCCTCTCCTGCCTCCAACCAAAATTATGGTGATCGAAAGGTCCTACCATACAAAGCCTCATAAGGTGCCATCTGAATAGTTGCATGAAAACTATTATTATAGGCAAACACCACAAGAGGTATGTGCTTCTCCAAAGAACCTCCAAAATCCAAGATGCATTCTTGGAGTATGTCCTCAAGCACCAGAATCGTACGCTCGGACTGGCCATCTATCTGTGGATGGTAAGATGTACTAAAAAGTACCAGTGTACCCAAACCCTTCTATATCCCCTTCCATACCCGAGAAGTAATGCGTGCATCCCTATCTGAAACAATGGATTGTGTAACTCTTTGTAGACATACAATCTATCAGATGTACAGTCTTCCCAACTCATCAACACTAAAGGTATCATTGATCGGAAAGAACTATGAAACCATTGTGAGTCAGTCAATGACAAAAAAAGGGCATCATTCCCTCAAGGAGGCCTCGGTAAACCTATCATGAAATCCATCGCGACATCATTCTACATCCACTAGGGAATGTGGAACTGCTGCAAAAGCCCTGCTAGTCATTGATGCTCCGCCTTCACCCGCGGACAGGTGGAACACATCATGATGAAACCAACAACATCTATCTTCAAACCTGTCCACAAATATTGATGGTGTAGATCACAATACAACGTGGTGACACCAGGATGAACTGCCTAGACTGAGGAATGAAAGTCTCACATAAGCTCCTTGCATATGTCTACTAACACCCACACACGCCCATGAAAACACAATATCTCATCCTCTCCTATGGTCCACCTAGGAATATGGTCCTTTCCTGATATGCATTCTAGTAGGTCTAGGCCTTTACAATATGATAGATCCCTCATTCTCACATGATCAAGAAAAATAGAGGTAACAGCTACAGAAGAAAGAAACATATTCCCCTATCTATTATGAACCTCCAAATGTGTCTCAGAGAAAAGATCCCTAAGCTGCCAATCACAACTGGCCTCCTGAACTACCTGTATCTAAGTTCTCTTTCTCCGCATATCAGCCACTGCATTTCCTTTCCCAGGAATATAGGCATGCTCAAAATCAAAGGACTGAAGGTACTCAACCCAACTTCACTATCTCAAATTCAGATCATGCTGAGTGAAGATATATTTGAGACTTTTGTAGGTAGTGAAAACCACAAAATTCTCTCCCAAAAGATAATTTCTCCAATAGCGTAAGGCATGAACAACTGCAGCCAGACTGAGATCGTGTGTCTGGTAATTCCTCTCATGTGTCCTCAACTACTGAGACCCATATGAAAAGCCTTCTTATCCATGCATAATCACAACCCCTAGCCCGATACATGAAGCATCATAGTAGACAGTGTATCTCTATCCAGGCTTATGCAATACTAGTATCAAGGCTAAAGTCAACCTCCCTTTGTTCTTTTGAAAGGCTGAATCACAAGAATCTGACCATAATAACTTTTCTCCCTTCTTAGTAAAGCCTGTTAGTGGATCTACTATGCCTGAAAAGTCATAAATGAAACATGTATAGTATCTAGTAAGCCCTAGAAAACTCTATACCTCAAAGAAGTTGTTTGTCTATTCCCAGGAAACTACTACTTTCACTTTCTATGGGTCCACTGATACTTATGTCTCTGAGATAACATGACCCAAGAAGTGAATCTGATCCATCCCAAAGTTTCATTTTTAGATCTTTCCATATAACATATGCTCTCTCAGTGTACTAAAAATGATATCAAGATGAGTAGATTGGTCGTGTTGAGTGTGAGAGTACACCAAGTTGTCACCCATAAAGACTACCATGAAAGAATCCAAGTATGGATGGAACACTCGGTTTATAAGTTCAATAAAAACTGTAGGCACATTTATGAGACCGAACGGCATAAACATATACCAGTATAGACCATACATTCTCTGGAACGTTGTGAGAGGTATATCAGATGGTCTAATGCAAAACCGATGATAACCGGATCTCATGCCAATATTTGAGAACACTTGGGCTCCTCGAAGCTGATCAAAGAGATCATCAATAATCAGTAAGGGATATCGGTTCATGACCATCAACTAGTTCAACTTCTCATAATCTATAGACATCCTGAGGGTACCATCCGCCTTATTTGCAAACAGGATAGGCGAACCCCAAGGTGAAGTACTAGGTTGGATAGAACCCATTGCCTATAACTCCTACAACTACTTCTCGAGCTCCTGTATCTCTGGTTTAGCCATCCTATATGGAGGAATGGACATCAGTGATGCTTCTAGCCTAAGCCTAATAGAAAATTCCACCTCTCGTGCAGGAGGAAAACCAGAAAAGTCCTTTGTAAAGCCATCCCTAAAACAATCTACCACTAGAGGAAATTCTAATTGTAAAGTCTCTTGGTCATACAGATTAAAACTGGAACTCTAGGCTATAACTCCTCCCAACCCATGATGCCCGGGTCCCGCTCTGCTCGCCTGGACATCCCATTTTCCATTATGAATAAAAGTTCCACCCTCTGGTGAAGTGAAACTCACCCTACGACGATAATAGTCAACTAATTCCTAGATGGGAACAAACCAGTCCATTTTAAGAATGAAATCATATACTGCAATATCATGGACATATAGGTCACATAAGAAGTGACACACACCAAAATCTTGATGGAACTACTTTCACCGATGTACACAAGTTGTTCTTTTCCCAAATGGAGTGTCTAGCATCTAGATATCAATAGGATAAAAGATAAAACGCCTGAAGCTCTAAACAATATAAAAATATATAAAGCTATGAGAAGCCCCTGGATCGAAAAGAGCAGAATCTAAAATAGAGGCTACTAAGATCATACCTCAAACTATAGATGGTCCAACATCCTGCTACTGCTGGGACTGCATCACTTCAAAATTATGAACTATACCATGGCCCCGTGACGCTTCCTGACCACTCTGAGATGATCCACCATGTAGTCGCTAAAAAACTTGTGACTGGATACCAAGAGCACAACATCCACCTCAGCCTGAATGGAAATAAGAACTCCAGTTCCCATACTGATGAGAAACTGGTGGCGCTACTCCAGAACGAGGAGTCCAAGAAAAACCCCTATCACCCGTTGTAGGTAAGAAGATCTGATAGAAGAACTGAAGGTGACCCATCTTGCCGCATGATCAGAATTCCACTGGGTCTCCCGTGTAATGTGGCCTCGTATGCCCACTTTTTCTACACTGGTAGCACACCACCTAGCTACCAAAAGATATATCTTGCCTCCTCGGATCATCATGCATAGGCTCTCTACGGTGCTTCCTGCTTTCAGTAGGAGGAATAATAACTCCAAATGTCAAGCCGACCGAGCTCACACCTCAAGAATCCCTCAGCTATCACTCTGTGATCAGTGCTTGGTAGACTATGGAAATGATGGAAGTCAACCTAATGATGTTCACCTGAGGTCAGATGTCGTGCCTGAGACCATCCTCACGCATCCTTGCCAGAAATAACTGATCACCTCCTTGAATATGTGTAAAATGCTTAAGATATATAAAGATAGAGGAATACTCCATAACTGAAAGAGTACCCTACTCTAGACTTATGAACTCTTATGCTCGATCGGCCCACAAGGTCTCCAGATAGAAGTAGTCATTGAAGTAACGCTGAAACTCATCCCAATCCATAACCTTATGGAATACCACCTGTGAGATCATGTCCCACTATCTCTTGGCGGAGTACCGAAGCATATACGTAGTGAGCATGACTCTCCTCTCTAGATGCGTCTCCAAATGATCAATGATAAAAAGCATGGATTCTAACCATGACTCTACAGCATGTGGTCCTACTTCTCCTAAGAAAGTGGGAGGATGCTTTTGCAAGAAAACCCGTGCCAAATCTGCCATAGATTGGGCAGGATGTAGTACTCCTCAGAATGTCTGAATGAACCTCATGAAGCCCTCTCGGAACTGTGCATCAGCACCTATGTCCGGAATGACGGTTGTTTCCAAGACTGGCACGACTAGAGGATCTACTGGAAGTCCCTAATCAGCCTTGTATGGTGTCGGATCATCACCATGCAACTGGAAAACAACCGGAGGATGTCTCGGTGGCATGACTCTAGAAGGTCAAATTAATACCTTAGATCAAGATTATAAAGGACTAGAAACTAGATGTTCAAAAAGGGAATAAGAGAAATAAGGAATACATGTTTTGAAAAACATGAATTCACGGTGTGTGTAACCCCTACACAACATGTTCCCTTATGAATTTAACATGGGAATGTACTTCTTCCAAAATAGGTCATGTAAACCCCCATACACATGGTGTGCTGTCTTAACACATGACGTGTACTTGGAACCTATTCCCCTGATAGGTTTTCCTTACATGGCTAAGCCACATGGTTCTACTATAATAATAATACCCGACATGTTAGGGCTAGACGCAGTGTAGACTAGAGAATCTTCACCAACCCGTGTTGTCAGTTACACGGCAGGGTACACGACTGACTCTACATGGTGTGCTCCCTTATGGACACAGCATGTACTAAAAAATATTTCACCGACCCCTATTGTTAGTTACATAGACGGATACTCAGGATACACTACACGGAATGTTTAATATTGACATGGCATGTATATATTTATGTTTTATCCCTCTGTATCATTAGTCACACTGGTGAACACATGGATCAAAACACACGGCATGTACGTCTGGTACACAGCGTGTCCCACCAAGATTTTTCCCAACCCCATGTCTCTGCCCACACAACCAGTGAAATGGTTAGGGAAAACATGGCATGTACATATAGTACATGGCGTGTACTTAAGAAAAACAATTTCTTCCAGAACAAAAGAACACATGGCGTGTATTCATCAATACACATAGTGTATTCAGGGTTTTTCAGGACAGTAAGCATGAGAATCAATTTTGGAACCAAAAAACACACTGAAATGAACATTAAAGTTCCATATGTTGATCCGTGAGGTTTCGTAATCCATGTGAATCAAAGCTTGGATTCTTATACATGTTATAAAAAAGGATAACAGTGCAATGATCCACCAAATTCCAGTTCACGAGGGCCCATAACACCTCAAAAACCAATGTTCAGAATTTATTCATACATAAACATTCACAAATCAATAATCTACCATAAAAAATGTATTCCATCATGGAATCTATCCCAACAACAATAATATCTTTCAAAACATATATCAAAACAACATGAAATCACTAATTCACCCTAAATAGCTTGTCAAGAGTGCATGACATGTGATTTCAGGAAAGTTCTTATATGATGCATTAGATGGAATACCGTTATCTCATTGGGTTGGAACTGAAATAGAACCTCAATAACATCAACGGTAACAAAAAAACATGTGAATTACCCAATGGTGAAATAAAATCAACTATAAAATTGAAAAAAAATAAAAAAATTGCAATAAATAAGGTAGGTTGGATTTTCCCTATACACGGGTTAGCAACTCTCGGGCACAACTCATTACCATGCACATATTTCATCCTATCCCAGACTATAGGATCCAATCTATAAGTAAAAAAAATAAAATAATCCCTCTAATACCACTTTGTAACATCTTGGTTATGAGAGACGCCCAGAGGTTCCCTGTATCTAGTTGTTCACATGACCTCAAGCACATTTCCCCAAATCTCAGAGGCTTCCAACTAGTAGCGAGGGACTTGGGTGTGATAATGGGGAAACTATTCCATCATTAGTAGAGTAACATAGTGGAAGTATAACAGATATAAAATAACAGATGTATTAAATATACCAAATAATAGTAAATAGAAAAATACTGACGAAGAAATAACTGGAGCACATATATATAAATGATTCATGATACATATGTCTAGGAAAGAATCCAAACAAGTCACAATGTTGAAATACCGAACTAAACCAAAAGTAAAAGAATAACAAGTAAACAACTACTCAGCATCGCAAGCCTCATCTTAGTCCCATGCTCTCCATCTCCAAAGTAGTCAAGTACCTGAAGTAGAAGGGTGCTTGCCCTTATCTATACCTACAACATTATAATCTTTTTGGGCCCAAATGCATGTCCCAAATATGGTGTGAGAATAAATCCCAGTAAGAAACCACTATACGATCAGTGCTTTACAGTCAGGGAATATATGGAAGGTAATATGTAAAGAATGTAGTAAACAAGGAAGTACTCAGTAGTAAACAATCCACAGTTTCAAGGCATTCAGATTCATATTTCAAGCAACATCTAATCAAAGCAGGTAACCCTTTGGGTAGTACTCACGACCTAACACCTCTGGTTCAACCAAACAAGTAGCTAAACACAAACGGTAACCCTCTGGGAAGTACTCATAGCCTAACCCCTCTTGTTCAACCAAACAAGACAAGAAACCCTCTAGGTAGAACACACTTTTTAACCCCTCTAGTTCAGTTTAAGCATAGACTCTCATAGGGATAAATCATTGTCAATTCCTCCTATAGTCTCGTATCGGTAACTAAAGGCGCTATGAGGAAGCACTTATGTCACATTCCCCATGTGTCCCACGTCAAGGAACTACAGAAACTCTAAGGAAGCACTTATGTCAATTCCCCCTAGTGGTCTCACATCATAAAAGTAAAATAGACACTCTGGAGAAACCCATACATCTATTATACCAATGGTCTACTACAATAGTTTATCCTGGCCCTGTGTATGTAAAATAAGAATAGCAACATGTATAGGCAAATATAACCTTAAGAACAACTTCTCTAGTAGTCTATAGCATAACATCATGTCAGATAACAAATGCATACCATCCAAAAAACACGGCATGAGAAAAATAGGGTATCCTAAGAGGCTAGGCCAGACCAAATGTTCATTACAAAACATGCATGGGAAATCACTTCCAAATCATATCAAAATTAAACCTATTCACATTAAAGTAACCTCTAATCAAGCATAAAAACATTGAAGGAAATTAAGATGGCTAGAACTATAACAAGAAATACCTCAATCAGGGGTATTGGTTACTTTTTCACATAAAAATAAAATACATTCAATGCAAATGTAAAAACCACTTACCTCGATGTTATAGGATCACTATATGTGAACCTAAATCCTTGAACCACCCAAGAACACCGTAGATCTAAATAATCGCTGAAAACATTTAATTGAAGATAACTTGAGAAAGAGGAGGAATCATGAAATGAAGATCTAGAAGAAGGAAGATCTTTCCATGGAGATCCCAACACAATCGATGACGATCGATTTGGAGAACGGGTGCTCGATTGGGAGATCAGAGAATAATTGTAGCCATATGGTTTCTCCCGAATGAACTAGGTTGAGTAGAAGGTGTTTTTGTCCGTCAGACACAATCCATGTATGTTTAATGAAATGAAAAGAAAGTACACAATGTGTAATTCAGAGGTATATGACATGTACATTCCTTTACCAGCCACTGCATTAGGCGGTCTCTGGGTAAACACACACGGTCGTGTGTATGGTCATTACACGGCCAGCACATGACTACCCATGGTAACAGAGTACACGATGTGTACTCATAATGTACATGGAATGTACGTAAGAAATTTACAGAAATTCCTCTTTTTCTTAAAAACACCAAAAAAGGAAAACATACCGAAAAAGTATATCCAGGTTCTTACAAAATACAAAAATATTAGAAGATAAAAAAAATAAATTCCTCGGGTGACACATTTTACCCAATTTTAAGGATTTTACCTACAAAATTAGTCACTATCATAAAAAATAGGTGATATTCATACTTCACCAAGTATCAGAGTTCCCATGCATCTTCCCCAAATTTATGGTTCCTCTGGAGAGCATTAACCATGTTTTTAGTCTCATTCAATAAATCATTATCTCTATGATTGATGTTTCCCATTCTTTTATTACTCATAAAAAATTCATGATACATTAGTACTTACTCTTAATTAAATAAATGTGAATGATCAAGTATGTATATACTCAAATGAAAACATAAAAAACATTATGAACATGAGATAGGTTAAGTGGTATCACTAATCAATATTCTACCATCCAATATGATAATGAATCTCAAAGGGTCTAATATATATAAGGCTCATCTTCCCATTATTACCAAAATCCCTTATTTTTTTATATGGTGATATTAATTGGAATAGTTTTTAGCATATTTAGACTATAGATATCTTGGATGTTCTTTTGTACAAAACTTTCATCAACTCTATGTTGTCCTGAAGTGATGTTGAGTGGATCTAAACTTCTCTTCCATATCCACCACTATCCCATGTCCCAAATTTTTTTATCTAACTTCATCCTAGTATATAGTTGATCTACATTTCCTAATAGAATGGGATTCATAAAGATCTTTATAAATGATCGAGTGAATGATTTTATTGTTAGAATCCTCAACCAATGTAATGTGTTGATACAAAAAAACAATTACAAACCCTAGGCAAAGTTCTCAACATATCAAGTGACTGATTGGCCTTCCCCAAATGACCATATCTATGAGGAAATAGAAATAAAATTTAAATATTAGCTATGTATTCAAATATCACTTAAGAATTCTCTCAAAATTTGATTTAATCTTGGTATCATTATTATATATTAATAACAGTGATACTTCAGGAAATATTATTACATGCATTACTTATATCATAGAATGTTATTCAAAATAGAAATATTCAATGATAGAATTAAAATTTCACTACTTTATTAGGAAGTAAAATATAAACCAAATGGTTATATGGTTTATAGTTATTTTGAGTGAGGTAAATGATTAAATCCATTATGATGTTTTCCCATTTCTATTCTGGTATTGGTAATTGTTTTGAAACCACATTGGACTTATATCACTTATTTATAACATGCAGAAATGTTTGGAATCAAAATTCATTCTCTAGATTTTTCTTTTCATTTTCTCCCAGTAGAAAAATTGTTTTAGATATAATGTAGTATGTGTAATTCTATTTTTAATACTAAATGATTAATTTTCAGATTCATCCATAACTACATTGGAAAAAATGGTATTGACAAAAAATAAACTTGGTTCATAAAAATTATAATTCCATCACAATCATTGTTACACTTATGAAAATTTCCGACCATCTTATTAATGTATATATCAATCATATACGCCACTATAACCATTAAATGGATTGATGGTTGAACACTCATATGAGTACGATATTCCATTAATATTTTAAGAACCATCCTTAAAAAATCCATAAATATTGTATCTATTTTAATCCTCATTGTGGAAAAACTAGCAAGGTACCTCTAAATTAGATGATCATACTCCTACTTCATCATATAAGTGTTGTAATTTATATAGAATTCATAATCATTCATTAATTCTAATCATCTCCACCAGTGCACATTCAACTCTTTCTACTAGAGTATATACATGATGATTTTATGATTGTTAAATATATTAATCATCTCACCACGTAGGTAATTCCCCAATATCATTTTTCCTCACTCTCAAACCATTTGAGATAAATAACCTACATCAATTGATAGTGAAACTCATAAAATGGATTTAATTTTCATTGTATGTTATTGTTCATCCTAAAACCTATTTGAAATCATCAGTTGATTCAGAATATCAAATGTGGCTTCCCTATCTTATAAAGTAATATGGGAAGTTTAAATAGATTCGAAAAATAAGATAAAACATTATTATAGTGAGAATAATAAGAATTAAAGGATGCACATTCCAAAAAAAATTCTATCATAATGGATCCATAATCTTGAGATTTAATAATCAGACAACATGATGAAATTTATTATTATAAAGAATCTAGTCATATGGGTGGATATTTTATGTTCTTATCAAATATTCTAGTTATAATGTAGTCGGTTGTATAAGAACCAAATACAACCATCATATTTATTTAGTGTATGATAATTTCAAATTACTCAACTTTATTTTCAGGACATGCTTCAGAAATTGGGACATCATAGGCCATCTAATTATATTTGAACATAAGAGGTTGTTGAATAATTTTATCCTTATTATCCCTTTTATTAGGTAATTGATGTTAATAATTACAAAACTCCATTAATTTAAATTACAAAAGTATGAGTGGTGAATTAGTTTGAATTAAATTACCCTTTATTATATAGACTACCATCTTCTACTATTGATGATCAAAATTTTGATGATCATTCATCCCACACATGAAACATCATCAAATTACATTCGATCAATTAAAATAACCGAACATATATTATTTTTTGGATTTTTTGTGGTTGAAATGTCTCCCCTTCATTTGATATACCATTCGGGTTCATATGAAATGCTATCTTCATTTTTTATTTGTAATAATATTTGAATGATATAATTAACCTTCAAATTCATCAATGAGTGCACATTGAAAAATCACATTCTTTCTTCCAAAGGCTATTATATAGAATTTAGTTTGAATAATTGGTTTCAAGACTAAAGAGAAGCAATCAATCATACATTTCAGTTCAATTATAAAACAATTAGAGTCACTTTCATGTATTGTAATGTTTTCATCATAGGTTATTATTGATTTATCAAATCCCCACTACAAATAAATAAGTACACTATTTATTTTATAATGATTAATCATGTTAAAATAATTTATGAGAAATAAACTTGCTAATTCCTTCAATTATATGGATTATATTTAATATTCTTGACTTATATTCTTGATAAGATTCCACCATTAATATGCATCAACATCTATGTGATATAATTCTAAAATAACATCTTTATGGTCCAATCACTATATAAAAATAAGTATATTTACCATATAATTAAACCATTTTTCTGTAATTCTTACATTAGAGGACCCATAAAAATAATTTTGATTTTTTTTGTAAAAAATCAAGTGAATTTTTTCTCCTTTGATGGTGTGCTTTGATGTTAAATATGAATCACATCATAATTTATTTCTTAATAGGTTTGGTAACGTATTTCAACAAGGTTATTCATTATAAATCATATGTAGCTATGTTTCTCAGGAGGAATATCATTTCACTGTCCTTCACATTCATTTCTGTCAATATTCCCTCTAATCCTAACCAGTAAATAAAAAAAATCATATTATTATCATCATGAATCATAATTATTTTTGAGAAATAATATAGTTGAAACAATAATTACAAATATCCCAAAAATTATAACAACTTATTATCAGCACATAAAAGATTATGTTAATCCTATTCCAATTAGTTTTACAATAAGTAATAATTGGTTTTATCCTCTCATTATCCTTTAGATTTTATAAGGATAATGTAAATTAACCAATTAATATACCCTAGGAGTCTTTAAAAAAGAGCGTTGTTAGGACTGTTTATCAGGGAATGGTGACAATTGAGTTAATAATCCACAAGCACTTATATTATTATTACCCCAAGCTGAATATATTCAATAGGATATATCCACTTTTTTATAATGATAGATATTTCATTTTATAAAAACCACACAATCTATATTGAACCAAATCATGTTGATTTCATCCCATAATTATACTTATAACAACAGTTTTCATGATGTTTTATAATCATAATACCGAAAAATAAATTAACACTGATATGATACCAAATATATTGACATAATTTTTTTTAAATTATATTATATCATTTATATTAGTATTAATTACATATAAGAAACACATGCCTGATGACTAAAAAGGATTAGTTTAATTGGAGACTATATATATAAACAAATTATTTTCATGTAAGTTATTCAACATCTCCAAAAAAATTCATCAGATATAGTACCTTATAATTTTTATCATGCTTAATTTCCTTCATCATAAGTCGTTGAATGTTGAAACATAAGAAGGGGTGAGTTTAGATTATTCGTAATTTTAAACATGGGAGATATTATTCGATCATCATAATTGAACATAATATAATCACAATGGTATGAAAACATGTTTATATATTATTAAAATGACACACAATATGTAACGACCATAAGTCATGAATCATGGGAAATTTTTTTATCCCAACATGTGTCATGTATATAATCTTGAATCCAAAAGCAAGAATGATGGTTTATAACATTTTTATATATCGAAGGAATATGGAACAATAATAAACTTATTATATTAAATTATTTTTAACATATTTAATATAATAAAGGTCCACTCATTATATTAGAGACATTTAATACAATATATATTATTTTTTTTGAAATTATAATAGTTAAATATATAAAATATTGACCATTTCATAACATAAATATGTCCATGCTTAATGTTGTGGACATCAAATCATGAACATGAATAACTATTTATCTCATAAGATACAAATAAATACCAAAAAAAATTCCAAGATATATAATTTTCAGCCTACCAAGAATAATTTAAAATAACACATAATATTTCATCATGATCAAAATAAAAGTTTTAATCCATCATATAATCACCTATAGAAATGAAATTTGTTTCATAATGATTTCATTAAAACCTAATTATCCAAACAGAAGGAAATGAGTTTCCTAGAATCATTCTAATATAGTCAAAACTATAATGTATATTAAAAAATATCATAGATATTATAATAATATCACATCCCCAATAATTAAAAAATACCAATAAATAATTTATACATAGATAAAAAATATATATATAGTAGAATTTGATCATTTCTTCAAAAACAATTAAAAATAATTTTTTTGATATATTTGAGAAATAAAAAATTCTCATAATATTGAGAAACTATTTATTTTGAAAATATTCATGGAAGAATTTTAAGTAATATTTATTTTAAATAATGGTCCTGAAAGTAGGAAAAATCATTCATGTTATAAATATTAAATGATAATGCTATTATTATTATTTCTTAAAAAGTCAAAAGTTAGTCATTTGTAAAAAAATTTAAATCATTCATTTTTATTATTGACATAAAATGTAAATGTATTAAAAATTATATTTCTTGATAAATTATATTTTAAAAAGAATCATCCATTAAAAAATTTGAATTACATGGATAGGGTTGAAAAAAAATTCTACAGAAGAATAAATATAGTCGTTTTTAAGCATTGTCTCAATCATTTGATGTACCAAATGAATAAAATGATTATAATATCTTAAAATAATAGGAATATTTTGTGTAGAATAAAATAAATTAGGTTTAATGTATAATGATCATATATTTTCTGTCAATGAAAATTTGATAATAGTAGTCTCGAAAATAAATGAGATTGTAATATAAATTCTTACTTTAAGTCCCATTCTAAATATTATGTGTTAAAAATGAATATATAAAAAATAGAAATTTATTAAACACATATTATAAGACCATATTAATTTTATTATAACTATATATTATTCTCTTATAATTTATAATAATGATTTTTTAATAATTATTCTATAACGTTGTTACTTGAATCAAAATGATTTTTGTTTTCATGCATGTTTTGATTAAACAATTCCAATACTTGAACAATTTTCATTAATTAATCATATATTTATAAGAATAATCATGTATTTAATATTATATTTATTCATTATATAAAATTTTATAACTAATAATATAAATTCATGATGAAAAATGAATTACATAACTTCATGGAGGTGGTAGTCCACAATTTATCACAAGTGATGGTTTCACTTTTGGATTGATGGAATTGAATAAAGGTACATAATAATTCATCTATATATAATAATAATTATTATATCAAATACGTAAAATATCCTCATTAAATTAATTCTTATTAACATCCTTTTAAATAGACTATCAAAAAATGAATCACATCAATTCATAGAGGCGGTAGGCTACAGAAATGAATGAATGACATAATAATTTTTTAAAGGATGAGAAAGAGATATAAAATAGAAATAACAATAATAAAAAAACATATAATAATAGTAAATATACTTATTAAATCATTTTGATGTTGTTATTTATATTATTAGGATATTTAAGAAGAAATAAACATGATAAAGAAATGTAATAACATACACACCATCTACGGGAATCCTCCTTTAACAAGTATCATAGGGGTTCTTGGATGAGTATTTTGGGAAAAATAGCACCTCATTGTAAAACATTGAGATTTTGAGATATTACAATAAATACCATTTAAATGATAATGTTACAATATGGTTCAAATAAGACAGTATAAGATCTACCCTTTAATAACTTATGAGAGTGGCATTCTTGTAAATACTTTAGATATTAAAATTTAATAATGTCATATTCAACTGAGAGTGGAGAAAAAGAGACCGAAATTAATTGATATGATAATTTTGGGAATAAAAAACTTCTATAATAGGTTTTAGGCAACTATTTAGGTTATTTAAACACTTATCTCTTTAGTTTAAATAGTACTTAATTCATTTGACTTTTTGTGTAGTAATGAATTTTTTTGCTCTTTTACTATTCATAATGACCAAAAATGAAATTTAACCAATTACTAAATTATGAGACTATTCTTATAATTATGTATACTATTTTTTATATTAAATTTCTTTGTGGTTCATTAAATCAATTTAAAATATGTTCTCAAAATCCAATAGAATCCTTATCTCGGAAAAATATTTTTTATCATAAAACTAAATTAATTATTACTCCTCGCCTCATAAAATAAATTTTATGGATGAGAATATATATATATATTTAATGTATTATATTCAAATTATATAAAAATAATTAATAACGATATATTAATTCAACATAATAAGATAAATTACATTATGATAAAGAAAAACAGTTTTCGAAATAAAATTTTCATCTCTTTTTACATTTATATGCTTTGATATTCATTTCAAAGAAATAGATAATCAATGTATGAATGATTTTTAAATTTTTATATTGAATAATAATACTATTTATTAAGTGATCAAAACAGATAACATATAAATAATACGCTTCATTCAAAAAGTGATCTTTTTAACATAAAATTAAATAATTTTCATCATTTAAAGATGCTTACTTATTTCCAAGATTTAATCAATATATTTTCATTTTATAAAACTATTATACATACATTTAATTGTATTTTATTTCTATAAAATCAATTTATTCAAACATTTATGAGATTATAGTCACATTTAATTATAATATTACAAATGTATATCATGGTCTCCTTAAACTCGATGTTTCATGTAATGCAAGCTATCATACACATCAAATTTATATAAAGAGAAATATATCATAAAATTTTATTGTGTTAATAATAGGCCATAAAATAGATAAAAAGTAACCTCTAAATTTTTGGTTGAGGTATTTCAAGACCATTCCAAATATTTTCATCATTAATTATAAACCAAATTCATTATAATTCATTCCACATAATAGTGGTTGTCTTAAATACCAAAAATAATAAATATTTTATCCCCAAAACCCGACCCTCATAATAAATACCCACAAACAATAAATTTATTATATTATTAAATTAACTCAAAAAATTATTTATAATAATAATAATCATGATATATTATTTAACATGAAACCATAAGCATTAAGCGAATTGTGATATAGTATAAATATGTCGTTATCTGATTGTGAATATTTTAACATAGTCAATAAATTAGTAGGTACAAATTGAAATAATAATGTTGTAAAATATGTGTAAAATAGTTTCATATAATAAAAATTTATTTCATAATAAGTATTACATACACACTCAATTTTTAGAAGATTTTTTGATCTTCAAAAATATATTTTCCCCAAAACTAGTTTAATTACTATCTGTGTGAAAATATATTAATTAATTTATTAAAAATTTAGATATTTTCTGTTGAAAAAATATCATTTTTTGAAACAATAATATCCTAATAACATTAGGGTTAATTTTTTTTGGATTTATCTAAAAAGATTTATTTTTCTTTAAATATCGAAAAATACCGATTATTGTAAAACACTCATTTATTTTCATTAAATGTAGCCTTTTCATGTAACCATTTGATATTAAGATAATATAGGTCTTATATAAATATAAATAAAATAATTAATTACATAATAATAATAATTATACATAATTTTGGAATAAGTTTATTTTTTATCTTAAAAACACATTTGTGTGAAACCTATTTTTTGTTTCATTTAGTGTCTTTAACTCAAATTAATATATTCGTGTTCATGAAATAAAATCAAAAAAAATTATCCATATTTGGAATAATGATTCTTAGATTTATTATTTCTTTCCTTTTGTTTTTTTCTTTATGTGTAACATATCGCCCCTCCTCACTAGCTTGAGAATAAAGAAAGACATTACTTGGACTTAATTGACATCCCCAAGGGACCAAAGTATGGAAATAAATTCAAGGGATTCATTAACATAAGCAGTGTTTTTTATTTTTAAAATAAAACAACCCATAAAAACATTCCATAATAAAATAGTGTTATATTATGTAGGATGACAATGTAAAATATGAAAACATAATACCACTGATATGAAAACCAAACAACAACAGAGTTCCATAGCGAAATAATACTAACATCAACGTACTCAAAGGGAATGAACCCAAAATGATAGAATAATCCATAAAATAAATCCAAGGTGCAACTCTAAATCCATTCCCACATATCGCAATGAACAACTAAAAGAGTGTGATGCTTTACCTTTACCTGAATCCTAGTAGAAAATATCTGAAAAGCACCAACATGCCAATATAGGGATGAAAAACGAAACACAATAGGTTTTATCCAAATGAATTCTCTAATAAATACACTTATATATACCATGGTAGAACATTTAAATAAAATATTTTATGTTAAAAAATTCCAAAACAATCTATATCAATACATAACATAAGTTCCATAGTAAAAAACTATTCTAAAAAACACTATGTTTTGGGGAATTCCACCAAACCGGTCATTAAACCATATATTAAATTACATTTTTCCATAACCCATTCCATTTCACATAAACGGACAGACACACTAAACCAAAAAACCATGCAGGCTTTGTGTAACCATTGATGGTGGAACTTCACGTCCATAAGTCGTCCCCTAGATGGTGGAACATCACAGCCAATATCCATAACAATCTACATACACATAACCATTTATGTCAACCACATGCAAAAAATATATTTTAAAAAAACATTAAAAAAAATTATACTTATTGAAAACACTTTTCCATGAATAAAAATGTAACAATTTTAAAATCATATTTCTAATTTCACTTAAAAAAACAGAAAACTTCAAAAATTCCATAAACTATTACTCAAGATGGTTTACATCAATAATTTCAACGAAATTTTACAATAAATATCATTTAAAACAATAAATTATAATACTAATCCCTAAATTAATAGTATTAGGAGTCTAGAGTGAATCCAACTATATAGAAAATTATAGAGAAAATAATGAATTACACAAAAATGACCACAAAATACTATTTAATCTCCAAAAACCCACTATAGATATCTTTCAATAAAGAAAATAATTCAATAATAAAAATTATTAGGATTAACCATCATAGATATATCCCAATAGTTTTTTATATAAGAACCCCAGAGATATTAGAACACGGATTTAATAAAAACTATGAAAAACTACCATAAATGAAGACTTGTCGTGAGTATTAAGCTTTAACATGCCATGAAACACCTATAGATCACTTCTTGTTAAAAGGGGGATGGTAAGAAGTCCATGGGGAGGAATAAATTTTGAATTAGAACTAATATGGAGTAAAAAGGGTTTATAGTTAAACTCAAACATGATCCACTTTTTTGGATCATATTATTAAACTGGGCATGTTTAGTCGCATAGTTATAACAACTATGTGCTAAATGTGCGCCAGCCTCGACTTCAAGGAGAAGCTCACATGATTTTCCAACTTAGTGGGAAAATATATGATCCTTCCATGAAAATTATCTATATATCCAATTTCATTGTTTCTCATAGGTGGCTACACGGTTTGGAAAAACTATTCCCCTCACCATTCACCTACCCTTAATCCCTTATTCCACCATGTATGTTTTCCTATAGTTGTTCCATGGTTTCCACAAAACATGAACCTACTGTTAACCTATTGAAAAGACATAGGAAAATTCCCAAATTATTCCAAACCCTTCCAAAAATATCCAAAACACTTTTCATAACTAATAATCACAATTATTGGGTTACTTTCATGAAATCAGGGGAGCGACATTATTAATAGTAAATGTGGTAAATATTTGTCAACCCAATAAGGATAAAACATGTAAAATAGTGTTGAAATAGTCAAAAATGAAATTAAAATAATTCATGCACTTTTATGTAATACATTTTAGGAAATATTTTTAACAAAAACCATATAATAATAAAATATATTTAAATTGTGTTATATTTTTATTTGATAATGACATATATATTATTTGATGTAATGAAAAATAAAAATTTTCACTCCCAATCATTTAAATTTATATTATAAATTCACAGAGGGATAAAACTAAGTTTAAAATGAATATCAAATTTTATTTTTATCATAATGAAATAACATTTTATGATGTTAATTGATTTTAAATTTTATTGATGGTATAATTACGTTAAATTCTTATGTACCACAAACACTATGTTTTAATGGGTAATATAAAAAATTATTAATAATTTTAAAACTATAATGTAAATACATATTTTATGAATTATAGTGTGAAATTATATTATGGTTAAAAATAATTTATAAATCATGGTGAAAGGAATTATATTTTATATATACATTTTTAATTCCATACATTACATTAAAATATAATTAATCGTCTCAAAAATGAAATTAATGTAATATTAGGATAATAATATTTTTTATATTGATTAGAAACCATAATAAATTGAAATAGTTTGAGTTTTCTGGTATATATTTTAAATTTTTTCCATTGGTCATTTTTTTAGTTATTACCCCAGAAGTAAATTTATGAACCTTAAGGATTGAAAAAAAATGTTATTGCGGTAAACGATAAGAGTGGATAACATGGGGTTTAAACAAAGGCATAACGGTGAAAACATGAACTATACCTATCAAAATATTATATATTGAGATTATTTTGTGTCAACTTCATCCATTATTCTAAATATATTAAAATTTTACACTTATCCATGTTTATTATTTTATATTAATTTAACACTTTATGATATCCCAAGAGATCATGTCTCATCCCTTATTAAATGACACACCCTCTGAATTATCCACACTTCCGGATCCATTTTTAAAGTTAAATGCCCACCAAAATCCCATAATAAAATAACATTACATGAATAATAGGTCTTATTTTGGTAAACATACTATCCATAGAGGGCTTATGTTGCTATAAAAGGAGGTTTTATGAAAAAAAGTTATATTTTTTAAATAATTTTTTTGTTTAATTTATTATTCACCTGTTAAAAATATATTCCAACCATTTTGATTTAATAAAATCAATATAAATCATGTAACATGATGTTATTATATTTATTTCATAACATTAACCCACCACTTCCATCATCTAATGGGAAAGAAAACCATTGTTTCTGTGTATGGTGAGACACTGCCTCATGAATTGATGTACTTCATTTTCCATCACAATTTTCATAGACCGTTATAATATTGGATTTAATTTTTATATATTCTATTTTTCACATCACATTAATTCATTAATAATAATATATTTTATACCATCATACCATTTGATATGTTGTAAAAAATAACTCCACTCGAGTGTACATGTGGACTACCACCTCTATGTAGTGATGTGAATAATTTTGTTTTTTCCCTTTACAAAGACAGTAGTAAATATATAAATAATTATTATAAATGATATATATGATATGAAAATTATTCTGTAAAGGTGAATTATTATTGACCTTTTATTAATTGTAATCATAGAAAAATAGAAACATCACTCTCGTGTTTTTATGGACTATTGTCTATACGATGTAATGTAATTCATTTTGCATCACCACATTATATTAATATTTATAATAGTTTTTATGATTAATAAATATGATATTATCTCCTTAAAAATATTCCTGATATTATTGAACCATGACCAAAGTACACACACTTAGAATGATGAACTGAAGTATTCATGAAAATAAAGCATTTATCACACAAAATAGTGTTTTAATAAATAATTATTGATAAATTGACTAAAAGATGTGTTAATTGAATAATATATTGTATGATATATATTTTTATGGTTATTTAAAATATTTATAATAAATAAATATCTATTATATTTTAGGCTTGAAAGTATATTAATCAATACGGAACATAAGTTAAAGGGATTTATCGTCTCACTATTCTTTCTAAGAGGCATAAGCCATTTTCACCACTTAAATATTTTTTGTGGTCTATATAATGAATGAAAATAAATTTTATGATTATTATTATGAATTTTTTTATTTACAACTCTATATGTACTTATCTCTTTCATTAGGTTTTGTTTTTTGAATTACTATAACAATCCGAGTTTATCATCTTAGATTGTCTTCCTTGGGAAATATGTTGTGTTATGCACATATGTACATTTATATCATTTTTAAAAAACATTGTTTACAAGTTATATCAAGGACCTCCGTATTTTATATATATTTAATATTTCATTTGATGATTTTTATTCATGGTTCTTATGATTCAGATGTTACCAATGAGGTAATTGATTTAGGTTTGAAAAAATAACATTATTAGGTATTTTTTATATGGAATTTAAATTGATGAATTTATATGATCCTAAAAAATCCCATTTAATTTTTCATTTCAGTCATATTTCTGATTTCTTGGTTTTATTACCATTTTAAACTATTTTTTTATTTTTTTCAAAAATAATTTTTATGAAATACAATCTTTATTTTGATTATTTCTCATAGAAACCAATTTTCTTTTATAACCATCTTTAATAAATGTTTTTATGAATACAGTGGACTACTTATCTATGATTTTTAGATTTATTTTTACACATTATTTTTTTATAAAAATGTTTAAAAATAATATTCTTGGAATTTTTTGAATTTGGTAATTTTTATAGAATGTGTGAAACAAATATTTGTTTTCAGGATTTGGTTTGACTATAATTTTTAACTAACATTCTTCTCTTTTATTTGAATATTAAATTTCACATTTTTATGGTTATTTTGAAGAAAATATTTTCCTTAATATTTTGTAAATAATTCATTTTTAAATATGTGATTGAAAATTAAAAAGAGTATTTTCCACCTGAAATATTTCAGGGAACTATGAATAAACTTTTTAATGGATAATCACATCATTTGATGTATATAATTCATTACTAGGAATATTATCCAATTCTACCATCCTTATTCATTCTCTGGATAGTTTATTATAATGGTAATTGTATATTTTTAAAACAATTTTCTTTTCCACTTGTTATTAGTTTATGATATGACAGATGATTAGTAAAAGTATGGAAAAATATGAATAGAGTATGTTAATGCGATGGTTGGCCTAGTATGTATATAGCTCGACATTGTAATTGGGTAAAGATGGTTAAGACAAGATTTAATTATGTTTTACATGAACTTAATTTCATGTTCACAATATTATGTGTGGGTCAAATTTGATATACATAAGATATTTTTTGGAATTGCTTTCATATCCAAAAGACTATTCGTAGAACTAATTTCATGTCCATATTATAATGTGAGGACATTATTTCATTTCCATAAAATAATGATTGAACATGTTTCCATTTTACATATTTACAATGCTATTATCCTATTTTATATACACATTACAATGTTTATGTTATTCTCTCTAAGATCATGAATTATTATTCATAATTATAGAATCTTATAAATATATCATATTATAATGACAATGATTTATTCCATGAAAATTATTTAAAATCATTGTTATGTTAGTTAAGAACATTGTATGTTATGATCTTGATAACACATCCTTATTCGTGTCTTATTCATAAATATGATATCTCCATCAATAACCATAACTGAGAATACAAGTTCACCCCTACTTATATTTCCTATCATCATGTTATAAGTAATGGTTTATAGTGTGGTATTTCAATAATGCATATAATGTGATAAGAACATTAATCGATATATTAAAGGACCTTCTTGAAATTATAAGGTTTATCTCTCTAGTATCCAAATATAATAATACTATAATGTTGTAGTAGGGATCATAATTTTATATATGGAATATTGTTTTCGACTCTTTCTCAGGGGAGCGCGCATCCACCTATGGAGGACTCATAGTTGTTGACCCGCATTCCTGCTTTATAAAGGTGGGCGGAATCAGTTTCCGGTTTAGGTACATTTTCTCCTTGATCGAAACGGGATGATGGAATATCAGTTATTCCATTCGTGGATACTTCTTCAGAGCTCATCACCTAGTCTGGGTCTCCCTTATAGACTAAGACATTGTTCGTGAAACTCTTCTCGGTGCCATGTATTCAGGGACACCGGTAAATTACACTACTTCTGTTGGGGCATTCCAAGGGGTCAGGTGAGGGCTGCAACCATCGATCTAGAGAGTAGTCATGTTAGACATCACTAGCTTGTCTGGACATTGGAACACTGGTGTCTCTGGGTTTCTTCCCCTTATTGTAGGGCTTATCGGGGGCGCGGAATCTTGAGGCATCCCACATCAAATACGGGGAATTATATGCCATAGGCATGAATATGAGGTTTTCCTCAGCTTCCTATGTTTAAAAAATGGTATGACATTGGTTTAATGGCTAGAAGAGACGGTTTAGTCTAATCGGATCACTAACTAGAGTGGCTCAGATGAGTGTGACCACTGGTGGAAACACTGATTCTAGGAGGTTAATAGGCATGATCTCACTAGGATCTGGTGTCCCTGGTAAGAATCAGGAAGGATGATTGATGGTTAAATGAAGTGTATGGATAATGGGATAGAATCTACTTGAGGGCAATGGTGATGTTGGGATTGATCCTCGAAGAGACCACCTATGTATCCCCATCGCAGGGAATCAAAGTCCACGTAGTTCATGAACTGATGGTACACCTAAGAAGGTGACCTATATGGAGCGGACCTGAAGGAAGTGGAACCTCTAGGTTGGGGCATGAAATTGGGGTGTGTGCGAAGGACAGCGACCCGATGACATGATGGGGCTTATGCGGGATTAGAGGCCTGAGAGTTTGTCTAACGCTAGTGGGATGGACCAGTGATATGGGTCCCAACAGAAGGGACAACAATGTATTACCACCGATCTCAGATTGAAAAAGGCTTACCGTTGACATGGACTCACAACGGCTTACCCTGGGATGGGGTCACAACGGCTTAATCCGGGATGTTGTCCCAATAGCTTACCACTGGATGGGGTCAGAATGGATTACCACTAGATGGGGTCACAATGTCTTACCGCTGGATCGGGTCACAAAGTCTTACCACTGGATGGGGTCACAACGGCTTACCACTAAATGGTGGATGCAGTTTAATGTCATGCAGGACGAATAGGGGGCTTGTAGTTTAACATTTTGTGGGACGAATGTGGTCCAATGTGAAGGAGGGGAGGGGGGTCGAAACCAATGGTTGTTGTGTATGAACCTCAATGAGGCTTCCTACATACCCTGCCCTGGCAAGGATCAAAGTCCATGATGTTCGGGAGGAGTGGGAACTGACGTGAAGATGGTCCGGACCAATGGGTGTTGGGATTGAACCTGAGGGAGGCTTCTAACATACCTTGATTTGGCAAGGATCAAAGTCACATAGTTCGGGATGGAGTGGGAACCGACATGAAAATCGTCAGTACCAATGGGTGTTGGGCTTCATCCTAAGGGAGGCTTACTATGTTCCTTTCCTTGGAAAGGATCAATGTCCACATAGTTCAGGAGGAGTGTTTGGGGAACCGACGTGACGATGTTCGAGACCAATAAGTGTTGGGATTAAACCTTAGGGAGGCTTCCTACATACCTTTCCTTGACAAATATCAAATTCCATTTAGTTCTGAAGGAGTGGGAACCAATGTCAAGATGGTCGGGACCAATGGGTTTTGGGCATGAACCCCAGGGGGGCTTCCTATGTACCTTGACTTTACCGTGATCAATGTCCATGTATTTTGGGACGGAGTGGGAACTGACGTGAAGATGGTTTATACCAATGGGTGTGGGGTTTGAACCTCAAGGAGGATTCCTACTTACTTTTCCTTATCAAGGATCAAAGTCCATATAGTTTGGGAGGGGCATGGGGCTTACACTCTAGGATGCCTAAAAGGGATGTGATGGTCGGTGCTTGCTGTAACCCCACTGGAGTCTTGCTCGGTGTGAGAAACAAGAGGCAATAGAGACATGGCGATCACATCATGGAAGGTGCATCCATGGGATATGGAATGGGGGCTTACACGTGGTTAGCATCCCATAGAGGAAATAGGGGGTTATGCATGGTTAGAAACCCAAGGTGATAGATATTAGGACTTACTCCTAGATGGAGTCCTGCATGGCGACAAAGCCCAATTGGATAGGGATGGGATAATAAAGGTCCTGATGATAGTCTTTCCTCTGGTCTTTATAAAGGAAGAAAATAGGATTAGCAGGGGTGTTTCCTCCTGCAAGAAAAGATAGGGGCTTACACCAAGGTGGTTTCCAAGTCCCTACGGAAAAATTCCACTCCAATAATGAGGATCTCATTCTATGTGAGGAATGATTTCACTCCCATAGAGACTAATGGGCATGCAGAATGTCTAGGGTGGGGTACACCATATATGATTCATGGGATGGGGTCAATTTTTAACATGATGTGCTGATGATAATGGTTCTTGGTAGTTTAACATCATACATCTTGGACGTGGTGGGTTTTCTCCGCACCCCTATGACTTACCAAACTAATACCCTCCACCTTTAAGGGATGGAAGGAAATGACAATTCCATATAGAGTGGGTGTTATGGAGCGATCCATTGAGGGGTCTATGTTAGTGTGACTATGCGAAGAAGAAATGGTTTTTTGTGTGCATATGTGGAGAAGCATGAGGAGGAGAAATGTAATGTGAAGTACCAGCCAAGGGACGTTGAAATTGCTTTGTGAAACCCTGGAGGGTCACATTGGAAAATGAGTTGTAGAGAAAAGGGGTTCATAGGTAGAAGCCTTGGAAGATCTGGTGCACCAGGAAGTGGAAGGGCTTCATGAAGGGATGTGCTTTGTGAAGTGAAGTGGCTTAGCCTAGGAATAGGGAATAGGTGCATATGGAAGGTGCTTTACGAAGAGAGAAGGTATTCTCTGAGCTATGACACTCGAAGTAAGGGTTCCCTATGAAGTATAATATTTCAAAAAAAATTCCATCACGAAGCACAGTGAACATGCCTTAGCAAGCGGGTCACATGTGCATAAAGGGTACTTCATGAAGCACAAATGCCCTACAAAGACCCGAGTCCCTTTGGTGATCTCCATCCTTTTCGGAGGCCAGTGGGCTTCTCTAAGGGAATCCCTCTTTGAAGAGGGGCTGAATTCATGCCAAGAGTAAGGCACATCATGATGAAAAAGAACATTGAAAATATTATGGTTTGAAAAGAAGAAATTGCTTTGCGATGTGGAGCTAAAAAGCCGAACGGTCAAAGGATCCATCCTTTCGGCTCAATGGGAGAAAAGAATCTATATACAAGAGTCGCCATGAAGCAGAGATCGCTTGGTGCATAGCTGAAACTTTCTCCGAAGTGGGTTCGTGAATGTCAATGTGGTCCACAGAACATCCCACCTCCTTGCTCCACGACATGTTTGTTAATTTCAAATCAGTTCGCGGAGCATCCAGCCTCTTTGCTCTGCAGTGGGTTCTCCATGGGGAATCTCTATGCTGGCCATGGGGCCACGGGGGCTGTGTCAGTGGTCTTCTCAAGGCTTCCCCTAATGCATTCCATTTTTTCGTGTTTTTCTCTAATTTTGGCATCAACAAATTCCCCCACTCATACTTTGAGCCGACGGGAAAATGAGGGTCAAAGTGAGAGGGTCAACTACCAAAATTCCCCAGTCAATGATGAAGGTGACTCGCGAAGGGGGCTTGTGAGGTGGAGCAGCACATGCAGGCTGGCGCGCAGTGAAGCTCACTGCGGATCGGATGTGCCGTGAAGCACCTGGGTTACTCGCCTATAAATAAGGGATCTTACCTCTCTTTTTCCCTTTCTCTTCTCTGCATTTTTGGCTTGTAGCGCTCTCTATTTTCAATTCTCCTCATACTTTGCGATGGCTCTCCGCAAATTGGGCCTTCTGCTTTGTGGTGCACAGTGAGTTTTTGACTTCATGGTGGAGCTCTTTGTGACTATAGTTTGATGTTCGAGGTAGATCTCCGCGAACATCCTTCACGAACGGTCTCTGCGAACATACTCTGTGAAACATCTATGCGAACCAAACCCAAAGAACACCCAAACATAAAAACCCAATGGCTCACCAGGAGGCTGCCAGGGGGTCCTTGCTGATGCTACTAAAAGGGAGGATAGGGGGAATATCTTGGGTCTAGGGGATTTGATATAGAGCCACTCTGACCACAATTCATTGGTGGAGAATATGTTGGAATTCCATAGGAACTATCTATTATGTAATAGGTTTCCACTGTATGGATTTGGGCTGAGGTTTTATGTCTTCATCCATGGATAAAGTAAGGATGAGCCAACTTATGGGTTCAAGAGCACGTCGTGCTAGGGCCGATGGTTTAGGGCGGCTGATGGACATGCCTGTGAGGATTTGACACCTATTATTGCTGGTTTCCTATACGACAATCTGAACAATGTTGAAGGGAAGGAATTTTTATCGGAGACATACCCCCCTCTATACCAGACGATCTTGAAGGAGGCCATGAGGAACCCAGGGAAGGGAAGGTCTGATGAGTGGGTTTTACGTCAGGGCAGCAACTTCACTAATGACTGGGCATGGGCCTATGAGTAGGTTCCTCATGTGAAGAGTTCAGGGAGAAGCTGAGGGGAGTGGGCCTGTATGATGTGTCTTGGGCCTCCCAATTTCATAAATACCATCCGAAGTAGATGATTCTAGGGTTTTGGAGCAGGTGGTCATCGAGGACTATTACTTTCCACTTGCACCACGTGGAGTTTGGCATCAGTTTATGGGATGTGAATTAGATCTCAGGGGTCCCAATATGGGGGGAGATGTGTGATAAATTCCCTCTTGTTAAGGGTGTGTGGGAGGATCTAGAGAAAATGTCACCACTGGACAAGGAGATGATGGAGCTAGTGTTGGGAGAGGAAAAGGAAGCAGTGAGAGACGTCCACTTCAGATGGTTTTTCAAGAAGTTTCTGAACATCCTGGAAGATAGAAAATCTCTGATGATGCCTTATATTTTCCCGAAGTGGGATCAATGTGGCACAGAGCACTTGTAATGGTAGATCTTAGTGGACAGCTGGTGGAAAACCTGGGGATTCAGTGTCAGCACCGAGAAGAAACTGGTAGTCAGGCTCGCAGCATTCATCGCAGCTCTCATCTGGGGTTGGATCCTACCGGTGAGGGATACAAACATGGTAATATGACCAAGAACATTTATAATGACGTCCATGTTGGTGACAGGAGGGTAGTTGAACCTTGTAATATCGATGCTCACCAAGCTATACAAGATTTTGTGGCATATCAGCGAGTGGAAGCATCCATAGAGGATATGTGGACCATTCCACCTCTTATATGGGTGGATAGTAGCCCATGCAAGGGAGGCCTATGAATATCTTAACCCCATCTCCCCTTCAGGATCGAACTTCCACCCATATATTCTTAATTCCATCCGGAGATTTCTGGCCAATCTGATTGCACAAGCGTTACTGAACCGTTTATAGAAGTTAGAGGATTTCAACATTCATCTGTTCCCATTGCCAACGGATGCTCTCACTGATGATGGCCAAGGAACATAAGAGAACTATTCCTATCTCATGGCCTTTCGAGGTGGAGTCCTGGTGGAAAGAGTAGACGATGAGCCTCTCTTCGATCCATACACCCCGCACTGATTCGCCTAGAAATTTTTGTGTATGCCACGACTAACCCCACAAGTCAATTTGGGGGTGTGCTACGAGGAACATCTGTGAGTTATGAGGTAGATGTGGCTCATGTTTTCCTGGGAATATAGAATTATGTGGAATGAGTTTCCTCCTCTCACGGTCATCTTCGGGTTTGTGATGGAGTATGCCAAAATTTGGGAGGCGGCCTACCCAGGGAAGATGCTGAAGTAGCCAACCATTCAAGGTGGTGATGGTGTGCCTCCTCAACCTCAAGGATGGTCCCATAAGGTGGAAAGGACATCCCACAGTGGAATGGCTACTATGACGGCGAGGCCCATACTGACATAGGGAGAGGATGTTCTAGTGGATCCAATAATAGTAGCGGACCATGTGGTCACAAAATAACATATTTATCCAAAGGGAAGGCCACCGAGAGAATTCCATAGAATATCCACTTAGGCTTCGGGGAAGCAACTGTGCCACATTGAAATGTTGGAGAATGTTTCCTTCCTAGAGGCCTATGAAATTTGGGATGTCAATAAGAAATTCCTCGTCCCTTCCAAGATGTGGAAACACTTGAACCGCCTCGGGATGGAATTTCCGTGAATTGGACCTGTTAGGGTCGGCTTAGCAATATCCCAGGAGGAGGCAGAGTGATACCTGACCGATTTGGAAGATCTTGTCCACTCTTGAGGTTCCCCATGTCCAATGATAGACTGGGTGAAGGGGTTTTTGGATCGAACGACCCATTAGAAGTTATTAGCTGCCGAACTGAGAGAGTAATTTCCTCTTCTGAATGAATCAGATGAGTCCCCCTAGGGAGAGGAGGCCAGTAGAGGGAGCTCATTGGAGGAGGGAGAAGTCGGTGATCAAGGCTCAGATCATGAGGAATTTGCAGAGGCCCTTGAGGTAATATCCTAAGCACATTCTTCAGGGTTTGTTTCAGGTCATTTTGAATTCCTTACTAATATTTGAACTGTGCAAGAGAACCTCATACACCAAACCCACTCCCACCATGTAATAGATGTATTTGTAGGGCCTTTGGGATTCGTGCCCACTTTTAAGGAGATTGGTGCACCTAGCAGGGACAGGGAACCTGAGATGGCTCCTTCTGATTTTTCAGACTTCCCTATAATATACAGAGGTCCATGTCTTAAGTTCCCCATATCTACAGACCATGAACGAGACCGAGATTTTGACTTTTTTTAAGGCTCTTTTCACACAATTCATGACTTCCACTCATTGACCAGGCTAAATACATATGTTCACCTCTTTTTATGCATAGTATTTCAATTGTCTTAGGCCGCCTTGGCGGGGTTGGTCTAGATTTCTGGTGGCACTTTTCCCAGGGGAATATAGGTGATCATGGTGGTGGAGATCTAAACCGACCAAGCGTCGGCATTCCGGATCACTAGTGGGACTGTTAGAATGGCTGAGACTGAGATCATTGAGGTGGGATCCGACAATGAGGATCGATCGGACAGCCTAGGCCAAGCCATACTTGATCAAACACTAGATGTGGACCTTCTCACGAGTTCCTAGGGTCATTCCCCGCATATGAGCATGCCAACCGCTCTGAATGGGATGAGATGACCTCTGATGAAGAGAATAACAAAATAGTCCATTTTTTATTGTGGAAGCTGATCAAGTACTCATTGATGACTCCCCCATGTGCAATGGCTAGATGAGATGGATACACTTTGTTTGTGTCTGCATGAACTATGTGTTGGAGGAGTGGATGCCCAGTATCCCCAGATGCTCATCCAAGATCTTATACCAGAGATGATTTGAATGTATGATCGTGACCTCAGTATGGGCTTGTAGATGAGGAAAGAGTTGAACATCCAGAGGATCTGGGAGGTAGAAAATGAGGTTCAGTGGCTGCAGGTCCAGGAGGATGAGTACTCAGCCTCCCTGAATGCACAATCAGATCTAATATTGTCATTGGAGGCCCATCTTATAGAGGCCGAAGAGCGCATTATGCAAGCCTTTCTAGAAATGACTGTCATCCAGACTAATGTAGAGCAGGCTCAGAATGTGGCTAACGATTTGCACCCCATCACTGGCAAGGAGGATCGGGAGCTTAATAGGTGACAACAAGTCCTGGACTCCACATGTCAGATGGTGTTGGAGCAGCAATGCACTTTTGACGGTGTAAACCCATCCATGGGAGGGATAGACCCTCGGGTATGTAATGATTACAAACCCTCAAATGTACATTCATGATTTGATTGTTTTATGCAAGATTCATGCATGAGTTTTGTTATTTTTATTGGTTTGTTGCATTCCTATCATATTCATGGAGCATCCAACGATCAATCCCTAAGCTCACGTGGGTCAGTCCTAGTGTGAGAAACAAGGGACGACCACCTTATTATTCCCCCATAATGAAAGAGTGAAAACCAAGCATCGGGAATCCAGGGGTTTTGAACAAACAATATGGATTTTCAGGAAGAAATTGAGAGGCCTGGATGGAGGATGAGGACATCAAAACTGTCAAATCATCGCTTCCCTAGTGTGCACTAGTCCACAAGTGGGGTAACACCAGGGGAGTTGGACTTAATCTGAAGATAGGGGAGTGGAATGTGTGAATCACAATACCCAAAATTTAGAACACTATAGGATGGCATGACAATGAAGAATAACTATTGTACGTATTTGAAATAAAGTATCCCTATTGTGCTAGCCTAAAATAGGGAAAACCAATGAGGGCTGACCACTGACCATGTTCGAAACACAGAGCCTGGCTCGAAATGTCATCCATTTTTCTTCCAGAATGATTTCCCAAGATAGTAGGAGAGCCATAGGCTGAGCATCCATACTATTAGGGGGTTCCCTTAGACATGAAAGATGATGAGTTTCTGAATGAAGGGCACACAAAGCGTGGAGTTGGAGTGAAAGGTTGTTCGAATGGAGTCTCACATTCTAGAAATCATACCACCATGATGAATGAACATTAGGTGGGCATATCGGTCTGATCGTGGATCAAAAATACTTCCATGAAAGACCTCTTTGGCAAGGTATCTGGTGCATCCCATGATTAACTTGTGGCATCCTGAACTTGTTCATGGTTGAATCGCAGTTTAGGGTCATGAATTGGGGACATATGGACTCGTGCAGTTTAACATCATACGATGGGATGGTGAACATAGTTTAAAGGTCATATTTCCGGGACCAATATGGGGGATGAGGGCCCAGAAGGGTTAATAACTTTGGGGCTAGGACCAAGGCAAAATGCTTGGGCGTCGCTCTGTTTCCCATAAGTTTGAGAATCAACCCAAACGTAGTTCATGAAGCATAGTGTGGTCAGAGACCGAAGCTAGTAGGGGGAATCCTCTTGGGGGGGGGGAGCTTATGCATCCCATGATTGAAATAGGGAATACTGAACTTATTCAAGGTAGAACCGCTGTTTAGTTTCATGCGTTGAGGACATATGAAATCAGGAAGTTAAACGTCATACAATAGGACGATGAGTGAAAGGGAGGATCCCAGGAAGGGAATATGTGCTGCGGTAGCTATAAACCCGACGTGAAAGATGAAATAAGGAGTCGGAACCACACCACATATCTTTGGTGAATGTTATCTTGGTCACGGGACAAAAAGTAAATGATAGGCTGGGCCTGAGGCAAAGTGGTCGGTCATTCCTATGTACCGCATGAGGATGGGAATCAAGCCATACGTAGTTTTGAGAGCGCATTTCTACATCATGCAGGATGATGAATGGAAAGTGTGGATAGAGTGTTCTAGTACACATCCAAATGGAACCACTATTCCCATGTAAGTCATGCTCGATGTGGGAAACAAGGAGTTGTAATGAGGCTTTCCAGGTATAGGAAGGCACCTAATAGGGGTGATGGGACGCTAGGTGAATGACGTCCCAATGATGCTGACTAGCCTATTTAACACACCTATATGTGAGAAGGAGTAAATCCGAGTATGTTGGAATTCTACTTGAATATATGGAAGTGGAAATATTTGAATCATGATGCATAAGATCTGGACCACAATGATTCTAGAATGACAATAGGGGATAACTGTTGACCTTGTTCAAAACATAGTATCTGTTTCGCGTTAGCCTGGAATGGGGACAAAAAAAGGAGGGTCGATCGGTGACCATGTTTGAAACACGGGACCTGTCACAAATGTTTTCTGAGGCTCTCAGGGACTTTGGATCAAGATGGAAGGTATGCGAGTGTGCTATGAGACAAGGATATAAAGGGGGTACCTTCGGATATGGAATAGGATTAAGATAGAAATGAAAGGATCATGAATCTTGGACATGGAATAGGGGAATTTTCTTATGAAAATTCCACACATCCGGCGATGCCATAATGCATATGAGTATGAAAACAAGACGTATCAGATAGAGGGAGTTGAATCCCCCTCCAAGGACAAGGGTCCTGAGGTTTCACGCTTCCCAAATTAATGGTCGTAGGATGATCCATTAAGGGGATATTTATTTAAAGGACTGGGCACAAGGTGGAAAAGTAGACAAACCCAACACATAGATACCATTGGGAGATCTTAGTTTAGGGTCATTGAACATAGACCAGACTGGGAAAAGACATGGGGGGAACATGGTACGGCTTTTGAAAAACCCAACGTGAATGAGAACCCAAGAGGTATTCGCCACACCACTTGTTCCCAAAAGATTTCGGGCTAAGGGGGATAAAGAGAAGACATTATTTAAGATTCCTGGGGCTCGACATGGAGACAATGGGTCCTGGTGGTCCTACATATCCCATGAGGATGGGAATCAATCCGTACATAGTTCTAGAAGATGTCATGCAGTTTAACGTCTTGCGAAAAGGATATAGAGTGGTCTTAGTTTATGGTCATAGATCATGGACCGTAGATGGTAGGGAAAGAGGCAGACACATGGTGAGTTAATTATGTAACCCGGCGTGAAAGAGGACTTGGAGTCCAGATCACTATATGTTCCTCGATGTGGTTTTAGGTCGAGGGATCGAAAATGAATGTTAGGCTTGGCCTGAGACAAGGTGCATAGGTGTTCCTACATATCTAATGAGGATGGGAATCAGGCTGTATGTATTTCTTTGGGTGACATTATAATGTTTTAGTTCCATAGATAATAAGGTCATTAGGGTCTGGCACTCGAACCTAATGAAGAAATATTTGATATATCCTGTTAGTCTTTTAGGATGAATGTGTGTGGTTATTTTTTGTGAAGTAATGTATCTAGGATAGAAAGTCTGGGCTTCGCCACAAGAATCTAGCTATATGAAAGCGGTGACAAATGGTATGGTGTGTGACCGATAAAAAACATGAAGTCCCCTCAAGTGAGGATATCACGGTGTCATGCTTTTTTTATCATGTGGCTTGGACGATAATGTCACCATTTAGGGTCATGTAATGGGACCAGCCATGCATTTTAATGTCATGTGGTATAGATGTAATAGAATATTGTAATGTGGGAGTAGGAATTATAGACTAGAGTCATATGTCTCATACATATACAAGAATTATGAGGATCAAAAGGGAATGTGCACAACGTGATAAAGCATACCTGATGCAAATGAGGATAAGGTCCACGTCATATCGTGCACAATTCCGTGGAAGAAACCTTGGGCCTAGGGGGCCATAAAAGGTTAGAGAATATGGTGCCGAAAAGACTAGCTCTCAGTTAAGTTGGACCCTGATACACAATTTCATAGCATTCCTCTGTATGCCATGGGAATGGGAATCACGGCACACGTAGTTCTGGGGTGCCGTGTTGTTTAATGTCATGACGGTAAGGGAAAAGATAAGGGAATTCCATCTCATCCCTGCATGTGTAGGGCACATAGAGTAACCTTACATGAATGAGGACATAATTACACACCACACTGTACAAAACTAAGTGGGAACTTGGGCCAGGGGGACGAAAAGGCTAAGTGGACTTACACTGGTCCACATACAGAATGTCATGACCAACTTGTAGTTCAACGTCTTTTATTGAGGATGAATTTTATCTTAGTTTTGGGTCATGGAGCTCAGACGGTATATGCCATGTTTAATATCATGCATGTGGGAAAGAGAGGGCGAATCATCGTGTCTATGGAAGACCACAAAGTGGAAACGATGATAGGGGACAACTATTAACCAGAATCACAACATAGTATCCACCATCGTGTAACCATATTTTGGGAAAAAAAATTGAGCGTCGAACAATGACCATACTCATAACACGGGACTTGTATCACTTTTTTTCTCACAATGCTCAAGGGAGTTATCCCATAATTGTAGGGGGGCCCTTTTAGATATATAATGTGATAGAAACCCAAATGATGGGGCTCACGAAGCATGACCGACCATGTGCTCACAGAACAGATGATAAATGAAGGGAGGTATGTCTCAAGGTGATATGTGTTGTGTGGAGAAATAGCCCGACATGACTGAGGATGTGAGTTCATACCTCACCGCACAATCCTAAATGAGAACTTGGACCAAGGGGTGAGGGGGTAGAAGGACCTGAGGCTGGGCATCCCGAGAAACTGTAGTCAAATGTCCTCTCATGCGGGCATTGCCATCATACCTCCTATGACCACCTGAGCAATGCTCAGTGTGGGGAACAAGGAGTAGTACTAGGATCTCCCGATCACATAAGGGTCTGACGGCTGGAATTACACTCCTGCTCGAGGAAAAATGTGAATTAGAGAGATGATGGGGTAGAATGAACCACTACACTCCATTTTTAGGACACATTAGTGTGGTGAAAATGACAAAGGATAGCCGTCGACCAGATTTGAAACACATTATCTATATTCTGTGACCTGAAATGGGAACAAAAAATGAGCATCGAACACTAACCATATTCGCAATGTGGGACTCGTATCGATTTTGTGTCTAAAATTGTTGAGGGTTTTGCCCTGAAATATTAGGAGATCCATTGAGCTATGTATACTTATCATTCGTGGGCCCCTTCAGATGTGAAAGATAATGGGAACCCAAATGATTGGGTCGGTGGATCATAATTTCACCCGTGAAATTTGAAATAATGGAAGACAATAAAAGTGATTGAGACCTTCAGGGGAGAGGGATACATGGTACGGTCATGATGAACTTGACATGAATGAGGGAAAAATCCTAAACCACACCACGTGTTTCATCCCAATTGGAGGTCCCAATGTTTGGGGCAGGGCCTATGGATGAAATTTATAGGCGGTCCTACATATCCTATGAGGATGGAAATCAAGCCACATGTACTTCTAGAAGGGCCACACAGTTTAAACTCAAGTGGTATGGACATAGGAGAATTAGAATAATGAAGGAGGGAACAAGGTGAAATCATCTTAACCCTGATATGGGTACGGCCAAAGAAGACTATACAACACTATGTGGGATCTTCCAAAAGAACTATGCCCTGGAGGGGATAGTCTAAGAGGAAGTTGGGGCTGGAATCAAGATGAGGCGTCTGAGCATTCATACGTATCCCATGAAGATGGGAATCAATCCATACGTAGTTATTGACATTCTATTTAATGTCCTAAAGGAAAACACATTGTTTAATGTCATGTGGGACATTTCAGGGTTTATGTTCATGTAGGACCGAACGGTTTAAGTTCATGTAGGACTGTAATGTAGTTTAGGGTCATGTGGGACCATTTTTTCAGTTTAGGGTCGTGCGGGACCATTACACAGTTTGGGGTCAAGCAAGACCATACATTTTAAGGCCATGCATGATCATGTGGAATCAGGAAATGTATTTCTTGTGGAACTTGGAATTGGTGGGAGAAGTTATATGCTCACCATCCATTATAACCAGTGAGTATGCACCATTGGAGTAAACCATGTGAATGATGTAGTGGCCTTCCCATTGAGGTTCCAACATGAGTGGTTTCCTTCCAGGTATCCTTGGTGCCCTTAGGGACAATACCAAGTCTCTTTTTAAGAAGGATAAGAAGCAATATTTCTTGTGGAAAGCTCTAGCTATCTTGTACTGATACCATTCCAGATTGTGTCGGGCACGAAGCCTATTCTGGTCGAGCACATACATCTTATCCAGACAGATTTAGGCTACTTTATCTATCACTTTCTAATCATAGATAGTTTTATGAAATGAGGGAAATTAAATATCGATGGGCAGGACGACCTCTATCCCATACACCAAGGAATTTGGGGTCACCTGGGTGGAATTATGAGTCGTTGTCTGGTATTCCATGAGGGCATTGGGAAGCATGTCTATCCAACTTTTCATATTCTGACTAACCATTTTCTGTAGAATGTTACAGAGGGTTTTGTAGAATGGCTTGACCTATCCAATTTCTTGCACATGATAGCGGGAGGTATGGTTAGAACGGATGATGTACATAGTGTAAACTTTCATCACCTCAACTGCTCGGATGTTCATACCATTATTTGTGAGGACAGCTTGAGGAACTCTAAATCGATAGATGATATTGGAGCTCACAAAGTCAACAATGGTGTGGGCCTTGACCTCCCTGAGTGGTACTACCTCTATCCACATGGAGAAAAAATCTATAGCAGTCAGGATGAATATGCACTAGCGAGTTTTCTCCAGTGGATATGGTCCCACAACATCGTGTCCCCATACTATAAATGGACAATAATACATGGTGGAGGGGAGAGGCTCTGGCGACCGATGCAAGTAGTTAGCATCAATCTGGCACACATAGCCCCTTTGGCGAACTCAATGCTGTCATAGATCATAGAGGGCCAAATGTACCCCATTCTATGGATCTGGTGAGATATTTTTGGCCCAGTATGATGAGCCCCGTAGGAACCAGCATGGACCTCCCGCATGACGTAGGAAATCTAAACAACTTGAATGCAATGAAGGATAATCCCATCAAACTCGCGCTTGTAGAGGATTTTCTCATGACTAAAACTGTTCTGGAGGGTAAAAATTAATTATCATTATCGGATTAGCTCACAGTCGACCTGATCTGTGAGGAGATTACCATTCTGGAGATACTCAACAAAGGGTGCTCTCTAGTCGGGAGTCTTATCGATCACTGCATCTAGGGGACTTAGGAGAACAGATGTGGAGGCTCCAGTTGTGTGGTGGCCCACCTACAGGTTTTCGTAGTCACCTTGGGTGATATGATCAATGACTCTTCAATGTGCCATGTGGATGATCATATCATCTTGCTCGGGCTCAGCAAGTGATGCAGCTAAGTCAGCCCAGGCGTCAGCTCCACCAATTTGATATCGGGGGATGTGAGTAACTTCTGGATGAGATGGGAAATGAGCCATTATCTAGAGTGTACGTTCCAACAATGGTACGATCTATGAATTTATGATTACATAGTCACTATTGATCTATTTTATGAGAAGTTCAATATCCCCTTTCACATGAAAATGGGGCACATCGATCTCGAGGGCTAGCTCGAGGCCAGTGATGAAAGCCTGATGCTCTGCCACATTGTTGGTGTAGCCATCTATCAATAGGAATGAATAAGGGATAATGGTTATGTCGGGGTGATGATGATGATACTGAGGCCAACTCTGTTGAGTCTGGGATCCATGAGCCTTCTGCCAGTGGGGCTCTGGGAAGCACCATCGAAGTGCATCTTCTACTACTATGTGGCTTGGTATACTAAGAGGATCGCCACAATGGGGAAATCGAGATCCAAGGACTAGTCAGTAGTATCCAGATGGGAATCAAGTAATTATGCCATCGCTTTCCCCATAATATCTTTCTGATGGACAAACCAAATAACAAACTACTGGAGAATCACTGCCCACTGAGCTAGACGACCTGTCAACATGGGGCAGTTCAGGATGCACTTCAATGGCTCCACTCAGGACCCTAGTTGTACCTCGTGGTGTGGTATGTAATGTCATAATATCTTTACTTTGAATACCAGTGCAAGGCAGATATTTTTGATAGGGGAGTATCTAGTCTTCATATTAAGTATCATGCTACTAAAGGAGTAATGCTTGTTATCCGTCTCCTCATTGTTCATATGGGATAGAAGGGCATCGAGAGATCATTCTAGGGCGGTAACAAAATGGACTAGCTGCTTTCCAGAGAAATGTGGCATTATGACTAAAGGCTGGAGCAGATACTACTTGATTTCCTCGAATGCAGTCTGGCATGCTTCATCCCACTCATAAAGTGTTCCTTTCTTCATGAGCCAAGAAAAGGGCTTACACTTTCCGGCTAAATTCGTGATCAATTTGAGTTTGTAGGATAAGTGGAATTTGAATCCTTGAAGCTCATGAATGTTGCATAGAGGATACATCTGGATAATGGCCTTGATCTTCTCTGGGTTGATCTCAATGCCCATGCATCTGACAGAGAAGCCGAGAAACTTTCTAGAGGTGACACTGATTGCACAATTCAATGGGTCCATCTTCAAGTGATGGGTAGAGAGGAAGCCGAACACTTTCTCAAGGTCCTTGAGATGGTCCTTATGCTAGAGATACATGACCACCAGCTATTCCACATTACATTTCACAAGCGTTCTGAGGATTGGCTTAAATATGTAATGCATAGCTCTCTGATAGTTGGAACCAACATTCTTTAAACTGAATTGAATAACTTGGTATCAAAAAGTACCTTTTCGCACTCTGAAGGCTATAAACACCTCATCCTTGGGGGCCATTCGGATTTGGTTATACCCGGAGTACCCATTCATGAAGGATAGTTCTTGGAACCTAATTTTGGAATCAATCAAGTGTTTCTTCACAGGAAGGGGAAAATCGTCTTTCGGACAGTGATAGTTGAGATCTCGAAAGCTGATGCAGATGATGATCTGTCTTTTCTTCTTCCATACTGGCATAATGTTTCCATAAATTTAGGGTACTGGACCTCCTTAATGAAATTGAATATGATGATCTTATCAAATTTTGCCTCAACCATGCCACTGTGAGAAGAGTGCATCTTTCTGGGAGGCTGCTTGAACCCACGACGCTTTACCGGGAGACCGAGGTGGTGGATAGATAACTGAGGATCTAGTCCTTCCATCTCATCATAACTCTAGGTGAATACATCACGGTGTTGTTTCAAGATATCTATGTATTGTTTTTGATTCTCGAGGGGCATGGCAGCACTAGTCAGTTTGGGTTTCAGGTCTTCCTCGCTTTCGAGGTTCACCTGTACCAACTCATCCACTGTTGCAGAGACGCCCTCCTCAAAGGTGGGGGAGCATCCTCTAAATCCTCTTCTTCACTTATAGTGATGGAATACTTAGTGGGAGGTGTCTCTTCTGAGTTGAAAGCTTCCAATTGGAGGCTAGTACCAAACTGAGAGGTAGTGGACACTGCAATGGGGAACTCATGTAATGTCGCGACCATAGCGATGAAGGCTGTTGACCCAATCTCATCTACTCTTCAGCCCAAGGGGCCACTCTTGATGTTATCAAAGCAATAGTGGTGTGTCGTCTTTATCTGGTTAATTTCGGACCGTTGGAACAAGAATGAATGATGTGTTGTCATTTCCACGAAGTGGATATCCCGATATATTATGGAAGTAGTAGGCTCTGGGATCACCTGACACAGTTTTTTGTAGGAGTACAAGATGATCTTCTTGTGTCTCTTAGCCATGGGAATGTCCTCCCCACTCATTCTAGAAACAAAAATGAATTTCCTCATGTGTGGATTCATAACATCCAATTAATGGATTGGAAATATGTAGGCGTCATCTATATCTTTCCACGGGTTGGCCACAGTCGTAGTATGCTCGACCTCGTTAGTCTGAATCTGATTGTCTTTTCTCATGTAGTAGTCGGCATCCAGATTGCAGTCCTCACAAGAGGAAAAGGGAGACGTGTCACCTTGAAGAATGACCACTCGACCATTAAAGGAGTATTTGAGGCACCAGTGATATGATGAGGGAACTTCCGCGTGCAGGTGGAGCTATGGCCTTCCCATCAATGCATTGTAGGTGGTGTCCTGGGAGTCAACCATGAATTCGGTGCTAGAAAGTAGGCCACCTAACTGGGTCTTCAAGAGGATCTTGACAGCTGGTGTTTGTTCTATCCTATCATAAACTTGTATTCTAAGGTCGGATGGAATCAGACCATCCTCAGACAATCCCAGTTTCCGTAGCATCCGAGTCGGTATTAGGTTGATTCCATAGCCCCTTTCGACAAGACAACGACAAAACTCTATGCCATTGAACTGGCCAATGATGTACAACGGGTGAATGTGACCATGTATGGGAGAGCCCTCATCTTCTCCAAAGAACGATTTGATGGCCTTTCATTCATCATTCTTGGATTCCTCTACATGAAAGGCTTTTACGGCTGCTACCTCCATCTCAAACTGGTGGGGGATTTTTAAAGCCTCAGCAAGGGTCTCATGCATATCTGAGGACAGGTGAAGGGATTCAAATATGGAGAGCCTTGCTATAATGCTGGCTAGAGTCTTGAGTACATCATACATCTGTGCGAGGCATTAACTTATACTTACAGGAGGACACTCTATGACAGGAGTAATGGTGGGACCTACCGATTGGACTGACAGATGACTGGTACTAGGCCTATCCCGCTGCTCACTAGTCAAAACATGAAGAGTGGCTGCCGGATGATGGCCAGATGACTGAGACAATCCTATAGAAGGGTGTGTCTAGTCATGGAATGGTTGAGGTGGCTCTTCCTGATCCAAAAACATGAATGGGGGTGAAGGCGGGCCTGGTGTCACCAAATGAGAAGGTTGTGTATACTGAGCTCTATGTTGGGCTTACTGTATGGTTTTGGTCACATGCACTGCCTGGATGGATGTGAAAACCGAGGAACTCCGGCATCCCATATAGCCACTTCTCCATTAACATTGAGGATGACTGGGGATGTTCGGAGTATCTGCTTGTAGCTCATCATCATCTAGAATCATGTAGGGATTTACCACCTCTACAGTGTTAACCGAGGCATACCCTTGACTATCACTTGAAGTGTCGTCCACTACTGTACAGATCCTAGGAGGGATATCCATCTCTGGGGGCATGAAATCATCAAGATTATGAGATAATGGTAACATTTTCATGGGACATTGTTTTCCATTGTATTGCTGATGTTTTATCTTCTGGGAAGATGATTGCGGAATGTCGTTGCATAAGTAGTTGTTGTGGCTTCTAAAGGATATGGAGGATTCAGGCATGCATGGATTACACAATGGCAATGTGAGTCTATTTGATGAGCCATCCATTCATCATACTTCTAGGACCTGCGATTAGAAACCTGATGCCACTCGCCCCCGCTATCGCTGCTGCTGTCTGGCCTCACAAAGACGCAGGCCACCTATGCCGGAGCTGGGCCTCAACGGACTATGTTTTTATCTACCTATTCTTGAATCTAGTCTTTGAACACATAGTACTACTTGAGAGTATTCCCCTGGATCCTGTTATTGGGGCAGTAATTAGGGCGATCAGTAGGGTTTTCCTCTTTTGGCATTTTGCACTCTGGTATACGTAGAATCCCCTACTCCAAGGCACTGCGAAAGTAACTACAGACATGTTCCTCATTGAATGAGTAGGTCCAGTTTTATCCTGTCAGGAATGGGGACCCATGGATCTTGACCCTAAAAAGGAGATGGAGGAGCCTGTCGAGGAGGTGGAACTTGGTTATCTCTCCTGGGCGTTGGTCGCGCATTGCATAGGGGAACCTACCGATTCTAAGGTGCAAAACTGAAATTTTACACTATACCAAGGGATGTAAACCGCTGGTATAAGTGTCAAAAATAGAAGGTATACCAACAATTTTCTACAAACCATTGGTGTATCTATGTTATGGTATATGATATACCAATGGTTTGTAAACCATTGGTATATGTGTGTTACACTTATACGAACAGTTATAAACCATTGGTATAGAGGGGATATGGCAATCCATAAGGCTATACCAATGGTTTGTTATAACTGTTGGTATAAACGTATACCAACAGTTATAAAAAAATGGGTATAGTTATATTATAGTATCCATACCAACAGTTTTGAATCTGTTGGTATACAATTGCTCAGCTCCACAGTAGCAGGCCCCTCTCCCCAATCCAGACCTGCAACAACACCAATACAAAATCCACATCCAAAGTATTCAAAGTTTATAATTCATTCCAGAATTTAGAAATTTAGAAATTTGGAAATTCAAATGAAATAACACCTATAACAGAAAAATCCTACATGTTATAGGAAATGAAATAACATCCATAAGAGTATTCCAAATTTAGAATTCATTCCTCACTCAAACCACAACACCAACACACATAAGAGTATTCAACATTTAGAATTCATTACACACTCAAACCACAACACCAATACACACAAGAGAAAAAACCTACATGTTATAGGAAGCAACAGGGATGTTTAGTCATGGTCTTGGGTTGAGTATCTTAAAACCAATAGAAAAACATTGGTAGAGTGGCAAGGATCATGATACCCGTAAGATAGACAATGGTAGTGGTCATCTTCTTAAAACTAGGATGAGTTATAAGAAGCATATGGGATGATTATATTATTCAAATGATTATATATCCATGTATAAATGGTTCCTAATGTGTTTATGGGAAACATTTTCCAATATCGGCATATGAGATGGGTTACCTGAATAGCCTATAAGTTTTTCATAGACATTTCAATTAGAATAAGGTGGTATGTGGATAATTGTAATTTTATCTCATGGTTGTGATGTGAGATTAATCCCCATCTTGGGTACTGGGTATGAATATTCAATTAAATCTTTGGTATTGGGTTTGCAAATGGATTTTGTTTTGGTCCTAGAACCCACTGTTTGAGGATGGGATTGAGGTGATCCATGGGGTTATGGTGTCACCATACTTATTCCTCACCATTGGGGTATTTTTATGAGACTTTGAAACTTATTTTTCAAGAATCTATGTGTAGACTTGATGACCAATTTGTTATATGGTACGCTTGAGTGTTCATAGGTTTCATATGAAATCACTATATGATATTTATTTTATGTATGTTATTGTATAGAATGAACAATCCGTGATTGAGAATTAGAACATGAGTGTTGGTGCATGTTCATGATGGGATGTCGATACTGATTCCTAATATAATTCATCTTTATCTATATTTATTATGACCCATTGTGTCTCAATCTATGCCTTGTGAATAATTTCTTCTAATAACGTATGCCTAATAGACCATATTTAATTTTTTATCCCTTAATTTCAAGAATCTATGTTTAGCCTTGTGAAGATTTTCTATATGTCAGTTGTTGATTTCACTTAAAATGTTTTCTGTTTCAAACAAAAGTGACACAATTTGAGTGATACCAGTCACACCGTGCCTCGGATTGAGGTGGGGTTAACTCATTCCAGCCACAAATGATCAATGGATCGTTGGGTGGGGGGGGGGGGGTTATCTAGGGTGGGGGCTGTTTGGTGGGTGGGGGTTATCTGGGGTGGGAGGGGGGGCATTTTGGGGGTGCGGGTGGCCCTTCGGGGGTGAGGGTGGCTTTCTGGGGGGGGGGGGCGTCCGTAGTGCATTTTAAGCCACTGTGGTAACACGACACCTCCGATTGACATGTCGTTCGGCCGACCATTTCACAATTAACCCACTTTTTTTGTCTTCCATTTTCATGGTATTCCGAGGTCGTTTGGCCGGTTTTGACTATGCCATGAACATTTTTCAAGCGCCCCAAACACCTAAGAAACACACATCTACTATGCTGCGCAAACTGCGAATCCAAATGATGTCTCATCTTTTCCTACACCTCACGAATAATAATTACTGAGTTTTCATGTTATTTCAATTCATTATGATGTCGTTCGGTATGTATTTGACCGTAAAACACATGTTTTAGCCATTTACGACACGCAGAGTGCGTTTTTGGCCACTACGGTCATACGACACCTCCGATTGACATGCCGTCTGGGTGACCATTTCACAATTCACCCACACTTTGTTGTCGTCCGATTTCATGGCATTCCGATGTCGTTCGGCCAGTTTTGGCCACCCCACGCACGCTTTTCAAGCACACCAAACACCTAAAAACATATATTCAGTCGTGACACACAAACCACATGTCCGAATGATGTGTTGTATCCTTGTACACCTTAAGAATACTAATTAGGGTGTTTTCGTGTGAATTAAAATCATTTTGATGTCGTTCGGCATGCATTTTACTATTAAACACATGTTTTGGCCATTTACGACACACAGAGTATGCTTTCGGCTAGCACGGTCACACATCACCTCTGATTAATGTACTGTCTGGATGACCATTTCACAATTCACCCACCATTTGTAGTCATCTGATTTTATGGAATTCCGAGGTCGTTCGGCCAGTTTTGACAACCCCATGGATGCTTTTCAAGGGCACCAAACACCTAAAAACACATATTTAGACATGCCGCGAAACCGCACGTCCGGATGACATTCCGTCTCCTCATACACCTCATGAAAAATAATTATGGGGTTTTCGAGTGATATTCAAGTCATTCCGATGTTTTTTGACATGAATTTGACTATAAAACCCATGTTTTGTCCATTAACGACTTGCAAAGTACATTTTTGACCACTGCGGACACACGACAACTCCGATTGACTTACCGTCCAGCTGACCATTTCAAAATTCACCCACCCTTTGTTGTCTTCTGATTTCATGGCATTCGGAGTTCGTTCGCCCAGTTTTGATCACCCCACGAATGCTTTTCAAGCACGCCAAACAAATAAAAAACACATATTCAGCCGTTCCGTGAAAACCGTGAGTCCGAATGACCTGTCGTCAACTCATACACCTCACGAATAATAATTAGGGTGTTTTCGTGATATTTAAAGTAATTCTGATGTCGTTCGTCATGAATTTGACCGTTAAACACTTGTTTTGTCCATTTACGACATGCAGAGTGCATTTTCAGCCGGCGCAGTCACACAACACCACCGATTGACATGCCATCTATCTAACCATTTCAAAATTCACCCACAATTTTTGGTTGTCCAATTACATGACATTAAGATGTTGTTCGGTCGGTTTTGACCACCCCACACATGCTTTTCAAGTGCGCTAAACACCTAAAAAACACATATTCACTCATGCCGTGCAAACAACGCCTCTGAATGATGCGTCGTCTCCTTGTAAACCTCAGGAATAATAATTATGGTGTTTTCGTGTGATTTCAAGTCATTCTGATGTCATTCGGCATGCATTTGACCGTAAAACGCATGTTTTGGCAATTTACGACACACATAGTGCATTTTTGGCCACCGCGGTCAGACGACACCTCCGATTGATTAATCTTCTAGCCAACCATTTCATAATTCACCCACCATTTGTTGTTGTCTGATTTAATGTCATTCCGAGGTCATTCGGCTGGTTTTGACCACCCCAAGCATGCTTTTCAAGCGCACGAAACGCCTAAAAATCACATATTCAACTGTGCCTCGCAAACCGTGCATCCAAATGACATTTTTTCTCCTCGTACACATCACGAATAACAATTAGGGTGTTTTCGTAGGATTTCAAGTCATTTTGATGTCGTTCGGCATTAATTTAACCATTAAACACATGTTTTGGCCATTTACGACATGCGGAGTGCGATTTCGGCCACCGCGGTCACACGACACCTCCGATTGATGTACCATATGGACAAAAATTTCACAATTCACCCACCCTTTGTTGGTTTTCAATTTCATGGAATTCAGAGGTCGTTCGGCCGGTTTCAACCACCCCTTGCATGCTTTTCAAGCACCCCAAACACCTAAAAAACACATATTCAGCTGTTCCGTGAAAACCACACGTCAAAATGACGATTCATCTCCTCACACACCTCAAAAATAACAATTAGGGTGTTTTCATGAGATTTCAAGTCATTCTAATGTCGTTCGGCATGCGCTTGACTATTAAACGCATGTTTTGGCCATTTAGGACACACAGAGTGCGTTTTTGGCCACCGTGGTCACACGACACCTCTAATTGACGTGCCATATAGATGACCATTTTACAATTCACCCATCCTTTGTTTTCGTACGATTTCAAGGCATTCCAAGGACGTTCAGCCAGTTTCGACCACCCCACGCACGCTTTTCCAGCATGCCAAACACCTAAAACACATTGTCTACTGTGCTGCGCAATCCGCGAGTCTAAATGATGTGTCATCTTCACGTACACCTCACGAATAATAATTAGGGTGTGTTAATGTGTTTTCATGTCATTATGATGTCATTTGGCATGAATTTGACCATAAAATGCATGTTTTTTCCATTTAGGACACGCAAAGTGCGTTTTCAGCCACCGCGGTCACACGACACCTCCGATTGACATTCCGTCTGGCTGACCATTTCACAATTCACCCACCCTTTGTTGTCGTCCAATTTAATTGCATTACAAGGTCATTTGGCTAGTTTTGACCACCCCACGCCAGCTTTTCAAGTGCGCCAAACACTTAAAAAACACATATTTATCCATGCCGCACAAACCGCGCATCCGAATGACGTGTCGTCTCCTCGTACACCTCATGAATAATAATTTGGGTTTTTTCATGTGATTTCAAGTCATTCCGATGTTGTTCGGCATGCATTTGTATGTTAAACACATGTTTTGGCCATTTACGACACGTGGAGTGCATTTTACACCACCACGGTCACACGACACCTCTGATTGACGTGACGTCTGGCTGACCATTTTAAAATTCACCCACCCATTGTTGTCCTCTGATTTCATGGCATTCCTAGGTCATTCAGGTGGTTTTGACCACCCCACGCACGCTTTTCAAGCACAAAAAACTTCTAAAAAACACATATTCAGTCGTGCTGCACAAACCGCCCCTCCAAATTATGTGTCCTCTCGTACACCTCAAGAATAATAATAAAGGTGTTTTCGTATTATTTCATTTCATTCCGATGTCGTTCGGCATGCATTAGACCCTAAACCACATGTTTTGGCCATTTACGACACGCATAGTGCATTTTCGGCCAATGCGGTCACATTACACCTTAGATTGATGTGTCTTCTAGACGAACATTACAAAATTCACCCACCCTTTTTTGTCATCCGATTTCATGGCATTCCAAAGTCGTTCGACCAGTTTTCGCCACCCCATGCATGCTTTTCAAGCACGCTAGACACCTAAAAAACACATATTCAGCCGTGCCATGGAAACAGCTTGTCTGAATGACGTTTCATAACCATTTACACCTACTGAATATTAATTAGGGTGTTATCATGTGATTTCAAGTCATTCTGATCTCGTTCGGCATGCATTTGACCATTAAACACATGTTTTGGCCATTTACGACATGTAGAGTGAATTTTCGGCCACCGTAGTCACAAAAAACCTCTGATTGATGTGATGTCTATCTGACCATTTCACAATTCACCCATATATTGTTGTCGTCTGATTTCATGGAATTCTGAGGTCATTCGGCTAGTTTTGACCACCCCAGACATGCTTTTAAAACGCGCCAAACACGTAAAAAACACATATTCAGTCGTGCTGCACATACCATGTGTCTCAATGATGTTCTGTCTCCTCGTACACCTAATGAATAATAAATAGAGTGTTTCATGTGATTTCATGTCATTCTGATGTTGTTCGACATGCATTTGACCATTAAACACATGTTTTGGCCATTTACGACACATGGAGTGCGTTTTTGGCCAGTGCGGTCACACGACACCTCCAATTGATATTCCATCTAGCCAAACATTTCATAATTAACCCACCCTTTCTTGTCTTCCGATTTCATGGCATTCCAAGGTCGTTCGGGAAATTTTGACCACCCCATGCACGCTTTTCAAGCGCCCCAAACACCTAAAAAACACATATTCTGTCGTGTCGGGAAAACCGTGTTCCCGAATGACATGTCGTATCCTCGTACACCTCAAAAAAAATAATTAGGGTGTGTTCGTGTGATTTCAAGTCATTCTGATGTCGTTCGGTATGCATTTGACCGTAAAACCCATATTTTGGCCATTTACGACATGCGGAGTGATTTTTCAGACATCGCGGTCACACGACACCTCCGATTGACATGCTGTCTAGCTGACCATTTTAAAATTCACCCACCCTTTGTTTTCGTCAGATTTCATTGCATTATGAGGTTGTTCCGCTAGTTTTGACCACCGCACACATGCTTTTCAAGCACTCCAAACACCTAAAAAACACATATTCAGTCGTTCCACGCAAACCGCACGTCTGAATGATGTTACATCTCCTCGTACACCTCAATAATAATAATTAGGGTGTTTTAGTGGGATTTTAGGTCATTCTGATTTCATTCGGTATGCATTTGACCGTTAAACACATGTTTTGGTAATTTACAACATGCGGAGTGTGTTTTCGGCCACTGCGGTCACACCACACATCCAATTTATGTGAAGTCTAGCTGACCATTTCACAATTCTCCCACCCTTTGTTTTCATCCAATTTCATGGTATTCCAAGGTCGTTCAGCCAGTTTTGACCAACCCACGCACGCTTTTCAAGAGCGCCAAACACCTAAAAACACATTTTCAGCCATGTTGCGCAAACCGCACATCCGAATGACGTGTCTTCTCTTTATACACCTCACGAATAATAATTAGGTTGTTTTCATGTGATTTAAAGTCATTCCAATGTCGTTCGACATGCATTTGACCATTAAACGAATGTTTTGTCCATTTGCGACATGGGAAATGCGATTTCAACCACCATGGTCACACGACACAGACAATTGACATACTGTCTTTCCGACCAATTCAAAATTCACCCATCCTTTGTTGTCGTCTGATTTTATGGAATTTCGAGAATGTTCGGCCAGTTTTGACCACACCACGCATGTTTTTCAAGCGCGCCAAACACCTAAAATAAACATATTTAGTCGTGCCGTGAAAAACAAGCATCCGAATGATGTTTCCTCTTCTCGTACACCTCAAAAATAATAATTAGGGTGTTTTCGTGTGATTTCAAATCATTGTGATGTCGTTGGGCATGCATTTTACCATCAAACGCATGTTTTGGCCATATACGACACGTGTAGTGCGTTTTCAGCCACCGCGGTCACACCACACCTCCAATTGACATGAAATCTTGCTGAACATTTTAAAATTCATCCACCCTTTGTTTTCATACAATTTCATGGCATTCTGAAGTTGTTTGGCCAGTTTTTCCCACCCCGCGCACGCTTTTAATGTGCGCCAAACACCTAAAAACACATATTAAGACATGCCACACAAACCGCATGTCTGAATGATGTGTCATCTCATTTTAAACCAAATTAATAATAATTAGGGTGTTTTCATGTGATTTCAATTAATTTGGATGTTGTTCGGCATGCATTGGACCATTAAAAGCATGTTTTGGCCATTTATGACACGCAGAGTGAGTTTTTGGCCAGTGTGGTCACACGACACCTCCGATTGACATGTCGTCCAGCCAAACATTTCACAATTCACCCAGCCTTTACTGTCATCTGATTTAATGAAATTTTGAGGTCGTTCGGCCGGTTTTGACCACCCTATGCATGCTTTTCAAGCGCGCTAAACACCTAAAAACACATATTCAGCTGTGTCGTGCAAACCACGTGTCCGAATGACATGATGTCTCTTTGTACACCACGCGAATAATAATTAGGGTGTTTTCGAGTGATTTTAAGTCATTCCAATGTTGTCTGAATTGCATTTTACAGGTAAACACATGTTTTGGGAATTTACGACATGCAGAGTGTGTTTTCGGCCATCGCGGTCACACGACACCTCTGATGGAGGCAGAGCTGACTTGTACCCATCACAAATGACCAATGTATCATTGTCCTAATGAATCAACACAATCTGAATGCGTTTGATCGGTTTTCCGTATGTTAGTTTTTGTTTTCACTTAACATTCGGTCCATTTCAAATAAAAGTGAAACACATTGAGTGGTATCAGCTACAATGTGCCTCGAATTGATGCAAGGTTGACTCTTACATGTCACAAATGTCCCATTGATTGTTTTTATAAAGTATCAACAGAATCTGAATAAGTTTGGTCCATTTTCTGTATGTCAGTTTTTCTTTTCACTTAAAATGATATCCATTTCAAATAAAACTGAGATACATTGAGTGGTATCAGCCACACCATGCCTCAGATTGAGGCAGGGTTGATTCGTACATGTCACATATGACCCATCGATTGTTTTCCTAAAGTATAAATAGAATCCAAATATGTTTGGTCAATTTTCCATATGCCATTTGTTTTTACATAAAATGGTGTCCATTTTAAACAAAAGAGAGACACTTTGAGTGATACCAGCCACACCGTGCCTCGGATTGAGGCGGGGTTGACTCATACCTGTCACATATGAATCATGAATCTTTTTCATAAAGTATCAACACAATTTGAATGTGTTTGGTTGGTTTTTCGTCTGCCAGTTAGGAAAATTGTGCAACAACAATGATAATATATTATACTAAAACTATAGACATTGTGCATGATGTAAATCCCCTGGTGCATGGTTAAGGAAAATCATGCACATTTCTTCAAATATATATCCCTATATGGTTGGTATATACCTTGTGAGATGGACATACATTTTTTACTAACCATGAGGCATAGTGTTTTTTACGCCGACTGGGGTTCCGAGCTCCGAACATGCCCCAGAATCCCCATAAACTATTATAAAATCATTAGGCTCTCATATTTGGTTAAAAATAAAGAGTTATACTAAATTAAAAAATATCCATACCAGAGTGAAAAAATAGGTTCAAAAATAAAGAGTTATATAGAATTCAAAACTGTAATGGATCAATCTTCCCCTGATCACCATCACAAACGCCACTGTCATCATCAGCCTCATCCTCTCTGAAATCTCTGTCTGCATCTTCATCCTCGTAATTGTCCCCATGATCATCCTTGGCCTCATCCTCACCCACGGGCCCCATCCTCATCCTCGTCCCCATCCTCATCCTCGCCCTCAGACTCATCCTCTTCAGCATCATCGTTATCACCAGAAACATCACTATCTTGACCGCCACAAGAACTGCCGCTTGGTGCATTGGATATTGCACCCATCGATGACATATAAGTCTAACAAGCCACGCTGGCCTCTAGTGGAAGTGATGACGATAAATCTTTGATCAGTTTCATAAATTATTTCTCCCTCATTTGGACCTGTTCTTCCAAATCTTTGACCCTTTTATCTGACTGTCTTGCATGCTCTTTGACCTGTTCCATCTCAGTGTTACTAGAACAGATACCTGGATAGGTCCAATACCTCATTGGGACTATATTATTACTAGGTCGATAGCATACTCTACCATAGTTCTCATCTCTTAAAACCTGATATAAATGATCGTGTGACCTTAAATTGTCAGGCTCCTAGGCTTCAAGGGACTCTAAATTCACCTGATAAAAAGATTAATAGATTATTATATTTTAAAATAGATATTAAATATTGAAATAAACAAATTAAAACTTACAATCTTTTCTAGTGTCAGTACATTAACCAAAGTTTCATCCTTTTTCCTTCTGCTCGATCAAAACAATTTTTCTTAAGGAAGACGTCCTTAAATATTCAATTTTTTCTTCTATAACGACATTGAAACAATATAAATTGAATTTATAATCATATATTCAATATTCAATAAATCAAATAATTTAAGTTGGAAATAATAAAAAGGGAAAGTCCTAAAGAAAAATTATAAACAATTATATGGTACTAATTGCCTCTCATGATCTGACATAGTAGTGCGCCCCAAAGTGTGGAGGTATTGATTTGAATTACTATTTTTTTTAGTTTTTTCAAAAGATTCATAAATAATGGTAAACAATAAATAAGTTAATATTAATGAAAAATATGAAAATTGTCATTTAAATAACTGAAATGGGATTAATACCTCAAATTTGGCAGTCTCCCAATATGAAATCATTTGTTGATATTGCTCTATCGGGTAGTCATCCATGATAGGTACTATCTCCAACTCCGTTCCCACTCTATCACACTAGCCAACATAAAACTCATTCTTATAACCTCTACAATTCTCTCCTTGCTCCATTAAACGTGTTAGTCATGCACCTTCACCATTAGGGAAGTTAAACCGAAGCTAACACCCAATAGATTAATTCATATAAAAATAAAAAAATAATACATTAAATACAATAGCTTTTCTACCCATATTTATCCCACACATTATCCTTGACTTCGGGTGGCATATGTCTCCAAGAGAGAGAGATGATCGGAACGATGTCGGAGTATTTGGCTAGCGTCGCTAAAAAACCCTGACATTCCTGCCCAGGTTTATCAATCATATGTCCATCATCATTATATTCAACCATCAATTATGTCTGGCAGTTCCATACCAAATTCAAGCGAGTACTCCGCCTCCCCCACCTCCTATCAGTAGATGAATATGTTATTAATGAAAAAAATATCATTACAAGTTATACTAACAATAAATTTTGGTATAAAAATTTGTTACAGTTATATAAATTTACATGTGGTGGTCGGATCAGTGGGAATCACTGGATGTGCGTAATATGAAGGAATATTCTATACAGGTGGAGTGTCCCTCAGTGTACGCTCCTCATCCACATACTGTGTCAGAGCAGGAGTTGAAGAAGGTGGAATATAATAGCTCATAAATAATGAACCAGAAGCAAACGATGATGGTAGAGATGTTTGGCCAGCTTGTAGTGTAAACATCGGAGGCCTAAATATCCCGTGTGTCCCTAAATACACACTAGGATCAAAATGGGGTGTAGAAGATGCGTCTGTGGTAGGGGGATAGTCCAATTGGGTATGACCAGTGTGTCGTCTAACTCTCACACCATAATCCCTCGTACCACCGTCCTCAGTACCGGGACCACCAGATGATTGTCTAACTCTAACACCACCCCCACCTACCACCATCCTCTGTTCTGTGAGCAATATCAGGTTCCTCTTAAGATATCTCTCATCTAGGGGGTGGATCCTCAGAAAAAATTTTACACAAAAGTAAACACGTGATATTATAAGTTATTGAAATATATATATTTGAAATAAAATAATCACAAAAGGGATGAGTGGTGGATCGTCCATCTGTGTCATGCGACGATTATTTTATATCATATTTTTCCAGCGTATCTCTTCAATGGGTGTCATTTCCTGCAATGAAACCAAATATGGAAGTAATAAGAAACTGATAACTAATGTGTAACCCAAAAAACAAAATATAGAAAAACCATTCTGATTAAAAAAACATAAAGAAAAAGAATATTTATGGGGTTTTGAAGGTAAGTACTAGGATACACACTCTGAATGATGTAGATGTATTCATTGAATCATGTCCCAATTAATTTTGGAGAGGGACCTCAAATAGTTATAGGTATGTATTTATTTGAAACAGATATAAAAAGAATATCCAGGAATTGTGATGTCCCAAACCAGGATGCCACTCATTAGTGACCCAAACCCAGATGGCCACATGGACTCAAGCACATCTACCAAAATTCCAAATGTTATTGACTAATAGTGAGAGACTTTGTTGTGTCTGGGGGAGACTATTCTCTCATTACCTAAGTTGTACAATTTTAATATTATCATTTTAAAAATGGAAGAAATATAATAATGTGAACATATTGGAAATGGATGAAAATAACTAAATTAGTAATACCAACTAATAACAGAATCATAAACTGAATGATGTTAATGTATATCATGTATCAAGAAGAAAAACATAGTAACAACTAGTAGGAAGTAGTACTATACAAGAGGATCAATAAATTCTAAAATTCTACCTAGCTTCTTGAGCTACAACCCAATCATCTAGTTCATCGGTGGAAAGAGTGTGAGTCATGTCAATAACTCAAAATCCACAATCATGAATAAAGGTGCATTGCCTCATCCTTGAATCAAACCATTGGTATGGGGAAGAGTCTTACAAACAGTTGCACACAACTCTTGGTAAAAGAGGACTTCAAGGCCCCTTTATAGGAATCCCAAATAGAGGCACATGCCTCAGGTCCCATTATGTGTTATAGGCATCCAAAATCATTCAATAATGTTCAATAAATCATTCTTGGCACCTCTATGGTCATACCATTCATTACCTAATTAGTTCCCCATGTCATGCGCACCTCATGGGTGGTTAAAGTTTATCCATCTACACTAATAGGCTGTTCATGGTTTGTAAAATGGTTTAATTTCATAAAGTATAGACAAAAATATTTATTTTTAAATTTGAAATTAATAATAAAGTATGTCAATTATAACAAGATTATTGAATTAAACTTGTGACTTATCTAACATTGTTATTAATGTATACACATGCCAAAATGGCTAGTGATCAGCACCCCACCATCATAAAAGTGAGTATTGGCCAAGAAAGAGACATAATATATAATTTATAGAGAGAACCATATTTAATTGACCCTAATGTTATATTAGTACAATCATCTTAGGAAGCCAATTATCACTCATGACTAACCATGCCACTATAAAAAACCTAGAGATTATGATTTTTCTCTTTGATCATAACAAAATCATCACACATTCTTACAATGATGTGAATCATGTGGAATATGGATGATATTAACACAAAATTCCCAGAAATACCAAGCCTTCTAAGAACTGAAGATTTATTAATGATATTAACACATAATTCATATTGAATCAAATATGATTCACTATCAAAGCCCAACACACAGACCAAAATCAAAAAGAAAACAAAAGTCATACACACCAAAATCAATACATAAAACAAAAAAAAATTATATGTAGAACATTAAAATGAAAGTATCACTTACAAATTAGATGTGTAGAGATAAGAAATTTTGAAAAATGGATCGGAACGAAGGATTTCCGCTGTAGGGTAAATAGAATTCCGTTTCTCCACTTCAACCAAATGAAAACATAAAACCAAAATACTATATACAGTATCACTTACAGAATACACATGAACAATTGATAAATCTTAATATGAAAGGATTTCAGCCGAAGGGGAAGGAAAATCCCAATTATCCTTTCTATTTAGGGCTACAGTCGCGTGGAATGGGGGAGTCCGAGCTCCTGTGAATTTGGGGAAAAACTTTCCCAATGGTTTATAAAAACCATTGGGAAAGTAATTCTTTACCAATGGTTTGTAAAAAACATTGGTAAAGGATGATTTAAACCTCTCTATACCAACGGTTTAAGAAAACTGTTTGTATAGAGTATAATTTCCCCAATGGTTTTGAAAAAACTTTGGGAAAAGATGATTTAACTATCATTTACCAAATGTTTCCTTAAACCGTTGGTAAATTTAATCTACAGGCATTGGGAAAACCACCTTTTCAAGTAGTGGTGGGTGTCGTTGGGCTGATGGTTGCGCCTAAGGTAGATGGCCTATGTGAGGCTATAGAGGTGGCTCCACTAGATACAACTCCAGTCACCAGGGGGCCTCTATTTGGGCCATTGTGGTAGCCTCGTCCCAAGAAGCCCTTCTCGTGGGGATTGTAGGAGGCAACAGACGTGTCTTCTTAGCTTACATTAAGGCTTCCTCTAGGCACTGGGCCTTATCAAAGAAGTCTCAAAATCCCCTGGGATTGTTCTGGGAGATTATAGAGGGGAACAGTTCTATCTTGACATTCCCTATGCACATCGTCAGACATTTGTCCTGAGTCAGTGGCTTGTCAAGGGAATACGTGAGTCCTTTACACTAGGAGACAAAGTCAGAAACGCGCTCATCTAGCCTCTGCTTGTACTTAATGAGGTATGAAATACTCATCTTCTAAGTGGTCGAATTGAACTGGTAGATAAATTGCCTATGATGGAATTCCTAGCTGGATACCGATCTGATAGGGAGCTAGCTATACCAAACGAACGCGCAAGCCCCTCCAAAGTCTACACAAAACACCAGAGTTTGGCGGCCTCCTACTGTGCTGGAGTTCCCCACATGAGACAACACCTTGTGATAATGTGGTTCATGTACTGTTGAGGGTCCCCTTCCCCATTGAAGTAGGAAAATGTGGGATTCCTAAAACCTGGAGGTGTTGGAATATCAACCACCCATGTTGGATTTATCTTTCCAGCAGGCGGGACCACCACCTGTTGCATTTCTAATAGCTCAAGATGGGAAATGAGTGCTTCCATTGGATCATTTGGGTAGGGGTTCCTGCCATGACAGGGATCCTTGAATGCTAGTGTGTTGGTGTGTTCTTCAACATCATAAGGTGGCCCAGTGGCTAGTGGAGCGGAAGGTGGAATGATTTTTGGTGTAGTTGGGGGAATCCGAGCTGGGTCCCGAATATTGTCATGCTATTCAAGAGGATTGGGTGATACATACCACAACCTCTTGCTATAATTTCTAGCCTCAACCCTGTTTATGTGGGCAGGATGGTCAGGGTCACCTAGAGACAATTGGCCGAGGGGAAGTTGTGCATGACCCTACTACCCCCTCCTAGGATCACTATAGTCTATCCGTCACTCTACAATGCATTTATCAAGGAGTTCGTTGACCAAATTCTTCTGTCTGGCGAGTTGCTGATGCAGCACAGCTTGTTTGGGGTTGTCTTCTGCCTTCTGCATGGATTCAGACGGGTCAGAGGGTTTGGAATCTCTGAGGTGTTACTTTCCTTTGTTGGGATGCTGGTTGAGGACCAGCACCTTAGTGGGAATAGGGAGACCCAGTAGATTCCTATATTGACAAGTAATCCTTTCTTTTGGATCCAAGATGTGTGAAACTCCCTCGGCTGGTAGTTCCTCTCCAAGAAGCTCTAGCTCATTCTCACCCTTCAGTCGGTCATCCATGTTAACTATGACTCTTCCTGGAAGAATATCCCCTATGTTTCTTGGAAAATAATGTTTTCACTGGATAGAAATGAAGAGGAAGGCAGAAGACTTCCCCGAGCCATGTATCTGTATGTGGGGATAAGCCTCTCTGATAATCTGGTGGAGTAACCTGAAACTATGAACAGACCATTGTTTGAGGGCCATACAATGACCTGGTGACTCAGGGTGGTAAGCCACATGGGGTGTGACCAAATCAACCAGACTGAATTGTTCACCAATGTCCTTGAAATGCACTTGGCTCTTAGGGTAAGCAACTCGCTGATGACGAGGACAAAAATGAGTCACCCTAGGGTCTGGTGGAAACACTCAACTGCCTCTTGGGTGAGGGATTCTAGAACCTAATTTTTTTTTCTGAAACAGTCCAAAGAAACTTGTTGAAGTGATCCACTGTGAGGATATCCCAAAATCTCCAGGGAACGGATTTGGGGTCTAGCCCTTCATTTCTCCACTCGTTGACTGGAGGTAGCTGGTGAATGGGTAGTGGTACCTAAGCAGACTGATGGGATGGTTGGATGGCCAGTGGAGAATAAGGCAAGCGAGCTGAAAAACCGCCACATCTCGGGCTATCCTTTTAAGAGTTAAGTGACATAGCCACGACATCATAGTATGTCGGGCTATCTACCGTTGTTTCTGGCATGGGGACCAAGGCTGGTCGCGGTTGACCACACTACTTATCATCCACCATTGGTCCCCAGAATAGCTCTCTGTGTTTTATCATCGAGGTAGAGAGTGCTTCTGGTGATGATGATGGTGATTTCACGACCATAACCTATGGAGTTTCCAAATTTTAGTCTTCTTTAATGTACCCGAAGAGGGATGTGGGAATCCTATGGACCTCACATTCTGGAATTTAGAGGCCAATGCACCTTGTTTCTGCATGGCCTTCGACATAGAGGATCTCAACGAGGGATCCATTGATGAGTTATATTCTACCTCAAATTATGAGAAGAAAACTAGTTTGATATCATTCTGAATGTTCTAAGCATTCTTTTATGGGAGGCTATGACCTTCCCTCTGGCACCAGGATAGTTCTTCAGGACAGGGTTGATTACCAGCATGAGGATGACCTTTAGATGTTCTGGTGTTGGGGCGGAGATTATCCCCACCTGAGTAAGTCGGGGTTCGAGGAGGACTGGGATAGATATCAAAGGGGACACGGGGAGGACCTCTATGGGAAGTGCTGGAGTGGGTACACCTTCCGCTTGAGCTGATGAGAGCTTTGGTAGGACCTCCATGCATGTTTCCCCTAGCAACATCTGTGCGAGGAAGGTCCTCCTACTGGTCAAGCCGAACATGGGTAGGACATCCATGCTGAGTGCTAGTGAAGCGAATCTGGCCTTTACCACTCTGATTTCATAGGTGAGGAGGACCTTATCCGGATTTTTTGAGGACATGGGGAGGCCCCTGTGATGGGTATTTAACGGGTGTGAGACCTCCCCACCCTGGTGGTCTGTGCGAGGAGGAATGCCTCCATACATGATGTAATGATCATGGGAGAGGCTTCCTTGTTGAGTGTCACCTCCCAGCGGAGATCCCACATTTTGACTAAGGGTACCACGAGGTGGAACCCCATGTCGAGCATGGAAGTGTGGAATACCCACGTTCTCCGTGGTGGTAGAATGGGGGGGCCTCCATACTGACGGTGACTACTACCTACACTGGAATCAATGAGTCAACCCAACCAGCCCATGGGGAGGGTGGGGCCTCGATATAGGTTGGTTATACATGTACCCCTTCTCATCATATGCATGGGGTTGATGATATACGTCGGTGGTGACCCGATCCATTGTAGTTGCTGACGATGACGCCCCTTGGCGGGTGTCCTCCTCGGCCTGTTCCCGATGCTGGCGTCAGGTCAACCAGATTGGGGCCAACGGTGTAGGTGCCTGGCTTACCTACTCCTCGACACATAGGACCAGATGGAGGCACTAGCGGAACATAGTGGGAGAACTCCATGGGGCCCCTGAAATTATATCCCGTCTGGGATAGCCCAAATATCCCCTACCTCGTCGGCATAGGGGAGAGAGTCATCGAGGCATTCTGAGGAGAGGTTGCCTAAATGATTGTACATTGGATTAGGGAGTAGTGGCACCATGTGTGGAATTTGGGGGTTGTGGTGGGGATGAGGCATAGATGCCCCTAGATCCTGGCTGGCCATCTCCCGAGTCGGGATAATGACCTCCTTCTCATACTGGCGTACGAGGTCATTGATCACCAAACGGTGAATGAATTCAGATTTCAAGACGGGGAATGGGAGATCAAAATTTCTAGATGGGGAGTTTGTCGCAAAAATAGTGGAGCCACTCGAGAATGCCATGTAGGCATTGCCCCTACCCCTTCATCGGTGGAAATGAAGTGATCAAATTCCTACAACTACTTAATTCTTGAAAACAGAGAGATTAACACATTAGTTCTGAAATGAAAGGAATTTAGGAACAGTACCCCAACTCCATTCCTTCTACCATTTCTGGTAAGATGGATCCATGATGAAAACGTTGTAGACTGGGATGTCCTATGGTTTGACTGCCCCATCTTATGGTGAGTATCACACCAGGCCTACTATTTTCTTGGCAGGTCCCGGAGCCGGATAGCTAGATCTAGTGACACGCTAATGAATTGATGTCTCGAAAGATACTAATCTTCATATTGAGGATAATATCTTTATGTTTTGTTCACCATTTCTTTTTCTGACACTTTCACCAGGGCGCACGTGTCCGCCTGTGGAGGACACACAACTGTTGCTCAATATTCCCTCTTTCCAAAGGTGGGCGGCATCTGTCACCTGTTTAAGGACATTTGCTCCTTCATCGAAACGAGATGATGGGTTGTTGGTTCTTCCTTCTGTGGATTCCTCTTCGGGACTCATCACCTAGTCTGGAACTCCCTTATAGACTAAGATGTTGTTCGTGATACTCCTCTTGGTGCCATGTCTTCATAGATGCCTGTTAATAACACTGCTTATGTCGGAATATTCCAAGGGGTCTGCTCTGGGTAGCAACCTTTAGTTGGGAGGGTAGACATGTTGGACATCACTGGCGTGTCTGTACTCTTGAACATTGGTGCGCCTGGGTTTCTTTCCCTAATTATACGGCTTCTCAAGGGTACAGAAGCATGAGGCATCCCACGTCGAATACGAGGAATTATATTCCATAAGCATGTATTTGAGGTTTTCCTCAGCATGATTTATTTAACATAGGGTATGACGTAGGTTTAATGTCTAGAAGATATTAATATAGCTGATCAGAACACTGACTAGAGTGGATCAGATGGGAGTAACCCCTAGGGGAAACACTGATGCAAGGAGGTGAATTGGCATGATCTCACTGGGATGTGGTGGCCCTGGTAAGAATCCAGATGCATGATGGATGGTTAAATGAAGTGGATTGAGAATGAGTTGGTATCGACATGAGGTTGATAATGATATAGGGCTTGAGCCTTGATGAGACCTCCTACATATCCCCATCATAGGGAATCGAAGTCTGTGTTGTTAGTGAAGCGATGGGACACCTAAGGAGGTGACCCATATGGAGGGAACCTGATGGAAGTGGACCCTCCTGGATGGGGAATGAAATTGGGGTGCGTGTGAAGGATAGTGAACCGATGACATTCTAGTTCAAATGCATGGTTAGCGGCTTAAGAGTGGGTCTCATTCCATTAGGACGGACCAGCAATATCGGTCCCAACAGAAGGGATAACAACACTTTACATCTGGTCTTGGATTGACAAAGTCTTAACACTGACAAGGACTCAAAATAGATTACCAATGGATGGGGTCACAATGTCTTACCACTGGATGGGTCACAAGGGCTTATTGCTGGATGTGGTCACAACGGCTTACCACTGGATGGGGTCACAACGACTTACCGTAGGATGCTGGATGCAGTTTAACGTCATACAGGAAGAAAAGAGGCATGCAGTTTAAGGTAATGCAGGACAAAGGTTGTCCGATGTGAGGGGGGGAGGGGAGTCAGAACCAATGGTAGTTGGGCTTGAACCTTAGGGAGGATTCTTACATACCTTGCCTTGGCAACGATCAAAGTGCACTTAGTTCGGGAGGAGTTGGAACAAATGTGAAGATGGTCGGGACCAATGAGAGGATTCCTACGTACCTTCCCTTGGAAAGGTTCAAATCCACGTAGTCCGGGACGACGTGGGAACTGACATGAAGATGGTCATTACTAATGGATGTTGGGATTGAACCTCAGGGGGGATTCTTACATACCTTTCCTTGGAAAGGATAAAAAACCACATTGTTCAGAAGGAGTGTTGGGTGAACCGACATGAATATGGTCGGGACCGATAGGTGATGGGCATGAACCTCAGGATGGCTTCCTACGTACCTTACATTGACAAGGATAATAGTACATGTAGTTCAGGAAGAGTGGGAACTGACGTGAAGATGGTCCGGACCAATGCGTGTTGGGCATGAACCTCAGAGAGGCTTCCTACGTGACTTGCCTTGGCATGGATGTAAGTCCACATAGTTCGGGATGGCCTGGGAACCGACGTGAAGATGGTCGGTACTAATGGGTGTTGGGTTTGAACCTCAAGGTGGCTTCCTACATACCTTGCCTTGGTAAGGATCAAAATACAAGTAGTTTGGGAGGGGCGTGGGGCTTACACTCAATGCTTCCTAGAGAGGATGTCATGGTCGGTGCTTGCTTTAATCCCACGTGAGTCATGCTCAGTGTGAGAAATAAGAGGCAGAAAACACCTAATGATCACAACATGGATGTTGCGTCTCTGGTAAGTGGAATGGGGGATCACACGTGGTTAGTGTCCTAAAGAGGAAATAGGGGATTATGCGTGGTTAACAGACCAAGGTGACGGAGATTGGGACATACTCCAAGATGGAGTCCCGGGTGGCTATATAGCCCAATGAGAGAGGGACGAGATAACAAAGGACCTAATGCACATCTCTCCACTGGTCTTTGGAAATGAAGAAGGTAGGTGGATAAGGGGTGATGTCTCATGAAAGAAAATATAGGGGCTTACACCAAGTTATTTTCCCTATCCCCATGGACAAACTCTGCTTGAATAAAGAAGATCTCATTCCATGTGAGGAATAATTTCACTCCCGTAGAGACCAGTGGTCTTGTAGAATGTCCACGGTGGGGCACCCCACGTATGATGCATGGGGTGGGGTCACAGTTTAACATCATTTACTAAGGACAAGGGTGTTTGGAAGTTTAACGTCCTGAAGCTCGGATGAGGTGGGTTCACTCCGCACCTCTAAGAGTTACAAAATTGATACCCGACTTCCCTTGAGGGAAGGAAGGTATCAGAAAATCTGTGGAGAGGGGGTGTTATGGTGTGATCCATTGTGGGGTCTATGTTAGAGTGGCTATGAGAAGAATCCATAGAAATTTGTGTGCCTGTATGGAGAAGCATGAGGTGAATCAACACAATGTGATGTACTGCCCAAGGGACATGGAAATTGCTTCATGAAAACCTAAAGAGTTGCACAATAAAATGAGTTTCAAAGAAAACGGGTGCATAGGTAGATGCCTTGTGAAGCTCTGGTGCTCCATGAAGTGGAGGGGCTTCGTGAAGGGATGTAATTTGTGAAGTGAAGTGGCCTTGCCTAGGCATAGGGCCTAGGTTCATATAGATGTTTCTTCACAATGTGGGAAGGAATTTGCAGAGTAATGCCTCTGGAAGAAAGGGTGACTCCTGAATCATAATATTCCAATGCAATGTGCCTCATGAAGCACAATGACCCTGCCTTAGCATATGGTTCACATGTGCATGATGGGTACTTTACAAAGAATAAGTGCTCCATGATAACCTGAGTCCTTTTGGGGATCTCCTTCTTTCGCGGTGGACCGTGGGCTCTCCGAAGGGAATCCCTCTTTGAAGAGGGGAAAAATTCATGCAAAGAGTAATGATAATTGCGATGAAAAAGTACATTGAAAATCTCATGGTGCACTGAGAAGAAATTGATTCGTGATGTGGGAGATCTGAAGGAAAAATATCGGAGGATCCATCCTTTGGGATCGAGGAGAGCCTAGTATTTATACGCAAGAGGCACTATGAAGCAGAGGTTGCTTGACGTGAAGAGGAAGCTTGCTCTGAAGTGGTTTCGTGAATGTCAAAGGGGTTCACCGATCATCTCACCTCCTTGTTTTGGGTCAGGTTCGCGAACGTCAAATTGGTTCGCGGAGCATCCCACCTCTTTGCTCCATGGTGGGTTTACAAAGGGGGAGCTTTGCGCTGGCCGTGGGGCCACAGGGGCACCGTGTGTAGTCTTCGTGAGGCAACCCCTAATTCTTTCCCTTTGTTCTTTCTTTTCCCTAATTTTGGCGTAAAAAAAATCATTTATTAATATGTAATATTAATATATGAAAAGTATGAATCTATATATTTTTTATGAGAATGTATTTTCATTGATCTCTGTTGATTATAGTGTGAAAATATTATATAAATCCATCTGGAAAAATAAATGTCTACGATAACATCATAATGTTTTGGTAAGGCATAGATTACATGGTTTTATTAGTGATACATAACTATCTAAATAATATATGTTTTCATTTTCTCCAAAAATTAATCCAATGGTAATAAATAAGAAAATAGTTGCTCAATTATATATTGTTCATCATTTTTGTGCTCAGTTTTTGGGCCCTTACAACTAACCAATTTTGACACACTGAAGGGATATGCTAGTGTTAATTCACATTTTAACTATGCACAATTATGATGAACGAGTGGAAAAAAGAAATGGAAACCAACGATTTGGTATTATGGTCAAGGATGATAAAAGTTTATGAAGGGTTGATAAGTCAAAATTTTATCATATGTTTGAAGGCATTGACACCCATTTTGAAATATTAAGTTATGGAATTTTATACTGATAAATGATATTTTGGAAGACGTTTATTGTATTAAAACATTTTTTAAGTACGTTTTTAGTGTTTTTTTAGGAAAAATTGTTTTATATTTTGTAGAAATTTGTTATTATTTATTGATAAAAATTATGGTGAATATGATAATTGGTGTTGAGGTAATTATGGTAAATTGGGATAAAATATATTTCAGATTTTTAGGACCAACTTTTTCATATATATAATGAATAGATTTCAATGTTACATGGTTATTAAGTGATTAATTTTATTTTTAATAAACTACACTATTTTGGATCATTATATTATTAATCAAAACGTGATTTTATTAAAAGATATTGTGTTAATTTTTTGAATAATTTATGTTTTCATTGTTGTTTTATAGAGTTTCATGTCAGTTTCGTAAAGGATTAAAAAACTGTTAGAGAATATGTTATCAATGTATTGACATGTCGGTTATTAAAAAAAATTAGATACATTATGTTGTCTTGGGGTAAATATTAAAACTAAATTTGAAAGAATATTTGATCAAATATTTACTTTTTTTAGATTTTTTTGTCAGACAAATTTAATTGGATTTTTATGTTTAACTATATATGGAATTGATTAGGTTGAACTATTTTTGTTGTAGTTTTTATAGATATTAATGTGTTATATTTTTTAATATATGATATTATGTGTGAATAATTATTTTATATATAGATATAAGAAGTATTAAATGTCATCATTTTTTGGATCTCATGTTTATTTAAAAGAAAAATTTAGTTCTTCAACCATCACAATTCATATTTAATATTCATCTCATATAGAATGATATGTAGTGGACATTTATTCTTGTAGGAAAAAGAATGAAATTTTTCTTATGAAATGGAAATAGATTATTCAGAATATATTATCATGTTCTATATCGAAAATGTATTACAATCCCTTAACATTATGAAAATGATATTATGATAAAAACTATATTCTTTTACATTTTTAATGATTAATTAATATACTTTTCACCACTCTCTATTTTATGGTATTTTGGTCATTATCATTGTTACGATGACATTATACTTCACTATCAATTATTAATTAGATTCAAATATTATTCTAAATGTATATATTTTCTCATTCCAAAAATGTTCTTGTTTTCTAGGAACATGATTATTAATTTTTTAGGTAACCTTTATCTGTCCCAACTCTGTTTTTAGTGGATGTTTTATTTTCCTATGTTATGTCATAAATTTAAAAAGAAGTATTTCTAATAATTGACCATTTCATGAACATGGAAAAATTGTGAGGACATGAGTTATTTTGGGGCAGTGTAACATCCTGTAAATTTAGAAAAAATAATAATAAACTTGATTTCATTATTGACAGATAATTATTTGCTTTAAAAGTCTTGTGATATTATATAAAATTATTATTATATAAATGGGAAAATTGTAAACCATTAATTAAAATGAATGTAATAAATAATAATAAATATATCATGAAAAATATGTGTAATATATTACATAATACTAATTCTTTTATTTTTTATTAAATTAATTATATTTTTAAAATATGTTTTCTTAAAAAATGGTTTTATATATTTCTTGTTTAGTGAATATTATAATTAATTTATGAAACTTTAAAAAAAATTAAATCAAAATAAAATATTTTTTTAGATCTTTCTAACCAAATTGGATTAGGGTTAATGTTTTGGTTTTTCTAATAAGATTGATTTCTCAGTGAATAGTGAAAAATAACGATTTCTCGAAACTGTAATTTTTTCCTTATATTAATAAATTTAAAATTCATATTATATTTTGAGATTATAACAGTATTATTTAATTATAAATAATATAAATAATTATATAAGAATAATAATTATAACCAATTTTTGTATTATATTATTTTTTTGATTAAAAACTTATTTTTACATAAACTATTTTCATTGGGTTTTTACACTTTATACTAAATTAATTAATTCCACTTCTAGAAATTTCATCATGAAAAATTAATTCCATATTTTGAATCATTATTTTGAATTATTTTCAAATTGGTCCATTTTATTGTTGGTAATTATGAATAATAACTTTAGATAACATTTGGCACCCTGGTGAGAGTCAAAAAAGAAAAAAATTGTTAAAACTATGGGATAATACAATAAAATTATAATATAAATTTAAATTAATATATTGGATTATTTTTATTCAAACATAATTATCCAATATCAATGGTTATGGAATCAATTATGGAGTTTTATTTTTTAATGGATTATATATTATTTAATGTTAATAAATGTAAAAAATGTCACTCTCTTAATTTAAAATTAATATTAATAGCATACATAGGTAAAAAAATTAATGAATATTAATTATAATTATGAGGATAATGAAAATATTTTTATAGTTGTAATTTATTTTTAATTTTTTGTGATTATATAATATTTAGTAATTCTTTTTCAATGATTACATTGTGCTTTTGCAGGTAGTATATATAAATTACTGAATTATTTTAATAAATAAATATTTTGTGGATGTATGTTTGTCGAAAAAATAATTTATGGATAATTTGAATTTATAAATCACGATTAAAGGGTATGTATATTAAATACATTACTGACTTACTTAGTCTAAAATCAAAATAAATTAATAGTCCCACAAATACATTATTTATTTTTTTATGTTAATAATATTTTCTTACAAGATTTATAATTCATAAAAAATATTTAAATAGTAAAAATTGGATGATATATTTTCTAAAATTCCCTTCATTGATTATTTTTATACTAATTATTTCATTATAAATCAATTTTTATCTGTTATTGGTTGAAATATTTATTTCCACATTTAAGGATAAAAAGGGTTAACTGGGATTTATGAAAAAGAGATAATTCTAAACAAATCACCTAAAATTTTCCAAATATTTTTGGATGAGATTATTTCACCTTATCCTTATATAATATTTCATATGTATCAATTTTCCATTTTCCATTACAATCCTTTGTATTAATTTATTATTTTATGAAATTCAAATAGTGCCCCACCCCTCATTTATAAAAGGACACTCTCTATTCAATCCTCCATATAATTCATGATAATTGTTTTATATGAAATCCTAATATACATTTGTAAAATCCATAATTTTGTACAAGATATCTTATTTTTGTTATAATACCTATAGTAGTGGGATTAATGTTTTCATTAAAGTAGGGTTTATGTAGAAGTGGTATAGCTTATAACCAAATATTTTAGTATTACTTCATCTTCTACCACCAGCAACTATATTCTATCCATAATGATATAAAAACATTATTATATCCAATATAATTATATTTTATTTGGTTTATTTCTTAAACTAAATCCGTCTTCATCTTGATCTTGTGGAGTATACAATAATTATTCAAGTGTATGGTGAACTATCACACCGTGAATCGATGAAATTCATTTTCAATCAAATCACATCATGGTTTATTATGATGATAAATTTAATGTTTATATAATATATTTATGGAATAATTATATTTTAGATTTATAATATCTTATCTAACAACTAAACATTCTATATTTTGACAATGATATTGTTGGATGTGCATATGTGGGGAATACCACCTCCACAAACCAACACGATTGGTTTATAATTTTCAATTTATATCCTTTATAATAAAGATATATTTAATTAATATATATATATATATATATATATATTATATTTTATATAATAATAATTATTTAATGGTGATTTATTATTTACATTTATTTCGTTTCAACCATCACAGTATGGAAACATCACTCATGCAAATATAAAGACTACCATCTCTATGAAGTGATGCAATTCATTTTTCTTCAACGAATTTTATGAATAATTATTAGAGTATATATGGTGAGTATATGTGATAATTATTCCATGATAATGTTTATTTATATTTTTTAATAAGGACAAACGATCAATGATCATGACTGTTGGGCTAATACATTCATTGAAAATGAAGCAGTTATCACTCGAAACAGTGATATTAATAAATAATGTAAATAGATGGGTGATAAGTTGTAATAAAAAAATCATAATTTTCATGATATATTATTATGGTTATATAATATATTTATAATATATATATCTTTACTATAAAGGAATTTCAAATTTTTACAATGAATGATGATAGTTTATGTATGGGGATTTCTCATCTCAGTTTAATTTCTTGGAGACATATATCATTTTCACTGATTTTTATTTTGTGTGGTAAATGTAATGAATATTAATGTAATTTATGATTCTTATCATGAAAATTAATTATATTTGTATCTTTATATATGGTTCTCTATTTCAAGGGGTTTTGATTGATATATAACCAAAGCAATACTGGTTAATCATCTCAAATTGTCTTCTTTTAGACATATGTTATATTATGAACAAAAATTCATTTATGAGGTGTATATAAGGACCATATTACATTTTATATCTTGAATATCATTATTTTTTAAATATTTATTGTTTTATATTATTTTATTAATCCAAGAAGCATAACATTTTAATGTTATAAAGGAGGTAAGGGGTTTATATTTCAATTCTATTTTAATCGGGATTCTTCATGTTTGAATTCCCAATGAGTAAATTACATTATTAATGTATTATAAATGACATTAGTTATTCTAATAATTTTTTTACTTTAGTAATCTAGGGTTTTTAGTTCCATTTTCTTATTTTTTAAAAGAAAATGTAATATAAAATATTTCTAAGAAAATATTACTTTATTACCCTTATTTTGTTCGGAAATCCATTTTCTTCCATATCCATGTTTTCTATGATTTTTTGAAGAATTACTTTGAAAAAAATTAAATTATTTTTTAAATTAACATTTACGCATCTTATAGTTTTTAAAATATGTTTTTAAAAAGGGACTTATTGTTAGTTTTTGAAAAAGGTATATAATTTTTAAGTTGTAAACGTAGTATTTCTTTTAATGACTACAACCAACATGTAATTTCACAACATTAAGATCTATAATAGAATTAATGCTTCCATTTAATTTATTAATATCATTTAAAAATAAAATTTTATAATTAAAATTTTATAAATATTGGTATTTTAAATGAGATGTATAAAAAATAGTTGTTTATTTTCCTCATTAAAAGTTCTAATTTTCTTTTAAAATAATTTTTCATATAAACTGACATCATTTGATTTTAACTAATATTTAATATGGATATGATCCATTAATACCATCAATATTATTTTCATCTATGTTTTTTTATGAAGTAGATATTTTTATGAAACCTATTTATTTTTCGCATGTTATTATTTTATGAAATGATGATTGATTTATAACCCTCTACAACACATTTTAACATATACGAATTTCTTTATGAGTGGGATAAGAATTTTAAGCCCTAAAATTCATTGGATATATATGGATAATCATGAGTTAATTATTTTATTTTTGAATAGAATACTATTTTTTTAATATAATATTTGGGCATATATTCATTTCTATAAGTTAATACATAGACCATGTTTTATATCCTCAATATTATGAAGGGAAATAGTTTCATTCCAATAAGATTATGGAAGGACCTAATTTACTATCATTAAATTATTGAGTGATCCCATTTCTACTTATATGTATTTAAACGGTTTTAATCAAATGTTTTTTAACATTCCAATTTTTATATTCTAGTCATGTGAACCATTATTGATTATTGTTTATTTATCACTCTTCCAAAAATTTCTTTTGTTATGAAAATTAATTTTTAAATTACTCATGTTTTTTATCTATAATAGATTAGGTTTTAACATTTTAGGATAATATGATTATCTTGTACATTTATAATTATTTTATTCTTCTATATGATATTTTACTGATATCACCCATGTTTACCCTTACTGAGAATCTAATATCATGCTTTCTAATGTTTCCTTTCCCTAATGAAATGTTTTATATATGGTGTGTTTTTCAAGGGGATAATGTGTGAGGATATTTATTAGAGATGTTAAAGTTCTTTTATGATATAATTTATTTTTAAAATAACTTGTATATAAATACACTAATCCATTATGGTCCATGGTTAGATCGTAATGTTTTTAAATGATATCATCTAATAATATTTAACATTAAAATATGAAATTTATAGTTTTATATACCAATATAAATACATTAAGAAATATTCAGATCAAATTTACCCTATAAATAGTCCCTCAAATTATGATCTATGCAATTAATTTTTCACTCACAAGATAGACGAAACAATTTTTTAATATAATAGTCCCCAATCCTAATATTTCTTTTCAATTGCAATATCTTTTACAATTTAATTTTGACTTATCCTTAATATATTTACATTATAATTATTCTATTTTATTATCCATTTGATATATTGTTAATGGAATATTAAATATCCCCTTCAATTATAAATTTTTATACTGTAAATATGATGGATTAAGGGGTTCTATCCATTTCCATGTATTTTTTACAATCATTCCAATTTTATTCATTTTATGAAAGTATTATTTTTTTTATATTATAGATTATATTTTCAATGAAATATATTAATTCCCTCTCATTACAACACATCCCGAAGTCATTTTAATTCTCAAAAAACCTTGTAGTCAATGGAAATCAATGTTTTTTCAGAGTAAAGATTGTATATTTTCCATGAAATTACATCCCTTTTTATATTATGCTATTTTGAATAATTTATAGAACATATTCACATTGGGGTAATCAGCTAAAAAATATTGGTTGACTACCAACTCGATCATTCATCGGTGTATTTTGAGTGGGCCTAAGAAAACACACCAAGATTTAAATTCTTGATTTTATGCTATTTATATTTCAAAAACAATATTCATACCATAATGAAGGACAATATCTCATTGATATCTATTAAAATTTAATATAATCCAAAATTACACATTTCAAATTTTTATTTAATAAGGTAATATTCTGTTTCATTGTGAATATTCTTAAATTTGGTTATTAACCTGACTAGGTCCAATATTCCATTCAATGGAAAAACATTGACATTTCAAATTTTTGTTATTTCGATGTTGATAGATATTTATTACTTAATCCATGATTATTAATATGTTTTATTAATATATTTATTTGTAGAAAAATTATTCATGTCATGGATTAGACATAATATGTAATGGGTGGGTCCTAAAAATATGTATCCCATCAATGCATCGGTAGGTCTTATTAGAATAACTGGTCCTGATATTTGTTGTAATCCAACACACATTTTTATGATGGCTTGTATGAGTCCATGAATATATCTAAGATGTCTCAGAATATTTCTTTATTGTAATAATAAAATACTTGTATGTCTGAATACGCTCACTATGAGATTATATGTTATTAATCACGATTTTATCTGTTATTTTGTTATGCTCGAATAATCATATTTAGTGGAATAATTATATTATTCTATTCCTACAAATTATATAGATTGATTTATAATTCTTATATGTATATACTAATTAATTTCATTATTATTTTATTGAAATGTGGTTAAAATGGAGTAATATATTCCACTTAAACACCCATATTAAATGTATGGATTTCCATCCAACTAATTTTAATGATATTGGGTTGAGAGCAGAGAAGATTATGAATATATTATGGAATTTAAATTTAAAAACTAATAGGTACCTTTACCATGTAGAACCACATTTTTCCCTATAAACATGGTTACAAAATATTTGAAAACCTTATATGGAAGAAACCTCCATCCTTATATGGAAAAAAAATCCATTCATTTATGGATAATGGATAAAAACTTATACAAGTTACGCTATGAATTAGGGTGAAAATAAAAGGAAAAATAATCCATGATATGTATTTTATATATGAGGATTTTTATCAATAGTGGTCATTTATTAAAAAAACTATGTATGTGGAAATGATTGCTGGTATTGAATGGGTTATTTTTAAGGCGTACCACTTTGATAATTTTTTTTCTCATGAGAAATGAGTTTATTTGAAAATGAAATTATTAAATTGACAATATATAAATTAGGAAAATGTATTCATGTAAATTATTAACTTTTTTGTATTAATGATTCATTTGGTTGACTACATGCATAATCCTGAAATCATGTTTGGTGGTTTGTTTGATTTATTAGATAAATGATATCAAAGGGTCTTACTCTCTAAATAATTCGAAACTGATAAAGATATGAAATAATTTTTTATCAATACAAAGAATCATTTTTCAAATTATTATATTATCAGTGTATATAAATAGATGTATATGATGGTATATAAATATGCAAATAGAAATGTGAAATGAGATACAAGGTGAGGGGTGGAATATTAAACATGTAAATATTATGGAAATAAACAAATTATAATATTCATGGAGGGAATGAGTGTTTCATTCAATTATAGAGATACTAGATATATGGGTAATGAATTATATGTAAATAATGAAATCATGAATATTTATAGTTTTAAATATAATGAGATTGGGTAACCATTCAAACAAATTCTCTAATCCTCATGGGAATTAAAAATGGGAGATTCCTTGATAAAAAGTATACAATTATTTAACTACTACATCTAAATGTTATGTCCATTCTTTTTTTATAATATGTACTTTTAGACTAAATTCGTTCCTTACTTGTTTCCAAGGCTATGCATGCTTTTATTGTTTTAATGGAAATTGAACCATCCTTTGACACTCTGAGGAAGGAGATTTCAAATAAGATACCTAATGGGAATTTTGTAAAAAAAAAGCATATCAATTACTATCTGTTTTGATTAATTGTTATCCCTTTTCTGAAAATATGGTTATTATACCATTTTTGTACTTTAATATAATCCCTGATTTGGGAATTTATGTATTAATAAAAACAGAATTAGTCGGTGGATCATAATATAATCAACATTTAAAATGAAGTATTATTTATAATGAATTGTTTTATTTTTTAATTGTTATAATTTTCATTTTGTGTTATTTTGGAGTTATTATTAATTAATATATTAATTATTCATAAAATAGTTTGCTTATATTGATCATTGTCATAACTTCTTCTCAAAATAATTTAAATAAATTGATTCAATATAAAGGAACATATTATCTAAAAATCCACTATACAAGGAAGAAAAATATTCTTCATCATATCATATGATCCATTTAGTGTTCATTTAGAACCTTAAGTGATGAATATTTTGAAATTTTCATTCAATAATAGGAATATTAAATGAAATAGGGGTTGTAACGGATATAAATTACCAAAGAATAAAATTTTATGAAATCAATTTCTTATGTTTTCTCATATTATAAATCTAAATGGATAAATAAGTTTTCAAAATAATTTGAATTGAAGATAAATAAATTAATTTCTATATGGATGAAAAAAAATCAAATATGAAGGTATGATTTTGGAAACTGATTCACAAGTATGTGACTTATTTTGGTACATACATGTTTTTTGGCATATTTAATTAATATGCTTGATACTAGTAGCATATCAATCACATATCATGATCTACTATTATAAATATATATAGATACATTAATTTTTCTTAAAAAAATTTAAATTTTGAGGATATAATTTATTTAAAGTGGATAAGGTAAGATCTGATATTCAACTATGGTAATATAACTATGATTTATTAGAAAATGCGATTTTGGTAAAAAATGAGTAATTTCAAAATACCAAAGAGTTTTAATTTAATAAATAAATTTAATATAGATATGTAATTAATATTAGAAAAATTAATTTATTTTTAGAATTATATCATCGATATTATCATAGGGTGAATGTGTGAGATTTTTCCAGACAAGGGTGAAAATTCACCATACCATTTTTCCACATAACAATTATGGAATAATCATTACATGGTCATAAAATAATAATTTATTAATCATATCTATTTATAAATTTATTTTATTGATTAATATTGTGAATTTATAAATAATAATATATATGTTGATACATATTTTAGACATTTTGGAGCCTACAATTTTTCTTTTCTAAAAATTATTCTTATTAACAACACATTTACTATTCTGGAATTATTTTTTATCACATTTGAAAAATCTATAAAATTATAATTGATGTCATTTTTTAAATTAGAACTTATGAATTTGGTAATAAACTAAAATTCATTTTTAGTCACAAAATTATTTTACCAAGCTAAAAGTGAATTACCACTATAAAGGTAAAATAAGGTAAAGGGGTGAAAGTAATGGGAATGGACCTAAAAACACGAACAAATCACTGCTAAAAAATTTATTTAGGGATTTATGTTTAATAACTAATGTTTTAATCATTAATTATCATCCCACCATTTTAGAATCATTTCCACCCAAAGAGGATTGACATAAATTACATAATAACCATTAATTTTATGTTAAATCACCCCCATTGCAACTATAGATACCAACAGATTCTCTCCACCCCCATCGAAAATATAGATACCAACATATTCTCTCCCTGCGTTCCATTCCAAAAAATTTTATCATAAATACCGACTCATTTTTCATCTCAAATTTCTCTACAACAGTGTTCTATAGTTATAAGGTTCCCCTATATAGCATTGAAATTATAATTATCAATGTGATGGCCCCAACTCCTCCCAACTCATTTTTATTTAAATATTATGTTATAATATCACATAAAAATGTTTTTTGATTAAAAAAAAATCATATTCATCAATAATAATATCATTATTTTTATGTATTTTTAATTATAATTTTTTATCCTCTTCTATTACATCTATTTCCAAAATGGTTACATTGTTAAAGTTAGGTTTCCAAACAACATGCAATTATTTTTTCAATATTTCCCATTACATATATTTAAAATGGGAAATATTATTATGAATCAATACTATTAATTAAATATAATATTATAAATTAAATATCACCATTATCTATCCTTATTCCACATTCACCAGTTTTTTTAAATCTCTAAAGCTAAGAAGACATAAAATATCCAATTTTTTTTACAATAATAAGGTTGTGGATTCCATGAAATTTATTTCTTATTAGGATACTATACCATTGATATAGCTATGAAAATGATTAAACTAGGTGAAATCGCTATAAAATATTGTTTTTGTGTTAACATGAGCTTCAATTTGTTTATAATGATTGTATTTAATGATAAAATCCCTTCTAAAAACTCTTGGGGGATATGATTCTGATAATAAAAAAAGACTTTAGATTTCAATTTGAAGGATTATATCCTATTAAAACACCCAAATAATTAAATTACTCACCACTAATAACTTAATATAATTCCATTTATATGTGTACAATCATTTTCATTGTGAATATTCATATATTTGTATATTCATCTGTGAGGAACTTTATTCCTTTTAATTTGAAAATATTTACAATATTTCTCTTTATTAATTATATATGTTTATCCATTTATTAATTAATACGTGATTATTTATAAGGTTAAATGTAATATTTATTTTTATTATATTATCTTCATAAACTGGATGCATTGGACATAATATGTGATGTTTTGGGACTGAAATTACATATCCCCTCGATGAATCAATTTTTTTAATGAGATAAACTTGTTTGGATCATTGGTGTCAAATTCTACCTATTTTTAATAATGTCATGGATGAGAACATTTTGTTTAGATTAATATGGTCTGAGGTTTAATTCCACCATTAAGAGATCATTTATTAATATCTTTTATTTTTTTAAAAATTATGTTGTTTTTACATTTCTCTAGTAATCTATTCCAACCATGTTATATATTTATATTGACTATGTTATAGTAGCATCCAATTATTTCACCCTTTACTAAATGAATATTCTCACCCCATTATATTGGATTCAATTTCCTTAATAAACCAAGAAGTCTTCGAAATGATTCTTATGGAATTTAATAGAGAAATAAAAATGTTTTCAGGTATCCATACGATGTATCTTCAGTGATTGAGCAAATGTGATGTTAATTTATGTATAATTTTTCTGAGAAAAATTATATTTTAGATCATATGATATATGTATAGTTACCATTATAATGACGTAAAATATGACTATAGGGTATAACTGTTGGGAGGTTATATTCATTTTTCCAATGGAGCAGTTAACTAAATAGTGATGTGTGGTAGATGTGATCCTAGAATCATAGAGATCTAATCCAAACCCTTATATCGGGAGTCATCCTAAAACTATATGAGCATAAAAAAATCAAACATTAATTAGATTTGGTAGTGGATTATGGTGCAATGGAACATTTTTGATAATGTGCTCCATGGATTAGTGTGGTGCATGTGACCATTGTAAAATCTGTGTGTCTAATGTTCCAATATTTCTTAATATTTTTTATGACAAAAACTTTTAAAATTGGGTAATAATTAAATGTGTAAAGGCCCATAAATTTCAAGGAAATTTTTTCTTAAATTCTTTGGAATTTTACGAGTCTGCAGTTTCTGACAGTGCCTGATTCTGAGGCTCGGAGTTCCCGGAATGATCCGTCAAAGTTTTTTTAAGCTTAAATTAACGTGTGTAAGTATTTTTCCTGAAAAAGTGGAATAACTCTTAAACAGTTACTCAGATAAAAAATCTAAGGGCCCCATTGTGCTTAGGATGGCGGGTTTACCCTAGGTGTGACTTAACTTTAGTCGGCGCGGGCCTCCTCTGAAAAATCCCAAAAATGGCATAACCGTAAATAAAATAATAAAATAAATTATTTTATTTTTCAAATGCTTATAACTCAAAAATGGTAGCTCGAATTAAAAATATGAGAACACCACTAAACTCGTGAGGGAATGCTTTTTTTAAGAAGATATTAACTTTGGTTGGAGCGGGCCAGCAGAAAAAGTTAGTTTTTGGCCGCAAATTAAATTAGTAAGTGACCATTATATTATTGTAAAATTAATAACCTATAAATGGTGAGTCGGATTAAAAATATGAAAGTGTCGTTGGGTTTGTCGGTGCATGTTTCACCTAGGTAGAGCCTAACCTTGACCGGCGCGAGTTGAGGGTGACTGATAATAATTTTCTAAACTTTTTTTCAAGTACGTTCAGTAAATGTACATTTGAGATTTTATATATTTTGAAACAGTTCTTGGAATTGAAATCTGAGGGTGCCATTTTAATTCACAGCTTTGGAAATTTCTTAGTGAGGCCTTCATCGCAGTTGCGTTTTGATGAATTTGGAAGTTAGTTTTTGGCTTTTTATTAAAGAAAATAATAATAAAATAAAGTACAACACTTTATTTTATTTTTAAGCTGTCATGTGTTGTGTGTGCAGTTAGTTGGTTGAAAGCTCCACTTGGGTGTTGGTGGTGGGACTGCCACACCCTAACCTCCCATGGGAGGATAATTGGGGTGGGGACCACCTGAGCAGCATAACCTCCCACGAGAGGTTAGGACGTGGGGTCCACACATGGCTTTACCCCCCATTTAATGGGTAGGGAGAAGAAATCTCTCATCCCCCCATCAATTACTATTTTGTTTTGACATAAAATTAATTGAACAAAATTAATTTCTCGTCAACACATAAAATTAATTGACAACAATTAATTTTACATCGTCACGTAAAAATAATTGTTGTCAACTAATTTTAAGGTACTTCGACAAAAAAAATTAATTGATGGGTGGTTGAGAGGTTTCTTCTCCCTCCCCATTAAATGAGGGGTTAAGCCATGTGTGGACCCCATGTCATAACCTCTCATGGGAGGTTATGCTGCTCGGGTGGTCCCCACCCCAATTATCTTCCCATGGGAGTATAGGGTGTGGCGGTCCCACCATCAACTCCCAAGTGGAGCTTTTACCGAACTAATAGCACACACAACACATGACATCTTAAAAATAAAATAAAGTGTTGTACTTTATTTTATTTTTATTTTTTTAATAAAATGCCAAAAACTAACTTCCAAACTCGTCATAACGCAACTGTAGTGAAGGTCTCACTATGTAATTACTGACGCAACGAGTTCAACGGTGCCCTTAGATTTCAATTTTGACCACTGGTTTAACACATATAAAATCATGAACGTACGTTTACTGAACGTACCCAAAAAAAAGATCGGAAAATTATTATCAGTCACCCTCGACTTGTGCCGGTCGAGGTTAGGCTCTGCCTAGGTGAAACATGCCCTGAAAAAGCCAACAGTACTCTCAGATTTTTAATTCGACTCACAGTTTATATGTTATGAATTTTATAATAAAATAATTGTCACTTAATTATTTTATTTGCGGCCAAAAACTAACTTTTTCTGCTGGCCCGTGCCGACCAATGTTAGTATCTGATTAAACAAAGAATTCCCCCATGATTTCAGCGGTGGTCTCAGATTTTTAATCCGAGCTACCATTTTTGAGTTATAAGCATTTGAATAAAAAAATAATTTATTTATTTATTTTATTTACAATTATTCCAATTTGGGGATTTTTCACAGGAGGCCCGCACCGACTAAACTTAAGTCGCACCTAGGGTAAACCCGCCATCCTGAGCGCAACGATGCCCTCAGATTTTTGATCCGAGTAACTTTTTAAGAGTTATTCCTCTTTTTAAGCAAAAATGCTTACGCACGTTAATTTAGGCATAACTAAACTTCGACGGATCATTCCGGGCACTCCGGGCCTCGGAATCAGGATCCGTCAAAAACTGCAGACTAGTAATATTTTAAAAAATTTAAGAAAAATACTTCCTTCAAATTTCTAGGACTTTACACTAACCCCACCTCAGGGATTTACACCCCTGTAAAGCTACAACACACACTAGGGATACAAAAAAGTGGTACTGAGCACACATATGAGCCTCCCGCTCCCATCTGCTCTCCTGGAGGTTCCTGTGATACCAGTGAATGCGCACCAATGGAATCGATCGTCCACGCAGGACCTAATCTTGTTGATCCTCAATATACACTGGAACCTTCGTGAAAGTCACCCCCTCATCGATATCCATCTCATTGTGGTCGATGATGTGGGAAGGGTCGTGCGCGCATATCACCTGATGATATACGTGGAAGACATCGTGCACCCGGTGAAACTAAGGTGGAAGGGCCAGGCGGTAAGCCACCTCACCTACTCTGCTGAAGAAGGAGTGACTATAAGAGACTGTAGATAGGATGCAACATCTCTATCCAAAAAGGATATATGAAAGGCAGCCAGCTGCTCTGTCTCCTCTCCCAGCATCATAATACCAGGTCTCCTTCTGAGCGCATCTGTTACTACATTCCCCTTTGCAGGAGTATAGACTATCTCGATGTCATAGTCCTAGAGGAACTCAAGCCATCGTCGCGGTCTCAGGTTCAGATCCTTCTAAAAGATGACACACCTCAGACTATTGAGATTAGAGTAAACCGTAAATTGTTCTCTCTCGAACTATGGGTGAGACTAGCCAATTGTAAGAAATCGACTTAACCCTTATTCACCTATGTTCTACTAGAGCTTCTAAGATTTATCCTTTTCCAAAAATGGAAATATTGTCTCATAACTTGGATGAACCACGTTCTTTGCCTAGTACATTCAATCCTGACATAAACAGTACAATCCATGTCATGGATGACGTCGTAAGGCATCGACTCTACTACCAAGAGATATAATCGTTACTCTCACCTCTAAGGGTCGAGTCACACAGTCAGCATCAGTGTGTGGTCACTGGGACTCCTCCAGTAGGAATCCCAAAAGTGAGGGTGAAGTTTGCAGTTTAAACTGGAACCTCTTAGTACACAAAAAAGAAGGAAAGAAAAGGTTACAAGGAAAAGTGTCTTTTATTACTACAGCTCAAAGTACAAAGAAAAAAACAACCACAAAAAATGACATTGAAAAAGCTATAAGAATCATGAACAAAGTCCTCTATTCCTAGAACTAGTCCCTCTCTTGTCTACCTGATTCCAGAGATCCATGGTTGTATGCTTCAGCTGCCTGAAGCTATGCTCTCCCCTGTCCAACCATTCCATGCGGTCGGGGTGGACCTCCTGGTGGTGGTGGTGGCAACACCTAGAAGTGTCATCCACCACCAGATGCATGGCCAGCTCCCCTTCCACGTCTGCCTTCACCCTACAGACCATCTTGATCGAAACTCTGCCCTTTCCAGGGAGGTCCTTCATCTATCTTTTGATCATCTGCATGGTGGGTCAGACAGTCACGTGCCATGTGACCAAGCCCGCCGTAGGAGTAACACTGCCCATTCCTGGTATGCCTAGCTATATCTCCACCCTGGGTGACCCGCACTACCGATCCTGAGTCATGCGGTCGACGTCCTGCGGGTCTAGTACTCTTGGACCTCTATGTCATCTGTCGACTTCCAAGTAAAGAAGATTCCACTACATGTCGACTAGTGGTGGGTCACTCTACTAGAGTTTACTCAGCAAGGAAACTCTTTACTAGGAGGGCTCCCTCCAACACCCCTATCTGCATCAGGATGTTGTGAGAAAGAAATGAGGCTCTAATCTCTCGCCTGATCCCCTCCTCGAAGGTTCGGGCCATGATGAACGGGTCACGTACCATATCTGTAGAGTAGCATGACAGGTATGTGAACCTCAGTGAGTATTGCGCCACCGTTATGAAACCCTGCTGAAGATGCAGTAGCTCATGTATCCACACCTTCTCAATGGGTGGTTGGTACAAACTCTGCCTGGAATAGGATCTCGAATACTTCCCATAGAAGTGTCGCCTCATCGTGCATCTAGAGAATTAGGCTCCACCATTTTCATGCTGCTTCCTGAAGGAGGCTGGCAGCAAGGATCATCATGAAGTTTGCTGGCGTCCCTACTAGCCAGATTAATCTCACCACAACCTCTATCCAATCCTCAGCTGCCTGTGGTTCTGTCTCTCCCCAGAACCTGGGGGGCCTCTGGCGCTGGAACTCATGCAGTGTGCTCAAGTGGCGTGCATCGCCTGCAATTGGGGCAGGTGGCATCGGTGGACCAAAGGATGTTAGTACCGCTTGTGCCTCCACTAGGAGAGGGCACTGTAATGAGGTCTCGTCACTCGATGGGTGGTCAGTACGTAAAACTCTCGGGGCACTAGCAGGTCCACCACAGGGAGGCATACTAAAAGAAACAGATGTGACACGCCCAAAGACAATACTTGGTGAGCTGACCTGGTTTGAGCTGACATAATGGAAACTTTTGAAAATAAGTACGCAATCAGTGTTTTTGTGCACTGTGTCGGAAATCAGAAGTTAGGGTCCCAATGTTGGGATACGTCGACTGCCCGCACCAACACTGGGCTCCCTAAACTGAAAACCACACTTAGTACCCTTACCACTATGGAATCACAGAAAGAAAATATTAGAGTCCTAAGTTCTGCGGTTGAACCGATGTCCTCTGATACTAATTCGTCACGAAACTTCCCCCGGGGCCCGTATCGTGACTACCCCAAGCCCGCCTTCCATAGGCCAGGGGATTGCGTCTAGAACCAAAGGCGAAATTCCCTAAAAACTGGGAAGGAATTGGCTTTATAAAACATAACACACACAACCATTGTAAAAGAGAAAGAAAACACAAAGTAAAGCAGTAAAAAAAGTGTGCTGAAAGTAAAAAGGGGGTGGAAATACAATCCCAACAGAAAAGTACAGCTAAAACTGAAAGAAAGTATAACTGAAATAAAAACAGCAAGAAGGTGACTAACAGCTCCTCGAACGTCCACAACGGATCCAGCCTGAAGGGTAGGTACTGATGTCCTCCTCAGAACTCCACATCTATTGATCTTCTCCGTGTGCCATCACGCCAAGTGTCCACCTCCGGGTACCATCCTGTCCCCGTACACTCTGCCTCGGTCAACTCTGTCCGTCGTCTGCATCCAACACAACAAGGTGCGGGCATAGCTCGTGTAGGTATGAGTATAACGATACTCACTAGGGACCCAAACACCCTGAAGGTCTCACTAAATCCAACAAGGATAAACCAAAAATACAGATCTTAACAGATAACCATTACTTTGGTATATTCTCATACATATACCTAAGTTATCAAGCAACCCATATCAATCATGAGGAAAACACTAAGGTCATTGACTCAGCTCAAACTAGGATTTTCATTACCAAAACCACAACTGCTGGAGAACTCCTCCTCTGTCAAGTATAGTGGACCTGTCTCGACTCCGAGGCACTACAAAATAACCTTATACTGCTGAGGTACTCCTCCTGTTGATTACCGTAGGTCTTCTACCAAACTGGTCACTCCTACACTATGGGTCTGCCGCCAAACCGGGTGCTCCCCCTAATAGACGTCAAAGGTACTCCTCCTGTCGAGTACCACTGTTCTGCTACCAAACTAGGCACTTCGTCTACCATGGGTATTCTACGAAACTGGGCGGTCCATCCACTGGGCTAGACGAATCACTCCGAGTCGAATCGGCCAAGCTGTCGTCTGGTCTATAGCTATTAGGTCTTCGTACTCTGTCTACTCATCTCCGGGAGGATCCGCGCGATGAGATACTCTTAGATACACCATGTTTCACTAAGTCTCACATAGAAGTTTCCCAATGGACCGCATCGTCATAGGGGTCTCAACTCAATAGATGGCGCGTCAATTAGACGCCCGGTCTGTGAGTTATTATCCTTTTTGTCTCAGGGACCCAGTTGGTTTCGTGTACGAACTAACCTGACTGTATCACCACTATACCTCAAATTCCCAATGGGTATTTTTGAAGGGAACAATTCCAAAAGATATTACCGGCACTACTGTCAGTTTGTAAAATGTACGTCCAGTGCCAAAGATATAACCAACACAAGCAAAGGGTCAACAGTGGGCCCCGGTCCGGTCCGACCCGGTCGGACCGAATCGGCCCAACTCAGTCTGGGTCGACCCGGTCTGGGTCGATGTAGTCAGACTTGATGGGTATAACCCTGCCCGTTGGGCGGTTCAGCCCACTGCGTATGGCCTAGTCCGCTGGGCCTAGCCCAGCGGACTGTGTGGACAATTCGGGCCGAAGTTTCCACGTGGGCGATTCGGCTTGAAGGCTAGTGGCAGGTCTGGACGGCGCCGCGAGGGGCACAGGCCGCCATTGGCCTCTCAGGACAAGCCCTCCGAGCCACGCAACTTGTAGCGCCGACCGGACCTGCCACTGGCCTTTAGGGGGAATCACCCACGTGGCGACTTCAAACCGAATTGTCCACACAGTCCGCTGGGCCCGGCCCAGCGGACTGGGCCAGACTCAGCGGGCTAAACCACCCAACGAGCTGGGTCAGACCCAGAAAGTCTGTTTGGGTTGGCCCAGACCGGGTCGACCCAGACCAGGTCCTTCGAGACTGAGTTGGGCTGAGTTTGTCCCAACGGGTCAGACCGGACACATGCCCACTTTTGACCCTTTGATTGCGTTGGCCATATCATTGGCACCAGACGTCCGTTTGACGAACCGTCAACAACGTTGGTAATATCATTGAGAATTGGACGCTTCAAAAATACCCCATCAGAATTCGGGGTACAGTTGTGATATGTTCGGTTTGTTTCGTACACGAAACCAACCGGGCCCCCGGGACAAAAAGGCTAATAACTCACAGACCGGGCATCCGATTGACGCGTCGTCTGTTGAGTTGAGACCCCTCTGATGAGGCGGTGCTTTGTGATACTTATACATGAGACTTCATGATACATGGAGTATCGACCAGTAGCTTGTGGAGCAGATCCTCCCAGAGACGAGCAGACAGAGTGAAGAGACCTAATAGTTGTATATCTGACGACTGCTTGACCGATTCGACTCATAGTGATTCGACTAGACCAGTGGATGGAGCACCAAATTTAGCGGCATACCCACTGCGGACAAAGCACCTGGTTTGTCAATAGACCCGTGGTACTCGATTGGAGGAGTACCTCGGACGACTATTAGGTGGAGCGCCCGTTTTGGTAGCAGACCCACAGCGGAGGAGCGCCCAGTTTGGAAACAGACCCTCGATTCTCGAGAGGAGGAGTGCCTCAGCAGTCTAAGGTTAGTGAGTAGCACCTCGGAGTCGTGACAGGGCCACTGTACATGAAAGAGGAGAATTTCTCCAGCAGCTGTGGTTTCATTAATGAAAATCCTGGTTTGAGCTAAGTCAATGACCATTGTGTTTTCCTCTTGATTGAGATGGGTTATTTGATAACTTAGGTATATATATAGTCATATACCTAAGTAAAGGTTATCTATTGAGATCTTTCTTTGTGGTTTATCCTTGTTGGATTTAGTGAGACCTTGAGGGTCTTGAGGTCCCTACTGAGTATCGTTATACTCACCCTGCACGGGCTATGCCCTCACATCATTGTGTTGGATGCAAACGATGGAAAACGCTGACCGAGGTAGAGTGTACGAGGACTGGAAAGTACCCAGAGGTGGACACTTGGTGTGACGACACACGGAGCGGACCGATAGATGCAGAGTGCTGAGGAGGAAATCTGTAACTACGCTTCAGGTAGGATCCGTGGTGGACAATCCATGAGATGCTTCTCACCTCTAGCTGTTTGTCTTTTAGTTGTACATTCTTTCAGTTGTAGCTTTACCATTCTGTTGGGCTTGTATTTCCGACCCCTTTGTACTTGCAGTACACTTGTTATACTGGTTTACATAGTGTTTTCTTCCGCTTGTACTCTAGTTGTTTGTGTTACGTTTTATAATGGCAATGCCTTCCCAGTTTTAGGGAATTACGCCTTTGGTGCTAGACTCCAGCCCCTGGCCTATGGAAGGAAGGCTTGGGGTAGTCATGATACGGGCCCTGGGGGACGAGTCATGACAAAATGAACTAATTAAATGGATTACATAAAGGGAATTTATAATTGTTTTAATATATAAAAAGTTGAAAAATAGTGATACAGGTAACACTGATATATATTTTTGGTTTGGACAGTGAAATATTGAGGAAATGTTTTTAATTGGAATATTTTTACACACCGTGATTCACTCACCCACCTATTAGGGAATTTATCACCTAATACTAATTTGGGATGGACAATCATACATAAATATAATTTTTATAAATTCAAATTTAGTAGAAAAAAATTATTTCAAATGTCCCCCAACATTAAAACCCTTAACACACTATGTCTTAATCCACTATTGAAAATAATTTCTTTAAATATGATCTTATTTTTTCCAATGAAATTTTTTCAAATACTTTAATGTTAAGAGAACAACTAGGGTGAAATATAACTAATCCATCATTATATTTATCTAAATATTTATCTATTTTTTACCAATCATTTTAAATTTGAATCCATTATTTGAAATTATACGTATTCGATTCCATGACACATTGAAAGCCACATAAAATACATAAAAAATATATTTTTATATAATAAATATTTGATAATTTCAAATACTAATTATTATTTATAATTTATTTAAAAATATTGTGATAAAATTAACTTCTTAATGATTTGGGTGGTCTTATCTTATAATAAATTCCTAAAATCAATGGTTCAAATTGATTAATTTATGTTTTAAATTTTAAAAAGATATTGAAATTATTATTTTTTAAAATATTTTTATTCCCATAAAAATAACAAATTATCAATTTTATAAAATAATTATAATGTAATATGATATTCTAATATTTCCATTTACTATTCATGTAGCCTCTACAATAACATCAATATTTTTAAAAATAAAATATACAGAAGAAATGACATTCTTACTGGTCTATAAGCCATTCTATATTTTATCATTTTAGATATTGTAATGTTATTTTTTAAAAAATTGGAAATGATGGTATATTCTAATAATCTTCCAAAATATATTATATATTTTCATTAATGTTTTAGTTTCAACATTGAAGTCTTTTTTTCTAAAATAATCATTTATAGAAGAACACATTTTTTTATTTATATTTTTTAGAGACGAAATTCATTTATATTTTATCATCATAAAATATATATTTATATTTTATATAATTAATTTAATTAATTAATGTTTAATATCATGTTTGATAGTTACTACCCCCTTCTGTAATCGTAAATGATTTACCGATGTTTTGATTCTTATTCGAAACATTACCAATCTAATAAATGAAATTTTAAAAATAAAACATAAATATATTCATGAAATTTAATTATAAGGGACTTTTCTGCTAACTCCTCTCCCTACACAAAAAAATGAAAATAAGCAAACCAACCAAAATCTTTCTTTAGTAGAAAAATTTAAAATTTAAAATTATTATGGCATAAACAACCACAAAATTATGACGAAATAACCAAAAATGAAATTAATGACCAAATAATGGGGTTCATAAATAAAAAGGTGTCTTGATATGTAAGAAGATGGAAAGGATTGTATTTTTCATGAGAATCCTATAAAGGAATATATATATTTACATGTGGTTATATATATATAGATTTCGAATACATTATTAAATGTTCATTTAAACCCTTTTAACAATTCTTTTCAACACTTTCACTATAACATATATTTAGTGAAGGTTCTCAGACAAAATTTATATATTATATTGTGTTACCTTTTTAATAGACCACCACTTATTGTTTTCTAAAAAATACATTGTCTTTCATTTCACATTCCAAAAGAAAGTGATCTTGATCTTCTATCCCCAATTTATGTGGTCCTCCATTATAACTTACCTAAAATACTTTTTCATCTCCATAAACTTGTGGGCATGAAAAAGTCATCACGATTCACACTAATTCTATTTCCCCTTGGAATCAACCCTGATACCCCATCCTTAATCTTCATGAAACTGTTTTAGCGCTGACCTACACTCATCCTTTTCCACCCTCACCTCAATGAATTCTGCACCATTATAATTATACAAACAATACCAAATTCACTTAACCTCCACATAATTGACCATTACTCATTTTTTACAAGAAGGTTGTTTATGTCCATAAAACCAAGGAACAATTATTATAAAAAAGAGGTTACAAGAGTCTAAAATATGGAAACATATTACAATCCTTGATATTAAGGAGAAGTAGATTAGCAAGATATCATCAAGTTAGGTAATATCATGATTAACCCCCTTATACATCAAACTACATGAACACACCTTACCAAGGCGTAGCATTATAATTCTACACACAATACCCTTTCCTCTTACCCTCCACATAAGTGATCTTTTCTCATTATTATTTTTTTCAACCATTATTATTCTTTTTCATTATTATGGATTATTTTTTAAGGACTTCTTGTTTCATCATGGATTTTTCTTATCGTTTTTCTTCCTATAAATGAATATATAGGTTATATTGGTCACCTAGATAAAAAATAATAATTTTTAAATTTTTTAGATACCAATTGGATTGATGAATTTTGATGGAAAAATTATGGCAAAACTCTTACAACAAATAATATAATAATAGTATATAGGGGTGGATGTTTTTACTATAGCATTATTGGCCTCAAAATATTAATTATGGTTATGTCTCAACTCATTTCATTTAGGTTGATGATCTTTTTAATATATATTTTTACTTGTCTACCAGACATTTCCCCATTACCCTTATTTTTGGTGATGTAATATATATAACCTAGATACCAATATCCATATCAATAAATAATTTCTTAATACGTAAAAATTTAGAAATTATAAATCATTTAACCAAATATTAACATATATATCACATACATATAAAATTATTAAGTACAATATTACTCAATAACTGATGTGGATTCACTATTCTTATGTGTCCACTATTTTACACATTTATACACATAATACATAAGAAATAAAATTAAAATGATACTAAATATATTAGGGAGTTGAAATATAATGATAATAATATATATATATTTGGATGTTTTATTGGTTGTTAATAAATTTAATGTAATTTTGAAATATTATTGCTCTCGAGACATAATGATATATTTTGAAATATTCACAAACATCCCTAAATAAGTATTATAAATATAGAGTTGAATGAAGTTCCATGTGTACATTCTATTGGGGATAGTAATTCCCCTGCATGGAAGATGATTATTTATTCCAACTATGAATAATATATGTAATAAAATATTAAAATCATAACAATTTTTTTTATTCACAATATCATTATTCCATATAATTTAAATTTTTTTATAAAAATGACCAACCCCATTACCCATATAAATTTATTTAGGAGGGGTGTTAGGATTTTATAAATAAAAAATGTCACATTATAATTTAAATTCACTAAATATCAACACTTTAAAAGATAAATGATTCACACCACATTCAACACTAATAATAGCCACCAGAATCATCACAATATTACATCTTCTAACCTTTATTATTTTTTTATAGTTAGTGTTAGAAGAATAATCACTATATTAAAATTATATAAGGATAAAACTAATGGCTTTATTAAATTATATTTTAATTAAACCAATCAATATTATTTTATAATATTTAAAATTATTAATCTTTCTAAAAACATATATATTAATATAATATGTTTTAATTATTTTTATGTTTATATTAACAATTATAAAATAATTATTAACATTAAATTTAGGTTCAATTATATTTATTTCATTCATATCTACCATATAAATAATTTAATATCCTCTTTAATTTATTATTTATCTAATTTTCACCACCTAAATAGATATATAAAAATTATTTTTGAAATTTAATTTTAATATTAATTGGGGATTTAAATTTATTATAAAAATTATTTAATGATAAGATTAATATATAAAATAATTTTATTTGAATATTTATTTGTGATTTATCTTTAGGAATTTCAGTTTTTTTGTTGATTATTTTTAATTAATTAATTTTGGTATTAGTTGAGGGAATATGATAGGGTATCTGGTGAGAAAGTGCGGTCATATTGTTTTTCATTAATGTTTGAGAAAATAAAAAATAGATATATATTGAGTTTTTATTTTTTTGGAATATTTGTTAATCGAAATATACACTTTTGATCAAATTTATAATAAATAATATATGAGTTTTTTATATGGCTTAACAGAGTTTCATTATTTCATTCTTTATTAAAAAATCACACATTGCACCTAAAGTCACACCATTATGGGAGTTAATAGGAATATATAAATTGGGGTTCTTTTACCTATATAAAAAAATATTATTTCAAAATGGAATTAAGATCCGTTGATAATTTATATGGATATTTATAGTTTTGAATTAGCGGATATTTATAAGGCCTGTTGTGATGCATATTGTCAATTCTTGTCCAAACTCTCGTAGAGGAGATATTTCTGATTGTTGTAATCCAATGTTTTTTCCCTACCATGAGAGGACTCTATGAGAGTTTTACTATAGTATTTTTGACAGTAATAAAATGGGTCCTATTGTAATATCATACATTATGCCATGATGGGAAATACAGTTTCAAAAATGAAAATTTTAATAAATTAATGATACACTTTTCAATAAATGATATGAATAATAAAGATTTTTTAATTTGTTAAAGGAGAATAAAATGACTTACTACATCCGAATTATGGAAATGGTGTGATTTTAATATGGTGCATTTAGGTGTATATTTAAATTTGAATGTTTCTACACCATTCAGGTTGTAATTTTTTCTACTATTAGTGGAAGTAGAAAAAATGTATGAGAAAATAAGTGAGTTCAATATTATATTGATAAAGGTGAGTAAAAAATTATTTTGAAATATTTTTAACCCTAAAGAGTCAGTGTGGTTTCATCAAATTAAAAAACATGTATCGAGGACTGAGTTTCAATTGTATCAAAACATTATCAATATGTGCTCCTTCGATTAGATTGGTTTGGGTGAACAATGTAAATTTGTTCATATAAAACTTTTATTCTATTTATATCTTACGGAAGAATTTTGTGAGATATTCTTCTTAATAATTATGGAGTTAGTTGGTTGGAAATGGATATTCAAATGAATAGATAAACATTGAATCACCCCATCAAGATATTCATATTTTTGGGACCAATAATAAGAATAAAATGAATGATGTTTTAGTAACTGAATGTACGTATATTGAAATGTAGATTATTTATTATATAATAAATGGGATGAACATTAGAAACAATTTATTATAATAATTTGAAATTTTTTAATTAATGAGATAAACCTTTTGTATTATATTTGTATTTATAATTGAGGGAATAAATTTGAATTTCATTTTCCATTTCAATTTACAATTGAAATATAATTATATATTTTTTATTTAAAAATTACCATTGTCTTAAATTTTTAGTAATAATTATTATTTTATTTATGAATATTTATGTAAATATATTTTTTTTATTTGAATATTGGAAATCATTTCTATGTTAATAAAAATGGATTACATAAACTCAAAATACATCTCAATTTCATAAGGGTTTTGAGATTCAATTAGATATTTTAGCTAAAAATATATCAGTTGATGGAATACTAAAATTTATATGTCCAAAATGTTAATTAATATGACGGGTTAGATTATATGAATTAATTTATGATAAAACACTTTTCTCAAAAATATGTGTGGTGTAGTTGTCATGTAGAATCAGTCATCACATTATGTTTTAGAAGTTATGTCTATAAATAGATTAAACATGTTAATTCACTAATGGTGGATAAGGGAATTTTAATATTGATTTTGGAATAGTATGGAAACACCATCAATAGACCAATTCATTAATTGATCCATATATTGATGTTGTAAATATTAATAATTTAATAATAACATTAAGAAAACATTATCAAGAGAATATAATATTAATGGTTAATGTTTTGAAAACCAATATAACAGAAAACATATATGAGAAGACTACTGGATTTTTAAATTAGTATTTCATGGGAATGTGGAATTATATAAATTATGTAGAAGGTATTCAAAACTACCATTTTGTATGATGTTATACCACATTAACTACGAATTTGGAATTACTTATAATTAAACATTCATGGTATAAGAATTAGTTTGTAATGTATTTTCCAAAGATGTGATCCCCGTACCATATTATGTGTTCTAGAATGTAATTAATATTCATAGTCTCAATTATACAAAGAAACATGAACATCAGAATGATTTTATGTTACACTAGGGAGTTTATTTTAAAAAAAATCGAGGAAAAAAGATTATTTTCTTTTTGATAAAATTATATAAATAAGGATTCATGTTTGATTAAAACACCTATTTTGAATAAATAAAAAATGAATAAAATAAATAATTTTATTTATTACATTACATTAAAACTATAATATTTATTTTTAATATATAATCTAAACCAACTAAGTATATAAAATAAAGGTGTTATAAAATAATAATGTAAATTTCAATTGACAAATAAGAGATTCAGAAAAATAGTAGACCTTAAATTCATTTCTTATTAATTTACCTTATAATCATTTAACTATATTCTTTGGTCTAGAAGCTAATTGATTACATCATTTGGGGAATTATGGTAGAAAGAAATGTATATATATGATTTTTTTGTCCCAAATAATTCATCGAATTTTATCTATATACTTCAATCATCGCTCTTTGAATTGATGATTAATATTAGAAAAAAATAATGAGTTATTAAATGATCCTGTATAAATAGATAATGTATAGATGATTAAAATATTCAAACCATACAAATATTTAATGTGAACTAATAGAAATAGTCCCATCTACAGAATTTTTTTGTCTTTAATTAGAATGTTAGGTTGGATTATCTAGTTTGTAAAAATGTCATTGATCCTCAAAAACTATAATTAAAAAAGTGGGGTTAAATGTTTCTTAATTTATTCCAGGATAGATACAATCAATTTAAATTTACCATGTGGTAGATTAATGGAAATATTTATTTAATTCTTAAACAAATGTTATTATCATTATCAATGAGGATGTAAAATTTATCAAATATCATTTCACTATTTAGAAATTAATTTTAGTTAAATCATTGTGGAAAAATATTTGATGCTACATTAGACACAAGTGGAACATGGTAATTTCAAAAAATAAGTATGTTTTTATATCTTCCACATTGGAAATTTAATTTTTTCTTAAAAACCATGATGTTATACAAATTTTTATGAATGCATCTGTAAAATTTCATTATAAATTGAATAATGGGTATGGGAAATCATGGGATCATCTTTGTGATTGTATGGAAATAAAATCACTATATATTATTGATCATCTATGTGAAAATTATATTGATAATTATATTGAAATAAATATTTCAATAAAAAATGAAGAAAAATATTATTCTCATAATTATTAAGAAATGAAAATATTTTGATGGTTAATTATATAATATTTGACGAAACATTGTACTAAAATTTCATGACTGACTTATTTTGAAGGAAAAGTTACTAAAAGTTTATATTTATATTTTTTACCTTAAAAGTGCTACAATTTTGATTGAAATCTTTATACTCTTCAAATATATTTGTGGGAAGAAATTAACCCCAATTCGGTTGGATAAGCTATATGATGTAATTATATTATCATTATGTCATTTGATGATGTTATTCCCCTCATTAGTTATATTTTATGATTCATTTAACTATTCATTTAGAGAATAAAGCTAATTTGGCAAGACTTTCATATTATCAGTGGATGTATCCCATATAGAGGTACTTTTTTTTCATTTTCCATCTATTTATTGAATTACAATTATTCAACTCAATATTTATAAAATTTATATATTAATTTCATAATTTTATTCATTTGAAATATTATTCATTTTAATTTATAAATTAATAATTAAAATCCTTCCAATGGACCTTTTACAAAAAGATACCTCATTGAATAGTGTTTATCTTTCAGCTCGAGTTATTTCTATTTCATAGGGATAATATTAAATTGAGTTAGTTGTGTTAATGATAATAAATTTAATTATTAGGGTGATAATAAATAATCATTAATTACTATATTAAATTTAGATCTTAGAAAAGACTCATTATAATCATTGAAATTCACCCTGATATGTGTTACTTGTAACACCTTGATAATTTGTGAAATATTTTTTTTCAAATTAATTTATTCTTTTTGATATTTTTCATTTAACATAAAATTGGAAATAGATATTCTATATAAAAAAACTAGTTTTGATTTGCATTATACAAAAAACTAAGATATTTGTGGGGTACAAAACACTATAGTATGATTTTGTTACATACATGATTTAGTTCCTTCGATTTCTTTCATCACATGCAAGAAAATGTCTTCCTGAAAAATAATATATTATTTAAATATTATTATTCTACATATTAAGATATATCCCAACTATTAAATTAGCAGTTATAAATATTATTAACTAACTTATGAAAATATAATGTTTATAATATAAAATCATAAATTACCAATTCATTAGAAATGAAAATATATTCCAATTTATTATAAATGAAATATTTTTTTTATTATGATCCCATAATAGTTTTTTCATAATCAATTAAATTAATTAAAAATGGTGAATTAATGTAATAAATTATATTTTTTATATATTCAATAAATTTCTTTTTTATATTCATACAAAATATTTTATATGAATAAGATAAGAACCAAATCAAGCTTATGCATGAAACCCTATATTTTCTAAAAAGGTAATTTTACCCTCTTTTAATGGAGATCCAATTTTAAATATAAAAATTAAAAAATTTATAATTTTTATATTAAAATAATATTTTTATTCTATATAGGGATATAAAAATTTACTTAGAATTAATTTTTGGTATATTTCTAATTAATATCATTTTTTGAGGAATTGTGAAAAACTACAGCAATCTAGGTCATAAACTACATATTCATATACATTATTTTTAAAGTGAAATAATGTTTTGGTAAGGTTTTAATGTATTTTTAGAAAACAATTTTTTATCAATTAATACAATCTAGGTAATTCTAATCAATTTGAAAATTAAATTGGTTACAAAAACTTTGTGAACTTTTAAACTTTTCACATTAGAAACCTGTTTTTGTTATGTTTACAAGGTTGACATTATATCTAACTTTTTCAATTACATGAAGTGAAATAGTAAAATGTATTCCATATTTGGAATTATAAGGAAAAAGTTATGTTTTATGTTCAATTTAATTTCTAGGTATATACAATTTACAATGGAAAATGTAATACTATTTACCACTCTATATATGAAAATTGAAACATGTTAAATTTAAAAAGGGTAAAGGATTTAAATACCTATAAAATATATATATTTAGTGGTTTTTTGAGGTAATTAGATACCCAATAAATCCTCAAATATATTATTTTAAGTCCAATTTTTTTTATTTGAATTCCACTTCAAAATGGATGACTTTAAATATAGAATATCCATTATTTAATCACTCAAACCCCACCTTTCCTCAAGTATAAATACCACCCATCACCACAAAATTTTGACCCGAAAATCCATGTAGCTCTAAAACTTTATTTCAAAACCTCTCAACTTCACTTTCTTTATGTAAAGGTGGTTTTGGTCTCTCTAAAATACCCAATCACTGTTTCTCATGGGTCTCTCAAAGAGGTGATAATGAAGAGTTTAGTTTCCCAAAGTATATATCTAAATATATTTTCTTTTTAAACTTTCTCATCACCCCATTATTCCATAAAATAAATATAATTACATAATAATGTATATAGTTTATTTTTACATTTCTAATGTAATATATCATATCCATTTCATTTCTCATCTCTACTTATTCAAAGAGAAAAAATTATAGTCAATGCTATGTCGGTTAATCGCCTCTACGAGTAATTTTTTTCATTTTTTAATTAACACCTTCATGGATATTCTCAATAATATTTTAATCCTTAAATAACATATTAATATTTATATTATAACCTATTTAATCTTAAAGACCTAATATATACTAAAAATAAAAAATATAATTAAACTAGTTTGTGGGGTTTGTGAAAAAAACCAAAATAAACTAAATGTTTAGCATTAATATTTTGTATCATGAATCATCATCGTTTATGAAATATATATATATAGGGAAATTTATTATTTTTTAATTACATTAATAATATTTTTTAACCTTTTGTTTTTTAATTTAATTTTACAAATACAACAATAATTGTATACAAATGAAGAGATCATGATACTTTGAAACAAACGCACAGAAAACCAAAAAAATTACATAATATTTTTAATGAATAGATCATTATAGGTATTAAAATCATCATATAAAGTAATATAAATATGAATAAAGTTATGTAATTAGTTAATAAGATTCTTTTATAAATTTACATACATGTTGAAAGCATTTGGAGGAAGCTAAACACAATGTAATGAAATTTTATCTCACATCTTATTTTTGTGAGAGACATGACATATTCACCACTCATTACTTTTGAGTAGTGTACATATTTCCCATGAATGTATTCTATGACTTTTATACATTAGCTTATGGGTATATACATATCCATTTTTTGGTGTATATTTTATGGGGTTATACAATTCAAAAATAACCAAATGAGTAATGTGTTTTTGTCTAAATTTAACTTCACTAAGAAACATGTGTTTTTATGTGCCTATGTTCTTATATTTGGTTTAAGTACATCCATTTGAAATGTCATATGAGAAATACCCCCATTATAGTGATAATTTACACTTCATTTAATCTTCTTATATCACATATATTATGATTCAAATGTTTTAATGTAGTATGGGACACATTGAATTATGTAAATATTATTTTCCTTAAGATTTTTTAAAAAAATATATCTTAAGCTCATTTAAAAAAATCAATTTTTTTTTGTTCGAAAAAAAATTACCCTAAAAAAATTTAATTTCAATATATCGTTACATTCTGAGATTGTTCACACGTTAGCGTTTATTGAGGTATATTTATCATCCATTTCTATTTTTAAAAAAATTATATTCTATAATAATTCTATTATTCATCTAAAATTGTATAATTTCATTTTTTCCCATGTATAAGTTTTTATTAAATGAGATGAAATGAATATTTCTTTGTTTTCCTACAATGGTAGTTTTCTTACTTATTCAAATAAAGTATGAGAAGAATATATTTTTTACTTATATGGTTTGAATGGATTTTTACACTTTAATAGAGATTTATTTCCTTAATGATTCCCTTATAATAATATGGTGTTGGTTTCAAATAAAATTTTTTATTTTTAAATTAAATGGAATTTCAAGTTAATTATATGTTTTCATAGAATAAAGAATATTTTACTCATGATTTTTTTTCAAGTGTTCTCTAAAAATTATTTTCCATCTAAGATAACAATGTTTGATTTTACATATGTTTTATTGGTTAATTTCCAAAATGTTTCTATTCTTAATGTTTATATGAATTTTAATGTTTATGATGGACTGATAGTTTTGAAATCCATTTATTTTTCATGGGTTATGTTCTTATTGTCTGATATTTATGAAACCCATTTAATTCCATTTGTTCTGATATGATAAATGATATATGTTCAGGTAGAGCATGGTGGTTTTGGTACCCTAGAACTGAATTTTGTGTACATTGTGATAACCTATTTTGATGATTTTTAATATTAATATATTATTCATCACATCATGATTGTTCTTCTATGTAAACAAAAAATACGATAATGTCTCCAGAGTAGTTGTTACTCTAAAAGGTCATAGTTATTCTCTACTGTGATGAGAAACTAGAAGTGATATGAAAATATTCTAAAATATATTTTATATAGCTAGATGATAGCATTTGATAGAAATATGATATCAGACGTTAGGGGTGGAGACTCATAGGAATTTGAGGCATCTTCTCATCATGTGTGTCCCTATTAATATCGAATAGAATTTTTTTAGAACAAGACCCGCCATTAGGAAATCCACATTTATATGTGTCACTAGATGTTCCTATCTACATATGTGTGTAATAATCCATAGAATTTTAGATTATTACTAATGAGTTGTATGAGTTCTCTACTTCGATGTGTTGATGAGAATTGTGATAAAATATTTTCGTAGTGAGGTAGAGTATGTTGGGTGTATCAGGAGTAATATTCCTTTAATGAATAATGTGAGTAAAAATTTATCCCTTCTGTTATTTAACAAAATTTAATATCTTTGGCCTTTTGAGGTAAATGAAATATCCAAAATAAATACATGGATATGGTGTTATATAAGAATTTTCTATTTACGTAAAGTCAAATAAACATTCACTACTAGAAAAGGGGGCATTGAAGCCCCCCAGAATTGGGCGACCGCTATTGGCGGTCGCTGGCCTTGATAAAAAAAAACGACCCTTTTTGAGCCCCCCCCCCTGTGCCCCACTCTCGATCGAACCCTGCTCCCCCCTCCCCCCCCCCCCCGCGCCCCCCTCTCGATCGAACCCTGCTCCCCCCCCCCTCGCCCCCCCCCCCCCCCCCCCCCCCGACGCCGCCCCCCCCCCCCCCCTGACGCCGCCCTCCCCCCGCCCCCCCCCCCCGTCGCCGCCCCCCGACGCCGCCCTCCCCCCCCTCCCGGCCTCCCCCGCCACTCGGCCTCCCCTTCGCCCCCCCGTTGCCCCCCCCCCCCCCCCCCCCGACGCCGCCCTCCCCCATGCCTCCCGGCCGCCCCCGCTGCCCCCCCCCATCGTCGCCCCCCCCCCCCCCCCCCGATGCCGCCCTCCCCCCCACCTCCCACCATCCCCCGCCGCCCGGCCTCCCCCCGCCGCCCGGCCTCCCCCACCGCCCGGCCTCCCCCGCCGCACGCCCTCCGCCCTCCGGCCTCCGCCATCCGCCCTCCGCCCTCCGCCCCCTCAGCCCTCCCCCCCACCCCGGACGGCTCTAGTACCCCAGACAGCCCCCCCCCCCCCCCGCACCTCAAACAGACCCCCCCGACCCCGAACAGACCCCCCCCCCTCGCTGCATGTCCCCCGTCCCCTCACCGCCTCCTCTCCTCCAGCTCCCCGCCGTCGCCACCGCTCATCCCCTCCCTTGCTGCACCGCCTTTGGCTCCGGCTCTCCTTCGCTGCCTCCTCTCTCTCGCTGCACCGCCTTCGGCTCCCCTCCCTTTCAGGTTTGTAGCTCAATCAGGTAACATGGTATTTTAGTTACATTATTATTTTATCAATGGTTCATAAACAAATGATTAATATTTATTTTAAATATAGTTGATTTGAAAAATGTAAATGTAATAAGTATTGTGTAAATGTTTGTTATACAGATATAATTATGGATAAGAGTTGGATTGATCTTCTAAATCGAACATCTAGAGAATATTTCAATGGCATTATGCAGTTTATTGACTTCACGAGAGGATTTGAAAGTGACTATATTAGTTGTCCATGTAGAAAATGTTCTAACAGATATCAATTCACACGAGATACTGTGAGGGAGCACCTTTTCTTTAATGGATTTCTGAAAAATTATAAGAGTTGGACTCGTCATGGAGAAGAATATGTTCGTTGTCAGAATACAGATGCAGCTCAGATGGATGTTGATGCAAGGATGACTGATCCAATGCATGAAATGCTTACTGAAATGGTACGTGGGTTTGATCATGAAGGCATTGACATCCAGAATCTTGAGACCGGTGAGATAAATCTTTTCTCTGGTGCAGATCGTGATTCGAGGAGGTTTTATGAAGCACTTGATGATGCGAAAACAGAATTATATCCTGGATGTACTTCTTATAATAAAATGTCGTTTATTGTGGAGTTGTTGCATTTGAAGACTTTGAATAATTGGTCGGACACATCATTCGACATGCTTCTAGTTTTATTGAAAAAAGTTCTTCCTGTCAACGCTAAGATTCCTGAGTCGTATTACTATGCTCGTAAGTTGACAGAGAATTTAGGTTTTACATATGAGACCATAGATGCATGTGCAAACAACTGTATGTTGTTTAGAAAAGAAACTGCCCATTTGGATATTTGTACGGTTTGTGGTGCTTCCAGGTGGAAAGAGAACATGGGAAATAATACTCATCAAAGTCAGATTGCGATACAGGGGAAACCGATTGCCGTAAAGAAAATGCGTTACATTCCCCTTAAACTGAGGTTGAAAAGATTTTTTATGTCATCTAAAGTTTCTAATTTAATGAGATGGCATGCAAAAAGAGTTCATAAAAGTGATATTTTAACCCACCCGGTAGACTCTCATGCATGGAAGGATTCTGATAAGAGACATCCCGACTTTGCTAAAGATGTTCGTAATGTCCGATTTGGATTGGCAGCAGATGTTTTCAATCCATTCAAGTATATCATTGGTGCAACTCATAGAACATGGACCGTGGTGTTGGTTCCATATAATCTTCCTCCATGGATTTGAATGAAGCAACAATTTATATTACTTTACACTCTTATTGATGGACCTAAAAGTCCGGGGGATAAGATTGATGTTTACCTTCAGCCATTGATTGATGAGTTGAATGAATTTTGGGGCGATGGCGTGATGACTTATGACTGTGAAACGAATGAAATGTTCAAACTGCATGCTTCTTTATTGTGGAAAATCAATGACTTCCCAGCTTATGCAAATTTATCAGGCTGGAGTACGAAAGGGGAATTTTCTTTCCCTTGTTGAAATAAAAGTAAAAAATCTGTATGGCTTAAACATTCCAAAAAATGGGCATACATGGGTCACATGCATTTTCTCCCTCCTCAGCACAAATTTAGAATGGACAGAGTGGCATTTGATGGTTCTAGAGAGTTCAGCCCAACACCAAAGATCATGATAGGAGTCGAAATGTTATCGTAGATTGAGGAAGAAAACATCTGCACGGTATATGAAATTCAGGATTTGGTGGCTCCTCCAGTATGTAATATTCGTGCTGCGGGTAGGAAGCGCAGTCACAAGTTGAAAAAGAAAAGTATTTTTTATAGTCTTCCATATTGGAAAAATAACATGTTGAGGCATAATTTGGATGTCATGAACATTGAAAAAAATGTTTGTGATAACATATTGTGGACCGTTTTAGGAGTCAATGGAAAATCAAAGGACCATGTTAATGCACACCGTGATTTGGAAGAAATGGGTTTAAGGAAATAGTTGCATTTACAGTTAGCTAAGGTAAACAAGGAATATATGCCTGCTACACAGTATACGATGACTATAGAGGAGAAAGAGACATTTTTTTCCATTTTGAATAGGGTCAAGGTCCTTGATGGTTATTCTTATAATATTTCAAAGGATGTGAATCTGACGAGCAAGACATTGCAAGGGTTGAAAAGTCATGACAATCACATATTACTTCAGCAGTTGATTCCAATCGCAATTTGTGATTATTTATCCCCCAATGTTGTTCAGCCCTTGATTGAGATGACTAATTTTTTAGATAGCTTTGTTTAAGAAATCAACGAATGAGTGATTTAAAAAGTTTGCAGGACCGAATTGTACTTAAGCTTTGTCACTTTGAGAAACTTCCCCCCCCCTCATTTTTCGATGTTATGGTCCACTTGACAGTGCACCTAACTGATGAAGTAATGGCTGATGGTCCAGTGTAATTTAGGTGGATGTGTCCTATTGAACGGTATTTGAGTACATTGAAAAGATTTGTACGCAACAGATCTCGTCCAAAGGCATCAATATCCAATGGTTATTTGATGGATGAGTGTACTACCTTTTGTGTAGAATATCTTATGGATGTTGAAAAAAAATTAGATAAGCCCTCTCGGATTCATGATGGTCCAATTGGAGAAGGAACCACATTTTATATGGACAACATCGAGTGGATACAATCACATCGATATATCTTGTTCAATACTCCATCAGTTGCACCATTAATGCAGTAAGTATCTTATCAATGTGCTTGTATAAATTTTACATGTTTTGTTTGCATAAGATGATCTTTTAATCATCGTGTTATCATTTGCAGGAAACACATTAATGAGATAAAAGAAGAGATGCATCGTACGACTGAGTTGCAAATTCAACAATCTCATTATGCGTCATTTCATGATTGGTTCAAGGATTATGTATGTATAAAATGATTTTCATTATTAGTGAAGTATTATACTAATTCTTTCTGCATATATCAGTGTTGATTTTTATAAATTATGTAGGTTCGTAAGCTGAGGGAGTTAGGGGACCCCACGCTACCTGAAGTATTTATCCAACTGGCTGATGGTCCATCTATAATGGCTCGTCGTTATAAAGATATTGATGTTAATGATTTTCGATTTCGCATTAAAGATGTTGACGACAAACGAGAAACACAAAAAAGTGGCATCGGTTGTCCCTTTGTCGATTCTGGTTATTACTATGGTCAATTGATAGACATCATTGAAGTTGTATACACACATGGTTTGAAGTACATATTGTTAAAGTGTAATTGGGTTGATCCAGTGCGTGGATGTAAAGTCGATCAATATCAGTTTCCATTGGTGAATTATAACTATATGTTATATAGAAATAATGAACGAGTTGAGAATGAACCTTTCATTTTGACATCACAAGCGGAACAAGTATTCTTCGTTACTTTGCCTTCGGATCCAAGTTGGCAAGTTGTTGTCAAAATGTCTCGGTGAGGAGTGTTTTTATTTGAAGAAGATGAACCCGAGACTATTCTGTTTGTTTACCAACAACTTGATCAACATACCGTAGTTCAACGTGATGAAGATATTTATTGGGTCAGAGAAGCTGTGGAAGGAGAAACGGTTGATTTGCATGCTTAATGAAAGGTATAATTGTTTTACTACTATTCAGTAGAATGTCCTAGGATATCATAAATTATCTAATCATTTTATAAATCTTTATAAGTTTTAATCCTCACTTTTGTAAGTTAATTCAATCATAAATATTTAGGTTGTTTTTACTCTTGATTTATTGATGTTATGGTCGGTGTATCATCCCTTTGAGGTATTCTTCATCTGATTCATGTACAACACCCCCGCACCCCCGTACAGCCCCCCGCACCCCCGTACAGCCCCCCTGCACCCCCGTACAGCCCCCCGCACCCCTGTATAGCCCCCTGACACCCCAGTACAGCCCCCCGCACCCCCGGACAGCCCCCCCCCCCCCGCACCCCCGCGCCGGGGGCTCAAAACCACCCGAACGTCATCCTAATTCCATGAAACCGTACGACAACAGCCGGTGCGTGAATTGTGAAATGGTCGGCCAGACGGCACGTCATTCAGTGGTTCTTTTTGACTGCGGCGGCCGGAAACGCGTTTCTGGCGCCATAAAACACCAAAACGGCGTGCGACGGTCGAATTCGGAGAAAACATGCCCCGAAAGACCTAAAACTGCACGATAATGATTTAAATATTATTCCTGAGATGAAGGGGGAGGAGGAACGTCCATCGGACGTGAGGTGTGCGCAGCACGTCCGAATGAGTCGTTTTTAGCAGCTCGGCGCGCGCTGAAATGGCGCGTCGGGAGGTCAAAACCACCCGAACGACCTCCGAATGGCACGAAACCGCATGAAAACATCCGTTGCGTGAATTGTGAAATGGTCAGGTAAACGGCACATCAATCGGAGGTGCCGTTTGACCGCGGCGGCTGAAAACGCGTTTCCGGCGCCATAAAACACTAAAACGGCGTGCGGCGGTCCAATTCGGAGCAAACGTACTCCGAACGACCTGAAACCGCAAGAGAATGATAGGAATATTATTTCTGAGATGTAGGAGGAGGAGGCACATCCATCGGTCGTGCGGTGCGCGCGACACGACCGAATGCGTCATTTTCAGCAGCTCAGCGCGCGCTGAAATGGCGCGTTGGGGGGTCAAAACCACCCGAACGACCTCCGAATGCCACGAAACCGCACGAAAATATCCGGTGCGTGAATTGTGAAATGGTCGGAGAGACGGCATGTCAATTGGAGGTGCCGTTTGACCGCGGCAGCCAGAAACGCGTTTCAGGCCCCATAAAACACCAAAACGGCGTGCGGTGGTCCAATTCGGAGCAAACGTGCTCCGAACGACCTGAAACCACACGAGAACAATAGTAATATTATTCCTGAGATGTAGGAGGAGGCGGAATGTCCATCAGACGTGCGGTGCACGCGGCACGACCGAATGCGTCGTTTTCAGCAGCTCGGCGCACGCTGAAATGCCGTGTTGGGGGGTCAAAACCACCCAAACAACCTCTGAATGCCACGAAACCGCACGAAAAAAAATCCGTTGCTTGAATTGCAAAATGGTCGGATAGACAGCACGTCAATCGGAGGTGCCGTTTGACCGCGGCGGCCGGAAACACGTTTCCAGAGTCATAAAACACCAAAACGGCGTGCGACGGTCGAATTCGGAGCAAACGTGCTCCGAACGACCTGAAACCGCATGAGAATGATAGGAATATTATTCCTGAGATGAAGGAGGAGGCGGCACATCCATCGGACGTGCGGTGCGCGCGGCACGACCGAATGCGTCGTTTTTAGCAGCTCAGCGCGGGCTAAAATGGCGCGCTGGGGGGTCAAAACCACCCGAACGACCTCCGAATGCCACGAAACCACACGAAAACATCCGTTGCGTGAATTGTGAAATGTTCGGGGAGACGGAACATCAATCGGAGGTGCCGTTTGACCGCGGCGGACGGAAACGCGTTTCCGGAGTCATAAAACACCAAAATGGCATGCGACGGTCGAATTCGGAGAAAACGTGCTCCGAACGACCTGAAACCGCACGAGAATGATATAAATATTATTCCTGAGATGTAGGGGGAGGCGGCACGTCCATCGGACGTGCGGTGCATGCAACACGTCCGAATTTTTCATTTTCAGCAGCTCGGCGCGCGCTGAATGGCGCGTTGGGGGGTCAAAACCACCCGAATGACCTTCTAATGGCACGAAACTGCACGAAAACATCCGTTGCGTGAATTGTGAAATGGCCGGGCTGACAGCACATCAATCGGAGGTGCCGTTTGACCGCGGCGGCCGGAAATGCGTTTCCGGAGTCATAAAACACCAAAACGGCGTGCGGCGGACGAATTCGGAGAAAACGTTCTCCGAACGACCTGAAACCACACGAGAACGATAAGAATATTATTCTTGAGATGCAGGAGGAGGCGGCACATCCATCGGACATGCAGTGCGCGCGGCACGACCGAATGCGTCGTTTTCAGCAGCTCAGCGCGCGCTGAAATGGTGCGTTGGGGGGGTCAAAACCACCCGAACGACCTCTGAATTCCACGAAACCGCACGAAAACATCAATTGTGTGAATTTTGAAATGGTTGAATAGACGTCACATCAATCAGAGGTTCCGTTTGACCGCAGCGGCCGGAAACGCGTTTCCGGTGCCACAAAACACCAAAACGGCGTGCGGTGGTCCAATTCGGAGCAAACGTGTTCCAAACGACCTGAAACTGCACGAGAACGATAGGACTATTATTCCTGAGATGAAAGAGGAGGCGGCATGTCCATCGGACGTGCGGTGCGTGCGGCACGACCGAATGCGTCGTTTTCAGCAGCTCGGCGCGTGCTGAAATGCCGCGTTGGGGGGTCAAAACCACCCGAACGACCTCTGAATGCCACAAAACTGCACGACAACATCCGTTGCTTGAATTGTGAAATGGTCGGATAGAAGGCATGTCAATCGGAGGTTCCATTTGACCGCGGCAGCCAGAAACGCGTTTCCGGAGTCATAAAACACCAGAACGGCATGCAGCGGTCGAATTCGGAGCAAACGTGCTCCGAACGACCTGAAATCGCACGAGAATGATGGGAATATTATTCCTGAGATGAAGGAGGAGGAGGCATGACCGAATGTGTCGTTTTCAGCAGCTCGGCGCGCGCTGAAATGGCGCGTTGGGGGTCAAAACCACCCGAACGACCTCCGAATGCCACAAAACCGCACGAAAACATCCGTTGCGTGAATTGTGAAATGGTCGGAGAGACGGCACGTCAATCGGAGGTGCCGTTTGACCGCAGCGGCCGGAAACGCGTTTCCGGAGTCAGAAAACACCAAAACGGTGTGCGGTGGTCGAATTCGGAGCAAACGTGCTCCGAACGACCTGAAACCTCATGAGAACGATAGAAATATTATTCCGGAGATGCAGGGGGAGGCGGAACGTCCATCGGACGTGCGGTGAGCGCAACACTTCTGAAGGTGTCGTTTTAAGCAGCTCGGCGCGCGCAGAAATGGCGCGTTGGGGGGTCAAAACAACCCGAACAACCTATGAATGGCACGAAACTGCACGACAACATCCGTTGCATGAATTTTGAAATGGTCGGGCAGACGAAACATCAATCAGAGGTGTCGTTTGACCGCGGCGGCCGGAAATGCGTTTTCGGAGTCATAAAACACCAAAACGGTGTGCGGTGGAAGCATTCGGAGAAAACGTGCTCCGAATGACCTGAAAATGCACGAGAACGATAGGAATATTATTCCTGAGACGCAAGAGGAGGTGGCACATCCATCGGACGTGCGGTGCACGCGGCACGACCGAATGCGTCGTTTTCAGCAGCTCGGCGCGCGCTGAAATGGCGCGTTGGGGGGTCAAAACCATCCGAACGACCTCTGAATTCCACGAAACTGCACGAAAACATCCATTGCGTGAATTGTGAAATGTTCAGATATACGGCACGTCAATCGGAGGTTCCTTTTGACCGCGACGGCCGGAAATGTGTTTCCGGAGTCATAAAACACCAAAACGGCGTGCAACGGTCGAATTCGAAGAAAACGTGCTCCGAAAAACCCGAAACTGCACGAGAATGATAGGAATATTATTCCTGAGATGCAGGAGGAGGCGGCACATCCATCAGACATGCGGTGCGGATGGCACAACCGAATGCGTCGTTTTCAGCAGCTCGGCACGCGCTGAAATGGCGCGTTGGGGGGTCAAAACCACCCGAACGACCTTCGAATGCCACGAAACCGCACGACAACATCCGTTGCATGAATTGTGAAATGGTTGGATAGACGGAATGTCAATCGAAGGTTCTGTTTGACCGCAGCAGTCAGAAACGCGTTTCTGGAGTCATAAAACAACAAAACGGCGTGCGGTGGTCAAATTCAGAGCAAACGTGCTCCGAAAAACCTGAAACCACACGAGAATGATAGGAATATTATTCCTGAGATGCAAGAGGAGTTGGCACGTCCATCGGACATGCGGTGCGCGTGGCACGACCGAATGCGTCGTTTTCAGCAGCTCGGCGAACGCTGAAATGGCGCGTTGGGGGGTAAAAACCACCCGAACGAACTCCGAATGGCACGAAACCGCACGAAAACATCCATTGCATGAATTGTGAAATGGTCGGACAGACGGCACGTCAATCAGAGGTTCCGTTTGACCGCGGCGGATGGAAATGCGTTTCCAGAGTCATAAAACACCAAAACGGAGTGCGACGGTCGAATTCGGAGCAAACTTGCTCCGAAAAACATGAAATGATAGCATTTCTTAAATCGGGGGTTTTAAATTATTATAGCACAGTAATTCGATATTATACATATATTTAATATTATATATATTAAGACATTTAAAATATATTATATATACATATATATATTTTAAATATTGTATTTAATAGTATATATGTGAATATTTTTTTAATATATATATATATAAATATTTATTTATTTATTTCAGTGGACATTTTTTTTAAAAAAATTCACTATAGGGACTGCCATTGGTGGTCGCTATAGGCCTCTAGCGACGAGGCTAAAGCGACCGCCAATGGTGGTCGCTGGGCGGCCGCTAGAGCCCTATAGGGACTGCTTTTGGCGGTCACTAGGAGGTTTTTTTAGTAGTGATTGAGCATATAGATTGATAGAAATGGGATGAAACCTACTCGATTTGATATATTGGGATAAATAGATTCTATTACACCATATGTATAACAACTGGGTCCCAATAATAGTACAAAAACCTTACATTAACATGGTCATCGGGTCCAAGCCCTCTAGGTACAATAAGTTTCCCTACAGATACGTGGTCCCCCCTAGGTCCCATCCACTTGCCCAAATGGGTCATATGACTAATTACTATTCCCATAGGCCAATACATGTTCATTCCAATGTGATTTTCTGTATTAATAGATATCCTAGGAAACATCCTAGAACATCACCCATCCATATCACTACTCCAGGATAGGCACACATAACTATGGAGTTCTAATCATGCAGGAGTCCAAAAAAAAAGTTGAAACTTGTTGACATTAGTCTTATAATTTTGTTATTTAATACTTTATCATTCTGGGGTGTCACATTCACCTGAACTTTAGAGTATAATGTCTTTAATGTGGGACTTACATCTTAACCCTGGTAGTTCAATTCCCTTAAGGGTGTGTTCCTCCTCTGATACCAAATGTAAAAACTGGGCCCTACTAATAGTAAAGACACCCTTCCATGAAATGGTCATCGAGTCTTAGACTACTAGTTACCAAATGTTTCCCCGTAGACAAGTGGTCCCCACCGTAGGTCCCACTCACATGCCTTAATGGGTCACCTGACTAATTATTTTCCCCACACATCAATACATAATCATTCCAATGTTATTCTTCTGTACTCACACACCTCATGGGAAACTTCCTAGATGGTCACCCCTCCATATCACTACTCCAGGTCAAACAAGAAAAACTATAGAGTTCTAATTAGGTAGGCTTTGGAAAATAAAGGTTCACCTTGTTGACATGACTCATATAATTTAGTCATTTAACCCTTTATAATTTACAGGTGTTATAGTAAGAATCCGTATGTGGTAACATATTTCCCAACATTCTCTTCATTTACTATAGGTTCATTTGCGTGTTGGTATACACTAACATTGTACATTATGATTATTTTTCTATTACTATTGAAAAATTTTCACAGATGGTCTCACACTAAATTTATCTATTATACCTATTAAATAATATATTAATTATTTTTTAACAAGATGAATAAATATTAATCTTCCATATAGTTTAATAATTATTCATGAATGATTGATAGCATAAATTATATCACCATTGTTCAATAGAATATATTGCATGTTGAGTATTTAAAAAATATTTATTTCTTATTCATTGACCATAATATTTAATTATTTATTGGAAAATAATGTAGTTATATTTATTTAATAAATAAATAGTCATTATTCAAGACTCGATAAATATTGTGGAGGAATGGATGACCGAGTTTCATAGTCTGGTGAGAAATAATATGTATTGTGTATTAATAAATTAAATAATATTTCATTTTAATACACAAGTAAAGTGCATAATGATAAATGTTTTTGTTAATAATAATATTATACATGGTGTTTTCGCTGGGATTAAATAAATAATTAAGCGCACTCAGGTAATTATTTTTTTAACCCTAGAAATATAAATACCCAATTATGTTATTTTAATATATAGATAAAATTCATTTTTCTTGTTTGTTCACAATGGATATAGACAATTCACTCAAGATATGATAGCAACCATCCCAATGTATGTTTCCAATATCAGAGAGAAATCATCATCCACTGGATGAAGAAGAATTCATTGAAAGAGGTTTTGGAAGCGATCAAATGTGGGAAATGCAAGTGCAATGATATACCATGCGATCACTTAGAGATTTCTTTGGTGGCATTTAGAGATTCATGGAACACATTTGGATCACCACTAGAAGAAACACACACTATGTTTCTACAATCCAATGAATATGGACCACATATATGTCACAAGAATCATCAATGAAAAAATAATTCCATCAAGGTAGTTATTTATTTAATTAAAATTGATTATAAATAAAAATTCACGATACTCTATTGCAATTAAATCATAATTATTCAATTTCTATTATATGATTCATTTCCATTGATCACGGCATTCATCGTCGCATAGATATCAAATTGATCATCATTTATGGAAAAATCAATGTCAGGTACTGGCCATCGCATGCTTCTGCTAGGCCTAGAACCTAAAACTGGAATCAACGATGTCTCATAATTATATATAATTATTTAATGATAATTTTTGATTAATGAATTTTAATTTAGTTTTTCAATTTTTTTATTATTTATATTAATTCGAAGAGAGGATTCTTTTTATTTCCCCTTTTTTCTCATAGATCTAATCAGAACGATTAAATTTGTGAATAAAATAAAATTCAGGAACTCATCCCGATGTGCCAATGTTTCTGGTTTGACGATACAAGACTACACATAGTGTAACTAGAGTCAAAATCAATGTAGTCATGTTCAATGTGTCTTAATTGATAACAAAATAAGTTAAACATTGCATGCATTAATTACATGCTTTAAATACACTATGCGTTGACCAGAACATAATGTCACTCGGTCAGTCGAATTACATGCTATGTAGACCATGTACACATTGTGTAGTGAATTTGAGTCATAGACAGACCGTGTGTTTTCATACATGGCCTACCTGACATGTGAATGTATAATAATAAGTTCACACGTTGTGTGGCCCATTGGACATGCAGTGTACCCCATTTTCTGAGGCACAACATAAAAGTTGAGTCCCTTTTCATGTGTATAGGATAGACGGTGATAGTCGTACACACCAAGCGCTTGTTAGTACATGTCGTGTACTTATTCGAGATTTCATATATTTATAATTTCATCATTATATTATGTAATCCTTACAACATGTTATTGTATGTTGTCATTATATTGATAGGACACACCATGGGATTGTTTTTAATATATATTTATATATAATAAATATATGTATATTTTTCCAGATCTACATATCATGTATGACATGGATTACAGTTCTTACTCTAAGTGCGTTAAGTCATGACATATGAAAAAAAGATCATGTAATTTGTGTGATCATTATGTTGACACTACACATCATAAAAGTACATGATAATTATTTTATACTATATGTTATAATGAATCAACTATACATGAGTATAATATATGTTTTGTAGATTAGGATAGGTATTCACTGTGTTTCCTGCATGTTATATATACGTACAATTTTAATTTTAAATGATTTTATTTAATTAGATTAAAATTAAAATGGATGATAATATTAAGCATATTCATATGATAATTAAGATAAACAGATTGATTAATTAAATAATAATACTAAATTAATTTGAGATCAATTTATCTTAAATAATGACGAATATAGATTTAATGAATGTTTTATTAAATTCATAATTCGTTTCTTCTATATGGAAGATCTGGAGAATAGACCACACCTTCGTATGAGATTGGTATCATTTTATTTTATTATTAAAATTAAAATTTTGTCCTACGTGACTTATATCCACTTATTATAATAGGGATTCATGCCCATGGTTTTTTTAATGTAAAACATTTTCCCCTTTCCAGTATGTGACTAAAAGAATATGTAATAGATAGAGCACCAATGATAGTGGAGGCGGTTCATGGTTGGATCTATGGTGAATCCTATCCAAGAAGATATATAAGTGGATCAGTGGAAAGCTACAACCCAAACAGTAAATTGGTTCAATGTGTTTTTTCCTAGGTCAGTGGTTATTTTTTAAACCACTAGAAAAACTAACCACTAGTATAACATCATTATTATTCCACTTTATTATTTTATTTTTGACAATTTCATGGTTATTGTAACAAGGATGTTTTTTCGTGATCAGAAAAATTAGCAAAATTAATGATCTTTCTAAATACAACTAAAATTAATTTTCTTATATGTAAATATAAAATAAATATTTGTTAATCACATAAGTAAATCCACATAAAATTAACAAGAATGTGATAAATAAAATAATTGGAAATTTTGGAATAAAGTATAAAATAACTGAACTATATATATTAATTTAGTATATCCTTCAACAACATAAGTAAATATTGAACCATATTTCAATGTGTTTAATGAGCCAAAGTTTGGTTACATTAAATTATTAGGGAAATATGAAAAGATATTTTGGGTTGAATTATCATATATCACCTAAAGTGTTGATTTACAAAGAAAGACTTGGTGTAACTGAGAGGAAAGGTATTATGAAATATGAATTAATTATTTTAGGTTCATGAGTCCAATTAGTAGATTAAAAAATTGTGAGTTAATACAATTGACATTTGGAATTCCAAGAAAATAACCATTCAAATTTTTTTTCCAACCAATGTTGGGGTATGTAAAATGGGAATATGGATCTTTTCCACTAGAATATCAATGTAATATAATATTCTGAAGCCAGCGTTGTGGTTAATTGGGTTTCAATAAAATAGTGGGATCCTAAAATAAATAAATATTTATTTATAATGATTTTATTAGAAAATTTACTAAAATTATTCTCATATTATTCTTTAGAAACAATGATAACATGACTTTAAATATATCATTTAGATTTATACTTGAGATGAACAAACATCTCATCAGCACAAATTTACATGAATGGAAAAGGATCCTACATGTCATCCTCTTCCATAAAAGTAAATTGTATGTGCTGGAAGAACCATTTCAAGTGGAACCTATTAATGAGGAAAGTGATGAAGAGATATCTCTTTTTGAGAAACATCTAAATGATGTTGTTGATATTTATTGATTCATGTTGTCATACATTTCCTATGAGATTTCAGATAAACATGAAAAAATGTATGTATATATAATTATGTCTCAAATTTGGTATCACTATCAAGTGAAGGTGATACAAGTGAGGTATGAGATCACTAATTATTTTTTCACAACTATACAATGAGATTTGTCTCCAGGTGGGCCTCATGTAGTAAATCTTATTGGCACCATTGAATTATTATACATCATAGGGATTAAATTCCCAGATGATATGTGTACTGATTTCATACATTCCCCACATCCAAATACCTTCTCTAGTTTTATTGTCAATTACAATAGGATCCCTAATGAGAAGATTCTTTTAGAAAAACTTTTTTTGATTTTCCATGTGGATGAGGAAAAGGGTTGTGATAAAACCTCAGTACTTCTGTTGAACAAGAAAATGAGTAACAACGAATGAGAGGACAAGACCTATAAATAGACTAAATCTCATGAGTATAGTCCTTCCAAGAAAGATAATATCAATAGGTAGTGAATATAAAAGGAGGCAATATGTTTTTCATGTTGAAAGTAAGGCCACTTAAAGAGGAACTGCACCCTTAAGAAAGGGGAATCTAAAGGTGCATTCATTATTGAGTGAAATTTTCCATATCTAAGCATTGGTAATTATATATATGTTTCGATGATCAGAACTATATAAAAATTTAATAATCAAGTAGATTCTAAATGATTTACTGAGGAGAGGTGGATGTGTGAGCTGCTAATGGAGTGAGTATCGATTCCCTAACAATTATTAACTACCACCTTTAATTACCAATGGTAGTGATTTTGGTTTTAAAATATCTTTATTTTGTGCCTATGGATATCAAGAATATAATTTTAGTATCATTCCTAGATACTAATGGGTTTATTTACAAATTGGGAAATAAATTCTTTTCATTTATATGGATAAAATATGTTACTCTATGGAACATATAAATACTGATATTTATGTATTAGATAATGAAAAACAAGTGTTTTCAATTCATAATAAAAAATTTCACATAAATTATATAACACCCTCATATGGAATCACTATCTTGGTTATGTAAACAATATGTGTTTGAAAAATCTATGTCAATATGGTTATTTAGAATCTTTTAAAAAAACCACTTGAAAAAATTCATGATTGTTTAGAAATGACCAAACCACCATCTGATGGATAGTTCTAATGGGGCCACAAATCTTCTAGGATTGGTAAACAATGACATGTGTTGACCATTTCCTATTGAGACTAGAGGTGGATATTATTACTTCTTAACTTTTTCTAAGGAATGTAGTATACAAGGATATTTCTACTTGATGAGGTAGGCACATTCCTTTAAGAAATTTGAGGATTCAAATAATGATGTAGAGAATCATTTTGGTACGAAGATAAGGAAGATTTGATTATATTGAGGTGATGAATATTTGTACCACAATTTCTTCAAATTTATACTCAATTTTTTAATTCTATCTCAAATCACTCCACCTTAAACACCACAGTGGAATGGTGTCATTTAAAGGAGTAATTGTACCTTTTAAGACATGGTATGGTTTATGATGAGTAATGTATATCTTTTGTTATCGTATTGGGGATATCAATTACAAACTGCTACATACACATCAATCTGAGTACCAATTAAAGGGGAAAATGGAATTCCCCTCGAGTTATGGAGTGGAAAGAAACCCACTATTGGTATAAATATGTATGGTGTTGCGAAGTGTTTTTTAATTAATTATCAAACATAAAAATAAAACCTTCTGGTATAATGTGTATCATTATAGGTTATACGAAGGAATAAAAGGGATACTACCAATAAAATCCTTAGGACATGAAAATTATTATCTCTAATCAATCCTTCTTTCTTGAGAGGGATCATATCCTAAAAATGGATAGTGGGATAAATATTTTCTTTAGTGAAGCAGAAGATCAAGATATATAGGAATTGGTAAAGGAATTGACTCCACAAGTCCTTGTGGAATAATTAGCTCCTAAAACAAAGTTGTTGTGTAGCAATGTAAGAGAGGTAAGAGAACCCTAGAAAAATGGGTTTATATTCACTATGGATGACGACACATTATTCATTGATAGTGATGAAACTACCTCCTCTATATAGGCAATATAAAGCTCATAAATTGAAAGATGACAAGAATCGATGAATTCAAAAATGTATTCCATATATCAGAACCAATTTTGGGTTCTGGTGGATACAGAAGTTGATGAAAATCCCATTTTATGTAAATGGGTTTTGAAAAAAAATTGGACATGGAATGTAATGTAAATACCTATAAAGCATGGATAGTGGAAAAAGTGTTCAATCATAATCATGTAATTGAATATGATGAATCATTTTCACAAGTTTCAATGTTTAAATCCACTGTAATTATACTTTCCATAGCATCCAACCATGACTGTGAGGATTGGATAACAGTTTCCAAATCATCATTGCTTTATGGGAACATTCAAGAAGATGATTATATGACACATCCAAAAGGGTTTTGGACTCCATTTGTTGCCAAATATGTTTTCATGTTTGTGGGATATATTTATGAATTGAAGTAAGCATCTAGATATTAAAACATTTGATTCAATGAATCTATAAATAGTATGTTTTCATTAATAAATAATGTGATCAATATGTTTGAAATATGTTTAGTTGGAATGGGGTAATTTCCCTAGTAGTATATTTTGATAACATATTACTAAATGGGAATAACATAGAATTCATACAATCTTTCATGGATGGATAAAAAGGAGATTATACATGAAGTAATTAGGGGAATCATCCATCATTCTTGGGATTAAGAACATTATTGATAGATCCAAGAGGCATCTTAAACTACAATAATGAACATATATTGAGTAGAAACTAAAGTTATCTTTTATAGAACAATCAATGAGGGGATTGGTTACAGTGTCATATGGTTTACATATTTTCTAGAAATTTTTTCATTAGACACAACATGAGAATGCAAGAATGAGTAAGATCTAATATGATTCTATGATTGGATAAATCATGTATGCCATTTATGTTCTAGAAAAGATGATTTCGATGAATTGAGATTGGTAGGTGGATATCAAGTTGATCCTATAGAATAGAATTGGACTACTATTTATGATGTCAAAAATTATTTGAGAAGAACTATGGATACGTTCATAGTGTATGGAGGAGTATAGGAACTAGTCAGAAAGTGTTATACATATTTTAGTTTTTAGATAGATCATAACGATTTGATATCACAATCAGTATATGTTTTCTATCTCAATGGGGATATGTGAGCTAGAAGAGGTCAAAGAAGATAGTTTCACTGATTATACAATGGAGTCTGAGTATATAGAATATTTTTATGCCACCAAGGAATCATTTTGGATTAAGAAAAATTTCAAGGATCTTTTCATGGTACCTAGTTGTAAAGACCCTATCACATTGTATTTCTGTAATATTGATTCGATGGATATTGTAAATGATATGAGGTCACCGCAATGGAAAAATCATATAATATAAAGGTATCACATATTTAATGATTTATATTATAGGGGATAAGTTGTAGTGATAAGAGTACCCAGGTAAGATAACAAGGAGGATCCATTGAATAAAGTCCTATCTCAGTAGAAGCATGAGTATTATGTGAGTTGTAGCATACAATATTTTTTTTGAAGTTGTATTTAATGTTTTTTGGAGACAGTAAGAGTTAGTACACTAGAACCAATGATTATTTACATTATGATAACATATATTCATGGTTTTGAACATTAATAAAAAATTTATCACATCATGATTATTATTATGTATAAAATTGTATGTGATAATTTACCAACAGAAGATGTCCCACTAAAAGGTCATTACCATTGTCTGCTACGATGAGAACCTGGATGTTCCACAACAATATTATTATATATTTGTTCTATAGTTGGATAATATCATTTGATGGACACAAGGGGTTTGGATCCATGTTATTTTTAGGATCCTTCTTATTGTTTATTCCATTGGTAATATTCAATAGGATATTATGAGAACGAGACCCGCGAGTATGAAATCAACACTTATATGCACCATTGGATGTCCCTATTTATGGTTATGTGTATTGTTCTTTAGAAATTAATATTTTTATTAATTAGTATTATTAGTCATGTACTTCGATGTATTGATGAAAACCGTGATGATAGATGTTCAAAGAGTGGTAGGACAGATTGGGTGCGTCACGAGAAATATTTCATTAATGAATAATGTGAAAAAGTATTTATCCATTTTGTTCTTTAAATGGAGTTAATATATTAGGATATTTTATGTAAATTATATATTTTAAATAAATCCATGACAATGGTATTCTATTGGAATGATCTATTTCAGAAAATTCAATGAAAGTGACATCTAGAACATTTGTTGATGGATCCGACATGTGACCTTTTTGATTTGAGATATTGTGAAAAAATGGATTATATTAAACAATAATAATCTGTATATGGTAACTTTTCATTGAAACATTTAATTATTTCTCCATGTGTATTGTGGAATGTTGTTAGATGCTAACATTGGAATTTAAGATACATTGTCTAATGATAGTGAGAAAGAGACCTAGGGGGCACACACTAAGTGTATAAATAATCTCAGTTAAATAATGTATTAATTATTATTTAAGAAGTTGAAAAAAATATTATTCCCATAAACGATTTAATAAATTATAATGTATTCTTGACTGCATATATTATATCAGTAGTTATTCTATATAATATAATGTTGATGAAATATTTTAAAAAAATTATTTTCTATTTAGTGAATATAATATTTATTTATTTATTGGTGAAAAATTATGTAATATTTAATTAATAAAATAATAGTCATTATACAAGGCCAAATAAATATTTTGGGGGAATGGAAGAATGATCTTAATGGTCCTGTGAGAAATAATAAATATTATATATTATTTAATTAAATAATATTTAATTTTATTTCTATAGTTAACCGCATATTGAAAAATAATAACCTTAAAATTATTATATGACATTGAGTTTTCTATAGGATTAAAAAAATAATCAAGGGAACTTGTGAAATTATTTTATTTAACCCTATCAATATAAGTACCCTGTTATGTTATTTTTCTCAAGATGACCAATTAATTTGTCTTGGTTGTGCACAACAGATTTGGAGAATCCTCTCAAGACTATATATATCCATTATATAATAACACTACTAATAATAAAGGGCATTCCTCCTCCACCAATTCAAGGAGAATTCTCTGTAAGAGGTTCTTGAAATGATTAAAGACAGACGACACAAGCACATGAATCTATTGTGCTAGCACTCATAGATTCCTTCAGTAACATATAATGATTCACGAAACACGTGTGTATCACTTCTAGAAGAAATATACAAATGGTTTCTCTAATGAAATGATGGTGGACTACAGATGTATCACCAGATTCCACAACAATTAAATAATTCAATAAATGTAATTATTTATTTATCTAAATTAATTATATATAATATCTGATGATCCACCCTCTTGGTTTTTCTGTAAATATCCATTATCTATTTCATTTATTCAATTCCATTTATCATGTTTTTCATCATCGAACAACTCATGGATTTATCATTGTTTATGGAAAAAAGGAAATTTTGGAACCACCCAACTCAAGCCTCCATTTCACTAGGAACATATTAATCATATATATGACCTTATTATTAGATTGGTGGGACCTATATCTCCTCCAATACATTTGTTAATTATTTATATCTCATGAGATATATCTAATGAACCTTGTCTACAAAGATGTTTATTGGGGTAAACCATGTCTTCCAAGATGGATATGGGGGTGGACAATGATTTCCGAGATGGGTATGGGAGTGAACCATGGCTCCCTAGATAGTAGGGAATGTGAAACCAAACTACCAAAATGGAATTTGTAGTGTGTCTTTGACTACTATAGGAATCATTATTATATGTGTATGTGTCTGCCATAGTTATATTTTTTATTCCTATGTTATTATATCATGGCTCATGGTATTTGTTTCATTAGGATGCATGTCTTACGAACTATCAATTTTTATGCCATGTCTCATTCATATGATCATTTCATATATAGGGTACGATCATCAGATTTTATGATTATGTTTTCATAACCATATTTTCTTATAATGACTATATATCATCCTTATTTACAGTTACTAAGATTTTGAGCTCGCCCTTTTCTTTAGTTTCCTTTCACCAAGTTATAATGAATGGTTTTAAGTTGGAGTACTAAATGGAATTATCCTTGTGAGAAAAGTGAAGATATTCTAGCAGAGTATAATTTTCTGTTCTATTATTCCTAATGTAGTAATATAATATTTTCTCTATTCATTGGTTTCTATAATGTATTATGTAATCGAAAAAGTTATGTAATGTCCACGTATTTAAATAAATGGACATTAAAGTTTATATTAAATAAAAAGTGTAGTTATAATTTGAAAACTAGGCTATGAACACCTTATATAGAATCATAAGGGCATGTTTAAGGATAAATTTATGGATAAGGAAATGTATATGACCATTTCCTTGTATTCTGGTAAAGGAAAGAGTGAGGGTTTTCCGAAAAATACTTACTAGTATGGATACAAAAAGAGGGTGTATCTCTGGCATAGATATACCTAGGGGTAAAAACTCTGATGTGGTGTGCCATGCATGACTCAATAGTAACTTGATTTAAAAAATACGCCTTTATTCACAACTTGTTTGAAATTCCAAGGTTATGTGATTTGGTAATTCAATAACTCTTCAGAAACCTTTATATTGGATTTAAATAAATTTGGCTCTGAATAACATAGGATTAACCAATGGTGTCTTAAATAAAGGAAGGTACCATAAATTAGACATCCTATATGTGAATTTTCATGATTATGTGGTTACTCATTATGATAGTTATTTTCTACTATATGATTTTGGTTTTATTCCATGGATTAAACCAGAAGAAATTTTACTAATAGTGACTAAGATGGAAAATGAAATGTTTTTTTCCAGAGAAACCAAATTCTATAGGAGTTTTAATGAAAAATATTATTGTTATTATAAACCATATTTCTCATGCTATGAATCATGGTTGACTTCCATGTTAGAAAAGGTGGGAACCACATTTAGTTGAGTAATTCACGAGGTAACATCCACATTATTTCACTGGTTCTTTGGATCCACTTGTTTCTGCAAAATGGATGAGTAATAATTAAAATATATTTTCCATTATCCAATGTTCAGAGCATGAGAATGTAATTTTAGTTGTTTATCAGCTACTAGCTGAAGCAGGACTGTGGTAGACACTAATTAATAATTTGAGCCGGCATGATGAAATTGAATACGTGGATTGGGATGAGTATATTATCTTTTCTAATTAGTAAATTCCTTTTATTCTTCGTTCCAATATGGATAAATATTTCCTGGATATTAAGAAAAGGGATGATGAATCAGTCAGTACCTACAAGGCTAATTTTATAAGTCAAGTGAGGTATGATTCAACAATTATCATCCAACCAAAAAGTAAAGTCAATTGGTTATTTATTGTATTAAATTCAATTATCAATAATTAATTGTCCATAAGAGGATATATTATATGTGAAGATATTTTTTATTGTGAAAACATGGTCGAAATAGATGTTGGAGTTACATATCAATCTCATGGTTTCTACAAGAAGTGAAAGATGATTTTCAAAAAACAAATCTAAAACCCCCGGAGAAAAGTAGAAGAGCATTCCATTATTCTATCAGTGTGGGGATAAGAATAGAGTAAATTGTATTAAGGGGTATACTAAATGTTTTAAGTGTATAAAGGAAGCTCATTGTGTATTGAACTTCCCGAGTGATGAGAAAAAGTTTTCTAAAAATTTGAATGGAGAGAAAGCTGCACCAAATCCACCTCCCCAGCTTTAGTGCTAAATGTGTAAGTAAAATGGAAATTATGCCTACCATTACCAAAAATAAGGGATTGTGATTATGATAAACTTTACAAAAATATTTATCCAATAGAGAATTTTAATTCTCATGCTATTAATATTCGCAATGTAGATAATGACAGTGAAGTTTAAGAACGGTTAAGTTTTTATTTAATGGAATTTATGAATAATGTTTTATAATTACATTTACTGTATTACATAGAAATAAAAAATCTATCAATGTGTTTACAATTGTTCATACATATGGATTTATAAGACTATGTTAAATGGTACTAGTATCCAAAAAGGTGATTGAGGTATTAAGGTGATGATTATGGGAAGGATAACCCTTAATATGTTCCTTAGGTTATGATAATGTTGTCTGGATGAAGATTTGTTAGATATGAAATTGTAAATTGGATTGTACTAATTTCCTTGTGGATGATTATGTATTTGTTTAAAAGTGGTTTATGCTACCATGGATGATTATTAATACCATTTGGGATGTAAGGAATATATCTAATTAACCGTGGAATAAGTAAACATGAATGTTTTTAATAATAATTTATTTTAATTCAGGTTATTACCATGTTTGAAGAGAGTACATTATTGGGGTATTCACATTTCTGGAATGTGAAAACCATGAATTATAGTGTGATATATGGGACATAAATTCTATGTTGATTTAGGGAACCTATTCCTAATTTTTTGTATTTTTATCATTCATAAGGGATATAAGGTTAACCAATGATGGACCATTTATGTTAATGTTTGTGAGAAAATTTTATGATATAATTTTATAAGGATTTATGGATATTAGATAGACTATTTTAAAAAAAAATTTTGTTGGTAATTGAAGATAGATGGTATGAAATTTCATGGGCCTCATGATCTATTAGTTCTTGAAGAATGAAAAATTCACCCAATTTTTTTGAGAAAGATGTTATGTGGAAATTTATTATGGAACAATAGAGGGTGAGATTTTTCTAAAATCACATAAGTATAACTTCTCATGAAATTTCTTAAAAATTTGGAAAAGGGACATTAATTAAAAAGGTTTCCATATAATTTTCATTTTTATGATATCAATGAACTATTTCATTGTTATTAATCTAACAGTTTTGTGATTTTTGACATTATATAGATTTCACAATTTCTAATGATTGGTGATCTTTATCAATCACTATGGTTATTTATTCCATTTCCCACATATTTACAATGTGGTTTCTATGAAATAAATTGTCAAGTATTAATCTGTTAATCCCCCAAAAGAATTTTGTGGGTGAAATTCATTTTAATGGGGGTATAATGTAACACCCTTTTATTTTTAGAATTATTATTTTTTAAATTAATTTGATCTTTTTGATATTTTACATTTCACACAATACTGAATATTGACATTGTTTTATGAAAAAAACTTTATTTGGCTTATGTTACATGAAACACCAAGATATTTTTTTGGTATACACAACATTATGCTTGGATTTTGTAAAACACATGATTGAGTTCTTTTAATATACTGTATTACACACGGGAACAAGTTTTACCAAAAAAATGATATTTTTAAAATATAATTATTTAATATAACAAGATATAACATAGCTGTTAAATTTGAGGTTATGATTAGTATTTAATAACTTATATTAATATAAGGTTTATAATATAAATTCATTGGTTACCAATTCATTATGAATGAAAATATATAATAAATGAATATATATGTTTTTTAATTTTTATACCCCAAATTTTTTTTTCTTAATATATTAAATTACATAAAATTAGTGAATGATATTAATGAAATATTTTTGTTACATATTAAATACAATATTTTTGATATATATCAATTATATTTTATAGGCATACGGTAAGAACTAAGTCAATCTTATTCATGAAAGCATATATTTTTCCAATGGGTAATTTTACATCCATTTAATGGAGAACCCCTTATAAATATAAATTTTTACACTTTTAGAATTATTATATGTAACAATGAAATTAATTTTATAATTTTGGATATAAAAATTTTCTTTCGGTGTTTTTTGGGAATTTCTCTGAGCAATATCATTTTTTGATGAATAGTATAAACACTACATTTTATCCCAAAACTTCATTGTTTTTCTATTTTATTTAAGAATTTAAATTTTTTTTGATTTTGTTTTATATTATAATTATAAAAAAAATTTATCAATTAATCTAATTCAAGTCATTGGAGTCAATTTGACATTGAAATTGGATATAAAACTGTGAGAGCATTTGAACAATTCCCTTTAAAAATCTACTTATTCGTTGTATCTACTAGAAAAATTTAACATCTACTTTGTCAAATTATGTGAATTTAATTAGGTAAAGTAGATTCCAAATATTGAATCACAATGAAAAAATTATTTATTGTTGTAAATTTTCATTTTTATGAATAAAAAACTTACCAAATTAAAAATAATTATTTACCACGGTAAAGGTGAAAAATGAAACATGTTGAAGTTAAAAAGGTTAAAGGATTAAAATAACTAAAAATTATAACATTTAATGGTTTTTGGAGGGATTTATCGGCCCTATACATCCTGGGAAATATTAATTTTTGTACAATGTTTTTGAATTTAATGCCACCTCAAAATGGTTGGCTTTAAATTGAAAATATTCGTTATTTAATCACTTAAACCCACCTCTCCTCGTGTATAAATATCTCCCCTCACCACCCCATTTAGACCCAAAAAACAAGTAGCTACACTAATATATGTCAAAAAAATCCCTATTACTATACCCACTTCCATGTTCTTCTAGTATCTCTAAAAGAACCAATCTAATGTCCTCAAGGGCCTCTCAAGGAGGTGATAATGAAGAAGTAAATTTCCTAAAGTACATATCTTAATTTCTTTTCCTTTTCTACTTTCTACTAACCCCATTCATCCATAAATTATGTAAAATAAATAAACATTTATATACTAGTTTTATATGTTTCTAATGTAATATCTCTAATCCATTTCATTTCTTATATCCCTTTATTCAAGGCTACCAAATTATTGTTCATGTTATGTCGGTTAATAACCTCCATGAATATTTTTTCATTACCACCTTCATGGAAAGAGATAATACAATTTTTCGTATTTAATAAGATTTAAATATGTATATTATAACATATATCATATTATATAACAAATATATACTCATAATAGTAAATAAATATAAAACCATTTCACGGTGTTTGGGAAAAAATGCCAAAATAAACTAAACATTTATCATTAAAATTTTGTATCATGAATCATCATCATGTAATAAATATAAATTATATATGGGAGAACTTATAATTTTTCAAGATCATTGATACTATATTTTTCAATTCTGGTGTTTTTAATCTCATTTTACAGTAACATCAATAATTTTATACAAATAAAGATATCCTAAAACTCTAAACCAAATGCACACGAAACCATGAAAGTAACAAAATATTTTTGGAGAATGGGTGATTAAATGTTATAAAATAATCATATATATTATTATAAATATGAATATATTTCTATAATGTGTTAATATTCTTCTTTAAACCACTATACAGATGTTTTGAATTTTTTTAAGGAAGTCAAATATGTGTTATAGGAATGTCATCTCGCTATTTATTTCTTGGAGATACATTCCATATTCACAACTCATTTATTTTGTGTGGTTTACATACTATGCATGAATGTATTCAATTATTTTTTACATTAATTTATGGGTATTTACAAAACCATTTTGTGATATATCTTCAATGGCATTTTACAGTTCAAATGTAACCAAATAAGTAAGGTTGTTTTGTCTCAATTTTCCTTCTTTGAAATACATGTTTTGTTACATAGCTGTGTTCTTTAATGAGGTGTATATATTGCTATATTACATATTATATGATGAATATAATTATTTTAACTATATTTTATTCTTTTTTTAATTTTATTATTTCATGGGGATTGTGATGCAAATGTTTTAAAGTGTTATGGGGAAATTTGAGATATTTGAAGATTATTTTCCTCATGTTTCTTTTAAAATATCACATAAGCTAATTTCCATGAAAAATATTTTCAAAATTGTTTTATGTTATAAATAATTATTTTTAAAATAAAAAGATTCAATATTACAGTCTTATTACATTCTGATATTTTTTTTATACGAATGTGTTTATTGGGGTATATTTATCATTTATGTCTATATTTATTAAAAAAATTTAAAATATTTTTATTACTCTTCTACAATTTTTATTTTATTTTTAACTAGTGTAAGAGTTTTTATTATATAGAATGAAATGAATATGATATTTTTTTCCCAATGAGGTACATTTTGACTTTTCTAATAAATGTATGAGTAGAGTGTTTTTTAACATATACAACATGAATTGATTTTTTTTCTTTCATGAAGAATTCTTACCTTGAAACATCGCTTACAAAATTATGAGGTTATTATCAAAAAAAATATTATTTTAAAATTGAATGAAATATCATGTATAGAACGTGATTTTAAAGTTGAAATGATATTTTCTTCATGAATTGATTTCAAGAGTTCTCTCAAAATTATATTATATCTAAGGTAACATTGCTTGAAGGTACTTATGTTTAACTGGGGATATTCTTCAATGATTAAATTTTTATTATTTCTATAAATGGTAATGTTTATGGTGAAATGATATTTCTGAAACCCATTTAATTTACATGGTTTATGTTATAATTTCATGATGATTATAAAATACATTTCACCCCATTGGTTCTAAAATGATTGAATGATTTATGTTCCTATAGAACACATATTTCTGATTTTATTGTGAGATAGGTGGGACCTATATATCTCTCCAACTCATTGGGTAAAGATATATATTAATTTTGATAGATATAATGGACCTTTTTCGAACAAATTTTTATGGGAGTGAACCATGACTACCAAGATGGTTATGGGAGTGAACCGTCACAACCAAGATAGTTATGGGTGTGAACCAAGGACACCAATATGGTATGGTATGTCAACCCATAAAATAAAAATAATCTTGGAAGCAATGAATTGACTATTATGGGAATTATTATTAGATTTATGTGTCTATCATAGTTCCATGTTTTATTCCTATGTTATTCTTTCATGGATCATGTTATTTATTTCAGTATAAATCATGTCTTATAAACATCCAATCATTATTCCATTACTCAGGAATATGATATTTTGATATGAAGGGTATGATCATTAAAATTTATTCCTAGTTTTCCATACCCTTATGTCCTTATTATGATTACATATCATTATTATTTACCCTTACAATGAATTTGAGATCAAAATTTCATTATTTTTTCATTATAGTAGTTATAAAAAAGGTTTTATTTAATATTATTATAGGGATGATCATTATTGGAAACATTGAAGATTTTCCACAATACAAGATATTTGTGTTATATGTTTCCAATGACAAAAAAATTATATGGTCATTGGAAACATGTTTGTGTAATTTATTAAGTATTTCACAAAAGTGATATAATGTTCATATATAGAAATTCTAGGTCTCTATATTAAACAATATTAATATTGTCTATCCTCATACTGGATAATTAGGGAAAAAATTATATTATGATTATTGATTAAAAATGAAAATGATGTTGAAATAATAAATGAATATAAGTTATAATTTTTTTTGTTTTCCCATCATATATTTTATTAAAATAATTCATATTTTTAATATATATATTTTTATATTAATCCACTATATGTAGAAAAAAATTAACAATTTTTATAGGTAACCATTACTGATAATGTTGATGAACTTCAAATGGATTTTATATATTTAGATTTAGGTCATTAGAATTATTCTAGGAGATTAAAATATTAAAATACATTGGGTTTCTATTTTTTTACTATATATTGTGGGGATGGTTTGGAATTTTTTTTGTTATTTTATGTGTTAAAATCCAAGTTAATATGGAATTCGATATGATATAAACTACTTAAAATGAAATGATAAAATTTTAGTTATCTATCTCAAATACATACGAGTCAATATAAACAATGGTATATGGTTGGATTAATTAAAATTCACTTCTACAAAATTATTATGATTAATTGACACTGGTGAGAATAGAGAACAAGATCCATATATTATTTCTTCCCATGAAATATAAGATATCTTGTTTTTGTTATAGTAGATGAAGGTCGAAGTGTTACTTTCCACTTGAAATCAATAAAAATGAATGATATGAATGATGAAGGTGATTTAATTTGTGATAGTGACCACTCTCAAAAATGATACCTTGAATACTTTTCCCTGGTTATATTGATAACAATGGTATTATAAGGGATGTAAAATAAGAACAATAATAAGAAAATGTAATGTTCCACAGAGAAGCTGATAATAAAATTTACAATAATGAAGAAACTGATTGGAAGATCGAATATGAAGACATTTTGTATATTTAATTATATAAATTTGAATGCGTTGAATTGTTTTTTAATAGAATAATTTTTTTAATTAGTTAATTTTTTATATTTTGAATTGGAATACAAAAATTGAAGTAGTTCAAATAAGGTAGTTTCTCAATGACATAGTTAAACCATTACACTCATACTATGTTGGGTATATCAGTAGTATAGATATATTACCATCTATTGTTATATATGGTCTTCTAGATTCATAAGATATCCATTTTACTCCCTCTTGAATTTCATGATGATTACAAGAATTCTGGTCTATCATGGATACAAAAGTATTAGAAGATAACTTGTAATGTCCCCCATCCGGAATCCACTAAACCGGTGCTCCAAGATGGGTGGTTACGTGACCTTAAGTGCGCCTCCCCATACGCCAAAGGCTGCCGACTAGAAGCGGGGGTATACAGAGTCAAGTGGGGAGACAATACCCCATTTTTACCAGAGTAATCAATAATAGAAATAAACAAAATATCAGAAACAATAACTAATATACATGGAAAATGTATAACAACCATTTCAAATAATAAATATGCCATGTCACACTACAAGTGCAAGAGTGAACAAAAACCCAAAATTATGAAAATGGCCAAAATCCCCAAAATGGTCCCAACTCCAAGTCCAGATCCTCCACCAAGTGCTACCCATGTCCACTCACTATCTAGCAATGACCTTTTCCCTTCTCCAAACCTACAAACATGAAGTTTTCTCGGGCACCCAACGGCGGCCCAAGCAGGGTGTGAGTACAACTTAGTAGGCCACCACCAACGGTGTCTACAAAATATCCAGTATGAATAGGTAGTGCATGCAATAGGAGTATGAATGATAATTGACATGTAATTAATTAAGGGGCCATTTACAAGTTCAGAGCCCAAGATATTTCCATTTCCATTACCATTCAATTATTACCAATTATCGTCACTTACCATTTCATCAGAATTCCATGGGTTAATCACATAAACTTTGTTACATGGGTGTAAGGCCAACAATCACACGCAAGAGGGTAACCACATCGTTATCCTATCTTAGTAGGACTAACCCCTTCATAGTAACCATAACCTCACCTCGAAGCCTCGGTCCGAGTGGATGCAACTATTAGGAGAATAGACCCTCAGTCCCCTTTCCTAACCCATGGATTTATGGTGGAGTTTAGAACCTCAGTCTTAGCTAACCCGTTGGTGTAGATCCTTAAGTCTTACCCCACTCTACCAAGGCATGTGAACATGCTTATATATAAGTAACCATCAAAAATCCAAAGCATTTCCCTTCAGAAAACACTACTCACAACAACCCACATGGGAATCCACATCATTCCTAAAACCATTAACACATTTATATTTCACATCATTTAACCATTACCCAATTCCAATGTGTTATGCCTATCTTACTAAGAATTAAATATTAAACCCATAACCTATCACGTTATGGTCTTAAATCAGTTTACTCATTATCCCATTTAAACCGTTCATCATTCCATGAATCAACCATTCAACCCATTCCAAATAACCCTTTGGTCTTTTCCAAGTCTAGGTGCATCACCTAACTTATATTCCAAGTTCAACCAATCATGCCAACATGTTTATCAAGGGATCTACAATTTATTACAACTAGGTCACTTGTTTAATTACAATCCCTAAACCTGGGAATAGCCGACACATCCCATGGATGGCCCCAATTAGGTCAACACAATCCCAACACATCCCACAGGGATTGTGAGGGTTCCCATTTTCCATTTTAAATTCCATTATTACCAAAAATTCCATGTTTATTCAAAACATAACCAAGTGGGAACAAGAAGACAACTAAACATGCACAAATCCCCACAAAAATACGGGATATCACTTGTAGACCACCTAACTCGAAACTGAGGTTGAACGCATTCTCAATCGAGTCCTTAGACCTCAATCCGACCAACCTTTGGAGCTTCAACCTAAAACTCACACAAAAGTTAGGTTTTTTGATCTTCGAAATGAGAGGGAGAGAAGATACAAACCCTAAACCAAAACGAGAAGAAAGGATGGGATTATCCTTACCCGGAGCATCAATCTGCAACCAACTACACCAAAAATGCCTTAGAAACAGGGGAGATTGGACTCTTGGTGCCTTTGGGATATTTGGTTCGTGCCAAGGGTGGAGAGGGAGGAAATGAGAGGAAATCATGAGTGGGGTTTTAAAGCCTGGAGTGGAAAACTTGTAACTTTTCCCAACTTTAAGTGGTCACATGGTTTGTCTGCATGGTTTGGAAAACTGTGTGAAAACCGTGCACATGCCACTGTCTGGAGGAGGAGGGGTCGTAAAGTTTAGTTTCATAGTTTGGAAAAATGTGCGCAAATCGTGTGCATGATTCTATCCAGAGGAGGAAGGGTCGCATGGTTTAGCCAGGGCAAGCTGCACGGTTTACCTGGTCGTGCGTAGGCCGTGCGCCCTAGCCTGTCTTGCCCAGATTTCCTTTCTTCCATGCCCCGAACCCCCGGAACACCCCAAGCCCTCTCACACATTTAGGAAACATTTTAAATCCCCAAAAACAAGGGTTCAACCCAAAACACAAGAAAAACATACCTTTCCAGAAACTGGGATCTTAGAACCTCCCCACCTTATAACGACTCATCCTCGAGCCGAGTTTCCAAACCTCATTGGTCCACCGAAGAGAAGATTTCAGGCCACTGAGCCCACATTTCCGATTCCCACTCCCAAGATTCTTCTTGAACTTTCCCATGATACCTTTGTACTCGCACTAATGGAACAACCTCTCCTTACAATACCTTTTCACTCTGATCCAGCACACAAACCGGATGTTCCTCAAAGGATGCATCAGCCTCAAGATCCACATCCTCAACATCAACCACATGAGATGGGTTAGGGTGATACTGTCGAAGCTATGACACATGAAACACATCATTCATCCCACCATACCATTGTGGAAGTGCCAATCGGTAAGCCACTAGTCCGATCCTCTCCACAATCTCAAAAGGTCCCGCATACCTGGGTGCCAACATACCCTGATTTCGTATCTGATGGTGACCAAACCTTGGCGACACCCGAAGGAACACTTTATCACCCACCCCAAACTCAAGAGGTCTACGCCTCTGATCTATATACGACTTCTTCTTACTCTGAGCCATAGCCATTCACTTCCTGATCAACATAAATCTCTCTAAGTCTCCTGCACGATACTTTCCCCCAATAACTCAGATTCACCGGCCTCTAGCCAACACAATGAAGATTTAAATGGTCTCCCATAAAGACCCTCAAACGGTTCCATCTAAATCATAACATGAAAACGTTGTTGTAGGAAAACTCAACAAACAACATGTGCCACTCCCAAGAACCACCAAGGTCTAAGACACAAGATCTTAACATGTCTTCCAACACTTGGATCGTACGTTTCAAATGCCCGTCTGTTTGCGGGTGGAAATCCGTACTCAAAAACACCTGTGTACCAAGCACTTTCTGCAATCCTTGCCAAAAACGTGATGTGAAACATGGATCTCGGTACAAAACTATGGTCCACGACACCCCATGAAACTGCATTATCTCCCGAAAATACAACTCACCTAATTGGTCGACTGTAAAGGTCTCTTGAATCGATATGAAATGAGCCACTTTTGTTAACCGATCCACAACCACCCATATTGCATCATTCATTTGTGGTGTCTGCGGAAGACACATGAGAAAATCCATTGTCATATCATCCCACTTCCATTTCGGAATGGGAAATGGATGAAAAAAACCACCTGGGCGTTGATGCTCGGCCTTCACCTACTGACAGGTAAGACACTGTGCCTCAAATCCCACAACTTCCTTCTTTATTCCATGCCACCAAAACTACCATCGGAGATCGAGGTACATCTTGGTCAAACCAGGATGCACTACCCACTTTGATGACTGGAACGCTTGCATCTACTCTTCTCGCATACACTTTGGCACTACCACGTGATCATGACCACGAACAACATCGTCCACACCGACGGCCCAGCCCGAAGGTAGCTCCCCTCCTTTAAGCTTTTCCTTCATGATCAAACACTCAGGATAATCATGTTGATCTTCCTTAACTAGACTCAAAAGAGTCGACTCCATTTTTAAGGAAGAAAGATTGACCCGAACATTCTCCTCTTGCACCTCCAGGTGCATCTCTAGAAACAAAGCGATCTCCTTCCACTCGGGGCTGAATTCCTGGACCACCTGATTCTAAACCTTCCTGATCAGAGCATAAGCAACACTATTTCTCTTTCATGGCATGTACACCAACTCAAAGTCAAAATATTGGAGATATTCAACCCATCTTTGCTACTGAAGATTCAGATTCTGCTGTGAGAAGATGTACTTTAAACTCTTATGGTCAGTGAACATAGTAAACCGTTCTCCCAGCAGATAGTGCCTCCAACACTTCAAGGCATACACCACTACAACCAACTCAAGATCATGAGTGGGATAGTTTTGCTCATGGGGTCTCAACTGCCTTGACCCATAAGCCACAACCCGCTCTCCCTACCTCAACACAACCCCAAGTCCGATTCCGGACGCACCACAAAACACGATATAATTCTTACTCGGCTTAGGTTAGATCAAGATAGGTGCGGTCTTCAACCAGTTATTAAACTCTTGAAAGTCATTCTCACAAGACTCAGACCACTTGAACCTGATACTATTCTTGGTCAAGCCCGAGAGTGGTGCTGCCAAGCGAGATAAATCTTGAAAGAACCTTCGGTAATACCCGACCAATCCTAGAAAACTCCGAACATCAGAAACACTCATGGGCTTCTCCCAATATACAACTGCCTGCACTTTCTCTGGATCCACTGACACACCTGCCTCCGAGATGATGTGACCTAGAAAATGTACATCACCTATCTATAATTTAAACTTGGATAGCTTGGCGTATAGTTGATGCACTCTTAGCGTACCCAAGATGATGTCAATATGTTGGGAATGATCATCATGATTTTTCAAGTACACTAAGATATCATCCAAAAAGACAACCACAAACGGATTTAGATAGGGATGAAAGTTAAAGTTCATCAAAGCCATAAACCCCACCGGTGCATTGGTCAAGTTGAAAGGAATTACCACAAACTCAAAAAACCTGTACCGACTCCGGAAAGCTGTCCGCGGTATGTCGGAAAACCTCACCCTCAACTGGTGCTAACCAGACCTCAGATCAATCATAGAAAACCCCGATGCACCCATCAACTGATCAAAAATTTCATCAATTCTATGAAGAGGGTACCGATTCATCATTGTCATCTGATTTAACATTCGATAGTCAACACACAACCTCAACGACCCATCGGAATTCTTTGAAAAAATCACAGGAGATCCCCAATGAGTCATACTAGGATGTATAAACCCCTTACTCTCCAACTCCTCAAACTAAACCTTCAGTTCCTAGAGTTCTTCTAGTGCCATTCGGTATGGCGGAATAGAAACTGGCTCCGCTCCTGGTAGAAACTCGATCATGAACTCGACATCCCTCTAGAGTGGTAACCCCAAGAAATCCCCAGGAAACACATCCTGAAACCGATCCACCACTGGAGGAAAAATAGAATGTTCTCATCTTTCATTATCATCAAGCATGAGACATGACACTTGAGTCGTGAGTCCTTTCAACCGCTGACCAAACAGTCCAGCACGCCCTGCTCGAACATCCCATTCGCCATGGTGGACATAAGCGTCACCCTCTATGGACATGAAAGATACTCTACGATGATAAAAGTCTATATGCACCAGATACAACCCCAACCAATCCATTCCCAAGATGGGGTCAAACCCTGAAATCTCGAGAACGAACAAATCCCATAGAAAACGATACCCACCGACTTCCAAGGCACTCCCCTTGAATTTCATGATATCCTCAACCCACACCCCCAACAGAGTGTCAATTGACATAACTCCACACACCATCACCACAGGTAAAACTAGCGCTACCACAAGTTGAGCAGAGATAAAAGAGTGTGTGGAACCTGTCTCAAACGACGCACTAGAAAAAGTAGATTCTACAAGGATCGTACCTCGAACAGTCAATGGTATATCCTTTCCATCACTAGGAGAAAATTAAATGCCTGAAGGTGACCTGCCCCTCTACCTTTGGCCCTAGCCTGAACGCCCTACGCTACACTGCCCTGCTATCATGAGCGTTCCTGCCTTGGAGTTCCACAACCACCGCCCCTACCCTTACAGCCTGTGGAGATCCAACTAACTGCCTGATATGGGGAAACCGATCCCCTTCCCATACCCGGCACCTACTTTTCACCATCATGCTCACCCACCTGCTGAGGTTTCTTATAGAACCTCTGCCCATGCCCCATCCTGCCGCACGAATGACACTGAATTGGAGGTCGAGGCCACTGACCACGCATATGCCCCCGACCTGCCGTACTGATAACTAACCACTTGATTCCCACTCTGAGAGGCTGACCCTCTCTTCCATCCACTTTCCACAATTCCACCATACTGTGAGCTCTCATGGCGTCACATTCAACCTTCAGTAGCTGCACCGATCTTCTATCCCACTGACACCACAAGCCCACTACCCGAATCTCCATTCAGGTTTCTTTCTGAGATCAGTGCCTGATCTAATACCTTTGTGCACCAATTCAAGTGGAAGAAGATTACATGTGACCTGATCTCATGTCTCATCCCATCCTAGAAATGATTTTCTACTACTGCCTCATCCCCTACTAACACTGGGACAAAGCGTGTCAAATTAGTGAAGCAACTAGAATAGTCCATCACCGATAGCGATCCCTGAGTAAGGCTCATAAACTCTTCAACCCTCTCCTATCTCAAAGTCTCTAGGTAGGAATGATCCAAAAACATTTCCTAAAAAACCATCCACATCATTCCCTCAGCCTGCTCAATTTGAGCCCGAATATCCCACCAACGCCTATCCTAGCCTCGCAACATATAAGCGACCAACTTCACTCTCTTTTCAATAGGGGTCTCTAGTTGGTCAAGTGTCGTCTGGATAGACTCTAACCAGAACTCTTCTGCTTCTAGCCCACCCTCTCCGGTGAAGTTTGGAGGGTGATACAGCTGGAAATCCCTGGTCAACTCAAATATACTTGGTGCAACCCGCCCTGGGTCTCGATCCATCATCTTCATAAGGCAAGCCAAGTTATCTCGGAAGTGGTCTTCTCTACCTTCATTGATCGCCACATTTTCTTGATCCTCTACTGGATGAGTGTTCTTAGAAACATTCTTCTGTTTTCCAATTGGTAACCAACATCATGGTGGCATTTCTCTACAATTCCAAGCACGATATTTTAGAATCCATACCATAAACATTCATGACTCCATCAAAATCTCTTTACTAGCTACGACATCCCATTTTATATACTAACCCAACAACATTCTCCGATTTGTTTCAAAACCTTCTACTCCATTAAACATCATTTACCATACATTCATCCTTACCCACTTGTGTTATTTCGTTCATCTCATCATTTCATGATTTTATGAAATGCACAATGCACCCTACTTTCCTGCTTCACACACCCACCTCGTGCGTGTTCATAACACAATGCATGTCACATATATCCGTAGGTTCCAATAATGATGCATGAATGAAAATCCTCGTGCCGTTAAGGCCATGATCCAAATGTCATAAAACAGTCACATCAAACCACATGTGCATCACCCAATGGTGAAATATCATCAACTGTAACATCACACAACCAAGAACAACATTTTCCACAAAGGGTGACTTGGGTTTCCCCCGTACCTGGGTTAGTTACTCCCAAGCAGGAGCTCATTACCAAGGCCCGAAATGTCATAACCCTTGGCTACCAATCCTGAATAACAAGACCTCAAAGAAGGAGAAGAAAGACCTCCTCTGATACCACTTTAGAACATCCCCAACCCGGAATCCACTAAACCGGTGCTCTGATCCAGGTGGTTACATGACCTTAAGCGTGCCTGGCCATACACCAGAGGCTACCGACTAGCAGTGGGGGTCTACGGAGTCATGTGTGGAGACTATACCCCCTTTTTATCAGAGTAAGACACAACAGAAAAAATCCAAATAGCGTAAACCATAACCAATAAACACAGAAAATGTATAACAACCATTTCCAATAATAAATATGCCATGTCATACTACAAGTGCAAGAGTGAACAAAAACCCAAAATAAAGACAATAGCCAAAATCCCCAAAATGGTCCCGACTCCATGTTCTGATCCTCCACCAAGTGCTACCCATGTCCACTCACTATCTAGCAAGGACCTTTTCCCTTATCCTTACCTCTAAACATGAAGTCTGTTCGGGTACCCAACGGCGGCCCGAGCAGGGTGTGAGTACAACTGAATAGGACACCACCAACGGTGTCTACAAAATATCCAGTATGAACAGGTAGTGCATGAAAAAGTATTATGAATGATAATTTCCAAGAAATTAATTAAGGTGCCATTAACAAGTTCAGAGCCAAAGCCATTTCCATTTCCATTACCATTCATTTATTACCAATTACCGTCACTTACCATTTCATCACATTTCTATGGGTTAATCACATACATTATGTAACATGGGTCTAAGGCCAAAAATCACACGCAAGAGGGTAAACACATCTTTATCCCATCTCACTAGGACTAAACCCCTCATAGCAACCATAACCTCACCTCGAAGCCTTAGTCCGGGTGGATGCAACTGTTAGGATAATAGTCCCTCAGTCCTCATTCCTATCCCGTGCATTTTGGGTGGAGTTTAGAACCTCAGTCTTAGATCAACCCATGGTCGTAGATCCTCAGGTCTTACCCCACTCTACCAATCCATGTGCACATGCTTATATATAAATAAACATCAACCATCCAAACCATTCCCCTTCGGCAAACACTACTCACAACAATCCACATGGGAATCCACATCATTCCTAAACCCATTAACACATTACCATTTCTCATCATTTAACCATTTAACCAATTCCCATGTGTTATACCTATCTCACTAAGAATTAAACATTAAACACATAACCTATCCCATTATGTTCTTAAATCAGTTTACTCATTAACCCATTTAACCCGTTCATCATTCCATAAATCAACCATTCAGCCCATTCCAAATAACCCATTTGTTGCTGCTAAGTCTAGGTGCATCCATTAACATATATTCCAAGTTCAACCAATCATGCCAACATGTATATCAAGGGCTCAAGAATTTATTACAACAAGGTCACTTGTTTAATAAAAATCTCTAAACTCAGGAAAACCCAGCACATCCCATGGATGACCCCAATTAGGTCAAGACAATACCAACACATCCCATGGGGATTGTGAGGGTTCCTATTTTCCATTTTAAACACCATTATTACCAAACATGCCAAGGTTATTAAAAAAAATGTGGAAATAAGGACATAACTAAACGTGCACAAATCCCCAAATAACTATGCGATATCACTTGTAGAGCACCTACCTCGAAACTGTGGTTGAACAAACTCTCAATCGAGTCCTTAGACCTCGATCCGACCTACCTTTGGAGCTTCAACCTAAAACTCAACCAAAATTTAGGGTTTTAGAGCATCGGAATGAGAGGGAGAGAAGATACAACCCACAAAACAAAAATAAAAACAAATATGTGATTAGCCTTACCCGAAGCATCGATCTGCAACCAACGACACCAAAAACGCCTTACAAACGAGAGAGATCGTTCGCTTGGGGCCTTTGGGAGATTTGGTTCGTGCATAGGGTGGAGAGGGGGGAAATGACTGGAAATATCGAGTGGGTATTTAAATCCCGGAGTGGAAAACTTGTAATTTTTACCAACTTTAAGTGTCCACATAGTTTGTCCGAACAGTTCAGAAAACCATGTGAAAACTGTGAGCATGCTACTATCTAGAGGAAGAGGGGTCACATGGTTTAGTCACACGGTTTGGGATACCATGTGAAAACCATGTGCATGCTTCTATCCGGAGGAGGAAGTGTCGCACGGTTTAGCCTGGGTAGGCCGCATGGTTTACCTGGCTGTGCGCAGGCCGTGCACCCAAGCCTTTCTTGCCTAAATTTCCTTTCTTCCATTCCCTGAACCGACAGAACACCCCCAAGGCCTCTCACACTTTCAGGAAACATTTTAAATCCCCAAAAACAATGGTTTAACCCAAAACATGACAAAAACATACCTTTCCAAAAATCGGGATCTTACATAACTGATCTAAAAATTTTACCCAAGGTTTTACGCATCACATTTTTTGGATATTGTTTTAATATATCATCTATTCCAATAATGTTTTCATTAATAGTTATACCTACTATTAATTTTTTTGGAATCAATAATTAAACCAAGAATCAGTTACCATCAATATGCTACTTATATTTTACTATTATCATTATGCACTAAAACATGATAAATTTATTTTCTTAATATTTAAAAAAACTTTTAAATTTATTTACTAACATTTGAAAATAATATTAAATATGAAACAAGCATAAAAAAAATATAAACTAAGTTTCATAATCATATATATAATCATCCTAGTGGATACTTATGTTGTACCCATCAAGGATTCAAAATTCATGGGCATATTCTTTGATTGTTTTCATGTAATTAGGCATCCACCCACGTTAATTATTCTGATTATATTAATCTTGAAATATCTTGGAGTAATTGTTTTGTAATTTTAATATCTATGTTAATATTTTATTAATATAAAATGAAATTGAATAGTATATTTATGTATGTTAATAATTTATCGATTTATACATATTTTATTTATATATGTTATTCTATTTTGATGCATCCAATGTGATTTTAAATAGATGTACATTAAAATAGATATGCAAGAAATTGAAGTATTTTAAGTGGATATTGTGGAATGAATATAATGATATATCATTATTGGTGAAACATATGATTGATAAGGTGCCTAAGGGTGTGTTTAGGGAACAATAAATGGAATTTCTTAATCATCGTCCTAACAAATCAATCTAGGAATATTATTATAAGTCCATACATTAATAAAGTTTTATTAACGAAATTTAAAATATATTTTTATTTTGTTAATTTATTTTCATTTTTAGGGAAATATAGTTAGTTAATATAAGTAATTAGCTCCTCGTATAGTTAGGAAAATGTTTTTCACTAGGAAACATGATTTTCTAGTGTTTTTAGTATAATTAAAATATATATATCTATACAAATACAATTAATATAATTTTTATAAATATAATTTATATTTTTTATATATTAAATGGAGGTAGTTCATCCCATTGGATGAGAAAAGATTTTATTTTATGATGAAAAAAGAAAGGAGTATTTTTTTTGAATTAACCTTTAGAAAAAATTAAGAAAATATATTATAAATACCATTTCGTATTTTTAAAATAAATTAATATTTGATAATTTTATTCCATTTTTAGTTTAAATTCAATCAAATATGGTATGATAACCCATCCCACTCTAATTTAGTTTCTTCCAAGAACATTATTGCTCGTGTTTTTAGAAAATGTGCAGTATGGTCATTTAAGGTGCAAGGGTTTTCCACTATCTCTATCCTGAATGTTTGGTAGGTCTCATACATCCAATTCATTGAGATTATTTGAATGGGAATTAAATCCATTTGTGATGCTAAAACACAAAGGATAATTTATTAGGAATACATTTTCTTATCATGAGTACCTAATTAATTCAGAGTGTGATTGGGATTCATATTTGGAGTGATAATTATCTACTATTATTTAGTGGTTGAAAGGTAGTATTTCTAAAAAATAAAAAGATATAATTAGGGATTGGGCACTTGTAAACATGATAAACTCAAATAAATATTCATAGTTTGTTTAATAAAATTTAGTTTGATAGTGTATCCTTTTTATCTTCTCACAACTAAAAATTTAATTATATAAAAATATTATTTTATTTTCATTATTTGTGTTGTGTTTGATTATATATATTTTCATAAAAATTTAACAAAAAATATCAAACACCTTATTAAACCACTCTATTAGAACATTAAATTTACTAAAATATTGTAATTAAATTAAAAAATAAATAAATTTAATAGTCTATCATATAATGTTACAAAAAATGAATAAATATTATTTACATAATTTAACATAAATCATACAAACATAAAAGATTATATGTAAATAAATATCATTTAGAAAACATGAAATGAATTTCAAGGTAGTATATTTAATATAAATTTTATGAATATAGTATCAACATATAAATACACAAATATTTATATTTGATTCATGGAGTAGAACATTATTTTTCCAAAATTAGTCCAGGAAATAATTCACACTTCTAGTTGTTTTATTAGAAGATAAGAGAGAACAAAAAAAAACGAAAAATTTCCCTATCATAACAAATCTATAATAATAAAATCTATATGATCATCCTATATATAATTATAATTCACTTCAAATAATGTTTTTCATAATGAATCATCAAGAATTTATACAACATGGTGTTGTTCATAATTTATTTAATTCAATTATTTCATATTTTATTAATTTTATTTCACTTTTTTATTTTAAATTATATAAGGTTATATGTTAATGTTTTGTTTATTTGATCCGCATATATTCTATTTGGTTATATATATTTTTTTTATTAAATTAAATTTATCATTATTTGATTATATTCATATAATATCTATTCAATTTGGTCTGGTTGGGGGGGTAAATTATATTTGTTTAATTTGGATGAGCTTATTTGTAGACTCTTTTTTATATTTAGTTATAATTTGTTGGGGTATTTATTATTCATGATTGTTTCATTCATTGTAATAAATTCAATGAATTTAATTTAGGAATGGTAAAACAAAATATATTATCATTATTCAATAAAAAAATAAATTATATTAATTTGGTACTGATTAACTTTGTTTATATTTTTTAAATTAAATTATATTTAATTTTTATGAAATCATTTTATGTTTTAATTCTTGTGGTTTAATTTTGGTTAAAGTAATTTGTTTTTTTTGTTCAAAGAGGTCCAATTCATGTTAATGTGAGAGAGATTCATTTAGATTGGTAAAATTTAATTACTTTTAGTTCGGTTTTGATCGATGGGATTTCATTCATTTATTAGCAAGATTTATGTGGATAATTGGTGTATTCAAAAATTGAAATTTTTTGTTGAATGTTTTTGATTAAGTAATATCTACTTGGTTTTTGATATTTCATTATCATTATAGTTTATATCTATCCTATTTTACTTTTTTGTTATATTCAGTCTATACATTTATATTATATTTATATTCATTTTCTTTTTCTCAAACAAATATGATTTTGTTACACTTGTGTTAGTTCAATTCACATCATATCTCATTTTTGAGGTATATATTTGTTTGATGAGGTTTGTTCTATTTTTAAATAGGATATAGATAATTAATTTGATAAAATTAGATTCGGTTCCATGTGAATATATTATGACTTTAAATGAAAATAATACTTGTTTACCCATATCAAGGGGTGTAAAACATTCTATTTCTTTTATTTTATATCAAGTAGATATTAAATGGATACAAAAATAGATGGTACGTATGTGCGAGTTTGATTTTAAACATTCTTGTTACATTAATGTTCCTCACATTATAATCCTTCCAATTGGTCATCATCCAAGATTTGAAATTCATTGGGGTGGACATAATAACATGTATAACCATGGAAAAAAGTTATAAATCAATACACCTAACCAAAACAATATATGACCCAAATCATGAAAATTATTAATTATTATTAATGGAATTAATATAATAAAATATACCACATGAAGTCACTATATATTTTTTCAGGTTCACAATATATTCGAAGACCATGTGATTGAATATAAAATATTTTATATAGACCATGCATAATACTAAAAATTAATGAATAATTACCATTATTATTAATTATACCATAAATCACCTAACACAGGAAGTAAAAAACCTGTTTTTTATATTAAAAACTCTTCAAACTAATATTCTTATTTACTAAATGGATTCATCATCTAATTTATTAATTAAATTTAAAAATAATCTAGATCACATCAATGATATACTCATATCCATAATTCATAAATAAATTTATATTAATACATAATTTTTTCTTCATTTTTATATGTTTTACACTCTCTACCAGCTTCCAAATAAAAAGATGAGTATGATTTACTCTATAATTTATTATCCTTTTAACATTAGAACACTCTCTTGAATACAATATATACGAAAATATTTTAATGTAATATAAATCTCCCTAAAAGATGGGAATATACAATATAACCACAAAATTAGTAATGCATTTCACATTAAGGAAACCTCTAACATAAAAACCAGATCAAAACTCATCAATGACATATAAACACTCCCTGAAATATTTTAACATCCGCTATATATCCCAAATTAATATATAAGCTACCAAAACACATTCCACACATCACTTATATTTACAAAACGTCAAAATAATTATTCAACTATAATTTTTTATAACCCATGAAAGACACCAAAGATATAGAATATTCTCATTTAATATAATCTTCTATGTCTGCTAGTAAATATTTTATAATATCATTTTAACTAATAATCACTTATAGAATCCAATAAAAACCACATATCAATACATCAGTGAAATATTGTATTTTCATTTATTACTCATTATAATACAATAAATTTAATATTAATGTATAATAATAAAAATGGAACCATATGAGAATCTAACTACACAAAAACGTGTACAAACTAGAATGAATTATCGTAAAATTTTAGAATCATTTCAATTTTTTTAAAACAAATCAATATCACCTAAATAAAAATCCCTTTATATGATTAAAAACATTTTTTTATTATAATATGTTGATCATATATATAATTCATTCATGATAACCTCTTAAAAAATCTTTTCAGTTCCACAAATTAATATGAAAATTCAAATTTATTAATTTTCTTCCAAATCTACATTCATTAATATAATTAATTTTATAAAAAAATAATATTATTTAAAAAGTTTCATTTCATATTAAACTAAATTAACCCAAAATAAAAAATTTCTTAATCAATATATAACACTCTTTTTTTGTTATGTATCATTACAAAAAACATCAAACTAATAGCAAAAAGGTTCTAAATTTATAATCTCCAAATAATTTATAAAATTTGTAGGTTCACTGAAGGCCATAGAATAAAAGAATCATCACGTAATAATAAACATTCATTATAAATTCATAAATATTTGAAATTGTATTCCTTATTTATATTGATGCAATAAAACTGATAACTAGTCAAATGAAATATTCATTATAAATATAAATTGTAACATTTATGTTTTAGTCCTAGTTGGATATCAATTATTTAAAATGAACAATTATTTTATAAATATAAAAACTATAAAAAAATAGAGATGGCAGCTTACAGTCACTTTATTATTTTTTCCCTCTAATTTTTTGGAATTGTTTTTTGGGATGCATATTCAATATTATATTTTGTACAACTGATATATTATTCAATTTTTGAGAACATAATTATTTTTATTATATATATCCAATATTTAATAATACATGTTGTGTTTGAAATATTATTTTAGAAAATAAATTTATTTTTCAGGAATAATTTCTTTTAAATAACATATATCACACTCTACCTTTTTGATTCTTAATGTTTTTGACATTTTTTATATAATATTATTAATTTAACTACATTATATGTAGGTTATAGATGATTAATGTAGAGAAAGAGATGAAAAGTAGATTGAACCATTTAATGAGAGTGAATGTTTTGGGTATAAATATTTTCGAACAATTACAGCTCATAATTTTGTATTACAGATTAAAATAGTGATTATAACACCCCGACATAAACTCCCAAGTTGGAGGGATAGATCCAAAATACCTCATGAAAACCATCACTTAATAAATAGGTTATTGAATAGGAGAGAGGTTCTAAAAAAATTTAATTGGGAGACAATAACCACCATTAGTCTTATCCATACACAAAAATTGGTATATAGAAAATATATCAATCATAATATCAAATGAAAGATTAAATAATGAAAATATAATAATGGATACCATGCACATCATACAATATAATTAAACCAGGATCCCAATGTAAAAAATCAATCCAAAAGTAGAGTGTGAATGTTGATGAATAAATAAAATAAAAACTATTTAATCCTTTAGAGTACATCTTAGTGTCACTTTTTCCCTAATGATCCACATCTCACCTACTTACCATGGGCCCCATTACCTTACTTGGATCCCTACATACAAATTCTACAAGAATATTAAGATTCTTGTATGGGGTCTATGTATTAAAAATCATTAATACACCCCGAATGTTTCCTTTAAAAATTCTGATATGTATAATAAGTGTATGTCTTGATGAAATAAATTCATACAAAAGTATAAAAAATAATTACCCATGTGTTGATGTGCTAACCAAGACATCATGGGCCTAGATTGAACCTAATTTGTCTCTATGCTTGTATTATAAATAATATTTATTGAAATTTTCCTGAATAATCCAAAAGTATATAAAACATGTTACATGAAATCCTCAAGACGTCATGGGAACATTCTACCTTGAATCCATAAGGCAATGAGTTCATACGTGCTACTCGGTATTTTCAAGGTATCATGGTTTTGGTTTATCTTCAAGGATATCATGGTATGAACTTATTCATATTCCTATTATCATTATTGGGTAAAGTGTTGGGAACTCCCCATTTGAGAGTTAATCAGACATGACCATCCTTTTATCCTGAGTATGGATATAATACCTCAAAATAATGGTTAATAGATACAATAAGGATTTTGAAAATAAGGAAAACATATTATTTCATTATGAGAATATATTTCATCATACAAAAAGTTTGATCAAAACCATGTATGTTAACAAGATACTATAAAAGTATACACGGAATGAAGTATAACATCTGGTAATTAGTATTTATGGACACACACCAACAGTTAATAATAAATAATCATGGTTACCATGTTATGCCGTCATAATATGAAATAATGTCAAAAAGAGTATAAATGAACCTAAAATTGTAAGGAATGTTTTACCTCAGGGTTTTTAATGAAAAAATGAAATGGCCATCAAATGATCTAATCTACAACCACATAATTGACCCATAATAAACATTCTCACACATCAAGGATGCCTCTCTCAGGTTTTGTAATAACATGAATGTAGTTTATAAGATATAAATTACGATATTACATGTAAATAATGTATATCTAGTATTAAATACCTGAAGAATACCATAAAAATAACTAATTATATTATATATCAAAGGATAGGTCACTAATTTGCTGAATTGGTTTTCAATTCGAGAATACATTATAAATTACTCATTAATAAAAGAAGGGATTCTTGGATCTAGGAAAAATGAAATTATCCAACATTAACTTTTGATCAGAAAGGTGGTTTAGGATTATATTAAATTATAAGAGGGTGTTGTGATAATTAATCCAGTAGAAAAAACCCAAAAAACATAATTCATTTACTATAGTTTTATATATGGTTTAGGGGATATCATTGACATGTCTAAACCTCCAACAATCTACCATGTAATCATTAATGGATTAATTTTATATCATTATTATTACAAAAAATAGGATTTTTAACAATATTATTCATAAAAAGTAACCATATAACATGTGTAATCAAATATAGATATTAATATGAACTAGAGACATTATCAACTAATAAGAACATTCAATGATTAATGAAATTGTGGAGAAACCACCAATAGGCATTCATGGAAATTACTAATATGACATAATTTCATGTATAATTCTCAATTAAGGAGAAGGATATAATGATAATTGATTAAAATAATCCCTTTTTAGAATCCCTATATCATTCCATCATTTTTTATCCAATGAAACATAAATTGGAGAGCCCAGAATCAATAATGGTAGTTTAAATCCAAAATATGGTATTTTTATTCAGATTTTGTATGTAATGTAATTCAAAACAGATTTGGAAATAAATATATAGGTTTTTTAATACACCATCTTTCTAGGTGAATAGAATAGTTAGTGAAACCACCAGTCCCCTTACGACAGGACTTAGTATGGCTGATCTAGTCTAAAATTTTCTATAAAACTACAACAACATCACTAAAGATCTGGGGGAGCCCATTGGCAAGACGTTGTTATTTTACAACCACGATAAGGTTGAACCTCATCTGAACTCTAAATCTATCAAATTTTAGACCCTTTTAACATAGAAACTATCCTCTTAGAGACCCTTATAAAGTGATAAAGAAAAATAGATGATGAAAATTTTATAATCATTAATCATATAAATCATTAATATTAATTTTTTATTTTTAAATTCACCCCCTTACTACTTCTCTTTCTCACTAATTACCTTCAATGGTTCTTCACTAAAAAACATGGCCTCTAAGATTGAACATATACCTCATCCCCTAAGAATCCATTGGGATATCAATGTTTCAATTAGATATGGACATGTTGTGTCATATTCCCACAGAGGATCTCCAAACTCCAATCACCAATTTATTTCATGTTCTCCATGTAAAATATATTAGGCTCCACCTCAACATCATCATGGAGGATAAAACTTTAGATATCAAGAATGTACCACCACTGTTGAGAGACATGAAACAAATTTTTAATCACTCAATACTGTACATTAATATCCTTATGGTACACTATTATTCCAGTTTTCTGGGTGACATTGAAGGGACCATTATATCATAAGTTGAAATTCATTTTTTTCCAAACATAACTAGCCTAACTTAAGAGTCAATCTATATAATTCAAAGTATTTTTCAAAAAACTCTAGTGGTCTCTTCTTATGCTTTCAATAATATTCATGCTTTATATGGGTAGTGATCAAAAATTTTAGAATCATTTTCAATCTTTAGAATATATATTTTACCATATCGTTCCCCATACCATTTCTATAGCAACATCCGATGAAAAAAAGTTGAATAACACAGCCAACAATAAAGATCCCCATAAGGTTCCATCAGAATCAAAACCTAGTAATTATTATGGTATGAAAACACAATTAGGGTTTTTTGACCATCCCACACTCCAATAATTTATATAAATTATTACTAATGTATATCCTCTAATATATGAATCGTTCTATCAAACTCACTATCTCTATGAATGTTGAAAATTGTGCGAAATATCAGCTATTTTTTTATGGCCTTTTGTAAGGCATTCCAAAACAACAAAGTAAATTTTCTACTATTTTAGATATAAATCTCCTAGGTAACAAATTAAATCATGTAATCTCACAGATATACCCCTTCCTCGGATCATCTAACATTTGATTATCACATATATATATATAATAAATGTGAAACATTTATCAACTGATCGATAATAACCAAGAAATCATCATAAATACAAGGAGAACTTGGTAACCCTATAAAAAATCCATCTGTTGTCCTCCCACATCCACATGGGAACTGGAAGTGACTGCATTAAAAAACCATAATTATGGTTCATAAACATTATGTTCATGAAGGTTAGGCATCATGAAAATAATCGAACAACTTCTCTCTTCATCCATGGCCACAAAAACTATCTGTCAAGATTATGGTATATCTTCTCAGTCTATGATTAACATCCCATTATGATTTATGGGAGAATATCATCATCTATTCCCTAATGAATGTATGGTTTATAAATCACCCATGTTCCTATATCGCATCATTTATATCTGATACACACCAAGGTATTGGTTATCCACATTATAGAAATTTCCACATCAACAAACACTTGAGGTTTGATTCTTAACCAACCCTTAGCTAGTCTTCAAAAAGATTTCCATCATTTATAGAGATTATGATATCGATCCCGAGAGATTGGAAGCATTCTTCCTCTAATCATCCTTTAATATCAAAATAATTCATTTACACTTGGGTTTCCATTAACCAAACTCCTTATATACAAATATCTTATGACTAAGAGAATATTCAAATAGGTTTCATTTTCCAATTGTATATACTATCTCAAAGATGAATGTATTTACGTACACTTATCGGTTCCTCTACCTCAAATTGTGGTAATTATTTGTGGTGATGTATAAGAGGACTTATGATCTATATAAACAATAATCCTATAATAGAAGAGATAGTGTAACTAACACTTTAATTCTTGGACAACATACTCCATCACCCTTTCATGGGTTAGAGGGTTCTACTCATGGGGTTGTAATAGATTTCATCTATAAAATAATACATTCTCCATTGATATTATTATTTCTCCATAACCTCCTCCTAGTGTATTATTGAGAAAACAATAACCTATGAATGTATTGCTATGTATCAAAACTGGTGTTTTAGTCAACCTCCACTTCAAGTAAAAAAGGTCTTGGTCACACAAGTCCAACAATAGGAACTCACCCATTTAATTTCAAACATATTATTTGGTGCTGATAAATGGTATAATTAATAGGTAAAATTCTTTTATAATCCTACCAAACCCAAAAATATCATGATCTCAATAAAATCTCATGGATACTTTTTGGATATCTTTTCCCCTAATGACAAAATAAATCACATGTAAAAATAAATAAACCATATAAATAAAAATGTGATGCATCAAAAAATTTGTGTGCAGCTGATGATATTTAATTATACTCAGTACACTCTTGAGAATCATTTTATAATCCTATAGGGCCCGTGAGTAAATAAGGATGTATTTAATGAACCCCATGATGTAAAATTTTATATATGGGAGAATGATCTTGTTGATGGGGTCCATTAATACTATTGAACAATTCATTAATACAAATGAGATCACCAAGTACACATATATTCCATACCATATATTAAACATCTTCTTTGAGATTTAATCATATCTAACCAGTAATTGGTGATATATTGATAAGTAATAATTCAAAGTGAGGAACTAGGATCCAAATAAATCATCAATGAGATTATTAATCCTAGGAACCATATATATATTCTTCACCATCACCTAATTTAGCATCTAGAAATATATGTGTATATTAACAAAACAATGACTAGTCATGATGAGAATAACTGGTGCACCCCCATGGTGACGTACTGATCCAAATTTAACTTTAATGTTCCTTGTCTTTTATTTATAAATTAAGAAAATCCAACTAGGTTGAAAGAATATGATTATCGGGTACTGAAATGGGTTTCACACTTGATATGAGTTATACCTTGACATGAAATTATATATAAAGGGGAAGTCCTAGCAATTCATATAGGAAGATATAAATATATGGATTTAGATTTCGATGTAAATATGAGGGGGTCACCACTGATCCTGCTAATATAGATAAACCTACAATCTGTGTTATTACCATCAAATGCTATCTCATGTTTAGACACACTCTACCTTCTTCCAACTACCATTTTCTAATCATTCACAAACACCAATCCCAAGGGTTATGTAAACGATAGTCATTATTTTTTTATGTTAATGTGGTTTAAAAAGCTGGTTAGCCAATCCATGCCAATAACCACATAATTACTAATCATCTCTATAGTATTTTAGTCCCAAAGATTTCTATCGGCATAAATGACTATATAAAACTCTTGGAATAACTGAATATAGTCCAAATTCATTCCAAATAACATATCATAAGAACGAAACAAAAATGATAACCTGACCTGAAAGTCATTTCTAAAAATAAGATGTGTATATATAATTCATTTTGTAGTAAATGTATAAACTAAAGTATTAGATAATATATTGGTATCAAGACAACACTAAGGATATTAAATATCCTCTCACCACCATTCTCTATTGTTTTATCAACTTCATATACTCTTCCTACATCATCTCGTTGGAGGTAACCCTATGATGGCTGAACTTATTCAGTCATTTTCTTATGATCCTAGTACATAAGGCCATGACTGGATCTAGGGTCATATATCGAAAATATCCATCACCCCTATGGAAACAAATACTCTAATCCCTAGATAAAAACATAGATATTCTCCAATATTTCCATACTATCAATACTTTTTCAGTGGTGTTTTAAAGAACATTCAATAATGTCTGACCTAACCATAGTTGAAGCATTGTGGAAATCCTCCCATAGGGGATGTAGAAGTCATAAGATGTTCAACCTTCATTACACTACCCTATGACACATCCCTGATCTTACTCTTTCCAAAACTAAAAGAGACACCCACATCATTAGTAGGAGGTACACCCCAAATTATTGAAGGGTGGAAGAATAAAAACATCATGATTTCCTCTATGACCTTCTCAACAATAAAGGCCATGCACATAATACTTAGGGGACATCATTAGGTCAAAATTACTAAAATTTTTATTGATATAAACATGAATAAGGAATTCAAAATTCTTAGGATTATTTTCTTCATTTTTATTCAAATTATGAGAAAAACAATCAAACATAGTGAAACGAGTAGAGCATGATTATATAATTATGGGTTATAGCTATTGTCCCATGAACTCTAGTGTTTAGTATAGCCTTTGCGTATCAAAATGGAATTAACCAAAATTGGAAATTTATGGCCTCCCATGTGAGACCCTCACATATTTAACCTACCCACTCACAATCAACTGTCTCATAACGGGTCCCAGTAGCATAAATACTACCTCCTACACATTATATCCACAAGTGTCTCAATATGGTCAATGTCTCCATTGAAAATATCATTCATCCAAAACATCATATATACCTCTAGAAATAAGAATAGAAGATATATAAAGGATCAATAAGATTATATAATAGTTGACTATAGACCATGTTTCTCCACTTACATAGGTACAAACAAGTGGATAGAATCCTTGCTGACGGAGTCCCATGGTCTAAAGCACTAGAACGAGTGCTAGAGAGTTCATAAATACCACTTCTTCACTTCTTGGGGTTTAATGGGTGAATTATCCCTTGTGTGAGACCATGAACTATCTCAGTTGGTTTTTTCATTTTTCCTATTCATGGAGGATACATCTGAAGTAGGATGGTTACATTAAAACATCAAAATCAATTTGAAATTACCCTAATTTGGATATCGAGTCACACAAGTTTTCACCATGGTGGATACCCATAACCCAAAGGTATACCTCTCTTACCACTAACCGGGATCTTCTATAACTACACATTAGTAAAAGTCACATACATACAAAATATAATAGAGTACTAATGTTAAACTAATTAATGCATACATAGTTGTATCATATATAATTTGTAAAATATAGTAATACCAATCGAAAGAGAAGAAAAATATATCCAAAAAATAAATTCAAAATAAGGAATTAAATTGATAAACTAGTATATAGTACTCTATGTGTATATGTATGAAATGTTATACTACGTACTTAGTCAGGATTCAATAACGAAACCAAAACATCATAAAACTGTAACATCAACCCTATCAATGATAATTAAGAGGTCCATCACACATCAGGTTGTAATGAAAATAAAAAATCTCATACATGAGTCTCATACTGTTTATATCATTTCTACTATGCCCTAGGTAAGTAAAAATGATAGAAGAATACAATGTATTGATACCATTTTGTGACACCCCAACATAAACTTTTGGGATTGAGCTGGAGAGGAAAAAAACAATGTTTTCGTCCCCATACATCAAAAGTTTATAACTATAAGAGTACTAAATTCCATTATTGTTGATACTATAACTATTGAAAATCAATTCCTTATGAAAAAAATATAAATACAACAAAATAAAATTCAAAATATTAAGAGGAAGTCAAAAACATCATAATTAAATAATGGATGAAACACAAGTCTAATATATAAATAAACCTAGCTCCGAGTATGTAAACCAAACTAAAATATTAAGTGTATATAAATAAATAAATAAATGATTCACTACAGAATCCTATAAAGTCTATCTCATAAGCACTACAATCCCCATGCTATGTTGATCATATGTCTGTCACAGGCATTATGTCCTTACTTGGAGCCCAATATATTATGCATCCTCATACATTGATATTACCATATGGGGTATGAGTAATAAAACCATGTAGGGAACCACAGATTCATCCTTTACAAATGAGAACATGTAAAACTAGTGTATTCTATAATAAAATAAATATTAAGGAAATCATAAACAATAATAAATTAAGCACACATCTTCTAAAAAACTCAACATTAGTCCAAGCCATAATAGCATAGTCTATTTTCTGGTAGGATAATCAATAATGTTGGAATGAACAAGAAAAATATACAAGAATAATGAACATGTAACCCAATAATCTCAAGGAATAATATAAAAAATGGTACTCAACATCCACATGGCATTTAGTTTTGGCACGTTACTCGATATACTCAAGGAATCAAGTTTCGGGTCATGTCATAAGGCTGTTATCCTCATACCTAGTGTATAGGTCTATAATTTCTAGTTATATATATCATGAACACTCCCCCTATAATGTTTATTTAATCACAAGGGTCCTCTAATCATGAGTACCAAGGAAATACGTCTAATTGATAGGTAAATACACACAACAAAAAATAATTTAGTCAGACAATGAAAAAAATATCATCATTAAAATATTTTACAATCATAAGAAACTTGTGATTAACCCCATGTATGTTAATAATATACTCAGACAACACTCATAGAATCAAACATTACATATTTGTTTAAAAATTCACACACATAACCACAAGAAATCACTAACAAGAATTGTCACGAAGTTATGCCACCATAAGATAAAATCAAGGAAAAAAAGAATTTTCAAAGGGACTCAAATTGTTATAGGAATCCAACATTCTGATTAATTTTGAAGAAATCCAATGTTAAATAAGGTATTTAATCCTGAACCACAACGTACACCCATAAATAACTAGCTCGAGTATTTAGGATTCCTATCATGGCTTCTGATTTAACATGTATTCGGTTTAGAAGAGACAACAATGAATATTCCATTAAAAGAACACAGTTATAGAAATTATTAAGTCATGAATCCTTTAATATGAACTATTTATAAGATATGTTTAAGTAGAGGTACCTGATTAAACATGCCTACTATAAATTCAAGAAAAGATCATTAATTTCTCATTAATTCTACATGACACTCACTATTCTAGGAAACGATCAACAATACACTATCATACTATCATTAGAACAGATATCCAAGATGATATCCATGAAGAAGATAATCTCAAGGGGATCATACCATGATATCTTACCTAGAAAAGTTAATCATTTATGGGAGTTCCATCTATGATTAATGGGATTTCATTAACATATCAAAATCACAACTAATCTACCAAGGGATCATTAATATAATATGGTTATATCATCATTCTTTCGTAATGATGTGGTGTAAGAATATGATTCATATCACATAAAAATAGAACATATATATAAAATAGTATATCTATATCCAATAATGATTTGTCATCAACTCACTGCTCTAGTTTCTATTATCTAAGGAAGGGATGAAAACATTATAACATATTCGTATAATTCACATATCCATCATAGAACCATCCAAATCACTAAAGGATAGAGAATGATCATTATGAGATATAGGGATAAAAAAACATTCTAGGATCATTGGAATCTTATAATGATGAAAAGACAACTAAAGATAAATTGGATAACCATGAGAATATTGGGTGTTGTAAAATTTGAATATGATATTTTATGGTCAGAATTGGGATATAAAGAGAGTTAAAATGAGTGGAAATTTAAATATGTGCAGTGATTTTGTGCACCCAAATAATTGTCACACTAGAAAAACCACGGGCCACACTGTCTGACCCATTTAACCGCTAGATAATTAGTGGGTGTATATTTTTATGTATACATATAGAAACTCAACATGATGGTAGTTGATAGTTTACTCCCTCTTTATGGTGAAGTCACAATCCAACTATACATTTGTCTATTATAGGTCTTTTTTCATAAATAATCCATCCTCTTTAAACCCCTTAAAACCGAATATCCAATATTTATATGGTGAATTTTATAAACATTTAATTAATTGAATGTAAGTTAGGGTGTTATAATGAGGAATATTTTTTAAATTTTAATATAATTTAGTTATGTAATATAATGTTTCTGGTATGTTTATTTTTTGTAATCATTTTAATGCTATGATTTAACTATAAGATAATTAATTATGCCTCTTTGTTTATGGGTGGAATATGATGGGGATTACACTGAATCACTTTCTGTGTTCATCAATAGAATATTTATTGGATATTTTTTGCACCACTATATAAGTAGTGAGAGAAAAAACAACATCCCAAAATGGTTAAAAATTTGTTTAGCTATGGTTATATAAACAATTTATAAATAAGTATTCATTGTTAGAATTAATATAAAATATTTTACATTGGGTATAACTATTGGGTATTTAATATAAATCACTACTAAATATGTAATCAGTGTAAAATTATTAATTATGACTAAAATCACTACTATAAAAGATACACTGGATGAAAATTTACCAATAGTTTGTAAATTTCTGTTAAATATAGTATATATTTTTAAGATACTAATAAATAAGAAAAACTAAAATGATTTTATATTCGTAAATAATGTGAAGTAATATGATCAAAAAAATTATGATGTATGAAATAGTGATGGTTGTATCGTATGAGAAAGGTAAAATTGTTTACAGTTATATACAAACATTCACTAATGTAGTTTAAGAGGTAGATATTTCTCATATATCTACTCACTTGGTTTTTAGAATGTCCATATCCCATGAATTTTGATATAGTGTTATATGATTCAATGAAACTTAATTATCTTTTACAATGGTTTTTTTGTGGATGCATCTATGCTAGTCTATGAACTTTGGGGTGATATTTATCTAGTGGAGGTGATTGTATTTGACATCATCATTTTTTCCCTATTTATAGATGATTAATTTATATATTTATATAGTATTGAAATATAAAATTTTTATAGAATTTAACTCCATTACTCTCAAATTAATACCCCAATTTATCTCATTGTCATTATAATTTTTTCACATTCATACTTCATTTAATGCTGAAAACTTTTCTTTAATAGATATGGTAATAATAAAATATAGGAAGAATTAATTTTCTATGAAGGATATTATTATTCTACAGTGGGATTTATTTAGAAAAAGTTAACTAAAAAAAATAAAAAAATAATATTTATATAGTTATAATGGAAACCATGATCATATATTTCTAAATTATTATCTATATTTTTAATTTCACTATACAGTGAAACCCATTGGTGATTTGGACCCATATTATTATTGTTCTATATTTTATTTAATAAGACATTCCCTTATTATAATAAGGAATACAAAAAGAAAGTATATTTTAAAATTGTAAAAGTTTCATTAACCAGTGGTTAAATAATTGTAAATAATTTTAGTATATCAAATCATTTATATACCTAAATTATAATTAAAAATAGTAACCAAATCAGACCTTCATGTAACTCATTGGTCATATTAGATAATGTCACACGAAAACCAAAACATATCAATCTTAGATTCCTATAAGAAAATTATATATGTCAAAGGGGTAATTATAAATAAATACTTATTAGGGTCATCTTCTAAAAAATTAAATTATTAGAATATAAATAGATCATAACATATCATTCATGTGTTGATCTAAAACATGAATGAAATCCAAAACCCAAACTAGTTTTATATCACAACAACTCCCCATTACTCACTATAATCAGAGTACATTAAAATATGATGTGTTTTCCCTTGTTAAGGTTTGTGTAGTATAACTAACCATATTGAATCTGATGACATGAACTAATGTTTATGTGGTAATGGTAGTAAACACTACCTTATCAACAAGCCTTCTAATGGATAAAAACTATTCATCATGTGGGAGGGCTAAAACCTAATAGAGTTACTTTTCATTCACTTTTTTTATTAGGTCAATTTTGGCCAATGGTTATCTTATTATACAATATATTTTCTTTTATAAAAAATATCTTATTAGTATTTTTTGAGAATTAAATAATATTTACTTTTAGAATCAAAATCAACCTTGGGATATGGAATCCATATAAAGAAATCAATTCCCATCCCACCGGGGACTGACTAGATGGTGGAAATAATATCCATAAGTCCCCAAATGTCACCTCTAATAGGCTAGGGGATTGCGATATGAAAAAAGAATACATAAAATATATTTTAGGCCTTATCCAAATGTAATGGTAATCTCACACCCAACCATATCCATGAAATAGTTTAGAGGAATATAAAATACACCAACATATAGAGGGTAAACGTACATGAAATAACCTTTGGTAAAATACAAAAGAGTATAACATTATAAAAAAAATAGGGAAATAATTTGACAATTACAAAACATTTCTAAACATAAAAAAATAGAATAATTGAAAATAGTGATATCCCCACTTCTGATCCCCATGTCTCAACCACCATAAAAAGCCGATATAACCTTGTATTACAAAACACCACTGATATATCTTTCAGTATTGCTTTTTTTACATAATGCACGACACATAATGGAGAAACCAATGTACTGTTGGGTATATATACACTCAGTAGGACAACCCTAAAACTACAATGGGTGAAAAATAAATGAATGGTAAAATTCACCTTAACTCAAATCAAGTTGGAATAAAAACCCAAGATATAAATTTATGCTAACATATAAAAATAGTAGAGTGAGAATGATGATCACCATATAATAGACTAACCCCAGTCTATGAGTTATAATTCATCCCCAAAGGACCATATATGATGCCAATAATCCAATAGAACCTCACTAGAATCAGTGTCGATTTCAAGACCCATCCCCCGGGGCCTATGTCATGACTACCCCAAGTTCTCCTTCCATAGGATAATGTCTTGTGGCTAGCACCGGAAAGGCGTATCCCTATTTTGGGAATACATTGCCTTTAAACCTGTACAAACATAAAATTCCAAGAGTACCACACGAGGAAACCACAATGTAAAATGATGTAGTAAAAAGTGTGCTAAAAGTAAAGGGTTCGAAATACATGTCCAACTGGAGAGTACAAGTACCACTAAAAAGTGAAAACATATTCGGGATTATCTACCGAGGATCCAACTGGAATGGTCAGTACATCTCACAATTAGTAGTCACTATAGAACATCACATCAATGGTCCACCTCTGAGCATGTCATGCCCTAGCTCCCTCAGCATCGATCTACAATGTCTGTCATCTGCACAAGATACAACAAGGTGCGGGCGTAGCCCATGCAAGGGTGAGTATAACAATACTCTGTAGGGACCCCATGACCCCAAAGGTCTCCCAATGTCACAAAAAGGAAAAACCACAAAGTATTACCTCAACCACAAAGCACAAGGCAATCAAAAACTCTATATAGGTATATTCCCATACATATACCTAAGATATTAAGATATACTTATCTCATACATGTAGGTATAATACCACAATGGTAACACCATGAAGTGAACAACATGAAGGTAAAGTACCACACAGGTAACACAATTAAGATAACACCACAAAGGTAAAAGTAAAACACAGGTTTCACCACAATGACAACACCAAGAAGGCAAAAGTACCACACAGGTATCATCATGAAGATTACACCACGAAGGTGAAGGTACCAAAAAGGTAGAACCATGAAGGTAAAAGACTCAGCTCACACCAGGTATATAAGTAAGGCACAGAAGTACATATGATTAGTCGAGAAGGTTGATCATCATATTATGTTGAGAGGCACTTATTCTGATTATATGGAGTCTAACCCACATAGTATCGATAGGTTCTAACCCCCGCTAACCCACAAAGGATTTGAACCACAGAGGATCGGTATGTGTTGACCCACACAGTATCGTTGATCGCTGACCCACATAGGTTCGGTATGTGTTGACCCACATAGGATCCTTGAGTGCTAAACCACATAGGATCAGACCCACATAGGATCGGTAAGTGTTGACACACATTGGATCTCTTGGTACAACCCTCCGTGGGATCTGTCTCCAACCTATGCCTCATCGCCAACCATTGGATTCCCGCTCCAAGAACACTTGATTCTTGGAGAACTTCTCATTAAGCTGTCGTTCGTAGCTCAACCTACACGAATATTCATGAATACATATATCAATAGACTTCCTTGTCGCAAGGGTTCCAATGCGACAGATGGCATGTCAATCGGACGCTCAGACTGTGACTTATAAGCGTTTTAGTTCCAAGGGCCTGGTTAGACACAAATTTGATCCAACCTGGCCATACTCCAACATTCTCCAAAACTCGAGTGGGGTATTCCAAAAGAACCATATCACTCTAAGGGTACCAGTTATGCAATAGGTTCGTCAAATGGACCCCCAAATTTCATGTTATGGTTCTTTGAGTGAAATTGGCCTAGAAGGGCCCTGATCCGGTCTGACCTGGCCTAAACCAGTTTAGGTCGACCCGACCCAGACCAGGTCTGGCCCGGATGGGCTAGGGCATAGCAAGCATGGCCCATTGGGTTACGGTCCGTCTTGGCCCATATAGGGTGTGGCCTAACCCACAAGGACGTGGCCTGCTGGGCTCACGCAGCCCATCCCACAAAGGCGTGGCCCAGCCCGCGGAGGCTCGACCCACTGGGCTCATGTGGCCCATCCCACGAAGGGGTGGCCCGCTGATCTCGTGAATCCTTTCCCATGGAGACACACCCTACTGGGAGCATGTGTCTTGGCCCACTAGGCTTGCTGGGTTCGCTTAAGCGGGGCATGCCCTAGCCGACACTAGGGGGGTGGGAGTCCCCCAATTTTCACGAACGGTTGAGAGACCATTCAGATTGTGAAGCGGTAGTTCCATGGGGTTCCCCCCAGTCATCGCGGGACCCGTAACAGTGCAGATTCCCCCACCGTCGTGGCCTCTTCTAGCGGTGGGACAATCTGGCACCACCTTCTGTGTTTGGCTCGAGCTAGTCGTCGTCTTCACCAGCCACATCTTTGGCCATGACCTTCCCCACCAGTGGTGTGAAACAGTACGCAACACCTCCTCTGAGTTCGGTCGGTGCTGGATGCTCTAGTAGATATCATGGCATAGTTCCGTGACATCCTCATGTGGCGCGTGACGGCGTGCCACCTCCATCGGGGCTGGTCGGTGCCACCACACCAGAAGTCTTCCGCAGAGAACGCAAGTGTAAACAAGATAGCGGATGGTCTGAGACTTGTTTTTCTGGCCCGCACCCTCCACGTTAGATTGAAAACACGATAGAGGAATATGATTCAACAATAACTTGAAATTATAGTAAAATAAATCCCTACCTCAAGATCATTGGAGAACACCCATGATTGAGGAACAATTGGTCTTCATCGTCCCCATTAAAAGCCGCCAACATTGCCTCTAAAACATTCTCCTTCGGCTCGTGATTCGATGTCTCTTGTCGCTACCCACTGAAACCAGCTCCGTCCTCCAAGTGATTGGATTCATAAAACATTATCAGGACATCATTTCTTGGTGAAGTCATGCCAATACCATTTCCCAATACCTATATAAATAGGAGAGGGGTAGGGTGAGTAATTCCATTGGAATTTAATGAGGGTTCATTTAATAACATCCTTCCTCATTCCAACGGCGCTGTTAAAAAGGATTTGAGGATTCAAGCTATTTTATGGCTTGATACTACGTTGGTCCTACCACTGCAACTTTTCCAATGGAGGAAAAGAAAGGAAAAAATAAAATAACAATTTTATTTGATTATTTTTTTAAAAAGTCCAAAATATAACTTTATCTCCAAACATACTGCGGTCGAAGTGAAACTCCCCCTAAGTGATTCCCGGTGGTGCAGATTCAACAGTTCCCTCATATTTTTAATCCGATCACCGGTTCAAAAGGTAGAAAATGCCTCTTGTATGTTTACTTAATGTACCATTACAAAATTTCTTAAATTCATTCTGGGCACACCGGACTTCGGAATCAGTCGAAATAAATTTTCACTGACTCGTAATAATTTCTTATAATTTAAAAAATACATGGAAAATCCGAGTCTTTACATTATGCCCACCTTAGGTATTTTCTTCTCTGATATCCACAACATAGACTAAGGAATCCAATGGGGGGGGGGGTACTGAGCATGAATATGAGCCTCCTACTCCCATGTGCTCTCCTGGAGGTTCCTACACTGCAAGAGAACGTGCACAAGAGGTATTGATCATCCATGAAGGACACATTCTTGTCAATCCTCAATCACTACTAGAACCTCCATAAACGTCAACCCATTATCAAAGTCTAGATCTCCATGGTCGATGATGTGAGATGGGTCATTCATGTATCTCCTAAATTGGGATATATGGAAGACATCGTGCACCCTCTCCAACATTGGTTGTAGTTCCAAGTGATCTGATTCCTCACCAATCCTTCAAATTATTAGAAAAAGTCTGATAAACGTTGGTGAGAGTTTGACGCATCAGCCAAATATCTGCAAACCTCATCGAGGTGAGACCGGTAGGAAGACGTGGTCTCCCTCATCAAACCCCTAGGGCCGCCATCTCAAATCACCATAAGACATCAGTATGCTCTGTAGAGTCTTCATTTGGTCCTGGAAGATATTCACCTTCTTAGTGGAGTCCTGTACCAACTCAGGTCCCACAAGTGCTGACTCCCCTGGGTCTGTCCAGCATAGAGGTGATCTGCAAGGTCGACCGTAAGGCCTTGAATGGTGCCATTCCAATGGTGTAGTGATATATGTTGTTGTATGTGAACTCCAATAAGGGAAAGTGACCCCCCAAATACGGAAAAAATCTTGGACACAAGCATGTATCATGTCATCCAATGTCTGAATGGTCCACTCTGTCTGACTGTAAATTTGAGGATGAAGGCAGTGCTGAAACGTAGCTGAGTCCCGAACGCCTCCAAGAATCCCTTCCACAAACGGGATGTAAAATGTGTGTAATGGTTGGAGATGATCAATGATGTCACCCCATGAAGACACACAATCTCCTATACATAGTGGTTTCTTAAGACCTATACTAATCCCTTCTCTTGGATGGGTAGAAAGTGGGATGATATGTTGAGTCGGTCAATCATCACCAAGATGTAGTCATGTCCCCTGGACATACGTGGAAGCCATGTCCCAAAGTCCAGGGAGATAACACCCCAATTCCTCTCTGGCACCTCTAGTGTTTGTGCTAATACTGCTTGAACCTGATGCTTGACCTTCAATTACTGACATATGAGGCATCTTGAAACAAACTTCTCCACTACCTTCTTCATCCTTGGCCACCAATGCTAACTTCAGAGGTCCTCGTACATATTATCTACACTAGGATGTACCACACATTAAAATAATCAAAAACACAAACAAGACCATGGTTTTTTCCAAATAATAGGGTAAAACTATATTTTATAAGTCTAATTTCCGAACATCATAAAATAATATGGTTTCTCATGTGCAGGATGGTCACACTCTCAAAGAAATAAATTTAAAAGGCTAAAATGTTTCATAAGTCTTGGAGGGTAACTAAGGGTTTTTAAAATAATTCAAACAAACCTAAAATAAAATTATTTTAATTTTAAAACATATATTGGATGAACATAATGTTTAAATTATTTTATTAAATCACTATTGGGTCATTATAATGTCATAAAACACATTATATAATTGAATGGTATTTAATTTTTATCTAAAAATCAGACTGCCTCATAAAATTATGAAAAATTCACCATTGGATAATTTCAACATGCTAATTCAAAAACTAATATTCATTTTATCTAAATAATTTTCTAAATATGTTAATTTTCACTTTAAAAAAAGACATTTATTGATAAAACCTGGGTTTTGACAAAAATGGATTTTGAACCTTAATAAAAATTACAATTACATTCATAAAATTATACGATAATTTATATTTAATAATAAACAATTTAATAATAATAATAATATTTTATTGAAATATTATTTAATTCAATAATCCTATAATTCATCAAAATATATTTCTTAGCTGAATATTAACTGAAAATACTGTTTTCATTTTAAAAAACTATTTACAAATTAACAACAATGAAATGAAAATATATTCTTTATTATATAAAAAAATAATGTACATAAGAATAGTTCTAGGGTATTGTTACATAACCCCATAAAACACCCACATAACACCTTAGGGTATGGGGCGCGATGGAGAAATACTCTTGGGGTGGCTTGGATAAAATCGCTCGATTGGTAATATCTATCATCTTCCACTTCTTACGTAGGCAGTTCCCCTCAAGATTGACATATTTGTGATCATCTTCTGTTTGGTTGAGAGTGAAGTCCAATAATTCAACCTCCTTTCCGGGCTCCGATAAATGGGCTTCGTATGGGGAAAGTTTACTAGATGAGGCAATCACTACCTTTGTCATAGTAAATTGAAATGGGTAAAGCCCTATTTTTATACTAATCATGTGATCAATTTTCAACAGCTATATTATCAATGTTCATAATTCGTAATGTTATTTTAAAATCCAAAACATTAAACCAAATAATTCCATGCATATTACAAAACCATAATAAGACATTTAAATAGACCAAGAGGAATTTTCATTAATTAATTTTTGGGTCATTACAATCTTCCCCCCTTAAGAAATTTCTCCCTTGAAATATCCTCTGACCACTCTAAAACAGATATGGGTAACTCTGATTCTTCACTTCTTCTGATTCCCAAGTCACTTCTTCAATCTTTTTGGTTTTCCACAAAACCTTGATTAGGAGAATTTTCTTATAACCAATAACTTTTTCCCTATGATCTAAGATCTTCACTACTTGATGCTCATAAGAAATATCATCCTATAGTTGTACTAAATTTGAGGATAGTACATGTGAAGGGTCTGGTTAGTACTTCCTTAATAAAGATACATGAAGGATATCTTTTACTTTGTCCATGGTAGTTGGACTGCTAGTCGATAGGCCACATCACCTACATGATCAAGAATCTCAAAGGGGCCGATGTACCTAGGACTTAACATACTCTTCTTTACAAACCTTGTGACCTTCTTCCATGGAGATATGTGCAGAAATTCCATGTCTCCAACATAAAACTCATGGTCTCATCAACAGTTATCTGCATAACACTTTTGTCGACTTTGGGATGCCTTGATATGATGTTGAATGGTTTACACCTTCTCTACCGTTTCTTCGACCATATCTGGTCCTAAAAGCTTACACTCACCAAAATTCATCCCAAAATTCCAGTGTTCTACACCTCTTACCATAAAGGGTTTCATAAGGTGATATTTGGATGCTTGATTGGAAATTTTTATTATAGGTGAATTCAACTAGAGGAAGATATTGATCCCTTCCTCTTTTATTATCAATTAAACATGATCTTAACATATCTTCTAGTGTATGAATAGTTTTCTCAGATTGGCCATCAGTTAGAGGATGATAGTCCATACTGAAGTTCATTTTAGTATCCATACTATGTTGAAGACTCTTCCAAAAGATAGAGGTGAATCTTGTATCTCTATTAGATACAATATATAGTTGTACTCCATGCTGCCTTACCACTTCCCTGATATATATCCATGCCAGTTTGTCCAATGAGAAATCCTCTCGAATTCCAATGAAGTGTGAAAACATTGTAATACTATCCACAACAACCCAGATTGAATTGTTGCCTTTGAATGTCTTCGGAAGTCCTGTGATAAATTCCATGGTCATGTTCTCTCACATCCATGTTGGTATGGGCAATGGTTGCATCATCCCCTTAGAATTATACCTATCTAACATCACTTGCAGACACACCAGACTGTTTGATGTATACTTAGTGATATCCTTCATCATAACCAATAATTCTCTTGGATATCTTGATACATCATTGTGTTTCCTTGGTGAATAGAGAAATTTCAACTATGTGCATCATCCATAACTTCCGTCTTCAATTCCGGACATTATGTAAGACAGAGTCTTTTCCCAAATCTCCCAATTCCTTAATCATTAACATTGATCTCTGAGGATTCAACTTTTTTTAATAGTTTCCACTTTCTTGTAAATTACCACATCATCATTTTGATCATCGTTTAACCTTTCCAAAAGTGATGGTTGAGCAATAATTTGTGAAAGTATTGATGATGTTCCCTTCTTTATGATTCCCATGTCCATCATTATCAAATATATGAGGATTGGAACCCTCTCAATTCTTATTAATGATAGAATCACTGGGTCCTTTCTGCATAGATCATTCAACACCTTGTTCTGTTTCCCATGGTGGAAATGGATTTAGCAACCATAGTCTTTGATTAGCTCTAACCATCTTCTTTGGTGCATGTTCAACTATTTCTGTGTGAATATATATATAAGGTTTTTGTGGTCCGTATATATCTCACTCTTTTACCCAAAGAGGGAGTGCTTTCAAATTTTTAAAGTGAAGATCGCTGCAGCCAAATTCAAATCATTTATTGGATCATATTGCTCATTACCTTTCAATTTCCTTGAATCATAAGCAATGACTTTTTCATCTTGCATCAACGCATAGCCCAGGACTTTCTTTGAATCATAACTAAATACCAGAAAAAGTTCTCCACTTGTGGGTAAAGTGAACACGAGAACAGTGATAAGCCTTCTTTTAAACTCCTTGAAGATTTATTTTCGTTTATCTCTCAAAGAAAACTATACTCCCTTCCGAGTTATCTTGATAATAGGGATGGAAAATCATGAGAAATTTCTCAAAAATCATCGATAATATCCAGATATCCCCACAAATCTATGGATATCTGTTACCTATATTGGCCTTGGTCATCCCTCTATTATATCTATCTTGGAGGGTTCCACAGATATCCTATTCCGGGTGATGATATACCCCAAGAATGAGACCTCCTTCAACCAAAACTCACACATTTGGTATAGTGCATCGAGCTTCTCCTTATGCAAGGTTCTCTTGTAATGTTCATAGATGCTTCGCATGAACCTCCTTGGTTTTGGAGTATATTAGGATATAATCTACAAAGACTACCACTAATTTTTCAAGGTATTCTCTAAATAATATCTTCATATAATCCAGGAATATTTTTAGAGCATTAGTTAGTATGAAAGGAATTACTACGAAATCCAAGTACATGTATCTTGTACGAAAAGTTGTCTTGAGGATATCTTCCTTCTTCAACTTTACTTGATAAAATCCTGATCACCAATCCACCTTGGAGAAGTATTATGCCACACGCTGCTTATTGAAAAAGTCATCACTTCATGAAAGAGGATACTTTTTCTTTATCATGATGTTTTTGACCTCACGATAATCAATGCAAAGGCTTATTGACTCATCCCGCTTCTTGACGAAGAGGACCAGTGCGCCCCATGGTGTAGCAGTAGGGCATACAAACCATTTATCCAAATTCTCCTATAGTGGCTTCTTCAGATCCTCAACCTACACAATAGCCATTCTATATAGAGTCTTAGATATTGGAAATTCCCTAGGTATAAGTTAAATTAAGAATTCAACATCTCATAAAGGATGGAGACCAGGAAATTTCTTGGGAAACACTTCAGTGAATTCCATCACAATAGGAATGTCTTCATGGATGGTTTCTTCTATGGACCCAATCATCTAAGCCAGATATGCAAGCTAATAGAGAATTAATATCAATGCTTGAGATGTTGGAACTAAAGAAGATTCATCCTCCTCCTTTACCTTATAAAGAGTCTGGGGTCTATTCTCCACATGGAAAGTGATTTCCCTCTCAAGGCAATTTATGTTGGTTCTATATAAGGAAAGCCAATCTGTGTTGATAATTTAATCAAATTACACCAAATAGAGTATAATGAGGTTCTCCGCGATGTTCAACCCACATATTATGACATGGGAGGAGTTATATTCATGGGATGCAATGATTTCCCCATTTGTCTTACTCATAGACATCTTTTCATCCATGACTTGGGGTGGTGTTGGGATGGTTCTACTAATCCTTTGGGATATAAAAGAATGCATAGAACCCGAATCAAAATTTACCTAAGCTATTATTTAATAAATAACTGTCATACCTATCACCACTTCATTTTCAGGGTTGACTTCGGCGATAGAGATATAAAAAGATTTCCATTTCTGCCTTGGAGGATGTTGGTTGCCTCTGAAAACCCTTATCATAGGGAACAGATTTTCAATATGACCTTGTTCTTTGCAGTTAAAGCAATGAAAAATGCATTGAGAGTCGAATGGGTAATTCCTCTCCTCTATCGCATCCATGGGTTATTCTTGTTGGAAGTTAACAACTAGGTGTCCTTCTCTTCTACACCAAAAGAATTTCCCCATCCACTTCAATCATTTTTCGGGGTGCTTCCTTCCGCACCTTTGGCAAGTGGGGTGATGAATCTTCTTACCACTGTTGGATTTATCCATTAGACCTCCAAAATTGATATCCACATTAATCTTCCCATCCCCATGATACCCCTGAGATTCTCTAATCTCCATTTTGACCTTGAGGGAAAATCAGATAATTTTCTCATAGCTGTCGAAGTCATGGATCGCTTGGCATTTCCACATGCTAGGTTTCAGCCCACAAATGAAGTGGTCAACCTAGCATTCAAGGGTAATTAATGCAATCCTTTGGTTGTTTTCCTCGTAAGCTCAGACGGATTCATTTTCTTTTTTCAGGAGGTCAAGGAAGCCCCTTTCCATCTTAAGAAAGAGGGAGTGTGGAAAATATTTATCACAAAATATCTTTCGAAAATCCATCCATTCCAACTCCACGAACTCCTCCTCAGGCTTAGTATTTTTGATCAATTCCCACCACTGATCAGCTTCACCATACATATGATAAGCAGCTAGGAGAACATTCTCTTATTCATAACATTGATGGAGGGAGATGATCTTTTCAATAGAGTTGATCCATTTTTTGGTGAATGAGGTATTATATGATCCATTAAAAGTTTTAGGCCCTTTTCTAATGAAGTTATCAATAGTGACTTGTTCTTTCTTGGGGGGGGGGTTGAACGTTCCTATTGACCCATGTTTCTATTCAATGATTGATTTAACTGACAGAGTGTCAGAACAAAGTTCACGATTCCTACTCCCATTGGATTGGGGATCTAATTAGAACATTCATCGCATTCATCTTCACATCGGTTGTTAGCCCGAGTCCTCCTATTACCAGCCATTGGATGGAATGAATGGAATGTTAGGGGTAACACATAAAGGATAATCCAAAGAAAAAAATGGATGAATTCTAAATTACTTTTATTTCTTTAACTTATGAATCTATAGACATCAATCTATGTTATCCATGATCTAATTTCTAACATATATTCTTAGGGGAAATTTTTTATTCCCTTATAATTGTTCATACTAATTTTATGAATTTACCGAAGCATATCCCATGATAGTTTTGTATCCAAGAGTGCAACAAGGATCATTTTTGTGTACCAGGATACCCCAGGTCATGCTCAAAACTCTATGCCAGAGTTTTCACTCCTAGATACATCTGTGCGAGAGCCACCTCTACCTGCTCGTAACCAAGTACGAAGGTATTTTGTTGATAAACCACATACTCAATACTATTCCAAACATAGAGATGTTTTTTATACTTAGTCTATTCTCTATGGGTTCACTAGGATTTTCTAATACTAATCCAAAAAATCACTAAACCTATAATTTGATACCAACTATAACAACCCTACTTTTATTTCACACTTAACATAATTTATTACATAAATCCTTTAGTTGATATAACAGAGAAGATCGATAGGTCTAGTGTCTTTGGGGATTAAAAACATTACATAACAACTTATAACATAATACACACAAAATCTTTATTGAAAACATCTTTTACATGACCACCACATTCCCTCGTACTTAGCATTGCATGGGATAACCTGAGGACAAGCATAAGAAAAGGGTGAGCTATAAAGCCCAGTAAGGGAATAAACATGGAATAAATTGAGAAATACAATACATTTTAGTCAATAGGAATGTAAATGAATCATAAGAGAAATATGAAAATAAATTCATGATAAAGCATGATAATCATAACATGGAAATGTGGAAACAACAGTTAACATGGAATTAGCATGAGCCAAGGCCCTTGCCCATGGAGCATGATTAAAACACTCATTTCACATGAACCATGAGTAAAACCTTGTTGCACTTTACTTATAATGATTCATTAGTAATTTAAAAATATGTATCATGATTTTATACATTATCCAATGCATTCGAGGGATATTAGGGAGTACCCTTCTTAAACATTTCATTTCAAGCATAAGTGTGCCATATGGATCATACAACAAGGAATCATTCAAAATTATAACTTATTAAATGATAAAGTAATGTTAAATAAATACAAAAAACTCTATAATAAATAATTATATGTGTGTAATGGTGAATATCCTTGATAGAAAAAATGGGCATGGTATTCATTACATAATGACTTTGTCTTGGAAAATCACAGTGCAATTTCGGCAGCATACCGTCATGACAAAGGAATTCATAAAAAATGTTGATGTGAGAGAAATTGGTGTCTCATCATATGTAAATGAAATATATAGTAAGGGTTCATATATATAAATTTCCCAACAAATGAAATGGAATTTTGATTCATAAAACAAAATAATTTCTTGAATATAAATGTGGAGAGAGAAATTCCTCACGAAATTTCGGCATGGTAACAGGTGTACATGGGAGGCATTTAATGATAGAGGAAATGGTCTCTCATCATTAAAACATAAATAGGGATGTATAGGGAATGTGATAAATCATACTCCAACATTTATAATTTAAAATAAAATGGCATAACTATATTAAGATACTTGGATAAAAAGAAAAAGGTAGTAATCCCTTACTTGGAAGTGTGATCCAAATGGCATTAGAGAGGATTGAGAGTGAATTCATGGGGGCTTGGGGAACCTTGGGAGGATTCTATAGAGAGAATATAAGAGTTTGGAAGAACTGTAAAGGCTTTGAGTGAAGATCATGTGGGATCATGGGTGTGTTTATATAGGAAATAAGAGGGAATTAATTATTATTTAGTTTTGAGACACCACACATTAAATTAATCAAAGAAACAAACCATTCCCTGGTTTTTGCCAATGGTTTTCTCCATAGATGAGTGAAAAAAAATATTTTATATCTATAGTCGCCGAAATTCTTAATATAATAGGGTTGCTGATTTGGATGTGAGTCACAGTCTCAACGATATCAATTTAAAAAGCAAAAATATTTTAAAAGTTTGGACGGTCCACTAAGGCTTTGTAAAATAAATAAATTAAACATAAAATAAAATTATTTTAATGGTAAAAAAAATATTGGCCGAAACTAATGTTTATAGAATTATATTACATCACTATTGGATCGTTATGATGTCATAAAACACATTATATAATTAAACGGAATTTAATATTTACCCCAAAATTTGACTGTCCCAAAAATTGTGAAAAATTCACCAATGAATAATTTTGACGTCCTGATTCCTAAAATAATATATATTTTATCTAAATAATTTTATAAATATGTGAATATTCACATTTAAAATAAAAGGCAACATTTATAAAAAAACATGGTTTTGACAAAATAAGCTTTCAAACCTTAATACAAATTACAATCGCATTCATAAAATTATATGATCATTTATATTTAACGAAAAGCAATTTAATAACAATAATAATATTTTTTAAAAAATTATATTTAATTTCAAAATAGATTTTTAGTTGAATAATAACTAAAAATACTCTTTGCGCTATAAAAAAATATTTAAAAAATAAAAATAATAAAATTAAAGTATATTATTTATTATATACAAAAACAATGTACATAAAAATAGTTATAGGGTCTTGTTACATAACCCCTTAAAAATCCATCATAATACCTTTGGGTAAGATGTACGATGGTGACATACATTTGGGGTGGCTCAGAAAACATCTCTCAAGTGGTAATCTCTTTTAACTTTCACTTCTTCCATAGGCAATTCTGATCAAGATTAACGTATTCAAGCTCGGATTGGGCTTGGTCAAGATCAAAGCCCAATGATGCCATCTCCTTTCCACGCTCTGATAATTTGGCATCATATGGGGAAATTCTACTGCATGATGAAATCTCTTCCTTGGTCTGATTAAATTGGATTTTTTAAAGTCCTTTATTTATACTAATCACATGATCATAGTTCAACGACTATATTAGCAACTGTCGAAGTTCAAAATGGTATTTTAAAATCCAATACATAAAACCAAGTAATTCATACATTTTACATTAACATAAGAAGACATTTAAATAGACCAATTGGAATTATTATTATGAATTTTTGGGTCGTTACAAGGTGGGGGTAATCTTCCATCATTTATTCCTCGAGTTCCCATGTTGCCTCTTCTTACTTATGCTTTTTCCATAGTACCTTGACCACATGAGTAGTCTTGTCGCATAGAACTTTGTTGCTACAATTCAACATCATCATTGGCTTCTCCTCATAAGAATTATCATCCTCCAACTATACCACCTCTAAAGAGAGTACATGCGAAGGGACTGGTATGTAGTTCCTTAAGAGGGATATATGAAAGACATCATGTACTTTCATCATGGAAGGTAAATGTTCTAATCGTTAGGCCACAGCTCCAACTCGATCAAAGATCTCTAAGTGGATGATGTTCCTAGGAATTAACATCCCTTTCCTTCCAAACCTCACGGTATTCTTCCATTAAGATATGCGTAAAAATACCATATCTCCAACTTAAAACTCCAGGTCTCATTGATGACTTTCTGGATAACTTTTCTATCGACAATGTGCTTCCTTGATGTGCTACTAAATTTTTTCCCCTTCTCCACCATTTCAATGACTATTAATGGTCCTAGAATCTTACACTCACCGACTTCATCCCAACACATCCGTGTTCTACACCTTTTCCCATCATGATATTCATATGGTGTCATTCAGATGCTTGAGTGGAAACTATTGTTCTAGGAGAATACAACTAGTGGAAGATGTTGGCCCCAAACTCCTTTGAATTCCGTAGAACATGCTATCAAAATAACTTCTAGTTTCTTAATTGTTTTCTCAGATTGTCCATCATTTGGAGGATGATAGGTAGTAATGATGTTTACTTCAGTTCTTAGAGCATGTTGGAGACCATTCCTAAATTTTAAGGTGAATCTCAGATCAAGATCAGATACAATACATAGTGGTACTCCATACATCCTTACCATTTCATTGATTTAAATCCATGCATGTTTATGTAATGATAAGACCTCTCGAATCAAGATAATGTGGGATGTCTTTGTAAGACGATCCAAAACGACTCATATAGCATTGTTTCCTTATGATGTCCATAGAATTCCAGTGACAAAGTCCATGGTAATGATCTCCCACTTCCATGTTGATATGGGTGGTGGTTTCGTCATCCCCTTAGACTTTTTCCTATCATCATTCACTTCCAGACATACTAGGAACATTGATGTATATTTAGCAATATACCTTTTCATATTGTCCCACAAAAAGTTTTCTTGGAGATCTCGATACATTTTTGAGATCCCAGGGTGGATAGATAAGGATGAGCTATGCGCATCATTCAATAGATTCTTCCGTAGCTATGGATCATATGGTACACATAATTTAGTCCCAAATCATACAGTACAACAAAATGCGTTTTTAGTGGTGGTTTTTGGGAAATTTTAATTTTTGTTAATTTTGTAATCAAATTTATTTACTTATTTATTTCTTTATTTTTTTTTATTTCTTTATTTCTTTATTTCTTTATTTCTTTATTTCTTTATTTATTTATTTCTTTATTTCTTTATTTCTTTATTTATTTGTTTATTTATTTCTTTATTTCTTTATTTATTTATTTCTTTATTTATTTCTTTATTTATTTCTTTATTTATTTCTTTATTTATTTCTTTATTTATTTCTTTATTTATTTATTTATTTATTTCTTTATTTATTTATTTATTTATTTATTTATTTCTTTATTTCTTTATTTATTTATTTTGTTTATTTTGTTTATTTTATTTATTTTATTTATTTTATTTCTTTATTTATTATATTTATTATATTTTTTATATTTGTTTTATTTTTTTTATTTCTTTTATTTATTATATTTCTTCTATTTATTTTATTTATTTTATTTATTTTATTTATTTATTTATTTATTTATTTATTTATTTTATTTATTTAATTTATTTAATTTAATTTATTTTTTTTATTTCGCATTTATTTTATTTTTTCAAATTTATTTTATTTATTTTATTTATTTTATTTATTTTATTTATTTTATTTATTTTATTTATTTTATTTATTTTATTTATTTTATTTATTTTGTATTACTTTACTTACATTATCAATGCATGCACATTCCCATATCCATGCAAATGCACATGCAATATAAAGAAATACTGCGTTTGGTGAGATTTGAACCCATAACCTGTTGCATATTTTCCAAAGAGTTTACCACTCCAGCAAGCTTGACATTTGGTTAATAAACAGAATTTAATATACTTATATATAATAATTGAGAAAACAAATAATACATAACTAATAGATAGAAACTCAATAATAATTAAACAACAAGCAATAATCAATAATCAATAATCAATAATCAATAATTAATAATTAATAATTAATAATTATTGAGTTATTAGTTATTTATAGAGTTATTTATTTATTTATTATTATTTACTGTTTATTATAATAAATAACAAATAAATTATAATAATAAATACATAAATGATAGAATTATTAAAATAAATTAATAAAATTACGAAATTCAAATAATAATATAATAAAATAATAATACAATAAATAATATGCAACAAATAGTAAACAATAAACAATAAATAATAAATAGTAAATAACAAATAACAAATAATAAATAATAAATAAAAAATAAAAAATAAAAAATAAAAAATAAAAAATAAAAAATAATAAATAAAAAATAAAAAATAATAAATAATAAATAAAAAATAAAAAATAAAAAATAATAAATAATAAACTATTAATATTAATAAATAATAAATGATAAACAATAATTAATAATAATTAAAAAATAATAAATAATAAATAACAAATAAATAATAAAAACTAAATAGTAAATAAAAAATAAAAAATAATAAATAAAAAATATTAAATATTAAATAATAAATAACACATAATAAAAAAACAATAATAAATAAATATAAATAATATATAATAAATAAATAATAAAAAATAAAAAATAAAAAATAAAAAATAAAAAATAATAAATGATAAATAATAAATAACAATAATAATAAATAACACATAATATATAATTATAAATAAATAATAAATAATAAATAATAAATAATAAACAACAATTAATAATAGATAATAATAAATAGATAATAAATAATAAATAATAATAATAAATAATAAATAATAAATAATAAATAATAAATAATAAATAATAAATAATAATAAATAATAAACCAAATATAATTATTAATAATGATAAATAAAAACAAAAAAATAAAAGATAATAAATATTAAAAAATATATAATAAATAATAAATAATAAACAAAATATTATTATTAATAATAATAAAAAATAAAAAATAAATAATACATAATAAATAATAAATAATAAATAATAAATAATAAATAAATATAAATGTTAAATATTAAATATTAAATATTAAATATTAAATATTAAATAATAAATAATAAATAATAAATAATAAATATTAATTAATGAATAATAAATAATAAATATTAAACAGTAAATAGTAAATAGTAAATAGTAAATAATAAATAATAAATAACCAATAACAAATAATAGATAATAAGTAAATTAAAGTTTCTTATAAATGATAAATAATAAATAATAAATAATAAATAATAAATAACAAATGAAACACATGAAAAAGTTTGAAAAGGCGTGAAAAGGGATGAAAAATCATGAAAACGCATGAAAACATATGGAGAAGCAAGAAAAAGCATTATAAAGCATGAGAACGCATGAAAAATGATGACAACTCTGGAAAACCCCTTAAGAATTCAACATAATCAATATAAAACCCCCAAAAAATAAATACATACATATAAACAACACACACACACACAGAGGCACATAGACACATAGATATTTACGAATAAATACATATATATGTGTATTTGAAAATCCACAGAATTTTAAAACGACCATAACATATAATCCAGAAGTCTGTTTCATCTCCACAACCAGTCAAATTGAAGAAAATGAAACAATATTCGATATGATTTGTGGTACAGGCCTAACAGAAATCTGGATCATAAGTTATACTTGTTTGAATGTTATCAAATCAGGGTATACCGACTAAAAACTCAGTTTCGGAGGCCTTCTGGGCCATTTTTGGCTTTGAAAAATTTGACAGAGGCTTTGACTTAAATATAAGCACATAGAGCTCATCCTAGGCTTCGATTTGATATGCTGTAGAGATCAAACGGACACTCCGATCAACAGTTATGACCATTTGAAGTTTGAGTTTCATTTTCAACTAATTTTAGATCTTTTATTAATTTTTTTTTAATTTTTTAGTCTTGAAAATGTAATTAAATGATTATTAATCAATGATAATTCTCAAATTATTAATTAATAACATTTTTTAAAATATTTTAAAGCTGTTATTCACAATATTTCATATATATTAAATGTAGTTGTTTATTTATACTTATCTAAAACATATTTAAAATATATATATATATATATATTATATATATAAAAATATAAATATATTTATATAACAATATATTATTTTTTGTGATTTTTTTATTTTTTTCTTTTCATTTCGCGGTCGTTCTAAATTTCGCGGCTGTTTTTTTAAAAATCGCCGCTAATCCTCGAAAAAAATAAAACAAATAAAACAAAATAAAAACAAAATAAAAAAAAATATATATATAAAAAATTAACACATTTAGCGGCGGTTTAAAAACTACCGCTAAAAAACCACAGTGAAATAGCGGCGAAAAATTTATTTAGCAGTGGTTTTTAAAACTGCTATGAAAAAACCGCCGCGAAACAGCCATTTTCCTGTAGTGAAACTACACCTTCCTCATCAATTTTGAAATATGTGGATTTCCCATTTCTGATAGCTTCCACCCTTTTCTGAATTTCATCATCTTTTCTTTGTGCATCCATTATTTTCTCCAAGTGTGATGGATGAGAAATCATTTGAGAAAGGATTGATGATGTTCCTCCTTTAATTATTCCCATTTCTATCCTTTTTAAATCTAAAAATATCGGATCCTTTTCAATTCTCATCATTGATAAAGATACAAGATCTTTTCTACTTAGAACATCTACCACCTTTTTTTCCTTACTATGATGGTAATGGATCGAAGACTCTTAATTTTTTCCGAGCTCTATCCATCTTCACTGGAACATATTAATCTCATTATGTTTTAATTAATGCTTGAGACTCTTGTGGTAGGTATATTTCTCACACTTCCCCCCATAGTGATAATGGATTCAGATTTTCCACACAAAGATCATAGCCGCCAACTCCAGATCATGCATGTGATAGTTTTGCTAAGGGATTTTCAGCTTCCTTCAGGCATAGACTATCACTTTATCATTTTGCATTAGAACATATCCCAAGCCTTTATTTTAAGCCTCACTATACACCCCAAAGTGTTCTACACTTGTAAGGATTGTGAGTACTAGAAAAATGATATGCCTCTTTTTTAACTCCGTGAAAAAGTCTTTACATTCACGAGTCTAGACCAACTGTACCCCCTTTAGTGTCATATTGGTCAATGTTTTTGAAAATCATGAAAAGTTCTTCACAAATTGTTTATAATATGCTGCTAGACCCAAAAGGTTGTGTATCTCTATTACAGAAGATTTCCTGGTCCACTGTTCAATTGCCTTCATCTTAGAAGGGTCAACATATATCCCTTTGTTGGTGATAACATTCCTCATGAATGATTCTTCCTCCATCCAAAACTCACATTTACTGTACTTTGCATACAACTTGTCCCTTCACAATGTCTTTAACACAATATTCAAATGCTCCTCATCTTCCCCTTTGATCTTGAAGTATATCATAATATTATCAATATGGATACCAATTTTTTTTAGGTAATCTCTGGAGGCTATATTCATTAATTCCATGAAAATTGCAAGTGCATTAGTGAGTCACAAGTGAATCACTATGAACTCATAGTGTCCATAACTCATTCGAAGGGCTGTCTTGGGAATGTCTTCCTTCCTCACATTTAATTTTTGATATCTGGACTGATGTTTCACCATAGAGAAATAACAATCCCCACAAAGTTGATCGTACAAGTCATCTATCTCTGGTAGGGGTACATTTTCATTATAGTGATTTTATTGAGCTCACAATAATCAATGCAAAGGAACATTGATCTGTCCTTCTTCTTGATGAAGAGGACTCACACACCCCATGGTGAAGCACTCAAGTTTATAAAACCCTTCTCTATATTCTGTTGTAACCGCTTCTTCAGCACTTCTAGCTTTACATTGTCCATTTCTAAGTTTTCTTTCAGATATGAAAAGATCTAGGGATATGTTTAATTGAGAACAAATAATTTTGATTAAGGGGAAGACCAGGAAACTATTTATGGAATACATCATTGTAATCCCTCACGATGAGCTTGTATTCATGCATGATTTTCGCATTGTCTCAATCAATTGACTAAGATATGATTTCTTATAAGGAAACTATATCCACACTTGAGATTATGATTCTAAAGGATACACATCTTTCTCTTTAAACTTGTTTAGAATCAGAGGATTCTTTGGGATGTGAAAAGTTTATCCCTTTCCAAAGAGTCGATGTCGAATTTTTATAAAGATATCCATTCCCTTCCCATGATAACATAAAACTGCACTAAAGGAAGTATAATGAGATTTTCTAGGAGTTTCAGTCCACAGAAGTTAACTGGGAAGGATTTATAAACCATGGATGCAACAATTTCTCCATTCGATGTTCTCAAAGATATCTTTTCCTTCAAATTTTGAGGTGGGGTCTAAAAAGTTCTACTAAATTTTCATGATATGGAAGAATGCATAGAACCAGAATCAAAGAGTATATTTTCTATTCTTGAATGAAAAACTAGTGTACCTTCCACCACATCATTTTCCGGCTCCACCTTACCAGTAGTGATATCATAAGCCCTTCATTGTTTCCTTGGAGGTTGTTGCTGATTTCCTCCAACAACTGTCGGCTAAGGGAAATTGTTCGCATAATGCCCAAGCTCCATACAGTTGTAACACTACAATCCAAGTTGAGTGTTGATCTGAACCTTCATTTCTTATTCAACATTTGTGGGATGTTTTATATCCCTTCAGTAGCTCTTGGCCATATGACCAAACATTCCACATTTAAAGAATTTTTGTTTCACTTCATACATTTACCCGGATGATTCATTCCACATCATTTACAAGGGGAAAAGTCATTCTTCATTCCATCATGGGATTTTTTTATTAACCACCCATGTTGTTCTCCATTTTCTTCTTCTTGTCATTGGGCCCATGAGACCACTAAGAGTATTGAATCTCCATTTCAACCTCAAGGGAACAAGAAACAATATCATCAAAACTATTGAAGTCTAGAAATCACCAGCTCTATTTGCAGACATGGCTTTAGTCCGCTAAATAAGTGATCCATCTTGATTTCAGTGTTTATGACAAATCCATAGGCATACCATGAAATCCATGTAATGTTTTCTTCTTACACCCTGATAGACTTATCTTCCTTCTTCTTGAGTCCAAGGAACTCTCATTCTATATTGAGACAGAGGAGTCGAGGAAAATATTTGTTGAAAAACATACTATGTAATTCCTCCCAATCCATGAAATCAATTACATAATGGGACTTTGTATTCTTGATTAGTGTCCACCAATGATCATCTTCCCCTTCAAAATGATATACAACCAGTACCACCTTCTCGTTTTCTGAGCACTGGAGGACGGAACATATATTTTCAATGGATTTAATACATTGTTATGTGAGGAGGGTATAAGAAGATCTGCAAATTAGTGGAGGCCTTTTCCGCATGAAGGATTCTATGACAAAATGATGTTTCCTTGGAGAAGGATGGTGTTCTACAAGATTCAAGTTATTATTCATAACTCAATCTAGCAGAGAAAGAACTATAATAATGTTTTGAGCACCCGCTCACATCATATCAGGCATATCATTACGGAAATTTTTACATTGCCTATCACATTGGTTGTTGGAACGAGTTCTTCTATTTCCAGCCATTATCTACGATAAAGAATGTATAATTAGAGGTGTTGAATACTTATCTATTGAGCATAAAAAGTAAATATTGAACATAAAAGGATAACCCAATAAAGAAGAAGTACATATTATCAGGGGATTCTTTTGTATAATATCCAGGTTATGCACGATATATTTCTTATATTAAATTCTTATGGTATTTTTTTCCCTTTACAATGGTTTGTACTAAGTTTGTTAATCTACCAAAGCATATCCCCTCGCAGTGTCGTAACCAAGAGTGCAGAACGACAACAAGTTGTGTACTAGGATACCCCAGGTCAAGCCTGAAACACTTTGTTAGTGTTTTGAGTCATAGGTTTATCTGTGCCAGAGCCGCCTCTACCTAATCGTATCCAGACAGAGATGTATTTTTTTTGATAAATCCACAAACCCAATACTCATCAAAATTATGGACTATTTTCTTATACTTAGTCTCATCCTTATGGTTCTCACTAAGGGGCTCTATTCCTAATATCCAAAAATTACAAGACCATCTTTTGAAACAATCTATAGCGACCCAAGCCTTTTACATAAAACATTGAATGATTTTAAGCATAATTATACATCAGAGTACAAGACAATGATCGTTAAATATAGGGTATTTTTATACTAGGTACAAAAAATATAAAACACAGAGAAAAAAACTTCTTTATTTAATCTCCATAAAGAGATCCTAACATCCTTTGAACCCTTACACCCACATAAGGTACCCTAGGGAACTCATGAACAAAGGGAGGGGCTGAAAATTCCAATAAGGGAATGAACATAATGATGTGACTTAAGGGCATGAGTTAGGAGGCATGACATTATGATATCCAAAGAATGGAACATATTAAATAGTATCATATATGCATGTGTTGATATAAAAATGTAATCATATAAATGTGTATAAATCATAAAACAAGTCTTTAGTATTGGTGAAGGCTAACCACAAAACCCATTTTCCATTTTAGTTTGTGTCAAGGGTAACTAAAATCCAGTTTCCCATTTTAGTACGGGTCAAGGAAAATCGTCAATCCCATTTCCCATTGCATATCACGAGACCTAAAATTATCCAATGCATTGGATTGATATTTGGGCGCACCCATCTCAAAAAATATCATGAGTACTCTTTCCACATAAATAATCATTAATAATAAACCATACATAAACATAAGGATACCCATGGAATGAATCGGGTACCACAGTCATGACATATAGTAGAACCAATGAGCGTATCATGGAAGTGTCTAGGAAAGAAATGGATTAAAACATAAATGGGAATTCATAAAGTAAAATAGGCATATAACATGTTAGGTGGTGTAAACCAGAATATACAACATATAAGAATTGTATTTGATAAACATCAACATTAAAACATTTCTGTGCGGTTTTAAGGAAAATACTATAGATATTTTAAAATAGAAAAGTGGAAAATATTTTAAATAAAACCAGAATAAAACCAAGAAAGTTTTCATAATAAAAATTAATGAATTTATAAAGAAAATTATGGCTTAAAATAGAGGATATAGTGTACACGAAATTGGGTAAAAATTCATGATGTTCCCTTAAAATATGTTTGCTTATCAGAATGTTCTATGGAGGGAATATTTTAAAAACATGTATATCCATGAAAGAGAGTTAATAAAGGGTCTTCATAGATGAATTTTCAAAAATTTAAAATCATTTAGACTATGTATATAAACAGATAAAATAACTCTAATTTGATATAAAGAAAAATAAGGCAACCTGAAAGAAAAAAAAGTGTTCGGGTAGAATTCGTTACAGATTATTGGCATTATGTAGGGTGTACCTAAGAGGGATTGATTTGAGAGAGTTGGGGTTTCTCATCCATTATACATCATGAGGTAATAATTGGGGATGTGAGAAAACATTCCCCACCATTTAGGATTACACATAAAAATTCATAGCATAGTGAAAAATATTGATTTAAGAGTGAAAAAGAGAGGATCACTTACCTTAATTTTGTTGGTATTCTCCACATGTTATTAACGACCTGAATAAAAAATTAGGTTTATTAATTAATAAATCCATAACATATACTATATTTAATTGGTTTAGTATATTCATTTTAATTTCATTTATAATTGTTTTGATTGGTTATGAGGTTTAATTTCATTGTTCGAGCTTGTTTGATTACTTTGTTTTAATAACTATTTCGCTTATATTCATTTTTGGATAAACCTGTAAGATAAGATTGGTTCTAAATAATTGATGTTTTATTCTATTAGTAATCATATAGGAGATTACATGGTTTTAAATTTAATTTGGTTACAAAGAGTGAAGTCGAATTATTATATATATAACCTAAGTGACAACCATTTCGGTTAATTGGTGGGTTTGATTACAATGAACATGTTTTTCATTATAGCATAATACCATTTCTTAAAACAGGATTACATAACCAAAAATATGATATATTACATATATATTAATCTTGTTCAAACATAACCCAAATGGTTTAATGACAAGAATTAATTATTCTAATAGAAGTTGATAAACTATTTTCCTTGAATGGGATAAATTAGCACATCTCAAATGGTGCTTTCATTTCATTCAATTAAAAGGTGGGGAAAGGAGAGAAGATAATTAAATATCAAATTAGAATAAAAAAATTCCAATACATGTATGTTACTGGAGTAATCATACTATTTTGGTGAAGGGAGGTGAGGAATGAAACCAAAAAAAAATAATTTAAAAGAAATGAAGGAATTGGAATGGGAATTTACCTCTTGAGACTTCCACCTTTGAGAACCTCTTAAAAGGAGAGGTTTTGGTATTTTGAAGAGTAGAGGGGATTTTCAAAATGTGTTAGGTTATTGGGGGGATATTTGGGAAGAATATTGTCATAGAACAAGTCTTGATAGTAGTGAAGAGAAGAGGGAGTGAGGTGGGTCTTATAGTGGATGAGAGGAATGATTTCATAATATTAAAATCATCAATTTATTATATATTCACAATACAAAGAATAGTAATTATTCAATAACCAAGAATAGTAATAAATGCATGTGACTTAAAACCACTATCCATTTACATCATCCATGAATCATGCATGATGTAGAAATTAACATTTTAGCATTTTTGTGAATTATTGGATTTTACTATTCATCAAAAATTCATGTATTTTACAAAAAACACAAAAACTCACCTTAACAATTTTTTGACATGTAGAATCCAAAAATGATGTCCATTTTTCAAAAATAATTTTCTGAATATGATTAATTTAATAATTAATTAAAATCATAATTTATTTATAAAAAACTAGTTTTAAAACATTCATTTACTAATTCTAGAATATAGGTATATCATACATTCAACATAAATATTTTTTATACATTATCATAGGTAAGGTTACTATTCATTACAGTATATCAATATTCATAAGGGAATGTTATGATTCATAAGTGTTGGTTTCTATTCACCAAAAATTATGTTTTTCTTATCGGAGTCCATATGATTAACTGATTGAAACCGTGTAGGTAAGATTTTTGAAACTCCAAACACAGAAGTGACAAACTAATGTTGAAAGGTCACATAGCACTTAGTAGTTAATTATGTTGTGTTTTCATGTGATTTTATGACATATTTATAAGAAGATAATTTCCATTGACAAACATTATGACATTACATAATGTTCCACTCCCCCGCATACCATAATGCTCTGCATACTGCCTTGCTCTGTCACGTACTATGATAGTTTCCAGCATGAAACACGCTATCTCTCATGGACTTTTTTCTTTACATTGATGATCCTCTACATGTACCGTCTTCTCCTCCCCAAACCAATACATAATTCACCATATGTTTTTCCCAAAATATTAATCTCCATCGTCTTATATAATCAAAGGGTATTATTTCTCCTTAAATAGGCACAAAACTCCACAAATTCTTCTAATCCGATTGACCCAAATTTTCAATATGGGACAATCTTCACATTATATTGAAATTCATCTGAGTACTGTTAGCCACCACTTCATACCACTCATGTTTTGATAACCACGTCAATCCCTCAATCCTTTTTCATTCCACGTATGGAACACCATCACCACGTACCATCGCTGCGAACCATGTGCAGCTGCATTCCGCATACCAAACTCCTTCACTACATAATATCACTGCAAACCATTTTCGATAGCATTATGCGTAACGAATGCCTTCACCATGTACTGTAGCTGCGAACCATTTTCGATAGGATTCCACGTAAGGAATTCCTTCACCGTGTTCCATCACTATGAACAGATTTGTGTACGATTCCATATGCGGCCACAAACCATCACGAAATTCCAGATTTTGAGGCCCAAAAAATAGGAAAACACTAATGAAAATACGCCACCTTAAATATTTCTTTCATCCTTAGTGGTCTGATCCCATTATTTGCAAACTCCCTGGTCATCCATGTTCATATTGATAACAAACACAAACCAAACTCCAATATTATCTACAAACAGCCTTGGATCCAACAACCTTTGAAATTTCAAGCCTGATTTTTATGGTATGTTTTGTTCTGCTTCTTTCATTCTGTGTTTTCATAGATCTACGTAGATCTACATATCCTCTCCTATTGGTTTCTCAGGTCTATGCCTATTGTGGGTTGAACTACGATTTTGGATGAATGTTATATTGATATTTAGTCTCATTGTTGATAGGAGAAGATATCTAATGTTGTTTTGGGGAGAATCGACCCGGTTTCCCGAGCGTTCATCGTCAAGTTTCGGTTTTTGTAAAAATAGTTGATGTAGGTGGCCTCACTCTAAAATAATATTGATAGAAGTATTTGGAATGCTTTAATACTGATTTCTTTATGATAAATTGATTTTGAATTGGCAGTTGATATATTTTTTGAATCATTATTTTTTCAGGGTTTGTAAATTGTGGAAATGGAAAAAATTGGGTGCTTTGAATAATGTAATGTTGTTAATGTTTTTAAAATATGGATTTTGAAATGGGTATTTTATAGAATTGTGGAACATGGATTTTATTTGATACATTCAATAATTGTGGATATTTTTTAAACAAAAAGGTTATTTGGAAATTGGATTTGTCTTTTGTTTTTAATAGAAGTATAGTTTTATTGATATGGTTTGAAATTGTTATTTGGAATGATTTTTGGATAAATTGGTTTTTTTGTGAGTTCATTTTAAATTATCCCAAGAATTAAATACATGTACTATTAGGGTATAAGGTGTCTGAAATAGGATCATGACTGTGGGTCATTGGGACACAATGTAATTGGATGAGAGACCACTTTTGAGTATGGAACCTTCAAACAGAGAATGCTTAGTTTTGTGAGGTGTGAACCATGGAATGTTTATGAAAATGTGATTATGAGAAATGGTTTTAAACCTTTTTTTCTTATGGAACTATGGATTTTTGAAATATTTTTCCAAATTTCACTTCTTTTCATTTCATTACCAATGGTTTTTGAACATTATTTTGTTTTCATATAAACTATTTTTTATATTTTTTTTTCTTTATAAATGGTTTCATATAACTGTTTCCGACATTGATGTACTACTAGAATGTGTAGGGAATTCATTGGTCAAGTCCTAATATGTTTTTTTACTCACCACTTCTTTGGTACATTGGTGATTTTGAACATTTAAACTTCTAAGACATCGGAAAAGGTAATGTGTCCCTCATTTTTAGAACCACCTTTTAATACATGGGATATTTGGTATTGTTGGAGTTTGGAACTTGTGGCGCATGGAGTATTGTGGTCATCTTGGATTTTTTAGTTGTTCTTTTACTATTTACTTTTGTTGAAATCACCCATTTTGATAATCTCAATTATGATTAATTATGTTTTGATAATCCCAAATGACATTTATTGATTCAACTTTTCATTACTTTAGTTACTTTTTAAGTGATTAATTTCAAAATATAAATACTTATAAATATATTCAAATGATATATCTTTCATTTAAGAACATTTTCATAACCAAATGTTCATTTACTTTGTAATGTTTTATCATAACTTAATATGTGGATTGTTTTCATAAACCGACAAATAGCTATCGATACATAAAAGTCACCAGTATGTAGATGAAATATAGATAAAGAAAGGTCACCGGTATGCAGACTGTTACCGCTAAAAGGAGATACCGATAGAGTAAGTCAACTGGTATGCACAAGTCGACCGATACAAAGTGACAACTACTGTTATCAAGTCTACTATTACAAGATCACCGGTATGGGTCACACATACATAATTCTACCACTACCGAGAGCTACCACTAAAATAAGTCACTGCTACATATAGTGACCCGTACTTGGAGATACTGCTTGAAGGAGTTATCGCAACACACAACTACCATTACAGAGACCACCAGACACCCAACAATGTGTCATTCCTTTAACTTTGTTTATTATAATAAACAGACATATTTGGCTAATTTAATGCATCTTATATTAATTAATGATAGTTGTTGGCATGTCAGGGACTATACCTCATACAAATCATTCCTATTGTTGGAGATCAAGGAATACAAAAAGGGAACCTCGAGTTACTGGAGAATAAGTCCTTTCTATGAACATACAACACATGTTTTGGGATATACATGAGGACATACATACATAGAAGAATAAGGAATAACACATGATGAACCTATATAATCTGAACATTCAAGGAGTGAAGCTCTTCAAAGACCACAGCTAAACTCAAGCTAATCCAGATGATCAAACTGGTCTGGGAAGTCAAAGAAAAATGATATTATTCTGAAAAAAACTAAAGAAGTACTCAGAGAAAATTCTGATCAATCCAAGGAGTCTGGAGCTTCACTAAAAACACACAGAGAATTCTAAACTGATCTCTATTTGTTCAGATCTATTGTGTTTCACTTATTTTAAATTTTGAGTAGTGTGTATGATCTGTAATTTAGGCACACACTGTCTTCTGGACTGAAATGGAGGATTTCTAAATCCTCACTCAATCTCTCCCTTACACTCTTGTATCCCACTATGGATAGTGGTAGAGGTCAAGTGTGACCTGGACAACATATGTGATGTTGTTTAGTTTTCCCACATAGAACTGTGGTAGAGGTCTGAGGACCTGGACAGTCTGTGCACTATTTTAAAACCATGATCCATGGTGTGGAACATATATTATATAAAACTGTTTGAGAGGAATAAGTCTCTAATTGAGACTGAACCTCTTGTTTAAAAATACTATGCATATTTATTTTTTTTTAAAATATTTTGAATATGCCACTTCTTAGTACTTTAAATATAAATCCATTTTAAAGTTACTCTGATAGTTAAACTAGAATGTGTTTGTATATATTATATGTTATTAGGTTAGTTTCAAAATCTAATATAATATTTATATTTGATTAACTATGAACTAATCAATCTGTTGAGAACCTAACTGAACTTTTACTGTATTACAAATTCACTATAGTTTAGCTTGTTATTTAAATTGGGATATTTTAATAGAAATATTCTAAATCAGATATTTTTAGTAGGAACTCCTTTCACCCCCTATTTAGTGTCCACTCCAACCAACATTTGGCATCATAGGGTTGGCTAAATGTTTTTCTCACTCTATTTTTTTTTAACTATGATTTTAGTTTTATATTAAAGATCTCAAAATTACTGTAAATTATAAATTTTTATATCTTTATATATATTTTTAAAACATAGTTATTATGGATAACTGATTTGAAGGTGTAACTACCAATAAGCCACCTTTCTTTAATGGTGTTAAATACTCCCAATGGAAAATAAAAATGAAAATTTATTTAGAAAGAATGGGATGTGACATTTGGACTACTATAGAAACACATTATAAGATTCCAGAAACAGTTAGAACTAATTGTGATGAACCTAATAATGATGCTTACAAAAATAATTATAAATCAATGAATGCCCTGTATTGTGCTTTATGTGAAGAAGAATTTAAATGAATACTTTCTTGTAAGAGTTCTTATGAAATATGGGATACTCTGGCTATTTCCTATGAGGAAACAACCAATGTTAAGTAAATGATACTAAATAAATACACTATTAAGTATAATAATTTTAAAATAAAATCTGATGAATCTATTTATGATATATATCTCAGGTCTAATTAGATATTCAATACAATGAGCTCACTGGGAAAAGTTGTTCCAACAAAACATAGAATCATGAGAATACTCTGATGTCTACCAGAAAGATGGAGAGGCACATCAGTTTCAATAAGAGAATCATGTGACATAAGTTCACTACCTGTTAAAGATCTAATTGGTAAGTTGATGTTGTATAAAGAAGAGGTTAAGATAAACAAAGAAGAAGATGATGAACCAAGAAAGAAATTAGTAGCCTTCAATACCTATACTTCAAAAATCATGTACAAATTGAAAATTCAAGCTGCAAGTGATAGTTCATGTAGTGAAGAGAGTGAATCTGAAAGTGATACTAAAATAGATCTGATAGCTAGACGATTTAATAAGTTTAATAGGAAAAAGGATTTTTTTAGAAAATAAAATTATAAGGGAAAGTATGACAATAAAGATCATTTGAAGAAGGATTGTAAATAGACTGATAAAAGTGATGACATAGTCTGCTATGAATGCAAGAGGAAAGGACATGTGAATGCTAACTGTAAAAAGCTAAATTAAACAAAGAAATACGAGTACAAGGAAAAAAATATAAGAAATCTGTGAAAGAAAACCTGGAGTGATTCAGAAGACAATTCAAGTGATTCTGATCCCACTCAGGATGAAAAATCTCAAAAAACTAATGTGTGTTCCATGACAGACACATCTGAGGTAACTTTGGATACTCCTTCTTTAAAATATTATTATTCTGGAGATGATTCTGAATCTGAAAACATGTTTAGTAAAGAATTATTTGAATACTGTAACATGATAGAGGATACCTACAATGAGCTTCAAGACAAGTATAAATCCTTAAAGAAACAACATGGTTTAAAAAGCAGAGTAAAATCTGCACAAGAAGTAGAAAAGGAAAATAATGCTCAACTACTCAAAGAGAATATAAACTGAAATTTTGTAATGAGAAAGTCATGAATGATTTACAGAAATTTACTAATGGAAACGAAATTATTACAAAAATTCTAGGAAAACAAGTAGCACCAAATTATATTACTGGTTTAGGCTATCAGCCTGGATAGAGGCAGATTAAAAATAATAGATTCATTCTTAAATATGGATAGTATGCTTCTAGTTCTAGTTCTGAAAATTCTTTTGTCTCAACTAGATACTCACATAGTTATAGATCAAAAAATGTTAATCTTTCACAATCTTCTAAATCTATTGATTATATGAAACCCATTAGACAAATCTGGGTACCAAAAGTTCTCCTTGCTAACCTCTCTGGAATAAAGAAAATCTGGGTACCAAAATCATTTTCAATCTAAAATTGTGTTGTCGGAAACCTGCTTAAAAAGTTCATATAGGAAGACATTGTACTTTTATAGTGGATGTTCAAGACATATGGTAGGAGAATTTTCAAGTTTTAAGAGCTTAATCATTGTTTATGGATGATATGTCTCCTTTTTGGATAACTCAAAAGAAAAGATCATCATCATAGGCCATATTGGTACCACTGATTCAATTATAATTTATGAAGTATTATTTGTTGATAGACTAAAGTATAATCTATTAAGCATTTATTATTTGTGCGATGATGGATTTAATGTTATGTAGGAAAATGATTCATGTAATGTTTTTATTCTAAAAATGTTTTGGTATTTACTGGATTAAGAAATGAAAATGTTTATGTTGTAGATTTGAATTGTTTATCTATGAAAAATATTACCTATTTAAATTATTTTCATAATAAATTTTGGCTTTTTCACAGAATATTAGGACACTACAATATACAATCACATAGAAAACTATCTAGGAAGAACTTAGTTAGATACCTACCGAAACTTGAGTTCCCAGTTTCCAAAGTTTGTAATCCCTGTCAAAATAGAAATCAACATAAAGTTTCTTTTAAATCAAAGAAATAAGTTATGACTAATAAAACTCTTGAGTTGGTTCACATGGTTTTTTTGGACCATCCAGAGTTACTAGTTTAAATTGGAAGCACTATGTCTATGTCCTTTTTAGAGGAGTTTTCTAGATATACTTGGGTATATTTTATAGCTCACAAAAGTGAAGCTTTCTCTTAATTTATTAAATACTCCATGTTTATAGAAAACCTTAGTGGACTTAATATTAAAACCTTGAGAAGTGATCCTAGTCATGAGATTGAAAATCATGAATTTGAATCATACTACTCACTGAATGGCTACAATCAAAACTTCATTGCCCCAAGGACACCTTAGCATAATGGTGTTGTACAAAGAAGAAATAGAACTTTTCAGGAAATTGCACGAACTATGCTTAATGAAAATGATTTACCTATTTATTTTTTGGATGAAGTTGTAAATACAGCTTCTTACATTATAAATAGAGTTTTTATTAGACCAGTACTTAAGAAGACCCCTTATGAATTATGGAATAATAGAAAACCTAATGTTAGTAAATTTAATGTTTTTTTGTAATGTTTTTATTCTGAATACTAACGATAATCTGGATAAGTTTTCATCTAAAAGTGATGAAGGAATTTTTCTTGGTTATTCTTTTACTAGAAAAGCCTATAGAGTTTTTAATAAAATAACCAAATGTGTGGAGGAATCTCTTCACATCAAATTTGATGAAATTGATCCACACGAACCTAAACCTTCTCTTGAACATCTTGAAAAAGATTTGTCTGTTTTGAACCTTAATGATAAAATTAGTGAACCTGTTTTATAGACAACTAGTTCTGGAAATATTTCAGAATTGGCTACTGGTGAACGCGAACCTAGAGATGAACCTTAAATTTCTAGTCCTACCATTACTAGATCAACTAGGTTTCTAAAGAATCATCCTTTAGCTGCTATTATAGGTAATCTTGATATAGGGACACAGATTAGAGCTTCTCTATGAAACTAGGTTGAAAATTAAGCTTTTATTTCACAGTTAGAACCTAAAAATATCAATGATTCTATCAGTGATGAATTTTGGGTAATGGCTATGCAAGAAGATTTAAATCAATTCGAAAGAAACAATGAAAGGGATTTGGTAGAAAGACCTAAGGACACTATGACCATAGGCACAAAATGGGTGTTTAGAGATAAGGTTGATGAATCTAGAAACATCATTAAAAAAATCTAGGTTAGTTTCACAAGGGTACATTCGAGAAGAAAGAATAGATTATGAAGAAACCTTTGCACCCACAGCTAGATTAGAAGCCATTAGGATTTTACTTGCTTTTTCAACTCATCTGAATTTAAAATTATATCAAATAGATGTTAAAAGTTATTTTATAAATGTTTATATAATTGAAGATGATTTTGTTGAACAACCACCTAGATTTACAAATCCCCATTTTCAAAATCATGTTTTCAAACTTTCTAAAGCTTTATATGGTTTAAAACAATCTCTAAGAGCTTGGTATGATAAACATGATAATTTATTTATTTCAAAATGTTTTGATAAAGGAATTGTTGATCCCATTATTTTTATCAAAATTATTTCCAAATATGTTTTGATAGTACAAATATATTAGGATTATATTATTTTTTGGATCTTTTAAAAATTATTTATGTAGTGATTTGTCAATGATTATACAAAATGAATTTGAAATGAGCTCGATGGGAGACCTCAAATATTTTCTTGGATTTCAAATCTTTCAAAATAGGGATTGTATTATTCTAAATCAAAGTAAATAAACAAAGGATTTATTAAAATTCTTTGGGTTTGATAGTAATAAGGGAAGTGATACCCCTATGAGTACCACTTGTATATTAGATAATCATGAATTTGGGAAACTAGTAGATCAAACCAATTACAGTGGTATGATTGGAAGCTTACTTTACCTTACTACTAGTCGAACTGATATTATGTTTAGTGTATGTATGTTTGCACAATTTCAAGCTAATCCAAAAGAATCAAACTTACTTGCTGTAAAACAAATTTTCAAATATCTTAAACATAATACTAATTTAGATTTATATTACCCAAAAGGAAAATCTTTTGATTTAATAAGTTATTCAGATTCTAAATTTTCTGGTCGGAAGTTAGATAGAAAAACAACATCTGGAACATGTAATTTATTAGGAAAATCTTTAGTATCTTGGTGTAGTAAGAAACAAAATTCAGTTGCATTTTCTACTACTAAAGCAGAATATATAGCTGCTGGTAGTTGTTGTGCACAGATTCTATGGATCAAACACACTTTTTTGGACAATGGATATGATTTTAAACATGTTTCAATTAATTTTCATAACACTAGTGCCATAAATATCTCTAAGAACTCTGTATCTCACTCTAGAACTAAGCACATTGATGTAAGGAACAACTTTCAAAGAGATCACTATCAAAAGGGTGATATAACTCTTGAATTTATAGGCATTGAACATCAACTAGCTGATATATTTACAAAACCTTTATGCTCAGAGAGATTAAGTTACATTAGACATGAATTAGAAATGATCAGCTACCTATAAAACCCATTGTTAGACACACCTCACTATTAGATAAACCTCACTGTAAGACACACATAACCGTTAGAGAGACCTCACCATTAGACACACCTCACTATTAGACACACCTCACTATTAGACACACCTCACTGTTAGATAAACCTCACCATTAGATAAACCTCACCGTTAGACACACCTCACCATTATAGAAACCTCACCATTAGGATACCTAACTGGTAGTGCTTATAGTTATAATCCTCACCGATAGAATGGTTACCAATATATCGTGTTGTTTTAAATTTTTGTGTTTTAAGCCGAGATTCTTTATTGTTTTAATGTATTTTTTATGATGTTTTGATTCTTAAATGATATAAGTCAAGTCTAAATCACATTCAATCGACCGTAAACTCCACCCTTCCAAGTCCTCACTTACCTGATACTCTTAAATCATGTGAACCCTATGTTTCTCGATTTGTAAATGGCCCGAGTTAAGCGATCGATAATTGATGAAGGTAATGAGGTGGGTGAGAAGCGACAAAAAGTTAGTTCTAGAGCCACTGGAATTAGTAGTGGTACTAGTAATGAGTAAAGAAAGTACGAGAATAAACATTTATCGAAGAGGGAAATAGTGACTGAGAAGGATAATTTTGATGATTGGTTGATGTCAATAATGTATTTGATTTTGAGGATTTTATAATAACAAGGATGGCTAGTTTGTTTTGAAAACAACAATGGGCCTTATTACCTGAAACTGGTTAAGGAATTTTATGAGTTTGTTAGATTTGAAATGAATGAATATGAGAACATGATTATTTCTGTGGTAAATGATAAGAAGATTTCCTTTTCATATACTGAATGGGATGAAAGTCTAAATGTACCTCATGGAGGAGATTATGGTTTTTCATCTAAATCAGTACCAGCAGTAGGTGACCATTTTGAATATGAGGCTGCTTTTCTTGAGTTAGCTGGGAATGGATCACCTTGAAAAGTGATTGCTGTTGAAATGGAAAGAGAAAAAAGATTGTTGTTTAAGTTCATTCAACATTTGATTAGTCCCAAGAGAGGATATTTTTCAACTTTGATGTTTTAGGATATATATTTGATGTACTTGTTTCGACATTGATTCAAGGTCAATATATGTAGATTATTGATGATCCATATAAAAGGTATGACCAGACCTAAATCAAAGACAAATACCTTTTTATTTTCTAAGCTAATTTCCATTATGTTAATAATCAAAGGTATTTCTGAATATTGGGATGAAACTGTTATTGTTAAAGACAATTTCTGCACTACTAAGACTATCTTCAAGTATATGAAAGTAATATGGAACCCTTGGTAGAAACAATGGGTGAATGATGATGGTAAATTGTATGATAAATATAATCATGTGGACCATCCATCTAGGCCTAAGAATGAAAGGGATCTAGGTCTAGGACATGATGAAGATGACCCTTCTTATAGTGATGATGAGGTTGAAGAGACTTTAGTGGAAGAAAGAGGAGACCCTGACCTGCCTACTAGCCCTACACCTAAGAGTATTTCTTATGGATAGGCTGGTCCTCCAACCACTTTACCAAGAAGAGAATATGATTCTAATAGCTCAAATGAGAGTAATTTGAGTTTGAGTCCAGTAATTAGGAGTTCTTCTATGCATGTAGAGGCTTTTTTGGTTGAGATGATAGAACCTTCACCTATCCCTGATGATCCTCCTGTTATTGAAATGGCGATGATTATGAAGGATTCTTCTGAAGGAGACCTTCCTGCTGAGGCTGCTATTGATGTACATGTATAAGAGAATTCACAAATTGAGGGGGAGCATCCCACCAGACATGGTACTGTATCAGTAGCTAATGTGATTGAAGACTCGGTAGAAGTCCCTGGTTTTGTAGTTTTTGGGTTGGACTATCCTGATTCTGAAGATGAGACACCCATTAGGAGACCAAATGTTAGTTATAATATCCTTTTTGTGACTTTACCAGAGGATTCAATAAGAAAAGCTGACATTGACCAGTCGAATTCTGATCCCAAGACCTATTTTTTGGAAGAAATGTGAACAATGGAAGCCTCTTTAATATCATCCATTCAATCTGTTATGACTAAATCTATATCTAGTATTTTGGACGACATCAAGACCTTCCAGAGCCATGTTTCAAGCTTGGCAGAGGATGTTGAATCTCTAATGAAATCAGTTGTCTTTGTGGAGTCATATATGAGTTCTAGATCTCAAGCAGACAATGATTTTACATTTGTGAAAAGTTTAGTTTTCCAAATGGTATCAGTTTTTTAGGAATTTAAGAATTCCATAAAGTAGCATGTCAGCACCCAGGATGTTGTTATGAAAAATCTCATTGGTGGGATGAATAAATATTTTAAGGAAACAATAGATTTTATTGTTGAACCTCTGAGTTCTCTCAGGACTTCTTTAGATGTTGATCATATTAGAGCTGTGATGAGAGAAGAGATTGGGAAGCCTTCCACCAGTGGCTCTATAGACTCTGCTGCCTTGACCCATGTGGTGACTAACACTTGGGATATAAGGTAATTTGGTTTAGGATTTTATGAGAGAGGCCACTGCTTCTCAAAAATCAGTAAAGGTCAAGGTGGATTACTATTTCCAAAGGGTCTACACTAAAGATAAGTTGAACAATCACTTCAAAATTTTGTTATAAAATTTGGAATTACCTCCTGTTACTCAAGCCTTCAGAGGGAAAGTGAGTATGCTCAGGGATCTAACTCTAGCTTTGGAAAAATTCATGGAGAACAAGGAAGAATTCATTTCTACTATGGAGATAGGAGGAGGGATTGTCATGGATTTTAGAAATCTGTTATTGCCCTTTTTTCATGTTGATGCTCAGCCAGTGATTGTACCTCCAGCATTACTGGCATATGTCTCTACTTCTTCTACTTGATGACCCCAGCTCAAGCTATCCGAATCCTGACGCCAATGAATACTCAGAGGAGTGCACAATACATGCCAAGAAAAATTTCAGTTCCTCAACCTCCAGTGGTCTTTTCTGGAGTTCCCAAGCCTTAAATGGAAGCTACCCAAACTGAGTCTACCTCATATCCCAAAGGAAAATCTAATGTGGACATTCAGGATGTGGATTGAGTCGGTCTAGATGAATTTGATAGGGATAATTTTTACCTTTTATACTATTTTTTAATCCTTATGTACTATTGACTCCTTAATATATACATGTTTTCCAATCTCTTTGTCTTAGTTTTTACCTACTCTACCGAGCTAATTTATTTATCCTTTACATTGACACTTTTTTTATACCTATGGTTTATACTTGTATTGTCTAATTTACCTCTATTAAACAACATTATCTATTATCCTTTAACTCTGATTCCCCATCTTTTCTATTCATTAATACATTCCTTACATCCTTATCTTATACTTCCCTTATTTTTTCTAATCCCAAAGGGGGAGAAATAGTTCCCAAGTGAGAGAAATGATAAAGGGGGAAGTGTGAGTAATGATAAAGGGGAGGATTATTTATTAAAAGAGGGACATATGTCAGACATGGACATTAATATTGTATTTCCCTTATAATTCAATTTTCTCTAATACATTTGAACTTGAGAATTTCTATTTATCTCGAAAACATATTTTAAATATGTTAGAACACAATGAGAAATAAGAACATTTGTAATTTAGTCTGATACATTGGGATTACCTGCCATAATTTGTTTTTATAAAAAGGGGGTGATTGTTTAACTCACCTATTTTGATAATCTCAATTATGATTAATTATGTTTTGCTAATCCCAAATGATGTTTATTGATTCAAATTTTCATTACATTAGTTACTGTTTAAGTTCTTAATTTCAAAATATATATATTGTTGAATATGATCAAATGATATATCTTTCATTCAAGAACCTTCTGTTAATCATATGTTCATTTACATTGTAATGTTTTATCCAAACTTAATCTGTGTATAGTGTTCATAAAATTAAAAAAAGATACCGATACAGAAAGGTCACCAGTATGGAAATGAGATACCGATACAGAAAGGTCACTAGTATGAAGATAGTTACTTCTAAAAGGAGATACCGATAGAGTAAGTCTTCCGGTATGCACAAGTCGACCGATACAGAGTTACAACTACTGTTATGAATTCTTCCGTTAAAAGATCACCGATATGGGTCACTTGTACATAATTCTACCGCTACCAAGAGATACCCTTAAAAGAAGTCCATGTTTCATATAGTCATTGGTATATCGAACTACCTCTAGAAAGAGTTATCGATACAAACAACTAAAGTTATAGAGACCACCAGACACCCGACACTGTGTCATTCCTTAATCTTTTTTTTATCATAAGAAACTGTCATATTTGGATAATTTAATGCATATTCTATTAAATAATGATAGTTGTTGGCATGTAAGGAACATTACCTCATACAAATCGTTCCTATTTTCGGAGCTCAATGAATATAAAAAGGGAACCTCGAGTTACTAGAGAATATGTCCTTTCAACGAACATACGACACAAGTTTCTAGATATACACGAGGACATACACACATAGAAGAAGGAGGAAGAACACATGCTAAACTTGTAGAATCTGATCATTCAAGGAGTGAAGAGATTCAATGGCCAAAACTACACTCATGATAATGAAGCTGATCAAACTGGACCTGAAAGTAAAAAAAAACGACATTGTCCTGAGAAAAACCAGAGAAGGACTCAGAGGAAATTCTGATCATTACAAGGAGTCCAGAGTTCACTGAAAACACATAGATCATTTTAAACTCATTTCTATTTGTTCAGATATATTGTTTCTCATTTATTTACATTTTGAGTAGTGTGTATGATCTTTATTTTAAGCACAAATTGTCTCATGTACTGGACTATAGGATTTCTAAATCCTCACTCAATCATTCCCTTACACTCTTGTATCCCACTGTAGATAGTACTAGAGTTCAAGTGTGAACTAGACAGCATGTGTGATATTGTTCAGTTTTCCCATGTAGAATTGTGGTAGAGGTATGAGCACCTGGACAGTCTGTGCACTATTGTCAAACCCCAATCCAGGGTCTGGATCATAGTTTATATAAAACTGTTTGTGAGGACTAAGTCTCTGCTTGAGATTGAACCACTCATTTAAAACTTCAAGGCATTTTTATTTTAGTTATAAGTATTTTGAATATTCCACTTATATGTACTTTAAATATAAATATATTTTAATGTTACTCTGGTAGTTAAAGTATAATTTTTTGGTATTTAATGTATACTAGTAGTTTAGTTTCAAAAGATAATCTAATCTTTAGATTTGATTAACTAAGAACTAATCAATATCTTGAGAACATAACTGAACCATTACTGTATTTCAAATTCACTACAGTTTATATTGTTATTTAAATTGTTGGATTTTAATAGAAATCTTTTAAATCAGATATTTTTAGTAGGAACTCAATTCACCTCCTCTTGAGTGTCCACTCCAATCCACAACTTTGATTATGTTTTGTCTTCCATTGTAGCATGTTTTGGTCAGATTTTGTAACAAATATAATGGTCGAGTTATGTTGATTCTATTCATGCATCATATAGAGATTTTTTTATGGTTTATTAGGTTAATGGATTTAGTTCATAAAGGGTAAATCATCCCAACATGAATTTGAAAATATTTGGCATTTATTTCCAACCATTGGCATCTTCAGATGTCACCTAAGGCCTAGTTATGATTCGTTTAATTCTTAAGTCAATGAGAATAAGCAGTTCATTAGAAATTGTTTCAACTAGGTCCTCCCTCTATGAAACAAGTAGTATTCAAATTTCAGGGCCTTGGAGTTAAATTTATTTTATTATCTATTCTGTGGGTTGTGATCATAGAAATGATCAGGACTATTAGAACATGAAATGTAGAGCATAAAAATATATAGCTAACCATTTTATGTTGATCATAATGTTACAAGGGAGTTGGGTATATAAGTATTTTGGAAACAATTATAGGATTATTGAATCTATCTATCATGGTCTTACCCAATAAGATGTGTAGGACATTAATTAACGTATTTAAATCTCACAAGGATTTCATATATCATTTGGAGTAATGATTTTTGAATTTTTGAAAAAGTAGATTTTTTTTGAAAAATGCCGAATTTTTTTTAAATAAAATATTTTGAAAAGGAAATACATTGTGTATTTTGAATATTGTAATATTTTTAAAAGAAAGAATGGAATTTTCTAGAAATAGTCAAATAATAAAAACAATATTTTGGAATTTAATGTTGTGATAATTGATGTGATATAATTCAAAATGCTAATCCATCATCTACTAGATAGTGATGTTTACAATGTTTTTTTTGTCTAGAAAAGGGCACCTAAGAGGAATCACAGAAATGAACTTGAAGAAGCTATGGAGGTTGTGGTTACACCTAAGCTATATGTTAACTAATATATGGTTTATAGTACTGTCCAATAATTTCAAGCTATGGAAAAAAAGAATCAGAGGGATGACCGAAGACAAGTGTATCATTCCATCCAATTCAGGAAGCAGAATCCACCCATATTTTGGGCTGATTCTGAACCAGAAAAGGAAAAGGTGTGGATGAATAGGACAAATAATATCTTTTAATTCATCATTACACTAGAGGACCTAAATTTCAATCTGGTATCATATATGATCAAGGATGTTGCACACTAGTGGTGGGATTTAGCGATGCATGCTAAAATTAATCATGGTTTTACAAGGGAGGATTTTTCAGAATTGTTAAACATAAAATTATATCTTCACAAGATCATAATCTCAAAAAGGACATATTTTTACTACTTGAAATAGGAAAATCTATCTACTAATGAGTATTCGAAAAAATTCATTCATTTAATGTAATTTTCATAAGAGGTTGTCGCTAGTGCATCATTTAAGGAACGCATCTTTGAATTGGGGATAAGGGATGAGATTCGATTGAATATTTTAGTGCTCTATATTAAAAATTATACATAGATAGTGAATAAAGTTACGGTGTATGAACATGATATCTCATGATCTATTGGAGGAGGATGTATAATGATACCTATAAGGAAATTGTGGGTACTCATATGATGAAAGAATGTGGAATAGGGACACAAATTTTCAAGGTTATAGAGGGAATCAAAATTAGATTTTTGGATCAGTGAACCATCCTCCATGAATAAAGAGAAATGAAGGCTACTTCTAATGTGGTTTTCTCGACCACATGGAGTGAGAGTATAAAAAAACATAGATCATTCCATAACTACAAGAAAATGTGACATCTTTATCACTATTATTACAGTTATCCAAGGATAGGTTTTTGAGAAACATCTCAGGTGTCACAAGGATCGTATGCTTTGATGGGATTAGGACAATAGAATCAGACTCATCGGTAGAGTAGTTCTCGACATGGTGATTCTAGGAACAGCATGACTCCTCAACAAGGTAAATCATTACAAGTGAACAAGGGGCATAGTGTACTGATGAAGCAGTTGTATGGAACTGAGTAGATGATTATAAATGATCATGTTGGACTATCTATAGAGATACATATGATTCTATTGAATTATTCTCTTATGCATGTTTTGTTTGATACTAGTGCATCACAGTCTTTAATTTCTTCTTGTGCATGTTATCTTATATGTTTAAAACATCAAATGTTTCTTTCCATTTTAAAACATCAATCTCCGCTATGTGAAAGAGAATATTGAGCCTTTGATTGTAGTGCATGATCAATAACAATTTATGGACCTGAGCTGAAATGGGACTTATCAGTGTAAGAGATGGATGACTATTATGTAATCTTGTGTTTGGATCACTTAAAAAATATCAAGGATCACATCAACATTTATAGAAGAACGATTAGTTTCACAAATAAGGATGGTGTTAAACATTTCCTTAAAATATGGAGGATTTGAAAGAAATATGAAATGGGAATGTTGGAAATAGTAGTGGGAAAAATCTCTTTCTAGTTGGAAGCATTGACTTTTACATCGATGGATGATATTGAGGATACTAGTTTTCCCGAAATCATGGATCAATTTGAAGATATCATTCCCAAGAAATTATCAGGGTTTCCCCCATATAATGTATGTATAGTTTATGATCGATCTCCTTCTAATTAGTATTACGATTTAGGTTCTGCCTTATAGGATGGAACTAATATAATTAAGGAAATTGATTGTTCATTTGGAGGAGCAACAAAGAAAAGGTTTTATTCTTCCAAGCATGTCTATGTGTGCAACACCAGTACTATTCATGTTGAAAGAAGGAAGAACACTTCGTCTTTGCATTGATTATATTAAATCTAACCATTTGCGATAATAAATCAATATACATTTACATGAATTTATTACCTATTTGATCAATTTATGGGAGATCATTGGTTCTATATAATTGACATGGGATCTGGATATCATCAATTGCGAGTTTAGAAGGAGGATATTATGAAGAAAACTTTCAGAAGTAGATATGGCAGCTATGAATATATTTCCATGCCTATTGATCTTAAAAATTCACCAAAAATCATCATGACCCTGATAAATCAGATAATTCATAGATATCTGCATTCTTTTGTTGTGGTTTTTTACTGATGACATATTGGTATATTCAAGGAAAATGGATGAATATGAGAAACACTTGGTCGAAGTGCTACAAATATGATAGATAACCATTTGTATGCCAAAATTATCTATGTGTGTTTTTTTGATATAACAGGTACACATTATTGATCATTTTATTTCTAAAATATGCCTTTCAGTGGATCCTAAGAAGATACAAGTAGTTCTCTCTTGGAAACCACTAATGAATGTATTTGATATATGAAGTTTTCTAGGTCTAGTATGTTATTACCGATGCTTTGTGCATGATTTCTCACTACTATCCTTACCAATTAAATATTTGAAAAATAATAATTAACAATTTTAATGGACTGAGGAATTAAAGTAGTCTTTACAAGAGTTTAATGTTCATCAAACATCAGCACCTATCTTGATATTTATAGAATCATGACAAGGGTACATGGTAACTATGAGGTTTCTGGATATGGGTTGGTATGTGTTATCTTGAGAGGAGAACTTGTGGTCTCTAATGGAATAATGAATTTTAGATTTCATGAGAAGAACTATACAACACATGAAATTGAGTTAGCATCGGTCGTCCGGGATTTGAGGACATCACGTATTTATCTCTTTGCTAAGAAATTTACTTTGTTAATGGACCACAAATGACTGAAAATATTTTCCCAAAATGCGATTTGAATCAGAGTAAAAGGTGATGGATAGAGTGTCTCCAGATGTTTGACATTGTCTAGATGTATATACTAGGTAAAGGAAATACTGTGGAAGATACATTAAGAAGAAATTCATATACTGAGTTGAAAAAATATGCTTCAAGATGAATGTATGTTCATATCATTCCTGGACGATATGCAAGTCTAATGTAATGACTGAGGTGATGTTGCAGTTTTTTTTAGTATCTATGGATCCTTATTTGGTGATGATGTTTAGACAATCACAAAAATCCATTGTAGAATGCATGGATATGAGTTAAAAATTCAATGGTATAGAGACTATTGTAGGCCAGAAACATGATGGGAGTTCAATTTTGTGGTTTAGAGATCAAATGGTTCTATCTATGGCTTTTCTAGGAGAAAAATATTCATGATTACCACCATATGAGATGGGCTTCTCATCCGAGAGTACATGATATGTAAAATGCATTAAAATCATAATTTTGTTGGAATATTATGAAATTAAATGTGACTAAGTTAATTTCATTATTCCTAACTTGTCAGCCTGTTAAGTTATAGAATCAATGACCAAGGGGTATGTTATAGTCTTTACTAATCCCAGTGTGGAAATGAAAGTAGTTAGTGATGTATTTTGTTACAGGTATCCCAATAATAGTTCTGAAACTAGATTCCATATGGGAGATAGTTGATCAACACACCATGTCATCCCATTTCTCTATATTTGAGAAAAAAATTCAGTGGAGGATCTATCCAAAATCTATATCTATGAAGTGGTAAAGGGAAATGGTGTACCAGTTAGGAATGTGTCAGATACAGATCTAAGTTTTATGTATCCTTTCGGTAAATCCATACAGAAATACCTTGGGACTCAGTTGACTTTGAGTATGACCTATCATCCCTAGATAGTTGGGAAATCCGAAATGATGATATTGACTTTCAAAGAGATGTTGTAGGATTGTGTAATGGATTGTGGTGTCTCATTGGAATAGAATATAACCTTAATGGTTTTCTCATATAATAACTTCTCTTAAGCCTCGAAATATACGGCTCCTGTTGATGTATTGTATGGGTTTCCTTGTTGTTCACAACATTTTTGGGTGGACACATGTGATACATCAGTAGTTAAGGTGATCCTTTTTCATGAATCAAAGGAGAAGATTTATTTGATCATAAAAATAATAGAGAAGGCTTAAAGTGTTCAGAAACCGTATGCAGATCATCATCAAAGACCATTATCATTTGTAGTGTGTGATTTTTTGTTCTTGTAGATATCTCCAAGGAATGGATGTCAACATTTTAAAATTCATGGAATGTTATCCCCTCGATATATTAGCCCCATTGAAATATTTTAATGGGTTGGAGACGTCTTATACCATTTGGTATTTCCACCATTGTTTAGTTTGGTGCATAATGTGTTCTGTGTACCTCAGATGAAAAAGTATCAACCTGATCTTGACCATGTAATCATATGGGATCATGTTGACCTAGATCTAGACTCTTACTTGGTACATATCTTGGTGAACATTTTTGATACTCAAGAGATTGTATTCGGTGGAAAAATAATTGGTATATTGTCGGTTTTATAGAAACATGGTCAGATTTAGGAACAAACATGGGAATGTGAGAAGTAAATGAAAGAGAAATGGCCAAAACTCTTTCAAGGCAAGGATGGATTTCTACATTCTGGGGATGGAAATACCAATGGTGGGGATAATGTATTACCCCCCAATTTCTGGGATGTAACCCTTTATTGGTGTTTTTTATGTAATTTATATGGATGAAATTTGGGAGAGTTTGGTGAACATTTCCTATGTTTTGGGGGCTAGTGAAGAGGCGCAGGTCTATGCATGATTTATCCAAACTGGGTTGTAACCATAGGAGATCATGTGAATAGTAGTAGGATTGAGGTAAATAGCTTCATCATGGTGTGTTCATAGTTAAATAGAATGTGTGAGTAGTCCATGCGAGGGTATTTATAGATTGTACCTAACACAGAATTAGTGCACAATTTGTATAACCATGGGAATTAACTGTGCGCGGGGTTAATGTGAGATCATTAAAAAGTGGATATCACATGTTTTTCCACTAAATGGATCATTTTTTCTCCTATGAGGCCTTAAAATTGTATTTATCTCCCTTGAAGGTAGGATAATCTCTCTTATGCAATTTTGAATAAATCTGGAGCCCTCCCATGGTGTTTTGAAGCCCGATTCTTATGGTAAGTTTTGTTCTTCTTCATTCATGCCATGTTCTATTATATATACTTAATTATACTTCTCAAATCCACTTGGTTTCACAGATCTATGCACTTTATTGGTCGATATATTATTTTGGGTTCCAAAAAAGTTTTTATTTTGTTTCTCTATTGATAGGATAAGAGATATAATTTAGTTTCGTGGAGAATTGTCCTAGTTTCATGAGTATTCTTCGCCCATTTTTATTTTTTTCAAAATGATGTATCTAGGTGGCTTCAATATCAATCCCTCTTGATAGAACTATTTGTCATGATATCAAATTTAATTCCTTGTTATTAATTTATTATTAATTGGATCATTAAGAATTGTTAGAAACCTATTTTTGTGTTGGATTCATAAATTGTTGAAATATATTAAACTCAGTGTTTTGAATAAATTGATTTTGTTCTTGATTTTAAATTATGGATCTTAAAATAATTATTTTATGGAATTTTGGAACAAGTAATTTATTATATTTATTAAATAAAAGCTGATGTTTTGTTGAAAAAATTATCTGTTTTGAAATTGGTATGTTCATTGGTTTTTAATAAAAATACAATTTAATTAAAATGGTTTAAAATATTTTTTTGGAATGGTTTTGGCCTAAATTTTTGTTTTTGCATGTTCATGTTCAATGTTACCCTTAATAAGGGATGTGTACCATTGGGTTACAATGTGTATGGCCCTAGATCAGGGGAATGTGTCATTGGGAAACATGGTAATTGGATGAGAGACCGCTCATGAGTGTGGAACTATCAAATGAAGCATACATCGGTGTGTGTGTTGTGAATCATGGAATGGGTATGCCAAAGTGATAAAGAGAAATTATTTTAAATCCTTGTTTGTTTGTTTTCCTATAAATAATATTTTCTATAAAATTGGTTTAAATAGAAATTTTTTCATTTGGTTACAAAATGTTTTTGAACTTCCTTATATTTTGATATAAACTGTTTTCCAGATGGGGTTTATATAGATTGTTCTATATAAATGTTCCTAAAAATTTCATACTAGTTTTGTTATTATAGAAGTCATTCGGGAAATAATACAGAGTTATATATTCACCTCTACATTGGAACTTTGGTTCTTTTGGAGACTCTATATTTTGGGACATGGGAAAAGGTAACGTGTAACGCGTTTTTAGCACCACCTCATGATTTGTTGGATGTTTGGTAATGTTGGAGTTTGGAGGTTGTGGATCATGGAGTATTATGGCCATCTTCGTGTATTTATATATTCTTCCAATGTCTAGAATGATTTTAATTTGTCTTCTGTAATATCAATTTTTGGTTGGATTTTTTTATAAAGATAATGATTGAGTTATCATTCCATTATTCAAACATCATATAGTGAGTTGTTTAGTTACTGTTTTTTGGGTTATGGGTTTTTTTCCTAAAGGGTATATCATCCACCACATTCATTTGGAACTCTTCAGGATTTATTTCCATCATTTTTTATCTTGGGAATGTCACCTAAGTCATAGTAATGATTCATTGCAATCTCAATTCAAAGAAAATATGTAGGTCATTACAAGATCCCAACAAGATTCCTCTATCATTTTATTGATAAAAATTATAATTATAGTGAAATCAATAACTAATTATAGCATTGATACTGGATAATGGGAGTGAAATAGAACCATTACATAAGTTAAATCTTAACATGTATCATAATGGATTATTATATATATGACATGGGATGATTCTCATCGAAGAGATTTAAATGTCCTTGTAAAAAGATATCTTGGAAACAAAGGGTTCTTGATAGTAGAGGATAAATGATAATAGAAATAGAGTATTACCAACACATAACCAATATTTTAGTGCTACATTCGTGATTTTATGCTGTATTTCTTACAATGAATTCAGAAAATCCAACATATGATGATAATTCGATCACATCACCCTTAAAACATGATAATTAATTCACACCTTGAACCACCAATTCAATTCATAAATCACTAATAGGGGGAAAAATATACACACTAATATCATAAAGATAATGAACTAGGAATCAAGATGGGAATCAAAATTCATGTCATTATTTCAAATACCACACCATGAATTCCTCTAATAACCATGTTTTAATCCTACAACCCACACCAACCACAATCTCACAAATGGAGACATGAGAAAAACTAGTCTCGTGTATATATTATATCTTTCATTTTTAATATGCATCTTTTTTTTGGAAATTAATATTGTAATAAAATATTTTTATCAGGGAATAGGTAGTATTATCATAGTTTAATATAATTTTTTTATATGATATCAACCCAATGTTTCGTTGACCAGATAATAAATTTCATCATTATTCATTTTATTTCCCCATTGAAACTGTTCTTATTTTGATAATTTTAAAATAATTCATTATTTTTTTAAATTTATTAACATTAAACCTTTCTTTATAAACATATGTTTTACACCCCAATAATAAAAAAACTATATATTCAGTAGCTCAAAAGATAAGATACACTGATCCTAACCATACGATGAAATACTATTTTTTAAAATATAATCATTATAACCTAGTTGTTATGTTTGTGGGATGGAATTTTATTAACAACATTATAAAATATTTATTTTTCCTAATCATTTTCAATGTAAAAAATAATTCATCATGTATATGAACATGATTTTAGTAAATTTATTTTATTCTTTAAAAATATTTTTTATTAAAAATTTGGTTTACTTTATTTTTATTTTTTAATATTTTCAAAAATTTATAAGAAATATATAAATTATATTTTATAAAAATAATATCATTTTTGAAATCATAAAATTAAAAATATATCGGGGTGGATTTTTTGGATTTTTTTTGAAAAGATGGATTTTCCATTGAATAGTTAAAAATACAAAATATTTTAAAAATGTTAATTATTTATTTTAAATATACATTCTTGTTTTTAATTTTATTGCAATGTAAAATAAATAATTAATTTTTATATATTATAAAATTAATTAAATTTTAATCATCCTTATACCTTATTTTTATATAAGTTTGTTTTTTGGGATTTAAAACGCATTTTTTAAGAAAATTATTTTTCATTGTGTTTTGTGAGATAAATTTTATATTATATTCTCTCACTTCTATGAGTTGAATATTGGATAATTGATTCAATATTTATAATTATCGTGTATTTTTTTTAAATAGTTATCTTTTAATTTTAGTTGATAAGAATTGTAACTACAATATTTTTTAATACTAATGTAATGAGTACATTGACTTATTAGAGTTAAAAATAAAATAATAATGACTTTAAAATGACACTAATACCAGAATAAATATTATTTTATAAGTAAATTTCGTCCATAATCATCCAATGTTTGGTTATATTTGATTTTATTTTTATTTGGATGGGATAATTACCTTCATGTTATTTTATATGACACAATGATAACACCACACCCTCTTGTTTTAATAACTATAGAATTTCAATATTGGGTTATCCAAAGGATATGTTAGACAATAAATAGAATTTTGAGAGATAAAATATTTCTCATCATCATGGTAATTGGTTTTTCTATTTTTAGGGAGAAATAATTAAATTAAATTAATACACAACACTAATTCAATAGTAATTAAATTAGTAGAATAATCAAATAATTGACATAAAAATATTTTAAATAAAAAAATTTGATATATTTAATGTGATAAAAGAATTATCTATATGTAAATTATTTATTAGTCAATAATAAAATAGTTTTTTTAATTTACTTTATATCATTATATTTTCATTAGTAAAAACAATGAATACTATAAAAATTTATAAAATTTATATTTTATTGTATAAATTATTTATAATTTTTTAAATAATTATAATAATATTAAATAACCACAATGTGTATTATATATGATATAAAATTTCGACTCATTTCTATTTATAGTCCACTTAGTTTCATTTGGATCTACAATATAAGGAATATATTTTAATCTTTTGTGAAATTTAAAATGTTCTTTTAATCTCAATTATAAAAGGGCCCCTCCTCCAATACTTATTTACTATGCGATGAGCTTTCTATATTGACCATACCCCTAAAAATTATCTTCTAAACATCTTTATACTTGTTTTTGAGTGTATGTATCTTTCAAAATAAAAATCCTAGGTTCCTTAAGAAAATATATGTATGGAGTTCACTGAAGATGGTGTAATGAACATTACCAACAATTTCAATTTTTTCTTTGTCGAAATCCCATTTATTTTTTATAACCATCCCAAAATAATAAATCTTGTATCATCAATATAATTAGATGTAATTATTATTATAGTAAAATAATATTATATCACATTTCAATAAAAAAAATAAAACATTGCTTGTGTGTACGCATGGTCTACCATCTCCATTTAGCTATGTAATTCTTTGCTAACTAGTAGTTTTCATGGATTGAAATAAATAAAGAAATAATTAATATATTCGATAATATATATATATATATATATTAAATAATAATATCTATGTAAAGGATAATTATTCTTTATCATTTCATTGTTCTATCAATTAAAAAATGAAAACAATGTTCATGCATATGTATTACATTCTACCTCTATGAACCATCTAATTGATTTTTCTATGACTATTTTTGTGGATGAATATAAATATAAATATTTTTAATACTGAAAAATATATATTATTTTTAACATGAATATATTTTTTATATTTTAAAACTATGATAAAATAATAAGAGAAAAAATTTGAATAAAAACATACATGAAAAATGAAGTAGTTACCACCCCAAAAAGTGATTTTAAAAAGTAATTTGATCATAAAGTAGTGATAAATGTTATATGTAAATAATATATATGGAATGATATATATGAGTAATTTTTTTGGATTATATGTATGAAAAATATATATTTTTTATACAAGATATTCAACCATGATCGAAGGTTCTTGAAACAGAAGTAAGGGTTTTCCATATAAATTTTACTTTATATATAAATATATATATTGTATATTACCCACTTATTTCCTATATGTGGTGTATATACTATCCATTTGATATATTATAAAAATATTTCCTTTAAATTCAATGTGTTTGATATTTATTTTTATGTTATTTACATTATGGGTCATACAATTCAAATGTAACTCAAGTTGTAAGAATTTATTTTACAATCACTTCATTACTCATGTTTGATTATTTTTAAGTCTCAACTTAGAAATATTTATCATCCATGTAATTGTATTCAATTTATTTAAATGTTTTATTACTGATACGAAATTATTTTTAATTTTATTTTTACCAGACGTTTTATTTTTAAAAAATGTCTTAAAAGGGATGATCATGTTGTCTTTAAAATAATTTTATTTTTTATTTTTCTTAAAAAAATTTAAAATGAATGTTTTTTGAATTATATATAATGAACAACATCTCCCACCATCATGAAAAACTAATTACTTGATGTTTATATTACAATATTACAATGTTATTTTCAATGAAAACTATTTCATTATTATGTGTGTAGTTTTGATATTTCTAAAATTATTTTGAAAATAAAAAGGACATACGTTCATATATCCCAATATCCTTTGTAGAGGGTGTGATGTAATGATACAAATCATAAATTTTTTTTGATGGTTTATATCCAATTTAACTAGTGTTTTACTATTTTGGTACTATTTCTTTGAAATATTTACTTTATCGACATAATTGGACACGAAATTTCCCTTAAATATACATATTTTTATCATGGATATTTTTTTATAACCATATATAATTTACAAAAAAAATATTTACATTGAATGTAATATGATTAATATTAGAATTTTTTTAATATTTATTCCATTACACTATAAGGATATTTGAGGATACAAAATATTTATTCATGAATTAAGTTGATCATTTGATATATAATGAATTTGTTGGAACTATATGGATTGGTGGGTATGAAATTATATATCCTCTAGATGCATACATAGGTTTCATGAGACAGATTAGCTGGCGAAATTAAATAGGATTCAAATTGTAATATAAAATCATCTCATGAAAGGTGTAATTATTAGAGGTACTATGTTCCATATAAAATGACATCCAATTATTATGAAATATCTTAATGTAAGAATTAATTTATTATTATCAATGACATTTTCACTATGAAATTATCCTTTGATGCATCTTAGGATCCGAAAATTAATTAAATGTAATGTTATTTAATTATTTAATTTTCCAAATAGATTTTTTCTAATTTATTAATGACATGTTATGTTATAAAAATTCCCTTAATAAAAATTTGAACCCATCCCTTTATTATTTTTTCTATCCCTATGATTGTAGAAAGTGTATTATGATTATTATGTAGGGATATTCTAGAGGGAATAATTTTGTACTCAAGGAAAATACTATGTTTTATTTTATGTGTACAATTATGATATTAAATTCAAGTATATATGTAGTTTATGAAGACAAAAATACTATTATGTCATTTGGGATGTGATTACTTATATCTGTATTAAATTTATTAATTTAAGCACTGACTCTGAGCTGCTAGAATTAGGTTCATTAATGTTTGAATCATAGGCAGTTTAGTATAAGCATGGGAACTAGATTTTAGAATAAACACAACTAAAATTTGAACTATGATAATAAAATATATTATTTAATTATTTCTCTCTTTAGTGGGATTTTATTTTATGGATCAATATTCATGAAAATTTAAAGCTAACATAAAGTGTTCCCTTATTTAGTGATGCGATATAATAGATTAAAAAGAATAAATTATCATGGTCATTGTAGTAATTTTTACAGTGATAAAACAAATAGAGTTAGAATTGGGGGGGGGGGGAGAAAATCAAGACCTAATTAGTTAAACTAAATCGGGTTATGTCTAATACTGAATCACATATGGATCAACTTTTGGAACCATAACATAGTGTAAAAATAGGAGATCGATTCCTTTTCAGTAACCAATATCAATAAATGAAACAAAAAAAATCCATTTATTGCTGAGAAACGGTTAGTCTCCTAAGTGAATATATGAATCACTTTTTGAAGTAATGAAATGGAGAAAGTCCACATAGTTTTTTAGTCCCTCCTAGGGGATTAATACTAATGGTTTTCATCGATTAAAAATTCTTTCGATATAGAACAAATAGAAAGCATGTAATAGAAGGAATTAAGAATGATTTTCTTATAAATATATATTCCATGAGATCAATGATAATATATGGAGATAAAATTAATGTGTCTGAGACAAAAAGGAAGAAGAAAAATTCTCTAAGTATTAAGATAACTTGATATGGTTATCTATCCATTATGAAAAATAAATACATAATCTGTAGAGTAATATTGATCATTTATTCTATGGGTTTTATATAATGGTTTTTTTCACTATTATCAAAAACATTCACATCATATTAGCATATAGTATGACGTTATATAAAGACAAAGAAATAATTCCACACATCATATGATCATAAAGAAATGAAATAGAATAAAATAATGGTTGAAAAAATGGATAATTGGATGAAGGTAAATATGGGTATCCATATATGTGATGATTGTGAAAAGAAACACCATAGTGATTGAATGAAAATAATTGATGATTTTTATAATTGTTTATGGTAAGGACAACTTTCTTGTGAATTCATGAGAAAAAAAGTCTAAAATGTGAAATTATTTTACTATAAGTAGAAGAAACACTATTCAAATAAATTCTCCAAGCATCGAGGGAATATAGATCAAAATAATTTAGTGAATAATTATTCTTTTTACATTAATAAAGTCGTTGTGGAATGATTAATGTTTTTGTGTATTTGTTTTCATGAATTAAATTGTTGAAGTATTTTATTGATGATATTCTAGTTGTAATATTTCAGAAATTCTTAAGGATTAGATGAATATAAGTTTTATTTAATGATTTAAGAGCATGTGTTTAATGGAAAAATAACTAATATATGTAATTATTGGTATGTAGATATTTTTGTAGAATAAAAGGAAAGGAAATAAAATACACAATATATTCTAATTGGTGAGTTTAGATGGGTAAATGAATATTGATACTATGGAAGTAAATAAAATAGTTTTAACGTCCATCAAAATGATTTAATGGAATAGTATTTAATGAGGGAGTTTAAATAATTTTTTGTATTTTATTTAATGAATATATAGATAGTTAACTATTTAAATAATGCACATTTTAAATATATATTTACAGTGATCCTAATGTCTTAGGAGAATATGTTATCCTTGTAATTGAATGTGAATTTAACTTCTTATTTATAGGATATTATGTAATATTTATTTTGGAAATTTAGTGGCATTATTAATTACTTTATTTGGACATTTAAATTTGTGGGAGTCTTTTGGTTAACTACCTATATAATGGATTATGTTTAAATCTAGATATTTTAGTTTGTCATTAATGTATGTTTTATCATATTGGATAAATTGTGACAACCATTTTTTATTAGTAAATATTAATATGATGATAAAAAGAATTATGGGTCTTATAATTCATTATATGATGTTCATGAACGAAACATTATTCTAGAATACCCATTTCCTAGAGTAAAAAATAATGTAGAAAATTAAAGACGCCTAACAAAAGGATTATATTATGTTTTGACAATTAAATAATTCATATATTTTTATTTTCATGATTAATTTATCAACATATTTAAATAATATCTCAATTTTTGTAAAATAAACATGAAATAAAAATTAAATTTGATTACTTTTATTTCAAATAATTAAATGACCATTTAACCCATCAAATATTTACACTTTTGTAATGTTTTCTTTTCTCATGACCATATTCTCTATCACTCTTTATGAATATTTGGTGTTATTTCTATCTTCTATGTGCTTATTTCTACTTCCCAATAATGTTCTCTTATTCCAAAACCTAGAATTATAGTGATATTCTCATCCCCCTTTAACTATTTTAAGTGGATGTTTTGTTATCTTTTTTTCGGATGTTGGATTTACACTAATGAAATTTCAAATGTCAATTCCAGGATTTCTAATTATAATTTAAAATTTATTGTATGTAATTTATTTATGGGGGGGGGGAGACAGTAGCACCCTAGTTTTTTAAATGAATGCTATCTCTGATAGTGTAAAACTTGAAAAATGACCAACATAAATAAATAAAGAAATATTATTTTGTAAATGTGATCATTATAACATATCTGTAATATAGGTGGGAAATAATTTTAAAAACCAATAATTTTAATATATAAATTTTTCTCTTATTTCTAATGAAAAAATAAAATTTTTATATATGAACATGATTGCTTGTAATGTCATTTTATTTTTCAAAATTACATTCTCCTCGAAAATGTGTTTTATTTCTTTCAATATGTTAATTTTATAATAATTTTCAATAAAATATATAAATTTTTATCATAAAAATAACATTAAACTTGAAATCATCATGTTAAAATTATATTAGGATCAATTCATTATATTTTTATGAAAAAAATGAAATCTAGAGAATAGTGAAAAGCATTGATTAAGGTAAAAATATAATTTCCTAAAAATAAATGTACCTTAATGAATTTAATTTAATATAAAACTAAAAAAATTTATATTTAATTATATATAATATAATTTATTTCTTCATAATCATCTGTATACATTATTTTTTTATAATCCCATTTTTGGACGTAAAATGAATTTTTCAAGAAAATCATTATGCACTGAAATATGTGGGATTAATTTTAAATTAAATACATAAAAATATATGAGTTTAATCTTAAAAAATGGATTCTATATTTTGAGTAAATGGTCTAAAATTTGGTAAATATGAATCATTTATTTTTTAGTTAAAATTAATATTAGCTATATTACTTTTTGTTACCATTGATAGAGAAAATCAGGTAATTAATTTTAAAAATAAAACAATACGGACTCATTTATGGCCATAGAACTTTCCAAAACCTTATTTTATGATTCCCATTCATAAATAATAATCCAATAATAAGTTATATTCTATTTTTTGTCCATTTGGATGAGAATGGGGAATTTATAGTATTTTATTTCAAGAATAGTCAAACAAGTACCATTCATGTTCTAATATATATAATAATTTAATATGGTGTACTAGAGTAGATATATTTTTTACCAAAAATAGTATTTTTTATGATAATATATTTTTATTCATCATGGTAATTTATTTTTAATTTTTAGTGAATATGTAATTACCTTAAATTCTTACATAATGTTGATACAATAACTATTTAATTAAAGAATTATCAAATAAATGATATTGAAATTTTTAAAATTTCATGATTTGGATATAGAAAAATAGTTTTTTCTCTATTTAATTATTATCTAGTACTATTTATGTTCAATGTAATGAATGGTTTCATAATTTAATATAATGATATTTTATGAGAATATATTTTATTGATTTATTCTAAAATCATAAAATTATAAAATAATCCAAATGGGGATAATATATGGTCTAAAGATATATACCATATTAATTTATATGATTTTTGGAATCATTTATTCTAGAAAAATATTTTTACATTTTATTATTTTGAAAATTCTTAAAGAGCCCCGCACCTCAATGATAAAAGGTGCACTCCTCCATCAATACTCGACACCACATTGAGCCTTCTAGATTGCCCATACCATGGTATATTATCTTAATAAATCATTATAAATGTTCTTGAGGTTTTATACCCACTAATATATGAGTCCTAGGTCCACTACGAAGTCATCTAAAGGGATTCCTCTAAAGAGGAGGTAATCATCTTTACCAACTCTTTCAAATTTACATCTTCTACTTATTTTTTATATGTTGTATCAATCATAAAAAACTCATGTATCACTAATATAATTTTAATTTATTATTATTAAGGGATAAAAATATTCCATATTTTTTCCATCCAATGAAAATTAAATACATCACTTGTGTATACATATATCTTACCATCTCCACATAGCGGGGTAACAAATTTTGCATGTCCTATTTATGTGGATAGATATAAATATGGATGTAATTATTATATAATATTTATATGATATATATATATATATATATATATGAAATAATAATTATTCATTGAAGGTTAATTATTTTATACCATTCATAATTTCTATTCATGAAATAATGAAATCAACGTTCATGCGTACAAACTTCATATCATCTCTATTAATGGTATAATTCTGTTTTCAATCATTGTAATTATGGATGAATATAAATATATTTATATATATGGTATTTACACAATATATAATATTTTAGAGATTAGGTTACTCTAATAAAAATATAACTACCAGAACTACTAAATCAAAACATACATAAAAACCAGTTACTACCCAAAACTACGATTATAATATTGTTATGATAATAAAAATGTGCTAAAATATTATAAATAAATGATATATGATTGATACATATGATTATACTTCTATAATTTAATTATAATAAATCTATATTTATCTTATAGGATATTAGAGCACTAAAAATGATGTCGAACATGATGAGACGGTTTTTTCATCTCACATTTAATTATTTGATGTATATTTCATATTAACTACTTAATCATTTTATGGGTATTATATAATTTCCCTTGGATATATAACATCATGAATATATTTTTCCTATTGGTATTTAAATTCTCAATTGATATTATTTATTTCATGGGGCTTATGGTTCAGAAAAACCCAAGATGTGTGACTTTAATTAGCAATTTCCTAACAACATGAGATTGTTTATTTTTAAGTCTCAGATGAATAATATTAATCTTATATGTGAATATTATCTAAAAAATTTCAATTTTTTTAGCAATCTCCAGTTATTGATTAAATTTTTATTCTCCCTAATTTTAATTTTTAAAATATTTCTTAAAATGAATCATCAATTTTTTTTCAAATAAAATTAGTTTTTAGATTTTCCATATAAAAGTGTGAAAGTATATTTTTTTTACGGAATTAAAATAAATTCCGACCTTCATGATGGCTCAATTATTGTTGTAGTCTTTTACATTTTTTCGAGATATTTTAAAAGAATGTGATTTCATTATTATATTAATATTTTTTTGATTTCAATTATTATATTCAAATTTAAACATGGTATTTTCTACAAGGAATATTCCAATAATAACATTAATGAAAAATGTAAACATTCCCTTTTGAATCATTTGTTGATTATATACATAACTAATACCATTCAAAAAAATTATTTTTTTGGTTTATGATCTATTTGACTCGGGATGTACTATTTTGATACCATATTTTAAAATATTCACATTTATGACATCATTAAAAATTTAATCTCTTATAAATATCTATAATATATATCATCAATATATTTATTAATTTAATTTGTATCATTTTTACATATGGTGTTATATTTAAATTGTTATATGATTTAATATGGATTTTTTTAAATATATATTCCATTACTCACTACATATAATATATTATTAATCATTTTGATTCCTGAATTAAATTCAATATTTTATAGTTGAGGAATTATTTGGACCTCTAGTGGTCAGTGTGGATCTAAATAATACATCCCCTAGATGTATCGATAGGTCTCATGATACAAATTGGTTTCCCAAATTAAACAGATTTCTACATACTATTCTAAACCATTTTGTGAATGTCGTTGAATATAGAGGTATCACATTATTGAGAACATAATATCCAATTATTATGAATTTCCCTAATAAAAAAATTATTTATTATTATCCTTAATATTTTCACTATGTTATTATATATGGATGCATTTTTCACAAAATATTAATTAAATGGAATGTTTGTTGATTTTTTAACTTTCTATATGTATTATGCCTTATTTATTCACGATACCTTCTGTTGTACTTAAAATATTTCCATGAAAAATTTCTCACCCCTATATTATTACTTAATTCCCCAAGAATCCAAGAAGTATATTGTGACTGATATATTGGGATATTCAAAATGGAGTAATTGTTTACCTAATTAAAATTTGATGTTGTATTTTATATCATCAATTGTGACGATAAATTAAATTACATATCTAGTTTAAAAATACTATTAATGTATATGTTTCATTGGTATGTGATTCCATGTATGTAGTTCCAGTGTAATAATTTGACCACCGAATATGAGCAATTGGAGGTTAGGTATTTACAAATTTTTAATGAAACATTAATAGAATCAACATTTTTGTAAAATGAATTTAATTTTTGGTATAATATTGAGATCTATAGATTCATGCTCAATAGATTTTTGAGTTGTCTCATCCCATTTTTGTAATGAAACTTCCTTGGATTGAGATCTCACCATATATGTTCTATGAATTTAAAGGATAAAAAATCATAGTATTATTTATTAAGTTGCGTTAAAACGATTAATTATTAACATATATGAACATGAGAATTGATGAGATATGTAATTTTATAAACTTACCACATAATTAGAGTAAATAGATAGAAAAATCCATGTAAACTATATCATATTCAAATTATTATTAATTTATTAAAAAATAACAATAATTAAAATACCAAACTTTTCAGAAGATATATCCTTTTTATATTGATTTTGTTGAATATTATCATTATGACCATCCCTAACATCATATTATTTACTTTAAAAATATGCGTTGTTAATTAATTCTTCAAATAATGATGTCCCTTCTCGCTCTTATTTGTTCATGAACCATTAGATTGTGATGTTGGTGATGAAATAATCACTACCCTTTGATATTGACTATGAGTAAATTTAGGTCTACTGTCAACTTCAGGTAGAGGTTGGCGATCCTTTGGTTTGAACTCCTTGAATAAACTTGTAAGGTCATCATTATAATTAAAATTCAGTAGATCCCACGAAATCTATGTAAAATTTTTTTTTCATCAATTATAATGTTCACTTCTGTTGTGATTAACCTTCTATATTATAAAAAATTATATAAATCTTATATACAACTATATGTATAATTCCATTTTGTAAATTTTTTTTATGAGTATACCGTTTTCATAAGAAAATGAAATTATCATTATAACAATTAATTTGATCAAAATATATGTCTCTTTATGTGGAATGAAATTAACCAGATATATATGCTACATATTCATAATATTGTATTTTCTCAACCTCAAGAAAAGTGTTAGATGAATGAATTTATAAGCAAACCTTGGTTAATTATTTATTTTTTTCATTTTTCATCTCTTAAATTATATCATTCAGATTATATTTTTTATAATACCATCAATCAAGAAATAAATTTCATACATTTCGTCTTACTCTAATATTTTTTTTAAATATTATAAACATATTGGAAATATCATTTAATATTCTTTTCATGAAAAATTTATTTAACATAGAAATTATAATATCCTGATCTCCTTTATCATGTGACATTAAATTCTCAAAAAAAAATTCATCTCTACTAAATACTAGTTCCTTGAAAAAGTGGATAGATATATGAACCGGATTCGAAAACTTTAAAACCTCCATCAATATAAATTTATATTCTTTTTACTATTAATTATTTTGAATCCATATAAACTATATTTAATTTTTCATCACTTCTCAACATACTCCTATGTTACAATAGATGTCATAGTATACTTATATCAGTTAATAGATTGATTCCTTTTCATTATCTCCTTCCGATAACAAATAAACATAGAAATATCTCTACCATTAAGATTAATTTAAATGAGAAATACCTAAATGGAATTAATTCATGGTCATAAACTGTAATAAACTAATCCACCATTGTTTCCAAGACATTATAAATGATATATTGAATTGAAACAAATGATATATATGCTCCATATCTTATGATATTAAAAATATCATTTGTATTAAAAAAATAAGTTCATTTGTGATTTTAACTATTACTATAAAATAATGTATGAAATTTTAGGACTGATATGTAATGAAGTGTTTTAAAATGGATTGGAAAATTAAATTTAATACCAAAGGAGTTCAATTTTTAAATATTTTTATTGATGTTGTGATTATATTTCAAATCCCGCATTCTTAATGTAACATATTACTTAAAAAAATTCATTATCCAATGGAAGTCAATATTATTATATGGTAATGAAATATTTTATAATTGTATTTAATAAAACATGTATTTTTTATGATATTTTTATTCTCATCTCATCCAATTTTATGGATCTATAATTGTCTTCACTTATGAAATTTAATCACCTTTCTTAGCATTATCGTCTAGTTCTTAATACATATTTAATGAATATAATAATAAATGATGTCATATTGTGTTCTAACATATATAAAAATATAATTTTCTATTATTCTATAATTTTATGAATATACAATTAGATATTGTACCCTTTCAATGATTTCATAAAATATAATTTCTCAGCCTATTGTGTAGAAACTGATACACTATTGTTTATTGATTTCGTAAAATCTAAATAAAAATTGTTTCCATAAAATATATGAAATTTTCCCCATTTTGGCTATGAAATAAATTTTCATGATGTATATATCATCATTATATTTACAAAAATACTATAAAATATTTTTTTATCCAGGAGAAGCAAAGAGATATGATCCAACCAATTCCATATTAGAATAAGATCAAAACAAATTTATCCGTTATAAACATGATTTAAAATAATTTTATTTACCACTTTTAATTTCTTATTCCATTAATAATTTGAAGGGTTATGTGACATAGAAATTATAGACGAGTTGTGAAACATAATTTTAATCATATCCAAAATAATTGCAAAGTCACTCAAATCTTATATAATAAAAAAAATCTAAACATAAGAATATATAACCTAAATAAAATCAAAATATTATATAGATAATGAAATAGAATATTATTTATTTTGACGAAAATATTCCCATCATTTCCTAATAAATTTACACATTCTTGATATTCACTTTCTATCAATATAAAATCTATTATAAACTGATCAAGATTTACTAGAAAATTAAATTGTATTATTTCAATATTAAAATTATCCTATGTGATTTTACATTTAACATACATGATAACCCAATTACTTTCTTTAAAGTGGGTATACCCTAGGCTAGTTGAAAATAATTTATGTATGAACTGAATGAACATTATGTAATTATTTATTATAATTAGATAAAGATCAATACAAATCAGGAATTTTTATGTCTTTTGATCATCTTACTTTCCTAAAAAATATTTATCTAACATATATCATGTTTTATATGTGTTCTCATGGTTTTTCAAGAAACCAAAACAAATAACATAAAAAGTTATTTTAAATAGTTACACTAATAATGAAAAATTCCATCATCCCTTTGAAATGTTTGAAAATAAAAGAAAACATGATCTATACATTGATAGTCATCTAAATACTATTGGATATAGTTTTGAGAAAAAATTATTGAGGGATTAACTTAAAGACCAATTATTTTATGGTCCACATAATTTTATAAAATTAAAACTCAATTTCACTATTTTTTTGTGAAAATTATAAACAATCATACCTTTTGGAAAGTAATTTTGAAAAAAAATAACGAATGGTTATTATATGATGTTAATTTTTAGTCCATATACATTATTTGTATTCTACAGTACACAATGATATTTTTATGCATAAATTTTATAGTTATTTTAATGAATATATCGTAATAAATGATTCCATTAAATAATTCCTCCACCACATACTTATAATTTCACATAGCATGCATCAGAGCTATATAATGTAAAAAAAGCACCTAAAATCTTGGTATAAATGAAGTTTTTAACCATCATTGATCCATACTTCAAAATTATATCACTGAGCTACCAATCTAGGTATTTTTTGAAAAATAAATCAAGACATGTCAATTTTATTCTTGGAAATCAATTTAAATCCAATCACTCAATGATCATTTGGATAAATTAATAATTACTTAAAAACATTTTATATGAACATATTCAACTCTTTTTTATAATAAGAATGCAGAAATAATCATTAAATGAATTAGAATCATTTTTATGTACTGTTTTTTAATAATTTTACACTACTAAAAAGTATTAATCATAGTATATTATAGTTTTAATGAGAGACTATAAATATTAAATATCATTTTCAATTGTGGTATCCTTGAGAGTGTTATAGACTAATAGTTATAAAGACTATTCACCCACCACAGCTATATCATACTCTATTTCATAAATCCTTCCAATGGGCTTAGAGTCATAAGATTAATTTATCTCTTTTCAATATATATTGGATCAAAAATTAGTGAATTTTCAAATAGATTCATCCCATATATTTTTTCATGTATATATTCTTCAAAAACTCTATCCCATTTTTTGTAAATTATATAAAATTTATTATTATTTTATTATACCAAAAACAAAAATTCATATAAGTTTTCATAAAACATGTCTATATTATGTTCAGTTTTAATCATAAACACATTACACCCAAAATATGTTAATTTAACCCGCCATAAGTCTTCAACCATTGAACAATTTATATAGTTATTTTTAGAGGATAATTCTATGTATGATTATGTGAATGACATAGATAGAAGGGTTAATTTTTTCAACATAAATATATAGGTTGATTTAAATCGTTGTGCATCATTCCTAAAAACAATTTAGTAGACATATTACTTCATCAATTACTTTCTTTTGTAGAGATGGTGCATCAAAATATTGAGAAATTTTATCAAAACAATGATTCCAAAATTCTTGGAGTTGATACTCCCCACCATGTTCACTTTTAATTAAAATAATCATTAAATCCTTCCAATTTTGAACCTATTATCATTGTTAAAAACATAGAGATTATATAACATGTCTAGGATAAAATATATACCCATGAAACGTAGTGTATAAATTCATTATAAATAAAATTATATATTATACATATCATACTAGATATATGAGTATGTATAAATATATAAAAGAAAAATTGGAATGGTTTTTATTTTTCTTAACTATTTATATAGCTCATTTGATTCTATTTTCTACTTTCTTAACATGAATGAATCAAAAAAACATTTCATGAAATATTTAGATTATATTTTTTTGAAACATTCTTATTATTTGATAGATTAAACAATAATATCAAATTAAATGGACCTAGTCATCTATAACACAAATATGTATCTATTTGTAAATCATTTAAACAATTATTATTTTTCATTATCATCTCACCATTAATAATGTTATAATCCTTCCCTTTTCATGGTGAATAATAATATAGCGAATCATGGTTTTATAAAATAAATTCTAGTTTATTTAAGAATTCAGTTTTATTGGTTGATTTCAAACCCTTCCATTTATTTTCAAGTGAGAATAAAAATATAATGGGGAAACATACATAAAGTGACATATGTTATTTAATGGTCAATAACAGACAATGATCTATGTGTATAAGTCTATAATTTCTATGAATTATTTTTAATTTATATCTGTATATTATGTTGGATGTTATATTCAATGATGGAGTAATTATTATATTTTAATGATAATAATCATTAATATGAAAAATATAATGGTTAATTTTACAATTAATATGTTCATCTTGGAATTTTAACCATTCCATTAGTTCTAAAATGATCCCATATGATGATATCTCCGACACTGTTAATATTTTCACTTCCAATGTAAAATTTTTTGAATTTTTTTTTATCTAAAACATTTAACCAAATTTAACATTACAAAATAGTCGATAACATCATTCATCAATTTGGAGAAATGATAAAGGGATGAATCAATACCTTTATTTGAAATATTTTACCCCTTATATTCAATAATGGTCTCCTTTTTATAATTCCCCAACCCCAAAATCCCATATATGGTGCATTATTTCAATACATTAGCATGATTATAAGAAATCAAATCCTAATGGGTAATCATTTTAGTTATCTGGGAAAAGAGATTACATACATGAACAATACATTATAATTCAAAAAATAAAATATAACCTAGATAATCCTTTGAGAATGAATTTATTCTCCTGGATTAACCCTTCTTATCAATCATAATACACCTCCTAGAATCTGGGGGAAATAAAACACAAGAGAGGGGTGATCATAGATTATGAATAAGATTCAGCATAAAATTTATCCTATTATGAATATATAATCCTAAACCATAATACATGATGCATAACAGTAACATGTTGGCCCAAAACACCTCTATTACATTGGTCTCACTAGTGTGTCACATGACCTCAAGCACATTCCCCCAAATGTTATAGGTTTCTAACTATATGCGGGGGCCTAGAGTGTGTCCATGAGGGTAATATTACCTTAAACATCTGATTGTTATCAATGATTAATAATATATAATAGATATATAAATCTTAAAAAGAATTTGTAGTAGCAAAAATTGTAATAAATAAATGACAATGTTGTGGAAGAAAATAATTAACAATTTTATAAAATTGGGAAAATCCGAATGATACAACATGTGAATGAATGTCATAGTGATGATACAAAACTGAAAGAAATAAAAAGTACATCATGATTTACAAAATAGCACAATAATAAAGAACTACCCCAAAGAACAACGAGTGATCTACCTGATCATCTGGAGCTCCAGCTCTGTCCTTTGCTCATAACATATCGGTACACATAGCACAACAAATGATACCTAAATCCTGCAAATATATGTTCTACTCAGATACCAAGGGTACCTGAGTAGGGGTTGAGATAAAAAACTCAGTAGTATGGCACCCAAAGTGTTTGGAAAATTCATACAATTCATTATGAATTTAAAATCATTTTATATAAAATAAAAATTGATAGATGATAAATAAAATAATAGTAACAGTGTAATGGTACCTAAATGGAAAGTAGTCCCATAATACCTACTTTAGAATAAGATGAAAGTCTGAAAAGTATAGTTGATCAAGGGAGAATATATAAACTCGGGTTAATGAAAACACATCAATATAAGTAGTCATACATCAAAGCTTGTGTTTTTTCATGGAGTCGATCTCACAAGAAATCATCCATGTGTGATAATAAGAAAATGATAAGTGTCCCAAATTCATAAGAAACTCTTTTTAGTAATTTGGTATGCATCTCACATATAAATAAAAAACAATACTATGAAATCCCTAAAATCATGTTGGGGAGTCCGAGCCCATCCATGGAAGTCTAAAATGATTCGCAGGTCTCGCTATCATACATTTGATATAATTCAATACCACTGAGTCTGTCATGGTTGATACATAAGGAGTCCCTACAATCACTTGAGGCATTCTAACTATGAGTTCATCCCACATATATCACTATAAGACAATGTATTACCCATGGAATGGCATAACCATCTTTCTATATGTTCCATACATGGTTGTTTCACTTGGGAACAAATATCACTCAACAGTATAATAAACCTCCCCAGAATCCCACACCTAGAAAGCCAAAGACTTTCCCCTAAAAAATCATCTTATAACCAACGAAGCACAAAAGTCCATCCATTAGTCCTTGATATGGAACCCATGTTATCACCTAGCCCATATGATATTAACAATGTTGTTGAGGAACATTACAAGGAATAAATCACCACATATCTCATATAGAAAGAATACATATAAATAATGCTTTCAAACAAGCACTATGAGCCACATCCTATTCAAGATATCATTTAAAACACAAATCCATAAAAATGTAAAAATGAATTTAGCATAAAATTAACCCCATGCACTAATGAATATCACTAAGTATTATGTAATAACATAAGAAGGGTTAAAAGAAGATACTTAACAAAATGGATTAATCTCTAATAATAAAATGAAATCAGAGCCCCATGGAATTAGCATTCCTTTAACCATGTGTCATAAATTAAAAGAATGTGATTTCATTATTATATTAATATTTGTTAGATTTAAATTAATATCTTCTAATTTAAATAGGGTATTTTATACAAGGAATATTCCAATAATAACATTAATGAACAATGTAAACATTCTCTTTTGAATATTTTGTTGATTATATACATAACTAATACAATTCAAAAAAATGATTTTTTTCGTTTATGATCAATTTGACTCACGATGTACTCTTTTGATACCATATTTTAAAATATTCACATTAATGACATCATTAAAAATTTAACCTCCTATAAATATCTATAATATATATCATCAAAATATTTATTATTTTAATTTGTATCATTTTTACATATGGTGTTTTATTTAAAAAGTTATATAATTTAATATGGATTTTTTAAAATATATATTCCATTACTCACTACAGATAATATATTATTAATAATTTCGATTCTTGAATTAAATTCAATATTTTATATTTGAGGAATTATTTGGACCTCCAGTGGTCATGGGAATCTAAATAATACATACCCTAGATGTATCGATAGGTATCATGATACAAATTGGTTTCCCAAATTAAACAGATTTCTACATACTATTCTAAAACATTTTGTGAATGTCCTTGAATATAGAGGTATAAAATTATTGAGAACATAATATCCAATTATTATGAATTTCCCAAAGAAAAAAAATTATTTATTATTATCCTTAATATTTTCACTATGTTATTATAATGGATGCATTTTTTTCACAAAATATTAATTAAATGGAATGTTTGTTGAGTTTTTTAACTTTCTACATGTATTATGCCTTATTTATTCATGATACCTTCTGTTGTACTCAATATATTTCCATGAAAAATTTATCACCCCTATATTATTACTTAATTCTCCAAGAATCCAAGAAGTATATAGTGACTGATATATAGGGATATTCTAAATGGAGTAATTTTTAACTCAATTAAAATTCGATGTTGTATTTTATATCATCAATTGTAATGATAAATTAAATTAAGTATCTAGTATAAAAATACTATTAAATTATATGGTTCATTGGTATGTGATTCCATGTATGTAGTGCCAGTGTAATAATTTGACCACCGAATATGAGCAATTGGAGGTTAGGTATTTACAAAATTTTAATGAAACATTAATAAAATCAACATTTTTGTAAAATGAATTTAATTTTTGGTATAATATTGAGATCTAAAGATTCATGCTCAATAGATTTTTTAGTTATCTCATCCCATTTTTGTGATGAAACTTCCTTAGATTGAGATCTTACCATAGTTGTTCTACGAATTTAATGGATAAAACTCATAGTATTATTTATTAAGTTGTGTTAAAACAATTAATTATTAACATATATGAACATGAGCATTGATGGGATATCTAATTTTATAAACTTACCACATAATTAGAGTAAATAGATAAAAAAAATCCATGTATACTATATCATATTCTAATTATTATTAATTTATTAAAACATACAAATAATGAAAAAACCAAAACTTTTCAGAAGATATATCCTCTTTAGATTTATTTTTTTGAATATTATCATTGTGACCATCCCTAACATCATATTATTTACTATAAAAATATGTGTTGTTAATTAATTCTTCAAATAATGATGTCCCTTCTCGCTCTTATTTGTTCACGAACCATTAGATTGTGATATTGGTTGTAACACCCCGAGCTTCCACGGTACACTTCTCATTCAATAATGCAATAGCTTGCATTGTACGCAACGTCGAGTTCTAAAACATTGCGACTAATCAAAGTAGCCGTTATGAATAGTAATAACCACTTTTTAAAATTATAGAAATTTTATGTTTCAAAATGGACTTCATTTTTGTATTCGTAATATCGAAATTATCTAAAGTTGAATTTTTTGTAATTTTCTGAGAACTTCCAATTTTTTATGAATAGTGAAAATTACTTAAAAACAACTTTTTTAATCAAAATAATTTATAGTGATAAATTATACTATTTAGTGGTTTTAAAGTATAATTAGAATATATTTTTACCATTTTATCCAATGGTGGTCATTAGAATTAATTTAACATTGAAATTGGACATAAACAATTGCCAATCTTTTGATATAAATTGTTTCTAAAAAACAAGCTATTGTTGTGACAACGGGAATTAATTATAAAATTAATTAATTCAACTTATATGTTTGGAATTTTTTAAAATAGACATCATTTTTGAATTCGGAATATCAATTATAGCTTAGGGTGAAATTTTGGCATTGTTCTGAAAAACATCAATTTTTGATGAATAGTGAAACCACTAAGTGGTAGTTAAATAACTGATTTTTCATTTAAATGAAATATTACGACTTATGTGATTTTATTTTCAAAAATCCTACATACATGGTTTTCATTAAGAAGTAAAATGTGGTTCAATGAGATTAAAATAATTTTTTGGTGAATAGTAACTTTTAAGTTCTTAATCACGATTAGAAGTAATTAGTGTAGTTTAAGGTAAAAATAATGTTTTAATAATATGATATGAGCTTGACACTTGTACTACTCCTATTGGATGAGTCATGGCCGACCAAGAAAACCCATGGGTCAACTTGGGGACCCCATGGAGCCACTTTAGTTGGAAAATGACATAAATACCTTTTATTTAATGTTAAAGTAAAAAATGACACAAACATGAAATGTTTTACTAAACAAATTTTTACATGGGGTTATAAAAGTCATATTTTTGACTATAAATAGTAATTGAAAAGCTAAAAAGATTTCCTACATTATAGTATTTTTTTTATAATTATTAGACATTAAATAAATTAAATTATTTATGACATCATGATGATGCAGCGATGACCTCATTATTTAACGATTTAAATAAAATGAGAAGATAATGTAAAATACAAGGATTACACTTGTACAAAGCCTATTGTATGATGATATTTCGAACCGTTATCACCTTAGCCGCGAATTATATAAGTCTGGGACCTTTAGAATCCGAAAATCATTGTATAATAATGTAAAATTTCCTTACTTTCCAAAAGTGCCCCTCCTCTCCACTTATAAAAGGCCCCCACCACTACCACCTGATTCACACATTCAAGCCATTTGGCTCGGACAAACTCTTCCCAAATACTCTCCAAACTTCCCCCTCTTACTCCTAGAAGATTAACCTTGGGCAGAACTCTTCCCAAGGAAGCCTTTGGATCAAATCAAAAAGAGTTACCCGATTTTGAGGTAATGTCTTCTCTAATGTTGTTTTGTTTTATTTTTCTTCTCCAACCCCCTAAACTCTTTTTATTCATTTCTTTTGTAACAACACCAGTATCCTCAATATACTAGGATGTTTTTATAAGAAGTATTCGAGCTACAATTACACACACCTACATCTAATGGTTAAAGAACATACGATTTCTGTGGATGGCGAATTTCTGCCTCACGAAATGATTATTGTTCAACACTCATATAACACCTTCAAAGGTGGCCATTAAGATGTCACTATATTTATATATGATATATAATATGTTTATGTTTTACTTATTCTTATGTATTTCTCATTTATGTCATACTTTATGATTTCTATTATAGGTAAAACGCGATAATTTTATTTTAGGAAGTGCGGACTACCGCCCCCTCAAAGTGATTTGAATCGTTAATGCCATATGTGGGATGTATAAAGGATGGATTAAATGGTATTATACACTATATTATACTGTAATTATATTATACATTTATATCATTATGATTTCATTCCATTAAATATGAAATAGAAATGAAAGTAGCATTCATGCGTACGTACGGCTTACCGTCTCCATGAACGGTGCATTTCATTTCATACCCCTAAATGTTACGTAATATTATAAATGAATGTATATTCTGGATATATATGATATATATGACATCTAAATAATGAATATAATTCTATAGATAATGGATATTCTACTACATAAACAACTTGTAATTATAAGAAGTTTATTGTTGACTCAAGTTCCAAAGATCGACAAAACGACCGTTATTAACTTAAATAATTACATAATGTTCATAACATTGTAATAAGTGTTATAAAAGGATAATGAAATTAAAACTGGTTCTTAATAAGGTATATATTAACTCTAGTTTATTATTCAGGAGGTTAAAGAACGGTTGAGTAAAGTCATACATGAGGTAAGGGAACTTCTTAACCCAATTTTTATTCATTGGGTTAATCTCCTACATTCAAATTATGTCATGATATTATTATGTCCAATCTTGTATTTTTACATTATTTATGTGTACTTATAGTGAATACACATAATAGACCTACTTTATAAAAAAAATGATCTTTTTAAGGACTTCGTCTCAATCCCCTTTCATTGAGGCATATTTGGTTTTATACACAACTTTCTTTTATACGGTGTATAAACCCCTTTGACTTTTATGTTTATTTAAAAGGAATATTTTTATACGAAGCGTTTTGCTAAACGACAAAAGGGAAGGTTTTTCTTTCATTACTTATGCGGCGACAACGACTTCTCCGCCGCCGTGACCATTATTTGAGTTTCGGCTTCCTCTACAAGCCATCTTTTTTTAATGAAAAATAAATACAATGTTTTAACTTTATTTTATTTTGGTATTGAAAATGGTTTTGAATGCGTTTTTATTATATCAATGTGTTGTATTGATATCTTGTGATTGAAATGTGGAAATGTTATCTTTCCTTTATTCATGTTTTATGTGACACGATTATGTTATGGTTTATGATATGTTTAAACCTATTCATATGAGGAATCTATTGGACTTAATACGTGACGGGTGGAGCCCGCTATAGCTCCTCGATGCATCAGTAGGTCTCATGAGACAACTAGATGTGGAATTGGTCGAGGCCCTTTCACAATTTGATTTATGGTTTTGGCCAAGGCCTTAATCATTTTAGATGTCTTGGCCGAGGCCTTGACAAAATGTTTCAGAATGTCTGGCATTATACATTCCCTCATTATGAAAGTGGTTATTGATATGGCATGTGATTATTCTACTAGTAGAATATCCATGTGAGTAAGTAAATGGAATTATTTAATTTTTTTTTTGCCATATTATTCTGATGTTCAAGTTTAAAAAGGCTTTTGTTTTAGTTATACATTGCCTTAAATGTTAATGTTTATTTATGAAAGCTTCCGCAATATTGTTATCCTTACTGAGAATCTGAGATCACCCCTTTCAATGTTTTAATATTTTCTAGGATGTGAAGAAGTATTTTATGAATGACATGTAGGGATTTTTAGAAGAGGATATGAGTGTGGATTATGGAGACTTTGTTATTTTAGTTTTTCACTTTATGATGTAATGTAACGTTTACGAATGTATCTAGTGTTTCCAAGGATACTAAACTAATCGGTCTTTTGAGACTTGATCTTTTGTGATCATGCCAAAGTTACGAAGTAATGCACCGACTCTGGGTAGCTGGGGTCGGGGCGTTACAGTTGGTATCAGAGGCAGTTTAGTACTAACCTCGGAAGCTAGATTTAGATAAACTCTGATTAGAGCACATAGCCCAAAGATAGACTTTGAGGATTAGTATAGAATAACTTCCTAGAATTTTGTTATTGTAGAGATTTTGTGAGTTTTCCGAGAAATACATCCATGTCTGGATATGAGCAGGTAGAGTCGGCTCTGGCACAGATGTACCTAGGGGTAAAACCTGAAAACACCGCTTTGATCTAGACTCGAACGGGAACTGGTGCACGACAACGGGCCTTGCTGCACTCTTGGTTACGACACTCCCGGGGGATATGCTTAGGATAATTCTCATTTTCTTTACAAACCACTATGAACGGTTATGAGTATATACTTCCTTAAATAAAACCTTTTTATGATTATGGATTATATCCATAAATAGTTCAATTTATGTTAAGTATTTTACAAGTATGGAATTATGTATTTTGATTCATAAACTAATCTAGTTTATGCCATTGTTTAGAAATGGTGCCTAGTGGAAGGAATGGAAACCGTATCAATGCACGCACTCCGTGTAGGGATTTCCCTCCTGCTCAAGATAATTATTGTGGATCTAGAGATACGACTGGTGCTGATCAACTTGTTACCATACTGGGACAACTCACTCAAGTTATAAATAATAACCTTACTCGTATGGATCACCCTGATCCACAACGTGGAGGATCAATGTTTGACCTCTTCATGAGGCAACAACCACCAAAATTTAATGGGGGTACAAATCCATTAGTATCTGAGCAATGGATAAACTCCTTAGAGAAAATATTCCATGCCTTGGGGAGTAACGAAAGGGAGAAGGTTGTCATGGCAGTTTACCGCCTCACAAAAGATGCCGATTAGTGGTGGTCGCTGATTCAAAACACAAAGGAAGATGATGAAGTATTGAATATGGAATGGAGGGAGTTCAAAGATCTTTTCTTAGAAAAATACTTTCCTCGTGACCATCGAGCAGATATGGAAAGGCAATTTCTGAGTCTGAGGCAGAAGGAGGATGATAATGTCGCAAAGTATGAGGCTAACTTTACAAGGTTAGCAAGGTATGATGCCGATAATATACATTACCCAAGGAGTAAGATTGATCGTTTCTTTGATGGGTTAAAACCATTTCTCCGTCGAGCTTTAGTATCACAATCCTTCTCATCATACGAAGATATTGTCTCGTGTGCTATCAAGGTAGAAAAGGAATTCTCTAAGTCTTATGACAACGAAGTAAAGAAAGAGAATAAGAGAACGATGGAACAAGAGACAGATAAAGGGAAAAAGGGAAAGAAGGATTTTCCATTATGTGATAATTGTGGGAAGAATCACCCTGGTACTTGCCTAAAAGGAATGAGAGTTTGTTACAAATGTGGAGAAAAGGGTCACCAGGCTCGTGATTGCAAGGGAAAGAAAGAGGCTATCAAAGTTGAATGCTACAATTGTAGAGAAATGAGTCATTATGCAAATTAATGTCCTAAGCTTCAGGGAAACTTACCTCAGAAAAGGCCAAGGGATCAAGGACAATCTTATGTTGTTACTAAAGTTGAAGCAGAATAACTAATGTATTGGTGCTTTTGGACTCATGGATTATATACTGGTTATTAGAATAATGTGATATATATATAAGGATTGTACTTCAGTACTTGTTGATTTCAGTAAGTTTTTAATATAATGAAGGTAATTATATTTTTAGTATGTGACAATAAGAGAAACTTTACATTGTTTGGGGAATCTAATAAATTGATTTTGGAATTAAGAGACCTTTTAGAGAAAGTCTGGACAGAGGTATTTTGGATAACTATAAAGGTTGGAGTGGATTAAGTTGATCTTTGGATAGTATTGTTTAAGGTTAAAAAATTTATGAAGATTATTTTTGGAATATTATGATACTATAGTTTTAGGAAAAGGACAACCTGTAGGGTGGGGCATAACCCGTCACGTCGGACAAAGCTGCAGGAATCGAACCCACAATCATAGTGCGACAGGCCTTTATTTCCTACCACTAGCCTACAGGAAGTCCCTGGTTATTAAAAAATAATTTTACTAATCTAAATGGTATGTGTTAACATTTAAAACCTTATACAATTAGGATAAGAATAATATTTTTGAGTTCTATTATCTTTTTGAGTGAAAGATGAGTTGAAGGTTGAAACTCTAATTGTCAAGCATAAATATATATACCTATCTCTTATTCAATGAATAAATTAATTCTTAAACTTTAGTAAAGGGATATTAAAACAAAAAAATGTGTTATCCTAATACCTTATGTCTTGTTTAACTGATGATATTTTAAATCAACATAGATTGAAGGCTTTGAGGCCCTCAATTTGACAGTTGATTGTGATTGATGACCTCAATCAATCCCTACAAATATTTACGTTTTCCCTCCAATTATATGTCCTTAATTGCCACCAATGTTCTCCTAATCGAGATCATAATTGGGTGGTGACTTTTTCATTTCCCTTTCCCTCTTATTAAGGCTAAATTTTATTAATCTTATTCCCGATGTGGGTTTTCCTCAAAGGTATTTTCTCTTTTCAACCTTTTATTTTCAAAGAAAAATTTCAAATTGCGAGGACGCAATTTATTGGAGGAGGGGAGAATGTAACACCCCGAGCTTCCATGATACACTTCTCATTCAATAATGCAATAGCTTACATTGTACGCAACTTCGAGTTCTAAAACACCGCGACTAATCAAAGTAGCCGTTATGAATAGTAATAACCACTTTTCAAAATTATAGAAATTTCATGTTTCAAAATGGACTTCATTTTTGTATTCGTAATATCGAAATTATCCAAAGTTGAATTTTTTGTAATTTTCTGAGAACTTCCATTTTTTATGAATAGTGAAAATTACTTAAAAACAACTTTTTTAATCAAAATAATTTATAGTGATAAATTATACTATTTAGTGGGTTTAAAGTATAATTAGAATATATTTTTACCATTTTATCCAATGGTGGTCATTATAATTAATTTAACATTGAAATTGGACATAAACAATTGCTAATCTTTTGATATAAATTGTTTCTTAAAAACACGCTATTGTTGTGACAACGAGAATTAATTATAAAATTAATTAATGCAACTTATATGTTTGGAATTTTGTAAAATAGACATCATTTTTAAATTCGGAATATCAATTATAGCTTAGGGTGAAATTTTGGCATTGTTCTGAAAAACATCAATTTTTGATGAATAGTGAAACCACTAAGTGGTAGTTAAATAACTGATTTTTCGTTTAAATGAAATATTACCACTTTTGAGATTTGATTTTAAAAAATCCGACATTTATGGTTTTCATTAAGAAGTAAAATGTGGTTCAATGAGATTAAAATAACTTTTTGGTGAATAGTAACTTTTAAGTTCTTAATCGTGATTAGAGGTAATTAGTGTAGTTTAAGGTAAAAATAATGTTTTAATAATATTAGATGAGCTTGACACTTGTCCTACTCTTATTGGATGAGTCAAGGCCGACCAAGACAACCCATGGGTCAACTTGGGGATTCCATGGAGCCACTTTAGATGGAAAATGACCTAAATACCTTTTATTTAATGTTAAAGTAAAAAATGACAGAAATATGAAATGTTTTAATAAACAATTTTTACATGGGGTTATACAAGTCATATTTTTGACTATAAATAGTAATTGGAAAGCTAAAAATATTTCCTAAATTATAGTATTTTTTTTATAATTTGTCGACATTAAATAAATTAAATTATTTATGACATCATGATGATGCAGCGATGCCCTCATTATTTAGCGATTTAAATAAAATGAGAAGATAATGTAAAATACAAGGCTTACACTTGTCCAAAGCCTATTGGATGAGGATATTTAGAACCCTTATCACCTTAGCCACGAATTATATATGTGTGGGACCTTTAGAATCCGAAAAGCATTGTATAATAATGTAAAATTTCCTTACTTTCCAAAAGTGCCCCTCCTCTTCACTTATAAAAGGCCCCCACCACTACCACCTCATTCACACATTCAAGCCATTTGGATCGGCCAAACTCTGCCCAAATACTCTCCAAACTTCCCCCTCTTACTCCTAGAAGCTTAAATTTGGGCATAACCCTTCCCAAGGAAGCCTTTGTCTCAAATCAAAAAGAGTAACCCAATTTTGAGGTAATGTCTTCTCTAATGTTGTTTTGTATTATTTTTCTTCTCAAACCCCCTAAAATATTTTTATTCATTTCTTTTGTAACAAAACCAGTATCTTCAATATACTAGGATGTTGTTATAAGAAGTATTCGAGCTACACTTACACACACCTACATCTAATGGTTAAATAACATACGGTTTCTGTGGATGGCGAATTTCTGCCTCACAAAATGATGATTGTTCAACACTCATATAACACCTTCAAAGGTGGCCATTAAGATGTCACTATATTTATATATGATATATAATATTATTATGTTTTACTTATGCTTCTGTATTTCTCATTTATGTCATACATTATGATTTCCATTATGGGTAAAACGCGGTAATTTTATTTTAGGAAGTGCGGACTACCGCCCCCTCAAAGTGATTTGAATCGTTAATGCCATATGTGGGATGTATAAAGGATGGATTAAATGGTATTATACACTATATTATACTGAAATTATATTATACATTTATATCCTTATGATTTCATTCCATTAAATACGAAATAGAAATGAAAGTAGAGTTCATGCGTATGTACGGCTTACCGTCTCCATGAACGGTGCATTTCATTTCTTACCCCTAAATGTTATGTAATATTATAAATGAATGTATATACTGGATATATATTATATATATGACATCTAAATCATGAATATAATTCTGGAGATAATGGATATTCTACCACATAAACAACTTGTAATTATAATAAGTTTAGTGTTGACTCAATTACCAAAGATCGACAAAACGACCGTTATTAACTTAAATAATTACATAATGTTCATAACATTGTAATAAGTGATATAAAAGGATAATGAAATTAAAACTGGTTCTTAATAAGGTATATATTAACTCTAGTTTATTATTCAGGAGGTTAAATAACGGTTGAGTCAAGTCAGACATGAGGTAAGGGAACTACTTAACCCAATTTCTATTCATTGGGTTAATCTCTTACTTTCAAATTATGTCATGATATTATTATGTCCTATACTATATTATTACATTATTTATGTGTACTTATAGTGAATACACATAATAGACCTACTTTATAAAAAAAATTATCTTTTTAAGGACTTCGTATCAATCCCCTTTCATTGAGGCATATTTGGTTTTATACACAACTTTCTTTTATACGGTGTATAAACCCATTTGACTTTTATGTTTATTCAAATGGAATATTTTTTTACGAAGCGTTTTGCTAAACGACAAAAGGGAATGTTTTTCTTTCTGTACTTATGCGGCGACAACGACTTCTCCGCCGCCGTGACCATTATTTGAGTTTCGGCTTCCACTACAAGCCATCTTTTTTTTAATGAAAAAGAAATACAAAGTTTTAACTTTCTTTTATTTTGGTATTGAAAATGGTTTTGAAAGTTTTTTTATAATATCAATGTGTTGTATTGATATATTGTGATTGAAATGTGGAAATGTTATGTTTCCTTTATGCATGTTTTATGTGATACAATTATGTTATGGTTTATGATATGTTTAAACCTATTCATATGAGGAATGTATTGGACTTAATAAGTGAAGGGTGGAGCACGCTATAGCTCCTCGATGCATCGGTAGGTCTCATGAGACAACTAGATGTGGAATTGGCCGAGGCCCTTTCCCAATTTGATTTATGGTTTTGGCCGAGGCCTTAATCATTTTAGACGTCTTGGCCGAGGCCTTGACAAAATGTTTCAGAATTTCTGGCATTATACATTCTCTCATTATGAAAGTGGTTATTGATATTTCATGTGATTATTCGACTAGTAGAATATCCATGTGACTAAGTAAATGGCATTATTTAATTTAATTTTTTCCATATTATGCTGAAGTTCAAGTTTAAAAAGGCTTTTTCTTTAGTTATACATTGCCTTAAATGTTAATGTTTATTTATGAAATCTTCCGCAATATTGTTATCCTTACTGAGCATCTGAGCTCACCCCTTTCAATGTTTTAATATTTTCCAGGATGTGAAGAAGTATTTTATGAATGACCTACAGGGATTGTCAGAAGAGGATATGAGTGTGGACTATGGAGACTTTGTTATTGTAGTTTTTCACTTTATGATGTAATGTAACGTTTATGAATGTATCTAGTGTTTCCAAGGCTACTAAACTAATCAGACTTTCGAGACTTGATCTTTTGTGATCATGCCAATGTTACGAAGTAATGCACCGACTCTGGGTAGCTGGGGTCGGGGCGTTACATTGGTGATTAAATAATCACTACCCATTGATATTGACTATGAGTAAATTTAGTTCTACTCTCAAATTCAGGTAGAGGTTGGAGATCCTTTGGTTGGAACTCCTTGAATAAACTTGTAAGGTCATCCTTATAATTAAAAATTCAATAGATCCCACAAAATCTATATAAAACCATTTTACATCAATTATAATGTTCACTTCCATTGTGATTAACCTTCTATATTATAAAAATTTATATAAAAATTATATACAACTATATGTATAATTCCTCTTTGTAATTTTTTTATGAGTATACCATTTTCATAAGAAAATGAAATTATCATTATAAAAATGAATTTGATCAAAATATATGTCTCTTTATGTGGAATGAAATTAACTGGATATATATGCTACATATTCATAATATTGTATTTTCCAAACCTCAATAAAAGTGTTAGATGAATGAATTTATAAGAAAATGTTGGTTGATTATTTATTTGTTGCATTATTCATCTCTTAAATTATATCATTCCGATTATATTTTTTATAATATCATCAATCATGAAATAAATTTCATACATTTGGTCTTACTCTAATATTTTTTATTTATTATTATAAACATATTGGAAATATCATTTAATATTCTTTTCATGAAAAATATATTTAACATAGAAATTATAATATCCTGATCTCATTTATCACGTGACATTAAATTCTCAAAAAAATTCATGTCTACTAAATACTACTTCCTTGAAAAAGTGGATAGATATATGAACCGGATTCGAAAACTTTAAAACCTCCATCAATATAAATTTATATTTTTTTTACAATTAATTATTTTGAATCCATATAAACAATATCTAATTTTTCATCACTTCTCAACATACTCCTATGTTACTATATATGTCATAGAATACTTATATCAGTTAATAGATTGATTCATTTTCATTATCTCCTTCTGATAACAAATAAACATAGAAATATCTCTACCTTTAAGAATAATTTAAATGAGAACTACCTAAATGGAATTAATTCATGGTCATAAACTGTAATAAACTAATCCACCATTGTTTCCAAGACATTATAAATGATATATTGAATTGAATCAAATGATATATATCCCTCATATCTTATGATATTCAAAATATCATTTGTATTAAAAAAAATAAGTTCATTTATGATTTTAACTATTACTATAAAATAATGTATGACATTTTAGGACTGATATGTAATGAAGTGTTTTAAAATGGATTGGAAAATTAAATTTAATACCAAAGGAGTTTGAATTTAAAATATTTTTATTGATTTTGAGATTATATTTGAAATCCCACATTCTTAATGTAACATATTACTATAAAAAAATTCATTATCCACTGGAAGTCAATATTATTATATGGTAATGAAATATTTTATAATTGTATTTAATAAAACATGTATTTTTTATGATATTTTTATTCTCATCTCGTCCAATTTTATGGATCTATAATTGTTTTCACTTATGAAATTTAATCACCTTTCTTAGCATTATCGTCTAGTTCTTAAAACATATTTAATGAATATAATAATAAATGATGTCATATTGTGTTCTAACATATATACAAATATAATTTTATATTATTATATAATTTTATAAATATACAATTCGTTATTGTACCCTTTAAATGATTTCATAAAATATAATTTCTCACCCTATTATATAGAAATCGATACACTATTGTTTATTGATTTCGTAAAATCAAAAGAAAAAATGTTTGCATTAAATATATGAAATATCCCCCATTTTGGCTATGAAATAAATTTTCATGATCTATATATCATACTTATATTTACAGTAATACTATAAAATATTGTTTTATCCAGGAAAAGTAAAGAGATATGATCCAACCCATTCCATATTAGAATAATATCAAAATAAATTTATCCGTTGTAAACATGATTTAAAATAATTTTATTTATCACTTTTAATTTCTTATTCCATTAATAATGTGAAGGGTTATGTGACATAGAAATTATAGAAGAGCTGTGAAACATAATTTTAATCATATCCAAAATATTTGCAAAGTCACTCAAATATTATATAATAAAAAAATTTAAACATAAGAGTATATAACCTAAATAAACTCAAATTATTATATAGATATAGAAATAGAATATTATTTATTTTGACTAAAATATTCGCATCATTTCCTAATAAATTTTCACATCCTTTATATTAACTTTCTATCAATATAAAATCTATTATAAAGTGATCATGATTTACTAGATAATTAAATTGTATTATTTCAATATAAAATTATCCTATGTGCTTTTACATTTAACATACATGATAACCCCATTCCTTTCATTAATGTGGGGATACCCTAGGCTAGTTTAAAATCATTTATGTATGAACTGAATGAACATTAAGAAATTATTTATTTTAATTAGATAAGGATCAATAAAAATCATGAATTTTTATGTCTTTTGATCATATTACCTTCCAAAAAAATATTTATATAACATATATTATGTTATTATATTTGTTCTCATGGTTTTTCAAGAAACCAAAAAAAATCACATAAGAAGTTATTTTAAATAGTTACGCTAATTATGAAAAATTCCATCATCCCTTTGAAATGATTGAAAATAAAATAAAACATGATCTATACATTGATAGTAATCTAAATCCTATTGGATATAATTTTGAGAAAAAATTATTGAGGTATTAACTTAAAAACCAATTATTTTATGATCTACATAATTTTATAAAATTAAAACTCAATTTCACTATTTTTTGTGAATATTATAAACAATCATACCTTTTGAAAAGTAATTTTGAACAAAAAATAACGAATGGTTATTATATGATGTTCATTTTTAGTTCATATACATTATTTTTATTCTAAATTACACAATGATATTTTTATGCATAAATGTTATAGTTTTTTTAATGAATATTTTCTCATAAATGATTCCATTAAATAATTCCACCATCACATACTTATAATTTCACATAACATGCATCCGAGCTATATAATGTAAAAAAATCACCTACAATCGTGGTATAAATGATGTTTTAAACCATCATTGATCCATACTTCAAAATTATATCACTGAGCTACCAATCTAGGTATTTTTGGAAAAATAAATCAAGACATGTCAATTTTATTCTTGGAAATAAATTTAAATCCAATCACTCAATGATCATTTGGATAAATTTATAATTACTTAAAAACATTTTATATGAACAAATTCTACTCTTTTTTATAATAAGAACAAAAAAATAATCATTAAATGAATTAGAATCATTTTTATGTACTTTTTTTTTTAATAATTTTACACTACTAAAAACTATTACTCATATTATATTCTATTTTTAACGAGAGACTATAAATATTAAATATCAGTTTCAATTGTGGTATCCTTGAGAGTGTTATAGACTAATAGTTGTAAAGACTATGCACCCGCCGCAGCTATATCATACTCTATTTCATGAATCCTTCCAATGGGTTTACAGTCTTAAGATTAATTTCTCTCTTTTCAATATCGATTGGATAAAAAATTAGTGAATTTTCAAATATATTCATCCCATATATTTTTTCATGTATATATTCTTCAAAAACTCTATCCCATTTTTTGTAAATTATATAAAATTTATTATTATTTTATTATACCAAAAACCCAAATTCATAAAACTTTTCATAAAACATGTATATATTATGTTCAGTTTTAATCATAAACACATTACACCCAAAATATGTTAATGTAACCCGCCATAAGTCTTCAACCATTGAATAATTTATATAGTTATTTTTAGAGGATAATCCTATGTATGATTATGTACATCACATAGATAGAAGGGTTAATTGTTTCAACAGAAATATATAGGTTGATTTTAATCGTTGTGCATCATTCCTAAAAACAAATTAGTAGTCCTATTACTTCATCAATTACTTTCTTTTGTAGACATGGTGCGTCAAAATATTGAGAAATTTTATCAAAACAATGATTCCAAAATTCCTGGAGTTGATACTCCCCACCATGCTCACTTATAATTAAAATAATCATTAAATCCTTCCGATTTTGAACCTATTGTCGAAGTTAAAAACATAGAGATTATATAACATGTCTGGGATAAAATATATACCCATGAAACATAGATTATAAATTCATTATAAATAAAAATATATATTATACCTATCATACTAGATATATGAGTATGTAAAAATATATAAAAGAAAAATTGGAATGGTTTTTCTTTTTTTTACCTATTTATATAGATCATTTGATTCTATTTTCTACTTTCTTAACAGGAATGAATCAAAAAAAAACATTTCATGAAATATTTAGATTATATTTTTTTTCAAACATTCTTATTATTTGATAGATTAAACAATAATATCAAATTAAATGGACCTAGTCATCTATAATGCAAATATGTATCTATTTGTAAATCATTTAAACAATTATCATTTTTCATTATCATCTCATCATTAATAATGTTATAATCCTTCCCTTTTCTTGGTGAATAATAATATAGTGAATCATGGTTTTATAAAATAAATTCTAGTTTATTTAAGAATGCAGTTTTATTGGTTGATTTCAAACCCTTCCATTTATTTTCAAGTGATAATAAAAATATAACGAGGAAACATACATAAAGTGACATATGTAATTTAATTATCATTAATAGATAATGATCTAAGTGTATAAGTCTATAATTTCTATGAATTATTTTTAATTTATATCTATATATTATGTTGGATGTTATATTCAATGAGGGAGTAATTATTATATATGAATTATAATATTCATTAATATGAAAAATATAATGGTTAATTTTAAAATTAATATGTTCATCTTGGAATTTTAACCATTCCATTAGTTCTACAATGATCCCATATGAAGATATCTACGACACTGTTAATATTTTCTCTTCCAATGTCCAGTTTTTTGGAAATATTTTTATCTAAAAAATTTATCCAAATTTAGCATTCCAAAATAGTTGATACCATCATTCATCAATTTGGAGAAATGAGAAAGGTATGAATTAATACCTTTATTTGAAATATTTTACCCCTTATATTCAATAATGGCCTCCTTTTTATAATTGCCCAACCCCAAAATCCCAGATATGGTGCATTATTTCAATAAATTAGCATGATTATAAGAAATAAAATCCTAATGGGCTAATAATTTTAGTTATCTGGGAAAAGAGATTGCATACATGAAAAATAAATTATAATTAAAAAAATAAAATATAACCTAGATAATCCTTTCAGAAATAATTTATTCTCCTAGATTAACCCTTCATATCAATCATAATACACCTCCTAGAATCTGGGGGAAATAAAACACAAGCGAGGGGTGATATTAGATTATTGAATAAGATTCAGCATAAAATTTATCCTATTATGAATATATAATCTTAAACCATAATACATGATGTAAAATAGTAACTTCTTGGCCCAAAAACACCTCCAATACATTGGTCTCACTAGTGTGTCACATGACCTCAAGTGCATTCCCCCAAATGTTAGAGGTTTCTAACTATAAGCGGGGGCCTAGGGTGTGTCCATGAGGATAATATTCTCTTAAACAACTGATTTTTATCAATGATTAATGATATATAATAGATATATAAATCATAAAAAGAATTGGTAGTAGTAAAAATTGTAATAATTAATTGACAATGTAGTGGAAGTAAATAATTAACAATTTTATAAAATTGGGAAATTCTGGATTATAAAACATGTGAATGCATGTCATAGTGATGATACATAACTTAAAGAAATAAAAAGTAAATCATGATTTACAAAATAGCACAATAATAAAGAATGACCCCAAAGCACAACGGGCGATCTCCCTGAGCATCCGGAGCTCCAGCTCAGTCCTTTGCTCATAACATATTGATACACATAGCATAACAAATGATACCTAAATCCTGCAAATAGAAGTTCTACTCAGATACCAAGGGTACCTTAGTAGGGGTTGAGATAAAAAACTCAGTAAGATGGCACCCAAAGTGTCTAGAAAAATCATACAATGCATTATGAATTTAAAATCATTTTATATAAAATAAATATTGATAGATGTTAAATAAAAGAATAGTAATAGTGTAATGGTACCTAAATGGAATGTTGTCCCATAATACCTACTTTAGCATAAGATGAAAGTCTGAAAAGTAAGTTTATCAAGGGAGAATATATAAACCAGGGTTAATGATCACACATCAATATATGAAGTAATACATCAAAGCTTGTGTTTCTTCATGGAGTCGATCTCACATGAAATCATCCATGTGTGATAATAAGAAACTGATAAGCGTCCCAAATTCATAAGAAATGCATTTCAGTAATTTGGTACGCATCTCACATATACATAAAAAACTATACTATGAAATCCCTAAAATCATGTTGGGGAGTCCGAGCCCATCCCTGGAAGTCTAAAAAGATTCGCAGGTCTCGCTATCGTACATTCGATTTAATTCAATACCACTGAGTCTGTCATGGTTGATACATAAGGAGTCCCTACAATCACTCGAGGCATTCTAACTATGAGTTCATCCCACATATATCACTAGAGGACTAAGTATTACCCTTGGAATGGTATAACCATCTTTCTATATGTTCCATACATGGTTGTTTCACTAGGGAACGAATATCACTCAATAGTATAATAAACCTCCCCATAATCCCACACCTAGAAAGCCAAAGAGTCTCCCCAGTACATCATCTTATAACCAAAGAATCACAAAAGTCCATCCATTAGTCCTTGATATGGAACCCGTGTTCTCACCCAACCCACATGATATTAAAAATTTTGTTGAGGAACATTATAAGGAAAACATCATCACATTTCTCATATAGAAAGAATACATATAAATAATGCTATCAAACAAGCACTATGAGCCACATCCTATTCAAGATGTCATTTAAAATAAAAATCCATAAAAATTTAAAAGGAATTTAGCATAAAATTAATCCCATGCACTAAAGAATATCACTAGGTATTATGTAATAAAATAAGAAGGGTTCAAGAAAGATTCTTAACAAAATGGATTAATCTCTAACAATAAAATGAAATTAGAGCCCCATGGAATTATCATTCCTTTAACCATGTGTCATAAATTAAATCTCTTTCAACAAATCTATCAGGCCTTACCATATATTTTATACGGCCAAATAAAACTAGTTGGAAAAAAACAATATATATACACAAGCATATTCACAAGACTAAACAATAAGAATGAGGAAAATGCATTGTCAAACGCCCAATCCATATTTCAATTACCTTTTTTTAAACCAATTTTTATATTTAAGACATTATTCCACGGTACCACACACTGACTGAATGGTGAAACACAAATCAATACATTGGGGAGAAGTCCATTAAGGTTTGGCACACTCAAAGGGGTGGCCAAGAGGCAAGGTGAACACCCTGAACATGTTTCTCTATAAGAAAAGGCAACAACGTACATGATAGAACAAACCAAATAAATTAATAAATGTAAAAAAATCATTATGTAAAAACCATCTATTCAAGACATGATATTTGGCACGAGCCATCCTACTAAAGGCCATTCTCAATCAATTTTCCTAAACCAAGAAAAAATATTTTAAGGTAAATGATCCAAAGTGTTCTTGTTCATTACCCTTAAGCAATGCTACCCAAATTCCAAATTCATTATAACCATTCCATTAACCTCAGAAAAATTCATTTAACGCATTGAGACCCAGTGACTACATTTCATGGATCGAGTGAAAGTAGTGGAATCAGGGAAACAAGGAATGTGACCACTTGGGTAAAAGCATCATAAAGGGGCCACGAAACCTTACATGTAATTTATCAATTATAAACATATACAAATAAAGTATCAAGTCAATAAGGAAAGAAAAAATATAGTATACCACTAAATTTTATCTATAATGATATGAAGCTCCTTTAGTGGGGTTTTAATACAAAAACATTATTTAGTTTTCACACAATCAACATGTTATATTAATCATTTCATTAGCTTTATCCAAGGAATAATTTAATCTAATCATACTTCATTATCTAAATGATATGTTCACTATAATAAAAAAATCATTAATGTATTAAAAAACTAAAAGTGCATGGAAAGGAACCCTAACTCAAAGGAACTAATCCGAAAACTCATCACTTGACACTTTTATCATGGAAAACGTTAAGATTATCCATACATACTCTGATCATATTCACCCTATCATATAAATGAGGACATCTACCACATATATATATATTTTCATGTCAATGAGCACATATAAGGGGATCCTTACATACATCTTACATGCACATACCCGTTATCACTTACCTTCCAATTCATTTTCATATTACCACATGAGCACATCTGGCCCCATATAAATATATTTTATGCCATGGATGAAAATATATATAATGAGGGAACTCATATGGATATATTCCTACCTATGCATATTCAAGAAATATTCCTTTAACAATGGAAACCCGAAACTACCTCACGGATAACCCAAAATTATTACAAAAATTACAAGAACTATGAAAAATCATTGTCAATGTTCAAATCACCTCAAATTTGTTTTTAAGAAACCATAAAAACCATAAAAAAATCAAATAAAGGGTGTGAAACTAGTCTACAGGTTTATAACCATACCGCAAACGACGAAGACATGAGAAATCAAACCAATCTTCCTCGACATCAGCATCAGATGCCAGAATACAAATAATGGAGTCCTGATAAATAATTTTCATACCCTATCGCTCTAAGAAAAACTGAAAATTGGATCAAAGGCTAAGCTAGGGTTTTTTCCGAGTGGAAATCTGGGTGATGGGAGAACTCAAAATGACCAGAAAAAAAGTAGAGAGGGATGAGAAACACTTACTATGGGGATTCCGAATATAAACTAGTGAAAATCTGGTTTAAATTGAAAATATAGATGGAGCACAGGATATTGAATTCCATGCAGAAGGGGCTCAGCAAGGGGGTGGATGATGGAGGGGTTATGAGAATAGAGGACGCGCTGAAGGGAGGTCACACAGAGGGGGGTCAAAATGAAGGGAAGTCCTCTAAATGGAGGTCTGGATAGAAGGGTTGTCGCACAAGGAAGGGGAAACCAAGGGGTTTTGCATAACATGTACAGGAGGGGGAGGATACCCACATAGGTAGTCTTAAAAACATAAAATAAACTAAATATAAAAAGGTAATAATAATAATAAATATAATAATAATAATAATTATTATTATTATTATTATTAAAATTATAAAAAAATTCGTTATTAAATTAATTCTATGTAAATTTTATGTCACGACCCGTCCTCGGGGCCCGTGCCGTGACTACCCCAAGCCCGCCTTCCATAGGCCAGGGGCTGGCGACTAGCACCAAAGGCATAAAATCCCGATAATTGGGAAGGCATTGCCTTTATAAAAGAAAACAAGCACGACAGAGTACAAACAGAAGAAGTAAACACTAAGTAAAAACTGAGTACAACAGTAAGTGCGGAAAGTAAAAAGGGGCCGGAAATACAAGCCCAACTGTAAAGTACAACTCGAAAGGGAAAACAGCAACTGAAAAGTAAAGCTGCTACGCCGAGCTGTCCACTGGAAATCCCACCTGAAGGGTGGGTACAGATAGCTCCTCTGCTCCTCAGGTCCCACCGTCCGCTCCGAGTATGTCTCGCCCAGTGGTCCACCTCCAGGTACCGCCTCGTCGTCACGTCCACCTCTGGGTACCGCCTCATCGTGAGGTCCTCCTCCGGGTACCATCTCTTCGTATAGTCCACCTCCAGGTACTGTCCAGTCCTCGAACACTCGGCTTCTGTCAGCACTGCCCGTCGTCTGCAACCAACACAACGAGGTGCGGGCATAGCCCGTGCAGGGGTGAGTATAACGATACTCAGTAGGGACCCCGAGACCCTCAAGGTCTCACTAAACCAACAAGGATAACCACAAAGAAGATCTCAACAGATAACCTCTACTTAGATATATGCCCATACATATACCTAAGTTATCAAGTAACCCATCTCAATCATGAGGAAACACAAGGATTGTGAAATCAACGGATAACCACTACCCGGGTATATGCCCATACATATACCTAAGTTAGCAAGTGACCCATCTCAATCATGAGGTAAACACAAGGTCAAAAGTCTCAGCTCAAACCAGGATTTTCATTATCAAAACCGTAACTGCTGAAGAGCTCCGTCTCTGGAGTGTACAGTGGTCCTGTCACGACTCCGAGGTACTGCTCACTAACCTAAGACTGCTGAAGAACTCCACCCATCGATTACTGCGGGCTAGCTGCTACAACGAAGCACTCCCATGTGCCGCTACAACCAAGCGCACCTCTGTCGTGGGTCTGCCGCTACAACCAAGCGCTCCCATGTGCCGCTACAACCAAGCGCACCTCTGTCGTGGGTATGCCTCTACAACCAAGCGCTCCCATGTGCCGCTACAACCAAGCGCAACTCTATCGTGGGTCTGCCGCTACAACCAAGCGCTCCCATGTGCCGCTACAACCAAGCACACCTCTGTCGTGGGTATGCCGCTACAACCAAGCGCTCCCATGTGCCGCTACAACCAAGCGCACCTCTGTAACACTCCGAGTCATTCGATCAGCAGTCGTCGGGTCTCAGCCAGCTACACGGTCTCCTTACTCCGCACGCTCGTCACTGGGAGGGTCCGCTCCATGAGCTACAGGTCGATACTCCAAGTATCTCAAAGTCCCATGAAGAAGTATCTCAAAGGACCGCCACGTCATAGGGGTCTCAACGCAACAGACGGCGCGTCAATCGGACGCCCAGTATGTGAGTTATTAGCCTTTTCGTCCAAGGGGCCCGGTTGGTTTCGTGAGCAAACCAAACCCGGCCGTATCTCAAATTTACCCCGAACTCTCATAGTGTAAACTCATAGGGACCGTTTCTCAATGCGATCACCAACGCCGCTGACGGTTCGTCAAACGGACGTTCTGTCAGAAAGATATCAGCTTTTCCGTTCTAGGGGCCCTGTTGGATTTCGGTGCGATCCAACCCGGCCACTATCCATCTGCATCCAAAACTCGGGCGGAGGATTCCAAAAGTTCCGTATCGTCAACAAGAACTCAACGCAACAGACGGCGCGTCAATCGGACGCCCGGTCTGAGAGTTATTGGCCTTTTCGTCTCACACTCACCGTGGGAAACATCCCAGGAGGTCACCCATCCTGATCACAACTTTAGGCCAAGCACGCTTAACTACGGAGTTTTAACCACGTAGGCTCCCGAAAAGGAAGGTGCACCTTGAGTATAGTATACCGAAACGACCGTTTTGATCCAAGGATCGTGTTTCCGCTAACGACGAGTCGTTTGGAGGCCCGTAGCCCAAGATACGGAAATTTGACCAAACCGCTCGGTAACAGGGGTTTCGGGCCCGGGCCGTCCCGGCCCGAGACCCCCCGGATGGCCCAAACCGGATCGACCCGCCCCGGACGGGGTCGAACCAGCCCGGCACAGCCCGGCGCGGCCCGGCCCGGCGCGGCGAACCGGCCAGGCGCGCCGGTTCGGCGCAAGGCAGCGCGCTGGGCGCGAAGCCAGCTTGGACGAAGGCCGAGCTTGATGGAAACGGGGGGCCGCCTGCCCCCCTCATAATGGGGGGCCAAATAACTGCCCGGGGGAATTAAATTCCCCCGTTTTCCACCAACCCGGCCGGCCCGACCTGGCCGGCCGGCTTCTTGTCAACAGGAACGGCAAGGGCCGGTCCTCTTCCGTCTTCCGGCACCGGCAGCCCGGCTGGCCACCGGTCATCACGATCCGCCGCAGCCCGGAACCGGATGCGACCTTCGTCATCCGGCGCGGTGCGACGGCACCGCGCCCCTCCGCCGCGGCCCCGCTCCGGCCGCGGCGTCTTCTGTTTCCTTCGACGCGGCGCGACGACGTCGTGTTCATGATAATTCTTTCCACGGCGCGGCGCGACGGCGCCACGCAATAATTTCCGTGTGATTCCCGCATGGTGCGATGGCACCACGCTATCTCGTTTCATCCGCAATAGACATTCAAGAACAAAGTAGGGGGTTTCGGCCGTGTTTGTGCGGTCCGGTCCCCCTCTCGTTGGACGATAACACTTAAACGTTCATCCTCAAGTTTGTCATTCTAGAACCAAGAACGGAAAATAATTAAATAAAGAAACAACAAACCCCTACCTCGCTTTTCGTTATGTGTTGACGAAGTCGCGGAAAGGCGGCGGCGATTCGTTGACATCAGAAAAGAGAAGCCGTTGACGACGTCGGCGTTCTTCATGAAAGGCGCTCCCTTCTTTATTCCGGAAGGAGTGGGAAGGAGGCATCCAAGAAGGGATCGACGTTGGAAACTTCACGTTCTTCTTTGGAAAAGGCATTCTTCGTCGAGAAGACGTTGTTCCATGTTTGGAGATGTCCTTCGTGTTCTTCGTCGAGGGTGGAATTCTCTTCAATCCTTCCATGACTCTATCACAAAGATTTATCCAACCCCAAACAATAAAACAACACACCTTATTATAGTGTTAGCTTAATGAATTCAAAATAATTCAAATTCATTAAGTTACATCCTTCATTAATGGGTGGAGAGACTCCAAAATTAATGAAGGTGGAAGTGAAGAGTCACATTTAATTGGGGGGGGGGGGGGGTTCAAAGAAGTTAAGGAGTTTAAGGAGTTAGGAATTTGAGGGGTTTTGGCACATTAAGTGCAAGGGAGTTTAAAGGGGGTAGAAGAGAGTTAAGGGGAAGGTGAAGGGTTGGGGCTCGTGTGGGCCCCACATCACCTTAATCCTCACTTGGTTAGTTAGGAACTTGTGATTCCTCACTTGGTTAGTTAAGAACTTGTGATTCCAGCCCAACTTCCACACTTAAGATATAACCACTTAAGAAGATAAATAAAATTTGTAACACAAATTTTATTTTTCTTTACACTTAAACCACAACCTTAATAAACAACTGCTCCCAAGAAAACGCAACTCCAGGAAAGGAATTCCTAATCAAAAACCGGCGCTACGGTTCCATCGGGGCCCTCAGAATTTGATTCCGGGCACCGGTTCAAAAGTTAGAAATTCCCGCTCGTTCGTTCACTGAACGTACCCGAGCCAAACTTCGGAAATTGATTCTGGGCACACCGGGCGTCAGAATCAGGCGCCGTCAGAAACTGCGTTCTTGTAAAATTCCAAAGAAAATTAAGAAAAAAAATTTCCTTGAAATTTCCGGGTCTTTACATTACTCCCACCTCAGGGCTTTACGTCCCCGTAAAGCTTCATCACAAACTAGGGTCACAAAAGCGGTACAGAGCACGCATCTGAGCCTTCCGCTCCCATGTGCTCACCTGGAGGTTCCCGTACTGTCAAAGGAAGTACACCAAAGGAATCGATCATCCTCGTAGGATCTGCTCCTGTCTATCCTTGATCCCCACTAGAACCTCCGTGCATGTCTCTCTATCATCGACGTCCAACTCCCTGAGGTCGATGATGTGTGAAGGATCAAGCATGTATCTCCTCAATTGAGTTACGTGAAAGTCATCGTGCACCTGGTGCAACTGAGGTGGATGGGTCAAGCGATAAACCACCTCGCCTACCCTGCTGGGGACCTAGAAAGGTCTATTGAACCTCGGAGATCTCTTGCCGCCTCGGCTACATCTCCGTAATCCTCGTCGAGGTGAGACCTGTATAAGAATGTGGTCGCCATCCTCGAACTCTAAAGGTCTCCCTTTTTAGGTTAGAACTGAAACTCAAAACTCCTGCTGCCACGAGGGTAAGGTTGGCCGACCCAAGAATGATCGGCTACACCCTCCCATGCACGAGTTTATCTTGTGCTGCCCAGGGTTTCCTTTTCGCCGACCAAGGAAAACCCATCCCAACGTTTCCCTAATACCGTCAATTTGAGTATGAACAGTGATTTCCAAATACATACTCAAACTAACGTCGTAAGGCCTCGACGCTGCCACCAAGAGGTCCTAACCAAGACTCTCGCCTCAAGGGTCAGATCACACCATCGACGTAAGTGTGACTATCGAGTCTCCTCCCAAAGGTATCTCCAAACGTGAGGGTCAAGTCAACGGCTTAACCGGAATCTCTAGGTCTGGGACTAGATTCATGGAAGGAAGGGATGATTCGTTTCGATGCCTGTGGCTACGGCAGCTAGTAGAAGATAAATTCCACACTTCGAATCATCCTTAGAGCCCCTTTTTGGTCGCACTCCATGACCGCAAGCAGCTACCCTCTTTACCTACTCTCCAACTCCCTGAGTCTAGCCGGGACTACAAAGGCGGGTGATGGTAACATGTTGAAATGTACACCACCACGAGCTGCTCTCCAAGCTCTGCCTCCATGTCTGCTGCTCTGCAGATTCATCTGTCCTTAACATTTCCTCTTCTTGAAACATTTTACATGCCCAAGTCTCCGAGACTGGTGTCAGTTTCCTGCTTTCCAAACTTCTAACATTCTCTGGCTGTATTCGATCAGCAAAGAATTCTCAACCACAAAGGTTCCTTCTAGCACTCTTGCCTAAGTGGAAATGCATAGAGAAAAGGTGCTGGCTCGGAAGCCCTTAAAAATACCATGATCAGAGGTCCGACCTCTATTGCACTAATTGAAACGCTTCCATCGAGTACCCGATATGTTCGGTACGCCTCGATGAATTCTCAGCTAGGCGGAAAACTCTAGAAATCTCCTCCAGCCACTGCTCTGCTGTCTGGAAATCTGCCTCGCCTCGTAACTTCTGAGGCATCTACTGCTGGAACTCGTGCAACGCGCTCCGCCAGCGTGCACAGTTTGCTAGTATAGCCGTTGGCATCTGCTTCCCAACAGGTGGTGATGTACTGGTACACCACCCGAGGGTGCCAACATAGTAAAAAGGGCCCTGCACCAGAGCCTCGTCGCTCGGTGAGCCGTCATCGAGTACTCTCTCGGAACTCCAACTGACTGTCTGCGTGGAGACATCCTGAACAGATGTGACATGGTCAACGTCTTATACCTGCTGAGCTGACCTGGTTTGAGCTGACTTTAAAACTTTGGAAACACACACACAATCAGTGTTTTTGTGTACAAAGTCGGAAATCAGTAGTCAGGGTCCTGTTGTACGAATACGTCGGCCGCCGCACCAACACCGGGATCCCTAAACTGAAAACCACACTCGGTACCCTTAACACTATTGCTTCACAGAAAGAAATATCAGAGTTATAAGTTCTGCGGTAGAACCGAACTCCTCTGATACAAATTTTTCACGACCCGTCCTCGGGGCCCGTACCGTGACAACCCCAAGCCCGCCTTCCATAGGCCAGGGGCTGGCGACTAGCACCAAAGGCATAAAATCCCGATAATTGGGAAGGCATTGCCTTTATAAAAGAAAATAAGCACCACAGAGTATAAGCGGAAGAAGTAAACACTAAGTAAAAACTGAGTACAACAGTAAGTGCGGAAAGTAAAAAGGGGCCGGAAATACAAGCCCAACTATAAAGTACAACTCGAAAGGGAAAACAGCAACTGAAAAGTAAAGCTGCTATGCCGAGCTGTCCACTGGAAATCCCACCTGATGGGTGGGTACAGATAGCTCCTCTGCTCCTCAGGTCCCACCGTCCGCTCCGAGTATGTCTCGCCTAGTGGTCCACCTCCGGGTACCGCCTCCTCGTCACATCCACCTCTGGGTACCGTCTCGTCGTGAGGTCCTCCTCCGGGTACCATCTCTTCGTATAGTCCACCTCCAGGTACTGTCCATTCCTCGAACACTCGGCTTCTGTCAGCACTGCCCGTCGTCTGCAACCAACACAATGTGGTGCGGGCATAGCCCGTGCAGGGGTGAGTATAACGATACTCAGTAGGGACCCCGAGACCCTCAAGGTCTCACTAAACCAACAAGGATAACCACAAAGAAGATCTCAACAGATAACCTCTACTTAGATATATGCCCATACATATACCTAAGTTATCAAGTAACCCATATCAATCATGAGGAAACACAAGGATTGTGAAATCAACGAATAACCACTACCCGGGTATATGCCCATACATATACCTAAGTTAGCAAGTGACCCATCTCAATCATGAGGTAAACACAAGGTCAAAAGTCTCAGCTCAAACCAGTATTTTCATTATCGAAACCGTAACTGCTGAAGAGCTCCGTCTCTGGAGTGTACAGTGGTCCTGTCACGACTCCGAGGTACTGCTCACTAATCTAAGACTGCTGAAGAACTCCACCCATCGAGTACTGCGGGCCAGCTGCTACAACCAAGCGCTCCCATGTGCCGCTAAAACCAAGCGCACCTCTGTCGTGGGTCTGCCGCTACAACCATGCGCTCCCATGTGCCGCTACAACCAAGCGCACCTCTGTCGTGGGTATGCCGCTACAACCAAGCGCTCCCATGTGCCGCTACAACCAAACGCAACTCTGTCGTGGGTCTGCCGCTACAACCAAGTGCTCCCATGTGCCGCTACAACCAAGCGCACCTCTGTCGTGGGTATGCCGTTACAACCAAGCGCTCCCATGTGCCGCTAAAACCAAGCGCACCTCTGTAACACTCCGAGTCGTTCGATCAGCAGTCGTCGGGTCTCAGCCAGCTACACGGTCTCCGTACTCCGCACGCTCGTCACTGGGAGGGTCCGCTCCACGAGCTACAGGTCGATACTCCAAGTATCTCAAAGTCCCATGAAGAAGTATCTCAAAGGACCGCCACGTCATAGGGGTCTCAACGCAACAGACGGCGCGTCAATCGGACGCCCGGTCTGTGAGTTATTAGCTTTTTCGTCCCAGGGGCCCGGTTGGTTTCGTGAGCAAACCAAACCCAAATGTATCTCAAATGTACCCCGAACTCTCATAGTGTAAACTCATAGGGACCGTTTCTCAACGCGATCACCAACGCCGCTGACGGTTCGTCAAACGGACGTTCTGTCAGAAAGATATCAGCTTTTCCGTTCTAGGGGCCCGGTTGGATTTCGGTGCGATCCAACCCGGCCACTATCCATATGCATCCAAAACTCGGGCGGAGGATGCCAAAAGTTCCGTATCGTCAACAGGAACTCAACGCAACAGACGGCGTGTCAATCGGACGCCCGGTCTGAGAGTTATTGGCTTTTTCGTCTCACACTCACCTTGGGAAACATCCCAGGAGGTCACCCATCCTGATCACTACTCTAGGCCAAGCACGCTTAACTACGGAGTTTTAACCACGTAGGCTCCCGAAAAGGAAGGTGCACCTTGAGTATAGTATACCGAAATGACCGTCTCGATCCAAGGATCGTGTTGCCGCTAACAACGAGTCGTTTGGAGGCCCGTAGCCCAAGATACGGGCATTTGACCAAACCGCTCGGTAACGGGGGTTTCGGGCCCGGGCCGTCCCGGCCCGAGACCCCCCGGCTGGCCCGAACCGGGTCGACCCGCCCCGGACGGGGTCGACCCCGCCCGGCATAGCCCGGCGTGGCCCGGCCCGGCGCGGCAAACCGGCCAGGCGCGCCGGTTCGGCGCAAGGGAGCGCGCTGGGCACGATGCCAGCTTGGCCGAAGGCCGAGCTTGATGGAAACGGGGGGCCGCCTTCCCCCCCCCCCTTTGTGAAACCGGCCCCCCTCATAATGGGGGGCCAAATAACTGCCCGGGGGAATTAAATTCCCCCGGTTTCCACCAACCCGGCCGGCCCGACCTGGCCGGCCGACTTCTTGTCAACAGGACCGGCAAGGGCCGGTCCTCTTCCGTCTTCCGGCACCGGCGGCCCGACTGGCCGCCAGTCATCACGATCCGCCGCGGCCCGGAACCGGCTGCGACCTTCGTCATCCAGCGCGGTGCGACGGCACCGCGCCCCTCCGCCGTGGCCCCGCTCCGGCCGCGGCGTCTTCAGTTTCCTTCGACGCGGCGCGACGGCTTCGTGTTCATGATAATTCTTTCCACGGCGCGGCGCGACGGCACCACGCAATAATTTCCGTGTGATTCCCGCGTGGTGCGACGGCACCACGCTATCTCGTTTCATCCGCAAGAAACATTCAAGAACAAAGGAGGGGGTTTCGGCCGTGTTTGTGCGGTCTGGTCCCCCTCTCGTTGGACGATAACACTTAAACGTTCATCCTCAAGTTTGTAATGCTAGAACCAAGAACGGAAAATAATTAAATAAAGCAACAAAAAACCCCAACCTCGCTTTTCGTTATGTGTTGACGAAGTCGCAGAAAGGCGGCGACGATTCGTCGACATCGGAAAAGAGAAGCCGTTGACGACGTCGGCGTTCTTCATGAAAGGCGCTCCCTTCTTTATTCCGGAAGGAGTGGGAAGGAGGCATCCAAGAAGGGATCGACGTTGGAAACTTCACGTTCTTCTTTGGAAAAGGAATTCTTCGTCGAGAAGACGTTGTTCCATGTTTGGAGATGTCCTTCGTGTTCTTCGTCGAGGGTGAAATTCTCTTCAATCCTTCCATGACTCTATCACAAAGATTTATCCAACCCCAAACAATAAAACAACACACCTTATTATAGTGTTAGCTTAATGAATTCAAAATAATTCAAATTCATTAAGTTACATCCTTCATTAATGGGTTGAGAGACTCCAAAATTAATGAAGGTGGAAGTGAAGAGTCACATTTAATTGGGGGGGGGGGGGTTCAAGGAAGTTAAGGAGTTTAAGGAGTTAGGAATTTGAGGGGTTTTGGCACATTAAGTGCAAGGGAGTTTAAAGGGGGTAGAAGAGAGTTAAGGGGAAGGTGAAGGGTTGGGGTCGTGTGGGACCCACCTCACCTTAATCCTCACTTGGTTAGTTAGGAACTTGTGATTCCACCCCAAATTCCACACTTAGGATATAACCACTTAAGAAGATAAATAAAATTTGTAACAAAAATTTTATTTTTCTTTACACTTAAACCACAACCTTAATAAACAACTGCTCCCAAGAAAATGCAACTCCAGGAAAGGCATTCCTAAGCAAAAACCGGCACTACGGTTCCATCGGTGCCCTCCGAATTTGATTCCGGGCACCGGTTCAAAAGTTAGAAATTCCCGCTCGTTCGTTCACTGAACGTACCCGAGCCAAACTTCAGAAATTGATTCTGGGCACACCGGGCCTCAGAATCAGGCGCCGTCAGAAACTGCGTTCTTGTAAAATTCCAAAGAAAATTAAGAAAAAAAATTTCCTTCAAATTTCCGGGTCTTTACATTTTAAGTTAATTTAATTTAATTTATTTTAAAATACAAATCTATGTGTCAATTCCTGCGAGAAAAATAAAAAAATTTCTGATGCTCTGTTTTAAATATTGCCTACTCAGTTAACAAAAAAATTTAATATCCATCTATTTTTCATCTTGATCAACAAATGTGCTTTTACTACTTTCCCACCTTAGAAGATATCATCCTCAAGGATACTTCAAGAATAATGTAACCCTCAACCGATATACAAAGGTCATGAAGTATAATTCTAATGGTCACATTGCATTTCCAAAAACCCAACACACCTTTCAGAACCTCTTAAACCCATGAAACTTAAGATTTCAAATCACAAGGAAATGCTCATTTTCCAATGGAAACACTGAGAAACCACTTATCCAGACCCATTTAGAAAGATACATGATCATATTGTAATCTCATTAAACTTATGTCTAATGTTACTTCCCATCTTAGGATTTAATGTTAGAAATTGGAAAAATTACGAGCCACAACACCTTCCACCATAAGAATTTTCATATGAAATTCCCTTGAGAATTATAGAGATGCTTGTCACATGATTTCAAAACTAAATAAAACATATGATTTCCAATCAAAATTAAATCTATGTCGAGTGATATTTTCATGAAAATACTTGTCCAACACAAACCACAATCGTCTCACCTGACAATGTTCCCAAAACGTTCCATCATTGATTTCTTAGTTGAACAAGAGAGAAAAATAATCGAAGCAGTCATTCCAAATATTCAAGAATACTCTTGGCATAAATGGACAAAATTTTATAAAATATGATGGGATGAATTCTTCCAAGGTGTCTTACATTAACCACATAGTTGTCCATAGAATTATATAGCTAAATTTCAATGACATTCCATGATTTAAGCATCACTGATCTAGAAAACATCTCTAGGGTATCATCATATTGGAATGACTAGAGTGAAAGGAACTATGTAATAGAAGTACATAGTCCATGTTTACGAGTGAGACGTTGGTATAAATACATGATTAACACATTATAACGTTGACATAGCCCATATCATCATTGGCCTCCTAGTCAAGTGAAATAAAAGGGTTCGTGCTCAAATGTTCATCCAAACAATTCCTACACAAGAATCAATTGGTCAATTAAGGCTAACCAAGCCTCAATAAGAGACACCGACATTTTCAAAACCCACCAGATAAAAAAAGTGTATATGCAAGGCCAACCATTTCCAAATAGCCCTCGGTGGTTGTGCTCCTTCTACATGGAAGTAACAATTCACCAAAACCAATGAGATTCTACCCATCCTAGTAGTGTCCTAGTAGATGAAGGGAATGAAAAAATGATATCCACTCAAAAGAGACCTAGGTTAGATTCACCTTATAAGAACGTGTGATGCTCCTCTGAGTCACATTCACATATGTCAAATCATTCAAAGAATTCCAAAACTAGACAGACTGGTGTTTCAAAACACCCATGTCTCATTTAAGTTAAATTTTGAGCATTAGTAAAAATACTATTTTTTATACCCAGTTCTCTCTACTCTAGAGATTAATTGAGACTGCAATCAATATTATATGGCTTAGTGATTCCTCAAAAATCAGTTGGTTCGTAACCACATTAAACACTTGATGACCAATAAAAATATTACCACCTATATGAAAATGGTGTTATTTTATAAAAGGGGGTCTTAATTGGGATAATGGAACACAAATGTCATCTAAAGGTAGAAAATCACAGCATTAGAATGGTTTTTAAGTTCTAAGGGTGCTACCTCCCCCAGGATATGACCTTACGAAGAAAAAGAATTGACAAAAACATCGGTTCCTTCTAAAAGAAGTCACTAGGATTAAAATATGGTCATCTATACCATTACTAAATGAGTGAATGACTATGGAAAATATTGATGATTATGTTCCAAGGAAACTCAAAGAATATTTATCCACCCTTACATGAGGATCTTAAACCGAGGACACCGCTAAATGTTCCATTTCAAATCCATTTACATTTAAACCAAATACATAATAGAAAAAGAATATATGAAATGATATATTCATATGGGAATCCATCAACTAATCCATAATGTGACCATAAACATTACTGGGGGAATTTTGATCCCATTTAATTGCAACCAATCCATTTATCCTATGAAATAAAATAAATCAAAACTAATCTAGCATGTCTTCACAAGAAAATGAAACATGGAATACATTCTAAAGACATATAATCATGGGATATTAACACATAAGTATGTTATATAAGAAATAATTATAATAAAAATAAAAACATGGAATATCACTAAAGGCATGAAATCCAAATCAGAAAGCAACCTACATATGCAACTATATTGTATGGAATATGCATGGCATGTGAATTCTATATGTACCTAATATTATTCATGTAACTCTTTATCCTTATTATATCATACAAATTCTATAATACCATAAATCTCATAAATCATTATGTAATGTAATAATACATCAATCACTCTAGGTGAAATCATATCAAGAGTAGCATAAAAAAGAACGAATAAAAACACCCAACACAATTCATGTGGTAATATCCCATATGTGGGTTGATCAGTCCCTGGAATAGGTATTAACAAAGTGCCAAAACATTCCTAGTATCTTGTATTCCAACCCAATATAGTAATTTATAAGAAAATAACTCCTTCGATATAACTTTATAACGTCCTAGACTACCTCACCTCGAAGATGGTGGTCAGACCGATGGGTCACATGACCTCAATCACGTCTCCCCAAACACTAGAGGATGACTACTAGAAGTGATGGAATAGGGTGTGTCATTAGGGAGACTATTCCCTCATTGATTAGAGTATTAATATATAGTAATAATATATAAAATATATAAAATCCATAAAAATAAAATATAGTACTACAAACAGTAATAAATAATTGAAAAAACATAAGAGGGAAGTAATGGACAATTTTATAAAAGTGGTCGATTCCATATTATACAATAGTTGAATACATGTCATTGTAATGACACATAACTTAAAGAAGTAAAATATAAAATATTTTTTACAATATAATACAAAGATAAGTAAATAAAACCCAATCCCCCTGGGAAATCTTCATGAGAATCCAAAGATCAATTTTATTCTTTCTCTATAAACATCCTGGTACAAACAACACCACATAAGCCACCTAGATATCTCAATTATAAGTTGTAATTGGGTACCAAGGGTACCTGAGTAGGGTGTGAGATATAAATATCTGTATGAAAACACCCACAGTGTCTACCTTATTCCATACAATGCATTGTGACTTTAAAATTGTTCTATATAAAATAATTGTAGACATATGATAAATTAAGTAATAAAATCATTGTATTGGTTCATGAACAGATAGTCATCCCATACTACATACTTCAGACTAAGCTAGAAGTCTGAAAGGTATAGTTGAGCAAGGAAGAATATATATACAAGGGTCAATGTAAATAGGAAAATCCAAAAATTCATACCCCAAAGCTTGTTCTTTATCTGGGAGACTATCACACATGGCATAATCGTGGTTTGCTAATAAGAAAAAGAGAAGATTCATAAATTCATAAGAAAGTAATTTTAGTAATATGGTATGAATATAAAATATATATATAAACCAAAAATTCATTCAAATCCATCAAACCATGTGATGGATTCCAATCCCATCCATGGAAATAGAAAAAATTCCATGTATCACTATGGTACATACAATATAATCCAATGCCACCGAGTTCATCCCTATATATCCAGAAGGAGTCCCTAGTATCATTAAAGGTGTGGTGACTCTGATTTAATTCCATATACCTCACTATAGTTCTGAGTATCACCCTATAAATGGCATAACCATCTTTCCAAAAGTTCCATCCATAGTTTCTCCCACAGGGAACCAGTATAACTCAAAAGTATAATAATAGGACCAGGAATCCATTTCCTGGAAATCCAATGCATCACCCCAGTGTGTCAAGGAATAACCACCTGAGCACATAATTTCATCCATGTGTCCTTAATACGAAACCATTTTTCTCACTAGGCATGCATCATGTGAACAAAGTCTCTAAGGTTCATTTCCTGAAAAACATGAACACATATCTCACATAGAAAGTATATATATATATTAGGATATCAAACTAGTACCATGAGCCTCAAGATAATCATGATATCAAGTATAAAAAACCAATCCATCAACATGGCATTTGAAAGTTATCACAAAAGTAACCCTATAATTTAAGGAAGATCAATGGGTAATAAGAAGTAACATAAGAAAAGTTCAAGAAAGAGGGTTAGCAGCATGGCATAATATTTATCAAAGAATTGAAATCATAGTCACATGGCATTATCATGCCTTTAACCATCTTTCATCAATGAAATCTAATTGTCTCAAGCTATCAAGCATGAAATTGAATTTCATTAAACGAAGACAAAACACTTTGGAAACATTAATATACATACACAAGAAAATTCACAAGACTAGACAATAAGAACAAGGCATATGCATTGTTTAATTCCCATTCCATATTTCAATTCCCATTTTTAAATAAACATTTAAATATAATACATTAGATAATGGAAACACACTCTCATCCAAATGTGAAATACAACTCAATAAATTAATAAAAAGGTCATTTAGGTTGGTAACACCCAAAGGGGTGTCAAGAGGCAATTAAAACACCCTGAATGGGTTTCTCCATAAGTGAATGCCATAATAGAAAGGATAGAACAAAAAAAATTAATACATTTCAAGAAATTCATTATGGATAAACCATTTATTCAAGGAATTCCATTTGGAATGATCAAAACATGTAAAGGCCATTATCACTCAATTTGAGAGAACATGGAAAATTGATTTTATGTTACAAGTTACAAATTGTTCATGTTCCTTAACCTTAAGGGATGCTACAAACATTCCTAATTTATTCTAACTAATCAATTAAACTCAAACATTTAGTTTAACTCATTGAGAAATTATGACTACTTTTCGGGGCTCATGTGTAAGAAGTGGCATAAGGGGAACTGAGAGTTTTCCTACATTGGTAAAAATAATCATAAAGGGGTCAAGAAACCTGACATGTTATTTATCAATAATATCCCAATTATAAATAAATCAAAAATTCTATAATGTAGTTTAAAATATCATCTGTCACTACATTTTCATCTCGAAAGAAGAACACATCTGTTGGAGGCGTTTTATTACAGATATAGGACGTAGTTATCAAAAAATCAATATGTTATATTTTTTATTTCATTATCTTTATCCATTTAAGCATTTAATCTAATCATATCACAGTAAAAAAACTACTAAGGAAACTACAATAATAAATTCATTAATACATTACTTAAAATAAATGTGCGTGGAAAGGGACTGTACCTCAAAAGAAATCAAGCCAACCACTTAGATCTAGCACTTTAATCAATGAAAACTCTAATATTCTCTATCCATACTATGAGAATATGCACTCATTATAAAAATAAGGACACATATCCTCTATGTATGTATTTTCCTATCTATGAACACATACAAGGGGATCTTTACGTGTAGCTCACATGCACATACCGATTAATACTTACATACATATGCATTTTCATATTCCAACAAGTGCACACCTAGTCCCATATAAATGTACATGCTACCATTGATGAACATATATAGAATGGGGAACTCATATAGATATATTCCTACATATGCATATGAAAGAATGACTCATTTGACAATGGAAACCTAAAGCCACCTTCTGGTCGACCTGAACTCACTAAAAAAATTACAAGAACCACAAAAACTATGCATTATTGTTCAATGCTGCTCATAGAAATTATTATGAATACATAAATACCTTAATAATCTAAAATAAATCGTGTAAAACCAATCAGTGGGTTAATAAAAATACCCTTAAAACAACATTGAGAAAAATCGAACCCATTGGCCTCACCTTCGGTGGTGTACGTGAGAAAACAAATAAAGGACTTCCGATAGATGCATCACATACACTAATAGTAGAAGAAAAACTGAAAATCAGATCAAACCCTAATATTAGGTTTTAGAAGAGTGGAAATCTATGTGGCGAGATACCTCAAAATTGCTGGAAATGGGGAGGATATGGTGAAAAACCCAATTCCATGAAGATTAAAACAATGAACCTGTGAAAATTTTATTGAAATATAAAATAGAGTGGGATCTCGGATGGTGGAGTCACACATGGGAGGGGCTCAACCATGGGGTCACGTGAGGGTGATGTTGAAAGAAGGGAGGTTGAACCAAAAGAAAGTCACGCAGAAGGAGGTCTCACTGAAGGGAGGTCTACCGAAGGGAGGTCTGGTAGGAAGGGTTGTCATGCGAGGAAGGGTAGATCTAAGGGAATCTTGCGATGTGTACAGGAGGGGGAGGATACCCCCTTAGGCTTTCATAAAAAACCTAAACTATACTAGAAACAAAACATTAATAATAATAATAATAAATAATAAAAATAGTATTATTATAATTAATTTTAAAACATTTTGTTATTAACATATTTATTTTTACATTTTTAATTTATTTAATACACATCCATTAGTAAAACATTGCAATGTCAATTCTCAGAAAAAAAATAAAAAAATTCTTATACTCGATTAAAAAAACCTACCCAGCTAATGAAAAAAATTTAATTTCCTTCTTTTTTTCATCAAGTTCATACCATGGGACATTACAGTAACTGAACCATAATCCCATTAAATATAATATTCTACATAATATGGTATTAAAAAATATTACCATATAATATAAGCATAACCATGGATATTCTACTAGTCGAATAGTCACATGTAATATCCATAACTATTATCATAGTGAGGGAATTGATTATTCTGGATATTTTCACTATCAATTAATTTACTCAAGATAGCTACTATCATGTTCTATTCTCATTACAGTTTAATTTGTTGGGTAGAAACTATTGGGAACACTTATGTGTATATGTTTTTTTATTGTCTCTAGATGTCAATGAGGTCATCATTGATGATCAAGATGAATTATGAAACCACTAACTTTAATTGAGAATGTTTGAAGTTATGGTGCCTCATGAAATTTTATGGAATTATAGCATCGATTGACATGTATAAGAAATTATCCATGATGTTAATTCAAACAATTGTTACACTATTCTTAATGTTAAAAATACAAGTATCAATAGTGATACATTGGCTACTATATTGACGGTGTTTGAAGAAACCTCCAATTTTGGATAATGAGAGATGATTATAGTTATTTTGGATCAACACTCTAAATGGAATTGAGGATTCGAAGTGGGGATGAATAATATATTTTGAATTCATAATACAATGATTATAAGAATAAATATTAATTATTTTTGAAGATGATGAGACTATAGGAAGTTGTGCTTAGGATTGGGACTATGAGATTTTCCAAATTTAGATTATTCTTTAAGGATTTGTATTTAGAAAAAATCAAAATATATGTGAACTTATAATTCATGTCGTATGAAGGAATGGGTGAGTAATGGTGAAGCCCTTTATATTAAATTTTGATTGAAATGAAAGATACTAGTGGAAGACTAGTAAGTTACAGTACTTTACTCAAAAAATATAACAATGATTCAGTGGTCTATATTTCCCAAAGATCATAAGTTTTATGGATAACATGTGATTCAATAATTATAGTGGAAAGGGTGAGAAAATGTTTTTCAACCAGCAAGGTTGGTTTTCCCGAAGAAGGTGTCTAAGGTGGTAAAATTTTGCATTGTCTGCCAATTTTTTTGGCCACTAAATTTATAGTAAGGCTTGAATTGAAAAAAATGTATTCCCATGATGTTCTCAATAAAATAAAGGAATTTAATGATTTATGGAGGATAGAATTTATGAAGAGTGAATCATAATGTTTTATAGGATTATTATGGTGAGCTCTATGTGTACAATGAGGTTCACGAATGGAAGAGGAATGGAGAATTATGTGTGAGCATTGTGGCCGTGAAGGTGAAGATAATTGCGGCATTGCAAAGGAAGAAATATTACCATGGCGGTGCATATGATTTTATGGAATGCTCCGTGATTATGACGAGCTATGAGAATCCAAAAATTATCTATGGAGCTTCGTGAAAAAGATATTATTACAGATCATATTTCAGAGCTCTTTGATTCGGTGATGACATGGAGTTGACATGGCTCCAAAGTTGTGGAGTAAGTGGGAAACACCTATAAATGGGCCCCTACTCCATTGAAAAGATTAGTGAGACTTCATGAAAATCTTAGAGCTCTCATGTTGCGAAGTATTTTTATGAAAAAATGATCTCAATGAAGAAATTGAGTAATTTGAAGGTAGTGAACATGGAAAAGGATGTTCTCTTTATAAAGGATGTGAGCTCTGCAAATTCATATTTCTTCACGATGACAATGCTTTCAATAATGTCATCAGTTATTTACGGAGGTTTGAGCTCTGTGAAGTAGTGTACTCGGCAAAGTAGTGTGCTCTGTGAAGGGTTGAGCTCTGTGAATGGTTGAGCTCTGCGAAGCAGTGTTCTTTATGAATCATAATGCTCTGCGAAGGGTTGAGATCTACGAAGGGTTGATCTCTATAAATACATGTTCTATATGAATAAGTGTTCTACAAGAAGGTTGGGCTCTGTGAATGGTTGAGATTTTATAAGGGGCTTCACAAAGGGCAATATTGATTACCAGGTGTAGGTGAACAAGTGCCTGGAAAGACACCACAACTCTATTCCATATTATACAGTGTCAATGAAAAAAAGATAATCATAAGTAGAACAGAATGATCCTAACTGAAGGCTAATTATTATTTTGGGTAGTTTAATTGTGATGATGATAATCTGAGCTGGTATTCATTGTTTTTACAATCACAAAGGGAGTTTGTGATTCTAGAAAGAAGAATAAGAAGTTTCAATGTAGTTCATTTTTTAATGATGAAGAAGGAGAAGAAGACTATGCAGCTCTTTGGTTTGTTGTCAGGAAAAAAGAAAAGGTTTACTTCCATAATGCTAAGCATATAAAAAGTGAAGAGAAAAAGATCAAGAAGAAATGTGACATCCAATATGTCTCAATAAGAGGAAGAATATATTATTGTTGAAAACCCTATTCAATAGGGGGAAGACAGTCAAGGGATGTAGTATAAAGAACCAACTTTGTGCTTCAAGTTGGACAAGGTCATCAGCAGTTCATGGAAGAGGATTGTTTCGCTCCCCCCTCTAATGTCTATGGTCTCACACTAGATAGAGGATTTTTTTTTCTATTCAACCCACTTTAACAGTTAGTAAATTATAGTGGATAACTCATGCACTAGTCACTACCATACACCACATGGGAGTAGCTACTCTTATTAAGTGGCGATCCATGTAAAAATTTCATGTTCTAGTTTTAATTATTTCATATTATTTCCTAAAATATGTAAAGGATAACAAGAGAATCTGTATCTTAATAGGTCTAGAGGTAGAGGGATAAAATGTTGGAAGTGGTTTAAAAAATACAAAATATTGATTCACCCCCTCTCACTATTAGTAATATCCCTTACCGGTCCTCTATATTGGTATCAGATGGCAAGGATAACCTCTATTGGATTCTCTACATTGAAGATATTCTCTTTTTAAGACTTGAGTTTCTTTCATGACTCAAAAATGAAGTGCTGTTTTGGAGATTGTTCAGTTAACTATGAGCAGAATAATATATTTACCGAGAACATGATGAATAAGAAAAATAAAGTGAAGTGAAAGTTGAGGAAGAAGTCCCTCTTATCTAAAGAATATGAAGTATATTGTTCTCTATACCTTGTAGACAGTGATGAAATATCATTCATAGAATTTAATGAGAAGTTGTCCCATGATTCCACCCTGAAGATGGAGAATCTTCCAACATCAAGTGATCAAGTTGTATGTGTTAGTACATTTTAAAAAAAATTCCTTGATGGAAATTCTAGCACAATTGGTGACAATTAATCTACAAATTCAAATGATTTATCTTTTGATAGATTATGAATGGTTTTTCATAGTATCCCGAATGAATGTGTCTCACTTATTTGTGGAGTATTTCAATGTATTGAAGAATATATCACTCAAATGGAATAAATATGATGATGTTTTCTATTAGGGTTTAAAAATAGAAATTTCTTGAATGTTTAATGTTTTCAATGAAACTTAGATCCTTTGAGTCAACAAAGAGTGAATTTGTAATGAGTTCCTCAAAGGGGATCAATGAATTTGAAGAAAATGATGAAGTCAATAGGACTCTATCAGAGAAGACCCATACACATGAAGAGGAGCTGAAGAAGAGAATTGCAGTCAAGGGGATATCTTGGGAAGAAATTTCCAAGAAGATTAAGGTACTTGAATCTTTTTTATAAAACAATTTTTGGATGCCTGATGTTGATGTTGAATGATTAAATAAGACTTGTGAAGATAAGATGATCATGATCAGAGAACAGAATATCATCCTAAATATTGAATTATTATTATTGGAAGCTTAGTTTTCCAATATTGGGAAAACATATATTGATCCCTCACAAAATAAGTTGATAGTTTCTACTGTTATTTAATGTTCATTGGAGAATTCTAAGGGAGAAAGAACACCAACATGCTATAAGAAGATCATGAATTCCCTCATTTAATCATCAAAAGAAACAAATAAGGATAAAGTACTATCCATATCTGATTGAACTAATGTGTCTATGTATATTTATAAAAAATGTATATGGTTGAATAAAATCTATAAAAAAGTAGGAATGATGAAAATTTAGGATATACCTACCACCATTGATATGGTGGATAGAAATGAAAGGTTGAAAGACAATTCCCCATCGAGAAAAAAAAATCAAGAAGAAGCATCATTAACCTTATAAATATGATACCAATTAGAGAAGGTTTGTTGGGAAATGTTGGTGCTTATATTTTAGCATTGTTCATTGAATTCTCAATACAATCCCTTAAATGAATGAGCACATAAAAATCATATATCAAGTGGGAGAAATCAAGAAATAAAGATGCATCATCCCAAGATCTAGAAGGATATATACAATGTAAACATATTTTTATGCAAGACAACACTTGTAATGTATGCAATGGGATTGGTCACATGGTGGGTACTTTTTCATCTCAACAGGTACACAAAACTGATATGAAAAAAAGTTCATAGAATCTGGTTAAGAGAGAAGAAGCATCCATGGGAATTAGTGAGAAGAATTATGTAAAAAATAATTCTCCCAATATGATTCCAAGAAGGAAGGGTGAGTGGTCGGTAAAGACCCAAACATGATGTACATAGACATTACATTACTTTTGTTTTATACTTAACACATAACAAAAACTGACATCCAAGAACCGTAATAGTTTAGTGTCTTTGTAAACTTGGAATATAATCTTCTAATCATGGTGAAATATCTTTAACATCTACCGTAACGATCTTCCTTTTTTTTATTACCTAAAAACTTTCTTTATATCCTGGGGAAAAACATAAAAAAGGGTGAGATCAAATTATCAATAAGGGTAAGCATGGAGAAAATAAAACAGACCATATACATTTGAACATAAAAACATGAACATAATGTTTAAAAATCATGATATTGAGTTGTGAAATAAACCATGGCAGTACGTAAGGCATAGATAATAACGGAAAATTAATAAATATAAAATATCATGGGTATAAAACAAGTAATTGTGGAAACCATTAAGAACATGTTATTATTTCCATAGTATCCAAGGAATTTCTTCCAAGACCATCATAGTGGACAAAGTCCATTTTCTGTACTGGTTTTACTTTCCGTTCCAGCCCTGTATTACTGAATAGGATTCACTGGTCATTCCATCCATGTCTATCTCAGGAGATATAAATCTTTTCCCAATGTATTTTAGGGAGATATAGGTCCCACCCATCTCATAATGATATCATTCCTACTTGTTCCCCAAAATAAACATAAATCATTCATCATAACCCAAAGAATAAAATGGGTTTCATAAACATCATCCCATCATAACATAATACATATAAAACAAATGGATATCATTTAATCATAAGAAGAATCAAACAATGTAAATATTAGAGACATTATACTTGAAACATAATCATACTAAATAATGTCATATTATATGGATAATAGTTTGGACAAAACACTTGAAATGAATTCTTGAGGAAAATATCCTTTCTTCTTCAAAATAATTTTCTTTTCACAAAATTCCATGCAAGTTTAAATGAAATGAAATTTGATGAAAATAATCACGAAATATTTTAGGTAAAAATTAATGAAAATTAGGCGTTATGAAACTGTAAAAATCCGTTCATGTCGTATAAGTTAAAAAAACATTCTCCTTATACTTTTAACAGAAAAGTCAAAAAGTTCCACGTATAGTAAACAAAAGAAAGATTTTTTCAATAACACAAAGTAAAATTAAAAGAGGGGTAAAATTGACTTTAAAAATACATGTAAGAATATTAGAAACTTTATGAAAAACATTTTATGGACATGGAAGAAAAATATAACCCTAGTAAAGACTTACGTATAAGCAATCTCAAATAAAAATGCGATTTGCAAAATTATCCATTACCTTATGTCCAATTTGTTCCATATGTATCTGAGACTCCTTTATATTGGGTTTAAACATATTATTAACTTTTAAGATAACCATAATAATATTTTTGATATCATTTATGATTCACTAATTACTTTATATTACCCGTTTTTTAAAATTCCTTGTTAAAGCAGTGTTTTGGGTAAAATGGTTTCATTTATCATACGTGTTTCGATTTGTTGTACATGATATTATTACTTATATCCTAATTTACATAATTCCATAATTTAAAACATGATTTATATATAATATATATTCATTATATCAATATATATGATAGATCGATAAATGGAATGAAATACACCGTTCATGGAGACGGTAGGCCATACGTACGCTTGAACGGTGTTTTCGTTTCCTTATGGAATTGAATGAAATTAAGTAAATAAAGCATATGTATACATAAATATTGTATCATTATTATTTAATATATTTCATTATTATTTTTTATATATAACATATAATCATACTTTAATGGTCAATCATGGAAAATAAATCTGATCGCGTTCGTGGAGACGGTAGTCCGTACGTACGCACGAGCGACAATATCATTATTTTGATATTAAAATCATATATAATTGGATAGTATATCATATATACAGAATACTTTTAATGTTATATTTATTATTTATATCATTTATACTCATTATTATACCCATCCAAATGATGAAATATTTGAATAACAAACTACACCACAATATATAGACGGTAAGTCGTACGTACACACGCGTGGTGAATATTTTATTCAGAGGATGGATAAAAAACTAATATGGCTGTACCATTTTTATAATAACATCAGATTATATAGAGGATACTCGAGTTATTATTTTATAGTGGAAACAACAAAGAAGGAGGAAGTGGATGAATAAAAGAACTTGAAATAGGTGGTGAGATATTTACCTCTTCCTCAGGTTCTTCCTTTTGATTTTATAAAAATGGCTCCATAGGTTGGCTTTATAACTAATGGAAGGCCTCTAGGATGAATGTAGGATAGTTGAGAGAGTATTTAAGAAGGATTTGGCTAAACCAAATGGCTTTAAAGGTATGAATTAGAGAGATAGGGGAGTGCCCTTTTATAAGAGGGGTGAGGGGCACCTTAAGAAAAACATAAAATATTATTTTATAATAAATTCATATTCAGTTAATAATGGCTCCAAAGTGACTGATTTAGAAGATTGGTTAGGGATGGGTAAAACTCCTCTCAACCAATATGTTTTAAAAATGTTTATGTTTCAATTTTAACCTTATCACTTAGATTTAACTTTAAGTTAAATAATTTAACTTTTACCGCGTCTTCTTGTATTCTTGTACTATATGGATACTAAACATACTATAAACTGACAATAAAACCCCAATTGGTTAATTAATGTCATATCTATTATTATATAAGTATTTTTTCTAATCCTTAAATTTTTATGACCATTATATCGATTAATAATATAATATTTGTTTTAAAAACACTTTTATGTCAATTTTGTCACTATTTGGTATTTTGTTTTTTCTAAATTCATAACACCTTTATTTATTCGAAATAAATTCATTTAACCAACCTTAATATTTTATATTAACCTATAAACGTATTTTAATTCATAAAAAGTCTCAAATTACATTTATATGGGTATTTATAATATCAATTATGTTAATATTTCATTAATAAGGTAATTACTGCATCATCATTGGGTCATATATAAATTAAATTATTTAATGGTCAAAAAATATAAATAAAATACCATTATGTAGTAATTATTGTTATCGTTATAATGAATATTTATTGTCGATTTTATCTTATGTATAACCCTATATTAAAAAAATTTAGTTATTAAACTTTGATTTTTTACTATTTTAACTCTTCTTTAAATATAAGAATAATAATTTCCTAATCGAATCCAAGAGGACCGAAAGGGTAATATTTTATTCCAAAGGTTTTATTTGGTCTAATTACACTTATAAAATAGAATTATGACATGTTTTAGGCTAATAATAATATCATTTTACCCTTAATTACTCTATTTACTTTTAACCGTGGTAAATAAAAGTTAAAAGTTACTATTCACCAAAAATTATTTTAATATCATTGAATCAAATTTTACTTACTTATATCAACCTTGTCACTCAGAATTTTGAAATTAAACTCTCTGAAGCGGTAAAAATATGTTTTATGTAATTTTATAAATGCTCCTATGAGGTGGGTAAAAGACTGTAAAAATTTCAATAAAATTTTTATATATATAAAATTATTATAAAATGACTCCAATGAATTAAAATCAACTCATATAAGTATTATGTATCTATTTTGACCTAAAATAATTTTAAATAAAATAAATAATTATTTAAATAAATATTCAGTTTTAACCAATAACTCAGTGTTTTCAATATTCATCAAATATTTAAAGTTTTCAGAAAAATACAAAAAATTCACTCTATGAAAATTTCGATAATCGGAATCCAAAAATGAAGTCCATTTTGAAAGATAAAATTTATTAAATTTCAAAAAGTGGGTATTAATATTCATAAAAACTAGTTTATATAATATTTTAATAACATATCGTTGTTTAGTGAAACTCGGTATTGCGTACAACGCAAGCTATCGAGGAAGGTTACTCTTGCGTGTAACGCAAGCCAAAAATAGTGTTGCGTATTCTACAAGCTAATATGGTGTTGCGTATAGCACAAAATAATCTTGGTGTAGCGTACAACACAAAATTTAAAAGAAATTAAAAATAATATTTCTCATAAAATCTCACGGTGTTACATTCTATCTCAATTAAAATGAATTTCACCCTCGAAATTCGTCGGGGTTATAGATGGTTTACTACATGAAAGTTTCAATCATAGAAACCCACATCATAAAAAGGAATACTAAAACTTAATTTTAAAAACTAATGTATGAAACATAACGTTTACCCAAATTAAGTCATCACTGGGTTTCCTTATAGAAGAACATAGGTGAAAATATGGATATGAAAGAGAAATGTGACCTTCATGTTCTAATGGAGTGTGGTAGAGAACATGGAAATGAAAAAGCCAAAAATAACAAAGCCAAAAATTTTTGTTGATCTAATGTACCATCTAGGACAACATTTTTGGATTTCAATATCATTTTCCAAAAGATGAAAAAATTTGGAATTAGAAGGAATACTAAATTTATTTTGGTACAATCTCACCGTTGGTTGTTCCATGAACAATTTCCACTTCATCTATTAATGAAATTAATATGAATTTTTCATTCATGAAGTGTAATCAGATCTTGCAATAGAAAGATAGGTTATTCCATCTATCTTAAACAAAAGGTTAGAAAAATTTATTAAATATACATAAGTCCATCTATGGTGAGATTAATCATATATGGTTCCTAAAATGGACATATACTTTATATATCATAACAATTAAAAAAATAAAACTAACCAGAGACTTCTTGTTGGCCATTGGTAGGCGATAAAGCCTATTGCACTTTAGTTGCGGGTTCGATTCCCGCATCCTTTTCCAACGTGATGGGTTGTCACCCATCCTATGGGTTGTCCTTTATATAAAACTATACTATAATAAGATTTCAGAAATAAAATCAAAAAGTTATATCCTTAAGGAATACTATATGATGTCTAAATTAATTCATTCCAACCTTTAGGCTTATCGAAAATACTTTTGTCTGATTACTAGAAATTTCATCTAGGGAGAATGTGAATTCCTTCATATGTCCCCCATATATCAGAAGATATATCTTGTTGTTGGTCACATTCCAAACATGTGAATACCATAATCATGTATTCTCTTGAAAAACTAATACCCATTGAAAATTAGGGTAAACATGAATGCTATCAAAAGTCAACTCTTTCCACATACCAAAAATTAAAAAAATTTATATACTCAAACCATGATATCACTTTGTCCTTATATCAGTAATAATCTCATTAATACTATCAAACATATTCTTTTCTCCTTATCCCTTCTTTATGTGCATATCATCTTCTTTCTAAAAACATTTCATTCACTTTTCATGGTTACCGATACCATATTCTTATGGAAAACCACAATGGACCAATACACAGATATTTCAATATACCATAAAAGTACCTCAACAACATTATTCGTGAATTCCAATACATAAGACCTTCAATCCATCCTCTTTAATGATTGGCATGGAATATGTACTTCCTCTATTTAGATGTAACCACTTAGTTCAGGGCATTGAGTTGGGTAATTCCCAAGTTCTATATAGAAAAGACATTGAACTCCATAATATTCTATCACTCTATGACCTTTTTCTCCAGACAGATAACATCATCCCATCCATTTGAGGTATTCCTCAAGGATCATATTCCCTTCTTCTTGATATGTAGAAAGATTTATCTTCCTTCCTCTATTTTTCTCTCCATGGGAAGATGTATAAAAGTTCATATTACTCTTATTTGATGTCATAGGAATACCACCAATGTTCACCTTGTTAATCATATATCATGACGACTGATTCTGCATAACCACAATATCTCTCTCTCTAGGCATTACAGAATTTTGTTGATCGCAGTCACCAATTTATCCATTGGAATCAATGTTAACTGAATTCCTTCTCATTCCATCCATTGACTAAAACCCGAAACCAACGTGTAAGAAATAGTTAAAATAATGAGGAGCCGCGTAATCATTAAAAATCACTTATGGGATGTCTAGATTATCACACATTATTTAATCCATGAAACCTTAGGTTCACCCTAGGTTATTCATGATCGTTAACATATTTCTTGGACTTTAACGTATAGTTATACTAAACCTTAGGGACATCCCTTGGCATACCTTAGAAATATCTCTAGGGATCTCTCTAATGCTTTCGCGTCCTAGTTTCAAATGTTTAACTAATCATTTCATCTGATACCAATTGTAGAGACCCAAACTTGACGTACATGGAAATTACATTACTTTTGCGGAATACTTAACACATAACAAAAATTTACATCCAAGGACTGTAATAGATTATTGTCTTTGGAATCTCGGAATATAATCTTCTAATCATGGTGAAAGATCATTAACATCACCCATAAAGATCATCCTTTTTTTTCTTACAAAAAACCGTTCTTTATATCTTGGGGGAAAAACATAAAAAAGGGAGATCTCAAATGCTAAGTAAGGGTAAGCATGGAAAAAATAAAACAAACCATATACACTTGAACATAAAAACATGAACATAATGTTTATACATCAAGATCCTGAGTTGTGAAATAAACCATGGAAGTACGCAAGGAATAGATCATAATGGAAAATTAATCATGATAAAATATCATGGGTATAAAACATGTAATTTTGGAAAAAATTAATCACATGTTATGATTTCCATATTAGCCCAGGAATTGCTTCCAAGAATATCATAGTGGAAAAATTCCATTACTAAACCGGGTTTAATTTTCGTTCCAGCCCTGTATTACTGAACTGGATTCACTTATCATTCCAGCCATTTCTATCACATGAGATATAAATCTTTACCCAGTGCATTTTAGGGAGATATAGGTCCCACCCATCTCATAATGAAATAATTTTTACTTGTGCCACAAAATAAACATAAATCATTCATCAAAACCCAAAGGATAAAATGGGTTTCTTAAACCTCATCCCATCATAACATAATCCATATAAAACAAATGGATATCATTTCATCATAAGAAGAATAAGAACATTTAAATAATAGAGACATTATACTTGAAACATAATCATACTAAATAATGTAATCTTATATGTAAAATAGTTTTGACAAAACACATTAAATGAATTTTTGAGGAAAATATCATTTCTTCTGCAAAATCATTTTTTTTACAAAATGACATGAAATTTTAAATGAAAAGGATTTTGTGGAAAATAATCATTAAACATTGTAGAGTAAACTTCATGAAACATAGGCATTATGAAACCATAAAAATCCATTCATGTCGTATATGTTAAAAAAACATTCTCCTTGTACTTTTAATGAAAAAGTCCAAAAGTACAATGTATGGTAAACAAAAGAAAGATTCATTCCATAAAAAAAGTAAAGTTCAAAGAGGGGTAAACATGACTTTAGAAATTCATGGAATAATATTAAACACCTTATGAAAAACATTTTATGGACATGGATGAAAAATATAACCCCACTAAATTCTTACGTATAAGCAATCTCGGATAAAAATGAGATTGCAAAATTATCCCTTACATTATGTCCAATTTCTTCCGTATGTGTCTGAAACTTCTGTGTAGTTGGTTTAAAAATATTATTAACCTGTAACATAACCATAATAATATTTATGATATCATATATGATTCACTTATGACATTATATTACCCATTCTTTTGTAAATTCCATGTTAAAGCAGCATTTTGGGTAAAATCTTTTCTTTTATCGTACGTTTTTCAACTTGTTGTTCGTGATATTATTACTTATATCCTGATTTAATTAATTCTAGAATGTAAAATATTATTTATAAATAATATATATTAATCATATAATTGTATATGATATATCCATATATGGAATGAAATACACCGTTCAGGGAGATGGTAGGTCGTACGTACACATGAAAATTATTTTCGTTTCCTTATTGAATTGAATGAAATTAAGTAAATTAAACATATATGTAAATAAATACTGTATAATTTTTATGTAATATATTTCATTATTATTTATTATATATAATTTATAATCACACTTCAATGGTTAATCACAGAAAATGAATCTCATCGCATTCGTGGTGACGGTAGTCCGTACGTACGTACGAGCGACAATATCATTCTTTTGATATTAAAATAGAATATAATTGGCTGTTATATCATATATAAAGAATCATAATAATGTTTTATTTATTATTTATATCATTTATACTCAATATTATAGCCATACAAATGATGAAATTTTTTAATAACAAACTACACCACAACGTGGAGACGGTAAGCCGTACGTACGCAAGTGTGGTGAATTTTTCATTCATAGGATGTATAAAATAACTAATATGGATGAAAAATTTTAATAATAACATCACAGTATATATAATATACTGGGGTTATTATTTTATAATGTGAACAACAAAGAAGGAGGAAGTGGATGAGGAAAGGAACTTGAAATAGTTGGTGAGATATTTATCTCTTCCTCAGTTTCTTCCTTTTGATTTGATCAAAAGGTATCCTTAGGTTGGCTTTATGAATAAAGGAAGTACTATAGGATGAAGGTAGGGAAGTTTAGAGGGTATTTGGGCAGTTTTTTGCTGAGCCAAAAGGCTTTGGAGGTGTGAATTAGATAGAAGGGTGAGTTCCCTTTATAAGAGGTGTTAGGGGAACCTTAGAAAGAACATAAAATATTATTGTATAATAAATTTATCTTCGGATAGTAATGTCTTCAAAGTGACTTATTTATATGCTAGGGTGGGTATGGGTCGAAATACTCTCAAAAATAGGTTTTAGACAACTTTAGGTTACCATTTTAACCATATAATTTAGATTTAACTCTACATCAAATAATTTAACTTTTTCTGTGTCTTCTTGTATTCTTACACTATATGGTTAATAAACTTACTATAAACTGCCTATCGAACCCCAATTGGTTATTTAATGTCATATATATTATTATAGATGTCATTTAGAGAAACCTTAGATTTCTAGGACCATTATATCAATTAATAAAATAATAATTTTTTTTAAAATTCTTTTAAGTCAGTTTTGACACTATTTGGTATTTTGTTTTTTCTAAATTTATAACACCATTATTTCTTAAAAAAAAATTTATATAAACAACCATAATATGTTATATTAACCTATAAAAGTATTTTAAATCATAAAAAGTCTCAAATTATATTTATTTGTATATTTATAATATCAATTATATTAACATTTCATTAATGAGGTAATTACTACATCATTGTGTCATATATAAATTAAATTATTTAATGTCTAAAAAATATAAATAAAATAAAATTATGTAGGAAATATTTTTATATTTCTATGTAATATTTATAGTCAAATTTATCTTATTCATAACCCTATATTGAAAATATTTTAGTTATTAAACATTGATTTTAATTACTTTAACTCTTCTTTAAAAATAATAATAATAAATGTCCTAATCTATTAAAATTGGACCTAATGGGTAATATTTTATTCCTGAGGTTTTTTGGTCGAATTAAACTTATCCAATATAATTAGGAGACGTTTTAGGGTAATAATAATATCATTTTTACCCCTAATTACCCTATTTACTTTTAACTGTGGTAAATAAAATTTTAAAGTTACTAATCAAAAATAAAATATTTTCACCTCATTAAACCACATTTTACTTACTGATATCAACCATGTCTCTTGGATTTTTTAAATTCAACTCACAGAAGTGGAAAAATTAATTTTTATGTAAATTTGAAAATACTCCTAGGAGTTGGGAAAAAGATGATAAAAAGTTCAATAAATTTTTTATATATCTATAATTATTATAAAATGATTCCAATGAATTACGTTGAACATATACAGGTATTATGTATCTATTTTTACCTAAAATAAATTTAAATATCATAAATGATTATTTAAATAAAAATTCGGTTTTAACCAATAACTTAGCATTTTCAGTATTCATAAAAAATTTAATGTTTTAAGAAAAATACCAGAAATTCACCCTAGGAGAATTTTGATAATCTAAATCAAAAAAAGAAGTCCGTTTTGAAAGATAAAATTTATAAAATTTCAAAAAGTTGGTATTACTCTTCATAACAGCTAGTTTATATAATATTTTAATAACATGACATTGTTTAGTGAAACTCGTTATTGCGTACAATAGATGCTATCAAGGAATGTTGTTCTTGAGTGTAACCTAATCCAAGAATAGTGTTGTGAATACTACAAGCTAATATGGTGTTTCGTATAGTGCAAGATAATCTTGGTGTAGCGTACAACACAAGACATCAATGAAATTAAAAATAATATTTCTCATAAAATCTTGGGGTGTTACAAGGTTCATGTATTATAAATACAAGAATGCGAATAGTGGTGCATCCAAAATAACTTCTAAAATGAATTTCACTCTAAAGAATCCATGTGGAAGATCAAATCATGATGACTCAGTTCCAAAAGACATATTGGTCACCTGGATAGAAAATTTGTGAAAAAAAGAGGCTCCACAAGCTATGGCTAGCACAAAAGCATAAAAATAAGATTCCATATGATGAAAAGGATGTCATTTGTGTGAGGTGAAACAAGGCCAGAATCACTATTAATAATTTCATTGCATTTATAAAATCTCACGATGAATTTCTTTTAAAGATGAAAGTTACACCAGGAGATGCCAGTGATTTGAAAGATCTGAAAGATAGATGGATCTCACACACAGAGATAGAATATGTATTGAAATCCACATGAGAACAACCATAAATGAAGATAAAATTTTATTTTTTGAAGAGTGGATCAAATGAAGATTGTTGGTTGAGAAAACTATATCAAACTAGTTCTTCACATTGATGAAGAAAATAGGATCCACCACATTCCCATAACTCTTTGTATATTCTATTAATTTTGATACTACAGGTAATTAATGGTTAAGAAAAATTTCAGGGGGAACTTGAGAAGTAGTGAGTTTTGTCAAAAAATTATAGTAAAGATGAATAATAGACATCCTTATAAGATTCTTCAATTTTTATCTGAATAACTATATGAAGAAGGATGTCCTTTGATGAAGATGATAAGAAGTGTTTTCCTAAGAGGGGGAGATAAATAACGAACCTTCCAGAATTATTATCTCTATGGGTATCAAATTATTTTGGAATTTGTTGAAGATCATGACATTGTAAAATTTATGTCATTCCTTAATATATTATCCTGGGTTACTAAAAATAAAGACCATATAAAAAATGGGGCGTAACGGAATTAATTAGTTACATAAAAAAGAATGGAAGTTTCCTATGGTCAATTATTCTGCCTATTTTAGTAGAATGTTTTTTATCCACTTATTGAAGTTAGTGCAGGAGTTTCAAGTTGATTGTTCTTAATATAATTTCATATCATCTGCCTATAATGAATGTGGAAAGGATCTTGATGAAAAATTCAGGTGTTCTCATCTCATATGGTATCATGGTCAGTGGGTAATGGACAACTATGTTGTCTAAATTCAATTCTATTTTTTTTTCTACACAGAGCAGTGCACATGTATACTTAGAGTGAAATGATGGATGTAACATTGATTAACTATGGATTTTTATCCTTTTCCCATGGACTTTTTATTTATTTTCAATGAGGGGATAAAAGTGAAATAAAATATTGAGAAGTAAAAAGTGGAGATAAATAAGAGGGAATCAGAAAGATATTGACATCGACATTGAAACATTCATTTTAAAGAGAACTTTGGGTATTGCCAATAAATTCAATTTGGATATTTTTGGGACCACTTTTGTGTTTATGTTATATTTTTTTTCAATGTATTTCAATGAGGTTGTCAATGATGATCAAATGAAATGGATACCTCCCATTTCAATGTAGATTGGTTGAAGGGATTATTACTAGATAATTTTTATGGAATAATAGTAGTGAATGAAATGTTTGAGCAATTATCCATGTTGTCAAATCAAATAATTTTTTCACTGTTTTTAATCTTCAAAATACATGTATCAAAGGTAATACATTATCTAAAAAATTGATGGTGTTTTAAGAAGCCTTAAATTTTGGATGATGAGAGATGATTGGAGTTCATTATAATTAAAACTAAAAAAATGCATTGAAAATTTTATGTGAGGATGAAGAAGTAATGTTGAATTGAAATTATAAAGAGTATAATAAGAAAACATCATGACTGTTTAAGATGAAGAGAAGATAGAACATAGTTCATGGGCCTGGAACTATGAGAAGGTACAAAATCATACGCTTCATTATTGATATTTATTTCACAAATATCAAAAGATAAGAGAACATTTAATGAAATTCCTTTGAAGAAATGGGGGATTAAGTGTGAAACTAGTCATATTCAATTTTTATTGGATGGAAAGATGTTGGTGGAATACATGGAAGTTAAAATACATTCCTTAGAAAATCTGACGATTCTTTAATAGTATGTATTTCACAAATACGATAAGTTGTTTGGAGAACTTGTGATGCAAGAATTATGCAGAAAAGGGGGAAAATGATCCTATTAATCAATATATTTAGTTTTGTAGAATTTGGTGTTTAAGGTGGTAGAATTTTCAATTGTTTGACCAAACTTCGGGGTCTCAATTTTGGAGTTAGTCTAGTATTGGGAAAAGTGAATTTCCACAATGTGATTACAAAGAGATTTTTGAATCTAGAAATTAGCCCTTGAGCTTCACAAAAAAGAGAGAATTTCGGACGAATTTTTAGAGCACTATGATTTAGTGCGGACATGGTGGTGAGGTGGCTGGACGGTTCTAGAGTTATTGGGAAATGCCTATAAATAGGCCCCTACACCCATGTGTAGAGTATAGAGACTTCACTAAAACAATAGAGATCTCAAGTTGGGAATTATGTTCTTCAATAATGTGAGATCTATGATAAATTTTAGCTCTACGATTGTAGGAAGATCTACTAGAGTAGTGAGCTCCAAAAAGTCAGTTTGTAGTGAGAAGGCAGTGAGCTCCTCAATGGCAGATTGCTTCACGACGGCAGTGGTTTTCTACAAAGGAATGGGTGCTTTACGAGTGTGGGAGCTCTTCAATGTAGTGTTATGTACAAATTGTGGAGCTCTACTAAGGTTTGGTCTCAGTGAAGTTGTGTGCTCTATGAAATAGGGTTCTATACAAAGGGTTGAGCTCCGCAAAGGGTAGATCTCTATGAAGAAGTGTGCTACGTGAAGAGATGATCTCTGTGGAGGGTTGATCTTTGTGATGGGGCTTCCCAAAGGGTAGTATTGAATACCTGGTTTCGGTGAATGAGTGCTTGGGAAGACACCAAATCCATGTTCCATAATATACTATTTCAAAGAATATGAAGATAATAATAAGAAGAACATAGTATGCCCAAATGAAGGCTGATGATAGGACCACGATTCACTGTGTCATTTTCAGCCTTACACCACTGTGCTAAACATGTTTTATATTTAAAATTATAAAAATAATAACAAAATTCATTCCATAATTGAATAATTTATTTTTTTATCACTATAAAAACGGTCAATTTTACTTGTTTTGATGATTCCATTGTAGGAGGAGATGATTTGGAGGATCCATGATGATGTCCAATGAAAATGAACCAAACTGCACAATATCCATGCACACCAGTGGCCACATTCGTGATGTGCCCCAGAACAGTGCATTCAAATATGCTAAACATTTGTGGAATGTTCCTAAATTCAGTAAGATACGTTTCATCTGAAGGAACCAAATACACATTCTGCAATCCGGTGGCCCAACTGGTTTGACCTATCCAACACATAGAATCTGCATGAAGTCAAATGTGATATGATATGATCTATCCATATTTGGGGATCTAGTTGTCTAAATTGTGCCAAAAACTCTGTGGAGACATCCATGAGGTGAAGGTACAACTTTTTTCTTTTCTCCAAATCGAGATAAGGTTGTCTGGAGGTCGATACGCAAGTGACAAGTGGTTTTAAGAAATCTGTGTGCTCAAAACCACCTTCCCATTTTCCTATAAAGTGGCACCTTGGGATCCCCATTTTCATGTTCAAACCATAAGTGAAGCTATTTTATTTTGGAGTCATGTAGGAGTCCCCACCTCATCCTGGAAGTTCTAGAGGCACCTATCCTTATAGGGGGGCAATAATGAAAAAGGAGTTCCACTTGAGATTCCTCCTCCTCCCGATGTCAAGCTAAACGGTGGGTGATTATTGCGAGTGAGCTACACAAATGAAGAGGGAGTTATGGAACCTTATATTCTAATGGTATTGTGTAATTTTTGTGTGAATTATTTCACTTATGTTTAATATTCATATTATTCTTCTATGAATGCATTGATTTGGTTTAATTAAGAGAATAATTTCTCATTTCAATACCGATTGGGTAGAGATTCAAGTGGGAATCATGGGTTGTTCTGATTGGACAACACAAGCATCAACTTTCTCTCAAACATTCATTATATTTCATTATGATTTTTTAGACCTCACTCTATACTTGTGGTCCAAACCTTGATAACATGATTATTGTATCGAGGGGTGGTTCTTTGTGCATCATTTTTTGGGAAATTAGGGGAACCAGGATATTGGATAACCCTCAAGCAAAGGATTAAACTAAAACCTAATAATCAATTAAGAATTAGGAACAATTCATGTTCTATAGTAACTTAGAAATGGTCACTTATTTATCTCATATTTTTCAAAATCCACATTGTCTTTCAACTTTACAACTCTTTACGTTTAGTTACTTTCATAAAATTTTTTACAAAATCAGCACTCTTTTGTTCTTCTTATTAATAATACACACTCAAAACCTATCAACGCTCCTTGAGATAATACTAAGGGTCTGAACTATAATACAAAATCATTTTTAAATAAATATCAATTTGATGTGTCATGACAACGTGGAAAATTTTTGGCACCGTTTCCAGGGAGCACTTTGGTTTTTAATGCATTTTTATATGATGTTGGTAAATTTTGTGAATATTTATTTGATTTATCTTATACATTTACCAAAATAATTGTGTTCTAATTTATTTATTGAGTAGTTTTTTTTTCATGACACATTCTAGTATGGGATATTTACCACCTTTAGAAGATTAACCGAAGAGGATCTTACGTCAGCGACCCCGAGATGCACAAGACAACCCTTTGAAGGAGGACACACCACAACTCCAGACTTTTCTAACCCCATATTCTTTTAGAACAAAATTAGAACATGAAATTATCATGTTTAAAATGAATCAAAAGAATAGAACACTAAAACAATAAACCTCACCAGATGTTGAAATCCAACCCACTTATATTCAAATGTAAGGCGTGGCACCCAATTTTGAACTTAAATCTAGATTAATTCATTTATTTCCAAGATTTCACAGACTCACGAGAGAAGATCCCCATAAGCACATAAAATAAATTTCATACTGTGTGTTCTAAATCTTAACCTAATAATGTGGATTAATAGAAAGTAATGATTATGGAATTTGCATTTTCATTAGCAGACACTACAGAAGATTGGCTTTATTATGTTAATTCACCGATAAGAGTTTGGACAGACATGAAACGCCATTTTCATGAAAAATATTTCCCAGCCTCTTGCACTGAAATAATATGAAAAGAAATATGTGGTATAATGAAATATCAAGGGGAAAAATATATGAATTTTGAGAACTCTTTAAAAGGCTTTATTCATGATGTCCACACCACCGAATAATTGATCGACTTTTAATTCAATATTTTTTTGAAGGTTTAATTTCTATTGACCAAAATATGATTCATGAGAATAGAGGTGGTGTGCTATTTGATAAAACCCCAATCACTACAAGTACCTTAATTGAGAACATGACACTGACCACTCAACAATTCGGTTTAAGGTCCAAGGTAACCATTCGAGGTGTCAATGAGGTGAAAAGTACTGAATTTGAGAGGAAGGTGGACACGGAGTTCAAAGAGGTAAGTAACCTTCATCGAAAAATTACTCTTTCCAAAGGGAAATCCCAATCTAATCCTCCAATCTATTGTGGTATATGTTCTTCTAAAACCCACTAATCTTATCAATGCCCCTAATTAATAGAAACTTCTAAGAGTTTTGAGGCAATCTTTCCAGGCCACCCCTATAACCAACCCTTTAGGAAAGAACCATATTATTCATCCAATCATGGGTGGAAGGACAACCAATCCAACAAGAAGAATGGGGGTATTCAAACCAGAATAAAAAACCGTGGAACCAACTAGGGCCGAGAAGTCAACCACCACAAACCCAGAAATCCTCAACCACAACAACGGTCTTTCCAAAAACCCCCCTCCAAAACACCAGTATATCATAGAATATATGAGAAAACAATTGGATGCCAACAATATCTGTAACACCCCAAGTAAATAAAGAATATGACATCTTTATATTTACCCATATTTGTGAATCAAATATTAATATGACTTTAAAGGGGATGCTATGCCCGATGGCGTACCCAATACGCAACAACGAGTTTCTTGGGAATCTTACGTTGCACTCTAATAATAAAATAATATTATTTTAAATGGTAGTTAACATGTAGCCGTTTTATTGGCGGGAATGGATAGAAATAACTAAAATATGATTATATATGTTTTTAAATGTTTTTACATTTATCCAATAAAGGATAGAGGCTTAAAATACGGAAAGAATTCAATTTTAGGCATATATGCCCTAATTTTCACTAATGGTTCACTTATCACCTTTTGATGTTGAACCATCATTAAATATAGTTTTGTTCACTCTTATACATTCTATTGGACCAAATAAAACTCTTCTTGAGAATCGGGACATCAAAATTTACTTTGTGTAAATTTTTGTTATCTTTCTGATAAAGTTCATTTTTTTAATGAATAGTGTAAAATGTTGTATTTTAAATTCAAAACCTCTTTTTAATATAATTTATTTATATGATTAGATTATATTTTTAATTGGTTTTAAAGTGAAATTAGAAAATATTTTTACCATTAAATCCAATAGTGGTCGTTGGAATTATTTTCACTTTGAAATCAGACTTAAACTAGTGTCAATCTTTTGATACTTATTGTTTCATAAAAACACGCTATTTGCGCTGACAGCGGGAATTAATTATTAAATTAATTAATGTAACTAATATGTTTTGAATTTTTTAAAACAGACTTCATTTTTGAATTCGGAATAACAAATATAGCTTAGGGTGAAGTTTTGGTATTTTTCTGAAAAACTCCAATTTTTGATGAATAGTGAAACCACTAAGTGGTAATCAAGCAAACTGATTTTTCAGTTAAATGAAATTTTACCACTAATGTGTATTGAATTTTGAAAATCCGACATACATGGTTTTCATTAAGAAGTAAAATGTGGTTCAATGGGATAAAAATAATTTTTTGGTGAATAGTAACTTATTATGTTTTTAATCGCGATTAGAGGTAATTAGTGTCATTTAAGGTAAAAATGATATTATAAGAATGTTAAAACACCATGACACTTGTACTACACCTATTGGGTGAGTCATGGCCGACCAATACAATCCATGGGCCAACTTGGGGACCCCATGGAGCCACTTTAGTTGCAAAATGACAATAATATATTTTTATTTAATGTTAAAATTAAATTGACACAAACATGAGTTGTTTTACTAAAACAGTTTTTAAGTGGGGTTACACAAGTCCTAATTTTGATTATAAATAGTAATTGGAAAGATAAAAAGATTTCCTACATTATTGTTTTTTTTTTAATTTTTAGACATTAAATAAATTAAATTATTTATGACATAATAATGATGCAGCGATGACATCATTATTTGAAGATTTAAATAAAATGGAAAGATAATGTAAAATATATGAACTAAACATTTCTAAAACCAATTGGATGAGTGGATTTCGAACCCTTATCACCTTATCCACGAATTATATCAATGTGGGACCTTTTAAAACCGAAAAACATTTTCAAATAAAGTAATATTTCTTTACTTTCCAAAAGTGCCCCTCCTCCCCTCTTATAAAAGGCCCCCACCTCTACCTCATTTCACACACTCCTAAAGCCTTTGGCTCGTCCAACCCCTGCCCATTTACTCTCTCCACATCCCTATCCTCATCCTAGAGGATTCCCTTTGGGCAGAATCCTTTTAAAGGAAGCCTTTAGGCTCAAATCAAAAAGAGTTACACTTTTAAAGGTAATTCATTCTCTCATGTTCATTTGTTTTATTTTGCTTCTCCAACCCCCTAAAATCTTTTTATTTATTTCTTTTATTACAACAACATTATCTTCAATATACTAGGATGTTGTTATAAGATTTATTATAGCTACACTCTCACACAACTACATCAAATGGTTAAATAACATACGGTTTCTATGGATGGCGAAATTATGCCTCCCGAAACGATGATTGTTCAATACTCATTTAACACCTTCAAAGGTGGCCATTATGATGTCACTATTTTTATATATTATATATAATATGTTTATGTTTTACTTATGCTTCTTTATTTTTCATTTGTGTATTACCTTGATGGCTTCCATTATGGGTATACGCGATATCTTCATTTTAAGGAAGTGCGGACTACCGCCCACTCAAAGTGATTTGATTCGTCATATACCATATGTGGGACGTATAAAGGATGGAAATATGATATTATATATGATATTATACTGGAATTATAATATACCTTTATATCAGTATTATTCCATTCTATAAAATACGAAATAGAAATGAAAGTAGCGTTCATGCGTACGTACGGCTTACCGTCTCCATTAACGGTGCATTTCATTTCTTACCTCTAAATGATTATGTAATGTTATAAATGCATGCATGTACTGGATATATATGAAATATATGATATCTACATCATGAATACAATTCTGTATATAATAAACATTTCTCCACATGAACAACATGAAATTGTAAGAAGTCCACTTTCGACTTAAGAACCAAATATCGGTAAAACAGATTTTATTAACTTAAATGATTACATAATGTTTATGACATGGTAATAAGTGATATAAAAGGAATAATGAACTTGAAAAAGGTTCTTAAGGAAGTATAAATTAACTCATGTTTATTATTCAGGAGATTAAAGAACGATCAAGTCAAGTCGGACCCGAGGTAAGGGATCCTACTCCTCTGTTTCTTTTTAAGTACAAACTTTTATGTCATTCCTTTTAAAGCTCATATTTTTTTTATTGGGATGATATTTTATATTAAACTTACTGTAATCTTTTTGTTCATTTTATGAGAGACCCTATTCTCTCTCATAAATTCATATTCGGAAGTTTTATGTGGCGCCGTTAGGCTGTCGAGTTTTCGTAAGGGATTTTTCATCTCACTTTTATTCCTGTGAGATTTATGCTACATTTGCCACAAATTCCATTGAGTGGTGTATGTAATTCCCATTATTCTACTCTTTGTGTAATATACTTTCGTTTATGAGTATTTACATCAATGATCTATTGTCCTTCTTTCATGGGGTGTATGTTTTGAAAGATACCCAAGTCGGTAAGGGAACCTTTCACCCTCCTCTTTTTTAAAAGACTTCTTTTGTTCGGTCTTTTAATTTACATATTGTTATGTTGGGATGTGTTCTCATATATCCTTATTGATGTAAATTATATGTCCAAGTGATGAGATACACTTTTTATCTCTCATCACCTCATTTTGATGTGATGCCGTTAGGCTGTCAAGGGAACTTTTTAACCCAATTTCAATTTCTTTGGGTTCAACATGTAGTCATTGAATATGTCATCGATTGAATATGTGTGAATGACCTTTTATTGTTTTACACTTAATATCCACATATATTGGGTGTATTTATATTTTTCACACATATTTTTGAGATTGATTTTTCCTTAATTTAAGGATACCTTCTTTATAAGGGATTTCATCACATTTGACATTTCTATTGAGGGTTCATTGTTGTTATGCACCAATTCACTCTTATATGGTGTATATACTGTCCTTTGGAGTATTATATCATGAATCCATTTATTCTCATGATATTATAAAGTTCTGACTAAATGTTATTCCTCAATTATTGTATTCAAGTGTCTCTAATTTTGGTAAAACCCCATTAACAAAAATATCATTTTAAATGTTTTAAAGATTTATTATTCTAAATCTTTATCTTTAATGTCCATGTTTTAAAAATGGATTTCAGTATTTATTTATATGGACATTAATGTTTTAAAATTATAATTCCATTAAAAGCTTCAAAGTGGTATGGGACACTTTGATTCACAAATCTCTTTTAAATGGTTTTTGAAAATGGATTGATTAATTCAATATCTGGGAATTATTTATTGTGATTTCAAATGAAATATTGTTATTGAAATGTTTATATTTTACATATTTTATGTCTAATAATGGTAATTGGACATTATGATGGGTGGTGCCATGAATACCAAGACGGGTGGTTACGTTATAACCTCCAATGCATTGGGTATGGAAGTCGGCCGTATGGCTATTCCATTAAGTATGTATGGAAATTGGCCGTATGGCTATTCCATTAAGTGAGATGTGTGGGAGTCGACTGTATGGTTATTCCACTTATGTATGTTTATGTCCCAAGTTACCTTTATATATGTTATGTGTTCTTTATAAGGGTTTTATGGTAATCCTTTGGTTACAAAAAGGTAAGTAATGATATTTTATTCAGTGAAGAGATTTTACTACTTCATAAAGGTGAAAAGTATTACTTTGAAAAAGTATACATGGTTTACTTTTTGTTTTGATAAACTAACAGTTTTTATTCTTTGTGTATCCCTTACTGAGTTTTTATGCTCATCCCAAGTTTTTGAAATGTTTTTCACAGGACTTAGCATGGAATATGGTCAAGGATGGGATCAAGGGAAAGTCATGATAACTAAATCATGAAACTAGACATGTTTCTTTTTAAGAGTTTTTATTTTATGGAAATTTAGTAGAAGAGACTACTTTGTAATCTTTTGAGATGTAATAGTTATGTCATATTTCTCTAAAACTCTAAACCTGAAAAGATCCTCAATATGAATTATTCATTTAATTCAATTTTAAGTAAGGTTTAAGGCTGGGGCCTTATAGTTGGTATCAAAGGTCGGTTTAGATAACTTTAGAGGTTAGGGTATTCTTTAAGCATAAGTGACATTGCCATAATGGTTAGGATTTCGTAAAGAGTCATAGTTTTTAGACAAAGTGAATGAGTAAGTATATCTTCCTCATTAGTACATGATGGTTTTGTTACTCACACTGACTTTTCTATTTTTAGTGAATGGATGGATCTAGCAGGCACAAAGAGAAACAGGTTTGAAGGAAACTGTGGTGGTTCTCTGATTAAGAGACTAGATAAAATGGAGGATTCAATGAGGAAACTCATGGTTGTTCTAAACCAAATATCAAGGAGTCATGATCAACCACTTGAACCTTGGTGAGTTTTCTAGTGCATCATGTATGAGATGGCCAACTCGATGTGGAAATTCAGGTAATAATTATTAAGGTAACCATTAGGGTTTATATGATCCTTTTTTTTAGGTAATTATGGGTTACTCTATGATATGATGGAAAATGAAAGGAATGAGATAAAATTGAGTTTAAAATAGGATATGATTATTCTTGAAGATTTTATCTCATTTTGGGGAATGTTTTAAGAATTATATAGTTTTGGAAAAAGGACAACACGCAGACCGTGTGACATCCCGTCACGTCGGACAAAGCTGCGGGAATCGAACCCACAACCAATGTGCGACTGGTATTTATCGCCTACCACTGGACTACATGAAGTCCCTGGTTAGTTTGACGGATTCATTCTAGTTATATGATTTTATGAATTAAGAGTAAGTTGATTTTGGGTTATTTATGAAAATGAATAACCTATCATGGAGGATATGTGATTAGGTTAATTACTTTTCAAAACGAGACTTTAGGAGAAACTGATATTGTTTGGAGATAAATGTTACGATTTATCTTGGAAGACTATGCGACTAAATCCTTAAAATATTTGGGTTTCAATCTTATATTGGTTTACTTTGAATAATTTTATGGACAAATTGATTATAGAATGGTCCTCTTTGAACTTTGGGTTTTTTTGGACAAATTTTGGAGATTAAGCATGGATTTTCTTTTTAATGGGTTATCCTTTTTTGGATTATCTGACCTTGTACTAATCTTTTTGGTTTTGGTTTTGGTTAAATCCTAAAGACATGGGAAGTATATAGTTCTCTTTTTTTGGATTAGGTGATTCTCTAGATATTGATTATAGTACTCTTAATGTGAACAAGTATTCCTAAATACTCGTCTTTTGGAGAAAATATGAGTTTGTGTAAGGAATATAATAAAAGTTGAAAGTCAATATGATAAGTGATTATGTTTACTTATGAATAAATTCCTCAATAAAAAGTAACTTAAAACAAAAATGTTGTCTATTAACTTTTCCTTCTGGGGAATCGAATACCGTTTAACCCATCACAAGTTTGTGATTTTCTCGTGGTTAACTTTCTCCTAAACATGTTTTCTATCACTCTCCATCAGAACATGACCCTTTTTTTCTTCCATGTCCATATTTTCATACTTGGAATCCTAGTATGGGTTAAATCGGGTGAAATTTGTACTTATCTTTCTTTATTTTAAAGTGTTTGTTTTACCGACTCTTGTTCCGATGTGGGACTTTCAAGGATGTTTCCAAGGGCAATTTTAAAATTGCGAGGACGCAATTCCCAAAAGGGGGGAAGGATGTAACACCCCAGGTAAATAAAGAATATGACATCTTTATATTTACCCATATTTGTGAATCAAATATTAATATGACTTTAAAGGGGATGCTATGCCCGATGGCGTACCCAATACGCAACAACGAGTTTCTTGGGAATCTTACGTTGCACTCTAATAATAAAATAATATTATTTTAAATGGTAGTTAACATTTAGCCGTTGTATTGGCGGGAATGGATAGAAATAACTAAAATATGATTATATATGTTTTTAAATGTTTTTACATTTATCCAATAAAGGATAGAGGCTTGAAATACGGAAAGAATTCAATTTTAGGCATATATGCCCTAGTTTTCACTAATGGTTCACTTATCACCTTTTGATGTTGAACCATCATTAAATATAGTTTTGTTCACTCTTATATATTCTATTGGACCAAATAAAACTCTTCTTGAGAATCGGGACATCAAAATTTACTTTGTGTAAAATTTTTGTATCTTTCTGATAAAGTTCATTTTTTTTAATGAATAGTGTAAAATGTTGTATTTTAAATTCAAAACCTTTTTTTAATCTAATTTATTTATATGATTAGATTATATTTTGAATTGGTTTTAAAGTGAAATTAGAAAATATTTTTACCATTAAATCCAATAGTGGTCATTGGAATTATTTTCACTATGAAATCAGACTTAAACTAGTGTCAATCTTTTGATACTTATTGTTTTATAAAAACAAGCTATTTGTGCTGACAACGGGAATTAATTATTAAATTAATTATTGTGACTAATATGTTTTGAATTTTGTAAAACGAACTTCATTTTTGAATTCGGAATAGCAAATATAGCTTAGGGTGAAGTTTTGGTATTTTTCTGAAAAACTCCAATTTTTGATGAATAGTGAAACCACTAAGTGGTAATCAAGCAAACTGATTTTTCAGTTAAATGAAATTTTACCACTAATGTGTATTGAATTTTGAAAATCCTACATACATGGTTTTCATTAAGAAGTAAAATGTGGTTCAATGGGATAAAAATAATTTTTTGGTGAATAGTAACTTATTAAGTTTTTAATCGCGATTAGAGGTAATTAGTGTCATTTAAGGTAAAAATGATATTATAAGAATGTTAAAACACCATGACACTTGTACTACACCTATTGGGTGAGTCATGGCCGACCAATACAATCCATGGGCCAACTTGGGGACCCATTGAGGCACTTTAGTTGGAAAATGACAATAATATATTTTTATTTAATGTTAAAATTAAATTGACACAAACATGAGTTGTTTTACTAAAACAGTTTTTAAGTGGGGTTACACAAGTCCTAATTTTGATTATAAATAGTAATTGGAAAGCTAAAAAGATTTCCTACATCATAGTTTTTTTTATAATTTTTAGACATTAAATAAATTAAATTATTTATGACATAATAATGATGCAGCGATGACATCATTATTTGAAGATTTAAATAAAATGGAAAGATAATGTAAAATCTATGAACTACACATGTCCAAAACCAATTGAATGAGTGGATTTCGAGCCCTTATCACCTTATCCACGAATTATATCAATGTGGGACCTTTTAAAACCGAAAAACATTTTCAAATAATGTAATATTTCTTTACTTTCCAAAAGTGCCCCTCCTCTCCTCTTATAAAAGGCCCCCACCTCTACCTCATTTCACACACTCCTCAAGCCTTTGGCTCGTCCAACCACTGCCCATTTACTCTCTCCACATACCTATCCTCATCCTAGAGGATTCCCTTTGGGCAGAATCCTTTTAATGGAAGCCTTTAGGCTCAAATCAAAAGGAGTTACACTTTTAAAGGTAATTCATTCTCTCATGTTCATTTGTTTTATTTTGCTTCTCCAACCCCCTAAAATATTTTTATTTATTTCTTTTGTATCAAAACCAGTATCTTCAATATACTAGGATTTTGTTATAAGATTTATTCGAGCTACACTCTCCCACAACTACATCAAATGGTTAAATAACATACGGTTTCCGTGGATGGCGAAATTATGCCTCCCGAAACGATGATTGTTCAATACTCATTTAACACCTTCAAAGGTGGCCATTATGATGTCAATATTTTTATGTATGATATATAATATGTTTATGGTTTACTTATGCTTCTTTATTTTTCATTTGTGTCTTACCTTGATGGATTCCATTATGGGTATACGCGATATCTTCATTTTAAGGAAGTGCGGACTACCGCCCCCTCAAAGTGATTTGATTCACTATATACCATATGTGGGACGTATAAAGGATGGAAATATGATATTATATATGATATTATACTGGAATTATAATATACCTTTATATCAGTATTATTCCATTCTATAAAATACGAAATAGAAATGAAAGTAGCGTTCATGCGTACGTACGGCTTACCGTTTCCATGAACGGTGAATTTCATTTCTTACCTCTAAATGATTATGTAATGTTATAAATTCATGCATGTACTGGATATATATGACATATATGATATCTACATCATGAATACAATTCTTTATATAATAAACATTTGGCCACATGAATAACATGTAATTGTAAGAAGTCCACTTTCGACTTAAGAACCAAATACCGACAAAAAAATATTATTAACTTAAATGATTACATAATGTTTATGACATGGTAATAAGTGATATAAAAGGAATAATTAACTTGAAAAAGGTTCTTAAGTAAGTAGAAATTAACTCAAGTTTATTATTCAGGAGATTAAAGAACGATCGAGTCAAGTCGGACCCGAGGTAAGGGATCCTACTCCTCTCTTTCTTTTTAAGTACAAACTTTTATGTCATTCCTTTTAAAGCTCATCTTTTTTTGTTATTGGGATGATATTTTATATGAAACATACTGTAATTTTTTTGTTAATATTATGAGAGACCCTATTCTCTCTCATAAATCCATATTCGGAAGTTTTATGTGGCGCCGTTAGGCTGCCGAGTTTTCGTAAGGGATTTTTCATCTCACTTTTATTCCCGTGAGATTTATGCTACATTTTCCACAAATTCCATTGAGTGGTTTATGTACTGACCATTATTCTACTCTTTGTGTAATATACATTAGTTTATGAGTATTTACATCAATGATCTATTGTCCTTCTTTCATGGGGTGTATGTTTTGAAAGATACCCATGTCGGTAAGGGAACCTTCCACCCTCCTCTTTTTTAAAAGACTTCTTTTGTTCGGTCTTTTAATTTACATATTGTTATGTTGGGATGTGTTCTCATATATCCTTATTGATGTAAATTATATTTCCAAGTGATGAGATACACTTTTAATCTCTCATCAACTCATTTTTATGTGATGTCGTTAGGCTGTCAAGGGAACTTTTTAACCCAATTTCAATTTCTTTGGGTTCAACATGTAGTCATTGAATATGTCATCGATTGAATATGTCTGAATGACCTTTTATTGTTTTACACTTAATATCCACATATATTGGGTGTATTTATATTTGTCACACATATTTTTGAGATTGATTTTTCCTTAATTTAAGGATACCTTCTTTATAAGGGATTTCATCACATTTGACATTTCTATTGAGGGTTCATTGTTGTTATGCACCAATTCACTCTTATATGGTGTATATACTGTCCTTTGGAGAATTATATCATGAATCCATTTATTCTCATGATATTATAAAGTTCTGACTAAATGTTATTCCTCAATTATTGTATTCAAGTGTCTCAAATTTTGGTAAAACCCCATTAACAAAAATATCATTTTAAATGTTTTAAAGATTTATTATTCTAAATCTTTATCTTTAATGTCCATGTTTTCAAAATGGATTTCAGTATTTATTTATATGGAAATTAATGTTTAAAAATTATAATTCCATTAAAAGCTTCAAAGTGGTATGGGACACTTTGATTCAGAAATCTCTTTTAAATTGTTTTTGAAAATGGATTGATTAATTCAATATCTGGGAATTATTTATTGTGATTTCAAATGAAATATTTTTATTGAAATGTTTATATTTTCCATATTTTATGTCTAATAATGGTACTTGGACATTATGACGGGTGGTTCCATGAATACCAGGACGGGTGGTTACGTTATAACCTCCAATGCATTGGGTATGGAAGTCAGCCGTATGGCTATTCCATTAAGTATGTATGGAAATTGGCTGTATGGCTATTCCATTAAGTGATATGTGTGGGAGTCGACCGTATGGTTATTCCACTTAAGTATGTTTATGTCCCAAGTTACCTTTATATATGATATGTGTTCTTTATAAGGGTTTTATGGCAATCCTTTGGTTACAAAAAGGTAAGTAATGATATTTTATCCAGTGAAGAGTTTTTACTACTTTATAAAGGTGAAAAGTATTACTTTGATAAATTATACATGGTTTACTTTTTGTTTTGATAAACTAACAGTTTTTATTCTTTGTGTATCCCTTACTGAGTTTTTATGCTCATCCCAAGTTTTTGAAATGTTTTTCACAGGACATAGCGTGGAATAGGGTCAAGGATGGGATCAAGGGAAAGTCATGCTACCTAAAACATGAAACTAGACATGTTTCTTTTTAAGAGTTTTTATTTTATGGAAATTTAGTAGAAGAGACTACTTTGTAATCTTTTGAGATGTAATAGTAATGTCCTATTTCTCTAAAACTCTAAACCTGAAAAGATCCTCAATATGAATTATTCATTTAATTCAATTTTAAGTAAGGTTTAATGCTGGGGCCTTATAGTATCTAATTCCAAAAAACCACCCATGCTATCATACAGGACCTCAAAACACAATTAGACTAACTAGATAAATCGGGGTGGGGGGGGGGGAATTTAATGACATTGATCGGGTAAACTACCTTCTCAACCAGTTGTTAACCCTATAAATAAAGGAAATGTTTGTGTCATCACCCATCTAAGTGGAAAATAAATATAATGCCAAATGAACCTCTACTAGAGTCATTACCTCCTAAAGAAACCACCATCCCAACTACTAGAAATGCTCCAAATGGGGTAGAACCATGTCCTGAGAGAATCCCCTCTAAAGGAAAGAGTGTGTCTATTAATGAGTCACATATCCCACAAATCAATCTTCCATTTCCAAAAAGGACCACCCAACCTAGGAATCAAAAGTAAAATAAACAATATAAGGAAATATTTGAAACTTTCAAAAAAGATCAGGTAAACTTTCCCTCGATTGATGTTGTGAAACAATTAACAAGATATGAAATGTTTCTGAAGGTGATGTGTAAACACTAAAGGTGACTTAGTGGAGATAAAATGGGGATCCTAGGGAGGAACATATCAGCATTGATAGATCCAGCACTTCCCACCAAGTGCAACGATATAGGGACATTATTGATTCCATGAACCATAGGGGAGTATTCATTTTACAATGCCATGCATGATTTAGGTGCTTCTATCAATATGAAGCCTCATTCCATTTACTCTACATTGAAGGTCGGGGAACTAAATCCCACTGGAATTGTTGTTCAACTAGCTAACCAGTGTACCACACACCCTTCTAGAGTGTTAGAGGAAGTTCTTATGAGGGTTAAAATTTAAATTTTTCTTGTAGATTTTTTGTGCTAAAAATTGATGATGATGGGATGAGTGGTCATGACCCAATTATATTGGGGAGACCTTTCTTAAAAATCACCAAATCCATAATTAATGTCTATAATGGTACATTATCAATTGAATTTGGTGGCAACATAGTCTATTTCAACATCCTGGATTCCATGAAGCACCCCTCAGAAGAGCATTACTCACTCTCTCTTAATTCAATTGACGTGCTCCCTTCCCCTAAAAAACAACTTTTCTTTCACCCAATCCCCTTTTAAAGTTTTATTCATTGATTTAAATTATAGGGAATGAATCATGCATTGATTTTTCTAGTGGACTAGAAAAGTGTAATGCATGTTTTTTAATTTATAATTTCTTGAACACTGAGGATCCAATGACCATCGATGATGCTTCTAATATTTTAAAAGCTCATTCCTCATCTGAAGATGATACCATTGAGCAGTTAGATGAGATCAATGACCTCTTACATTGAAACACACTTCCATCAAAATAATATCCACCTAAATTGGAACTGAAACAACTGCCAGATGATTTGAAACATTCATATCATGAGAATTGAAACTAGTTTCTTAACATCATTTCTATTTTACTCACTCGTGAGCATGAATTGTGACTTCTTGAACTTTTGAGGGAGTATAAACATTATTTGGGATGGACATGTGCATAAATTCTAGGTATTATCCCTTTAATTGGTACACATCATATTTTATTAAGTGATGAGGATAAACTAGTGTAGAATTCTCAATGTCAACTAAACCCAAACCTCCTCGAAGTTGTGGAAAAAGAGGTAATAAAATTATTGGATACTAGAATCATTTACCCCATCTTTGACAACCAATGGGTCAGTCCTGTTCAAGTAGTTCTAATGAAAGATGTCCATATAGTAATCAATAATGAATACAATGAATTGGTTCCAACTCGTGTGCAGAATAGTTGGTGGGACTGTATAGAATTCCATCGACTATACCAACACAATAGGAATGAACCTTTACATTTTCCATTCATTTACTAAATGATAGATAGGCTAGTGGTTAAGTCTAATTAATTTTTTCTTGATGGGTAATATGGATATTTTCAAATCCATATTTCCCCCAAGGATCAAGAAAAGACAACATTCACTTACCCATTTGGAAAAATTTCTTATAGGAGGAAGCCATTTGGTATGTGCATTGCTCCTGGTACTTTCCAGTGATGTATGATTACTATTTTTTCGGATTTCCTGGAGAAATTAATGGAAGTTTTCAGGGATTATTTCAATATTTATGGCTCCTCTTTTGAGGATTGTTTGAGTAGTCAGTTTAGTCCTATGTGATAGTATTGAAATGAATCTTGTCTTAAATTATGAGAGATATCATATCATGGTGCGACAAGGTATAGTTTTGGGGCATGTCATTAATGGGAATGGTATCAAAGTATATAAATAATATTTGGATGTCATTTCTTCCTTACCATTCCCCAAAAATGTATGAGATGTGTGGTCTTTCCTAGGTCATACTAGATTTTACCATTGTATCATTTGTGACTTTAGTAAGATTGCACTCCCACTCTCCCAGTTACTACAAAAAGAAAAATAATTTGTTTTTGATAAAGAATGTGAGGGATATTTTAATAAGTTAAAATGAACTCTCGCGTCACCACCAATGATCCAACAAATTCGAAGGTATTTACCATTTAAGCTCATATGTGATTACTCTAACTATGCAGCTGGGGCAGTCATGTCACAAAGGGTGAACGAGCTCCACATGTCATTGCCGACGCCTCGCGTACATTGGACCCTACCCAAGAAAACTAAAACAAAACTAAAAAATAATTCCTTTCCATAGATTATTTTTTGGATAAATTTAGGTCATATATTTCAGGGTCCAAAGTCAATATATTCTCTGAACATGAAACCCTCAGGTATCTCTTTAATAAACCGGAAAACAAACAACACCTCATTCATTAGATGGTCCTCCTTCAGGAATTTAATCTGTAAATTAGTGAAAAAAGGAGAAGATAATGTGGTGTATGACCATATCAATAGGATCCACCCATACTTAGACATTAACTCATCTCCTTGTATTCCTATAAATTAAATGTTTTCTAATTAAAAATTGTTCTAAGTGCAAGATTTTATTCCTTGGTATGCTGAAATTTTAAATTATTTGGCAGTATCATACATTACTATTGATTTAAAAAAAATCTCGGTCAACCATCCAAAACAAGGGTCCCATTGGTACATTTTGGATGACCCTTACCTTTGACACACATTTAGTGATCATGTCCTTAGGTGTTGTGTCCATGATAGCATGTTACAGCCCATACATTGATTCTGCCACACTCTTTCATGTGGGGTCCATTTTGGTCCCCAATGGACTGCACGCAAAATCCTTTATTCTTATCTTTTTTGGAAAACCCTTTTTTCGGTAGCCCATGATTTTGGTAAATATTGTAATTCTATTCAATGAATGGTTAATGTATCTAAAATAAATGTAATTCCAAAAGAAACACTTCTCTTTCATGAAATTTTTTATATTTGGGTATTGATGTTATGGGTCCATTTCCCAGATCCTTTGGAAATATTTACATTTTTATGGTAGTTGATTACATATAAAAATGGGTAGAGGCACGAGCTACAAGGACTGATGATTCTAAGGTAGTTGTGGAATTTTTGAGAACCCAAATATTCTGTAGGTTTGGATTAAATAAGATCATCATCAGTGACTAGGGTTCTCATTTTTTCAATCGAACACTTAAATCACTTTTTCATCGGTATGGGGTCAGTCATAGAGTGTCTACTACATATCACCCATAGACCAATGGTCAATCTGAGGTTTCAAGTAGGGAGGTAAAAATGATTCTTTAAAAAATGGTTCAACCCAATAGAAAATATTGGAGTCTTAGACTCGATGAAACATTATGGTCTTACCGTACTGATTTCAAAACCCCCATTGGCTTGTCACCATATCAGATAGTGTTTGAAAATATTTGTCACCTCCCTGTTGAGATTGAGCACCAAGACAACTAGGGCATCAAACAATGAAATTCTAATAATTCTGGTGTGGGTTATCAAAGTAAGTTATGGATTCAGGATTTGGAGGAAATGAAAAGAGATTCATATGTGAACTCTAGGATTTATAAAGAGTGAACCAAGGATGCCCATGATCATCTCATCCTTCATCATCAATTCCACATAGGGCAGAAGGTCCTCCTCTATAATGCATGGAAGAAGTTGCTTCCAGGTAAGCTTCATTCCCACTGGTTTGGGCCATAGACTGTTACTAATGTCTCTCCATTCATTTTTTTCAGGTTCAAAATGAAGAAACCAATAAATGCTTCACTATTAATGGGCAGCGACTAAAGCACTTCCACGAATCCATTTCGGAGTCCCCAATGGAGGAACTCCAAGTTCAAAAAGAAATATATGAATGACAGTGACAAGGTTATATCATTCTTTCCCACCTTCTCTTCTATTACAGTGAATACACTGCACACATTAGGTGTGGGGATGGGTACATTCCTAGGATAGTTAAGATTTTTCATCATATTTTGTCTTTATTCTAGTTTTCTCCTTCTTTATGGTATTTTCACTTTTCCCATATATTTTAGTTTATTAGGATTTTCATTGTTTTTTTTCATTCTTCTTTTTCTTTACTTGTTTATTGTATTCGTACTCCCCCCATCATGGTCACAAAATCATGGATCTTACTGAAATTGCATATTGAAATTATTTTATTCCATGATGATTTATCATTTCATGAAATCCTAACACTGTTATGGAATTAATGTTTGTATAAATTTAACATCCGGATGAGATTTTTAGTGAATTGGTATTCTATTGATGATATAAATATTTGTAACTCTATGAAACCTCTGATATGATTGATGGACCTTGTGTGAGTAGTTTTTGGAAAAAAAATTTTTCACTAGTATCTCCACACATTGTTTCATAAAACCGCAAAGTGTGAATGTTTTTTACTTAATGTAATGTAAATATGTTATAGGTTAATATTTTTCATCTTAAAGTGATATTTCTAGACACTATTTCCTTATCCGGTCTACTTCATTACTATACCCGATTGACCATTTCTTGTGTACCTGATATCTGACTGTGGTAAGCCCTAAAAAATCAAAAAAAAAAGATTAAAATCAAAACAAAATTGGGTTGTGTCTTGATAAGGTCAAAAATTAATCCTCCACAACCATTTATCTCTTTATAAATATATCAATTTGTTTCATGAGTATCTCAAACAAGGGTTGAGAGATCAGTTTCATATTTGTTCCAAATACAACTTCTGAAAAAAAACAAAAAATAAATAAATGAGGGGAGTGATGAAATTTGAAACATATGGGTATATCTTGGTCGGGAGCTTATGGATTGACTTTTAGGAATTCTTAAGTGAGTGGGTATTGAAATATGATTTCAAAGGATGTAGGGAAGGTTCGGTGGACAACATCTTTTAAAATGAAATATGTTAAAATAACCAATATTTATTAGATAAAATGCAGAAAGAATTGCATGGAATGGATTTCACAAACAAACATTGAGAGTTATTGACATGGTTGACTTCTAAATTCCATGATCAATTTGGTATCATGAATATCTTCGAACATATTTGTGATATGATTTACGAGACATATTTTTCCATTTTCTGTAAGAAGAACACCTTGGTGTGTTCTGTGCATTGATCATATTAATTTAATGAATTAAAATTTCCTCAAGTGTTAAATCATCATTATGTTGGTAATATATACATGAATAATTTATGAAAATGTATCTTTTACAAGGAGTGAAAATGTATAGGTGTGGGGGTGTGATCGTACCAGGATTCACTATGTCATTTTCACCCTTACACCACTATGCAAAACTTGTTTTATATTGAAAATTATAAAAATAATAACAAATTACATTCCATTTTTGAGTCATTTATTTTGTTTTTATCAATGTTAAAAAAGGAAATGTTACTTTTTTTGTTGATTCCAATGTAGTGGGAGGTGATTCGGAGGATCCATCATGATGTCCATGAATAATGGGCCAAACTGCGCAAGATTCATGCACACCAATGGACTCATCCATGCACTGCACCTGATCCGTCCATAAAAATGGGATAAAAATTTGTGGGTTGGGCCAGAATTAAATTTTCTACTTTTCATCTGAAGTAAACCAAGACACATTCGTCCATCAGTTGATGCAAACGACCTGATCTTCCCAGCACACTGAATATGCACGAAGTCAATAGTGGTGTAATGTGATCTATCCATATCTCAGGATCTATTTTTCCAAATTTTTTCAAACATATGGGGGAGACATCCAATAGGTGGGGATACTACTTTTTTATTTTCTCCAATGTGATATAAGGCTCTATAGATATCAAAACACATGTGACAAATGTTTTTAATAAAATTGTGTGCTCAAAACCACCTTCCCATTTTCCGATAAAATGGCACCTTGGGCTCCCCATTTGAATGTTCGAACCAGAAGTGAGGTTTTTAAATTTTAGAGTCTTGGAGGAGTATCCACCTCATCTATGATTTTATAGAGTCCCTTATCCTCAAAGGGGGTCAATAATGAATAAGGAGTTCCACCCGAGCTTCATCCTCCTCCCGATGTCGAGCTAAAAAGTGGGTGATTATTACAAGGGAGATACACTCATGAAGAGGGATCGTTGGCACCTCATATTCTACTAGTTTTGCCTAATTGTTTATGAATTATTTCATATATGTTTAATATTCATATCCTTATTCTCTTAATTCAATTATTTTGTTTTATTATGTTAAATATTTCTCATTTCAATACCGGCTGGGTTGAGATTCAAGTGGGAATTTTGGGTTGTTCCAATTGGATAAAATAAGAATAATATTTCTTTCACACATACATAATATTTCTATATTCTTTGGTAAACCTTACAATATTATTTTAGATTGAACTTTGGAAACATGATTTTTGTGTCAAGTGGTGGTTCTTTTGGAATCATTTTTTTAGGAAAGAGGGGAAACAAGATCTCGGTTAATCATCAACCAAAGGACAACACTAAAACATAATAATAAATTAATAATGAGAAACTCTTAATGTGATTTATTAACTTAGGAATTATCACTTATTTATATCATTTTCTCAGAATCCACTTTGTCTTTCAACTTTACAACTCTCTACATTAAGTTACTTTCTTAAAATTGTGTAAAAAATCACACCTCTTTTGTTCTTCTTAATAATAATATACACACAAAACCTATCAATACTCCTTCAGATATAGACATTTCTATTCCCTATACAAAAAATATTCTTTATATAACTATCAATTTGACGTGTCACGACAACATAGTCGGCTAGAAATTATTCATGATAGTGTAATTATGATGATTCAAAGATGAGCTGGTATTCATTGTTTTTGAAAATCACAATGGGATGTTGTGATTATAGGAAGAAGAAGAAGAAGTATCAATAACTTTGGGTTATCACTAATGAAGAAGGAGAATAATATTTTGCTACTCTTAGGTTGGCTAATTGGAAAGAAGAAAAGGGTTACATGCATGATGCTACGGATGTAACACATGAAAAGTAAATTATCAAGTAGCCATGTGAAATCCCACAGGTCTCAACAGGTGGAAGACTCAATTTGTGAAACAAAACCTATTCAATAGAGAGTAGAATGTCATGGGAGGTAGTATAAAGAACCATCTAGGTGTTTCAAGATGGAAAAGGGAATCACTAGTTTAGGGAAGAGGATTGTTTACCTACCCCTCCAATATGTAGGGACTCACACCAGTTAGAGGATTGTTTTCCTAGTAACCCCTATGCAATAGTTAATACATTATAGTGGAGAATGTAGGTTGTTTTGAACACCGTACACAATAAGGAGTTATCTCCTATAACTGAGTGGCGAACCCTGTTAAAATATCATGTGATATTTTTACTACTTTCATATTATATCACTTGATAATGAAAAGAGAACAAGAGAATCAATATCCTAATAATTCAAGTGGGAAAGGGATAATAAGATGGAAATGGTTTAAAAAGTCCCCAAAACTGATCCCCCCTCTCAGTGTTAGGAATAGACCAAACTGATCTACTCATAAACTCGCATAATTTGTTTCACGATATATCCTCATGATAAGGGGAAAATTCATTGAAAATAAAGGAGAAGGGTTTGTCACTAATTAATTCTGTCTCATGAGACCTAATAATGCATCATCGTGCTATAAAGGGCCCCTCTATTCACTTATAATTTCCAATTCATTCCAAATGTGAGAACATAAACACCATAAACATTCTTATTTCGAAACTATCCAACCAAATGGGAATACCATAACTGTATACCATGTATGAAATCTAAAGATCATATCAATAGTCCAATTGATCATAAAAAATTAAATAAAATATGGTAAATGATATCATATGATGTCAAAATCAATTAAGATTAATATTAAACATCATATGTTAACATGGATGAAAATAATAAAATAAAACCGTTAAACATATCTAGACATAAATAGCCCTTTTTGTTTGAAATCATTTCTTCCAAAGAGGTGCAATTACACATAAAGGAAATTAGAAATATATTGTTGAATTTAAGTGTCCCATACGACATTGATACTTTTGAAAGGAATTATAATTTTAAAATATTCATTTCCATTTATGTAAATTCTTAAAATAATTTTTAATACATGGATATTAATGATAATAATTTACAAGAATAAATATTTAAAACATATAATATGATGTTTTATTTAAATAGACCCTTACATAAAAAATTAAAAATATTTCTTTTAAAACAAAATGATTAAAATTTATAATATACATAAAAGTTTCTTTATAATCATATATATAAAAATAAATAATTAAGTATGACAATATGAATCATATTAAAATGGAGACATAGTTAATTCATTGAAACTTCAATGCGTCCAATAGAACATTGAACATTTAAATAATAAACACAACATCTTAAATATTGATTTACCAAGAAGATAAATTTATTCATTATATCAAATACTATAGGTTCAATACATACACCACACACAATAAATAGGTTGTGAACATGGCATATATCTCATGAATGTTAAATGTGATACAGAATTCCCTTGTATAAAGTATGATACTCAATGTACATTTCCAAAACTCATGTGTAATGGTTTTAAACAAATTATTAACCCTTAATATAATCATAATAATATAAATTATTTCATATAGAATTCATTTATTACTTTATATTACCCATTTATTAACAATTTTAAGTTAAAACAACATTTTAGGTAAAAAAATGTTTTGTTTATTGTTTTTGTTTTGACTTGTTATTCATGATCGTATTAAATATATCATGAATTACATACTTCCAAAATATAAAATATTATTTACATATCATATATATTCAGAATATAAATATATATAATAGATATAACTATGAAATGAAATAATCCATTTATAGAGACAGTAGGTCGTCCAAATGGACGAACACTATTTCTGTTTTCTTATTATATCAAATGAAAGCAAGTAAATATGTATGTATATATATATATATATATATATATATATATTATAGTAGATTTATATATTTCGTATATTTAATACTTATTCATTATATATATCATTATAATCATAATTGAATGGTTAACAAGAAAGATGAATCTCATCATGTCATGGAGATAGTAAGTCGTATATACGCATGAGCATTTATATCATTCCCTTAATGGTTACATGATATAGAATTGGGTGGTATATTAATTATACAAAGTCATAGTAATGTAATATTCATTATTAATATAAATTATACTCATAATTATACACATCCAAATATGATTGTGTTGAAAAAAAATTACTCCACGGTCTGGAGATGGTAAGTCGTACGTACGCAAGCATGGTGATATTATTATTCATAGGATGTATAAATAGAGGAATATGGATGTACCATAATAATAATAAAGTATCCAAATATAGATGACTCTAGATTTGTTACATTATAATGGATGAAACATAAGAATAACAAGTTGAAGAAGAAAATAAATTGAATTGAGTCGGTAGAACAATTACCTCTTTTTCAAGTGTCTCCTTTTGATTTGCACAAAAGTACTCATTATGTTCACTTTATACCCAAAGAATGTCCTCTATGAAGAATAAAGTACTGTTGGTAGGAAAATGAAGAAGTATATTACCAATATAAATGGATTTAGAGTTGTGAGTAAAAGAGATGGAGATGTTTCATTTTATAACAGAGGTGTGGGGAACCTTAGGAAACTCTAAAAATACGGAATAAATATAAATTAATTATCAATTTAAAATGGTTTAAAAGTGAAATAATTATAATATATGATGATGATGGATCAAATTACTCCCATAAAACAGAATTTATAAATTTTTTGATTTTATTTTGATCTTTATCATTTGGAATTATCCAAATTTAATCAATTTTATTTTAATTATGAAAATAATATTCTAAAAATTATATTGTTATAAGTATATACTTATATGGTTTCAATTTACCATAAATGGATATTTTATGACATTTTATACCTTATAAATATCAATATTTAATTTCTAATTATTCTAATTAATTTTAAATAATTTAATAAAATGTTATTTTTATAAAATATCAATAGTGTCAATTTGGACACTATTCAATACATTCACTTTAAATAAAATCCAATTTGAAAGATAAATTCCAAAAAATACATTGAATACACTCCTAAAGATACATAATCACCCAGAAATTTGTTGTATCACCACAATTATGTAGAATATTATTTATTTTAGAAATTTTAATATTATTTATTAGATATTTCTATTAAAAAAATATTTACTTCATCACTATTGTGTCATTATTCATAGAAATTGTTTTGTGTATATAAATAATAAGAAAATTAATATAAGGTATATAATTATTTTACAGTTCCATATACTATTCATGATCGAATTTATCTCTATATAATCACAATATAATGGTTATTTAGCTAATAATAAATCGGAGTGTGACACTTTGCTACAATTTTTAATTTTAACAATATCTTGGTCATTTTATGGGAAAAGCATCCATTAAATGATTAAAAGTAAATAATTATGATTTATTTAATATTATAATATTTATTTGGATGATAAATATATTTTTATTGATTTTATATCATTCATTAAAATATTATTTATTTTACAATATTATAAATTTATTTTTGACACTATTCATTATTTTGTCTAATACAAAAATTAAATCAACAAGATATATTCAAACCAGGACTTATAAATCAATAATAATATTTAATATTCATAATTAAAAACCATGTATGACATTAACTTAGTCAAATTTTATTTACATAAATATTATTAATATCATTTATTTGATTCTTCTTTTAATAAATAAATTACTACATCATAATTCTGAAACTATTTAATTTAATTATTTATTTTCTAAAATTAAAGTAAAATTACCATAGTGTAGATAAACATTTTACCTTTTTATTAAATATCTATAGTCATCCATATCACTTATATAACCTCATATTATAAATGTTTTACTTGTTAAAAACAAAAGTATAACAAAAATTAATTTCATTTCAATATAATACATTAAAAAAATTTAAGTCATCTAGGTGGATCCTTGTGGTCAAAAAATTAACCCAAATATGATTTCGGTCGAAAATAACTCATATAATTAAAATAGAAAATGTGTTAAGGTAACTTTATAATAATATTATATTATATTAACATTTAATTGTTCTATTTATCTTTTACCGTGGTAAATATAATTAATAAAGTAGTTATTTAGAAATTATATTTTGATCATATTAGACTATATATTTCATACTAATTAGAAAAATTTATATCTATTTTTCTAAATTCAATTCATGGAAGTCGTAAAATTACATTTTCAACTAGTCCCGCAAATGTGGCTAGAATGTGGGTAAAGAGACGTTCAAAAGTTAAATAAATTATTATTTTTTATTTTATTATAATAAAAGATCCAATGAACTACATTGTATTAATATATTTATTATTTACATGTTGTGAAATTGAAATCATTTAATATTAAAATATATATTTAAATGAAAATGCCGGTTATCAACAAGAATGTAGTATTTTTCATTATTCATCAAAATTTGAAATTTTTCAGGAAAATTCCAAAAAAAAATTACCATATTATAATTTTGATATTCCAAATTCAAAAACGATGTCTTTTTTGAAAAATAAAACACAAAATTTCATAATTAGGTTAATATTATTCCTAAAGGTTTTTAAATAGCTATATTAATAGATCATGGTCTGATTGAACTCGTTGTTGCGTGCTATGTAATCTATAAAATTTCATTTAAAAGATAATGTACCATGAAATCATGTGGTGATACATTATCCACTCCTTTAATAAAATTCATCCTCTCAATTTTCAAATGTGGGTTCAACAATTGGGGATTGACTATTCAAATTTCAATTATAGATATCCCACATCATAACAAGGCTCAATAAAAGTTATAATTTAAAATAAGGAAAGGGAAGTATGATGGTTACTAGTTATAACATGTACAAGGATTCCATATAATAAAACATGGGCATGAAATAAAAATATAATAGTCAATTTCTAATAGAGAGTTATAGAGAACATGGTCAAGAGAACGTTAAAAATCCGAATGCTATAAAACTATAATGATTTAAGTGACCATTTATTCATTAGAAATGGTACATAGATATCATTTTTTGCATTCATATTCCTTCCCCTAGAGTTGAATAATTATTTTACTATTCATATAAAAACATAATTTTTTTCATGTCATACACATAATATCATCCTTGTGTTCTGCTTTAATCTCTTTTCACTTCATCCCTTACTTTAGTAAATAAAACATCAAAATGAATTTCTCACACCTTAATCACATTTGATAAATCATAATGCCCATAAGTATTTCATTCATCCTCTAATAGTTTACTGAAACCATCATGGAAATTCAAATGTTTCCAATAAAACATAGTTTGAACTCAGACAATAATATCTAAAAAACATATTACTCAATTCCAACCTTAAGACTTTTCTAAAATTATTCTATCCATATTAATATTCCTAAAAGGTCTTTAAATATCCAAAATCTATCGTAACATCAGATTCCACAAACAACATAATGTATCTCTTATTGATAAAAAAATTTATAACCTAAAAAATATTTAAAAAATAATTCATGCTTCCATATACTTGATGAATATTTACTGTTGTGTAATACTTACATATAACTCATGATTCTTATAACCAGAGCATCATTGAGGAAATAATATATGAAACTAAAAACATATGAACTTCAAACATTCTAGTTCATTTCAAAATGATTAACTATGCATCATCTTTATTAGTATAACCATTACATGTATAACCTTGGTGATTCTAACCATTGACCAAAACACAATGCAAAATGTGAGAAACAATAATCATTGTGTTGTAGTCCTAAATAATCATTTACACGATCTATAAATAACTCCATATTCTTCTCAATCAATTAGTCCAATGTATTTATATAGTTTATCCATTAATTAATATATTGTATGATATATTTTACGAAGAATTATCATTATATTAATTCAAAGGGTTATGTTTTCAAATATTTTATTTCTTAATCTAGTTTCTATGGTTTCAACTGAATATTATCTAATAAAAATTGTATTTCCCCAAACCCCAAACCCAGAATCCTGTAAATTATTTTAATACACTGGAATGCTTACAAGGAATCGAATATCAAAGGACAAATTAGTTTAAGAATCTTGAAAATATATTTCATACATAATCCTTGCATTATAATTCAAAATATATAATACAACATTGATAATTATTTGAGAACACATTTATTTTTTCGGATTAACCCTTTATATCATTAATATTTCACCTCCTGGAATCTAGGGATAATAAAACATATGAACGGGGTGAACTCAGATACTCTATTTGTGTAATCTTACAATAGAAGCTATTATGAATATATAATAATAAACCTTAAGTCAAGATGTATAATAGAAAAATAATCCCTTTAAACATAATCTTCAACATAATATAGAATAAAAAAATATTATATATAAAATAATCATAACCATGGATATTGTACTAGTAAAATATTCAAAGTGAATATAAAAAACTAAAATCATAATGATGAATATCTTCAATATCAACATATATCCTCAAGATATCTACTGTAAAGATCTATCCTCATGATAGTTTAAATATGTTTGTATAAACCCATCTGATTTGTTCCAAGATATATCATTCTAACAATGTTAAAATTCCATGAAATGAAACATGATCAGTTTTTTACCAACTAATTTCTTCTCATGAGACCTACCGATGCATTAAGGGAATATATTATTCCCTAATCTACACTTAATAAGTCCAATGCATTCAAAATATGAGATAATAAAAAACATAAACATTCATATTAGAAAAAAATCATAATAAATGTGAATTCATTATCCATAAACCTTGAATGGTATTTATATAACACATCTAAAATAAAACTGGTCATAATCTATTAGCAAGAATATAGAAAATGGTATCATAATTGATCAACTTCAATTATGTATAATATTCAACAATGTATGTTGACAAATAAAAAAAAATACTCTAATAAAATTATTAAAAATATCTTGAGATAAATACCCCCTTTTCAATGAAATCAATTATTCAAAAGCAGTGCACTTATAAAAGAAGTAATTTAAAAAGAGATTTTTGAATCAATTTTTCCAATACCAATTTCAAAATTTTAAATTGAATTAAAATTTTAAATCATTCATGACCATTTAAATAAATCCTTAAAACCATTTTCAAAACATGGACATTAATGAGAATGATTTGATGAATACTTCTTCAAAACATTTAAAATGATTTTTTAGTTAATGAGACCCTTACATAAAACAAAAAATATATTCCTTTTAAAAATATTCATATGAAATTAAAAATAGAAATAAATTTCCATTGTAATCCATTATATACATACAAATAAATATTCATGATGGTATAAAAAATATTGAAACAGAGAAAATATTAATTCAGTAAACATTCAATGCATCCCATACCACTTAGAAAATTTAAATAATAAACCATATATCATCAAATGAATATTTATGTAACTTGAAGATTATTTTTTTAATGAAATAAAATATAGTAGATGAAGTTAATACCCCACACACAAGGGATAGGAAGTGAACATGGAATATGTCTCACAAAAAATAAAAGTGAGACGGAGTTCCCATACATTAGGTCTGATAAATTCTGTATGTGTATGAAACTCTTATAAAATGGTTTTAAACATATTAATAACTACTATAAAAATCATAATAATATATATTATATCATATATGATTCATTATTGACTTTATATATCCTGTTTATTAAAAATTCCATGTTAAATCATCATTTTGGGTAATTATTAATTGTCATTACCATATGTGTCTTTACTTATTATTATTGATGGTATTACATAGATATTGATTTACATACATCAATAATGTAAAAAGTGATTTATATATCATATATATTACAATATAAATATATATAATTCATAGAAATATGAAATGGAATACACTGATAATGGAGACAACATGCCTTACATATAAAAGATCATTGTTTCCATTTTCTTATCGTATTAAATGGAATAAATTAAATATGTATATTTATATATATATTATTCCAATCAAATAATTATTTAATATACCTCTTACTTATTCATTAAATATATTTTTATAATCATTCTTGAATGGTTAACAGGGAGAATGAATCTCATCGTGTCATGAAGACATTAGTTCATATGTATCCACGTGCGACGATATCATTACCTTAATAGTTATATGGTATGAAATTGGAATGTATATTAATTATAAATAATCATCATAATGTCATATTTATTATTTATATCCATTATTCTCGTCATTATACTCATCCAAATACGGTAGTGTTGAATAAGAAATTACATGATAGCATGGAGACGGTAAGTCATACCCATGCACGCATGGTGATATTGTTATTCGTAATATTGATTAAAGGAGTGATATGGTTATCCTATAATAATAATGAAATCTCAGAATATATATGATACTATATATAATAATTTAGTATGGAAAAATCATAGTAAAAGTATGTATTAAAAGAAATGATATTAAATTGAATTGGTAAAACAATTACCTCTTATTTGGGTGTCACCTTTTTATTTGTACAAAAGGACTTCATAGGTAGTCTTTCTGACCAATGTATGGAATATATTATGGAGTGTGGAAAGTTTTGAGGAAAAAAGGTATGGTTTGGGGTGAAAAACAAATCTTTATAGGAGTGACTAAAATAGAAGTATAGGTTCCCTTTTATAAGAAAGGGGAAGGGTACTTTAGGAAACTCTCAAATTATTAAATTAATATAAATTAATTATCAATTCCAAATGGATTAAACACGAATAAATTAGAATCAATGTTTATTATGGTCTTAAATCCTCTTAGAAAATAAAATTTATTAATTTTTTGATTTTATTTCAAACGTTATCATTTGGATTTATCCTAATTTAATCTATTTTATATTAATTGTAGTAGTAATATTCTCAATACTAAATGGTTATAAATATTTACTTATTTGATAAAACATACCATAAATATTACATTTATGACATTTTGGAACATATAATTATAAATTTATAATTTGTATAGATTTTTATGATTATTAAATAATTTAATATTATGTCGTTTTTATAAATATCAAGTGTCAATTTTGAAACTACTCATTACTTTAACTTCAAATAAAATCCAAAACAAGGTAACATTGAAAAATTCAATTTAATATACTCTTAACATGTCATATTAACCTATAAAATTTATTTATCACCTCAATTATTTAAAATTAAATTTATTTTAAAGTTTGTAAAATAATGTATTTTATATTTCTATTCCTTATATAATTACTTCTTCACTATTGTGTCACTATTTACATTAATTATTAAGTCTCTAATAATTTTGAATAATTTACTAAGATTTATATTTTTAAAAAAAATTCTCCATATGATATTCATGATCTAATTTATCTCTTGGTAATCCCTATATTAAAATTCTGTTACTTATAAAAATGAGAGCATGACCATTTGCTACATTCTTTAATTTTAATAATATCTTTTTAATTTTCCTTGAAAAGTATCCATTAAATGATTAAAAATTTTCCATTATTAAATATTTAACATTATCTTAGTTAATTGGATAAAAAAATGATTTTTATAAGTTTTAAATCATTTAATAATATAAGTATTTATTTTAAAATATCTTTAATGTCAATTTTGACACTATTCATTATTTTGTCTTCTAAAAAAATTAAAACAAGCAGATACATTCGAACCAAGACTTCTAAAATATTTCTAATATGTACAATTCATCAATAAAAATCGTGAATGACATTAAATCACTCATATTATATATATATATATTAATATAAAGAATATCATTATTTTATTCTCCTTTTAATATATTAATTAGTAAATCATCATTTTGTCACCATTTAATTTAATTATATAATTTCTAAAATTACCAATAAATTACCATTGTGTATATAAACATTTTTTACATTTAAATACTATTTATATTCGTCCATATCACTGATAGAACATCACATTAAAAATTAATTTACTTGTTAAAAACAAAAGTATAACAAAATTTTATTTTCATTAAATATAATATTATAAATATATAAAAGTCATCCAAGTGGCTCTTAGTTGTCCCAAAATCAACCAAATGATGATTTTGGTCAAAAATAGTCAACCAATTAAATTATGACAAGGGTTCATATATCTTTATAAAAATTTTGTATTATTTTTACCTTTAATTACCCTATTTACTTTTAACCGTGGTAAATAAAATTTCTAAATTTATTGTTCACCAAAAAAAAATTATCCTATTGGACCACATTTTCCATACTAATTATTACCTTGTATTTACATTTTTCTAAATTCTATTCATAAAAGTGGAAATATTTCATTTAATTTTAATCCCAAAAATGTGGCTAGAAGGTGGGTATAGAGACATTTGAAAGGTTAATAAATTTTTATTCCTAGTTTCATTATAAAAACTATTACAATGACTTAAATTGGATTAATATACGTATTATTTATCTATTGTGACTTTAAAATAATTTTCTATTAAAATAATTATTTGAATTAATATGTCGTTTATTAACAGAAATCCAGTATTTTTCCTTATTCATAAAAAATTGAAACTTTTCAGTAAAATACAAAAAAATCACCCAAAGATAGGTTTGATGTTCCGAATTCAAAAATGAAGTCTGTTTTGAATAATAAAAAATATAAATATTTTAATGTGGTTAATACTGTTCATATCCATTTTTTAAATGGCTAGTTTGGTAGATCATGGTACACTCGAACTCATTGTTGTGTGTAATGTAATCTATCAAATTTCATTAAAAATATAATGTATCATGAAATCTTGGAGTGATACCTTTTTACCCAAATATGTATTTCAATTTTTTATAAATGTGTGGGGGAAAATGATCAATTTTCCCCATCTTCAAATTCCTCACCTATAGTATTGAATGAGGAATCATTAAGATTTATTTTTAGAGACACCTCATGGATATACATGTCCTTTTTATCTAATCATATGACAAGTTTCCTGGGAGAAAATGAGTAATACATTCACTGTATTATCAAATTAATAAGAATATTGTGGAATCCTTTTTAATCTATAATTTATTTTTGACGTCATGGAATTAGAAAAATATTAATAGTTGTATCATAATTCCTTTTTTCTTTGTGAAGATTATGAAATTGTATCAGTTCCCTTCACTTAATCGTTATAACAATAAAGAAAATGTATATAATATCCATAAATAATTTTAGAATCTATTTGATTATGAACATTCTTTGTTGTCTAAAATATAAAAATATTCAATAGTGAATTGAAAACCATAGTATTTTAATGGTAAATAGATCACACACCCACTTTATCTTAATAATAATATTTCATTGCATCAATAAAGGGATGCATTAAGACTCCACAATTCATTATCATCGTCTCCTTAGTTAACCTACCTACAATTAAACTATGATCACTCAATGATTAATTTTAATAGATCCATAAAATCTAATATGTATCCATCTACATGCCAAAAATATGTACAAAAATAAATTTTACAACTAATATTGACTATTTGGGTATATATTCCCAAGAATCAGATCTCCGAAACTAAATTATAGGTGTGCAATTCATGTAATATGATGAAAAAACCATCGATGAGGGATAAAAAGCATATATTTTAGACAAAAAACCCATAAAAATCTGTGACAATCATATAAATATAGTTTTTATATGACACTTCTAGTATTTGTTTTTTGTAAATCCTTATCCACATTTACGTATCATGTTTTATATAAATAATATTTACCTATACAATGATCTATACAAATACTATTTTAGTAATCCTACAATATGTTTCCTATTACATGGACTTACTATAAGATATATACAAATGATTCATAGAAAAATTATTCTTTGTATTGATATTATCATAATGTTTCAATGTAAATAAACTCTATGGCTATATTTGAAACATATATCTTTAAAAAAGAATTAAAATATGGTTTAGAATAGAGTCTAAATCATTCATTCCTAATAATTAAAAACACTAACCATATTCCCTAATAGTTCCTAATTATAGGTATTTGTATATGGGAAAGGTAATCCTAGAGAACATAAACAAATAATTAAAGAATAAAAATCATGTTATATTATTAATTAAATGTTTCACATAACAAAATTGAATCACACTAATTTACGAAAACAAACAGCACCAAACCAAAATAAAATAATGTTATCTTACACAATGAATTGCATGTGGATGTGTTGGGAATTACAGATCCCCAACATGACATCATTCTACACCCCTACTGATTCCAATTTTTTTTGTCAAATTCATCAACTGACAATATGTAATTATGATATTGATAAAAAAACGAGAGATTAAGGAAAAGAGAGGCCTATGTGAATTTTTAGGTGAATGATACAATTAGGGAAATACATTAATGGATACAATGAATATAGTGCCAATGAAATTCCTAAAAATAGTAGAAGTTGAAATAAATCAGTGAATGGGGTGATTTCATGAGAATATCATCCTGGAGTTAGTCAAACATAATTGAGTCCCTCCCCCACCAATTTTGCAAGTACCATATTGGTCCCCATAACTTGATACACTATAATATATTTATGATATTAATATGTAATAAATTAACATTCATCAAATAATAGTTAAATTTTAATAAAATTATATTTATAAAATTTAACACACAATAACTGAATTATAATACAAGATTCAGTGAATCCAACTTCACTAAATCAATTTATATTCATCTTATAATTATTATGGATATTAAAATAACCTACATAACAGTTATAAAAAAGTTATGAGTTTAGATTGGTCTATTTTCATGTGTCTTGAGAACCCACTATCCACTTATCAAAATTCATTCATGATATTTCTATTGTATTTATCCAAAATCAGTCAATTATTGTATTATTTTATTATCCATGCATCATTTGGTGAAGATGTATTATTAATTTGGTCATTAATTTCCAAACTAAATACAACATTAGTATTTTTATTAGAATTATAATAATTATTTTTTTCAAATAATGATTTTTCATCACCCAATGATAGAGAATTACTTAGTGAACACTAACTAGAATAATGTTCTCTAATTTCATAATTAGAATAACTAAACTAAGTAGAACTATCATTAGCATTCTAAATAAATAAATTCTTTTATACCATAGGATATTGACCATTTTATCTAATTTCATTTCTTTGGAATATTATTATTTTCAAATTCATTACATTATTTAGGGTATCTATTCCATTGGTAATCATAGATAAGAAAACATTAAACATGTCAAACATAGATTTTATTTTTTGCGACAAAAATTGATTTTAATAAATTAAGGATATAAGTTCTATTTTTTATTTTTCTATGATTTTTAATAAAATTCATTCTTCCAACTAACAACTTTGTTTTGTTTCTAATTTAACTTTTTATATAATATACTAATAACCTAAACACTAACTATTTTCTTTCAAATAAATCACATATCTATTCAATTTAAATATTTTAGTTATATTATTTTATTAATAATACCTAACATCATCTATAATAGACATCAAAAGAATGTATTTCAATTTGTTGTGTTCTAAAATTTATTCCCAAGATGAGTTATCTTCAATACATTATCCTGAAACATTTACATCCCAATTATACTTTACATTTATTTTTTTATACTTTATTTATTTATTAATAATGGGATTTTTTTTATATTACTTTTCATCGTGGACTAATAATTATTTGCATATTTGGATTTGATATTTGTACAAGAAGACTACCATTTTACCAATTATATTCGATCATCTCTATTATTTTATTTTATTTTTCACTTTTTGAAACCCTTCCAATTTCTAAAAATTCCATTTATATTCTCTTAAATTTGGGAAAAAATAATAACTAATCTATACTATAACATTAGACGAATTATTAAATAACAAATTATTTATTTAAAAATCAAATCTGATTCTCCAATTTTACTCTTCTGATAAAAGGTTCTTCAATTCATGCTCATATTACAATAGGGAGACAATTTTTCATATATTAAAGATTCCATCATATTCATACAATAATTCATTGTGACATTTTTTTTCTTACTTCATGATTTTTAATTATATTACAATTCTTTCCACAATTACTGAGTTTAGTAAGGTTTCTCTAAAACCACTCATCTGATTTTAAATTTTAGTGAATCTATGAAAACATTGACCCACTACCTCAATTTCATTCATCATGATATATTTATATTCATATGTTAATATTCCTTGATTTTATGTCTGATGTTTTTTAGTCCCAGAGTGTATAACATAATTTATTCTCCTTGTTTCATATATTTCCTTAAATATTGAAACATGATTAAAAAATTTTATAAATAGAAAAATTACTTTTATTAAAAAATTAAAAATTCAAAACATACATTGTAGAATCATTTATATTAATTATATATATATAAATATATATATTAATAATTATTAGATTTTAAAATATTTCACTATGCAATTATATTTATTTATGGATATTTTTATTAAGTAGGATTTTATTTGGATATTTCAATAGACATAGTCATTTCTATTTATATTTGGTATAATTTTACATATCCGTGTTATTTTTATCAGTACTAAAAAAATTATATTGATTATTTTTATGTTAGTGTTCAGAATTGGGTTTCATTAAAAATTCCCAATGAACCAAATGTTGTGATATCAATTGGTTTATCTAATGTATTCATGGTTTTTTTTAGAGAGATTTGAATAATAAAAAAATAAAAATAAAAATAATATCACTCGTAACAACTTTTCTTGTGGTTGGAGAAAATAATTATTAATTCTATATTTATAGAAACACTTACTCATTGATAGACATGTATCACACTACCCAATACACGGATTTACATGGAGGTAAACCTCCCATTAAAAATTCCAATTTTAATGGATAAACTGATATGGTCTTCATATATTTTTTATTGTTGAACATCTAAAAAATCTATCATTAATTATTCTGTAACAAATTGTAGAATACTAATTTTTTAGGGAAAATTTTTAATATGGTTTTATAGATGAAACATAATGGTAAAGGAAGGATAAAATCATTATAATTAATGATCTAAAATAAAATTTATATATATTATTACTGAATCCAATATTCAATAGATATGATGATATCTAATGTGTATTCAAGTAAATTAACAGCAATACATCTCTAGAATTTTTATCCTTATCTATAAAGATCACCCAGCAATATCATATTATAAAATACATTAATAATTATTATCATTGTTTTATTTCTAAAACAATGGTTTCATTTTGAACAAAATGATTATTCTATTTTGGTTTAAATAAACTATATTGCATGCAGTTGTGGTTTGGCCAAGTGTAATAGGAAGCCCCGTAATACTGCATCAACCTGGGAAAAAATATATTAAACCTTAAAAATTGGGATTAGAATGGTTGGGCGAGTGGTGACTGAGGGTGGAGCGTGAGCAAGGGTGGCTCGGTCAGTGAGGGTAGGGATGAGATGCGTGAGGCGTGCAATAGAGAGCATCGTCAATGGTGTGGGTAAAAGGGAAGAATATTTGATGCATGAATAGGTGAATGGCATCTCGATGGAGAAAAAGAGGGTGATGGTGGTGGGAATCCTCGATGGTCGCAGAGAGTGTGCGGTTCAGTGGAGGGCTTCCCTTTACTAGGTAATGGAGGCCGATGCATGAGTAGGGTTAATCTTGGTAGTTGATGGTTTGAATGTGATGAGTGAGGTTTACAGCAATGGGATTCATCAATAGAGAGACCATTTCGTTCATCAGATAGACATGCAAAAGAGGGGATACATAGTGAAATTTCCATTAGCAGGTCAAGGTGGGATATGTTGCGGTTGAAAGAGTCTGGTGGAGAGGACCCAATAGAACAATCAGTAGTGGAAATGAAAAACCAGACTTCCGTATAAGTTGGATGACCATAAATCTTGGCCAAGATTTAGAATACTCAAGGGTTTTCATACCCATTGGGCCTTTGATCCATGTAATGGGTTCTCTATGCCTAGAATAATAAGAGAGTTTGTTTGAATCCATAAAAAGGGGGCTTCCCCCTTACATGATAACTATTTTTATTATTACTCTGTTGAATTACGTTCTTAACCAATGTCGTTGATCAATATTACATTGCATACCCAGCATTGTTCAATTGATAATAAAATAAAGCATTGGTTTAGTAATATCAATACCATAGATCTTGGTGCGACATTATCCAATAAAAACTATTGGAATTCAGTTTAATTAAATAATGTTCTCCCCACCACTATTATTGTTTTTGAAGACAATATTCAATTATAGTGACAATTTTATGTTTTTGTAGTTCTTTATAGGGTGTTGAAACTTTTATGTTGTACTATTCATATACAAAGGATATCATTTTAACATATTCATATTTTTTAAAGACATGTTAATACAATGATATCATGTTCACCGATTATGAGGGAACACAATATTATATTAAAGTTATAATTTTTACTTTACTAAAACATAAAACATGAAAAACAATAGATAATATTCCATTCTCATTTTATATAATTTTAATTACTAATACTACATTCATATATCTATATATTTCAAAGTGATTATTTAACTACTTCAATAAAGCTTACCTAATATGAAACCTATAGGGTATCAAGAAATATATTTTATTTCAGAAAACAAGTAAGAAATGAAATTTTCTAATAATATCATTTAGTTATAGTTATAAATAAAAATAAGTCAAAAAGATAAATTTAATCCATTATCAAAAGAAATATGTCATTATTGTATAAATAGAAAAATTGGTTATCCCTACCTTGGGCATCCAATAATTTTATATTTTCTATGAAATTGTTTTGAGGTTTGATTTATAAGGATTCAAGTTCTAGATTATTACATTCCCAATATAAAATTTATTAATGATATTCCAAATAAAAAAATAATAAACAAAAAATAATCAATTTTATAATTATAAAAATAATTTTTTTGGATCATGGATCAAACAAATATTTATTTTTTATTTTCTATTATTTTTATTAAATATATTATGTGTCATTAGAAAATTAGAACACATTTTTTATTATTAATATTATTTTAATAAACATTATATTATTTTTTAAAGAATTTCTAACCTATTGATTTTTTGATAGGTGTAGATCCCTGAAAATTCTATGTTTGTTTACCTCTAATTTGTAATGTGTTTTAAAATAAAATTGATGTTTTTATGACATTTTGTTTAAAAAATGTTTATGTTGCCTACTTTCCTATTCGGGTAATACATTCATGTAATAGGGTTTCTTTATGTAAACTGAGTACACAGTAAGATAAACCATGTAATAAAAACATTATATTTTTTGAGGTGGTAGATAATGCACTATTTTAAACAAATTTAGAAAAAATGTTAATGTTAGCCATATATTCGAAGAAAACATGCACGTAATACGAAGCATTGTTAGGAATGTGAATTTCTTAAATATGGTAGTTAATAATTCTTAGTATAAAACTTTCATATTTTAATTTAAATTTAAATCCATACATTATGGACAATAATTAGTGACCTAAAATGAGTTTTACTAGTAATAAGAATATCTTTAGTTTATTTTATGTGTTTTTTCCCATATTTTAGTATAATATTACCACTGATTTAGAGAATTCATGAAATATATAAGGTGAGTAAACCATTATCTAATATCCAAAAAACCTCTCTTATATCAATATTATCTCTCAATACATATAATTAATTTATATGGAAGTGTTTATGTTTTATAAAATTTGACTTATATTATAGAAAATAGACCATTGATGATGGAAATTTAGGGATTCAAACAAGATCAAGGCTAATGTCTATAGATGTTAAGAAAATAATATTTTTTTCTTATAGGTGGGAGACATATATTTTATTCAATGTTTTCAAAAGATGTTGATAATTATTCCAATGTAAATCATATATTTTTTTATATATTATTTTTTATTTTTGATCAGTCATTATTGGTGATTTTTGAAACAATTGTTTTTGGAAATGATATATTTTAAAAAAATGATTGTGGATTTGGAGATTTAAAAATTATTTAAAATAAAAACAGATATGTTTTGGAAAAAATTATATGAAATTTATTATCTTTTATTTTAAATTATTAGTAATAAAACGATGTTTTTTATTATTAAAATATTATTTAATTACTAATCTATTTCCTGAATTTTGGATTTTTACATTATTATTATTGTCTTTTATTAAAAATTTGTTTTTTCTAAATTTATCCATACTAGTGTGTTTGAGTGTTCTCAAACCCTTGACACAAGGATATAGTGGTTCTTTGGAGTGTAAGGGGTTAAGATTATGTTTAATGGACCAACAAATTTTCATCATGACTTATGTCCTCGGTCCAACTCAATTCCTAGAATGTGGTGAATAACATTAGGGGATACAATGATGGTTTTATGTGGTTGATTTATGAATTGATCTATGAATTGATCTTTGTGGGAGATTAATCATTTTATTTAGGATTAATCCCAATTTATTAGCTTACTTTATTTGATTCTTAATTTTCTAAAACATTTAATTAAATTATGGGTTGATTATTATTTTTTGAAGGTATGATATCAATTTTGGGAAAAGGTGCGAGTTTTTTCAAAGGCTACTTCAAATAAAGAGCATGGATTTATCTACAATAAGTATTTATATGTTGGAAAACGTTGTTAAAAATCTTATTTTATATAGATGTTGAGAACACATTGATGAGGATCTCATGATGAGTGGATGTATTAGAGCCCAAGTCCATTTCCATGCAGAACCTGCGTACAATTCAAGTGATGGTAACCTAAGAAACAATATATATTTATAAAATTATTAGATTATCCAGTGGAATCCATGTGATTTTTATCTTTTTTCCCATTCCAGAAGGTATGAAAAATCAACACAGCCTATTCCATTAGTCCCTAGCAATCTACAACAACCGAATTGGTGTACGCGTGAATTGTTGAACGTCCCTGTAAGAATAAAATAAGATAAAAAAATTATTATTCTACCAAATATGGGATGTTATCAGATATATAGTAATGAGTTATCCCACATAGCAAGCCCTATACCTGGGTTGTCTCTATAAAAAAAGAATATAACGGAAATGTTTGTAGCATTATTTTTTCCAAGACATTAATAAATATTGATAGAGCCAAACTTTTATTCACATTTCCAAAAGAAATGAAAATTTTTAATTTAGCATTATTTTTATTCACATTTTAAAATATCTATAATTTTAATTTAGGCATTTATTTAAAAAAGGATGCATTACAACAATTTAAAAAAAATGGATAATTTAGATATGTTTTAATACATCATTGATTTAGTTGGATTTTAAAACAAGTCAAATTTTTAATAAATAAGATTTTTTTAATATATAACAAACTTATATGTTAACATTTTGTAAATGTAATAAGATAAAATTTTAAATTTAATGTTATTATATGTAAATAAATTCTTAATAGTTTTAAATAGTATTAAAAATAAATTTTTTATTCATCTAAAATTTATATATATATACACACACACATACAAGAAGAAATTTATATACCATGATTCAAATAAATAAACCCAAACACACATAGTCTAAACAAAATTGAGTGTAAAAAAATAACAAATAAATGATCAGTAATAAAAAATAATGGATGGGAATATATATGTAATAATATTATAAATTATAAATTATATATTTATATAATTTAAAATTTTATAAATAAATAAATATTATATATATATATACACATATTTAAATATATTAATTTATATACATGTGTGTATTAATTCATAATATATATATATATATATATGTATATATTAATTTTATATGTATATATTAGTATATATACATATATATTTATATATATGTGAAAATTAATTTTTTAATATATAAATAAATATAAAAAGTTATAGGTATTTATATGAAGATATATTAACAAATAAAATTAATATATTCATATGATTATTTTTATATGGATGTAAAAATAAATTTAACTTATATAAAAATATTATACAGATCCATAAATAAAAATAGTCCCACAAACACAAAAAATTAAAATATAAGTGTAATTAATGAATAATAACTGCCTAAATGATCACTAGTACAAATGTTAATGTACATAGATATATTAATGAATGATTTCTTATATATTTATAATTATTATATATATATATATATATGTAAATTTATATATTTATATATATTAATTTTTTAATAAGTTCTTTAAATATATAAATATTAATAATACAGAATTTGATAACACGAAAAATAAAAGTTGTATATATATAATCTCTTAACAATATTGATATAAACATTTATACATATATTTTAATTTATATATGAAAATATATATGGATTTTTAAATATATACCTATATATTTATCAATTATAATAAATTAAAAGACCTTTCATATATAATTAAATACAAATAAATATATATTAATTAATATATACTATATTTATATTTATATTTATATTTATATATTAATACATGTATAAAACATTCATTCACAAATCTATATATATGTATGTTTGTATTAGACACCCACACATAATAATATATAGATATACATATATATATATATATATAGTGAGAGATATAAATAGTAAACATATAGAAGTCTTACATAACATTAGAGAAAAATTATGTATATATATAAATATATTCAATATTATTATTTATGAATCAAAAAGTATCTACCATAAATTTTATAATAACTAACAGGTAAATGAACTGTAATAAAAAAGAATGAATATTTATTATAAAAAATCATATATATAAAAAATTAATGCCTTAATTAGAAAATATTAATTTTATTTTTGGCGTAATATATTATATATAGATATATTTGTGTGTGTGTTCATTCATATATTATGAAGTTATGTTTTTATAAAAATTTCAATTTAGGTATTTTAATATATATGTATATATATAGTAATATAATTTGTTAACAAACATTATTTGTACTACATTGGTGAGAAATATATTTTTATAACTGGATGTAAATATTAAATTGAGTGATGAGTGAATTTTGTAAATATTCTCTAAATGGTAGTGGCCCCAATAAAACCAGTCAATGTGGCGACATGTGAGGGTCAAAAAGTCAGAAGGATTAAGTGACCGTAAGGATGATTTAAAATGGTTGGTGTGTATAGGAGATGTTGTTGTTTAGTAGGGTTGTATCTGGTTTTCCCAAGGTGGTTAACCAGGAGAGTAATAAGGAATGATGGGAATTCATAAGGTAGTTAATAGTGTTGCACAAGTTAACATTATTAGTCTTGATGAATGGAAGTGAAATACTTCGTAGTTTTTTTTACAATGTTACAGATCTGATAATTCTTCTAGTAAAATAGTTATTTTCCTGTGCAATCGAATGACCCTAAAAACAATGCTTTCTTTATGAATGCTACACAATGAAATTTCAATTTTTGTCAACATCTCATATAAGAAATAAAATAAACCATAAATGAAAAATTTAAACTCTTGAAGGAAATAAAAAATTATATAGTATCCTAAACTGAAATTTATACACTAAAAAAGACTTCGAAATTGAGATATAAAACACTTATAGAATGTACTTGTTTTTTGAAATTCAGTTTGAAGGAAACTAAAAATTAATAAAAGTTAATTAAAAAAATTAAATTTAAATATCACTAGTGGATGTAGGATAACCCAAACTAACAACTCATTAAGGTGATTCTTCATTATGAATGTCATGGTACAGAAATAACAATTGAAAAAATATATAATGTCATCAATGTAAAATTCCTCAAAATAAGGATAGTTATAAATTAATAAGAACATAATGATTCATGGTAAAACATTCTAGATATATGTACATACAGTGAAATGATACCTATAAAAGGACACTTATAACATAATATAAAAAAAACCTATTTGTGATGTATATTAGTGTTATGGAACCAGTACATATTAATATGTAAGTAATTTCATGTTTTATAATAATTGGTATTAATAAATTACAGTGAAAAGATGAACTAATTCATTAAAAATGTTACTAATTTCAAAATAATGAGAGACCATATCGAACTAAAGAAAGAAAACCACAATAATGAAGGTTTCTTCCATGTTAGGATGGAAACCATGGTACTCGTATTTATGGATAGTTCTAATGGTTATTCTATAAAACATCAATGCTTACTAGAATTGAGTTTTTAGGAGTTATTTTAGAAAATAATTAGAGTAGATAAACACATCATTACAATGAATATATATTTTGGATATATTTGGAACAGTACATAATGTAAGAGAATTATATGATTCAATAATCAAATTTTTAATTGATTATCAGGTGGACCAAACACATATCAATTTGAACAAAAATGATTCAACAAATAAAATGAATCTAAGAATATTAATTTTCACGGATATGATATAACAATAAGAAAATGTAGGCAAATGAAACACATGAAAAACTATTTATGGATTAAATATTATAAGAATGTACTACATTTATTACCTCAGAGGGAGACATGTCAAAACAATTACCTTTTTTATTACCATTTTATGAAAATAAAATTTTACAACTATATAAATCATTGATGGAATATAATTAGTGAATATAATGAAAAATAATAATATCCCTTTGTAATTATTGTGGTGATGTCGAAAAATACATAATATGATTGTGGTGGTGTTGATAAATTCACAATATCACCCAATGAGAGGATATCTGCAAAACATCATGTTTTCAAACACTTCTACCATTCACATATGATCCAAATAACTATTCACTAGAATTACTATGCAAAAAATAAAAAAATTAATATAGAAAATTAGTTATAAAAAAATCACAAAATGAAATACTACATACAAAAAAATGAAATGAGTTTATTATTTAAGAGAAAATAACATAAATATATATTATAAACTAATACATGAAAATAAGAGTTCTCACATGTAAAAGACTATAGAAAATGTATTTGATAGGTTTTCATCAACCCTATTGGACTCACCCCAGACTCAATAACCGATAGTTCTGACCATAGAACAAAGGATTCAATGCGGTTTAAGATAGTTCAGTATGTTTCAGCCGGTTGGTCAAAAAAATTTAGATCCATCACAGTTTTAAACATCCATGGATCATTACTTATAACCAAGGAACTAATAATTTCAATGAAAGACAAAAAATTCCATCAAAATGAAATAATCAAAACAACACATATAGATGTTTAATAGATTCACACATTAACTAAGATTGTATATATTATGTGTAACTCTAAAAAAATTCATTCCTGTAACATTAATAAAAGTACTATGTCACAACCCATCCCTCAGGGCCCATGCCGTGACTACCCCAAGCCCGCCTTCCATAGGCCAGGGGCTGGCGACTAGCACGAAAAGCGTAAATCCCTAAACTGGTAAAGAATTTACTTTATAACTGAAAACAAAAACAACATAGTACACAACTGAATAAGAAAAACTAAGTAAAACTATATAACAAGAAAGTGCTGAAATGTGAAGGGGCTAGAAATACAAGACCAACTGTAAAGTAAAAGTACAACTGAAAGGACGAAATAGATGAAATGTGAAAAGTAGCTCTTGGATCGTCCACCATGGATCATGCCCGAAGTGTAGGTATAGATAGCCTCCTCAGCACACCACATCTGTCAGTCTGCTCTGTGTACTCACTCATCATGATGTCCACCTCTGGGTTCCGTCCAGTCCTCATACACTCAACCTCAGTCAGCATTGTTTGTTGTCTACATCCAACACAACAAGGTGAGAGCATAGCCCATGCAGGGGTGAGTATAATGATACTCAGTAGGGACCCTGAGATCCTCAAGGTATCTCAAAATCCAAGAAGGATAGTCCATAGAGTATGAAATCAATATATAACCTCAATTAGGTATTTTCCCATACATATACCTATGTTATCAAGTAAACCATCTCAATCATGAGGAAATCCTAAAATTATTGACTCAGTTCACACAGGTATCCAACTTTTGTAGAGAGATAGTGATGATCAGATGTAGCCATTGAATAATCTATTTTGTCGAACCCACATAGGATCTAGGAATAGAATTCAGAAATTTCTAACCCACATAGGATCCAGGAATAGTAAATGGAGCTGTCGAACCCACACAGGATCTAGGATGATTCCTCGAAGCTCTCAAACCCACCCAGGATCCAAGAAGAGTAGTTAGTGCTGTCGAACCCACATAGGATCCAGGAACAATTTTCAATTCTATAAAACCCACATAGGATCCAAGAACAGTCGTCAGTGTTGTATAACCCACACACGATCCAGGAACAATCTTCAGTGCTGTCGAAACCACACACGATCCATGTACAATCGTCAATGCACAGCCAGCCACAGGGTTCCACACAAAGAAAGAATTATTCTAGGAGGGTCATATCCTTAATAAAAGTGTCTATAAATTAGCTACCATGAATTTCCATGTTTATATATCCAAAATATCTGCCACGTCACATGGGTCTCAACACAACAGACGACACGTCAATCGGACGCCCGATCTTGTAGTTATTAGCCTTTCCGTTCTGAGGGCCTGATTAGATTTAGGTTCAATTCAACCCTAACATACCCCATTTTCATAAAAACCTCATGTGGGGTATACCAAAAGAACCGTCTTGCTACAAGATTTCGGTCGCCGCAGACGGTTCGTCAATCAGACACCCGTAGCCTAAGGTATCGACAAAAAGGTGAAATCGGGTCACAAGGGTCCAGGTCAGGTCCATCCCAGTCGGGCCGACCCTGCCTGGGCCGACCCGACCCACCAGAAATAGCCCGGCCTGCTAGAACTTGTTTGGCCTATGTCGGTGGCCCAGCCCACGCTGGGCGGCCCCGCACGCGGGTAGCGCGGCCCGCGTGGCCTTTGCTGGCGGCTCAGCCCGAGAGGGCCGGTGGGGATGGCCCGCCTAGCCAGATTGGCCAGCAGCTGGTGGCACCCTGCGGGGTCTGCTCGCCCTCACCTGTTTCCCGAAAAGAACCGGCGCCTGGCACCGGTTTGGTAGGCCATGAGACCGAGGAGGGTCCCACCTCATCCGGCTGGCTGAGTAGCTGGCTGCGTCTGCTCTGCCGGCGGTTGGCCTAGCCAGTCACCTCTGCTCCACCGTTGCACCCCCACTAGCCGCGACTTCTTCCTCTACGCAGCGCAATAGCACCGAACCCCTCTGGTGGCTCAGCGACCGCTTTGGTCCACTACCGCGGCCAGGGGTCGCAGCCTGTTCCTTCGCACTGTGCAATGGCACCGCGCCCTTCCAGTGGCCCTACGCCACCAGATTCCTTCGCAGCCGGCCTGATGCCGGCCCCCGTTGCACCACCGCGGCCTGTCAGCCACAGCCCACTCCACCGGCGGCACCATTGTGCCCCCATTTTCATCAATCATGTGAGGAAAACAGAGGGGGGTCGGGCCATGTTTTTTCAGTCTACACCCTGAACGTTATGGTGATAACAATCGGTTAAACGTAAACTAAGATTTAATGATGAAGAACAGAAAAAAATTCAAACTGGAATCCCCTGCCTTTCTTCGTCATACATCATTATTTGATAGAGTCACAGAAGGTAGACAAAGAAGTTCATCATTCATCGCATCCTCCTCATGCTTCCAATCTCGTACTATGTTAGCTCGTGGAAGACGCTTCTCGTCGATAGGTGTCTGAGGAAGAAGTTCAAAGAGGACTGGGGTTCTTTTTCGGTAGAGCATTCTTCGTTCTTCATTGGGAGATTTTCTCCCTAAATCTCTTCTTTCTAAGTTCCACCAAATGAAAAAAATTCCAAACAATGAAATATGTCCCCCAAAAATAAGAGATCGTCTATTATTTTAGAATACGGGATTTAAAATTCCAAATGGAGTATTAATAATTTGGCCCCACCCACTTAATTTGGAGGATTAGGGAAATATGGAAAAATTAATTAAAGGTGTGTTTGAGAGGATCCCCTATATTAATTTGGGGCATGAGAGTTTCTCCACTATAATGGGGAGTTTCAAAGGGTTAAAATCCCGTGTAGTCCACACTAAATTAATCCTTACATGGGAGGTTGAGTTTGGATGGGCTCCACCACCATAACCTCTCATGGTAGGTTAAGGTGTGGTGGTCCCCACCTCCAAATTCAACATGGTGGATATAACAAATAAAATAAATCGATGCATGCACTTAAATTATTTTATCATTCCCACGTAAAACACAAAAACTAACATTCATCCTTGACCAACTGTCTTTGAGGTGAAAGTCTTCTTAAGTTAATATCGGCACTGAAAATTCAATGGTGCCCTCCGAATTCAATTTTGAGAACTGGTTCAAAAGTTATAAAATTCCACTCGTACGTTTACTGAACGTACCCGGACAAAACTTTAGAAATTGATTCTGGGCACACTGGGCCTTAGAATCACGCAACATCAATTTTTCATGGACTCGTAAAATTCCCATGGATTTATGGAAAACAAATTTGATGGAATTTCCGATTCTTTACATTCTCCCCACCTCAGGGCTTTACGTCCTCGTAAGCTGCAACTCGAACTAAGATAAAAAATGGGGGTACTGAGCTTGCATCTAAGTATCCCACTCCCATGTTCTCTCCTAGAGGATTCGGTGCTGCCAACGTACATGATCCCGAGGTATCAACCATCCATGTAGGAACCGCTCTTGTCGGTCCTCAATCTCCACTGGAACCTCCGTAAAAGTCTCCCCAATGTCGACGTCCATCTCCCCATGGTCGATGATGTGTGAAGGGTCTTGCACGTATCTCCTCAGCTGGGATACGTAGAAGATATCATGCACTCGTTGAAACTGAGGTTGAAGTGCTAAGCGGTATGCCACCTCGCCAACTCTGATGAGGACCTAAAAACGTCCGATGAAATGCTGAGATAACTTGCTGGCTCGGACAAATCTATATAAACCTTGTTGGGGTGATACCCATAAAAAGACATGGTCTCCATCCTAAAACTCTAGAGGACTTCGTCTCCTATCAAAATACAACTTCCTCCTACTCTGTGCAGTCTTCATCCACTCCTGTATGATCTGCACCTTCTCCGTGGTAGCTCGTACCATATCTGGTCCCACTAGTGTTGACTCCCCAGGGTCAGTCCAGCACAAGGTTGATCTGAAAGGTTGCCCGTATAATTCCTCGAAATGTGTAATCCCAATGGTTGAGTGATAGCTGTTGTTGTAGGAAAAATGCACCAAATGTAAGTGATCCTCTTAGCTGCGACTGAAGTCAAGGACACTAGCACGCAAGATGTCCTTGAGGGACTGAATGGTTTGCTCAGTATGACCATCCATCTGAGGATGGGAGGCAGTGCTCAGATGAAGCTGCATCCTGAAAGCCTCCTGCAACCCCTTCCATAGCCGAGAAGTAACCGTACGTTACGATCATAGATGATTGAAGAAGGTACACTATGTAGTCACGCAATCTCCTGTACATAGAGTCATCCCATGCTCTCTGTTGAACCCTTCACTCTGATCGGTAGGAAGTGGGTTGACTTGGTGAGTCGGTCAATGATCACCCAAATCGATTTGTGACCCCTGGATGTACATGTATGTCTTATCATGATGTCCATGGATATCTCATCCCACCTCCATTCTAGGACCTCTAAAGGCTGAACCATGTCTTTTGGTACTTGATTCTCTGCCTTCACTTTGCTGAAAAGTGAGGCATCAAGAGTAAAACTCGGCTACTTCCTTCTTTATACTTGGCCACCAATACTATCATCGAAGGTCTTGGTACATCTTCACCACTCCTGGATGTAATGCTAGAGAAAATCTGTGGAACTCCCTCAACAATTCCTCTTGAAGTTACAATGGTACCATAGTCCGTTCTCTAAAGAGGATGACGTGCTCCCCACCTTCAGAAAATCAATCAGGTTCCTTCCCTATGGATATCTATGCACATTGTGTCTCGTAGTCAGCGTCCCCATGTTGCGCCTCCATGACTCGCTGAGGAAGCGGAGGAGTGACTGTAAGCGAATGAAAGAAAACTGCTCCATATCGGTCCACAAAGGATATTTTTAAAGCAGTCAGCCGCTCTGTCGCCTCTCCAAGTATTAGTATACCAGATCTCCAACTAAGTGCATCTGCTACAATATTCCCCTTCCCAGAAGTATAGAATATCTCGAAGTTATAGTCCTCGAGGAACTCAAGCCATCGCCACTGTCTCAGGTTTAGGTCCTTCTAAGTGAAGATATACCTGAGACATTGGTGGTGAGAGTAGACTGCAAAATGCTCGCCCATCAGATAGTGTCAGCACATATTCAAGGCAAAGACCACTGCTACTAAATCTTGGTCATGGGTAGCGTATTTCTTCTCTTGTTGTCTTAGCTGATGAGAACCATAAGAAATCACTGCTCACCCCAGCATCAGGACACACCTGAGTCCGGTCCCTGATGTTTCATAGTAGACTACGTACCCTATTCCCTCCTCTGGAAGCCTCAAGATGGGGGGCACTAGTCAGCCTCTTCCTCAGCTCATGAAGGCTCTGCTGGCATCTCTCTAACCACACGAAGGTTTTTCGCTTCTTCATCAAGGTTGGTAGTGGTGCTGCAACTCCGGAGAAGTCTGGTATGATCATCCGTTAATATCCAGCCAAACCCAGGAAACACTGAACCTCCATCACACTCCTGGGTGGCTCCCATGCAAGTACTACCTCATGTTTCACTGGATCCACTCCAACTCCGTCCTCCAAGATGACATGTCCCAAAAACTGAACCTCTTGGATCCAAAACTGGCACTTAGATATCTTACCATAAATCTAATGATCTCGAAGTGTGTCTAGTACTACCTACAATTGGTAGGCATGCTCCTCCTCAGTAGTTGAGAAGAAAAAAATTTCATCGATGAAGACTACGACAAATTGATCAAGGTATGGATGGAATATACTGTTCATTATTCCCATGAACACTGATGAAGCGTTGGTTACACTAAAAGGCATAACCAAGAACTCATAGTGGCCGTACCGACATCTAAAGGTGGTCTTCTGCACATCCCTGTATCAAACTATGAGCTGTTGATAGCATGATCTGAGGTCTATCATCGAGAACCACCATGCTCCCTTCAGCTGATCTAATAGTTTGTCAATCCTCGAAAGTGGGTACTTGTTCTTCACGGTCACCTGGTTCAAGCGACGGTAGTCAACACAAAGCCTCAAGCCTCCATCTGCCTTCTTGGCAAACAGAATCCGGGCTGCCCAGGGTGAAACACTGGGATGGATGAATCCCTTCCCCTACAAGTCCTCCAGCTGTACCCGCAGCTCTCAAAGCTCTGCGGGATCCATCTGATACGCTGGTGTAGATATCAGTGTCATACTGGGGTGCATGTCAATGTAAAAGTACACCTATCTATGAGGAGGTAGTCTTGGGAAATCATCAAGAAAAACATCTACATAATGGTCCACCACTACAGGATAAGTCAGACTCTCCACATCAACCGCTTCGATGTTAAGGAAGGCCAACTGAGGGGTGATCGGCTGCACCCTCCTCTAAGTAAGTCCTTCCTATGATACAAAGGCTCCCTTCTCTCCATTGAAGGTAAACATAGTCCCATATGTGTAGTCACACCACACTTTGTGCCTAATATAGTCGATCTATACCTGGACTATAGATAACAAGTCCATACCGATGATGACATCGTAAGGCCTCGACGCCGTAACAAGGAGATCCCAGCCAAAGCTCTCACCTCATAGAGTAACCCCACACTACCGGCACCCATGCGTGATCATCGAGTATGCTCCCGTAGGAGTCTATAGCCGTAAGGATCAAGCCAACGACACCTTCAGAATCTCAGAGCTCCAGACGAGGGCATTGAAAATGAAAGAGTGATGGAACTTGTGTCTATAAGAATTTCACCCAAGGTGGAGTAGACACAGATTATACCAAGAATCATCTCTGGAGCACTGTGATCATAAATCTTAGTTATCTGAAGCTGAGCTCTCCCCTATCCACCTGCTCCCTACAGTCGGGGTGGACCTCCTAGTGGTGGTGGTAGTAACACCTCTTCATGACATCCACCACCAACTACACGACCAGCTCCTCTTCCACATCCACCTATGCCTTGCGGATCGCCACGATCGAACCTCTACCTCTGCCTGAGAGGTCCCTCAACTGTCTGCTGATCATCAGTACGGCGGGTCGGATAGTCATGAGCCATGTGATCCTGCCCATCGCATGTGAAACACTGCATATTCCTCGAATGACTGGCTCTATCTCGGGTACCTCGAACAACCAAAACCGAGTCCTGAGGTCATCCATTGGATGGTCTGGTCTGCTTGGACCACTATAACATCTATATGCTGCCAACTGCAGAAGACTCCGCTACGTGATGCTCGGTGGTGGGACTCGTTGTTGGTGACTGCTCTCCAAGGAAACTCACCACTAAGAGGGATCACTCCAACACCCCCTCCTGCGTTGTGATACTGAGGGAGATCATCGAAGCCCAGATATATCACCTGATCCCCTGCTCGAAGGTCCGAGCCCTTAAGAATGGGTCCCGCACCATATCTGTGGAGTATAGTAAGAGGTCGGTGAACCTCACTGAGTACTATGCCACCATCATTCTACCCTTATATAGATGAAGTAGATCTGTTATCCGCACCACATGTAGGGAGGCTGGGAAAAGCTCCTCTCGAAACAGGCTCTCGATGTCTGCCTAGAGTAGTATCCCCTCATCATGCTCCTAGATCATCAAGCTCCACCATATGCCTGCTGTTGCCTAAAAGAGACTCACGGTAAGGATCACCATAAGGTCTTATAGGGACCTTACCAGTCTGAAGACTCTCACCACAGCCTCCACCCTATCCTCAGTTGCCTGCGTGTCCATCTCGCCCCTATACCTGGGCGGCTTCTGGCGCTGGAACTCGTGCATTGTGCTCAAGTGGAGTGCAATCTCTGCTTATAGGGATGGTGGCATCGGTGGCCCAATGGGTGGTGGTACCATTGGTGCCTCTACTGTGATAGGGCCCTATACCGAGGCCCTGTCTCTCGGTGGGCTGCCATCTCATACAAAGCCTGGAACCATGGATGGATGTCTGCGTGGAGGCATCCTGTAAAGAAATAGGTGCACCACGGTCAATAAGTTATACCCAGTGAACTAACTAAAAAGTGATCACAAAGAACACTCTTCAAAACACACACGCAATCAGTGTTTTCGTGCACTGAGTCGGAAATCAGAAGTTAGGGTCCTGGTGTATGGATATGTCAGCCACTACACCAATACTAGACTCCATGAACTGAAAATCACAGTCAATACCCTTAGCACTATTACTTCACAGAAGAGATCAGAGTCCTAAGTTCGGTGGTAGAGATGACTCCTCTGATACCAATTTGTCATGAGCCATCCCCCAGGGCCTATCCCGTGACTACCTCATGTCAGACTTCTATAGGCTAGGGGCGGGCGACTAGCACCGAAGGCGTAAATCCCTAAAGTGGGAACACATTGCCTTTATAATTGGAAACACACACAATAGAGTACACATATTTATACAAAACACTAAGTAAACCTGTATAACAAGAGAGTTCTAAAAAGTAAATGGGCAGAAAATACAATCCCAACTGTAAAGTACAAGTACAACTGAATGAACAAAATAGATGAAAAAATAAAAGTAGCTCCTGGATCGTCCACCACGGATCCTACCTGAAGGGTAGGTATACATATACTACTCATCACACCACGTCAGTCGGTATCCTCCACGTACTGACTCATCTTGAGGTCCACCTCTGGGTTCTGTCCACTCCTTGTACACTCATCCTTGGTCAGCACTGTTTGTCGTTTGCATCCAATAAAATGAGGTGCAAGCATAGCTTGTGTCGGGGTGAGTATAATGATACTCAGTAGGGACCTCGAGATACACACGATCTCTCAAAATCCACAAAGGATAATCCACAGTGTATGAAATCAATAGATAACCTCACATAGGTATATACATATACATATACCTAAGTTATCAAGTAATCCATCTTAATCATGAGGAAGTCACAAAATTAAGAACTCAGATCACATAGGTATACAACTTTTGTAGAGAGATAGTGATGATCAGATGTAGCCACTGAATCATCTATTCTGTCGAACCCACACAAGATCCAGGAACAGAATTCAGAACGGTCAAACCCACATAGGATCCCGGAATAGTAAACGGAGATGTCGAACGCACATAGGATCCCGGAACAGTCCTCGAAGCTATCGAACCCACACATGATCGAGGAATAGTCGTTAGTGCTGTCAAACCAAAACGGGATCTAGGAATAGTCGTTAGTGCTGTCGAACCCACATGAGATCCAGGAACAATCTTCAGTGCTTTCAAACCCACACGGGATCCAGGAACAGTCGTCTATGCACAACCAGCCACATGGTTCCGCACAAAGCATGCTTGATTCTGGGAGGGTCTACTCTTCAAGCCAAGTATCTATACATCAACTTCCATGAAGTCTATAGTTGATGTATCCAATAGATCCGCCACATCATAGGGGTCTCAACACAATGGACGGTGCGTCAATCGGATACCCGGTCTGTGAGCTATTAGCCTTTTCGTTCCGAGGGCCCAGTTGGATTTAGGTTCAATCCAACCTGACTGTACCCCATTTGCGTCCAAAACTTAATTGGGGTATGCCAAATGAGCCGTTTTGCTCCAAGATATCTATCACTGCAGACGATTTATCAATCAGACACACATATCCCATGGTATGGTAAAAGGTGAAATCGGGTCAAACGGGTCTGGGTCGGGTCTGGCCCGGTCGGACAGACCCGGCCCGACCAAGCCTGGGCCGACCCGACCCGCCGGAACCGGCCAGGCCTGCTGGAACTGGCCAGGCCCTCCGGAACCAGCCCGTCCCCCTGGAACCTGCCCGGCCCGCCGGAACCTGCTTAGCCCACCAGAACCGGCCCGGCCCGCCGGAACCGGTCTGACCCACGGCGGTGGCCCGACCTGCACTGGGAGGCTCGGCCCGTGCTGGGCGGCCAGGCCCGCGGGTAGTGCGTCCCGCATGGCCTGCACCGGCGACCCGACCTGAGAGGGCCTACGGGTCATCCCTCTTCGCCTGAGTGGCCAACGGTTGGTGGCGCCCTTTGGGGCTTGCCTGAGCCACCTCAGGGGGGTGGGGGTGTCGTTCCCCCCGTCTCCCGAATGGAAACAGCGCCTGGTGCCGGTTTGGTTGCTTGCGGGACCCAGGAGGGTCCTGCCTCATCCGGCTGGCCGAATGGCCAGCCGCGTCTGCTCCGCCGGTGGCCGGCCCAGCCAGTCTCCTCTTCTCCACCACTGTGGCCCACTTGACCGTGACTTTTTCCTCTTCACGGTGGGACGACGTCCCCCCACCAGCAGCCAGGAGGCCTACCTTGTGCACGACCACGTCCAGGGGTCGCGGCCTGTTCCTCTGCGTGGTGCGATGCTGCCATGCCATTTTGGAGACACGGTGGCCCTGCGCCACCGGTTTCCTTCATGGTGGGCCCGACACCGGCTACCGTTGCATTGCCACTGTCATTGTCAATCAAGCATGGAAAAACGGAGGGGGGTCGGGGTTACACCTTGAGATTTTATGAGATATATTATTTTTAATTTCCTTGATGTCTTCTATTATACACTACACCAAGATTAGCTTGTACTATATGCAACACCGTATTAGCTTGCAGTATACACAACACTATTCTTGGCTCGTGTTACAGACAATTTTAAATTCATTTTGTGGAAATTATTATACGCAAAAATATGTATAGATTTTGTTTAATGTATAATTGAAATAAGTTTTGATTATCTTATACGCAACACCAAACAGATCCTTCACTACACGTAGCCCTGAGTTTGCTTGCATTACACACAATCAATACCTTCCTCGATAGCGTGTGTAGTACACAATACCGAGTTTCACTAAATGAGATATTGTTATAATATTATTAAGAACTAGCCATTATGAATAGTAATACCCACTTTTAGAAATTTTATAAATTTTATCTTTCAAAATGGACTTCGTTTTTGGATTCAGAATATCGAAATTAGCCTCGGGTGAATTTTTGGTACTTGTTAGGAAAACACTCAATTTTTGATCAATAGTGAAAACACTGGGTTACTATTTAAAAACCGACTTTTTATTTAAATAATTATACATTTTATTTAAATATATTTTAGTTCATAATTTATACTTAATACCTATATATGTTAAATGTAATTCATTTGAGTCATTTTCTAATAATTTTAGATATATAAAAATTTTATTGAACTTTTCACCATCTTTTACCCACCTGCTAGGAAATTTGAAATTCTACATAAATCATAATTTTACCGCTTCTGTGAGTGGAATTTCAAAAATCCGAGAGACACGGTTAATATCAAGGAGTAAAATGTGTTTCAATAAGATAAAAATATTTTTTTGGTGAATAGTAACTTTTTACTTTTATTTACCACGGTTATAAGTAAATAGGGTAATTAAGGGTAAAAATGATATTATTATTACCCTAACACATGTACTAATTCTATATGATAAGTTTAATTCGACCGAAAAAACCGTAGAAATAAAATATTATCATTTAGGCCCACTTGAATTAGATTTGGACAATTATTATTATTTTATTTAAAGATAAGTTAAAATAGTTAAAATCAAAGTTTAATAACTAAAACATTTTTTATATAGGGTTATACATAAGATAAATTCGACTAGAAATATTCATTAGAAATATAAAAATATTTTCGACATAATGGTAGTTTTTTTATAATTTTTAGACATTAAATAATTTAATTTATTTATGACACAAAGATGATGCAATAATTACCTTATTAATGAAATATTAACATAATTGATGTTATAAATACCCAAATAAATTGAATTTGAGACTTTTAATAAATTACACTAATTATTTAGGTTAATATGACTTGTTAATATTGATTCAATTAACTTTGTTAGAACTAATCATGCCTTTATAATTTTCACCAAAATAAATTACCAAATATTGTCAAAATTGACATAAAATTGTTTTTTTAAAAATATTATATTATAAATGGTTATTATATTCCTAAATATCTATGGTTCATCCAAATGACTTAGATAAGGTTATATATATTAATAATGAACCACTTTGGGTTCGTTTGTCTTGTTATACTATGTTTATTTGCCATATAGTGTAAGAAAACAAGAAGACACGGTAAAAGTTAAATTATTTATCTTAGAGTTAAATCTAAATGATAATGTTACAATATTAACCTAAACTTGTCTAAAACCTATTTTTTGAGATTATTTCGACCGATCCCCACTTTATATTCGAAATAAATCAATTTGGAGCTATTATAAACCGAATATGTCTTTATTATAAAATAATATTTTAATATTTTTCAAAGGTGCCCCTCTCCTTCCTTATAAAAGGGAACCTCCTCCATCTTCTATTTACACAATTTTGAGCCTTCATGAATGGCCACAACCTTCCCATTTCCCTTCTCAACTTACTTATAAACATTATATAGGTTCTTTTATCCTCAAAATACTAACTCTAGGGCCCTAAGAGGAAGATTAAATGTGGTGCATTGAAGAGAGGTAATCTCTTCTACCAATTCTTTCAAGTTTATTTCTTCTTAAACTTCTTATTATTTATTTGTTTCATAAATAATTAATAACATTAGTATCAATAAAATACTGATATGTTATTATAAATATGAAACAACCCTATTTTACCTTCTATACATTCTATGAAAAATGAAATCACCGTGCGTGCGTACGTACGGAATACCGTAGCCACACTGTGGTGTAATCTATTTTTCCACCACCACCTTACTTGGATGGGTATAATGGTGTAAATAATTACTATATATAGTTTTTATAACATCATACTGATTCTGAGATATTATATCATCCACTCCAATTCAATTCAATAGTTATTGGAACAATATCATCGCTCGTGCGTACGTACTGATTACCGTCTCCCCGACGCGATGAGATTCATTCTCCATGTTAACCACTAAAGACTGATTATAAAGTATATATAATAAATAAAAATGAAATATATGACATGATAAATCTACTGGATTTATTTATACATGTATTTCATCTGCATACTTCCATTCAAGTCAATAAGGAAAAGAAAATATCATTCAGGCATACGTACGACCTACCATCTCCATGAACGATGTATTTCATTTCATTCATCTATCTATAATATATATATATACTGAATATATATGATATAGAAATCATGATTTACATTATTGATGTAATTAACTCATTATATAAGTAATAATAATATCATGAACAACAAGTCCAAACACGTACGATAAATAAGATAATTTTTCCAAAAACGCAGCATTAACATGAAATTTAAAAAATAATGGGTAATATAAAGTCATAAGTGATCCATATATGATATCATAAACATAAATATTATTCTGTAATAAGTCAATGACATTATTTAAATCATTATACAGGAGGTTCGGAAACTTACGAAGCATATTAGACCCAAGGTGAGGGAAAATTATTGAAATCTCATTCTTATCCCAGATTGTTTATTCATATGTATTTACTGGGGTTATTTTTATCATCCATGTCCATGTTTTCTAAAAGTATTTTTATGTATGTTTAAATTCATTATTACCCATTTTTGACTTTTACAACATTTTATGAAAGGAATATTTCTTTTTTTACCATAGGAGGAACTTTTTGACTTTCCGACAAAAGTACGAGGATAATGTTTTTTTAACTTATACGGAATGAATGGATTTTTACGGTTTCATAACACCTTATTTTTATGAATCTCACTCTACAATATTTCATTACTATTTTCAAAAAAATAATTTTCTTTCAAAATTGCATGGAATTTTGTGAAAAGAAAATGATTTTGAATAAGAAAGGATATTTTCCTCAAGAATTCATTTGATGTGTTTTATCAAAACCATTTTCCATATAAGATGAAATTATTTCATATGTGTATGTTTTTAGTATAATATCTCTATGATTCACATGGTTTAACTTCTCTTATTATGAAATGATATCCATTTTTTGTAGAGATTATGTTATGATGGGATGATGTTTATGAAACCAATTTTATTCTATGGGTTATGATGAATGATTTATGTTTATGTTGTGGCACATGTAAGAATGATTTCATTATGAGATGGGTGGGACCTATATCTCCCTCCAATGCATTGGGTAATTATTTATATCTCATGAGATATACATGGCTGGAACGGTAAGTTAATCTGGTTCATTGTTACAATACTGGAACGAGGAGTGAACTCGATTTAGAAAGGGACATTGCCCACTAAGATGGTCTTGATAGTAATGCCTTGGATACTATGGAAATCATATCATGTGATTAATTTTTTTACACAATTACATGTTTTATTCCCATGATATTTTATCATGATTGATGATCCATTATGATCTATGCCTTATGTAATGTCTTGTTTTATGTCATTGCTCAAGATTTTGATGTTTAAATATTATGTTCATGTTTTGAATTTAAAATGTATATGGTTTGTTTTATTTTCTCCATGCTTACCCTTACTGTTCATGTGATCTCACCCTTTATGTTTTTTCTTTTCACCATGATATAAATAAAGGTTTTAGGTAAGAAAAAAAGTAAAATCTTTATAGGAGATGTTGAATATCTTTCACAAAGAATAGAAGATTATAATATGAGTTTCCAAAGACACAAAACTATTACGGTCCTTTGGTGTCTATTTTTGTTATGTATTAGAAATTCATAAAAAGTATTGTAATGTGTATGTAGGTCATGCTTTGGGTCTCTATAGTTGGTATGAGAGGAAAGGATTAGTTAACCTTTGGAAACTAGGATGCGAAAACATTATTGAGATCCTTAGAGATATTTCTAAGGTATTTATATGGATGTCCCTATGGTTAAGTATAAGTATAGGTTATAGTCCAAGAATTATGGTAACAATCATAAAATTAACCATAAGATGTTAATTTTTGAAGGTACTCTCCCTTTATTATGTTGTTTTCCCTAGCTTGATTTTTTCCTCTCACACTATTCTTTTTGGGTTTTAGATGATGGTTGGAACCCAAAGGAACCGTGTTGATCAATGTAATGGACAATGCACTGATTTTCCTCCTGAACATACCAATGTTATTGTTGATGGAGTGAAAATCTAATTGATATACTTACACAAGCTACGAATCATTTTGGACTTACAAATTAGAAGAGAAGGGAACAAAATTCTATTGAGCCCTTCATGAGGCAACACCCACCATTATTCAGTGGGTCTTATGATCCACTTATTGCTGAACAGTGAATTAGTACCATTGAAAATATATTTTCCATACTTTGTTGTTTGGAACATGAAAATTTCATTCTGTCTATTTACTATTTAGAAGGTGAAGCAGATCAATGGTTTAATCTAATTAAGAATACGAGGCCCTGAGATAAAATTAAATCCATGGAATGGGATAAGTTCAAGAACTTATTTTTCAATAAGTACTTACCCCATATACTTCAAAAAAAGATGGAAAAGGATTTCCTTGAGCTTAAGAAAAAGGATGATGAATCTGTTGGTATATACGAAGCGAATTATACAAGGCTTTCAAGGTATGTATATGGATTTATCATCCAACCTAAAATTAGAGTTGATCGATTCTTCAGTGGCTCAAAACCAAGTCTTCAAAGGGAATTAGCAATAAGAGACTTCCGTAGCTATGAAGAAATTGTGCATTGTGCTATCAAGGTAGACAAGGAAGTTGGTGTTACATATCCATATCATGGTTTTGAAATGAAATCAAAGATGGAGTTCATGGAGAAATCTCAGAATAATGATGAAACGAAGATGAATGTTTCTTTATGCTAAAAGTGTGGAAACAATCATGGTGGAGTTTCTCTTAAAGGGAAAAGAAAATGTTTTAAGTGTGGAAAAGAAGGTCATGGAGTATTTGAGTGTTGAAGAAATGGAAAAAGGGTTGATAATGATGTGAATAAAGTAAAGACTGCAGAGAACACACCACCAACACATCAATGCTCAAGTGCAAGGAAATGGGGCATTAGGCTAATCACTGCCCTAATCCAAGGGTTAATGTTGATCAACGTGAGGAACCTCTTAAGGAAAAGGATAAAGGGAAGTAACAGGAGATCACTATTTAGGATGTTGAGTATGAAAATGATGTTGTGTAATGATTAAGTATTTATGTAATGGGATTTCAAAATAGTATCATGGAATCTCATTTGTGGTATCATGGAATTTTGGAATATCAATGTAATGGTTTTCAATAATTATATGGTACCGGTAACCATGAAAAGTGATTGAAATATTTTTGGAAATAAGATTATATGTACATAATTATGGGATAAAGAAAAAAATGAAATGATCTCATGACTGATATAAGGACAATGTTATATCATGGTTTGAGTATATAAAACTTTTGGGATTTTGGTATGTGGAAAGTGTAAAATTTTGACAGCATTCATGTTTTCACTATGGTTCAATGGGTATTCTTTTTTCACAAGAATACATGATTAAGTTATTCACATGTTTGTAATTTGACCAACAAGATATATCGTATGATATATGGGGATAAATGAGGGTATTCACATGCTCTGTAGATGACATTAATAGTAATTGTTTTCTTTATACTATGAGCTTGGACAAAAGTATTTTGGATTAGCCTAAAGATTCAAATGGATTATGTTGGACATAAGTTAGTATTTTTTAAGACTAAAATATTTTTTGATGTAATTGATGGAATGTTATAGTAATGTAGTTTTAGAAAAAGGACAACCTGTAGGACAGGCGACAACCCGTCGCGTCAGACAAGGATGTGGAAATCGAACCCAAAACCGAAGTACGACATGCCTTTATCGCCTACCACTGGCCTACAGGAAGTCCCTGTTTAGTAGAAACTAGTTTTATTATATTAAGAGGTATGATATATGAAGTATAAGTCCATTTTAGAACCATATATGATTAATCTCACTATAGATGGACTTATTTATATTTAATAACTTTTTCTATCCATTAGTTTGAGACAGATGGAATGACCTATCATTCTATCACCTGATCTGCTAACACTTCACGAAAGACAAATTATACTTCATTTCATTATGAGATGAAGTTGAAATTGTTCAAGGCACAAACAACAGTACGATTGTACCAAAATCAAGTAAGTATTTATTTTAATTCTTCCAGTTTAGGGAAATGATCTTAAAAACAAAAAATATTGTTCTAGTGTCCTTATATATGATGAATCAGATGGTTCCTAAAATAATCACAAATTTATGGCTTTGTGAGTGTAGGACTTTTCATTTCCATGTCCTCTACCACCCTCAATTAGCACTTGATGGTGATATTTTTCTTACATATCCATATTTCCAGCTATGTTCTCCTATGTGGAAACCCAGTGATGAGTTAATATGGGTAACCGTTACATTTCTTACTTTAATTTTTAAAATTATGTTTTAGTATTCCTTTTACGATGTGGGTTTTTACGAATGAAACTCTCACGTAGTAAACGATTTATAAACCCGACGAATTTCAATGGAAAAATTCATTTTAAGGGGGGTAGTATGTAACACCCCAAGATTTTATGAGATATATTATTTTTAATTTCTTTGATGCCATCTATTATACACTACACCAAGATTAGCTTGTACTATATTCAACACCGTATTAGCTTTCAGTATACACAACACTATTCTTGGCTCGTGTTACACACAATCTCAAGTTCATTTTGTGGAAATTATTATACGCAACATTATGTATAGATTTTGTTTAATGTATAAATGAAATAAGTATTGATTCTGTTATACGCAACACCAAACAGAGCTTTCACTACACGCAGACCTGACATGGCTTGCATTACACGCAATCAAGACCTTCCTCGATAGCGTGTGGAGTACGCAATACCGAGTTTCACTAAACGAGATATTATTATAATATTATTAAGAACTAACCGTTATGAATAGTAATGCACACTTTTTGAAATTTTATAAATTTTATCTCTCAAAATGGACTTCATTTTTTGATTTGGAATGTAGAAATTATCCTAGGATGAATTTTTGGTATTTGTTCTGAAAACATTCAATTTTTTGATGAATAGTGAAAACACTAGGTTACTAATTAAAACCTGATTTTTTATTTATATAATTATTCATTTAATTTAAATATATTTTAGGTCATATTTGATACATAATACCTAAATAAGTTCAATTTAATTCATTAATGTAATTTTCTAATAATTTTAGATATATAAAAATTTTAATGAACTTTTCACCGTCTTTTACCCACCTCCTAGGAGAATTTGAAAATTTACATAAAACATAATTTTACCGCTTCAATGAGTTGAATTTTGAAAATTAGAGATACATGGTTAATATCAAGGAGCAAAATGTTGTCCAATAGGATAAAAACAATTTTTTTTGGTGAATAGTAACTTTTTACATTTATTTACCATGGTTTAAAGTAAATAGGGTAATTAAAGGTAAAAATGATATTATTTTTACCCTAACACATGTCCCAATTCTATTAGATAAGTTTAATTCGACCAAAAACAGCCTTATAAATAAATTATTTTCATTTAGGTCAACTTTGATTAGATTAGGACATTTATTATTATTTTATTTAAAGAAAAGTTAAAATAGTTTAAATCAATGTTTAATGACTAAAACATTTTTAATATAGGGTTATAAATAAGATAAATTCTGCTATAAATATTCATTAGAAATATAATAAGATTTCATACCTAATTTTTGCCTATTTATAATTTTTAGACATTAAATAATTTATTTTACTTATGACACAATGATGATGCAGTAATTACCTTATTAATGAAATATTAACACAATTGATGTTATAAATACCCAAATAAATGGAATTTGAGACATTTTATAAATTAAAATAATTTTTTAGGTTAATATGAAATGTTAGAATTTATTCAATTAACGTTTTTCGATCTAATCATGATTTTATGATTTTCACAAAAATCAATTACCAAATAGTTTCAAAATTGACATAAAATAGGTTTAAAAAATATATTATATTATTAATTGTTATTCTATTCCTAAAAATCTAAGGTACTTCCAAATGACATAGATAAGTTTATATATATTAATAATGAACCACTTGGGATTCGTTTGGCTTGTTATAGTATGTTTATTAACCATATTGTGTATGAAAACAAGAAGACATGGTAAACGTTAAATTATTTATCTTAGAGTTAAATGTAATTGATAAAGTTAAAATAGTAACCTAAACTTGTCTAAAACCTATTTTTTGATAATAGTTCGACCCATACCCACTTTATATTCTAAATAAATCAATTTTTATCTATTATAAAACGAATATGACTTTATTATAAATTAATAGGTTAATTTTTTCCTCAGGTGCCCCTCTCCTCCCTTATAAAAAGGAACCTCCTCCCTCATCTCTTTACACAATTTTGTGCTTTCAAGCTTGGACACCCCCATCCCATTTCACTTATCAACTTCCCTATAAAAATTCTATAGGTTCTTCTCTCCTAAAAAGACCATATCTAGTGCCTTAAGAGGAAGCTTAAAAGGGGTGCATCGAAAAGAGGTAATCTCTTCTACCAATTCTTTCAAGTTTCATTCTTCCTTAAAATGTTCTTCTTTATTTGTTTCATAATAAATTAATAACATCAGTATCAATAATATACTTATATGTTATTATAAATATGAAACAACCCTATTTCACCTTTTATCCATCCTATGAAAAACGAAATCACCGCGCATGCATATGTACGGAATACCGTCTCCCGCCGTGGTGTAATCTTTTTTTCCACCACCACCTTACATGGATGGGTATAATGGTGAAAAGAATAACTATATATAGTTTTTATAACATAATACTGATTATGAGATATTATATCATCCACTCCAATTCAATTTAATAATTATGGGAATGATATGATCGCTCGTGCGTACGTAAGGATTACCGTCTCCACGACACGATGAGATTCATTCTCCATGTTAACCACTAAAGAATGATTATAAAGTATATATAATGAATAATAATTAAATATATGAAATTATGAATCTAATAGATTTTTATATATATATATATATCATCTACTTACTTCCATTCAGTCAATAATGAATAGAAAACAACGTTCATGCGTACGTATGACCTACCGTCTCTATGAACGGTGTATTTCATTTCACTTATCTATCTATTATATATATATATATATATATTGAATATATATGATATATAAATCATTATTTACATTCTTTAAGTAATTAAATCATGATATAAGTAATAATAATATCAAGAACAACAATTCCAATCACGTATGATAAATAAAAAGATTTTACCCAAAATGCTGCATTAACATGGAATTAACAAAAGAATAGGTAATATAAAGTAAAAAGTAAACCATATATGATATCATAATAATGAATATGATTCTGTAATAAGTCAATAAAATTATTTAAATCATTATACAACAGTTTTGGATACGTATGAAGCATATCAGACCTAAGGTAAGGGATAATTATTCCAATCTCGTTCTTATCCGAGATTGTTTATTCATAAGTATTTACTGGGGTTATTGTTATCATCAATGTCCATGTTTTCTAAAAGTGTTTATATATATTTTTAAAGTACTTTTTACCCATTTTTGACTTTCACCACATGTTATTAAAGTAGTATTTCTTTTTTACCATAAGAGGAACTTATTGACTTTTCCGACAAAAGTACAAGGAGAATGTTTTTTACATTATACAGCATGAACGGATTTTTATGGTTTCATAACACCTTATTTTCATGAAGCTTACTATACAAGATTTCATGACTATTTTCAACAAAATACTATTCTTTCAAAAATGCATGGAATTTTGTGAAAAGAAAATGATTTTTAATAAGAAAGGATATTTTCTTCAATAATTTACTTCAAGTGTTTTATCAAAACCATTTTCCATCTAAGATGAAATTATTCCATATGTGTATGTTTCAATTATAATGTCTTTATGATTTACATGGTTTCACTTCTCTAATGATGATATGATATCCATTTGTTTTATATGTATTATGTTATGATGTGATGATGTTTATGAATCCCATTTTATTCTTTGGGTTATGATGAATGATTTATGTTTATGTTGTGGCACACATAATAATGATTTAATTATGAGATGGGTGGAACCTATATATCCCTAATATTCATTGGGTAAAGATTTATATCTCATGAGATAGACATGGATGGAATGGTAAGTTAATCCAATTCAGTGTTACAGGGCTGGAACGAGGAGTGAACTCGATTCAGAAAGGGACTTTGTCCACTTAGATGGTTTTGGAAACAATGCCTTGGCTACTATGGAAATCATATGATGTGATTAATGTTTTGACACAATTACATGTTTTATTCCCATGCTATTTTATCATGATTGATGATACAGTATGATCTATGCCTTATGTACCGCCATGTTTTATGTCATTGCTCACGATTTTGATGTTTAAATATTATGTTCAAGTTTTGAAGTTGAAATGTACATGGTTTGTTTTATTTTCCCTATGATTACCCTTACTGAACATTTAATCTCACCATTTATATGTTTCCTTTTCCCCAGGATATAAATAAAGGTTTTTAGAGAGAAAAAAAGTAAGATCTTTATGAGAGATGTTGAAGATCATTCACCATGATTAGAAGATTATATTCAGAGTTTCCAAAGACACTAAACTATTACGGTCCTTTGGTGTTTGTTTTTGTTATGTATTAGATATTCCGAAAAATTAATATAATGTCTATGTATGTCAAGATTTGTGTCTCTACAGTTGGGCTATATTTTTTTGGCCCACACCCTACGTGTTATGGTGATAACAATCGGATAAACATAAACCAAGATTTAACAATGAATAACAGAAAAAAAATTCAAACTCAGATCCCCTATGTAAAGACCTGTAAAATTCAAGGGACTTTTTTTCATAATTTTCTTTTGGATTTTACAAGAATGTAGTTTCTGAAGGCACCTAATTTCAAGGCCTAGTGTGCCCAAAATCACTTTTCAAAGTTTAGCTTGGGTACGTTCAGTGAACGAACGAGCGGGTTTTCTTAACTTTTGAACCAGTGCACGAAATCAAATTCCGAGGGCACTGATGGAATCGCAATGCTGGTTTTTGCTTAGGAACACCTTTTCTGGAGTGGCGTTTTCTCAGGTGTGGTACTTAAAATTTTGGGTTACGTAAAAGAATAAAATAAAATGGTGCAACCAATTTTATTTTATTTAAAGTAGTTTAATGTAAGCAATGTGGTTGGAGTGGGAGCCACTATATCCTACTCCACTAGGTAGGTAATTGTGGGGTGGGGCCCACACAAGCCCCACCTATTCACTTCTTCAACTTCCTATTTTAATTAAGGTAACACACCCACCCCCCCCCCCTTTTAAATGAATTCAACTCGTGGGTTTAATTAGATATTAAACGCCTCTATTAATTGGGCGGTTTAAACGTTACAATTAATTCAATTTATCGATTGTTTCAATTTTGAATTTTCAAATGTTTGGCTTGTGTGTTAATAAAATAAGACATGTCTTATTTTATTAAGGGGTTCGTTGTGTGTGAGGGCTTGGGAGAAATTGCTCAAAGTTTTGAACTTCTTCTTCCTCGACGAAGAACGCGAAGAACGCCGACCTCCGACGACGGATGACGGTGAGAGAAGCCATCCTCAGAGATCAACGACACGACTCGCATTCCTTCATTCCTTTTTTCTGCGTCAAAGGAAGGGAGACAACGTTCCTCCTCAGACGATCTCTGACAACGTGTACGGAATCTCCTTCCGCGACGCCTTCTTCTACGATGAGACTTCGTTCAAATACGCTTGGTGTCGGGGTTTGAATATATGTTTGTGAATATTCGAGCGATCTTCGTAATCATAGTCACTTGCTATCGATTAACGGGAGGAGGCCGCACCGTAAAAAACGGCCGACCCTCCTCCCTTAATTCAATTTTTGACCTTGTTGTGGTTGGGAACAGAGATGGCGCAGTGCCGTCACACCGCGTGGGATCATGCGGCAAAGATGCGTGGATTGGTCGCGCCGCACAGTTGAAGTCGAACAAGGTCGCGGTGTCGTCGCGCCCTGCCAGAGAATCATGAAAACACCACAGCCAGAGTGGGGCCGCGGCAGAGGGGCACGACGCCGTAGTGCCGCGCCGGTCAGACCAAGGCCACTGCCTAAGGCCGCGGTGGAGAAGGGAGCGGCGGCCGGCTTCCGGCCGCCGGCGTCAAAGCAGTGGGACGGGACCGCACTGGTCCCTTGGCGGCAGCAGCCGGCCTGCCGGAGCGGGCCGACCGGTCAGGGGAGAAACTGGGTGTTTGTAACCCTCAGCTGGAAGGGAGAAGAGGCCCCCCACGTGGGGGCCGAGTTTAATTAAACAAGGGGGGCAGTGCCCCCCCCCTTGTCCGCCCAGCTCAGTCACGCCGAGCTGGCCAGCGGACCGCGCCAGCGCGCTGGGCCACGCCAAGGCCGGGCCGGGCCGTGCCGCACCATCCAGGCCGGCCCACGCCCAAGCGGGCCGGACCCGGACCCGGTTCGGGTCGACACGGTTCGGGCCGACCCAGGGGGTCTCGGGCTGGGTCGGTCCGGGGCCGAACCCCCTATTCTCTGACAGATTTTGTTCAAATACCCATATCATAGGCTGTGGACCTCCGATCTACTTACCGTCAGTTGAGATACGATCCTTGGATTGGGACGGTCGTTTTGGTGTATTAGACTCAAGGTTTCTGAGAACATTTGGTACATCCGGGTGGGTTCGAACCCGAAACCAACTGGGCCCTCAGAGTGGAAACGCTTATATCTCGAGCTCAGGACAACCGATTGATGTGACGTCAACTTTTTTGGATTCCTCTTGATGAGACGAAACTTTTGGCATGCCTCTCCCGAGTTTTGGATGCAGTTGGTTAGTGGCCGGGCTGGATTGTACCCGAAATCCAACCGGGCCCCTAGAACGGAAAAACTGATAACTTTCAGACCGGACGTCCGTTTGACGAACCATCAGCGTCGTTGGTGATCACGTTGAGAGATGGTCCCTATGGGTATACCCTATGAGATTTTGGGGTACAATTGAGATACGTTCAGGTTGGTTGGTACATGAAACCAACCGGGCCCCTAGGACGAAAAGGCTAATAACTCACAGACCGGGCGTCCGATTGACGCGTCGTCTATTGCATTGAGACCCCTATGATGAGGCGGTACTTTGAGATACTTTTTCAAGGGACTTTGAGATACTTGGAGTATCGACCTGTATCTCATGGATTAGGCCCTTCTAGAGACGAACGTATGGATTATGGAGACCGTGTAGCTAGCTGAGATATGATGACTGCTTGTCTGATTTGATTCGTAGTGACTTGCGTAGCCCAGTGGGGAGAACTACTTTGTGAGGTGGTAGACCCATGGCGGAGGAGCACTACTTTGTGAGGTGGCAGACCCACGGTATTCGATAGGAGGAGTACCTCTGTATGCTATTATGGGGAGCACTACTGTGTGAGGTGGAAGACACATGGCGGAGGAGCACTACTTTGTGAGGTGGCAGACCCGCGGTACTCGATAGGAGGAGTACCTCAACAGTCTTAGGTTAGTGATCAGTACCTCGGAGTCGTGACAGGATCACTGTACTCATCAGAGATGGAGCTCTCCAGCAGTTACGGTTTCGATAATGAAAATCCTAGTTTGAGCTGAGTCAATGGCCTTTGTGTTTACCTCATGATTGAGATGGGTCACTTGATAACAGAGGTATATGTATGGGCATATACCTAAGCAGTGTTAATCCGTTGATTACATAACGTTTGTGTTTCCTCATGATTGAGATGATTTACATGATAACTTATGTATAAGTATGGGCTTATACCTAAGTAAGGGTTATCTATTGAGATCCTTCTTTGTGGTTATCCTAGTTGGATTTAGTGAGACCTTGAGGGTCTCAGGGTCCCTACTGAGTATCGTATACTCACCCCTACGCGGGCTATGCTCGAACCTCATTTTGTTGGTTGTAGACGACGGGCAGCGCTGACGGAGGCCGAGTGTTCGAGGACTGGACGGTTCATGGGGGTGGACTTCATGACGAGACGATACTCGGAGGAGGTTGACGAGCGAGGGCGTTGAAGAGGCGATATGTACCTACCCCTCAGGTAGGATCCGTGGTGGACGATCCAAGAGCTGCGCTATCTATACCTACCCTTCAGGTAGGATCTGAGGTGGATGACCCAGGAGCTGCTACTTTTCACCCAGCTGTTTGTCTTTTTTGTTGTACTTCCTTTCAGTTGTAGCTGCACTTTTCAGATGGGTTTGTATTCTAGCCCACTTCTTTTTAGTACTTCCTTTTTGTACTTAGTGTTTTACTTCCTCTTATACTCTGTGGTGTTTTGATTACCTTTATAATGGCAATTCCTTCCCAGTTTATCAGGATTATGTCTTTGGTGCTAGTCACCAGCCCCTGGCCTATGGAAGGCGCGTTTGGTGTAGTCACAACATGGGCCCCGAGGACGGGTCCTGAAAAATTGGTATTAGAGGAGTCGGTTCTACCGCAGAACATGTAACTCTGATATTTCTTTTCTGTGAAGCAATAGTGATAAGGGTACCGAGTGTGGTTTTCAGTTCAGGGAGCCTAGTGTTGGTGCGGGCGGCCGACGTATCCATACACCCGGACCCTGATAACTGATTTCTAACTGTGTGCATGAAAAAACTGATTGTGTGTGTGTTTAAAAAAGTTTTAAAATTCAGCTAAAACCAGGTCAGCTCACCAGGTATAAATTGTTTGACCGTTTCATGTTTGTTTCTTTCAGGATGCCTCCCCGCAGATGACCAGCAAGAGCCCCGATAGTTGTACGTACTGACAGCCCGCCGAGCGACGTGGCCTCAATACAGGGCCCTATCCCAGTTGAGGAACCAGTTGAGGAACCAGCGGTACTACTACCCGTTGGGTCACCGATGCCACTAGCCCCAATAGCAGAGGGTGCACGTCTCTTGAGCGCACTGCATGAGTTATAGCGCTAGAGGCAACCCGAGATCAGGGGAGAGACAGACCCGCAGGCAGCTGAGGATTGGTTGGAGGCTATGGTGAGAGTCTTCAGGCTAGTGGGGATGCCAGCAAATGTCATGGTGATCCTTTCTGCCAGCCTTCTTCAGGAAGCAGCAGGCAGATGGTAGAGCCTGATGCTCCAAATTCATGACAAGGTGACACTTCTGTGGGCAGACTTCGAGAGCCTGTTCCGGGAAGAGTTTGTACCATCCACCCTTTGAGCAGTGCGTATACAGGAGCTGATGCGTCTTCATCAGGGTAGCATGACAGTGGCGCAGTACTCAGCGAGGTACACAGACCTCTCACGCTACTCCAAAGATATGGTACGGGACCCGTTCTTCAGGGCCTGAACCTTCAAGCATAGGCTTATGTGAGATATTAGATCTTCTATTGTTTCTCACAGCATCCCGACACAGACAGGGGTTTTGGAGCGAGCCCTCTTAGTGGAGAGTTTCCTTGATAAGCAGTCTCCAGCAACAGGACCCACTACTAGCCGACATGGGGGAGAGTCTTCTATAGCAGGCAATAGACAGATGACGCAGAGGTCCAAGAGTACCAGACCTATAGGTGGTCGATCACATGACTCAGGGTCGGTAGTGCGAGGCACCAAGGGGAATGACAGAGCTAGAACTTCCATGCAGTGTTACTCCTGCAGTGGGATTGGTCACATGGCACGTAACTGTCTGACCTGCCATGCTGATGACCAGCTGTTAAATAAAGAACATCCCAGGCAGAGGCATAGGTTCGATCGAGGCGGACCGCTAGGAGCAGAAGGCCGAGGGAGGGGAGCTGGCCGTGCAGTTGGAAGTGGACGACGCTTCGAGGGGTTGCCACCACCACCACCAGGATGTCCACCCCAACCGCAGGGAACATTTTGACATGGGAGAGCTCAGCTTCAGGTAGCAGAAGCATATGACTACGGAGCTCTGGAAGCAAGTGGACAGGAGTGGAACTAGTGGTTTCCTTTTGTTATTCGTACTTCTAGTTCCATGTTGTTGTTACATTTGTGTCTTTGTACTATGAGATGCAATAATAGAAAGACACTTACCTTTGTGACATTTGCTTCCTTCCTTTTTGTGTACTAAGTGGTTCTGGGTTAAACTGTTGACATGACCCTCACTTTCGATATTCCAACTGGGGGAGACCCAGTTACCTCACATTGATGCTGACAGTCTGACTCGACCCTTAGTGGTGAGAGTAACGGTTGGATCTCTTAGTAGTAACGTCGAGGCCTTACGACGTTGTCCATGGCATGAATACATCATTCATGTCCAGATTGACTGTATTAGGAAAAGGATGTGGTTCATCAAGGGGATGAGACCAGATTTCTCTTATCGGAAAAGAAGAAATCATAGCAGCTCTTGTGGGGCCAGAGAAGGTCTAGGTCATCCAAGAGTGGATGAGGATATCTCAGAGCTGACAGAAGCCTTATGCTGACAAGAGGTAGAGAACACTAGAGTTTGAGGATGGCGACCACGTTTTCTTACGGGTCTTAACTCGACGAGGAATTACGGAGATTTGGCCGAGGCGGCAAGTTGTCTTCGCGCTTCATCGAACCATTCCTGGTCCTCAGAAGGATTGGCGAGGTGGCTTATCGCCTGGCTCTACCACCTCATTTGCACCGGGTGCACAACGTCTTCCACGTGTCTTAGCTGAGGAGATACGTGCACGACCCGACACATATCATTGACAATGGGGAGCTGGACATTGATGATGGGGCGTATTTTGCGGAGGTCCTAGTGGAGATCGAGGATCGACAGGAGTGGGTCCTATGTGGATGGTCAATTCCTCAAGTGTGCATCAGATGGCAGTACGGGACCCTCCAGGAGAGCACTTAAGAGCAGGAGGCTCATATGCGTGCATAGTAACCACATATGTTTCCCTAGTTTTTTATGTATCTTTACGGGGACGTAAAGCCCTGAGATGGGAGTAATGTAAATACCCGTAAAATTCAAGGAAAATTTCTTCTTAATTTTCTTTTTGATATTAACAGAACGCAGTTTCTGACGACACCTGATTTCGAGGCCCAGTGTTCCCGGAATCATTTTCCGAAGTTTAGCTCGGGTATGTTCAGTGAACGAACGAGCAAGTTTTCCTAACATTTGAACCGGTTCTCGGAATCGAATTCTTAGGGCATCGATGGAATCGCAGTGCCGGTTTTTTCTTAGTAATACCTTTTCTGGAGTTGCATTTGCTCGAGTGTGGTACTTAAAATTTTGGGTTAAGTAAAAGAATAAAATAAAATGGTGCAACCAATTTTATTTTATTTGAAGTAGTTCAATCTAAGATATGTGGTTGGAGTGGGACTCACTATATCCTACTCCACTAGGTAGGATATTTGTGGGGTGGGGCCCACACGATCCCCACCTATTCATTTCTTTAACCCCCTCTTTTAATTAAGGTAACACACCCGAACCCCCCCCCCCTTTTAAATGAAGTCAAATCGTGCGTTTAATTAGATATTAAACGCCTCTATTAATTGGGAGGCTTAAACATTACAATTAATTCAATTAATTGATTGATTCAATTTTGAATTTCTCAAAGGTTTGTCTTGTGTGTTAATAAAATAAGACAAATATAATTTTATTAAGGGGTTCTCTGTGCATGAGGGCTTGGGGGAAATTGCTCAATGTCTTGAAGTTCTTCTTCCTCGATGAAGAACGCGAAGAATGCTGACTTCTGACGATGGACGGCGGTGAGAGACGCCTTCCTCGGAGATCGACGACCTGACTCACATTCCTTCATTCCATCATTCCGCGTCAAAGGAAGGGAGACACTATTCCCCCTCGGACGATATCCGACAACATGTATGGAATCTCCTTCCGCGACGCCTTCTTCCGCGACGAGCCTTCATTCAATTACGCTCGAGGTAGGGGTTTGAATATTTGTTCGTGAATATTTGAGCGTTCTTCATAATCTTAGCCGCTTTCTATCGATTAATGGGAGGGGGCCGGACCGAACAAACACGGTCGACCCTCCTCCCTTAATTCTGTTTTTGACCTTGTTGTGGTTTGGAATGGAGATGGCATGGTGCCGTCGCACCGTGCGGTATCATGCGACAAGGATGCGCGGTGCCGTCACGCCTTGCCGTTGAAGTTGAACAAGGACGCGAAGCTGTCACGGCGCGCCCGAGAATCATGAAAACACCATGGCCGGAGTGGGGCCGCGGTGGAGGGGTGCGGCGCCGTCGCGCCGCGCCGATCAGACCAAGGTCGTTGCCTTAGGCCACAGCTGAGAAAGGAGCGGCGACCGGCTTCCGGCCGCCGGCGTCGGACCAGGGGGATGGGACCGCGCTGGTCCCGTGGTTGCAGCAGCCGGCCGGACAGAGTGGGCTGACCGGTCAAGGGAGTAACCAGGGGTTTGTAACCCCCGTCTGGAAGGGAGGAGTGGCCCCCCACGTAGGGGCCGCGTTTAATTAAACTAGGCCCCCCCTTGTCCGCCCAGCTCGGTCACGCCGAGCCAGCCAGGGGACCGCGCCAGCGCGCCGGGCTAGGCCGCGCCCATGCTGGTTGGACCCAGACCCGGTTCGGGTCGACCCGGTTCAGGCCGAGCCAGGGGGTCTCGGGCCGAGTCGGTCCGGGGCCGAACCCCCTATTCTCGGGCAAATTTCGTTCAAATACCCATATCTTGGGCTACGGACCTCCGATCGATGCACCGTCAGTTGCGCTGTGATCCTTGGATTGAGATAGTGGTTTCGTTATATTAGACTCAAGGTTATGGTGAACTTTGGGTATGGATGGGTTGGTTCGAACCCGAAACCAACCGGGCCCTCGGAGCGGAAACGCTTATATCTCGAGCTCCAGACGTCTGATTGACATGTCGTCGACTTTGTTGGATTCCTCTTGATGAGACAAAAATTTTGGATTGCTTTGACCGAGTTTTGGATTCATTTGGTTAGTGGACGGGTTGGATTGTACCCGAAATCCAACCGGGCCCCTAGAACGGAAAAACTAATAACTTTCAGACCAGATGTCCGTTTGAAGAACCGTCCACGGCGTTGGTGATGCCGTTTAGAGATGGTCCCAATGAGTATAACCTATGAGAGTTCGGGGTACATTTGACATACGGTCGGGTTGGTTCGTACACGAAACCAACCAGGCCCCTGGGATGAAAAGGTTAATAACTCACAGACCGGGCGTCCGATTGACGCGCCATCTGTTGCGTTGAGACCCCTATGATAAGGCGGTCCTTTGAGATAATTTTTCTGGTGACTTTGAGATACTTGGAGTATTGACCTATATCTCATGGAGCGGACCCTTCGGGAGACTAGCGTATGGAGTACGGAGACCGTGTAACTGGATGAGACCTGATGACTTCTTATCTGATTCGATTCGGAGTGACTTGCATAGCCCAGTGGGGAGCACTACTTTGAGAGGTGGCAGACCCATGGTAGAGGAGCACTACATTTTGAGGTGGAAGACCCGCGATACTCGACAGGAGGAGTACCTCTATAGGCTGTGAGGGGGAGCACTACTTTGTGAGGTGGCTGACCCATGGCGGAGGAGCACTACTTTGTGAGGTGGCAGACCAACAGTACTCAACAGGAGGAGTACCTCAATAGTCTTAGGTTAGTGAGAAGTACCTCAGAGTCGTGACAAGATCAATGTACTTGTTAGAGACAGAGCACTTCATCAGTTACAGTTTCGATAATAAAAATCCTGGTTTGAGTTGAGTCAATGACCTTTGTGTTTACCTCATGATTGAGATGGGTCACTTGATAACTTAGGTATATGTATGGGCATATACCTAAGTAGTGGTTATCCTTTGATTTCATAATGTTTGTGTTTTCTCATGATTGAGATGGGTTACTTGATAACTTAGGTATATGTATGGGCTTATACCTAAGTAAGGGTTATCTACTGAGATCCTTCTTTGTGGTTATCCTTGTTGGATTTAGTGAGACCTAGAGGGTCTCGGGGTCCCTACTGAGTATCGTATACTCACCCCTGCACCGGCTATGCCCGCAACTCGTTGTGTTGGTTGCAGACGATGGGCAGTGCTGATGGAGGCCGAGTGTTCGAGGACTGGATGGTACCCGGGGGTGGACTTCACGACGAGATGATACTCGGAGGAGGTTGACGGGCAAGATCGTTGAGGAGGCTATCTATACCTACCATTCAGGTAGGATCCATGGTGGACGATCCAGGAGCTGCGCTATCTGTACCAACCCTTCAGGTAGGATCCGAGTTGGACGACCCAAGAGTTGCTAGTTTTCTTCCAGCAGTTTGTCTTTTCTATTGTACTTCCTTTCAGTTGTAGCTGCACTTTTCAGATGGGTTTGTATTCTGGCCAACTTCTTTTCAGTACTTCCTTTTTGTACATAGTGTTTTACTTTCTCTTGTACTCTGTGGTGTTTTGTTTACCTTTATAAAGGCAATGCCTACCTCGTTTATTGGAATTTACGCCTTTGGTTCTAGTCGCCAGCCCCTGGCCTATGGAAGGCGGTCTTAGATTAGTCATGGCACATGCCCCGAGGATGGGTCGTAACACCCTACCTTTCTTCGTCATTCATCGTTCATTGATGGAGTTGTGAAAAGTGGACGAAGAAGTTCGACGTTCGTCGTGTCCATCGCACACTTCCAATGATGTGCTTCATCGGATCATGGAAGATACTATACATCGGTAGGTGTCTAGGTAAGAAGTTCAAATAGGATCGGTATTCTTCATCGGTAGAGCATTCTTCATTCTTCGTTGGGAGATTTTCTCCCTAACTCTCCTCTTTCCAAGTTCCACCGAATGAAAAAAAATTCCAACCAAATGAAATATGTCCCCGAAAAATAATAGATCATCAATTATTTTAGAATGTTGGATTTAAAATTAAAAATTGAGTATTAATTAATTAACTCCACCCAATTAATGTTGAGGATTATGGAATGTTGGAAAAAATTAATTAAAGGGGAGTTCAAGTGGCACCCCTATATTAATTTGGTGCTTGAGTGTTTCTCCACTATAATTGGGAGTTTCAAGGGGTTAATATCCCGGTTGGTCCCCACCAAATTAATCTTCACATGGGAGTTGAGTTCAGGTGGGTCCCACCACCATAACCACTCATGGGAGGTTAAGGTGTGGTGGTCCCCACCTCCAACTTCCACAGGGTGGATATAAAAAATAAAATAAATTTAAAATTTCACTTAAATTATTTTATTATACCCACTTAAAACCCAAAAACACACTATCATCCTCGACTAATTGCCATCAAGGTGAAAGTCTTCTTAAGCGAATATCGGTGTTCCATGTTCAACGGTGCCTTCAGATTTCAATTCGGAGCACCGTTTCAAAAAGTTATAAAATCTCGCTCGTACGTTTATTAAACATACCTGAACAAAACTTCAGAAATTTATTCCGAGCACACCTAGCCTCAGAATCACGCACCGTCAATTTTTCATAGACTTGTAAAATTCCCATGTATTTCAGGAAAAATAATTCCATGGAATTTCTGTGTCTTTACATACAAAATTACACCTCATTGTAAAACCCATTAGGGAAAAACACCTTTTCCCATGAGGTGACATCCATGTAAAATCCCTTCACAGGATCTTTAATATCAATGATGTCATTAAATATTTTTTTTGATTCTTCCATCATAGATACCACTCCGAAAAACAATTCATTCCTCGCTTAATGTAAATGTCTTTTATGATGGTCTTTTATAGAATAGGTATTTTTTATATCAAATTATAAAAATATAAAATGTAAGGATTTAAATTGAAAACATTTAGAAAAAAATAATATGAATACGATTTTATTTATAGAAATATTGAAATATATATATAATTTATTTTATGAAAAATAATATTATAGAAAACAAACGTATATTGAAAATTGATAGTAGTAATAAAAATTATTTATTAAAATGTTTTTTGAATCCCCCTTCAAATAGAATTTTCCAATGTATATTATCATGAATCTTTTACTACTTCCTGTAAAATGTCTATAGACACATATATAAGTCTCCAATTTGCATACTATAAGTCATACTAAATCTATTTATTTAAACCACATGTTAGAATTATTAAACCAATACATAAACATATGAAATACAATTATTTTGAAAATTAATTGGAAACTAAAAATATCATCAATGTACTAGAATTAGTACATAGAAAATTATATGGAATGTGAATATAAATTCAATGAAAAAATGATAATTATGTTGAAACTGCATAGTTTCATTATTTATTAAAAGTAACCAATCAGACCATCGAGTCTCAAAAATTGTAAAAGACATAATATTTGGTAAAAATTGAATGTTGAACATATTGAACAGTCATAAATAATATAAAAGGAGCATTAATAACATTTAATAAATTATTAACATATCTAAATATATATCATATTATTAAATTAGGAAAAAATTAATGAATTCAAAAATAATTAAAATAGTCTATATTAACAGTTTATTGCCTATTATATTTTCTTTATTAACCTTCCTCTAAATGAAAATGTCAAAAAAACATAAATCATATCCAAAAAGTGTAAAATGCATAGAAATTGTAAATTGTAAAATAACCAAATCATCATGGCATTATTTTCATACACCACTGCACACCTCTCATTCAAGTTGAGTTTCAGAAACATTTCATGATACCTTCATTTCAGTATTCATAAAAACAAAAAATCATTTTGCATATATTGAATCTCATAATAAATCCATGCATTAAAGAACTATTTAATTGTAAATATTTCACTCTGTAAGACTTGAGAGAATCATAGGACCACATGGATGAAGTATGATCATCTCAAAAAAATTTATTAAACATAGAGAAAAATTAATATAAACTTTCATGAATATAGAAATCTATTTCCAATAATTCTTTATAAAATGAAGACATTTAATAGATATTTATAATATAATGTTTTATAGTCTTTGTTGATAGATGATAGATTTTTTCAAAATAATATAATTGAATACGAAATATAAATTTGAATTATATAACCATTCATTTATAATCATCATCATAATGAAAAATGGTTAGTATTATAGGTTGATGATGTGGTGTAATATAAGAAGGTATGTGACCAATCTATGAGAGTTGATGGATGATGTTGAGATATAGACATAATTGATAAAAACCTATGATATAAATTAAATGAAAAAATGACCATAATGATATTATTAATAATATAAATAATGACTTATTTTTAGTTATAATATAATTTAATATATTGTCCTTCATTACAAATAACTGATGATTGAAATAAAGAAAAAAAATGATGCACTTGATATTTCACTCAGGTGCTTTGGAATTTGAATAGTGAAAAAATTTCATATCAAATCAACTGAATATCTTGTAAATTATGGGTTCCATTCAACAATAAAAAAGTTTAGGAAAATTATAAATTAGCCATGATTATTATAGTAAATTGTTTTATTTAATAAACAGTGAGATGAACTTTAGGGAATGAAATGAAAATAAAATTGATGATTTACAAGAAATCTGTTAATTTCCCAATGGTAGCGGTATGAGATAATGTATTTTGAAACAATTAACAAATGACTAGAGAAGACCATTATTTATTGGGAGTCATAAGAAAATATTAGATGATCTGATAGTTTATACAAGTTTCTAAATCAATCAAACATGAATATTTGTAAGAAAATATATTTCTAGTTCATGTATATATATTAATATGAATTGAGAAAATAATCAAGAAAGATATACTATGTCTCAATTTCCATATAAGTCCAATATCAACATTTCTTGTTCTAGTCATGAACTATAGTGGAAAACAACACATTAACATCAACAATCCATAATAAGTAGACTTATATGATGGAATATATAACATAAAAAATTAAGCAAAATCTTCATAAAATAGAAAATAATGCAAAATAACTATGTTAAAGGTAAATAATGAATAAAATAATTAAATCATAAAAAAATGTAGAATATTCTCATCAGTTGAAATAAACCACATAGAATATAAAACATTATGTTTTGAAAATTTTTGATGTACTACAAATAGTATCTCAATAACTATGAGTTAATGGGTAGGAGGAAAATTCCTAAATTTTAATTGTGAACTAGAGAAAATTCATGGACATGAAGGAATGTAAAAGAGGAGAAAACTTGAATGTAATTGAAATCATCAGTTTATAACCATAAATATTTATAGAAAAGCAAGAGAACCAATAAAAGGATCAATTTGGAAACATGTTATTAAAAAGAGATTCAATGAATCATAAAAATATATAGAAAATAATATAATATTTGAAGAAGAAATATTATGGAATTTATTTACAATAAATTTCCACATTACCTCACATAATTATTAGTATAATGTAATTTCATCAATTATTATAATAAGAATAATCCTATTTAAATGAATATGGGATACCATAAATGTGGATAAAAACATTACATAAATTATACACACATCACCGAAATATAAATAATTTAAACATTATAAATGACTGATTATAAAAAAAACTTATTGTAGGAAAAAATAAAAATATAAAATCCAATAAATAAATTGAAACAAAATTTCTTATGAAATTAAGGGTAAAACATAATTTAAAGGAAAGATAATCAAATCTGATGAATTATACATTAAAAAAAATGTGAAAACGAAATGTCAAATCAAATAATTCATAGAAAAATGATAATTAAAGACAATGGAAGTTTAGAGAAACAATGAGGAAAAAGGTAGATACAAACTAAACCTAGATTAAGAAAATATAAATTGGAATAAAGGATTTTAAATCAATAAATACTTCATAATGAATGAAATTGGTGGGATACCAAGCAATATTACCCATCAAAGTTTGAGCAGAAGATATTGTGTCTTCAAAATAGGGCCATGAATATTGAATATAAATTAAGGTAGATGTGAAAATAGAATGTTGACTAGTAAGTAGAGCATGGTAGAATGATAATGTCGAAACCCATGAGTATAAGGTTGGGATCTGGATAAAAGGTCAGTGTGAGCATGGTGTTAGGCATGGGGGAGCTATAAGAAGAGGAGATGGAGACAGATAAATGAGAGTTGGAGCAATAAGAGGTGGAGAAGTCATAGGAGGGGACAAATAGTGGAGTGTGGGAGGCAGTGGGAGTTGAAGGTAGAGGAAGAAATAGTAGGTGTAGTGGAAAAAATTCATGAAAGGGTGCTATGAATTTTGAAGGAAAATTAGGAGGAATTAATTTTGAGTGAATGAAATTGATGATATGATAATAAATTTACAAAAGGAAGGACACAATTTAAGTATATAGTCCTTATTAGATATGGGGAAAGAAGTCTGCTAAATTATGTTATTTTGTGGGTATATGATAAGTGGTGGGAAACATGATTTTTTTAACCTGGTAGCATGTGAATGTAGTTGGATAATACGTGCAACGTTACTAGTTAGTAGTGTCATATATGGATATCGGGTGGTTTTTTTCCTAATGATTATTTAGGAAACAATAGGATTTCAATGGATGGTTTGAAGGGCCATACTTTTGACATTAATAGTCCTGATGAAGTGATGTCAATGAGATCATATTTTTTCCATATAGTATTTTTACATCATAAAAAGATTTTTTAATTTTTTTATTAAGACAAATGGGTCATTAGGATTATTTCATCCTATGGGCTTATGAGGGATGGTGGGTCAGCATCATTCAGGAAACCAAGGGGTTCATAAATGTTGATAGAGTACACTGTCGTAGTTGATAGTGAGTGGGGTCGTACAAAACTTTCGAGGTTCTGTTAGTAGGATAAGTAAAAGGGTAACAATGAGATATTTGGAAACTGTTAGAATGGTCATATATGTGGACCTTGTTAGTCATGATGATGTTATTTAAAAAACATCACAATTATTTAGTTGTGTTTTATAGATCCCAAAATGGAATTTTGTTATAGTGTTGAATGTCGAGACCATCTAGAGATGTTTTTTTATATTCTCATCTGGTTTTAACAATCCATATTGGTCATTATAAATTACAATCCATTTTTCAGTTTATGTAAGCACATTAATATATTTTATTATGATTTTTTTAAATATTTAGTGTTTTAGAATAATATTTCTATTTAGATTGATTAATTGGGGGGATAATATTTTCCGAGAATACTGTTTAATCTCAAAAGACTATTTTATTGGAAATATTTAATAAGGAATACACTTGAGGTCATATTGTGACCCAATATCGATGATCATAATTCTTAAATATGATTTAGGGAAATACAATGTGTTATTAAATCCAATTATCGAGTTTATTCATGGAATCATTTTTAGGCATAAATAATTGGATTTTTGGTACATGAAATTTACATATAGATATTTCTATATAAAATTACTATAGTGAATTTTGATTTAATGTGATGTTTAGTTTTATGGAATAGCTAATGGGAACCTGGTAAAATATTTTTTATTGTACCACATAATTTTGTTTCCCGTAATATGTTGATATGGGAATGCATTTGTGAATCATTTAAAACAGTGGAAGGAACACATTAAATGAACATGGAAAAGTATTTTGAAATGATTTCATAAAATAAAACAAATTTTCAATTAGCCAATAATTTAATATTTTGAAAGATTATTTTATGATTATTTTAAATTGTTGTTCCTAAATTTTCCTTATTAGAAATAATTAAAAATGGTATTAGGTAATGATGTTTAGGAAGATAAATAAATGTGTAGTTTGATATGAGGAATATCATATTAATTATTTTTTCATTATAGATGCTTACGCGTAGAATGCTTGTGGTTTTAATGGGATATAATTTTTATGCCATAGAACTAATATTCCATCAAAAAGGGATTTTTCAGATTGAGGAATGGGAATAGTGGATAATTACCCATAGAATCCTCAAAGTGTGAGAATGATATTTCAAATATTCTTGTCAATTTATAGGGAATCTAATCCAGAGGGATAATGAAATAATGTTTGGTCCTTAATAGATCAAAGGAAAAAATGTAACTCCATGACCAATATAGAATATTTGATGAATAAGTCCAAGGTGCATAAAATTCCTTTGAGAGTATTTCAGGATTATAATATACTTGAAAATGCATTTAGAATATAATGATCAAATTTTTAATAATGGTTTTCTATAAAAGAAAATTTTGTCATTTTATATGAAATAATTTTTAATTTTTTATAAAAGCAATCCTCTTATTTAAATGTATATTTAAATTAAATTGTGTATAAAAATGAATAAAAATTATAATACCTTAAAATATAATGAAAATTACCATCAAATATCTATTCATGATAATCATAATCTCTCTGATTTACAATGAAAAAATAAAATTCATCTACTTCGATATATAACCAATGATCCATCCTTGAAGGAAAAGGTTTTTATACTATTAAATTGATCACAATATAAAAAAATGACCACAATGTATATATAGTGTTTTCTGTACAAGGACACTCAGGAATATGTCCTTAGGTAACTATTTTATATTCTATTGAGTTTCTAAAAACAACATCACTCTAACTGATTCACGCATAAATCATGAATTTAATTAATAAAATTAATTTCTAGGAAATATTACCAAAATAAAAAAATTAATAAATAATAATAACTTTCTTAAATAATAGATTCACCTACCATGGATCATCTACCATCTAGAAGATTACATTTAATGGTAATATAATATTTGTGTCACAGACTATGATTTATCCAATTTATATTAATTTTATACAATTTCATTCATTACCTAATGATATTTTCCAAATATTAGAATATTAGAATGTTCCTTATAATCATAATTATTTAGAAATAAAAAATAAATTTCTTTTAAAAACATTTTACCATGTTAAATAAAAGAAATAAAATATCATAAATTTAAACACAATTTAATACAATATCACCTTTTAAAGACCCACATTAAGGAAAGTATCATCCTTCCAAAAAAAATAATTAAAAAAATAATGATCTCGTGATTTCGACAAAAACTAAAATACATTTATGAAAAATATAAAATCCACAAATTTACCATATCCTTTCGCAAAAAATAATTTTTTTATTAAACGGACATCTCAAATATTTATTCTTCATGGATGTTTAACTAGGCATAATTTGATTATAATTCATTAACAAAGGAATAATATCCCCATATAATAGATAATGATTTGTGAATGTCTAATGATAATGATGTTAATTGGATGATCTTTATCTTATCTATAAGAATATTTTAACATTAGATTGAAATAATGATCCTTACAGTAATGATTTAATCAAAAGCAATATTATTTTGAAATATTAAATTTAATAAGATAGATCACATAGAAATAGGGAAGAGAGATAGAGGGAGAGATTCATATACTAATTAAACTAAACATATCTTACATATTATTTATTACTAGATCTCTATTCCTATAACATTTCTATGTTTCTTCAGGGTAAAAAATTATGAATTTCACCTTAAAGTGTACCTATTCCAACTCCCATACTATTCATGGTATTATAAGAGATTAATAGAGAAAAATATTGGATTTAAAAATAATATTAGTAAACGTTATACCCAACAAAATTGTTAACATTTATGATATCACAAACAAAGATGCTGACCATACATTCCTCAAAAAAAAATCCCTAGCATGCGTCATTAAAACTGATTGTTATACATACAATGAAACAAACTATACAATAGTTTGTGCCTCTTTTGGTTTTGAAAAATTAATAAATTGACGATATGATCGTATTTATTTTCAATGGAAGAAGATCATGAGCAATTTATCATTTTTCATGATACTCAGAGTTGTCTGAGTCTATAACTATTGGATTCGTGTGACTCCAATGTTGTGCGCATGTACAAGAATCGTACTATCTATCTATTTTCATTATTGTTAGTTAAATAAATACCCATCATCTCTAAATTTATGGGACATTACCCCTTGAAGTTGGTATTTTTTATTTTCAATCACTCAGATCATGTGACATCATCTTTAGATCAACACCAAACCAAAAAAAACATATCTTGACTCCAACATATGAGAAATGTAAATCCCTGAGATTTAGTGAAAAATATTTTTTCTAATAAATATAACCACATATATATTTTTCAATACATTAAAGCACATATTTTTCTTCTATTATAGGTAACAATACATTTTTAAAGTGTTATAAACAACACTAAGTTTGACTTGTGTCAAAGACAATACAGAGATTATCTTTTGTTACACAAAACACCGATTTTAAATGAGATTTGTCATATAATTAAAATATTTTTATTTAATTGGATATTTATCAACTAGTTTTTGGAATGGAGGATATGAATAGGATTATCTAAAATAAAAAAATTTCATATCCATGTATATGTAATGAATTTTGTCGGGACCAATCAGTTATAAATGAAAATAAAACCCATTTTAAAATGAACGAGGTAATTTTCTAAAAAAAATGTTGACTCACATAAACATAATTCAACTCAATAAATTAAATGAATCTTTTTTTTGTGAATTATTTGATTAAATTAACCTAGAATGTATTAAAACATATATTTTAATTTCTCATTCTGTATTTTTAGTACAAGAGGCATGAATAGATCGAATTGTACACGAAAAAAGTTTTATTCCTAAAAATAAATTTTGTCAACATTTTATTGCAATCTTATATAAAAATTGAAATTTTAAACTATTATAAAATCAATTTGATAAAATAAATACAATTATGTAGTTTTAAAAATGAAAATTATAATAGGGATAATTTTTGGGTTTTTTAAAAAGTTCTATTTTTTATGATTGTGAAAAATACTAAATTTTAAATAAAAAATTTCTATTTTCATAAATTATTTACAAATTAAAATTATAATTAAAATTATTTTAATGAATTATTAGTAAAATCATTTATATTTTAATACAATCAATTTCATTTGAATAAATTTAATATTTAAATTGAATAAAAAACAATGCAATCATTTTAACATTTTATCTTTAAAAAACCTATTTTATCATCACATTTGTGAGATTAATTTTAAATTAATATTTCCCAACTTATGTGATAAAAATATGAAATAATGAATTAAATATTTAGAAATAAAAGAATTTATAATGACTAATAAGAAAAATATAATTTTTAAAAAATTATTTCTAAATGTAATAAAAATTAATTATCCTGGTCAATGTAGAAATGGGTTTACCTAAAGAGTTAAACAATAGTGGTAAGCGTGAAAATGGCCTCAATAATATCTTAATAATTTTTAATGAATTTATTTATACCATGGACATAAATCATTATAAAATATTTAAATTATCTTCCACTTTCCATTGAATATGGCCGATATAAATATTTATGTAATGAAAAGACAAAAAATATACCTTTCTTACTTTTAACATGTATAATGCTTTAGGATAGGGAAAGCAAATTCATTCAGTTATGCATGTTCTATTGAAAAATACATTATTTATTTTAATCATAATAATTTATCTTAATTATTTTGATATGAATTAATTACAGAAAATTGTTATGGAATGGAAATTGAGAAATTATTTAGTTAATAAAATTTAAAATAATTGATACTAAAAATAAAATAAAGGAAGTGGATTGAATAAATTATTTTGTTCCATTTAATTGTAGTATAATATATCAATAAAATATTTTTTTTTAAATAGTATATTCAAATTATAATATATATATATATATATATATATTTTAATTTAAAATAAATAGTAATGTCAAAATTAATATTAAAGTAATTCTATAAAAAATACTATTTTCTAAATTGATTTATAATTACTAATACCACTTTCATATATTATGTGATTTATAAATTCTAATAATTATAACTATGGTCCATTATTGCAAAATTTATTTTATTATAATTACTATATTGATTGTTAAATAGTAACAACATAGTTAACACAACTATATGTCAAGCGTTGTTTTTTTCTATTACTTGAGCATGTGTTAAAATTAACTTCAAACACACATATAATTTAAAATTTATAAATTCGGTTGAATATTTAGAAACATTTTTTCTAAATTAAGTAACAATTCTCACTCTATTTGTTTATTATATGATAAATTACCGAGGTTAGATAATTACTTACATAAGTGGAAAACCAAATTCTTAAAAAAATGGAAACATATATGTTAAGGGAAATTTTTTTTTAAAAAACTATTCCATTGTTTTCATGAGGCTTTTTGGAACATATAATGCCTAAAACCAATAAATTCTCAATATTTGATCCACTTAATGTAAAAATGAACCCTCAGTAGTGAATATTATTGAGTATTTACAAGAATTCCACTCGTTATATTCTATAACATAAAACTCACTTTCCACCATTATTCACACCTATCAAGACATTATTATTGACCATTATATAAAACATCACTTAATAAATCATTCCACTCATCCTAGGAACCTTATTTTGGTAATAATTCCATCCTTTGGAGACTTTAGTGGAAATATTAGAATAATAATAGAATAAAACGTATCAATCTTCAACGAGAATTTTTAATTTATATATTCATCCACATAGTCAAATTAGTATAATTCCATGATTAAATAATAATTCCATTGTATTCCATATAGATAAAAAAATTTAGGTTAGGATTGTGGCCTAAAACCTCAAACACTTATATAAAAAGTGTTATTAAATAATCACTTGTTTTTACGATAGACTATGGCCTCACAAACCGATGGCATTTATTTCTCCGTTACTACATTTTCATGGTTGGGAATAATGATCGATTCAGAGTATATATAAGATATATATTATTATTATAATTTTAATATTATTATTGTTTAATTATTATATCAAAAATACCTTTCTGTTTTTCATTTTTTGGAATATGATAACATATTTCATGTGTATGAGGAATTACTACCTTTCGAATCAATCTATATTCCTTCATTAATTATGTGGACGTATTAAGGGTGGGTTAAAAAAACATATATCATATATATAAAATAAAAAATATATTGTAATGACAGTATATATATATATATATCTCATTTACATTTATTTCATTTAATACAATAGGAATGTGGAAATATCATTCATGTATACGTATGACCTACCATCACACTGAATCGTGTATGTCATTTCCCATCATTAAATATTTGGGATTACTATAAATACATATAAAATAAATATATACAATATATATATATATAATTATGTGTATTATGAAACCATGATCTATGTATGATAACCAATAATTACAAGTCAAAACATTAAAGAAAAACAATGTAGTTATTACTCAAATCATATCTTTTACATGGAATCGTTAATAAATGGGAAATATAAAGTAATAAAGAAATTATATACGGAATTATATATAACTATATTTATTTAATTGTTGTAAAATAATTATATATTTATTATAAAGGTGTGATGAATTAGTATGATGTAATTATAGACTTTTATTAAGGTGTTTCCATCTCATAATTTTTTTATATGAGACACAAGACATATTCAAATTATGTTTAACATATTTGGATTATATAGATCCCATTATTTTATCTTATGATGATTACACTTATAATTTTTAGTATTTACATGCCCATATTATTTTATCCCATTGTTGGGGTTTTTGGTTTAAATTTTACAAAATCACCAAGGGTTTTTTGTCTCAATTTTTCCTTCTCTAGGATGCATGTTATGTTATAAACTATTATTATTTCACATGGTGTATATATAGCCACAAATAACATGTAATATCAGGAATTTATTCATCCTTGTGTCATTTTAGGCTTCATTTGATATTATTACATCATGAGGATTATTATTCGAGGTAGATAATTTGGTAAGGGTTTTATGTAACAATATCATCGTTTATCATAATTGTTTGTGATTAAGTCTCATATGATGAAATCTCATGATCTACCTCCCATGAATTATCATAAATTATTTTATAATATATTTATTCAAGAAATACACCTCTAATGGTTCACTTTTTCTACTATTTTGTACTAAATAAAAATTAATTTTCTTTAATAAAATACACCATTATTCCCCTCTTTGGTCCGAAATGTATTTTTATAAAAAAATTATTTTAAAAAATGGGTTTTAAATGATATTTTATTCACATTTTCAAGGAAAATATTTTTGGAACTCTCCAGTTTTGATGATGAAAACTCATGTCAAGTCATGTGAAATCTCGTTTAACAACATATTAATATTTAGGTTCAAATATGATTAATTATGATTATCCATGTTCAACTATAGGATTAATATATTTTGATTACAGTATAATGTAAGGAAAGAGAAAAAATGGCCACTTATGATTCACTGAAATCATGACTCACAAATATATGTATTATATACTGACAAACGTATGAGCTACTAATAGAAGTATGAGTTATCGAAACATAAGGTCACTGATACAAGTTTGAGTCATCGAAAGGAGGACCTTCCTAGATATGAACATTCTAGAAACAATGACTCACTGGCACACCAACATACCGACAGAAGGTTATATTGATATAAGGACCTACCAACATATGAAAATATTGATAGAAGGACCTATTTATAGAAGGAAATACTTATAGAAGGACATATCGTCCAAGGGACATACTGATAGAAAGACTTACCCACATAATGATATATCGATCAACACATAGAAAATTATCTTTACTCATGAATTGTAAATTAATTCTAATGGTCATATTTATGATACTCAGTACAACCTATTTTATTAATGTCCTTTTATATCATTATTATAATTTTTTAGAGACATGTATGATGTATGAGGAAGACCTCATGGTGAAGAACATCCCTATTGTTGACCAATGTGTTATATAAACAAATGACATACAAGAAAAATGAAACAACCATATACAGAGAACATAAGAGTCATTTAAATCCATATATGATAAGAAAACTCATTCCTACTAGATGTGAAAAAGGAAAGATTTTTTGTGAACCAAAAATCCAAACATGCTTGCATCAAGAAAAATAATTAAGGTATCCTTTGAGGAACAACTCAACTAATGTGAAACAAGAAGACAATGATTCCACGACAGTCTATTTCAGTGTCTGTTGGTAGAAGTGGACTCGAGATTCACATTTAATACACCTATAAAGTCTATAATCTTTAATCACATCACAGAGAGGATTCTAAACATTTTTTCATTATTTCTTCTATATTGTAAAAATTCTTATTAACATTCAAGTTGTGTGTGTGTGTGTTTGTATCACAAACAGATATTGTATCCTGAGCTATATTGGAAGATACAATATATCGTTACTCTCTCACTGATTTCCACTATTTTAATCCCCCATGTATTTCTGTGGAAGAGGTCCCTATGTGGAAATGATGTATTTTTTCTGACGAATAATAGTGGTACTGGTCTAGTTGACCTAGAAAACGTAGTGTGCTATTATGATCCATGATCTAAGGTGTAGATGAAGTTAATTAATATAAAATATAAGGAGGAAGGTGGTCACCATGTGGATAGGACTATGTCTATACTTGAGACTGATCCTCTTTCTTTTATCTATTATGATTTTTAAATTTAGTTTTCTATATTTTTAGTAATATTTTATAAAATTATAAACTACATTGATAGTTTAGTTTATTTTGTGTTTATAAATGTATTTTATTTACTAAATTTCATTAAAAAGTAATATCATTCTCTTAAACTATTGTAACTGAGAATTAATAAAAGTTTTGAGAAATTAATTGAACATTAAAAAAATCAAATAAATCTACTACATTGGATAACTGGGAAATTTAGATTTTCAATTGGGGAAATTACTAAATATGGGTTTTAATATAATTTTCAATAGGAACTCAATTTACACCCCTCTTGAGTGTCCTACTCGGACCAACATTTACGTTCAGAGGATTGTTTTTAATTATCTATTTTCAAAAGTTAAAAAGTGTTTTCAAATCTTTTCAATTGTTATTTTTTTTACTAATTTCTAAATTTCAATTAGTTTAAATATTTATCTCATTAAAAATATATTAATAATAATTTTTTATGAATATAATATTGGAATGTGATACTACAAAAGACTTACGTTTTTAAATAGAACAAATTATGATTAGTGGAAAATTAAGATAGAAAGAATTTAGAAAGAATGGGTTTTGAAATCTGGTGTTTAAATTTTGATCAATATAAAATTCATGTTACTACCTTAAACACACAGGACAACCCAACAAATGAATCTTCTAATAGTAACTACAATGCAATTAATTCCATATATTTTTCCTCAGGATTTGAACAATTCACTCCGATTTATTCATGTAAAACAACCCATGAAGTTTTTTAGACTCCAGTTTTTACGCATGAATCAAACACTTGTGTTAATGAAATGAGACTCAATACATATACTATTAAATATGATAACATCAAAATGAAGCCTAATAAATGTATCTATTAAATGAATCTCATGTTTAATGAAATTTTAAATACTATTACCTCTTTTGGAATGGACATTACAACAATAGAACAACTCATTAGAATTATGAGATTTAATCAGAATGATGGAGAAGAACTTCCACATCAATAAGGGAATCCTATGACATCAACACTCTACCAGTAAAAGAGATGATAGGTAATATTATTTTGTATGAGGAATAATTGACGGTCAATAAAGAAGGGCATGATGAACCAACGAGAATGTTAGTGGCAGTTGTGACCAATGTTCCAAACACAATTAAAAAGATTAGGTACAAACTTGTTCTTGCAGTTCACAAAATAAAGATTCACAATATGATAGTTATGAGGAAGTGTTTAATTATACATAAGGATTAAAAAATAAATATAAAAGAATTTCTTTATGATTAACACCTCTAAAGTAATGTATAAATACGAGGGAAACAGGGAAAAATACTGGAATAGAGGAGAAAACTCTTATGAGATGGTCTGTTATGAATGTAAGAGAGGAGGAAATGTAAAGGATAACTGTCATATACTAATGTATAAGATAAAATATGGTTAAAAATATAAGTGGAATTATAAGGAAATAAAGGCCACCTAGAGTGCTTCTGAGGATAGCTCAAGTGAGTCAGAGTTTTCAACATGATGAGAAAGGTGACAAAGCTAACATCTAATTCATGAAAAACACTTCTGAGGTAACCCTTGAATCTCTTGAACAAAATTTTGACTATTCTGGAGAAGGATCTAGTTATACAAACATTACCAATGAGGAAATGTTTGAGTACCTCAAAATTCAAGATGACATATTTAATGAATTATTAGATAAATATATAGTATTTAAGAAACAAAATTCTCTCACATATACTACTAAATATAAGCTTACTATAGAGAATAAAAATAATCATCTTCTTAAATTAAATACCAATATAAAATTAAAAAATGGGATGTTGAAAAAGGAATTATAAATGTTAAATAATGTAAGGAACACTCTCACTAATATTATGGGTAAATAGGGTGCTCCAAAATATAATAATGGTATAGTTATCTACCCTTACATAGAGACACTGTTTAAAATAATTTTGAACCGAAATCATGAAAATTATGCTTTATACCTAGATTTAAAAGATATACTGCATGTTCTAGTAGTGGAAAATCATTAACTGATTCTATTTTTTCAACAAAAAAATAGATGTTAATTTCCTAATACATGAAAATAGTTTATTAGAAACTGATTAAGCAAATTTTGGTTTTGAAATCATTAATTTCTAAATTTACTAGATCCAAGAAAGTTTGTGTACCATAATATTTTCTTGTTTGAATTCAATTTTTTGGAAGAATTCTTAAAGAAATCCTATAAATGATTATGGTACTTGGACAGTGGATGTTCGGGAAACATGAAATGGTACTACACTATATGGAAGAATCATATAAATATTGATGGTAAAAATTCCTCTTTTTTGTGACAATGATAATGGAAAAAGAATTGGAATTATCAAAATTGGTAACACTAATTCAATTTTAATTTCTATTTTTTTATGTTTTAAAGTACAATATGCTTAGTATATCTTAGTTATTTGATGATGGATTCAATATTAAATTTAAATGTGTTGCATTTAATCGGTTAAATAATAAAAATTTGTTATTATTTACCTATTCTAGAAATGAAATTGTTTATGTTGTGAACATGGATTCTTTAGTTTCAACAATGTTTTCTTTATTTGCTATTATTCAGAAAGATTCATAGATTTGGAATCGGATGTTAGGCCACTATAACACTCACATACATAAAAATATTTCTAGGAATGGGTTTGTCAAGAATATTTTGAAACTAGAATTACCAGAAAATAATGTCTGAAATCCTTGTCAAAATAGAAAATAACACAAAATATCTTTCAAACCAAAGAAAGTAGTTTTATATTCTCAACCACTTGAGTTGGTTAACATGGATTGGTTTGGACCATCTATAGTTTCAACTCTTAATGGGAACCACTAGTTATATGTTCTCATAGATGATTTATCTAGGTATGAATTGACATTATTTTATCTCACAATAGTGATTATTGTTCTTAATTCACCAAGTATGCTAGATCTATAGAGAACCAAAGTAGTATTATGATAATAACCATAAGGAGTTAACATGGATGTGAGTTTTAGAACCAATATTTTTTACTTTTTTGCTAACAAAATGTCTATACTCATAACTTGTCTACTCATAGGACACCCCATCCGAATAGATTTGTTTAAATAAGGAATTAAAACTTCCCTGAAATGTCTCATGAAATGCATAATGAGTATGACTTACCTATTTATTTTTGGGATTAATATATCAATATAAACTTTTATATTATTAATTGTCTTGATAAGACAAATTTTTATGAAAACTCCCTATGATCTATGGAGTAATAGGAAACTCAGAGTTAGCTACATTAATATATTTGGTTATAAGGTTTATATTCTAAATAAAAAGGACAATATTGAAAAAAATTCATCCAAAAGTGATGAAATTATTTTCCTAGGATGCTCAAACTCTAGTATGGCCTATATAGTTGTTAATAAAATAACCCATTCTGCGGAAGAATCAGTACATGTTAAATGAGATGAAACATATTTGCATGAAAATAAAACCCCTATTGAATATATTGAGGACAATATGTCTAATCTAAACATAAATTCTATAACCCATGATTATTCTATTAAGCAAGGTGTTAAATCCTCTAGTTCTAGAAAACCTCCAAACTGTAATAATTGTAAACCTAAACATATAGATGAACCTAAAATAACTAGTCCCCCTTTTTCTAGAGCAGTTATAACACTTTAAAAACAATCCCATAAATTTTGTACTTGGAGACATAGATGAATACAGACAAAGTAGTTCTTCTCATAAGAACTAGGTTAAACACCAAGAATTCGTGTCACAGATTGAACCTAAAAACATTAATTATTCAATCAAATATTAATTTGGGTGATGGATATTAAAGAAGAGTAGAATTAGTTTGAAAGAAATAAAGTATGGAAACAAGTGTATAGACTTAATGTCACCTTGACCATAGGAACTAATAGGGTATTTAGAAACATTGCCGATGAAGATGGAATGATTGTGAGAAATATGTCTAGACGTGTTGTATGGGGATATAGTCCATATGAAGTAATTGACTATGATAAAACCTTTTCACCGGTTTCTAGACATGAATCAATTATAATCCTACGAGAATATGAATCTCACATCAATTTCAAACTATATCAAATGAATGTTGGATGTGAATTCGTAAATGAGTCAATAATTGAGGTTTTTTTGTTGAACAACCCCATGTTGTAACAAAAATGCATTTTCCAAATATTGTATTTATGTTAACAAAGTATTAATATTGTTAAAAACAACATCAAGAGATTAGTTTGATAGGCTACATAGTTCTGTTATATCTAATGATTTTACAAAAGGTATATTTGATAAAACTATCTTAATAAAAAGAAATTGCCAAAATTTATTGGTTGTTCAAATCTATGTTTATGTAATTATTATTTTTTGTATATTTAAATAACTAATAATTTATTGATTTTTGAAAAATGTGGAAAAGTGAATCTGATAAGAGTTTAAGGATAGAACTAAAATTGTTTCTTTAATTTAAAATCATTCAAATAAAGAATGTATTATTTTATATCAAAGTAAATATACTAAATATTGTTTAACAAGGTTTGGATTTGATTTTAAAAAAATAGTGATACTCCATTGAGTACCAAAAATATGTTGGACATTGCGGAAAATGTTAAATATGTTTATCAGACAAATTACATAGGGATGATTGGAAGTCTACTTAACGTGACTTCTAGCTGACTAGATATTATGTTTACTATATGTATGTGTGGTAGTATTCATAAAAAACCCTAATGAATCCCATTTAAATACTGTTAAAACGATTTTCAAATACCTCAAGTATTATACCTACTTAGGAATTTTTATACCCTATATGATAAGAATATGATTTAGTTAGTAATTCAAATGATGATTTTTGTGGTTTTAATTTATAAAGAAAAATATCCTTTGGAAAATGTCACTTTTTTGGTAATGTCTCTAGTATCATGGGGTATAAAAAAAAGAAATATTTTTTTGCATTATCTACTAATAAGGCTGAATACATAGTTTTTGGTAGTGTTTGTGCTCATATTTTATTGATGAAAAAGACATTTCAAGATTGTGGAAATCAGTTTAGTCATGTCCCTATAAACATTGACAATACAAGTGCTATCAAAATATCCATTAATATTGTTTATAAGTTTAGAAAAATAAATATTAATGTAAGGCATCACTTTTTTAGATATCATTATAAAAAAGTTTGTATACCTCTTAAATGTATTGTCACATTACACTAGCTTGATAATATATTTACTAATCCATTAAACTCTATGATAATTATTTAAATCAGATATGAATTATGGATGATTAATTTTTGAGGACATACTATTAATAAATCATAGTTAATATTAGTGTGGATTAATCATTTATAAGACATTGGTAATGTCTCATAGACAGTGACATTGTCATGCTGACAGTGTCATGGAAACATTGATGGTGTCATGCTTATAGTGTCATGTCGACACCGAAAATGTCATACTGATAGTGTGACAATGACAATGTCTTACTGACATTGATGATATCTCACCGATGGCCGCTCACCAATAGTACTCACCAACGTTTTGTTTAAAACATCTCTATTTTAATTATTTCATTTTATTTGACCTTGATTACTTGATTTAGTTTTTATAAAACAATAATTTATAAAACTGAGTCAATTCTACTTACTTCTTACTCTCAGTATTCCACTATCACACTCTTACCCTTATGCTCTCTTTACCTTTGACACTTCCACCATCATAAAATTAATCATTCTCTCAGGATGGTTAGAGTAAAATGAATATTGAAAGGATCTAGACATGATTCATAACCCAAGAAGGCATAGAATGTTGAATCAAGAAATTATATTCCTATTCATCTAGGATTTGAAAACCATGTGGTTATGCCTGAGATAGAAGTCCCCTTAGAATAGTTATTAAGAAGTAAATTTTTCCTGTTAAACGTGCTACATACGCAATTATGGTTTGAATGGTTCTAAAATATTGAAATTCCTTGTTACTATATACCGATACATTAATTTTATCTTTATGATGAGTTTATTCCTGATGGATGTGAGACATATTGGATTAAATATGTGGTTAATTGAAGAAGAGTTTTGTTTTCTTCTAGGCATTGGGAAAAACTTCTGAAAGTACCACATGAATGGATTTATGATTACTATTAGTGGAGTGTTCCACCCACAAGGGATTTCTTCTTCTATGAGACCGAATTTGGTTTTCTAACATGTAATGAAGAACAAAGAAGAATAATTTCTACTTAGTTGGTTGGTGAAAGAATGTTGATATTCAGGTTCATCGAAGACAAGTTGTGTCCCATAAATGGGGTGTTTTTTTGCACTCAAGTATGAAGATGTACAACTTCTATAATTTCTAAATATAGGAGAAAAGGTAAATATGTGTAGGTATTTGATAGTATATATAATTTTATTTTTAAATCCATATTGTAAGGAAAGTTCTCTATTTTCCAGACAATTATATGTGCCCTACTAGAAGATAATGAATGTGTTAGTGAATATGAAGAAACCAACGTTGGTTTTAGTGGTATCTTCTTAAATAAGGATACATCCAAGAGAACGAGGGAAAATTATTTTTCATGAACGGGGGAGTGGGTTGGAGGTGAAGATAAATTATAGATAATTTCCACCTTGTTGACCACCAATCATGCCCAAAAGATTTATTTGATCCTTTCCTACCACCAAATACTGATATTGTCTATTCTGATGAAGTGGAAGGGGTTGAAATGACTAAATAAGGTGAGTCTATTATAGAGGATAGTAGTGACCCTGATATTGGTGAATGTCCTAGGGGGGTTAGTTTTGGACCTTCTAGTCCATATTTATCTATTCCTTCCAAGGATACTATTCTAACTCAGGATGATGATGATGAGACTAAGGAATCACGTAGTGTGGGGTTTAAAATACAATTTAATTGTTCTGATGAGGAAACATGAGGAGAATAAGAAAATGGTGAGGAAGAGGAGAGTTCCAGAGAATCTGATGGAAGTGTAAGTGAAGAATATGATGATTAATCTAGTGATAAATGTGGTGATGACGGCGGAGATGAAGCTGAGTAGAAAATATGTGGAAGTGATAGTATTTTAGATCATCATAGTGATGATAAAGGTTCTAATATAGAATCTATTTGTACTATGTCCCAGGGACAGATTTTAGAACCTCCCGAAGCTGGTGCTAAAGATGGGGAAGTAGTTGAAGTTCATGATGAAGTAGAAACACATGTAGTCCCTATACTAATATTAGTTTATACTAAATGGAGAGCTCAAATTTAGGGGATGCCTCATGGAAAGAAAATGAGATTTGATACACTCCCTCATTTTGATATTAGTGTGGTACTTTAATGGGAAAGGAATCATAGCTTAATTTCTCTTTGTTTTGATTATTCTAATTTAGATGATGATGATAGTTTATTTGTTTCAAGGAGACCAGTAGTTGAGAAACAAATTCATTCTAAGACGCGTTCAACAGGCGCATGTTCTTTTTCTCCTACACCTCCAGTGACATCTATACCAGGTGACTGTGTCACCATATTTTATTTTGAAAGCCAAAAGGGAGATCTGAAATATCTTACTATAACTTCATATCAACCTCAAAATTATCCTATTTATACTCTATTAACTATATAGTTTTTTTTCTGATAAAAAGAGTGATTTCTCATGTGGATCCTTGGCTGATCTCAGTTGTTGAAAATATAGGAAAGGATAACCAAATCATGAGGAATGATATGAATAAAATGGTTTAGGCCATAAATAGACTGACTATTGATTATTGGACATCATTGAATAAAGATCTCATGAATTTTGAGGAATCAGTTTCTAGAAATGAAGCAACTCAAACACAGATCCCTCATAATTGTATGAATTGGTTTAGGTAGGAACTCAAAAATAGTGTAAAGTGCATCTAGCTCAGTGGCTCTAGTTGCACACCCTCCAGATACTGAGATGGTCAGGAATGTTATCATAATAAGAGAATCAAAAAATGATAGGTGTCACTATCTAGGAGAGTCTCTCAAATAGTAGGAAGAACAGAGATCACATCTATGGCATGTTAAAATTATATTCCAAAGATGCTACATATTCCATAGAATAAATAAAAAATATAGTGGATTTTTATTTGAACATAATATATAATAAGAATCAGCTCACCAGCCACTTCAAGTATTAATTTGAGAATCTGAGACTTCCTCCAATGACTGAGGCACTCCGAGATAAGGTGAAGCTACATAAAGAATTTACTCGAAACCTTGAGATGTATCTTGAATATATGGAAGATTTCACCAATTCTGTGGAATATGGTGGGAACATTATCATTGATTTCATCAACATTATCATTCCTTGTCTTTATGTCTAGAGTATAACGATTGTTGCACCAACTTCCTCACCTCCCAAACCAGCTCTCCATTCTGATACCACTCATTTTGTCTCCATGAATTATAAAAAACTCTCTATTTCTCAAACATTCAGACAAATATCTCCTCTCATTTATAAAATTAAGTATCTCTTAGTTCCTTTCTTTGTGTTCTGATGACTTATATTATTATTTAGTGTTTACTATTTGATACAATTCACTATTCTTGTTATTCCCAAAAGGGGGAGAAGGAATTATGCATTATTTTAACTATGGATAATTTTGAAACATGAAAGGTGGATCATTCGATTTCAATAAAGACCATTCATTTTTTTTAGAAAAATAGTAATGGGAAAATAGTAAACAGAATGACTAATCTAATCATTATGATCCAACTAATTTTAATTTATAACACCTCGATTTTTTATCATAAAAAGTGGGATATTGATGGCCCTATCCAGTTTTAATGCTCACAAATCATGTCATATAATGTTCAATCATTTCATAACTTCTATGTTTAGATATGCGTAATTATGATTATTGATGTTAAAATATTGGATTAACATATTTTTGATTATGACTTATGATAAGAGAAAATAAGAAAATAGCCATCTATGTGTCGTTGATATCATGACACGCCAACGGATGTATGTGCTACTGACACATGTATGAGCTTCTGATATATTTATGAGTGATCGACGTGTTGAGTCACCGATACATGTTTCAGTCACCGATAGAAGGACTACATGACATAATAACATATGTACAAAAATGAATCACTGACACAGCAACCTACTTACATGAGGACATATCGATAAAATAAACTATTGACAGAAGGAAATTCATATAAAAGGGCCTATAGATAGAAGGACATACCAATAGAATGACCAACTTATAGAATGACATACTGATAGATGGACACCCCAATAGAAGTATGTATAGATAGAAGGACCGAAAGATATAAGGACTACCCCACATAATACCCTATCGATCAACACTAAAAAAAATTATTCACTATTAAATTAAAAATTAATTCTAATAGTCATTATTATGAAACATTGTACATAATTTTATATTAATGTATTTTTTTACCTTTTATAGACATTATTATAGAACAATATGAGTTTGGAGGAAGCCCACATGTTGTGGATCAGGCATATTGTTGACCTCTGTATTTTATAAAGAAATAACCTAAGAAAAAACGTGCAAACACCATATAAAGAGAACTTACGACGTGGAGAAATGAATATAAGATAAGAACACTCTTTCATGATAAATTTGTTCAAAGGAAGGATTTTAAATCATTAAAACAATCCCAAAATCCTTGTATCAATAAACCCTAGAGAGGAGAACCTTTGAAGAGCATCTTAACTAACTAGAAACTAGAACTTAAAGCTTCTACGACAATCTATTTTCGTGTCTGTTTCAAGAAGTGTACCCGAGAATCACATTTTCTACATCTAAGAATCCTAGTAGCATGAAGAACATCACATAGATAATACTAATCCTTTTCTCATTATTCCTCCTATATTCTGCAGATTGTTATTACTTTTGGGCAGTGTGTGTGTCTATATCACCAACAAAAACTTTCTCATGAACTTAGTTAGAGGACACAATATATGTTCACTTTCTCAAATGTTTTCACTATTTTTCTCCCATGTATAACTATTGAAGACATCACTTTGTGGCCTGGTTTTAATTTTTTCTACGAATAACTACGGTAGAGGTATAGTTGACATGTAATTCTCTCTGTAATATTGTCTAACCCAATCTAGATTGTAGATCATGTTTATTAACAAAAACTACATTGTGAAATTGATTAATAAGTGTAGAGGACTCGATATCTTCTTGGGATTGAACCTATTAATTTTCTTTATAGTGTTTTCCAAATTATTTTTTCTATGTTTCAACATAAATTTCATAATATTAAATATTAATATTATAGTTAATCTTAGTTAGTGTTTATGACTATTTTCTATTAAGTAAATTTCATTAAAAAGTCATATTAATCTTTTAAATTATTGTAATTAAGAATTAATCAATCTTTTGAGAAATTTATCAAACATTAAAAAATCTTATAAATCTGCTACATTGTTTAACTAGGATGTATATATTTTAAATTATGGTAATTTTAAAATAATTTTTTAATAGAAATTTTGACAACTCAATTCACTCCCCACCTCTTGAGTGTCCTACACCGAGAAACAATGGTTTTTTAGAAGTTTTTAAAATTATATTAAAATCTTCATTTAATAGTTTCAAATATTATATTCAAATAAAATGATAACGAAAATGTTATTTGATAGAATCATAATTTAATTGATTAATAATGGAATTAGTTATATGTTCTAATGATAATTTTCAATGAAATGGATTTTGAAACTGTTTTATATTTATAAATTTTAAATGGTTTTTAATTCCTTCTTTGTATGTTTCAAAGGATAATTTCAATGAAAAGGATTTTAAAAAATTAATATTTTAAAATTGGTTTAAAATATTTTAAATATTTCTGTGTATGTTTTTATGTTATTTTTTAATTAAAATGGGTTTCAAAATGATTTATGTGAATATTTTTTAAATGTTGAATGCATATTTTCCTTATGAAATATTTAAAATTATATTTCAAAATTATTTTCCATCTACATCTAGATACGTTCAAGTTACATATTCCTTACCACTGATATAATCCATGGATTCCATTCATCTTATTTCTTATAATGTTTTAGGTTTTTACTGCATTATTTTTATGAAACACATTCTTCTTATATGGGATATACCAAGATGAAATCATTATGAAACCCATTTTCTTCAGTTCATTATATGATTAAATTATTAGGATATGTATCACTTTTACACAAGTTATAATGAATAAATGTTTATGATTCCATATAAATATCTGGGGTAATGATATGATAGATTTTTTACAGTCATGTTACCTATGAAAATATGGTTTTAATTATGAGTTTGGTGGGAACCAAATATATCTATAGTTACTTGAGTATTGATTTATATATATCATTAAATAGACATATATGAAATGGGGAGTGAATCTGGTATTGTAATACATGGATGGAATTGGGTTTGGACCTAGCATAGTAAGACATGGCTTGAACAAGGAGGAAACACCGTTCTATAGTGGACTATGTATACTATGATTGACATGGCAGTGGTCCCTAGAAAACATGGAAATGATTTTATATAATTATTATTACTAGAAAACAATCATATGTTATGATAATGTTATTCTCTCAAGGATTACTTTTTATATTTTCTTATGATTCATGTCTTATGAACGTATAATATTTAATCCATGATTCAAGATTATGATCTTTGATTTATAGGGTACAGTTCTCAAATGTTATGGTAATGGTCTCATAACATTACGATCACATCATGATTATGTACCTTGAAATTTTTACCCTTAATGAGCACATAATATCACCATTTCTTATGATTATTTTACCATGTTTATGAAGAAAGGTTTATGCAGTGTATGTTTGTGATGTGTACAACTAGGGGATGATATTTTTGGTAAAAGATGATAACCATTCACTATATTATAAAATTTTGATCCATCTGTCAAAATCCCAAATATTAGTATATTACATGGGATGTGTATGTGTATTTTAATTTTTTTTACTAATATGTAATATCATTAAATGAGAATCATAGATCAATATAGTTTGTATCAATGAAAAGTTTTAGTTAACCATTTCTAGAGAGGATGGGAAGACTTTAATGAGCTTCCAGGGGATATTTCCATGTATATATCTTTGGAAATTTATAATGTAAAGTACAAGGATGAGTCAATGATATTGAAAATATCCTATAATTTTTGAAAATTTATCAGAGAGTGGTTTACTGTCAATTAAATACCTGTTTAGATATTTATAATGTATGTGGATCTAAGATAGATGTACATAGATTTAACAACCACTAAATAAATATATTAATATGCACTCGATCATGAACTATTTCACAACAATGGGCTTTGTTGTACACCCGGATTGAAACTCCTATGGGATATGAATTAAAAACTCAAAAACACTTTATGAATCATTGTGGAGCTTTTAAATAAAAGTTGACTACAAATAATATAGAATAAAAAAAGTGTTAAAATAATAAATAGAAATTTTCTTGATTTAGACATCTTCAATTTTATTTTCCATGATTATGTGTTTTTTCACTATGATTAGTGTTTCTCATACTATATATTTTGGTCATACTCAATGAAACAAAAAAGTTGGAACACAAATAAAATTGAATGTGGCAGACAATTTCTTGATTAGTAGAAAAATGTTACAATTACTAAGTTATTGGTAATTGTCATTATATCTAATTAGTTTTCATAGAACATGATTGAAAATGTGTATCTTAATCAGCTTTGAGAACCCCCAAAGATGTGAAGTAATGAGTTCACTAAGATTTCATTAATGAAGACCATGGATGTAAGAAGATTGAGTTTTCATTTTGTTGACAATGTGGAAAGAAACACCAAAGTGGATGTCTTAGAGGAAAAATAATATTTTTTGACAGTGTAAAAAGTAATATATAATGTAACTAAAAATGAAAAATGAAATGTTATGTAAAGAAAATAGATTTGAATAATGGTATTCCTATTATATCATCAACTGTTGAACCTTATAGATGTTGAATGTATGATAATTTTGAAAATTTATGTCCTAGGAGGGAAATATCATGAAGCTAGGTGACAATGTTGTACAATTATTGGTTATACATATGAAAATAAAAAGATTTTGAATAACATATTAAAGGAAAGGGGAATTAAGGAATAATATGGGGAAGCCTAGGTATTAGATTAAGCATGAGGTATAATTATTACAGTGTATGTGTAATGGAATTCCATAATTATTTTATATATATTAGATTGTTTGTTATATGATTTTCACGATTGATTTACAAGAATATGTTAAATAGATCCAATGGAATTGAAACGTGATTTAATGGTAGAGTTTTTTTATTAATGTATGACTATCATTAATATGTTTCTGTTGTTGATATAATTTTTTTGGGATAAAGAGACATTGGATATAAATAAATAAATTGAAAATTGCTAATTACATTGAAATTTACTATAGATTTTTTGGAAAATAATTATGTTCTATTGTTGATGGAATTTTCAACATTATTGGATTTATGGAATATGTTCAATAATATGTAGTTTTATTCATATAAAGGGGAATAATCATTGCTATCAATGTGGTTTAAAGATAATTCATGTTAGTACCCTGTTTCAAGAGAATACCTGATGAAGGTTTTCATATGTTTGTTATGTGATAATCAAGATATACATTATGATATATGGGGGATCAATGTTAAGATCATTTTGATAAATCATGTGACTTTATTTCAATATTTTTAAATACTCATCATTCCCAAGGGTCAAAGGGATAACCATTTATAATCTTTTTCATATTGAAATTTGAATGACGTTTTAGAGAATAATGTATTATTTAACCATATATTGATTTATGCATATTGGATAAATAATGGTATGCTTTTTGTGATGATAACTAAATATAGACATGATGAATTTTCATTATATCTACAGATCTTAGGATATATTTGTTCTTCAGGAATAATAAATTAATCCATTTTTCATATAGTATGAGATGATGTTCAAATTGATCAAGGAACAACTGAAGGGGGGGTATTGTGCTTGGGGAATGGAATGAAATCATGTATGTGAATCTACTTGTAAAAACTCATCAACATTATGAAAATGGTCATCGAATAAAATGTTTTATTATTACCTTAATTTTTATGATATCAATGACATTTTTCATTCCATGCTGGTTTATGGTTTTTTGGTTTTTAACATTATCAAGATCACTTAATTTCATGTGATAAATTATCTATATCACTCTCTGTAATTATTTATGCTTTTCTTCCATGTCCAAATCTCTACTTCCCACTTCTGTTTTTCAATATGGAAAAGTTGTATGTATTATTCCAGATGAACTTCACACAGCTCTTTCTCATTTTAATGAGGATGTTTTACTAACCCTTTTTACAATATGGGTTTTTATGAAGGGTTTTTAAATATTTTACCATTGATGACTGAGAAGAATCTTGAGGGAGAAATTAGTTTTAAGGGTATAGTAGGTAACAACATGATATTTTTTGAATTAATTTATCTATTTCAAAATTTTGTTTTACATAAAAACAATGAATTTGGATTATGATAGAAGTAAAACAGATTTTATCTTGAATTATAGAAAAAAAATGATTTTTTCTATTACACCCAATAGTGAGTTTATTTTTTGTTACATGCAACACTGAGTTAAAAAACATGTCATCAAATGAATTTATTATTATTTAATATGATATTTATCACATAACCATTGGAATAAAATATATGAACAAGAATAACTAAATAAAAATTAATATAGCCTATAAATATACATATAATTAATTCTTTGGAAACAAAAAAAATTAAATGAAAAGAACTATTTAAAAATGATGTAAATCATTTTATGAAGAAATATTTATGCACATAATTGTATATTACCTCAATATAATAAAAAAATTGGTTTGGTGAATTATTTATTATAAATTTATATATTATATATTAAATAAAAAATTTTAAATTCAACTTCTGTATTTTCTATAAAAGATATAAAAATAAATCCAGTTTTATGCTTAAAAATTGTTTTTGACAAAAAAGTTGGTTTCCACCTTTTTAGGGCGCACTTATTTTAAAAAAAATTTTAAAAAAATTTAAAAGATAAAAATTATTATTCAAAATGGAATATAAAAATTATCTTACAGTTATACACTACATTTTTTTAAATGTTTCATTTTTTGATGAATATTGAAAAATTGTGAATTTTAATTGGAGACTGTCTTTTTTCTTAAATTATTTAATAATATAAATTAAATTTTATGTTGGGGTCAAATAATAATTAGTTAAATAATAAATAAATTTATCCAATTTAGGTTATTTTTTTCAATTTTATATTTCAATTGAATATTAAGTTGTAGTAAAATATTTTTTTTTAGTAAAATCCCTCTTTCTTGTCACATCTATTAGATTAATTTAAAATTAATTGTTTCCATTATATTATTGGAATTTATAAAAATTAGATCCATAATTTAAATTATCATGGCTTATAATTTCTAATAATTACTACATAATATTTTAGAAAAATTAATAGTGAATGTAACAACAATTAATTGTTGTGGTTAATGTAAAAATGTGTTTACCAGAGTTGTTAAACTAGAATGGCAAGAGTGAAACGACCAAAAATATTATCCTAACATTATTGAATGTATTTATTGTGAACACATAGTCAAAAGTATTATAAATATGTCAATTACTTTCAGGTTACATTTTAATATTTCCCAAATAATAAGTTAAGTAATGAAAAAGACAAAAAACACCTTTATTTATTTTAAAATTTATAATGATTCGGGATAGGGGAAAAATTGTTCCATTATATATATTATTTTAAAATATAAAATATTTATTTTCATTATAATAATTTATCATTAGTATTTATAGATGAATTAGATACATAAAATCGATAAGAAATTAAAATTTGATAATATTTTATTTGCAAAAAAAATAATTGATACTAAAAATAATCAAAGGGAAGTAAGTGAATGTTATTTATTTAAATTCTTCTACTTTTTTTATATTTTTAACAATAAATTATTAGAATAATATCAAAATTGACAATAACATCATTTTATAATTATTTTTATTTGATTAATTGATTTGAAATTTTAAAATAATATATTATGTCATGTGATTTTTTCATGTTAATAAATACCAATATGGTTTATTAATGAAAATATAATTCTATTGTAATTACTATATCAACTATTAAATATCAAGAACTTGGTTAGGGCGGTGAAGGTTAAAAAGGATTTTATATATATTACTTAAGAAGTGTGTTAAAATTAATTTCCAAAACACATAATATTTATGTTTAATAAATTATATATCAGGATTAGAGTTATTAGGTCCAAATTATCTAGTAATACAAACTCTAATATAGTCTTAAAGGGAAATTTACTAAGGATGGAAAACTAGTTACCTTAAAGAAACAATGGTAAAAATATAGAAACATTAATGTTAGGGAACCAAATTTTTAAAAAAGTTGTTCAATTTTATTTTAGAGACTTGGATCAACCATAAAAACTATTTAACTCATTAATTATCAATATTGGATCCACATGAGTTGATATTTTCCTCCCAGTAGAGAATAATTCTATGTATTTAACAAAATGACACTCCTACTTGTTTATAAAAAGAGAACGTGTTGTCCTCTCTTCATCACAATTATAAATCCATTTGGGCAACCAATAAATTCAAAAATATCTTCCCAATTATAAACCCAAATAATTTAATACTTATTTTTTAAAAAAATATATCCTTTAAATTATTTAATGCAAACCCAAGGAACATACCCGAAGAATATGATACAATTTTCAACAAGCATTTTTTACTTTATATGTTCGCCCACCTCCTTAAATTTTAACTATACTATTATTATGTAATAAAATAGGTTTCTTACATATAATAATATTATATTATTTTTGGTGTATGATTTATAATGACAAATACCTCCATCAAATGCGTTTCAAAACCATTGTTCATGTGTATGATAGACTACCTCATTGCAAACCAATGTGAGACGTTTTTCCATTACCACGTTTTAAAGGCTGGTAATAAGGATGTATTTAGAGATTATATATGGATATATGTTATTTATTATAGTTTTTATTCTATAATATTTATATTGGACATACCATCGTCCTTTCCTTTTTTCTTGCAATACGATAAGGTCCATCTTGTGTATGGTGGACTGCCACCTTGTGTAGCAATGTCATTCATCCACACATTACATATAATGTATTATAGTCGATTTTAATAAAAAATTGGAATATATATGACATAAAAATTATTCTTTAATTGTAATATATTTATATAAATAACATTATTTTATCATTCTTTCAATGTGATGATAAAGTGTAAAAAACACTCATGCATACGAATGAGCTATCAACTCCATGAACGGTGTATATCATTTCCTATAACCAAATATTATGGATTAAAATAAATACATATATACTGAATATATATGATATTTTTATCATTCTTTATTGTATTTAAATGATGATAGCATGAACAATTTAAGGGGATGAAATATAATTATTAAAAACATATAAAATAACAAATCAGGTTTTAACCAACCCACAACATTAACATAGAATCATTAATAAATTGGTAACATATGGTTATAATAAAATCGTATTTGGAATGATATATTTTATTAAAATTATACAATATATGAACAATATACTTATTTTTATTATATATTTTTTTGAATGAGTACGACAGTAGTCATGAATTTGAAAAATCGCTTTCTTTCTCACTTTTATTTTTTATGTGACATAAGACATATTCACCACAATTTTCACTATTTGGTTTTTATAAATCCCATGATTATATATTATGATAATTATAAAAAAAATTATTATTAATTTAAATTTTATTTCGATTGTTTTTCTTTGCAATAGTTTGCGATTCAAATGTTATCTAATTCGAAATGCATTTTTTGTCTCAATTTACCTTCTTTGAGATATATGTTATGTCATACACTATATTCATTGAAGAGGTAAATATAATGCCCCATTTTATAGTAAATATACTGAATTTATTCATCCTCATGATATTTTATTTTTCATTTTATGTCATTCATTTAGGTGGAATATTATTCGATGGTTCCAATGAAGAAAGGGTTTTATGTTACACTATAATAATTTATCAGGATTATTTATAATTATGTATACAATATTGATATATCAAGATCTATATCCCATGAATTATTCATAATTTTTTTCTCATATGATTATTGATGACATATTCATGTAATGATACCATTTTTACACTCTTTTTTAATTAATATAATTACGAAAATTCATTCAAGAAAATATGAAAATAATTATACCTTCATTTAAAAATCCGTTCTCTTTAAAAAAATCATATATAAAAAATCTATTATGTTTCTAATGATATTTTAAGAAAATTTTAAAGGAAAAGGATTTTTATAATGTTAATATTTTAAATATTCTTTAAATGATTTCAAATAGATCCATTATAAGATTCAAATAGTATTTCCAATGAAGTGATTTTGTAATATTTCCTTGCAATTTCAAAAGTGTTTTCAAATTTTTAAAAATATTTCAATAATTTTTATTTTTTAATTCCAAATAAAAGGATTTTTTTATTTATTAAATTTTTTAGAATTTATATAAAAATATTTTCAAAAAATCGTCTATATTTTTTAAAGGATATATTCAATGAAAATCATTTCAAAAATGTTTCATGTCTAAAAAATATTTTAAATTATTTTAAATTATTTATTTATATGTTTTAAAACAAATTAATGAATAAGGTCTTCATTATTTTTTTAAAACGTATTTTTCAAATTAGAACATATTTTTTAGTCACATAATTTTTAAATAATATTTACAAATTAGTTTCCATCTAAGATGTAATCTGTAACTGTTGGATATTTCATAATGGTTGTATGATCCATGTATATAATTAATATTATTCCACTAAATGATTTACGTTTTTATAGAATGATGTTTATTAAACCCATTTCTCATCAATGGGATATAATGTGATGAAATTATTATGAAACCTACTTCTTTTCATGGGTAATTCAATTATGAGATGATTATAAATCCTATCTCTTTTCCATAGGTTATGATATAGGGAAATTTTATTCATAAAAATTTCTTTTCATGGTTTATGATATGATTAATGTATATGATATTTCGGAACACAAAAATATGGTTTTCATTATGCGATTGGCAGGAAAAATATCTCCCTCGAATCCATTTAGTAATTATTTATATATCTCATGAGATAGTTGTCGATTAAATGAAGAGTAAACCTAGTATATTAAAAGATGCCTGGAATGGGTATTTAACTAGGAGAAATATGATAGGACTGGAACAAAGAGTGAAATAGGTTAGTGAAAGACTTTTTCTGCTATTATTTACTTGGAAATGAGCCTTTAACTATATAGATAATAATTATTATTCTTAATTGTTTGCCCCAATTTCCATTCCTTTTAACATTGTTAAACTCTTATAGATCACGTTATTTGATTTTTTAGTGATTAATGTCCTATGAACTATCAATATTTAATCCATGATTTAATATTATGAAATTAGATATGTTGGGTATGTTTATACAATGTTATGATTATGTTTTCACACACATACTATAATTATTTTCTTATGTATCTCCATTATTTACCCATAATGGGCATATGAGCTTTCCCATTCTTATATTTCCTTTCCTTAGGTTAGGAACAATGGTTTTTTATGGTATTATAATTTTTAGTACTAAAGGGGAAGATTATGGTGGTAAACATTATAGATCATTCAACCGATTATAATATTATGTTCCATGCCTCTAGTAGAATTAAACTATTACAACACATGAGCATGTGTTTGTCTAATGTATTTAATATTCAGCTAAAAAAATGTAATAACCATTTATGATTATTCTAGGTCCTATTATAAATATTTGAAATATACCATAAAAAAGACCTTTTAAATATTTAATTTTTCATGAGATGTTCATTTTACACTCGCAGAATGTAATATCACACATTGTGGAAATTTAAATCATTCACACAATTCATGGTTTCATGAAAATTCCAACTTTCAAAAAACCCATACCATGGAAATTTTTTATATACAATCTATTTACTAAACACCATTTCCTTATTGTTAATATAACATGGATACCATATTATCTATATATGGTATTTCTCATTCAAAATCCCTATGTGAAACTGGACTAAATGAAATTCATACTCATGCCTTTCACACTAAACATAATATGTCGAACACTGATTCTTGTTTCAACTCAACACAAGATAGGTAATATCATTATGTTTTTACCCCCAAATTTGGACTAGAAAGGAACTTCAGAAAACAAACCCTATAATAGTTGTCTATATATATGATACATGGGATCTCTTCTTGAAGGACCATTCAGTCTACTTTTCATTAATAACCAGATAAAATCAGTCTTCAAATTGAACATTAGAAGAATTATAAAACAAAGTGAAAGTAAATATTAGGAATCCATGAACTATTTCAAGGATTCATTCTTTATATCCTAGATAAAGATAATGAAAATGGGGATTATATAAAATCTTTGTAAGGGTTACAAAAATTAAATGATATCTTGGGTAACAACACATAATCAATATGGAATGATAAATAATTGAAATATTGTTCCATTAAATCAATATCATGATAAAAAATACATCTATGGAAATAATCATTTTAATAATATAAAAGATAAAAAAAATTAAAATAAAGAAAAGTTATACTATTAAATATAATAATTATTTAAATCTTGACATCCTTACGGTCATGGACATGTTCCAATATTGTTTAATCATTGGGTTTTTATACTCATTAAACAATTTTATAAGATAAAAAAATTGGATTTCTTCATGATACCTATCAATGTAATGAGATGATATATAAATTTTTCCCCACCCATAAATACATGTCCATTTAATTTCTCATATATTTAATAAATAATTTAATTCGTGAAACATATATACTATGGAAATATATATATACATATTGAGTAATGAACCTGAAATATAAATATTCCCATAGTAAATCAAATAACATTCATGATAAAACAGAATACATGGTAATGGTATATGGTATTTGAGAATAAAATTATATCCCTGATATAAAGAATATAGATAGTTTATTGAAATATAATTTTATGTGATTTATTATCACAAGAATGTGATTTTTTATATAATTTTCATGACCACAATATTAATTAGATAAAAAAAATTATCCTTCAATTCATTAAACGGTATATTATTTAGTAAATTGATTAATTTTAATGAATAAAATATAATAAAATAGAATTTTTTAATAAGAATTCATATTAGAGTATTATTTGTAAAACCATTTAAATCATGTTGAACAATCTAAAGTCATAAAACTGGTATTTTCGTGGTAATTTCAGCTACAATTGTATAAGCTCAAAATATTCCATTTCAATTTCGTTAAATAATTTCAATAATGAAATATTATTTATACATTATAATGATTCATTTTTAACCTTTTAAAATTCACGTATAATATAAAATGATTTTAATATGTGATTTTATAGAATAAATATGGCATTTGAAAATATAATTTTTAAAATATGGCCATGGATGATAAATATACCTGATGCAATGAAAAAAAATATTGTCATCTAAAATTAATAATTTCCTGATTCAATTGAACAATAGAGGTTTTTTTTGAAAACATCGATATTACATATGTATATATATATATATAAAGGATAGAAATATATATTCAGTTTATGAAGGGTATATTGTAATATTATATTAATTAAAATTAGATAAATCCTAAAAAATAGGATTATAAAATAAATTCACACGAATTTGGAAAATTTTAAATTTGTACCCATTGAATGAGGGATAATTAATTCAAAATTTAATAACACCGAATAGAAAAAGATTCATGTTAAATATATAAAAAACTTATTATACACACGATATAAAAAATATTTTTAATACGAGTTACATATTGAATAAGGAGAAATTTGATGAAATCTCTTACAATGATTGTATATTTAAAGTGAGAATTAGTCAAGAATGTGATTATGTGTAAAACATTTAAATCTAAAAAAGAAAATTTGTAAATACAACATTAAAAATAAGAGTTCATTTAAAACATAATAAAGGAATATCATATTTAATAAATTAAAATAATAACACAATGAATACAAATTATGTTCAAAAACAATTAACCTTACACAACCATTTAGTTATTATATCATTAAAATAAATTTTAATGGTTTTAAACATTTTATTAATTTATAGAAAACATAATAATATTTATAATATAATATAAAATCCTATAATAACATCTTATCAATAATTCATTAAAATTCTTAAATTATTTCCTTTGATCTGCGTGTCAATTCCTTATGTTTTCATGAATGTTTTTTTCACATATATTTTGGTTATTGTGATTTTATTAATTGTCGAAAAAATATAAAATTACAATAATGATATTAATATGATGGATATTAATTATATTTATTTAAATTCAACCACAAAATATAAAAATTGTGAATTGACTTTAACCTTTATGTAGATAGTTAGTTGTACGTATGCATGAATGATGTTTTCACTTTTTGATGGATAGAATAAGAGAATGATAAATATTAATTTACCTTTATATAATAGTTTATTATATAATATATATAATATATAATGAATTGATATGTCCTTTTTACCATCCATATAGACCAAAAAAGAAAAATTAACAATATCACTTCCTGGAGGTTTTAGTCTACATACACACATGTGGTATATTATCATTTTCCAATTGAATGGGAATGTAAAAAGGTAGAAATGATATTATAATTATATTATAATATTTATATAATTAATATCATATATAAATATTAAACCCATATTAAAAAATATCCATTAAATAAAATTATCGAAAATTAATGATATCACCACGTGGAGGTACTAGTCCACACGTATGCATGAGTGATGATTTAACATCCCCTATAATGGAGATGGTGGTTAATAATTACATCATAATAATCATGATAAAATTTCATTATATTAATCATACATAATTTTTTATTTTATGGAAAATACCTTACATTTTGAAATGGTATAAGAAGTAATAAATCAAAATATATTGCAATAGATGATAATGTATTCTTCAGTAGGCCACCTATATATATACATTCATATGGACTATGGAAATGGAATTTTTTGAATTCCACCACATATAATTCATATATATAGGAGGTTATAAGATAAATTTTATTTTTTTGGTTATTAAATATGGTCAAAATAATTATAATGAATAGACAAGTGGTGTTTCCTTTTCTATGTGAGGGGAGGGTCACTTTTGGAAATTAATGATCTATTTAAAATTAATATTTTTCAACATCATATTAAATAGAAAAAAAATGAAATTTATTTTATGATAAGATGTATAATGTCATCATATGATCATCTAATTGGATATATATAGGGTTAGATATTATTTTAGACCATATTTTTTATAAACCCCTTGGTTAACCAATTTTATCATTCATTTTGGTAATGTTTTTTGAATATTAAAGGGTTTAAATTTTAATTACAATGAAAAAATATTTACATAAATGGAAAATAGATTAAATTTTAGATTATTACTCATTATAAATGTCCTCTGTAATGATTTTTATCATGATTAAATAATTTAATAAAATATTAATTTTCCATAAGATTTCAATAATCATTTATTGATTGTGTAAATTTAATTTGACATTAAATACCATAAGATATAAAACGAATTAGGATCTAAACCTTTCAAAAAATCTTATTATATCATATTAATGTATAAAAATCAAGTGGAATTATCAATTAATCAAAAAATTATTTTAATTTTTTTTAACCATTTACAAAATATTTCTATTACATTCAGAAGAACTATGTCGGTATAGTGTCATAATTTAAGATAATTATATCATCATTAATAATAAAAAATAAATTGTTATGAAATAAAAATAATATTTTATTTAATCAAATTTTTTAAAAATAAATTTTTTTCATTATGTAAATATGTTTATTTATTAAATACAAGAGAGTTTAATTCTGTTTTTTTAATATACATAAAATAATATAAATTCTATTATTAAAGGTAAATGATACAAAATTTATACATATTAGAATTTTGGATGGAAAATATTTAAAATGGTTTCTATTAATAATAATAAAAATAAAAGGGGCCTTTATACAGAATTTGAACCTCATAATTCCACGTATGATATCAATTTCTCATTATTTAGAATCTAGAAGTGATGGAAAAGAATTTTAATATATATTTTGGTACCGCAATGAATAACATTAATGTTATAAATTTTTTTTAATCATAAAAATTAACTTATATGAATATAATTATAGTTATTGATTCAAATGCAATTAAACATGTCATTATAAATCTATACGATCATATATAACTATAATATGAAATAAAAAATATGATATAAATTTTAAATTTCACGATTTCATGAAACAAAATGAATGTTTTGGGGAAATTAGTATTTTTTTACTATTCACTTAAAAATATATCATTTCCGGAGAGTATCATTATTTCAAACTATGTTAATTTTCGATGTGTTAACTATTATTCATACCAACATATTCTATAACTAGTTTATGATATTAAAATTTAAATAATAATATTTTAATAATATATCTCTATTTTCTTGAAGCACGATGTTGTATGTTGTGAAATATATCATGCTTATTATTATATTAATATAATATTTTTTGTAGTTACATTCTCCCCCATTTAGATAATATTTTCCTTCTCATTTTTACCATTTCCAACAACGGTCTAATATTTTAAAATACTTTTTTTGAAAAATCACATTGTATAGAGGGATATGAAAACATTCTTTCAGAAATAAAAAGTGGGAAAAATATTATTACATAAAATAATACATAATATAGTTCTTATATAAGGATTACATTTTTGGAGAATTTAATTATAGGAATGAAGTAAAAAAACATCAAAGGACAAAAATTAATTGATGTAGAATATGTTCTTGATAATGTTAGTGACCATAAAAAAATAAATCTATGTTGGGTAAAAAGATCACTGATTCATAAATAATAAAGTTCATATTAATACATTTTTATATCATTTTACCTAAAATAATGGATTAAATTTTAATCAAGTTAGTGAATATAAAAAAATTACTCAAATTATTTCATCCCATTTCATAAGAATAATTTTATCATTTGATTGTTATTTGATGATTTTCTATTTCATATCTTACATCATAATGTGAATACTTTGGATGAGTTTTTATTTCCAAAAATAATAAAATTAACATTCAATAGATCATTATATCCATAAAGCATATACCATTAGTTTCTTCTATCTGTAATGTTTTCCAAAACCCAGAATTGATAGAACATGTGATACAATATATAAAAATATGACACATTAATCACTAAAACCACATTAACACCCAAGTATCAATATAATTCATTCTATAAATAGTTAATCTTATGACTCCTCCAAAATATTTCTACCCAAATTCAAAAACCAATTATTTATAAAGAAGTTTACTGAATTTATAAAATTAATAAAACATTAATCCCCCAAACCACTAGAAGTAGAACTTAATATCATTTACCAAATATTTGAATTCCTTTGTCATATATTCTCCCAAAACATGATAACAAATAGAGTACAAACATAACCTCAATGAAAACATATATTGTTCTAGAAATTGACATGATGTAATGTATTTTTATAAAAATGTAAATATAAAAAACATTATTCGAGAAAAAATAATCTACATTGAAAATAAATTAGATTCAAGGTTACTAATATTATTCATCTAAAATTTTCATTGTTGATCATTTTATTTTATCAAATAAAAATTATTATCTCAACATGAAGTATATATTAAGGTTTATTTATTCCTCAAGAATGTGTTTCTAAAATGTATCACCCTACCACTAAACTAACATTATTTTTTATCAGTATCATTACTTATATCATTTAAAATCCATAATTAAAAACCACAAAAATATATTCTTTAAATGATTCGTGATTCTTATAATGAGAATATTATTTATATTAAACTTGTGAAAAATAATTCTAAAATCCTATAATATAAATAATTCAATCCTTTGAGGTCAATTATTTGAATAATATTGGTGTTTTCATGGTATATGAGACAACCCTTTGATTGGGGATTCAACTTAGATAATGTAAAGGATCTACATTTATAATATATTTCAAAATAAATTGTACCATAGGATGAACATCTTATTCCTCCACTAAACTCTTCACTTTTACAAAAAAATGTATTGTATTCTTCTATTGTTTTCAAAAATAAAAGTTATTCTCATACCACTAAGACATTTATTGTTTTTTTCCACAAAAATATGATATATATTAGAAAAAATTAAAATTTTTTCTATCTAATTCATGAAACTCAATTTTCTCTCTAATTATCATGTCAAGAAAGAAAACAATTTTTCTGATGTTATCAAATACAATGATTTTTTATTATGATTAATCACTAGGTTTCACCTTCTATCTCAATTTCACTTCGTTTCTCATGATGGCATTATATTTATTTTCTTTTTAACTTTGAATTAAAAAAATTATTCTTGGTTCTATCTAGTGACTAAAATTAAAAAATAATAGTGAGAGAAACAATAATCATAGAGAGTGATTATGAAAAACCATTCATAGGATTACTAAATCAGGAAGCCATCCACAATATATATAACAGTATAGGTTTAACTTCATCCATATATTATCATCAACTATTAAAATTTTTAATAGTTTTTCTAAAGGAATATAGGAATTAACCTAATGATATACCTAAAGTGTGTCAAAACAGTTTCAAATTAAGAGAACAATCACTATGTAAGAATAAAATGGGTGAAATATATCTGACATGTAATTTATAGTTTATTAGTAACAAATAGATTTTATCAAAATTCACATTTATATTAGTGTCAATACATACCTTTATTTCAGTAAAATACCGTCTATATTGAATATACAAATTTTTATCCTTTAATTAGACATATTTTCAAGGTATATCATATTTTTTAGTTCCCACATCTATTTTTATGTTAATATAGTTTCCAAGGATTCTATTTAATTTTCTCTGATGAAAACTATAAAAACCAACCCACTAGTAACCTAGAGTAAGTTTCTACATTATTAAATAAGAATAAGATAAAGGGGATCTCATCTAGAATGAGAGGTCTATTTGTAGTCTTGAAAAAGAATATAAAAACATGTTTAAATTTGATATTTTAAATTAAAAACAAATCATATTTAACATAAATATTCTACAATGATGAACTCATTAAAATATTACTTCTTCATATCAAAGGTAAATAAAAAACAAATGTGTGTGATTTAATATACACAATATAGGAAAGGTATTGTGAAAGATACTATAAGAAAATATGGAATAATAAATATTGAAAGATAAAACATTTAATACACATACCATTAATTTAATAATGAGAAAATATGAATCCATTGATAATATTGATGATATAACATAGAGGATAATAATAAATGGAAAATAAATAATGAAAACTCTTAATGTTGTATGACATGAATATAGAAATTTTGATATATTTAATTTTAATTCATTATTATAATATTTTTTAAATGTTGGGTATGTATATAAAAAACCCATTTAATAAGTATGGATTGTACGTTTTCTTCATTGAAAAAATCTATTCATTTAGGGGATTTGTAATTTAATTTCACAACCATAACTATATGTCGAATTAATTCTTCATATATATAATGATCAATTTATTTCATAAAAAATAAACATTTTCAATGTATTTGTGTATTCATTAAATAATTAGAAATATTAATATTTCCCTCATCAGATAAACAAAACTAATATTAAAAAAGTATTTTGTATAAATTCTATACAGTTTAGGAAGTAAAAGTGTCAATTATAAAACAAATATAGATATTTAAGAGAAATTTAGTGTCTAACCAAAGATAGCCACAAGAATGTGAATGTTTAATTTAAAATGTTATTGAGTAAATTTTTTTCCATGAGATGAGATATAAATATAAATTCATCAGAGAGCGTATTTTTAGAAAAAATAATGTCTTTCAAATGATAGATTAAAATATAAGATAAAAATATAAAATATTTTTTCCTAAATTATTTTTCCATGTGATATAACTGATATCATATTCAAGAAGATAATGAGAATTAAATGTTTGTGGTGTATAGAAATCAAATTTAATCCCTATATAATAAAAACATTTCTTTTTTACATTCATTTAAAAATGATTAAAATGAAAATCTTGGAATAAAATTAGAAATATGGATTCTAAAAATATATGATTAATTAATGATATTAGGAAATTTCATTAATAATTCATTTAGGTGAATAAATATTCTTTTTGTTAAATAATTTTTTAAAGTATGTATATGAAATTTAAATATATCTTCCAACTGGGGAAATATTATTCTCTTTTAATTTAAACATTTATTTGAATGATGAAATTTAAAAAGTGGGTAAATGTTTTTCAAAAATATGGAAATACATATATATATTTTGGATAAGGGAATATATAGATTTTATGAAGGATATATTATAATATTAATTTAATATGAATAAATAAAATCAAAAATAATATTGTGAAATTAATTATTGCCTCTTTGGTTACTTATAAATTGTTACCCATTAAATGAGTAAACCTATGTTGAAACATTATTTACAATGAAATAATATATATTCATGTTAAATTCATCATGTGTTCGTATATACCCAACATAAAATAAAATTGTTGGATAATATCAAATACCACTCAATAGAGTGAATATTGAGTAAAAATACCTTATAATGATCATATAATTTAAGCGATAATTGATAAATGATGTAATTTAGTGTAAATAATATAAATCAACATAAAACTGGGGGAAATAAATGATGATTAATTGATATATCATTTAACACATTGTCAAGTCATATTATAGTATGTGATGTAGAATTGTATTATAATGAATTTAAATTTAATTAACAACCCCCTTATCTCATACGTCACAATAGATGATCCTATAATAAAATCATATAAATTGGTTTACACATGTTATTAATTTATAAAAGTACCATATTAACATTTCTAATTCCATACATGATCTTATTATAACATCTTATCACCTGTTGGTTAACAACCATTCAATATTATAATTGTTTCGAGTGATAATGGATTCATATTCTAATGCATATTTTTTCATGGAAGTTTTTTCTTTTGTTTTTATTTTGGATACATTATATCTATAATTTAAATAATTATAATAATATAATATATATTAATTATATATATGTATAAATTCCACCATAAAATTTAGATATAGAAAAATGAATTACACCATCCATGGAGACGGTAGGATGTACGTACAACTATACTATGTTTTGAAATTGCGATAGATGGGATGAAATAATGGTAAATGATAAATCATCATTCTAGAATGGATTTTATTTTTATTATATCATAATATATATATATTAATTAAATCTTTCATTATTACCATCAAAGAAAATCAAAAATTAAAAATGACACACGTCATTCTATAGAGGTGGCAGTCAACATGTACGCAGGAGTGACATTATCAGCTTCCAATATGATGAGAAGATAACATGGAACACATGTTATTATAATTCCATGATCATAATTTTATTATAAAAATAATACATTATACCTATCATAATGACCATCCATGAATAGTGGTTATTAAAAATGAATTATTTTATAATGTGGGGGAGGTAGTCCAAACATATGAATGAGCGTTAATATCACATCTAATTTGATGAAAAATATGATTAATAATTATGTATTAATTATAATTATAACATATATTTATAATTATGAAACTGAATTGAATACTTTAATGATGAATAAAAGAAATTTATAGAAGGAAAATAATAAATAAATTGAAATATATAGGCTAAGTTGAATACATTTTCTTTGGTAGTCCACATTTAGACCCATTGTTAATGTACATTGGATTGATATTTTAAGAAGACCAACTACACTAATTTAATGATATGGAATTTTATAAGATAAATTGTCTCTATTTTTAAAATATACATAGATTTATGATATGTATTGAAAATAGGGAAGGGGTGTTATTTTTTAAATGAGTATAGAGGAACTTTTAGAAATTCAGGAATTATTAAAGTATAATATGTGTCCAACTCATGTAAAATAGTTCAAAAATGAAATTATTATAATATAAGGATGGTAAGGTCCATATATAATCATACATTCTGATTTATACATCTTTATATACCATTTTAGAACACATATTTGTTATTTAACACACTGGTTAACAAATTTTATCCTTGAACATGGTAATATATTTTTCAATAATAAAAGTATATTACTATAATAACCATATAAAAATTGGATTATAAATTCTAATGACTGGAAATTTTAGACAATTTCTAATCCTAACATTCCTCTCTAAATATTTTTGTCATATTTATTTAAATTTATAAAATATAATTTTTTCATTAAATAATATTAATTTTATTTTTGACTCTATTCATTTTATTTGAACATAAATAAATCATGATAGTTAGAAGATTAGTATATAAAAATTTAAATGGTATAAAATATTTTATATTCTTCTATAAAAACCATGGTATACTATAATTCACCCAAAAATCTCATTTAGAGTTTTAAAAATTATTTACATGATTTTTCAATTGCTTGCACACACACTGTGTTGGTTATTTGATAGCCTTTAAGTTAATTATTTTTTCACTAAAATATTAAAATAATTTACCATGATAAATAAATAATTCATGATTATAATATATATTTATAATGGTATTCTTCTTTATTTTATAAATATTTAAATATATTACAGATGTGAATTTCAAGAGGGAGATATTTTGGAATTTTCTTTTGTTAAAATATTATAAATTTTATTATCAATGGGAAATGGAACCAAAATTCTAAATATTTGAATTTTGTATGGTTATGGTCTAATTTGAATCCCAATAATGAAACTAATTCACTTTTTTTGTTATTTTGTCATTTCATTTCATGTTTATAATCTTTTTTTATGAATTTTACCCTTATTGAGATTAAAAATATAAACCACAATTTATTGTCATAATGGCCAAAATTAAAAGGGAATTATCTAACAGATTTAGACCAAATGATAAAAAATATGGTATTAATTTTTCATTATTAAATATCTATAACTAGATTAAATAAATTTTATTATATATATTTATAACACCATGAAAAATAACATTTCAAAAATTGTTTTATTTATGCATAAAAATTAACTTTTATCAAATTCATGAAATTTGGTTACTCAAATGGAATTAATTAGATTACTATAAATAAAATTGATCATATTTATCTTTAATAAGAATTAAAAAATATCAAGGGACTTCAAAATTGAATTACTTAAGGAAAAAAATGGGAGTATTTGAAAAATCACTATTTTCACTATTCCCTAGAAAATAAATTATTTCATAAAACATACCATAATTTAAAAATATGTAAATTTTGATATGATAACATAATTTTTTTTGATACATTTAAATAATAAAATTAAAAATTGTGTTATAAATTGGTATAATTTGAACACACAATAGGAATCAAAAATCATGTTTAAAGAAATTGTAATTTTGAAGCATAAAATAACATCACCAAAAAATGTGTCCTTAATTCCAGAGAAGTAATATTTACTTTTTATGTCTTGTATGAAAATTATAAATTAATCTCATGATGAGTTAAATAATATTCATATCATTTAATTCATTATTTATGTTCTAACAGTTACATTTAGATAATTATATTGTTAAAAGAAATCTCCATTCACATTATGCTATATGTTGCATGTTGAAAATTCTATCAATATTATTATAATTTTAAACTAATTTCTTTAAGAAACATAATAAGGTTGAAATATATATTTTTGGATCAGAAATTGTACTATAGGCCTCTGATTTAGTAAAATCCCCAATCATGTTTCCATTGATCCTAAAAACCAAAATTTTCCACTCAATAGTCTAAACATCCAATCAGATGAACAAACATATATATTACATTCAATATCATTATGTTTCTCTATTTCTATCAAATGACTCCCTAACTCATTAAATTATACATCAAGGACTTATATATTAACATGAAATTAAACAATGAAACCAAAACAATGTATAATTGTATTCCTTTTTCAAAAAGTTATGTAGGATGGCTATTTGATGTTAAATGCAATATCTTAATATAACCACTAGCTTACCTTATCCACAGGATGTGATATCACTAATATAGTATCATTTTCCTAGATTATAAAAAACAAATGTAATTTATCCATTGGATGTTGTAATTAATAATCCGTTATTTGGTGATAATTTGTGGACCATTTTCCCAGTAGAATTTAAACAATGAACGTCCTTATAGGATATTAAATATTGACCACCATTTATATTAAGAGAATATTTGGATACCATCCTTTTTTGACGAGACCAATTCATCATATATGACAAAATATGATTATATAACCCCATTAATTATTTATAAACCCATCATTCCCTATGAGATGAGCATGAGAATACGAATACATTGACCTTATGGTACATTAGTTGATGGTTTTAGTATGTATTATGTGATAAAAATAAGATTCCATTTTTAATAAGCATAAGAAACATATGTAATGAGAATGGGATATCACTATTCATACCTTAGGTGATGAGATTAGGTTTATACCATTCCTAATGTGATAATCATATGATGCCTCATATGACAAGCATAGGGAGCCATATTGATGATCTTAGGGAACCATTGGTGATGAACAGAGGGTTCATTTGGTGAAGAGATAATAATTACTCATGTGATTAATTTGTGATTATTTATGTAATGATTATGTATTTACTTATGTGAAGTACACAAGATACCCTCATGAACCATCACAAAGATATAATTTTCATGACATTATGGATGAAAACAAAAAACCTGTCATTATCTCATTATGGGAAATGAAAATATTTTATAATGGATAGAATTGGAGAATATATTTAAAGAACAGTACAATGATATATAACATGTTTGATAGACTCATCCTGTACATATGAAGGTGTTCATCCAACAAATAATTATATTGAAATGATTAATTAATGTACACATGAAGATAGAATCAAGAATTTAATCCATTATCCATTAGTAAATTTTAGATAATGCATGGATTGGGCATGGACAATATAGTGAAAAAATTTAATATCCCATCATATAATTCAGATCTAGGAGTCGTCTTTATTTCCTTGGTGATGGAAGGCCACATTCATTTGTAAATATGTAATGTGGGACCCATATCACGATCATCTGTGGTTCAATTTAGCATTGATATCCTAGTAGAAGTATTTTAAATATAATTGTGAATATAATATCAGTTACTTCCATTTCAATAGTTACCATATGATTAATAGTATAAACACTAACAATGTTAATCCAAGTAGATATTCCTCATATAATAGTGAAAAATATGTGAATCTCTTCTATTGAAATTGAAAGAGATGAAATATTTTTGAACTTTATTAAATTAACGGGACATGAATCCAGCAATATTGTGATTCACCAATATCATGACATATATACTTATCATTGTCTTTGAATAATATTTCATAATATCAAGCATTAGACATGATTGGAAACATTATATAACCACCACCGCCATGAATTGGGTTATGAAATATATCCACGATGCCATAATGACACATGGGTACACTTATATAGTGAACTCACACACCAAATAACTAGTATTGAATATGATATCTCCCTTGGTTATTGGAAAAAATCTCACCCTTTCCATATCAATGATCATAAAACATAAAGTTATCAGTGGACTTATATACTGAAATGATAAATTTGGTATCATCCCAACCCAATAGATGGCTTAAAGGATATGAAGCTGTAGTGTTAGACTCAAACCACTAAAATAAGATTTCATTCCAAGGTAATTCCTTTCAACATTAACAATAAAAATATACTTTGGGGGCGTTTCCTCAGTGTTTATTGATTCTAATTTCCACCATAATTATGATGAAAGGGATTTAAAATGTCCTCAAACAAAAAATTCCTTGTTTATGTCACCATAAAGTGACCCCACCAACCAAAATCACTATTTTCATAGGGATTCCATTCCTATTGATGTGTATGTCAAGGTTTCCCCTATATTTTCCTCCCTAGTTCAAGCCACCCAACTCCCATTTTAGGGGATGGTTTTCAGTCATACTCTTCAAGATGTCTCTCTTACTATCATAATGTGTTCCCCTTCTATCCCAACCTCTTCAATGGGAGACGTTTTTCTTTGATTGGGATTATGACTCTATCCCCCAAAAATGTGTAACAGGTTGATTCTCTTTACATCCCAAACTGTTACTAACCATCAAAAATATCATTCCCATACTAAATAAGTCCGCTGCCATGATGGTAATCTATTTTTAAAAATTGATAAAAACTATCATGAAATAACTCAATAAGACACTATAAATTCTCATGGAAAGGATTCCCAGATATAAAAAATCAATCACATAAGGAACTTCTACATCATCGCTAAAAATAAATTCAATGGATAACATTGGAAAGAATCCCTCTATCATTCGTAATCCGTGACAATGATGGATTCAAGAGAGTTGTTTCTACCTTCTTATCCATAATTAGAGGTATTTAATGATTATTGGTGGATATTAATTAACAAGTAGTAATTATACAATGTTGTAGTGACCCAATTTGAATAACAATTTTTCTAGAATTAATTGAATTATTTCAAGGGAGAAACTCTGAATCTATCCCTACCATGTTCAATATCTATTATCTCAAAAATGAATTAGAATTATTAGAGATGTTTGTATCCAAAATGGAACTATTAGATAATTACATGTATCTACTCATTTCATTGGTTCCAAATATGATCCCTCATCAAGAGGGTATAGACTCTCTATCATATGTGGGGGTCTTGATTAAACATTCATCACCTCAGCAGGATACCCCCTCAACCATGGGAAGGATTTATTCGATGTTGAGAATCCAAAATAAAATTTTATAGAATATTAGGTCATTGTATCTCCCTCTAATGAATTATAACAAATTAACATAATTTATATAGTTTATCCCTCCATGAAATAATAATAATAATATGAGAGCCCATGAGAGACCTTATCCACTAGCTAACTAATGAATGAATTTTTCCCACATGCGAAAAATATTTCTTTATACTATAATTACTAAATAAAAACTAAAAAAATATATCTCTTAAAAAATTTATTGGTGAATGAAAACCACCATTTCTAATTTCAGCTAATCTATCTGGGAAGCTCTAAGAACATTATTGCTATTTAATAGTAGTATTGAAATTCCAATCTTGTAACACATTCGGTTGATTATCATCATGAATTTGGCGAATATCATTGAAACATCATGAAATTGTTTATAGAAATATTTAATGAACTACACTAGATAATTTTAGAGGAATATCCCCATGTAAATATTATATGTTTTCAGAAATATTCTACTAAATTGTTTAGTTCACTAATTCATCGACAAATGGTTCACAATGTAGGTATATTTGACAATGTCAGCGACTCTAGTGATAATTATTATTGTGAATTTCATCACATATGGTCCATAAAACTCATGAGTATGAAAATGGTTGCTTTTAGGTGAGAATATTTTTTTTTGGGTAATTATATGTAATGGGTGAATCCTCCTATATCTGTGTACAACCATCATGAGAGACCATCCATGGGTCCTAAGATCCTATCTATGCATTTTCTTAAAAAACATGAAAAAATATTGATAAATTAATGTGTTTGTATGAGCCTTTAAGAACACCAAAAGAAATTAATGAAATATATAAGGAGGAAAATATTTTAAATTTGATCTTGGATTTTTATTGATATATGAATCATAGTGTTTATTTCATCTATGTTTATTATCCCATTAGGGAAGACATCCAACACAACCCTAACACCATTCCTAAATCACCTCTACAATAAAAAATATTTTGTTGAAAACCCATAAATGAATATGGTGGTTCATTCAACTAAAATATTTGTTTGGTATTCCTAGGTAAACTATCCTGTGGATCAAGGTTATTTCCCACTATAGTATTAGGACTTCTCCCCCTCAAGAGTAGACCAGCCTTCTAAGAGAGATTCCAATGTAATATATTCCCTATAAGAGCTATTCAGTGCCATTAACACTATATTAGAATTTATAGAGATACATAAATCCTTTATATTATGTATGGATTCATACATAATGTGGGTGGCCCATGTTTACCCACCACCAACCTTCAAAAATTCATGATTTCCCTACATTAATGAAACATGTGATCTAGAGAAACAATGTTCCATCACTCCACATAATTTGCAACGAAAATCGGTTCCCCAAAGTAGTTGGGATGAACCAAATTCTAATTATTCATCTTGAAAATTTAAGGAACTAATTTTTTATGGTACAAAAATCAAGATCAAGATGTCTGTGTGTCTAGATTATCCCGCATTTCTATATATAATAAATTGATCACTCATCCAGATGTCAAGAATCCAATATTGGATGAGCTGAAGAACTATCCCACCTATTTTTCCAATAAATGGTTCCTAAAACCCACAAAAAATGTATGAATTTTCTATAAGGATTGGTTTTGTGGTGATAATTATTAAAATAATTTGGAATTGATCAATCTTATGGCCCCAATAACATGTGTCATTATCTCCCAAAAAGATGAAAAATGCTCCATGGAATGATAAAAATTATCAGATTGAAGAGAACATACATTTCAGAATTTAGAATCCCAATGGATGATCATTCAAGACCATGATAATATACATGTGTGGTCAAAATAGCTAATAACCTCAATTAATGATTCATTATATCTGATAAAAATTTCATCTCTATTGTCATCCTAATCATAAAAAACATGACACTGTTATATTTAGAATGATCATCAATGTCTACTTGAACAAAAACAAGTGTAAACCCTCTTAGACTCAATTACCCCAATATTGGGATGAATTTACATCACCCTTATAAATCTATAGTAATATTAGGATGAGTTATAGAAGAATTCCTCTATTAATTCCATTATACTAGTGAACCAATGTATATAGATTTTAGACAATGAATTATAGTTGGATCCCACTGTAATTTCTCATTAGCTTTAAAATGGAATGGGAATGTTTCCCCTATGCTAGAATAACACCTATAATTTAATCTAGGAGACAATTAAATTTGATGATGACATGAGAAGAGAATCATTTATACAAGATCAGAAAAAGTAATTTACTATGATTATATAATCCAATGAAGAACAAGTACCTTTTAATATATTGATCATTTAGATTATCTATAACCATAAAATGTATCACCACATTAATCGATTTACCTTTAGAGCTATGTCAGTATAAATTAAGTTGCCATGCCTCTTCCAGTTGATATCTACACCTTTCCAATTAAGGAAAAAAGTCTTTATAGGTTAAACATACTCCTATAATAGTAGAATTAAATTCTAATATTCCTCACAAGAATTTAACTCTTTATCTTAATCCTTGATATTATCTTCTTATCAATAGTGCTCTATGAATCCTTCATCATGGCCTAGAGAAGACCTCCAAATATTGAGATAAAGGAGGATACCACCAAAGTCCTCTATGATGATGAAATAAATATGAGGACTATCATTCTATCATATCATTCTCAATGAAGGATGATTGATCCATCATATAGGTCCAGATATGAAGTCTCTATATCTCATACACTATCAGTGGTGTGTGTATCCATTGGTATATAGGGAAGAAAAACCCCATTTTCTATCCCATCATATCCAAATTCTTAATAATACTGGTACACTATGGCTCAACAAATACCATTAAACCTAATAATTTTTTTTATAATAATATATATTGAAAAGTATTCTCCAGATAGCCATGTTGAAGACCCAGTTCTAGGGTTCTGTATAAAATACAAAATACAAGGTTATCTTCTAATTCAATGTTTTCATCACTACACTGGGATGTCCATTTATTCACCAATATGGATTCGTCCCCTCATTTTATCACTAGTCCTCAAGTAATCCCTAAAATATTTAGTAGTTTATTACACAGTAATTCCACTCACTCTGATTTGTTTAAATACATCTTCACTGAGTTATAGTATAATAAGAGGTATGTAAAACAACCCTTGGTCCGGAGATATAAGCTTATCAGTAGTCCCAGTAACATAAACAATTTGTTGAAAGTCCCCTAGAATGTTATACAATTTAGTTTCCTCCACTTTATATTCTATATAAAATTAACCAAATGATAACTAAAACACCATTTCGTTTATCCCAATAAAAATAAGTAAATCTTTTACTCATTTTATATAGAAGTAATTATGAATCCCAAAATCTATCTCGTATTTCATCTGAAAAATTTCATCCATTCACGAATAGTTAACAAATAATCCATGTATAAATTGAGAATGATTAGCTAAGTAGGGGAGAACTGATCCCTATTGTTTTGACATGCTATTTAGGCTACTCTAATGAAGACAACATTAGATAAGATCAAAAAAATCGTACACCATCATCTTCATTAAACCTAATTGGTAGAAATCATATTATAAATAATTAACATATTCATGAGAAGAATATTTCATCTAATATCCACTCGTTATTAAGGATATATCTCATCCATTAAGTCACATGGTTCTAATGAAGAGGATTTTGATAAATCCCAACCTGTAACATCCTTTTTTCCTTGGGTTTGTTAATATATGTCCAAAAATGTAATAACTAATTTTTTATCCTTATAATTATTAAAACTCAAGAATCAATTTTTAATCTTGATTATAATACCCAAAATGTTTTAAGAGGTTTTTGGTTCAGAAGACACAACACCATGCCCTAGTGTAAGTTGTTTTAGACCTAGTTTTTTTAGGTGTAAAACATAGAAAGGGGAAAACTGGTGTCGCTATAATGTGGTGCTAATGCTTTTATCCCATGTTCCATGGATTAGGAAACCTGACCGTGACTATTTTGTTTGAGGGGTTATAGGAAATTTTATTGTGATTATATGGTACACAATAGAGTTTTCTACTTCATGCTTGTGTGTTATGAACACCATGATAAAGGCCAGACCTTAGTGGGGGCCATAGTGGTGGAAATTTCGGATTTAATAGAATTTAAACCTTCACATCCCATTATAGATTACATCTATTTCTATTGGAAAATTATAACTAATAAAATTTGTGGTATTTAATGAAACCATAATTAATTTATTTTCCTTATTAATTGATTTATAATTTATCCTTCTATTTAACGTGATTTCCATATGAATTTCTAGATGCCTTTGTTAACCTAGTTCTGGTATTTGTAAGACCAAGATATGAGATGAAATCATATAGGATAGAGACCTAATATCATTGATTCATATTCGTAGGATACTTTAGATTATTCTATTTTATCATTATTACTTCTATAATGAATTTACACCATCCCCATTGTGATTTTGAATTTTTTCCATTGACAATATTGAACATCAGTTTTGGGATAGAATTAACCCAATTTATTGACTCCTACTTGGATCACATTGAAGAAACCTTGTTATATTTTATTGCAACTGGTCCAGTATTTTTATTTATGCTAGATTTTCTGAGATGGTTTGAGAATGTTGTTTGGGTGATGAATATCTTGAAAAAAACTGAAATGACATCAAAATATTTGATTTCGGTGGCCCTTGTTCTTTGTTCATGTTTATATGGGTTATTTTAATGATTTATGTTTATGTAGACCCTTAAAACCTTTATTCATGTTCTATAAAATGTGGTTTTGTTATTTCGCGAACTTTTTCTTGACATAGAATGACTATTGAATTTGCATCTTCAATCTATATATATTTCATGAGTTATTCCTCTATTATATTAAGATGATAATTTCGGATGATCTATATAAACAATCACACAAAATGCGATGTTTTAGAAATTATTAATCATGTAAAAGGTCGATCTCCACATGGAGTATGTGTCACATGTGTTTATTCAATTATCCCTTCAATGGGTGTTTCTTAAGATATTTATAGTTGGAATTACTACCATATTGGAGATGAAAAAGTTTCCATTGATCTTTGGGGATGCTAATTTTTTTATTCTATTGTTATATACTTCTTCATGGAATTCAATTTCATATAATGGATCAGAATATATTATGCACATATGTTAATAATTTTTGGTGGTATCCTACTACTTTTTTCACTTGCACCCTACGTGGGAATCTTGAAGGAATCCTTTTTAGGGGAAACGATCTATGTTGGGATGTTATTAACAATTATTATGAGGGTGATTCCCTCTACGGTGTACCTTTTGATTGGGATTATTCTATAATATTTTCTTTTTTACATAGTTCCGCACAATGATCCATCACCTATGTTGTTCCATTCCCTTAGTTTTTTTTCTTGTGGTTTATATTCCCTACTAATATTACATGGGTAAGTACAAATTTTTAATGGTGTTACACAAATTCATTATTAAATTTTATTTACATTTCAATTTAAATTGTTATTTATACCAATTATTTAATCTAATTGTCGAATACTATGGGAATATACACCCCACTGTATTTATATCCCACACCTGTTTCCAGTAACCTCTTTCATACTGGGAGGTTTATAAGAGTTCCTTTGTCATACCATTATGGAACCACAATTTGAGTAATGTTGTTACAAAATTGTATAATGGGTTCCCATTAAATAATTAAATAATTAAATATTTTATATATTTGGATAGGGTAGCTAAGATATAGTATGGATCAGAATTACATAAAAGAATTTGGTTATTGATTGGAAAGAATTTTCTAGTGGACCTATGAGTTTCTATGAGAATATGAATTGATTCTCTTATTTTTCAACGAAACATTTTATTTTAATTTACCATGGGTGATGCACATGATGTTTGTATATTAATTTTTTTGATTTTCTTACATTATAAAATAATTAATAGCTTAATATCATATGCTTATTTCATTAATTATATTGATCCCAAATTATTAAAACCATTATTTAATTTATGATATATAAATTATTTTCATTATTTATTTTATTATTTGTTTCAAACATGATTATTTTATACATGATTGTATATAAATGATTGTTACTAACGTAAAAGTAAATTATTCTTAGATAGAGACGTTTTTAGTGGTAGGTGTTATGACAGGTTTTTTGGTCGGTAGTCTTTTTGGTTGAGCCTTGATGTATCCCTTGTGTGTAAAACTGGTCTGTAATTGGTCCTCCATGTTTTTTTATTATCCTTATATTTTGATTTCTCAAGTATTATAAAAAACTAATCTTGTATTTGACTTACATATCTTGTTATGGAATTCCTAGTTTAACCATATATTATGAAGGAGGATGTAGCTGAGCATTCACCCTTCGATTATCGAACAGTATATGTTATAAAAAAAATTGAGCCATGACACTTTCATCTAGTAACTATCCAGAGAGTATGAGCTAATAAGGGCATGATGATTTTTTTTGGAAATTCTCAAGAGATCCTTTTCAGGCATGTCATGGTCTTTTTGAGAATTGGTGGAATCCATGATGTAAAAAATTGGATATGATTCATCGATAAAAAAATTTATCTAGTAGAGAATTTAGAGAAATGAAGGATAAAGAATATAAAGTTTATGACTAAGTAGGTTTCTAGAAAATGGTGTGACGTTTTGTATCATGACATTTAATATGAAGCGATAAGTGGATGATCATCAATGAACTCATCTTCAAGGAGTTCTTCCCTGATACACTAATGTTGGACCATGATCAGGAGTTCATGGAGCTCGGGTTAGGGATGATGTCATTGTCTATATTTTATGTATGTTCTTCGGGTTTATTTTTATTACACCACTTTTTTTCATAAAGAGGCACATAAATCCAATAAATTTGATATCATTATTTTTTCAAAGCTAATGTTCTATTAAAATAACATTTATCTATTATAATTTATTGTAGTTTTTTATAATTATCAAAATATTGAAAAGTGCATCACAGAAGACAAAGGTACAAGGATTCTTCTAGAATCCATTGGATTTATATGGTATTTCTTGATAAAAATTCCAATTTCATTTTGACGGAATAATAATTTGAAATCTGTTGATGGATTCCATGTGGAATTCAACATATAAATCACAAAGGAATTTCTTCGACTCATTATGTGGAATGTCACTATGTTGTGTGATTCAACTATGGATTGAGGGGTCATTATCAAAAATAGGGTATTGTTTCTATTATATTTTTCTCTAATTTCTTATCACATTTCATCTGAGTTGATATAGTGACATGGATTCAAATATTCATGTAGTGACATCAAGCCATTGTGTGGGTCCAGCACTATAGCAGCAAGAGCATCCCCTACAATGGTTGGTGAATCATGTAACTCATGAGTATATGAGGAATCATTGGTCGGTTGGGGGAGGGTTTTATGTGGATGATCATGAACTCATTGATGGAGGAGAGGGTACTTTTAATGTTCTAGGCATGGTCCCAATTTCTGTGAAATTCAATTTTTCTGTATCTAATACATGAGAATCCAATTCATTTATATATTCTCTAGAGGTTTTTGGGTTTTACGTACATGTTATTTTCTCTTCGAAGTTGTTATCTATCGTTACACCCTTGGAAAGAAATGTGAATCATATTTATGTCTATCTATAATATTAAATGGTCATATATATATTTTAGAATATGTAAACCCTTAAAAAATTATATATGGTTGGGTTCCATGTAATCCATTAAATTGATAGTTATCTAGCTACCATTCAAACATTAATTTTAATTAGAGATGAGTGACTTTTATGACATGTAAGGTTTATAAATTCATGTATAAAGTTGAATGTGATGTATAATATGAAAGCGTGGGAATAAATAATTGATAATGAAGGGTTATTTTAGTATTTTTGGATGGAATTATATTTCTAGTTCTTAAGACAATGATTCTAACCTTTATTCCTCCCATGGTGGACTGGTTTTGTGATGTATATCCAAAGTATTTATCATGGTTACCTCGAGAAATGTGATTTATGTTTGAGATCATACTCATTATTGGATTATGACCTACATTAAATCCACCATATTTCATGTAACCAACATAATTAAATGAGATTAATGTAAATAATTAATATCTAAAGTAAATGACTACATTAGAATGATCACTTCCCCTTTGAGTGATATTTTATTATTAGCTTTAGAGATGTATGGTAGTCTTTTTTTGTGTGTGGAATTCCTAAATATTAATTAAATAACTATGAAAAAAAGATTACAATTAAAATTTAATAAATAAATTCATGTAAAATTATGGTTCCCCCAATAGATTTCATGGATTGATATGTATTATGGCTTCCATATGATTCAGGTTAGAGAGAAATATATATGCAACATAGAATTTATGAGAAGGTATATCCTATATTAGTATTTAACTATGAATTTAGCACTGATTAAATCTTCAAAAGAGTTCATGGAACACATGATGATTATATTACACCTATACATAGACTCCTTTTCCATTGTGTTTATTTATGAAATCTTTATATATTCAAGGAAATTAGAATTTCATGATAATAACATTGTGGTCCTGTTGACTAAACATCAAGAAATTTTCAATTCTACTATGTTATCATTGTTTCAATTTGAGGTCTAGGATGTGTGAATTATTTAGAAATTCTTTATTAAGAAAGAATATATATTGATACGATGATGGTCGGAATGTTTATGTCTTAATGACTACCGAATGATATATTAAATATTCGATGTCTCTTGTATTCTGTTTACTACTATAGGAAGCTCAGTACGAGTATTTATCACAAGGAATCACAAAATAAATATCTTAATAGATAGAGATTCATTCATTAATTGATAGACCAATGTTGATATACCTTCCTATAGTATATGAAAATATTGATTTTAACATCTATCCTGGTTTATCTGGTGTCAGGTGTTTGGTATACAGTATATTGTGATATATCTAGTGTCAGTCAGGGAGATGATTTAATGAATGATATATATGTATTTTCTTAATGGTATTCTCATCCATGTCCCAAAAATTGGAACAACCCTACCCTATAATTATAGTTCTTATCTATGGTTCATGTATTGACATTTTTCTGAAAATACGTGTTTGGTGAGATATTTTTCATACACACAAACACACACAATATGTGTTTTGATTATATTTTCTCATAATGAGATATGAGTCCTTGACATATATGTTGGATGAAATTATTATAGAAGATTGATGTTAATATGATTTATGATTAGGAAAGGAAATTTGGTTACCTTTACTCATATAAATAAGACACGTATTTTTCAAAAGAGGATGTCATAAGATTTTTGGAAGCTAAAAGACTTTCTAGAGGACCTGCATGTGGGAATAACTGGTGATCGAGGGGGATGTGTTTTTTACACCCTTATTGATCACATCCACATTTTTTGGAATTATTAATGGACATCCCTGATTCTAACCTATATTTCATCATGTTGAATGAGAATTCAGAAACAAATAGTTTAGTTCCAGGATGGGTTTTAGATGGATGTGGTGTGCTTATGGGTCATGGAAGAGTAATGGTTTCTTATTCTATGAGGTAAGAGCTAATGAAGGTCTCCCATTATGACCATTGGCTATTTCACCCAGGGTAATCCTGGTTTTATGATGATATTAGATGAAACTTCTTGTAGGATTACATGAAAAGTGATATTTCATTCTCCATCACTTATTTTGGAACTAGTTAATGGATCAATATTATGCATAAAAAATATCAGGGTTTATCCATAAAATCACAATGGATATGTGAAAGTGGGATGAGTTGGTGATAAATGTCATGAGTGGGTTTACTCAGACCCTGATTGGTAATGACACTACGTCAATGGAAGTGGATTCTAACACCATAAAAATTAAAAATAAGAACATTTTATTCAATAGAATGTGTGACATGCAACACTACACATGTAATGAAATGTGATATCCTAGAAATTTATAATATATTCACTATTTTCATTGAATTAAAAAAAATATCTTTAAATGAACATGACACTGAGTAATCATATGTCGCAAGCAAGAATAAGTTCCTTCAATTTCTTGCATTACACAAAAGACAAAGATTTACATAACATTATTATACAATTAAATATTATTATTTAATATGATATGGTCTAACAAAGCCATTATATTAGTGGTAATAAATATAATAAAATAAATTATGAATATATTTTGTATACATAGATATTAAACTAATTAATTGGCTACAACATAATTGAAAATTGAATATTATAACCAATTCAATATAATGATAATAATATTTCAGAAGACTATTTTTATGCTCAGAACGATGTTTTAATCTAATAAATTAAATTAATTATTTTTAGTAAATGTTATTAATGAAATATATATGTTATATATTTAATAAAATATTTTTTATATTTATCCGATAAATTCAATAGAAATTTGATAATAACAAACCAAATATTTGACATAATAACCTATCTTTTTATAAATCCACTTCTATAACCTTTTAATTGAGAACTTATTTTAAATAAAATATTTATAAATCTTAGTTGTTTTTTGGGTAAAAATAAACTTCATCTTTGAAATAGGAACATTAAAAATATTATACGTTGAATGTTTTACATTTTCTAGTGATGTTTTCTTATTTAATGAATAGAAAAAATAATGAAATTTAATTCACTACTATTTTTTCATTCAATATATATATATGGATAAACTGTATTTAAATGGGTTATAATTTTTAATAAAAATTAATTTTTATCCATTAAAAAAATTTAGGTAATTTTGATCAATTTAATTTTGATTTTGGATATAAAGACTCCGCAAACAATTTGACGATTTTATGTTAAAAACAATGATTTTCATCCCCTCAACATTGTTAAATTTAAATTAATTTTATTTTCATATGTGATCAGAATTTCGAAAAACAAATTTGATATTCAGAATATAATATAATTCATACTATCTAATAAGTTAAAATTAGTTTGTTGCCAAAAATATAAGTGAATATAATTAAAATTAATTACAATTATTAGGGTGAAATTTTGTTAAACAAGGCAGTAATCCTTAAAATTATGGTCCCAAAATGACATATAAACTTTTCCAAAATACATTAATGAACCTTTTTCTACACTATAATCCATTGGAGAAAATTTATACCATTATTTTAACTAGTTGATAATGCAAATTTTGAGTGGAATTCTCATTCCAAAATATTACATTACTAACACTCCCATCCACTATAAAAATGAAGTCACCGTTTCCACTTACTCACACTGTTATAAAAACATTTTATTGAACCATATTGGGCCAAATAGATCATAAAAATACATCCCCTAAATCAAGATGAGTCAATGTGATATGAAATCCATCCAATGATTCTATTTGGTTCTAACCAAAAGGTGTTACCCAAATAAGAGGTAATATCCTTCCTCAAGATCTTTAATATTGTTTATTTATCTAATCTTTAAATTATTATTATTTAAAGATTATATAATAACACAAAATTCTTTAATATTCTGATATTTGTTTTCTAGGAGTTCATCATACACTTACACACACTTTCAACTAATGGGTAAGGAACTTACTATTTATGTGTACGGGAAACCGCCGCCTCAGAAAACGAGGCCATTTTTTTCCCTTTACCTCCATTCATGGTTAGGGATTATGATGGAAAAAAAATTTATATGTGATATATATGATATTTATTAGGTCTTTATTCTACATTAATACATTTATAACACATACCTTTATACAGTCCATTTGGTTTAAATAGGTTGACATCGTTTTTGAGAGTGTGGACTACCGCAACTAAAAATGATGTGATTCATTAACGCAATACATAGAACGTATAAATTATTTTTTTAATAAAAATATGAAAAATATATGATAAAAGAATTATAATATAAAAATATATCATTTAATCTTCATTATTTTAATATAGAAAAGAAATGAATGTAGCATCCATGACTATGTATGACCTAATGTATCCTTAAATGGTTCCTTCACTTCTAATGTTAAAATGTAATTAATTATTATAAATATATATATTTTTTATATATGTGATAATAAGGACATCGTTTATTTTTTGGATATTATGTAACAGTGGTATGTACAACATGTATCAAGTTAAAAGATTCTCAAAAATAAGAAAATTAAAACTAAAATAGTGAAGATATTGAAATACTATTAAGAAACAGATAATAAGATATTATAAGAAGTAAATATATGGAATTATAATTTATATTATGGTTCTGGTATAATTTATTAATTTTTTTAGAACCATCATACATGAATTTATGGGATGTTCCTCCTAAATGAAACACAATGTAAGAGATTTTCATCTCACTTTTAACATCCATGAGATAAATTCTATATAAAACGCCTAATTATTTTGGGTGGTCCAATTTAAATATATTATATCAATATTTGATTTACCATATTCTTATTTTTATATTCAATTTTAATTATTTGTTCTATGGTTTGTATAGTTAAATGTAAACAATTGTAAAGGAAGTTTCATTACCCGATTCATTTTCATTGCGTTATACGACTTCCTTCTTGTAGTTTATATTCAATGATATTATAAAAAATAGATTTGAATATTTATTTATTTATTTCATCATATTTATTTTATTTAATGATGATACATATAATATACGCATTTTTTTATTCCCACGACAACATTATAATCATTTCAATGGATTGCATCACAATCACATCTCGTTCGAGATTAATGTTTCTTTAATTTCAATCATAGGAAGTTTTTTATCAGATTTTAGTAAACAATTTAATCTCATTCTATTATGGTTATTCATTTCCTTTTTCAAGTATTAGTATCATTTTTACACTATGTGGTACTCAAATTATATAATTTTTTTTCATAAAACCATGAATCATTTATCTATTTAGTCATAAAACTTGTTTTCTTGTAAAAACACTAAAATTAAATAAAATTGTTTTTATCCATATGAAAATTTATTATGGAAGATATGTTTACTCATTTTTTACAGTTTTTAAAATGAAAATTCTTTACTCTAACTGGATAAAGAATTTTTTTAACCTTTTTAACATGAAAATATAATTTTATTTTTATCTTGTACAGTATGTATGAATTTACACTTTGTAATTTTTTTGATGAAGAATTACCTTTTTTAAAATCTGAATTTTAAAATAAAATTATTTCAAAAATAATTTTTGAGGATATTTTTTTTCAATAGTTTTGTCAAAACAAACTGATATTTTCTTCAATTATATTTTTTAAATATAATTTAATAATATTTTTATTCCTCAATGGCAACAACCCTTTATTTTTTGTCTAAGTTGGATATGTTGTATTGATATCACAGTTATTCTCCCACAAATGGTATATGATTTATTGGTTGGGATAGTATTGAAATTCACTTTTTTCCTTTTAGTCCCCTTGAGATATTTATGTTACTATGTTCATTTGACAATGAATTTCACTTAATATCCATATAATTTTTCATGGATGTGATTTTTTCTTGAACTGTATACCATATTTTCTATGGTGTTTATTTTTAAAAATATTTTATTATTTGTGGAAATGTTGATAAATATATATTATTTATTAAATACTAATATTTGAGAAGGAATTTTGTTTATTAATTAAATTGATTACTCATTATGAGGATTTATATTCACATGTAGTGGCGGGTGGTGTCTAGATATTATATAGATCCTTGATGCGTCACTGGTATCATAAGATTAAACTTGTTGAAAAAAAACCTTCATGTTTTTTTCCAAGATGAATATATTGTTTTGTACCTATAGACATAAACTATATTGAGGGTAGATCTTGATGGTATAATTATTCATGTTCCAGATACCAAATATCTAATAATTAAAATTTTCTTTTATTTCAATATACTTATTTTTAATCCATGAATTTTAGTGTCGATATATCTATTAATTCATTTAATTTTGAGTTCACTGATTAAATTTCATGTGGTTTATTTTCTAACCATTCTTTATTGATATCACCTTATCTAGTTATTTTAATGGAATGTGTTTCCAGTTATTATGTTTCTGTATTGTTTATGCACTTCCTTCTTAGTTTATTTATTACATGGATTTTTTCACAATTATTTACCTCTCCATATAGAGTATTCTCATAAATTAATTATTGATTCCAATGTAAATTAATGCTTTAAAACATTTGATATCAACCTTATTATATATCTTTTCAATAGGATCCCATTAAGTGTACTAATAAATATATGCAAGGATACAGTAGATGGAATACATTTATTATCCTTGAAATTAAAAAATATGTCGTAATTAGTGTATTCATCTAAAATGATATAATCATGTACATATCTTTATTTCATGGAATATTCAACTATTTAATCCTTTTGGATGTGATTTAAATTAATCGTATACTAATGTATATATAGCATTACATTGGCTCTAGTATTCGGGGGTTGGGTCTCTATAATTACTGTTAGAGATGGTTTAATAGCACCATTGGGAACAAGATTTAGATAAACACAATTTTGAGAACACAAACCTATAGTCGAGTCTGTGGATATGATTACAATAACATCCATGAATATTGGTAAGGTAGAGATTATGCGGGACTTCCTATTTCATGAATCGACCAATGACAGGGATCGAGGAACAACTACCCCCATCCCACATCTATTCTCCAGGAGTGGAGGTAACTATTGATGGAAAAAAGATCTCATGGAGACCATTTACTATGTACTTGTACACACACACACAACCACTCAATCAAGAAGTGAATAGGGAAAGGATTAAAAGATGCTACACTATTTTAAATGATCCAAACATGCATGGACTGCTAATCAATATATGTTCAGTATTATAAATTGAAATGGTAAAAGGAGAAAAGTACACACCCAACCAGAATAGTGTCTCATCTTGACAAAAAATGAGAATGTAAAGTACATGAGGGATCCCCTCCCCTGAATCCCATGGTATGACCCCCTTATGTGGTACAAGAACCCATATCTCTGAGCTCCTAAGATGTCACGATCAAATCAATATATCATCTAAATAATGAATGATATGTGTGGTAAAATCCCATGCATGGGTTAGTACAAACATACCTAGTAGGACGCCCCATAAAGGGGAAGGGGGAGAATTAAGAGATACTCTATAGAGGAAACATGTATACAGAACAATGTATAATAAAAGAGTAAAACTCAATACAACAAGAGAGTGTTGTATGCTCATAAAAAGAAATGGATCTCAAAATGGTGAGAAGATGGACTTGTCATCAAGTATATGGTACCTATAATAGGAGGGTAGTCTCATCAAACCACATGAAATTATACATGCCAAACACATGGCATACCTCGTGCGACATTACCTCTCATATAGGGAGAGTGACCAAATCCCAAGGACTAGGTATTGATATGGGATATATATATATATATATATATATATATATATATATTCTCATTCAAAAGATACCCAATATGAGGGTGTTAATGGATCTCTATATCACAGCTCATCCAAGAAGTAGATTTGTCAATAGTTCCAAAAGTATCCATCAATGATGCCTAACATCCCACACATATGTCTGAAACACAAAAGTCAAAGGGGATCAAGCAACACACAATGATACTATCCTCTTTTGAAGGGACTGATTCAACCTCATGGTTTTAGGTCGCATCACAAGGACCCATCTTATTGGGGAATGGTTTCCTCTTTCATACAAGTCCAAAGGTATGTCACATCACGTCTTTCAAAAGAACCACATAGTCGGATGGTAAAAAATTGAAGTGGAGGACCCACACTGAAGTACGTCAAGGGGATTCCACTCTAACAATATCCATATAATACTTGTACCCTAATTTGTTAGTGGGATACCAATATTATCATCTGGGATCTACGCCTTAGTGCGTTAGGGGGATGAACACATGGGAGTGGATTGGGACCCAATGTACATCCCCTCTAAAGGATAATACAATGGAGGGTACTACCCGACATGAAGATGCAGGACTATGACATCTAGATAGTCTATACTATAGGGAAGGGAAATGTTATAGTTGATCCCATTATCATTAATTCCCATGCTATCATAGTATAGGAAGATTTGGAGTAGTTAGCATCCCCACATATGACCCTGGTGGAATATGAGGGTACACTTTTTCTATTGTTGATGGTGTTAACTCTTTTTCTCCTTGATCATGTGAAAGAGTCTGAGATGGTAGGCATTGACAGTGAGCTTATGAATGATCAAATATCTAGAAGCGACAAACCAGATGGATAGCTTGAAGGTTGGAATCTTGATATCTTGTTATAGGGGTGAACAATGGATCTAGTGATGATGCGAGAGTAGGTGATGTGGGTGTTCCACATATATCCCTTAGTTTTACATTTAGGTGTGGGTGGAGTACACAGAGACCTTCAACCGGTAGTTTTGTTGTCCGACATGAGGAGAATTGTGGTTGAGTTCATCTCATGGTGTCTAAACTCTCAACAAGTGCATGTTGAGAACAATGTTATTGCATGTTTTTTTATACCTCTTGAGATCCTGGAGAGGAAATGGGAAAATAAATCCATAAATGTCATCATAGGCATTCTAAATATAGTGATGTTCCATGACACCATCTAAGTGATAGTTGACTGAATGATGAAGTCAGGGAAATTCCTAGTTATCTAGGAGTAGATTTTGGTGGACTGTTTTCATAAATTGTATGTATGGGATATCATCTGACATCATAGGATGCCCTTGATGATTTTCTCTGATTGTGACACACATTTTATGTCCTGATTGTGGATTGGCATACATGAGGCATTCATTACCCAATTATGGATGTGTACAAAATTTCTCCCCCAAACTATTGGGCAGACTGGGCATACTGTCTAGGTAGTAAAGGATATGATGAGGGATTTCATGTTCAACTTTAGCAGGATCTGGGAGGATCACATAGGTTTGGTATAGTTTTCATAAAATAATAGTTATCACTCTACCATCATCATTGCACATTTTAAGGCCTTTTGTGGGAGACCCTATAGGTCACCCATATAATATATGTAGATCATATTGTCATCTCTCGTGATCGTAGAGTTGGTGCAGGAAACCATAGGGACTGTGCATGTCATCCGTAAGTGGAGGAAGATGGCCCAAATAAGATATAAATTTTTCATAGATCCCTATCGTAACCCTTGCAGTTCTAAAAGGGAGACCACATCTTCTAGAGAGTTTCCTTAGGAGGACTGCAGAGGTTTGGTCATGGAGTCAAGCAATCCCTGAGGTTCATCTAGTAGTTTGAGATCATGCAGCAGGTTGGGGAGGTGGCATACATCCTTGCCCTACCCCCAAAGTAGGAGAGGTATCACAATGTCTTTCTTATGGTGTATTTGAGAAAATATATGCATGAACCTATGCACATAATTGGCTCGGAGATAGGGAAATTGAGTATAGAACCACCTTTTCCGATCACCCAATGGCGATTGAGGACGTACAGGAACAGACCTTGCAAGGACCACCATCCCACTGGGTTATGTGTTGTGGAATAAAGAATATGTGTAGACCAGATCCTAATAGGGGGAGATCCATATGCGGGATCAGTACCCTGATTTGTTTTATTATTATTTAAATTTTTATGAATAAAATAATGATTGAGGGAATGAATTATATGGTTGTTTTTTTCCTTGTAAGACATAGAAATATTTCTAAATATATTTACAGAGAATGGATCTGAGACAATGTGTGACTCTGAGGCTTGATATCCAGAGTATTAAATTTATAAAAAATTAAATAAATTTTATATTTTTCTCAACATGATATTTATATAAAATGGGAAATATTTAAAATATTAACTGAATTGGAAATACAAGACCACAGTTAGGTCCATAACATGGTTTTTCCCTAGTCGCAACAAAAAATGATTCAACGCGAGTCAAATGGATGCCTCACATATTGGAAGTGTGTGTAATTAAATTAATTATTTGACTAATTAAATAGTAAACTAATTGATATTTTATAAATATGTCTTAAGAGAAAATTTTCCAAGAATGGATCATATTACACCATCTTCCAGCTTGATCTCTATCTTCCTCCAATATTGGTGATGAATGAAAAAAATCTGATTCATTGAGGATCGAAGAACAATGAATGTAGTCGATTATACCATATTCATTGGTCAATGTGTTCTTCCCCAATGATCAATTCAAACAAGAACTAGGGATCCTATTTGGTGATTTTTTATGTTAGGGATTAAATGTTTGACTAGTTTGTTATATTTTTTTGATATGTTCTCCCATTACAAGAACCAATGTATTAAAATTGGATTATTTCATTTGATTATAAATTTCTTATAATCTAAATTGATCTTTCGTGGTCATTTTCCAAGAATGGTTATACAAAAATCAGCAAAACCACTATTATTTGTGCTTCTTATTCCCCCAATCTTCAGAATCTTCGCTTATGGAATCCCAACGTTCCCGGTTTAATATTTTTTTGGAATTCATGTGCTCATTGGGGTGCTAATATTTGTGATAGATCAATATATCATTAATGGTTTGGAAAAATTAGAATTGATATTGAAATCTTGGGAGGTGAGGATGACTGATCCAATGATAAATCATGGTGATTGTGAATATCAGAGGTCCAGTGGAATGTCGAACGATCGTCCAAACGCCAATAAGTGAACGAGGCTGATTCACAGTTAGAAACGATGAGAATCCATGAGAGTTGGCCAAATCCTTTTGTTTCAAATTGACATCAGGTGATATCAATAGTGGTTGAAGAATATTTGATACAATGAATCAAATTTGACATATATGAAAAAATCATGACTACATGCCATGTAAAATGATGAGCACACAACATGTATCCCCTTTCAATGGCAGTGTTAGGGTTTCAAATACACATAAGGATGATATGGAACATACTTCCATTAAAAAATATGTAAAACCTTCTCATCTGAATGTGCTGTGTGATTGAATACATCGATGGATACACGCCATGTACAATGTACGTGGACATGGGTTGTCCAAACAGGCATCATCCACTGTGAACTCAATAGGCGTGTAGAAAAATACAATGAAACAATGTCTATGTGCATGGACATGCCACAAGACACGTCCCCTTACTTGGATAGGTTGGAAATTCCATTTAGTCCACATATATATCATGTACCCATAGCATTATGGGACATGTGAACTGACTAGGGACACAAATATGGAATGAGGAGGGACCACACTCTATGTGGGAAGCCTCACAAAACATGTACTACTTCATACTATTCAAGAGATCTTCAAACCTCTGCCTCTCCAACAATTGAACTCATTTTTTTCTAGAGATTTCCATATCCTAAGTTTTTTTTACATATAATGTTATTGTGCCTTCGATAGAAGTTTCTTAGGTAATATGTGAAATGTCCCATTTTTAGAACATGATGAGGCAATACTTGATAATGGAAGTGATCATACAGAATCACTATAGTATCATTGGGATCAGCCTCTTGCTTGGATGGGATGTGGAATTTACAGATGCTAGTTTCGGGATTTCCCTCTAATAGAATTTGGAAAATGGAATTCCCTAATGATATTTCTATGTTAAATTCTAGTAGGAATGGGTAGTGGAGATTACTGATGTCTTGGGATTACCCTCCAGCTAAGATGGGCAGTGGTGTTCCATGATGACATCTTCTATGAATTACCCTCTATTAGGAAAAGGTAATGATTTTTCCCTAAACCCTCACTAGGATTACACTCATGTAGGACTAGATAGTGGTGTTCCTTAATGAACTTTCTACGTGGAACCCTCAGGTAGGACTAGACACTAGCATTCGTCAACGATAACCAGAGTAGGACCCTACTACCGTACCAAGGAACATGATACATTCTTAAAACTAGTGACCCCACATCGTTGATACACAGTGATTAGGCATGGTTTTTCATGCCTTTTGACTCACAGGAAAGTTGGACACTTTTCCCATCCAGACACATTTTTGTGAAACGACCTAAAACTAAGTGGTTGATTTAGTACCTCCCAAAGTAGATAGTATCAAGGTGTGGTGATTGAGCCCCTTAGACATGTGTTTCCTTAGAAGACACTTGAAGTGATGGGTATCACAGATAGACCTTCTAACAGAACTGTTGGATACTCATCTTCTTAAGTTTATTTTTGTGATGGAGATCCCCTTACACTCTCTCGATTGGGCTTCAATGAATGAGCATATATATATATATATATATATATATTATTTCACTACAAACTCTTTGGGTTTTCATTACTCTCCTTCTAGGGGAGGTGAAAATGCCCAAGGTATTCCACATGCATTCCATGTCTAGATTCATATGGTTAGATGAGACTAATCTCTAGATATTCATAGAAAATAATTAAAGAGATGGTCATCTTCTCACATTTTTGAGATCCTTGTATTTGGAAGAAATCACATTCACTAGACAGTCGGGTTGATATGGACACTTTTATTGTATCTTGTTCAATATACTTCATTCCTCTTCGGTTATATCTCTTAATTCTCCCCCATCTCCATTTTTGGGGTGTACTATATGGTATTTATATACTCTCCCATTCATAGGGTTTTCCCATAATGTGTCATGCCTTTTGTAGACGAAAGAAAATTTTATCATGACTTCATACTAGCCTAGGGATACGTACATCTTGGACCACATATGGTGGTCATAGAATGGGACACAATATCTGATATCTAATTTTTTTACACTTTTCCTATTTTTTCAGGTTGATACATATTTGTGTATGGGAATTTATTTTCCCTATTATTTTTTGATTACATTACCATACATCATTATGTCTCGATTTTTATGTATGATTGGTTTATTTATAAAAGTGTGGAATATATTATTTATTTCCCTATGAAAACACTCATTTCGTTGACTATGTGAGTAAATTTTTGTACATTATAAAAGGAATCCTCACTTTTATGTGTTCCATATGAACTTGTCACCACCCCTTGGCCTTTAGAGGCAGGGTTGGGGTTATTACAGCAAATTCCCCTCCTTGGGTCAGGTCATGACATTGGATGTTTAAATCATTCCACCTTTTTATCAATATATGATACCATAATTTTATCATAGGTCATTTATTTACATCATCTATTCAAAATATTTCATAATGGTGCATAATGTAATTGTGTGTTTACCTTATAAAAACCCCCAGGTGTGTCAAATCAGTTTCTTATTAAGGGAATACAAACTCTGCACTATAATTATAGTTAATACATACTTGACTATCTATTTATTGTGTAATTACACATATATACATCTTTTCTAAAACCATATCCATTTATAATATCTGTATAGGGATAAATTTCATGTAAAACCACATAATTTATTCATTTCTAATAATTATGGATGTAATTCTATAGGCAAACGTTTCTAAAGGGTTTTCACCTAATTTTAATAATCTCAATATCTATATATTGACTATAAATTTCCTCTAAATCCAACTATATTGACCTATACATTTTTTGAATATATATTATGTCATAATAGATGAATATTCAATACCTTTTATAAATACATACAGGAGGTCCATAAATGAATAGTTCTGTTAATGATTAAATGTGCAATATTATAATTTTATGAAAGATCATTAACATCTAACACAAGGATCATACAACATGTTATCCTTCATAAAAACACCCTACCTTAAAACATTCTTCATAACCTAGTTAAAGGAATCATAAGAATGGTTGATCTAAGATACTGAGTAAGGGTAAAAAATGATTATATTAGTGATAACATAAGAAAAACTTATTAATAATGGTATGAGAACATGATGATTATATTTTAAAATTACACCCAGTATATCATAGGTCATAATATTGAGACATGGCATAAATCTTGGTATTTTATAAAACATGAATCCAAAAAATTAAATAACACAATCCATTAGATAATAACATTGGCATAATATGAATGTTTCTATCATACACATAAGAATTAAAAATCATTTATGTAATAGTGAAGGCCCAGTTTAAACACTATTCGAGTGGATTGGATTTGGCCACAAACCCATTGTATACATATTTAAGGTTCACTCTAAATATTGTAATTTTGGATAGTGTGCATTAATAAACTACATTTAATATTAATTATTGTCTTTATTATCCCATTAAATATCCACAATTACCCAATGCATTAAATAATATTTTTTTGGATTTTTTAAAAACAATTATGTGGGTTATTTTGGAAACCTCTCATGAAAAAAACAAAAGATAACCAAGAGATCAAGACAGAACACTAAATAGATGGAAATGACAACAAACACATAAAAAATATGATCGAAAGGGAAAATTCCATAATTTCAAATAATGATCCTTAAAATATTGATTTGAGAATATTATAAGGGTTTAATATATAATAAATGTTACTAATTATTCCTCCATAATGAAGTCATCAATCGAGAGGAATTCATATTTTTATTATAACCCAAAAACAGAATGTTTTATGTCACTCCGTAGAATAGGATCAACATTAAAACCATAAGGGAATCATTATATCTATTAATGTTAACATCCTCCTTTGGTGCCAACAATATGGTAGTGATTTTTTCCCAGTTATGATCAACAAAAGTGGCCCTGCCAAACCCATTATATAATAATATCATCCTTTCAGAGAAGAGGCCAAGGAAGATGACGAACCCATGCGATTGGCCTTCTATGTCAATTTCCATATCTTATTCCTGATGAATACCAGCCCGAAGGACATTCACCAGAACCTTGTTTAATGGGAGGAGTCTCTGTTTTTTCCTGAATCTTAGGTACATTGAAATTTCAAACATACCCCATTAATATTTCACACTTAGTCTCTAACCTAGTCATTATTCAATTAGGATGAAATGAGAAATCCTTTCAATGTGTAACCTTTTTTCTTTAATTGAAATGATAAATTCCCCAATAGAATAATTTCCATTTTCCATTTACGTGATCCTGATGTGAAATAACCATTAGATGGGTTGTCCCCATCATATATATATAAGTATCATGATGATAGAACCATCCTCTATAATAGTGGTAAACACACCTATTGATCCCTCTAGCAATGATGATTATAGGGTTTCATCATGAAATTATCCTCCACCCAGGGTTTTTTTTGATGGTTTCTTCTTAATAGACGCTATTGTTTTCAAACCATATTCATCACCAATTTTATAGAGGATATCTTTCATACAATCATATTCCCTGTTACTTTTATTAAGGATATATATGCTAAAATCTAACCGTTATTAAGTATATCTCATGTATAATCAATCTAGGTCATTAATGGATATCATCTATTTAAATCCATTATTATGATGCATAATAAAAATTTGTGTTTACCCAATAGTACCCCACAATTGTGTAAAATAAGGTACATTATAAGGGACACCCAACAAGAACAATAATTTTGGTCAATACATACTCATCCATCTCTTTTTAGGGTTATTACACCAATATGCTTCTATACCAAAACCACATCCACATGTAAAATCCATATACGAATGTTCTTCTATGAACACTAAAAAAAATAGATGTTATACTATAAATAAACGTATCTGAATTGTTTTAATGAAATTTTAGTTATATTAATACATAATGAATGAATATAACAGGGATATTGTAACAATAATAGAAACCTATATTTTTCATACATAAATATTATAACATAATATATTAATATTCATTACATTTTATAGATATATTATCTAATAATGTAATTGTTTAGTTCCATTAAATAATAGGTGCAGAATATGATATTTCATTAATATCAAAAACATGTCACATGATTATCTTAGAATATGTTACTATTCTTAAACAAAACCGACATTAAAAAATTCATCATAACATGGGGAAAGAAAACATAAGAATGTTTGGTCTAAGATTCACAATAAATGTAAAAAAATTGATATATTAATGATATCAAAATAATCACATGATCATAAGGGTAAGAGAACATGATGATAAAATTTTAAAATCCAAAGCCTTAAACAAAAGATCATCATACTAAGACAATACATAAAGCATGGAAGTTCAAAAGGCATGAATCAAAATGTAATCAAAGAACATGATCCATAATATTATAGAAATGTCATAAGAAATAAGTTTTTGGAATAAGAATAATATTAGAGAATCATTTAAAATGATTGGAAGGGCCACTTCTTGGATTATCATAGTAGATTGAGTTCACTCCCTAGTCCATTGTATACATAGTTATGTTTCACTCCCTATAATATCATAGTGGAATGTGTCCTTTATTGAACTTGGTTTACTCTACATTATCTTCATTATTATCTAATGAGATATCCATTATCATCCAATGAATCAAATGCCTATATCATATCATTATAACCTATTATATTACCATAATACATTCATATGTTTTCCCCAAGATCAAAAATAAATCATCATATTTCATACCTAGGGTAAACGATACAAGTTACTCATTTCAACATTTGATCATAGCATAACCCATGACAAAAAGGGTTTTATACATATATCATCATCATAAATTAACATCATCCAGAGAAACAACAAGTATTATATCATTGGATCATACCCATCTAAAATCATATGTAAAATATAAGTAATACATCTTAGATGAAAATCACATTATAATATATATGGAATATATCTTGAGTAAAATTCCCCTTCAATTTTGAATTAAATTATTTAAAATTAAAAAATCAAAAAAATATTAATGTGAATATTTTCTTTGAAATGATCCTTGGAAACTCATGAAGTATTCTTCAAATAATTTTTCAGTCATGATGGTGGGAAATTATTTTCGTCCAACATATGAAAAAATAATGAATCCTTTCTCAATTTTGGTAAAAATATATGACATACCTCATTTAGAATATGATAATATATTTCCTTTAAACAATTTTTAAAAAATAAATCATGGGTAAAATGACATTTAATATTTATGTGACAGTATTAAATAATGTATTAAAAACATTTTAAATAAAACAGTGACATGGAATAAAAATATTCCCTACAAAATAGGAAGTGATGTATACTCTTCTTAAAAACATTCTTCTAACAATTATATGTACCGAGAAGAGGAAAATAGATATTTTACGTTAATGTAGATGAATCAGAAGTTTATATGAATATTTATAAGATTCATGATAGGTATATCGAGAAATTTCTATATTTTAAACTTAATCGTAAGGAATTCTGGAAAAAAATGAGTTTCTCACCAATAACTCCCATCCCATCTACAATTTAATTATATGTACTTTAATATCATATATAATAAATTTAATTTTAATATTATTCTATAAAATATTAATTTATATACTTATAATATCATATATAAACCAAATATTACTTTTTAAATCCCATATAATAATCATTTCTTCTTAAAACCATATTTTCCAGGAATTAACTATTTCTTTTTTCTTGAAATTTTGTTTTTTATGTATCGATACTCATAATTTTATCTTGGTTACATAATATCTAGAGAGTTAAAAATTATATAAATATCATTACTTCTCACTATTAATAAAAAATAATACATTTAAAAAAAAAAATTAAGAACTAAATATACGAGAATTATAGAATGATGCTTTTAAAATGAAATTTCTTTTGGAAAATAATGTTTCTAAAATTGGAAAATATTATCTGTAAAATTTCATAATGAAAAACAATAAAATACATTTTAGTGGGAAGATAAATTTTTGAATCATATAAATACATTACTAAAAATTGACTACTAATCTAAAAACCATTTACATTGTTTCAAAATGTGGTTATTCCTATTTATATTTCAAATTTTACTAATATTTTATAGTGTTATTATAGAATATGGTTCATTTAACCATGGATATATGTGTAAATAGATCTATAATATATTAATTTGAAGTAATATTTATCATAAAATATTAGGGTTCTACTGAACCCCTTATTATGTACCTCTAAAATTGAATGATTCCAAGAAACTTGGTTCAGTGGGAGAAAATATAAGGGCATGCAATGAATTCATTATTGTATGACGACATTAACACTGTAATAGTCCTCTATAAAACATTTTTTTAGGAATCCTTCTATATTATATTCATGAAAATGACATCTATTTGGTTTATCAACAAATTAATGTTGGGTCATGTTATATATGGAAATAATATCCACACACTCTGTCCATATTCAATGATTTTTATATTTATAAAAAACTAAATTTTGTGAATAGATGTAATTAACCCATATGTTTCATGCATTCTTGTGTTAATCCGACTTCATGCATCATCCATAAGCAGTTATTCATACTATTATGTATTCTTAGCCTTTCTCTAGGTGGGGAATGATGTTTTGGGTCCTATCTAATGAGTGATAGTGTAACCGTTAATGATTAATCTTATTTTCATAAATTTATTCTCAATTATTGTTGAATTTATTCCCCATATTTAGATAAATACATTTTTTATTGTTGATTTTGAAAAATACTCACATCATTCATTAGTTTCGGTTCCCTCGAGCTATTTTTATAGTAAATGATAATAAATTTTGATCCATCAAGATAAATAACATGCATTGAATTTACATCATCTTGTCTAACCTATTATCTAACTATCATGTTTTTGAAAATATAAAAATTATAACATTCAAAAAAATACTCACTAATAATCTATATTATGTGTTTAATCAAAACTAGACTAATTTACCTAAAAACTCTCTAATTCAATGTGTGAATATTGGACGATAACTCAAAATTCCACCCAATAGTCTCTTTTCTCATTTTGTGTACAATAGAAATAGTTATACGAATATAGGATCATATTTCATTGATATCTTCATATATATATAAAATTTTTATTCTAGTTTAACGGTCCCAATTTTTACTGGCTTAATTAGATTCACTTGATGAAATAGATTTAATGAACTACACATCGTGGATATCTAATAGAATAAAGTGTTATTTTTTAAAAAAATATTGTCCAAAAAATATTGTTCCTCTATATGGACATTTTACAATAATGGAAAGATTATAAAATTCTTATAAGAAATCCACCAAATATTAACCACAAATGGAAGGCCACATTCCCATTTTCCATGGTTTACTTAAAATGTGTGTATTTACTCAACACCATGGATGTGTTTTATATTAATCCTCCAAACAATATAAGGCCTCTCAAGAAATATTATTCATTTATTTACATTGATATTAAATAAGTTTAATATGAATGAATTAAAATGACATGGGAGTTGAAATGGGTGCACAACGCCAAAAAAATAAGCATGTTAGTCCAAAATGCACGACTATAAACATATTAGTGTTAGTCTTTACTACACAAACCTAAAATTCACAATACCTAGGTCTCAGTACGACGATCATAATATATATATAAAATCATACTATTCATAAGATATAAAATATCATATTAATGTTCTTTTCTCCTGACAGTAAACTATATTTTTTTTGTTTCCAAGATTATTGACAATAAAATGTGTATCTAGTGATTTTTTTTGGATTCTTAATATAAATAACTATGACACAGTCCTCTCGAGAGATGATTCCTCCCTTCTTGGATTGTAATGTCCTAGAACTAAATAACACTAAAATGTACCCTCAGCCCATTTGGACCCATGTCCTCATGCTCGTCTCCCGAAATTCTAGAGGGTTCCACCAATAAGTGTGGGACTTAGAGTGTTTTCAGAGAGACTACTCCCACATTACCAGAGTGTTACTCAGATGAAATATAATAATAGATAATTACTCTAATTCCTAAAACAAGAAGACAATATAAAAAATCCAAAAAATTAGGAATAATCAAGATCATAAGTAATATTATATAAATATTTTTACTTTAAATGTCATATATTTCTACAAAACACCCAAAATAGGTGTACATGGAAGATGTAAAATACATATAAAAAATTAAAAAAAACGATAAAAAATAATATATCTATTATTACAAGCCTCAGGTAGATCCCATGATCCACTTCTCAAAAACAATATTCAATAAACTATAGTTGGATTCTTTCCTTTATCCATACCAATAATCATATTGTCTTTTTGAGTACCCATGGTGGATCAAATAGGGTGTGAGAAACAAATCTTAGTAGGCAACCACCCAAGGTAAAGTGAAATCTTATCAATGAATGTATTATAAAAATAGTGTTCTAGAATTAATATAATATGAAATAATGTACTCAATTTAATAATCTAGTAATGTTCATGATCTCATTTAATAATAAATACATTTCATAAAATTCATTTATAAATTATGTCTCAGAATTTATAGTTAACCTTGATTCTTTTATAATCAAATTCATTTAATTATCCAACCTCTATTAATTAATAATGTATCCTTACCTCAAACATAGCTAAACATACCCTATATGAATATAATAAAATTAATCCTTATTAGTACATCAATAAAGTGTGATAAAAAGACTAAATCCAAGATTGTGGTTTTTCTGGGATGATTCATCATATAACCCATTTAATTCATTAAAAAATAATGAACCCAAGCCCGTCATTAGAATTCCTAATTTTAAATCTAGGTATCACTTTATGTGTATCCTGAACCCAAGAACTATACAATCCCATCCCACGCATTCCTCACTAGAATCCTTGTATCTCTCTTTTCATGGTTTAACAACATTCCACTCGAGTCCATCCTTGGTGGTCCACTAAGGGAGCCCAAGGGTTATCAATGGCGCATTTGATCAACTGCCCTCTGACTTTTTCATTGAAAATCCATAAGCATTCAAATTATCACATGGGAATATAATAGTCATCCCCCATGAGTTTGTCCATGGAAATCCACTTGGGAGTCCATGTGTCACTTGGAAATAATTAATGAAGAATCCAAGTGAGTTCATCCATGGAATTCAAATATGAACACATTTTCCACCCATGGAATATAGGTATCCAATAATTTTTTTTAACTATGTCAAAATCAGTACCAAAAAAATTTAATTATTTCCTTACAAAATGTGAATCATTGTGTTGGTAGACTTAGAAGTCTTTTCATTAATTAACAAATATGGTAATTTCATCATAAAAAGGGAAATCAAGCTTAATAATTAAGTTTCATGTCCTATCCTAGGGTCATGGCCATACCACCTCATTATTTTAATCTTTATCAATTATTTTTACAATTCATATTAAAATAAATATTATAAATCATCTCAGTCATATTTGAAATTCTATATTAAACATCACATATCAATGTTTAAAAAGGTGCACCATATGGTATCCAGACTCAATCCACCCATGGTGGTCCATTTCTTTAATACCCTCCCAAAGGGATGGTTCTAATTCAAGATTCATACCCATTAATCAATGTATGGACCCAACCACAGTTTCTTAGAGTCGGTGCCTTATTTAATAACATTAGTATATAAACATGGAATATAAATCCCGAAGGACCGATTAGTTTAGTATCAATGGAAACAAGATACATAGAAAAGTTCATAATTAAAATTTTTATAAAAAACAACATTGAAATCTCATCGACAACATCCATAACTCCCTTGTTATTTTATCATATCATTCATAAAATTATTATTCATGTCCTAAGAAAAATAAAAATAATAAATAGGTAATCTCAAATTCTCAGTAAGGTTAAGCAATATAGCAGAAGATATCATAACATAATAATTAGTAATTTTGAATAAATATAAAACAGTTCCATTTACAAAAACTAGAACACATTATGGCATGAATAAAGGCATAATATATAAATACATAATCATGGGTATTCTATTAGTCAAATAACCACATATACCATCAATAATATTATCATAATGGGGGAATGCATAATTTGGGACATCATAACCAAACCTTCATGGCCTTGTGCTAAGACCATAAATAATCATTTTGCAATGGCCTTATACCAAGACTGTATTTTGTCACATGAGAAATATCGATGCACTGAGGGGGATATAGAGCTCCCCACCTGACAATTACTATGTAAAATTAATCCCTCATCTAAATGAAGATAAAAATAAATTATGAATACATTTATATAGAAACTAATATATGAAATGAAAAAAACATTCCCCAAACAATAAACCGAAACACATACCATCCAGGGTAAATTGGTGAATTTTTCTATGATAGAAAATAAATAGCTGTAATAATAATAAACCATTAAATTAAATATGGTAGATGATAACATGAAATATTTATACAAATAATAATTAATAAATCATAAGAGTTCTGAAATAAATGACGATACTCTTGTAAAATCATCAAGCAATTTTGAGATTAATACTCTTTTACTTTTAAAAGAATAGTTCTTTTAGAAAAATCATTGTATTAAACCATAAGTGATTTAAGATAGTCATTTCATAACAAAATTATTTATTTTATTATAATATTGTTTTCAAAAAAACAGATTATAGAGTTCTCTATGAAAATAGGTAAGATTTTGAGAAATTCCCTTGATTCGGGCAAGTATTTCAGGAACAATTTTGAATGTTCCTTTTAAAATGTGTAACTATCTATAAAATAAGGATTGATTATGGTTTGTGAACATATGTAGAACACTCTCACAGAAATTTTTTGGAGTAGATGATAATACATAAAAATATCATTGATGTTATTAAACAATGAATGTAACTTGAATAAAAATGGAGGTTCGGGTGGAAAACCCTTACCTTAAGTCCGAATGTGTTCCACACATGAACATAAGGTCCTAGAATATGAAAATAGACTTATAAATAACATAATTAAGAACCTATTATACATTTATTATATTTATTGTAATTTTATTCCTTTAATTATCTCCATATTGATTGGTTATAAGTTTTAATTTCTCCATTCAAGAGTGTTTGTTTCCTTGATTTAAATAATCAGTTAACTAGTTTTTATGTAATGCAGTTAATGTGTAATGGATGTAAATATCAATAATTGAATTTACATATTATTTATAAAAATAAATTGGTTTTAATGGTCATTTAAATCATTTAGTTACATGGTAAGAAAAAGAATTATTTTATTAATTATTAATTACATTCACAGAGATTATTTTAGCGGTATTTTGATTTTTATGAACTACTTTGGTCATATGATTTAATAATAAGTATATATACTAATTCCTGAATATTAAATAGATTATAATACATATATTACACTCAGGTAAAACAATAAAAATGGTTTCATTTCCAGTAATGATGGATAAAATTAAGGGAGAAACATTGTCATCCATGAAGGTTGTAAATTGGAAGCTCATAGACTACGATTTCGTTTATAAAATAAAAGAGATATTAAGAATATTGATGATGGTTCATCCATTAAAACGATACAATTCTAGTATATAGATGATACTGGAGTTATTATTGTAATTAGGGTAGAGGATGTGAGGAGAAGATAACAACATAAAGGAACTCGAAATGAAAATTAGAGAAATAAAATGTGAATTTACCTCTTGACTCCACCTCCTTGAGAATCTATTTAAGGGAAGGGGTTTTATCTATAAAAAATACAAAGAAGTTATTGGATGTGGGGAGTGACTAGGGAATGGTATTTAGGCAGAACATTGATAATATTCAAGGCTTATAGTATTTAAGTGAAGAGAGAGTGAGGGGGGGGGGGTTATAATAGAGTAAAGGAGTGAATTCTGAATAGTTCACTCATTATTTTATTATTTAATTCATCAAAACTAATAGTGTTGTCTTTGTGACCCCTAAAAGTAATAGTTTCTTTTTTATGTCTAACCTAGTGGCCCTAAATCACTCATTATTATAGATATTTTGTATTTAACTGATAATTTTTATATACAATATTTTATCTTTTTTCACTATTCATCAAAAATTCAAGAAGTCACGAAAAATACAAAAAAAAAATTAAGCCCAACCCTATTTTGACATGTATAATTAGAAAATAAAATAAATTTTGGGAAAATAATTTACTATTAATTTTTTACTTTTATTTTTAAATAAAATCACAATTTATTCCAAAAAAACATTAAAACTATAACTTGTTTTATAACACCTTTAGAAATTAATCAATTTCCCATTAAATTATCTTATAACCATAAAATGATAATGTAACAAATTTTTATTAAATTTTATGAAAATAAATTTACATATTAAATTAGATAGAAAATTTTTATTAAAATGTTCATGTCATACAAGAATACTAATACTTATACTATAATTGTTTTTTCACTTATAAGATGTCTAAATTGTATTTATACATACGTGGGTGAGGTTTCTTTTTTTTTTTATGATTTATATTCATTTATATTCATTATTATTCAAAATTGTATGTTAATATTCATAAGGGTATGATACTATTCACCCAAAATTATGTTGGTTCTATCAGACACTAAATGAATTAATGATCGCAACTCTAGATGCCCATTTTTTGAAATTCAAAACATAGTAGAAGAAATGTTGTATTTTATTACTAGATTATAAAGGTGTTGTTATATAGGGACATTGTGTTTCATGCATTCAATATTCATTTCCAAAACCTTGGGGTGTAACATTCTCCCCTCCTTACAAATATTTTTTCATTGTAATTTATAGAATGTTACCTCAAAAAACTATTTGGGTAGGTCTTCATTATAAGATCCCTAGGATCCCATGTTTCCTCCACAATTTTATGATTTCTCTATTGTGTATTTAAAATAAGCATTATCCAATTCCTCTACACTAGTTCTTTAGTGTCCAAAATCTGAATTGGGACTTCATTGTAAGATAGATTGGGTTCCAATTCTATACCTTCATAAGTGAGGACATGCTTTGGGTCTAGAATGTAAATTCTTCACAATAAGACAAAGAGAAAATTATGTACTTTGGATAGGCTAGGAGAGGTAGCCAAGAAATATTCAAAAACTCTAATTGTATCTAGAATTTTAAAAGACCCAATATACCTAGGTCTCAGTTTCCCTTTCGATCAAAATCATAAAAATTTCATCAGTGGAGATACTATCAAGAAAACATGATCTCCCAATTGAAATTACAAATCCTTCTTTCAATTATCGGCATTTCTCATTGTTCTTATTTTAGCTACTTTGATATGACATTGAATTTTCTTTTCCTTCGTTTTTTCATCCTCTATAAGCTCTATGCCCACATGCTTCCTTTCTCCAACTTCATCCCAATAAGTTTGTTTACAACACATCATCCCATATAATGTTTTATATGGTTCCATTCGAATATTTTAATGGAAACAAATAATGAATTAAAACCTCATTAAAGGTAAACATTTATCCCAAAAACCATGTAAGTCAAGTGATCATGATTTCAACATGTCCTCTAAGGTTTGGATGGTCCTCTATGATTTCCCTTCCATTTTTGGGCGGTATGTAGTACTCAAACGAAGATCAACATCCATATATTTCTAAAGGTATTTCCATAATTTTGTTGTAAATTGTGGATCAAGATCATAATCAATTGAGAGAGGTGATTCATGATGTCTCACAACATAATTGATATAGAGTCTTGATAGGTGATTCAATGGAAAATCATCCCATATAGAGAGGAAGTAATAAAATTTTGTAACTCGATAAAAAATTACCCATATTGAATCATTTTTCCTTCGAATTTTGGGCAATATAATGACAATATACATGGTGATGTCTTCCATTTCAATATAGTAATCTGTAGATGATGCATGACTTTTTTTGGACATTTCTTTAGGACTTCAATTCTCGACAGACTAAACATCTTGATCCATAATCTGCAATTTCACTTTTCATGTTGTCCCACAAGAAATGTTCCTTCAAATCTAAATACACATTAGTAATCCAAAAATGTATTGAGAAACTGGAAATATGGAAATAATCTTGTAAATACATTTTTATCACGGGTAGAATTGGAACACAAAGCCTCTTCCCAAATTTTAGAACACCATCTTCACACACAACGTCAGCCATCATCCCATATTTTGAAGCATTAATTTTCTTTTGAAGGTTCTAGTCATCAGGATAAGAAATTTTAATCATATCTAATATAGATGGTTTGGAAACCAAATGATAATGTAGTGATTTTTATCCTTATTTGATAATTATCATATCCATTCTCACTAGATCCATGTATAGAGGATCCTTGTCAATCTTCAGTTTGTTTTGAACTCCATGATCTTTCCTACTCAATGCATAATCTACCTTGTTTTCCATTATCAGGTGGTAGTGTATAGTGCAATCATAATCCTTGAGTAGTTTGAGCCATTACCGGTACCTCATGTTTATTTATTTCTGTGAGAATATATACATCAAACTCTTTTTATACATATATATCTCAAAGAAAAATCATAGAGATAATGTATAAATGTGTTCAGAGCAAAGATTACCACTAATAACACAAGATCTTGTGTGGGATTGTTTTATTCATGAATTCTTAATTTCCATTATGAATAGAAATTAAATCCATCCTTATTAATAAGTACATAACCAAATCATTTATTTGATGCATCAATATAGATCACAAACCCATCAATCCCCAATGATAGGTTTTGGATCAGAAATTTAGTAATATCCTCTTTAATTTCTCAAACAATTCCTCACATTTTTTTCCATATGAACTTAACCACTTTACATGAAATCAGGGTCATTGGGTGGATAAACATGTGAAGATATGAACAAAACGCCGATAATAACATGCTGAACCATTATAACTATGTGCCATAGTTATATTGGTTGGAGTAGGCCATTCTGGAAAGCCTTTGTCTTCTTAGGATCAAAAAATATTCCATATTTAGAGACGATGTTTCCTAGAAATGAAATTGATTGAAGCCAGAATTCACACTTTCTAAACTTCCCATATAATTCATTTCTTATATAAATCACTAGAATTGGGCATAAGTGATTTTAACGATCCTCATAAATGTTGGAGTATACGAAGATATCACTAATAAATATCACCACAAAGTAATCAAGATATTCATGAAAACCCAATTAATCATATTTAAGAAAACATATGGTGAATTAGTTAGTCCAAAGAGAATTAATATAAACTTGTAATTCCCATACCTGTTTTGAAATTCTATTTTAGGAATGCCATCCTTCCTTATAAGAAACTGATAATATCAAATTTGAAGATCAATCTTCAAAAAAAATTGGGATCTGGATGTTGATTAAATAAATCAACAATTTGAGGTAGTTGAAACTTGTTCTTTGTTTTTATAGAATTGATCTTCCAGTAGTCAATGCACAACCTCAAAGATCCATCATTTTATTTAACAAAATGAATACGGGGCACTCCATAGAGAAACACCAGGGAGAATAAATCCTTTATCAGTCAATTACTCTAGTTGTTTCTTCAATTCCACGAACTCCACAATGTCCATTCTATAGGGGACATTGATATGAGCCTTGAAATGGGAATTAGGTCAGTGTAAAACATAGATTCTTTCTCTGGAGGAGGTCCGGGTAAATCCTCTGGAACGATTTCCACATATTCTTGAACAATAGGTACATTATCTATTTGAATATTATTTTCCATGCCCATAGTAATGGAATTACCATCCTCCCCAATAATTGAATTCAGTAGAGCTACTAGGAGTGGATCTAGATGAGAATCCTATGGTGATTTTTCTTCCCTAAATATTAGGGATTCAGCATCATCCTAAAAAATTATAACCTCCTTCTTCATGGAAAAACTTTTTTCATCATGGTTTGATAGAAAATCCATACTGAGGATTGTATCAATGTAAATCATGGGTATAAAAGTAAAATCCACAAATAAAGAACATTTATATGACATAATTAGTACTGCCTGAGATAACATTTTGGTATGATACATCCCTTAGGAGTTTTGACTAACAACTCTCCTATTAAATATAGTTGGAAATATCTAATTTTCATTGATAAATGGGAAGATATGAATGAATGGGATGATACATAATCAAATAAAGCATTGTCTATGTTCAAAGAAACAATTAAGGTACATACGACCACTTTATTAGAAATTTCAACCTCTGATGTTGTGACCACATAAGCTAGTCCTTTATCCCTTGGTCTTCTTTGGGGAATGATTCCCTAACACTGAAGACATTCATGTGCATAATGTCCCATATCCCTATAATTTTAGAATTAATCATTGGTAGATTCTTTCTTACCCTTATAGTCCTGTTATTGGTTGCATTTTTCTACAGACTTACAATAGACTCCATTTCCCTTCAGTCAAGTTATACGGTGTTTCTTCTAAAAATTACTACATGATGGAAGGCCAACGCTTCCCTTATTCCCCATTTAATTATTTCATTTCCAACATTTTCTGCATCCATCTTCTTCTTTTTCATTTCTTTTAATTTCAAAATTCATATAAAAGTCATTTTTCATCTTAATAGCACTTAAGACTATATCTTCATTTTATGAGAAACATTGGGATCCTATTTCCCATTAGAGTAATGGTTTTAAACCATCAAAGAATCGATCAATTTTTCTCCTTTGATTATGTATGTGTTCTAAAATATGCCTTTCTATCCTTGTAATGTTGGCTTCACACTTCATTAAATTTTTGTCCTCCTTCTACCTCAGATTCAAGAATTTTCTTTTCCATATATACTCACTGTTCATTAGGAAATTATTTCTCTAGGAATATTTACATAAGGTCCCTCTATTCCATATCTCTTATATATTCCTCATCCTTTGGGTTTTTGATTAATGACCACTGCTTATCTGCATCTCCTGATAGAAGATAAATGTCCCTGATGACCTTCTCTATTTTGTTACATCCAATATCAAGAAATATATTCTCTAGGGAATTTACCCACTGTTTTTCAAAAAATATACTATTAGACCCATTGAATGATGGAGGAAAGTTTCGCATAAAGCAGTATAACATAGCTCCTCCATGTGGTGGATCTAGATGCTCCATACAGGTATGGTTATTGTTCATATCCTAATTATGTTACCCCAGTATAGTTATATTTTTCTCACCCTAGTCATATCTCCAAACCCAACGACATTATCTTGCATTGGTGGTAAATCAATAATGGGACATGCACATTAATGTGGTTTCCATTCCATCCACTATTAACCACTTCAAATATAATATCATACACTTGATTAGGTTATGAATCAAAATGTATAAACTCAACGTAGAAAAATACTTATCATATATTGAAATTCTATTTATAGGTAATCTTGTAATCATAAAAATGGTTTCTTTGAAATTTTTTTTTATTTAAATCATTATTAATGGATAGTAATGAAAATTTGAATTATCATAACCATATCAATCTGGATTGTCAAACCTGGTGCATAATATGACTCATTGTTCTGTCCCAGGATACCCTGTATCAATCCCGAAACGCTTGGTCGGAGTTTTCACTCCAAGGTACATTTTTTCTAATACCAAGTCGACATGTAGTATCCAGACAAGGATGTATTTTTTAAAAATATCCACACTATCTATTCCTTACCAAAATACTAGGAAATTCTTGCATGTTTATCCTCAAAGTCTATCTTAGTTAAATTTTTCCCAAATATACATTTTCGGAATCTAGTTTCTATGTTTTCTACTAAACTTCCTCTGATAAAAACTGTAAGGATCCAAAACTGTTTTCTCAAAGACGATGCCTTATATAATTACATCGACCTATAAAAAAAGAATATGAATCCTAAAGGACAGAGTAGTTTAGTATCATTAGAAAAGGGATACATACTTATGTTCATCATTTAAACATTAAACTATAATCAACATAAAAATTTCTTCCACAAAATCTCTAACTACTATGTTATTTCATTAAGTTATTCATAAAAAAATCATAATGCCCGGAGAAAAAGAAGCATTAAAAGGGATGATCTCAAATTCTTAGTAAGGATAAAAAATGTAGTGGAATATATCATATATACACATTAGGCATGATGAATAACTAAAAATAAATGCCTTTAACGAAAACTTGATCAAATTATGGTAGGAATAAGAGCTGAATAAATAATGCCCTAATAATTGGTGTTCAAAATGTTGAATAACTGCAAGAAACATCAATACAATTTTCATAATGAGGGAATGTATGAATTGGGACATCATAACCATACCATCAAGTCCTTGTTCCATGACCATAAATAATCATTCTGTCAATCCCTTATTCCCAGAACATTGTTTGTCTCATGAGACCTACCAATGCACCGAGGGACTATAGTGGGATCCACCAAAGAACTATTTTTTCCAATGATTTCCTCCTATGAATGGGGATAAACAAAAATAACAAATAAATAAATATTGAAACTAATATATGAAATCTAAATAACTTTCCCCAAACAATAAGCATAAAAACTAACCATTTAGAGTAAACTTGTGAATGGTTTTAAGATAGTAAATCCACAACCAAAAGAATCATAAACCATTAAATTAAATGTGGTATACTATAAATTGAAATATTAATACCAAAAATATGTTATAATCTACATGAGTGTTGAAATAGATGAATATACTCCTATAAAATCTTCGAGTAATTCTAGAGATACATACTCTTTTACTTTGAATAGATGAATTCTTCTTAAAATATATTTGTATAAAAAAAGAAATGAATTAAGATAGTATTTTAATAATAAAATTAGTTATTTTATAATGATAATGGTTTCCAAAAATAGATTATAGAGTGCCCTTCAAAAAAGGTAATCATTTGATAAATTTCCTTGAATCAGGCTTGTATTTCCAAAACAATTTTGAGTGTTTATTTTAAAATGTGTAATTATCCATAAAATAAGCAAGGATTATGGTTTTGAAACAAATATAGAACACTCACATAGAATTTATTAGTAGTACATAATAATAAATACATATTTTATTTAGGTATTTATACAATGAATGTAACCTGATTGAAAATGGAGGTTCGGGTGGAAACCACTTACGTTGAGTCTGAATGTGTTCCGCCCTTGAACATAAGGTCTTGGAATATGAAATTAGACTTATTAATAACTTAATTAAATACATACTATAAATTTATTTTGTTTATAAAAAATTTTGATGTTAATTATGACTTTATTTATTAGTTATAATATTTAATTCTCTCATTTCAGAGTGTTTTTTCCTTTATTTTCATAATTAGTTCACTTGTTTTTATATAATAGTGTTCATGTGGAATGCATGTAAATCTCCAGAATTAAATTAACGTATTATATATGGACATAAATAGGTGTTAATGTTAATTAATATCATTTAGTTACATGGAATGTGGATGAATCATTAGATGAAATATTAATGACATTTACTTAGATTATTTTAGCTGTATTTTGATTATTATGAACTAGTTTTTCCATGTTATTTAATAAAATGTATGTATACTATTTAATGAAAATTAAATAGGTTATAATAAATATATTACAGAATGGTTAAACTATAAAAATGTTTTCATAACCACTAATGAATGGTAAATTGAATAACAAAATATCATCCTCCATGAAGGTTGTAAATTGGAACCTCAGAGATGATTATTTCATTTATAAAATAAATGGGAGAGTAATAATATTGATGATTTTTCTTCCATTATCATGTTATAATTCTAGTATATAGATGATAATGGAGTTATAATGGTAATTTGTATAGAGGAGGTGATGAGTAGATTACAATAGAAAGGAACACAAAATGAAAATGAATGAAATAAAATGTGAATTTACCTCTTGAATCCACCTCACTGAGAATATCTTCAAGGGAAGGGGTTTTAGTCTTTTGGAAACATAGAGAGATTTTTCTAAGTGGGGAGTCACTAGGGAAGGGTATTTGGGTAGAACATTGGGGATCATCAAGGATCAGAGGAGTAAAGAGAAGAGGGAGTGAGGGGGTTTTTATATTGGAGGAGAGGAGTGAATTTTTAATATTTTACTCATTATTATATTATTTCCCTCCATATAAATAAGTGGTTTTTTTGTGACCCCTAATAGTAATAAGAGAATTTGGGTTCAAACCATGTAGTATTTCATCAATCATGATGCCATAAATATTGTATTTAACTGATAATTTGTATATACGACATTTTTAATATATTTCACTATTCATAAAAATTCAATAATTTCAAAAAAAATCCTTAAAATTAACCGCAACCATTGTTTTACTTTTATAATTCAAAAATTAAATCCATTTTTGGAAAATATTTTTCGATATATTTTTAATTTAATTTTTAAATAAAATCATAATTTATTCAAAAAACAACTTTAAAACTATAACTCGTTTTATAACACCTTGAGGAATTAATCAATGCCCAATAAAATTTTCTTATAACCATAAGAAGATAATGTAATAACTTGTGATTTAATTTTTTGAATATACATTTCCATTTTAAATTATTAAATTAATCATAAAATTTATGTTAAAATATTTATGTCATAAAAAAATACGAATACTTATACTATGATTTTTTTCCACTTTTAAGATGTATAAATTGTATTTATACATATATGGGTGAATATTCAATTTATTGTATGATTTACTATTCTTTACTATACATAATGTTATGTTACTATTCATAAGGGAATTTACTATTCATCCAAAATTGTGTTGGTTCTATTAGACTCCAAAGGACATACATATTGAAACTCTAGATGCATGTTTTTCGAAATTCAAAACATAGTGGAGGGAAAGATGTGTTCAATGTCTATATTATAAATTTTTTGTCTTGTAGGGACATATTTTTTCTTGCATTAAATATTTATTTTCATAACCATGGGAAATTATAATCAATTATAAATGGTTTCCACTTTCCTCCCTCTTCTCCAGCCTTCCTTCATTCTGATTTTCTACTTATTCTCGTCTGGCAGTTCTTTCTTCCTTCTTTTCCTGTTTATTTTCCCCGGCGCTCACTTTGGTGGGTCTCCTTCCACATCAAAGGTGGTGTGTTGTGGATTCCCTCAGCCGACCTAGTCCTACTCTCGATTCACGATCCTCTGCGCCACTTCTGGTCTGTGATGGAGTGAAGGTTTCAAAGAGGTTTTGGGTTTTGGTTCGGTGGACGACGGCCTTTCAAGAACTACCTGAGTTGGTTTTCTCATTCTTGGAAAACTTATGGTCTTCTGTCTCATCAATGCCACTGATGTTCGAAACTCTCTAGCTTTCCAAGCCCTACTTAACTTCGGGTTCCTCTGCACCTCTCCATGTCTTATTTGGAGCGGGGGTTGCTATGATGATTTTGGATGTGCAGTTCGGTGGCATTTGGGGATTGTTGCGCGGGATGAGTCGATGTCCTCTGGTGAGGACGGTTCCTGGTTTTTCAGATCTATTTGGTAATTCGTTGTCAATGACTTCGGCAATGGTTTGTAGTGATTTTCATCAAATGTTTGATCTGTTTCATGTTCATTCGATGTAAAATTCATTTTGGCATCTTCTTTAAATGTTATTCGTTACTTTTGTGGTGTGGGATGTCGGCATGGATGTTGATGATGAGTGTGAAGAAGATGGGTTGGATGTTGATTATGATGATGGCACTGGCAGTCCCCTTTCTCTGGCGGTCTCCAGTGTGATAGAAGGAGGACGATGAATACATCATGATAGATGGAGATGACAATGCAGTATTGGTGATGATGATTACTAGAAAGAAGCAGTGGTACTCATGATGATGACACATATCATCAGGTTTTGATGATATTTTTTGAATTTTGAAATGTTGCCATTTGGTTTTTCGGAGGTTTTGAATTTTGAAATGTGTAATGGGTTACTTATCTTTCTTGTTCTTGCTCATCCTTAAAGAGGCGTCTGATAATCCAATAAAAATTAATTTTCAGGGTGTGTAGAAAATTAACGTATATATAAACAATTCTACATTTAATGAAAATAATGAGGTCCCCACCATTTTTCATATGGGATATCTCATCATGTATTAGATAAAGTTTCGCCTCATATTTTGAGAAAACTGTAGAATGGAGGGTGAACATAAAATAAGGAATATTAGCTTGCACTTAAGTAGGGTAGTTAACACTGATCATAACAAGGAATGGAACAAATGTTATTGAGATCTTAATGGAACATATTGAATGATACAAATGGTTCATGATTATGATTACTGGTAGATATTTGGTAGGGAATCCTAGAACATGAATCAAGATGAGCAATCAGGAGGTTGTTTTATTAAGTAGAAGATGAAAGGTGAAATATGTTTGATTTTATAGATTAATTAACAGAATTTTAAAAAATTCACATATATACATGTGTCACACAATTTTTACACATGGATGCCCGAACCATGCACCAATTATGTTCTCTTTGATGTTGGAAGGGGGACATTTCATTTTTTTCTCTCATTATTTGACTAACCATGCACAAACAGTGTCATAGACCACTGTCAAAATTATATACATGCTTGCATGACCATGTACCTCAAATCACACAGTTTATCAAACCATGTGGCCTATAGCTTCACACTATCCAACCATGCACAATATTAGCTAACTTTTTTTTCTGCACTACTTGGTTTATACAATACATTTGGCATGGATTGATTCCCCAAAAGTTGGGTTCTAGTTTTGGAACATGATCCAGACCACCCCAACACCTCCATGGCCTCAAAGGGAATTCATAGTATCAATATTTAATTATTTAAAAAGAAAAACAATGGAAGTAAAAGATTTTATACCTCAAATTGGAAACAATTCCATACAAAAAAACCCCTTTAATAAATTATTACATAAATTCCCCCCACAATGGTGATCATGAATCACTAGAGATTAAACCTAGAAAATATTCTCAAACATTGTCCTCCTACTTTGAGGTCTCGTCTCATACATAGCACGAGGACATAGTGTCCATACAATAGGAACTAACCATCCTCAGAGAATCTTCAAGCTATAACCCAAAATATAAATACGATGCTCCACAAAGGATTAAAATTCCTATAACTTAAACTCCTCTGGATGAAAAGAATGATCTCATCCTGAATGATAGAAGAATATGTGATATACATATAAGACATCATGATTTGATCATTACCTCCATGGTAACTACAACTGATAAATGACCAGATCAATTCTATCTATAATATCGAATGGACTGACATAACGTGGTGAAAACAAATCCTTTATCATGATCTGTATATGTCCCATAATTGGTGAAACATGACTGAAAACATGATCCTTTGCTTCAAAATATAGAGGTCGTATTTAGTGATTAGTTTATGAACTCTGTCAAATCTTTACAGTATCCATCAGCTTCTAAATTAGTGGAACCCACTATGTGGTCTAGGGACTAAGCCAATGTGTAAGAATAGCTAATTATACCCATTATAGGGAATATCTAATGGCCAATTGTACAAATCCTTAAAGTGTCCATATGAATAATTTGATGGATGCTATTGCATAAGGAGAATTCATACAGGGGTATAAGTGTCTCCAAAGAGTTTTTGAAATCTATGATAGATGCACATAATGTGCCCTCAAGAACCTTAATCGTGCTCTATTTATGACTATCAGTTTTAGAGTGGTCTTCCTTGCTAAAAATTCAGGAGTATTAAACACCCTATGTAATCCTATCTAGATCCGTGAAGTGATCAGTATTTCCCAATATGAAATGATAGTAGGGGATGTCATGAAGTCTTACTATCTCATGGATATATAAACTACCATTATATTCTCTAGAAATAGTATCCCTGATAGGAAAGAACTGAGAAAAATTTCTGAACACATAAAAAAAATAAACTACATCCTTACCCTGGGGTACCATCAATAAAACTATCACGATGTCAATCACAAAATCATTCTATTTCCACTTGGGAATTTGGTAGATGGCTGAAAAGTATGATTGGTCAACAATGACCCTCCTTCATCTATAGAAAGGTGGAACACCACATAATAAAATTACCTACATCTCCTTTCCTACCCGACCACTAGTATTGATGATGTAAATACTTATACACATTAGCGACTCTACGGTACATAGCCCTAGCAGAATCAATAAAATATGACATCATCTCCTCACACATGTTTTCTAAAACCAATACACAATCAATTACATGGATAATTTAATCTTCTTCTACAATAAAACCAAGGGGAGGGACCTCAACTACCACACTATCATATAGGACTATTCTCTCAGAGTCTACCATCTTCCTCCACCTCACTCTATCAAGAAGGGTAGAGGTAATAACTAAAGATGATAGAAAAGTCTACCCCTAACATTCCTACACCTCAAAGTGAATCTCAGATAATAATTATAGGATATGAAACTTACTGATTGCTTACTAAAATTCTTGAATCGGAGTCCCAATGATTAGTACATTGACCCCTACATTTCTCTTCCTAGGCATGTATGAGTTAAGTTAGTTGCTTCTCGACATGAGGATAATTTGGGTGCAGCTAGCCGATTAAGATGATTTGGTGGTCGGGGACATGGTATTTAGTCCACCCAACATACTATGATAGAAAATCAGATTTGATCTATATAGATGGGGTGTATCATAATGTTGCAATTTAGTCCGGAAATATGCAGTGAAATGAACACCTAATAGAACGAATATAGGGTATTCTATAGTGTATCTTCCCACACTCTAGAGGATACTGACAAGAATCGAGGGCCTTGGAGAGCTAGTGGGTTCAATATACCCTCATTACTAAGGTGTACCACTCTAGAAATACATTAACATATAAATAGAGGAAGTAATAAATCATTAAGACAATAGAAAAATAAAAAATATATATGGATAATAAATAAAAGAATGTATCTAAAATGAAGATCATGATTTTACATGTCATATTCCTCTTCAAAACATCCAAAAAAATGTATACATTGCAGTAGTACAATACATGTAACAAAAGTACAAAAAGTCGAAAAATTAGTCCATATATAATCATGAGTCTTATACTGTTCCCATGCTCATTTTCTCCCATTAGGAAATAACAAACTTATAACATGAAGGATTCCATTATCCATACCTCCAATCATATAGTCTATTCAGGTACGTAAGGTGTCCAAATAGGATTTGAGAAACCAATATTAGTAGGAAACCACCCAATTTCATGTTCCATCAAGTCAGCCAATAGATAATAATAATAGTTTACAAGCAGTAATATACTATTAAATGATGTATGGAGAGTAAAAATACCATAAGGTTTGGGTCATCATTTAAAAACCATTTTATGTCATCAATTTAATTTAATAAGTATCTAAATTAATAGTTCATCATGTGAATTTTATAATCACGTTCATTTAATTATCCAACCTAATTAAATTAATAAATTCTTGGGGACTCGAATGTATCCCTGTATCCCCCATAAAAATATGATCAAATGATGCCTACAAGTTCCATAAATAAAATACAATACTAAGACAAAAACCAAGAATCTTCTTTGGTGTGGGAGATTCATCATACAACCCATTTCATTCTTCAACCATTTATGAACCCAAACACATCCTTGGGATTCTTAACATGGAATCAAGGTATCACTCCAGGTGTATCATGAAATTAGAACCTTATAGTCCCATCCTAATCATTATCTATTGGAATCTTGGTATCAATTAGGGTGTGGTGTAACAACACTAATAACCAAGTTTGTCCTTGGCGGACCACTAAGGGAGCCCAAGTGTCACCCATGGCATATGTGATCAACTTCTTTCTGATTCTTCCCTTGGAAATCAATAATGAGTCTAAGTATCACTTCAGAATATAATATTAAACCCCTATGATTTAATCCTTTTCATTCTACTAGAGAGTCCATGTGTCACTTTTTCATGAGCAAGGTAGAGTCCCAATGACTCTATCCATGGAGCTCGTATGTGAACCCATTATTCACCGTAGGCATATATGCATTGAAAAAAATTAATTTGACTTCTCAATATTAATTGAAAATAAAATTTTATTTATTTGTTACCTATTAATGTGAATCTTAGTATATCTTGCATTAAAAGGTTAAGCCTCTAATTAATTCAAATTGGGGTTTGATCAAAAAAAGGGGACTTAAGAGTAATCATTCAATTGGATGTTATAACATAGGGTCATGGTCATCCCACACCATTCCAATAATCCATATAATTGGAATTTAAATTTAATATTAAAATTATGATTTTAACTCATCTTAATCCCAATTGACAATTCAATATTAAATATACCATATAAATGGGTAAAACTGTACACCCTATGGTATACAAATACATGCCACCCATGGTGGTCAATTTTTTTTACAGACCACCCAATGGTGTGGTTCCAATTCAAGGTGAATACCTTTAAATAAATTTTCAACAGGATCTATTAACTACTTATGTCACACAAATCAATTTGTTTCAGTGAAAAAAATTACATTTCAAAAGTGTTTCTCCATTAATTGGGAACCCGAAAAAGGTATTTTTTATAAAAACATCGACTTTGAAGGAAAATAACCTTACCATATAACATAGGTTTTTATTGGACACCTCTTACAGTATCAGAACCAAATTCTCTTATGATTGGGAGTAAATAATGAACATGTTAAGACCATAATAATAGGTCATATTATCTTGCTTCTATATTGTACATCTAATACTAAGAAGAACAATTAATGGAATAAAGGGGTAAATATCTTAACGATGCAGATCCAATGAGACAAACTGTTCTTTATTCCGAGATCAGATTGTGATTCAGCATAAAATCTAATATTATTCATAAAGAGGATAGAATAAGTGGTGGTCATGATATAGGGTAGAATAAATGATAAATAGGCTTTATATAATAGATTAATTAAGGAAATTCTTATGAATTTGCTAAAATATCTGGGTCCTGTGGTTCTGTTTCATGTTTGGACAAACAATGTGCCAACCCTAAACCCATTACTGTAGGAAGGGGAATATCACATAGTTTGATCATATGATTTTACTAACTATGTGAAAACTATTTATCATCCCACTGTTGAAACTATAAACATGAATGCATTCCCATGCACATAAAATAACATGGTTTATCAAATCGTATGGCATGTAGCTTCCCATATTCCAAACATGCATTATGTTTTCTGACCCTGTGGAATTATTTTAAATGTTCCTAAAATCCATGTGATAGGTTATTTATTCCCAAATTATGGGTTCTAGGATTTGATCAATCCCCAGACACACCCCTACACCTCCATAACCTCAAAGGGAATTCATATTATGCCATATTTATGCATTTAAATTGAAAATTGATAGATGTAAACTATTCTATACGTCAAGTAATAACTGGGTTCATACATCTAGTATTGTTCACCCATGATCCCCGATTAATAACTATATATATATCATGATTCTATATTCACCAGATATGAAGTGGTTCTAGTATAACTATCGGGTTTTAGAAAAAAAAACATCATATTTTTATGCCATTTCTTCTAATGGTAATACTTCTGTAAATCCTTATTCGATTTTACATTTCATTTTCTCAGTAGATCAGTCATTATATTATTTCCCCTCTTATAAAAACAATCCATTTATTTATATATTTTTCTCACTATATTTAACTTTGTGAATAATGATTCTTTCTCTATGGGAAATGTATTAACACCTGAATAACTTTTCATGGGGCTATCCATGGGTCTTTAATTTCCACTCCCGTTACAGGAGCTCAACACTCAATTTTTTGGTTTTTTCACCTGTATATCAATGTAGTGCCTCATATAAAAGGATATCATCTAATTTATATAACCTCAAATTCTAGTCATAATGTCTAAACATCATGACCCAATATTGTGTGTGTCCATCCTTGGGGGTGTTTTTAGTTGGACTTATGATTTTAGAAAAATTTGGGTTCACCATTGAACCCTTTTCTTTATAAATATATTTCCCTGTAATCCTTATTCTACAACGTTGAAATTCATGTTCTATAGTTTTATATTCAGTGATTTAATTGTTAAAATCCTAGGGCCTAAAATCATTGACCTTAAACACAATTTTATCGGAGACCAATTTTATCCCACCCTCAACAAGGTTAAAAGTTTACAATTTATTTGTTAGGTTTATCTCTACGTTATTCTTGGTACACCATGATGATATACCCAAAACATTACAATGTAACCCCACGATCCTCAAATTCCCCTTTATGAATGATTTTTTCATCATTTAAACACATTGTTTCTTCTTTGTTTTTATCACATATCCCCACTTTCATTTAAAGACATGGACCATTTAATGATACCTAATAACCCAACTCTAATATAAGGAACACTTCCTATAATAATACATCTTATTATAAACCTATAAAATCTCATGTCTCAAATACCTTTGGTGGTTGAACCTAATTTTTATTCCATTATTCTTGAAAATGTGGCTTTGAATTATATGTTTCAAACTTATTCAAACATAATCACAATATTATCTATCAGATTATCTATAATTTAGATTATATAACTAATGGTTTAACCTCTTGTACACACCTTTTCATTATTGTATTCTAAAAAATATCGTATGTTTCAATTTTTTATATGGTAAACATGAAATTTGGTATCAAATAACTTATTTTGACAATTATCAAGGATTTCATCAGTGATAGATATTATATTATAAAATTATGCCATTAATCCCAATTCAAAACTCTAATGTGACATCGTAACCCTCTAATACCCTAATGTTTATCACATCAAGCATCAATTATGTGATCAATGGTGTTTTGTTCATTTCCATCATTATTATGACTGATATTTTTTCTTCAATATGAAAAATGTTGCATTAAACTATATGGAACTCCAAACTCAAAATATAAAATTAAACAATGTTGTTAAATTACTTTGTAAAAAATGATAAATTCCAAGGTATTATCCCCACCACATGGAATAAAAATGATTGATGTTTTAGTCTTCACATGCGAGTAAATACCTAATGTGATGTGTTTCCTTCCACGGCACGCCTTGAATTTTTTTTCCTTTATCTTACTCGAATAAAAAAGATATGTGGAAAGATTAAAACTCCATGGGATGAGTAGTTATTTTAGAAATTTTTGTTCTCGACCTAGATTCAGACTTCAACCCATTCGATCATGATTCTTGGGGTGTCCCTTCAACTCATGTCAATCCCCCTTACTCTCTCATATCAAGGATGATTCCTATTTCCGAACATATTATCCAATTCTATATAGATGATTTTTGAGAACTCTGTGTTATCCTATTACAACACTAAGGGATCTATAGTGATTCTCAGATTTCTAATCTAAGGCCTATCCACAAATCCCATATCTCTCTAATATTTTTTTTATCATATGGTTCCCCCACAACATTACCTTTACATACCAAATGAAATTGTAACATTACACTCTATATTAATGAGTTGTGTTGAAAGATCCAAAACTATGAAATTTAGTCAAGTTATCACAACACTAAACTATGTGTTTTTATCTTTATGGGTGTCATTACTATCATATGGTATTCAAATCCAAATTAGAAACATTATCTCCATGATCAATAACTTAAACCATCATTCATCCTCATCAATTAATGTTAAGATTCCCTTTCTTGGTCATCATTGAATTACTACAAAAGGGATCTCACCATATCTAAACATTATGTCCTTAAAAAATATACATTCCCCTCCGATTTCATTTATAATATCATTTGGTTGGATAACCCATATATAGAATTATTGTGTAACATTATACTCCACGATATATAAACCAAATTCATGTAGTTTAAGGGATGACATAAATCTATTTGAGGCATGGATGAACTTCATTCCCATTCCCTTTTTTGGGGTTTTACCTATTTTTTAGTAGAACAAACCAACACCTATGGAACTCCACCAACATTGGGATTCCCACACGATTCTCACAATTCAGGATAATTTAGCACTCATAATATCCAAACAATGCTTCACAAACACCCTTCTTTCCCAAGCCCACATTGGGATTTTAGATATCAAATCCACACTATTTTCATCACATCTAAATGAAATATCATATAACTATAAAATATTCCCCCTTGGACCTCATCCCTTCATGTGTAGACATCCCCATTAAAGAATCCCTAATTGTATGGTAGTTGATTTTTTTTTTGATTTTGGCAAATAGATTTCCACAACCAATTTCTACACATCACATGTTCTTTCAAAATCTTATCATTACCACATACATTTCCCTTTTATCTTTTTATCATGTGAATTTGAACCCCCATTGGCATTGTGAAAAATTGACTCTTGAATGTTGGTTGGTCCTAAAACCATTTTAGATCTCACTATCCAGATTACATATCCTCACAGGTTTCCCAAATGGGGGTTGATGTGATATTCAGATAATAAATTATCCACCATTATCTAATAAACTCAAATAATAGGTTGGAATTCTATTTATCTCTTGTGTCTCACAGTGATCAAGTCTTGAAATAGAATATATGTTTTTAATTAAGATATTTACTAACATAATTTGTATATACACATTACAATAGGTAAGATAAAGAAATATTATTTCTATTTACTAAAAAATATATGGTTTTTCATCTATGGTTAAAGAATATAATTTGATACAAAGAATTGAAATATGGTTTATCTAGAGGCATTTCCCACTCGATCTATTGTGACCACTATTTAGAAGTTTTAATAACATCCCATAGCCTTTCCATAAAAACTACAATTTCATATTTCTATTATACTACCTTTATATCTTGTATATAGGTCATTTACTATCTATTTATACACTATAACACGCATTATATAGTATGACTCAATGTTTCATTCACTGTGAACAACATGAGCCCTCATATGATTCTTCACTTCCTCTTTCACCATGCATGTGTCTTAAAATTAGTTTTCACTTCCTTCCATTCATAAATCAATTGTTGAGTTACTTTTTGATCTGCCGCTACATGGTTTAGAGATGTTGTTTTGGTAAATAAATATATTATTACCCAAAATGATTTTGATTTTCTTGTAAATTATGATTTACTTCATAAAGGTCAATGTAGATTACCTCGACGGTTGCTGAGTTCATCATCCACTGGTGGAGGTTTCCCATCTAACCCATCATCTGACCCCTTGGTGTGTGAGTGATGATGTTGTGGATGTTATTTTTGTCTCCAAAATATATCACATTATTGTATTCTATTTCATCTAGTACTGAGTCATATTCCTCTTCATGGGTGATCTCATATGCCAATAACATCCAGAATAGTGGAGATAGATAAATGATTTTAGGCTCGAACTCTTGAAATAATGGATCATTTATAGTATTAAACACCACTCTCTATCTCCCATATGTGCTATCACATTTAGAATCAATGAATATTCATCTATTATAGTATGAACTTTTTGGTCTCTCCTAAGCACCGATGCATTTGTATGCTCATCTTTATGAATTATATGTTCATTATGTGTACCCACAGTGTTGAATAATCTATATTTGAGATCATATTATCTCATTAGAACCTTAACCCCCAACTACTACAAGGTAAATATTGTCAATATAAGCCTATATAATAGATTAGTCCAGGAATGTAATGAAACTCAAAAAGAAGGTATGATTAATGGGGACATACCAACTGCATACTAAATCATGAGTTCATCCACTCCTACTTCTTGAATGGATTTTTTCCCCAACACCAGATCTTGAACGACTTCTATACCCCTAGTTATGATGGCACACAAATCAATAAGAGTAGGTTCCATAATCCCGAGCCCTTAGTTTTGGTGGGATGTTCATCTGTCATCATGGAATGATCCTAGGTTTGGGACACTTAATAACAAAAATTGTTAATCAAGTATAGATTATTTAGTACATGTTAAAATGAGAGATGAATAGTATAGTATACATTTTCCTCCATTTATAATCTTTCTTAATAGATTCATTAGGTTCTTCGATTATTACAAATCTGATTTTTACTCTACAGCATCGATTTGTGGAACTATATTAACAAAGGACGTCCAATAGTTAAGAGACACTACCTTCACCTTCTGGACACTATGAATATACTCTTAACTCCTCCTCAGTTATTTTTTGACCAATTATTATATAACATTCTTACTTTTCAATTACTATATTTATAATAATAGGTGGGTAATATTTCCAAAGGTTAAGTATTCCTTGAATCTTTGAGCCTTGAAATATTACTTCATCTATAACTAGAACGCCTACGCCATCCTCATGTTGATTATACTCACCATTAGATGAAGAATTGGAGACCTATGTAAAATTTTTTGATTATACTTCATTATTGGAATCAATCCTTACTACTAACTCATCTAGTGTCACCTTTATAAACACTTAACCAACTAATTCTTCACTATTTTGCACATTTAATCATTGATAAAATATGGAATGGGAATGATTCTTAATCTCCTTGGTAGTATTCCTTCCAGTCTAAGATACATTTATAGACAATAATAAAAAACTAGGTTGTCATCCCTAAAATATTATGAAGCCTAATATTGATAAAAAATTCTAGATAACCAATGATTGTTCTAATGTTTCCTTCATAATGTAAAAATTCATATCTTATCCTTCTTCATTTTGATATCAAGGAATTTTGGGATAACATCTACTTCATTGGCTTCAGGTAGGTTCCTCCCCACATACATTTTAGATACAACCTATATAATTCCAAAGGGTAATCAGATATCTTGTATTTAATTTCCTAGGATCCCTTCACTTTTTTGTTTATGCCCCAATAGGAAATGGTAATTTTTGGATGGCCTGCCACCATGACTACTACACATCTCTGGAATCAGATTTAGGTGGACATAAATATAGGGCATTGATGTTCATGCCACTTCATAAAGCCTTACAATCCATATTAATATTCCACACACTTTTCATTTTTATGATACAATGCAGGTCCAAACACACTTATTTATTATTTGGTCACCATACAATGTTCTAGGTCCCTCATCCATCCATAATAACCATATTTGTTACTTACTTGTAAAACAGTGGAGTTTTGTGTTAGAGGAACTTCTATATAAGTGTTAGATCTATTGGTTGAGGCTTTCGTTTTAATCTCAATTTGGTCATGGTTTCATGTTCATATAAATGGAAGTGCATAGGTTAGTTAAGAATATTTATTGTGGAAAAAATTTCCTTTTTTGATAGAAATTCTGGTAAAGGTTCCTCTTTGTATATGGAAATTTTTAACAATGTTTGAATGTTATTGGTGTCTCATATGGATTTTTTTTATTAATATTAGTACTCTATGTGTTTAATATGGATGATTTAATATATTTTTAGTTAAGAATATTTTCATATAAAAATATTGATCTATATGTAATAATTAGTAATTTTTAATGGATGATCTTGAGTTATGTATGAAATCGTTGGTTCATAAGAAGGGCATGGAAGTCTCATAGGAAATAAATATTTTTTATTTTATGAAATATTTATATCATATGAATGTATTTTTTTACATCACAAGAACTCTTAATCACATATAAAATGATAAAATCACATGTATTACTGTTCACATATGAAATGAGTACTTTGTGAAAAGTGTTTCATTTCCATTCACAGCAAAGGAAATAGACCATGGGGGTTCCATTAACCAATATTTATCACAATAATTAGTTAAAATATTATTAATATATTTTATATAACTATTTTATTGTTGACATAATTTTTTTGGTGTGATAAAGTAGTGACATTTCCAGAAATAAATGTTTTCTTTTTATTCGAATTAAAAAATGATATATTAGAGTTTTAAATATAATCAATCAATGAGAATTATACCTTAATTATTAAACCATGAAATATATATACATGAGTATTTTATGTAATGTTAAATGTTATAAGTTTCATGATATTCAAGTTACATATTAAATAGATAAATAAAATGGAATCAAAAGATGGACTATTTGGACTAGGTTTTGAATGGGGAATCAAAATCAATACTTATATAGGTTCTATAAAATATTATAGATTTACATATAAATGATTTTAAAGCACATAAAGGAATGATAGAATTCATATAATCAATAAGAAAAAAATTATAGATATTAATTATTGTTTAAAAACATCTCATATTAATGAATTTTTTATTTTTTTGTTATAAGGTTTTGATTTTAATGATTACACCCTAGTTGTATTGTCGTTATTTCCCAAACAATTATGAAAAAACCTATTAATTTCATATAATTAATAGCTGATTAGTTCTAAAAATGTATGAGATCTCATGATGTGGAATTATATTTAATAAATCTTATGATCTCTTCTCAAATACAAATAAAAAATCTATTAGGTAGTATAATGTCTCTATAACATGAACACAATACATGTATTTTCTCCTTATAGTAGTTCATTTGGGGGAACATTATAGAACCAATATATTTTATTGGTCTATAATTTTTACACGTATATGAAATATCTATATACTAAAACATCTCATGTTATTCTTGAAGAAACATACAATAATGGAAATGGAAGACCATACCCTAATTCAACCCTCCACACTTAGGGTGAGTTAGGTTAAGGATGTAACAACTAATATCAGAGCCATAGCATAAGGAGAATAATACGTATACATGATTCAATAATTAGGTATAATTATATAAAATCTATATAAAATACAATGTATATTGGTAGGAATTTTTAGAAATTTATGAACATGATGTAACTTGATCTCAAATCTCTGGGCCATTAGGTATTCCAAGTCACTATTTTTGGAGTATATATTAGTGATTACTTAGGATTATCTATGAACTCAGGAGAAATGAAGCTTTTTTATTCATATGAAAAGGAAAATAATGCATTAACTCGTGAAATATATCATTATATTTATATAATATTGATGGGGTGTTCCAATAATACCTAAATATGGGAGTTTTTGTTAAAAATATATAGAGAAATATGAAAGAGTAAAAACCTATGGGTTTTTAGAATAAAAGAATCTAGTTTTCTATATTTATGAATGAAAAAATAAAGTAAGTGTATATTTTTTATATAATAACATAATTTAATTTTTTACATAAATTAGGTTTCTTGGAAAAGTTAAAAAATTTGAAAATTCTATGAAAAATTTTAAGGAGACTCCAAATTATTTATAAGTATTTTTTTTAGATTGGAAGAATTAAATCTTATTAAGATTTCAATAAATGATATTAAAAGTAAACTAGTATAATATGACATATAAATTAACCTTGATTATAACCCCCCTAAATTTAGTATCAATTTTAATGTAATTTAATACTATTTTGAATATTTTGTTTGACTTAGAAGCACCAAACTAAAACAAACCATAAAATGTTTAATTAATATAAAATTATAAGAGATGAATATAATTTGTATTATGAATCATTTATGATAGATAATATATACATAGGTAATGTTATTATTAAATAAATGTCTCAATATATTTTGAAAAATAAATATTAGTGGATTATTACAATTCAATTAGTATTGTTGAAAAAAAGATATGATCATTTTATGTTTGAAATAATATTTTTAATAAAAAAATCTATATTTCTAAAAATGAATTGTTTTTATTAGAAAATAATATATTAAATTCACTAGATGATAGGATATATTTCATATGAAAGATATATTAGAACTAATTTAAAATGTATTGACATGAAATAAAAATTAGAAGTGTTATTGTTTTTAATATTTGTTTTCTGATAAAAATTGTCTTTAACAATTTTATATTATTTTAAATATTATTCAAATTTAAAAATGGGAATTAATTTTTTTATTCTTTGTAAATGATATATCTCAGAAATAATTTTGGGGTAATCACTAAAATGAATGATTTTAGGAGATTAGGGAAAATAAACATTTTCATTAAGATTGTAACATCTATGAAAATATAATTAGGTAAGTAACAATTAAAAACATATAATAAATAAAAATAAAAAAATTCTATATAAAGAGTAAAATTGATATTATAAATGTAATTGTTTGAACTTATAAATATCATGTTTTATATTTTGAAAACATATGTAATATTTTATACTAATGATTTTTTAACATTCGAAAATAATTATGTTTTATCAAGGAGTAATTAGATTTATAAATTCATTTAAATACTCAAAATGATTATTGGTGTAATTATAAACTAATTATATTTAGGAAAATAGATAAAAATAATGCTTTTATGCTTAAAAATACACTTTTGAAAAAAAATATACCTAATGTGTGGATATAAAAAAATTAATTTTTCTGAGAAACTAATGATTTATTTATAAGAAATTTTAAATTATTTCAATATAAATTTTCTAATTATTAAATATTTTTATCATTTTTCTCCATTTTAATTACTTAATGAAGATAAAAAAGTAGTCACCATGATAAATGTAAATTAATGAATATGGACTTTAACAAAGTGGAAAGAGGCTAAGGCATATTATAAAATGTATCCAAATATGTAGATAAAGATAATTATAACAAAACAAATTCTCTCCAACCATGTTCTTATATTTTTATTCCACATTCTAGATAAATCATGGGCACATTTTTTATTAATAGGTTATATTTGTCGGAATACCATTCCCTTAATTTATAAAAGGGGCCTTCCACTATCCCTTAATGTGAGAAATGAAAACTAAAATCCTCACTTAAATTCATAAATCATTACTTCACTTATAATCCTCTTCCATTTATCTAATCCTTTGGTCTCAGTAAATTTTCTTCAGCCCTCCATTACCATAAAATACTTCAAGAGAATGTTCAAATATTACAAAGAAATATTAATCACTATCTAATATTTTTCCTTATATATAATACTAATATAAACCTATCATACTTATTTAAAAATGTTTACTTACTAATTATGTATATATTTTAAAAAATTTATGATTATTAAATAATCATTACATACAATTTATCAATTTTCCTATTAAATATGAAAATTTTATCATGTGTTTGAGTAGACTACTCAATCAATGAATGAAGTGTTTTTTCACCATAGAACTACATGTATGGTTATAGAAGATAATTTATTGAATTTTTTTATATAATTATTAATACTAATTAATTGATAAACCACTTTATACACTTCTCTCTTTTCAATGAAAAGGAAAACCACATTCTTGTGTACATGCAGGAAAACGCCTCCATGAAGTGGCTTATTTTCTTCCATTTTTCTTAAATTTTATTCATTATATAAATCTATTAAAATATGATTCCACACTCTTATAATATATATAATATTATTATTATTCATTAATAATTAAATTATTCCAAAAAAATAACTTTCTTAACAACACTCACCCGTGGATTATAACATGTTATTGTTTGAGTTGGTTTAACCATCTACATCAACAGTGAATAAATTTATGTCATGATGACCATGGAAACATAATAACATGTTTTATTTGAAATTTAATAGAATTTTTTTTTATTTTTGTTTCATTAGAGACTGTATTAATATTTAACATATTATTAATATACCACAACATGTTGATAAAAAATTACTGAAACATGATATTCTAAGAATCCATCATCACAACTCAGAAGTAAGACACTTTTGGGGTGAAATTATAACTCTATTAATATGTATAAATTTTTTTATAATACATTGGAAAATTTGGTAATGATGAAATTCTAGTAAAATAATATTTATTGACATTTCCATTACAAGCATGTTCAAAACATTAAAAAATAATAACACCCAATTGTAAAAAAATCTATAATTATATAATATATCTTAGATAAATGATTAAAAATGATGTATATAAATGTTAATATAAAATTTTATCCAAATTACTCATTTTAATAAGTGATTTAGATGGTTATGTTTAGGATAAGGGAGATTTTATCACATTTAGGGGTGTTGAGAGTAATGGTAAAAATATATATTGACTCAACAAAGTTTATCATGTCAATATTATTATTTATATACTATGGTCATATTTTTTTCAAATGATTATATTATATTATATTTACTCATTATTTTATATGTAATTACATGTTCACATAAAATAAATCATCTATGACAGATTTATTTCTTCTGAAAATATGATGACATTAAGAATAATTCATGTCATTCCTATTTTATTTATTATTCTTTCACATCCATATTCAATCTACCATAAAATGATATAAATTATTTTTTTAAATATAATTCTTAATTATTTTTTTATATTTAAAATTAAATTTTCTACACATCCAATAGACTCTTTTTTACTCTTTATTTTGTGAGTTTCAAATATGGTAGTTTAAAAATCATAAAGGGTCCCCTCCTATTATTTTTTATATTACAGTACTCATTTATTTAATAATGATATTTGTTCTGTTTCAACGATCTAATATTGAATAATTTTTTAATATTAATATTTCTCACTAGATTTTAATTCACCATTTTAAAATAAATTATGAGTGTAACATGAAACATCTTCCTTATACCATAATGTTTCAAATGATTTACTTTTTGTATCTTTTTAACAGTTTTGCATTTGAAAGAATTCATTTAAAGATATAATAATTCATATTAATGAATAATCCATTCCATGTTTTGAATTCTTATCATGCATATCTTATTAATGAATATTCCTTTTCCATGTTATGATTTTGTTTCCAACATAATGTTAATTCCAACCGGTTTCAAAAGATATGTGGTTATTTACTAGATTTTTTTATTTTTTTTATCTCATTATATTGAAAAGGTAATTTTAAATTATTTCAACATCATTAAGGAATCTAATGTTCATTGTGTATATGTTAAAACTCCATATCCACCTTATTTACTGAGATTTATTTTGAAATGTTCTATAAATGTTTTCATGACACACAACTCTTTTCCATTGGTAAATAAGTATTTTTTAAAATATAGAGGGTTTTCATGTTCCCTTAGAACACATATATATTGATGAATTTAATTTTAATTATAGGGTATTATAATTCACACAAATTCTTTGGTTGGTGTTTTATGTCAAATCATCTCATGATGTTACATTAGTTTATTGGAAAATACCAATAGGATAAACTGGTTTTTATCCCTATACCATGTGATTAGATTGGTTTTAACCCAATTCCAAGGGGTACAACATGTTGTTATCCCAAGCCAAAGATGTTAAATGGTTTGTTTTCCAATACCATTACCTTTTGGGAATGTTACAATAGTTCCCTATCTAATATGTTATTATTTATTATTTTTTATTGTTCCAAATTTATATATTATATACATATACTATCCTTCCACAAATCATAATTATATTCTCATATTTTTATAGTAATATGTCTTTTTATATGCTTGGTTGTTTAAAACTACTTTTCATTCAATTTTCCATTGTGTAAAACTCTTATTGTTAAATATTCTATTCAATATTATATTTATCCCATGTTAATTTCCATCTATATGATTATGAAATAACTTATCATGACATGTGGAAATGTTTTCATTTACATATAACTTGAGAACACTCTATTTTTGTGTTTCAATTACATATGTCATGAAGAAAATAATAACCTCTAAGGAGTTTACATAGGGGTATGATGTTGTTTGAAATTGTGAAATGTTTTTAAGTATTCAATAATATGTTTCATATGTAGTCGTTAACTGATGAAATTTACCATTTTTATGTGGTTAGGTAATAATTTTTGACATGTAGTATTTCCATTATTGAAATGAATTATATAATGATATGTAATGCTTGGTTCATGTTACTTGGAATTAAAGCCAATGTGTAAAGAATGTGTTTTTATCACCGTACCTAGGAACGTGGTTCTATGTCTCATGATTTTGTTACCGAGTAGGGTCTAGTTATTTTCAATGATTTGTTTAGTTGTTTTAGGAGAATAGGATGTGGGAAATTTTTTGAAACCCCTTTGGATAAGTACATAAATATGATAAACATCCATAAGATTTGATTAAGTAGATATTTTTTTACTAGATATTGAATTATTATATAGACATAAATCATAGATACAGGCATTGTAATAGATATAGCTTGGGTTAATAAATTTTTAATGAACAGTTGGGTATTAAATTGATATTCACAATTTTTTTGAAAAAAGAGAATAACTGAACTCATATTTTGACCCTCCTATGGAATATTCTACTTTGATCTAAAAACTCATTATAAACCATTTTTAGGGATTTGAATATTTTTATGTTAGAGATGAAAATAAGAATTTACCACAAAAGAAATAAATTAAAACATCATGACTAATAAGATAGGTTATTCCCATAATTTATGAGTTACTAGGTCTATGTATATTTTTTCCATTGTGTGTTTATTTATTTTTTCATATCTCATATTTTAATTTATTTAGTATTGGGTGAAGAAAAGAAAAAATGCATTAATAATGGATTTTATATTAAGTGTAACGATTGTACCAATAAGCAACCAAATGGGATGGAACCAAGAGTTTATAATATTTTTGATATTCTCACATAACTCCCCCTTACTACTAATAATAACCCAAACCATTTTTTTCTTCCAAAGAGTCCATGGAGTGAGAGTTTTTCTATCTAATACTCTGCGCATAAACATACACACTCTATGAGGGGATCATATAATCCACTAATTATTGAGAAATATATAATCATAGTAGAATAGATAATTTATATTCTTTAGATCTTAGATCATAAATTGTTGTTTTAGTCATTTTTCATTTATAAGGTGAAGATGACCAATGGATTACCCAAAAAAAGAACATGAGACTTGATAAAGAAATATACTCCATGAATTTATATGAAATTAGGTGGTATTTTTAATAAATATTTTTCCTAATATCTTCCATCAAAAACGGATATACAACTACCTGATTTCAAATAGAATGGGGATGAACCTGTTTGAACATATTCGGTAAAATTCTCACAGATCATGAGGATTTATTCTTAGATTATCATTAACTAGAATATAAAGATTTATCATTTCATTAGGGGATTGAATCCATCTTTTTTAAAGGGAATTAAAAATTTGTGACTATAAAGATATGGTGAAAATTTTCAAGGTGCACTAAATGTTGAAATAGAAATTAAAAAATGACATTATTATTTTCGTTTTAGTGAAACTTTGTCGGAAATGGAAATTTAGGGAAACTAAAGTTATAATACCTAGAATAAAAGGGGATTCATCTTCCTACATGATATAAATGAGGGAAGAATTATGGAGGAAACTCTCTTTATGGAACATTTAAATGAATAATGGATGGAATATAATGGAATAATGCACATTAATGCTTTAAGGATATGGAGGGGATAACTATTGAAATGGATAAAGGGAAATATCAACCTAAAAACCACTAATATTCCAATTATTTAATTGTGATTATAGGAATTAAAATAAAAATTCATTTAAGTTTAAGGTTAAAAATTTAAAACAACATAAACAGTATATTAATCTTATGGGTCAAAGGAATGTATATACAATGAATATCATTGCATTGAAGGATGATAAATAAGGAAAATATAACATTCAATCGATATTTATGGACATATTATTGAATTATAGTTCAATTAACTCGTTTATATATAGAAATTTTCCTATGAAAAATAAATACATATCCTAAATATATTATTATAGAAGGAAAAATTTAGTTCTATAACAATTTTATCCCAATTTAATGTTTGTTTAAATGTTCTTTATAAAAATCATATTATTCTTCCTTTAGTTAAATTTCACAATATTGGAGAAATGGATTAGCCACCATAACACAAACTTTGTGTCAATTCCAGAAACAAGAAAATGACATTTCATATTCCAAATCATCATTCAATAATTTATATGTACAAGTATGTCCATGGACACTCTAGGGAAAAAATAATTTTTAAAGGATTCATGATCCCCAATCATGTGGGGTTTTAGGAAAAATTATTGGATAAATAAACCATATTATTCATTAACTAAATCTATAGATAAATATTTTTTTATTGTTTTTCAGATGATATATGTTGAGAAAATATAACTTTTTTAGTGACCATCATTTAAATATTCTCACCTATTTTGATTTTTATGTGATAATTAAAATTTAAATACAAAATTTATTTATTGGGGAAAAATTTAACACTGTGGAGTTTTAACCATAAATACATATTAAATAAATATTATTTTAAATATATTTTTTCAAATGAAACCGCAAACTAAGAAAGTAATGATATATTATATTAATTTTAAATAATATGTAATAAATATATAAAGTACATTGTAGAAATTTTTTAATAGGGTATAAAAATAGGAAACATGATTTTGATTTATATCTATAATAAAATTTGAGGTTTTCAATCAAAACCAACGCCTTTACAAAACACATTATAATAGTTTTGGAAATTAATAAGATCAATTTGTGCATAGATTATTTTTTCCTGGACATTGATTTATATGTCAAATAATTTTTTTTAAGATTATTAACATATTATATTTACATAATGAAAAAAAATATATTTGATATTAATAAAATAATCATACTAATTTATTTAATAATATATATGAAATACTAGTTGATAATATTATTAAAGTTCATTATCCTATAAAAATAGTTCCCTATTTTAGTTTGTTCATTTAATTAATATTAATATTTTCAAAATTTATAATTGAGATTTTGAAAAATGAACATCATTTTTTATTAAACATAATAATATTATCATAGGATGAATTTTATAAACAGTTCTGAAAATAATGATTTTTATGTCATTAGTGATGAATATAGTAATTATTAAAACCATATTGTTTATGAATTTATCAAGAAGTTATTATGATATAAATTTTTTTTAAAAGTATTCATATAAATTATAATGACTGATAATATTTATTGAAAAATATTTAGTTCATTTTAGAAAATATATTGTTTAAAATTTTAAAACATAAGTAATCTTTTATCCAAATAAAATTTTTCCCATATTTCTCTTTTAATTATATTTTATCATGGTGAAATTATATTTCGAATTTATTTGAAATCCAGTTTAATAATATTTCTATAGTAATAAGCTAATTAATTTCATATAAATGATAAACATTGATAAATTTTTCCTAAACGTTATTTTTTTCATATAAATGCATTTTTTTCCAAAAAATGGGTTTTAGGGTTAATGTGCACTTATATTAATATTAATTTTTCTCATCCTTAGAAATTTTATTTCCTAAAATAGTTTCAATATGTCATATTAGAATATACATATTATTTAATTATCTTTTAGATGATAATAATTCATTAACATAATTAAAAATGTAGTCACCAAGATAAAAGTAAATTATGGTAAGAAGAGTTTAACCAAGTTTAAATGTTACAAATAATGACTCAATATTTTTTATATTTTTATGGAGTAAAATAAATATCATATATACAATTTTTCACTTTTCAAACCACATTGTTGTGAAACATTTTTTCTTTTTATATTAAGAGGTTATATTTACCAGAATGTCATTCTCTTCACTTATAAAAAATAACTTCAAACATTGGGTAAATTAAAATCTCAAAAATATTATTTCACATTAAATTGTTCCCAATTTAATTCCCATAAAATCTATTTTAACTGACCTAGAAATCATTTTAAAATAACTTGGACTTTGTCATCAATTTTCACTAAGTACTTGAAGATAAATTTTAAAATCTCAATATATGTTCTAACTGTGTCTAATGTTGTTCCTTATCTATATTTCTCCTCCAAAACTATAATTACAACTAAAAATATTTTATATCATTATTATTTATATAATGGGGTTTTATTTTTATTGATTATTCAATCCATTACTCCCACCATTTTCCTTACAAAAAAAGAAATATAAATCATGCGACTATGATGATTACCACCTCAATAGATGTTTTATTTTTCATTATTGACATACATATATGGTTAAGAAATCATATAACATAAAATATTGGTTTACCTAAGTCATTATTAAGATTATATAAAGGATAAACCATTTCCTACCAATCTCTAGTTTTCCAAAAATATGAAACATCAACAATGTGTTCCTACAGACTATCGTCTCCCAGAAGTGAAATATTCAATTTTCCATGTCACTGGTATTAAATTTTTTTGTAACTAATTTAAAATATGATTCATGAAGAAAAAATATAAATAATATAATCATTCTTCCATAATAATTATTTTACTAAAAAAATAATCACTACACTAAGTATAATCACCCTTCTATTATCACATGTTCTTTTTTGGGCCACTTTAACCACCTACAATAACAATTCTATAAATTTATATCATGTATGACTATGTAAACTTATGTATTAGTTTTATTTTAAATATATGTGAAAATAATTCAACATATTTATGTGAATATTATAGTAATATTCAACATACTATTAATATACCACCCTTTGTTCGTTAAAAGTTAGAAAAACAATCTCATCTATGATTTTATCATTATGAATAATAAATAAAACTTTTATGGAATAACATTAAAACAATATAAATCATCATAAAATTTATATTCTTTTAAAATTAATAATTTGGGAACTATGAACTTTTATTATAGGAATGATAATCGACAACAACATTATTAGGGTTTAAAGAACAATTAACATTACAAAGATGAAATGGTAAATATAAGAATTAATTGAATAATATATTTCTAAAATTGTATTATAAGTTTATTATATAAAATTTAATATAAAAGAAAAGGTCACAAAAAAAGTGATTTAGATTTTTTTATTAATTATAATAAAATAGGTTTTTGGATGTCATTATTGAAGGTAATGGTTTTTTCTTGACGAAAATTAATTTTTTGGAGTCATGCGTATTCCTTTTTTAATATTGTTTTGGAAGAGTATTTTCTTATTTCATATTATGATATTATTTAAAATTTCTAAATACATCTCTATTGAATTTCATGCTCACATCATATACATTTTGAAGGTTTTATTCTTTAAATAAATTATGTTGTTAACAATTAATCACATTCTTTCAAAATGATCAAGTTTTATTCTTTGTCCACATTAACTCGTCCGGAAAATATTTTCATTTTTATATTTGAAAGAAAAATATTTTTTATTATAGTTGATTCTCAAATTTCACTTTACCTCTTTTCATGTGGTGGATTTATCACTTTTTTATAAAATGAGATTCCAAAAAGATATTTTAAAATATCAAAATGATTTTAATTGCATGATTTTTTTTATGTTGGAATCCAAAATTATTTTAGAGAACCATTATATATATAAAAGATAACCACTTTTGAATAAATTTTTGTAAGTAAATATTTTAGGTTTTTCTAGTTAGAATTTTGAAAATTCCTTTTCAATGTAAAATTTAGCCTTATCTTTTTAAGATTGTGTTAATATTTTTTTAGAAATTTTTTTTATATTTTAAAATATGAATACATTATTTCACTGTTATTTACATTATTCGCAATGAATATTCCATTAAATTTTGATTTTTTCCAAATAAACAAAATTCTTAATTATACCTAAAATAAAATAGAGTATTTCTCCAATTTTTTAAAGTGTCTTTTAAAATATCATTACGAAGGTAATTCTAATTTTTTTCACATCTAGAATTATACTTTTTTTATAATTGGGATATGTTCATTAGAAACTATCCACCTTATATCGCAATATCGATTATGAAATTATATATATATTTTTCATAAATCTCATATATTATCCATAAAAAAAAGTGAAGTTTGAATTATCGATATTTTTCTGGTTCTCTTTGAGGAATTACATATTAAGGGATTTTATTTAATGGGTGGGGTTTAATATCACTATTTAATGAATTTTTTTATGTTTTAAATCTCATGATATGAAGTGGATACATGGATTGACATCCAAATGATATGAGTGAGCACAGTTATTTATCCTAATCCATTAGGGTACATGGTTTGTTAGACCAATACAAAGAGGTGTAACATGTTGTTATAAAAATCCCACTATGTAACAAAAATAAAATAAAAATTTAATATAACATAATTTATGTCTAGTGATATTATACATTTATATGTTATGTGCTTTTATTTTTTATCCAGGGATAGTAATTATTTACATATTTTTAACTCTTATTTCTTTCAATATGTTTGATCATGGTAAACAATTTTACATTTTTTCTCATTTATAGACATATATTTATGTTCTGTGTTGTCTTCTACTAAGAATTATCCCATTATCATCTTCTCTCAAATTGTTCTGATCTAACAATATATGACAAGTTGATAAGTTATACAATACAAAGAAATTGAGCTCACAATATTCATGTGATTTTATTTCAGATGTTATGATGATTAGTATAACATACTAGGAGTCTAAAACAGGGTCAAGTATAGTTATGTTTTTGGAAAATTTTAATAGTTTTAATAAATAATTTTCTTATGTATTATATATCGAAATAAACTATATTTTTTACTATTGGGATTTTTTAATTATTTATGGCATGTAATGATTAAAGTATATAAATGATTTAAGATCATGATTTGTTTAAATTATTTCATATCAAACGTTTCCCAATCATATCTGTAAGAATGTGCCTTTAGAATTGGACTTTGTAGTGTGGTCTTGATACTATTTATTAAAGGAAATAACAAAAAGTTTCTTATTGAAGGGAATTCAAATCCATAAAAAAATATTATCACTATTGTATAGGAGGAAAAAGGGTAAGAAATTTATAAAGAGTTTATTTCTATTATTCCTTAAACAATTTTAATGGGAAAATGAGGCTATAAAGGAAAACTAACTCTAGCTTTCTTTTGGTGTTATATGGTGGGACAGAAAGATGTCAGGTGTCCTAAAATTTTTTGTTGTGATGAAGAAGAAACTGAATCAATGAAATTACTAAGAATAATGTTTCAACTCCAAATTTATCTTCAGAAATGTTTTTTTCAATATATTATTCACAATGAAGGAATTTTTACAACAATTAGAAATTAGGAGATGTTGATCAAATCGAATGGGTTGAGATGAAACATATGGGTGACAAATAATATTATTTTATTGAAAAATATGAAAAAATACAAGATTTTAAAAAATAATGATCGAAAACCATAGGGTTTCAAATACATTAATTTATATGTATAGGGATCTCTTGTGGGCAAGAATATTCAAATAAAGAAATAAAATTGTATCGTTATTAAGGAATCCTTAGATTACATGGATTATATTGACATTGAAATTGATAAACTAAAAAATTGATTTTAAATTAGTAGTCCTACCATATACATGTTATAGATGTTTTTAATTACCACATTATAAATGATGGATAGGTCATGTAAAATTATGATCAAAATATATCTCTAAATGAAAAGGAAAAAATAATTTAATATTTTGAGGAAGTAATTCTCCAATAATAGATTAAAAAATAATAATATTTTATATTAAAGAAATAATAACTGAATACATATATTTTTATTCATGAAAGCGATTAAAGCGTAAAATATAATTTTTTAACAACTGAATTTTATTAAAAAATTTTAATTTTTAAAATCATCACTATATGGTTTTCTATGTATGATATTTGGATATTTTTCTGAAATATATATTTTTACTTTCAATTGAGAAAAAAATTTATTTTTCAAATAACTTAATTCCCATTAGTTAAATAATAATGTTTTATGTTCCCTATATAATTTAAATTTAATAATTTTTTAACATATTATCAATATTTATATTAATATAATTTGAATCAACACCTTTCATTACATTGATATTATTTAATTTGTATTAAAAAAACACATCCTTCTATTTTTTTTTCAAAAAGCTATTTTATGCATTTTATTATATTTATTTTGATTAAATTTTAATTAGAATAAGGATAAACAGATACCATATTTTGAATCATGAGTTCTAAAATTTAATTTTTATTCATTACGAATAGTAACTAAGTTAAAATTTATAAATTTGAAAAATTTAAAATCATGTAATTATGGTTAAATATAATGTCATAAATATTATAATTCAACCCAAAACTTATATTTATTTCATTTCATGTGAATAGATCGTCCATATCTTTCCCAAATTTATGGATATGGAAATTTGGTTCCATTTTACCGTGATGAAAATTTTATAATTTTTATGTAAAGATATTTCTAAATTGTGCATCTCTTGATTTTAGTTTCTTTTATATATTCACGTATTCATAAGAATATTTCATGAAAGATTATAAACTCATATTTTGACCATATTTTTTTATTTTTATTTTTTTAATTTATTTTTATTTTTTACTTTTGAAACAATTAACTTAAATTTTTATGCAACGTTGATACAATATTTTCTTAGAAAATTAAAAATTAAAATAAATAATTTTAAAACATGTAAATGTAATATATTTTCAATTATTTAAATTGAAATGTGATGTTTAAATATATTTATCATGTAAAAAGGGTTTTTAATGTTAATATTTAAATTAAATATTTTTATTGATGTCAATAAATTCAAGTTAAATGAATAGTGTAAAAAATTACATTACAAATATTTAATGAAAAAATTGATACCATATTTAAAAATAATAATATCTAAATATGAAAATATGGAAATAAATGGTCCAAAATTTCATATCTTATCCATTTCATAGAAAAGTCATTAAATATTTGTATTATTATAATCCATCAAGATTGATGTAGTCGATTCTGCGATTAAGTTTAAATTTATTTAATGATGGGGTTAATAAAAAAGTACAAGATTAAAAAACTTCATAAAAATATAATATATTTATTCGTTGAAAAAATATCCACCATATCATATAATAGAATCAATATTAATGAAACATTGTGTCATTTTATCCTGAAAATGAATTTAATATATTTAAATCATTTCATTATTTCCTTGAGTTTACTTGAGTTATCTAAAAAACAAACCATTTATCCTCTCATATTAACACACTCTATAGTATCTTATCATAATAAAAATATAATAAAACTCTTTTAAATATCATTAACAATGTTTTAGAGGTGTTGGTATTCCAAAAAGTTAAACTGTAGGTCTTTTAAGAGAAAATCTGAAGGAGCTCTTTCAAATAAGGGGTAATAGTCTTTATCGACACATTTAATGTTCTTATTTATTGGAAATCATATATATGTATTGTAAAAATATAAAAATAATGAAAATAATAAAATATATATATATATATATTGGATTATCTTACATTAATTTACAACACTTTTTCATCCAATAAAAATTGAGAATATCACTCGTGTTTATGTACGTCTTGACGTATCCATATAGCGGGGTAATTCATATATCATAACCATATTACATGGATGTGTTTAAATATGATTCTAAAAAATATATATTATTTTTTTAAAATATATATTCTTTTATAATTTGAATATCAATTACACATTTTTACCATTCGATCTATAGGAAATTGACCACATTATTTATGGGTTCGTGTGGACCACGAACCACACTAAGCGATGGGATCATTTTTCATTTTCATTTTACATTGAATAAAATAAAAATATATTTAATAGATATATCTGAAATTTATATCAATATTTGTATTATGGATATAATGGAATCTAAATCAATGTATGAGGACTGGAACACCAACCGAAAAACATGCATGAGAAAAAAACCAGTTAAGACCAAAAATATTGAAAATAGTAGATGATTATTGAAGGAAAAGTAATAAGGTGTTATAAGATAATCATATATCATAGTATAAAAATTAATAATCTCGTTTTATAATAAAATTTAAAATTTAAAACCATTATATATTATGTTAATAAAATTTCATCTAAGGTGAAACATGAGGTAAGGTATTTTTTCTCAATTTGTACTCCATTGATACATATTTGGTATTATATGCCTATTTACATTATATGGGGCATATACTACCACTTTTAATTATATAAAATTCTAATATATATATAAATTATTTTTTCGGATTCAATTCATGTTACAAGTTTAAGAGGAAAAATTTTAAAAAGATGAATCCCTTTTAACTTTTTGGTTAGGTATATTTTTCTTATATATCCTTATTTTTGAATATATATTTTAACTAATCCCGTTTTATTGAATATAAATATATTTTATTGAGATTTACCCAAACCCTAGACTTCATACATAGTATGAATATATTATTTCCCATATTTTCCTTAAAAGGGGTCATTTTCAACATTCCCTATGAATATCAAAAAAAAAATTCTTTTAACGTATGTTGCATTAATTGATCTTATGGAACCCACAAACATTTTATGATCTTTAACATCATTTAGAATATTCTTATGGTTTTAAAAATAAAAAAAATTATTGAAATATTTTATCAATATATGACATTAGTTTTCCAAAACACTTGTTTTTCTACAAAACCTATGTTTTTGAGTAATATATGGTCATCATTTATCTATTTATTAATTTTTGTGTTGTTAAAATTATTTATAAAATTTTACTTTTTACCACAATGAAATTAAATTTTTCTTTAATATCTATATTAATTTTTCAGGGATATTATTATTTTCTAAATAATATCGCATTTTTACATATAATATTTGATATGAGATACATTTGATTTACCGGCGGAATATTAATATTTTTATTCCTTACTCAATATCGATATTGGATGATAAAGAGTCTTTTTAGGGATTAAATAGATCACTAAATATATTAAGAATTCATTGGACATGTAGTAATTTTTTTCTGATTATCAATATCCCCTCTTTGAATCAAAACGTCCCATGTCACAAATATGTTTTCCAACTACTATTAAACAAATATATACCTAACCATAGTCTAAATGGTATTGGTAAACCATATTTCCAGTAGATATATCATTATTTATTAGTTCATGGTGTCAAATAATTTAAATTTCCCTCATTGTGAATATTGTAAATATTAGCCATGATAGTACTTCAATGATATAAAACATTGATTGCTTTCTTGCTCATGATATTAACTAAATGTCACATGTTTACAATTATTTACCATGGTATAGTTATTATAATTTAATCCGTCATACACACATCATAATAATAATTTTTCATCACCTTTATCATGTTCCCTTTACATAGGATATGATGAAGAATTCATTGAATAATATTCAAGGATGCCAAACATTTCTGTATGGTAGTGTTATACAATTTAAATCCAGATCTAGTTTACTGGAGTTAGGTTTGTCAATGTTTGTGTCATAAGAAGTTTATTAAAAATCTTTGAAACTCGATTTTAAGTGGATATAGCTAAAATGATCATTATAATAATAAATTATAAAATATCAGAAATTTTACAAATAGATATATATTTATTAATTTGAGATAAGATATTTTATTTAAATACATAGTTATTGTTCCTTGAAAAAGAATGAAAATCAACACCCTTGGTCAATGTAGATATTTCCACTCTGAGAAATCCAATAGAATTGGTGTTGGATCTGAGAATATCATGGATGTATTAGGTATTTTTATCCATGTTATTACTGATAACTATTCACATATGAAGTAAAATAATGTTACATGACATGATACACCTATATTTAAATTATTTGTGTGATAGATGCCTCTATTTCTTGTTGAACTACTATTCTAGTAGTAGCTGAACAATGTATTATGTCACATTAAATGATATTTATTATTTTCAGGTATAATTAAAGGGAACATTTTTTTACTTGAATTATATTTCATTATTGGTTTTTATCACCAATTGTAGTCATTGATCTAGAATTATATTGAAGAAAAGGAAATAAAACATATAGAATTGATATATTTTAAAGTAATATTATTGGAAAAATTATGTTTTCCATGCTAAATGAACTAAACTAAAGAGGAATGTTATTATCCCAAAGAAAAATGACATATAATGTGTTTTAGAGTATGAGGACACCATTAAATGACTTAACTTGGATTCTACATATTACATAAATAATACATAAATAATGATTGATCCTTTGTTTTATGTCCTTTTTCTAGGACTCTAAAGGCATTTGTTTCTCAAAAAAATAATCAAATGATGAAATTTTATAAAGGTACATAAATAGATAGAATGAATTCCCAATATCCTATAATATCAACAGTAATCAATAGAAGATGATGACAGTAAATATCAATTAAAAATATAAAGCCCTAAATAATAAAAACATTACAACATAATTTCAACCATGTGAATCTTGTGAAAAGAAACATCATGGAAATTTTCTGAATGGAAGAAAAGATTCCTACTAGTGTTGAGATAATGGTAATATTTCTAATGAAAAGGGGGAGAATGAAATCAATTATATGTAGTGACTCAACTATATATAATTGGTGCAATATTCACACAAATTTCCCAAGTGTTACTCGTTCCTATGAAAAAAGAGGGTGTGAGAGATAAAGAAGCTTATTTGATCACTACTATAGAAGTTTAATTTCGTACTGATGTGGTGGAAGGAACATTAGTCCTATCCTCAAATTTATCTAATTAAGTACTTGATTAATAATTTTCACACTCTTTAAATTTTCTTTGATTTCAATTAAAATTAGATATTCTCCTAGAAACTTAGGAATATATTTATCATTTAATATCAACAGAGGGAGTATCATTATTATACGTATATGTTTGTCAGTACCCATTATTACCCATATACAAGAAATATATGATTATTTTATTATTATACATATGGTTGATTCTGAAATAATATGTGGCATGGTTTGGATATAAAAATACAAAGAAAACAAATATTACTAAGAGAAGGAAATAACGATTCAATATGGGGATGTATAATTCCTTATCATCAAAGGGGAAATGATTTCATCAATGTCTTATCTTGATTCCCCAATAATATATCTTTAGTATGAGAATATTGTGGATGAATATAATACATAATCTATATTTTGAAATGGAAATCATTAAATTGAGAATTTACTTTGTCATTACCCGTCCCCCGAGGCCCGTGCCGTTACTACACCAAGCCTACCTTCCATTGGCCAGGGGTTGGAGACTAGCCCCAGAAAGGCATAAACAAAAAATGTAAGGCATTGTATTTAAAACTATACACACAGAGATAGTACATACCACACAATGAAAACCACAATGTAATGATTGTAGTACAATAAACAAAAAGTATCACTATTGAGATTAAAGTGTCTAAACTGAATGTAAAGGGGCCAGAATATAAGCCCTACTAAAAGGACAATACAACAAAATAAGTACAAGCTCTAGAGTTCTTCATCCAAGGAACTTACCTTAAGTGTAGTTATAGATATCCTTCATATTTCATTGCTTCACACCACGTATATCAATCCACCTATGAGCACCTTCTATTCCTGGCTCCCCAATGTTCTGGTCAACGATGTTAGTCGTCATCATAATACACAATAGATGCGGGCAAAGCCCGTGCAAGGGTGAGTATAAAAATACTTAGTAGGGACCCAGAGACCCCTAAAGGCCTCTCAGTAATCCACAAAGGAAAACTCCACAATGGAAATACCACTAAATTTATACAACCATGGAATATCTCAAACACATATCACAAAGTATAACATGTAGCTCACACCAGGTATAACTTAAGTTCAGATATAAATATGATTACTAGTAAATCTATATTATCTTATTTTGTCAAGGGGCTCTACTGCTGATAAACATAGGGTCACTAGGTGCTGAACCATATAGAATCACTAGCTTCTAACCCACACAGGGTCATCAGGTTTTGACCAACACATGGTCGCTAGGTTCTGAACCACACATGATCTCTAGGTGCTGACCCACACAGGATCGCAAGGTGCCTACCTACACGTGATTTCTATTCTTTCCACACATCACAACCAGACATCGAATTCATGAACATATCATGAATGATTCCAAAATGATACTCTCATAAATCCATAATACATACCCCAACCATTATTTAGTCCCAGATAGAGTAAACCCAAATTATTTCTTCATTTCAAGGGTCCTAACGCAGCAGACGGCGTGTCGAATAGATGCCCAATCTATAAGATATTGTCATTTTTGTAAAAATGGTTTAGTTGGATTTGAGTCCAAACAAACCAGGATGTATTCAAAATTATTACATAACTCACATAGAGTATATCTAAAAGACCTCCCTGTCGAATGGTTCCCACGCCATTAACGGCGTGTCAATCGGACCCCCAGTTTGAGAGATATGGGTGTTTCCGTGAAAAAGTGTCCAGTTGGATCCAGGTCAGGTCCAACCCAGTCATACTAACAAAACTCGGCATGTCCATTCCCATTGGGTTGCAGGTCTTACCTGAACTAGTATCGTGGGTTCGGGAAGGTAGTACTGGTTCGACCCTGTATTGTGGGTCCAGCCAGTGGGTTAGCATGGTCCCCCAAAGGAAGACTAGCCTATGGCATGGCTGGGATGTGTATGGGAGCCACATACAGTTCCTCATCTAATGTGGTTGAGCAACTAAGGCCCATAATGTGTTTCAATTCAAGTGTTCTTCAATTCATACAAGCAAGCATATCCTCTACGCCACCCGCATACTGATTATGCGGGCTGATTCGGTCAACCTAGTGCTAGCGTGGTGTTGCGGTCGAGTGAAGACAGCCACCACCGTTTTCATGGTCATCCAGTACTTGGGTCGCCATCTCCATGCCACCGTGTTGCACTGATAGGCCTACCTCCTCCTTCTTCCCATAATCACCACTCCGGGTCTCCACCTCCACAGGCCTCCGTCGTCTGCCGCCGGCACAGGTGCACCGGTGGTTTTTCTGTGGGCCATCGGATTTGTTCTGGTGGTCCATTTCTCAATTTTTCTACATCTACGGAATCATTATGATTTCACATTCACTATGACAGCCTCAAAATTCATTTTCCACCATTTGGTTAAATAATCCATAAATATGGAAAATCCATTGGGGCTTGTGCCTTGCTCCTGTCGTCCCACGCCCTCTGCGCTAAAGGTTTAAAAAAATATGTGGAGGTTTGGGGATTTTAATTAAACCAACAGAAGTGATAAAATAATCACAGATAAAAAAACCCAAATAATTCACCATCTTTCAAGAACACACGGTCCGCGTATTAACCTGTTTTTGGGTAAATTTCTGTTCATCAATTTGATTAAGATTGGGGAATCTTTAAATGCTTCACAGTCCTTCCATGATTTGATTTTTTCTACCGAATCATTCTGTTTGCGATGGTTCAAAGGGTTAACATCATTTAATACATTTATGATTTGTTCATTGAGGTACATTGATGTTGATGACGTTACACAAGAATTATTTATTCATCATTGAAGAGAAATTTCACCATAGATTCTTCAGGGATTTTCCAACAGTTTAATTCTCTAGTCTCTAATGAGTTTGTCTAAAAATCACCTTGCATAATTTCTGTTACTCTGTGACAATACACCGTTATGCTATTTCAAAAATGAAATAGTGTATCAATTATGTTAGTATAATGATCCATTAAAGGGAATCCTTAATTTCTCCTCTTCGTCGCTTTGTCACCGCTCCGTACCGTCGTCGTCCGCCGCTCAACATTGCGAATGAAAAATAAAATCACTTTTCAATGTAATTTTATTATTTTTCCAAAATGTCCCAAAAATTAACATTTCCATCCAACCCTTTCTGGTCAATGTTTAGTCCTTTCTTATAGAGTATCAGTAGTTCATTTTCTACGGTGCCATCAACTATTCGATTCGGGAACTACTTAAAATGTTAGAAAATTATACTCGCATGTTTATAGAACATACCTTAAAAATGTGAAAAAATATGTTCTTGGAAAACCAGGCCTCATAATCACATACCTTCAAGATGTACGGTCACTAAATTCTTCCATATAATCAAAAAAATAATTCTATAGAAATTACGAGACATTAAATTCTCACCACCTTAAGGATTTACATCCCCAAAATCCAAAATATTGGATAATCTAACATGTGGGGGTACTGAGAACGAATTTGATCCTCCTTATCCCGTGTGCTCTCTTGGAGGTTCACATGCTACCATTGAACATACACCAGAGGAATCAACCATAAATGATGGTCCTACTCCTATCAATCCTTTATATCCATCGGGAACTATGCAAACATCTCCACATAGTCAATATCCAGCTCACCTCATTCGATGGCGTGTGATGGATCATTCACTTACCTTTTCAGCTAAAACACATGATAAACATAATGCACTCGGTGCATCTGTGGGGGAAGAGTTAGGTGTTTTTCCACCTCACCAACATTTCTGACGATCTAGAAAGGCCTGATGAACCTCATAGATAACATGTCGCACCAAGAAAAACTCTGCAATCCCGATTAGGGAGATACATGAAGGAAACCATGGTCTCCCTCCACATACTCCAAGGGTATTCATATATTTTTATAATATGATTTCTTCCAGCTCTGTAGAATTCTCATCCACTCTTGGATTCTCTACACATTCTCAATGGTAGCTCGTACCAACAATGGACCCTTGAGTGTTGACTCCCCTTTGTCTATCCAACATAGAGGTGATCTACATGGTTGCCCATACAAGACCTAAAATAGTACCATGCCAATGGTTGGATGATAGATGTTATTTTACGCAAACTCCACCAGTGGAAGCTGGTCTCCCAACCAAGACCAAAATATAGGACACATTTCTGAAACATGTCCTCCAATGTCTGTATGGTCAACTCCATCTGACCATCCATCTCGGGTTGAGAAGCTGTGCTCAAGCACAAATGAGTCTCGAATGCCTCCTGGAACCCATTCCACAACCATGATGTAAAGCATGCATCATGTTCTGAGATAATCATCGATGTCACCCCATAATTCTACAATATCATCAAGATATATAGGCTTCTCAAGAACTCTACTGATCCCTACTCCCAAATAGGTAGGAAGTGATACAACTTTACGATTCAGTCAATGATCTCTTAGATAGAATTTTGGACCCTGGATGTTCATGGTAACCATGTCACGATGTCCATGGAGATACCCTCCCACTTCTACTCCAGTACCTCATATGGATGTTTCAAGCCTATCGGGACATGATTCTTGGCCATCAATGGATGAAAAGTGAGGCATTTAGTAAAGAACATTTCCATTACATTCTTCATCCCTATACACCATTACTTGCATCCGAGGTACCAGTACATCTTTATCTCACTAGGATGTACTGCCAAAGGGGAAGTATGGAAGTTCCTCAATACCTACTCCCACCACGTCACTGGTTCAATGGTGCGTCCTATGAAAATGATTATGTGCTCCCATCCTATCAAAAATTCATCAGGATACTGTCTTGAGGATATCTGAGCATGTCGTTCCTTGTAGTCAACATTCAAAAATTGTGCCTCCCTAAATAATTATTAGATTTGGGGAGTGACAATCATATACTAGAGGTAAGCTACACCATCACTATAAACGAAGGATATCTTCATCGTGGCTAGGTGCTATGTTTCCGCACTCAGGAATTGTAAACCATACCACCTAATGAGTGTGTTTCCCACCACCTTCCCTTCACGAGAGTATACAATATTTCCAATTCATAGTCCTATAGGAACTCCAACCATCACTAATATCTCATGTTTAGGCCCTTAAGATACAATATATACCGAAGACTCTTGTGGTTGGAGTAGAAGGTAAATCATTCACACATCAGGTAGTTCAACAAAAATAATTATGGAAAATACCATTAATACTAACTCCAGATCATGGGTCTCATATATCTACTCATGATGCCTCAACTGCCATGAGATATAAGCGATCAGTGCATTCTCCTAAATCAAGACACAACCCAGTGTGGTCCATGATTCATCATAGTAGACTACATACCAAACTCCATATTTTTGTAGTGAAAATATGGGGTCACTCATCAGTCTCCACCTCAGCTCTTAGAAACACTTCTAGAACCTCTATATCCAATCGAAGGAGTTTCCATTCCTTTTTAGTGTTGACAAGGTTTTTTCTACTTTGGAAAAGTCGGATATAATCCTCTTGTAGTACCCATCCAACTTTAAGAAACTTCATACCTTGGTCATGCTCCTGGATGAATGCAAATAAAGAACATCCTCTATCTTCACCAGATCCACTTCAACTCCTACCTCCAAGATGATGTGTCTCAGAAAGATGATCGCCCAAATCCAAAACTGGAACTTCGAGATCATAACATAACGTGAGTTCTCTTGGATTGTATCTAAGACTATCTACATGTGTGTAGAGTGATCCTCCTCTAACATTGAGTACACCAAGATTTCATAAATGATGACTACCGCAAAATTATCAAGGTATGGATTGAAGATATTTTTCATTAGTCCCATAAACAATATCAGGTCATTTTTCATGCCGAAAGGTATCACCAAAAACTCATAGTGGCCATACTGACATCTAAAGGCTATCTTCAGTATGTCTTCATCGTACACCCAATGATTATGATAGCATAATCTGATGTCGATCATCGAGAACCCCCTCGATACCTTCATCTCAACAAAGAGGCCATCAATCCTCAGTATTGGATACATTTTCATCATAGTCACCTATTTTTGGAACCATAAGTCCATTCATTTCCTCCATATTCTTTTTTTGTTCTTTTTAAACAACACTGGGGATGGCCATAGAGAACCAATGGGCTTTACAAACCCCTTCCTTTCCAAGCCCTCTAGTTTTACCCACAACATACGAAGCTCCACATGATCCCACTGATATACTGGTGTAGTTATCAGTGTCGTCCCTGGGTACAATTCAATGTAGAATTCTACATCTCAGTGAAGAGGTAATCCTGGGACATCTTCTAGAATAAAATCCTCATTATCTTCCACCTATGTTGGAAATCTCGAACTCCAAACATCCATCGTACCTTTGGTGAGGCTAGAAAACTTGTGAGTGATCGACTGTACCCTCCTCCAAGAAAGTCCATCTTGTGCTACAAGGGTTCCCTTCTCACCAGTGAACGAAAAAATGATCCCATCCTCAGGTACACAGCAACCATTGGGCCAAAAATAGTCGATCTATGCATGGACTATGGATAACCAGTCTATAACCAAGATGATGTCGTAAGGCATCAACGCTACTACTAGGATATCCAAGCCAAAGCACTCGCCTCATATCCTATTCTCACACTACCGGCACCAGTGTGTATCATAAAATCCCCTCCCATATGAGTCTCTAACTGTATGGATGAAGCCAAAGATTCCATCAGAATCATGGGGCCTCGAATGAGGCCCATGGAAATAAATGATTGACTAGATCCTATTTCTATAAAAACTAAAGCTATGGTGGATTAGATATAAGTCGTAGCTCTTATCATATTTGGAGCATTATGGTCATTGGACTCCATAACCTGAAGCTAGAACCACCCCTATACACCTAATCTCAGATATCTTGGTTGACCTTTCAGGGGTGCTGGTGGTGGTACCAGAAACTATCGTCCACCTCATATTGCTCATATTTCTCTCATGCAACATTTTCCACCCTATAGACCTCCTCGTTTTAACCTCAATCACTTTCTCGGCGGTCCACCCACTACCTGCTGGTCATCCGTGTGGAGAGTCGGACTGTGAGAAGCCATGTTCCCATGACTGGTGAAAGAGAAAAAACCTATAGACCTAATATGATGTACTCTTCCTCATGGGGTCATCTTCTGGACGGTCTACCCCATTTGCAACTCTACGTCATCTACCTACTACCTGTTGTGGATGACTCATCCATCTGTCGTCCGGTGGTGTCTCTCATCATTGGTTCCTGCTCGACAAGGATGATCTCTACCATTTTGGATCTCTCATTCACTCTTACCTCTTCCATGATGCTAAGAAAAATAATTGATGTCCCAGTCTCCCATCGGAGCCCCTGATCAATGGTATGGGCCCTAAAGAAAGGTTCTCGTACCATGATTGTGGAGTAGTGGGAGAGGTCGGTAAACCTCACTGAGTACGAGGCCATAGTCTAGATTCTATGTTTTAGGTTTAGTAAGTCATGAATATACATTGAGTGCAGTGTTTCTTGTGTAAATTCTGACCTGAAGTGTCTCTTGATGTCTGACCAGACATGGACTGCCTCTTCATGTGTTTGGAGCATAAAGCTCCACTGTCTCCATTCCATGGCCCAAAAAAAGTCTAGCATCTCGAACCACCATCTAGTCTTCAGGTGTATCCACCAGGTAAAAAACCTAAGCAACTACATCTAGCCAATCCTCATCTACTAGAGGATCTTTATCACCTTGAAACCCGGGAGGCCTCTATCTATGGAAGTCATGCAGCGCACTTAGTCGGAGTGCACTATCTGCTGGTGGGGTTGGAAGAAACTATTACTCTCTGGGTGGTGGTGCTTCTGGTACAACACCCAATGGTGCTATCACTGTAAGTAGTCCCTCTAGAGATGCATCATCACTTAGTGGACAATTTTTGTGATATCTCACAAGAATATGGGTTGGCTTTCTTGGTGGAGGCATCATTTAGGGAAATAGATATGCCACATGAAATATGTTATACATTGTTGAGCTAACTCAAAATGGATCAATAGAAAAACATTTCCAAAACACGTTAAACTAGTTTTTTCATGTACCGATTCAAAAAACCTAATTCATGGTTCTTGTGTATGGATATGCCAGCTGACGCACCAACACTAGACTCCCCGGACTTAAATCCAAAATCAAGAAACTTAACATTATTATAGTTATTAAAAATACCGTCTCTTAGTTCATCTAGTAGAACAGACTACCCTCTAATACGAGTATTTCATGACCTGTACCCTGGGGCCCATGCTATGTCTACCCTAAAACACACCTTTTATAGGCTAGGGGATGGTGACTAGGACCAGAAAGGCATATCCCAAAAAGGTAATCCATTTCCTTTAAATAAGTACCCACATAGACATGGCATACCAAAGAAAGAAAACAACAAAGGAAATAAAGTAGTATGACCACCACAATGATTCACTAATGGGAGTAAAGAGTGTAAACTGAAAGTAATGGGGCAAGAATACAAAACCAACAGAAAGGAATGTATAACCAAATATGTACAAGAACTAGAGTTCATCTCCAAGGATCCTACCTGAAGGATAACTATAGATCTTTATCGGATGTCATTGCAGCGCATAATGTCTATCGATCCACCTATGAGCACTGTCTACTCATGGATCCCCAATGTCCTGGTCAAATATTTTTGTCATCTTTAGAAGAAACAAAAAGTGTGGGTGAAGCTTGTGTAGGGGTGGGTATAAAAATACATATTTGGAACCCTAAGAACCATAATGTTCTCTCAGTAATACATTAAGGAAAACATGACAAAGGAAATACTAAAGAGGTAATACCACCAAGAAAAATCATGGTCACAAAGCACAAAGTAAATGATGCATATCACAATAGATATAACAGAACTGCATAATTATATACGATTAGATGTTAATCTGGATCAACTTATTCTGTAAAGAGGTTATAATAACGATCCACACCGGGTCTCAAGGTGCAAACTCATATAGGATTGTTAGGTGCTGACCCACATAGGATACCAATGTGCTGACCCATTAAGAACGCTATTATTTCTTCACATCCTAGCCAGCCACTAGATTCCAGCATATAGCACGCTTTATTTTTGGAGGATCCAGTCCTCAATCCATTTTCCATACCATAAAATCCCCAAACTCCCTCATAGAGTAACCCCAAATGACCGTCTCATCGAAAGGGTCCCAATTCAATAGACGGTGCGTCGAATACACGTTGTGTCTATAAAATATTGACATCTTTATTAAAAGGGAATGGTATTATTTGAGACTGATCCAACCCATACATAAGAAATATTTCTCCAAAACTCATGTATAGTTTCTTAGAAGGACCTTACCTTCTCATGGTCACCAATGCCACAAACGAGCCGTCAATTAGATTTCTGGTTTGAGTAATATGGGTGTTTTAATAGAACGGGGGCCGGTTGGGTATATGTCATGTCCTCCCCAACCAGAACCAGCCCAAAAGTGTGGTTGAGGCCCACATGTTTTCCCAATATGTGAGAGGATGACCATCAATATCCCATACAGGTATGTGACAAGGATACGTGTCAGGTTCCATAGCTGCTGTAGTCGAGTGACTATGGCATGCCACATGTTGTGCCGCCTGCGGTCTCAGACGCAGACGAGTGGCCAAATCCTCTACATCACATTCAAACCAAGTCTGAAGGTTGAATCAGTCAATGTAGTTCCAGCATAGAGCTGTATATCTCTGGTTCCATGGTCGAGCTTCGTTCGCACATGCGGTTCATACATAGGCCACCATCTCAACGACGTCTCAACGCGTCAACGGGTGCGCCGCCACCCTCCGCCCCGACCGCCATGGTGGGCCACTGGAGTTGCACCAGTGTCCCAATTACCGATCCATATGCATCTACATAATCATTAGGTCATCACATTCACTCTGACGGTCTCAAACTCACTTTTCCTCTATTTTTAGAAATCAAACTCAAGGAAGGTACATGTGGAGGGGCTTGGACATTGTTTTTTTCTACTCATTCCCTCTGCTTTAGAAGTTTAAAAAACATGGGGATGTTCCAGGATTTTAATTCAACCAACATTAGTTATAAAATAATCACATATAATGAAATCCAAAATAAGTCACCCTCTATCAAGAAAGCATAGTCCATAGATTTACATGTTCCTTTGTTAATCCATGTGTTTTATTTGAAATAAGGATTGGGTAACTTTTAATATTTAAAATCCCTTCCTCTATTTGGTGTATCTTGTCAAAGAATTCCCTTTGTGAAGGTTTATGGGGTCAACGTCGTATTTTTATTTCTGGCTTCTTCCTTTGATGTATATCGAATTCATTGATGTGTCCCTGATGTTATTCATTCATCGTTGGAGAGAAACATTACCATAGGACTGTTAGAGATTTTCTAACATTTTATTTCTCCACTCTCTGATGCATTCTCTTAATAAAAAGAAACATGTTGCAACGTTTCTGTTACGATACAATGTTGGGTCATTACAATGTTTCATTTACGTAACTACATAGTGGTTATGTTTAGACAATGATCAATTAAGGGGATTACATAATTCATACTTATCGTCAACTCATCGATGCACCTTAGCATAACCTTTCGACACTCAACGATGCGAATTAAAAGTAAAATAAATTTTTAAAAATATTTTTTTATTTTTCTGAAAAGTCCTTAAAATTAACTTTTCCAACAGACCATTTCTAGCTGAAGTTATTTTGTTTCTATTAAAATATATGTTTTCCCTATTTAACGGTGCCCAATAATTTTTGATCTGAGCGCTGGTTCAAAGTTAAAAATTCTCACTTGCATGTTTATTCAACATGCCTTAAAAATGTTTAGAAATATTTTCTGGGCTCCCCAGCCCTCGGAATCACATGTCGTCATAGTGTGCGGTCTCAAAATAATTCAATATAATTAAAAAAATCATGGAAATTCTAATACATTACATATTTATTATTCATTAATACATAGATGTATTTACTAAATAATTAAACAGTCTTCCACCAAAATTTTAAGTTGAGTCATCCATTTATTTAATCAATGATGAAAGAAATATATCATCGAATACCAATACAATTTAAACTGTTGAATAATGGAGACAATGAAAAAATTATAATGGTGTTGTGAAAATGAATTTATTTTCCCAACTATATCACCTTTAGAATATCCATTTCTTTTAATTAGTAAAATATAGATTGATTAAGTTGATCATTGATTTCATGGAAGTTAATGATTTTACTATAATAAAGAATTATCTTTTTCTTGACCATTATGACTATTTCAATCAACATCAATGAGCTTGATAACCTTGAATGATTGACATTTATTCCAAGTATCATAAAATGTATGTTAAAAATGAATATATTCTACTAAATACTTAATCATTTGGTATAGATATAATGTCTTTATATTAGTTCCATTTGGATTTATTAATGCACCATATATTTTATGTATATAATTAATAGATTATTCATGAAAAATATTGATAATTATATAATGTTACTTATTGACAATTTTAACGTTTACTATAAAAAATATGAGGACTATTTGAATAACCACTAGATAATTCTTAAGAAGCTTAGTGGAATGGTTTTAATGGTAAAATAAAAATGTGTTAATTATAGCATAAAAAATTATTTATTATCATTATTGTCTATTTGGATGATGTCTCAGTTGATCCAATTAAGAAACATTTAGTCATTTAATGTCTTGTATCAATGAACATAACTAAAGAACATTGATTCATTGGTTTGGTAAGATATTAATGTTAATCTATTAAAAAATATCCTACATTGGATATCCCGTTTACCATTATTATATATAAAGGGGATAATTTCCCATGAATATACAATATGGATAATATTTTAAATAATTTAAGAGGAATTTTTTTGAATGATCATATTTTGTATCTTCCACTAGAAAATGATGGATTTTTGATATATAGTGATTCATCAAAAAGGTAATTTTTTTGTTTCCTTTTTTAGAATGATAAATATATTTCCTTAGAATATATAATGATAAATACTAATAAATAAACCTATAAAACTCATGATACTATGTAGGATATCTTACTATTTTATTTTAGGATAAGAATACATAATCTATATGGTGAAATATGTGACATATAGACCAAACATAAGAACATAGAAAGCATATTTTCACATAACAAACACGATATAATGAAAAAGAGATGTCTTTAGATACTACTATTTTTTTATTTCTCAACATACTCCTAGAAAGGGATGGAAAAAATTTATTAGAAATATTGAACAGAAATTATCATTACTTAAGGAAATGAGGATTTACGTGGATCTTATTTTTATGGATTTAGTGAAGATAGATATGGTAAACATTAGATAAGGGTAAAGATAAATAATTTTATAAACTATTTCTAAACAATCCTTATTGGAAAATTAAAAAATATCTCAATATTATGTTGATGATTTGCAAATGAAAAGTGATTAAGTGAATGGAGAGGGAATTGGGAGACATTAAATATGAATATGTAATTATTAAATTTGGAAGTAGATTTTCTGATCCAACTATACTAGGGATAAGAACTAAACTATTAGATGATTCTAGTATCTTAAATTTTACTATAATCTTATATAGCACCCAAATGTATATATTTTTATGTAAAATTTCATGGTGTTTTAATATGAAGAAATAAACTTCTTATTATTTTTCATGTCGTTTTATTTATTAATTGCATAATGATGATAGTACAAAACATATAGGATTCATGAAACCTCTACATATTCTTATTTGGAGGTAGGATGATATTACTCTTGAAATTATCATTGGATTAACAAATACTCCTATACATAATGATGAAATATAGGTTTTTACTACCTTAAGAAATTTAAACATTTCTTTATTATAAGATAATATTTACTTCTCGATCACCATGCTTGATTCAATAATAATGAGTTCTGAAAACTTTTTACAGCAACACATTTATTTTTTTCTGATCATGATCATCCGCAATTTACATCGAATTCTCAAAAATCCTTTAGACATCTCGTGATACTGATCTTCAATTTATTACTTCATATCACCATCAATCCTATATAATGTATAGATGGACTATTAAAAAATTATAATACATTTTATGTTAATATATACACGAAATTAATGGTACATGGGATTATTATTTACCACTGGAAGAGATTTCCTATAACAATTGATTCCAATAATGTACTGAAATAGTGTTTATTTTAAGTATTATCTTACATGTGATGTCGTGTTGCAACATCATGGGATGAAGTTAGTGAAATAAGCATCTGGGCCTAGAAAATTTTGATGATAAAAATATGAAGGTAATGACTAGTCAAGACCATATTAATGTATCCCAAAGAATAAAAAAGGGAGAAGTTTGTATAAAAAATAATTATTTTGGATTTTTATGTGGGATATCATATTTTCATGTAATTTTCTCCATGTAATGTTGTTATAAGTATTGGTAAGAATGGTAAACATAGCCCCAGGTATATCTAAACCTTGGAGATCTGAGAATGAATAGTAGACATCAGTTACCATTTTTCAGTTCCACCTTGTATCTCTAAAGTAAATAATATGTTCCAAATATCATTATTATGTAATTACATGACATATCAAACAAATGTTTTCACCTCTATGGAAATAGTATTAGAACATAATTTTGACTATTTTGAATATCCAATCTAGAATCTGGATGATAAATAACTTGTGTTGAGTAATTGGATGAATCAGTTTGTAAGGGAACTTTAGAGAAATCATAAGATTGAAGTGGTGGTAGTGGAAAATAAAAATCATATGATTATTAACTACCCAAATATATTTATGAATTAATATTCTTGAAACTTCTAATTTGAAATTTTTTAGGGAGCAATGAATATACCACCCGATATTTAATTTTTTGTATTAGTTTATTTTTAATGAAACAATAGTATAATAAAAATTATTTTATTCATGTCGGTGTTTAAATCATAAATTATAAAAAATTTTAAACCCATTTTTCGTAAACTAGTTTCATTTTTGAAATAATGATACCAAAATTATGTTATGGTGAAATTTTGGAATTTTACAGAAATGAAATATTTATTAGTGAGTACTGAAATGTAGGAATTTATTAAAAATATTTAATTTATATATAATTATTCACGTATATATATATTTAAACATTAAAAATTGATACAATAAAAAGATTTATGATAACCAAATCTGTTAAATAATTCCATTTTATTTATATGTATTATGAATAGTAACTGTGGTAAAATATATCACATCAGAAAAAAATGAATCCTAAAATAATGGTCATCAAAAGTTTTATAAGGAATTAAATATCATATAAAAATATTCAATTATTTATTTATATTAAATGAATTATATAATATCCATAAAAAACATAACATATGGTATTTTTATTTATTTGATTTAGGTTGGGCCATTTCTATTATTGTAGCAAATAAATGTCCAAAATATTCTTCGTTTTATTTTAAAACTATTTTATATTTTTTCAAAAGGATAAGAAAATTTTATTAATGAATACATAAGATTTTTCTATAATTGTAAGTTTTTTATTTTATTTTATTTTTAATTTTAAGTGATGACTGAATTACCTAAAATTCTAAAGCAATGTCAATATAAGATTTATTAAATTAACAATGAAATTAAATTATTATAAAAACTAAATTTATTATTTTTTTGATGATTTAATGTGACCAAAATATATATAGATAAAAAATATTTCATATGTTTAAAAACATCTGATTTGATTTATCTATGTTTCTTGAGGACTTTAAAGTCAAATTAAATGAATTATGTCAAAAATATCTTCATTTAATCTTTATAAGAAATAGTAATTTGATAAATTATTTAAAAATGAATGATATTTTGAAAGAGGACAAGTAGGACTATAAATTTTAAAAAGTTTCCTCTATATTCTAATTATGAGAGAATTCCATCCTTATATTTGAAATAATAAACCATTAAAATTTAAAATGTTGTTAATGTGGTTGAGGTTAAAATTATTAAATGAAGTTGTTAAAGAAAATGATATGGTTTGAAATACCGATTAAAAATTTCTAGATTATATTTATTGAATGTATTTTAATAATTTCTTCTGTTATCTTCACAAATATTCCCACACTGTTTCAGTTTTACATAAAAATGAACTTATCAAATTTACATGTTTTAATTAATTCCATGATTATCCTTTTGGGAACTATAAAAATGAAAAACCTCCCATCTTGTCTTTACAGACCCTAACACCTCATTGATCCCCTAAAAACCACACAAACCAATAATCAATTTCATTATAATATTTATCGAGGTTATGGACTTCTTGAGGGGCCAACCATAAATCCCATAAGATATTATCAAAGGGAAATGTGTCTAATAGAGTTGGTTTCCTTCAAAGAGTTTAGGTTATTTACATAACTGTGTTTTTCGGTCTCACTAATGGTGATATGATTTGTCTTATTGAAATCATTTTTTTGACCCTATCGAGGGGATACAGATTCTCCAAACCACATTATTATCGCTTCAGGGGAACTCTCCAAAAATATCAAACCATATATTAAAAGTATGAGTATCATAACATTCAATAATAGTTCTAGTAATCACATCATATCACATGTTATGTTAGCTAATGATATTATTTTCTTTATTAACATTAGGAATATTCTTATAGACATATTGAACTATAATTTTAATAACTACATCACCTGAAGAGGGAATAATATCAACATTTAGTGATGTAATGTATATATCATAAAGGGATTCTTGTCAAGGAAAAAAACAATTTGATACAAGGAGGGTATGTATTGTAGGGAGATACCAAGGATAACAATGGTACTCCCATATCTTATGGGATAGTATAGAAAGATCACTTTGAGAGACTGATCAGCTTCAAAACATGCGTATATTAAAATAGAAGAGTTGACTTCTATCATTTTTCGGTAGAATCACACCAGCTATTAGCATCCTTACATATATAAAAATGCACATTCAAGTATTCACCATAAAACAAAATGTGTCATCACTAAAATTGAGAAGATTATAAATTGTTTAATCTAAAATAAATTAAATTATGGAATGTTTCACTGTGCCTCCTAGAAAAGATTGAAGAATACAATTTCTAAAGGGGTGTGAGCCAGAGTTACGTGATGTAGAAAATACAAGGCATGCATTCCATGATTGTATGTGATATTATTTTAGGGAAGTGTCTCAAAACAATTATGTAAAAGACCATAAATTAGGGTATTGGAGTACATGGATAGAAAAAAATGTTCTACTCTGAAATATTTCCAACTTCATGACATAACACATCATGTTACTGTGTGATAATGTTTGTTAGCTTTTTAGACAGGTGGTTATAGGATTTTTTATGGATAATAGAGTGGTATGATCTCTGTATTTGTAACACCCCGAGCTTCCACGATACACTTCTCATTCAATAATGCAATAGCTTGCATTGTACGCAACTTTGAGTTCTAAAACACCGCGACTAATCAAAGTAGCCGTTATGAATAGTAATAACCACTTTTTAAAATTATATAAATTTTATGTTTCAAAATGGACTTCATTTTTGTATTCGTAATATCGAAATTATCCAAAGTTGAATTTTTTGTAATTTTCTGAGAACTTCCAATTTTTTATGAATAGTGAAAATTACTTAAAAACAACTTTTTTAATAAAAATAATTTATAGTGATAAATTATACTATTTAGTGGTTTTAATTTATAATTAGAATATATTTTTACCATTTTATCCAATGGTGGTCATTAGAATTAATTTAACATTGAAATTGGACGTAAACAATTGCGAATCTTTTGATATAAATTGTTTCTTAAAAACATGCTATTGTTGTGACAGCGGGAATTAATTACAAAATTAATTAATGCAACTTATATGTTTGGAATTTTGTAAAATAGACATCATTTTTGAATTCAGAATATCAATTATAGCTTAGGGTGAAATTTTGGCATTGTTCTGAAAAACATCAATTTTTGATGAATAGTAAAACCACTAAGTGGTAGTTAAATAACTGATTTTTCGTTTAAATGAAATATTACCAATTCTGTGATTTGATATTCAAAAATCCGACATACATGGTTGTCATTAAGAAGTAAAATGTGGTTCAATGAGATTAAAATAATTTTTTGGTGAATAGTAACTTTTAAGTTCTTAATCGCGATTAGAGGTAATTAGTGTAGTTTAAGGTAAAAATAATGTTTTAATAATATGAGATGAGCTTGAAACTTGTCCAAATACTATTGGATGAGTCATGGCCGACCAAGAAAACCCATGGGTCAACTTGGGGACCCCATGGAGCCACTTTAGTTGGAAAATGACATAAATACCTTTTATTTAATGTTAAAGTAAAAAATGACACAAACATGAAATGTTTTACTAAAACAATTTTTACATGGGGTTATACAAGTCATATTTTTGACTATAAATAGTAATTGGAATGATAAAATGATTTCCTACATTATTGTATTTTTTTTATAATTTTTAGACATTAAATAAACTAAATTATTCATGACATCATGATGATGGAGCAATGACCTCATTATTTAACGATTTAAATAAAATGAGAAGATAATGTAAAATACAAGGCTAACACTTGTACAAATCCTATTGTATGAGGAGATTTCGAACCCTTATCACCTTATCCACGAATTATATAAGTGTGGGACCTTTAGAATCCGAAAAGCATTGTATAATAATGTAAAATTTCCTTACTTTCCAAAAGTGCCCATCCTCTCCACTTATAAATGGCCCCCACCACTACCACCTCATTCACACTTTCAAGCCATTTGGCTCGGCCAAACTCTTCCCAAATACACTCCCAAATTCCCCCTCTTACTCCTAGAAGCTTCACTTTCGGCAGAACTCTTCCCAAGGAAGCCTTTGGCTCAAATCAAAAAGTGTTACCCGATTTTGAAGTAATGTCTTCTCTAATGTTGTTTTGTTTTATTTTTCTTCTCCAACCCCCTAAACTCTTTTTATTCATTTCTTTTGTAACAACACCAGTATCCTAAATATACTAGGATTTTTTTATAAGAAGTATTCGAGCTACACTTACACACACCTACATCTAATGGTTAAAGAACATACGGTTTCTGTGGATGGAGAATTTCTGCCTCACGAAACGATGATTGTTCAACACTCATATAACACCTTCAAAGGTGGCCATTAAGATGTAAATATATTTATATATGATATATAATATGTTTATGTTTTACTTATTCTTCAGTATTTTTCATTTATGGCATACTTTATGATTTCCATTATGGGTAAAACGCGATAATTTTATTTTAGAAAGTGCGGACTACCGCCCCCTCAAAGTGATTTGAATTGTTAATGCCATATGTGGGATGTATAAAGGATGGAGTAAATGGTATTATAAACTATATTATACTGGAATTATATTATACATTTATATCATTATTATTTCATTCCATTAAATACGAAATAGAAATGAAAGTAGCGTTCATGCGTACGTACGGCTTACCGTCTCCCTGAACGGTGCATTTCATTTCTTACCTCTAAATGTTACGTAATATTATAAATGAATGTATATACTGGATATATATGATATATATGACATCTAATTAATGAATATAATTCTAGAGATAATTGATATTCTACCACATAAACAACTTGTAATTATAAGAAGTTTATTGTTGACTCAAGTACCAAAGATCGACAAAACGACCGTTATTAACTTAAATAATTACATAATCTTCATAACATTGTAATAAGTGATATAAAAAGGATAATGAAATTAAAACTGGTTCTTAATAAGGTATATATTAACTCTAGTTTATTATTCAGGAGGTTAAAGAATGGTTGAGTCAAGTCAGACATGAGGTAAGGGAACTTCTTAACCCAATTTCTATTCTTTGGGTTAATCTCCTACTTTCAAATTATGTCATGATATTATTATGTCCTATCTTGTATTTTTACATTATTTATGTGTACATATAGTGAATACACATAATAGACCTACTTTATTAAAAAAATTATCTTTTTAAGGACTTCATCTCAATCCCCTTTCTTTGAGGCATATTTCGTTTTATACACAACTTTCTTTTATACGGTGTATAAACCCCTTTGACTTTTACGTTTATTCAAAAGGAATATTTTTATACGAAGCGTTTTGCTAAATGACAAAATGGAATGTTTTTCTTTCCGTACTTATGTGGCGCCAACGACTTCTCCGCCGCCATGACCATTATTTGAGTTTCGGCTTCCTCTACAAGCCATCTTTTTTAATGAAAAATAAATACAAAGTTTTAACTTTCATTTATTTTGGTATTGAAAATGGTTTTGAAAGAGTTTTTATTATATCAATGTGTTGTATTGATATATTGTGATTGAAATGTGGAAATTTTATGTTTCCTTTATGCATGTTTTATGTGATACAATTATGTTATGGTTTATGATATGTTTAAACCTATTCATATGAGAAATGTATTGGACTTAATAAGTGACGGGTGGAGCCCGCTATAGCTCCTCGATGCATCGGTAGGTCTCATGAGACCTCTAGACGTGGAATTGGCCGAGGCCCTTTCCCAATTTGATTTATGGTTTTGGCCGAGGCCTTAATCATTTTAGACGTCTTGGACGAGGCCTTGACAAAATGTTTCAGAATGTCTGGCATTATACATTCCCTCATTATGAAAGTGGTTATTGATATTTCATGTGATTATTTTCCAAGTAGAATATCCATGTGAGTAAGTAATGGAATTATTTTATTTTACCTTTTCCATATTATGCTGAAGTTCAAGTTAAATAAGGCTTTTGTTTTAGTTATACATTGCCTTAAATGCTTATGTTTTCTTATGAAAGTTTCCGCAATATTGTTATCCTTACTGAGCATCTGAGCTCACCCCTTTCAATGTTTTAATATTTTCAAGGATGTGAAGAAGTATTTTAGGAATGACCTGCATGGATTGTCAGAAGAGGATATGAGTGTGGACTAGGGAGACCATGTTATTGTAGTTTCCATTTTTATGATGTAATGTAATGTTTATGAATGTATCTAGTGTTTCCAAGGCTACTAAACTAATCGGTCTTTCGAGACGTGATCTTTTGTGATCATGCCAATGTTACGAAGTAATGCACTGATTCTGGGTAGCTCGGGTCGGGGCGTTACAATTGGTATCAGAGGCAGTTTAGTACTAACCTTGGAAGCTATATTTAGATAAACTCTGATTAGAGCACATAGCCCAAAGATAGACTTTGAGGATTAGTATAGAAGAACTTCGTAGAATTTTCTTATTGTAGAGATTTTGTGAGTTTTCCGAGAAATACATCTCTGTCTGGATATGAGCAGGTAGAGGCAGCTCTGGCACAGATGTACCTAGGGGTAAAACCTGAAAACACCGCTTTGAGCTAGACTCGAACGGGAACTGGTGCACGACAACGGGCCTTGCTGCACTCTTGGTTACGACACTCCCAGGGGATATGCTTAGGATAATTATCATTTTCTTTACAAACCACTATGAACAGTTATGAGTATATACCTCCTCAAATAAAACCTTATTATGATTATAGATTATATCCATAAATAATTCAATTTATGTTAAGTATTTTACAAGTATGGAATTATGTATTTTGATTCATAAACTAATCTAGTTTATGCTATTGTTTAGAAATGGCACCTAGTGGAAGGAATGGAAACTGTATCAATGCACGCACTCCGTGTAGGGATTGCCCTCCTGCTCAAGATAATTATTGTGGATCTGGAGATACAACTGGTGCTGATCAACTTATTACCATACTGGGACAACTCACTCAAGTTATGAATAATAACCTTACTCATATGGATCACCCTGATCCACAACGTGGAGGATCAATGTTTGACCGCTTCATGAGGCAACAACCACCAACATTTAATGGGGGTAAAAATCCGTTAGTAGATGAGCAATGGATAAACTCCTTAGAGAAAATATTCCATGCCTTGGGTAGTAACGAAAGGGAGAAGGTTGTCATGGCAGTTTACCGCCTCACTGGAGATGCCGATCAGTGGTGGTTGCTGATTCAAAACACAAAGGAAGATGATGACGTATCGAATATGGAATGGAGGGAGTTCAAAGATCTTTTCTTAGAAAAATACTTTCCTCGTGACCATCGAGCAGATATGGAAAGGCAATTTCTGAGTCTGAGGCAGAAGCAGGATGATAATGTCACAAAGTATGAGGCTAACATTACAAGGTTAGTGAGGCATGATGCCGATTATAAACGTAACCCAAGGAGTAAGATTGATCATTTCGTTGATGGGTTAAAACCATTTCTCCGTCGAGCTTTAGTATCACAATCCTTCTCATCATACGAAGATATTGTCTCATGTGCTATCAAGACAGAAAAGGAATTCTCGAAGTCTTATGACAACAAAGTAAAGCAAGAGAAGAAGAGAATGGTGGAACAAGAGACAGATAAAGGGAAAAAGGGAAAGAAGGATTTTCCATTATGTGATAATTGTGGGAAGAATCACCCTGGTACTTGCCTAAAAGGAATGGGAGTTTGTTACAAATGTGGAGAAAAGGGTCACCAGGCTCGTGATTGCAAGGGAAAGAAAGAGGCTATCAGAGTTGAATGCTACAATTGTAGAGAAATGGGTCATTATGCAAATGAATGTCCTAAGCGTCAGGGAAACTTACCTCAGAAAAGGCCAAGGGATCATGGAAAATCTTATGTTGTTACTACAGTTGAAGCAGAATAACTAATGTATTGGTGCTTTTGGACTCATGGATTATATTCTGGTTATTAGAATAATGTGATATATATATAAGGATTGTACTGCAGTACTTGTTGATTTCAGTAAGGTTTTAATATGATGAAGGTAATTATATTTTTAGTATGTGACAATAAGAGAAACTTTACATTGTTTGGGGAATCTAATAAATTGATTTTGGAATTAAGAGAACTTTTAGAGAAAGTCTGGACAGAGGTATTTTGGATAACTATAAAGGTTGGAGTGGATTAAGTTGATCTTTGGATAGTATTGTTTAAGGTTAAAAAATTTATGAAGATTATTTTTGGAATATTATGATACTATAGTTTTAGGAAAAGGACGACCTGCAGGGTGGGGCATAACCCGTCGCGTCGGACAAAGCTGCAGGAATCGAACCCACAATCATAGTGCGACAAGCCCATATTTCCTACCACTAGAATACAGGAAGTCCCTGGTTATTAAAAAATAATTTTACTAATCTAAATGGTATGTGTTAACATTTGGAACCTTATACAATTAGGATAAGTATAATATTTTTGAGTTCTATTATCTTTTTGAGTGAAAGATGAGTTGATGGTTGAAACTCTAATTGTCAATCATAAATATATATATACCTATCTCTTATTCAATGAATAAATTAATTCTTAAACTTTAGTAAAGGGATATTAAAACAAAAAAATGTGTTATCCTAATACCTTATGTCTTGTTGAACTGATGATATTTTAAATCAACATAGATTGAAGGCTTTGAGGCCCTCAATTTGAAAGTTGATTGTGATTGATGACCTCAATCACTCCCTACAAGTATTTATGTTTTTCCTCCAATTATATGTCTCTAATTGCCACCAATGTTCTCCTAATCGAGATCATAATTGGGTGGTGAATTTTTCATTTCCCTTTCCCTCTTATCAAGGCTAAATTTTATTAATCTTATTTCCGATGTGGATTTTCCTCAATGGTATTTTCTCTTTTCAACCTTTTATTTTCAAAGAAAAATTTCAAATTGCGAGGACGTAATTTATTGAAGGAGGGGAGAATTTAACACCCCGATCTTCCACGATACACATCTCATTAAATAATGCAATAGCTTGCATTGTACGCAACTTCGAGTCCTAAAACACCGCGAGTAATCAAAGTAGCCGTTATGAATAGTAATAACCACTTTTTAAAATTAAAGAAATTTTATGTTTCAAAATGGACTTCATTTTTGTATTCGTAATATCGAAATTATCCAAAGTTGAATTTTTTGTAATTTTCTGATAACTTCCAATTTTTTATGAATAGTGACAATTACTTAAAAAAAACTTTTTTAATCAAAATAATTTATAGTGATAAATTATTATATTTAGTGGTTTTAAAATATAATTAGAATATATTTTTACCATTTTATCCAATGGTGGTCATTAGAATTAATTTAACATTGAAATTGGACATAAACAATTGCCAATCTTTTGATATAAATTGTTTCTTAAAAAAATGCTATTGTTGTGACAGCGGGAATTAATTATAAAATTAATTAATGAAAATTATATTTTTGTAATTTTGTAAAATAGAAATAATTTTTCAATTCGGAATATCAATTATATCTTAGGGTGAAATTTTGGCATTGTTCTGAAAAACATCAATTTTTGATGAATAGTGAAACCACTAAGTGGTAGTTAAATAACTGATTTTTTGTTTAAATGAAATATTACCACTTCTGTGATTTGATTTTAAAAAATTTTACATACATGGTTGTCATTAAGAAGTAAAATGTGGTTCAATGAGATTAAAATAATTTTTTGGTGAATAGTAACTTTTAAGTTCTTAATCGCGATTAGAGGTAATTAGTGTAGTTTAAGGTAAAAATAATGTTTTAATAATATGAGATGAGCATGACACTTATCCTACTCCTATTGGATGAGTCATGTCCGACCAAGAAAACCCATGGGTCAACTTGGGGACCCCATGGAGCCACATTATATGGAAAATGACGTAAATACCTTTTATTTAATGTTAAAGTAAAAAATGACACAAACATGAAATGTTTTACTAAAACAATTTTTACATGGGGTTATACAAGTCCTATTTTTAACTATAAATTTTCATTGGAAAGATAAAAAGATTTCATACATTATAGTATTTTTTTTATAATTTTTAGACATTAAATAAATTAAATTATTTATGACATCATGATGATGCAGCGATGACCTCATTATTTAACGATTTAAATAAAATGAGAAGATAATGTAAAATACAAGTCTTACATTGTTCCAAAGCCTATTGGATGAGGCTATTTAGAACCCTTATCACCTTAGCCACGAATTATATAAGTTTGGGACCTTTAGAATCTGAAAATCATTGTATAATAATGTAAAATTTCCTTACTTTCCAAAAGTGCCCCTCCTCTCCACTTATAAAAGGCCCCCACCACTATCACCTCATTCACACTTTCAAGCCATTTGGCTCGGCCAACCTCTACCCAAATACTCTCCCAACTTCCCCCTCTTACTCCTAGAAGCTTCACTTTGGGTAGAACGCTTCCCAAGGAAGCCTTTGGCTCAAATAAAAAAGAGTTACCCGATTTTGAGGTAATGTCTTCTCTAATGTTGTTTTGTTTTATTTTTCTTCTCCAACCCCCTAAACTCATTTTATTCATTTCTTTTGTAACAACAAAATTATCCTCAATATAATAGGATTTTGTTATAAGAATTATTCGAGCTACACTTACACACACCTACATCTAATGGTTAAAGAACATACGGTTTCTGTGGATGGCGAATTTCTGCCTCACGAAACGAAGATTGTTCAACACTCATATAACACCTTAAAAGGTGGCCATTAATATGTCACTATATTTATATATGATATATAATAAGTTTATGTTTTACTTATGATTCTGTATTTCTCATTTATTTCATACTTTATGATTTCCATTATGGGTAAAACACGATAATTTTATTTTAGAAAGTGCGGACTACCGCCCCCTCAATGTGATTTGAATCGTTAATGCCATATGTGGGATGTATAAATGATGGAGTAAATGTTATTATACACTATATTATACTGGAATTATATTATACATTTTTATCATTATGATTTCATTCCATTAAATACGAAATAGAAATGAAAGTAGCATTCATGCGTACGTACGGCTTACCGTCTCCATGAACGGTGCATTTCATTTCTTACCTCTAAATGTTAAGTAATATTATAAATGAATGTATATACTGGATATATATGATATATATGACATCTAAATCATGAATATAATTCTGGAGATAATGGATATTCTACCACATAAACAACTTGTAATTATAAGAAGTTTATTGTTGACTCAAGTACCAAAGATCGACAAAACGACCGTTATTAACTTAAATAATTACATAATGTTCATAACTTTGTAATAAGTGATATAAAAAGGATAATGAAATTAAAACTGGTTCTTAATAAGTTATATATTAACTCTAGTTTATTATTCAGGAGGTTAAAGAACGGTTGAGTCAAGTCAGACATGAAGTAAGGGAACTTCATAACCCAATTTCTATTCTTTGGGTTAATCTCCTACTTTCAAATTATGTCATGATATTATTATGTCCTATCTTTTATTTTTACATTATTTATGTGTACTTATAGTGAATGCACATAATAGACCTACTTTATAAAAAAAATTATCTTTTTAAGGACTTCGTCTCAATCCCCTTTCTTTGAGGCATATTTTGTTTTATACACAACTTTCTTTTATACGGTGTATAAACCCCTTTGACTTTTACGTTTATTCAAAAGGAATCTTTTTATACGAAGCGTTTTGCTAAACGAAAAAAGGGAATGTGTTTCTTTCCGTACTTATGCGTCGACAACGACTTCTCCGCCTCCGTGACCATTATTTGAGTTTCAGATTCCTCTACAAGGAATCTTTTTTTAATGAAAAATAAATACAAAGTTTTAACTTTCTTTTATTTTGGTATTGAAAATGGTTTTGAAAGCATTTTTATTATATCAATGTGTTGTATTGATATCTTGTGATTGAAATGTGGAAATGTTATGTTTCCTTTATGCATGTTTTATGTGATACGATTATGTTATGGTTTATGATATGTTTAAACCTATTCATATGAGGAATGTATTGGACTTAATAAGTGACGGGTGGATCCCACTATAGCTCCTCGATGCATCGGTAGGTCTCATGAGACAACTATACGTGGAATTGGCTGAGGCCCTTTCCCAATTTGATTTATGGTTTTGGCCGAGGCCTTAATCATTTTAGACGTCTTGGACGAGGCCTTGACAAAATTTTTCAGAATGTCTGGCATTATACATTCCCTCATTATGAAAGTGGTTATTGATATTTCATGTGATTATTCTTCTAGTAGAATATCCATGTGAGTAAGTAATGGAAATATTTTATTTTACTTTTTCCATATTATGCTGAAGTTCAAGTTCAATAAGGCTTTTATTTTAGTTATACATTGCCTTAAAATGCTTATGTTTTCTTATGAATGTTTCCGCAATATTGTTATCCTTACTGAGCATCTAAGCTCACCCCTTTTAATGTTTTAATATTTTCCAGGATGTGAAGAAGTATTTTATGAATGACCTGCATGGATTGTCAGAAGAGGATATGAGTGTGGACTAGGGAGACCATGTTGTTGTAGTTGTCATTTTTATGATGTAATGTAATTTTTATGAATGTATCTAGTGTTTCCAAGGCTACTAAACTAATCGGTCTTTCGAGACGTGATCTTTTGTGATCCTGCCAATGTTACGAAGTAATGCACTGACTCTGGGTAGCTGGGGTCGGGGCGTTACAATTGGTATCAGAGGCAGTTTAGTACTAACCTTGGAAGCTTTATTTAGATAAACTCTGATTAGAGCACATAGCCCAAAGATAGACTTTGAGGATTAGTATAGAAGAACTTCCTAGAATTTTTTTATTGTAGAGATTTTGTGAGTTTTCTGAGAAATACATCCCTGTCTGGATACGAGCAGGTAGAGGCGGCTCTGGAACAGATGTACCTAGGGGTAAAACCTAAAAACACCGCTTTGAGCTAGACTCGAACGGGAACTGGTGCACGACAACGGGCCTTGCTGCACTCTTGGTTACGACACTCCCGGGGGATATGCTTAGGATAATTATCATTTTCATTAAAAACCACTATGAACGGTTATGAGTATATACTTCCTCAAATAAAACCTTATTATGATTATAGATTATATCCATAAATAGTTCAATTTATGTTAAGTATTTTACAAGTATGGAATTGTGTATTTTGATTCATAAACTAATCTAGTTTATGCCATTGTTTAGAAATGGCACCTAGTTGAAGGAATGGAAACTGTATCAATGCACGCACTCCGTGTAGGGATTTCCCTCCTGCTCAAGATAATTATTGTGGATTTGGAGATACAACTGGTGCTGATCAACTTATTACCATACTGGGACAACTCACTAAAGTTATGAATAATAACCTTACTCATATGGATCACCCTGATCCACAACGTGGAGGATCAATGTTTGACCGCTTCATGAGGCAACAACCACCAACATTTAATAGGGGTACAAATCCGTTAGTAGATGAGCAATGGATAAACTCCTTAGAGAAAATATTCCATGCCTTGGGGAGTAATGAAAGGTAGAAGGTTGTCATGGAAGTTTACCGCCTCACTGGAGATGCCGATCAGTGGTGGTCGCTGATTCAAAACACAAAGGAAGATGATGACGTATCGAATATGGAATGGAGGGAGTTAAAAGAGCTTTTCTTAGAAAAATACTTTCCTCGTGACCATCGAGCATATATGGAAAGGCAATTTCTGAGTCTGAGGCAGAAGGAGGATGATAATGTCACAAAGTATGAGGCTAACTTTACAAGGTTAGTGAGGCATGCTACCGATTATATACGTAACCCAAGGAGTAAGATTGATCATTTCTTTGATGGGTTAAAACCATTTCTCCGTCGAGCTTTAGTATCACAATCCTTCTCATCATATTAAGATATTGTCTCGTGTGCTATCATGACAGAAAAGTATTCTCTAAGTCTTATGACAACAAAGTAAAGTAAGGGAAGAAGAGAACGGTGGAACATGAGACAGATAAAGGGAAAAAGGGAAAGAAGGATTTTCCATTATGTGATAATTGTGGGAATAATCACCTTGGTACTTGCCTAAAAGGAATGGGAGTTTGTTACAAATGTGGAGAAAAGGGTCACCAGGCTCGTGATTGCAAGGGAATGAAAGAGGCTATCAGAGTTGAATGCTACAATTGTAGAGAAATGGGTCATTATGAAAATTAATGTCCTAAGCGTCAGGGAAACTTACCTCAGAAAAGGCCAAGGGATCAAGGACAATCTTATGTTGTTACTACAGTTGAAGCAGAATAACTAATGTATTGGTGCTTTTGGACTCATGGATTATATTCTGGTTATTAGAATAATGTGATATATATATAAGGATTGTACTGCAGTACTTGTTGATTTCAGTAAGGTTTTAATATGATGAAGGTAATTATATTTTTAGTATGTGACAATAAGAGAAACTTTACTTTGTTTGGGGAATCTAATAAATTGATTTTGGAATTAAGAGATCTTTTAGAGAAAGTCTGGACAGAGGTATTTTGGATAACTATAAAGGTTGGAGTGGATTAATTTGATCTTTGGATAGTATTATTTAAGGTTAAAAAATTTATGAAGATTATTTTTGGAATATTATGATACTATAGTTTTAGGAAAAGGACAACCTGCAGGGTGGGGCATAACCCGTCACATCGGACAATGTTGCAGGAATCGAACCCACAATCATAGTGTGATAAGCCCATATTTCCTACCACTAGCCTACAGGAAGTCCCTGGATATTAAAAAATAATTTTACTAATCTAAATGGTATGTGTTAACATTTGGAACCTTATATAATTAGGATAAGTATAATATTTGTGAGTTCTATTATCTTTTTGAGTGAAAGATGAGTTGAAGGTTGAAACTCTAATTGTCAGTCAAAATTATATATATACCTATCTCTTATTCAATGAATAAATTAATTCTTAAACTTTAGTAAAGGGATATTAAAACAAAAAAATGTGTTATCTTAATACCTTATGTCTTGTTGAACTGATGATATTTTAAATCAACATAGATTGAAGGCTTTGAGGCCCTCAATTTGACAGTTGATTGTGATTGATGACCTCAATCACTCCCTACAAGTATTTACGTTTTTCCTCCAATTATATGTCTCTAATTGCAACCAATGTTCTCCTAATCGAGATCATAATTGGGTGGTGACTTTTTCATTTCCCTTTCCCTCTTATCAAGGCTAAATTTTATTAATCTTATTTCCGATGTGGGTTCTCCTCAATGGTATTTTCTCTTTTCAACCTTTTATTTTCAAAGAAAAATTTCAAATTGTGAGGACATAATTTATTGAAGGAGGGGATAATGTAACACCCCGATCTTCCACGATACACATCTCATTAAATAATGCAATAGCTTGTATTGTACGCAACTTCGAGTTCTAAAACACCGCGAGTAATCAAAGTAGCCGTTATGAATAGTAATAACCACTTTTTAAAATTATAGAAATTTTATGTTTCAAAATGGACTTCATTTTTGTATTCGTAATATCGAAATTATCCAAAGTTGAATTTTTTGTAATTTTCTGAGAACTTCCAATTTTTTATGAATAGTGAAAATTACTTAAAAACAACTTTTTTAATCAAAATAATTTATAGTGATAAATTATTCTATTTAGTGGTTTTAAAGTATAATTAGAATATATTTTTACCATTTTATCCAATGGTGGTCATTAGAATTAATTTAACATTGAAATTGGACATAAACAATTGCCAATCTTTTGATATAAATTGTTTCTTAAAAAAACGCTATTGTTGTGACAGCGGGAATTAATTATAAAATTAATTAATTCAAATTATATGTTTGGAATTTTGTAAAATAGACATCATTTTTGAATTCGGAATATCAATTATATCTTAGGGTGAAATTTTGGCATTGTTCTGAAAAACATCAATTTTTGATGAATAGTGAAACCACTAAGTGGTAGTTAAATAACTGATTTTTCGTTTAAATGAAATATTACCACTTTTGTGATTTGATTTCCAAAAATCCTACATACATGGTTTTCATTAAGAAGTAAAATGTGGTTCAATTAGATTAAAATAATTTTTTGGTGAATAGTAACTTTTAAGTTCTTAATCGCGATTAGAGGTAATTAGTGTAGTTTAAGGTAAAAATAATGTTTTCATAATATGAGATGAGCTTGACACTTGTCCTACACCTTTTGGATGAGTCATGGCCGACAAAGACAACCCATGGGTCAACTTGGGGACCCCATGGAGCCACTTTAGATGGAAAATGACATAAATACCTTTTATTTAATGTTAATGTAAAAAATGACACAAACATGAAATGTTTTACTAAAACAATTTTTACATGGGGTTATACAAGTCATATTTTTAACTATAAATACTCATTGGAAAGATAAAAAGATTTCCTACATTATAGTATTTTTTTTATAATTTTTAGAAATTAAATAAATGAAATTATTTATGACATCATGATGATGCAGCGATGACCTCATTATTTAAAGATTTAAATAAAATGAGAAGATAATGTAAAATACAAGGCTTACACTTGTCCAAAGCCAATTGGATGAGGCGATTTCGAACTCTTATCACCTTATCCACGAATTATATAAGTGTGGGACCTTTAGAATCCAAAAAGCATTGTATAATAATGTACAATTTCCTTACTTTCCAAAAGTGCCCCTCCTCTCCACTTATAAAAGGCCCCCACCACTACCACCTCATTCACACTTTCAAGCCATTTTTCTCGGCCAACCTCTGCCCAAATACTCTCCCAACATCCCCCTCTTACTCCTAGAAGCTTCACTTTGGGCATAACGCTTCCCAAGGAAGCCTTTGGCTCAAATCAAAAGGAGTTACCCGATTTTGAGGTAATGTCTTCTCTAATGTTGTTTTGTTTTATTTTTCTTCTCCAACCCCCTAAAATCTTTTTATTCATTTCTTTTCTAACAACACCAGTATCCTCAATATATTAGGATTTTTTTATAAGAATTATTCGAGCTACACTAACACACACCTACATCTAATGGTTAAAGAACATACGGTTTCTGTGGATGGCGAATTTATGCCTCACGAAACGAAGATTGTTCAACACTCATATAACACCTTCAAAGGTGGCCATTAAGATTTCACTATATTTATATATGATATATAATATGTTTATGTTTTACTTATGCTTCTGTATTTCTTATTTAGGTCGTACTTTATGATTTCCATTATGGGTAAAACACGATAATTTTATTTTAGAAAGTGCGGACTACCGCCCCCTCAATGTGATTTGAATCGTTAATGCCATATGTGGGATGTATAAAGGATGGATTAAATGATATTATACACTATATTATACTGGAATTATATTCTACATTTTTATCATTATGATTTCATTCCATTAAAAACGAAATCGATATGAAAGTAGCGTTCATGCGTACGTACGGCTTACCGTCTCCATGAACGGTGCATTTCATTTCTTACCTCTAAATGTTACGTAATATTATAAATGAATGTATATACTGGATATATATGATATATATGACATCTAAATCATGAATATAATTCTGGAGATAATGGATATTCTACCACATAAACAACTTGTAATTATAAGAAGTTTATTGTTGACTCAAGTACCAAAGATCGACAAAACGACCGTTATTAACTTAAATAATTACATAATGTTCATAACATTGTAATAAGTGATATAAAAAGGATAATGAAATTAAAACTGGTTCTTAATAAGGTATATATTAACTCTAGTTTATTATTCAGGAGGTTAAATAATGGTTGAGTCAAGTCAGACATGAGGTAAGGGAACTTCTTATCCCAATTACTATTCTTTTGGTTAATCTCCTACTTTCAAATTATTTCATGATATTTTTATGTCCTATCTTGTATTTTTACATTATTTATGTGTACTTATAGTGAATAAACATAATAGACCTACTTTATAAAAAAATGATCTTTTTAAGGACTTCGTCTCAATCCCCTTTCATTGAGGCATATTTGGTTTTATACACAACTTTCTTTTATACGGTGTATAAACCCCTTTGACTTTTATGTTTATTCAAAAGGAATATTTTTATACGAAGCGTTTTGATAAACGACAAAAGGGAATGTTTTTATTTCCGTACTTATGCGGCGACAACGACTTCTCCGCCGCCGTGACCATTATTTGAGTTTCGGCTTCCTCTACAAGCCATCTTTTTTTAATGAAAAATAAATACAAAGTTTTAACTTTCTTTTATTTTGATATTGAAAATGGTTTTGAAAGCGTTTTTATTATATCAATGTGTTGTATTGATATCTTGTGATTGAAATGTGGAAATGTTATGTTTCCTTTATGCATGTTTTATGTGATACGATTATGTTATGGTTTATGATATGTTTAAACCTATTCATATGAGGAATGTATTGGACATAATAAGTGATCGGTGGAGCCCGCTATAGCTCCTCGATGCATCGGTAGGTCTCATGAGACAACTAAACGTGGAATTGGATGAGTCCCTTTCCCAATTTGATTTATGGTTTTGGCCGAGGCCTTAATCATTTTAGACGTCCTGGCCGAGGCCTTGAAATTTTTTTTCAAAATGTCTGGCATTATACATTTCCTCATTATGAAAGTGTTTATTGATATTTCATGTGATTATTCGTCTAGTAGAATATCCATGTGAGTAAGTAATGGCATTATTTTATTTTACTTTTGCCATATTATGCTGAAGTTCAAGTTCAATAAGGCTTTTGTTTTAGTTATACATTTCCTTAAATGATTATGTTCTCTTATGAAAGTTTCCGCAATATTTTTATCCTTACTGATCATCTGATCTCACCCCTTTCAATGTTTTAATATTTTCCAAGATGTGAAGAAGTATTTTATGAATGACCTACAGGGATTGTCAGAAGAGGATATGAGTGTAGACTAGGGAGACCATGTTATTGTAGTTTTCATTTTTATGATGTAATGTAATGTTTATGAATGTATCTAGTGTTTCCAAGGCTACTAAACTAATCGGTCTTTCGAGACGTGATCTTTTGTGATCATGCCAATGTTACGAAGTAATGCACCGACTTTGGGTAGCTGGGGTCGGGGCGTTACACTATTTTCATAGATTCCTATAATAAGAAATTTGATATAATAAAGGATTAAATCATGGAGGACTCATTAACTCTATTAAAAAAGATGATAAAATTCATTTCAATCAATCATACAACTAGTTTAATACACTAGTAGATTAATTTTCGTGGATATTTACTTAGGGATGTTTATTATGAATATTTTCTGAGCCTTAGTACATCCATATCAGAAGATCTATGACTTAGTTAAGAGACTATGATTCGAGGAGATCGATAAAACATTAAACATCATCATCTGGAAAATAGGAATCAATTATCCTATGACTAATGAAAATGTTCATAGAAAATAAATCCACGTAGTATTGTTATATTTGACATGTGATAGTTCTAACATAGTGACGACATGAGAATTGATAATTTATTTTGATAGGTTACATGTCATTTAGGTACTCTTAAACTATTTTACTATAATTCTTGTGCAAAGTGATTCCACCATGATGTTTATTTCCTCTTTGATCATGGTGGTGCAGAAAATATTTATTGGAGAAAAATATTGAAGCATGGTGTTCACATCAATTTTCTAGGTGATGTTGGAGAACATGAAAAAAAATTTGAGGGAAAAAATATATATTCAGCATGTACAAAATTGTGTTATATCTCAGATTGGTGGTCTGGGTGTTCATTATTTAGATAGGAGAATAACGATGGATAAAAAGAGGATGTTATAACGGGGGTCAACTAGCTAATAGAATAGTAGTTACATTGGACATGGAAGATTGATTAATTGGAACCCACAATGCACATGATTCAATATTAATATAGATGAGTACTATTTACAAGTTATGATGTTCCATGTTTGTCTATTCTGTGATGCAAGGGGGTCCTAGATTTATGGGATTAGTGATTATTATGGGGATGACAACTCGATATGGTAAGAAACAAAGTTACCCTTAGTAGGCATTCCCTAAGAATACTGTCAAAAATTTCCATTAGTTTAAGGAAATAAGACTCCATAATTCATTTTGAATCCATCAAGATTAAGGGAAAATATCATGTTATCTCAAGTTTCTCAATAGGATATGGTGGCTTTAAATTTTCTAGGATTTGGAAGTTCTACACACATAGAGGTATGGTAACATGGAGACTGGCATCTTGGATAGAAAAGAGATTATCAATGATTCTATCCACTTTTTCAATGTTATTGGAGGCTTCCTTTAAGATTGAAATAATTTTTTCAATGGATTAATGTTATTCCTCCACTATTTAGGCCCTTTTGTGTGGTCATATCTATAAGAAAAATAGACATGTGAATGAATAACACCTAAAATATTGATAATAATGAACGTGTGTTGATGAATTTGTAATATGATTTTATAAGAGGATCATATGTGATTTTATAAATACTAATATAGATCTTTTATATATTAATAAAAAGTGTAAACCTATTATACCAATGTTTAAGTCGTGTTCAATGATAATGAAACATAATATAAGTGATTTTGTCTCAATTTCAACACCACTTAGAAGATTATTTGTATTATGTGCTTATTTTCCATCTGTGATGTATATAATCCCCTTTTTATGTTATTAAAAAGGATATAAATTTTTTCATGAGGTTTAATAATTCAATTCCGGTTACTCATTCAAAAATAATGTTTAAAATGGCATCTAGTCTTATTTCATTTTTTGTCTGTGTAATTTTTTTTCCTATATCATTATTTATTAAAATCATTTTACATAATCCATTTTTACTAATTTTATTTATGTATTATATTTTAAGCTATCCATTACTATTGAAAGGAATTAAATTAACTATCTATGGTTTTCCAGAAACAAACTCTTTTTTTCATTCTCTATACAAATTCAGAAGGAATGTTTTCTATTTTTGAATACGACCTTGACAGACTATCATAACATCATAAATATATTATTCTATTTAACATTTTCTAAAATATTTTAATGGTTTCCCAATGAAAACAAATTATTGATATAATATTTTAATATTTAACTTCTATATAAAAAATTTATTTTACTATAAAATGAGTATTTCTGAGGAATTAATGGTTGTATATCATTCCTTGATTTATTTTATCATTGTTAAAATTCCCATTAAACATTGTATTCATCATTATCATTAGGAAAATAGATTTATTTTAAATTTATATATATTTTGTATATCATTTATATGATTATTACCTAAATCGTATACTATTTTCACATATTGTGTCTCTTAATAATTCTATTTGATTGGCTAAGGAGAAAATAAAATTTAGAATTCATTACTCAATATAAATATTCATTAATTGGGAAAAAATTAATTAAATTGATCATTAAGTATATGTGTAATTCATTAGACATATATTAATTATTGATCCATGGTTATTGATATCCCATATATTCATCAATATGTCTCATGAGAAAAACTAATTGGATTAAATTATTAAATTAGTTCTTGGTGTATACATACCCATAGTTTTAATTGTATTGGAACAAGGTCTTTAGATTTGAGATATCATGATTTATATTTTTATGACATCCAATTGTATTCGTTTCCTTAAATTATAATTTAATTATTATTATCCATTATAATATGGAATCAATATAATCCATTGATTAATTGCATTCTGAAGTTATTGATTAAATGGAATATGTGTAAAGTTGTTTACCATTTCATATTGATTATGAATTATTTAAAAATTATATATTTTATTGTACTCAATCATTATTGAAAATTTTATAACAAACATATATATTATTATTTTTCTATTATATAAAAAATAATTATTTTAACGAGTCTCACAAATGTAGATATTTTTATTATTTTATGTTTCATATTTTATTCACATAGTGGAACAGGTATCATCATTACATCTAGGACTCCATGATTACTAAAATTATTTTTCTATTTGGATTGTATAAAATATTTTATAACGATGTAATGAAATATATTTCTGCTTTCAATTAATAAGATGTCAATTATTACAGTGTGGTTACCTTATAAAATTGAAAAATAAGTTATTATTGTGATCCTAATAAGAATATTATGTTTTGGATATTATTTGAGGAAAAACACCTAAAAAGGAAATGAGAGTATAAAATAATTATATAAAAATTTTAGATGATCAATGAACTAGATTCTTAGGGAAATATTTTATTGGTTTTGAGGTTAAGATCTGGAAACCTAATACATCATCCATGACCAATAATGAGAAAAAAATGATGAAAGAAACCCAAAGCCCTCAAAAACTGTTCGCTAATTGAGAAATAATTCATAAGTAAGTGATATATTGAGAGCTATATTTTGAAAAATATTTACACTTATTAAGTTCCAATTTTAAGGCATTCATGGTATTATAATGACATTATTCATTGAATAAATAGTATATATTGAATTATAAACTCAAGGGGGAAATGATAGTGTAACTACATTTTCCACCCTAAGGTTGTATTTTATTTTCTTGATTTTTCATTCACATCTCTATCATTGGGAAAAATACAGTATTTGATAGCAATGGTCATGTTGAAATTTTTTCTTAAAGGCCAATGAATTTTAATATGGGGTTTACACATTTATTTACTCTTATGAAATGGTACTCTATTAGATGAATATGGTAAATATGATAATTTTAACAATAAGAAAAGTATTCAGTAGGGGATATCTTTATCTCAAACTCCATTTTCACTTTCCCCAATGGAAATAAAAGTTAGATAAAAATATAACATAGATTATGTTTCAATAAATGCTTTAATTAATGACAATACCTAGATACTTGAGAGATTTATTTACAAAAAATGACATGAAATTTAAACCCATTTAAGGATATTAAATAGAGTTTTTATGGAATAGTGAAGTTTGGGAATGATGTTTCTCCAAATATAAAACGAAATATTAGGGCTCGACTAACTGGATATGAATATAAAATTTAAAAAGTTATTATATTGAGTTTTTTAAAGAAAAATATTTTGAGAATTGGAAATTGTACGACTCAAGACATGATGTTATGTTCAATCACCAATAATGGTTAATTAAAAATACTTATAAATGTTATTTGATGATGGTTTGGATGATCAATGGGAATCTATAATATGTTGATATAAGAGAAAACAATTTTTTTCTCACTGTGATTGAAAAATATTATTTATGTCACTATAGACTAGGACATATACATTAAAAATAATTGATAATCTCTATAAGATAAAGGACAAAAGAAATATTCCTAACCTAAGTCACGATAGGAAACATACATACAATACATTCATGATAGGGGAAAAAGTAAATAATCTATAAAAATAGAAAAATAATATGGTGTCAAATATTTTTGATCTAGTGAACACATGTGTGTTCAATCTTTAAGAACACTATTTTTACCTCATTTACATTTCATTTAATACATTGTCAAATTCTACGTTTTTTGACCTATAGTGAATTCCTAATGAATCCACTGGTATTTTGGGGATGCACGATTCTTTTTCAATTCTTAGATCCCAATTTTTTTTGGAAAACATATTTTCAGAGTTGTTAGGAAAAACTATGTGAGGTGGGCTACCAAGTTACCCATATCGGTGTGGGACATGACAACGAGTTGTAGGGGGTGTACGGTTTTTGGAAGGGTGTAGAATGGGTTGCCCACCCATTCTAGACATATATAGATTTTTATTGGTACATTACATAGGGATGGAATAGAATTTATCAAACCATGGATCCTTGTTAGGTGGATCCCCTTCCAAGGTAGTGATCTAAGCATGGGTTTCCATGGTTTGGCCAACAATGCGGCCAAATCTTGTACATGTGTTTGTTACAACCCATATTTTCATGATGGTATGGATCTTTTTGTTTTGGTTTTTTTAAACTCCTTTATAATGATACATAATAAATTTAAGGAGGCCTCAGGTGTGATCATGAATCATTCAGAGCCTTGAAATGGAATGAAAAAATGGGATGCATGGTTAATATAAACTCTACTTCTTAGCCGACATAGATTCCCAAAATAGTGAACCTTTAAATACTATTGAAGTAGGGGCCATATAGTTTTTATGAAACCATTATACACAAGGATGATTCCCAAGTGGTCTATTTCAGGTCTTGTTCAAAGCTATTTCATAAGGATTTTTCACTGATAGAAAAAACATGAGCCTAATCATGTGATTTCCCCTAGATGTAGTGAATGATAAAAATTTGAGGCATGGTTTGGCCAACCATGTTTCTATACCATGCACCCTTTTTTACAGTGAAAAGTAACTTTTCCTTTAATTAAATAGAATTTTTTTCTTTCAACTTTTCTTGTAGTACAGTATATGGTCATCCTTTTCTCTAGTAGAGCTCTTGAACCCCTCAATCTTGGATTTGAGCTATCTTCTGGGTTTATTTTCTAATTAAATATCTTAAAAGGTATTAAATTCCTTAATGTGATCTTCCAATGTCTATTTCTATCAATATATGTTTATTTATAGATTCAGTGTACTATTTGGGTGAAATCTTTTTTCCATATTTTTAGGGAATTGGACCGTTTCGTAGATCTATTCCAAACAACTCTAAATATGAGCACAATACCGAGTGAGTATTCATCTACAAAATTTTTCATCTCATCATTTATCCCCTGAGTTTTGATATCTCATTGATTTTATATTATTCTACAAAGAGTCAATTGTCTAACACACACTTTTTGTTGATATCTTCATTTCAAAGTGATAAAAACTCCATGATACAATCCCATTGATCATTTTTTAGTAATTTAGAGTAAGGATACCATTTTTATGGACACCTTATGGGTGTTCCAACTAAAATTGTCCTTCTTAGATTATTTTATTATTTCCCAGAATTCCTTCTAAGCATTCGTCTAGATAATAAATTGAATTTTCCATGTTATGTGATTTTTTTAATAAACGCATGTCATATTCTATGTGGTTATCCCCAGATATAGTTGGGATTTAACATGTATTAAATTTCATTAATGATCAGGTTACCCCTTACAAAGTTCTTTATAACCTTAAGAAGCAAATTGACATTGATAAAGGAATTATGTGGAATTATTAATGGGAATGGATTATACATGATGGTTTCCCTTCACTAAATGAATAAAATGGATTATATGATTAAGATTAAATGAAATTAATTCTTCACAATGGGTTTATTTAATTAAATGCTTGAAATTATGATTTTAAAGGGTGGTAAGATCAAACTTTTGTTATTATTTTTAATATTCTCACTGAGAAATGTAATTCATTCTATGCAATTGAACATGGTAATTGAGACACATGAGAGATATTTCCTCAGGTTATATATTATAAATATTATTACCCTAGATAAATTTTACAGTATATAGTTATTGGTTCATTATTATTTATGGTATCATGCCACATTTTATTAGTTGTTTAGAATGTATTCTCACACCACTAACACTTTTAGGGCAGCGGGCTTGACATTCCATGTTCATTTGATCGAGTTTTGATATGTTGGAACAATTACCATATCAATTGATGATCATGATGTCTCCTGTTCACTCTGATATGTACAGTTTGTACCATGTTTCATTATCTTATAGTCTCATTATAGTAGTTATATAGGACTAAGTTATGGCTTGATCCAGCCAGAAACTTGTATTCCAGGTATATGGCCGCCTATGTCAACATGTATTGTCATCATATAGATCGATGAAATATTAAAATATACTATATATTTAATATAAATACATATATATATATATTAACTAATTTTAAATTTCACTAACCATGATATGTACCAGGTAGAGATGCTACATGTCATTTAGGAACATTAGTTGGTAGTTTTTTTTTCAATGATGATTATTAATTCATTTATAACTATACACAATTTATTTATGATTACTAATTGGATTAAATTTAGAAACTTTTGGTGATGTTCTAATAAGATTTTTTTTTTAATCTCAACCACTACATAGGAATATTTTGGTACCCAATAATATTATTTTCTTATAAATATGGATAAGGTAAAGTACCCTTAAATAGGCCATCAATATGATTACTTATAGTTGGACCTTAGGAGACAAGACCATTCATTTTATCGAGATTCTAATAGAGAAGATTTAGTTATTTTTTAGTATTTTTCTAACATGTTGCTATAATAATTTACCCTTTTCCATGTTTATATATCATCATTCCAGGAATCCTTGTATATGAAACATTATTTTTTTCTTTAGTTATTTATAAATCTATTTCTTATTTATTCTTTCTATTAATATATATGAGTTTTATGTTGCATGATTATGGAAACAACCATTTTTCCACTCTGATTAGAGGGTATAGTCTCCCCACATTACCACCATTACAAGATGACTTCTAGTAATAAATCTATGACATATGGGGAGGCACGCTTGAGGCCATGTGACCCACTGTCTTGGGGTAGAGGTTAAATGGACCTTGGGTCGTGACATCACAAAGTTGTATGAGAGCATTATTTTTTCTTTAACATGTAATTTTTTTATTAGAAATTCGTGTAGGAGTTAATGTAATTTTTAAATTAACCTACACTTTGATGTAGTTATAAAATGTATTGGGGAAACGCATGTTACATTGGATGGAAAATTTATATTATTGATTATGCCTATTTTGTTTGATACGATTTCATAATTTGTTGATGAAAATGTTTTATGATGTTATTTATATTTCTATTATTATAACTATGATATATTTACCCATACTTTTTTAAATGATAAATTTCAATTTGTACATTAATTATCATAGGAAAAATAGGACAATTATTTCATTCATATATCCAAGTAATGTCTACTTTATGTGTGAATTTTCCTATTACAAATTTTTTGTTCCTTGAATCTGTATTGAATTTTCTTGAATCCTCTTCCCAATATTGGAAAACATAGTTGATGCATAATGTGAATTTCCAAACCTAATTGTTTTTTTCGGAATAGGTCAAAATAAACACATTAAGTTGTCAATTATGGAATGTTGAGTGATAGACCATTTGTCCCATTAGATATAATGTTTTATGGGGTGGATTAAGTGAATGCCATGTTTTTTTCATAATTAGTATGGGTCCATACGCATCAAGAATGGTAATAAATATAATTAAACCATTTTAAATATCTTTTTAATTATATATGAGAACATGTTTTTAAAATTAATATGACATAAATGTAAAATTAGAACCTCTATACTTGTGAAATGACCACATTGACCCATACCCAGCCATTATAGGGGGTAGTGGGTAATCTATTGTGTTCATATGAACTACAATGCTCTCTTATTATTACAATACTAAGATTTTTTAGAATGAAAAGTTGTGTTATCATTTTTGTAGGAAGAATTTATTCCTATACTATTTTCTATAAGATGTATTCTTATCTTCTTGAATATCTTCTAATGCTTGTTTTTTTTCATTTCAAATTTATGTCACTACGATGTCCTCTGGTCAAATGACCAAGAGATGTTGAAAAAAATACACCCTAGGAGATGGGACATGCTATGCTAGTGATTCCACCAATAGTGCCACATGTGAAACCTCTTCTTGTTCCTGATAAAAGAGCCGATGCATAGATCCGCTAAGATTTTATTCATATGCTCTAAAGAATGGAATGTGTTATTCAGCCTACCCCCAGAATGAAAGAGTTTCCTTATACATTCTAGAAGCAACATCCTTCCTCATTTTCAATGATGGAAGACCACACACTATAATTTCATGGATTGAAGATATTCTATCTATATTTGATCTTATTAATATTCCTCTAGAACAAGGTTAAAAATTGTTTCATATGGGTTACATGATTCTTCCTTGTGATGGTGTGACGTTATCAACCAGGAAGATAAACACTGTGATATGGTCTGGGAAGATTTCTAGATTATCTTCGGTGATTACTTCTTTTACCATTCTCTAAGGACTAACATAGATATAGAAATCATGATCATATAGTTGAGGGGAATGTTGGTCATGAAATATTGTGCTCATTTCATGGAGCTTCAGTACTTCTCTCCTTATCTAGTGGGTGATGACCATTTGGTCACTATGATATTTGAGTATGTGTTGGTATATGCCATCTGGTTAAAAAAAAATTCATTTCATTAACACTATTTTATATATCATCATCGAGGCCCTTATAATAGAGGGAAACTTGAGTGATTCTAATGATACGAGTAAGGGTGGTTCAGAACCTAGAGCTACATGTGGTTCTTATTTTGGGGAAAAAAGTAGTTTTGAGGATACTTGCAAAGGTAGAAGCAGTAAAGGTCCTCATGAATATATATTTATGATATGTCACTGGTCTGGGAATATGGTGCCCACATAATCTGAATGCATTCATGATCCAATGGAAGGCCGAGGCTTCAGATGAATATTGAATATCTCAATATTCTATAGGGCCTTCCCTTCAGTTCCCAGAGAGATGTGATATACACCCAATCCATGATATGGATAAGGGCTAGTAGGACCATATGAGGTTAAAAGCTAGAATACCATCAGTTGATCAAGACAAAGTGGAAATCAAGGAAGAGGCCATTAGGCATATGATTTTTAGTTACAAGAGTGCAAGATTTATTAGGGTAGTCAGACAGTGACTCAGGGACATGGTACACACTAGTTATATGTAATCCATATTATGCCAGAGGAGCAGAGTGCAAGACTATAAAGATATCAATGAATTATTCTAGTATCCTCTACATTAATGTCTTATTTATTTGACCTAGGTACATCTAACTATTTTATATTTTAGACAATAATAGGAATTTTGGGCCTCCCAATCTAACAATTCCATCATGTTATTATTCTTGATAACCCATTAGGTATCTAACCAGAGGGATTTCATGATTGAATTAATTTTATCCTTGAAATAGGTGGATAGCTCTTCATATCGGATATTTATGACATTAACATTATGGGATTTTATTTAATCATTAGGATGGATTTCATAGTTCTTTTTTTATCCCATATAGACTAAAATCAATAGAGTGTGATGTTTATATCACCATAGGGTGGTAATCAAATTCACAAGGCTGAATGGGAAGTTAAATATATGAGATCATGGACCAAGTATTAGTGGATGGATAATATGATAGATTATATTGACATTATTTTCCTAGATGACCACATGTTATGAACCATTGTACTTCATCCTGTAGTGGTTCATTTCATTTACATCTATTATAATGACTTCTATAGTCTACCTCTAGTGTAAGAGGTGAAATAATTGTTCAGTTAATATAAAGAGAGGCACGGGAGACAATTCCTCCCAATAGGAAGACACCAATGGAACATCTATAATCCATGAAGAAATTAGAGGGTATGGAGGATAAATGATTTATATACCCCATATCTTCTCTATAGGGTTAAATGTACATTTTTTCAATAAAAATTATGGTAATAATTGGCATTGTGTGGATTACATTTGATTAAACCATTTCATGGTAAAGAACATGTTTCCACTAACTATAATAGGGGTCCTCTTTTATCACCTTTCAGGAGTAAGAGTTTATTAAATGATATATGTGAGGTTGGGTTATCAATAGGTGAATTTAATGTCATCATACATACCTCTATAATCTTTTAGGAACATGTTTTGTTTATATGAGAATCGAGTCATGCCGTTATGACTCGTGATTGCACCTACAGTGATCATGGCTATAATGAACCATGTTTTCCACCCATATCAATATGAATACATAGTATTCTATTTTGATGATATATTGGTGTAATCACGATCCATAAATGATTGTGAAAATAATATTGAGATCATTTTGAATGCATTGAGATAGCATCCTCTCTTTTCTATGATGAGTAAATGCACCTTTTGGATGAATAATATCCATTTCCTGTGTCACATTATCATAGTGATAGGAGTTTCAGTATAGCCATTTAAAGTTAGATATTTATTTTCATGGTGGATCACAAGATTTCATTTTACATATGATGTTTCTTGGGATTCTACAGATATTACAGACATTTCATTGAGGATTTATAGCACCTTTCATCATCACATGTGTGATTGAAAATGAATCTATTGAAATTCATATAATCAAAATACACTTGAGCTGTCTTTTAGATATTGAAGGGATGATTGAATTCAATGTTGATACTACATATTCTATATCCATTAAGGAGAAATATTTTATACAATGATGCAACAAGTTTGGATCAAGGATCTATTTTTATACAAGATGGTTAAGTCATCACGTACAGGTATTGTTAGTTGAGGCCTTATAAGAAGAATTACCCAACACACAAACTCAATATTTCGTCTCTAGTTCACACTCTATGATATTGGAGACACAATATACATGAATACAATTACTTGGTACTAAAATATCCAAAAAGAAGAAAGTCCATATTTACACAGTGAGGTATGAATCTTATGTTGCACAGGTGGGTTGAGTACCAAAAATAGTTTTATTATAAGTATGATTAATGGCATTATAAAGGTAATTTTGTAGTTGATTATCTAAGCCGAAATAACCTGACACATGAGAAAAGGAGTGTAGTGGTGTGTAACGTCCTAGATCCGGGTTCCACTCAACGGGTTCTCCAAACCCGATTGGTCACATGACCTCAAGAACATTTCCCCAAATGCTAGAGGCTACCAGCTAGTAGTGAGGTCCCATGTCTTATAGTGGGGAAACTATGCCCTCATTTGTCTAAGTGTAGCGTAGTGGAATACATGATAAAATATACATCAACAGTGGAAGCAATAAACCATACATTTTTAAATTAAAAATATGCAGAAAAAGATAACCAACCAGTTATATAGATTATGATGCAACATGTCTCAAGTTCTATGAAAACAACCAGAACATGTGGCACAACAATATAGTACAATACAATAGAAAGTATAGGTAGAACAGAACAAAACAAAACAACTGGCAGCATCAGAAGCCTAATCTCATTATCATGCTCCCCGACTCCTCAACAACAATCATGTACCTTTATAGGGAACCTTTCCCTTATCCACACCTGTAGAAATGTAATCTGTTTGGGCCGAAGACATGACCCAAACAGGGTGTGAGAAATAAATCCCAGTAGGCATCCACCAAAGGCATGTTCCCAACGGTGTGAAAATATGCAACAATAGTGTGTAGAGTAAAATGTAATAAATTAAGAAGTAATCCAAAGTATCTATATTTACCAGTTTTATTACCATTTTAATATTCATTTTAACCATTTAATTTAATAACATTCTATGTTCAACAGAACCAAGCCCTCGGGAAAATAAAAATATTTCCCTTAGGATAATATAGTAAAACCACACCCTCAAGATTTCCCTCAGGCTATACAGTACCTTTCCCTCAGGCATTGCCCTCAGGAAAAATAGAATCATTCCCCCATGCCAAACTGAAATGAAACCCTTAGGTAATTAGAATCTTTCCCTCAGGCATTGCCCTTAGGCTAATAGAACTATGTCCTTAGGATAATCAAACCATTCCATCATGCTAATATAACACTACCCTCAGGTACAAATAACCAGGCCGAGCCCAAAGCATCAATATGCAATTTACAAACAATTCCTCTTAAGGAAAAAGTAATGCATAACATAAACATGGCATACACTCCGGTATCCTGTCCAAATGGCTAAACAGAGGAACACACCCATGGGGTTGTCCTGGATCCAAACAGTGATCCCAAACAATAGTTTATAATCACATTTAATAACATATACAATTCTAGGTATTCAAAATAGCCAAGGCCTCAGCCAAACGGCACCCCAACATGGGTTCGAAGCACAATGACACCCAAAAACGCACAATAAATGGAATTTAAACACCAAGCCACCTATCTCAAACGCCCATGATCAGTATACTTGAATGGCTCTTCTAAAAACGACCAAGAACAAAAAATATATGAGGTAAAATAAAAACTCTTTAAAACTAAAATAACATCCCATAGAGGAAGAATGGGCAATAACTTCTTAAGGAGAAGGAGAGGCTTACCTGTACGGTTCCAATGAGATTGAAAAAGGAGGAAATGGATTCTGGGCATGTGATCTGGAGCTCCTCGAAGGTTTGACCCTCTCTCCCGAATCCTCTTCTGATTCTATGCCTTCCATGTGAACAGGGGAGGCGACTGCTCATTTTAAGCGAAAAAATAGACTACACGACATGTACTATTGGGTACACGGCGTGTAGATTTCAATTTTTTAGCTGTTCCTTCGGCGACATCTCACCAGCGTGGCACTTTTCATCTATCGACATGAGTACACGATGTGTAACACCTAAGTACACGGCGTGTACTGTCGATCAGCTGGCGGCTGCTTCCACCGCCTTCCTATTTTCCTGTCGACTGACTACACGGCGTGTAAATACCCACTACACGACGTGTAGTCGGTTTTTACACCCCTTATCGTCTACATGGCTACACACCCTATGTACTCATCCGAAAAAGAAAAAGTACATGGCATGTGGAAAAGAACACGGCGTGTAGTCCCAAAATTTAGGATTTTCCCCATTTTCCTTATTTTCTCAAAAAAACATAAGGAAAATGGAAAAGAAGAAACTATTCCTCAAAAATAAGAACCAGGTTCTGAAAAACTCCCCCCCCATAAAGAAATTCATCCTTGAATTTCCCTTTCCAAGGTGGTGAAGATAAATCTCAGAACAGCTCTGGCCACTGAGCATGTACGTCGGTCTACTTCTCCCAGGATTCGTCCTTCACTCGGCCATGCTTCCATAGCACCCATACGAGAGGAACTGACCGGCCTTGGAAAACCATCATGCGCCTATGAACGATACAAATTAGAAGCTCCTCAAAGGATGCATCAATCTGAAGATCACCTCCTCATACTGAAATATTTGAGATGGGTCTGAATGATAGCGGCGCAATTGAGATACATAGAAGATGTCATTCATGGTCCGGTACCTCTGTGGTAACTGCAACCGATTGGCAACCAGCCCAACTCTCTCCAGAATCTCAAAAGTTCCCACATTCCTTGGTTAATGTTTACCATGTCTCCTGATCCATATTTGTCCCAACCACGTTGAAACACCCAAGAAAACCTTATCCCTGACCACGAACTCCAAGGGTCATCTACAACGATTAACATAAGATTTCTGACAAGACTGTGCAGTAGCCATCCACTTCAGAATCAGCTGGTTCTGCTCAGAAGTCTCCTGCACGAGACGTGGTCCTAGTAAGGCTGCCTCACCTACCTGTAACCAGCACAAGGGTGATCAGCATGGCCTACCATATAAAGCCTCGTAAGGTGCCACCTGAATTGTTTCCTAAATATTATTGTTATAGGAAAACTTGACAAGGGGTATGTGCTTCTCCCAAGAGCCCCCAATGTCTAGGATGCATGCACGTAGCATATCTTCAAGAACCTGTATCGTACGCTCTGACTGACCATCTGTCTAAGGGTGGTAAGCTATGATCAAAAGCACCTGTGTACACAGTTCCCTCTTAAAAATATTCTAGAAATGAGATGTAAAACAGGCGCCCCTATCTAAAATGATAGAACGAGGATACCCATGAATATGTACGACCTCATGGATATAAAACATCCTGATCTCGTCAACACCGAAGGTCTCCATGATCTTAAAAGAGTGAATTGCCTTTTTGAGTGTGTCCACAAAAACCCACACGACATCATTTCCTCAAGGTGACATCAGCAACCCAGTCATGAATTCCATTGTGACATCATCCCATTTCCACTCTGGGATGGGTAACTGTGGTAATAGTCTGGCTGGACTCTGATGCTCCGCCTTCACACGCTGAAAGGTGGAACACCATGTAACAAAACCAGAAATAACCCTCTTCATACCCAGCCACCAGTACTGACGTCTCAAGATATGGTGCATATTAGTAACCCTGGGATGAACTTCCCAAGATGAATCCTGAAACTCCTGCATCAACTCCTCGCGTATAACCCCTATAACCCACACTCGTCCATGGAAACACATAATTTCATCATTTCCTATCGTCCATCCAGGAGGAGGGTCCTCACTGGCCACCGAATCTAGTAGAACTAGGCCTACTGAATTAGATAGTTGTCTCCTCCTCACTCTGTCCAGGAGAGTAGAAGTCACAGCTAAAGATAAAAGATAAGTTTACCCCTGACTTTCATGCACCTCTAAATGAATTTCGGAGAACAAATCCATAAGCTGCCACTCACCACTGGACTCGTGCATCGCCTGTATCTGAGTCCTTCTTCTCAGTGAATCTGCTACTGCATTACCTTTACCAGGTGTATATACATGCTCAAAGTCGAAGGACTGAAGGTATTTGACCCACCTTTGCTGTCTTAGGTTCTAGTCATGCTTACTAAATATATACTTTAGACTTTTGGGGTCGGTGAAAACCACAAAATGTTCTCCCAAGAGATAATGTATCCAACATAGAAACATGTGAACAACTATAGCCAACTCGAGATCATGTGTCGGGTAATTCATCTCATGTGGCCTCAATTACCAATAACTGTACGCAACAACTCGATCTCCCAACATTAACATTTCTCCCAGTCTAATACCCGATGCATCACAGTAAACTGTATAGCTCTTCCATTGCTGTGGAAGTATCAGGACTGGTGCTAATGTCAACCTTCCTTTCAGGTCCTGAAAGGCTGTCCTAAAAGCTTCTAACTAAACGAACTTCACACCCTTCTTAGTCAGACCTATCAGTGGGTCTGCAAAGCGGGATAAGTCCCGGATGAAGCATCTGTAGTAACCAGACATCCCTAAGAATCTTCGTATCTCAAACATGTTCTAAGGATTCTCCTAGGAAACTAATGCTCTCACATTCTCTGGGTCTACTGTAAATCCTACCTCTGAGATGATATGACACAGAAAGTGAATCTGGTCCATCCAAAACTGGCACTTAGAGAGCATAGCATATAGCTTATGCTTTCTCAGTGTACTCAATATGATCTCAAGATGGGTGGCATGGTCATGTAGAGTGTGATATTACACCAAGATGTCATCCACGAATACTACCACAATAGAATCCTGTTAAGGATGGAAGAAAAGATTAATCAGAACCATGAAAACTGCTGGCACATTCGTGAGTCCGAACGACATAACCAAGTACTCGTACAGACCATATCTTCTCTAAAATGTTTTAAACGGTATATCTGATGGTTTCAAACGTAGCTGATGATATCCTGACCTCAAGTAAATCTTCGAGAACACTCGTGCTCCACGAAGGTGATAAAAATATCATCAATCCTCGAAAAGGGATATCGGTTCTTAACTGTCAACTGGTTCATCTTCCGATAATCCATATAGAGTTTGTGGGTAACTTCTGCCTTCATCGCAAGGAGGACTGGAGAACCCCAAGGAGAAGTACTAGTTCGGATGAAACCCTTTGACTGTAACTCCTCTAACTGCCTAATGAGCTCCTGAAAATCTGGTGTAGCCATTCTAAAAGGAAGAATGGATATTGGTGATGCCTTGTTCACTAGATCAATATAGAAATCCACCTCTCTCTCTCTGGAGGTAGAGCTGGGAAGTTGCCCGGGATGACATCCCAAAAACAATCAACCACTAGAGGAAAATACTTCTGACAAGTCACCTAATCATCCAGATATAAAATCGCAATCTGGAAAGTGACCCCACCTAGCCTATGATACTCTGGTCCAACACGACTCACCTGAACATCCCATTCTCCCTTTTATAGAAACTCTTTACCCTCTGGTGATGTGAAACTCACCCTAGGATGATAGCCGTCTATAAAGGCTCGAAAGGAAACCAACCAGCCCATCCTGATAATGACATCATAATATTTCACCTCTAAGACATAGAGGTCCCATAGAAAGTGACACCCACCAACCTCAAAGGGGCACTCCTTGAACTGACGCACACATGTCGTTCTAGTTCCCAACAGAGTGTCAAGTGTCATAACAGCAAAAGATGATGAAGAAACACAGAGCCCAAGGATCTCCACAATGGGCATAGATATAAAGCTATTTGTAACAGCCGTATCGAAAAGTACAGATGATAAGACTGAAACTACTATAATAGTACCTCTAACTGTAGAAGATCCGGGATCCTGCTCCTACTAGGTATGTTTCACTACATATACCTGCCCAGTGTTGTGACACTGCGATACATCCGGGCTACCCTGAGCCGTCCCTCCCAGCTGCCTCTAAGATCCTGGTGTTTGGCTACCATGGCCAGGACCACCATCTCTACCTGTACACCCTGACGTATTCCAGTTTTCCCATTGGTAGGAAACTGCTTGTCCTGCTCCCACACGCGGAGTCTACACATAACCCTCTCACTATCCACTCTTACAAACGGCCTGCAAAAGTGCTGTAGTTGACCCATATTGCAGCAAGCTCGGTACTCCACTGGGTAACATGGAAACAACGGTATCTTGTGCCCCTCTTTACCACACTGGTAGCAAAAGACCGGGCCCCCTGAAGAAACTTCCTGTCTAGTACTGCCACAATGAGAGAAAATCATTTGTCGCTTCCTTTTCCCGGTAGAAATAGTTCCAGAAACTAGTGTCGAACCACCCTATCCCACACCACTAGCTTCCCGAAGGTTCCTCTCTGTAATCTGTGCCTGCTTTACAATGGTATGTACTAAAGGCAACCTAAAAACATTCACCAGTGCTCGGATGTCATAACAAAGTCCATCCTTAAAACGTCTAGCCCTCAACATCTCATCACCCACCAGAACGGGTGCAAAACGCTGATGCTCAGTAAAATGAGAAGCATAATCCATCACCGACATAGCGCCCTGGTACAGATTAATGATCTCTCGTTCTCTATCTACCCTCAGCGTCTCAGTGATGATGAAATCATAGAAAGCTGTCTAAAAATATTCCCACACCATGTCTCTGTGACTCTCTGTTTGAGTGGTAACATCCCACCACCTCTTGGTGAAATAACACAACATATATGTCATGAGCTTGAACCTCTACCCTAGAAGCATCTCTAGATGATCAAAAATAGCCTGCATAGAATCCAACCATCATTCCGCAGCTTTTGGTCCACCATCCCTCGAAAACATTGGCGGATTCTAGTGCCGGAATATAAGAGTTAGCTTATCCATAAGTGTGGCAGCTGACGGTGCTCCCTGAAAGGTCTACATGAACAGCATAAAGCCTTCATGGAAGTGAGACTTCGTGCCTGTGTCTGGTATAACAGCTAGCGCTACAACTGGATCTTCTATAGGATCCACTACTAGCCCATGGCCCACCATCTCTAGAGTATAATCGTTTCCGCTCTCCTGGTGAACAACGCTTGGTCATCTCGGTGGCATGACACTACAAGGTAAAACACACACCTTAGATCAATATTATCAAAGACTGGAAATGAAGGGACCAAAGAGGGGAAGAGGAGGAAGAAGGCATTCAAGATTGCACAAATGGACTACATGACATGTATACTGACTACACGGCATGTACCTGACTTCCCCTCCCCTACCCGGGTCCTTTTACATGGCTAATCTACACGACTCCCATTGAACGAAACTACACTATATGTATATAATCTACACGGTCTATGTGGTGTAAATTTCCAACTTCCATTGTCGTTTGTGACACGACCTACTACTCAGATTAGACTAAATGGCGTGTTACACCCACACATGAAGTGTACACCACCCCATTTCCCCAAACACACGGTTAGGTCCACACAGTCTTCCACTAGTCAAGACTACACGGCGTGTCCCTCAGGCACAAGACATGTACTGGACAAGCTCCACCGACTTGTGTTGTTAGTTACACGGTCGGATACATAGCTCAAATGACACGGTGTGTTCCATATACACATGGAGTGTGTACGAAAGGATTACACCGTCCAACGTTGTTAGTTACACGACTGGATCCCAGGTCAGACTACATGGCATGTTCCTCATTGACACGGCATGTACGTCTTCAGTTCTCCTCCGTCTGTGTTTTTAGTTATATTGGCGGACTCCAGGTCCAAACTATACGGCGTGTACATCAAATACATGGTGTGTTTTTTCCAAGCTTTTCCCTTCCCCGTGTCCCTACCCACACAGTCTATTACATGGGAAGAGACTACAAGGCGTTAACTGTGGGTACACGGCGTGTACTCAAAAAGTTTTCTTTTCTTCGAAAACAGAATAATACATGGGGTCTGTCCAAGGAACTACACGACGTGTATCCATGGTTTTCCAGATAGTAAGGCTGAGAAACTATTCCGGAACCCAGCAAATAATGGAAACAACACCTAAGTGCCAAATTTCGATCCGTGAGGGCCCATACTCTCTGCAAATCAATGTTTGGAATATTATCTATGTTATACAAAGATAAACAGTCAATGATCAACCATATTGCGGTCAATGATGGCCAATACTCCCCAAAAACCATAGTTTGGCATCCATTCTATCAACAGGATCACACGAAAATACCCAATCACATATCAGGTATTTATCAAAGAACCTATCACAACTACATGCTTTTCTAGCACAACAACTATCACAACAACATGAAATTTATAATAAACATACGTGGAATGGAACTATGCATGGCATGTGATTTATAGAATGTGCATAAATGATGCTTGAAATGGCATACCCTCATCTCATTGGGTTGCAACTAAATAGAACCCATGGATAAAATATTAATAGGACAATCATAATTGCATCACCCAATGGTGAAAATAAAATCAACTGTAAAATTTGAAAAATTAGAAAAAATAGAAAAATGCGAGGTAGACTAGTTTTTCCCTATGCACGGGTTAGCTACACCAGAACACAACATACTAGAAACTAACATTTTCATCCAATCCCTGACTAAGGCTCAAAATAGTAATTCAAAGAAAATAACCCCTCTGATACCAGTTTTTAACGTCCCAGATCCGGGTGCCACTCAACGGGTACCCTGAACCTGATTGGTCACATGACCTCAAGTGGATTCCCCCAAATACTAGAGGCAGCCGACTAGCTGCGAGGGACCAGGTCTGTTAGTGGGTAAACTATGCCCTCATTTTTCAAAGTGTAGCGCATCAAGAATACAGGATAAAACATACAACAACAGCAGAAGCAATAAACCATACATATTTAAATTAAACAACTGCAGTAAAAGATAACCATCCACTTATATAGATAATGATTTAACAAGTCTCATGTTCTATGAAAATAGCCAGAACATGTTACAAAACAAAACAATACAATACAATAGAAAGTACAGGTACAAAAGAAAAAAACAAAATAGCCTACAACATCGTAAGCTTAAGCTCAGTCTCATGCTCTCCTACTCCACAGCAACAATCATGTACCTGTATAGGGACCCTTTCCCTTATCCACACCTGCAGAAATGTAATCTGTTTGGGCCAAAGACATGACCCAAACATGGTGTGAGAAATAAATCCCAGTAGGAACCCACCAATGGGATATTCCCAACTGGGTGAAAATATGCAGCAACAGTGTGCAGTAGTAAAATGTAATAAATTAAGCAGTACTCAAAAGTAACAAATATTACCAGTTATATTTCCATTTTATTATTCATTTTAACCATTTAATTTAATAACATTTTGTGCTCAACAGAACAAATTATGTAGAGACCCGAAACTTGACATACATAGATATTAAATTACTTTTGCGGAATACTTAATACATAACAAAAACAGACACACAAGGACTATAATAGTTTAGTGTGTTTGGAAACAAGGAACTTGATCTTATAATCGTGGTTAAATATCTTCAACATCTCCCATAAATATCTTCCACTTTTTGTTTCCTTACCTAAAACCATTCTTTTAATCCTGGGGGAAAATAAAACAGAAAAAGGGTGAGCTCAAATGCTCAGTAAGGGTATGCATGGACAAAATAAAACATACCATATATATTTGAACTTAAAAACATGAACATAATGTTTAAACATAAAAAGCTTGATAAATGACATAAAACATGGAAGTACGTAAGGCATAGATCATAAAGAAACATTAAGAATGATAAAATAGAATGGGAATAAAACATGTAATTGTGGCATCCATTAAGCACATGTAATGATTTCCATAGTAGCCAAGGCATTGCTTCCAAGACCATCTTAGTGGACAAAGTCCCTTTCTGAATCGAGTTCACTCCTCGTTCTAGTCTTGTATTACTAAACCGGTTTAACTTGCCGTTCCAGCCATGTCTATCTCATGAGATATAAATATTTACCCAATGCATTGGAGGGAGATATAGGTCCCACCCATCTCATAATGAAATCATTCTTACTTGTGCCACAAAATAAACATACATCATTCATAATAACCCAATAAACAAAATGGGTTTCATAGACATCATCCCATCATTACATAATCCATATAAAAGAAATGGATATAATTTCATAATAAGGAAAGTGAAACCATGTAAATCCAAGAGACATTATACTGGAAACATTCACATGTTAAAATAATGTCATCATATATGGAAAATGGTTTTGATAAAACACTTGAAATGAATTCTAGAGGAAAATATACTTTTTTCTTCAAAATCATTTTATTTTCACAAAATGTCATGAAATTTTAAAAGAAAAGTATTTTGTTGAAAATAGTAATGAAATATTTTGTAGTAATCTTCATCAAAAAATGTCTTTATAAAACCATAGAAATCCTTTCATGCCGTATAACTCAAAAATAACATTCTTCCCGTACTTTGGACGAAAAAGTCAAAAAGTACCTTGTAAAAGAATGATTCCATACATACCATGTAGTAAAAGTAAAAAAATGGGTAAAAAGGAATTTAAACATACATGAAAAAACTTTTATAAAACATGGACATGGATGATATAAATAACCCCAGTAAATACTTACGAATAAGCAATCTCAGATAAAAATGAGATTTGAAAAATTATCCCTTACCTTAGGTCTGATATGCTTCATAAGTATCCAAACCTCCTGTATAATGATTTAAATAATTTCATTGACTTATTACAGAATCATATTCACTGTTATTATATCATATATGGTTCACTTATTACTTTATATTACCCGTTCTTTTTAAAATTCATGTTAATGTATGGTTTTGGGTAAAATCATTTCATTTGTCGTTCGTGTTTTAACTTGTAATTATTCATATGATTACTTAGATCATGATTACTTACATCCAGAATGTAAAACATGATTTATATATAATATATATTCAGAATACATATATAATGGATCGATAAATGGAAATAAATACACCGTTCATGGAGACGGTAGGACATACGTACGCAGGAACGCTGTTTTCGATTCCTTATTAAATTGAATGGAATTAAGTAGATGAAATAAATATATATATACACATAAATACAGTAGCATTATTATGTCATATGTTTCATGATTACTTATTATATATACTTTATAATCATTCTTGAATGGTTATCATGGAGGGTGAAGCGCATCTCGTCGTGGAGACGGTATTTCGTACGTACGTACGAGCGATGATATCATTCCCATTATCGTGGAATTGAATTAAAGTGTATGTATAATATTATAGAATCAATATCACTTTAAAATAATCATATATATTCATTACTTTCACCATTATACCCATCCATGTATGGTGGTGGTGGAAATTAGATTACACCACGACGTGGAGACGATATTCCGTACGTACGCACGCGTGGTGATTTCGTTTTCCATAGGATGGATAGATGGTGAAATATGGTTGTTTCATACCTTTAATAACATATCAGTATATGAGTGATACTGAGGTTATTAACTCATAATGAAAGAACTAAAAAAGAAGAAGTGGAAGAAAATATAAAGTAGAAAGAATTGGTAACAGACATTACCTCTTCTTTGAAGCGCCTCTTTGAGACCTCCTCTTAGGGTACTAAAATTGGTCATTGAATAATACCAGGAACTCTAGGATGTTTCTAGGGAAGTGGAGAAGAAAATTTTGCAGGGGTTGGAAGAGCTTGAAGGCTCCAAGTTGTGTAAGGAAGAGAGGGAGGAGGGGCCCTTTTATAAGGGAGGAGAGGGGCACCTTTGGAATAACTAAAAATATTATTTTATTATAAAGTCAAATTAGGTTTTTAATAGCTTAAAATTGATATATTTTGAAGCTAAGGTAGGGATGGGTCTAAATCCTCTCATCCAATAGAATTTAGAGAAGTTTAGGTCATTATATTAACCTTATCTTTTAGTTTTAACACTTAGTTAATTAGATTGACATTTACCATGTCACTTTGAATGTTTATCATATATAGTTAATAAACATACCATATAAATACAAGAGACCCCCCAATGGTCCTTTAATGATACACCTATCATTATATAAGTATCTTGACTGAACCTTAGATTTTTAGGAATATAATAACAATTAATAATATGATATTTGTTTTAAAAACTATTTTATGTCAATTTTGACACTATTTGATAATTGATTTTTGTGAAAATTATAACAGAATGATTAGTTCGAACAAAATTAATTAAATCAATATTAACATGTAATATTAACATATAAAATTATTTTAATTCATAAAAAGTCTCAAATTACATTTATTTGGGAATTTATAACATCAATTATGTCAATATTTCATTAATAAGATAATTACTGCATCATCATTGTATCATAAATAAATTAAATTATATTAAGTCTAAAAATTACAAATAAAATACTGTTATGTTGGAAATATTTTTAGATTTATAATGAATATTTATAGTCAACTTTATTATATGTATAACACTATATTAAAAATGATTTAGTTATTAAACTTTGATTTTAACTATTTTAACCCTTCATTAAGTAAATTGATAATAAATGTCCTAATCTAATCCAAGTGGGCCCAAATGGTCATAGTTTATTCCTAAGGTTGTTTTTGGTCTAATTACACTTATCTAATAGAATTAGGACATGTGTCAGGGTAATACTAATATCATTTTACCCTTAATTACTCTATTTACTTTTAACCGTGTTAAAAAAAGTAAAAAGTTACTATTCGCCAAAAAATATTTTCATCTCATTGAACCACATTTTAGTCCTTGATATTTACCGTGTCTCTCGGATTTTTGAAATTCCACTCAAATAAGTGGTAAAGTTATGTTTTATGAAAAATTCAGTTTTTTTTACTACCACTTAGTGGTTTTACTATTAATCAAAAAATTAAAGATTCCAGAAAAATACCAAAAATTAGGCCTAAGCTATATTTGATATTATGAATTCAAAAATGATGTCTATTTTACCAAATTCAAAACATATCAGTTATATTAACTAATTTAAAAATTAATTCTCGTCGTCAAAACAAATAGCGTGTTTTTATGAGATAACAACTATCAAAATATTGACACTTGTTTATGTGTGGTTTAAATGTGAAATTACATCCAATGACCAACATTGTATTAAATTGTAAAAATATATTCTAAATATACTTTAAAACCACTCTATTTAATAATTTATCACTATTAATTATTTCGATTAAAAAAGTTGTTTTTAATTAAAATTTAGTAATTTTCAATATTCATCAGAATACGAAAGTTATCCGAAAAATACCAAAATTTCACCATAAGCTAATTTTGGTATTCCGAATCCAAAATTGAAGTCCATTTTGAATGATAAAATTTATAAAATTTCAAAAAGTGGGTATTACTATTCATAATGGCTAGTTCATAATAATATTTTAATAACATCTCATTTAGTGAAACTCGGTATTGCGTACTACACACGCTATCGAAGAAGGTCACGATTGCGTGTAATGCAAGGCAAGTCAGGGATGCATATTGTGAAATCTCCTTTTGGTGTAGCGTACAATACAAGACATTAATTAAAAATAATACTTTTCATAAAATCTCGGGGTGTTACATTCTACCCCCCTTAAAATGAATTTTTCCCTCGAAATTCGTCGGGGTTATAAATGGTTTACTACTCGAACGTTTTTTTAATAGAAACCCACCTCGTAAAAAGGAATACCAATACATGTCTTTAAAAACCAAATTCTGAAATGTAACGGTTACCCAAATTAACTCATCACTGGGTTTCCATATAGGAAAACATAGGTGAAAATATGGATATGGAAGAAAAATCTAACCATCATGTTCTGATGGAGAGTGCTAGAAAACATGGCTATGAAAAATCCATCAATAAAAAAGACATAAATTTGTGATGATCTAAGGTTCCAACTGATTCATCGGATATAAGAGTACTAGGACAACATTTTTTTTTTCATGATCATTTCCCTACAGTTTATGAAATTGGAATTAGATGAAATACTTTCGTGATTTTGGTACAGTCTCACCATTGGTCATTCTTTGGACAATTTCCACTTCATCTCTTAATGAAATGAAGTTGAATTTGTAATTCGTGATGTGTTAGAAGATCATGTGATAGAATGATGGGTCATTTCGTCCGTCTCAAACAAAAGGTTAGAAAAGTTATCAAAAAATACATAAGTCCATCTATAGTGAGATTATTCATATATGGTTTCTAAAATGGACTTATAATTCATATATCATACTTAATAATATAATAAAACTAGTTTCCACTAAACACGGACTTCTTGTAGGCCAGTGGTAGGCGATAAAGGCCAGTCGCACTTCAGTTGTGGGTTCGATTCCCACAACCTTGTCCGACGCGATGGGTTGTCACCCATCCTACAGGTTGTCCTTTTTCTAAAACTATATTACTATAACATCGCATAAATAATATCGAAAAAACTTCTATCCTTAAACAATATTCACTTATGTCCAACATAATCCATTCCAATCTTTAGGCTTATCCAAAATACTGTTGTCCAATATCATATTATAGTGAAAACGATTACCAATGAGTTCATACAACTAGCATTTTAATACCATCGTTGATCACCATATATCATGAGATATGACATGTTGGTCACATTACAAACATTAAAATTCCTTAATCATTTAATCTCTTGAAAAAATGAATACCCATTGAATCTTAGTGAAAACATGAGTGCTGTCAAAAGTTAACTCTTTTCACATACCAAAACCTCGAACCATGATATAACTATTTCCTTATATTAGTCATGAGCTCATGAATACTGTCAAGCATTTCATTTTCTCATTTTACCTTCATTATGCGCATATCATCTTTATTCCAATAATATCTCAATCACTTTACATGGTTACCGGTACTATAATATTATTGAAAACCAAAATAGACAAATATATAAATATTCATATATTCCACGGTACTATATACAATATTATTTTGGAATCCCATTACATAAACACTTAATCATTCCACCACATCATTGTCATATTCAACATCGCCAATATTGATCGCATGTGACTTCCCTTTGTCCTTTACCTTCAGTGGTTTCTTATGTCGATCATCACTAACCCTTGGATTAGGGAATTTATTAGCATAATGCCCCATTTCCTTGCACTTGAAGCATTGAAGTGTTGGTGGTGCGTTCTCTGTAGTCTTTTCTTTATTCACATCATTAGAAACCCTTTTTCCATTAATTCGACACTCAACTGCATGATGACCTTATTTTCCACACTTATAAAATTTTCTAGTCCCTTTAAGACAATCTCCACCATGCTTCTTTCCACACTTTGAGGATAAGGAAATATTCATCTTCTTTTCACCATTATTCTGAGATTTCTCCTTGAACTCAATCATTCGTTTCTTGTCAAAACCATGAGATGGATATGTAACACCAAATTCCATTTATACTTTAATAGCACAACACACAACATCTTCATAGATACAGAAGTCTCTTATAGCTAATGCCCTTCGATGATTTGGTTTTAAGACACTAAAGAATGGATCAACTTTACTTTCAGGTTGGATGATAAATCCAAATGCATACCTTGCAAGCCTTGTAAAATTCGCATCGTATATACCAACAGATTCATCATCCTTTTGCTTTAGTTCAAAAAACTCATTCTCCATTTTTGTTCGATGAATACGAGGGACGTACTTATTGAAAAATAAGTTCTTGAACTTGTCCCACTCCATGGACTCAATTTGGCCTCGTATTCTTGATAAGATTCCACCATTAATCAGCTTCACCTTCCAAACGATATACTGCTAAGATAACTTTATCATGTTCAGAACATTGAAGAACTAAAAATATCTTATCAGTGGTACTGATCCATTGTTCTGAAACAAGTGGATCAGAAGACCCACTGAAAGAAGGTGGACGTTGCCTCATGAAGCACTCAATAGAATGTTGTTCCCTTCTCTGCTAATTTGGAAGTCTAGAATGATTCATAGCTTCTGTAAGTATAGAAATAATATTTTGCACTCCATATCCAATAACATTTGTTTGTTCAGGAGGACAATCCTGGAATTGCCCATTTCATGGATCAACACAGTTCCTTCGGGTTCCAGCCATCGTCTAAAACCCAAAAAGAATAGTTTGAGAGGCAAAAATCATGCTAGGGAAAACAACATAACAAAGGTGGAGTACCTTCAATATCTAACATCTTAGGTTTAATTCTATGATTGTTACCATAATTCTAGGACTATAACCTATATGTATACTAATCCTTAGGGACATCCCTAGACATACCTCAGAAATATCTCTTGGGATTTCACTAAGGTTTTCGCATCCTAGTTTCCAAAGTTTGACTAAACCTTTCCTCTGATACCAACTGTAGAGACCCAAAACTTGATGTACATAGATATTACATTAATTTTGAGGAATAGTTAATACATAACAAAAAAACACAAGGACCATAATAGTTTAGTGTCTTTGGAAACATGGAACTTAATCTTCTAATCGTGGTGAAAGATCTTCAACATCTCCCATAAAGATCATCCACTTTTTGTTTCCTTACCTAAAACCTTTTTTTTAATCCTGGGGGAAAATAAAACATAAAAAGGGTGATCTCAAATGCTCATTAAGGGTAAGCATGGATAAAATAAAACATACCATATACATTTTATCTTAAAAACAGGAACATAGTGTTTAAACATCAAATGATTGAGAAATGACATAAAACATGGAAGTACGTAAGGCATATGTCATAAAGAAACATTAAGAATGATAAAATAGAATGGGAATAAAATATGTAATTGTGGCATACATTAAGCACATGTAATGATTTCCATAGTAGCCAAGGAATTGCTGCCAAGACCATCTTAGTGGACAAAGTCCCTTTCTGAATCGAGTTCACTCCTTGTTCCAGTCCTGTATTACTGAACCTGTTTAACTTGCCATTCCAGTCATGTTTATCTCATGAGATATAAATCTTTACCCAATGCATTTGAGGGAGATATATGTCCCACCAATCTCATAATGAAATCATTCTTGCCTGTGCCACAAAATAAACATACATCATTCATAATAACCCAATAAATAAAATGGGTTTCATAGACATCATCCCATCATTATATAATCCATATAAAAGAAATGGATATCATTTCATAATAAGGAAAGTGAAACCATGTAAATCATAGAGACATTATACTTGAAACATTCACCTATGAAAATAATGTCATCTTAGATGGAAAATGGTTTTGATAAAACACTTGAAATGAATTCTTGAGGAAAATATCCTTTTTTCTTCAAAATAATTTTCTTTTCACAAAATGTAATGCAATTTTAAAAGAAAAGGATTTTGGTGAAAATAGTAATACAATACATTGTAGGAATCTTCATGAAAATATGGATTTATAAAATCTTAGAAATCCTTTCATGCCGTATAAGTTAAAAAACATTCTTCTCATACTTTGGACAGAAAAGTCAAAAAGTACCTCGTAAAAGAAAGATTCCATACATACCATGTAGTAAAAGTAAAAAAATGGGTAAAAATGACTTTAAACATACATGAAATAGATGATAGAAATAACCCCAGTAAATAATTATGAATAAGCAATCTCGGATAAAAACCAAATTTTCAAAATTATCCCTTACCTTAGGTCTGATATGCTTCGTACGTATCCAAACCTCCTGTATAATGATTTAAATAATGTAATTGACTTATTACATAATCATATTCATTATTATTATATCATATATGGTTCACTTATGAATTTATATTACCCGTTCTTTTGTAAATTCATGTTAATGTAGCGTTTTTGGTAAAATCGTTTCATTTGTCGTTCGTGTTTTAACATGTAATTATTCATATGATTACTTAGATCATGATTACTTACATCCGGAATGTAAAACATGATTTATATATAATATATATTCAGAATATATATATAATGGATCGATGAATGTAAAGAAATACACCGTTCATGGAGACGGTAGGCCGTAGTACGCATGAACGCTGTTTTCGATTCCTTATTGAATTGAATGGAATTAAGTAGATGACATAAATATATATATACATAAATCCTGTAGCATTATTATGTCATATATTTCATTATTACTTATTATATATTCTTTATAATCATTCTTGAATGGTTATCATGGAGAGTGAATCTCATCACGTCGTGGAGATGGTATTCCGTACGTACGCACGTGCGATGATATCATTATCATGATCGTGGAATTGTATTAAAGTGTATGTATAATATTATAGAATCAATATAACATTAAAATAATCATATATATTCATTAATTTCACAATTATACCCATCCATGTAAGGTGGTGGTGGAAATTAGATTACACCACGGCCTGGAGATGGTATTCTGTACGTACGCACGCGCAGTGATTTCATTTTCCGTAGGATGTATAGATGGTGAAATATGGTTGTTTCATAATTATAATAACATATCAGTATATTATTGGTACTGATTTTATAACCTCATAATGAAATAACTAAAAAAGAAGAAGTGGAAGAAGAAATAGAGTTGAAAGAATCGGTAACAGATATTACCTCTTCTTTGAAGTGCCTCTTTGAGACCTCCAATTAGGGTACTAAAATTGGACTTTTAAAACTACCAGGACATCTATGATGTTTCTAGGGAAGTGGAGAATAGAATTTGGCAGGGGTTTGGCGAGCTTGAAGGCTCAAAGTGGTGTGAGGAAGAGAGGGAGGAGGTTCCCTTTTATAAGGGAGGAGAGGGGCACCTTTGGAAAAAATAAAAATATTATTTAATTATAAAGTCATATTAGGTTTTTAATAGCCTCAAATTGATATATTTCGAAGCTAAGGTGGGGATGGGTCGAAATCCTCTCATCCAATAGAATTTAGAAAAGTTTAGGTCATTATATTAACCTTATCTTTTAGTTTTAACTCTTAGTTAATTAGATTGACATTTACCATGTCACTTTGTATGTTTTTATTATATAGTTAATAAACTTATCATATAATATAATCTATATTAATGAAACATTGTGTCATTTTATCCTGAAAATGAATTTAATATATTTAAATCATTTCATTATTTCCTTGTGTTTACTTGAGTTATCTAAAAAAACCATTTATCCTCTCATATTAACGCACTCTATAGTATCTTATAATAATAAAAATATAATAAAACTCTTTTAAATATCATTAACAATGTTTTAGAGGTGTTGGTATTCCAAAAAGTTAAACTGTAGGTCTTTTAAGAGAAAATCTGAAGGAGCTCTTTCAAGTAAGGGGTAATAGTCTTTATCGACACATTTAATGTTCTTATTTATTAGAAATCATATATATGTATTGTAAAAATATAAAAATAATAAAAGTAAAATAATATATATATATATATATTGGATTATCTTACATTAATTTACATCACTTTTTCATCCAATGAAAATTGAGAATATCACTCATGTTTATGTACGTCTTGACGTATCCATATAGCGGGGTAATTCATATATCATAACCATATTACATGGATGTGTTTAAATATGATTCTAAAATATATATATAATTTTTTTTAAATATATATTCTTTTATAATGTGAATATCAATTACACATTTTTACCTTTCGATCTATAGGAAATTGACCACATTATTTCTGGGTTCGTGTGGACCACGAACCCCACTAAGCGATGGGATCATTTTTCATTTTGATTTTACATAGAATAAAATAAAAATATATTTAATAGATATATCTGAAATTTATATCAATATTTGACTTATGGATATAATGGAATCTAAATCAATGTATGAGGACTGGAACACCAATGGAAAGACATGCATGAGAAAAAAACCAGTTAACACCAAAAATATTGATAATAGTAGATGATTATTGAAGGAAAAGTAATAAGGTGTTATAAGATAATCATATATCCTAGTATAAAAATTAATATTCTCGTTTTATAATAAAATTTAAAATTTAAAACCATTATATATTATGTTAATAAAATTTCATCTAAGGTGAAACATGAGGTAAGGTATTTTTTCTCAATTTTTACTTCATTGATACATATTTGGTATTATATGCCTATTTACATTATATGGGGCATATACTACCACTTTTAATTATATAAAATTCTAATATATATATAAATTATTATTTCAGATTCAATTCATGTTAAAAGTTTAAGAGGAAAAATTTTAAAAAGATGAATCCCTTTTAAATTTTTGGTTAGGTATATTTTTCTTATATATCCTTATTTTTCAATATATATTTTAACTAATCCGTTTTTATTGAATATAAATATATTTTATTGAAATTTACCCAAACCCTAGACTTCATACATAGTATGAATATATTATTTCGCATATTTTCCTTAAAAGGGGTCATTTTCAACATTCCCTATGAATATCAAAAAAAATACTTTCTTTTAACGTATGTTGCATTAATAGAACTTATAGAAACCACAAACATTTTATGATCTTTAACATCATTTAGAATATTTCTATGGTTTTAAAAATAAAAAAAATTGTTGAAATATTTTATCAATATATGACATTAGTTTTCCAAAACACTTGTCTTTCTACAAAACCTATGTTTTTTATTAATTTATGGTCATCATTTATCTACTGATTAATTTTTGTGTTGTTAAAATTATTTATAAAATTTTACTTTTTACCACAATGAAATTAATTTTTTCTTTAATATCTATATTAATTTTTCAGGGATATTATTATTTTCCATATAATATCGCATTTTTACCTATAATATTTGATATGAGATACATTTGATTTACTGGAGGAATATTAATATTTTTATTCATTACTCAATATCGATATTGGATGATAAGGAGTCTTTTTATGGATTAAATAGATCACTAAATATATTAAGAATTCATTGGACATGTAGTAATTTTTTTTTTCTAATTATCAATAGCCCCTCTGTGAATCAAAACGTCCCATGTCACAAATATGATTTCCAACTACTATTAAACAAATATATACCTAACCATAGTCTAAATGGTATTGGTAAAACATAATTCCAGTAGATATATCATTATTTATTAGTTCATGGTGTCAAATAATTTAAATTTCCATCATTGTGAATATCGTAAAAATTAGCCATGATATTACTTCAATAATATAAAACATTGATTGCTTTCTTTCTCATGATATTAACTAAATGTCACATGTTTCTAATTATTTACCATGGTATAGTTATTATAATTTAATCCATTATACACACATCATAATAATAATTTTGCATCACCTTTATCATGTTCCCTTCACCTAGGATATGATGAAGAATTCATTGAATAAGATTCAAGGATGCTAAGCATTTCCGTATGGTAGTGTAATACAATTTAAATCCAGATCTAGTTTATTGGAGTTAGGTTTGTTAAAGTTTGTGTCATAAGAAGTTTATTAAAAATCTTTGAAAATCAATTTTAAGTGGATATAGATAAAATGATCATTATAATAATAAATTAAAAAATATGAGAAATTTTACAAATAGATATATATTTATTAATTTTAGATAAGATATTTTATTTGAATACATAGTTACTGTTCCTTGAAAAAGAATGAAAATCAACACCCTTGGTCAATGTAGATATTTCCCCTCTGAGAAATCCAGTAGAATTGGTGTTGGATCTGAGCATATCATGGATGTATTAGAGATTTTTATCCATGTTATTACTGATAACTATTCACATATAAAGTAACATAATGTTACATGACATGATACACCTATATTTAACTTATTTGTGTGATTGAAGCCTCTATTTCTTGTTGAACTACTATTCTAGTAGTAGCTGAACAATGTTTTATGTCACATTAAATGATATTTATTATTTTCAGGTGTAATTAAAGGTAACATTTTTTTACTTGAGTTATATTTCATTATTGGTTTTTATCACCAATTGTAGTCGTTGATCAAGAATTATAATGAAGAAAAGGAAATAAAACATATGGAATTGATATATTTTAAAGTAATATTATTGGAAAAATTATGTTTTCCATGCTAAATGAACTAAACTAAAGAGAAAGGTTATTATCCCAAAGAAAAATGACATATAATGTGTTTTAGAGTATGAGGCCACCATTAAATGACTTAACTTGGATTCTACATATTACATAAATAATACATAAATAATGATTGATCCTTTATTTTATGTCCTTTTTCAAGGACTATAAAGGCATTGGTTTATCAAAAAAATAATCAAATGATGAAATTTTATAATGGTACATAAATAGATAGAATCAATTCCCAATATCCTATAATATCAACAGTAATCAATAGAAGATGATGACAGTAGAGATCAATTAAAAATATAAAGACCTAAATAATAAAAACATTACAACTTAATTTCAACCATGTGAATCTTGTGAAAAGAAACATCATGGAAATTTTCTGAATAGAAGAAAAGATTCCTACTAGTGTAGAGATAAGGGTAATATTTCTAATGAAAATGGGGAGAATGAAATCAATTATATGTAGTGACTCAACTATATATAATTGGTGCAATATTCACACAAATGTCCCAAGTGATACTCGTTCCTATGAAAAAAGCGGGTGTGAGAGATAAAGAAGCTTATGTGATCACTACTATAGAAGTTTAATTTCTTACTGATGTGGTGGAAGGCACATTAGTCATATCCTCAAATTTATCTAATTAATTACTTGATTAATAATATTCACACTGTTTAAATTTTCTTTGATTTCACTTAAAATTAGATATTCTCCTAGAAACTTAAGAATATATTTATCAGTTAATATCTACAGAGGAAGTATCATTATTATACGTATATGTTAGTCAGTACCCATTATTACCCATATACATGAAATATATGATTATTTTATTATTATACATATGGTTGATTCTGAAATAATATATGGCATGGTTTGGATATAAAAATATAAATAAAACAAATATTACTAAGAGAAGGAAATAACGATTCAATATGGGGATGTATAATTCCTTATCATCAAAGGGGAAATGATTTCATCAATGTCTTATCTTGATTCCCCTATAATATATCTTTAGTATGAGAATATTATGGATGAATAGAATACATAATCCACATTTTTAAAGGGAAATCATTAAATTGAGAATTTACTTTGTCATTACTCGTCCCCCAAGGCCCGTGCCGTTACTACCCCAAGCCTACCTTCCATTGGCCAGGGGCTGGAGACTAGCCCTAGAAAGTCATAAACAAAAAATGTAAGGTATTGTATTTAAAAATATACACACCGAGATAGGACATACCACGCAATGAAAACCACAATGTAATGATTGTAGTACAACAAACAAAAAGTATCACTATTGAGTTTAATGTGTCTAAACTGAATGTAAAGGGGCCAGAATATAAGCCCTACTAAAAGGACAGTACAACAAAAGAAGTACAAGCTCTAGAGTTCTTCATCCAAGGAACTTACCTTAAGTGTAGTTATAGATATCCTTCATATTTCATTGCTTCACACCACGTATATCAATCCACCTATGAGCACCATCTAGTCCTGGCTCCCCAATGTTCCGGTCAACGATGTTAGTCGTCATCATAATACACAATAAATGCGGGCAAAGCCCGTGCAAGGGTGAGTATAAAAATACTTAGTAGGGACCCAAAGACTCCTAAAGGCCTCTCAGTAATCCACGAAGGAAAACTCCACAATGGAAATACCACTAAAGTTATACAACCGTGTAATATCTCAAACACATATCACAGAGTATAACATGTAGCTCAGACCAGGTATAACTTATGTTCAGATGTAAATATGATTACTAGTAATTCTATGTTATCTTATTCAGTCAAGGGGCTCTACTGCTATTAAACAAAGGGTCACTCGGTGCTGAACCATATAGAATCACTAGGTGCTAACCCACACAGGGTCGTCAGGTTCTGACCAACACATGGTTTCTAGGTTCTGATCCACACATGATCTCTAGGTGCTGACCCACACAGGATCGCAAGGTGCATACCTACACGTGATTCCTATTCTTTCTACACATCACAACCAGACATTGGATTCATGCACATATCATGAATGATTCCAAGATGATACTCTCCTAAAGCCATAATACGTACCCCAACCATTATTTAGTCCCGCATAGAGTAAACCCAAATTATTTCCTCATTTCAAGGGTCCTAACGCAGCAGACGGCGTGTCGAATAGATGCCCAATCTGTAATATATTGTCATTTTTGTAAAAAGGGGATAGTTGGATTTGAGTCCAAACAAACCAGGATGTATTCAAAATTATGACATAACTCACATAGAGTATATCTAAAATACCTCCCTATCGAAAGGTTCCCAACGCCATTAACGGCGTGTCAATCGGACCCCCAGTTTGAGAGATATGGGCATTTCTATGAAAAAGGGTCCAGTTGGGTCCAGGTTTGGTCTAACCCAGTCATACTAACAAAACTCGGCATGTCCATTCCCATTGGGTTGCAGGTCTTACCTGAACTAGTATCGTGGTTTCGGGCAGGTAGTACTTGTTCGACCCTGTATAGTGGGTCCAGCCAGTGGGTTAGCCTGGTCCCCCAAAGGCGGACTAGCCTATGGCATGGCTGGGATGTGAATGGGAGCCACATACGGTTTCTCATCTAATGTGGTTGAGAAACTGAGGCCCACAATGTGTTTCAATGCAAGTGTTCTTCAATTCATACAAGCAAGCATATCCTCTATGCCACCTGCAGACTGATTATGCGGGCTGATTCGGTCAACCTAGTGCTAGCGTGGCGTTGCGGTCGAGCGAACACAACCACCACCATTTTCATGGTCATCCAGTACATGGGTCGCTATCTCCATGCCACCGTGGTTCACTGATAGGCCTACCTCCTCCTTCTTCCCATAATTTCCACTCCGGGTCTCCACCACCACAGGCCTCCGTCGTCTGCCGCCGGCACAGGTGCACCGGTGGTTTTTCTGTGGGCCATCGAAGTTGTTCTGGTGGTCCATTTCTCAATTTTTCTACATCTACGGAATCATTATGATATCACATTCACTATGACAGCCTCAAAATTCATTTTCCACCATTTCGTTAAATAATCCATAAATATGGAAAATCCATTGGGGCTTGTGCCTTGCTCCTGTCGTCCCACGCCCTCTGTGCTAAAGGTTTAAAAAAATATGTGGTGTTTTGGGGATTTTAATTCAACCAACATAAGTGATAAAATAATCACAGATAAAAAACCCAAATAATTCACCATCTTTCAAGAACACACAGTCCATGTATTAACCTGTTTTTGGGTAAATTTGTGTTCATCAATTTGATTAAGATTGGGGAATCTTTAAATGCTTCACATGCCTTCATTGATTTGATTTTTTCTACCGAATCATTCTGTTTGCGATGGTTCAAAGGGTTAACATCATTTAATACATTTATTATTTGTTCATTGAGGTACATTGATGTTGATGACGTTACACAAGAATTATTTATTCATCATTGAAGAGAAATTTCACCATAGATTCGTCAGGGATTTTCCAAAAGTTTAATTCTATAGTCTCTAGTGAGTTTGTCTAAAAATCACCTCACATAATTTCTGTTACTCTATGACAATACACCATTATGCTACTTAAAAAATGAAATAGTGTAGTAGTTATGTTAGTACAATGATCCCTTAAAGGGAATCCTCAATTGCTCCTCTTCGTCGCTTTTTCACCGCTCCGTACCGTCGTAGTCCGCCGCTCAACATTGCGAATGAAAAATAAAATCACTTTTCAATGTAATTTTATTATTTTTCCAGAATGTCCCAAAAAATAACATTTCCATCCAACCCTTTCTGGTCAATGTTTAGTCCTTTCTTATAGAGTATCAGTAGTTCATTTTCTATGGTGCCCTCAACTTTTTGATTCGGGAACTACTTAAAATGTTAGAAAATTATACTCGCATGTTTATAGAACGTACCTTAAAAATGTGAAAAAATAGCTTCTTGGAAAACCAGGCCTCATAATCACATACCTTCAAGATGTACGGTCACTAAATTCTTCCATATAATCAAAAAAAATAATTATATCGAAATTACGAGACATTAAATTCTCACCACCTTAAGGATTTACATCCCCAAAATCCAAAATAATGGATATTCAAACATGTGGGGGTACTGAGAACGAATTTGAGCCTCCTTATCCCATGTGCTCTCTTGGAGGTTCACGTGATACCATTGAACATACACCAGAGGAATCAACCATAAATTATGGTCTTGGTCCTATCAATCCTCTATCTCCATTGGGAACTATGAAAACATCTCCACATAGTCAATATCCAGCTCACCTCATTCGATGACGTGTGATGGATCATTCACTTACCTTTTTAGCTGAAACACATGATAAACATCATGCAATCGGTGCATCTGTGGGGGAAGAGTTAGGTGGTTTGCCACCTCACCAACTTTTCTGAGGATCTAGAATGGCCTGATGAACCTCATAGATAACATGTCACACCATGCAAAACTCTGCAATCCCCATTAGGGAGAGACATGAAGGAAACTATGGTCTCCCTCCACATACTCCAAGGTTATTCATCTATTTTTATAATATGATTTCTTCCAGCTCTGTAGAGTGCTCATCCACTCTAAGATGGTCTACACATTCTCAATGGCAGCTCGTACCAACAATGGACCCTTGAGTGTTGACTCCCCTTTGTCTATCCAACATAGAGGTGATCTACATGGCTGCCCATACAAGACCTAAAATAGTACCATGCCAATGGTTGGATGATAGATGTTATTTTATGCAAACTCCACCAGTGGAAGATGGCCTTCCAACCAAGACCAAAATCTAGGACACATTTCTGAAACATGTCCTCCAATGTCTGTATGGTCCACTCCATCTGACCATCCATCTCGGGTTGAGAAGCTGTGCTCAAGCACAAATGAGTCTCGAATGCCTCCTGGAACCCATTCCACAACCATGATGTAAATCATGCATCATGGTCTGAGATAATCATCGAAGTCACCCCATAATTCTAAAATATCATCAAGATATATAGGCTTCTCAAGAACTCTACCGATCCCTACTCCCAAATAGGTAGGAAGTGAGATAACTTTACGATTCAGTCAATGATCTCTTAGATAGAATTTTGGACCCTTGATGTTCATGGTAACCATGTCACGATGTCCATGGAGATACCCTCCCACTTCTACTCCAGTACCTCATGTGGATGTGTCAAGACTATTGGGACATGATTCTTGGCCATCAACTGATGAAAAGTGAGGAATTTAGTAAAGAACATTTCCATTACATTCTTCATCCATATACACCATTACTTGCATCCGAGGTCCCAGTACATCATTATCTCACTAGGATGTACTGCCAAAGGGAAAGTATGGAAGTTCCTCAATACCTACTCCCACCACATCACTAGTTCAATGGTACATCCTATGAAAAGGATTATGTGCTCCCATCCTATCAAAAATCCATCAGGATACTGTCTTGAGGATATCTGAGCATGTCGGTCCTTGTAGTCAACATTCACAAATTGTGCCTCCCTAAATAATTATTAGATTTTTGGAGTGACAATCATATACTAGAGGTAAGCTACACCATCACTATAAACAAAGGATATCTTCATCGTGGCTAGGTGCTATGTTGCCGCACTCAGGAATTGTAAACCATACCACCTAATGAGTGTGTTTCCCACCACCTTCCCTTCATGAGAGTATACAATATTTCCAATTCATAGTCCTATAGGAACTCCAACCATCACTAATATCTCATGTTTAGGCCCTTAAGATACAATATATACCGAAGACTCTTGTGGTTGGAGTAGAAGGTAAATCATTCACCCATCAGGAAGTTCAACAAAAATAATTATGGAAAATACCATTAATACTAACTCTAGATCATGGGTCTCATATATCTACTCATGATGCCTCAACTGCCATGAGATATAGGCGATCAGTTCATTCTCCTAAATCAAGACACAACCCAGTCTGGTCCATGATGTATCATAGTAGACTACATACCAAACTCCATCTTTTTGTAGTGAAAAGATGGGGTCACTCATCAGTCTCCACCTCAACTCTTAGAAACACTTCTGGAACCTCTCAATCCATTCGAAGGGGTTTCCATTCCTTTTCAGCGTTGACATGGTTTTTTCTACTTTGGAAAAGTCGGCTATAATCCTCTTTTAGTACCCATCCAACTTTAAGAAACTTCATAACTTGGTCATGCTCCTGGATGAATCCAAATAAAGAACATCCTATATCTTAACCGGATCCACTTCAACACCTACCTCCAAGATGATGTGTCTCAGAAAGATGATCGCCCAAATCCAAAACTGGAACTTTGAGATCATAACATAATGTGAGTTCTCTTGGATTGTATCTAAGACTATCAACATGTGTGTAGAGTGATCCTCCTCTAACCTTGAGTACACCAAGATTTCATAAATTATTACTACCGCAAAATTATCAAGGTATGGATTGAAGATATTTTTCATTAGTCCCATAAACAATATCAGGTCATTTTTCATGACGAAAGGTATCACCAAAAACTCATAGTGGCCATACTGTCATCTAAAGGCTATGTTCAGTATGTCTTCATCGTACACCCATATATTATGATAGCATAATCTGATGTCGATCATCGAGAACCCCCTCGATACCTTCATCTCAACAAAGAGGCCATCAATCCTCAGTATTGGATACATGTTCATCATAGTCACCTCTTTTTGGAACCATAAGTCCATTCATTTCCTCCATATTCTTTTTTTTGTTCTTTTTAAACAACACTGGGGATGGCTATAGAGAACCAATGGGCTTTACAAACCCCTTCCTTTCCAAGCCCTCTAGTTTTACAAACAACTTACGAAGCTCCGCATGATCCCACTGATATACTGGTGTAGTTATCAGTGTCGTCCTTGGGTATAATTCAATATAGAAGTCTACATCTCTGTGAAGAGGTAATCCTGGGACATCTTCTGGAATGAAATCCTCATTATCTTCCACCTATGATGGAAAGCTCGAACTCCAAACATCCATCGTACCTTGGGTGAGGCTAGAAAACATGTGAGTGATCGACTGTACCCTCCTCCAAGAAAGTCCATCTTGTGCTACAAGGGTTCCCTTCTCACCAGTGAATGAAAAAATGATCCCATCCCCATGTACACAGCAACCATTGGGCCAAAAATAGTCGATCTATGCTTGGACTATGGATAACCAGTCTATACCCAAGATGATGTCGTAAGGCATCAACGCTACTACTAGGATATCCAAGCCAAAGCACTCGCCTAATAGCCTATTCTCACACTACCGGCACCAGTGTGTAATCATAAAATCCCCTCTCATATGAGTCTCTAACTGTATGGATGAATCCAACGACTCCATCAGAATCATGGAGCCTCGAATGAGGCCCATTGAAATAAATGATTGACTAGATCCTATTTCTATAAAAACTGAAGCTATGGTGGATTAGATATAGATCGTATCTCTTATCATATTTGGAGCATTGTGGTCATTGGACTCCATAACATGAAGCTAGAACCACCCCTATACACCTACTCTCAGAGATCTTGGTTGAACTTTCAGGGGTGCTGGTGGTGGTACCAGAAACTATCGTCCACCTCATATTGCTCATATTTCTCTCATGAAACATTTTCCACCGTATAGACCTCCTCGCTTGAACCTCAATCACTGTCTCGGCGGTCCATCCACTACCTGATGGTCATCCGTTTGGAGAGTCGGACTGTCATAAGCCATTTTCCCATGACTGGTGAAAGAGAAAAAACCTATAGACCTAATATGATGTACTCTTCCTCATGTGCTCCCCACCCTTGAACATGTGTCATGGGGTCATCCTCTGGACGGTCTACCCCATTTGTAACTATACGTCATCTACCTACTACCTGTTGTGGATGACTCATCCATCTGTCGTCCGGTGGTGTCTCTCATCATTGGTTCCTGCTCGATAAGGATGATCTCTACCATTTTGGCTCTCTTATTCACTCTTACCTCTTCCATGATGCTATGAAAAATAATCGATGTCCCAGTCTCCCAATGGAGCCCCTAATCAATGCTATGGGCCCTAAAGAAAGGTTCTTGTACCATGTTTGTGGAGTAGTGGGAGAGGTCGGTAAACCTCACTGAGTACGAGGCCATAGTCTAGATTCTATGTTTTAGGTGTAGTAAGTCATGAATACAAATTGAGTGTAGTGTTTCTTGTGTAAACTCTGACCTGAAGTGTCTCTTGATGTCCGACCAGACATGGACTGCCTCTTCAGGTGTTTGGATCATAAAGCTCCATTGTCTCCCTTTCATGACCCAAAAAAAGTCTAGCATCTAGAACCACCATCTAGTCTGTAGGTGTCTCCACCAGGTGAAAAACCTAAGTAACTACATCTAGCCAATCCTCAGCTACTAGAGGATCTTTATTTCCTTGAAACCCTGGAGGCCTCTATCTATGGAACTCATGTAGTGAACTTAGTAAGAGTGCACTATCCGCTGGTGGGGTTGGAAGAAACTATTACTCTCTGGGTGGTGGTGCTGCTGGTACAACACCCAATGGTGCTATCACTGTAAGTAGTCCTTCTAGAGATGCATCATCACTTAGTGGACCATTTTTGTGATATCTCACAAGAATATGGGTTGGCTGTCTTGGTGGAGGAATAATTTAGGGAAATAGATATACCACATGAAATATGTTATACATTGTTGAGCTAACTCTAAATGGATCGAGAGAAAAACATTTCCAAAACACATTAAACTAGTGTTTTCATGTACCGATTCGAAAAACATAATTCATGGTTCTTGTGTATGGATACGCCTGCTGATGCACCAACACTAGACTCCCCAGACTTAAATCCAAACTCAAGAAACTTAACATTATTATAGTTATTAAAAATACGGTCTCTTAGTTCATCTAGTAGAACATACTACCCTCTAATACGAGTATTTCATGACCTGTCCCCTGGGGCCCATGCTATGTCTACCCCAAAACACACCTTTTATAGGCTAGGGGATGGTGACTAGGACCAGAAAGGCATATCCTAGAAAAGGTAATCCATTTCCTTTAAATAAGTACCCACATAGACATGGCATACCAGAGAAAGAAAACAACAAAGTAAATAAAGTAGTATGACCACCATAATGATTCACTAATGGGAGTAAAGAGTGTAAACTAAAAGTAAAGGGGCAAGAATACAAAACCAACAGAAAGGAATATACAACCAAATATGTACAATAACCAGAGGTCATCTCCAAGGATCCTACCTGAAGGATTACTATAGATCTCCATCGGATGTCATTGCAGCGCATAATGTCTATCGATCCCCCTATGAGCACTGTCTACTCATGGATCCCCAATGTCCTGGTCAAAGATTTCTGTCATCTTTAGAAGACACAACAGGTGTGGGTGAAGCTTTTGTAGGGGTGGGTATAACAATACTAATTAGGAACCCTAAGAACCATAATGTTCTCTCAGTAATACATTAAGGAAAACATGACAAAGGAAATACTAAAGAGGTAATACCACCAAGAAAAATCATGGTCACAAAGCACAATGTAAATGATGCATCTCACAATAGATATAACAGAACTGCATAATTATATATGATTAGATGTTAATCTGGATCAACTTATTCTGTAAAGAGGTTCTAATAACGACCCACACCGGGTCTCAAGGTGCAAACTCATAGAGGATTGTTAGGTGCTGACCCACAGAGGATACCAATGTGCTGACCCATTAAGAACGCTATTATTTCTTCAAATCCTAGCTAGCCACTAGATTCCAGCATATAGCACGCTTTATTTTTGGAGGATCCAGTCCTCAATCCATTTTCCATACCATAACATCCCCAAACTCCCTCATAGAGTAACCCCAAATGACCGTCTCATCGAAAGGGTCCCAATGCAATAGACGGTGCGTCGAACAGACGTTGTGTCTATAAAATATTGACATCTTCATTAAAAGGGAATGGTTTTATTTGAGAGTGATCCAACCCATATATATGAAATATTTCCCCAAAACTCATGTATAGTTTCTTAGAAGGACCTTACCTTATCAAGGTCCCCAATGCCACCGACGAGCCGTCAATTAGATTTCTGGTTTGAGTAATATGGGTGTTTTAGTAGAACGGGGGCCGGTTGGGTATATGTCATGTCCTCACCAACCGGAACCAGCCCAGAAGTGTGGTTGAGGACCACATGTTTTCCCAATATGTGAGAGGATGACCATCAATCTCCCATACAGGTACGTGACAAGGATACGTGTCAGGTTCCATAGCTGCTGCAGTCGAGTGACTATGGCATGCCACATGTTGTGCCGCCTGCGGTCTTAGACGCGAAAGAGTGGCCATGTCCTCTAGATCACATTCAAACCAAGTCTGAAGGTTGAATCAGTTAATGTAGTTCCAGCATAGAGCTGTATATCTCTGGTTCCATGGTCGAGCTTCGTTTTCACATGCGGTTCATACACATGCCACCATCTCCATGACGTCTCAATGCGTCAACGGGTGCGCCGCCACCCTCCGCCCCGACCGCCATGGTGGGCCACTAGAGTTGCACCAGTGTCCCAATTACCGATCCATATGCATCTACATAGTCATTAGGTCATCACATTCACTCTCACAGCCTCAAACTCACTTTTCCTCCATTTTTAGAAATCAACCTCAAGGAAGGTACACGTGGAGGGGCTTGGACATTGTTTGTTTCTACTCATTCCCTATTCTTTAGAAGTTTAAAAAACATGGGGATGTTCGGGGATTTTAATTCAACCAACAGTTGTTATAAAATAATCACATATAATGAAATCCCAAATAAGTCACCCTATATCAAGAAAACATAGTCCATAGATTTACATGTTCCTTGGTAAATCCATGTGTTTTATTTGAAATAAGGATTGGGTAACTTTTAATAGTTAAAATCCCTTCCTTTATTTGGTTTATCTTGTCAAAGCATTCCGTTTGTGAAGGTTTATGGGGTCAACGTCGTATTTTTATTTCTCACATCGTCCTTTGATGTATATCGAATTCGTTGATGTGTCTCTGATGTTATTCATTCATCGTTGGAAAGAAACATTACCATAGGACTGTTAGAGATTTTCCAACATTTTAATTCTCCACTCTCTGATGCATTCTCTTAATAAAAAGAAACATGTTGCAACATTTCTGTTACGATACAATGTTGGGTCATTACAATGTTTCATTTACTTAACTACATAGCGGTTATGTTTTGACAATGATCAATTAAGGGGATTACATAATTCCTACTTATCGTCAACTCATCGATGCACCTTAGCATCACCTTTCGACACTCAACGATGCGAATGAAAAGTAAAATAACTTTTTAAAAATATTTTTTTATTTTTCTGAAATGTTTTTAAAATCAAATTTTCCAACCAACCATTTCTAGCCGAAGTTATTTTGTTTCTATTAAAATACATGTTTTCCCTATTTAACGGTGCCCAATAATTTTTGATCTGAGCGCTGGATCAAAGTTAAAAATTCCCACATTCATGTTTATTCAACATGCCTTAAAAATGTTTAGAAAACTTTTCTGGGATCCCCAGCCCTCGGAATCACATGTCTTCATAGTGTGCGGTCTCAAAATAATTCAATATAATTAAAAAAATTGCATGGAAATTATAATACATTACATATTTATTATACATTAATACATAGATGTATTTATTAAATAATTAAACTGTCTTCCACCAAAATTTTAAGTTGAGTCATCCATTTATTTAATCAATGATGAAAGACATATATCATCGAATACCAATACAATTTAAACTGTTGAATAATGGAGACAACAAAAAAAATATAATGGTGTTGTGAAAAGGAATTTATTGTCCGTACTATATCACCTTTAGAATATCCTTTTCTTTTAATTAGTAAAATATAGATTGATTAAGTTGATCATTAATTTTATGGAAGTTAATGATTTTACTATAATAAAGAATTATCTTTTTCCTAACCTTTATGACTAGTTCAATCAACATCAATGGGCTTGATAACCTTTAATTATTGACCTTTATTCCGAGTATCATAAAATGTATGTTAAAAATGAATATATTCTACTAAATACTTAATCATTTGGTATAGATATAATGTCGTTATATTAGTTCCATTTGGAATTATTAATGCACCATATATTTTATGTATATAATTAATAGATTATTCATGAAAAATATTGATAATTATATAATGTTACTTATTGACAATTTTAACGTTTACTATAAAAAATATGAGGACTATTTGAATAACCACTAGATCATTCTTAAAAAGCTTAGTGGAATTGTTTTAATGGTAAAATAAAAATGTGTTAATTATAGCATAAAAAATTTATTTATTGTCATTATTTTCTGTTTGGATGATGTCTCAGTTGATCCAATTAAGAAACATTTAGTCATTTAATGTCTTGAATCAATGAACATAACTAAAGAATATTGATTCCTTGGTTTGGTAAGATATTATTGTTAATCTATTAAAAAATATCCTACATTGTATATCCCTTTTACCATTATTATATGTAAAGGGGATAATTTCCCATGAATATACAATATGGATAATGTCTTAATTAATTTAAGAGGAAATTTTTTGAATGATCATATTTTGTATCTTCCACTAGAAAATGATGGATTTTTTATATATTTTGATTCATCAAAAAGGTAATTTTTTGTTTCCTTTTGTAGAATGATAAATATATTTCCTTAGAATCTATAATGATAAATACTAATAAATAAACCTATAAAACTCATGATAATATGTAGGATATCTTAATATTTTATTTTAGGATAAGAATACATAATCTATATGGTGAAATATGTGACATATAGACAAAACATAAGAACATAGAAAGCATATTTTCACATAACAAACACGATATAATGAAAAAGAGATGTCTTTAGAAACTACTATTTTTTTATGTCTCAATATACTCCTAGAAATGGATGGAAAAAATTTATTAGAAATATTGAACAGAAATTATCAATACTTAAGAAAATGAGGATTTACATGGATCCTAGTTTTATGGATTTAGTGAAGATAGATATGGTAAACATTAGATAAGGGTAAAGATAAATAATTTTATAAACTATTTCTAAACAATACTTATTGGAAAATTAAAAAATCTCTCAATATTATGTTGATGATTTGAAAATGAAAAGTGATTAAGTGAATGGAGAGGGAATTGGGAGACATTAAATATGAATATGTAATTATTAAATTTGGAAGTAGATTTTCTGATCCAACTATACTAGGGATAAAGAACTAAACTATTTAAGGATTCTAGTATCTTAAATTTCACTATAATCTTATATAGCACCCAAATGTATATATTTTTATGTAAAATTTCTTGGTGTTTTAATATGAAGTAAGAAATTGATTATTATTTTTCATGTCTTTTTATTTATTAATTTCATAATGATGATAGTACAAAACATATAGGATTCATGAAACCTCTACATATTCTTATTTGGAGGTAGGATGATATTACTCTGGAAATTATCATTGGATTAACAAATACTCCTATACATAATGATGAAATATAGGTTTTTACTACCTTAACAAATTTAAACATTTCTTTATTATAAGATAATATTTACTTCTCTATCACCATGCTTGATTCAATAATAATGAGTTCTTAAAACATTTTACAGTACCACATTTAATTTTTTCTGATCATGATCATTTACAATTTACATCGAATTCTCAAAAATCCTTCAGACATCTCGTGATACTGATCTTCAATTTAGTACTTCATATCACCATCAATCCTATAGAATGTATAGATGGATTATTAAAAAATCATAATACATTTTATGTTAATACATACATGAAATTAATGGTACATGGGATTATTATTTACCACTGGAAGAGATTTCCTATAACAATTGATTCCAATAATGTACTAAAATAGTGTTTTTTAAGTATTATGTTACATGTGATGTCGTGTTCCAACAGTGTGGGATGAAGTTAGTGAAATAAGCATCTAGGCCTAGAAAATTTTGATGATAAAAATATGAAGGTAATGACTAGTCAAGACCATATTAATGTAAACCAAAGAATGAAAAAGGGAGAAGTTTGTATAAAAAATAATTATTTTGGATTTTTATGTGGGATAACATATTTTCATGTAATTTTCTCCATGTAATGTTGTTATAAGGATTGGTAAGAATGGTAAACATAGCCCCAGGTATATCTAACCCTTGGAGATCTGAGAATGAATAGTAGACATCACTTACCATTTTTCAGTTCCACCTTGCATCTCTAAAGTAAATAATATGTTCCAAATATATTTATTATGTAATTACATGACATATCAAACACATGTTTTCACCTCTATGAAAATAGTATTAGAACATAATTTTGACTATTTTGATTATCCAATCTAGAATCTGGATGTTAAATAACTTGTGTTGAGTAATTGGATGAATCAGTTTATAAGGGACCTTTAGAGAAATCATAAGATTGAAGTGGTGGTAGTGGAAAATAAATATCATATGATTATTAACTACCCAAATATATGTATGAATTAATATTCTTGAAACTTATAATTTGAAATTTTTTAGGGAGCAATGAATGTACCACCCGATATTTAATTTTGGTATTAGTTTATTTTTAATGAAACAATAGTATAATAAAAATTATTTTATTCACGTTGGTGTTTAAATCATAAATTATAAAAATTTTTAAACTCATTTTTCGTAAACTAGTTGCATTTTTTAAATAATGATATCAAAATCATGTTATGGTGAAATTTTGGAATTTTACAGAAATGAAATATTTATTAGTGAGTAGTGAAATGTAGGAATTTATTAAAAATATTTAATTTATATATAATTATTCACGTATATATATATTTAAACATTAAAAATTGATACAATAACTAGATTTTTGATAACCAAATCTGTTAAATAATTCCATTTTATTTATATGTATTATTAATAGTAACTATGGTAAAATATATCACATCAGAAAAAAATGATTCCTAAAATAATGGTTATCAAAAGTTTTATAAGGAATTAAATATCATATAAAAATATTCAATTATTTATTTATATCAAATGAATTATATAATATCCATAAAAAACATAACATATGGTATTTTTATTTATTTGATTTAGGTTGGTCCATTTCTATTATTGTAGCAAATAAATGTCAAAAATATTCTTCGTTTTATTTTAAAACTATTTTATATTTTTTCAAAAGGATAAGAAAATTTTATTAATAAATACATAAGATTTTCTTATAATTGTATGTTTATTATTTTATTTTATTTTAAATTTTAAGTGATGACTGAATTACCTAAAATGCTAAAGCAATGTCAATATAAGATTTATTAAATTAACAGTGAAATTAAATTATTAAAAAAACTAAATTTATTATTTTTTTGATGAGTTAATGTGACCAAAATATTTATAGATAAAGAAAATATTTCATATGTTTAAAAACATTTGATTTGATTTATCTATTTTTCTTGAGGACTTTAAAGTCAAATTAAATGAATAATGTCAAAAATGTCTTCATTTAATCTTATAGGAAATAGTATTTTGTTAAATTATTTAAAAATGAATGATATTTTGAAAGAGGACAACTAGGACTATAAATTTTAAAAAGTTTCCTCTATATTCTAATTATGAGTGAATTCCATCCTTATATTTGAAATAATAAACCATTAAAATTTAAAATGTTGTTAATGTGGTTGAGGTTAAAATTATTAAATTAAGTTGTCAAAGAAAATGATATGGTTTGAAATACCGATTAAAAATTTATAGATTATATTTACTGAATGTATTTTAATAATTTCTTCTATTATCTTCACAAATATTCCCACACTGTTTCAGTTTTACATAAAAATGAACTTATCAAATTTACATGTTTTAATTAATTCCATGATTATCCTTTTGGGAACTATAAAAATGAAAAACCTCCCATCTTGTCTTTACAGACCCTAACACCTCATTGATCCCCTAAAAACCACACAAACCAATAATCAATTTCATTATAATATTTATCGAGGTTATGGACTTCTTGAGGGGCCAACCATAAATCCGATAAGATATTACCAAAGGGAAATGTGTCTAATAGAGTTGGTTTCCTTCAAAGAGTTTAGGTTATTTACTTAACTGTGGTTTTCGGTCTCACTAATGGTGATATGATTTGTCTTATTGAAATCATTTTTTTGAGCCTATGAAGGGGATACACATTCTCCAAACCACATTATTATCGCTTCAGGGGAACTCTCCAAAGATATCAAACCATATATTGAAAGTATGAGTATCATTAAATTCAATAGTAGTTCTAGTAATCACATAATATCACATGTTATGTTCGCTAATGATATTATTTTCTTTATTAACATTAGGAATATTCTTATAGACATATTGAACTATAATTATAATAACTAAATCACCTGAAGAGGGAATAATATCAACATTTAGAGATGTAATGTATATATCATGAAAGGATTCTTGTCAAGGAAAAAAACCATTTGATACTTGGAGGGTATGTATAGTAGGGAGATACCAAGGATAACAAAGGTACTCCCATATCTTATGGTATAGTATAGAAAGATCACTTTGAGAGACTGATCAGCTTCATAACATGCGTATATTAAAATAGAAGAGTTGACTTCTATCATTTTTCGGTAGAATCACACAAGCTATTAGAATCCTTACATATATAAAAATGCACATTCAAGTATTCACCATAAAAAAATGCGTCATCACTAAAATTGAGAAGATTATAAATTGTTTCATCTAAAATAAATTAAATTATGGAATGTTTCATTGTGCCTCCTAGAAAAGATTGAAGAATACAATTTCTAAAGGGGTGTGAGAATGAGTTACGTGATGTAGAAAATACAAGGCATGCATGCCATGATTGTATGTGATATTATTTTTGGGAAGTGTCTGAAAAAATGTAACTAAATGACCATAAATTAGGGTATTGGAGTACATGAATAGAAAAAAATGATCTACTCAGAAATATTTCCAACTTCATGACATAACACATCATGTTACTGTGTGATAATGTTTGTTAGCTTTTTAGACAGGTGGTTATAGGATTTTTTATGGATAATAGAGTGGGATTATCTCTCTATTTTCATAGATTCCTATAATAAGAAATTTGATATAATAAAGGATTAAATCATGGAGGACTCATTAACTCTATTAAAAAAGATGATAAAATTGAATTCAATCAATCATACAACTAGTTAAAGACAGTATTAGATTACTTTTCGTGGATATTTACTTAGGGATGTTTATTATGAATATTTTCTGAGCCTTAGTACATCCATATCAGAAGATCTATGACTTAGTTAAGAGACTATGATTCGAGGAGATAGATAAAACATTAAACATCATCATCTGGAAAATAAGAATCAATTAACCTATGACTAATGAAAATGTTCATAGAAAATAAATCCACGTAGTATTGTTATATTTGAAATGTGATAGATCTAACATAGTGAAGACATGAGAATTGATAATTTATTTTGATAGGTTACATGTCATTATGTACTATTAAACTATTGTACCATAATTCTCGTGCAAAGTTCTTCCACGATGATTTTTATTTCCTCTTTGATCATGGTTGTGGAGAAATTATTTATTGGAGAAAAATATTGAAGCATGGTGTTCACATCTATTTTCTTGGTGATGTTGGAGATAATGAAAAAAAATTAGAGGGAAAAAAATATATATTCAGCATGTACAAAATTGTGTTATATCTCTAATTGGTTGTCTGGTTTTTCTTTATATAGATAGGAGAATAACGATGGATAACAAGGGGATGTTATAACGGGGGTCAACTAGATAATAGAATAATAGTTACATTGGACATGGAAGATTGATTAATTGGAACCCACAATGCACATGATTCAATATTAATATTGATGAGTACTATTTACAAGTTATGATGTGCCATGTTTGTCTATTCTGTGATGCAAGGGGGTCCTAGATTTATTGGATTAGTGATTATTATGGGGATGACAACTCGATATGGTAAGAAACAAGAGTTACCCTTAGTAGGAATTCCCTAAGAATACTGTCAAAAATTTCCATTAGTTTAAGGAAATAAGACTCCATAATTCATTTCGAATCCATCAAGATTAAGGGAAAATATCATGTTATCTCAAGTTTCTCAACAGGATATGGTGGCTTTAAATTTTCTAGGATTTGGAAGTTCTACACACATAGAGGTATGGTAACATGGAGACTGACATCTTGGATAGAAAAGAGATTATTAATTATTCTCCCCACCTTTTCAATGTTATTGGAGGCTTCCTTTAAGATTGAAATAATTTTTTCAATGGATGCATGTCAGTCCTCGACTATTTAGGCCCTTTTGTGTGGTCATATCTATATGAAAAATAGACATGTTAATGAATAACACCTAAAATATTGATAATAATGAACGTGTGTTGATGAATTGGTAATATGATTTTATAATAGGATCATATGTGATTTTATAAATACTAATATAGTTCTTTTATATATTAATAAAAAGTATAAACCTATTATACCAATGTTTAAGTCTTGTTCAATGATAAGGAAACATAATATAAGTCATTTTGTCTCAATTTCAACACCACTTAGAAGATTATTTGTATTATGTGATTATTTACCATCTGTGATGTATATAATCCCCTTTTTATGTTATTGAAAAGAATATAAATTTATTCATGAGGTTTAATAATTCAATTCCTGTTACTCTTTCAAAAATAATGTTTACAATGACATCTAGTCTTATTTCATTTTTTTGTCTGTGTAATTGTTTTTCCAATATCATTATTTTATAAAATCATTTTACATATTCCATTTTTTACTAATTTTATTTAGGTATTATATTTTAAGCTATCCATTACTATTGAAAGGAATTAAATTAACTATCTATGGTTTTCCAGAAACAAACTCTTTTTTTTCATTCTCTATACAAATTCAGAAGGAATGTTTTCTATTTTTGAATACAACCTTGACAGACTATCATAACATCATAAATATATTATTTTATTTAACATTTTCAAAAATATTTTAATGGTTTCCCAATGAAAACACATTATTGATATAATATTTTAATATTTAACTTCTATATAAAAAATTTATTTTACTATAAAATGAGTATTTCTGAGGAATTAATGGTAGTATAGCATTCCTTGATTTATTTTCTCATTGTTAAAATTCCCATTAAACATTGTATTCATCATTATCATTAGGAAAATAGATTTATTTTAAATTTATATATATTTTGTATATCATTTATATTATTATTACCTAAATCGTATACTATTTTCACATATTGTGTCTCTTAATAATTTTATTTTATTGGCTAAGGAGAACATAAAATTTATAATTCATTACTCAATATAAATATTCATTAATTGGGAAAAAATTAATTAAATTGATCATTAAGTATATGTGTAATTCATTGGACATATATTTGTTGTTGATCCATGGTTATTGATATCCTATATATTCATCAACATGTCTCATGAGAAAAACTAATTGGATTAAATTATTAAATTACTTCTTGGTGTATACATACCCATAGTTTTAATTGTATTGGAACAAGGTCTTTGAGATTTGAGATATCATGATTTATATTTTTATGACATCCAATTGTATTCATTTCCTTAAATTATAATTTTATTATTATTATCCATTATAATATGGAATCAATATAATCCATTGATTAATTGCATTCTGAAGTTATTGATTAAATGGAATATGTGTAAAGTTGTTTACCATTTCATATTGATTATGAATTATTTAATACTTATATATTTTATTGTACTCAATCATTATTGAAAATTTTATAACAAACATATATATTATTATTTTTCTATTATATAAAAAATAATTATTCGAACGAGTCTCACAAATGTAGATATTCTTATTATTTTATGTTTCATATTTTATTCACATAGTGGAACCGGTATCATCATTACATCTAGGACTCCATGATTACTAAAATTATTTTTCTATTTGGATTGTATAAAATATTTTATAACAATGTAATGAAATATATTTCTACTTTCAATTAATAGAATGTCAATTGTTACAATGTGGTTACCTTATAAAATTGAAAAATAAGTTATTATTGTGATCCTAATAAGAATATTATGTTAGGGATATTATTTGAGGAAAAACTACTAAAAAGGAAATGAGAGTATAAAATAATTATATAAAAATTTTAGATGATCAATGAATTGGATTCTTAGGGAAATATTTTATTGGTTTTGAGGTTAAGATCTGGAAACCTAATACATCATCCATGTCCAATAATGAGAAAAAAATGATGAAAGAAACCCAAAGCCCTCAAAAACTGTTCGCTAATTGAGAAATAATTCATAAGTAAGTGATATATTGAGATCTAGATTTTGAAAAATATTTACACTTATTAAGTTCCAATTTTGAGGCTTTCATGGTATTATAATGACATTATTCAATGAATAAATAGTATATCTTGAATTATAAACTCAAGGGGGGAAATGACAGTGTAACTACATTTTCCACCCAAAGGTTGTATTTTATTTTCTTGATTTTTCATTCACATCTCTATCATTGGGAAAAATACAGTATTTGACCGCAATGGTCATGTTGAAATTTTTTCTTAATGGCCAATGAATTTTAATATGGGGTTTACACTTTTATTTACTCTAATAAAAGGGTACTCTCTTAGATGAATATGCTAAATATGATAATTTTAACAATAATAAAAGTATGCAGTAGGGGACATCTTAATCTCAAACTCCATTTTCACTTTCCCTAATGGAAATAAAGGATAAATAAAAATATAACATAGATTATGTTTCAATAAATGCTTTAATTAATGACAATACCAAGATACTTGAGAGATTTATTTACAAAAAATGACATGAAATTTAATCCCATTTAAGGATATAAAATAGAGTTTTGATGGAATAGTGAGGTTTAGGAATGATGTTTCTCCAAATATAAAAGTAAATATTAGGTCTCGACTAATTGGATATGAATATAAAATTTAAAAAGTTATTATATTGAGTTTTTTAAAGAAAAATATTTTGAGAATTGGAAATTGTATGACTCAAGACCTGATGTTATGTTCAATCACAAATAATTGTCAATTAAAAACAATTATAAATGTTATTTGATGATGGTTTGGATGATCAATGGGAATCTCTAATATGTTGATAGAAGAGAAAACAATTTTTTTCTCACTATGATTCAAAAATATTATTTATGTCACTATAGACTAGGACATATACATTAAAAATAATTGATAATCTCTATAAGATAAAGGAAAAAAGAAATATTCCTAACCTGAGTCACGATAGGAAACATACATACAATACATTCATGATAGGGGAAAAAGTAAATAATCCATAAAAAGAGAAAAATAATATGGTGTCAAATATTTTTGATCTAGTGAACACATGTGTGTTCAATCTTTAAGAACACTGTTTTTACCTCATTTACATATCTTTTAAAACATGGTCAAATTCTATGTTTTTTGACTTATAGTGAATTCAAAATGAATCCACTAGTCTTTTGGGGATACATGATTCTTTTTCAATTCTTAGATCCCAAATTGTTTTGGAAAACATATTTTCATAGTTGTTAGGAAAACTATGTGAGGTGGGCTACCAAGTTACCCATATCGGTGCGGGACATGACAATGAGTTGTAGGGGGTGTACGGTTTGTGGAAGGGTGTAGAATGGGCTACCCACCCATTCTAGACATATATAGATTTTTATTGGTACATTACATAGGGATGGAATTGAATTTATCAAACCATGGACCCTTTCTAGGTGGAACCCCTTCCAAGGTTGTGATCTAAGTATGGGTTTCCATGGTTTGGCCAACAATGCGGCCAAACCTTGTACATGTGTTTGTTACAACCCATATTTTCCTGATGGTATGGATCTTTTTGTTTTGGTTTTTTTAAACTCCTTAATAATGATACATAATAAATTTTAGGAGGCCTCAGGTGTGATCATGAATCATTCAGAGCCTTGAAATGGAATGAAAAGAATGGGATGCATGGTTAAGATAAACTCTGCTGCTAGCCGACATAGATTCCCAAAATAGTGAAATTTTAAATACAATGGAAGTAGGGGCCATATAGTTTTTATGAAATTATTATACACTAGGATGATTCCCAAGTGGTCTATTTCAGGTCTTGTTCAAAGCTATTTCATAAGGATTTTTCACTGATAGAAAAAACATGTGCCTAATCATGTGATTTCCCCCTAGAAGTAGTGAATGATAAAAATTTGAGGCATGGTTTGGCCAATCATGTTTCTATACCATGTACCATTTTTTTACAATGAAAAGTAACTTTTCCTTTATTTAAATAGAATTTTTTTTCTTTCAACTTTTCTTGTAGTCTAGTATATGGTCATCATTTTCTCTAGTAGAGCTCTTGAACCCCTCAATCTAGGATTTGAGCTATCTTCTGGGTTTATTTTCTAATTCAATATCTTCAAAGGTATTAAATTCCTTAATGTGATATTCCAATGTCTATTTCTATCAATATATGTTTATTTATAGATTCAGTGTACTATTTGGGTGAAATCTCTTTTTCCATATTTTTTGGGAATTGGACCGTTTCGTAGATCTATTCCAACCAACTCTAAATCTGAGCACAATATCGAGTGAGTATTCATCTACAAAATTTGTCGTCTCATCATTTATCCCGTGAGTTTTGATATCTCATTGATTTTATATTATTCTACACAGAGTCAATTGTCTAACACACACTTTTTTTTGATATCTTCATTTCAAAGTGGTAAACACTCCATGATACAATCCCATTGATCATTTTTTTAGTAATTTAGAGTAAGGATACCATTTTTATGGATAGCTTATGGGTGTTACGACTAAAATTGTCCTTCTTAGAGTATTTTATTATTTCCCATAATTCCTTCTAATAATTCGTCTAGATAATAAATTGAATTTTCCATGTTATGTGATTTTTTTAATAAACGCATGTCATATTCTATGTGGTTATCCCCAGCTATAGTTGGGATTTAACATGTATTAAATTTCATTAATGATCAGGTTACCCCTTACAAAGGTCTTTATAACCTTAAGAAGCAAATTGAAATTGATAAAGGAATTATGTGGAATTATTAATTGGAATGGATTATACATGATGGTTTCCCTTCACTAAATGAATAAAAATGGATTATATGATTAAGATTAAATGAAATTAATTCTTCACGATGGGTTTATTTAATTAAATGCTTGAAATTATGATTTTAAAGGGTGGTAAGATCAAGCCTTTTGTTATTATTTTTAATATTCTCACTGAGAAATGTAATTCATTCTATGCAATTGAACATGGTAATTGAGACACATGAGAGATATTGCCTCATGTTATATATTATAAATATTATTACCCTAGATAAATTTTACATTATATATTTATTGGTTCATTATTATTTATGGTATCATGCCACATTTTATTAGTTGTTTAGAATGTATTCTCACACCACTAAAACTTTTAGGGCAGTGGGATTGACATGCCATGTTCATTTGTTCGAGTTTTGATATGTTGGAACAATTACCATATCTATTGATGATCATGATGTCTCCCATTCACTCTGATATGTACAGTTTGTACCATGTTTCATTATCTTATAGTCTCATTATAGTAGTTACATAGGCCTAAGTTATGGATTGATCCAGCCATAAACTTGTATTCCAGGTATATGGCTGCCTATGTCTACATGTATTGGCATCATATAGATCGATGAAATATTAAAATATACTATATATTTAATATTAATACATATATATATATATTAACTAATTTTAAATTTCACTAAACATGATATGTACCAGGTAGAGATGCTATATGTCATTTAGGAACATTAGTTGGTAGTTATTTTTTTTCAATGATGATTATTAATTCATTTATAACTATACACAATTTATTTACGATTACTAATTGGATTATATTTAGAAACGTTTGGTGATGTTCTACTAAGATTTTTTTTAATCTCAACTACTACTTAGGAATTTTTTTATACCCAATAATATTATTTTCTTATAAGTATGGATAAGGTAAAGGACCCTTAAATAGGCCATCAATATGATTACTTATAGTTGGACCTTAGGAGACAAGACCATTCATTTTCTCGAGATTCTAATGGAGAAGCTTTAGTTATTTTTTTAGTATTTTTCTAACATGTTGCTACAATAATTTACCCTCTTCCATGTTTATATATCATCATTCCAGGCATCCTTGTATCTGAAACATTATTTTGTTCTTTAGTTATTTATAAATCTATTGCTTATTTATTCTTTCTATTAATATATATGAGTTTTATGTTGCATGATTATGGATACAACCATTTTCCCACTCTGATTATAGGGTATAGTCTCCCCACATTACCACCATTACAAGATGACTTATAGTAATAAATCTATGACATATGGGGAGGCACTCTTGAGTCCATCTGACCCACTGTCTTGGGGTAGAGGTTAAATGGACCTTGGGTCGTGACATCACAAAGTTTTATGAGAGCATTATTTTTCCTTTAACATGTAATTTTTTATTAGAAATTCGTGTAAGAGTTAATGTAATTTTTAAATTAACCTACACTTTGATGTAGTTATAAAATGTATTGTGGAAACGCATGTTACATTGGATGGAAAATTTATATTATTGATTATGCCTATTTTGTTTGATACGATTTCATAATTGGTTGATGCAAATGTTTTATGATGTTATTTGTATTTCTATTATTATAACTATGATATATTTACCCATACTTTTTTAAATGATAAATTTAAATTTGTACATGAATTATCATAGGAGAAATAGGATAATTATTTCATTCATATATCCAAGTAATGTCTACTTTATGTGTGAATTTTCCTATTACAAATTTTTTGTTCCTTGAATCTGTGTCGAATTTTCTTGAATCCTCTTCCCGATATTGGAAATCATAGTTGATGCATAATGTTAATTTCCTAACCTAATTGTTTTTTTTCAGAATAGGTAAAATTAAACACATTAAGTTGTCAATTATGGCATGTTGAGTGATAGACCATTGGTCCCACAGGATATAATTTTTTATGGGGTGGATTAAGTGAATTCCATGTTTTTTTCATAATTAGTTTGGGTCCATACGAATCAAGAATGGTAATAAATATAATAAAACCATTTTAAAGATCTTTTAAATTATATATGAGAACATGGTTTAAAATTAATATGACATAAATGTAAAATTAGAACCTCTATACTTGTGAAATGATGACATTGACCCATACCCAGCCATTGTAGGGGGTAGTGGGTAATATATTGTGTTCATATGAACTACAATGCTCTCTTATTATTACAATACTAAGATTTTTTAGAATGAAAAGGTGTGTTATCATTTTTGTAGGAAGAATTTATTCCTATACTATTTTCTATAAGATGTATTCTTAGGTTATTGAATATCTTCTAATGCTTTTTTTTCATTTCAAATTTATGTCACTACGATGTCCTCTGGTCAAATGACCAAGAGATGGTGAAAAAATACACCCTAGGAGATGGTACATGCTATTCTAGTGATTCCACCAATAGTGCCACATGTGAAACCTCTTCTTGTTCCTAATAAGAGAGCTGATGCATAGATCTGCTATGATTTTATTCATATTCTCTAAAGAATGGAATGTGTTATTCGGCCTGCCCCAAGAATGAAAGAGTTTCCTTATAAATTCTAGAAGCAACATCCTTCCTCATTTTCAATGATGGAAGGCCACACACTATAATTTCATGGATTGAAGATATTCTATCCATATTTTATCTTCTTAATATTACTCTAGAACAAGGTTAAAAATTGTTTCATTTGGGTTACATGATTCTTCCATGTGATGGTGTGACGTTATCAACCAGGAAGATAAACACCGTGATATGGTCTGGGAAGATTTCTAGATTATCTTCGGTGACTACTTCTTTTCCCATACTCTAAGGACTAACATAGATATAGAAATCATGATCATATAGTTGAGGATAATGTTGGTCATGAAATATTGTTCTCATTTCATGGAGCTTTAGTACTTCTCTCCTTATCTAGAGGGTGATGACCATTTGGTCACTATGATATTTGAGTATGTGTTGGTATATGCTATCTGGTCAAAAATAAATGCATTTCATTTTAAACATATTTTATATATCATCATCGCGGCCCTTATAATAGAGGGAAACTTGAGTGATTCTAATGATACGAGTAAGGGTGGTTCAGAACCTAGAGCTACCTGTGATTCTTATTTTGGGGAAAAAAGTAGTTTTGAGGATACTTGCAATGGTATAAGTAGTAAAGGTCCCCATGAATATATATTTATGCTATGTCACTAGTGTGGGAATATGGGGCCCACATAATCTGAATGCCTTCATGATCCAATAGAAGGCCGAGGCTTCGGATGAATATTGAATATCTCAATATTCTATAGGGCCTTCCCTTCAGTTCCTAGAGAGATGTGATATACACCCAATCCATGATATGGATAGGGGCTAGTAGGATCATACGAGGTTAAAAGATAGAATACCATCAGTTGATCAAGACAAGGTGGAAATCAAGGAAGAGGCCATTAGGCATATGATTCTTAGTTAGAAGAGTACAACATTTATTAGGGTAGTCAGACAGGGACTCAGGGACATGGTACACACTAGTTATATGTAATCCATATTATGCCATAGGAGAAGAGCGCAAGACCATAAAGATATCAATGAATTATTCTAGTATCCTCTACAGTAATGTCTTATTTATTTGACCTAGGTACTTCTAACTATTTTATATTTTAGACAATTATAGGAATTTTGGGCCTCTCAATCTAACAATTCCATCATGTTATTATTCTTGATAACCCATTAGGTATCTAACCAGAGGGATTTCATCATTGAATTAATTTTATCCTTGAAAGAGGTGGATATCTCTTCATATCGGATATTTATGACATTAACATTATGGGATTTTATTTAATCATTAGGATGGATTTCATAGTTCCTTTTTTATCCCATATAGACTAAAATCATTAGAGTGTGATGTTTATATCACCATAGGGTGGTAATCAAATTCACAAGGCTGAATGGGAAGTTAAATATATGAGATCATGGACCAAGTATTAGTGGCTGGATAATATGATAGATTATATTGACATTATTTTCTTAGATGACCACATGTTATGAACCATTGCACTTCATCCTGTAGTGGTTCATTTCATTGAAATCTTTCCTAATGAATTCTATAGTCTACCTCTAGTGTAAGAGGTTGAAATAATTGTCCAGTTAATATAAATAGAGGCACGAGAGACAATTCCTCCCAATAGGAAGACACCAATGGAACATCTATAATCCAAGAAGAAATTAGAGGGTATGGAGGATAAAGGATTTATGTACCCCATATCTTCTCTATAGGGTTAAATGTACATTTTTTCAATAAAAAAGATGGTAATAATTGGCATTGTGTGGATTACATTTGATTAAACCATTTCATGGTAAAGAACATGTTTCCACTGACTATAATAGGGGTCCTCTTTTATCACCTTTTAGGAGTAAGAGTTTATTAAATGATATATTTGAGGTTGGGTTATCAATAGGTGAATTTAATGTCATCATACATACCTCTATAATCTTTTAGGAACATGTTTTGTTTATATGAGAATCGGGTCATGCCGTTATGACTCGTGATTGCTCCTACAGTGATCATGGCTATAATGAACCATGTTTTCCACCCATATCAATATGCATACAGAGTATTCTATTTTGATGATATATTGGTGTAATCACGATCCATAAATGATTGTGAAAATAATATTGAGATCATTTTAAATGCATTGAGATAGCATCCTCTCTTTTCTATGATGAGTAAATGCACCTTTTGGATGAATAATATCCATTTCCTGTGTTACATTATGATAGTGATAGGAGTTTCAGTATATCCATTAAAAGTTAGATATATATTTTCATGGAGGATCCCAAGATTTCATTTTACATATGTTGTTTCTTGGGATTCTACAGATATTACAGACACTTCATTGAGGATTTATAGCACCTTTCATCATCACATGTGTGATTGAAAATGAATCTATTGAAATTCATATAATCAAAATACACTTGAGCGGTCTTTTAGATATTGAAGGGATGATTTAATTCAATGTTGATACTACATCTTCTATATTCATTAAGGAGAAATATCTTATACAATGATGAAACAAGTTTGGATCAAGGATCTATTTTTATACAAGATGGTTAAGTCATCACGTACAGGTATTGTTAGTTGAGGCCTTATAAGAAGAATTACCCAACACACAACCTCAATATTTCGTCTCTAGTTCACACTCTATGATATTGGAGACACAATATACATGAATACCATTATTTGGTACTAAAATATCCAAAAAGAAGAAAGTCCATATTTACATAGTGAGATATGAATCTTATGCTGCACAGGTGGGTTGAGTACCAAAAATTGTTTTATTATGAGTATGATTAATGGCATTGTAAAGGTAATTTTGTAGTTAATTATCTAAGCTGAAATAATCTGACACATGAGAAAAGGAGTGTAGTGGTGTGTAACATCCCAGATCCGGGTGCCACTCAACGGGTGCCCCGAACCCGATTGGTCACATGACCTCAAGAACATTTCCCCAAATGCTAGAGGCTACCAGCTAGCAGCGAGGGCCCATGTCTTATAGTGGGGAAACTATGCCTTCATTTGTCAAAGTGTAGCGTAGTGGAATACATGACAAAACATACAACAATAGTGGAAGCAGTAAACCAAACATATTTAAATTAAAAATCTGCAGAAAAAGATAACCAACCAGTTATATAGATAATGATGCAACATGTCTCAAGTTCTATGAAAACAACTAGAACATGTGGCACAAAAATATAGTACAATACAATAGAAAGTACAGGTAGAACAGAACAAAAAAAAACAAACAACATATTCAGAAGCCTAATCTCATTACCATGCTCCCCGACTCCTCAGTAACAATCATGTACCTATATAGGGAACCTTGCCCTTATCCACACCTGCAAAAATGTAATCTGTTTGGGCCGAAGACATGACCCAAACAGGGTGTGAGAAATAAATCCCAGTAGGCATCCACCAAAGGCATGTTCCCAACTGTGTGAAAATATGCAACAATAGTGTGTATAAGTAAAATGTAATAAATTAAGAAGTAATCCGAAGTATCTATATTTACCAGTTTTATTGCCATTTTAATATTCATTTTAACCATTTAATTTAATAACATTCTATGTTCAACAGAACCAAGCCCTCAGGCAAATAAAAATATTTCCCTTAGGATAATATAGTAAAACCAAACCCTCAAGCTTTCCCTCAGGCTATACAGTACCTTTCCCTCAGGCATTTCCCTTAGGAAAAATAGAATCTTTCCCTCAGGCCAAACTGAAATGAAACCCTTAGGTAATCAGAATCTTTCCCTCAGGCATTTCCCTTAGGCTAATAGATCTATGTCCTTAGGATAATCAGACCATTACATCATGCTAATATAACACTGCCCTCAGGCACAAATAACCAGGCTGAGCCCAAAGAATAAACAAGCAATTTACATACAATTCCTCTTAAGGAAAAAGTAATGCATAACATAAACATGGCATACACTCTGGTATCCTGTCCAAAATGGCTAAATAGAGGAACACACCCCTGGGGTTGTCCTGGATCCAAACAGTGATCCCAAACAATAGTTCATAATCACATTTAATAACATATACAATTCTAGGTATTCAAAATATCCAAGGCCTCAGCCAAACGGCACCCCAACATGGGTTCGAAGCACAATGATACCCAAAAACGCATAATAAATGGAATTTAAACCTCAATCCACCTATCTCAAACGCCCATGATCAGTATACATGAATGGCGCTTCTAAAAACGACCAAGAACAAAAAAGATATGAGGTAAAATAAAACCTCTTTCAAACTAAAATAACATCCCATAGATGAAGAATGGGAAAGAACTTCTTAAGGAGAAGGAGAGGCTTACCTGTACGGTTCAAATGAGATTGACAAAGGCGGAAACGGTTTCTTGGCATGTGATCTGGAGCTCCTCGAAGGTTCGACCCTCTCTCTCGAATCCTCTTCTGATTCTATACCTTCCATGTGAACAGGGGAGGCTACTGCTCATTTTAAGCAAAACAAATAGACTACACGACATGTACTATTGGGTACACGGCGTGTAGATTTCAATTTTTTAACTATTCCTTCAGCGACATCTCACCAGTGTGGCACTGTTCATCTGTCGACATGAGTACACGATGTGTAACACCTAAGTACACGGCGTGTACTGTCGATCAGCTGGCGGCTGCTTCCACCACCTTACTATTTTCCTGCCGACTGACTGCACGACGTGTAAATACCCACTACATGGCGTGTAGTTAGTTTTTACACCCCTTCTTGTCTACATGGCTACACACCCTATGTACTCATCCCAAAAATCAAAATTACATGGCGTGTGGAAAAGAACACGGCGTGTAGTCCCAAAATTTAGGATTTTCCCCATTTTCCTTATTTTATCAAAAAAACATAAGGAAAATGGAAAAGAAGAAACTATTCCTCAAAAATAAGAACCGGGTTCTGAAAAACTCCCCCCCCCCCCAATAAAGAAATTCATCCATGAATTTCCCTTCCCACGGTGGTGAAGATAAAGCTCAGAACAGATCTGGCCATTGAGCATGTACGTTAGTCTACTGCTCCCAGGATTCGTCCTTCACTCGGCCGTGCTGCCATAGAACCCGTATGAGAGGAACTGACCGGCCTTGGAGAACCATCATGCGCCTATGAACGATACAAATTAGATGCTCCTCAAAGGATGCATCAATCTGAAGATCAACCTCCTCGTACTAAAAGATGTGAGATGGGTCTGAATGATAGCGGTGCAATTGAGAAACATGGAAGATGTCATGCATGGTCTGGTACCTCTGTGGTAACTGCAACTGATTGGCAACCAGCCCAACTCTCTCCAGAATCTCAAAAGGCCCCACATTCCTTGGTTAAATTTTAACCTGTCTCCTGATCCATCTTTGTCCCAACCACATTGAAACACCCAAGAAAACCTTATCCCCGACCACGAGCTCCAAGGGTCGTCTACAACGATCAGCATAAGATTTATGACGAGACTGTGCAGTAGCCATCCACTTCAGAATCAGCTGGTTCTGCTCAGAAGTCTCCTGCACGAGACGTGGTCCTAGTAAGGCTGCCTCACCTACCTGTAACCATCACAAGGGTGATCAGCATGGCCTACCATATAAAGCCTTGTAAGGTGCCACCTCAATTGTTTCCTAAATATTATTGTTATAGGAACACTTGACAAGGGGTATGTGCTTCTCCCAAGAGCCCCCAAAGTCTAGGATGCATGCACGTAGCACATCTTCAAGAACCCGTATCGTACGCTCTGACTGTCCATCTGTATGAGGGTGGTAAGCTATCATAAAAAGCACCTGTGTACACAGTTCCCTCTTAAAACTCTTCTAGAAATGAGATGTAAAACAGGAGCCCCTACCTAAAATGATAAAACGTGGATCCCCATGAATATGTACGACCTCACGGATATAAAACATCCTGATCTCGTCAACACCGAAGGTCTCTATGATCTTAAAAGAGTTCATTACCATTTTGAGTGTGTCCACAAAAACCCACACGACATCATTTCCATAATGTGACATCAGCAACCCAGTCATGAATTCCATTGTGACATCATCCCATTTCTACTCCGGGATGGGTAACTGTGGTAACAGTCTGGCTGGACTCTGATGCTCCGCCTTCACATGCTGAAAGGTGGAACACCATGTAACAAAACTAGAAATCACACTCTTCATACCAGACCACCAGTACTGACGTCTCAAGATATGGTGCATATTAGTAACCCCGGGATGAACTGCCCAAGATGAAGCCTGAAACTCCTGCATCAACTCCTCACGTATAACCCCTATAACCCACACTCGTCCATGGAAACACATAATTTCATCATTGCCTATCGTCCATCCAAGAGGAGGGTCCTCACTGGCCTCCGACTCTAGTAGAACTAGGCCTACTGAATTAGATAGTTGTCTCATCCTCACTCTGTCCAGGAGATTAGAAGTCACAGCTAAAGATGAAATATAGGTTTAACCCTGACTGTCATGCACCTCTAAATGAATCTCGGAGAACAAATCCATAAGCTGCCACTCACCACTGGCCTCGTGCATCGCATGTATCTGAGTCCTTCTTCTCAGTGCATCAACTACTGCATTACCTTTACCAGGTGTATATACATGCTCAAAGTCGAAGGACTGAAGGTATACGACCCACCTTCGTTGTCTTAGGTTCTAGTCATGCTACTAAATATATACTTTAGACTTTTGGGGTCAGTGAAAACCACAAAATGTTCTCCCAAGAGATAATGTATCCAACATCGCAACATGTGAACAACTGTAGCCAACTCGAGATCATGTGTCGGGTAATTCATCTCATGTGGCCTCAATTACCGAGAACTGTACGCAACAACTCGATCGCCCTACATTAACATTTCTCCCAGTCTAATACCTGATGCATCACAGTAAACTGTATATCTCTTCCTTTGCTGTGGAAGTATCAGGACTTGTGCTAATCTCAACCTTCCTTTCAGGTCCTGAAAGGCTGTCTTGCAAGCTTCTGACCAAACGAACTTCACACCCTTCTTAGTCAGACCTATCAGTGGCGCTGCAAAGTGGGAGAAGTCCTGGATGAAGTATCTGTAGTAACCAGACATCCCTAGGAATCTTCGTATCTCAAACACGTTCTAAGGCTTCTCCTAGGAAACTAATTCTCTCACATTCTCTGGGTCTACTGTAAATCCTACCTCTGAGATGATATGACACAGGAAGTGAATCTGGTCCATCCAAAACTGGCACATAGAGAGCATAGCATATAGCTTATGCTCTCTCAGTGTACTCAATACGATCTCAAGATGGGTGGCATGGTCGTGTAGAGTGTGAGATTACACCAAGATGTCATCCACGAATACTACCACAAAAGAATCTAGTTAATGATGGAATACATGATTAATCAGAACCATGAAAACTGTTGGCACATTCGTGAGTCCGAACGACATAACCAAGTACTTGTACAGACCATATCTTCTCAAAAATGTTGTAAACGGTATATCCGATGGTTTCACACGTAGCTGATGATATCCTAACCTCAAGTAAATCTTCGAGAACACTCGTGCTCCGCGAAGGTGATAAAAATATCATCAATCCTCGGAAAGGGATATCGGTTCTTAACCGTCAAATGGTTCATCTTCCGATAATCCATATAGAGTTTGTGGGTAACTTCTTCTTTCGTCGCAAGGAGGACTGGAGAACCCCAAGGAGAAGTAGTAGTTCGGATGAAACCCTTTGACTGTAACTCCTCTAACTACCTAATGAGCTCCTGAAAATCTAGTGTAGCCATTCTAAAAGGAAGAATGGATATCGGTGCTTCCTTGTTCACAAGATCAATAGAGAAATCCACCTCTCTCTCTGGAGGTAGAGCTGAGAAGTTTCCCAGGAAGAAATCCCTAAAACGATCAACCACTAGAGAAAAATCTTTCTGACAAGTCCCCTAATCATCCAGATAAAAACTCGCAATCTGGGAAGTGACCCCACCTAGCCCATGATACTCTGGTCCAACACGACTCGCCTGAACAACCCATTCTCCCTATTATAGAAACTCTTTACCCTCTGGTGACGTGAAACTCACCCTAGGACGATAGTCATATATAAAGGCTCGAAGGGAAACCAACCAGACCATCATGATAATGACATCATAAGATTTCACCTCTAAGACATAGAGGTCCCATAGAAAGTGACACCGACCAACCTCAAGGGGGCACTCCTTGCACTGACGCACACATGTCGTTCTAGTTCCCAACAGAGTGTCAAGTGTCATAACAAAAAAAGATGATGAAGAAACACAGAGCCCAAGGATCTCCACAATGGGCATAGATATAAATCTATTTGTAGAACCCGTATAAAAAAGTACAGATGATAAGACTGAAGCTACTATAATAGTACCTCTAACTGTAGAAGATCTGGGATCCTGCTCCTACTAGGTCTGTTGCACTGCATATACCTGCCCAGTGCTGTGACCCTGCGACACATCCGGGCTACCCTGAGCCGTCCCCCCCCCCCCCCCAACTGCCTCTAAGATCCTGGTGTTTGGCTACCATGGCCAGGACCACCATCTCTACCTGCACACCCTGACGTATTCCAGTTTCCCGACTGGAAGGAAGCTACCGGTCCTTCTCCCTCACGCAGAGTCTACACATAACCCTCTCACTAGCCACTCGTACAAACGTCCTGCAAAAGCGCTGCAGATGACCCATATTGCAGCAAGCTCGGAACTCCACTGGGTAACGTGGACACAACGGTATCTTGTGCCACTCTTTACCACACTGGTAGCAAAAGGCCGGGCCACATGAAGAAACTTCCTGGCTAGTAATACCACCATGAGAGAAAATCATTTGTCGCATCCTTTTCCCAGTAGAAATAGTTCCAGAAACCAGTGTTGAACCACCCTAGCCCACACCACTAGCTTCCCGAAGGTTCCTCTCTTTAATCTGTGCCTGTTTTACAATGGTATGTACTAAAGGCAACCTAAAAACATTCACCAGTGCTCGGATGTCATAAAAAAGTCCATCCTCAAAACGTCTAGCACTCAACATCTCATCACCCACTAGAACGGGTGCAAAACGCTGATGCTCGGTAAAATGAGAAGCATAATCCATCACCGACATAGCGCCCTGCTACAGATTAATGATCTCTCGTGATCTATCTACCCTCAGCGTCTCAGGGATGATGAAATCATAGAAAGCTGTCTAAAAATATTCCCACACCATATCTCTGTGATGCTCTGTTTGAGTGGTAACATCCCACCACCTCTTGGCGAAATCACACAACATATATGTCATGAGCTTGAACCTCCGCCCTAGAAGCATCTCTAGATGATCAAAAATAGTCTGCATAGAATCCAACCATCATTCCGCAGCTTTTGGTCCACCGTCCCTTGAAAACATTGGCGGATGCTGGTGCTGGAATATAAGAGTTAGCTTAGCCATAAGTGTTGTAGCTGACGGTTCTCCCTGAAAGGTATACATTAACCGCATAAATCCATCATGGAACTGGGCCTTCGTGCCTGTGTATGGTATAACGGCTAGCGCTACAACTGGATCTTCTATAGGATCCACTGCTAGCCCATGGCCCACCATCTCTAGAGTATAATCGTTTCCGCTCTCCTGGCGAACAACGCTTGGTCGTCTCGGTGGCATGAAACTTCAAGGTCAAACACACACCTTAGATCAAGATTATCAAAGACTGAAAATGAAGGGACCAAAGAGGGGAAGAGGAGGAAGAAGGCATTCAAGATTTCACAAATGGACTACACGGCATGTATACTCACTACACGGCATGTACCTGACTTCTCTTCCACTGCCCGGGTCCTTCTACACGGCTAAGCCACACGACTCCCATTGAACGAAACTATACTGTATGTATATAATCTACACGGTGTGTGTGGTGTAAATTTCCAACTGCCCTTGTCGTTTGTGACACGACCAACTACTCAGATTAGACTACATGGCGTGTTACACCCACACATGAAGTGCACACCACCCCATTTCTCCAACCACACGGTCAGGTCCACACAGTCTGCCACCAGTCAAGACTACCCGGCGTGTCCATCGGGCACACGGCATGTACTGGACGAGTTACACCGACTTTTGTTGTTAGTTACACGCCCAGATACATAGCTCAAACGACACGGTGTGCCTAAGGGACACGCCGTGTAGTCTTGACTGGTGGCAGACTGTGTGGACCTGACCATGTGGTTGGAGAAATGGGGTGGTGTACACTTCATGTGTGGGTGTAACACGCCATGTAGTCTAATCTGAGTAGTTGGTCTTGTCACAATCGACAAGGGCAGTTGGAAATTTACACCACACACACCGTGTAGATTATATACGTACTGTGCAGTTTTGTTCAATCGGAGTCGTGTGGGTTAGCCGTGTAGAAGGACCTGGGCAGTGGAAGAGAAGTCAGGTACATGCCGTGTAGTGAGTATGGACGAGCTCCACCGACTTGTGTTGTTAGTTACACGGCCGGATACACAGCTCAAATGACACGGTGTGTTCCATATACACATGGAGTGTGTACGAAAGGATTACACCGATCGGCGTTGTTAGTTACACGGCTGGATCCCAGGTCAGACTACATGGCATGTTCCTCATTGACAAGGCGTGTATGTCTTCAGTTCTCCTCCATCTGTGTTTTTAGTTACACGGGCGGACTCCAGGTCCAAACTATACAGCGTGTACATACAATACACAACATGTTTTTCTTAAGCTTTTCCCTTCCCCGTGTCCCTACCCACACAGTCTATTACACGGGAAGAGACTACAAGGCGTTAACTGTGGGTATACGGCGTGTACTCAAAAAGTTTTCTTTTCTTCTCAAACAAAATAATACATGGGGTCTGTCCACGGAACTACATGACGTGTATCCAAGGTTTTCCAGATAGTAAGGCTGAGAAATTATTAAGGAACCCAGAAAATAATGGAAATAACACCTAAGTTCCAAATTCTGATCCGTGAGGGCCCATACACTCTGCAAATCAATGTTTGGAATATTATCTATGTTATATAAAGATAAACAGTCAATGATCAACCATATTGCAGTCAATGATGGCCAATACTCCCCAAAAACCAAAGTTTGGCATCCATTCTATCAACAGGATCACAAGAAAATACCCTATCACATATCAGGTATTTATCAAAGAACCTATCACAACAACATGCTTTTCTAGCACAACAACTATCACAACAACATGAAATTTCTAATAAACAAACATGGAATGGAACTATGCATGGCATGTGATTTATAGAATGTGCATAAATGATGCATGAAATGGCATACCCTCATCTCGTTGGGTTGAAAATAAATAGAACCCATGGATAAAATATAAATAGGACAATCATAATTGCATCACCCAATGGTGAAAATAAAATCAATTGTAAAATTTGAAAAATTAGAAAAAATAGAAAAATGTGAGGTAGACTAGTTTTTCCCTATGCACGGGTTAGCTACACCTGAACACAACATATTACCAACTAACGTTTTCATCCAATCCCTGACTAAGGCTCAAAATAGTAATTCAAATAAAAGAACCCCTCTGATACCACTTTGTAACATCCCAGATCCAGGTGCCACTCAACGGGTACCCTGAACCTGATTGGTCACATGACCTCACGTGAATTCCCCCAAATACTAGAGGCTGCCGACAAGCTGCGAGGGCCCAGGTCAGTTAGTTGGTAAACTATGCCCTCATTTTTCAAAGAGTAGCACAGCAAGAATACAGGATAAAACATACAACAATAGCAGAAGAAATAAACCATACATATTTAAATTAAACAACTACAGTAAAAGATAGCCAACCACTTATACAGATAATGATTTAACAAGTCTCATGTTCTATGAAAATAGCCAGAACATGTTACAAAACAAAACAATACAATACAATAGAAATTACAGGTACAACAGAAAAAAACAAAATAGCCTGCTGCATCGTAAGATTAAGCTCAGTCCCATGTTCTCCTACTCCACAGTAATAATGATGTACCTGTAAAGGGACCCTTTCCCTTATCCACACCTGCAGAAATGTAATCTGTTTGGGCCAAAGGCATGACCCAAACATGGTGTGAGAAATAAATCCCAGTAGGAACCCACCAATGGCATATTCCCAACTGGGTGAAAATATGCAACAACAGTGTGCAATAGTAAAATGTAATAAATTAATAAGTACTCAAAAGTATCAAATATTACCAGTTATATTTCCATTTTATTATTCATTTTAACAATTTAATTTAATAATATTTTGTGCTCAACAGAACAAATTATGTAGAGACCCGAAACATGACATACATAGATATTAAATTACTTTTGCGGAATACTTAATACATAACAAAAACAGACACACAAGTACTGTAATAGTTTAGTGTCTTTGGAAACATGGAGCTTAATCTTATAATCGTGGTGATATATCTTCAACATCTCCCATAAAGATCTTCCACTTTTTGTTTCCTTACCTAAAACTATTCTTTTAATCCTAGGGGAAAATAAAACATAAAAACGGTGAGTACAAATGCTCAGTAAGGGTATGCATGGATAAAATAAAACATACCATATACATTTGAACTTAAAAACATGAACATAATGTTTAAACATCAAAAGCAAGAGAAATGACATAAAACATGGAAGTACATAAGGCATAGATCATAAAGAAACATTAAGAATGATAAAATAGAATGGGAATAAAACATGTAATTATGGCATCCATTAAGAACATGTAATGATTTCCATAGTAGCCAAGGCATGGCTTCCAAGACCATCTTAGTGGACAAAGCCCCTTTCTGAATCGGGTTCACTCCTCGTTCCAGTCTTGTATTACTGAACCGGTTTAACTTGTCGTTCCAGCCATGTCTATCTCATGAGATATAAATCTTTACCCAATGCATTGGAGGGAGATATAGGTCCCACCCATCTCATAATGAAATAATTCTTACTTGTGCCACAAAATAAACATACATCATTCATAAAAAAACAATAAATAAAATGGGTTTCATAGACATCATCCCATCATTACATAATCCATATAAAATAAATGGATATAATTTCATAATAAGGAAAGTGAAACCGTGTAAATCATAGAGACATTATACTTGAAACATTCACATGTGAAAATAATGTCATCATAGATGGAAAATGGTTTTAATAAAACACTTGAAATGAATTCTGGAGGAAAATATCCTTTTTTCTTCAAAATCATTTTCTTTTCAAAAAATGTCATGCAATTTTAAAAGGAAAGGATTTTGTTGAAAATAGTAATGAAATCTTTTGTAGGAAGCTTCATCAAAATATTTCTTTATAAAACCGTAGAAATCCTTTCATGCTGTATAAGTCAAAAATAACATTCTTCCCGCACTTTGGATGGAAAAGTCAAAAAGTACCTCGTAAAAGAAAGATTCCATACATACCATGTAGTAAAAGTAAAAAAATGGGTAGAAATGAATTTAAACATACAAGAAAACACTTTCATAAAACATGGACATGGATGATAGAAATAACCCCAGTAAATACTTACGAATAAGCAATCTCAGATAAAAATGAGATTTGGAAAATTATCCCTTACCTTAGGTCCGATATGCTTTGTACGTATCCAAACCTCCTGTATAATGATTTAAATAATGTCATTGACTTATTAAAGAATCATATTCATTGTTATTATATCATATATGGTTCACTTATGACTTTATATTACCTGTCCTTTTTTTAATTCATGTTAATGTAGTGTTTTGGGTAAAATCGTTTCATTTGTCCTTTGTGTTTTAATTTGTAATTATTCATATGATTAATTAGATCATCATTACTTACATCCAGAATGTAAAACATGATTTATATATAATATATATTCAGAATATATATATAATGGATCGATAAATGGAAATAAATACACCGTTCATGGAGACGGTAGGACATACGTACGCATGAACGCTGTTTTCGATTCCTTATTAAATTGAATGGAATTAAGTAGATGACATAAATATATATATATATGCATAAATAAAGTACCATTATTATGTCATATATTTCATGATTACTTATTATATATACTTTATAAACATTCTTGAATGGTTATCATGGAGGGTGAGTCGCATCGCGTCGTGGAGACGGTATTCCGTACGTACGTACGAGCGATGATATCATTCCCATTATCGTGGAATTGAATTAATGTGTATTTATAATATTATATAATCAATATCACTTTAAAATAATCATATATATTTTCATTACTTTCACCATTATACCCATCCATTTATGGTGGTGGTGGAAATTAGATTACACCACGACGTGGAGACGGTATTCCGTACGTACGCATGCGTGGTGATTTCATATTCTGTAGGATGGATAGATGGTGAAATATGTTAGTTTCATACTTGTAATAACGTATCATTATATGAGTGATATTGATGTTATTAACTCACAATGAAACAACTAAAAAAGAAGAAGTGGATGAAGATATAAAGTTGAAATAATCGGTAACAGACAGTACCTCTTCTTTGAAGCGCCTCTTTGTGACCTCCACTTAGGGTACTAAAATTGGTCTTTGAAGAATACCAGGACCTCTAGGATGTTTCTAGGGAAGTGGAGAAGAGAATTTTGCAGGGTTTGGCCGGGCCTGAAGGCTCAAAGTGGTGTGAGGAAGAGAGGGAGGAGGTGCCCTTTTATAAAGGAGGAGAGGGGCACCTTTGGAATAACTAAAAATATTATTTTATTATAAAGTCAAATTAGGTTTTTAATAGCTTCAAATTGATATATTTCGAAGCTAAGGTGGGTATGGGTCTAAATACTCTCATCCAATAGAATTTAGACATGTTTAGGTCATTATATTAACCTTATCTTTTAGTTTTAACTCTTAGTTAATTAGATTGACATTTACCATGTCACTTTGTATGTTTATATTATATAGTTAATAAACTTACCATATAAATCCAAGAGACCCCCAAATGGTACTTTAATGATACACCTATCATTATATAAGTATCTTGGAAGAACCTTATATTTTTAGGAATATAAGAACAATTAATAATATGATATTTGTTTTATAAACTATTTTATGTCAATTTTGACACTATTTGATAATTGATTTTTTAAATACTCATAACTGAATGATTAGCTCGAAAAAAATTAATTAAATCAATATTAACATGTAATATTAACCTAGAAAATTATTTTAATTCATAAAAAGTCTCAAATTACATTTATTTGGGCATTTATAACATCAATTATGTCAATATTTCATTAATAAGATAATTACTGCATCATCATTGTATCATAAATAAATTAAATTATATTAAGTCTAAAAATTAAAAATAAAATACTTTTATGTTGGAAATATTTTTATCTTTCTAATGAATATTTATAGTCGAATTTATTATATGTATAACACTATATTAAAAATGATTTAGTTATTAAACTTTGATTTTAACTATTTTAACCCTTCATTAAGTAAATTGATAATAAATGTCCTAATCTAATCCAAGTGGGCCTAAATGGTCATATTTTATTCCTAAGGTTGTTTTTGGTCTAATTACACTTATCTAATAGAATTAGGATATGTTTTAGGGTAATAATAATATCATTTTACCCTTAGTTACCATATTTACTTTTAACCGTGGTAAAAAAAGTAAAAAGTTACTATTCACCAAAAAATATTTTCATCTCATTGAACCACATTTTAGTCCTTGATATTAACCGTGTCTGTCGGATTTTCGAAATTCCCCTCAAAGAATCAGTTAAATTATGTTTTATGAAAAATTCAGTTTTTTTAACTACCACTTAGTGGTTTCACTATTAATCAAAAAATTATTGATTCCAGAAAAATACCAAAAATTAGGCTTAAGGTATATTTGATATTATGAATTTAACAATGATGTCTATTTTACCAAATTCAAAACATATCAGTTACATTAACTAATTTAAAAATTAATTCTCGTTGTCAAAACAAATAGCGTGTTTTTAAGAGATAACAACTATCAAAAGATTGACACTTGTTTATGTCTGGTTTAAATGTGAAATTAAATCCAATGACCATCATTGTATTAAATTGTAAAAATATATTCTAAATATAATTTAAAACCACTCAAATTAATAATTTATCACTATTAATTATTTCAATTAGAAAAGTTGTTTTTAATTAAAATTTAGTAATTTTCACTATTCATCAGAATACGAAAGTTATCCGAAAAGTACCAAAATTTCACCATAAGCCAATTTTGATATTCCGAATCCAAAACTGAAGTCCATTTTGAAAGATAAAATTTATAAAATTTCAAAAAGTGGGTATTACTATTCATAATGGCTAGTTCATAATAATATTTTAATAACATCTCGTTTAGTGAAACTCGGTATTGCATACTACAAACGCTATTGAAGAAGGTCATGATTGCGTGTAATGCAGGGCAAGTCAGGGATGCAGGTTGTGAAAGCTCCTTTTGGTGTAGCGTACAACACAAGACATTAATTAAAAATAATACTTTTCATAAAATCTCGGGGTGTTACATTCTACCCCCCTCAAAATTAATTTTGCCCTCAAAATTCGTTGGGGTTATAAAGGGTTTACTACTCGAAAGTTTCTTTAATAGAAACCCACCTCGTAAAAAGGAATACCAATATATGGCTTTAAAAACTCAATTTTTAAATGTAACGGTTACCCAAATTAACTCATCACTGGGTTTCCATATAGGAAAACATAGGTGAAAATATGGATATGGAAGAAAAATCTAACCATCAAGTTCTAAAGGAGAGTGCTAGAGAACATGGATATGAAAAAGCCATCAATCACAAAGCCATAAATTTGTGATGATCTAAGGTTCCATATGATTCATCAGATATAAGAGTAGTAGGACAACATTTTTGGTTTTCAAGATCATTTCCCTACAGTTTTTGAAATTGGAATTAGATGAAATACTTTCGTGATTTTGGTACAGTCTCACCATTGGTCATTCTTTGGACAATTTCCACTTCATCTCGTAAATAAATGAATTTGAATTTGTAATTCGTGATGTGTTAGCAGATCATATGATAGAATCATGGGTCATTCCATCCGTCTCAAACAAAAGGTTAGAAAAGTTATCAAAAAAATACATAAGTCCATCTATAGTGAGATTAATCATATATGGTTTCTAAAATGGACTTATACTTCATATATCATACTTCATAATATAATAAAACTAGTTTCCACCAAACACAGACTTCCTATAGGCCAGTGGTAGGCGATAAAGGCCATTCGCACTTCAGTTGTGGGCTCGATTCCCACAACCTTGTCCGACGCGATGGGTTGTCGCCCATCCTGCAGGTTTTCCTTTTTCTAAAACTATATTACTATAACATCCCATAAATAATATCGAAAAAAATTCTATCCTTAAACAATATTCACTTATGTCCAACATAATCCATTCCAATCTTTAGGCTTATCCAAAATACTGCTGTCCAATATCATATTATAGTGAAAACGATTACCAATGAGTTCATACAACTAGCATGTTAATACCATCGTTGATCCCCATATATCATGAGATATGTCTTGTTGGTCACATTCCAAAAATTCAAATTCCTTAATCATTTATTCTCTTGAAAAAATGAATACCCATTGAATCTTAGTGAAAACATTAGTGCTGTCAAAAGTTAACTCTTTTCACATACCAAAACCTCGAACCATGATATAACTATTTCCTTATATCAGTCATGAGCTCATGAATACTGTCAATCATTTCATTTTCTCATTTTACCTTCATTATGAGCATATCATCTTTATTCCAATAATATCTCAATCACTTTCCATGGTTACTGGTACCGTAATATTATTTAAAACCACAATAGACAAATACATAAATATTCAAATATTCCGCAGTACTATATAAAACATTATTTTGGAATCCCATTACATAAACACTTAATCATTCCACCACATAGTTGTCATATTCAACATCGCCAATAGTGATCACATGTGACTTCCCTTTGTCCTTTTCATTCAGTGGTTGCTTATGTCGATCATCACTAACCCTTGGATTAGGGAATTTATTAGCATAATGCCCCATTTCCTTGCACTTGAAGAATTGAAGTGTTGGTGGTGTGTTCTCTGCAGTCTTTTCATTATTCACATCATTAGAAACCCTTTTTCCATTAATTCGACACTCAGCTGCTTGATGACCTTATTTTCCACACTTATAACATTTTCTAGTCCTTTTAAGACAATCTCCACCATGCTTCTTTCAACACTTTGAGCATAAGGAAATATTCATCTTCTTTTCACCATTATTCTGAGATTTCTCCTTGAACTCCATCATTCGTTTCTTGTCAAAACCATGATATGGATATGTAACACCAAATTCCATTTATACTTTAATAGCACAACACACAAATTCTTCATAGCTACATAAGTCTCTTATAGCTAATGCCCTTGGATGATTTGGTTTTAAGCCACTGAAGAATCGATCAACTTTACTTTCATGTTGGATGATAAAGCCAGATGCATACCTTGGAAGCCTTGTAAAATTCGCATCGTATATACCAACAGATTCATTATCCTTTTGCTTTAGTTCAAGAAACTCCTTCTCCATTTTTGTTCGATGAATACGAGGGAAGTACTTATTGAAAAATAAGTTCTTGAACTCGTCCCACTCCATAGACTCAATTTGGCCTCGTATTCTTAATAAGATTCCACCATTAATCAGCTTCACCTTCCAAACGATATACTGCTAAGATAACTTTATCATGTTCAGAACATTGAAAAACTGAAAATATATTTTCAGTGGTACTGATCCATTGTTCTGAAACAAGTGGATCAGAAGACCCACTAAAAGAAGGTGGACGTTGCCTCATGAAGGACTCAATAGAATGTTGTTCCCTTTTCTGCTCATTTAGAAGTCCAGAATGATTCATAGCTTCTGTAAGTATAACCATAATATTTTTCACTCCATCTCCCATAAATTTTTTTTGTTCAGGAGGACAATCCTGGCATTGTCCATTGAATTGATCAACACGGTTCCTTCGGGTTCCAGCCATCGTCTAAAACCCAAAAAGAATAGTTTGAGAGGCAAAAATCATGCTAGGGAAAACAACATAATAAAGGTGGAGTACCCTCAATATCTAACATCTTAGGTTTAATTCTATGATCGTTAATGTAATTCTGGGACTATAACCTATATGTATAATAATCCTTAGGGACATCCCTAGACATACCTTAGAAATATCTCTTGGGATTTCACTAAATTTTTCACATCCTAGTTTCCAAAGGTTGACTAAACCTTTCCTCTGATACCAACTGTAGAGACCCGAAACTTGACTTACATAGATATTACATTACTTTTGAGGAATACTTAATACATAACAAAAAAACAGAAGGACCGTAATAGTTTAGTGTCTTTGGAAACATGGAACGTAATATTCTAATCGTGGTGAAAGATCTTCAACATATCCCATAAAGATCTTCCACTTTTTGTTTCCTTACCTAAAATCTTTCTTTTAATCCTGGGGGAAAATAAAACATAAAAAGGGTGATCTCAAATGCTCATTAAGGGTCAGCATTGATAAAATAAAACATACCATATACATTTTAACTTAAGAACATGAACATAATGTTTAAACATCAAATGCTTGAGAAATGACATAAAACATGGAAGTACCTAAGGCATAGATCATAATGAAACATTAAGAATGATAAAATAGAATTGTAATAAAACATGTAATTGTGGCATCCATTAAGCACATGTAATGATTTCCATAGTAGCCAAGGCATTGTTGCGAAGACCATATTAGTGGACAAAGTCCCTTTCTGAATCGAGTTCACTCCTTGTTCCAGTCCTGTATTACTGAACCGGTTTAAATTGCCGTTCCAGCCATGTCTATCTCATGAGTTATAAATCTTTACCCAATGCATTGGAGGGAGATATATGTCCCACCAATCTCATAATGAAATCATTCTTACCTGTGCCAAAAAATAAACATACATCATTCATAATAACCCAATAAATAAAATGGGTTTCATAGACATAATCCCATCATTACATAATCCATATAAAAGAAATGGATATCATTTCATAATAAGGAAATTGAAACCATGTAAATCATAGAGAAATTATACTTGAAACATTCACATATGAAAATAATGTCATCTTAGAAGTAAAATGGTTTTGATTAAACACATGAAATGAATTCTTGAGGAAAATATCCTTTTTTCTTCAAAATAATTTTCTTTTCACAAAATGTCATGCAATTTTAAAAGAAGAGGATTTTGGTGAAAATATTAATAAAATCCTTTGTAGGAAGCTTCATGAAAATATGGATTTATAAAATCGTAGAAATCCTTTCATGCCGTATAAGTTAAAAAAACATTCTTCTCATACTTTGGACGGAAAAGTCAAAAAGTACCTCGTAAAAGAAATATTCCATACATACCATGTAGTAAAAGTAAAAAAATGGGTAAAAATGACTTTAAACATACATGAAATGGATGATAGAAATAACACCAGTAAATAATTAAGAATAAGAAATCTCAGATAATAACCAAATTTGCAAAATTATCCCTTACCTTAGGTCTGATATGCTTCGTACGTATCCAAACCTCCTGTATAATGATTTAAATAATGTCATGGACTTATTACATAATCATATTCAATGTTATTATATCATATATGGTTCACTTATGACTTTATATTACCCGTTCTTTTGTAAATTCATGTTAATGTAGCGTTTTTGGTAAAATCGTTTCATTTGTCGTTCATGTTTTAACCTGTAATTATTCATATGATTACTTATATCATGATTACATACATCCAGAATGTAAAACATGATTTATATATAATATATATTCAGAATATATATATAATGGATCGATAAATGGATAGAAATACACCGTTCATGGAGACGGTAGGCCGTAGTACGCATGAACGCTGTTTTCGATTCCTTATTGAATTGAATGGAATTAAGTAGATGATATAAATATATATATAAATAAATCCAGTAGCATTATTATGTCATATATTTCATGATTACTTATTATATATTCTTTATAATCATTCTTGAATGGTTATCATGGAGAGTGAATCTCATCGCGTCGTGGAGATGGTATTCCGTATGTACGCATGCGCGATGATATCATTCTCATGATCGTGGAATTGTATTAAAGTGTATGTATAATATTATAGAATCAATATAACTTTAAAATAATCATATATATTCATTACTTTCACAATTATACCCCTCCATGTAAGGTGGTGGTGGAAATTAGATTACACCACGACGTGGAGATGGTATTCCGCACGTACGCACGCGTGGTGATTTTATTTTCTGTAGGATGTATAGATGGTGAAATATGGTTGTTTCATAATTATAATAACATATCAGTATATTATTGGTACTGATTTTATTACCTCATAATGACATAACTAAAAAAGAATAAGTGGAAGAAGAAATAGAGTTGAAAGAATCGGTAACAGACATTACCTCTTCTTTGAAGGGCCTCTTTGAGACCTCCTATTAGCATACTAAAATTGGACTTTTAAAACTACCAGGTCCTCTAGGATGTTTCTAGGGAAGTGGAGAATAGAATTTGGAATGGTTTTGGCGAGCCTGAATGCTCAATGTGGTGTGAGGAAGAGAGGGAGGACGTGCCCTTTTATAAGGGAGGAGAGGGGCACCTTTGGAATAACTAAAAATATTATTTTATTATAAAGTCAAATTCGGGTTTTAGTAGCTCGAAATTGATATATTTTGAAGCTAATGTGGGGACGGGTTTCCATCCTCTCATCCAATAGAATTTAGACATGTTTAGGTCATTATATTAACCTTATCGTTTAGTTTTAACTATTAGTTAATTAGATTGACATTTACCATGTCACTTTGTATTTTTATATTATATAGTTATTAAACATACCATATACAACCAAGAGACCCCCAAGTGGTCCATTAATGATACACCTATTATGATATAATTATATTTTCCGAACCTTAGATTTTTAGGAATATAATAACAATTAATAATATAATATTTGTTTTAAAAACTATTTTATGTCAATTTTGACACTATTATTAATTGATTTTTGTGAAAATCATAACAGAATGAATATTTCTAAAAAAAATTAATTAAATCAATATTAACATGTCATATTAACATAGAAAATTATTGGAATTCATAAAAAGTCTCAAATTACATTTATTTGGGTATTGATAACATCAATTATGTCAATATCTCATTAATAAGATAATTACTGCATCATCATTGTATCATAAATAAATTAAATTATTTTATGTCTAAAAATTAAAAATAAAATACCATTATGTTGGAAATATTTTTATCTTTATAATGAATATTTATAGTCGAATTTATCTTATATATAACCATATATTAAAAATGATTTAGTTATTAAACATTGATTTCAACTATTTTAACCTTTCTTTAAGTAAATTGATAATAAATGTCCTAATCTAATCCAAGTGGTCCTAAATGGTCATATTTTATTCCTAAGGTTGTTTTTGGTCGAATTACACATATCCAATAGATTTAGGACATGTGTTAGGGTAATAATAATATCATTTTTACCCTTAATTACCGTATTTACTTTTAACCGTGGGAAAAAAAGTAAAAAGTTACTATTCACAAAAAATTATTTTCATCTCATTGAACCACATTTTAGTCCCTGATATTAATCGTGTGTCTCGGTTTTTCGAAATTATACTCATAGAAACGGTAAAATTAGGTTTTATGAACGATTCTGTTTTTTTAACTTCCACTTAGTGGTTTCACTGTTCATCAAAAAATGAAAGTTTCTAGAAAAATACCAAAAATTAGGCCTAATATATATTTGATATTATGAATTCAAAAAAGATTTCTATTTTACAAAATTCAAAACATATCAGTTACATTAACTAATTTAAAAATTAATTCACATCGTCAAAACAAATACCGTGTTTTTAAGAGATAATAACTATCAAAAGATTGACACTTATTTATGTCTGGTTTAAATGTAAAATTACATCCAATGACCAAAATTGTATTAAATTGTAAAAATATATTCTAAATATAATTTAAAACCTCTAAAATTAATAATTTATCACTATTAATTATTTCGATTAAAAAAGTTGTTTTTAAATAAAATTTAGTAATTTTCACTATTCATCAGAATATGAAATTAATCAGAAAAGTACCAAAATTTCACCCTAAGCTAATTTCGATATTCCAAATCCAAAACTAAAGTCCATTTTGAATGATAAAATTTATAAAATTTCAAAAAGTGGGTATTACTATTCATAATGTCTAGTTCAGAATAATATTATAATAATATATCATTTAGTGAAACTCGTTATTGCATACAACACATGCTATCGAGGAAGGTTGTGATTGCGTGTAATATAAGGCAAGTCAGGGATGCGTGTTGTGCAAGCTCTTTTTGTTGTAGCGGACAACATAAGACATTAATTAAAAAGAATACTTTTCATAAAATCTTGGGGAGTTACAAATTCCACCGGCCAAACAAAAACGAAACCCTTAGGTAAAACCACGCCCTCTGGCCTACACTAACGCTATACAGAACTTTTCCCTCATGAATTTCCCTCAGGCGAAATAGAATCTTGCCCTCAGGCCAAACAAAAATGAAACCCTCATGTAATCAAAATCTTGCCCTCTGGCATTTCCCTCAGGCTTATAGAACTACGCCCTCAATCTAATCAAACCATGCCCTCAGGATAATATAACACTTCCCACATGCGCAAGTAACTGGGATGAGCCCAAAGCATAAACATGCAATTTACACACAATTACTCTCAACGAAAAAGTAATTCATAACATAAACATGACATACCCTCAGGTATCCAAGATAAATGGCCAAACAGAGTAACCCTCCCCCAGGGTGGTCCTCTATCCAAGCAGCGATCCCAAACAACAATTTATTATCACATTTAATCACCTATATAATTATATGTATTCAATGAAGCCAAGGCCTCATCCACAAGACACCCCAACATGGGTTTGTAGCATAATGGTACACAAAAACGCACAATCGTTGGAATTTAAACCCCAAGCCACGTACCTCAAAATCCCTTGATCGGTATACGTGAACGACGCGTCATAAAATGCCCAAGAAAAACGAAGATATGAGGTGAAATAAAACCTTGTTCAAACTCAAATAACTTCCTTTAGAGGAAGAATTGGATAGAACTGGTTAAGGATAAGGAGAGGCTTACCCGTACGGTTCCAACGAGATCAGCGGAGGCGGAAATGGATTCCCAGCATGCGATCTGGAGATCCTCAATTGTTCGGCCCTATCTCTCGACTCCTCTTCTGGTTATAAGCCTTCCCCATGAACAGGGGAGGCTACTGCCCATTTTAAGTGAAAATAACATACTACACAGCATGTACTACTAGGTACATGGAGAGTAGGTTTCATTTTTTTTAACTGTTCTTTCGGCCACTTCTCGCCAGCATGGCACTGTTCATCTATAAACATGAGTACATCGCATGTAACACCTGAGTACACGTGTGTACTGTCACTCAGTTGGTGACTGCTTCCACTGCCTTACTGTTTTCTTGCTGACTGATTACACGGCATGTAAATACCCACTACATGGAATGTAGTCGGTTTTTACACCACTTCTCGTTGACATGGCTACACACCCTGTGTACTCTTCCCAGACGGCCAAAGTACATGTCATGTGGAAAATTACATGGCATGTAGTCACAAAATTTAAGATTTTCCCCATTTTCCTTATTTTCTCAAAAACAGTTAAGGAAAAGTGAAAATAAGAAACTCGTACATCAAAAACAAGAATCAGGTTCTTAAATGGTGAATGGAAGCTTATGGGAATATTTTTTTTGATGAGTATTGAGGTTTAGGAGGAACATGGTTAGATTATCCTAATGATCGTAGTTTTGAATTATAATGTTATTAAACAAATATGAATGAGGAGATTATCTAATCTCAAATGATTTTTTCATTAGGAGAGTGTCTCAGATGATGATACATCATAAGGATGAACTGTGGATGGAGATGATAATAGATAGTTCCATGGGTGTGTGTGTGTGTCCCCCTAAATATCATATAGGATATGAAATGGGATTCACATGCCTCACAATCTGAGGTTCATCCTGGTGTCACCAAAATGTATAAGGATTTCCAATTCTAGTATTGGTGTCGTAATATGAAACATGAGATTTCCTAATTTATCAAATGGTGTTTCACTTATTAGTTGGTTAATGTATAAAATTAGTAACTGATAGTGATTTTACCACCATTTCCATTCTTGATTTGAAACGGGATGACTATCTAATGGATTTCATAACCAGTCTACCTAGATCACCTCAAGGAAATGATAAAAGATGGAATATTGTTGATCTTTTGATGAAGGATTATCCCTTATTAACTATGTGAGAGACCATAATGTTAGAAAATATAGGGTGGTTGTATGTATTCATGGGGATACTTGATCTATCATTTCAATTAGAGGTTCTCATTTCATTTCACAGTTATATAAGGGGTTATAGAAGTCCTTTGGTACACATGTGCATCTAAGAACATCATATCACCCACATACCAATGGACAGATAGATCATACTATTTAGGATTAAAAGGATATTCTCTATTCATGTGTCCCTGACATTGGTTTCTAATGGGGGAAATATACCCCCTCTTTGTGTTTTCATAGAATAAATGATTTTGGGATACCATAAAGTTGACTCCTTATGAATCCTTATATGGTAGACCTTCCAACTCACCACTATGCTCGCTAGAGGTAGGGGATGATGGTATGATATGAAAAAATTTCTTATACGATACTATAGATCATGTCCTGCTAATCAAAATGTACAGGATAATAGCTTAGGCCATACATTATTTATATTCCAATAGACAATGGATACATCTTGAGTTCTAGGTTAGAGGATGGTGTTTCTTACGAGTATAACACATAATGGGTCATTGATGTATTTTAAATCATGGTAATATATCATCGAGGTTAGTTTTAAGATTTTAGGTTGCTAAATAGATCATATGAGTGGAAAACTAGCTAGAACATCCTCAGAGATACCATTATATGAATGATGACATTCAATTATCGGAGATTTTATGATATTATATTAACCCATCACAAGTTTTTTAGAATTATGAGGCTAATGTAGATATGGATGCTTCCATAGAGGTGTATCTTTTTCGTATTATTCATATTTTCATATAGAAACTATGAGGAATGTCTGATGCATATGTTCTTAGGATATGGTTGCACGAATGAATATAATGTGAGACCTGGGAGTGGGAATATTCTGTATGAGCTCAGTGTCCAAGAATCATCACTGATGATACCTCTTCACCATTATATGGCCAAATCAATGATGAGTTTCTGTTAAAGGGTAGGTCATAATAACTCCTATTTTCATGAAGGTATTGATTGTTTTTTTGTTTAAATTCAATTAACATCCCAAATAATGGGGCCTAATAAATTCATGGATATTTTAGGTGCATCTAGGGCTTGATTAGATCATAGGGACTTGAAATGGAAAGAAAATAATGGGATACATGATTAGAAGAAATCATGCTACCTATCCCACATAGATTCCCCAAACTATAATGTTACCGAATGTGGGATAGTAGGGGACAAACATTTTTTTCCAACCATGCCATTGTAGGTGCATGCCTTTATGGAAAACTATAGTTCATGGATAGATTATTTTCCCATGGAATTCACATGATTAAACAAACAGTGTTCCCAACCATGTGAGATGCCCCATGAAGATTTGAATGGCCCACAGTTGGTGTACAGTTTGGCTAGCCATGTATCCAAATCCCAAACCCTTATTTTAATGGTGAATAATCATTTTTTCAATAACGAAATATTTAAATAACATTATATTTCCACTTCTACCATCCTACAGTGGATGGTCACCCCATTCTACGGTTGAGATCTGAAAACCATTAATTTACACTTTGAGTTATGTTATGCATCTGGTGTCCAATTCATGATCCTTCGAAGGCCTCAGATTCCATAAGCCAAGTTCTCCATGTGTCTTACCTTAAATATATGTTTTTCCAGAATCCATTACGCTATTTAGGTGAAATCATGTTTTCCCTATATTTAGGTTGTTGGATTGTTTCTTATATATCTTCTAGCCTACACTGACTATGAGGCCAATTTCATTAAATGAGTCATCTACGACCTTGTGGAAGGTGGTATCATCATTTTTCACATGTGTTTCTATGTCTCTTAGCTATTCCATTGTGCAACAGAATAGATTTTTTCAAAGGCCCCCTTTTTAATGAGATCATAATATAAAATTGATCATCACACCAAGTTACACATCCTTTGATCTTTTTTTTTTGTATTTTAGAGGATGGTTCCAAATTTTATGGACACCCCTTGGGTGTTCCAATTCTAATAGGCCATTGTGGCAAATCACTCATGTTCTTGGAATGACTTCTTATCATTCGTCTAGATAATAAATTAAAATTTTCAAATTATAACCTTTATTAATGAAGAAAATGTACCTTATATATTATCTTCCCATCCTATAAATTGAATTTCCTATGTATCCAATTTCATTAATGATCATGAAATCCATTCTACATGAATTTTGGGCCTTAAGATGTGAATTACCATAGTTAAGTGGATTAAGTGGATTTACTAGACGGAATGTCTTATACATGATGGTTTCCCTTCCATGAATGAATTAAAATGATTTAAATGAAATAGATTAAATGAAGTGAATTCTTCAAGATGAGTTGTTTTTATTAAATACATCAAATGGATCATTTGAAATTATTTATAACGGGTGGTAAGATCAAACCATTTTTATGCTTATTTAAATGCTCATTGATAATTATAATTCCAAGTATGTAATTGAACATGCATCTCGAGACACATGAGAGTTATTACATCATGTAATATACTATAAATATGAATACACCTTGATTTATGTTATAGTGTATTGGTAAGGGTACAAATGATAAATAAGGTATCAGACTTCGTTACAACGAATTTTGAGCATGACATATCACACCACTAACACTATTAGGCCGGTGGGATTGATGTACCACAATTATTTATTGGAGTGTTGAAATGTTGGATCACTCAGAATATTAAGTTAGGAGCATGATTTCTTTCACTCACTATGATATGTATGTCATATACCCTATTACATGAGCTTATTGGCTTATTAGAGTAGTAATGATTTTATGAGTTTGACCTTAGTCCAACTAGAAACTAGTATTCCATGTATATGGAATGTTATGCCCACGCATAATTGGTTCATATAGGTTGATTAAATATAAATATATACAATATATATTATTATATAAATAGTGACTGATCATACATTCCTATAGGCGTGTGCCAAAGCATGTAGAACTAATAGGCGTCCAAATATAACCTTAACGAGAGGTTATTTAATTTTTTATATTTTTCAATAATTCATTTATATATGTACACTATTTAGTTATGAGAATTTTTTTGGGTTACTTCTAGACAACATTGGTGGTGGCCTAGTGATATTTTATCTCACACCCAACTCAAGATGAAATTAGTTCCCAAGAATATTTTATACTTATATGTATGGATGAGGAAAAAGAACAATTCTATAGGCATTTGATATGATCACTTAATGATGGATCTTAGGAGTGGAGGACCATATAATTACACAATATTATATTATAGATTATTTTGTTCTTCTTGTAGTTTTTTAGATCATTTTTTTATATTGTCCACTAATACGTTTTTTTATATAATCATTTCATTCATCAATGTATGTAACACTATCTAGTGGCATCTTATTATTATTTAGTTTTTTAGTTTTTTATTCTTAGAGTTCTTATTTAATCTTATTATATATATATGTGCTCCCATTTTTTGTATTTTTATGGATAAAAAACCCTCCAACACTTATTAGTGGTTTTAGTCTCTCCACAATAACACCTTTATAATCTATAATCTATTTGGAAGCATTTGGCATATGGGGAGGTGTGCATAAGGCCATGTGACCCACCAGATAGGGGCCTGGTTTATGTGAACCGAAGTTCCCAGTGTTACATAATTTATCTTGAGTAAAATTATCAAAAACACTTAATACAATTTAACATCACCCCTCCTATCATTTATCCTCCAGAAGACATATTTTTCTTTGGATCTATCATATTGAACTCTAACCCCATATGTTGATCATGTTCTCTAATATAATGTCTTATTTGATCATCATTCAGCTAGTTAGAAGCACATAGGTAAGTAAACAATTAATATTGATACCTTTTTTTCATTTTTTTACCTCGATTAAACTGTTTAGGTTTAATTTAATATGCTCTATTTCTAGGATATTCTTCCGTTATTTAATTTTCTCCAGTTCTGGACTAAATCAACGGTCGATACTGGATGAGTACCACATTATGAGATCAAGGTATGTGACCTCATAACTATCCCCAAATTGACAATTATTTACAATATGGGATATGTAATAAACACCATTTTCAACACATGTTGCCTCTAAATTGATCCTTCCATAAATTTGAATCCTTTCATGCAACTTAAATACTTGTTATAACCCAAACTATCATAATGATTTTCATCATTGGAGTGAGATGTCACAATGAGTGTTCCCCCTTTATACCAAATTGGGTTTCATGATTTTATACAAAAAACACCTAATGATGTGTTTAGAATTACATACAATGATTATTCCATGTTTACGGTGGATTAATATATAGGAATGGCTTGGAAAATGACCATATTAGTTATAATGAATTGAATTTAATGCAAGTGGTAAGACCACATAAAATTTTCTGAAATGGAACAATGGTTATTAACTTTTTGATATAACTGATTAATTGAAAAGGATTATAAATCAAATAATATTGAATACAATTATTATTTTTTTCAAATGATGTATGGGCATCACCTCCAATTCTATCAACATGGTATGAGCATGGAAACCCTCTTTCATAATGATAAATGGGCATACTTACCCTTATGCATGTTATATATAATTGGTAATTATGTAAATTTTTATTCAAAATAATTGATAATTATGACCAATATTATATCTGTATGGGCATTAGAACCATTTATATAGAATTTATACTGGGCCTTGAGACCCTGTTCAATGATATTGGGAATGGAAACCCTATTGAGTGATACTAGGAACGGAGACCCCATTCTATGATACTACACATGAAATCCCTTTTATGTGATACTAAACATTGAATCCCTATTATATTGTACTTTTATATTGTCCCATAAAATTATTATACCTGGCATGGAGACCCCATTACTTCTGTTATATTAGACAACGACACCATATAAATTTGATACTAGGCAATACGTCCCTTGAGAGTTATTCAAGGATATTCTGGCATGGGTCATGCTAAGTAGTTTCATCCTTGTTTCCTTAAGGAACAAGATTATAACCTTTTAAAATTGTTAATAATAAATTACATCATTATATCTACACACAACCATATTATTCACATAGACCTGGTATTTATAGAGTTCGTTGGTGGTGGCATTCATAGTTAATATCACACCCTATCTAGGCAGGTGATGTAAATTGGGAAAACCAAGTGGTTGTAGGTGTAGATAAGTGGAGGCTTCCATTATGGATTTGTGAATTATTTCATATCATATGATTTCATCTGTTATTAGATAATCGAACTAGATCTCAGGATGCCTATATATAATTGTTGGTCATTTATACTTTTTTAAGAATGTATTGTATTTCCAACTACCATGGATGCACGTTTTATACCATTATTGAGATAAGAAATACATTATCATACTTTATATAATAACTAATATATAATTATTTTGACATTATTATTGCATAGATGTTTATATCTAGATCTTCTATGAAAATTCACTATTCTACTTGGTATTGTTTCTATTTCCACACTCGCATATATTTATATATGCTTCCACTATTTATCAATAATTACTTATATTCTATGCTATACTTGGTAATGAGGTAATTGTATCTCCAAAAAAAGTGATATTCCTTCATTGACATTTCAAAGTATCTAGCATGAGGGAAGGCATGCTTGGGGCCATGTAGCTAATCAGGCTCATGGCACCTCCTAGTGGGACATTGGTCTTGAACATAAAAATGTGGTAATAGAGGTTTATTTTATTACCTTACTAATTTGATAAAATAGAGAGAATATGTGGAATTATATAGTATCTGGAAGTGTGTTGTGCCTGTGATTTTTTATCACATGTATAGGGAAACACAAAATTCCCTCGAAAAAATATTTCTATTTTTAATTTTTTTTCGTATTACATTTGATTTGATTACACTATTAAATTTTTCACTTGAATTATGATTTTACTATTTATATAATAGAGTTCTATCATTGATCCTCATACCTATTATAAAATGTAATGGAAGCATTGATCATTAATAATATTAATACCCTTTTATGATAATAACATTGCATATAAATTCAATTCCATATTAGAGAATCACATTGATTTCCTTCCACGTGATTTCCATGAATTCTTTGACTATTATAAATAGAATTTTTATTGTATAATGATACATTTATGGAATTGAGAAAACATAGTTGGTACATAGAGTTCCTTCTATATCCAAACATTTTTTCCTACATAGGCTATAGAAGAAACCCAAAGTAGTCAACTATTTAAATTTCAATCATGGACCGTCAGTGGGTTCATAGGTGATTCTATGCAGAACATGTCACCTTCAAAGAGATAGTGTATCAAAATAGACTATAATGATCTAATAGGATATGATCCGAGCATGTGTCCAAAATTTACGTGGTTCATGGGAAAATAATATATATATCCTTGGTTTCAGAAATAATAATAGCATTCATGATAAAATTTAGATGGATCCCTATGAGATCATATATGGTAGGTTGGGCATATACTGATTATAGTTAGTTGAGGAAGCATTATAGGGTCTTCGTATAATTCAAGAGAAATCAAATCTTGTTCATATTATCTAGATTCTTATATTTACAAAAAAATTTGGAAATAAATATTATGCCGATATTATTCAACAAACACTAGAGTTCATGGTCATGGATAATGTATTCTTTTGGGTATCACCTATAATTGAAAATATATGGATATAGAGGATTGGAAAATTGAATCCATTATTTTTAGGCTGTTTGATATCCCTGAGACAGTCGGGTTGGTAGCCAATCTATTTTTTTATTGCAACATAGATATCAGTTCATGAATGATATATTCCATGTTCTATAGTTTCATTGGTATCATGGCAACCCATCTCATTCTCTAGATTCTAAAAATTTTGAGCATGATGATGATGATTCATTTGAGGGGTATCCTATAATAAATATAGATTAGAGAACACAAGCTATTTGAGGCTGGTAGTTGCCTTAGAATGGTTTCTATGGCTTTGCGGTCATGTAGAACGTGAGGCAAGGATGTAGGATGTCGACGTACTTTCTCAATGGATAGAGTTGTTATCAAATGTTGTTTTTCCACCCTTCAAAGGAGAACTTCGGGAGGAGTTTATTTATGAGTGAGATACTGTAAGAACCTAATTTTTATATCAGATAGATATCCTTTTAAATTCGATCTAATCCATTATTATAGAATTATATTGAATGCCAAATGATGTTATAAATGTTTCGAGTCTGTCAAGTGCTTGATTGGATCCATGATTATAACTTTTTGGGAAAAAATAGGTGACACATTTTTTGGTAAACCATGTGTAGATGGCCACATAGTTTACCCTAATAGTGTAGGGCTTGACACTGAGGACTAGGGGGTTTCATAGTTTGAGGAAACCATTGAGATTGTGTTGCACACCCATGCAAGATGTCTGTAGTTTCAAAGAAAAGATAATTTTCATAGATTTTTCACAATTTCGCAAAATAATTAGCCTAACTATGTGGGTCCCCTTCTAAGGGAGTGATCCACGAAATGTATTCAGATGGTTTGTAAAACAGCTTTTCTAAATAACACGCTCTTATTTTTCTTGATTAAATTTACCACAATAACCTTATTTAAATATTTGTTTCACCACTCATCTCAATCCTCCACCTATATGGATTTGTGGATTGGGAGTTATCCCATTGAGCATAATTCAGAGTTTTTGATCTTCATCTCCCATATGATGTTTGATTTCATCCCAATTCATCTTACTCGATGCAGATTGATAATTTCTCTTTTCAACATGAGCCATTTCTCATTTGTATTTCATGTAATGATGCTATTTAGCTGTAGGCTAATATTTCCAATTTTTATATTATCTTTCCTATCATCCATTTTCTATCAATCTGTGATGAATTAATGGACTATAATGGATGATTAATCCAAAATGAGTTTTTGGTATGTAGTATCATAAATATGCCTCCGATCTAAATTTTTTATATAGTTTTATATGTGACACATTTTGGTTTCATAAAACATAGTAAATAAATTAGTACATCTTTTAATTAATTTCCCTGATAGGACGATAAAGACTTGTTAGAATGCACACTGTCATCATGATTTCCAAACATTGAGTGATCCATCCTTTTGGTTGTTTCCCCCTTATTCATAATTTCCTTTCATGATTTTTCACCCAAAAACCTAATGGTGTGTTTGGACTTCCATAAAAAGATGATACCATGTCGCTGAGGGTTGAATATAATATAATTTCATGGAAATTCCCTAATCGATTATTATGGATTTAATTGAATGTGAGTTGTATGACCACATTCGTGGTAACACTTTCTAAAATGAAAAAAATGGTTATACCCGTTTTGATATTAAATGATTATGATACTTGGATTATTCATTGGATATTATTAAATATAATGGTTATTTATTTATAATTATGTATAGACATGGAATACACTTGTATAAACAAGTTATGGGAATCAAGACCATCTTTTATAATGGTAATGGGCATGGTGGACCATGTGAATGTTATATATAGTTTGGCATGCAATACTTTAGGATTCATACAAAAGGGTCATGAGAAATCATATTATATAAAAATGGTTGTGATGAAAATTTATATAAATTTGATACTAGGAATGGATACACAATTCTACGATACTTCATAGTATGACCTTATTATGTGATCATAGGTAGCACGAACATATACTATGATACTAGGCATGACGTGCATATTCTATGATAATAGTCAGAGAATCCCTATTTTGTAAGACTAGGCATACCATCCCTTATAAATGTGATACAATGAAATGATTCCACTTTAATATTGTGTTACTAAGCATATTATCCATTATAAATTTGATACTAGGTATTTCATCACATCACATTTTTAAGAGATATTCCACCATGGGACGAATTAGGTAGTGTCAGCCTAATTTTCATTTATAACAAGAGTCGATCCATTTATAGTTTTTTTACTGATTTATATCATTATATCTTCACACATTCAAGATATACATATGGGAAAAGTATTTATATAAACTTTTGGTTGTGGCCTACTGATTTTTATTCACTCCATATCTAGGCCATCGATGAAACCTATTAAAACTATATGATTGCAGTTGTATATCATGGGATTAATCCTATTGTAGATGTATGAATTATTTCAAGTCTTAGGATGGGAACGACGTATAAGATGACATCTATGGATATCATCATGCTCAGATGGACTTTTTGTCCTTTTATACCTTTTTTAAAGATTATACTGTAATTACAACACCATGTATACGTGTTTTACATATTTATAGAGACATGAAATACATTATCATCTTTTCTATACGATTTTTTTCAAATCTATTAGTTCATTATTATTTCTGGGTATTTTATATCTACTTCCACTATGGTGGGTTGGTTGTTCAGTTGGTATTTTTTATGTTTTCGTTATTCCATTTATTTATATATTATGTCTTCATATATCTTCCATTACTTATCTTTATATGATATATATTGGTAATGAGGGCATAATTTTCAAATGTAAAAACCATTGGCCGTCACTTCTAGTTGGAATCCTGTGGTGTATGAGAAGGTTTGATTACGTCCTTGTGGCCAACTAGGCTCTAGGAACCTTTGAGAGGTACCTGAGTCCGGGAATTTGTAGGATCGCATGGATAAATCATGAACTTATGGAGAAATTTATATTCATATATTAGTTGAATACTATAGATAAATACGATGCTTTATGTTAATATAAATAATATAGGTGAAATTTTTACTATATGATGTGGTATATTTGTCGAGTAGAAAATTAGAATTGAGGTTTCGTAATTATATTGTTATCTAACAATGGGACAGAGTAAACAATCATTGTGTTTGGGAATTATCACAAAAAATATGATATTATCCATGATGTATATTTGGTGACAACTTCATAGAAAAATAGAGTTATTTCGCACAGTAAATGATCATGAATAATATAGAGAATCCCTTGCACATTGAAAATGATTTTTCATTCCATTAACAAAGGAGACGTAGAGTGGTTTTGTTTACACTCAAAAGTATTCTATTCATATACTAGTAAAATAAACTCCATGTGATTTGTGTCATTCAAAAAAAATAATTAATTAATTAATTTTTTTTGGGATTTACAATCAACTTCTTAATAAAAAATGAATCCAAGAAAAATATTATGATTTTGGATAATAAAGCTATGCATCTAGGTTATTTTGTGAAAAATAAAATCTTATAAGTGTTACAAAAGTGATGGAAAAAAATAATACAACAAAATAATTATAAAATTGTTGATGGGAATGAAAATAAAAATTAAATAAGATCATTTATGAAATATATATATATATGATGACGATAATGTCAATGGTGAAAATATTGATTTTGCGCATGATTTTTTAAAAATAAGGAGATTTGGTGGCTAACTCATCAGAGGAATATTCTCCTAGATAAACTAATCTAACACGTGATAGAAGAATAATTGGAAATAAATTGTTCTATCTAATTTTAATGGTTATAAACATTCATCTATTTTAACATGCATAACGAGATCTATCAAACATGTAGCATTATTATCCATAGAGGATTAAATTATCTTTGAAGAATCAATAAAGGATAAATCAGGGGAGAAATACCTGAATGAGGGATTGGACCAAATAGAAAAAAACTAGACATGGGAGCATGTTGGAAGACCTAGAAATCATAATTTAATTAGATTTAAATGGTGATTTTACTAAATATATTAAATAAAATAGTGTTTTGGTTTTAAAAAAGTTGTTAGTGGTTTTTAATGAGTATTATCATGTTAATAATGATTATGTCGATGATACTATTTCCCTAATAACACAAATAGAATATGTTTTTTCATTATTTTATGTGGTTTTGGAAACTTTCTACAATGTATTTTAGATAGATATTATAAAACAATTATCAAATAGATTTATTAAAGGGATAGTTTATATTAAACATATCTTATGTTTTCTAATTGGTAGAGATTAAAATATTGTTCATTAGTTAAAGAATGAGATGAATGTGTCAAAATATTAATCATGTTATTAGTTTACTAGACATGATTAATACATTATAAAGTGGTAATTTAGAAGATAATTAGTGTATCCCAACTTATATGTGAAATACTTTTTTAAATAGAAGTTCATTGTATTGTTCTATGTAGATGAAATTATGTTTAGTTGAATGAAAAGATAGTATATATAGGAAATTTTAAATATAGTGATGTTATATTTTGAGATATCTACAAAAGGTGAGATGACATAATTTATTTCACAATGGGTGATCATGAAATAAAAATTAAATTCTTCTGGATATATAAATATACACTTTACCTCTTAATTTTTTTTAATAATTCATTCCATGATGATTTCAAATTTTATAACTGATGGAATAATCATGGTAAATCTGAATATGGGGAGATATTTGATCACAATTATTACAATAAATATTTTAGATCTATTGAATCTAATATACATTGAGTTGGGAGAAATTTGTGATCCAATTTCGAAGATCAGTTTCAATGTAGACCCAAGGAAGAACACATGGACTATATAAAATGAATGATGAGATGTATCCAAGGAAAATACTTTTTTTCGTATTATAGTTAATGTGGGATATGATATTGAAATATAATTTTCTACAAAATGGGTATATATATAGTGGGTAGAAATTCATCTAGTAGAAGAATATTTTTTATGAGGTCCAAGTGTCTGGGATTACTAATAAAAAAGAAATATTGTTCTAATTTATTTAATGATGAATATAAATACATATATATCACAAACTAAGGAACAAAACTACAATGGATGAAACACAATTTTTAGGACATAGGAGAATGATAATAATAACCTTCTAAAATATTCTATGAATGTAAGAGGAAAAGTGAGATTAAAAAAATAAATTGCATTATTTAAAGATTAAATAAATAAAAATTATATACAATATCATTAATGATAAATTAGAAAATGAGTTCTATATATGTATTTTAATTTGTATTACTAATAGGTGGTACCCATTATTATAAAAACATTGTCTGTAATAGAATTTAAAAATCGTATGAACCTTGGTGTTAAACCTCTTCATTCCAAATAATGATGTTCAACTATATTCCCCCTACTTATTATGGATATTTTTTGCATGGATGGGTTTTATTTGTGTAAAGGTGTTCACATTTTTTGTAATATATATGGAATGTGGAAGTTATTATTTTTGGGAGTATATTATGTTTTATGTGGCTTAGTTTTTTATTATACAAATAATATTTTCATCAATAACATGATATATTATTATAAATACGAATACTAATATCACATATGATTATAAATTTTATAAATGTTTCATTTCTGAAGAGATTTTTTTAATCAAGTTATATATTTAGATGAGAAAAAATATATAAATAGACCCAATTTATTTTTTTCCAAGGGGTAGAGTACCTTGAATTCACCTATACAATGATTTTTTTGTTAGATTTTTTGGGATGCTTGAAGGCATTTTGGTAATTTTAATTACAAAAATGTCAGTCCAGAATACATTTTTTATATTATTGGCAACAAAAGTATGATAAGAAAAAGGGAGAATGTTGGAACCAAAAAATGAGATGCTAGATTTTATATCAATTTTTATTTGGTTACATTTTTATAATAAGTGGAAGGGTATTCAATTTGTTTTAGGTTTTATAAAGGCTTTATTTTTACTCTATTCCTTTAGATGAAATCTGGGTAATAAATATGTTTGGAATGAATTACATTCTTACTTGATAGGACTTTTTTCCATTCTTGAATGAACGTTCTTGCTTCACATGAATGTTGTAGTTGTATCATAGTAATTTTTTGGAAACTACATATGAATTAATATTTTCATATGAGAGTCGTGGTTAGAATGGAGGACATTATAGTATCAAATGAACTGGCTAGTATTTCATATAAAATTTTATTTAATTATAACGGTTTGTATATACCGTATCAATGAATTTTTGGAATTTTTATAGATGCTTATTTTTTAAAATCATTTGAGATATCTTATGAAATTCTACACTCTTATAAAATGATCTCATCATATGAATGAATTCTCTCTTACAAAAGCAGGACTTAATAAAAATTCATTTTGCCTTCATGCACATCAAAATTAGTGGACAAGATGGGTTTTATTGTACACTGGTAATCAAAATAATTGGTTAATATATTAGTCAAATACATTGTTGAAATATGTTTCTCATATGCTTTTCATGATGGGGGAATAAGATATGAGATTTTTGGAAATAAATTATGTAATTTTCATCACATTAAAAAAATGAATGTTCTATGGGAGTTTTTAATATTATCAATCAGTGAAAAAAATCCCATGATTCATTCAATAAAAAATCAACAGGCTTGCATATTTTAGATAATGTGACAAATTAAATAATTCGTAATATTTAATCACCTATTATTTTGGTAATTAAATTTTTAATATAAGAAGGATGATTTGGTGTAACTACCCAATGTTTTTCAATTGAAATTCCATTCTGATACATATTTCATAAAATCACATTAAAAAACAACACAATGAAATACTAAGTGCAAAGTGACCATTAAACATAATATTGTCAATTCAATGTTTGGACTTTCGAAAATCTAACATACACGGTTGCGATCAGTATGTTATTTGGTGTTGGATAAGAAAAACATAAATGCTGGTGAATATTAACATACACTTATGAATAGTGATATAACACAATGAATAGTAACAATACCTATGATAATATATAAATAATATTCAAGTTGAATGTATGATATGCCTATATTTTAGAATAAGTAAATCAATGCTTTAAAACTTGTTTTTGAAAATAAAATATAATTTTAATAAAATATTAAAATAACCATATTTAGAAAATTATTTTAGAAAAATATATTTTATTTAGGGATTGTACAAATTAAAAAATGGTTATGGTGAATTTTTGAGATTTTTCTAAAATACATGAATTTTTTATGAATAGTAAAATCTGGTAATTCACAATAAATGCTAAAACCGTAATTTATGCATCATGATTGTGTCATAGATGATGTCAATGGAATTTGGTTCGAAGTAACATGAATTTATTTCTATTCTAGGTCATGGAATACTTACTATTCTTTGTCTGGGGAAGAAATAATAAATTAATGATTATAATATTATGAAATCTCTCTTCTCCTCCAATATAAAAACCCCCCTCACTCCCTCTTAACATCACTAATCTCAAGCCTTGTGCCTTGCCAATATTCTATCCAAATTTCTCCCCAACCTCCTCCCCCACGTCCAAAATCCCCTATCCTCTTCAAAATATCAAAAACTCTCCCCTTAAGAGGTTGTTAATGGAGGAAGTCTCTGGAGGTAAATTCAACTATCTAATTCCTTCATTTCATTTATGTTCTTTTCATGTTGTTTATTTCCTCACCTACCTTCACCCAAATAGTATGATAACTCTCTAACATAAATGTACTGTAATAATTTTATGCTAATGGGATATTTCAGTATCTTCTCTCATTTCCCCTCCAATTAATTTAATGAATGAAATAACGATTTGAGATGTGCAAATTTAGCACATTAAGGAAAAATGTTTATCAATTTCTTTTATTATCTTTAATTCTAGTCATGAAACAATTTCTATCATGGTTGAAATAGATAATTATATAGGTAATATATCCTATTTTGTTTCTTTAATCCTTTTGTACAAATGTTATTATGTTATAAGGAAAAACATTTTCTTTGTAATCAAGCCCACCAATTAACAAAAACGGTTGTCCCTATTGTTTTATATAATAATTCGACCTCACCCTAAGTAACAAAATTAAAATTAAAACCATTTAATATCATGTATTTTCAATAATATCATATAACTTCAATTCTGGACAACCACTTTTATCTTAGATGTTACTCAAAACATAAATATAAGCGAACTAGTCATTAAAACCAAGTAAACAAACGAGCCCGAACAATGAAATTGTACCTGATATCCAATCAAACTGATTATAAATGAACTTAAAATTAATATAATAATCCTATTACATATATAATAGGTTATGTAATTATTAATTAATAAACTTAATCTATTTATTTAGGTCTTTAATAAGAGGTGGAGAACAGCGAAGGATTTAAGGTAAGGGACCCTCTCTATTTGTCTCTTAATCATGATTGTCTTCTATGCTATTTCATTTTATGTGTAAACCTAATTAATGGGGTATATTTTCCTACCTCCCCCATAATTCCCTCATGATGTACAAGTGTTGTGAAACCCCTCTTTTCTCTCATCAAACCTTCTTAGGTACACCTGACACCATGGCGATAAACCGTAATGAATTCTATCCGAACAATCTTTGTTCTTTCTGGTAGCCTTATATTTCATTATAAAAAATTAGATTTATCTTATCTGTTTATGTAAATATTCTATATTCTATTTAGTTTTACAAAATTCATTTATGAATACCCATTCATCTCTTTCTTTCAGGGATATACATGTTTTTAAAAGATTCTCTCCTTATAACATTCCGATAAGAAAACTTGTTTTATTAGAACTTCCCAAATTTAACCCATTTTAATGTGAACACTATCCTCTATTATAATCCACCATTGTATTTATAAATTTTGTTTTTTTATTATGAAACCCATCTTGGTTCAATTATGGTTTTATATAAATTTTTTTCCGCTTTTCTATTTTGAAATCCCATTAGTATTTTCCTGAGAACTGCACAAAAATGATTTAATGATAATGCTGCTCAAATGAATTTCATATATGTTTTCACTTTTATTTGACACCACATACCATGTTAAAATCCTATTTTACCTTATGAACGTCCATGTATGTTCTAACCCATTTCATTCATTTAAACATTCATGATACGCTCAATGGTTATGCTTTATGTCCTGATTGTGGTACCCAATTCTTTCCGTGGGTACCATTATGTTTATGTATGGATGATTAGGTATGATTGTTTATTTGGAAGGATTACTCATGAAAATATTGAGATGGGTCGGCCTAGGTAGTGTTCCAATGCATTTGGAAAAGTTAAGTCTAATGAGATGCAATGTGAAATCGGATTGGCAGTTATCCTTGACCCGTACTAATGACATGTTTTATGATTCTTCCCCATTTATATGATTCTATGTTTATATGATTCCATGATTATACAATACGATTTTATATGTTCCATGCTTTGGAAATCATTATGTCGCTCCTTCTAACTCATGTGCTTCAGGCGTAACCTTATGTTCACTCCATTACTGGGATTTTCAACTCATCCCTCTGTTCATGTGTTCCCCAGGGTACCCTAGGAAGATGTAAGGCCTAAAAGGGATTCATGAGCTCTTTATGGAGATTTAATAGAGAAGTATTTTAGCCCCATGTTTTATGTTTTATGTACATAGTATTTCAATACACTAGACTTAATAATCATTTTCTTGTACTCTGTTGTATAATTTTTCTTAAAATCATGTAATGTTTTATGTAAAATGCTTGGGTTGCTATTGTTGGTATCAGTGGATGGTCTAGTAAATTTTCAAGATTAGGAATAGTTCAACTTAATGAGAAACATAATGATGATACAAGGTATAAGAAAAAATTCCTAAGTATTGGTGAGTATTGATTAAGTTGTTTATAAAGAAAATACTTCCCTGTTCAGATATAATCAGGTTGAGGCAGATCTGGAAAATATATAACTAAGAGTGAAAACTCAGACAATGAGTTTTAGGCTTGACACATGGTATCCAGGTACATGATAATAGGCCTTGCTATTATCTTGGTTATGACATTCTTGGGGGACATGCTTTGGTAGATTCACGAGCTTAGCATGAACCATTGTTAAGGAAAAAAAGACCATAAGAACATATGTTATGAAATAGATCAATCATAACCTATATGTAATCCTATGGAATCACAAGTTAGATATACTTATTCTTTATACGTCTATACTTTTATGTTAAAGTTTTTCTTTTTATTCTCAATATATAATTATTTAAGACCTCTAATTATAGGTTCTTTTTCATAGTTAATGGCGGGAAATAGAAGATCACATTCATACCACCCATGTGATAGGAAATGTGAAGATTTCCATATGATATGACGGATATGACAAGAGTGCGTCATCAAAACATCTTGACAGTACTTTCTCAGCTGGATCGAGTTAAGAATAATAACATGAATCATGCATAATTACCTTCTCATCCATGGAAAGAGAAAGTTGATGTAGAATCCTTCATGCAAAAAAGGCCTCCCATGTTTATCAGATCTTCTGATCCCCTCCTCGTGGATCAATGGATTAATTCCATTGAAAATATAATCTCCATCCTCTAATTCTTGGAAGAAGATAATGTTGTACTGGAAGTATATCATTTTGATAGGGAAGCTTATTGTTGGTGGACAATGATTAAGAATGAAAATTACTAAGAGGAAATTGATTCCATGGATTGGGAGGAAATCAAGAGGATTTTATTCAAAAAATAATTTTCTCAAACCCTCCGTATCAAGATGGAAATGGGGTTCCTTGGACTCATAAATAAGAAAGATGAGTCCATTGGGGTGTTTGAAGCAAACATTATAATGCGTGTAGGGTTTGCCTCTAGTTTTTTTTCATGAACACATAAAGCAAGGTGGATCGCTTATTTAGAGGAATAATTCTGAGTCTATGAACAGAGTTGGTGATTCGATACATCAAATATAATGAGAAGATTTTCTGTTTTAAACTCATGTTGTCCCTTTGATCGTGATATCACCAACTAAAGGTGATGAAAGATGATATTCCCATGAGTGAATTTCAAACAAGGTGTGGACACTATTATTTCATAGGGATGCCCTTAGGACTCACTAATTCTCCAACAATTTTCATGGATTTAATGAATGGAGTTTTTAGGGAGTACCATTAATTTTTTTGGTATACTTTATTGATGATATTCTGATATACTCCAAGAGCATGGAGGAAGATGAGGAGCATTTGAATACTTTGTTAAACACTTTGTGAAGGGAGAATTTGTATGAAAAGTACAATAAATTAGAGTCCTGGATGGAGGAAGTATCATTGTTGGGCCATGTTATCACCAGAAAATGGATATTTGTGGAACCTTCCAAGATGAAGGAAAATGAAGAGTGGCCTAGGCCAACTTCTGTAATGGAGATCTACAAATATTTTGGTCTAGTAGGGTATTATTGAGAATTTTTTAAAAAAATTTCATGATTTTTGAACCCAATGACAAAGCTGACATAGAAGAGAGTAAACTTTTTTTCGACTCCAGAATGTGAATACTGTTTCAAGGAGTTAAAAAGGAGGCTTATTACTGTGTTAGTACTCACACTCCCTCCAAGTGGAGAACTCTTTTTAGTCAATAGTGATGCTTCTAAGAAAGTATAAGGCTATGTGATAATGAAAAATGATAAAGTGATAGCCTATATTTCAATGAAGTTGATAATACATGGGAAACACTATCCCACACATTATTTGGAGTTGGTGGCTGTGATCATTTCATTGAAAATCTGGCGACATTATCTCTATGGGGAGATGTGTGCGTTATATACTGACCACAAGAGACTAAAATATATATTAACACAAAAATCGCTTAATATGTGATAGTGAAGATGGATAAATCCCATAAAGGATTATGATTTCCCAATCCACTACAATCCTAGTAAGAATAAAAAGGTGGAAGATGCACTAGGTATAAAGGATCATGGGTCATTATCAATGTTGAGAATTGAAATGGATCTGATCATTGTAGATTTTAAAAGGTTGGACATGGGAATCCTTAAGGGAGTAACCCCATAAATACTTTCTCAAATGATTTCTAAATCATCCCTCATGGACAAAATAATGGATTCTCAAAGAGAAGATGTGGGAATTCAGAAAAGGGTTAAAGCTATAAGAAATGGGAAATCCTATGATTTTATAATTGATGATGAAGGAGTTGTAAGATTTAGGACACGATTGTGTGTACGATTTAATCTCTTGTTAACGAAGGGGATATTTAATGATGCACAGAGCTCGAACTTCTCACTCCTCCCAGGGAGAACAAATATGTATTGATATCTCTCAGAAAACTTTTGGTGGGACAATATGAAAATGGATATTTCTAAATATACATCAATGTGCCAGGTATGTCATCAAGTGAACGCTGAGAAGAAAAAGTCTAAGGGGGTGATGAAACCACTACACATACCAGCATGGATGTTGGAGAACATTACCATGGACTTTGTCACTAGACATCCAAGGACATCCAGGGAAAACAATGCTATATGGGTGGTTGTGGATCGTCTTACAAAGACATCTCACTTTATAGTGTTTCGAGAGGACTTCTCATTGGATCAGCATGCATAGATTTCAATCAAAGTAGTGGTAAAGTTTCATGGAGTACCACTATCTATTATATCCTATCATGATCTGAGATTCACCTCAATGTTTTGGAAAAGTCTCCAACATGCTATAAACACTGAACTAGACATTAGTATGACCTATCATCCTCAATCTGATGGCCAATCTGAGTAAACTATTTAGACACAGGAAGACATATTTAGAGTGTGTTATGTGGAATTCAAAGGAGGATGGGACCATCATCTTCCACTAGTGGAATTCGATTACAACAAAAGTTTCCACTCGAGCATCCAAATGAAACCTTATAAAGTCCTTTATGGGAAAAGGTGCAGAACACCAGCGTGTTGGGATGATTTCAGTGAGCGTAAGCTGAAAGGACCTGAAATGGTTGAAGAAATGGAAGAGAAGGTGAAAACCATTTAGCATCATATCAATGTAGCCCAATGTTGAAAAAAACGTTATACAGACAATCATCGATTAGACCATGAGATTAATGTTGGAGACATGGTATAATTATGCATATCTCCATAAAAGAAGGTCATGAGGATAGGAAATAAATGGAAGTTAATTCCCAACTACATCAGCCCCTTTGAGATCTTTGTTCGAGTAATAGATTTGGATTATTGACTAGCACTTCCACAAACCATCTCAAAAGTACATGATGTCGTTCCTGTATACCACTTAAGGAAGTACATATCAGACCCTTCTCATGTACTCTCTTCATAGGTGGCTCAGTTGGAGGATGATATTTCCTACGAGGAGTAGCCAGTGAATATCTTGGATCATAGAGACAATGTTCTATGCAACAAAACAACTCATATTATCAAGGTACTATGGAAAATCCATAATTATGAAGAGGAATCATGGGACTGGAGAATGAAATGATGGAAAAGTAACCCCACCTATTTTTTCCTAAAATTTGAAATTAAATTTCACTGGAGAAATTTCTTAAGAGGGGAAGAATGTAAAAAACCAATGTTTTTCAATGGAAATTCCCATCTTATAAATATTTCAAAAAATAAACTGAAAACACTACATAATGAACTACTATGTTCTAAGGGTCCTTTACACATATGTTTTTCACTTTTGTGTTTAGAATTTTGAAAATCTGATATACACAGATATGATTTGTATGTTATTTGGTTTCCGATAAGAGAAAATTAATTATTGGGGAATAATAACCGACCCTTATGAATAATAACATACCCTTATGAATAGTGATATACCCTAATGAATAGTAATCTTTCATATGATAATATATAAATAATATTCATGTTGAAAGTACGATATACCTATATTTTTGAATAACTAAATGAAATATTTAAAACTATTTTTAGATAACAAATTATGATTTTATTTAAATATTTAAATATTAATATATAGAAAAATAATTTGGAAAAATGGATTTAATTTTTAGATTATACACATCAAATAATTGTTAAGGTGAATTTTTGAGATTTTTCTAAAATACTTGAATCTTTTACGAATAGTAAAATCCGATAATTCAAAATAAATGCTTAAACAATAATTCCGGAATTATGCTTGAGTCATGGATGATAAAAATGGTCTTTGTACTGATTTAAAATGAAAATATTACTATTATTGGTAATGGAAGACTTACTATTACATATCTTGTGATGAAATAATAAATTAATGATTATAATATTATGTAATCCCTCCTCTCCTCCACTATAACCCCCCCCCCCCCCTCATACTCCCTCTTCTCTTTAATACTCTCAAGCCTTGTAACTTTCCAATATTCTTCCCAAATACCTCCAAAAGATGCTCCCACAATTCCAAAATCCCATTTCATCTTCAAAATACCAAAACCTCTCTTCTTAATAGGTTCTCAAAGGAGGAAGTCTCAATAGGTAAATTCATCTTTCCAAATCCTTCATTTTTTAATTTTTTTTCTTTTTGTTTCATTTCTCACCTTCCTTCACCCAAATAGTATGATAAATCAAGTAACATACATGTACTAAAATATTTTTATAGTAATGGGATAATTAATTATCTTTCCCCTTTCCCCACATTTTATTTGAAATAAATGAAAGCACCGATTGAGATGTGCTAATTTAGTAAATTAATGGACAACAGTTTATCAGTTTCTATCATTATATTTAATTCTTGTCATGATACCATTTGTGTTATGGATTAACTAGATTATTATATTTGTAATATATATAATATTTTTGTTATGTAATCATTTTTTACAAATTGTATTGAGCTATAAATAAAAACATTTTCTTTTTAATCAATCCAACAGATTTAAAAAAACTGTTGTCACTATGGTTATATATAATAATTCGACCTCACTATAAGTAAACAAATTAAAATTAAAACCATTTAATATCATTTATGTTCACTAATTTCATATAACTTTAATTCTGGACAACCAATTTCTTGTTACATGTTTATCCAAATATGAATATAATTGAACTTGTCATTAAAACCATGTAAACAAACGAGCCCCAACAATGAAATTGAACCTCATAACCAATCAAAACAGTTATAAATCAACTAAAAATGATTATACTAATAATTCTAAATATATAAGGAGTTATTTAATTATTAATGAATAAACCTAATTTTTTTATTCATGTCATTAATAACAAGTGGAGAACACCAATAGATTTAAGGTAAGGGATCCTCTCCATTTCTCTCTTAATCATGATTGTCATCTATGCTATTCCTTTTTATGTGTAAACCCAACGTAGGGGGTATGTTTTATCATTTACCCCATACATTCCTCATGATTTATAAGTGATGAGAAGCCCCTTTTCTCTCTCATCAATCCCTCTAAGGTACACCCAACACCATACCGATAATCTGTAACGAATTCTACCTGAATCTTCTTTGTTCTTTCAAGAAACCTTGTATTTATTTATATGAAAATAGAGTAATATTATCAGTTTATGTAGATATAATAAATTATATATCGTTTTAATAAATTAATTTATGAATACCCTTTCATAAATATCTTTCAGGATTATACATGTTTCTAAAATATTCATTCTTTATAACATTCTGATAAGCAATCTTCTTTTTAGGGAAATTCCCAAATTTTTACCCAATTTCATGTGCACTCTATCCTCTTTTATAAGCCATAATTTTATTTATAAAATCATTATTTATATTATGAATAACTTTTTGGTTCAATTCTGGTTTTATATAAAATATTTTCCTCTTTTATATTTTAAAATCTTTATAGTATTTTCCTTAAAACCGCACAAAAATGTTTTACTGCTAATGTTTCTCAAATACGTTTCTTATATTTTGTAAATTATATTTTACACCACGTATCATGTTATATTCATATTTTTACTTATGAACGTACGTGTATGTTCTAATCTCCTTCATTCATGGACACTTTCATGATACACACATTGGTTATGATTTATAACATGATTGTGCTACCACAATTTTTCCATGGGTACCCTTATGTTTATGCATGGTTGATTAAGTATGATTATTTATGTGGAAAGAATATTCATGAAAATTTAGAGATGGGTGTGCCCAGATAGTGCTCCCATGCCTTAGGTAATGTTATGTATCATGAGATGTGATGTGAAATAGGATTAGTGGTTTTCCTGGACCCATAATAAAGACATGTTTTATGAGTCTTCCTGATTTTTAGGATTCCATATTTATATGATTCCATGCCTATATGATACAATTTTATATGTTCCATTCTTTGGATATCATTTTGTCATGCCGCCTTACTCATGTTATTAAGGCGTATCCTTATGTTCATTCCCTTACTCTGCTTTTCAGCTCATCCCTTTGTTTATGTGTTCCCCATGGTACCCTATGTTGATGTATGGCTCAAAAAAAGTTAAGATATATTTATGAAGATTAAATAAAGAAGTTTTTTAGCACCATATTTTATGTTTCATGTACCTATTCTACCAAAACACTAGACATAAAGATCCTTGGCTTGTACTCTTATGTATAATTATTCTTAAAATCATGTAATTTTTTATGTAAATTTCTTAGGTCACTATTTTTGTTCCCTGGTTTGAAGGATGTATAAGAAGTGAAATCCATAGTTGTTCAATAAAATTTTATGGAATTACTTATGCGGGTGACATAAATAGATTTAAGTGTATAAAAATTATTTTTAACCTGTAGAACTAAATAATAAGGTGAAATAGTTCTTTATGATGATGTATATCACTAAATATAGTGTATTAAATGAAGAGAAATAGGATCATAATGGCCTCCAAATTGTTGTATTGGACTTATTTTATGAACTATTCATTATAAAACTAATGAGTTAAAAATCACTTATATTTGTTCCTCAAGAATTATTCCTGAGATATCAATACGTTTTATTTAAAATGAAACCATCTATGATCCTTCCGAATTCATATAAAAACCCTATTAAATAGTGTTACATATGTTTAAAATCAACACAATATTGTTGTGTTCTCTTTGTAGTATCCCATTTGGGTGAACTAATAAAAAAATCCTGTTCAAAATATAATTATTTTTTATTGTCATGTAATATATTTTTTTTGACATATTAAAGGACTTATACTACCCAATTTAACAATTATGAAATATATTAGAATGAAAATATAACATCACACCACAATTCAACCGTCCCCTATGTGTTTATGTCGAGTTTTTGATGTAATAGGGTCTAAGTCTACATTGATCATTCAAGCAGGTTTTCGATGGGTGATGATCATAATTTGGTTGTGATCTCGTATTGGGTGGTCGGACACCGTAATGTTCCACTGGAAAATATTGATTGATAATTAGAATGTATGCCCAGGGTGTGAAGATGGGATTTAAAAAAAAATAGATCATGTAAAATATTTTTGTACAAGGGTAGCCTATTAAACAATGGATAATCATTCTATTCCTTCATCAACATATTTTACATAACATGATTCTATGATTGTATACCCTACATCATCTAACCATAATATTTCTCAAATCTAGGGAACTATATCTTCACCTCCCCCAAGAACCATTTTGCGAGTTGTTAAAAAATACACTATGTCTTTTTCATCAAAATCATGTTCTCACAATTTCCCTTACACAAGTTTGTTCTACAGGTTTGATGATGTATTGTTCATGAAATATTCATTTTTAGATGATACGTCATGTGTAGAAATGTTTCATAAAATTTTTCTATCCGAGCTTCATAGCATTCATGAGAGAGAATTTCCCTAATGAAAAGATAATCACATAGTTTTTGTGTTGAAAAAAATCCCTCAATCCAACTGCCATTGTTTTTTGTTATGATTATGGTTTTTTTTTGACAATGAAAAATTTCCTAGATTATTATGATTTGTTCTTTCTGATGTAGGTGATTATTGTGGCACAGTTTCTTGCTGTTTTACAAATTTTGGGTCCTCAAAATCGAGAGTTTGGTTATTTGAAAATGAATTTTTTCTCATAGAACAATGTTTGTGGGATGAAATTCATAGTTCATGGAGAGAAAATAAGGTTCATGTAATGAAAATGAAATATATAAAATGAATTATTTTCACATAGTTTTTCTATGATCATGAGGAAACACACTACATACAACATTTTGAAATTAGTTTGTGGAAGGCTTTCAGTTTTTGGGAGGCTTGATGTACTTAGGAATTTCATCATTTTAAGATGATAGTCAATGATTCATTAATAAAATGAATCTACCACCATGAGGGAAGAACGAAACTATGCATACTACATAGAATTGTTTATTGTGAATGATGTACCGCAAAAATTATTTTGGTATTTCATTTTAGCAGTCTTTTGGATCTATTTTTATATATAATGAATACTAATTAGAACATGAATTAGATATTTATTACCATTAGATCATTGATTTGTAAAGAATTTGGTGATGTCTAAAAAAGATCACAGGGGAGTCCATGAAGAAGAATAGTTCCCAAGGGTGAATTTCATGAAGGGTGAACAAGTTTATGGGATCAGTATGCCATATTCTTATTCCAGGATTTGTATCCAGAAAGTGAAAATGGTTCAGGGAAGAAAATGTTGTTTTTTGAAGGTGAGATAATATTTTTAAGAGAAGGTAGTCCATGGAGGATGATCTGGTCTGTGAATCACTTATGCCATGTGGTGCAAGACAACTCACAATTAATGTAGCATAGTCTGCAGTGGAATCTAGTATGTCTATGAATGGCCCTATAATAGGTCATGAATGGAGTTTATGTAATATAATTGTGTTTAGAAAGGGTATTTCTTATATGGGAGAACATAGTATTTCAATGAGTATATAACTACATTTGAGGATGCATGTATTTATAAAAATAAAGGGACCTACAAGTCCGTAAATTATGTATGGTTCCCATATAGAGCTGTAAAAAATGGAAGAGGAAGATTTTGTTCCTTTCCACTAGTAGAGAGACAAAGGAAGAGACTCGGGGAGTATCCCTTGGGAATGAATTAAGCTACCAATAAACCTTAAAAATGCTGTGAGGCTAGGCATAGAAGTGATTTAGCATAATCCTTGTAATTCTGCAGTTATCCTTAGTGGAATTTGCATATCATAATATCATGATTGTATCCTCTTGGAATATATCCCAATGATGGTTAACAATGTAAAATTTCTATGTCTCATGCATGATTTTATTTTTGTTCATACACTAAAACTAGAAAGGGAGAGAGGAGTGTTTTGTTTAATAATGAAACAATATCCAATGTGGCAATTTTTTCATTATATCATGCCTTGATTCACCACCACTTGGTTTATTTAACATAATTGGAATTAAAATTGGTATTGGTTCCTAATGCTTTAATGTTAGTGGCTCTCTCTCCGTAGAAGAAATAGAGGTTTTCAATCCCAAATGGAATTCAATATTCAATGGAGAAAAATTCATCTATCGATGAATCAAATGCATCACTAATAATGATCATTATGAATCGATAACTTTATAGAATCTATGGATGGAATATCAAAAAATAACAATAGTGGTGATTTATCAATAGATGGCCGAAGAGAAATTGATGCTGATGCTATGGGAATTAATGGTTTAGGGGGATCCCTATCAAATTATATTTATAAAAAACATATTTCATGTGAGACATCACATGTAATATCAGATAAGTTGTTGAATAAAAATGGGGAAGAATAAAATTTGAGAAAATAAATGATGTAGGATTTATGGAAGAAATACAAAGATCTCATAATTCACCCTAATGAGTGATTTGATACATTAATTGACTGTGTAAATATTTTTATGGAAGACATGTGTGGTCCAAAAGAGATAATTAAAGGTATAAATATTTATAAGTGCATCTACAGAAAAATAACACTTCAATTTAATCCACTAGATTATATATTGGAATATAAAGTCACAAATGAGCAGAAAATGGATAGAATGCACATAAATTTTATTGTAAGAAAGATTAGAATGGATGATAACGAGTCTATGAAAAAAGATCAGTCCAATGAAGTAGTGTTTAAGGCCCAGAATAATCTCACAATTGATGACATTTAGGAATATGAATATATGGGTGTGGGGAAGTCATTCATTTCCTCAAATATATGATGTACAAATGGAATTTTCAAATAGAAATGCTATATATGGGTTAAAAAAATCACCGAAGGCATGGTACTCAAATTTCGATCAGTTTTTGAAGAAGCTCAGTTTTCAACAAGGTGGAGTTGATTACTATCAATTTGTCAACCTTGACTGTATTCAAAGGATTATGGTGTTGGTATATGTTGATTACATAATATATTAATGATTATATGAATCTCAGTGCAAGAAATAATCAGAATACATGAAAGGAGAATATGAACTGTCAATGATTGGTGAACTGATATTTTTCCTTGGTCTACGGGTCATGGAAGGAACAAATTGTGATTTGATATATCAATATAAATATGACCAGTAGGTTGTTAGAATATTTGGAATGGATAATTCCAATAATATAAATACTAAGGGGATACCTGTATGAAAATAAATTTGGACGATGAAGGAAAAGTAGTTAATGTCACACAATATTGGTAGATCATTGGAAGCCTATAATACATAAAAGTGACATGACCTGATATTTCTTGTCCAAATTTTAAGAATCACAATATTGATGTAATATCAATGAAACCCACATACATGTAGTGAAAATAATACTTAAGTATATCAAAGGAATGGTGGATCAGAGTTTAATGTACAATGAAATATTTCAGTAAAAGTTATTATGAGATATAGAGGCATATTGGGCCAATTTAACTGTTGATAGAAAATCAATGTCAGGTGGAGAATTCTATCTTGGTGTATTGTGTAATTGTCAACTAAGAAGGAAAAATATTACATTTTAAAAAACATATTGCAGATAAATATTTTATGGATACTCATGTAATGTTATTTTGATTGAAGCTGCAACTTTATGACATGGGAGTTGAAGTGTAGTCTCTAATCGAAATCCATTATGATAATTTATGTGCTATAAATCATAAGAAACATATAGTACATCAATCATGAAAAATAACATTTAAATGAAGTGTCATTTTTTTAATGGTAAGGTGGATCAAAGGATTGTGATATTGGAGTATGTTTCCATAGATCTACACCTTGCCGATAATATGAAGAATGACATACTCAAAGAGAAATTTCAAAGCAACTGACTAGAATTGGGAGTTTAGTTGAATACATTAACATTAAAAAGTTTTGTAATAGGTCTTACTCTACCTGAGTTATTGTATTAATTTAAGTAAATGTGTTGTTTTGTGTTCCTTACTATATTGCTGACCACAATGAAGTGAATTTCGGGTTTGTTGACAAAGGGGGATAAATCCTGGTTATAAAAGTGGAGAAAATGTTTTAATGATGATGAGGGGTGAAATTTATAGGGGGAGTAGTGATATAGGGGGTGTTTTCAATTTTAATATGCTAGCAGTGATCGATCAAAGTATATATATCAGGGATGGTGGAGTTCATAATAACATCATCTGAGTGGTTTTTTAGCTTTTGTAATACAATGGTTCATTGATTAACTATTCATTATAATCATTTTTTCACACACAGAACATTTCTCTTGTGGAATTAGAGTATGTTTTGAGAAAATATTTGATCGCTATATGAATCGTAAGAAGTGAATGTAGGTTGAATATAAAATATTCTTTAATGATATATCAAAATGAAAATATTATTCAATAAACCCAAATGAGGAGATTATTTGTAAAAATCCTTCAAAGAATCCTCTGGGTGTTTTAGAGTGATATTGTTTGTTGAAAAAGTCATATGACCATGAATGAGTATGATTGGCATTTAAGGTGGCACGTTTTCCTAGAGTATGCTAAATTTTTAGGCCAAAAATAGTGTGATTTATTTTTAGAAAACGAAGGTTTTTCATATAACACATTTTTCATGCTATGAAGCATAGTTCACGGAAAACAAAAAAAAGTGTGTAGAATGCAGAACGATAAAAAAAGGTAGGATTTGTGCATAGTAGTGCAATATGGATGGTGAATCATGTAACGCAGCATATTTTTCAAAATTAGTTCATTGAAGGATCACTGTAAATAGGATGACTTAAGTTTGAAGGAAGTCCATTTTTTTAGATAAGAGGTGAGGATTTATTTGCCGAAGGAATTATCAACCATGAGGGAAGAATGGGACTATGTGGAATGCATAACATAGTTTGTTGTGAAGGATGTACCACATCAAAATTTTATAAATTCCATATTAGATGACCATGTATATTTATTTTCCTATAAATGGACCTATAATAATGTCTAGATAGGTAATCCCATTAGATTCTCATAATGGGAAGCATTTGGTGAGGTCAGGTATAGTTCATGAGGGAGTCTGTGTGTGAGAAGTTTTTGTGAGGGATAATTAAATGAACGGTGAAGTAGTTCATGATATTAGTCTACCCAAGTGCTTTTTGGGGAATTGAATCTCACAGAGGAAAAGGTTCATAGAATATGAAGTGGTTCGTCGATTGAAGGATGGTCTAAAAATGTGGTGGCGGTCTGCAGAGGAATAGGTGGTATGTGAAGAAATTGTGCCACGTGGTGCAAGATAGTTCGCAGATGGAGTATAAAACTCCACAAAGAACTCAAGAATTTTCATGAATGTTAGTAAATTAGTTCTCAAAAACAATTTCAGGAAAGTAAAAATTCATTTAAATCATGATTTCATCTATGGGTGAATAAATGAATTCAATATAGCATATACCTACAGTTAAGGATTCATTCATTCTTTTAAATGAAGGTACCTCCAAGTTCATAAACTTTGTGTTGATCCCTTTTATAGTAGTTAGAAAAGGAAGAGGAAGATAGTGTCCCTTTCCACCGATAGGGAAATAGAGAAAGAGACTCATGGAGTGGCCTATGGGAAAGTATGGACATAACCCTAAACCTTTTGAATGTAATGATCCAAGGAAGAGAAATGATCATGACAAAACCTTTTAATTTTGTAGTGAGCCTTAGGGTATTTGGTATATTAGCACATCACCAATTTTTGTTCCATGCATGTATCCCAGTGAGGTTTAACCAAGTAAGTTTTTTTTGTCTCATATATGATTTCAATTGTATTAATACATTACTATGGGAAAGGTGGAGAGGGTATTTTTGTTTAAAAATGAAACATGATCAAATTTGGATGTTATTTAATCATTCATTCACAGCTTCACCCCCCTGTCAGGATATTTATCTTAATATGTCTAACATTTTGTAAATATCCAATGGTCCCATATAGCCCCAAACATAATTTATAGGCAATGCGTTACCAAAATTTGTGAAAACCTATAAGATGAATTTATAAATTTTTTATATTTAATCAAACTTTTATATTCCATTTCCCATCATAAAAAATTATATCGAGGTTATTTTTTAGAGAAAACATTTCCATAAAGGATACGGGAAGAAGGATGAAAGACAGAAGTAGATCAAGAGAAAAGTACAAAATTTTATTAAACTCAGATTTCTGAATGATTGTAAACAATGGTTCCATGAAATTAATCTGTTAAATATTATTCATCCAATTATACAAGTTATACTCCTATAAAAAACCCTCATCTTTTATTTTAAGGATCGTCATTTTTCACATTGTGGTTTTTAGGGAACCTAAAATTCTAATGTAATATGTAAATAATATATAATGAAATGTCATTAAAATAATGCATTGTAGATACTTTACTCAAGAAATTATTTATTATATTAATTATATTATCTCAAATTTACCAAAAGAAATTCAATTTTCAATGTGTAATATTTAAATTCTAGTCGAATTATTTTTTTATTTTTTGGGAGGGGTTGTGTGTATTGAAAAAATATAATTTATAAGAACCTTGTAATTTGTATTAATTTATCATTAAATATAAAGGAAATAGAATTTTATAAATCAATATATTTAATCAAGAATTATTTTTAGGAAAAATTATTCTATTCAAAATATTAATTGAATTTATAAATCCATTTTCTGATGTTTATATATATAATTAAAATGACTTTTTAATAAAAACAATTACATTGGGGGTTTTAATTAAATCAAGTATTTTCAATGGTGAGTTTCATTTTCTTACAATGAAAACCACCAATACTATAATTTAATAATAAATAAATATTTTTCATTATAATCACTACCAACTTTAATTGTATCTTATAAAAAAATTTAATACATTAAAACGTTAATTATCTAAAAATATTTTTATGTGATTAAGTGTATTTATTTTAAATTGAAATTTTCATAAATATAGAAATTTTATTTTAAAAATGATTTTTTCAATTTAAAATTATTAGTATAAAATTAGATTAAATTTTCCTCATATTTTTTTCATAAAAATTATTACTAAATATAAAAAATTTATTTTCGTAGTAATAGAAAATGAGGTAAAATTTTCTTTTTCCAAGATGAATGACCTAAAAATTTCAAAAATGTACATAAAATTGAATGAATTAGATTTTTATCAACCAATACTTATTTCATAAACACGTTTTTATATTTTTTTTTAAAATTTGAACTTGAATAGTAAACTCGAAATGTGGTTCTTCACCTGGCATGAACCCTCACTACTAGATAGATTCAGTGCCCCCATCATCTAATAAAGCTCAATAATATAATCTATCATGATTACCATGAGGTGAACATAGTGGCATATGGACGTTCCAATAAAGTGGATGATAATGAAATAGTGTAGATAGAGGACCTCTAAATTGATCTCATCCCACTTCATCAAAAAACTGTCATAAATTTCCCTCTTTAAGAATTTTTTAATGTTGTTTTAAAATTTATATAATTTTAGGATTTTTTTCATTAACCAAGGAATCATAATTTAAAAAAAATTTAATAAAAATATTGAATTATTGATAATTTATGTATTACTGCCAAAACTACCCTTCCCTTTATATATAATAGGGTAACACCTTCACCATTTCTAAATTCAATTTCGATTCTAAAAAATCATTGAAACTAATTTTTTTTTATCTCCCTATAACTATAACCCACTAACATAATCCCACAATAACTTATTTTAATCCCAATCCCATAAAATTAAAGGACATTTCCGAGATAAATTTTAGTCTCTGACATTATGATTTTCAACTACATAGGTTCATTCTTAATTTTTATCTATAAAAATTATTCAAGATAGAAAAATTCAATGGCATTATTATTTTATTAAAATTTAAATTATACTATATTATGGTTGTTATGATTATATTTTCTAATAGACCATCTATTAAGAAAACAAATCAATGTTCATGGTTTGTGTGGATAAACACATGCACAATATAACCTGTTTTTCTCCTTCATCACATTGCAGATATGGGTATAAGGATAGTTTTAAATGATAAATATGATGTTTATAAAATAAATATGGTTTTATTATAAAAAATGAATAAATATTAATGATATGATCAACAAACAACCGATGTTAATTTAAAAGTTTAAAATAAGCATTCAAAGATGATAATACTTTATTCAATTTTTGTATTGTTTCAGTATCAATGAATTCATTTTATTATTCCATAAAATTATAATATGTATTATTAATAAAGACTAAAGAATATAATTATTCTTATGTTATAATTATATTAGACTTAATGTACCTCATAACCATTTATTGAATCATGGTATGTTCATGTTCGTTCGATTTAACCACCTCCTTGAACAATATTGCACATATATATCATGGAGATTGTGAAAACATATTTAATAGTAAATTATTATATTAAATTTTAATTAATACTTTCTTATTTAAAGATATAAAATATCAATATCTAGATCATCAATTTTGGAAACACCCATAGTTCATTTAAATCACTAAAACATGCAAGTTATTGACATCAAATTCAATGGTAAGGTATAAAACTATAATGAATGTAAATTTAAATAACTTTATTTCTTATAAATAAAAATAATTAAATATAACGAACTATTTGTAATTTAATTTTAAAAAATAATTATTAATAGAACTACTATTATGAAACAAGTAAAAATGATGTAAACTATAAACAACGATGTAGAAAATTGGATGAATTAATTTTGAGAATGACTATTGATGATTGTAATGAATGAAAATGGATATTATTAATGTTATTATGTAATTGTTTGATATATATATTTATGATTCATGGGGATAAATTATACATGTATATGACAAGAAACAATATAAAGGTTTTCAGTCTCAAAATCCTCTCTTGGAGAGATATTATTTAGTTTTCAGCCAATTTATTTTTATGGTGAATATACCAATTATTTCATATTTTATATATTGAAATTAATTAATTTATTAATTTTATTGATCATATTTATGATATAACATTCTAAAGGTTATGAATTAATTTATACACAAGCCAAAAATGGGGATTCTCAACTCAATATTCATAATTTTAAACTCATATCATAATCACCACCTATTATATTTTAATGTAGTTCATAAAATAAAATAGAATAATATTTTCCATGTTACTCATGAAATTTGAAGGATTTAAAATTTTATATTTTCATCCCTATCATATATTCTTTTTATTCAAGGGTTACTTTTCTCTAGTGGGAAAATAATTTTGTAATTTGGTAAAGTAAATGTGTTTATAATGTCTTAGTAAATATATCAATATATGGATTTTGAAAAGTGGATGTGACAATGTATGATATTTAACTTTGATTAATCAATTAGAAAGGGGTTTGTTGATAATTGAACTAATCATCAACCTAATTTATGATGATTGGCTAAATGATTTTTCCCCTATCATGATAATACTTGGGTGATCCTATGGAATATTGATAATTTCTTAATGAATCTCGAAGAAGGAGATTTCTGACCAGTACCTTGGTCTACTAACATTATAATGTATTGAATCTAATAACTATCTTCCATGGATATCCTTGAATATTGTTAGTATCATCATGACTATATTTCTTTGATAATTGTATTTGGTACTACTTTGATGATTCATTAAGATGTACTAGTACATTAAAGGACGTTCTCCAAGACATCATTGTTAATTTATTTAATTGTGAAGTATTTTATGTACATATTTCTAAATATATGGATATCTTTATTTATTTACTAAGAGGTTCACCAGGGAATAGTATGAATATTTTTGATGACTCTTATGTAGAATTCATTAGACTTAATTATGAGATAGGTGATTCCAATAATTTTATATCTCCTTAATGAATTAATAGGTCATAAGAGACAAAACATGTTTGGTTTTTGTGTATACATATTATCATTAATGGAAAATGTCCATGAACATTTCATTGATAGCATTTTTGTGGGGTCCATTATTAGGTATTACATATGTATGAGATCGATGATAATTGTAATCCTTATTTTCATTTAACATCCTTCATATATAACACTATTAGATTCATTTAAGTCTAACTTCCTATTAACTACTTATTATTTCAATATGCCTTATTATATGTATATGTTATGTAAGATTTTGTTGTATTCAATTTCTTACTGACAATCTAAGATAACCGATATTTTTATCCTATCCCCAAGAAACCTAGATATGATTTACTTTTAATTTTAAAGGATAGGATATGATATATAATTATGTCCATTTACTATGATCATTTTGTATCATATGTTTTCAAGTGTCATTTAAGTATGAATTTGGGCTTCAAAGAAATCTAATTTGTTCACTTATCTCGGAACTATTTTTATTTTTACCAATAATTTAATATAACTACCCGCATTGGGTGTCTGGGTTCTCAAATATTACCATTGGAATCAATGGATGTTTATTAGAGACCTTTGGAATTAGATCCACATGAACCATATACGATACTACAAGTTTTTTGAAAATCCATAAATATTTCTATTAAAATTTATAAAAAATTTAGAATTACTTATAATTTAAATTTCAATATAATAAAATAATTTTTTGTATTCCATTATTGATAAATGGTGATTTAAGGGAGTAATGAGAATTGTATCATCACAAAAATTCAATTCAAGGATTTTACACCAGAATATGTAAGTAGATCCATAGATGAGTTAAATCAATGCAAAACCATATTGTTATAGATGACATGGGTTATAAGTAATTTCCTTTATCACATAGTGAATCCATCCAATCCTAAGTATGGTGTAACTATATTGTATACCATCACAATAAAACCTCCTCCAAACATATAAGTAAATACTAATCCATTAGAAGATATATAATGGATAATTTACCAATATACGATCATTCTTACATTGGGAAGTAGCGAATAAGAAAATTTAGAAATGAAATACATCACCTAATGACAGACACATACAAACAATGGTCTATAATTCAAAAAACAAAATATAAATATGAGATCATGTTTATTGAATATGGATCTTTTAAGATGGTATTATTTGAAAAATAGTTTCTTGATGACAAAATATTATAAATAGAAAATAAATTACACATTAATATAAAATTGGAGGAGGAATGGTTTTCTAGGAATAAGAAAAAAAATTTAAATTGTGATCTAGGCATGTTGTATAATATATACATAGACAATATCCTGAGATTAAACATTTAATTATGGGGTTAAAACTGATCCACCGAAGGGTGTTGTATCTCAGGTCCTCTCACCATATGATGATATAGTCTTATGTGAAATTATGATAAAAAACATGTTTTCCAAAATTTATGAATTAATGGTAAATAAGGATAAAAATATATCTATTGATATCCATGGGAATAATATTGTCATTATGTATTTTTAATTAAGGATATTATTTTCACACATGTGATATATTTTGTATGAAAATCCTCTTGTCTTGTATGTTTGGAACCAGAGTGTGTTACAAGTGTATTGAAAAGGGTATAAATCTCAAAAAATGTGTAGGAACGGCATGATATTTTGATTCTCAATGTTGTAACAATAGAGAAATTATACATTATGAATATTTTTTTCCAAATTCTAAGTTAATTTACCTCAGAAAATGATATGGGAGAATGTATAAGATTATGCTACTACTACAGTGGAACTAAAAGTTTATAATGATGGAGTTGAAGTTACTTTGATCATTCCCTCAAAGTTTTATAATGTTTATTTCCAATTTATATGAGTATATTATTTTAAATATTCCATGATTTTTAAATAATTAGATGCTTTACTTGCACCACAAGAACATAATTATTTATTAAGAAACCCATTGGGAGTCTTATGGAAACTAAAATATGATAGTGTATTTTAATTATGAGCCATTACTATTATATATTCCAAATTTTTCTATGTATAACTTCTAGTATAATTTATATGAATATTTTTCTATATTACTATAAAAATGAAAATGATAAAATTTATTTCCAATAGATGTGGATTACAATACATGAAGTTGAGGGGGGAATATATTATCTTTTCCGAGGAAACATAATAATTTAAAAAATTTCTAGTTCCTCCCCCAAAAACACTCCAGAATTAAATTTTATATAATTATGAAAGCAAATTTTGAACTATACACGATGAAAGAATCAATATAATAAAGGACGCATTAATGACACATAAATTTTATTGATGTTTATAGAAACTAATTTCATGCACAGACATAGAAGCGTGATGTTCAGTTCTACATTGAACTAATTCCTAATGTAAGGGATATACCTAAAACTCCTTATAGATTAACAAAAATGTTGTTGGGTATGTTGAAGATATATTTAAATGAGTAGATTTATATGATGTTTATATACCCAAGAGTTTCACTAGGGGAGGGGGGTAATTATTCAATAATAATGATGGGTACAAGATATTATACATTAATTATAGGGATATAAATTTCAATACAATATATAATCTATTTCCAATTACATTTATTAATGACTTATTTGATTAAATAGATAGATTCCATTATATTTTTAATACCAATCATTAATCTGTTTATCATCAACTAATTGTATGGAATGATGATGTCTTCATGACGATATTTCAAACAAGGTATGTAAAATAAGTGATTATAGTAATCTCTATTGGATTAAATAATTCACCTTATATATTTATGGATATCATGAATAAATTATTAAAGGATATTCTTGATATTTTTGGGATGTATTCATTGATGACATCCTCATAATCTAACATAGCTATGAATTGAATTATATTCATCTAAAAATGTTTCAAAAGACCCCTGAAAATTGAAATTATATGGGATGTATATTAAGTGTGAATTTTGGATCAATGATTATTCTTTTATAGGCTATATCAGCTTCATGGAAAGTATATATTTTGACCCTTCAAAGGCAGAGGTTGTCAAATAATATCCAACACCGACTAACATAACTGAGATCCATTGTTTCTTGGGATTATTATGTTATGATTAGTAGTTTTTTAATGATTTCACCATATTGGATGATCTATTAACAAATTTAAATTCTAATGAATTTAAATATACCTGGATAGGGGAATGTGATGAATGCTTTTAAGAGTTGTATAGTATACTTAAGAATACACATGTCTTGATACTACCATTAATTAAGGAATTAATTTTAATTTATAATTATGCATTTACTAATGGAATTGGTTATGTCCTAATAAATAATGGTAGGGTGATTTATTAAGCATCATGATAATTTTAAGATGATGAATATAACTATATGTCTCATGAACATGAGTTGGAAACCATACTCTTTTCATTGAAAATATGAGATGATGCCTCTATTTTAATTTTTTTTAGATATATAAAGACCATTATAGAATTAAGATTATATTATTCCAAAATAAGAATAACATGAGTCAAAAATTCTTGTTGACACTATTGAATTAATAATATTACCTGATACATTACCACCATGGAATGGAGAACAAGGTTTCAGATGAATTATAGAGATGATACCATGGATTTATAACCACAATAGGGATTGATAATGATCCCATATATAGAGACATAGAAAATTTGGATATGGTGATTTCTAGGAAACATGAGACGTCATTCATTTTTCAGAAAATAGATAAACCATTATAACTAGAAATATAAATGAATTCAATTAGAATTATTTAAAATTTAAAAGGATAATTAATGAAGTGAATGAATAGAAAATAACAGACTTCATATATTGTAACATATTATAGATTTTTAGAAAGAGGTTATGTGTTTTATCTATATCACAGTTGAATGGGTTACTTGTATATAAATCACATAGATCAAATTTCTTTATGAAACATGTTCCCAAAAACATGTAAAGGGATTTTTGATAGAATTCATAGTGGTATGGATTAAAGTTGTTAATTTCAGATGATGTTTTTTGATGGTCAGTATTACAATAGGAAAAGGCTAAGACACATCATTCTTAATGAGTTATGAATCCTCTATGGATATAAATATTGATATCAGATAATGTTATAATTGAATTTTTCAATGAACCTGAAAAAACTACCATGAATACAGAATTTATATGGCTTATCATTGGTCATCTACTGAACTACAATCATTTCATGGAAATAAGAGAAAATCTATCCCTAGAGAGGCTTAGAGGACTCTTTATCAATGAAATCAGTAGTCTTTATGGGGAACCTCAATTTACTGTATCATATAATCATACTCAATTCTGATTAATATTTTTAAAGAGCCGCAAATGATATCACAACAATGAGATAAAATTAAGAACCACATATCATCCCTGAACTAATGGGAAGTCCATAAGGAAAATAAAGTATTTTGAATGTTCTATTGAATTTCATGGTATGTCAGATACATATTTATCTTTGGTGGAATTAATGTACAATATTATTTTATGTGAAATTATTCAAATGGAAAACTTTTGGGAATTGTATGTAAATAATATTCATACTCCAACATATTGGTATGATGTTTGTGCCAAAAAGATAGTCCACTCATATAATTTACAGTAGATAACTGTTAATGCACAGACTAATCAAGATCACATTAAAATATAACAATGTGGAAAAAAAATATAATTGTAATAAAGGGAAATAACTTGGACTTAATGTTAGAGATATTATATTCAAGGAGGTTTAAACTTCTAAGGGAGTTATATTTTTAGAAAAACGAGGAATTGTTTCCCTCAATACATTCAGCATTTTGAATTACGTTAATGAATTGTTGTTGTAACTTACTGATTGGCTAGGTATCTGAATATTTCAAAAGAAAATGATGTCTTCCATTATTAATTACAAAATAAATATATGTATTATTTAATGAATGTAACCACATATATGGGAATATATCTTTTTCTTGACCTATCCTATATTTAGAATCTTTTCATGATTCTTGACATGAGAGGGAATTCATTTCATGATTATATAAATTATCCGGATAAAATTAATTCTCTAAATCACAAACAAGAAGTGAAAACATGAGAGGTTTTAGAATATATAAGGAATCATTATATAAATTAGTTAAATAGAGGATATATACCCCAATTTTGAATAGAAAATTATTTAATATGAGAGAATATAACACACAAGACACTATTGTAGTATGAAAATATCATTTCATAAACTATCATGCAATACACTCCTTATAGATTTCTTATTCAAGTTTTTATTTAATAAATTAATCTAAATAATTAAAACATAAAATTAGAAATTAATTTTTTAATACATCATAATGAAATATAAAAAAATCAGTCTTTGAGGTTTTTTAAAAGGTTGTGTTTTAATCGAAAATAATTTTATCCTCAAACACGTAATTTGTATGACATTAACATTATATAAGAATGTAATATAATTTTATAAAATACTAAAAGCAATTAATTAAAAATTTTAATATTAAAAATATTCATTTTAATATAATATTTTAATTTAAAAGTACTATTTTAAATGTATCAATAATTAATTAAAAATAAAAATATATAGAAAAATACTTTTGGTATTTTATTTTAATGAATAATATTCAATAGAGATTTATTTTATGTAATATTTAAAACCTATTAACCATTAAGTTTTTATAATAAAATAATTATTTTCAACAAAATTCAGACATAATTTAAATTCTTTTTTATATAAATTTATTGTATAAATAATTTATTTCTCAAAAAATATTATTAGTCGATTAAGTGTATTTATTTCTAATTTAAATGTTGCAAAATGAGAATTATTTTTGATAAATAGATGTATTAATTTTATATTATGGTAATAACATTATTCCAAAAATTCAATATCAATCAATGTTTTTAAAATTAATTTCTATGGTTAATAATTAATAATTTTGGTGAAAGTTATATAAGAAATATTTGGTTTAATGATGTCTAAACCAAAAAAAATACATTTCATAATTTGAATATTTGATATTTATCTTAATGAAGACATTTTTCTCATACAATTGTTTTCATTTAATTAACACTGAAACTAGAATAGTAATCTTACATTATTTAAAATGTATAGGTTACTCGAAAAACAAATTTTACCTTCAATTATAAAAGGGTATCATCTTTATAACTTAAAAATATACATTTAATTTTAATTTCTCCATGATTTTTGAAAATAATTTTCTTACTATATCCATTTATTAATATCATAAGACCATGTTCAATCATATATAGCTTAATCCCTTAAAATACAAGGACACTTCCAATGAAAATTTATGTCCTCGGTTTATGTATATCTACTAAATTTTTTATTATTAATTACATTATATACAATATATTATTAATGAAATAATGTAATGCTATAATAAAAATTAATATACATTATGTTTACTATATTAGGGGTCTAATCATTATTTATTTATACACACCATCCACTATGAAAAAAAAATATTTTTCATTTTTTTTTGGACACTACTAATTCCATAACTTAACATGTTCTATTTTCCGTTACCCCCATACAAGGGTGGTTCTAAGGATGATTAGTGTGCAAAAAATATTAATTTAATGAAGTAATTTTTTTATTTTATGATAATATTGAACACATTTTAATAAAAAGACATTAAAAAACTTAAGTTATATTACTCATTTTAAATAAGCATACTAAGAGGTCATTGTTTTATTAAAATTGTATAATGTTTACATATACGTTATTTCTTATAAAAATTATTTAAAATTATAAAATACATCGCTAATAATTACTAAATAATAACAATATTATTTTATTATAATTATTTTTCTAAAAACCACATAATCATTATTTAAAATTGGATATTGTATTGTTTTAGTCAATTTAACAACCTACTAGAGAAATAATACACATTTTTATCAGGGATGAATATGAAAACCTATTTAACACAATATTATTTTTTGAATGTTTAAATAAATATTATTTTTTATTTCCATAATTATTATATCATTATATAATTCATCAATTATGGAAAAAATAACATTTCAACAAAATCACCAAAAAAATTATTGTTATCAAATTCATCTTTGCGGGTAAAGTATAAAACATCTATGAATCGGAATTGAAACATCATAAATTATATCAAATAATCCATAAAATTATATTTCAGGAATTAGTAATATTTTTTTCAAAAATATGAATGAATGTGAGAAATGTTAATATGATACTTGTACAATTGATCAAAACTATAAATATGTATGCAGAAAAATAGATGAATTCTTATATATAATGATTATTAATGATGTTTATGAATGAAAAAGGATAAGAATAAAGTTATGAAATAATTTTGATAAATATTTTTTAGATAAAGGATATAAGTGTAAATTTTTGGATGTCTAGAGAAGATGTATAGTTTTTTCTGTCTCAAATTACTCACTATTATACAAATTTCTTATTATAAAACCAGTTCTATTTTTATTGGTGTATATACAACATATTTTAGAAGTTATAAGAAAAATTTATATTATTCAAGGTAATTTACAATAATGTTTAATACCTCTATTTAAATATATTATGAAACTAATTTCTACCTAATCTATAATTAGTGTTTTTTCATCTCAATTTTCTTTATATGGGTCTGATGTTATAATCAACACCAATATTAATTTTTTTGGTGAAAATATTATAATACAATAGTTTTTTCATGTTAATTATGAAATTTATGTAATAAATATTCTATATTGTTGTCCATATCACGTAATATTATTATTAGAGAGTCACTGTTTCTACCCAGGAACATCATACTAGTAATTTTTAATATAAAAGTGTGTATATATTCCTTATAAGTACTTCCATTTATGGATATTTATAAATTTATTTTTTTGTAGAAATAATTAATATTTGGGTAACCACGTAGAAAAATGTTTGTTTAGAATTGATCAATCATCATCATAATGTACAATGTGTGATTGAATTATTTCCCACATAAAAATGGACTAGTAGGGATATGAATTATAATATTCACCCAATCTTAAAGAAACTGGTTGATGGATTTTTCATAGAATTATCTTTCTCTCCTAAAAATATAATATATTTAATCCAATTAATATCTTCAATGTATATCCTATATAATTTTTTTGTACCATACCCACTATATTTCATTGATAAGTGTAAATCCTATTACTTTGATGATACCCCATTGACTTTCATTTTGATCAAGGGATGTTCTCCATGGATCCAAATTATTATTTTTAATGGGTATTTTATGTCCATGGTTCTCAATATATGTATTCCAATGTATAATTAATAATAAATTCATCATTGAAATCTATGAATGGTATTGATTAATGTTGTGATGATGGAATTTGAATTAATAAAATGAATATGAGTCCTACCATTATATAGCTTCTCAAAGCATTGATAGGTCTCATGAAACAAATTACGATTGGTATTGGTTTATAATTCTTACCTTGAAAGGTATTTGTCATAGAAATTTTCCTTCAAAACATGTTTGTGGTTTTTTTGATTATGTATTCTTTCAGTATGAGATCAATATTTACTATAATCCATATTTTCATTTATTACATTTGATATAATTTGAAATATGTTCTAGTTTATTATGACATTATTTTTTTCATTTATTATTTCCATGTCACTTACTCTATATTTAGGGCATGTAATTTTCAATTTTCTGATACTCTATACTATGCATCTAGGGTTACACTTATTTAATTTCCATTCTATAGAAAACCTAACGAAGTAATATGTGTAATTATCAAATATATAATGGAATGTATATTAATTTTCATGAAATATGATTGTGTTATATCTTATTTTTTGCAAGTGTGATGTTATTAAATATATGGTCTTATAAGAAAATTAAAAATTTAAATACATTGATAAATCTCTTAATTTTTTCTAATATAGAAATATATCTACTAGATCTAGGTTTCTCATGTTCGAGTGGGTTAGCTTGATATCAAATTATTTTTTAGATGAAGTTGGAATTAGGTTTATGTAAACTATGCAAGAAAACATAATTACTATTGAAAACACTCTATGTTAATATAAAAACCACTAAAAAACATAGTAGTATTTTAATTTTTCAATTCAATATTAAAATATAATTATGTGTATACCACTATAGAGAGAAGGAGAATAATAGGAAGAATGTTAATCATATTGACACTAGTAGTGTGTTTAAGGATATTCCCCTGGGATAAGTTCATGAAGATATAGATGAGGCTAATCATTTCATAACCATATTGGTGTATTTGAACAAGTTTATAATAAATGTACTTGACTTCATAGATTTTCATACTAATACCCAACATGGTGGAACTATGTTGGACCACTCCATGTGATGACATCCTTCAAATTTCAGTGGAATTATTAATCCATTGATAGCTAAACAATTGTTAATTTACACAGATAATATATAACTGTCCTTTTGATGTACTAAATGGGAAAATGTAATCAATGAATTAAATCATATGAAGAGATACAAAAAAACCAATATTGGTCTCTAACTGAATACCCTCAAGTGTAAAAAGAGGTCATTATCATGTAATTTTGATCATTCATTGAGCTATTTTATAAGAAATAATTTTCCCAAGGGAAAAAATAATAAATGGAGAAGAACAACCTAAGGCATAGACAATTGGAGGAGGAAAATGTTTTTCAGTATTAGGATATATTATCAATTTAATCATGGTATGTTATATACTATATATGGAGACTGTAATATATGATTGATATTTTCTTTGAAAGGCTAAAATTGATCCTTCCAAGGGTGTGGGAAACTCATAAAATTTCATCATATGATGATATAGTCTCATTTTCAATTATGAATAAACCCTAGTTCCCCAAAATATATGTATTCTAAGGAATTCAAGTGAAAGGTCATATTTGGATAACCATGGGAAAATAAATTTGGTTACAAGATGAAATAAAGGATATGATTTCCTACATGTGTTCATTGTGGGTTAAAACACAATGGCGCATGTAGGATGGGGACTAGAGTTTGCTACGAGTATATTAAAAAGGATACTATGATAATCAATTTAGGGGGAATGTAGATGATTTTGATGCCTAATTATTTATATATAGTGATGTTGGAAACTATTAAAACTTATTCCACAATCTCAATGAGAATTTTCCATAGAAACGTCCAAGGGAGAAAGGAAAACCATATTCAATTACAATAGATTATTTCAAAGTTCCTAAGGATGTATTATAGAGTATATTGATCATTTAATCAAAGTTAGGTAATTTTTTTAATATCAATATTTATTGTATTTTATATTTTCCATGTTTTCTAATAAACATTATATACATATCTAGCACACGAGAAATGGAATTATCAATTAATAGACGAGGTGGGAGTCTTATGGTAGTAAATATATATTTGGATATTAAAATTATTATTCATGGGAATATATTATTGAAAATTTTCTAATTGTACCCATATTTTACATTTATTTTATCCTTGGTATTTATTTTCATTCGAAAAACAGTGAAAACAAATTATTTCCAAGAGAATTTGATTACAATTCTTGAAGGTGAGGTGGTATATCATGTCTTTATAGGGGAAAACCTACATTATTAATAATTTATGGATCCTCCCCCAATAGATATACTAAATTAAATTCTGTGTAAAGTGTAATATCATGTATGATCTATGAATGAAGAATGTACCTTATGAATAGAATAGGTACTAATGATACAAAATATTATTGATGTTTTTCAAGAAAAATTACACAATTATCCACTATAGTATGATGTTGAGTTCCTTATTGAACTCATTCTCTATAAAAGGACTGTATCTACAACTCCTTATAGAATAACACTAGAGGACTAAGTAGAGAAAAAGATATTGTTTTAGTAGTTTAGTGACAATATATTTTTTTACTGCAGAATTTCCCCATGGGGAACCCTATTTTTTATTCAAAAATAACAATTGGGCCACAGGATTGATCATAAATAATATGGTCATCAATTCCATTAATATAAATCATAAGTATCATTTTCCATGTATTGATTACTTAATAGATAAAAAAATTAGAAAAATAAATTTCAAAGATTAATCATCACAATGGTTATTATAAAATAAGGGTAAATAAGGATGAAATATTGAATAGCATTAAGAAAAAGGCATGTACATTAATATATTCTATTATTGCATTTTGGATTAATTAATGAACCATCAATATTAATGTATTTTCTAAATAAATAAATAAAATAGTAAATTGATATAATTTTGGTAGTATTTATTGATGTTAAATTGAAACACTCTAAGAGTTATGAAGGGTATTTGGTTTATATGAAAATCATTCTAGAGACCTTTAGAAAAAATAAATCTTTTTAGAAGTAGTGTACATGTGACTATTGGATTAATAATGTTATCTTCATAGACATACTATCAAAATTGATATAGTATCTTTTAACCATTCAATGAATGAGGTCATTAACAAATTCCCTAAGTTTTTGATTTTTTTATATCCAATGTTTCCTATGATCCCTAGGGTACTATAGTCATTTTTTTAACGATGTTTATTTTTAGGAACCTTATTGGCTATGTGGGGATTTAAATGGGACAAATTATCATGGTTAATGGAATGTATTAAATTTATTGAATTTATGAATAGTATAATTATTAATTCATAGGTCATTCCTCAATGATTAGTTAAGGAATGATTTGTAATTTATTATGAAGAATTAAAGAGAGAATATGATTGTGTTCTTATGCCAAATGATAGGTTTATGGACTATGGATCATGATAATTAAAAATATAAAAATATAAAAATTAAAATATAAAATTTGGTTGTATTTTAATATATTTTCTTTGAGAATATCATACAATACCTCTATATTGAATGATTGAAGATATATACAGACCATGAGGATTTGAATTATATTATCTCCCAGAATTAGATGAAAATAAGTGGAAAATTTTGGTTGGAATCACTCAATGAAGATGCTTACTCAATATAGTACCACATTGTGATGGAAAAAATGTTGGATGATCCATATATTAGGATATAAGATGTATGTTTTTTACATGTGTAAGATTTACAAGGATCCAAAATATAGGGACCTAGTAATGTTTGATAGGGTAATTTATAGGCAAAAAGATCTACCATTTCTATTAAAAAACAACTAATCAATTCTAAATGGAATGTATATAGAATCCCCTAATGATTTATTATAAATTAAAATGAAATATTAATGTATTGGATAATCTAAATTTAAAACCCTTTGTATATTTTTATGGATTGTAGATATAGGGAAAAAGGTTATGTTTTCCATCAATATGTGAGTTGAAGACCAAAATGTTAGATGAATCACGTAGATAAAATTTAATTATAAACCAATATAGCCTAATGAACGATAAATATTTTATAGATCATTTAAGGGGGGGTGAATAAGGATATTAAAAACTATGTTACTTTATTCTTAGTATGCATGTTGTAATGGTTGATAGATAGAATCTTTTTAGAGTCTTGAATCCTCTACAAATACAAACATGGAATTGGTAAAATGGAAAAATGGGATTTGTTTTATACGACTCCCATATAATCCAAGGATTAATGATGAAATATAGGTCATTTTTTTTTCAACTTACTAACTCAACCCATTTCATAAGTATAAGATATGATCCACCCCTTGTTACCCTTTACTAAATATAAATAAATGATATCATAAGGCTTTCTGGGGAACAAAAATTGAATTTATCAAAATATTACCCCTATTAAAATTGATAAAAAATGAGTATTAAATGGTATCATTAAAATTTCATAAATTTTATCAATTCATATCATCATTAAACAAATAAGTTGTGTAAAGGGACTATCTAGACATTGGAAGACATGATTAGATCATGTTTTCATGACATCCATGGTTTCTGGGATAATTATCTACCTTAAGAGGTATTTTTATTCATTAATATATTCCATTAAAAAATACATATATAATAAAATAATGAAATTTTTCAAAAAATTCCATTCTCTAACCTATTGGAAATAAGTGGTAGAATGATAGCTAGTTTGTAACGTCCCAAAATTTTAATAATTGAAATTTATCTTGATATAATTAAATGTTTTATTGTGTAAATCATTTATATAAAATGTGAACTTCCTTGGTTTTATGTATTTGGATTTTAAAATACGGTTATAAATTTTGAACGTTACTAATATAGTCATTGAATAGTGATCACATGATTTTTATAAATATAAGGCTTTAAAAAATCTAATTTACTCATACATAGGAAGTGATAGCCTCATCTAGTAGAATTTCCCCATATGAATCCCTTTTTAATGATCATTAATGAGGTGGCGTCATTAGGCTTCACTCCTAACCAAGACAAAGATGATTTTCAACATGTTAATCTCGAACGGAACCGCTTATGGGAGAACGGGAAGTTGATAGAGATTACCACCCGAGCAATGTTATCTAAGCCACCCCCAAGAGTTTGTAACCATCACACACCTTACCCTTCTGACATATGTGGTTGTTATAATGGGATATGTAACAAGACCCTAGAATAATTATTATGTACATTATTTATTTATATAATAATGAATATATATTCTGTTTATTATTATTACTTTGTAAATAGTTTTTTAAGCCCAAATAGTATTTTTTTAGTAAATTTTCAATTACGAATTATATTTGGATGAATTAATGGATTTTTTAATTAATTAATATTTTAATAAAATATTATTTCTAAATCAATTTTTTTTAAATATAAATTTTCATATAATTTTGAGGAATACAATTGTAATTTTTATTAAGGTTTGAATGTCATTTTTATCAAAACACATGAATTTTGTATAAATTTAGTTTTTTATTTTAAAAGTAAAAAATTCACATATTTAGAAAATTATTTATATATAATGAATATTATTTTTGTAATAAGGGTGTTGAAGTTATCCTACGGTGAATTTTTCATAATTTTCTAAGACAGTCGAATTGTTTGGTAAAAATTAAATATCATTAAAATATATAATGTGTTTTATGACATCATTAAGATGCAATAGTTATGTAATAAGATATTATAAACATTATATTCGGAAAATATATGTTTTTAAATATAAATAATGTGATTTTAGGTTTGTTTTATTTATTTTAAAATGCTTTACTGGACCCCACAAGACTTTTATAACATTTTAGCCTTTTAAATTGATTTCCATGAAAGTGTAACTCACCTCCACATAAGAAACCCTATTATTTTAATATGTTCAACCATTGGACATATAAAATATTGTTTTCCACTCCCCTTTCAAAAAAACAATGGGATAAAACCATGGGCTGGTTTGTGGTTTTAATTAGTTTAATGTGTGGTTTCTCAAACCTAAATAATAATGAATTCCCTCTCGTTTCCTATATAAACCCAACCATAATACCACTTAATCTTCACTAAAATCCTTAATAGATTAACCATACTCTTACCTGATCTCTATATAATCTTTCAAGGCACCCCAAGCTACTAGTAAGCCCCTCTCAAGCCTCTCTTAAGCCTTTAGGATCACAATTCCAAATAAGGGATTTCTTCGTTTCCAAAATTGTCCAAATTTTATCATGTTATTATACACATTAATTTAAATTATAAATGTTAGGGAATGATTTCAATCCTACCCCATACTACCCTATTTATTTTTTAATTATTATATACCCCTTTCTCTCTCATTAATGCCTCCCATGTACAGCTGTTACCATGTCAAAATTCTAAGGAATTTCTCTCTCCTCATTTACATTAATGCAATTGTTTTATATTATGAATTTAAATTTCATTATTTATTTTGGGACATGTATCTATATAATCCTACTAATTTAAATTTCATTTAAATATTATGAGACACATTTTTTCGCTAATCAAACATTTTTATGAATTCTTATATCACGCTGTTATGCTGCCGAAATTGCACCACGATTTTCCAAGCCAAAGTCACTATATACTGAATACCAGGACCATTTCATTATCATCGGTATTAAAATTTATGAAAATTTACTTATATTTTATATAGATTCATTTCAAATTTAAAAATTTCTTTATTGTGGAAACAATTATGACAAATCCATGTTATATGATCCATGTCGCACACTTATGCATGAAATGAAATAATTAAGAATGGTGCACCCTGATAGCACTCTAATGCATTGGATAAAGATTAGTATCATGATTCATCAAGTGAAATGAGGATTTACTCATGTTAATTAATATGAAATGAGGATTTACTCATGATAATTAATTTCCAATAAGGTTTTACTCATTCTACATTTTTAATGAGCCTTGGATCATGCTAATTACATGTTAAGTGTTTTAGCAACATTTACATGTTATGATAATCATGCTATATCATGCTTTTATGTTCATGTTATTTTATACTCCATTGATATTCATATTTCTTATCATGTATTTTATTCTTCATGTTATTTTTTGTTTACCCCCTTACTAGGATTTATAGCTTAACCTTTTTACATATATGTCATCAGGTTATCCCATGCAATGATATATACGATGAAATTTTGTGGTTATGTAAAGAAACATTTCAATAAATATGTTTAGTGTTTGATGTTTTATGTTATTATGTCATATTTCTAAGCCCCTAATACACTAAACCTTTCGATATTCCAGGTTTTATCATTTTAAAAGTTTATGTAATAAATATTGTTTAAGTGTGTAATAAAAAGAAGGCTTGTTATAGTTGGTATCAAAGGATAGGTTTAGTTATTTTTGGGATTAGGATTAGAAAATCATATTAAAAGCCTTAGAGATGTGAATATGTATAATATGAATATTCATAAATTTTGGTTATTATTGATTAAGTGGTTTATCATGAAAATATATCCCTATCTGGATACGTGCATGTAGAGGAAGATCTGGCACATATTTACCTAGGAGGGAAACATCTGAAAAGGAGTTTTGGGCTTGAATTAGGGTATCATAGTACATGACAATGGAATTGCTTCAGTCTTGGTTATGACACTCCCAGGGGATATGATTTGGTAAATTCACAAGATTAGTATGAAAAATTGTTAAGGGAATAAAAAAATTCCACTAATAATATATTTTAATAAGTAGATCATGGATAACATAGATTGAAGCCTATAGGTTCATAAGTTAAGGACATAAATGTAATTTAAAAGTCATCTATTTCTGTATTTGGATTTCCCATTATATGTTTAACTATTTAAGATAATCATACTAATTTATATATTGGATAAAGTATAACCATAATCAAAAAGTGAAAGGAAGGGTTATCTTCCATAGTTCTACACATTCTTTTATATCTCTAAATATTAATGAAACAATCCCCAGAACACCACAAAATAATGGATTTAATGGTGTCGGGGAGTACGGTAAATATGGTAATCATTGAATAAAATGAATATAACTTTTCCCCTATCCTAATTGGTCGATTGAAAATCTTGGAGAACCTCATCATACTCCCCATGTTGAAATTTTATGGCATTATTAGCATGGATTGGCTTTCATTATATAGATCCAACATAAATTTCAATGAGAGGGAAATCAATCTTTATATGGAGAATCAACCCCCGATTCTATAATTGCTCAAGGAGGAAGATGAATCTTATTTAGAACCATCATCTCAATCATAGATATTACTGACCTATGAGCATGCGTATATTGATTTAATGATTGAGTTCAAGGAAACAACCATCCTCGATCACATGCCTATTGTGAGAGAATTCAATGAAGTGTTTCCTAAGGAATTTTGTGGTATTCCTCCTAGATTAAATGTTGAATTATCAATTGACCTTATACCTGGAGAATTTTCAATATCCATGAATACGTATATAATAGATGTTTTGGACCTTCAGGAGATAAAGAAATAACTACATGAGAATCGGGAAAAAGGGTTTATTCTCCCAAGTGCTTCACCATGGGTTGCACTAGTACTCATCATCAAGAAGAAGGATATCCACATTTGCCTTTGCATCTATTATCATTAGCTTACAAAATCATGATAATGGAATTGTATCATCGTCCATGAATTGATGACTTTCCAGAACAAATGTGTGGAGCACAATACCTTTTCAAACTATATTTGAGTTGAAGATACTATCAATTAAGAGTGAAGAAGGAATAAATCCCCAAGACTATTTTTTGTAAAAGATACAGGAACTATGAATTCATAGTAATGCCTTTCAGACTAACTAATTCTCTAGTAATCATCCTTGACAAGATTAATAGAGTCTTTACCGATTACCTCAACAAATTTTTGGTAGTCTTTATAGATGATAGTATATTATACTCTAAAACTACAAAGGATCACGAGGAGTATCTAAGAACTATATTAGATACCTCGTGAAAGGAGAATCTCTATGAAAAGTACAAAAAATGTATGTTCTAGTTGAAGGATGTCTCATTCTTGGGTCATATCATCACAAGCGATGGGATATATATGGATCCATCCAAGAAAACATCAATTGATGGATGGATGAGGCCATCATTGGTAATGAATATAAGTAGCTTCTTGGGGTTAGCTTGATATTATATCCTACTTCTGAGAAATTTCTTATTATTTTCCAACAGTCTTACCAAGCTTACTCGGAAGGGAATAATGTTTTATTGGAGTGATTAATTCGAAGAGAGATTTATGGAGTTAAAAAGGACGCTTATCATTGCATACATGCTCACATTACCCAAGAGTGGAGAAATATTTGTTGTATTTATTGATTATTTATAGAGGGTCCTAGGGTTTGTGTTGATTATAAATGATAAAGTGATAGCCTACGCCTCAAGGCAGCTGAAAATCCACTAGAAAAAGCATCCCATAGATTATATGGAGTTGGCGGCTATGATCTATGCATTGAAATTTTGACGACATTATCTCTATGTGGAGAAGTGTGAGATATATACTGATCACAAGAGCCTAAAATATATATTCACACAAAAAGATCTTAATATGTAAAAATGAATATGGATAGAACTCATCAAGGATTATGACTACTGTATCCACTACCATCATGCATCATTATCAATGAATAGAATTGAAAAGGATCCAATCATCATAGATTTATAGAGGACGTACATTTAAATCATTAAGGAAGTAACATCATCAATACATTCTCAAATGATTTCTCAACCGTCCCTATGGTCAAAATAATGGATGCTCAATGAAAGGATATGGAAATTATGAAAAGAGTGGAGGCTATTTGAAATAATCCTCAAAGATCATGGTTGATAAGGATGGAATTGCGAGATCTGGGTCACGATTATGTGTACAATCCAATCAATAGATAAAGAAGGATCTTCTGGATAACACGCTTATCTCAAAAGTATATATTCACCTAGGAAACACAAAAATGTATCAGTATCTTTAAGATCATTATTGGTTGGATAACATGAAGAAAAAGATCACTGAGTAAACATTAAAGTTCATGGGGTGTCAGTAAGTTAAGGCTGAGAGGGAGAAGTGTAAGGGGATTATATAACCATTGCCTATACCATTATGGAAATAGGAGAACATCAACATGGGCTTTGTCACTAATCATCCGAAGACATCCAAAGGAAACAATGCTATTTGGGTTGTTGTGGATTGTCTGAAAAAGACTGATCACTTCATTGCTATTTGAGAGGATTTCTAATTGGATCAACCAGCTCGGATAATCATTAGAGACATGGTAAGGATACATGGAGTTCCGATATCTATTGTATCCAATAGAGATCCAAGATTAACCACTATGTTTTGGAAGAGTCCTAAACTTCCTATGGATACTGAGCTGACCATCAATATAGCTTATCATCATTAAACTGAAGGCCAATCTAAGTGTACTATTGAAACACTTGAGGACATGTTGGGAGCATGACCAATGGACTTCAATGGAGGATGGGATCAACATCTTCATCTGGTTAAATTATCATACAATAACAATTTCCACTTAAAAATCCAAATAGCACCAAATGAAGCCTTTAATGGGATAAGGTTCACAACACCGACATGTCAGGATGGAGTAAGTGCATGTAAGCTGCTAGGACCTGAAACGGTTGATGAAATGGTGGAGAATGTGATTGTCATTCAACAACATATCATGGAATTACAAATTAGACAGAATAGTTATGCAGATAACCGTCAACGAGACCTTGAGTTCAAAGATGGAGACATGGTATTTATACACAAATCTCCAAGGAAGAAGGTCACAAGATTTGGAAATAAATGGATGTTAATTCCTAGGTACGTCGTCCCCTTCACGATTGTTGATCGTTTCAGGGATGTGGCATATCGACTAGCACTTCCACCCACCATGAATGTTGTATATGATGTCTTTCACATAACTGTATTAATGATGTACATACCAGACCCTTCCCATGTACTTTATTTAGTGGTAGTACAGTTAAATTTTGATCTTTATTAAAAGGAGTATCCTGTGATGATGTTTGATCATATGGAAAAAATTTCTATGAAATAAGATAATTCCCCCCATCGAGGGTTTTGGCGAAACCCCACGTTTGATGAGGCAACATGGGAACTGGAGGAAGTGATGAAGTAGAGTTACCCGCATCTGTTTTAGTGTTGGAAAATGAATGTTTGAGGGAGAAATTTCTTACAGGTGGAGGATTATAATGACTAAATGTTTTAATAACAGAAATAACTCTTGATCTAATTAAATGTGTTATTATGTAAAATGGTTATATAAAATTCGATATTCCTTGGTTTTATGTTTTTGGATTTTAATATACCATTATGAATTGTGACCATTTCTAATATAGTCATTGAATAATGAATGTAGGATTATTATAAATATAGGGCTTTAACAAATCCATTTTACTTATACAGAGGAAGTGATGGCCTCGTTTAGTAGAATTTCCCCATATGAAGAACATTTTTCAGAGCTTGGAAAAGAGGTGGCGTCATTGGTCATTTCTCTTGACCAAGCCCAAGCCAAGCTTCTACATGTTAAGCTCAAACGAAACTTCCTATGGGAGATGTGGAATTTGATAGAGGTTACCACACGAGCGATGTTATCTGAGCCACCCCAAGAGTTTTTCACCATCACACACCTTACTCTTTGGTCTTATGTGGGTGTTATAAGGGGTTATGTAACAAGAACCTAGAACTATGATTATGTAAATTATTATTTTTATATAATAATGAATATACATTCATTTTATTATTGTTACATTGTAAATATTTTTTAAATCAAAAATACTATTTTTTTAGTTAATATTCAATTAAGAATTCTATTTTGATGAATTAATGGGTTTTTGAATTAAATAATTTTTTAATAAAATATTATTAAAATATTAATTTTTTTATATTTAAATTATTATTTAATATTTATGAATACAATTGTAATTTTAATTAATTTTTAAAGTAATCTTTATCAAAACCCTTGAATTTTTGATAAATGTCCATTTTTATTTTAAAATAAAAACTTAACATATAGAAAAAATTATTTGAATATAATTTTTATTATTTTTCGAATCAAGACATTGAAATTATCAAATAGTGAATTTTTCATAAATATCTTGAGAGAGTCAAATATTTGGGTAAAAATTAAATACCATTTAAATATATAATGCGTTTCATGACATCATAATGACCAAATAGTGATATAATAAAATACTATAAAAATTTTGTTTCTCAAATATATGTTTTATCATAAAAAAATGTGTGTTTATGTCTTTTGGATTTATTTTACAATGCTTTAGAGGACCCTTCATGACTTATAAAACATTTTAGCCTTTTAAATTGATTTCATTGAGAGTGTGACTCACCTCCATATGTGTAACCATATTATTTTAAAATGATAGGTTATTGGACATATAATGTATTGTTTTCCACTCCCCTTTTTCCAATACCCATGGGTAAAACAATGGTATGGTTTGTGGTTTTGATTAGTTTAGTGTGTGGTGTCCCAATCATAAATAATAATGAATTCCCTCTCCTTTCCTATATAAACCCACCAAACCTCCCACTCCGTCTTTACTAGAAGACATTAGAGTTCTTAAAACTCTGATCTCCTCTCACTAGAGTCGTTCATGGGTGCCCCAAAGCTCCCAAGAAGCATCTCTCAACATCTCCCAAGCTGTTGGGATCTGAATTCCAAGTAAAGGATTTCTTCTTTTTTCATTTTTGTCCAAATTTATTTATATTGTTATACCCTATTATTTTCAATTACAAATTGTAGGGTATGATTTTTCACATCCCCCATACTTCCTTACTTATGTTTTAATGATGATATACCTATTTTTCTCTCTTCAATTTATCCCATGTACACATGCTACCTTGCCAAAATTCTGTAAGGAATTTCTCTCTCCTCATTTACATTTATGAAATTCTTTTGTATTATTTATCTAAATTTCATTACTTATGTTGTGAAATGTATCTATATGACCCCCTTACTGTCCATTTCATATACATATGATGATAAACCACTTTCTCTCTAATCAAACATTTTTATGAATACTTATGTCATGTCGTTATGCTGTAGAAATTGCGTCATGATATTCCCAGCCAATGTCATTGTGTAGTGAATACAATGACCAATTATCTATCAAGCGTATTCAACATTATGCATATTTACATATTGATTTTATAGTTTTATTTACGAATTAAAAATTTCAATATCACAGAATAAATGATGATGAATCCAGGTAATATGATCCATGTGGAACACTTATGCATTAAATTAATTGATTAAGAGGGGTGTGCCCTGATAGCGCTTCTACACATTAGGTAAAGATTTGTATCATGATAAGTCAAGTGAAATGAGTATTTACTCATTATAATTCAAATGGAATTGGGATTTAATCGTGATAATTTATGTTCAAGGAGGGTTTACTCATGCTCTAGGTGCAATGTGCCTTGGCTCATGCTAATTCAACATTATGTTTTATTCCTACATTTCCATGTTTTGATAATCATGATATATCATGCCATTATGTTCATTTTATTTTATGCTTTATTGAAAATCCTATTGACTAACATGTATTATATTATTCATGTTATTCCTTTTTTACTCCCTTAATGGGCTTCAATTATCACCCTTTTGAAATGAATGTCCTCAATTTAGCCCAAGCAATGCTAAGTTCGAGGGAATTTTGTGGTTTTGTAAAGGTTCTTTTCAATAAATATGTTGTATGTATTATGTTTTATGTTGTTTTATAATGTTCTTAATCCCCAAAGACATTAGAACTCTCAATAATCTATGTTGTATCATGTGATGAATTTATTTAATTAATCATGTTTACATGTGTAATAAAAATAAGGGTTGTTATATAATTGGCTCAAAGTTTATATATAGGAAATTGTGTTATGTAAAGAGTATACTAGATCATGTTAGAGAATCCCACTATATAAAAAAGTGATATAATAAATTTAAAAATAAATAATTATAATTTAATATCGTTGATAATGTATTCCTTAAGGATTCACAATAGAAAATAGTTATAAAATTTGGCAAATATAAGAAGTTAATCCCTATGAATATTGGGCTTTCAGAAATACTAAAATTAATTTTTGTTACATATTAGAGAATTAAAATGTCACCAAACATTTATAAACTACATGAAATATTACATGTTTCAATAATGAGTAATTACATGTTTTTTCAAAATCATGTTCACACATCATTGGGAAAAGATCTAGAGCCTGACATGTCACATAATGAGGATAATGCTCGAAATTGTGGTAGAAAGGAGAAAGTGTTACATAATTGAATAACTCTTCTATTGATTATATTTTTAGAGATTATAAAAAAACAAGAGGTAACCTAAAGGATTTAATAATATATAAATTAATAGTATTCAAATATGTAAACTATTTGATATATGCACCAATTTTGAGGATGTAATTATTTAATGAGGAATAATATAAAATACGAGACTCGACTAGAGTACGTAAGCACCATATCCTTTACTATCACACAATGTTTCCTCTAAAGATCCATAATTAATGAATTTATATAATTTATTAATTTAATAACATGAAAATATCCAACATAACATAATTTTTGAAATAATCATATAAAAATTATCTTAGAATTAATTTTTAGGGTTTTATGAAATTGTAGTTTTTTATTAAAAATTATGGTTTTCTAAAAACATGTATGTTTTGTGACATTATCATTAAATTTTAGTGGATTAGATTATTAGAAAACCAATTATGTAATCACATATAAATTTTTGGATTAAAAATATGTATTTTAAAATATTATTTGAATTTATTAATCCTATGTCCAATTTTTTTAGAACTAATGTTAAATTATGCTCAATAAAAGTTGCATTCGACTATCAATTTAAATTATTTATTTTATATGTCTATTCATATTTTTCATTCCTTATAAGATTAATGACCTTTATTTTCATTATTATTAATTAATTTATTCATTATAATTAGAAACCAGTGTATTTTTATCTAATATATATAATTTATAATCTTAAAATATCATTTCTTAAAAAAAACAATTTTACACAATTAAGTGTATTTATTTTAAAATTATATTTACACACCATTGTAAATTTAATTTTATAATAGGGAATATACATTTTTAATTAAAAATATCAAATTATTTTAAATGGTGATTCATAATCATTTTCATTATATTTTATTCTTATGATTAAGAATTAATTATGTGATATATGTAAAAAGAGTAATATTGTGATTAACCAAGTTTAATGACCTAAAACACTAAAAACATTCCTCAAATTGAATCATTGATATTTTTCATATCCAATATATGATTCCCCTGCTCTTTTTATATGTTATTCCCCTTGTTAACATGAATAGTAATCTTATATTATCTAAAATGTATGTGTTAGTGACAAAACTACCCTCACCATCAAATATATAATGATAACATCCTAACATCATAATGGATCACATATAATATATTTTTTTCCTTCAATATATACCAATTTTATCTTATTATAATCATCTCCAACTATAATGACCCTCGGTGCACTCATTTTTTGCTTATTCCCTTCATATACAAGGAGTCATCGAAGGAAAATTAAAGTCCTCAATGTGAGTATTACATACTAAATTGATTTCTTCATAACTATCATATATAAAATATATTATAGAGGGAATAATATAATTAATTTATAACCATTTATATAATTTAATTTTATTATATTATATGTATTATCATTATATGTTCCAATACAAAATCCATTAATAAAAACAAAATAATCATTTTTTCATTGCGCATACTATCGCCCCCATGACATGACATCTTTCATTTTCATTAACCGAATTACAATTATGGTTCTGTTGATTTTTGTAAAGATTAACTATTATATTTTGATAAAAAAATTCTTTTCCAAAAAACATTTGAACCTATTATTTTTATGATAAAAAATGACCATTGTAAATTACTTAATTGAAATAATCATAATATGAGGAAATATTTTATTGAAATTATGTAATGTTTTTGCATCTGTTACATATTATAATTTCATAAAATTATAATATATGACACTAATATACACTTAATAATATCATTATTCATTTTTAATAGAAATATTATAACAAAACCACCTTATAATCAATTATTAAATAAGGATATGTTCTGGTCTGGTATGGTATAACTATATACTTTATCAATAAAATATATTTATATTAAATATGGAGATAGATACATAGATAATTATATAATATGATTTATTTTATAAATAATTTTTTTAGAGATATTATATCAATATCTAATTAGCCAGTAAAGGAAACTTCCATTGTTCAATTAAATAAGCTAGACATTCATATTATAGATGTAATCTTCACTAATATGGTCATAATCCCACAATAATTGAATTTAAAATATCATATGTTATTATAATTAATCCCTAAAAGTATCATTAATATAATTGATATAATGGAAATTGTATTAAGGAATAACATTAACACCTCTATTACTAAGAATCAATACTATAAACACAGACACAATTAATCATAAGAATTCTTATAGATAGTGAATATTTATGTAGCTTGTGAATGAAAATAAATATTTTTATTGTAATGAATTAATTTACTATGGAATCAATTTTTATGATAAAATATTTTAATGTATGTTCATGGAAGATAGGAAGTTATATAAAAGTGTTTTACATATCAGATTCCTCTCATTGGAAGATATTTCTATTTTTAACTTAATTTACATTTTGTGGTTTATATACTGACTACTTTAGATCTTATAAAATTAAAATAATTTATTCATTTTTTATAGGTAATTATTTATCCCTTTATTTCAAGAAGTTATTATTTAATTTTACCCAAAAAATAATTGGGGGTTTTTAGTCATATTTTTTAGTCTCTTGGACTCATGTTATAATTCATTTTCTTCAGTGTGGTTCATGTAATGATATGGAAGACTTTTTTACATATTAATCCAAAAAAGATATTTTATTTAAAAGCCTCTATTATTATCGACATATCATACATTTTTTATTTAATTTATAACTTTTACATTGTGCAGCATTATCCTTATTCATTGTAATGTAAATGTGTGTATTATTTCCTGGAATTTACATCCCTTTTTGTATATTATAAGAGGATATATTTGTTGAACCAATTAACTTGTGGTAATCACCACTAAAATATTTCGATGAAATGTACCTTAATCATTATCTGAATACCAGATGGTTTGGTTGAATACAACACACCTATAAATAAAATACATTGAGAAAAGATTTGGAATATTTACACACACTTAATGGAACATATTGAAATATTTTTCATAAAATTTCATTGGTCTACAAAAAATTCAATATATTGAATCTAGTTACACTATTTAATGGTTAATTGAACATATTACATTTACCCAGTACACTATATTTCATAGAAAAGGTTAATCCATTTTACAGCTATAATCCCTGAATGATTCCATGTTATTTATGGTATGTTCTCCAAGACAAAATCAATATTGTAATAAATATAGAAGATTATGAGGTCAATATTTCTCAATATATTGATAGAAAATTAATATTTATTAATAGTATTGTAAGGGATTAAATTTAATAGTATTCATGAGTATTATCGTAAATGAATAGTACATAAACAGTAGATAGTTGGGGCCTATATTTATATAGCCACTAGAGGCATGAACATGAATCATAAGATCAAAAAGGTTCAGTTTTTGTGTATATATCTTCCCAAGAGAGTAAAGTTTCATGTTACATAGAATTGATAGTTTTTTTTGTGATGTCTAATATTATTAATTTCATCACATTAAGATAAAATATTATTTTATCCAAGTTTTCATTAAATTTTTTTACATATAAAAGTCCATAGGTTTTATTTTACTACGGCTTTACATTTCCCATTTATTATTTCCATGTCACTTTTCCATGATTATTTGTTTGAAATTATCCATTTTATGATTATCCTTCTTAAGTGTCTAATCTGAAAATCTATTAAATTTATTTCCCCATGTAATTTAGTGGAGGACTATGTGTAATTTTCAAGGATATGATAAATGTGATAGTCTTGTTCTCTGAAAAATTTCTTGTTGTATCTTTTGTTTTAAGTGTATTTTATGTGGGTTTGTAGTGGAAAAAAACTACTATATTGGTCAATAATTTTAGGAAACTTATAATTTATACTATTAATATAATATAACAAATAGTTTGAGGTTTCTAGAATCTGGGATTTTTTGCATCATTAAATTTCAGTAATCTACGTTTGCATAACATTCAAATTCTTTCCTTATGCATAAAACAATAACCATAATACACACCCTAATATAAGAAAATTAGGTAAATAAAATTTGAAAATTCCTATAAATAATTTTATTTTGGTTAATATTTTCTAACACATCTGCCACCAATGATGATATCACATGAAGAAAAATCTCGGCTTTTACACAAGTCATGGTTTCATTTAGCACTCAAATTTTGTGAAACTCCTAATATGGACATAATTTTTATTCTCTCAGTTATATAAATATTATTTCATGAATTAAATGAGAATATGGGAACCAAAAACTCTTGATATATGATTACTATTGAAATAATAATGAGCATTAATTATACTTTGGACTTTCATACCCAATAATTTCACAACAGGCATGTGTCGGGATGAAATAATTCTTTTTTTCTTCCCAGTATATATTAGATACAATATATAATTTTTCTACCAACTTCTATTATGGTATAACCGATGAAATCCATACCCATATCCATTTTTATTTGAATAATCAACTGAGGACTCATTTTATGTATTAGCCTCAGTCATTTATTCATTGATGACAAATCCCCTATTTTCTAATACATGATCCATGCCACCAACATGAAACACTAATGCATAATCACCAAACCATATATTGATGTCACGCCTTTTGTGAAAAAAGTATCTTTTTCCACATGAAACTAAAATTCAAAAATAATTATTCTCCCAACACTTTAAGTAATGAATCTCAAACTATGTGGTTTGTGATTCCATCTCCAGAAATATGCATAAGACACATCTTTTTGGATCAAGACTAAGATCCCCAAATAACCAATAACACAGATTTTCCTTCGGTAGTGGATATATTGTATCTAGATAATCTTCCTAGAGTATAAAACCCCTCATAAACATTACTATTGAATGTTCCTAACCAAGTGTGACTAGTGTATTTGAATCATGTCCCCACTGACCATTAAACCATATATGTTCCCATCGGGCTCAAAATACTTATATCATTTATATAAATACCATAGGTTGATCCCATAACTAGTAATAATTATAATACATTATATATGATGATAATAAGATGATACAACCACCATTGTGAATTAAAAACCCATCATTCATCATGGGAAAATCATAGAGAGTCTTAGGTGATGAGCTTAGGGATCCATGGGTGATCAACATACTATAAATTTTTTGATGAGTACGAGATTCTTATATTATGGGAAAAATAATTATTTTTGATGAGCATGGGATCTCTCTATCCATACAATCATATTTGAGCAATGTATTCTACCATTGCGTATGTTATGGGAATAATATAACCAATGAGAAAATATTGGGAATCCATAGGTAATGATCTTAGGGACCCTTAAGCGATGATCTTAGGATTCCCTGTGAGACAATCAGAGAATGCCTCATTATATGAGAAAGGGATCCCCTTTGTGAAAATCCTAATATTTCTTGTGTTAATATAACAAGACACCCTCATACCCCATCATGCGTAAGATAAAATAGCCTTCATGTGTTGATCTAAACCATAGAACTATCCTACTAAAATGAATTAAGGGAATAAATTAACTTAATACCTCAAATGAAGAAGGAAGATAAAGTAGATTTACAATATATCTCACCAAAATGATAGAGTAATACTCTATAGTTGACGATTATCAAAATTCCAAGGTAGTAAGTGATGCAATTAACTGATGTCCACATGAATATGACATCAAGAATACGATTCATGAACACCTATTAATTATGTATGAGTGACACTGATTAGTAATAAAACTCTATTAATGGGGAGGATTACATCCCATCATTATATTCCCATCAATAATCAATAATCATTTCCCTAGTGTTGGTTGTCCATGAAGAATCATAAAGCATAAAATCTTGATGCATTTCATGAATGTCCAAAACATAGCATAAAAAGATGGAATCAATAGATTCATTACAAAACTACCTCAATACCCATTTCAAGTCATTTTAATTCATAGTTAATAAAAAAATGTTCCTAACCATATATTTGGATCTACCAATTTAATTTTATTCATAGTTTGATGGATGTTTATATAACCATAAATCATACAAAAAAATTCTCTGAAACATCTAATTTCAGTACAGTCAAATCAAACGGTAAATAATACAAAAAATATGTTTAGTTTTAAAATTCTCTCTAATATATAATTTTATAACCACAATATTTTATGGGGATTCATCTTCCATGAATAATATTATTATTACTACTGTATATTGTATTCTTTATCTAAGGTCTCATCTTTTATAATTGAATTATGGAACAATAATCGTATGAAAGGAATATGATTTCTCATTAACTATTAATAATATGTATTAACATTTCAATTAAGTTCATATCGAGATCCAAATAATGAATATAAAAAATAATAACCGAAAAATGATAAGGATGGTAATTTTATTATAAAAATTCCTTTAATATCTCATGTATTGAATTGTGAATTTATAGAAATATTGAATGATATTACATATTCTCCTCCTTTTAAAAAATTTCAAAATCACCCAAATATATGGGTACCAAAAATCATTAATTTTTATTATTCAATATTCTAGATGTTGTAACACATACCTAAAGCCTCAATCATTAATTAAAAAGACCATGGGTAATTTTATATGTTCAATGTTCTAGTTTTTTATTTCTATGTTTTTATCATTCTATTACAAGTATGATTTACAAGGAATTTATTCTCAATCCCTAGACTATATCCTTATTGAATCATAATTACCATTTACATCCAATATGATAAGGATGTGCATTCTCTCATATATATTAATATTAAAGGTACATATCGATCAATTCTTGTTTTATACCTTTATAAATTAATTTTATTAATATAAAATTACATTTCCCTGATATCCCAAATTCTTGAAAAAATTCATATATCCCTATTATAAATATACAATAAGGGAACTGCATTGATTCTCCCAATATACATGACATACATATTGTCCATCTATTTTAATAAGAACATCTATAGTATTTATGAATAAATCTAATTATATATATTCATTAAATCCATCTAGATAAAGTTATTCATTTTTTGTGATGATGTAAGGACAATAAAAAATTCATCATGATATTCTATCATTTCATATGTAGTTTTGTGAAATGGTTCTAGATTCTATGTAAACCTATAATTCACAATATTCACATATTAACAAGACAATAATTGGTTAAAAAATTAGACGTCCAACCTAATTATAAAAAACATGAAGTCTCTATTTGATATAATTATATTAATTCATCACCAAATGATTAACTACACAAATATAATTATAAATGTTGGTCGTAGTGGACACTCAAGAAGGGGTGAATTGAGTTACAATTAAAAATTTTGTTACAAAAATATTTCTCTTAAAATCCCCCAATTTAAAAACAATGTTAAATTGTAGTGAATTTATACAGATTGTAACTATTTAATTAGTTTCTCAAAGACTGATTAGGTCTCAGTTAATTTAATCTGAAGATTAAATTATCTTTTGAAGCTAACTTACAGGGTTACGAAAACTATAATCACTTGCTAATTTAACTATCAAAGTTTAAAACAAATTACATTTCATTGTAGTTAGCAGAGGAATATTATGTATATATAGTATACTTATGACTTAAATTAAAATGCACAGTAGTGGTAACCAAGAGGTTCAGTCTCAAGCGGAGACATAGTCCTCTCAACAATTTATATAAATTGATCCACACCCTATATCGGGTAACCAACAGTGAAAACACTGTCCAGGTACAGAGACCTCTACCACAGTTCTACATGGAAAAACAAACAATAGCTCACAACTGTCTAGGTCTTACTCAACCTCTACCACTATCCAAAGTGGGAAACAAGAGAGTTAATAGAGTTTGAATGAGGAGTTAAGAATCCTCCAGCTTAGCACAGGAGATAGTTTGTGTGTGTAAAATAAATAGGTACACACACTGCTCGAAATGTAAATGAATTAATCACTAAAGAAAGTTTGAATAAGATTAGAAAATCTTTAGTGATTGGCAGTGTAGCTCTGGACTCGTTTGATTGGCCAGAAAATCTTTTGATTCATCCTCTGGTTTTGGTTCTGAAAAACAGAGTATCATTTTCGTCCATTGTTCCGGGTTTAGTTTATCAGCCTAACTATTCATGAAGCTCAAAATATTTCATCACTTCTTGACATGGATGTATTTTTTTTTATACTCATGAAATGAATGGTTTCGTGTATGTCCAGTGTTCTTGGAGTATGGATGAAGTCTCGTGTGAATCCACCATGTTTCAATGATGTTGAGCTCTTTTATTTTTCATCATTTATGTGCCTTTTTAGTTCCTTATTCTCTCTATATGAACCTCTTTATACAACTCTATCCCGCTAGTACTTTATATTTCCTTTTATAGCTTTCAGCTCTGGAAAATGGGAATGATTACCTTTTGAATGGGTACTAGGTACGATTCCATGATAAGGAAATAGATATCATTAAATAACATTAACTACACTAAAACCATAAAGTGTAACCATTAGAATAATAAATAGATAATATTGAGAGTATAGAGTTTTACTGGTGGGCCAATCATTAGTATCCTTCTATTGGTAGATGTGTACGGTGGACTTTGTGTCGTAGTTGCCTTCTATCGGTAGCTCTTTGAACTTGTGTCGGTAGCTTCTTGAATCGGAAGCTGTTTGAACTTGTATTGGTAGCTCTTGGTATCCGTAACCCATTCTATAGATAGAATTACTCTATCAGTAGACTAACTCTATTGTTATCTTGGTAGATTTGTTCTATCTGTAGATGAATTCTGTCGGTAACTGTCTGTATCGGTAACTTGCTTTGTTTCAGTGATTATGTATATCGGTAGACTTATACATATCGGTAGCTCTGTGCATATCGGTAGCTCTGCTCATATCGGTAGATCATCATATTGGTGACCTTAGATTATCAGTGACTCCATCAATCGGTAGACTATTACCGGTAGCTCTGTATCAGTAGCTATACGCAGATCAGTGACTTAACACTTATCTGTTTTACGAAAAACATATCCGATTTGGATAGAAGTACTTCAGAACTCATATAAACATGGATAAACATTGATTAACATATTTCAAGGACTATTTTAATATTATTATCATCTTGATAATAGAATATCATAGATTGAGAGAATTTGAACATAGATAAACATTAATTGGGATTATCAAAGTATATGAATGAATAATTTGGATTATCAAAATATATGAATGAAAAATTGGGATTATCAAAATAAGCGAGATCAACAATCTCCCCCTTTTTGATAATCATAACGTATGATATTATAGTTTTAAAAATATTGAGTAATTTTATCAGAGGATATATCATTAAATGCAATTATCTTAGAGAAAATAGTATATTATAGAACATTATTTGCCAGAGGTAGAATGAAATGCAATGATATCTAAGGAGAAAAGCATGGTAGATCTTCCTTGGATAATATTTCTCCCACTGGGTGAATATTTCCCCCTATTTGATATGTTGATAATATTTCTCCCCCTTTGTGATAATCGAATAGTGGGAAACAAAAAAGAGTTGAGGAACAAAATGAGAAATAAAAGAAAGCCACTTGTATTAAATGTTTCAAAAGGTTATATAGAAAGGAAAAAATACTAGGGATTCCTATAAAACATCTTAGCCACTTATTCAATCCACATCCTCAATATGAGATTTTCCCTTTGGATCATAAGAGGATTCAGACTGTGTGGATTCTGGTGAAGGCTTAGGAATTCCAGAAATGATTACTAGAGGCTGATCCACTGAAAATGTGCATGGCCTGTACTGAGGAGTTATTTGAGTGATCATAGGTGTAAGGCTTATAATGGCTTTGGCTAGAGACATCTTAATAGAAGAAGTAGTATAGGCAGAGGCTGGTAAGGCTGGAGGAACAATCATTGTCCTAGAATCAACATGAAAGAAAGGCAGTAAAAGATTTCTGAAATCCATAATTATTCATCCTCATCACTCCATAGTAGATATGAAATCATCCTTGTTCTCCATGAATTTTCCAAGGCTAGAGTCAATTCCGTTAGTTTGGTGAATTTATCTCTGAAAGCTTGATTGACAGTAGGTAACATCAGGTTTTCCAGCAGAAGTTTGAACTGATTGGTGATTTGATGCTTCGTGTAAATCTTTTGTAAAAAGGAGTATACCTTATCTTTCACTTCTTTCTGAGAGGAAGAAGCTTCTCTCATATAGTCTTGGACTATCTTCATTATTTCTCTAGCTTAATATCAAGTAGAAATCACAACTTTTCTTAGGTCGGATGAGTCTACAGATCCACTGGTTTATTCTGATCCAAGCTCCTCCTTCATCACAGTTCGAATATGATTAAAATCCACTGAAGGTCTAGAAGCAACAGAACCCATAGAGATGGTTACTGTTTCCTTGAAGTTTTTGGTCAACCCACTAATATTTTTTTTCACTTTGGGAATCCTGGGTGCTGACATGTTCTTTCAAATAGGTTTTAAAACCTTCAAAGACAGAGACCATCTGGCTCACAACACGTTTGACATAGGCTATGTCCTTGTCTGCCTGAGATTTTGAAATCATGTAAGAGTCTAAAGAGATAACAGATTTTTTTAGGTCTTCAACATCTGCTTCTAGTCTAGAGACTTGAGTCTGGAAATCATTATCTTCTTCCACTATTTCTTCCACAAAGGTTGACAAATTACAACTGAGAGAGAGTTCAAAATATTTTTCCAAATATCTTATCTATTAAACAAAGCAACGCTTCAACTCAGCAACAGAAGCACTAAAGGACTCATTCATATCATCCTTTTAGGATTCAAGGTCTTCCCTGGTGATCATATCAGCAGGAGAGAGCACCACATGTGCTCTTTTAGATGCTATTTTGTCCACTGAGTCAGTCATAGTCGATTGGATTTATGACACCAGTGATGCTTCCATCTTCCTTGTCTCTTCCACAAAACTGACCATTAAATTTTTCTTCCAAATATATAGGTCATGCATTATGACCGCATCTTCAGGAAACAAATCAGCCTCAACATCATAAATAATCTTTAGTCTATTGATGGATGCCTCATTATCAGAATTAGGATATTCTAATCCACAAACCACAAAACATGGGTCTTCTGCCCAATCCTCAATATCAACAGCTACTGACACATTTCCAAACTTGGTTTGATGCTCCCCCTCAATGGGTGAATTCCCATGTACATTAACATCATTCTCAGCAGGACATTATTTCTTTGGAGAATCTTATACTATTAATTCTATCTCTGCAACAGTAGTAGGTTCCTCTGGATTAGGTACAACTTCTTCCATTTCTCCTACTACATCATATGTAGGCACAACTGAGCTTTCAATTAATGGACTCAGACAGAAGAAGACAGAATCAGAGGCTTTAGATTCATTCTCATTTTCTTCTTTATGCTCATGGGCTGGCTAGTCTTCCCCATCAATATGTGTCTCTTCCTCTACTGAGGCTTCCTTTCTAGAAGATACAATTTCAGCAGCAGGACATGGAGGTAAGTCTGGATCCCTTCCATTATCCATAGAAGTCTCTTCTTCTTCATTCTCATCGTTGTACTCAGGTTCTCCTTCATCAGGTCCTATACCTAGATCCCTCACATCCTTAGGTCTTGAAGGATGATCCACAAGATTTAATTTATCATATACCTTCTTGTCATCATTAAACCATTCTCCTCTCCATGGGTTCCAATTTATCAACATGTATTTGTAAACTATAGTTGTGATAAAAAAATTATTCTTTACTACCACTGTCTCATCTTGAGACTCAGCTACCCCTTTCACTTTGATCATTACTGAGATCAACATGGAAAAGAATAGGGAATTAGTATTTGATTTTTTCCTTGTCATGTCTTCCATTTGAATCATCAACAATCTGCACAGATTCACTTTTACACAATGTCTCAAGATATACAGGAGATAGATATCCTAATATCATAAATTCACAAAGGCCCCTCTCTTTGGTATTAAGACATGCTGAACAAATTTGAACAACAATCTCTTGTCTCCATCCATTTCAGCACCTACTACTTGTTTTTGATTTCCATCACCGGTGAGCTCCTCCAAGGCAGTCTCATAATCGAATATATCACTTATAGGTGGAATAGCATTTGATACATATCCAGATACACCTTCATGTGGAACCATCAAGCATTCATCCCACTCACCAGATGAAAAAGATATATCCTTTCCATTCACAACAAAAATTATTCAATTATCATTTTCAGATTTCTCAAAACTTACAAACTCATAAAATTATTTCACAAAATTTTTATAGTAGGGGCCATTGTTGTTCGAAAAGCAATATACCAACTTTTGATCTTCTAGCACTAACGATTTTCTAGGGAACCACCATTCTACGCACAACTCTTTTTCAATCACAATAACTCTATTCTCAAATACAAGGTTCAATGGTCGCCTACCTGACCTAGTTCTACCAACCCTACCACTTGCATTTGGCTCAAACTTCTTCTTCTTTGCATTCAGCTCATCATTGTCATCTCTGATGGTAGAGAGTTTAGTTTTTTCATCTCTGGTTCGAGGGATTTAGGGTTTTCGAGAGATTCGGGAGATAAGGTTTTAGGGTAAAGAATTTGAGGCTCGGGGGATTCAGAAGTATCTATGACTTTGTTTTTATAATTTTGGAATCATAAAATAAATAAATAAAATGAAATAAATTAAAAACGATTCTGATTTTGGTGGCAGATAGAAGTTTAAAACAGTGCACTCATCTGTAGGCTTTATCGGTGAGAATTCCTATCAGTGTGGTCCATCAGTAAGGTATCACATCAGTGAGATTTGTACATCGGTTAGGTATTCACATCGGCGATGTTACATTGGTGAGGATTTACATTGGTGAGGATTCAAATCGGTGAGGTTACATTGGTGAGGATTCACATTGGTGAGGTTAAATCGGTGAGAATTCACATCGGTGAGGATTCACATCAGTGGGGTTAGCTACTGATCAAGGTTAATCATTTCCAACTCATGCCTAATGTATATTAACCTATACGAACTCAAGGGATTGGTGAAAATGTTAGGTAATTGATGTTCAATACCTATAAATTCAAGAGTAATATAACCCACTTGGTAATGATCTCTCAAGAAATAGTGCATTACATCAATGTGTTTGGTTCTAGAGTGAGACACAGGGTTCTTCGAAATTTTTATTGCACTAGTGTTATCACTATTGATAGAAACATGTTTCAAATCATATCCATAGTCCAAAATATTGTGTTTCATCCACAAAATTTGTACACAGGAATTACCAGCAGCTATGTACTCTACTTCGGTAGTGGAAAAATCTATAAAATTCTACTTTTTTACTTCACCAAGATACATAGTATTTTCCCAATAAATGACATGTTCCAGATGTGCTTTTTCTATCCATCTTACAACCAGCAAATTCAGCATCTGAATAACTCATTATCTCTAAGGATTTTCCTTTTGGGTAAAACAAGTCTAAGTTTACAGTGTGTTTAAGATACTTAATGATTCTTTTAATGGCAAGTAAATGAGATTTTTTTTGGATTAACATGAAATCCTGAACACATACACACACTAAACATAATATCGGGTCGACTAGAAGTAAGGTAGAGTAAGCTTCCAATCATACATCTATAATTGGTTTGGTCCACTGGTTTCCCAGTTTCATTTGTATAAAATTTATAGACAGTACTCATATGAGTATCACTTTCCTTAATACTATCCAAACCAACTTTTTAAAGGATCCTTTGTATATTTACTTTGATTAAAAATAATACCATTTTCATTTTGAAAAACTTAATATCCAAGAAAATATTTGAGTTCTCCCATTGGACTCATTTCATATTCATTTTTCATACTTTTTAAAAAATAAGTACATAAGGAATGTTTAGAAGATCCAAAAATAATATCACCAACAGAGATTTTTACAATAAAAACATCTTTAGAAATTATTTTAATAATGAGTGTTGGATCAGAAATCCCTTTACTAAAACTTTTTGATATAAGAAAATCACTATTTCTATCATACCAAGCTCTTGGAGCTTGTTTTAAACCATACAATGCTTTAGATAGTTTGAAAACACGATTTGGAAAATGAGGATTAGTAAATCCAGGTGGTTGTTGAACAAAAACAACTTCAATAATAAAACCTTTTATAAATGCACTTTTGACATCCATTTAAATAACATGAAATTAAGACGAGTAGAATAGGCAAGTAGAATTCTAATAGATTCTAATCTAACTACAGTTGCAAAGCTTTCCTCATAGACTATACCTTCCTCTTGACTATATACTTGTGAAACTAATCTAGCATTATTTCTAACTATGTTTCTAGACTCATCAAATTTGTTTCTAAAAACCCATTTATTGCCTATTGTTAAAGTGTCCTTGGGTCTGTCAACTAATTGCAAGACATTGTTTCTTTCAAATTGATTTAACTTTTCTTGCACATCCATTAACAAAAATTCATCATCGATTGCATCATTGAAATTTTAAGGCTCTAGCTATGAAAGAAAGGCTTGATGTTCAACCTAGTTTCTAAGAGAAGCTCTAGTTTGTGTCCCTCTATCAAGATTACCAACAACAGCATCTAAATGATGATTATTTAGAATCCTGGTTGATCTAGTAAAGGTATGACTAGAAATTTCTGGTTCATCTCAATGTTTGTGTTCTGTAGAAGCAGATTCTGGAATATGTCCAGAACTGGTTGTTTTTACCGCAGGTTCTTTAGTTTTATCATTAAGGTCCAGAATAGTCGAATCTTCTTCAATATTTTCAAGAGAGGTTTTAGGCTCAGGTGGATTAGTTTCATCAAACATGATGTGAACATATTCTTCCACACATTTGGTTCTTTTGTTAAACTCTCTATAGGCTTTTCTAGTAAAAGAATAACTATGAAAAATTCCTTCATCACTCCTAGAAGAAAACTTGTCCAGATTATCCTTCGTATTGAGGATAAAGACATTGCATCCAAAGACTCTAAAGTAACTAACTTTGGGTTTCCTATTATTCCATAACTCATAAGGGGTATTTTTAAAAATAGGTCTAATTAAGACTCTATTAATAATATAACAATGTATATTCACAGCTTCAACCCAAAAATAAATAGGCATGTCATACTCATTAAGCATGGTTCTTGCAATTTCTTGAAGGGATCTATTTCTTCTTTCTACTACAACATTCTGTTGAGGTGTCCTAGTGGAATAACAGTTGTGACTATAGCCATTGTGTGAGAAATAAGATTCAAACACTTGATTTTCAAACTCACGACCATGATCACTTCTCAGGGTTTTAATCATACGTCCACTAAGGTTTTCTACAGACTTGGAGTATTTAATAAAGTAAGAACAAGCTTCATTTTTTTGAGCCAAGAATTATACCCAAGTATATCTAGAAAATTCATCTACTAGGACATAGACATATTTCTTCCCATTTAAACTAGTAACTCAAGAAGGTCCAAAAAAGTCCATGTAAACCAACTCGAGAGGTTGAGAAGTTGAAACTTCTTTCTTTGATTTAAAAGAAACATTATGTTTCTTTCCCTTTTGACAGGGATTACAAACTTTGTCATTTGGGAATTCAAGTTTGGGTAGGTCTCTAAGAAAGTTCATCCTAGCCAATTTTCTAAGTGAATAGATGTTGGAGTGTCCTAATCTATTGTTCCATATCCAAGATTCTTTATTAAAAGAATTTAAACAAGTAACATTTTTCCTAGTTAAAGAATTCTGATCAACAACATAAACATTTTCATTTATTAAAGTAGAAAATACTAAAACATTTTTAGAGTTAAAAACGTCGCAGGAATTATTTTCAAATTTCATAATAAAGCCATCATCACATAATTGAGAAATACATAACATGTTATACATAAGTCCATCAAAAAATAAAACTTTAGAAATCAAAACTGAATTAGTATTACCAATTTGGCCTAGGACGATGATTTTTCCTTTAGAGTTATCACCAAAGGTGACATGGCCTCCATCAACATTGATTAGACTCTTCAAGCATGAGTAATATCCAGACATATGTCTTGATCATCCACTTTCCAAGTACCATACTTTCTTGTGATAACTCTTCAAACATGTTTACTATAAAACAGATTTATATGGGAAATGATTTTGGTACCCAAATCTTCTTGGGTCTAGAATGGTTAGCAATCAAAGCTTTAGGTACCCAGATTTGTCTAATGGGTCACATATAATTTACAGAATCAATATATTTTGAAAAATAAACTCTCTTTGATCTATAACCATATTGATAACTAGTTGAAGAATAGGAATTTCCAAAACTAGAACTAGCACAATTTTGTTCAGATTTAAGAGAAAATCAATTTTTGGTAAACTGTATCTTTCCAGGTTGGTATCCCAAACCAGTAGTGTACTTTGGTGAAACATTCTTACCTAAAATTTGGGTAAGTGTATATTTTCCTTTTGGGAATTTTTCTAAGTCCTTTCTATGTTTCTCATTAGACATTTTCATTTCACTTTTTTCCTTCCATAGTCGGTCATTATTTCCCTATTCTATATCAAAGGCAGTTTTATCATTCGAAGTGAGGGCATACTATTTCATTAGTGACTTATATTTGTCCTTAATTTCATTACATTTTTCTTCCAGTATATTACAATATTCAAATAGTTCAGCCTTAGACATATTTTAGTCATTATCTGAATCAATTTTATTTCGAGAATAATAATCATTCAGCATAGGGGAAACAGGTACCTCAGATATGTTAGTCTTGAAGCACATGTTGGAAAGATTCTTTTCAGAATCAGAAACTTCGGGTTCACTTGTGATGTCCTCCAAAGCACTCCAGGCCGCTTTCATAGCTTTCTTGTACTTCTTGTCCTTATAATCATATTTCCGTTTGAATTTTAATTTTGGACAGTCAGCCTTGATTTTTCCTTTCCTCTTGCATTCATAGCAGACCATATCATCTTCCTTATCAGATTTCTTCCAATCCTTCTTCCAAAAACCCTTGTTTTCATACATTCCTTTGTAGTTAGATTTTCTAAATAATTTCTTATTCCTATAGAAGTTCTTGAATCTCCTGGCTATTTGATCCATTTCCCCATCACCTTCTGAATCCGAATATATACTGGATGAACTTTCATTGGGTACAGGAATTTTATCCTTTTCTTTTACCTTTGAAGCAGTAGACTTCAATGCCACAGATTTCCTTGTAGGTTTATCTTCTTCTTATTTATTCACATTAAGTTCTTATTCTTACATCATTAGCTTACTGATCAACACCTTAACAAGGATATTTATGATGTCACATGACTCTGGGATAGAAACAAAAGTGCCCCTCCATCGGTCTAGTAGACATCTCAAGATTATCATGATTTGTTCCTTTTCTGGAACAACCATTCCATGTGATCTCACAGTATTGTCAATCTCATTGAACATGAGATTCACGTTAGAAATGGGTTCATTAGGTCTCATCATGAAATTATCATATTTAATAGTATAGGTATTCGGACTCATTTCCTTAACATTAGTTGTGCCTTCATGGGAAACACTCAAAGTATCCCATATTTCATAAGTAGTTTTACAAGATGAATTTATGTTAAACTCTTCATCTCATAAAGTGCAATACAAGGCATTCATAGCTTTAGAATTATTATTGTAAGCAGTCTTTGTAGGTTCACCCCAATTTGTTCTTTCAGTTTCTAGAATTTTATATTGTGACTCTATAGCATTCCAAATATCAAAACCCATACTCTCTATGTGAATTTTCAATTTTGGTATCCACTTGGAATAATTTGTACGATTAAATAAAGGTGTCATGTTAGTAGCAGCACCTTCGTGTCTATTTTCGATTACTAGATTTTAAAAAATATATTAAAGAGATAAAATTTAGAAATAACAGAAAATTATGATCCTAAAAGATGAAACTAAAATCACAGTTGAGAAACAGAATTTTTTGAAAACTTTGAAGAACAACAATAACCTCTGATACCAAATATTGGTCGGAGAGGACACTCAAGAGGGGGGTGAATTGAGTTCCAATTAAAATTTCTGTTAAAAAAATATTTCTCTTAAAATCCAATATTTAAAAAAAAAGTTAAACTATAGTGAATTTATATAGATTGTATTTATTTAATTAGTTTCTCAAAGTCTGATTTGGTCTTAGTTAATTTAATCTGAAGATTAAATAAACTTTCGAAGCTAAATTACTGGTTTACAACAAGTATAAACACTTTCTAATTTGACTATCAAAGTAACTTTAAAACAAATTATATTTCAAAGTAGTTAGCAGCGGAATATGATATATATATAGTACACTTATGACTTAAACTAAAATGCACAGCAGAGGTAACCAAGAGGTTCAGTCTCAATCGGATACTTAGTCCCCTCAATAATTTATATAAATTGATCCACACCCGGGATCGGGGTAAACAATAGTGAAAACACTGTCCAGGTACAAAGACCTCTACCACAGTTCTATGTGGGGAAAAAACAACAGCTCATAGCTATCCAGGTCTTCCTCGACCTCTACCACTATCCACAGTGGGAAACAAGAGTGTTAATAGATTTTGAATGAGGATTTAAGAATCCTCCAGATTAGCACATGCGACAGTGTGGGTAAAATAAATAGGGTACACAAACTGCTCAAAATGTTAATGAAATAATCACTAAATAAAGTGTGAATGAGTTTAGAAAAGATTTAGTGATTGGCATTGCAGCTCTGGACTTGTTTGATTGTTCAGAAAAGCTTCTGAGTCTTTCTCTGGTTTTTGTTTTGAAAAATAGAGTGTCGTTTTCTTCCTTGGTTCCAGGTTCAGCTTATCATCCGGAGTGTACAGGCAGCTCCAAATAGTTATTCACTTCTTAACAAGGATGTAGCTTTGTGTTCTCCTCTAGAAATGAATTTTTTCTTGTAAGTCCAGTGTTCTTGGAGTATGGATGTAGTCTTGTGTGAATGCACAATGTTTCAATGATGTTGAGCTCTTGTCTTTTTCACCCTTTGTGTGCCTTATTAGTTCATTATTCTCTCTGTATGCACCTCTTTATACACCTCTTTCTAGCTAGGTCTTTATCTTTCCTTTTATAGCTTTCATCTCAGGCAAATGGGAATGATTACCTTTTGCATGGGTACAAGGTACGGTTCCCTGACAAGGCAACATATATGATTAAATAACATTAACATCATTAAAAACATCAAACATAACCATGAGATTTATAAATAAATAATATTTTGAGTATAGAGTTTGACTGGTTGGTCAATCATTAGTATCCCTCTGTTGGTAGATGTGTACGGTGGACTTTCTGTCGCCGTGACCTTCTATCGGTAGCTCTTTGAACTTGTATCTGTATCTCCTTGCATCAGTAGCTGTTTGAACTTATATATGTAGCTCTTGGTATCAGTAACTCCTTCTATCGGTAGACTTACTCTATCAGAAGACTTATTCTATCAGTATCTCGGTATACTTGTTCTATCTGTAGCTCAGTTCTATCGGTAACTGTCTGTATCAGTAGCTCGCTTTGTTTCATTGATTGTGTATATCAGTAGACTAATACTTATCGGTAGCTCTATATATATCGGTAGCTATGCTCATATCGGTAGCTCTACGTATCGGTGGCCTTAGCTTAACGGTGACTCTGTCTATAGGTAGACTAGTACCGGTAGCTCTGTATCTATAGCTATATGCAGATCAGTGACTTAACAATTTTCTGTTTTATGCAAAACATATCCGATTGGGTTAGAAGTACTTCCGAACTCATATAATCATGGATAAACATTTATTAACATATTTAAAGGACTATTTTCATATTATTATCATCTTCATAATAGAATATCATAGATTGAGAGAATTTGAATATAGATAAACATTATTTGGGATTATCAAAGTATAAGAAATCATAATTGGGATTATCAAAATATATGAAATCATAATTGGGATTATCAAAATAGGCGAGGTTAATAATAAACATACATCATATAATCATTATTCATAATAAATGTAACTTTCACTATAATCTAGAAATAGAGCTCCCATAGTTCTAAATCTATCCACTAATTAATAGATTCCCCACCATTTGTTTATCATTGATCTTCCTAAATTAAATATAAAATACTTATTCCTTTTCTCACAAGATCCACCTGGAATAAAGTGCTTTCAATTTTACATAAAAGTATAATATCTATATGATTATTAGACCCTATATTAATAACAAATTATATATATAATAGTTTTCGTTATCATCCCACTTCATTGAACATATGATATTTCCATCTCTTATAAGAAATTTCAATATTAGTTATGTTATGGGATTACATGATGTAGAAAGTCTATATTTTATCAACCAATAACTTTTACTACAAATTCAGTTCATTTATGAAGAATATATAATTCATAATTTTATATAATTAATACTCCTGTATGAATTAATAAAATAGGAACTATAACTAACACATTAATGATTGAATAATAGTTTCCAACTCCAAATCATACATTATATAATTCTATTTGTATGGGAAAATATCCTTCAACAAATAAGATACTTAATTATACCTCTATATTTAGAACATACATAATCACATAAATATATATAATTCTACAATAATAAAAATAATTTAAATTTTTTAATTTTTAGTTAAATTGTGTTTTGGTTACAACATTACCTTTCTACGTGTAAAAGATCCTTATTCCTCAATCAGTATTTTTTCCTTTGATCTTTTTTATTAGAAAAACCATGGTGAAATTCTAAATTATGGTAAATTTATGTAATAATAAACTATAATGATGTTTTTAAATATGTTTAGCAATGTGTTATAGAAAAAATTTATCAAAAATAATATAATTGAGGTATTACATACAGAATGGTACAATAGAGATAAAGAAGGGTTAAAATGTAGATGAAGGGATGTGGGTGTGTTTGGAAGATCATCATTATAGAACAATGCTGTTTCATAAATTACTTAATTATATTACATAATGAACATTCAATCCTTAAAGTGACACATCGATACACTATGTAATGACATAGTTCAAATTTATGTCCTCATAATGTTGCGTGTGTTATATAATATAATGGAATTTAATATTTAATTATGTAGTTTATATATGAATAATTATATTATGATATTTTAAATCATCAAAGAACTTAATTAATATCTCTAATGTATATGATATACTTAAATCACATTTACCTAAACTATCTCCTATGTATAATATACTTGTTGATCATGCTAGTGTGTCATTATGTACAAGAGAGAAAAATGGTTAGTGATAAATTGATTTAAGAATTAAAAGTATTCAAAAAACTCAATTACACCATAAAAGTAAGAAAATATATACTCATGAAAATGTAAAATTAAAAAAAAATTAAATTTTTGGTTGATCATTTTTCTAGGATACTTAAGTGTTACTTGTTTTTCACTCTTCTTATTTTCATAGTTATATAAAAAATAATAAAAATTGGATAAACACATAAATCAGTGATATTATCATCCTTTTATCTCTATATTAAACTTATCTTATCCATCCATATAGTTAGTGATGTTTCTAATGATGCTATTTTTAAACAAAAATGGAATTCTCCCCATGTATCCTTACCAGAGATGACTATTTTTTCATCACATATATCCTGAGGATATATTCCCCAAAAACAATTTCTGTTATTAAATTACATAATTTGGGTTGTTAGGTATATGTAGGTATTCCATTGATCTCCCATGGGAATCAAAATAATTCATTATCCCTTTAAAATCCATTAATGTATTTCATGGATTGATTATTCTTTATCATTATATGTTTATAATTAGAATTCCTAGTTTTTTTTTTCATTTATCAGGAACTCGTTAGTATTATCTTTAAATTGTTGGATCAACATATAAAATTTAAATAATTTATACATTTAGGTTTTATTGGATCCTATGTTGCATTATTCTATTCTGTAGGTGGAGTTTAAAATATGGAATTATGTTAAAAATTTAGAGGTATGTGATGTCAATATTTGATCTTAGATTTTTATATTACTCTAATTCATATATCTTATATATTTTTCATCTATGGTTTCTACCTGATGCATTAATATTTCCTATTAGTTGTCTCATAAATGTTTAACATAAAAAATAAATTTTATTCCATTCTTAACATGAACCCCCTTGAATATATTTTCATTAAACATCAATAACCATGTTCTATGAATGATAAATTACTCTATCATTATGTAATTTTCCCCTACATGTGATGGATAGAACTTTATCTGGTTCCTCAATAATACATAACACCCAATACCCTTGAATATTGTTATAAATAATAAATTATACGCATGGTGGGTAATGAAATGAATGAAATACTAGTTAATTTTCAATGGAATCAAATATAAAGGTTGGTACTGGATGAATACTCTCATTTCCTTTACAATTACATTGATTAAGTGTATGTGTTTTCTCTTTCTCAATATGATCGTTATTCTATATCTATCCTTAAAATATAAAAATAATATAATTAGTAAAAAATCATGATATATATTATATTTTAAAATACCAAAATGCCTAATTTTCCTACCAATATCAGTTTTTTTAAATTTGGAATGTTTACTTCTTCATCTATCATTTTTCTTTCAGCCCAATTATTATTGATTTCTACAACAATATCCATTAAAAAAATATCTTCAGTCTTAAAATATTCACTGGGATATGTTATATTTATTTTATATATATCATCATAGATTCATCTATATTGTCACATATCATGTTTAATGGTAAAAAAATGAAATTCCATTAACAAAAGTCCTCTTTTGATTGATTGAAATCCTTATTTAGTAATATAATTATAGAAAAACTAAATTCACTACATTGGATATTTTGCATTTTTATAACCTATATGATTTAAAATAATATTGTGAATCAAAACCATTTATAATAAATAATCATTTTATTTACCAATTAGATTAATATATATTAAGTGTTTTGATAAAGTATAATTAACATAAACAGATGAAGGATGTCCTCTGCTAATACGATAATTATATATGAATAATAGTTTTTAGATATATCCAGGGGTGGAATCAGTATGATTTCCCCATGAAATAGACCATGTAGGTACTAAATAGCTAAAACATGAGAAAGTAATTTATTATAGACTTTTATGCTTATAGAGATCATGACTGAAACAATGTTTTCCAAAAAAAAACCAAAAAATAGTGTCTCAATTACACACCTTACCCATACTGTGTATGCTGGTGTAATAAGGGGATATGTATCTTGATGATAGAATTTTTAATTTTTAAATCAAAATTTATATGAAATTATGATTTAATTTATTTTTAGTTGTCACTTCTTAATAAATTATTATATAATAGGTTTGATTAAAAGTATATTTTGATAGGAATAAAAATTATATTTTTTGAAAATAATTTTTTTTAATTAAAGAACATTTTTTTTTGATTTAAATAATTTAAAAAAATGTTATATTAATGAACTATCAATATTAAATAAAATTTATTTCATTATAAATGATATTTTAATTTAGGGATGTCCAATATAATCATTAGAAGGAACCAAAAATTGTTATATTCATAAAAACAACAATTGTTTCCAAAAATAAATTTTATTTTTATTAAAAGGTGTTACATATAAATTTGATATGACTATTTTGATAAAAAAAATATTATTTTTGAAATCACAATGTTGAAATTAGCCAATGGTGTAATATTCCAAATTATTTTAGATAGTAAAATGTTTGGATAAAAAATGAATATGGTATAAATTAACATTATGTGTTATAAAAACCTAAAAGCCCAATATGGTATAAATATTCCGCCCCCAAATAATGTTTTTTTAATCACATAATAAGCTCCTCGGTTGATTTTTGAAGTGCCCACTCAAGGAAATGGGTCATCGTATTCTCTTCATTATTCAAGTTCTCCTATACAATTTTTCCATTTATATTTTTAATTTCCCATGTTTTAATGTGTTTTTACACGTCTTTTTACAATAATTATGATGACAATGCAATGGGAGAACTCGATACAATCTCATTAAACACATGCTAAAATCATTAAGATAGCCTGTTATAATGATGAGAATGTAATGTGATTTTTCATGATAGAAATTTGTGTTGTGAATACCAATAATTATTTCCATTAAAACTAATTCAATTAGATTTATCTATACTTGATTTATTGTGTAATTATTTGTATGTGACCAATTTTCTTAATCAATGGGTTTCATGTGATGAATAATGTTCTTATGTTGTATGATCTAAGTGGAACTCGAATACATGTACATTATATGAATGTAATTGGTGGTAATGAAATTAAATTTTCCTATAATTCAATTTAAACTATTTTATCTCTTGAGGTACTTTGTATACGGACCATTAGTTTGTCCTATGAAGAAATTAGGATGTCTCATCTATTAGAGAGGATTTATTTTTATGATGTTGTGTATTATGTAGTTTCCACAATCCTATGTTTAAATGATTAGGTGTTCTTATTCCATGTTTTCATGTACAGGATTGTGAGTCTCACTATTTTATGTCTTCATGATATACATCCTGACACACATGTACTACTTTACCATATGCTATGGTATTATTATTCCATTTCGGATCATAAAATCCAAAACCATTTCTTATATACTTCTATATTAGAAATATGGAAATTCAATTCTGGAAATTTTGTGGGGTTTGATTTTTTTTTCAATCCTCAAATGGATGATCAATTATATTGAAATGAAATGGATCACACAATTGAATTCGTGCACAGTATTGATTGTGGTGTTGTTTCCTAGAGTTTACTAAAATTTTGGGGTCCAAAATTTGTAGAATGGAAATCATTAAGATAAGTGTTTTTTCTTGAAGGCCTTACAAAATTATGAAATAGGAATAAGTTTCACAAATATGTGATTCATGAAGTGTGTTTTGAAAGTATATAATCAATTTGGACAGTGATAAGTGCGAGTACGATGAGCTCGGTGAACAGCGAAAGTGAGGAGCATTGTGAGTGGATCATTATAGTGTTTCGAAGGGTTTGACAGAGATCATTGCGACGATGTAAAATTTTAGTGGAGATTTGTGATGGGAGGAATTCCGCAAAGATTTTTTTGACTGATTTTGAAAATGCATTGGATGTGGGGGAGTTTCGCGATCGGCCACACCTATAAAAAAGAGGCTACCCCTCTTCATCTGTTACCAAAAAAATTCAGAGTAATTCCATATTTTCTCTAATTTCATGATGCAATGGGTTCTCTAGGAAATTTCTTATCTACGAAATCTTGAGCTTTTTGAAAACAATATTTAGTCTTGACTAAAGATAATGCCTCTATGTATTGAGTACATCGAAAAGATGGGATGTTCCACGTTCCTTTAGTGAGATTCAAAAAAGAAAGTTGTTCGGGATAGGTAATGTGCATTATGAGGGAAGGTTGTTTAGAAATGGTGATAGAGCTTTTTGAACTATTCATCATTGACATGGAGTGAACTCTGTCAAGGAGTGATCTTTTCCAAGATTATTTGGTAAAGGATGTTGTTCAAACATCAGTTTTTCAGTTAATATATCTTTCATGGTTCATTATCTCAAGTCTATAGTGCATGCAGATTCCTATTCTAAGTTGGGGAAAAAGTATTTAATGCAAAATCAATAATGAGACCATGAGGTAAATAAACTAATATTAACTTCTCTTAAATCAGTGAGATATGGTAGTAAATGGATGCGTTTGGAGGGATGCAGTGAGTTATCCCTAAATTCTTTTAAATGTACTATGTCTTTCAAAGTGTGATTATGACAAAACGTTTTATTTCTACAACTAGTTAAGATTAGTGGATTATGGTATGTCCAACACATTGTTAGGATATGATCCTTGGATGCAGTACTTTGTGTATAATCATGTAAATGTGTTGTGTTGTCACTTTTCATGTGAATGTTTTATTGCTGATCATATCAATCATACTGTTTTAACGATTTCCAACCAATGTGGGAACAAGATCCATCAAATTAGTAGGAAAATTTGACACTATGATTCACCCCCCCTGTCAGGGTGCTCCAGGGTCATTCAAGTTGTATCAGAGTGAAATGTTTCTAGTGTTAAATCTATCTTTTGTTTATATCATGTAAATCTCAGCTAATGTTAGGGGAGTGACCTACTTTGATGGATGAGATTTTTAGATCTGAAATAATATGATGTGCTCACATATATTATATGTTGGAATGGATTTATTTTGTGCTACTTCACATAGAATACAATTAACTAATCCAACAGGGTTGTTTATGACTGGTAAAAATAAGATGATGCATGATGCAGATTCTAAATTGCAGAATGCTCTCACTGCGCCACTTTCTGATTTGATCTATCTAAAGATGATGTGTTTTACCACAACAAAGTATATGTGGGAAATATTAGCAAATATATATAGGAGAAAAAATAATTAATTTAGAAAAACTAAAAGTCCTGCATAATATATTTGACAATTTAAAGATTCATCTATATGATAATGCAGAGTCCTTCAATTGTTTTAATGAACAAGTATGAGAAATTCGAGGGATTAGGGAAGAGTTCAAAGACATTGTTATTTTGATGGAAATATTAAGATGGATTCCACCTCTATATGACTATAATCAATCTATCCATGATGAAAGGGATCTATCTAACCATACTACAATTGATCTACTAAGTTTCCTATTGGAATAAAAATTAAGATTAAATCCAGAAGATTAGACGACATGTGTAAGAAAGGAAATGATTTAACAATCCATGAATATACTATAAATCTCATGAGATAATATTTATTATTCTAAATGAGGAAGGATAACTTATTTCTCTAATTTCCAGAAAATTCATGATTGGAAAATGGAAATTCAATGGTGAGGTACCTCTGGCTTCTTTCTACTGTGGTTGAGTTGGGAAAATTGGCTCTCTATGCACAAGAATGTTTGATGATGATGAATGTGAAGACGGAGACAATAAAAATCCTTAAAAGAGTTTTTAAAAAAGGTTATCTTCATGTCTAGTAATTAATCACATTGAAATTTTTTTATGAATAAGAAGATAATGATAGTGAATACATTGGGAAAGAAGAACCAGAATTTAAATATTAAACCCATGCATCATTAATGGATACCATTGAAAATACATATCCTTTGATGGATAAATCTATAGGTTCTTAGTTAATAATTGATTTTTATCTCAAGATTTCACATAAGTATTCATTTAGTAATCATGAGAAATAATGAAAGATATAAAAAATTTAGAGAATAATTATGGAAGAATCGTGAGAATATGGTGATCATCATGATGCTGATGTGAAAATTTGCAGTGAGTAGTGAATGTAATGTCAAAAACCCCTGAAAGAATAGATGATGTAGTAGAACTGAAGCTGAGAATTGAAGAACTGTAAAAGTTCATCAATGAACTAACTTTCGGAATGGAAGAGAAGTCCATGGTTATCAATGGTCTTGAAGAAGATGATGTTACTCTTTCTAGTGGACAAGAAAGTTAATATATTTCAAATGAAACAAATAATAAAATATATTTTTTACAATTCTTATATATTAAATTACTGGAGAAATCTTTGAGTTTTTCTGATGGAGTTGAAAATTTTTTGAATATTCAAAGACATGTATGCATGAGAAACAAAGGAATCGGTTGTGATGAAAAAACATGAAATGTTGTAAATAATGTTTTCCTGAATAAAGGCAAGATAAAAGTTGTTCATGTTGAAAATTCACCTAATGTACTGAAAAATAATGTCTTGATTCAATCTAAAAAATTACTAAAAAATATAATCAGCTATCAATAAAATATAGGAAACCAAACTCCTTTTTAAGGAAGGAGACATGTGGAGCAATCAAAACTAGACGACATTTCTTCTCATGAAATGTCAATTATGTGGCTATCTGGGCTATTCAATGTCATATTATGAAGAGGAATGGATATATTTAAGTATGGAAATAATTGGAGATCAATAAAGGAAAACAAGTCCATATAATAATTATTATAGAATATATAATTTCTATAGATATTTTTTTCATAATTATATCATTGGTTATAAATCTTATGTATTTCAGGATGAGGAATGATAGGAGAAATTCACAAAATACTTAGAGAATGGTAAATAAATGAAAAACAAATGGTGTGGCTATTTCAAATAGAATATCTCTTTTGAATGAAGAGTATGAACGTAAAGAACACATGCATATGTAATATGGATTTTAAAGGCCATCCCTACCCTCCACTCATTCTAATATTTCATGGAAGGTAACGTGGAAAAATAAAAATCTACCCTTGAATAAGTATCTATTAATTCTATAAAGAACAACTTCATGGGGATTCTTGATAGTGGGTGATCATCCCATATGATGGAAAATCCAGTCCTATTGATGAATATTAAGAAAAAGGTTGATGGAATAGTAAGGTTCGGTAATGATTGTGCTTTGAAGATCAAATGTGGTGGATGTACAAAATTTCTCAATGGAATGTTAAATAGAATATAATTTCATTACGTGGATTGGTTAAGTCAAAATATCATAAGGTAAGTCAACTCTATGACTCAAGACTTATACAGAATTTCAATTAAAAATGATACACTATAAAGGAAGAGACATAAAATTATCTCATGAAAAAATGTAAAATTGATGGAAACTTATATCAGGTTGATAGTAATGAACAAATTTTTTACATGAAAGATGAAGTATAAAACAATGTGTGGCATTTTTATTTTGGGTTAATTAATCAAGAATACATTGGAATGATATCTAAACTAAATATCACCATTGATATTCCAAATCTAATGAATTAATGATAGAATACTTGTGATTCATTCATGCGTGGAATGTTGGCGTGTAGTTTTTATCATCCATAGAACAAAATGGAATCAAATATTATTTATCTCATACATATTGACATTGTTGGCCTGATAAATGTTGTTAGAACTCATGAAGAAAGGTACTATGTACTCTTCAAATAATATTACTGTAGAATGGATTGTGTGATGGTTATGCAAAAAAATGACAAGTACTTGATTGCATGAAAAAATATCAGGGAATTTATTAAAATGATACTGGAAGGAAAATCAATGTTCCAGGTTCCAAAAAATGGAGGAGAATATACATAAATTGAAATTGAAATATACCCATAGAAATAAGGAATTCAACATTAGGTGAATGTTGTGAGAACCCCATAGAAAAATGGAGTAGCTTTGTGGGAGAATAGATATGTTAATAGTATGGCCAAAAATATGATGATGGAGATTTGTATATATCTCCCTTCTTGGAAAGATGTAATTAATGATGCAGTAAATATTCAAAATAAAACAAGGATTTATATGGTTTAAACGATGACACTGTATGAGTTATGGAATGGAAGGAATCCCTCTTTTAAGTATTTATGGGTTTTAAGAAGAAATTGTTTTATCAGAAACAAGAAGGAAATGAGGAAAACTATGGTGATGTGGCTATTGAAATAATATTTTATGAATATTCAATGAATAAGAAATCCTTAAACTAATTTAATATATGTGTTGGAAATTTTTTGGAAGAGATTGATGTTATGATCGGTGAAGATAAGAACACAAATATCCTAAGGGGCTCTTATGATGATGTTATTGAAGATGAAAAAAATAGTGGACTTTGAATATATTCAAATGAATAAGTATAGGATTGTATGAAAAACATTTAGAGGTAAAATAATGACTTGGATTGAGAAAATAAATCAGAAGAAGAATCTATGATTAAAAAATTTACTATTATACCACATTTAGAAATCAAAGCGTAGAAATTGATCATTCTAATATGATTGGGTATTGGATATCTCCCACATAGATAAGGAGAATGATGAATAATACACAATCTACATTCCCATCAGTGGTGGATTCATCCTCATTTTAAGAAGCTACAAATGTTGAATCATGGGTTGAATCCATGAATGAAGAGTTGGATCACATTGATAAGAAAAAAATATGTTATTTAGTAAGGAGGCCCAATGGTCACAAATTTATTGGTAAAAAGTGTATTTTTATGATTAAATACTATGATAATGGTAATGTGATCATAAATAAGGAATGATTGGGGTGTAATGGATATTCCCAAATTGAAGGCATTGGTTTTGAAGAAACATTTGATCTTATGGCTAGACTGGAGTCAATCTAGAAATTTCATACCATGGATATCCCAAGAGTACATAAATTATATCCTATGGATATTAAGATAGAATTACTCAATGGTGTTCTTGAAGAAGAAGTCTAAATTGGACAACTGGTGGTTTTCTTGCATGGAAATGATTAAATGATGATTTGAAAATTAAAGAAATCACTCTATATTCTGAAGCAGGCACCATGGGTGTTGTACACTTAGGTTTATTCATATATAAAAAATCATGAATGAAAAAAGGAGTAGTGGTTCATAACCTCTGGGTGATTTATTCTCATAAAGATCGGTTCTTGGTACTAGAATACATTAATGATATTATTTTTTGTGGATTAAGGAAGGGATCACCAGATAAATGTTTCAATCAGAGGAAATCAGAATTTGAAATCTCTATGATTTGTAAGATCATATATTTTTTACGTATTCTTGTGATTTAGTGGATTGGTTATAATTTTATCTCTCAAGAAATGTATTAAAGTGATTTGCTATAGAAATTATTTATGCATGACTCCAAACCAATGATGACTCCGATTATGGGTGGAAACAAAACATGGAAAACCTGAGGATATGACTTCTGTGAATCCCACTATATTCAGGAGAATCATTAGAGACCCATATACTTAACTGCAACATGGACTAATATTGTTTTTTCGACATACTCAGTGGCCCATTTACAATGTAATTGTAATGATCAACATATGGAGGTAGTAAAATGAATCATGATGTACATTCAAGGTACTCTTAATTTTGGGTTATACATTACAACATAAAGAGATAATAAACTATCAATATTCACTGTTGTTGACTTCACTGGAGATGTAGTGGAAATAATGTGCACCAATATTGGAGCATTCAATTTTGGAAGAAATGTGGGGGTTAGTCGGGAAAGAATAACTAAATTACTACACTTCTTACTGCTGAAGCTGAATATATATCATCTACAAAAGTGTACAGTCATTTACTTTAGATAAAGCGGTAACTGAATGACATTGGGGATCATGTGAAATAGCTTATGGCAATTCACTATGATATCAAGACTACGATAGATAGTAAAAATAATACACTTTATCATTCTCATATGAAATATATTGAAATAATATATCACTTCAATAAGGAGAATGTTTAACAAGGTGCGATAAAAATGGATTATGTGGGAACTGAGGAAAATATAGCTAATATTATGACCAAGCCACTGGTAGTGGCTGTGTTTGAGAAACATCACCAGCACCTGGGTGTTTAACCACCTCCTACTATATATGTAATTCATGATATTCTACTCTTCCCAATTGTTTTAACAATTTTAATCTATTTTTTTGAAGTGAGGAAACTTTAGGTGGGAGATATTATCTAGGGGGAGTATGTTTTGATCTCTACAATATTAAAATACTAATCCTTGGGTTTACTTTCAATAGCATATATATAGCTAAATTCAATGAGGAAATGTGGAGAAAGGAGAATTTGATGCGTTGCAAAGTGTGAAATGAGATTTTGGTGTTATGAGGAAATAGTTCAGGGCATGCAATTCCTTTGTGACATGGTCATAGAATTTCTTGGACAAATTTAGGAATTCCAAAACATGATATCCCTATTCAAGATTCCTCTCTTATTTCCTACACAGAGAGTTCCTCATGTAGACATAGAGGGTTGGAAGATTTGTTTCTTGTGTATCAGGCTTGGTTAATGACTAGTGATGTATTTAATCAATCTAAAGATGTCCAACAAGGTCATAGGGGGATATTGTTCAAAACATAGATATTCATTACTAAAAATAGAATTTGGTTTGTGTTTTTTTAATACATTGATGGATGATCAAGGATATTGAAAGGAAATGGGTCATACAGTTCAATCCATAAGAATTATTAAAGGTGTCATCCTTTTCGAGATATGGGCTTTTGAAAATATGAGAAATGAATGAGTTTTATTGAAATGAGATTCATTAATTGTGTTTCACAGAGACATATTGAATTATTATGGAGATAAGTACATGAATGATGATCTTGGTGAACAGTGAAGGTGATGAGCATTGTGAGTGGAGCATTGTAGTGGAATGAAGGTTTTGCTGGAGAGCATCGTGACAATATAATATTTTAGTGTTTTTTGTGATGAGAGGAATTCGGTGAAGAGGTTTTTGACTAAACTAGAAAATTTGGTTGATGTGATGGAGCTTCTCAATCTTCCACACCTATAAATAAGAGGCTACACCTTTTTTTTATATATAAAACATTAGGGAAAATACGAAATCTCTTTGATTTCAAAATGTAAGGGGTTATGCCTCAATGTGGTAGCCTATAAAAGATTGAGAATTTTGAAAATACTATATTATTCTTGAAAAAAGGCAATGCATCATAGTATTTATTTCTTTATGAATATTGGATGTTTTGTATTGGCTCAGTGATCTTTGCGAAGGAACATTGTTCCACAAAGCTAGTGTTATTCAAGATGACAAGGTTGTTCTGAAAAGGTGAAGGAGATTTGAAATGTAGCGTTCTTTGTGACATACTGAGAATTTCCAAGGAACATCGTGAATGATCTTTGTAAAGGCATGTTTTTCACATTAGTTTTTCAGTGAATAGAGCTTTCATTGTGCATAAACTCGGGTCTACAGTGACAGAAGATTCTTGTGTTATGTTAGGGACAAATTCTTTAATGCCAAATCATTAAATCCTCATTTAGGTCGATAAAATATGTTTGAATTATCTCAAAGCAGTGGTCTAGGGGGAGTCAATGAAAGTTTTCTAAAAGACGTATTGAGATTTATTTGAATCTTGGTAATGGTTTTGGGCCTGACATTGAGTAACTGGGACTGAAATTTTGTTTTCCACAACTAGTGAATATTAGCGGATTTTGATACAAAGAATACACTATCGGATTATGCTCTATAGACGTAACCCTTTATAGTGAACAAAGTAAAAGTTTTCTATTATTTTATTTCATGTGTGTGTTTTATTTATGATCATATCCATCATACGTTTTAACGAGTTCCTACCAATATGGGAACAAGATCCATTACATTAGAAGAGAATCTTGACACCTTGAATCACCCCTCCCCTCTCATGGGGTTATGGGTTCCTTGATTCCCTATTTCATATCATATATTTTTAGAATGTAAAATCAATTTTATGATCATGTTAAGTAGATTTAAATAATTTTGTTGTACCCATATCTCTAGTTATTGTTTATATACCTAATTTCACATGTACAGTTGGACTCATGGTCTTTTGGGATTTTATTATTTTTTTCCAAATGTAATAAATCATGAATTATGGTGTATAGAAATATTGGTTTTCAATGTTAGTATGAGGGTAAAGGAAAAATATATTTCAGAATTAGGATTATAAACCCCATGTGAGGGCATTAGGGATCATACCAAACACAAAAAGAAATTCTATTTTTTGGTAAATTAATGTGTGACTAGTTTCCATGTAACAAAATCAAAATCTAGTTATTATAAGTGGATGTGGATATTCCACAATTATGCCCAGTGGTAATAACCAAAAAATCAATCATTTGGATTTGAATAGATCATCATCTATTGAATGACAATACAGATTTATTACAAAACTACTTTGATACTCCCATGGGTATGCTTCACTAAATTCATAGCCTCTTTGCAATCTATTTTGAAGGGAACAACAATGAATATAAAATTATATGAATGGAAATAGAAAATGGATAACAAATAATGAAACATAAATATTAATAACATATGTAATGTGTTTTATTTATTATTTTTCTAATTAAAATTCATATTTTCATCATATGTGATTAATAGTTTGGATTTTCTCCTCCATAAGTTGATTTAGGAGTAACTTTACCAATTGAACTAGAATAATGTTGTTAATGAAGGGATTTTCATACAATTAATAACATCACATATCCTATGAGATTATAGTTATATGATTTATTTATACTCATAAATTTTCAGTGAAACTATCCAAAAAACATAAAAACACTTATGTGGAGAAATAAGTGAAAATATTAATTGGGAAAATTATTGTGACACATGTATATAACATCCCATATATCAGTATTTTCTAGTTTAACATACCATCCAACCATGTGATACTCGATTTTATAAAACTCAATGAAAATAAAGGTATGAATTTTCTTTCCTTATATAGATCCAATATAAATTTTTGAGTGATGAAAATCAACCTTTATATTGTAAATTTTACAAAAATTATATATAAGTTAAAGGAATAATATTGATATAATTTTGTTTCATAACATAAATAATAAATATTATCATCATATAAGATTGTGTATCTAGATCAATGAATTAGTCTATGGAAAATATCATCCTTGATGACTTTCCTGTTGTAAGGGAATTCACTGATGTGTTTCTCTATGAATTTCATTGTCTTTATTGTAGATAATAATTTGAGTTCAAAATAAAAAATAATACCTGGATATTTTCTAATATAAAAAATATAGAATGACCACATATGAAATTGATGAGCTAATGAAGAACTATATGAGATTATGGATTAATGGTTTATGTGACATAGTGCTTTACTATATAGTGAAAAAATCATTTTCATCAAAAATTGTTAATATTAATCAACCTCTTAATTGATTATCATGATCTAAAAAATCACATTAAAAACTAGAATTAGATTCTCTTGATTAATGCCTTCTTAAATTCGCTATATTAATCCCCTTACGTCTCAAAGAATTATCTTCAGTTGGGAAATTATCAGGTAAATGTGAAGAAGGAAGTTATCTCATATACTTGTACTTTAACGAGGTATAAACACTATGAGTTCATAGTGAAGAAATGTTGACTTACTATTGATCAAACTATCTTAACTGATGTAATGAAAAGTGTTTTATGAATTAAAATATAAAATTTATAAGAGTCTTTATATTATATAATCTTATATACTATAAAATCATGGATTATCATTCGGTGCATAAAAATATTGTACTGAGGACCTTTTGGAGGAAAAAATTATATTAAAAGTATAGTAAATAAGAGTTTTTGATGGATTAGGAAACGTTTTTTTGGAAAATTTAATCACCATAAGATGAATATCAATGGATTTTTCAAAAGTGGTGGTAATTAAAGGTTGCACCAGAGAAACATATGTGAAATAAATCAATCGTTTCTTTGGAATTTTCAACATCCATTCCATCCGTAGGGATCTTCAGTCTGAGAACAATTCATTTTATAACTATAATTTGGAATTTTATTTATTATTTATTAGTTGGATGAATTATTCCCACCTATTTAATAAATTTTAACTATTTTAATATATTTTTAAAAAATAAATCCAACTGCTAAGAATTATTTAAAAAAATATATATCTTTTCCACCATATATAAAAAAATCATGCGTCTTCAGAATATAGTGATATTACAATATAACCCAAAAGGATTCCTTCTATTAGCATTGGTACTATATTTAAAATTAATGGTTATATTATAATGGTCTATTGAATCATTGAGATGATGATTGTAACAGGAGTATCCATCATCAAAAAAAAATAAATGTTCTTAAAGACTATTTATCATGTAGAGAATAAAAAAGAATAATTTATATATTTAAATAATAGGAATCCAATAATCCGAATATTATTTCAAACTAATAACAATTATGGTCGATATCTACACATTATTCTCAATTTTCACTAATATCATACTTACATTTTTACCTAAAACAATGATTATACTAACCCATTGAATATCTAAGATATGTTTTATTATCACTGCATAAAATAACTAAACAACTTCATAAATCATGACATCATTTTTATTTTGGTATAACATACCTTTTCACTCAACAGTTTATTTTACTCGATCATTAATGAGCAAATATTTTCATATAGACTATTTTATTAATTTCATTTAGGTTTGACATGTTCTAAGAAATAGATGTCCTATGATTTTTCAATACCTTGGGAAATATATGTTATCAATCATTTTCCATGTCCTATAATAAAACCCCTTGAATGATTTATTTATATCTCAAAAAAAAATACTTCAACATTGATGATAAATTTATCAATAGATGAATTAGCGGTTTTTAAATACATGCTTACATAAAATTATTATTTTTATAAATATCATCTATTGATTTATTATAATAAATTTTTTGTAATTCTGATTGATTATTTTCGACATTCTCTCATTATTAAACTATTCATCATTATAATTCATTGTCAATTATTTTCAGAACACACAATTCAATGTTCAAAAAATACATTATTTCCCATTCAACATTATAGTAAATAATATCAACTAAATAATAATCTTCCCAAGCATATTTTTTTCAAAAACCTTATATTCATTAAGTATCCCCTTGTTCTCTTCTACATAAAATTTATAGTTACCTTATATCACATTATATATATTTATTTATCTACAAAATTCATTTAATGAAATGATATAACTACCTTGTTAATTTTCACTTCCAAGAATATTATATTCACATGATATATGGCTTGACAATTTTCATTAATAAGTATTAATTTATACTTACGGGGATAGTAATGGAACATTATATATTTTTTAATATAATGGTTTGTAATTTGATCGAATAAATATCCAATTAATTGTAAACAATCAACGGAATTATATTCATAACGGTTCCCAAATCAACTAAAAATATGAATATTTTCTTCCATTGTAATTCATAAGAAATTTTAAAAATCTATAGGTAATTAGGTTTTCAAATTATATTCAGTTGAATTACAACAATATATTATTATATAAATGAATTATTGAAAAATGTTAAAGGATCAATATTTTTAAATTATGTTATCTAAAAACATTGTGTAAAAGTGAATCCTTTCTAAAAATATCAATGAAATGCATGTCCACCATGATTTTTTGGAATAGCATGATAATATTTTAAAGGAAATGAACCAAAGTTATTCATATTTCATAGATATTTATAAAAATGATGTAGTTCTCTCAACAGATTTTACATAACCATTATTTAACATCAATGTGACTCTCCCATTGATTTTACTTTATCATTATCATTATATAAAATTTTCCATTTTTTAGTTTCTTCAGATAATAATTTATATAATTTGTATCTCCTTTTATTTTATTATATTCCTTCTATTTATCTATCAATTCGACATTCCCAATATGTTCATAATTAATCCACTTATCTATTTTAGATATAATTAATTTAATTAATATATATCATTATTTTGGATTATTTAAAGTAGTACTTATTCACTTTTTCACTAAACATGCTATTATATGATATTTTTCATAGAAAAACATCCTATTAATGAATTATTATTATTTTTACTAGACTAAAACAGTCAAACCTTAAAAATTATGAATTTATTCCTTGAGAAAAATATTTCATTCTAAATTTTGGATAATCTAGATACTATTGTTTCTTAATTATTCACTCAATACATATATGATCTTAGTTATAATATTAATATTTATATTAATATGTGTTATTAAGAATCCCCCCTTTATTTTTTTTAACTTTTAATTTTTTATACCACAATTTCATAATATTACATTCACCCAATTAAGAAATATTCAAATGATTCTTCATCACTAGATAATAAGTACATGAAAATGAATAATCTATCAATGGTTCTATCCCATAGTAACTCATGTTTCTCACTAAATTAACTAGACCATGTAATGAGTTTTATGTTGTTATATCAAACATGAAAAAAAATTATATCCTTGTTACTAATCATTGTGTGGTATTTTCACTACAACTTATTTAAATGGTTCTTTAACATAGAATTTTATAACTATTATTGAAAATATATAATTTGGTCATTAAAGTCATATATTATTTTCAATTCATTTAAGTAATCCATTTTTGATGAAATATATTCATTTTGAGTTAATTTGAGTAAGTTTATAATCATTTATGTGTTATTGGGTTTTATTGTAACTATATTATCATCCCAATGTGAATATAATGATTTTATACGCAATTAAATTTATTCATTCATAAAATAATTGCATTAAACGTGTGTGCATGAATTGATAATAGAGGAATTGTTCCTATTATCACATAAATATCTTTCATTCCTCATGTAATCGTAATTATTATTATATATATATATATATATATATATATATAAGTTGAAATCCAGGTCCATAAATCCATTTTCAATATGGAGGACAATTTTTTTTTATAATTTCATCATCAATATCCATTCATGGTATTAATAAATTTTCCCATAGTTTTATCAACAACTTTTGATATTTTCCTTTAATACAGTAAGGGAAACATCATAATATCAACTCCTCCTATGATACTATATTCAATGGATGATACTGAATTCTTGTGAGAAGCTCTTGGATAAATGAAAGTTCACCATTCAATAAAATATCATTGAATATGGTAAATTAAAAAAATACTTTTATTATAAATAATGGATTTTAGAATATGGGTTAATCCATATATGTAATAGATTAAGAAGAACTCTAGGAACTTATAAGAACCATATTGGTGGAAAAAACAATCATTTTATACTAAAACGTCTTGAAAATATTCAACTCCTCTATCTTATAGAATTCTATAAGTATTCCATCATTCCATTTCATCTAAAGTTTTTACTTTATTTCAATAAAAATAAATCTCCATTTTCATTATAAGATATTAAAAATTGGTACTGATATATCTTCAGGTTTACATGCATGTAAAATCCTTTTAAATATAAAAACAATTGAGAACTATAACAAATGTTTTAATTCTATGAAAATTTATATTTAATTTTTCAATTTTTTATATTTTACTGACAGAATGTAACCTAAAAATAAAAATTGAAATATATATTTAAGAATTTATAACCAAAAATTATATGCTAAATTTAATAATAATTTCCCCATTAAATTTTTTATGTCTATAGTTTCTTTAAATTAATTTAACTAGAAGTAACACAAGTGTTATCCTTAATCATAGAATTTGTTAAATTCATAATTCTATACCACATATGTTTTAAATTTGAAAAAATTTATATAAAAAGATATCGGTATTTTATAGTTATTAAAAGTAATTGGGAAGAAAAGAAGCATTGTATATATAATAGATACAAATCATGGAAACAAATAATAGTTAAAATATCTATTAGTGGTAAGTGGGGGTGTTGGGAATTTTTTTTAATATTAAATATGTATTATTGAATTAATTTATTATATTATTGAACAATTACTCATTCCTTAAGATGATCCTTTGAAACACTATATCTTACTATAGTATAAGCAAATATCGATGTGTGGTTTCTTGTGAAAATTTTACTAAGGGAATTAAATTTTTATGTGTGTAATATATATATTCATAGGCCTCTTAGAAAAAAATAGTTCTCCATATATCTTCATTCCCCTCTATATTGTCGGTATGGACATCAAACATAATTAATTCATTTTATCATTACATATCATACTATAGGTTCTCATTTTAATGAATAATAATTAACAAAATATAAATATTTATTGGTATCAATTCATTCAAGATTTAATAGTGATAAAAGAAATCATCACATGAAACCACAATGAAATTAACAACACAATATCATTCTAAAACAACCAAAATAAAAATAAAATATAGTAAGATTACCTATGATTCTCAAATCATACTCTTCTTATATGATCCATCTTTAAAAAGTGTAATCTATATGATTAAAGAACTAGAAAACATCCTAGATCAATGTATAATATCATCTTTTTGTATTTCTTCTTTAGTTGTTTTGATCAGTCCATGTGGGTTGTAGAGGATTAGATGATTTCTTATATAAAATTATTATAAAATTCCCCCTCATTAGTTCTACAAACCTTGATCACGTTTTCAACACCTCTATAATTTATATTGGTCAATAACTTGACACATTATTATTTTATTAAACAATTTGGTTTGGATAGAATATATGTTGATTTTAATGATATTCAATGAGTTTTGATGTTTCCTAGGTGTCCATAAAATTACAAAAAATTTAATTCATGGCCTTTAATCCATTTTTATTCTTTATTAAACATTTAATGTAATTTTAGAATATTTATGAGTATTTTGGATATTATCTAAAAGCATGTGATGGGTTAGACTATAGTATTTTGGGAATCTATATATATAAATTTTTTTGGGTCAAATGTTGTCTAAATTGATTTTTTGAGTGATGTGAGAAGTGTTACAATATGTTTAGAAGGCCAACATATAGGGTTTATTCGTCTTTCATGACATTAACTCTTATCACCATAATGATGGGATGTAATCACATTCTTGAGAACCCATCATTTCACATTACTAAAACAATTGTCTACAGAATTACAATACATTCTCACCTTTTAACTATATCAAGTTAACATGCATGAACTTTTTGAGTTATGGTCACTATCATAATGGGAATGGCTCAATTATTTATGTAAAATTGAGAATTTTTTGGAATTTTTTCAATTACATTCATTTAGAATGTCATTATATCATTATCAAGAATGTTTTTATACAACTTTACCTAAAAATGTTATACAAGTATGTCGACACACACAAAAACCCTTCCCTATTTCCATCTTGATAATATAATTATAGGCATCATTTATATAAACTCAATTAATTATTCTTGGTTATAAGAAATTATTGAAGTGTTTTTGTTTTCTTAATATAGAAAACAAGGTATTGATTATTTATTACTCTCTAACGGTATTTGGTATGTTATCTCAGGTATTTTTCTACATTGAGAATAAAAATCATTAATATTTTTCCCTCAAGTACTTCCACCTAGTGAATTGATACAATAATGATCATATGGGTTTTTATTATTATTAATTCAATTGAAAAAATCCCTTTTATTTTTTCCCACTATGTTTTATAATAATTTCATACAAATCTATTTGATTCCTTTATATAATTTTATATTGACATATTATATTCCTACATTATAATCAAAATAATTATTTGAATTAACCATAAATATCATATTACACAATGTATTTTTAATGAATGGAATTACTTTCCCGAATTTTAAATATTATATTCTTATTACTAAATTCTCTTAAAATATGAAAAATATAGTTCAATTATAATTTCTAATATAAAAATACAAAAATCATTTCAAACTACATACATAAAAATAAAAAATATTATATGTAAATCGGGTAAGATAAATATTATTATTGTGGTTAAACTCCTATTTAACTAATTAAATAATTCCTATAATTTTATATCACACTAAAACATAAAATAAATCCCAATCAATGCTGGAATAAGTGATGATAACATTGAGAAACATGGAAAACATTCCCACAACATCCAAATAAACTATGAAATTTCCGAACCTTTTAGAAAATCATTGATCCATTAAAAAATATCAATCGTTTGAAATTATAATTTTCAATTAAAATTCTCGGGTCATATATGACCTATAACATAAACATTACATTTTCAATCCAAAAATATATTTGTAAAAATTTACCAAGAAATTATTGTACAAAAATATCTATTAAATAATCCTCAGTGTATTCCAAGAACTTTATCTAATCTAAAATAAAACTTAATATTTTATAAATATTTTAAAAAAAATCAAAATGATTATGAAATATATTAATCAATAGATATGTGATAAAATAAATAAAATTAGTAATAGTAGGTAATATTACCATGAAATCATAATTCGTGTAACATTCCCTAAAGGTCACTTTTAGGATGTATTATTCCTTCACACAAAACTGGTGATATCATGATCAAAAGAAAATATTAAAAACCATATTTCACATTTTACTTATTCAATAAGATCGTTTATGTGAGGTAAATGGTGCATAATCTTTTCTCGTCACCAGATTTAGATTTTAGTAGACAATGATTTACATCAATTTACTATTACTTTTCTTGGGAAGAAAATACTTTCTCCCATAGGAAAATAATTGATTGAATAAATAAAATATCTATTAAATATTCTAATTGAAACTTTACATATCTCAGTTCTAAAGATATTATTTTATTATAAGGTATAACATTAGGCAATTCCTAGAAAAAAACTTATATAATTCTGCATCACTCTCCAATGGTAGTTATGATACATCCCCATGAAACATTTCATGGTCATATTTCATGACCATCAGTAGCTGAATTATATATCATGAATCATATCATGCTTGATATTAGATAAGTTGATGAACTCATATAAAAAAATCAATAAACATGGTATAAGAATTATTCTAGGATCCTCACACTGTATATGATTCTAATTTTTATTTATATGTTTAATGATTTGTCTAATGTAATTTTCTAAAATATATTAAAATTTAACTATATCAAGGGTAACTTATCATCCTTAATTGGGATTCGAGTCATTCATGAAATAGTTCTTTAGTAGGAATCATGTATCCCTAGGTTTTTTTGACACACCAATACAAAAACCCTATGTTGATTATGTATGATACTTCAACAAGTTCCCAATATTTCAGTACTAATGTCATTCCATTGGTTTCTTAAAATAATATCACTTCAAAATTTCATGTTACTTCATTAGTAACCCAAGAGTTAACTTTTTCTAATGGATGTATTTGAGCTCACATAACATTTTATTACTGATTACCTATAGTGGACATTATTAATATTTTTTTCAATTAAATAATTCATTAATACATTGGTAAAAAGAATAAATATACACCCACATTGAGTATTTTTCGTACCTACCTATTTCCATTGCTACACTATTCACTATGTCAAAAAAGTGGAGTATATGAAAAAAATACAACACTGAAAGATTTATAGGTTAAATCATCATATGAAAACAAATAGGAGTATACCACTAATGAAATAAAAATACAAGATGATTGTCACCATGTCATTGATCTAGATATTGTATAACACATCATAGTGATGGTCAGTATGTTTTGGTTATATTCATAAGCATATATGTGTTTTGGGATGACAGATAAAAAATTATTTCTTAAATGTAATCCATAATCATTGGTTTATCATTATTGGATTATGAATTTTAATATATGTAAACATATATTCTAATTTTATAAATTTTATATAACTAATATATGGTTTAACCAAATGTTACATAAATATTTAACATTATGATTTTTTTTAAAATTTGTATATTTTAATCTAGAATTTATAAAACATTTAGAATATATTGGGATTACTTATGGGTACATTTTACTATTTCAAACCTAATAATTCACACTCATTTGTTGTATGTGAAATGTTTTGGTAGTGTATGAGATTCATTAATATGATTATCTCATTTAACATGATTATTTAACATTACTGTAATTGTAGATCATGAGACTTAGAAAAACACTAATACAAAGTATTATTTATTATCCATACTACCCATATAAAATCCTATGTAGAAAGATATTGATGGATTCTTCTAATGGGTCTCCATTACCCATGTGTGATGAACATAATGATTTTTCATCACAATAAATGTTTTATGTTCTACATTTATTTTAATAATTTCTAAAAAAATTGGGATCTAATATTTATTAAAACCACTAAACATGCTCCATGAATATTTCCATGGGATATTTGATAGTTTTTTAATCCCATAGAATCAAAAATTATATTGTTACTGAAGTAATTTTTGAATGTAATTGTGAAATTTTTATTTTTCCAATTCAAAACTAAATGATTTTTTCAAGAAATATTTTATCATTAATTATAGAACATTTGAGGTGGAAAATATTTATATTTAATTCCTAGGTTTCATTTTATAATATCTTATAGCTTATATTTATTTAATTTCACAGTAGTCAATGAATTTTCCAATGTTTATTTGATAATTTAACATATCAAATTATCCAAAAATGGATGGACTGTTAGCTAACTCAACCTAACAAATGCAATAGTTTCTTTGATAATGAAAAGGATCTAGAATAACTTGATATCCCTGGTAGATGGTGGGTTCAATCATATGTGCACACATAGTGGGAGTATACATGCACTACAGGTCTCCATTATAGAGGAGGTTTATTCAGGGTGTAGTTTCGATGGAATCATTGAGAGGGAAAATATACTCACAATTGAACCGAATAGGGAGAGTGATTATTTATTTTTAAAATGATTACCATTATGATTTTTAACATTTGAGGGACACTACATATGGTACTATTCAAATGATTAAAATTGTATTAATAAAACATATAATATCAAATTGTGCCAATATATATGATATGATCATTATATATAGACTCATGTTTATGATTTTATTATTTTGTCAATGTCTGTAATGAAAATCCACTAATCCATCCTTCTCTAAAGAAAAATCATGGGAATGGGCTGAGATAGACATCCTCCCCTTTATGCATGTAATCAATAAAATTCATTCATAGGATAGTCCAATGAAATGTGTACACTGTGTATGATAAATATAAATCATTTTATCTACATGGGGTTATGTGATCATTATATTTTAATGTCTTCACATGATGGGATTTGGTGAGGCTATCCATGATGGTGGATATTCCTTGTTCGTGTTTATTATGTCACGCTCCCTGATCATGTGATGAATGTGAAAGGATTGTCAATAGTGAACCCCATAGTACTCATTATGGATCATGTGATGGACATGAATATTCTCATTTTAGTATAGGTTATATGTGATCACATGATACCTACATGGTAACATGTCTTTCCCAATACCTATAAATTGAACACATGATTGATCGAGTGACATGTGATAACCGGATTTTTCCACTATCCCTCCACCACCTCAAGCCTTTACAATCAGTTTTTCAAACTTGTGATAAGGATAAATTTGTAGTAACCCTTTAAAATTTAAACCCTTTTCTTCTTATTTATAAAATAGGAATGGATTATATTGAGGGAATACATATAATGATCACTAAGACAGAGTATTAGGGGGTGTTCAAGGACACTATTTTTAGTGAAACCCTATTGGTATAATTACAATCAAAATACATCATTATACAGACAAATCCATGAAACCTAAACTCTTTGTGGCTCTCATAGGAAGGTGATAACATTATAAAACCTTCATTAAAATTTAATTCATTAAATGTGGCAACAAAAATTGGATAATGTGAACCCTTCATTACAAAATATATTTATGTTCCCTTGGATACATGACAATATCCTAGTCATTTATTTTAGAAACCTAGGCAATATTGTCCCATATCATGAATCCTTCCAGTTTTATATTTGATCATGATCCCTTCATTCATGAAACTTTATCGCTAGCCATATGGATCAACAATGTAATACCCAACCATTCTCCCTTAAACATATAACCCTCAAACCTAAGGAAATAAATAATTTTTCTATCCAACCATATATAATTATTTGGGGGAGGTTATCCCATTTATACACACTCTCATCTAATATGCCTCCATTATTTGAACCCTTAACCATGGACCCTCGGACATTCACCCATAAAAAATATGGTCTTCAGATCTAATAAATTTTCATATGTCTCAAACATGGGAACCTTGGTTTTGGTAACCTTATACAAGTGATCCCTTTCATGGAACTCATATCATGCACCCACATAGGATGGGATAACCCCCATAGGGTCATGTAATTGAAAAACCTGTATTTGGGAATGTAATCTCCAAACCATTTTGTATAAGTGATGGTGGCAGTTCATTCTTGTAATTCCACAAGACGTCCATCATTTTTCTAAAATAATTTTCCACAATATTTCATTCCATGATAATATTTCCTCACCCCCTAATAGAAAATGAATTGTTCCGTGTATATTTTCTTATTTTTCTTTTTAGCTAGATGTCTCCTTTTGGTTTTTCATGCATCAGGATTCCTAGACTCAGATGAACCTCTCAGATTAATCATAATCATGTTTCCTTCTAGGTGTACGACTTGATCCTTATGACATAACTAGCGTCACTAACAATTCTAGGTACATTTTTGAATCCACTTATGTTTGATCACTAAATTTCTTATGACATACATATTGTTAATATATTCTTCTTGGATCTCCTATATTTGTATCCACCATGGTGCAAGTAACTAATCTTTCAATGATTTATATCCCCTCGGGAATATTCCCATGGGATCAATTAACCCTCCTTTCCCACCCGTAGTCATGGATAAATAAAGGATATAAGGACTCTAATTCTTATTATAACAAGGATGTACATGACTCCATTTTCAGGATTGAGGTGCATATCCCATCATTACATTTAAAAATCCATTTACCCTATAATGACCATAATAGTATCATGGAATAATTTTCAAATTCACCATAATGACTACACATTAAAATACTTCTTCTGAGATATAACACCACTTATTATATATCCAAATCCTATATGGGACTCATAACCATATTTATTATAGTGTAGCATCAATGGAAATCCCCATAGAAAATCATTTAGAAAATGATATTCATTGTTTCTTATTCTTGTGCTTGGAAAGATATATGGGATATCATTTTTTGGATCAAACCCAAAAACACTTCCCTCCCACCAATTCAATCAAACTATGTTCAATTTTAATGCTATTTTCACAAGAAATGTATTATTTCACATTGATATTCAAACTAACATAAAAAATCCAACTGCCTCAATGGATAGGGTTAACAACCATAGTAACCCATTGTATCTATGAACCAAATCATACTTAATTAATAAGAGGTATTTTTCACATTGACACATGATTTCGGTTAGTTCAATAGAATAAGGGTAACCAGTCTCATAATGGGATTTTAAAGGGATTCAAAAACATGTCCTTCATCTATAAGATTATCCTAAAGTAGATAATATTTTCCCCCAATAACATGTGATGAACCAAACATCATTCCTCATGTACAATGGAATTTCCTATAATTAATTAAAAAAATTATAAATAACCAACTACCTTATTAAATAAGGCCTATATCTTGGTATGGATATAGATACCAATGGGGGATTTAGTTATAAAAAATTGAGAACCAAACATGAATGATTTTTCAATAATTATTAACCTCTAAAAATATATTTTTAGTGTATATCGAATTTATTGGGAATAAATGGGTATCCTAATGTGAACCCATTAGTTATGATAAACTATTAATTTATAGAAATAGACAAGTTTTTCTTTCATTTAATGGTGAAGGTTTGTGATCGATTGTGCACTCTTTTATATGATGTTTCACTAATATGTGTCTTTTTCCTTCTAAATGGATTTTAGAATTACCTCTAATCAATATTGTATCTCTTAATACATCAATCAATTTAAAACCCATTGTATAAGATTTCGGTTAAGTAATACATCACATCAATTCGTACATCTGGTCATTAATAAAATCAATCACAAAATCATCCATGGAAACATTGGACCTCTGGACCAAACAATCATTATGTAATGTCCCTGTCCGAGAACCAAATGTTGGTCCCATGAGCTGATTATTCACATGACCTCCAGCTTTCCTCCTTGAACACCAGAGGCTACCGAATTACAATGAAGGTATGATAAGTTGATCATCAGCATACTAGACCCTCTTTTTTCAGATTAATACACAAATAGAAATAAAAAAAATAGAGAAAACATATATAATAGTAAAAAATACCAATATCTCATTATATTAATTAGAGGATGTATAATATCCAACTAAACTAGAGAACATGCCATGGTAATTTATTTTGTAATGTTTCTAAAATGTAACCATAATGAAAGTCACTAACGACTCCCTAGTTGGTCATGCACAACGTATAGTTTCTACACCAATGATCCATCTCCATTCAGTCATCTAACATGGACCCCTTTCACTTATCATATCATGTATCTATAAAATCAATTCGGATACTGATCATGCCACCCATGTAGGATGTGATCACAACAATGTATTCAATCACCAATAGTGTCTAAAACAAATCCAGTGAATAAAAATTGTATACGGTTGTATAAGGACACAGTTACAATGTATACCAAAATAGTTATCAGATTATCAATTAATATTTATTAAACCAAACATACCATCAGGTTCCCGATGATACTCATACCTCAATTCCTTCTTTGGCCATTGGCTGGTCTGAACCATGTGGCATATTCAATTCACATCTCAATATTACGACCACTTGGAACCATAAAACAATTACAATGTTTTTAGTGTAAAACTCCATATTTATAATCCAATTTATCAATAAAGTATATATATCCTCAACATAGAACATCATGTCTGGAATTCCAATTCTCAATCATGCATATATGCCATTGGTGTAGATCATAATGTCTAACACCACATTTCTCAAGCATGTATATATAACATTGGCATAGATTAACATGTCTAATATACCTACTATCAACCATGAATATATATATATATATCTCATTGTGGTATATATTCCTTTCCAAAACCCAATATATAATATATTAATATATGTATATATAGCATTGGAATATATCATCTGGTCTAACAACCCATTTTTCAACAATGTATATAGATATCGTTGGCATAGATCATCTTGTCTAACAACCCATTTATCAACAATGATTAAAACAATTAATCCATTTATCACAATTAACAACCACTACATCCACTAATTAAATCCTAATTTAATTAATCAATTTACAATAAATAAATCCACAATTAATTTACAATATCAATTTATATTAATCAATTCAACAATTAAACAACCAAATCATTCCCATTATTTAATTAAACAATTAATTATTATCAATTTAAAAACCAAAAATTTTATTACTATCTAAAAAATTAAATATACTAAATTTCCCAATTAATTATCAATTCTCCAATTCATTTTCCATATTATACAATTTCTATAATTCCATCATATCCAAAATCCCTGAATTAATTAATTTTTCACATTAATAAATTCATTATTGAATTGATACCAATAATTAATATCTAGAAATTACACAATCACATACTTGTAATTGATAATAAAACAATGGTATTTGCATAATATAACATCTAACTCGATTACTTGATAAATGGTCGCCTAATATAAATCCCCCAAATCGAGCAGAAAACAACATAGATCCAGATCCAAATTCCAAAACACTAAATTAGGATTAACAAAATCAAGATCATGAAAATATAAATATGGATATAGAGTGATATATATATCTCATAAAATAGATTTATATATACCCATAGAATAAAATTACTTCACTGAAATTAAGCGTAATGAATGGGGGAAGTATGAGAGAAGATCTGGAAGAGGATTTACCATCTAAGAGAGGATAGGATCGCCAATTTGGGAATTGATTCACGATGAATAGTTTTAAGGAGGTATTGGAATTCATCTACTAAGAACACTAAACATAATAGACATCCTAGGATCGTATGGGGGTCAAAATAGGTGAGCTTCTGGATTTAGGGAATTTTTTTTAAAAACCATCAGGCATAATTTATTATACAGAATGGTTTGCTGGGCTTGGTTTCCGGGTTTTTGGTAACCATTCATGAACCTTGTTCTTCTTATTTTAGGGGTTCACATTTACCCCTTTTTAGGCACTTGATTTCCAAACCATGTGCCTACAATATAGATCCACTCTGACTGAGTTCACAAGTATAGTTTAGCTATGGCGCACTATAAATAACTAAGAACAAATTCCATTTAATCAATAACTTGATCAGAAGAATCATCAATGGATATTATAAAGGGAATTATTCCCTGGATACTGAACATTAATTTTATAATGTTGAAAATAAAAAAAAATGTATAACATGATCCCATGCTCAATGAACCCATTACCATTAAAAACCAATGTCCTTATATGTTACGTAATGATTAGGAGTAAAGTAGAAACACAAAAAAATTAAGGCCAAACAATGAAGCCATATAATATGATGACTGATGAATCGATGAGATATAAATAAATTATCTCCATCTATAACTGCATATCCAACATAATTATCAAGTATGGAATGATTGAGTGAATTCATGAGTAATATCACGTATTATAAAATATATAAATTCTGTATAGAATATGGATTAACAATAATTTTCCCACTTAATCATATAAAAATATATGTAAAATATTGTGGTTACAAATGATTTAATGTTTAATTTTTAACCATATCAATGATAAATAAGGTGTATATTTATATTGTACCTAATGTCTAGTTTTCACAAGAAAGTGAATATTTCAAGGGAATGTTTATGATTACAAACAATTATCAAGAATGATAATGAAAATAATTACCCTTATCAAACTTATCATAATCCATCAATATAATGAGAAAGGATAGTATCATTAAAATTTATCTCTATTAGAGTATATATAAATGTAATCCTTTATTCATTGATGAGAAGAAAAATCATTATAACATCTTTAAACCATTCATTAAAAAATAAACTTTCCACGTTGAATGAATATTTGTAAAAACAAACAACTTACAGAATAGAAGGAATAATATTTTCATTGAAAAAAAAAATTAAACATGAAATTGAACCTTCAAATAAATGATCAGTTTTGGAGAAGGATAGTTCCCTTAATTTTGAGTATACCAAAAATAATAATTCCTTTCCAATTTTTATGAGAAATTACAAAACATAACTTGTTTCAAAAATAACAAAAACATTAATTTAAAAATATTTCTAAAAAGTCAATTATTTTTTCTAATTATGTTAAATAATCATGTTAAAATATTTTTTAAGTTTCTAAAAAATATTTGTTTTGAAGGAAAAGGATTTTCAATTGATGGTAAAAGTGAATTTGGAATTTATAATAAGCATTTTACCAATCGTTTTAATTACGAATGAGAGGGAAATGTTATTATTAAATGAAAACGTTTTGAATAACCATATGATAAGATAATTAAATTTTTATATGAGATAATGATCAAATAATATCCCTCAATGTAAATACATTTATAAATAATCATGATTAAAATTAGATTGAAATAGAACTATCTTACCATAGTGGTAAAATTTGAATCACAAATCCCATGATAAAGAATAAAATAAAATAAAACATTAAATACCATTAAAAAAGATATTATCGATATAACTTATCTAATGGTAATTATAAACCTCTTATAAGAGAAAATATTTGTATTTCGTGAAATGTGTCCCGAAGAAGGAAATTTGATAAAAGAAAACCACATAATGATCATAACATTTAAGTAAGAATTAATCAATGATATTTTTGTGTTTATCAAATTTAAATACACCTAAAATAAATTTAAATACAGTAAAATATATTAAAAATTCATTAAATTCATTATATATAATTATCGATGAAAATAAATTAATAAACAACCCAATGAAAATAAATTGAGTTATAAAATTCATTAGCACTTGATAATTTTCAAGTAAAATATAGATTAATGAAATAATTAAAATTTAAAAATAAAATACCAAGAATTATGAAGTATTCAAGACATTATATGTAATATGGGAATTATATACACAATATAAAATTAATTATGTTTATAAAATTACATGTTCCTAAATGATAGTGAATTGAGACAAAATCTAATACCTTGTTTTTTGATTCCCCTCGTACATGTTCATAACCCATGTATAATTAACAAATGATTATTAAAACTCTATTTGATAACCATAATTTTATATATCATACCATATGTTATTTATTATTTTATTTTATAACTACTTTATTAAAAAAACATTTATAAAATCACTGTTTTTAATGGTAATTGCTTCACTTTTCATCTTTTTATGGTTTAGTAGTTTTAGTTCTTTTACAATGATCAATTTACCATAATATTTATTATTTAATCAATGAAATAATTATAATATAAACATTTATATATGTATTTATTATCATCCATAAAATTTAGAGATGTAAAAATTATTTACACCATTCATGGAGATGGTATGCCTTACAAACGCATAAACGTTGATAAAAAGTTTCATACATATCAAACATAAGAAAGTTGAATAATTTATAAAAATTAAAACCCCATTAAAATTTTAAATATTTAATTTATATAAATTAAAATATCTTTTTAAAATTATTATAATGAAATGAAAAACTTTTCAAATCATGATGTGGATGTAATAGTCCAAACGTATGCCTGAGTGACATTGATAGTTTCCAATGAATTTGATGGTAAGAATTTATGTTTATTAATATAATTTTTTAAATACACTAATCTCATAAATTTCTTATCCATATGATAAATCCATGATTATATCATTTTATATGAGGTGGAAATGGAACGAAATTACATCAGTTCATGTGGCGTTAGTCTAACATACAGATGATCTATAGATTTGTTTCCCATTTTATAGATTAGGAGATGGACATAAGTAATTTAATTAAATGAATAATATCTCATAATATAAAATATTATTTTGATATTATTTTTTCTATTTTTTATAAGAAATTATAGATTTTTAATATGATATAAAATGAAAATGCATTGTTAGTAACATTACCTCTTATTCACACATCCTTTTTAGGATTATACATGAAGCCATCATAGAATATATTTATGATAAAAGACCAATATAATATTTCAAGGGCCATTTTGAAGATATGAGTATCATTATTCACTAATGTAAATGGTTTTGAGAGAGTGATGTGGAGAGGACATGGATAAACATGTATGAGTGTGGGAGAGGGAAGACATGATATTTTTTAAAAGAAAAATTTGATCCCACATTTTCCACATTCAAATAGGATCATTATTTGGTCATTAATGAAAAATGGAATATATAAGAACAAAATATTACAATTAAATAAAATTTTTATAGGTTTATAGGTAATTTTAAACATTATCTTTTCTATTTAACCTCTAAGTAAATATGTTGTAACCATAACTGGGTAATTAGTTTTTTTATATTTTACATTTAATTTTGAAAAAAATTAGGTGGAAATTATTCTATAATAATAATTATTCTAATTAGAAAATATATAAACCATTTTTTAGTTCAATTACTATATAAATATTAATTCAATTTAATGTTAATCTCATAGAATCGATAGAAATGCGACTTTCCATAGTAGAAATACATATATGTATAGCAAGATTTAATATTAAATAATGAAATTAATTTGGCTTCAAATAGATAAAGTATATTTATAATAATATTATTGAAATATTTTTACTTTTAAAATAATTGTAATCAATACAAATCTTTGTAAATTCATTAATCAAAAAGATAATTTTTAATAATAATATATATTATTCACTATTCAATGAAAAGGAAATATTTTCAAAAAATTCTAAAAAACTTGTTATAAGATTATTTTTACGTGCTCATTTCATAAAAAATGTTATTTCATAAAATTCATTTTTTATTTTCGGTAAAAAATTATTTCATAAAATTTTATCAATGCCTGATGATACCGCATTTTAAATGAATAAAGTTTGTTTGGAAAGTATTTCATTTCATTCAGATGATTCTTATTTAGTTTCTAAAAAAGTGATAACAATTTTATAGATGTGTAATCAATAAAATTGTAATAATTTTTTAGTTCTATACATACCATCAAATTTAATGGCATGTTTATAATGGAATAATATATTATAGTTTATTTAGAATTGTGGTTGTGTGTACAACAAGATATTGAAGAGTATAAAATTATAGAAATATATTTTTTGACCATTTAATGTTAGTTTTTATTTCTTTATACTATATCAAAAGTAATATTATTATATTTTAAATATAATTCTATTATATTCTCCCAACATCTAATAAATTTTTTCATCTCTATTTTATCTTGTGCTTAAAAATCTAGGGTTTTATATTTGAAAAAAAATTAATTAAAAACCCACATCAGAAAAGATAATAAAAACATCAACTTAAGGAGGGAAAGAGAAATATTAAGTTCATATGAAAAAAAACATGATTAGGTTTCTATATAATAGAAAATTGGTGGAAGTAAAATTATGGTAAAGTAAGAACAATATAAATAATTAGGGGGAGTGATAGAGGTCAATGATAAAAAGAAGGTGAATGACCAAGAGAAATTTAACGAAAACAAAACCGTAAATCATTGATTATTTAACTGGACATTTATTAATCATATTTGATTGTAATAGTATAACATCTTTTCCATTTTTTTTCATAATGTTTATGAATTCTATTATTTTATAACAATATATGGATGTATGCATACTTCATATATTTATATTTCCTAAGATCTCATTTCATCGATTGGTTATGATTAACCCAATTTACACTTCATATATTACTTTATGAAATGAATATCTAAAATTAATTAAGGTTCTTTAAGAATATAAATTATCTTTAAGAGATCTAAACGTCAATAAATGAGTGACAAGTCTTTCCATATATTTCTTAATATGGACAAAAATGAAAGAGGTTATCATGAGTTAATATAATAAATAATTCTCTAAACCAAAATAGTAACACCAATAGTTGAGATTAATATATATACATTATAAAAAATATACATATTAATAAGATGATCACATTAGACATCCATATCTGCTAAAACATTATTGACATTTGGTTGTGCATTCAAGGCCTATAGACTCGCCATATGTGACCGGTTTTAACCTTCCATGTGGTTGTTTCGTATAAAAAACTAAATTAATAATATTCCTATAAAATTCCCAAAAATATAATTTATATACACTAATAAAACTATTCATCAAATATAATTTTAACCACTAATATTTCAAAGAATTTTTTTTCCAAAAAATTAGATAATCATAATTGACTATTACTACCATAAAATTAGTGATCATATTATCCCAAAATGATATCAATAACCTTAAACATCTGTCATTAGAAAAAATATCTTGTTCCCAAATATACTTCTCAGGATACCATAATTTGTACATATGGATTAAAAATACATCAAAACATTATTAGAACTCAATAAATGTCTCTATAGAACTTCCATGAAATAAAAACCTAGAAGGGGTATTTGTACCATTATAATTCTTATAAAAATTAGTCTAATTAACAGATGATGGTGCCAAAAAAATTATATTATCCTCTTCTGAGTGAACAAACTAGTATTTTGGGGGATATCCCTATTCTGAAATCCTTTATATTTTTTTAACGAAAATGTGAATTATGTAACGTATATCCCCTATGAGAGTCAAACTAGGTGTACAATATGGAACATTTTTATTCACTAGGTTATGATAGAGTGAAATTCCAATGAAAATATATCTGAATTATTAACCCCATATATTACAAAACTATAACCATGTCCACATATAGTATCCAATCATTGATGTATATAATGTAAAAACATATAGGATATTCCTCACATAAACATTAGGTTGTTCTTATATACTTATCCTAAAATCCAATCATAACATTATATTCTCTTATATATGTCTTCCAAAATAATTTCCCCATAGTTTCTAACAAAATTTCCCAAATGAGAACTATAAATATCCTTAATATATTATATTAGAGTTAGTGGTAACTTTATTACATTGGTTTTAGATACCAGTGATTATATCCAAAATAACTGAATAGTTTATTAGGATTGGTAAATAAGATACTTACATGATTCCCATATTACATTTTAATATATAAATGATATCATTTTTTAGAAAAAAATTTTCCCACTATAATATTCATTAATATAATTCATTGAACACTTCATGTATTGCGATTAAATAACAAAAAGGTTGATCTCAAATTCTCAAAAATGGTTTTATACAGTTGAAGATATTATGAGGAAATTATGCATCATTAATAAAGAAAGGTAAATAATTGATCACATATTCAATTTAATCAATAACCTGATTATAATTTTTAGAAACATAGTAATCAATATGGTATGATAAATAACTGAACATACATTAAATTTAATTAATAACATGACCACAAAATGAATCCATTCATAATATCAATGAAATAATCTCATGGATAAAAATAACTAATTTTTTGTTGATGTAAATAGTTATTACTAGATTCTATGATATCAGGAATCATGATACCGTTAACTAAAAGACCTTGTTCCATGTTATTTTATTTGATAGGTTGATGTACTCCACAAATAAATTTAAATAAGTCTAACAAAATCATTCATTTTGTTATACCACTAATGCATTAGGGTGAAATCAATAATCGGGCCCCACACATAACTTCATGTCCAATGCATTCCTAAAATATTGATTTATCAATTGAATTGTAAATCATTATGATTTATAAATGAATTTCCATATCGAGTAAGTAATATGGATTAACAATAATTCACCCAATCAATAATAAAAATTCTAAAATAAATTAATATATATGTATATATAAATGGAATGTGGTTAGAATTTTAAGATTATATATGATTATTAAAATGTATATTTTTATTTAAATTTAATTTCTAATGATCACAAGGATTTTAGAATTTCAAAGGAAGTAAATGACTACCAAAATTAATCTCGAAATATAATTTTTATAATTTCACTAGTCAGAATGGGCATAAATAATCCAGAGAAATAATAACTATGATATCACTGCAACATATATCTATAAGAGTAAATTTAAAATAAATGGTTTTTTTCATTGATGAATAAATAAACTATAAAAATATCTTTGATACTTTCTTGAGGAAAATAAAATTTTCACATTGAAAACAATAATAAAAAACTAAGAATTTTTAGAATATTATATTAATAACACTATTTAAAAGTAAGTTATCATTCTTGTAAATGAAGCTTCAAAGAAATGAGTTGTCGCGAAGGCAGAATGTTCTGTTTATATAGAGTTCATTAACAATAATGATTCCTTTCACTTTCATGAATGAAATTTCAAAAAGGAACAGGTTCTGAAAATTTACAAGAGATTTTATTTAAAACATTTTAAAAAAAATTAATTATGATAATATGTTACATTAAATATCCAAGACAAAATATTTTCAATAAATAATTTTATGTAACGTGTATTCTGAATGAAAATTATTTTTAACAAAAGAGATAATTTTAGTCAGATTTTATTAAAACATATTTCTCATTATTTTTATCTACCAAAGAGATAGAAATAAAATATTTCCTTGAAACATCATAAATGACCTATGGAGAATAAAATAATTTATTTATGTGATAATTATCAAATAATTTCATTCAATTTAAATTATATTATAATAAATCTCAATTAAGATGAGATTGAAACTTGAACCTCTTACCATTTTGGTAACATTTTAATAGTAAACACCATGAATGATAATGGAATCAAATGATAAATTATATAAAATGGCTGAAAATGTATTCTTTATATAAGTTAAATTTTCATTATATGCTCCTCATAAGTGATTATAGATGTATAAAATGAGATATTTCCCAAACGAAATATTTTGAGAAGAGAAACCCATATATTGATTATAACATTGAAGTGAGAAATAATCAATGAATCGGTTATGGGTTTCAAATGTAAATAAATATAATATATGAGTAAATAAAATATAATATAATAAAACACTATTACAAATATAATATAATAATATCAAATTCATTGAATAAGTAATAATACCGAATGAAAAGAGAAAGTGTTATTAATTTATTTACAACATTGGCATTTCCTTATGAAACAGCCATGGATGAAATAACTTAAATTTTAAAAAACATTATTAGAAGAAATAATTTAATTAAATATAAATTATGTATTATGTAAACTATAAAAAATAATTTTTGTTCCAAACATTATAATATGCCTCAATGAATGTAAATTGAGACAAAATCTCTTACCTCATGTTTGATTTCCCTCATAAAATGTTTAAAAATTCTACATAATAAATATATATATATATATATATATATATTATAAATATATTTATGAAACATACTCATATATATATATTACCATATATAATTTACTTATAGTCTTTTATCACCTGTTTATTATCAATTCAATGTTAAAATTACTATTTTGTGTGATATTTGATTAACTTATCACGTTTTTTTTTTGGATTATTAGTTTTGGTCCATTTACGTTTACCATGGTAGCATAATATGAATAATTTTATACAAGATATAAATATAATATACTACCTCTATGTAATTGTTTATAATGGTCTATAAATGTTAGATCTGGGAAATTGAGTTACACCATTAATGGAGATGGTAGGTCGAAAGTACACGTGAACATTGTTTTTATATTTTTCCTACATATAGGACGTAACATTTATAAGTAAAACACAAAAATTAAAGAAAAATTATTATATAGAATATATACAATATATTTAGTAAATATATCTTTTTCAACATCCTTATCAAAATAAAATGAAAAACATATCAAATCGTTACATGGATGTTGCAGTCCACACAAAAGCATGAGCGATGTTATTGTTTCCCAACATGTTTGAATGTTGAAAGGTTTATATGATATTATAATTTCATATTGATAATAAAGAAATTAATTTCAAATTTATATTTTATTATGACTATTATATATATTTGTTTGAGTAGGTGATGGAAAATGAATTACATCATTTCATGAGTTGATATCATGTTGTAGACATGATCAATGGTTTCATTTCCCAATTGATGGAAGAAGAGATGGATATAGGTTTCTCCATTAAAATATTAAAATATATTTAGATTGTAGATTCTTTTTTGTTTTATATATATTTTAAATGATTTTATGTATTTATAGTAATTTGTAAATTGAAAATATATGGTTAGGATCATTACCTCTTCTTTATAAAATGTTTTTATGTTTATGCCTCAATCATTACTATATTGGAATTTATAAAAAACAAAGTCCTAAAAAATGTGATCAGGAAGTAATTAATATATTCAAGCATAACTTTTCTGAACAAAACTATTTTTGGAGTTTGAATAGGATAAATATGTGATATGGTTGACTTTTATTAGTGGGGAAGAGGACACACTTTGGGTTTTTGTGAAAAAAGTGTCACTAATGGTTCTCATGTTGATAAAGGCATAGAAGTGGAACATTATAGAACAATGTAATAAATATGATAGAAATATTTCATGAAAATAGATAATGGATATGGTAAATTTTTATTTTAACCATTAGAATTTATGTTTACCACCCTAGTAAACTAGTTTTATCCTTAACCGCATTAATTAATTTTTAATGTTTTTCTATTTTTAATTACAAATAAGTAAAATAAAATTATTATATAATATTTTTTATCATAACTAAAAATTTTAAATCTATTTTATTAAATCAAAATCATATAATGTTTTGAAATTAATTCATATTTAGTCCCACATAGTAGATTAAAATCGTTTTTCTAATGAGAAAATCCTCAAAATTATAAATAAAATTTAAATAAAAAAATTTAACCATATTAAAATTACCTAAATTTTATTGGTAATAATATAATTGAATTAATTTTTCTTTTAAAAAACATTATAAAATAAGGAATTTTTTAAATGCATTAAACAAAAACTATATTGTAAATTTAAATATGTATTTTTCCCTGTTCATTAAAATATTAATCTTTTAAAACAATTTCAAAAATAAAATTTATTTTAATTTTAAAATTATTATTTAATAAATTTAGTGCCTTATTTGAAACATATTTTATAAAATTGTTAAAAATATTCAAGACAATATTTTTGAAAAAAAGTGGAATTAGACTACCTTTTATACAATTACAGTTTCTCAGAAAGCATTTATTTTTGCCTATAATTGAATCTCATTTAATTTATAATAAATTGATATCCATTTTATATATGTGTAAAAAATATAATATTCATAATTTATTTATTCGTATCCATACAATAAAATCAATGGATAGGTTATGACGTTATACTATATTTTGGCTCCTTTAGACACAGGGTTGCGTGTACCAAAATCTTTCAACGAGATGAAATTTATGGAAATATATTTAATAGATAGTTTAAGATCCATGATTAAAGTCATATAAAATATCCAATATAATTCTATAATATTTAAAATCATGGTTTATTATATTCTCCCCACCATAATTAAATTGAAACATCTCAATTTGACCATGTTCTCAGAAACAAGATTTTGACATATGAAAATACCATTGTTGAAAATACACCTCATAAAGAGTTTGAATAAAATATCCTATTAAAATAAATAATAATAATAATATGGTCACCTAAGTTAAAACTAAACTAGATTTATAAGTTTGATAACTTTGATGGGAAGTGAAAATATGGATATGTGAGAACAACATATATAATTATTTAGAGTGAAAGAGGTCATTGATAAAAATAAAGTTAAGGATCAAGATATAGTTAACGACCAAAAGAAATAAATCTGTGATGAGTTAAATTATAGTTAATTCTTCTAATATGAATTTATTAGGTTATAGTTTTTATTTCATAATATATTTCATGATTTTGGGGAATTAATTAATTATATATTATTATAAGGGCATTTACATACATGATATCAATCAATTTCCGAAAAAATCATCATTTATTTCATGGTTGATCAATTTACAATTCCTCTATTTCTTCAAGATATTGATATCCAAAATTATTTTAAATATTTTTTTTGAGTAACTCAAGAGATGGGTAAAGTTAGTTCCCCATAAATTATTTATTGAAATCATTTTTGAATAAATTATCCCCATTTTAAAAAAATAGGCTAGTTAATAGAAATAATAGTTTAATAAAACTATACTATTTTAAAATATTCCTCAAAGAATGATTAGTTCTTAGTTTAAACAATATGAAAATTACATTAACTCATGAAATAAATTAACCCATTAATAAAAATATAAACACTAGTTAAGATCAACTATAAAATTACCCGTGGTGTTTATAGTTTAACACCAAAAATAGTTTAAAATTTTGAATAGAATTAAACAAAACTAAATCAAATAGAGGAACTAATACCCTACACATTGAAATCACCCACACACAAGATGTTTATATAACATTTATATTATCCAAAAAATGTATTATATATACACAATATATCTCATAAGATTTCTAGGATCAATGGCCTCTTCATCATTTATGTGTGCGAAGAAAAACAATCATATATGAAACATGAAACTCTTCCACAAGCACAATGATTATGAAAATAAAAAGGGAGACAAGTGAATGTAATTAATTCTCTAGTTATATAATAAGGGATAGTTTTGGTAAAAATAAAAACAAAAAAACACTAATAGAATATAAAAATTCAATTGAATGAGAAAGAAATAAGATATTAAAAAGGTAATGTTTTTTGATCTCTAGTGCTTCCGATGGTCGAGATTCCTCAAATGTGTCTTAGGGAGGAGCATGAACTATCTTTCTAAATGATGGAGTCTAATAGTGCAACAAAAGTTTTTATTTTATCTATAAATTTTAAATCATATTTATTTTCAATTAGTTATAATATTTCATTGATGAAATTTTGTAATAAGTATGTGTGCATGATCTGGTGTTATGATCTTTCAAGTATTCAGAAAGTCATGTATACTTCTAGATCATGCATTACCCATGCATGAGGGATAAACCTTAGAATATAAAGCACTGTATAAAGAATATTACATTTGGAGAATAATTATCCATATCTTCTGGATCCTCATACTATTATTTTAATCTTACTCCAATGATTTTATGAAATAACATAATGAATAATAATTAAATAGACCATTTTTAATAATTACAGAAATGTATCCATTTAAAGAATTTAATTTAAATCATGAAGAACAGAAATCATATCTCAAGTAGTGTCCAAACAACCTTTGCATCCAGACATCCAAGAGGCAAGACATCCTATTAGAAAGACTTCTCTGGTGGTAACTCATTTGATCTAATGGCCGCTGAGGATGGTGGTGACTCATTCTATAAGTTAGTCATTTTAACTAATTGTCGCTCGAGATGGTAGTCACTCAAGATGAACCTAATTAATTTGAAATAATGGATAAACATTTATAGTTTTGAGGCATATTTATAAACACCTCAAGTATATTAGTGAAAAATTTTCAGTAATAGTGACTCAAGATAGTGGTGAGTCATTTCTGGTGGTGAATCATTTTGACTAATGATGACTAATTCAGACACATAATTTTTTTTCATCATGTCTCCTTAAAAAGTAAAATACTATCACAAAATATGAAATTTTTTGTAAACATTGTAAATAAGAATTGTTAGTAGTAAAATTAAGAGGCCCCAAAAATATCCTCATTGTTGATGATCACACATAATGGATTTTTTATAAACCATGTATAATGAAAACATAGATTTACATAAATGAATTTAAAAGATAAAAACCTATTAAATTTTAAAATTTCAATTTTGATATATAATGAAATTTTTTTCAAATTTTTTTTTTGAAAAACAAGATCTATAAATGGATAAAAATATTTAAAATTTGGTATTTATGAATGCAAAAGTAATTTAGATAAGTAAGATAATATTAATTATTGATATAAAAATAATATTATATCATATTTTAATAATAATTATATTAATGATAAAAAAGAATGAAATTAAAGGATAATTTATTATATGTATGGTAGAAAACAAAATCTAGGTATCAAAGGATAAGGGATCTTGTTAAAGGAAAATTCCAGTTAGAAAGATAATTATAGTATCAAAGGTAACATATCAAGTACAAATAAAATATGTGAAAAATAAAAATAAAATATAAATTCCACAAACAAAAAGGTAAATGAAAACCAATTCTCCAACAACCGCCCAAATATATTGATCAGAATAATTATCAAACAAGAAATAGAATGTATAAATAGATGAAAAATATTAGATTTTCATTCCATTAAGTATATTGATTTATGATAATATACCCCAAATAGATATACGAAAATATAAAATAGAATTCCCTAACAAATACTAATGTCAGACAGAGTAACTCTCACCCAAATATGCAAGATCAACAGGTAAATTTCCTTTATCAGATGAAGGTGGTAATTTAAGAATGTGATTTTTTTTATAATAATATTTATAGATACAAATGTAGTGATTAAAGTAAAATTATATGTTTGTTAATTACACTAATAATCACTATCCTAAGACTCCTGAGAACTTCCATTGGATACATGGTTAATGGTTGGTACTGTGGAGGTAGAGAGATTAAATAATGGGAAGAGGTGATGTCTATCATGGTTTTGGAATATATAGAAACCCCTTCATATTAGGGAATATATATAAATGGAATAGTAATAATGAGAAAATACACAATTATTTGGCATAAAATTTCAAAATAATCAAAAAATAATTCTTTTCTTCAATAAAATGTTTATGAAGATTTTCCAAAACATTAAACCGCCAAACCTATTCCCTGAATTACCTGCTAATATGCGGCATCATAATATTTTCAAAAATAAATTAATGTTAATTTAATTAATGTTTACTATACGACCTTGAAAGGGAATATTTTATTTACTTATTAATGGTTTTCTGTTCAAAAAATGGAATCATTTAAACATTCTCTTACCAGTTTTTATATGTGATCATCGTGCTGAAAAAACTATATCAGGACTGCTGATGAGTAGCATAAATGTCTCCTATAGAAAATTGATACTCTGTTAGATATATATATAGGATAAAATCGACCTCAACATAAACTTATATATTTGGAGAAATATATGTAGAATTTAATAAGGAAGGATCTCCAACTATACTGTCATAGTAGCATCATGGGCAGCAATGGAGGCTATAAAATTCTACATCATAGACCTCATGGACTCAAACTCACTGGATATCCTTATATTCTCAATTTCAACATCTTGGATGTCAAAATTTCTCTTTAGGTGTATATCATAACACAATCTCAATCATTTTTATAAAATAACTATAACTAAGATGAGTTACATGGGGTTCTTAAGACCTCAAAATCTTGAAGATGTTAGGATGGATTCTCTCTCTAAGAAAATAAATGTCAATTCTAGAAACAATATTATATACCACTGGTACAGTAGTTTTTGAATGAGTATATTCCCTCTCATAACTATTTATGACATGATCTGTTGGGTTATATATAGAAGTTGGATCTTTTGATGGGAAGGCCTACAAATCAACAAAAGTTCCCCTATGATCAGTCCCATCTCTTATAATGACAGCAGGTCCACTATACATTGGTGTATTACTATGTTAATCATTTTGAATCATCATATGTAAGAACAATAACATTAGATTCTGGGGAAGTATACCTTTATGTGATACCTCACTCTATGAATGAGTTTTACTATGCTCTTTAACAACATATTCATCTTTCATAGACTCATAATTTTCGAAACCAAGAGGAGTACATCCTAGAAATATTTTCCCATTTTTCATGGAATGCAGCCATTGTAATGGAATAGGAGTTTTTATTACCTCAATAGATACACTAGTTTCTCCTATACCAAATACAACATCACTAATGTGTATCTCTAGAAATGATCTCACAACATACATTAATTAGGCTGAACCAAGTCTCTCTAGTAGCCTAACTCGGGCAATAGAACTAGCATGAGAGGATGAGGTGATTAAACCCTGTCACCATCATGATCATGATCATGTCCCACATCACCACTACTATAATCCTCATAATCAACTTCATTTCCACCATCAATTCCATATTTTCCATTTTCATCATAAGTGACATAAACTACCTATTTAGAAGATATATAAGAAGAGCTTCTAATCTTCTCATCACATGAATCCTCTATCACATATCATCATATATTTTCTCATTCAACAAACTCTATCTGGATGGTAGAGAAGCATAGAGAATCATAGGTCCAAAAATCTTGTAGGGATCTTAGTAATGTGAGGGTAGCTTCCATCCTCTAATGAGGTAGATACCTCCTCATAAATAGATGCAACAAATTATTCTTTTTATTCTTCAAAATACTCCACTATGTCATCTAGTTTATAGCTAGGATCCACTAAATAAATCGGCCTGGTAAGAAAATTTAAGTGATTAAAATCCTCTGATATCTTATCATTATCACTAAGACACATTTTCAACCATGGTTTCCAAATCCCCCTCATTTTTATATAGTTGTTTGGTTTGGTTCTCATTCCAATATTTTAGTATGTTGTGATTGTTTGGGAGATGAAACAGATGGGTTACTAGTTCTCATGATTATAGTGGAGTGATGGATATGTAAAGAGATATGAAATATTAAGGTCAGGAAATAATAATGAAAGGTTAAACATCTTGAAAGAAGATGGTATTATTGAGAGTGACTTGATTTCGAACATTTAAGGTCTCATATAGCACTTAGGAATTCAAAATATTAAAAAAATAAATTAATAAATACTATTATCGATGATTAGTTATGACAAAAACACTTGAAATAGAGACTAGTGACTCTTCCAATGGTGACTAACCAATGGTGACTCATCAACAGTGATTATCTGACAATGAAACACCAAGGGTGGCTCGCCAACTGTGATGCATTGATGGTGACATTGCAGTGGAGTCTTGCAAATTCTGACTCTCTAATTATGAATTTCCAAGGGTGGATCGAAAATAGTGAACAATGACTCGCAAATGGAAAAGAAAAATTGTAAATAATCATATAAATTTATTATTTATGTAATCAAATGTATTAAAATTCAATGATCTAGTGAAAGTTTAAGCAAGCTTATATTCATTTACAATAAATTCTTGATTTATATCAACATTTTGAAAATAATCCATAACTTTCCTTGCCTTACATCGATATGTTTTTTTCTAGAGTGATACACATGATTCTTAGAAAGAAAAATTAAACTTTTCTTGTCACAAATTATAGGAACATGTCTGAATTGATATCTATAGTTTAAAATAGTTTGTTTTATTCATAATAGTTTAGCACAACTCTCTAGGTCTATATATTCAACATCACCTATTGATGGTGAAACTGAATTTTAAATCATACTAAACCAATATAATAAATACATTTGAAAAGGAGAACATGTTTTAGAGGTTATTTTTAAATCCAGATTACAACAAAAAAATCATCATTTCAATAACTCTCACAGAGTCAAATTCATGTCCCGTGGATACAAATTTTTTTATTTGGATGTATTAAAAATTATTTTAACAAAATTAAATGTGATTATTTTGGAATTTAATGAAAATGGGAACAGATATGAAAACCAAATATGACACCAGGTCAGCGTGAATTTATGAAAATAAAAAATCCACTCATGACTCTATAACTAGATTGATCCACTAATTCCCAGTAACATCAACATTAATATTATAGGAAAAACTCATATGATTGTAATTATTTTTAGTTATGTCCAAAATAATATTTTAGAATTTCATTAGTCAAAGTACTATAATTAAAGATAATTTCATATTTATTTTGGTAAATTTTAAAAATAATAATGAATTTTTATTCACCCATTAAAGCCATTTGAAATTAATTTTTCATCAACTTCATGATAATCAGTACAAAAATATTTTTTAGAATGTCCAAGAAAATATCATAAAAATAGATTTGAATAACTATATTATCTTTTAAAATGATTTTTATAAAAATAATTTTATCATATATACCTTTGAAAAAAACCATTTGAAATTTGAAAATAGTAGATCCTATCATTCTATGATCTTGGAGAATGTTCAAAACAATTCAATTATTTTGTTATTTTAAAAAGAATGATTTTAAAAATGAGGATTTTTAAATCCCATGGGTTGTTAAAAAAACCACAATTTTATAACCATTCAGGAATATAATTTTGATATCCACATGATATTATAGGAAATAAAAATGTGACACGTAGGAAAGTATTATTTTAGTGGATTCAATTATGTCCCATGGTGGAATGGTCTCTTCCTATTCAATACCTTTTTCATAAGTATAATATTTTGAAACCAACCAACCCTTATTTATTTCTATAGTTTCTAATTCATCCACATTAATTATAAGCACTCATTTAGTGAAAAAATTACGGGTTACTTTATGACTAACTAAATGGTCCAATAATTTATTTCATCCAAACTGATTAAGTACCACTTACATTACCATCACCAAGAATTCATCATTGATAGCATCATTAACATTATTAAGTTCAAGATGTGACTACAATGCTTAATTTTCAACCTAATTCTTATGAGAATCTATACTTTTGGTAACTCTCTTATGGACTCTAATTAAATCATATGTAGTATTGTATTTTTGAGTTCTAAAATATCTGTGAAAATAATGGATGGATATATCATGGTTTAATATATATTCAAGTCTCGGTTGTTAAAGATCTTTAGAACTAGATGAATTTTATGACCGATTTATAGAATTGTCTGATTCATTGGTATTAATATTCGACGTTGAAAAATCATCCAAAAGGTTTTTTAAAAGGGGATTTTGGATCAAATGATTAAATTTAAAAGAAAATTATGTTACAAAACACTTTGGAAGTCTTGGTTCCTTTGTTTAAAAATCTATATGATTTAATAAAATTTAAATAACCAAGGAAAATTCTTCATCACTCTTTGTAGTAATTTATTATATATTATCTTTTGTTCTCAAAATAGTGACTTTTTAGAGAGAAAAAACTACAGTATGAGACTTTTTTAATTATATTATTCCATATTTAAAAATGGATTTTATTTAACATAAGGATAATTAAAACACTTTTAACTATATTACAAGTGTTATTTATAACCCTTTCCCAAAAATAAACCAAACTGTCCAACTCATTAAGAATAGTCTAGGAAATTTCTTGAATTTTATTCTTTCTTCAATATACAACACCATTATTTTATAATGTCATCAGAGAAGAATGCATATGAATAAATCCACTCTTTGAGAAACGAGAATCAAAATCATGATTTTAAAAGTAATGATATGATCACATCTTACGTTAGTATTCCTAGTCCACAAAATTTTTCTACAAATTTATCATACATGTTAACATCAAAGAGGGCTTCACTTTTGCGATGGATAAATAATACCCATTATTTAAACTAGAAACTCTATTTGTGAAAAAAAAATCCATGTGAACGACACTAGTGGATGAGATTTTGAAACTCCTTTCTTTGATATGATTGATTCCTTTTGATGTTTCCCTTTTTCCGAAGGGTTATATTGTTTATCATTTTAGGACTCAATATTAGGAATATATTTTAATAACCCTTTCCTAGTTAGATTTCAATGTTTGTGAATATTAAAATTCCATAGAAACATATTCCATGTCAAAGAATCATTTTGAATGAAATCAAGAGCAGAAACATTTTTAGAGAATAAATAATCAAAATTAACTATATAAACATTATCATTTCTCAAGCGGTTATATCTAAAACATTTTTATAATTAAAAACATTTCATGTATTATTTTCATATTTTACATAAAACCCATAATCATATAACAGTGAGATTCTAACAATATTTTAAATCAAACCTGATACATAAAAAATTATGAAATTAAGATATTTTTAAAATTAATTATATAGATAAGGAAATTGATTTTCCCTTTATCATTTTCATCAAACGTGACATGTCGGGCATCCAATCTTATTACATTGTTGATTCATGAGTAATATCTAGCCTTAAGTATGGGAAAACCACTATCTAGGTCATGTAGATACATACTAGATATCTTCATGATGGTTCCCTACAAAAAAGTATTATAGAAAAATGATTTTTGTGCCAAACTTTTCATACATCCATATTTGTTAGTAATTAATTCTATATATACCTTTATTTTATTAATTGGTTTCTGATAAATAGTGTTTAAAAATGTCAAAATAAATACTTTTTTTGTTCAATTTAATAAAAACTAGTAGTAGATTTTCTATAATTGGATTTAAGTATTAACTATTCTTGACCTTTATTCTCTGTCCAAGTTGATAATCTGGGACATTAATTTATTTAGGTGATATATGTTTTCCATGTATTTGATAGAGCGGGTTTATCTTATTACTAAATCATTCTAATTCAATCATTAAATACTCATTCTAAAATTTCATTTAATTGTATTCTTCTAGAAGCCTGGAATTCTCAATTTTTATTAGATATATCATATATTAAATTAGTAGTTACAGCATGTTTTCTCTTTTGACTCCATTAATAATCCCCAAATACATTGAATGTAACTTCTATCTTGTTTTATTATACAAAAATCTCATAACTAGTCATCTTATCATCACTATTTTCAACATTATTTTCTTCCCCAGAATGAATTGAAATATTTGAAGGTGAAAAAGGAATGAAATTATATACCTCAGATGTGTTTTTCATGAAACACATTTTACCTCTATCATGTTTTCCCTCTTAGGTAGTTTCTGAATCACCTGAGTTATCCTCTAAAGCACTCAATGTTGTAGTCTTGGAATTCTTGTATTTATTATCCATATAATAATATTTAATTATTTATTTCATCATATTATAGTTATCATTGACATGCACTTCAATTTTACATTTATAAAAAACTATTTAATTTGTGATTTCATCTCTCTTCTAATAAGTCCCCAACATCCAATATTTTCATACATACCAATGTAATTTGGTTTTATAAATAGTATATTCTTCTTATAATTATTTTTCAAATCTTTTGTCCAAATGTTCCATCTCCTTATCACTATCGGCTGCTAATTCTTCATCACATTAGGTTTCTTTATGATGATTTTATTTATTTTTTGAGATAGTGAATTTGAAGAATATAGAGAACATTCTGGTTCATCATCCACTTCTCTATTGACCTTATGTTCATCCCTATATATCATTAAATTTCTAGAAAACTACCTAATTGGTAGCTAAACAATATCATAAAATTATCTGATTAAGACTATGTTAGCTCTCAATCATTATGGATGATAGCTCAGTAAGAACATCACATACACATTACCAGAAATAGGACTCCCCTTGTATAAACAATCCCATTGATCCTGAATAACATATTAGAAATAATCTCATCAATTTTAATCTTAAATGTATCATAACTAATTGAATAAGTATTTAATATCATTAATTTTAAATTAATTTTTTGTTCATGAAAGATAAATAAAGTGTCATAGATTTCAAAATCTATTATGCAAGTAGATATTATATTTAGTTAATTATCACCAAAAGCACAAAACTGAGTATTCATAGCTTTATAGATATTATTATAAGTAGTTTTAGTAGCATAATCACATGTATTTCTGGAAGTTTCATTTATTTAATATTTTCCCTTTATAACAATCCATGATTCCAAACCCATGCTTTTAGTAGGCAATTCTATCTTGATTTTCCACTGAGAATTATTAGTTACATTTTTGGAAATGTGGTCTATTGGGGCCCGAACCCACCATTTTTTGTTATCCATAAATAACTAAATTTTTAACTAACAAAAATTTAAGTAATTTAAAGAAAACCAAAATCAAAGATGAATAAAATGTTTAAATTACGTTGATATCAAATATCTGTCAATGTGAGTATCTAAAGAGGGGGTGAATTGGGTACCCCTAAAATTAATGTTAAAACAATGGTAAAATAATATCCCCCACTTAAAAAATGCACCAAGTTAACCCAATGTGTATTTTATTATAATAATGAACTATTAATATAATACCCAATACATGACTAATGCTATAAAAAATATAAAAATTCATATAATTTAAAATCAATTTACTCAATAAAATACATATAAAAATAGTAGTTATGGTTAACTATCTATGTACCAATTTTTCTCCTAGAATAAAACCATATAAAATTTAAAATTATGAAAGGGTTGAAAAAAATAACTAAAAGTAATAAGATGAGGGGTTCAATCTCAAGAAGATACCTAATCCCCTAAACATAAAAATCACCCACTACCATGCAGTTTATATGTAACAACCCGGGTACTTATAAGATAATAAACATTATACTTAATTTTCCACTAGTAGATTTATAATTTCAAAAAATGTTCAGATTAAATTATGATCAGTAAGTTATTTAGAGTCTTATAAGACCAACTTAATTTTTGTGAATAGTAACATCCCCTTATTAATAGTAACATACCCTTAATAATAGTAATGTAACCTTATTAATAGTAACATTTCCCTTATGAATAGTAACATAACATTATTAATAGTAACCTCACATATCATTGATTATATATAATATTTAATTGAATGAATGGTACAACCATATCATTGAATAAGAAATAAATTCTTTAATATTTATATATTCCGAATAAATTATAAGATTGATTAAAAATTAGTTTTGTCCTATTTATAAAATTATTTGGTTAAAATGGAGTTCATTTTTTGATTTTACATGGAAAAAATGGTTGTGGAGAATTTTTTGAAATTTTCTGAAATACTTTAATTTTGTGAATAGTGTTTTTATGTATTTGACAAATAAATGAATGTATACATCATGGGGGTGTCATCGATGATGTCGTGATGATGTTAGACCATTATCTCAAACTCACATGCCATTATTTTTTTATTCATTGAAGACACGATAATTCTTCACATGAGGAAAAATAATAAAATAAAAAATAAAATAATGTAAAATATCTCCCGTCCACCATAAATACCACACATTTCACTTCTTCCCCCCACACCTCTCAAGCCATGAGAATTTCCTAATTTATTCTGATTTCCCTCCTCCAATATCCTTCCCCACATCCAAGACCTACTACTCTCACCCAACTTCCAAAATCAAATGTTTTATGGAGGATCTCATTGATTATATATAAAGAGGAGATATAAACACGTTTTCAAAAAGTAGAACCTAATTCAAGGGATTATCGCTCTCACACATTTATTCAATAATCTCCTCTAGGTAGTGTCCTTTTATTTTTAATTTCTAATTATGAGGTATGTTTTCGCACCGTCCCCATACCGGCCTTAAAATATATTTATGATGAGATTCCCCATTCTATCTCATTAAGACCTTTCATGTACACCATATACCATGTCGAAATTTTGTAAGTGAATTTTAAAACCAATTTCCATTCTTTGGGTTAACATTCAACTTCAATGTTTTTTATCACTCTAATATAACTTGTGAAATATTATTTGATTACATAATTGTTTATTATATATATTTACTATATATATACATATTTCCTTCGTTTAATCAATTCTCTCATCAATGTTATTGAAATTGTAAAGGGCCTCCTTCTTAAAATCCTTTTAAATGTCTCCTTTGTGAAAGCTAAAGATATTTTCTTACGAAATGAGTGTACTATTCTGATTTCATGATGTTTTATTACCATAGTGTCTCCCTTATATGTTTTAATGGATTTGTTTGAGTATTATGATTTCATTATCATTTGTAGAGTGTTTATATTCTAAGATTTATTTTACTATAAAATGGTATTCTAAAATGTGAATGTATTTTTCTCAAGGGTTTATACAAGTTATGATATATTTTATTCATGGTATGTTAAATGAACATTATTTATGTTGGGTTGATCCCAATATAACTCAATATATGATGGGTGGGCCCCATTATAGCTCTCTAATGCATTGGGTACTCTGAAGATTGAAGTTGACCAAATGGATCTTACAATTGTAAGGTTGAATGTATGAATGATATAGTTAATATTTCTAAATAAAAAAAATTGATTATTCTATACATTTGAGTATTTTATGATATGGGTTATATAGGGTTTTTATGTTAACATGTGACTACAAATTTCTCTTTTTATATCCCTTACCATGTTTTGTACTCAAGACACGTTTTTAAATATTTTTCACAAGATATATGGATGGGTATGAGTTATAAGGGAGTCATGAGGAAAGTTATGAATATTTGTCAAAGAAATAATGTTTTATGTTTTATTGATTTATACATAGAAAAAATGGATAATTTTCGTAATTGTATCCCATTTGTATGAGTGTGGTATGTTATATATGTAAGTTCTCTTAACTCTCTAATACTCTTAATCTGAAATGATCCTAAATGTGTATTAAATACATTTTATTGACTAAAATTTATGATTATGTAATGTTTTATGACTGGGTCCTGATAGTTGGTATCAAAGGGTGGTTTAAATAAAATTTGGGGTTAGAATGATGTTAATTGATTGCCATATTTTATTTTTAGTTTACTATTAATTTAAAATTACATAGCATTTGAAGGTTACAGAGTTTCCTCAACAATGATCTATCTATTGAGAACGTATTTCTACAGAAGAAAAATGGATACTGATGTAGGAAGACACCAAGTGGGTGACACATGTATGAATTTACATCCTAGAAATGTGTCAATAGGAACCGAGTATTTTGTGGAAAATGGAATAGTTAATGTCGGTGATAAATTTTGGTGGTATCTTTGGTAGAGAAGAACCTGATATACCATGAGTGAAAATATCTTTTCTGGATCATTCCAGGAGGAAGCATCCTCCCGCTTTCAGGGGAACGTCAGACCCCTGTTATCTAAGGGATAAAACATTTCTCTCAAAAATATATTTTATGTCATGGGAAGTTCAAAACATGAAATGTTATTTCAAATCATTTATCATTTTGAAGGTGTAGTTGATTGGTGGTGGTCTCTAGTTATTAATTAGAGAGAAAAATACGATTTTAATTGTCTGAATGTGAAGATTTTATGAATTTTATCTTGAATTTTTTATCATTAAACTCATTTATTCAGAATGGAGAAAAAATTCTTAGAACTGATCAATAAAATGTCATGAAAATGTTGTAGTATATGAAGCCAATTTTTCAAGACTGTCATGGTACATATCAAATTTTACTCGAAAATTTGATAGTAAAATTAATAGATTTTACTCTAGTTTGAAACCTTTTATACGAATGGATTTGGCTTCATGAAATTTTAAAATCTATAAAAAACTAGATTGATGTGATGAAAAATATGAGATAGAGTTTACTGACACGTTTTTTCCTCATGGTGAAAAGAATAAGAAGCAGCCATGTTGGAAGGAAATGGGGATGAAATCATCAATGAATAATGGAGGTAGGAAAACAAATATCCCATATTGTGAAATGTTTGGTAAAAAATAATCCTAGAAAATGTCTTGTGAATTATGTGAAGTGCTATAGATCTGGAATATTTGGTACATGTCTCTTGATTTTAGGTAAAGTTATCCAAAAAGTAATGAGAAGCTGTTTGGTGGGATGCCTTAACTTTAAGGAATTGGGTCATTATGATTATGTTTGTCCAAATCTAGTCACTTGGGCAGGAAATCACAAGATTGGAAGCCAAAGGGTGAAAAAAATATTTTTCGACAACTTTAGTAGTTGTTGAGCCGTAAAATGAAGTGGTGTCAGGTACATTATTTTTTCACTCATATTTTTCTAATTTCTTGTTTGAGATGGGGTATATGCATTCTTTAATTTTTGAGAAATGTTCGGCCAAATTAGAAATTCCACCTCAAGAAATGAATCTAGAACATATGGTAAAGGAACCTGGGGGAAATATTTTACAAAAAAGAAATTATATGATCCTACCAATCTTTTTCTATGGAAATCTTTTACCTACGAACCATGTTGTTATTCTTTTAGTAGAGAATTATGTAATTTTGGGAATCGACTGGATTTTTATTTATCATGCTATGATTGAATGTAGAGATAAAGACGTTTTTTTATACTGTGTTTCAGTTTTTGTAAAAGAATGAACCCATAAAATTTATCACCAACCAAAAAGAGAAAAAACAATTAAAAGAAGCAAATGAATGTTATATTTCTCAAATTGTTGAAAATAAAGAAAATACTCAGATAAATGATGTGACTATGGTAAATGAATACATGGATGTTTTTCTTGATGTGATTACTGGTGTAGTACCATATCAGTAAGTGGAAGTTATAATTGACTTAGTTCATGAGTCTAATCTAATTTCAAAAACCCCTTATCGAATGAACCATGTAAAACTATTTTAATTGACAAATCAGATGCATGAGCAACATGAGAAAGGATTTATACTTCCTATAACTTCACCATAGGCTGATCATGATTTTTTCATTAAAAAGAAATATGGTTCCATGATACTTTTCATAGATTATAGAGATTTGAATAACATCACTATAAAAAACAAGTATCATTTACTCATATCGATGACTTGTTTGATCAGCTCTTTGGAGCTCAGTATTGTTCCATGATTGAAAAGAGATCCACGTAACATCAGCTGAAGGTGATGGAATATGAAATTGTGAAAACATATTTTTGTACAAGATATGGGCATTATGAGTTTGTGGTTATGCCCTTTGGTTTGAATAATGCACCTAATGTATTCATGTATCTTATGAATAAAATATTTCATGAGTACTTGGATTAATTTTTTTTTGTTTATTGATGACACTATAGTTTTTTCTAAAAGTACAGAGGAGTATGAAAAATATAAGGGTTGTTTTTAAAACCTTAAAAGAAAAGAAAATGTATGGAAAATTTAGCAAGTGTGAATTTTGGCTCTAAAAAGTTTCATCCCACGGTCACATTGTTTCTAATTATGGAATAACTTTGTATCCTTCTAAAAGAAAATTTGTGGAATAATGGACCTGATAAATAAATACAACTGAAATTCGCAGCTTCCTTGGTTTGGAGGGCCATTACCCTAATGTTTTTTTGAAAACATTTTCATGTTATCTGGAACAATGACTAATTTAACTCGAAAAGGTTTAAATTTCATACAAACAAATGAATGCGATTATTTTTTATATTAATTGAAAAGAAGATTGGTGAATGCTCCTGTTTGTACTCTACATTCAAGAAATGGAGTGTTTTTAATCTACAGTGATGCTTTAATGAAAGTACTTGGTTATGTTATGATGCAGAATGATCAGGTAATTGCTTATGCTTTACATCAGTTGAAAACTCATGAGTTAAATTACCCCACAAATGATTTGGAACTAGAAACTATGATTTTTTTTCTTTATCTATTTGGAGGAATTATTTATAAGGAGACAAATTTTTAATATATACTGACTATAAATATTTACAGAATATGTCACTCAGAAATAATTGAACATGAGGCAGAGAAGATGGATTGAACTGATAAAGGATTATGATGTCACAATAAATTACCAACCAAGAAATCAATCAATGTGGAATATTCCTTTATCTGAAAACATAATGCATCATTCACCATGTTACATTTGGAACATGACCCCTTGATTAATGATTTGTTGAATTTTGGATAAGAATTTGGTGGTGCCGGAAATATATCTGTTTTGTTTTAGGTTTCATTTTAGTCATCATTATCAGAAAAAATCAAGGAAGGGCAGAATGAAGTCCATGAGCCATAAGAAAAGGTAGAATTGGTTAAAATGGGTACGTTTCCAAAATTAGACCTTGATAAAGATTATATTTTGAGATATAGGAAAAGATTGTGTGTTCTTTGTGATCCTCACCTGAAAAAATATTATTTTTATTAAACTCATCGTTCTTCATTTTTAGTTTATCCTGTAACTAATAAGTTGTACTGAGTCCATCAGGAGTATTACTAGTGGGATGGAATGAAAAGTGATATTTCAGATTTTACTGTGAAATGCTTGACATGTCAATAGGTTAAAGCAGAGTGACAAATACCTAAGGGGGTGATTCAGCCACTTCTATTGCCAGATTTAAAATGGGAGAATATATCCATGTACTTCATGGAGGGATCACAGAAGACTTCATGAGGTTACAATGCGATTTGGGTTATTGTTGATCGATTGACTAAATATACACTTTTTTTATCTATTTGATATACTATGTCTTTTTTCAGATTTCTCGACTGTACCTCAAATAGAATGTCAAATTACATGGAGTTTCTCCATCTATTGAATCTGAATGTGATCATAGGTTTATTCTAATTTTTGAAAGGGCCTTTAGAAGTCGTTGGGTACATATTTAAATTTCAATACAGTTTTTCATCCTCAATTAGATAGGAAGTCAGAACGAACGATTCAAACTTTGGAGGATATGCTTTGAGAATTTACAATAGACTACCAAGGAAGTTGGGATCATCACCTTTCATTAGTTGAGTTTTCTTATAATAAAAATTTTAATTCCAGTATTTAGATGGAAACTATTGAGGCATTTTATGGGAAGTGGTGTTGGTCTCCATCATTTTTGGATGATTTCAGTGAAAGAATGTTTATGGGAACAATGTTCGTAGAGGATGTGGCTGAAAATTTGACGATGATACAACAACACATGAGGACATGTCAGAGTTGGAATAAAAGTTATGCGTACAATAGAAGGAAATACTTATCTCTCGATGTATGTGACCATGTCAGAAAAAAAATGTCTTCTTGGAAAATTGTGACACGTTTTGGAAATAATGTAAATATAAGTTCATGATTTATCGGCCCTTTTGAAATCATTTAGAAAGTTATACCAGTTGCATACCAAGTAGCTATGCCTTCAATTTTGTCTCAGGTACACATTGTTTTTCATGTTTTGATATTGAGAAATTATGTGCCTGATTTATCTCATGCTTTGAGTCCAGAACTTTTTCAGCTGAAAGATAACTTTTCTTATGAAGAGAAACCTCTACAAATTCATGATTGTAGAGAGAAAGTATTGTAGAAAAAGGTAATCCACTAGGTAATGGTTATTTGGAGAACCCACATGGATGAATAAACAACATGGGAATATAATAATGCTATGAGGAAAATTTAACCTTACTTGTTTGGGTATGTAAATAAAAAAATGTGAGGATTTAATTTCAAGAAGGTAGGGAGAATGTAACAACCCAGGTACTTATAAGATAATTAACATTAAAACTAATTTCCCACAACAATGTTTTGAATTTAGAACAATGGTTATCTACAATTATAATGATAATTATATTTTGTATCTATTAAGACCAACTTAATTTATTTTAATAGTAACATACCCTTTTGAATAGTAACATATAGTTATGAATAGTAGCAGACCATTGAGAATAGTAATGTACCCTTATGTGTAGTAACTTGGCCTCAATGAATAACAATTTACCCTTATAAATAGTACAATTACCCTTAAGATAAATAAAATACCCCTGTGAATAGTAAAATCACCCATGATAATGTATATATATGATTTAATTGAATATATGGTACACCCATATCGTTGAATAACTAAATAAATGCTTTAAATTTATTATTCACCCGTAAAGTATTATTTTATTTAAAAATTAATTTTCTCATATTTATAAAATTATTTAGATAATGAAGATTTCATTTTTGGATTCTACACATCAAAACATTTTTGGGTTTAATTTCTGGTAATTTTCTAAAATACATTATTTTTTTGAATAGTGAATTAATTGTATTTGACAAATAAATGAATTTATGCATCATTTAGATTTCATCGAAGATGTGGTGCAGATGTAAGCCCATTATCTAGATCTCACATTCCATTATTACTTATTTTAGCCATAGAAGACTCACTATTTATTGTCATGATGAAAAAAATAAAAGAATAATTTAATAATATGAAATCTATCCCCACTTCCTCTATAAATACCACCCATTTACCCCTCTTTCTCCCACACCTCTCAATCCTTGAGCATTGTCTAATTTCTACCAAACCCCTTCCCCATTCTCCTTCCCCACGTCTAAGATCATTTGGTCTCACCCAAAGTCCAATAACAAAGGATTTAAGGAGGAACTCAAAGAGAAGAGATCAAGAGGATGTTTAAACATGTTTCAAGGAAGTCGAACACGAGGTAAGGGACTCAATCTGTCACACTCTAATTCACAAATATCCTCAATGTATTGTCCAATTATTTTTAATACCTAATAATTGGGTATGTTTTCGCACCTCCACCATAATTCTCTTATTAAATATTTAGGATGAGATACTGTAACGTCCCGATTCTGGAAGTCACCCAGAGGCGCCCTATACCTGATTGGTCACATGGCCTCATGAACATTTCCCAGAATGCCAGAGGCTGCTGACTACCAGCGAGGGCCTTGGGTGTGTTAGTTGGGAAACTATTCTCTCATTGGAAGTGTATAAAGCAGAAGTAATCAAATATTTATACAAGAGAAGAATTAGTAATAATGTCATACAAAAATAAATAGTGGAAGACAAATAGAATAAGATGGAGCACAAATATAAAAATGATGCATGATATATATGTCTAGGAAATTAGTGAAACAAATCACAATTCTAAAATATAGTAGAAAACCAAGTATAAAAGAAAAATAGTAATTAGCTCCACAACATCACAAGCCTAAGCTTGGTCTCGTTCTCTCCAGCTCCACAACATTTCAAGTACCTGAAATAGAAGGGTGATTTCCATTGTCTATACCTACAACAATATAATCTATTTGGCCCCAAATAGGTTGTGATACTAAATCCCAGTAGGCAACCACCATGAGAGTTGTTCCTAACAGTCAGTGAATATATACCTGGTAGAAGTAAAGAAAATAATAAACAAGAAAGTATTCAACCGTAAACAATCCACAGTTTCAATATCAAGAAACAACTAAACAGTCATATAAATAAAAATATGTAACCCTCTTGGAAGTACCCACATCCCATCTCCCCTGGTCCTACCTAACATGTACAAGGAACCCTATGAGTACACTCAACCTAACCCCTCTGGTGCAGCTTAAGCATAGACTCTCTGAGAAAGCACTCGTTGTCAATTCCCCCTATAGTCTCGTATCATAACTAAAGGAGCTCTAGGGAAGAAAATACATCACATTCCCTTTGTTTCCCATGTTGAGGAACTACAGACTCTCTAAGCAAACACTCCACATCAATTCCCCCTCTGGTCTTGCATCGTAATAAGGAAAGACACTCTATAGAAGCCCTGGCGTCCATTCTCCATGTGGTCTATAAATTAGGTTCACATGTCCCTATGTATGTCAAGAAAGTGTAGCAGCCTGTAACGACCAAGGTAGACCACAAGAAATACTTGGATAGCATTCTGCAACATAACAGCATAACAAAACAACAATCACACCATCATACAATACTCGGCATGGGAAAGAAAATAGTAGCCTAATAGGCAACCTAGACCCAAAGGTCAAAACACGAAAAACATTCATAGAAACACATCCCAAGCACAAAAATTCACCCTATTCACAATCAAATATCATCTACTCAAGCATACAAGCATTCAAGACAATCAATATAGCTAAAATGGTAATCGTACAATACCTCATTCATGGGTATTGTGATAATTTTCACATAAAACATAAAGACATTCAACAGAAATGCACAAACCAGATACCTTGGCATTGTGAGATCAATATACTTGAACCTCGAGGCTTGAATTGCCTTAGAACACCGTAAATAAATAAAAACGTATAAAATTTTCAACCCAAGATAACTCACAAAAGAGGAGAAATTAGAATATGATGCTCTATGGGAAGAGAGAACTGAAAGATGTGATTCAAATGAAACTGATAGTGCTCTATTTGGTGGACAGATGATCATTCAGGGGTTCCTCAAAGATCTGTGGTCGTACGGAGCCCTCGATCTACTGAGACCTAGAAGAAGAGCGTTATGGTTATTAGACGTGACCCTATGCGTTTAATAAAAAAAGTACATGGCGTGCACTTTTTATTTATAAGGAATGTACTCAACATTTCTGTACTCCGCTTTAAGCGGCCTCCAGGTCACCCCCACATGGCTGTGTGCATGGCCACTACACGGCCAGCACCCAGCTACCTGTTGTAACTGAGTACAAGGTGTGTACTTTGAAAAATTCCATAAAAACCTTTTTTCTCAAAATAGACCAGAAATGAAAAAACATGAAGAGAAAGTCCGGGTTCTTAAAAACATCCCCACTTAAAGAAATTCGTCCCTGAATTTCCCGAGCATGACATAGTATAATAAACCCCGAACAACTCTGGCACTGCCCTTGTACATCAGCCTTGCTCTCCCATGTCTCGTCTTTTACTTGCATGTGCTGCTATAGCACTCGTAAAAGAGGAATAGACTAGCCACATTGAACCTTTGTACTGCAATAGACAATCCAGATAGGATGCTCCTTGAAATATGCGTCCACTTCCAACTCAACCTCCTCAGGTTGGAAAACCTAAGACGGGTCTGAAAGGTAATGTTGATGCTGAGAATTGTGGAAGAAGTCGTGCATAGCTCGGTACCGCTGAAGTAATGCAACTGATAGGCAACCAGTCTAGCTCTCTCCAACACCTAAAACGACCTGACATACCTCGATGAAAGATTACACTATCTCCTGATCCTCTTTTGTCCCAACCATAGTGTGACACATAGAAAAACCCAAACCCTGACCTTGAACTCTAGAGGTTGTCTCTACAGATCAGCATAAGACTTCTGATGAGACTGTGCAGTATCCATCATCTTCTTAATATACTCTATCATATTCGTGGTCTCCTGAAAAAAAACAAGGTCCCATCAAATTTGTATCTCCTTACTCCATCCATCATAAGGGTGATCAACATAGCCTACCATACGAAGCCTCATAATGTGCCATCTGAATAGATTCTTGAAAAATATTTTTGTCGGAAAATCCACAATTGGTTTGTACTTCTCCCAAGAACCTCCAAACTCTAGTATGAAAGATCAGAGCATGACCTCAAGCACATGAATCGTACGCTTGGACTGGCCATCGGTCTGGGGGTGGTATGTTGTACTCAAATGCACCTGGGTACCAGAAGCTTTTTGTAGCCCTTACCAGACCTGAGAAGTAAAACGTGAATCCCTTTTTAAAACGATGGGGTTTGGAACTCCATGCAGACATACAATCTCACGGATGTACAACCATCACAGATCATCAACAATGAAGGTCTCCTTTAATGGTAAGAAGTGAGCGACCTTTTTTAGACTATCAATGACAACCCATACCACATCATTCCCTTGAGGCTACCTCGGAAACCCTATTACGAAATCAATCGCAACATCATTCATCTTTCACTCGGGAAGGTGTAACTATTGAAAAATATCTACTGGTCAATAATGCTCCGCTTTCACCTGCTTATAGGAGGAACACTTCATGAAAAAACCAGAAACATCTCTCTTCATACCTAGACAGCAATACTGGTAGTGTAGATCATGATACATCTTGGTGATGCCAGGATGAACTGCCCAAACTGAGGAATAAAAGTCCCACATCAGCACCTCATTTATATCTGCTGGCACCCATTCGCGTCCCTGGAAACATATCATCTCATCCTCACCGATTTTCCATCCAGGAATAGGGTCCTCTCCTGACACACTCTCCCATAAGACTAGGCCTTCATTCACACACGATCAAGAAGAGTACAGGTAATAGGTACAAAAGATAGAAACATCTACCAATTTTTATAGTGCACCTCCAAATGAATCTCCGAGAACAGTACCATAAGCTGCCACTCACCCCTGGCCTTTTGAACTACCTGTATCTGAGTCCTCCTACTCAATGAATCAGCCACTGTGTCGCCTTTCCAAGAATATAGGCAAGCTCAATGTCAAAGGATTGAAGGTACCCAACCAACCTTTTCTGCCTCAAATTCAGATCACACTGAGTGAAGATATACTTGAGACTTTTTTGTTCAGTGAAAACCACAAAATGCTCGCCCAACAGATAATGTCTCCAACAATGTAAGGAATTAAATATTGCCTCCAACTCGAGAGCGTGCATCGGGTAGTTCCTTTCATGTGGTCTCAACTACTGATACCCATACACAACGAGTCATTCTCCTTTCATAGGCACATATCCTAGCCCGATACCTAAAGCATCACAATAAACCGTATAGCTTTTTCCCGGCTCTGGAAATACTAGTACCGATGATGGAGTCGACCTCACTTTCATCTCTTGAAAGGCGGACTCACAAGAATCTGAACATAATAACATGGCACCCTTCTTATTCGGACTCTTCAGCGGTGCTTCTAAGCATGAAATGTCTTGTATGATATTTCTATAGTATCCCTATAGCCCTAGAAAAATCGGCACATCAAAGACGTTCTTTGGATTCTCCCAGGATACTACAGCTCTCACTTTCCATAGGTATACTAGTAAATATGTATCTGAGATAACCTGACCCATGAAATGAATCTGATCCATCAAAAATTTTCATTTTGATAGCTAAGCATATAACTGATTCTCCCTCAGTGTACTCAAAACAATATCATAATGAGTGGAATGGTCGTGTTGTGTGTGAGAGTACACCAAGATATCGTCCACGAACATAACCATGAAAGAATCCAAGTATGGATGGAACACTCGGTTCATTAGTTCCATTAAAACTACAAGTGATCTTGTGAGACCGAACAACATGACCATATACTTGTATAGAAAATACCTACTCTGAAGGGCTGTTAGAGGAATATCTAATGGTATAACGTAGAACTGATGGTAACTAGACCTCAAGTCAATCTTCGAGAACACCTGGGCTCCTCGAAGCTGATAAAAGAGATCATCAATCCTTGTCAAGGGAAATCGGTTCTTTATCGTCAACTGCTTCAACTTCTGATAATCCACACAAATCCAGAGGGTAATGTCTGCCTTCTTTGAAAACAGGGCAGATGAACATCGATGAGAAGTGTTGGGTTGAATGAAACCCTTTTCCTATAACACCTCCAACTAGATCTTGAGCTCCTGAAACTCTGTTGTAGTTATCCATTATGGAGGAATGCACACCGGTGCTGCTCTAGGAACACGCTCAAATGAAAAGTCCACAACGTGCTCTGGAGGCAAACCTGAAATGTCCTTTGGGAAAACATCCCCAAAACAATCCACCAAGGGAGTAATGTGAAACTGAGAAGTCCCCAGGTCATCCTTATATAATTAAGAAATCTTGGTTGTATCACCTTCTAACCCATGATGTTCTGGACCCGCTGTTCTCGCGTAGACATCCCACTCACCCTTATGAATAAAAGATTCACCCTCTGGTGATATAAAACTCACCCTGTGGTGATAAAAGTCAATGACTTCCTAGAAGGGAACTGGATATTACATTCCAAGAATGACATTATAAACATTCATCACTTGGACATAGAGATCTTATATGAAGTGACACCCACCAAACTCTAGAGGGAACTCCATGCACTGATGTACACAAGTCGTTATAGTCCCCAACAGAGTGTCTAGTGTCATAATATCATCAGAATAAAAGATACAGATCTCAAATATCTCTCAAATAGTAACAGATATAAAGCTAAGGGAATCCCCTGTATTGAAATGAGAAAAATCTAAAACTGAGGAAACTAGATGTGTAATAAGGGAACAGGAGAAAGAGAGTATTCAAGTTTTCTAAAACATGACTACATGTCGTGTATCTAGCCTACACGGCGTGTTCCCTTAAGTCATTTAAATGGGTGTGTACTACTGTCTAAACTGGTTGGGTAACACCCCAAACACACGACTTGTACTTGAATAATCCTTTCCTCCCTGAGTCCTTCTAGACGGTTAAGCCACGTGGCTCTCCTAAGATAAGACTACACTCCGTGTTGAAGGGAAACACAGTGTGTACTAGACGAGATTCACCGACCTATGTTGTGAGTGACACAACTGGATACACAACTCACACTACACGGTGTGTTCAATGTAGACATGACGTGTATAAGAAGAGACTCCACTGACCCGTCTTGTTAGATACACAACCAGGTTCCTAGGATTACACTACATAGTGTGTTCAAGACTGACACAGTGTGTATAATCGATGATTTATCCATCTGTGTTTTTAAGTCACACAGGCGAACACAGGTTCAACACCACACGGTGTGCACAACCGGTTCACGGCATATTCCCACAATAATTTCCCTATCCCTTGTCTCTACCTACATGGTCTACTATATGGTTAGAGACTACATGGAATGTATATAAGGTACACAGTGTGTACTTAAAAAAATATTTTCTTCCTAGAAAGAAGAACACATGGTGTGTTGTCAAAACTTCATAGCATGTATTCTAGGTTTTTCCAAACATTAGGCCTCATAAACTACTCCAGAACCCAGAAAAACACTAAAACAATCATTGATGGTTCAAAATTCTGATCTGTGAGGGCCCATACTCCCCTCAAATCAATTCCTGACATCTTATACATGTTATAACAATGTAAACAAGTCAATGATCCACCATGTTCCGATCCATGAGGGCCCACAACACCTCAAGTACCAAAGTTTGGCGTTCATTCAGACAAAAACATACAGAAACAATACACAATCAATAAATATAGATTTTATCAAGGAATATTTCACAAAAACATGCATATTATACACAACATCTATCACAACAACATGAAACTGCTAATTCAACCTAGATGGAATGGAAATAATGCATGACATGTGATTTCTAGAAAGTGCCTATATGATGCATGAGATAGAATACCCTCATATCATCAGGTTGTGACAGAAATAGAACCTCAATAACATCAATGGTAACATCACAAAACAGGTGAATCACCCAACTGTGAAATCAAATCAATTGTAAAATTTCGACACCAGATAAAATTAGAATAAACGAGGTAGATTGGATTTTCCCTATACACTATTTAGCTACTCCCATGCACTAGTTATTACCAAGTACATATTCCATCATATCCCTAGCTATAGGCGCCAATCATTAAGTCAAGATGAAAAGAATTTACTTTGATACCACTTTGTAACGTCCCGGTTCCTGAAGCTGCCCAGAGGCACCCCTTTCCTGGTTGGTCACAAGATGTCAAGCGCATTTCCCTGAATGCCAAAGGCTGCCGACTAGTAGCGAGGGACTTAGGTGTTATAAGGGAGAAATTATGCCCCCATTGGAAGAGTACACAGTGGATGAAAACAAATATATATACAAGAGCAGAATCCGTAATAATATAATAAAAAAATAAACAGTAGAAGGTTGATAGAATAAGCTGAAACACATATATAAAAATGATTCATGATACATATATCTAGGAATGAATCTATACAAAGAAGAATGCTAAAATACACTACTAAAACAAGTACAAAAGAAAAACAGTAATCATCTCCACAGCATCACAAGCCTAAGCATGGTCCCGTGATCTCCAGCTCCATAGTATACCAAGTGCCTAAAGTAGAAGGGAACTTCCCTTGTCTATACGCGCAACAATATAATCTGTTTGGGCCCAAAAGCATGGCTGAAATAGGGTGTGACACTAAATCCTAGTTGGCAACCAACATGAGATCTGCGCCTAACAACTAGTGAATATAAGGCAGGGAGAAGTACAAAAAATAGTAAACAGGAAAGCACTCAATAGTAATCAGTCCAAAGTTTCAATATCTAGCAAAAACTAAACTGGCAGATAAACACAAACAGTTAACCCTCTTGGAAGTACTCACAACCCTTCCCATATGGTCCTTCCTAAAAAATATAAGAAACCCTCTAGGAAGTACACTCATTCTAACCCCTCTCGTTCAACTTAATCATATACTCTCTAAGGAAGCACATACCGTCAATTCCCACTATAGTCTCGTATCATAACTAAGGGTGCTCTAGAGAAGAACATACGTCACATTCCCTCTGTGGCTCATGTCGAGGAACTACAGACTCTCTAAGGAATCACTCCAAATTAATTACCCCTATGTTATCACATCATAATAAGGAAAGACACTCTGGAGAAGCCCTTATGCAAATTCTCTATGTTGTCTATACATCATGTTCACACGGCCCTATGTAAGTCAAGCAAGTGTAGCAGCGCGTAACGGAAAAGGTAATCCTCAAGAACTACTTGGCTATAATTATACAGAATAACAGCATAATAGAACAACAGTCACACCATACTATAATATTAGGCATGGGAAAGTAAAAAATAGCCTAATAGGCAACCTAGACCAAAAGATCTAAACAAGAATAACATGAATGGAGACACATCCCAAGCATAGAAATTCTCCCCTATTCACAATCAAATATCATCTACACAAGCATAAAATCATAGAAGACAAAAAATAGGGATAAAATGGTAAACGTGCAATAACTTGTTCATGGGTATTGGGAAAATTTCACATAAAACTCAAAGACATTCAATAGAAAGGCACAAACCACCTACCTTGGCATTAGGAGATCAATATTCATGAACCTCGAGGCTTGATTATTTTCAAAATTATGTATATCTCTGAAAACATATAATGTTTTCATCCCAGGATAACACACAAAAGAAGAGAAATAAAAAGATGATGCTCTATGAGAAGAGGTAACTCACTGATGTGATTCCAACGCAATCGACAATGTTCAATTCCGAGGACGGACACTCGCCTGGTGGTTCATCGAAGATCCATGACTGTGTAAAGCTCTCGGTCAAACGAGACCTAGAAGGAGAGTAATCTGGAGATTATACGTGACCCTGGTGCATTTAATGAAAAACTAAAAGTACACGGTGTGTAATTTTTAATTACATGGTGTGTATTATCCGTTTATGTACTCTTCTTTAGGCAGCCTCCAGGTCACCCCTACATGGTCGTGTGCATGGCCGCTACACTTCCAGCACACAGATACCTGCAGTAACCAAGTACACGACATGTACTCATAATTTACATGACATGTACTCATAAAGTACATGGCCTGTACTCATAAAGTACACAACGTGTACTCATAAAGTACATGGTGTGTACTCATAATGTAATTGGCGTGTACTTCGAAAATTTATTGAAACCCCACTTTTTCTAAAAAAACGACCCGAAAGGGAAAAACATACTTAAAAAGAAGGTTCGGGTTCTTAAAGATACCTCATTCTACCACATTAATCCCTCCCATGTACACCTCATACCATGCCAACATTTCATAAGTGAATTTTAATCCCAATTTCCATTCTTTGGGTTTTCCTTCAAATTCAATAATTTTTATCATGATATGATGAATTATGAAATTTAATTTGATTATATAATGTTCTAATATCTATATTTATAATATATATTCATATTTCATTCTTTTAATCAATTCTCCCTTGAATCTTATGGTATTTATAAAGGACCTCCCTCTTAAAATCATTTTAAATGTATCCATTTTGAAATCCTATAAAATTGATCTTTTTTTACGAAGTGAGTGAAATATAATGATTTCATAATGTTTTATTACCATATTTTCACCCATTATTTTTTAAATTTGTTTTTTAATAATAAAATTTCATTATCATTTGTGGAGTCTTTATGTTCTATGAATGATTTTTACCAGAAAATGGTTTTTTGAAATGTGATTGGGGTTTTTTCAAGGGTGTATATGTGTTATGAAATATTTTATTCATGGTATATTCCATGGAAAATATTTATGTAGGTTGGAGCCCATTATAAATGATTATATGAAATGTGATCCCAATTATATCTCATGATATGTTGTGTTGATGCCATTATAGATCAAGATATGATGGGTGAGCCCCATTATAGCTCTCCAATACATTGTGTACTCAGGAGATGGATGTTAACCAAATGGTTAATCAAGTAAGGGTTAATTTAAGAATGATATGGTTAATGTGTCCCAAATAAACTACATGAATATTCTATGCATTTGAGTTTTTTATGATATTGGTTTTATTAGTTTTTTTATGTTAACACTTGACTAACGATTTAACTCAGTATATGTCTTTATGAGTTTTGTAATCATCCCATGTTTTTAATTGTTTTTCACTGGATGTAGAGATGGATATAAGTAATAAGATAGCCATGATGAATGATTGGAATATTTTTCAAAGAAAACAAGTTTAATGTTGTAATGTTTTATACTTGGAAGTAATTGGATATTGTTTTTAATAATATTTAATTTGTATAAATGTGGTATGTTATGTATGTACGATCTCGTAACTCTATAAAACTCTAAACATGATAAGATCCTCAATGTGTTATAAATGTATATTCTTGAATAAAATTATAGAATATGTAATGTTTTAATGTCGGGTCCTGATATTATATAATAATAATATAATCCAAAACATGGAACTGATATACACACAATAGCTTAAACGATTTTCATGTTTAAAGGCCTCTTCCACTATTATGTTTTTGTTGAAAAACAATTGGATGGCACAAAAATATCTATTCTATAAACTTCATAGGTAAAAAAATATGAAAAGGTAGATAAGATAATATTATGTATTCTCTATTTCTAGCATGAGAGACTGTGTCTGTAGAAATATAGGGAAAACAAAATGTTGATTGAATGTGAAAGAGAAAATAGAATGATAATGTAATAAGATATTGAAAATTTAATGCTTCTTGGTCCGTAGTGTGGTAGATGTTTGAGTGTCCTAAAATGTTTCTTGTTGATGAGCTCAAACTATTTCTCTAAAAGATGAGTAAAATAGGGCTTTATACATTTCTCTTAGTTCTCTCTATAAAAATTTATCTGGAGCTTCAATGAGTTAAATTGATTCTCATATGAAAGTCAGTAAGAATGATATATCTAATATATGAAATGGTAATCCTTATAGTATTTAGAATGCCACATATACATCTCGATCATTCATTATCCCTAACTGATGAATACTCCTAAAAATATAAAGCAGTGCAGGAAGAAGTGTCTATCTAAAGAATAATAATCCATATCTTCTGGATAATTGTACTATGTTCTAATTCATTCATCAATGAGTCTATGAAATATCTTAATGAATAATAATTATGTATTATGTGTGAATTAATTACAATAATGTAGTTATTAGAAGAAATTAATTTATATAAACCATAACCAAGATAGTTGAACTTAGGGAGGAAATAAATATCTTGCAGTAGAACATTCTAGTATCAATATATCCTAGAAAAAATGCATATCAGATGATGACTAATTAGAACTAATAGTCACTCAGGATTACTGTGAATCAATATGGTGGGGGTTCATTATAACTGACAATATCCTAGTATAGATGTGACTCATGATGGTGTTGAGACATTTGAACTAATGGTGATACATGTCTTGAGGTGACACATGTGTGACAAAATCTCATGTTTGGTGGGGGATATTTAAATTAATGGTGGATCTTGATGGTGGAGATTCATTTCTGGTAGTGTGTAATTTTGAATAATTTTTACACATTCATACATATATCCAAATTTTCATCATGTTTCCTTACAATATAAAATTCTATCAGAAAACATTAAATTTATTAGAAACATAGTAAATAGAGTTTTTTAAAATTAAAAAAGGGAGTTCACAAAAATTATTTATACCTAAATCACAAAAATACACATTTAATATATCATTATATCCATCAATGACTTGAAAGTGATTTCATATATTTATAAATATTAACCAAAACCAAATTTGTTCTGAAAAGTTAATATAATACAATAATCTCAACATCTCAACAGTAATAAAACTGGTTAAACATTAATATTTATCCCATGTAAATAAAATCATATATTTAATTGAACATTGAATATTCCCTTGGTCGGTCTTCAACCCTTAACACCCCTTGATGTGGGTCCATGACCCGTGGCCTTACTGAATGCGGCTTGTTTCTGATCAAAATGAAAGTTGTGTTTTTTTAAAAAGTATTAATGTAATTCCTATAAATTTCCCAACAATATTATGAACATCATCAAATCAATAATAATATTAAAATATATTGTCACCAATAATGTTTTCAATACAACATCCCCCCACCCCCAATAAAATAATATATTTTTAGTACTATTAACTTATCATCAATGATCACAATTGTCCTAAAGGCTATTAGTTACAATGAAATTTTTCCAAATAATGACTTTTTTGAAAAATAACATTTAAATAAAAACAAGTGATAAATAAGGGTTATATATATCCCAACAATCTATTAAAACTCAATAAATTTATCTAAGGTAATTCCATCATATAAGACTTCAGAAGGGTTATTTATGCCTTTAAAATTATAGACAACCACTGATCAATTATCCCATGAGCGTTCCTATAACTATTAATATATCCTCGAATAAATAATAGACATATTGTATTTTGGGATGTCTCTATTTTCAAATCCTTTATAATGGTTTGAAATAAAAATGTGAATTATACTAAGTATAGGGTTGGGAGTTTCAAACTAGGGGAATAGTAAGAGTTGTTATCATATAAAAGGTGATAATCGAGTCAAATTATTATATTCCCTTCATAGAGTGACTACTCCTAGGCACAACATTCCCTAAACCATGTCCAATTTTATTCTCCACACATGGATGTATTTATAATAAGACAAAAAAACTCTTTATTACCAAACCATTAATAAATTATATTAAGAATATCATTAATATATATCATAATGTTATATACTATTATTTATGTTTTCCAAAATAATGATCCCATGTTTTTAAAAAAATATTATCTTATATTAATTATGAAGTCTCCTGACCCAAGTATGCCATTGTCAGTGGTTACATTATTCTAATAGTGCTAGATATTAGCTATCACATCCTAAATGACCGAAAAGAATAGAAATGTTAGTAAACTAGATACATATATGATTCCCATATTACATTTAAATAAAAAAATTACAACAAAATTTTATTTCTATAATATCATTATTATCTCTACAATATCCTTACACATTATTCACATTACACTTCATAGATTCCTGAGAGAACAAAAAACAAGGGTGATATAAAATCCTCAATAAGGGTTATGTATAATGAATCATATGAGGATTAAATAAATAATGATCAATAATGAATTGTAAATAAATAAACACACATAAAATTTAATCAACAACATTTAATTTATTAGTTGATAAGGTTAGATCAATATGACTTTTTAAATAACTAAAAGAACCCATTAAATCATTTAATTTAGCACAAAACGAATCCATGCATAATATTAATTCGATAACCTCCTGGAAAATAATATTTGAATTCAAAATGATGGATTTGATTTATATTGGATGTCATAATTTCCAGAACCATGATACCAGTACTATAATGCCCTTTGGCTAGTTCAATTTAACTAATGGGTGAGTATACACCAAAAAACTATTTAAATAAATCTACCCAAATAATTCGTCTCAATAGATATTGATGCATCGGGGGGTTATCTATAGTTGACCCCCAACAATAACTTCATGTATAATACATTCCTCATGCATCTAATGATTGATATTATTCATGAAAAATATTCCTTATTAATAAATATCTATATGAGTTTTGTAATATGGATTAACAATAATTACATTATAAGATAATATATCATTAATCATAAAATATAGTATATTGAAATTATATATTCTTAAAGTATTAGGGATATTCATGAAATGTTATATTTATATTTTGGGTAAATGTAATTTCCTATTAAAACATGAATGTGGTTATTTCATGGGAGAATAAATACAAGAAAATTTAATCTCAAAAGATAATTTCAATACATTACTTAGTTAAATTGATCATAATAAATTATTTTTTTGAATAAATATGGGAAAATTATATCATATATCTAGTGTAGTATTTGTAAATTAATGGTTTTCTATCATTGGTGACTATAAATAAAATATGAAATATCATTCAAAATATTCTTGAAGAAAATAATCATTCCACATTGAAATTAAATTTGAAAAAATAAATATTTATTGAATATTATGAAAACAATTCATTAAAAATAAACTATTAAACATGAAATTTATGATTTACATAAATTACTGTGTATAATCGTAGAAGGTTCTGTTCATAGTGATTATGTAAAAACTAATTTCTTCATTAACTGTTTTTTAAGAAATTTAATACAAATACATATTTCTAAAAAAGATAGGATGCTTAAATTTTTTTAAAAAAATAAATAAAAATTTATTTATTTATTCATTAAAACAATAATAGTAAAATATTTTTGAAATATATTTTAAAAAAAATTAAGAAAAATTATTTTCGACAGTATCGAGAAATGAATTTAGATTTTTTTAAAAGTATCCTCTCAATAATTTTAAGTACCAAACAATGTAAAATGGTAATATTACTGGGAAAATTCATGAATAATGAGAGTAATGTAAAATTAATTTAGTTACTTATAAAATTAGAAATTAATATTTTTTAATGAAAAATCAAGTAATAATCATCCGGATTAAAATGAGCCAAAAACATAAATCCCTTAAAACATTGAGGACTTTAAAATTATAAAATGAAATATATGAATGAAATTAAATGGAAGATTACCTAAAATGATAGTAAATATATTATTGATATTACATATCAAATTGGAAATATATACACCTCATAAACAAATATAGGATTATAACCTGACTTATTTCCCAAATATTATTATTTGATATGTGAAACCCTTCCGGTGACCATAATGTTGAAGTGAGAATTAATCAATGAATAACTTATCCATATAAAATTTAATTCCACATAAAACAGGTGTGAATATAAAAATAATATAACAAAAAATTTAATATACATATAATCTAATAATATCAAAGACAACGAAAAAATACACTACTGGAAAATAAGCACACACCCATCGTTTTTATGAATCATGGTAAAATATTATATTTTCTAACTAATACCCACAGTTCTTGATAATGTATTACCATAGGGTAGTCGGGTAAGCACATGTTGAGAAAATATTGGATTAGAAAGTTGTGGGAAACCCTATACCCATGGTTTAAACTAAACCATGGGTATTTGTGGTTCTATACTGATGGTTCCTTTGATAAATGGGTATAGCCTTTGGGATTAAAGCGTATACCCACAGTTCACTTGAAACTACTGCTATAGGGGCACCTATAGCTATGGATTTAGTAGAACTGTGGGTATAGTCTTTAATGTAGAAGTCTATACCCACAGTTTCGGAAGAGCCGTCATTATAGGTGAAACATATACCTACTGTTGTTTTAAACTATGACTATAGTTTCCCTTATGTTTTCATCTGAAAAACGGATGGGAAAACTTATTTAAATGGTTTTTTGAACTATTCTTATTGTTTATAAATATATATATGATAATATTTGTATATATACACATAATTATAAGCCGTGTAGTGGTAAAGGACATCGACTATATTGAGGCGATGAGTGTTTAAAACCGAAGTGTGGTGTTTCTTAATACTATACCCACAGTTTTCGAACCGTTGGTATAAATTTTTTGAACTGAGGGTATAGTTCATTCCTATACCCACACTATGAGGACTCATAGATTGATAATCCCTTGATATAGGTACTTAGAACCGTGGGGATAACTCAGTGCTATACCGACGCCTCGGTTTCCCATGGTTCCATTGAATTGAGGGTATAACTTATACCCATAGTTTATTGGTCTAAACCCATCATTGAAACCATTGGTATAGGCTTCATTTTCTATAGTGATAATAAAATCCAATGAAATGAAATTTATTTATGAATTTTTCGACCACATTGTAATTTTCAAGTTATATTCCCTTTGATGAAATAATTAAAATTTAAACATAAAATAACACTATGTATGAATTATCCCTGATATTACATGAAATATGGGAATTATATATATAATATATAATAAATTACTTAAATAACCTTACAAATTTCCTTAATAAATGTAAATTGAGAAAAAATCCCTATCTTCCTGTCTGATTTCCCTCACATAAGATAAAAACTAATGTATAACAAATATTTGATTGTTATATATATTTTTGAAAAAAGACAATAGTATACTTCAAAGAATATATTAATTACTTATAATTTTTTATCACCGGTTTACTATCAATTCTTTTTTTAAATTACTGTTTTAGGTGATAATTTTAATGTTTTCATGTTTTTATGGGTACGGTAATTGCAGTCATTCTATATTAACCTTGGTTCCATTATCACAAATATTTTATACATGATATAAATATAATTATATACATATATATAATAGTATATAAAATCTATAGATGGTCCAATAAGTTACATCTTTCATGGAGATGTTAGGTTATGCTTACACATAAATGAGATTTATTAGGTTAAAACATATGAGATTTAATAAATGTAAATAATATTATTCTATCTAAAACATATTGTATAAAATATTCCATTTATATTCATTAAATTTATCATTATTATCATCCATTTCAAAAAAAATTGAAAATCATTTCACATCATTATTTGGATGTGACAGTCTTCATGTAAGCACAAGAGACATTATTGTTTTTTAATATATTACATGGTTAGACGTTATATGTTATATGGTAATTAATAAAGTATAATATTTATATTAATATCTTACAAATGTGTTTAATTCATCACTATATCCAACCTTGAGATTTGGTTATGGAATACGTGTTATAAAATAATTTTTCATGCATTATCCAAATTCATGTAAGACCTTTATCAATTGTGTTATAAAATAATTTTTTAAACATTTGATCATTATTTAATTTATGAAATGTAAAATATTTGTCTTCATTTTTGACCAAAAGATTATCTTACACTTTTTCATACGTATCTGATTCATACATAATGTGTGTTATAATTATATTTTTCATTTTCAGCACATTATTGAATGTTTAATATCATCTATAATCTTATATAACAGTCAATATATCATGTTAAACTCTAAAAAAATTATATTGTGTGCTGGTTACTGTATTTATGTGGCCAAGGTTACTACATCATTTATTAATTCTATTAGTCTTCAATTAATTTTAGTAGTACCTTTTCCAAAAATTATACTGAAAGTATTAATGAAATTAAATTTTTTTACCTTTCTTATCAAACATTTCATATTATATCAAATGGATAAATTTTATTTTCCCACATATAATGGGAAATATCATATTATGAATCATTATTCAATTCATATAGTAATAATAAAAGAATGTTTTCTTTCATATGTAATGAATCTAAATCATTACTAACCTCTTCTTCAGCACTCCATAACTAAATTTCACTAGCATGAGTTTTCTATGGGTCAACCAAATTCATGTAAAATTTAATAGAATTGTTCAAAAAAACATTTCATATTTTTATTGGAAAAATTATCAACATTAAAATTATGTTCTATAACCATTGAAACACATTCTCTAGACTCAACTATAACAACACATGATTTTATAGAATGTTTTCTAAATAAATTTTATCTCTTATATATCATTCTTATCAAAAAAATTGAGCTAAAATGACCTCCAAAATATTATTATTTTATTCAAAAAAATTATCACCTAGACATAGTAATATAGGGAATAAATTAGATTAACTAAATTAGGAAAATATTATTTACACATGTTTAGATAATTAATTATCTTATTTTAATTAATTTAAAATAAAAATAAAAACCAATTGAACATAAATGATGTTCTTTTGTAAGAAAATATTTTTATGCACACAATAAAATTTTATCATAATAAATTAAACTATTCACTATTATTGAATGATTTTAGTAAAATTACAATTTTATATATTTTATAAAATGTTTTTCCAAAAAAATTTATTACATTTTCATATGAATAAATCAACTTTTAATTACAAAAATATATATCAATAATTAACCCTGATATATTTTTTATATTCCAATTTCTATAATTATGTTTATTTTTTCAAATATTTTTAACCCTGATATATTTTTTATATACGAATAATTAACCATAATATATTTATTATATACCAATAACTTTTATGAATTTTAATGGCGTGCCTATTTGATAACAAAATTTTGACACTTATCTTAAAATTATTTTAAAAAATATACATAATTATATAAATTGGAATATAAAAAATATATTAGGGTTAATTATTGGTATTTTTCTGGAATGTTCTGTTTTTTGATGAATAATGAAAATAATGAATATTTTTAGGGACATAATTTTCTTCTCAATAATTTATAGTGTTAAATCATTTCTTATATTTGTTTTAAAATCACAATGGTTCAAAAATACAAATTATAAAACAATTTTTTTCAATGAAATCATTGTACTATTTTATATTGATATAAAAACATTACAATCTTTTGAAAATTTTCTTTTTAAAACCCATCTTTCTCATCTTATCTATGGGATTAATTTAGAGTCTCATTTTAAAAATACAATGAACTAAATTTGGTATCATTAAATCCATATTTAAAATCATAAGGATAAAATTTAATATTTGGGTGATTTTTAAATTTTTTGAATAAAAAATCTTATTGATTCAATAAGAATTGATTTACCATTTTATAGGTAAAATAATAAAAAATGTTAAAGTTAGAAGGTACAAACATAACATACATAAAAAGAAAAAAATGAAATGGTTTGTTGAATTTTTTTTATTTAAATAAAATAACGATAAAAAATTAATTATTGTCCATATTTTTGGTATGTAAGTCCACAATGTTTGGTTGTATTTTTTCAAAAAATAATCACATTTAATCAATTAAAATGACCTATCCTCAAGTATAAATACCACCCCTCAGCACCCACTTTCTTATCACAATGACATGAAGCTCAAAAGATATCCACAAAAAACCACTTATTTAAACTCTCCCTAAGAACCACTTCTTCTTGACTCATTAAAATTCCAATTCCAAGGACATTAAGGGTCCTTAAAAAGATGATATCCAACATGAATTTTTTTTTTCAATCCACCTCTCTTATTTTCTTTTATTCACCTTCATTCCCCTCACCCCATTCATACATAATGGCATAAAAACTATACTATAATGTAAATATGTTAATTCTATTATTTAATGGATTATACTATACACATACATTTTAATACCACTTTTTATTCAATGAAACGAAACCATTATTCAAATTATGGAAGTTAACCATTTCTATAAAAAAATTAATTTTCTTCTTCCATTATCGCCTTCATGGATAGTCGTAAAAGTATTATTTTGGTTATAAAATATTTTAATAGCTATATTATAACATATATCATGTTCTGAAACCAATATATATATATAATATAACTAAAATGAAATTTTATCATGATGGTTGGAAAACCACCATATTTATCAAAACAATTATCATTAATATTTTATCTAATGAATAAAAATAAAGAAATAATGAAAAAAGATATATGGAACCATTAAAAATTATGGAAGTGAATATATTCCATTCCATTTAACTTATGGTTTTTTAATTCCATTTTATAATAAAATCCATAATTATATACAAATAAACACATTATGAAACTATGAAATGAATGCACCTGAAATAATGAAAATTATGAAATATTGTTAATGAATGGGGGTAAGATATAATATATTTTACAATATAAGGTGATATAAATATTAATTTAATTCTATAATGAATTAATAACATTCTTTGAACCATTATTCTATAGTTTAAATATTGAAAAACTAAATGGGAATATGTGTTAGGGGTTTCTCATCTTATTTTTTCTTTTTTGAGATATATGGATTATTCAGAACGCAATTCTTGTGTGTGGTGTATATGTAATAGATAAAATATTTTCAAATAATTTAATTTTAAATTAAATGTTTTTAATCCAACCAATGTGTAATGTTATGAGTAATTTTTAAATTTTATTGTTCTAGTGGAATTTTGATCTTAATTTTTTCAAATGGATTATTTTGGATTTTAACTATTTTAATTTATTTTGTATTTCATCCATAATGTTTCCTATAAAGAACCAAATTGAAATATTTTTCATTTATATGTTTTTATTTATTAGGGTATTCATTTAAATCTTATGAACACAATGACAGTTCCACAATTTGGAATCCCAAACCAGCTCAAAAGGTGGGTTCTGATAAATTATGCCCATATTTGGATATTTTTTATGTTGGAACCATATATCATAAATTTTACATTCAAATAAAATTCATAGTCATTAAGATGATGATTTTGGATCCAAATATTTCACCCCCTCTCTCTATAAATATATAATTCTTATTTATTTTAATATGTGCAAACATGATAGTATCCTTTATTGGCCATATTTGGTAGTTTTGTAGGATACATTCTTTTGTAATAGTATTATCCATATTTAGTATAATATAGTTATCTTTTACCCCTCATTGTATCCTATTTTTATCTTTTGTGTTTCCACCCAATTATTCTCTACTTCGATCTATTATACTTATTATAATATGTAACTAACCAAAGGAAGTTTCAGAGGGATCAATCCAGTGTTGAATCCAAGTCATTGAAAATTCATTTATAAGGGTTATAATTTTTCATATTATTAGTTAAAGAGGAATTTTAATGTATAATGATCCTTTGTGTATACACTTTACACACGATCCTTGGCTTCTTCTTTCTGAATTATTCTCCCTCTATTGGGGAGGTGTATGTGTGGTCTCTTTGTGATTTTTTAGTGTATAAGTTATTCACACCATTGGAAGGAAAATAATTTAATTTAAATAAAGTTGAATGTTAATTAATTGTATTTTAATTAAATAAAGAGACTATTAGGTTTAACTCTTTGTGTTTTCCTAGGAAGATCTATATTTTTAAAACATCAATAATCTTATATTCATTCTATATTTAAATTTAATTTTTCATTAACATTCATAAATTTTTCTTCATTATAATGTTTTTAGTTTTAATCAATAATAATGGTAAATTAGAATTATTGAGTACGTGATTGAAAATGTTCCTCAAGAGAATAACCTAGGTCTGACCCTATACTACACGTAGTTAATATATATTTTTTAGATTGTGCATGATAATAGTCAATAAAATTGGTACTATTTTCTATGATTTAAGAGGTCTTTAATTACTATTTTTATAAAAAAGTTATCAATTATTTATTCGCGAAAAACCTAAAAAATAATAAATTAACAAAAAAACACTTTTTCCAAGATATATTCATATTTTGATTATTATGAATTGAATGTATACTATCATATGAATCGAGAAGAATAAATTAAAAATATTCATATACAAGAAAATCAAGGAGAAATACAAATAATAGAGAGAAAAATGGTATGTCTAATATAATATGTACATTAATGTCAAGAACATCTTGATCCTACTCCAGTACAATAATCAGAATGTGTAGTTGTAAAGATCTCAACCATAAATGTTTATGTTAAATTATATTATACGGATGAAAAATATATACTAAAGAAATTAATCACATCATCCTATGCTCATCCATTTCTCAATGAGGACCATGTAGTGAACATTCAAGCCGATTCATATATATGAAATCAACATTTTTTTGAATAATTATTTAATAACATTGTTTAAGATAACCTAAAACATGATAATCTCATTCTTGGTAATGAGGGATCAAAAATACTCAACATATATATTCATTTGGATGATAATAATAATGATACACCTGTTGATATTGTGTTTCCAATGGTATTTCTCTACGAGATCAGTTTCCAGGAAAAAATTCTTGAGATGACAGATTTCTAAATTGATTATTCATGTTTTAATAATATTTAAGTTGAATTGTTTTCAAATTACACATTCTTTTTGATATTTTTGGAAAAACAAAAATGGATCATGCCCTCGATTTAAGGAATAAACCATCTAAGTGGTGTTGATTGAAGAAGGAGAGATTGATAAACATGTGGTGATGCAAATAACTTATCTAAAATAATTGTCAAACCATATGGAGAAGGAAACTATAAATGTCAATAAGGACCACCCCAATAATCTTTTTCCTCCCACTACGAACCTCAAATTACCTATATATTTTTTCTTAGGGATTATGAAATTTTTTTTATTCTTTGGGGTTATCATATATCATTATTTCCCATGGACACTATAAAATTTACTTAAGTTGGTTAATATTATGGAAACCACACTAACCTTATAATTGGGGATAACACAATGCAACTACCTGACCCGAGGAAGTAAAAGCCTAGTAACCTATTGTGGAACTAAACCAAAAATTATCCCCTTTTCTATCACCATTATCTTTATTTTTTTTATTTCTTATTTTTATTTATTTAATGAAGTTTTAAAGTTGTAGAATCTAAGATCTTAACTCGTAGTCTCCACTGAAAAATAATTCAAGTTTGGTTTTTGTTTTACATTATTTTATTTTCTTCTTGAATTATATTTTGATTTTAAATATCTATTTATCAGATTTGATTTAAAAATAGTGTAGTAAATGGAATAATTTTAGGGGGGATATCAATTGGTTTTTTCAAATTTTGGGAATTCTTTCAATTTCTTTACTATGTATTTTTATGAATATTTCATTTTTAGATGTGTTGTTTGGGATTTTTGAGCTAAATTATTTACTTTTGATATTCCCACCATCTTGGTATTTTTTTTCACATTCCCTAAATTGAGTATATGAGGACATAATTTATTGCTGAATTGAAGTTATTTCATGATTTATAATATTTTTTTTGTGGATTTTTAATTCGTTATAAAACTAATGTTCACAAGTACTGTCTAAATTGAAAATCATTAGAAACTCGAGATGATTATAATCCTTTTTTATAACTAATATAAATTTCTATTTCTATTGAGAGTCTTATGAAATGTGTTTTATCCATAATTTTTTTCTGTTTTTAAAAATTATTATAGTTCATGTAATATGTTTTGTATGGTTGATGCACAAAATTGAAATCCATTTTTTATACTATACACATATTTTTTGTCACCTTTTCATCTTAAAATTATTGATCCCCTAGTAGACATTAAATACTTTGTTAGTCCACCAAATTATAGGAAATTTATTCCTTTTCTTAAAACCATATTAGTTTAATTTATTATTATTTTTGAACTAATGTGTGTGGGAGGGATTATATGAGTTGTTGTTTGAATTCATAATGAACCTGTCTTAGCTGAAATGAAAAAAAAATCCTTTTAATTTCTAGTTTTCTGGAATAAATTTCATGATGTAGGGATGGATTGGTGGAATAAATTATCATTATTAATTTGGGATGGGTGGTCATTAATTTTTTCATATAAAATAATGCATATATTCTTATTTAAAATAATATTCTGATGTGAAATCTATCTCTACATTCAAGATGAAATGTTTCTAAAAATTAGGGAAAGAAGCGAAGGAATTTATTATTTTTACTTAAATTTATTGTGTGAACATTCCATGTAATGTGGTTCTTAGAGGTGGTTCATTTTATATCTGATTGATTAGGACACCGTTCTGGAGAAAACAAGTTTTCATGCATTTAATTCAATTTAGAGCATAACCATCAACATTCTGCCTCATATGTTTTTTTATATAAATCCTTAAAACCCTTATCCTTAGAAAAAACCATGATGAAAATCATTATTAACACATTTTTTACTCTATTAAGTAGAGATAATAGGGAGATATAAAGTTTATCGAGACCACACATTTTATTGAGAATGAGAAAAACTCCACAAAAACCATACTAGAGTGAATGGAGAAATATTTTTCTTGGGAGTTAGTTACAAAATTAATGTGAGTATTAACATAAAATTGAATGGAATTTTATCATTTTTGAGGATTTTGGTAATTTTTATCCATGTAGGTGTCATGATATTTTTATTGACATGATAATTGTGTTTTGTTTTCATTTATGATTTGGGAAGATTGTTTTGACCTTAGTATATGATGATTTCTCAGCAGTGAAATGTTTACGTAATATGGAATTGAAAGATAAAATATTTTCAAGTATTTTAAATTTAATTTCAATGTTTTTTCTCAAAAATGTGTTATTTTATGGGTAATTTACACAATTATGGTTTTAGTTTTTTATTGTACATAATTGTGAAAGTTTACTATTTTTGGAATCATATTATGTTAATTTACTTATATATTGTATCCATAACATTTTATACATTGATAAAAATTGATAAATTATTCTTTTAAAGGTCTTTATGTTTTATTGTATTAATTTAATTATTTTGCACCAAAAACTAAATCTACCAGTTATATTTCCAAAAGTAGCTCACATGTTGGGCCTTGAATGTTGATAATAGGTCTAAGGATTTTCTATGTTGATTTCATAATTGATAAATGGTTTCTCATAGTACAGTCAAGACTGACATGGAGCAGGTTATGATATAAGTGAAAAACTATCATGAAGGAATCATTGAATTAATCAGCAGTTTACAATGATAATAATGCACGGGGAAATAAATATGTAAACTATGTAGGGTCTTCCTTGGTTGAAAAAATTATTGGGGTAAAACATATATAAATCTATTTACACATGGAAGCTGAAAATAACAACTATCTTTTTACATAAATACACAATATAACACTTCAGAAAAATTCTTAATACATTTGATAAATAGGCAAATAAATATCGTAATATTCTTGTTCTTTTGGAAACATTGAAACATAGTTACTATTACATAATTGAGATAAATTATCTCCATCTAGGATCTTCCTGACTAGATCCCCTCTAATACATATCAAAATAATTACATATCATCATAACCTTTTGAAGGAATCATAAAAGGGGTGATCTCAGATGGTCAGCAAGGATAATCAGGGGAGATAAGAATAAAAATCAGGATGATAAGGGTATGAGAACATGATAATGAAAATAAATGATCATTCCATGCATATCAATGATCAGAAACATGAATCTTGTAATATATTTTGGATGTTCTTAATACATAAAAAATAAGGAAATAAAGAACATAATACATGGAATAATAACATAGGAATAAGACATAGAATTATGGCCGACACAAATAATATAAAAATGATTTACATATTAGTCATGAAAATATTTCCACATCCATTTTAGTAGAATTAGTTTAATCCCCATACCATATTGGTAGTCATGCTTCATACCCTACACCCTCTTTGTAGTCATGGTTCATTCCCATAACCATCATAGTAGTCAATGTCCACTTCGAAGACCATCATAGAAGTCAATTTCCTTTATGTATATCTCATGAGATGAAAATCATTACACTATTATATTGAGGGAGATATCAGTCCCTCTCATCCCATAATTAAATCATATATACATGATCCATGAGATCATAAAAATTACTCAAAACATAACCCACAAAATGAAATGGGTATTATAATATTGTAATTTTATCATATCTTGTGAAAAATAGACAACATTCATAATTGTTTAATCAAAGGATAACCCTTGAATATATGTTAAAATCATATAAATATTATTAATGAAAGTGAAAAAAATTCATAAACATATATCCTATTAAATAGAAATGAGTTACATAAATTTTATGCCATCAAAATATAAATATATCAAAGAAATAAATTGAATGAAACATTCAATCTGATTCCCAACAAGGCATGAGTAAAACTGAAATATTTCATATTATATTTGAAATAATTTTGAATGTTATTTTAATATAATTTCTCAGGGAAAATATCTTTTATTTTTTGAAATTTTATTTCGAAAATTGAAAAAAATACAACCCATTCCTTGAAAAAAATTGAACCGTAAAAGGAATATTTTAAAATACCATAAAACATTTTTAAAAAAAAATTCCAAGAAAATGACATTAAAATAAATTTTTTAAAAGCATTTTATAAATGGTTTTTAATAGAACTTATTTTTTGACTGAAATGATAAATGATATAAAATTATCTTAAATATATTTTCTTAAATACGTCATTTTCAAAATAGTGGAAAAAATAGAACCAATACTTGAAAAAATCAAGAATAACTAGAGGAGAATAAAATTCATCTGTATTAATGAGATATAGATGATAATATTTCATCAATTAAATAATAATAATGAAAAATACCGATAAAAGAATATATTGTTTCAATAATCTCTTATCACTAGATAATGTTGTATAGTACTCCCCATATATGAAATTGAAATTACATAAAGATGAAAATATCATAGAAAAGTAGAAGATTAATGAAACAAAATTCAAATCGGAATCATATACACCTCGTAAAATAATATAGTTTTATAACAAAACATGTGTCCTAATAAAGGAAAATAGAGAAAAAAATTACTCTACTGATTTGGTATCTTTGGAACCATAAAACCAATAAATGAAATATCATAAAATGGATATATAAATACACATAAATTTATGTATAATAATCATAATATAAATTCATGGGATGTATATAAACTAAAAAATATAATTGACTGGTGAATAAGGAATGTGTCATTGAAAAAGAAAAAGTGATAGGAAATTCCACCACCTTGTGTCTTCACATTCATCGTTAATGTACATGCCTCTCCTTCTTTTGGTATCACTTTTTGATTAGCACCAAATGGAATTCTTCGAAGGTTTTTCTCCTATAGGTGTTTCAAGGTGTATGTGAGGGACGTTGGGAGGTTATTTGGATAGGGTTTGGATGAGAAATATGGGTCAATTTGGTTTGAGGATTTGAGCTAGGTGTTGTCCTTTTATAATTGAGGTGACCTGAACATTAGGAAACTCTTGAAATATTAAATTACCATAAATTAACTGTCAATTTAAAAATAACATAATGTTAGTTATTTCTAAGAATATAATAGGTTGGATGGGGTTGAAATCAACTCGTCCAATGAAAATTAAAAACGTTTTAACTATTTTCCATCCTTTTCTTTTGGCTTTAATCATTATTTAACCTCTTTAACCATTTCCATGATAACATCTATTTTTTATATTTAATTGTTAATGTAGTTAGTATAAAATACCAATTGACCCATAAATGGGTCATTTATGACATTCATAACATTATCCAATTCCTTTTTCATATTTTTAAATTTTTATGAATTTTATATAATTAAAAAAATAGTTATTTTTAAATATCATTAATGACAATTTAGACACAATTCATTATTTAACATTTTAAAAATTACATAACAACATGATATATTCTAAAGAAATCTATTAACTCATCACTAATATATCAATTTCATTTATAAAATTCTTGGATAAAATTAATTATAACAAATTTTATTTATATTAAAATATTTAATAAAATTAATTTTAGATTTATATTCCCTAAAAAACTAGCACACCATTGTTGTTTTATCAATTATGGAAATTATTTATATTATAAAATTTAAAAATAATTTACCATGTTTAAGATAATAATTTTATATTTCAAGTGACTATATAGTCCAATATTTCATCTTTATAACCATATTTCAAAACTGATGTAGTTATCAAAAATATGAGTATGAGATTTTTAACATTTCATGAAATAAAATATAATTAATATCATACTCTCATAATTTTGGATTTACAAGATATAATCTAATCAAAATTATTATTTTTGTAGAAAGATACTCATCCATATGAATTTTCATGAGTGTTAGGATAATTTTATAATATTTCTAATATTATTTTTACCTTCAATTTCACAATTTATCTTATCATTGGTAATTAAAAATATTATTATGTTACTATTAGTAATTTATAAAAATTATTTTTATCATATTATACTATAAATATCATTATGATTACACCTATGTGTTTTAATTTTTCTAAATTTAATTAAGAGATGCATAAAAATTAATATTAATGTTAACCCAATAGACGTGGCAAGAAAGAGGATTTTTAATATAAGAACGTTCCGAAGATAAAAAGTTTTTATATCTAATTTCAATATAAAAATAATTTCAATTACCTAAATTGGATTAAATAATACAAATTTTAACTAATTATAATTTAAAATGTATCATATATATTAATTAACTCTATAAATTATTTAGATGATAAATTTGTTTTCAATTAAAATTTATTATTTTCCACTATTTATCAAAACATGACACTTATCAGAAAAATACCTGAACCTCATCCAATGTAATTTTTTTATATTAATTTAAAATAAAGAGTTTATTTTTTCATATATAATTTATAAAATTGTTGCTAATTATATTTATAATGGGTTCTCTGTTAAAAATGGTAAAATTACCATTTTGAAAAATATAGGTTTTCTTGGGTAAAATTGTGTTTTTTCTTATCATATTCATATAAAATATTTTTTATTAATATAAACAATATTTTATTGAATATATAAAATACTTATTTCATTATTATATTTCAATCAATTTATATAATTTAATTTATTAAGACAAAACAACTTTCATAACATTAAAAAAAATTATTTCCATTATAATAAATTTGTATATATTTTCATTTCAAATTAATTGGTAACAAATGAATTTATATTATAAAAAATGTACATTCTTAAGTTAATTAATTATATTTATAAACTTATTATATGAGCTAGGTTATATCTTATTTTTTTAAAATAATATTTTTTTAATAATATACTATTTTTTTGGTAAAATTGGTTCTTGTGTGTAATGAAATATATCATTTTAAGTGGGTGTTGTGTGTAACACAAGAAAAGAATAGTGTTGTTTATATCAAAATCTAATCGTTTTTTTGGGTGTAGCATAATCTTGACTTGATGATTCATATAACATTAGACAAACATAGTGTTTTTTGTATAAAATATATATAATGTATTACGTGAAATAAAAATATAGAAAAATTAAATTAATTTATATAAAAATAGTTCACAAAATATCAACGGGTTTCATTTTACCCACTTAAAAATAATTTCTCCTTTGAAATTCATTTGGGTTATCAATGGTTTAACAATTTAATGTTCCCTTCAATGAAATAGACATAGTAAAAAAATGAATACTAAAACATCATATTAGATTTAATTTTAGAAACATAACGGTTACCCAACATATCTCAAAACAAGGTTTCCACATTTGATAACCTAGGTGATAAGTGAAAACATTGAAATAGAATAGAATTTTAACTATCATGTATGATCCATATTGATATAGAACACAGACAAGGTAATGTTATCAATAAAAAAGTGATAAATATTTGATAATATAAGGAACCATTTGAATCATTAAAAAAGAAGGTACTATGATAAATTTTAGGTTTCAAGATCCTTTCCCTATAGTTAAAGAAATTTTATTAGAAGAAATACATACATGATTTTAGGACATCTTCACCCAATGTTTTTACATGATAAAGTTTTACTTCTTCTCGAATTCCATGAAATGGAACTGAATTTTTCATTATTAAAGCACTATGAGATCGTGAGATCCATAAATAGAATGATAGGTCATTACATCTGACTTAATCATACCAAAAAAGTTATAAAAAGATATCGAATATGAAAAAATATACTTATAGTGACGAAATAATTCAATATCACAAACATCATCCTATGTTTAAATTAAACATTCCAAAAAATATATAACACTATAATCATTCTGAAGGCTAAAAATTCAAACATTATAATTTTTTTACTAAATCAGCATTATATTTACCTTAAATTTATCATTAGGTAACTCTAGGTTGTAACATTCAAAACTTGTTTATACCATCATCATGTATTCTCTTGAATCTTTTTAATATCCTAATTTTCCACACATACTTTTTTGAAAACATTCATGTTTCTATATTCCAATTTTTATTGGAAAAATTTCTTTATGTCCAACAAGTTGTTTTCTTCATCCATGATAGCATAATCCACATTAGAAAAATCCATAATCAATTCCATGGAAATTATTAACATCCAATTTACTTATTCATATCCAACATATATTTATCCAAATATCATTATCTCAACATCATTAACATATTAAGGGATATCCTTACCATAATCACGTTTTTTCCAACAATATCACCTTATTTCCTCAATCATTATTCATGGTTACTAGATCCATCAACATATGATCTTAAATTAATATGGAAAAGAATGAATGAACCAATACATAGATGTTTAATTATTACACAATACTATACAATAACATTTACAACATTATTCTTGAATTCAATTACATAAATACTGAATCATTTCACAACATTGTTGTCACACTATATATCTTTAATAGGTATTGCATGAGATTTATCTTTCTTCGTTTTCTAAAGAGGTGTATGGTATCAATAATCATCTCCAACCCTTAGGTTTGGTCACTGGTTAGTAAAATAACCATTCTCTTTACACTAGTAGAAATAATAGAGGGGGGGATTTATCATAATTTTATCACCATTCTCATTATTATCTAACTTCCTCCCATCACTTTGAAAATCAAGTTGCTAAGGACCATAGCATCATAAAAATTTAATTTTTGAATCTTCCTACACATAGGGAATAAATGTAAGATCATCTTTTTCTCATCATGGCTTTTAATTATTTTGTTTAAACTCCAACTTCTATTTCATTTAAAAAATAATATTTGTATGTAACTCCAACATCCATTTCAACCATTAATGAAAAATTCACAATCACTTCATATTTACTAAATTATATTATGGCCAGCATCCTTCTAATACATGTATTAAAGACATTGAAGAACCTATAATCCTTACATTCAGGTAGTAGGATAATTCTTGAATGTTGTATGTCATTAGAAATTGACTTAATATGTACTAAAAAATTCATTATCCCATTTATTTAAATCAAGAAACCCCTTCTTAATTTTCATATGTAAAATGTGAGGAATGTGATTATTAAAGAATATGTTATTGAACTCATCCAAATATGGGGATTCAATTGAATATTTTCACCTTTTATTATATATTTGAGTCTACCATAGGTCTAAAATCCTTTTAACCGATAAACAACCAGAATGGCTTTCCCATATTTTTTATAAAGGAGAACATATAAATTTTTTTTTGGTACATTAACATTTTTCAGAAACAAGTGGATCAGAACACTCGTGAAATGAATGTGTATGTTTCTTCGTGACGGACTAAATAGAATGTAGTTCTCTTCATTTCTAATTTGGAAGTACGACATGACTCATAACATGAGAAGGATTTGGGATAATAGAAATAAGATTTTATATTCTATCTCCCATATAATTCAGTTTCCCATTAGGAAAATCATTTCATTGTTAATCTAAATCACCCTTAATGTAATTTATTTAGGTTACATCCATTAACTAAAACATAAATCATAGATTAATAAATATTTATCATAATAAGTAACAACATAATCCTGAAGATTTACTTAAATGATGTCTAAAATATGACACCTTACTTAATATATAACACTTTAGGTGTATTCTATATTATTCATATCAAGATTATATTTAAATAATATAAGATGTTCTAAGAAGAGTGTGTGAATTCATTGAGAATATCGCACATGATTGTCAACCTAGGTGTGCAGCATGGCACATTACCAAGTACCTGGTTAAACCTGGTTTGGTTTGATGAACCTTTTATGAGTTATTACTCCTAGTAACATCATTTCCAGAGCCATATCTAGTAGTAGTATCATGATGTTGATATATTTCTAGGAATTCACTTTCTCTATCCTTTACCATGATTTTAGGATATTTTTCATATCCTTATACTTATCTATTAGCACCTTTATAGGGTTGTCACTACGTTTTTCTCTTCCACATTTCTAAATGTTAACTAAGAATTTTCTATAATACCAATATAATCAAACCTCACTTTACATACATTTTCATTACATATGTTATTTGGAATACTTCGTACATTATTTTACTAGTCTAGTGACATTGTAAAAATGGAAACATAAACACTGTTACATAAGTGAGCTAAATTTTTTACCACTGGGTTCTTCAGGACATGAATCCTTCTTAGACACGTCATATATAAGACATATCATCATAACATGGGGATAGAAACATAAATTGGAGTGATACCATATTCACTGTAAGGGTAAACAAGGATGATATAAAATAATAACCCAAAGCATAAGGGTGTGAGAACATGATCATGAAAATAAAATATCATACCATGAATTTAAAATATTGTAAACATGAATCATGAAATAAATATTTTAATTTCAAAATACACGAATAATAATATAAAAAATAATTTAAGAAATGAAAAAAATAACTTAATAATGAGACATATAATTCAGAGAGACACATAAGAATATAAAAATCACTTCATTAATAGTAAAAACACCTATTTCAATTACATTTTAGTATTCTAGATTCGCTCTCTAAACCATCATGGTAGTAATAGTTCACCCCCATAATCATCTCTGTAGTCATTGTTCACTCACATAACCATATTAGTCATCAAGGTTCACTCATAATACAATATTTTATAACAAGGTACTTTATTTCTATCACATGAGATATAAATCTTGACATAATTCATTGTAGAGAGATATAGCTCCCACCCAACTCATAATAAATCATATATATGTGTGTCATGATATCATAACCATTATTAACAACTTAACCCATTAAATGAAATGGGTATAATGAAAATGTAATATTATCCTCATCAGACGATAATGATACTGCTTTATAATCATTTCATCAAAGCATCTCCCTTGAAATGAACCAGGTTTCAGAGACATTTATCACATTAAATTGAAATGGATTTTATAAACTTAAAACCCATGATAAAGAAATGTGTTTCATGAGTTGAAAAATAAAAACATAAAAAATTAATAAAATAGAATTTAATTTAACTTTGGATCATATTCTCAACAAGTAATGAGTATGATCAACAGATGTCATCTTATATACAAAATAATTTTGAATGATATTTTAAAAATAGTTAGTGTGGCAATTTTAATTTATTATTAGAATAATGACTTCCAAAACATAAAACAAATTCTCAATAAGTTATCATATGAAAATATCCTTGAATACATATTAAGAAATCATAAAAAATGTTTATTCCATTTTGGAAAAAATATTCCTTGAATATTAGCTTAAAGGAACATTTTATATAATTTTTTTTGAAAACATTGAATTTTGAATAAAACTAAAATTCAACCGAAATAGTGAAATGAGATATAATCTTCTTAAAAATATTTTATTAATTTCATCTAGTAAAAAAGAGTATAAAATAGTACAAATACTAGAATACATCATTGATAACCACAGGGGAAATATTTTAATTAGTACTCCTGAGTGATGAATCATAATATTTCATCAGTGAATTCATAATCCTATAAATTGTCGATAAATGATGATATGGTTTCCATAAACACTTGCCATATGGAAACAATGAATCATAATCCCCATGTAGAAAAATAAAATTACATGGATTATAAAATATAATTAATAATTAAAAGATTCATGACATAAAATTTTAATTGGTAACATGTACACTTTTTAAAGGAACATTGATGCATAAAAAAATTGTCTCTCTACAAAGGTAAATTGAGAAACAATTAAATTACTCTTTTGGTAACTTTTGAACCATAAATACCATGAGGGAATGATCATCAAATAGATATAAAAATATCCATAAATTTAAGTATAATAATCAAATAATAATTTCGTGGTTAATATTGACACTACATAAAATAAACAAGTGGTGAATAAGTCAGGAGTCTTATAGAAATAAAATTTGAGATGACATTTAATTACATTGTGTCTTGACTTTGGTCCTACATGTAAAATCCGCCCCTTATTTGGATAATGCTTTCAGAATTGCACAAAAAGGCCTTCCTTAGATATTTTTCATCACAAAAATTGGCATCAAGGTGAATGAGAAGGATTTTTGGATCGTATTTGGACTGGCGTTGGAATAGATTGATGGTTTAATGTAATTTGAGGATTTGAGGGAAGAGTATCCATTTTATAATTGAGTTTAGGGAAAATTTAGGTATCTCTTAAAATATTAAATTAATATAAATTATTTTTCAATTTGAAAGGGATAAAAAGTTATTTATTTAGATTATTATATTAGGATAGGCCAAAATCCTATCATTCAATGAAAATTTGTTACATTTTGAATATTTTTAATCCTTATCTGTTAGATTTAACCCTTAATTAACCACAGTAACTATTAACATGACAACATATGTTTTTACTATTTAATGGTTAATAGAGTTTAGGTAAAATTCCGAACAAACCATAAATAAATCATTAATGACTTTTCATGATTATCCTTACTATTTGGAATATTTTTACTTTTTATTGAATTTTATGACTATTAATAAGATATTAATTATCTTAATATATCATTAACTTCAATTTTCTAATAATTAATTATTTAACCTTTTAAAATTATCATAAAAAATTGATATATTCAAAAAAACCTTTGTTAACATATCACTAACATGTCAACATCATATAAAAAACTCGTGGATGAAATTAAATATATTAAAAGATATTTATTTTAAGATTTTTAGTAAAATTTAATTTATATTTATATTAATTAATAAATGAATCCACCATCATTTTGATACCTATAATGGTAATTATTTATCTCATAAAAATTAGAAATAAAATACTTTATTGAATATAATAATTTTATATATCAAATGAGTATTTATAATCCCATGTATCTAATGTATAACTCCATATTAAAAATTATATATTAATTAAAAATATGAGTTTGACATTTTTAACTTTTCATTAAATATAATATAATAAATATATTTATATAATCCAAGTATATTATAAATGTTATTATCTCATCCAAATGATGATTTCGGTTTCAATACACTCATAAAATAAATTTTTACTATTATTAAGGAAATTTTATAATATTTATAATTTTACTTTTACCATTAATATCAGGATTTACCCTTAACCTGGTAATTAAAATTTTCTAATTTTAGTAATCATAGTTTGTAAAAATTATATTGATCCTATTAGACTCTAAATATCATACATATTACAACTATGTATATCCAATTTTTGAAATTCAGGTCAAAAATGTAGAAAAATAAGGTATAATGTTAATCCCATAGACAAGGTCAGATAACGGGGTTTTGACTTGAGAACATTAAAATGATCAATAAGTTATTATATCCATATTCAATATAAAAAACATCCCAATTCAATAAATTTTATTAACTGATAAAAATATAATCAAATAATACATTAAAACCAATCAAATTTATAAATTAACATTATAAATTATTTCTATAACAATGTTGTCATCATTTAAAATTATTCATTTTTTCTATTCATAAAAACATATAATTTTGCAGAAAAAACCAAAAATTAAACAACAGTAAAATTTGAAATCCAATTTTCAATTATTTCTTTTAATATTATATATAAAAATTCTAAGAGTCAAAAATTAGATTTAAAATTGGTTCTCTATTAAATAGAGACTAAATTACTCATTTGAAAAATATAGGTTTTTATGTGTAAAATGGGGTTTGTTCTTACCATATACCCTTAAAAAATAATCCATGAATATTAAAAAAAATTATTCAATATATAAAAATATATTTCATTAAAAAATTCACTGATTGTAATTCATTTAATTTAGTAAGAAAAAACATCTTTGGGAGCATAAAAACAAATGTATTTCCACTATAGTTAATTGGATTATATTTTAATTTATAATTAATTGGTGAATAGTTAATTTATATTACAATCCTAAAATTTTCATAACAAATATAATTATATTCATAACTACTAATTTAATGGCTATGTAATATCTTATCATGTTAAATAATAATATTATAAAAATGAACTATTGCTTTGTGATACTCGGTCATTCATGTAATGAAAGATATCAAAATAAATCATCATTGTGTATAACACAATTCAAGAAATATATTTCATATATTGAAAACTAATCTATGTTATTTTTGTAGTGAAATATCAACATGGTCTTGCATATAATGTAGTCTAAGAAGATTGTTTTTCATATAAAATAATCTATATCCATATTGTGTGAAATGAAAATTATCTAAATGATTTAATTAAGTAAAAAGAAAATATTTCACAAAATGTTAGGGGTGTTACGAGGAAGATGAAATTTGTAGCAGAAACACACAAGAATTTTATTTACAATATTTAGGATGGAAATTGATCAAATTTTGACTATTTAATGGGTCTAACACATGGAATATTTCATATGATGATTTTAGAGCCATAAATGTCACCACCTACTTAAATAAATATGAACACATTCAACATATAAATGTTTTGAAACATGCGGTTAGCTATTGTTTACCATTTTTGGTAGTTTTTTATATTCATTTAGGTTTTAACAGTAATATTCATCTTTATTATATCTTAGTTTTGTATTCCAATAATTCAATCGTATTTTATATCTTTTATGTTTCCACATCAATCTTCTCCAATCTGATATATTTCACCAATTTTCATGAGTAACTATCCTAAGGATTTCTTTAGGGGAAAATCTTGTGTTTATACAAAATCATTGAATATTAATTTTTAATGTTTCGTATTTTCAATGTGTTTGGTTGATGTGGATATTAGTTGGAAAGGCACCTTTGTGTCCCCACATGCCACCCAAGGCTTGGATTCTTCTTTCTACAGCATTCTCCATTGACCAAAGAGGTTGGTTTGTAGTCTCTCAGTGATCATTGAGTGTAAAATATATTCACAACATGGGTAAAAGAGTATTTTCATGCATAAAATAGACCATCTTCATTATTTATATTTGAAACTAATAAAAAGATAATAAAGGTCCACTATGAGTATTCCCCTGTGAGGATCTCCATTTTTTCCAATATTAATAATTTTCTATATATTCCACAATGCATGTTTAATTTTCAATATCTTTATTGATTTTTCCACATTATAAATTTTTTTTATCTTATTATTAAAAAAAATTAAATAGGATTAGTGAGTGCTTGACCACAACTTATCCACAGGATAATATACTATTTCAACCCCAGTTACACTTGTATAATGAATATTTGTGAGAGAGCTCTTGAAAAAACATCATCAGACTGGAAATGTTGTTGGGGAATCATGATTTCTTTGATGTATTCAAATTTTTTTTATTCTGCGTTGATTGAATATTATTCAATGCAAAAATAATAATATATTACAAAATGTTAGATGTGATATATTCGAGAATAAATAAATGGGTTGGAGATAAAAAATGAAATTTTTATCGAATATGTACATTCATGTCATGAAAACCCAGAACCTAAGCCGGAACTAGAATCATAATCAGTGGTAGAAATGATTTCACCAATAATTTTTAATTTAGAGAACTAGTGGTGGATGAGTAAGATAAAATAAATGGATTAATCACATCATCCCACCCTAAACCACTGCTTGAGTTGGTCCATAATTTTTATATCAAAAGTGATTCACTTATGGGAGATCAACATTTTTTGGAAGATTCCATGAATAGCTTTGTTAAAGATTACCTGAAACAAGACAATTCTATTCTTGATAAAGAACAATCAGCACTTTTATAACAGTCTCTTTTTTTGAATATGATAATGATGATGCACATATTTATATTGATTTTCCAATAGTATTACCAAATGAGATCAATTTTAAATTTTACATAATATTAATGGAAGATTTATTTATTGATTCATAATTTTTTAATCTTATTTAATACGAAATGTTTTCTTACTTCACATTTATTGAAATTTATGATACAACAGAAATGGAATAGGCAATGGATGTTACTTAATATTCCACCTAAGTAGTGGTGATTTAAGATTATGTGTTGGATAATAATTTGGTTTTAAAACTACCCCTCAATAATAATTTTCAACCCATATGGAAGAGGACACCATAGAAGTCATCATTGAACACCCTTATCTTCTTTTACCACCCACTCTAGAACTCAAATTCTCTATTCCATATTTTTTTGTGTTTGGAATTTTCCTATTTTATATGGGGTTATCCAATATTAGCGTTTACTCACACAAACAAGAAGAATTCACATATGGTGGTTCATATCAAAGAAACCACACCCACTTTCTTATTGTGGATAACCCACTATAACTACCTGACTAGGGATTGTAAAATCCTATCACCCACATATAGGTATAAACAAATAATTATCAAATTTTTATACAAATTACCTTTATTTTTTTCTGTTAATATTTTTTATTCATAATTTTCTCCTATAGTTTTAACTTGGTAGTAGCTAAAACATTTACTCAAGGCTTCTACAGAAAAATATATTAGGTTTTGTTTTTATTTATTTTATTTTATTTACTTCCAATATTAAAGTATAATTAAAAATATTTATTGATATAATTTGAGATGAAAATAGTGTAGAAAATTTAATATTTGTTTAGGTATTTATATATCTTTTTAGGAATTTTTTGTGTTGTTTTATTTCATTTTCTGTGTATTTTACTTATATTTTATAGTTTGGTTTTTGTAACCTTGAGATAAATTGAATACATTATAAAATAAAAACATAAATTTATTTTTGGAAAATATTATGAAAATATTATTTTATTATTTAAAAGTTTATTGAATGGATTTTATTTGAGTATTTACAAACATTTCATTGGATGAAGTGTAATTCATTCGGAATCCCATTGTCACAAATACTAACAAAATTGAAAATCAGACCAAAATCGAGAGTTATATAAATTTTTTTTGGCTAATTAAATATATTTATATTTTTCTTGATAATCTTGAGACTTTTTGTGGGATCTAAAACATCGCATTTTTCGATTTTTTAATGATTTTATAGTTCATAGAATATGTTTCGTATGACTGAGGCACCACATTGAAAGTACTTTTTTTACATTGAACTCTAATATTAGAAAATCATTTAAAACAAATTTACTAGGCCCCTAGTAGCCATGAAATACCTTGATAATCAACCAAATAATTGTACCTTAATACCTTTACTACCCAATATAGATTTTATATGAATGATTATTGTTGAGCTCAGTTTTGGGGGAGAAGATGAGATGTATTATACATTCTTGAAGAAGTTGTTTGAGCTGAAATGAAAAAAGGGTTTCCGTATTAATTTCATACATTGTGGGAGAAATTAAATTATGAAAGTATGGATGGGTGAACCAAATTATAATTATAAATATGTTATGTGTGTTCACCAATTTTTTATGATCAAAATATTCCTCTCTTTTCTTCAATGTTTCGATTTTGATTTTGAATCTAGCACTGTATTCAAGGTAAATCAATGATAACAATTAAGGAAACAAAGGAATAAATTCGTCATTTATTAATAAATAACTTGTGTAAACATCAAATAAAATTATCTGTTTTATGGTGATTCCATTTCTATCATATTTAGGATCAATCCATTATTGATAAAAACTGTTTTTAATACATTTACTTCGGTTTAGATCATAAGCCTCCTCATTTGGCCTCAAATGTTTTTACATTTAACACCTAAAAACCTTTTCCTCACAACAACACCTAAAATATTAATCATCATTGAAACATTTTTCCTCTTTTAATTGTACATATTATGATGATATAAATCCTATAGGGATTACTCATTTTCATGAGAATGAGAAATACAACACAAAAACTATACTTTTGTGAAGAGGGAAATATTTTTCTGAGGATGTGGGTATGAAAAACATGTAAGTAATAACATTAAATTTAATGGATTTTTATTATATTTTATGATTTTTTTAAATTTTAACCATTTTTAGGCATGATATTTTCATTGTTATGATAATTGTGTTGTGTTTTCATTTATGATTTAGGATGTTTGTTTTGATATTAGTATGAGTTGATTACATAGGAGTGAAATGTTTAACTGTGGGGGAATCGATAGAGAAAATATTTTCAAATAATTTAATTTTTAATTTCACTTTTTCTAATCTCATCAATGGGATATTTTATGATTAATTTTCACATTTTCTGCTTTTAGTGGAATTTTGAGCTTAATTGTTAAAATAGCCTATTTTTGGATTTTTACTATTTTAATTAATTAATATATTTCCTCTATAAAAAGTTATATCATTATAAAAATTTTAATATTATTATTTTATAGGTTTATATTTTCGATTATATTCATTTACTTATTCTGTACCTAATGAAAAATAAAATATTTGGAATCCTAAAACCAGTACATATGTTTAGGCTTTAAAACTATGCATTGTTCTATATATTTTTTATAATGGGAAAATCTATCATAAATTGATGATCCAAATAACATAAAATTAGACAGGTATGTGGATAATATAAAAAATAACAACATTTATAAAGGTATCCATATTTCAATCGACCATTGTCAATGATATCAATACAGGAAAAACTGAATATATGGAATTTGATGAATCTGTTGAGGGAAAAATAAATTATTAGAGTAAAATAAATGAAACAATATCTACATATTGTGGTTGAAGATAAAACATGGAAGATAAAATAAAAATAAATTCTGGAACAACTATCAAGAAGAAATATGTTCAATTTTTATCCGTTTTATGTGGCTAAATCATGGAAATATTCTAAGTACTATTTAGGATCCAAAACTCACCCGTCTCACTATAAATGTGAATGTCTTATTTATTTTAAGTGTATAAAATTATTAGTTGTAATTTTTTGATGATTTTGTTGTTTTTTAGTTTCATTTATTTATTAATATTGATATAAAATTTATGTATAAATTAGTTTTCTTTTTTACTCTCATTTGTCATATTTTTATCCTATGTGTTTCGCTTACATTGTTCTCTACTATGATATATTTTATTAATGATCATGAATAACTAACCCAAGGAAGATCCCATGGGATCAATGTAGTGTTTAACCCATGATATTTAATATACATTCTTAATTTTTCTTATTTGACTAGAGTTAGGACTCAGTGATCTTAGTGGGAACGGAGCCTTTCTATATCCATTTGCCACCTGAGGCTTAACGTATTATTTCTAATTTATTCCCCTTTAATCATGAAGGTAGACGTGTACTCTCTCACAAATAATTTAGTGAAAAATTTATTCACCACATGGGAAATATATTTTTATAATCCGTACTATTTAACATTTTTAGTAATTATATTTTAAACTAATTTAGAGGTGATGAAGCTTTATGTTGGGTGTTCTCCAAGGAGGATCTCCATTCTATCTAACATCAATAATTATATCAGCATTATTCATTACTTGTTTAATTATAATAATTAGAAAAAGTATTCTTCTTAATTAAAAATTTATATAAATTTTATTTATTAAAAATAGTTAATTATAATTATTTATTTCTACATCGGAAAAAATCCTATAGAGAATGACCAAGGTTAGCCTATATGTTACACATATTTAATAAGTATTTTTGAGATTTCCCAAGAAAATGTTTCATCAATATAATACCCTTATATATAATTTTGAATCAAATTTTAATAATTTATTTTAATGTACTATTTTATGATTATTACTTTTATGGGGAACACAATTCAAGTTAGTACAATGTTGTAAGGGAATTCTTAACCTGAATTTCGATCTATGAGTTAACGATCTACTAATTTGATTATGATTCTCTATGATTATATGTTTTATGATTTTTTTATTATCTAATTATGAATTTATGCTTCATTTATGTGTATTTATATATATTACACATAATTGATAAATTAAATTAATTATCAATTAAATTATATGTTATTTATAAGGCGCTTTATTTTTAAAAATTATCATTATAAAATTTGTTCTAAAAAATTCTTTTTCAACCATATCCATGTTTTCAAAAATTGATTCACAAATTTTTTTTATTATTCTATTATAATAGTTTAAAGAAATTTTACTCATGTATTACTTTTGGTAATACTTTTTTAATGGTTTAATTTTCACCTTTCTAAACGATCTTCATTGTGACTTTCCAAACGATATATATAGGGAATTTTTTCCCAAAATTATATGGCATGAGTGGCCCTTATCTCGATCATGATGCCTTTTTCCCTTGTATATTACCTTATAAGAATAAAAAAATTCACGTAAAATGTTTTATTTAATAATTCAATGTCATTAAATAAATGTTTTCATAATAAAAATGATATTTTTGTCAGTAATTGTTTTAAGCGATGATTAAATTTTTTTCCATATAATATAACATTATTTGATGTTACATCTATATTACTAGTGATATTATTCAATATCCAAAGAATTATTATTTTTAGTGATGGTTTATGTTTATGATATCATGGTAATTAAGAAATATATATGAGATATTTTATGATGAAATGTCTTTGAATATAATTTCATTGCATGGGTTTTTATGTGACGAATGAATTATGGTATTATTGAACTTATATGTACGATTTTATTTTTGTGATGAATGGTAATTATATCACTCTCCAATACATTGAGTGAAAAATGATAACTCATGAGGTTGATATGTTATATAAGAACGTGGGTTCAGGTTCATAATTTTTTTCATAGACCTGGTTATCAAGTTCCTAAGTATATGGGTAGACCTGGATTTCATGTTAATATGTTTATTCATGGGACAAGATTTCATGTCTATTATATTTTGCAGGTACCAAGATTCTTGTCTATTAGAATTCTCATGGATCTGATTTCTTTTCCATATGTTTATAAAAGGGACTAGTTTCATACCATTAACATATTGTGTTTCCCAATTTCTATTTATACATGGTGTAGTGAAAATTTTTTTTGTGTAGACAATAACTTCATGATTCCTGTTAATATTACACTCTTATGGATTATTATATTTTTTATTTATGATTCATTTCATATGAAATTCTATGATTTACTCATTAACTCAATATTACGATCTTTGATATGTAGGGTATAATTTTTCAATAATTGTGTTCATGTTCTTATGCCCTTATGCTTATGTCAAGCTTAATATATCCTTTACTGAGAATTTCATCACACCCTTTTATTTTGCTTCATTTCCCTAAGAAATGAAAAAATGAAATATGTGTGATATCTCATAAAGGGTTTTAGTTAAAATGTAATTATCTATAAATTATATAGATTTTATATCAACCAGTTGTCACTGTTTCAATGTTTCCGATGACAGTAAACTCATAAGGGCGTATACTTTTTTATTATTATTTAATGAGTATTCATCAATTTAGATGTAATATCATTGTACGAAATCGATAAGTTGATATAGTTGTTATCAAATAATGGGTTTGTTAACCTTTGGAGACTGGTATGAGAAAATATTAGTAAGAACCCTAATTGTAAGTCTAGGTTACATTAAAATAATTTTGGTAATAACCATCGTTAATAATGAATTAAACCAAAGGTTTCATTAATTGAAATTTTCTAAGTAATTTACACAGACTATATAGGTTTTCCAATATTATTATTAATATTCACAATATCAGTTTTTGTTTTATTCAATAGCTAAAAACCAATTGAATCATGTCACTAAAGAATGTGACATCAAATGCAAGTATTTTCTTCACGGGAAACTGAATGATATGGTAGACGGAATGAAAATTCTCATTTCTATAATCCCACAAGCTATGAATTATAATATTCATCCAATTAATCAATGGTAGAAACTGTACTTTATTTAGTATTTAAAGAGGTAACAAAAAACTAATTTTAGTGGATCTTTAGATCCACTAGTGGCTGAGAAAAGTATACACACAATTGATAAAATATTTTCTATTATTCAATTATAAATAAATTAATATATTATCCTATATTTTCATTATGTATAAGTTAAAGAAGGTCTGTGGAGAAGTCTTATCATGAATATGAGGTATGAATAAGAAATAAGTAATCTGAATGGGATTAATTTAATGATTTATTCCTTGGAAATTATTTCTGTAATATTCATTAACCAAAATTGGAGAAGGAATTTATTTAGATAAAGAAAATGTATAATGAATCGATCTGTAAATATGAGGAAAATATTAAAAGTTTTTCAATGTATTCTTATGGTGTAATTATCATCCCTAAGACTTATAATTGAATGACTATTTTTTTTCTAGAAACCAATTCTTCATAAGGAAGTAACCATAAGGGACATTGTGAGCAATGAATAAATTTTTCAATGTACATTGAATGAGGAAGTGGAAGATAAAAACCTTCATGGTTCTGGTGATAACTCATTGAAGATATAGCTTTATGGGGACTCATGTGATTTTACACTTGGAGCGAAGATATTGTTTCATATTCCTTGTTTCCCAAACTGTGAGATGGACAACCTAAGTGATTGTATAAAATTAATAAAGAAATATTTTAATTGGTGGATTCCTCGGCACTAAGAAAAATAATAATGAAGTAATGAAAATAGGCCATTCAGTGAAATAAATTGAGAGATATCCCATCAAAATGCACCAACTAGACTCCAGTTTTATATTTATAGGGATTTTAGGAATTAATCAAATCAATTCCCAAATCAGAGGGCTAATATAGATTATAAGGCACAACAAACTCTATAAATGTAGTAAAATGGAAGGATTATGGAATCAAAATGGAAGAAGTAGATCATGTTAATTAGCGAGAAATTATCCTCCCCATTTTTTTAATTTAATTAGTGAGACCAATGAAAATATTATTTTTCATCCTTAAGTGATATTTACCTCACTCTACATGAATTTTTTAATAATGAAACACCAAAGCATTTCCCTATTATAGTTTTTTATTTATGTAATATAAATTATATGTTGAATGGAATTGCTAACCCTAAAATTTGACTGAGGTGGTAAAGTGATAATTTCAGAAAACACGTGATTAAGGGAATAAAAACCCATAATATTTGCATGATGTTGGGTTAGTAAAGGGATAAGGAGAATATTGATTGTGATAATATAAATGTAACAGTTTTGATAAACATGGAATTGGTTAGTAAGATGATGATATGGTGGTTTAAAGACTACGTTTATATAATGTTTAGATTTATGGTGTGTAGAAAGAGTTAATTTTTTGAAAAATATAAATTTTTAATATGGAAATATGGTAATTAAGGTTATTGACATTTTATAATAGATTTCATAACAACAATATTCATTTTTTGGTGTGTGAAAATTAAGAGATAAATTACTTTTTTAGTGATTAATGATAAGTTTATTTTCAAAATATAGTGACCTTCATTCGAGAGTATTGGAATGTAATATTTTGGTTGTTTCATATGGGTAATGATTTATAAAATTGATTGTCACGACCTGTCCATCCAGGCCCATACTATGATAACCCCAAACCCTCCTTCCATATGTTAGGGGCTAGTGACAAGCACCGAAGGTGTATTCCCTAAAACTGGGAAGGAATTGCTTTTATAACCTGTAAACACACACTACCAATCACACAAAAAGATACGAACTCAAGTAAACTAAATAGTAAATAGAGTGAGTACAGTATGTAAAAGGGGCCCGAATACAAGACCAACTAGAAAGTACATGAAACTGAAAGTACATGTAAATTGGAATAGCTCTTATGATCACCTGCCAAGGATCTTACCTAAAGGGTAGGTACATCTTTCTAATGGTCGTCTCTGTGGTATGCCTCATCTAAGGTACACCTCTTATAAACCTTTAGTCCTAGTATTCACATCCTCAATCAGCGTTTTTCATCTTCTTCACTAAACACAACGAGGTGGGGGCGTAACTCGTGCAGGGGTGAGTATAACGATACCTAGTAGGGACCCCGAGAGCCTCATGGACTCACAAAATCCACAATAGATAAACAAAAAATCATGAAATCAACTTACAACCCAACTTAGGTATATTCCCATACATATACCTATGTTATCAAGTATACCCATCTCAATCATGAGGAAAACATAGAGTCCAAATCAATGCGCCCACCTAAATTGTTCCAAAAAGGAAGGAATACAATGAAGGTAAGTACCACGTAGGTATGCTTCACAAAATAATACCACCAAGGTATCACCATGAAGGAATGTACCACACAGGTATGCCACATAGAAGAATACCACTAAGGTATCACCACAATGGTAAGGAATCTCCTCACACCAAGTATTTCTTTGGTACAGTAGTAGAGATGATTAGATGTACCTACTTAATCGTCATACTCTGTTAAAAGGCAGACCCACGAAGGATCTCTAATCATCATCAGACCCATGTAGTATCATAGTACATCTCCATACCCATAGAGGATCTCTAGGTGCTGACCCACATAGGATCACTCTGTGCTGACCCACATAGGATTTCTCGGTGCGGACCAACACAAGATCTCTCGGTGCTGACCCACATAAGATCTCTCAGTGCTGACCCACACAGGATCTCTAGGTGCGGACCCACACCGAATCACTCGGTGTTGGCCTACACAAGATCCAAGAGTAGTCCCTCTAGGAATCCTATAGAGATTCCATGTGGGACCCTTAATGACAAACCCACAGAGGATCTCTTTCTCAAGTCATAGCCACCTACTGGGTTCCCGAACTAAGCATGCTCGTTTCCAGGAGGGTCTGACCATCAAGCCACTGGTCGATACTCCAAATGGTAGTAATTCCCAAGAAAAAGTATCCCAAATGACTTCCACATCATAGGGGTCTCAATGCAATATATGGTTCATCAATCGGATGCATGTTCTGTATGTTATTAGCTTTTTGTATCGGGGGCCTGGTTGGATTCGTGCTCGATCCAACCCAACCATATCATAACTTTATCTAAATATCAAGTGGGGTATACCAATAGGACCATCTCACTCCATTGTTTAGAGTTACCTTGATGGTTTTTCAAACAGATGCCTGGTGCTAATGTTATGGCCGATAGAGAGAAAAGCTCACACCTGGTCTGGGTCGGGTCCAACACGGTCAGAACGTCCTGGCCCAACCCGGCCTGCTGGGTCTGGCCTTGCACGCTGGATCTGGCCCGGCCCGCGCTGGGTTCGGCCCTGCCCACGCTGGGTGGGGTGGGGGCCACAGGGCGGCGTGAGGCCACGAGGGCCGCACAGAGGCCGTTGGGGTTGTGATATTGTAGGAAGGAGAGGTTGTGGGGTCCAATGGGCGGTGAGGCAACGAGGCCATGGATGGCTGCGAGGCTGCTGGACGGGGTGGTTGTAGGGCCTACAAGGTTGTGTAATGGTGAGGCCACATAGAGCTACTGGGAGATGAGACCGTGGGGGCAACAGAGGGGTCGTGGGGGTAGTGAGTCCATAGGGCGTCAAGTCCGCAAGGCGGCGGAAGCCGCGGAACGGCGCGAGGCCGCAGGGCAGTGGAGGCCACGGATGGCGAAGGGCGAGGGTTGGTGGAGGCCTCAGACAATAGAGGCCACAGAAGGCGCAGGCCACGAGACAACAGAGGTCGGCGGCGGTGCAGTGGCCGTGGGGTGGTGGAAGCCACGAGCGGTATGGTTGTGCCTTCACCTTCGTCGCCACCAGCAGTGGTTCCAACCACTGTTCTTGAGTTCCGCCGAAGCCAACAGCCAGCACCATTCGCTTTCACCATCACAAAGAACACACAAAAAACCATATGGTTTATGGAGCAGTCGGACCATTTTTGTTTGGACCGTACCATCTACGTTAGGATGGTAGAAAGTGGCTCAAGGAAAAAGATTCAATGTGAGAGGAAAATTAACATTGATTAATTTAAAAGACACCCCTACCTCGATGGTTCGGTTGAGATTGTATGTGGTTGAGACGTATTGGCGTTTGTCGATCCCGAAACAAGTAACCACCAATGACGACGGTGAGGAGAGAAAAAAGATGATGTCAGTCACTACAGAGTTTCCTGAATCTTCGGTTCATTCTTCATTAGAGATCCTTCAATGGATATTGGAGAAAGATTTGTTGAAGGAGCAGAGTTCTTCGTTGGAATTCTTCTTGGGCGAAGCACTTCCACAATTCCTCCCCTATCCTTTTACAACCCACAAATCCTCCCTCAAAGAATGAGGTGCCAAAATAAAATATTATTTAACATTTTAATTGTTGGAACAATTATGGTGGCATCATTTAATTGTCATTATTAATAAGAGGGTGTGGAACAATTAATGTGGTGGAAGATCAAGAGACTTCCCCACATTTAAGTGGGAGGTTCAAGGGTCGGGTGGTCCCCACATTGGAATACAAATTGGGGGGTGTTTAGGCTCGGATGGTCCCCACCAAAATAACCCATATTGGAGTTTTAGTTCAGGTGGTCCCCAACTTTATAACATCCCCATGGGAGGTTTCAAAAAAAATTAAAAAATTTATTTTATTTTATACTTCCACGAAAAACCCAAGAACTATATTTCACCCTCGACATACAGCGGTCTAGGTGAAGGTCTCCTTAAGAGAATATCAGCACTGCGAGTTCATTGGTGCCCTCAGATTTCAATTCTGAGCACCTGTTCAAAAGTTAAAAAACCCACTCGCACATTTTTGAATGTATCCGAAAAAATTTCAGAAATTCATTCTGGGCACACCGGGCCTTGAAATCACATGCCATCAATTTTCACGGACTCATAAAATTCCCATACACTTAAAAAAATTACTTGGATTTTCTAGGTCTTTACAATCTCCCCACCTCAGCGCATTGCGTCCCTGTTAGCGACAACTCAAACTATGGGAATAAGTGGTGTATTGAGCACGTATCTGAGCCTCCTACTCCTATGTTCTCTCTTGGAGGTTCTCATGCTGCAAGCCAATGCGCACCAGAGTTATTTACCACCCACGATGGACCCGCTCCTGTCGATCCTCTATCTCAAATGGAACTTCTAAAAACGTCTCCCCATCATCAATTTTCAGCTTTCCATGGTCCATGACGTGGGATGGGTCATGCACGTATCTCCTTAGTTGGGATATGTGGAAGATTTCGTGAATCCGGTGCATTTGAGGGGGAAGATATAAGCGGTAAGCCACCTCACCATCTCTGCTGAGGACCTGGAAGGGTCCGATGAACCTCAGAGATAACTTTCCACCTCTTCCAAATCTCTGCAAACCGCGTCATGTTGATACCCATAGAAAGTCATGGTCACCATAATCGAACTCTAGTGGTCTACATTTCCTATCAGCACAAGACTTCTGCCTACTCTGTTCAGTATTCATCTGCTCCTGGATGATCTGCAATTTCTCTGATTGGTAGGAAGTGCACTGACTTGGTGAGTCGGTCAATGATCAACCAAATCGAGTCATGAACCCTGGATATACGTGGAACTCATGTCATGAAGTCCATGGATATCCTATCCCACATGCACTCTAGTACAATAAAAAGTTGAACCAAGCCAGCTAGTACTTGATGCTCCACCATCACATGCAGACAAGTGTGTCACTGAGTGAAAAACTCTGCAACTTCATTCTTCATTCCTAGCCACTAGTGTTGTCATCAGAGATCCTGGTATATCTTCTCTACTTCTGGATTAACCTCTTGAGGGGATGTGTCTAAATCCCTCAACACTTGGTCCCAAAGTGACACGGGTATCATGGTACGTCCTCTGAAGAGGATGATGTTCTCCCTACCTTCAAAAAATCAATCAGCTGTCTGCCTTGTGGATATGTCAGCACGTCAAGTCTCGCAGTCAATGTCCCCACGCAGCACCACCCAGACTCACTGAATGAGTGAGGGAGTGACTGTCATAGACTGAAGAAAAGATGCTCCAACCCGATCCACAAAGGATATCTGTAAATCAGCCAGCTGCTCTGTTCCTTTACCTAGTAGTTGTATACCAGACCTCATGCTGAGTGCATCTTCTACAACATTCTTCTTCCCATGAGTATGGACTATCTCAAAGTCATAGTCATGGGGAGACTCAAGCCAACGTCGATGTCTTAGGTTTAGGTCTTTCTATGAGAAGATATACCTGAGACTATTTTGATCTGAGTAGACTATATAGAATTCGCCCATCAGATAGTGTCTCCACATATTCAAAACAAAGACCACTACTGATAACTTCAGGTCCTGGGTAGAGTAGTTCTGCTCATGTGGTCTTAGATGTCGAGAACCATATCTGATAACTGCTTGCTCCTGCATTCGGACACATCCATTCCCAGTCCCTGATGCGTCACAATAGACAATGTACCCTACTCCCTACTCTAGAAGCCTCAATATGGGAGCACTATTCAGCCTCTACCTCAGATCCTGAAAAGTCTGTTGGAATATCCCAGACCACACAAAGGGTTTCCCCTTCTTCGTCAATGCTGAGTAAGGTGTTGGAAATCTGTCGATATCTGGCACAAACCTCTGGTAGTATCTAGCCAAACCCAAGAAACTTCGCTCCTCCATTACACTTCTAGGTGGCTCCCAAGCTAGTACCGCCTTGATCATCACTGGATCTACTACAACTCCAGCCTCTGATATGAAATTTCCCAGAAAGTGAACCTTTATGATCCAAAACCAGCACTTCGAGAGCTTACCATAAAGCTGCTGCTCTAGGAGTGTGTCCAGTACTACCTTAAAATGATAGGCATGATCCTCCTCAGTAGTTGAGTAGATCAGAATGTCATCGATTAAGAAAACTACAAATCAATCATGTTATCTATGGAAGATACTGTTCAGGAGTCCCATGAACACTACTAGAGCGTTGGATACACCGAATGGCATAACCATGTACTTTTAATGGTCGTACCGACATATGAAATCCATCTTTTTCACATCCTCATCTTGTACTCTGAGCTGGTGATATCTTGATTTGTGCTCAATCTTCTAGAACCACCATGCTCCCTTCAGGTGATCAAAGAGGTCATCAATCCTCGGATATAGGTACTTGTTCTTCACGGTCACCTGGTTCAGGGGCCGATATTCAACAAAAAGTCTCAAGCTCCCATCTGCCATCTTGGTGAAAAAATAGGGGCATCCTAAGGAGAAACACTGGGCCGAATGAAACCTTTCCCCTGTAAGTCCTCCAACTGTACCCGAAGCACACAAAGATCCATGGGATCCATCCAATATGATAGTGTAGATATCGGTGCTATCCCGGGGTATGATTTAATGAAAAATTACACCTCTCTGTGAGGAGGTAGACCCGGAATATCATCAGGGAAGACATACGCGTACAGGTCCATCACTATAGGATAACTCAGATTCTCCATATGAACTACTCCAAGGGTAAGGCTAGCCAACTTATGAGTGATCGGATGCACTCTCTTCTGAGTAAGTTCATCCTATGCTACAACGACTCCCTTCTCACTGGTGAAGGTAAACCTGGTCCCATCCATGAAGACGCACTGCAGTTTGCGCCTAATACAGTCAATATTATCATGAACTGTAGATTACCAGTCCATACCCAAGATGATGTCGTAAGGCCTTGACGCTCCTACTAAGAAATCCCAGTTGAAGCTCTCTCCTCTTAGAGTAAGTACGCCCTTCCGGAATCAGTGCATTATCATCGAATCCGCTCCCGTAAGAGTCTCTAACTATAAGGATTGAGCCAACGAATCCATCGGAATCTCCGAACTCTAAACGAGGGAAGTTTTAATAAAAGAATGATTGAAACCTATATTTATCAGTACTACAGCTAAGGTGGAGTAGACACAGATCGTACCTCGTATCATCTCTGGAGCGTCGTGAACATAGGCCTCGGCTGCCAGAAGCTGAGCTCATCCCTGTCCTCTTTCTCCCTGTGGTCGGGGTGGACCTCCTGGGGGTGGTGATAGTAACACCTCGAATCGTCACCCAACGTCAACGGCATGACCAGCTCCTCTGCCACATCCACCTGCTCCCTATAGACCTCCTCGATCAAACCTCTATCTCTGCATGGGCGGTCCTTTGACTATATATTGATCATCTATATGAAGGGTCATCCAGTCATGAACCATGTGACCCTGCCCGCCGCATGCGTAACACTGCCTGCTCTTGGCAGGACTAGCTCTGCCTCGGGTGCCCTGCATAATCGACCCTAAATCCTGTGGTCGTCCACCTGTAGGTCTGGTCCTCTTGGACCTATGTGAAATCTATTTTCGGCCAGGTTCAGAAGAATCTGCTACATGATGACTGGTGGTGGGTCTCGCTGATAGTGACTTCTTAGTAAGGAAACTCTCCACTAAGAGTGCTCTCTATACCACCCTCACATGCATCGGAATGATAAGAGAAATCATTAAAGACCTGATCTCCTATCTGAGTCCCTGCTCAAAGGTTCAAGCCCTAAAGAATTGGTCTCACACCATATCAGTGGAGTATCATGAGAGGTCTCGGAACCTCACTGAGTACTGAGCCACAGTCATGTTGCCCTATTGCAGATGAAGTAACTCCTGTATAAGCACTTCACAAAGAGTCACTGGGACAAACTCTGCCCAAAACAGGTTCTCAATGTCTGCCCAGAGAAGCGTCACCACATCGTGAACTTGGAGCATAAAGATCCACCATCTTCCTGGTGCTTCCTATAGAAGGCTAGCGGAAAGGATCACAATGAGATCGGCTAGTGTCCCTACAAGTCAGAAGACTGTCACCACAACCTCCAGCCAATCCTCAGCCACCCGTGGGTCCGTCTCTCCCCTAAACTTGGGTGGCCTTTGGCACTGAAACTCATGAAATTGCTCAAGAGGCATGCACCCTCTCTTGCAGGGGCTGGTGGCATCTGTGGCCCAACGGGTAATGGTACCGCTGGTGCCTCCACTTGTGCCTCTAATAGAAGAGTTCCATGCACTGAGGCCTCATCGCTCGACAGGCTATCAGTGTGTACTATATCCAGAACACTAGATGGAAGTCCATGTGGAGGCATCCTGAAAAAAACAGGTGCACCATGGTCATTATGTTATACCTGGTGCGCTAACTCAAATAGATCACAATGAAAACTCTTCAAAACACATAAGCAATATGTGTTTTAGTGCACTTAGTTAGAAATCAGAAGTTAGGGTCCTAGTGTATGGATACGTCAGTCGCCGCACCAACACTAGGTTCCATAAAATGATAACCACACACACTACACTTAACACTACTGCCATTAAAAAAAGATCAGAGTCCTATGTTCTACGGTAGAACCAACTCCTATGATACCAATTTGTCAGGACCCGTCCCCCAGGGCTCGTGCCATGACTGCCCCATTCCCTCTTTCCATAGGCTAGGATCTAGAGACTAGAACCGAAGGCGTATTCCCTAAAACTAGAAAGGAATTGCCTTTAGAACCTGTAAACAGACACAACCAAGCACACAACTAGATACTAACTCAAGTAAACTGAATAGTAAACTGAGTGAGTACATTATGTAAAAGAGGCCAGAATAGAATCCCAACTGGAATGTATAAGAAACTGAAAGTACAAGTAAACTGGAACATCTCCTGTGATCACCCTCCAAGGATCCTACGAGAAGGGTTGGTACAACTCTCTAACGGTCGTCTCTATGTCGTGCCTCATCTATGGTCCACCATCGAGCTACATCTAGTCCTGGAACTCTCATCCTCAGTCATCATTGTCTATCGTCTGCACCAAACACAATGAGGTGTTGGCATATCCCATGCAGGGGTGAGTATAACGATTCTCAGTAGGGACCCCGAGAACATCAAGGTCTAACAAAATCCACTAAGTATAAACCATAAATAATGAAATCTACTACAACCCAACATAGGTATACACCCATACATATACCTATGGTATCATGTATACCCATCTCAATCATGAGGAAAACACAGTGTCCAACAATGATCCCAAAGCTCAACTGCTCCAAAAAGTAAGGAATACCATGAAGGTATGTACCACACAGGTACGCTACACAGAATAATACAAACAAGGTATCTCCATGAAGGAAAGTACCACACAAGTATTCCACACAGAATAATACCACAAAGGTATCACCAAGGGGGTAAATACTCAGGGCACACCAAATACTTCTTAGGAACATTAGTAGAGATGATTAGATGTAACTACTAAATCATCTTACTCTGTTAAGAGGCAGACCCATGAAGGATCATTAATCAATATAAAATCCACGGAGGATCGTATTACATCGTGAGACCCACATAGAATCTCTAGGTGTTGACCCACACAATATTTCTCATTGCTGACCCACATAGGATCGCTCGGTGCAGACTCACATAGGATCGCTCGGTGCCAACCCAAACAGGATCACTCGGTATGGACCCACAAAAGATCCCTAAGTGTTGACCCACACAGGATCACTCAGTGTTGACCTACAACAGTTCCTAGAGTAGCCCTGCATGGAATCCAAGAGCGGTTCCAAGTGGTTCACTAAATCACAGACCCACGAAATATCTATTTCTCAAGTCACAGCCAGCAACTGGGTTCCCGTACTAAGCTTTCTCATCTCTGGGAGGGTACGCTTCTCAAGCCGCTGGTCAATACTCCAAATTCCACGATGTCCAATATAAATTTATCCTAAAGGACTACCATGTAATATGGGGTCTCAATGTAACAAATAGTGCATCAATCAGATGCTCGATCTGTAAGTTATTTGCTTTTTAGTCTAGAGGGCCCCGTTGGATTCGTGCTCTATCCAACCCGACCGTATCCCAACTTTATCCCAATCTCATGTGGGGTATACCAAAGTGAATATCTCGCTCCACGGTTTACAGTTTCATTGATGATTTTTCAAACAGATTCCTGGTACCAATGCTATGGCCGATAGAGTGAAAAGCTCGTAGCTGGTCCGGCTCCGGTCCGACCTGGTCCGACCCAGGCAGGGCCGACCCGACCCAGTTTGGGTCGACCTGGCCTGCTGGATCTGGCCCGACTCTCACTGGGTCCAGCCCGGCCCGGCCCGAGCTGGGAAGCGCAGGGTCCGTGAAGCATCACGAGGCCGTGAGGGCGGCGCGGAGGCCGCGAGACTACGGGGGCCACGGGACGGCGAGGGCGCGGGGGGGGGGGGGGGGGGGGTGAGGGCCACTGGGCAGCGAGGCATTGGGTCCACTATACGGTGAGACTATAGGACGACGGGGCCACGAGGCTGCAAAACGGCGAGGCTGCGGGGCTCCCGGAGGGCTGTTGGGTGGCAAGACCGCAGGGGCCTTAGTGGCCGCAGGATGTGGAGGCCATGGGGGCCACGAAGGGGCTTGAGGGCGATGAGGCCACAGGGCAGTTGAGGCTACGGAACAGTGCAAGGCCATAGGGCGGAGGAGGCTGGAGATGGAAAAGGACACGACCAGCGGAGGCCGCAGCCGGCAGAGGTCACGGGCGGCGAGGGGGCCACCGGGGGGCGGAGGCTGCCGGCGGGGGAGGCCGCGGGCGGCGTGGTTGCGCCTTCTCCTTCTTCATAGCTGGCGGTGATGTTGGTTGCCATTCTCAACTTCCACCGGTTCCAAACGTCGGCACCGATCACCGTCACCATCACGAAGAACACACAAAAGAACCGTAATAAATTCTGAGGGGTCATGCCATGTTTGTTTGGCCGGTACCCTCCCTGTTAGGGTAGTAGAAAGAGTCTCAAGGGAAAAGATTCAATGTGAGAGGAAAATTAACATTGATCAATTTAAAACACACCCCTTTCTCAATGGTTCGGTTGAAGATTGTCCATGGTTGAGATGGATTGGCATTTGTTAATCCTGAAACAAGTCTCCTCCAACGACATCAGTGAGGAGAGGAAAAATATGAATTCGGTCATGACGACGTTTCCCCGATCACCGGTTCATTCGCCATTAGAGATCATTCGATGGAGATTTTAGAAATATTCTTCTAAGGTGAAGAGTTCTTCATTGGCATTCTACGTTGGAGAAGCTCTTCCAAAAGTCCTCCAATTTCCTTGGCCAACCCAAAAATCATCCCTCAAAGGATGATGTGCCAACCTAAAATATGATTTAACATTTTAATTATTGGAACCATTTAGTTGGCATCATTTAATTTTCATAATTAATAAGAGGGTGTGGCGAAATTAAAGTGGTGGACATTCATGAGACTTCCCCACATTTAAGTGGGATGTTTGAGGGTCGGGTGGTCCCCGCCTTTGAATTAAAATTTGGGGGGGGGGGAGGGTTTAGTCTTGGGTGGTCCCCACCACCGTAACCCATGAGGGATGATTTAGTTTAGGTGGTCCCCACCATTATAACATCCACACAGGAGGATTCATCAAAAAAATGTTAAACAATTTTATTTTATTTTATTCTTCCATGAAAAACCCAAAATCTAACTTTCACCATCGACTTACTACGATCGAGGTGAAGGTCTCCTTAAGAGAATACTGGCGATATGAGTTCATCGGTGCCCTCGGATCTTAATTTCAAGCAATGGTTCAAAAATTACAAAAACCCACTCGCATGTTTAATGAACGTACCCTAAAAAAAGTTCAGAAATTAATTCATGGTACACCGAGCCTTAGAATCAAGCGCCGTCAATTTTCATGGACTCATAAAAATCCCATATACTTTAAAAAAATTACATGGATTTTCCAGTTCATTAAATTTTTTTATTGAACATATAATTATGTTTTAGAGGTTAATGATTTAATCAACAAAATAAAGATCTATGCACAATAGAAAACCTTTTCTATCAATTTTTTTATAATTATAACTAGAGAAAGACCACTACGGGAAAAATGGCTATTTGCGACGGGTTATTTGCGGCGGGAATAAATCCCGTCGCAAATAGTCCCATTAGAAACTTATTTGCGACGGGTTAGCTTACCCCGTCGCAAAAGGAGTGGCGCGGTTTGCGCGCCAAATCGCGGGAAACGTATTTACGACGGGCGGTTATTGCCCGTCGCATATAACCGGCGGCGGTAAAAGGTATTTATGACGGGGGTATACCCCCGTCGCAAATAGTATGTCGGCAGGTTATTATTTGCAACGGGACCCATCGCAAATAACTATTTCACTGTTGACCGTAATAAATGATGGCTAAGGTATTTGCGATGGGTACCGTCACAAATAATATTATTTGCGACGGGTATCCCGTGGTAAATGGACCCATCGCAAATAATCTAACCTATAAAAACCCCCATCCATTTTTTTTCAATTCATTCTGAAACTCCATCTTCTCCTTCTCTCAAAATTCTATTTCTAGAGTTCAGCGTTTCTTAACTTTAATTTTTTTTCCGGAGTTGATATTGAAGTTTTCAAGAACGATCAGAGATCAACCTCAGATCAATTTTAAAGGTATTTATGTTCATTTTAATTTAATATTTATTTTAAATTTTTTATTAGTTTCAAATATTCTTAATTAGTTGTAATTTAATTATGTTTACATTGTTTTGTTACTTAATAGATTTAAATTATTAGTATTGTTCATAGTTAATGGTAATTAGGAATAATTAGTAATAATTTTCAACAATTAAGAATAAATGCTAATAATTAGTAATAAATACCAATAATTAGGAATAATTACATAATTACATTATTATTATATTTTATTATTAATATTAAAATAATATAATTTTTTATATTATATACAATTCTCCTTTCATCTGTGTGTTTTCTGTCTCCACATGTAATATTTGTATGTGGAGACAGAAAACACACAGATGGAAGGAGAATTGTATATAATATAGAAAATTATATTATTTTAATATTAATAATAAAATATACTAATAATGATATTATTCCTAATTATTGGTAATTATTGCTAATTATTGGTAATTATATGAATAATTACCAATAATTAGCAATAATTAGAATAATTAGTAATAATTAGTAATAATTAGTAATAATTACCAATAATTAGTAATAATTACCAATAATTAGTAATAATTACCAATAATTAGTAATAATTAGTAATAATTAATAATAATTATCACTAATTAGTAATAATTAGTAATAATTAGGAATAATTAGTAATAATTACCAATAATTAGTAATAATTACCAATAATTATCAATAATTACTGATAATTATCAATAATTACCGATAATTACCAATAATTAGAAATAATTACCAATAATTAGGAATAATTACAAATAATTAGGAATAATTACCAATAAATAGTAATCATTAGTAATAATTAGGAATAATTACCAATAATTAGTAATAATTAGTAATAATTACCAATAATTACTAATAATTAGTAATAATTAGTAATAATTAGTAATAATTACCAATAATTCGTAATAATTAATAATAATTAGTAATAATTACCAATAATTAGTAATAATTAGTAATAATTAGTAATAATTACCAATAATTAGTAATAATTAGTAATAATTAGTAATAATTACCAATAATTAGTAATAATTTCCAATAATTAATAATAATTACCTATAATTATGAATAATTACTAATACTTAGTAATAATTAGTAATAATTAGTAATAATTACCAATAATTAGTAGTAATTAGGAATAATTACCAATAATTAGTAATAATTAGTAATAATTACCAATAATTAGTAATAATTAACAATAATTATTAATAATTATTAATAATTAGTAATAATTAACAATAATTAGTAATAATTAGTAATAATTAATAATAATTAACAATAATTAGTAATAATTAGTTATAATTACCAATAATTAGTAATAATTAGTAATAATTAGTAATAATTACCAATAATTAGTAATAATTACCAATAATTAGGAATAATTATCAATAATTAGTAATAATTATTAATAATTATTAATAATTACCAATAATTAGGAATAATTACCAATAATTAGTAATAATTAGTAATAATTACCAATAATTAGTAATAATTAACAATAATTAGTAATAATTGGTAATAATTAGTAATAATTACCAATAATTACCAATAATTACCGACAATTACCAATAATTAGGAATAATTATCAACAATTAGTAATAATTAGTAATAATTACCAATAATTAGTAATAATTACCAATAATTATTAATAATTACCAATAATTACCAATAATTACCAATAATTACCAATAATTACCGATAATTAGTAATAATTAGTAATAATTACGAATAATTACCAATAATTAGTAATAATTAGTAATAATTACCAATAATTAGTAATAATTAGTAATAATTACCAATAATTACTAATAATTACCAATAATTAGTAATAATTACCCATAATTAGTCATAATTACCAATAATTAGTAATAATTACCAATAATTAGTAATAATTACGAATAATTAGTAATAATTACCAATAATTAGTAATAATTACCAATAATTAGTAATAATTACCAATAAATACAAATAATTTCAGATAATTACCAATAAATAAGAATAATTAGGAATAATTAGGAATAATTACAAATAATTAGGAATAATTACCAATAATTACCAATAATTAGGAATAATTACCCATAATTACCAATAATTAGGAATAATTACCAATAATTAGGAATAAATACCAATAAATAGGAATAATTACCAATAATTAGTTTTAATTAGGAATAATTAGGAATAATTACCAATAATTTGTAATAATTAGGAATAATTAGTAATAATTAGTAATAATTAGTAATAATTAGTAATAATTACCAATAATTAGTAATAATTAGTAATAATTAGTAATAATTACCAAAAATTAGTAATAATTAGTAATAATTAGTAATAATTAGTAATAATTACCAATAATTAGTAATAATTACCAATATTTGATAATAATTACCAATAATTAGGAATAATTACCAATAATTACCAATAATTACCGATAATTAGTAATAATTAGTAATAATAAGGAATAATTACCAATAATTAGTAATAATTAGTAATAATTAACAATAATTAGAAATAATTACCAATAATTAGTAATAATTTCTAATAATTAGTAATAATTAGTAATAATTAGTAATAATTACCAATAATTAGTAATAATTACCTATAATTAGTAATAATTACCAATAATTACCAATAATTACCGATAATTACCAATAATTAGGAATAATTACCAATAAATAGGAATAATTACCAATAATTAGGAATAATTACCAATAATATTAGTACTATGAAAATAATAAAAAAATTATATAATATTAAAATTATCAATATTTGTAACAGGTTTTTCTTTATTCTCAACATATTCAATTCTTAAAGGGTTAATTTTTAGGTCTATCTCAATAAAAAGTTAGTGTCAGTCGTGTATGATGTAAACTCTATAATTATCCTTGCTTGAGTGTTTTTTCTAACAAATTATTCAAAACCAGTAATGATTTTATATTTTATAAAAAAATATGGAACAACGAGGTCGTCAACAATCATTATTAGGTGACCGCATATGGATAAATCAACGTAGAAATCCAAACGGTTCTGGTTTAAATCTAGTATATGTAGAGGGTCTGGAGACTTTTTTATCATTTGCGGCATCAAATCAAGAATTTGTTTCAGAAGAAAAAATAAAATTCCCTTGTAGAAAATGTGCATTGAGAACATTTGACACGTTTGACAAAGTGGGGGGACATCTCTTTCATTTTTGTTTTCAACCAGATTATGTTTTTTGGTATCAACACAGTGAACGCAGTTCCAGAGAAGGTGATACCAACTTGATTTCGGATCCATCCCGGTTTCAAGATTTAGTACATGATGTTGTAGGTTCATCTGTTCAACATACAGAAACTCTGGATGATATAGTTTCAAATCCTGAGTTGGCACCGTCTGAATTTTATGAGTTTTTGAGGTCTGCTAAGGATGTATTATATCCTGGCTGCAAGATGAACAAATTAGAAGCAGTTGAAAAATTTATGGCTATTAAATCAGATAACGGAATGTCAAACATGTGTTTTGACCAGATATTTTTTTGTTTAAAACACTGTTATCCGAAGAAAATGTTTTTCCTGCAAATTACTATGAGAGTAAGAGGCTGGTTTGAAATTTTGGACTAACTTGTCAGAAGATTCATTCATGTTCAAATGACTGCATTTTGTATTCTGGGGAAAATGAGTCGTTGGATAGCTGTCCCACATGTGGGAAACTGAGATATATAGAAGGAAAACATGGGAAGTCTGGTTTGATTCCTGTAAAACAGTTGAGATATTTTCCACTTACATCCAGACTTTAGCATTTATTCATGTCTAAGAATACAGTGACAATGATGTCATGGAATAAAGAGAATATTTTAACTGATAAAAGCTTGAATTATCCCGCCGATGGTGAATCATGGAAACATTTTGATAGAGTGCATCCATCCTTTGCTTTAGAAGCTAGAAATGTTTGACTGGGCCTTTCCACTGATGGTTTCTGTCCATTAGGAACATATAGTAGTCAATATTCATGTTGGCCTGTTTCTTTAACTCCGTACAATTTACCTCCATGGATGTTGATGAAGGAGCCATATATCTTTTTGACTTTACTAATTCTAGGACATCCGAAGAAAAAAATTGATGTTTATTTGAAACCATTGATTGATGAATTAAGTTTATTATGGAGTACTGGTGTCAGTACATATGATGTTGCAACGAAACAGAATTTCATACTGAGAGAAGCATTTATGTGGACAATTAGTGACTTCCCGGCTTATGGGATGTTATCTGGCTGGAGTAAACATGGTCAGAAATCATGTCCTTACTGTATGATAGAGAACAAAGCATTTATCCTCATTCATGGAAAGAAACCTTGTTATTTTGACTGTCATCGCAGATTTCTTCCAGCTGATCATCCTTTTCGCAGAAGCAGATCTCATTTCAGAAAAGGAATAGTTGAATGGGATGGACCTCCAAAAATGCTATCAGGTTCGGAGTTAAAATCAGTTGTATTTTTATTACCTCCCATCACTTTCGGTCCCACAATATACCAACTGAAAATTTCTGGTTTTGGGAAAGAACACAATTGGATTAAATGTAGCATATTTTTGGATTTTCCATATTGGTCTGATTTGTTGGTCCGACACATGTCATATGTCATGCACATTGAGAAGAACTGTTTTGATAATTTGTTTCATACAGTTTTGGATACGCCAGGAAAGAGCAAAGACAATGTAAATGCACGTTTAGATCTTGCCCAAATTTGTAGGCGTCCAGAACTGGAACTGTTTGAGAATGTCAGAACAGAATGGTTACTGAAACCAAAAGCAGCTTATACACTGTCTAAAGAAAACAGTTTATTATTTTGTTAGTGGATTGCAGATTTGAGACTTCCAAATGGTTGTGCTTCCAATTTTGGTAGATGTGTAAAGAATAGTCATATTAATGGATTAAAAAGTCATGATTGTCATGTTATAATGGAAGAACTTCTATCCATTGGATTAAGTGGTCTGTTGAATTCTATGATTTGGGATTCCATAATAGACATGTCTCATTTTTTTCGGGAAATTTGTGCAGCTACAGCAGATTATGATGCTCTATGAAAACTTGAAGAAGATGTTTTTGTAATTATATGTAAACTGGAAAAAATATTTCCACCGTCTTTCTTTGACTCAATGGAACATTTGATGTTACATTTTCCATATGAAGCCAAATGTGGTGGTCTAGTACAGTTTCGATGGATGTACCCATTTGAATGATGCATGCAAAAATTGAAAAGAAAAGTACGTAACAAATCATATGTTGAAAGATCTATTGCAGAAGCTTATTTCCAAGAGGAAATATCTTTTTTATGCTCCCATTATTTTAAATCTGAGTATCCTTCAAAACATAACCGAATTGGACGGAACGAGAGGAATATTGATGAAATCTACAATCAATTATCTGTTTTCAACTAGCCAGATCTTGGTTTTAGTGGAGTTTATGAACGCTGGATTTCGGATGATGAACATCATAGAGCTCATACGTATGTTCTGCTCAACTTTGAAGAGATGACATCAGTTGTACTGTAAGTGTTTATATCACTTATTCTATCATTTATGTTACAGTAAATAACTTTGGTTTTTTTAGGTTGTATGATAATCATATCAAGAAACAAATTCCACAAATTACAGCAGCTGCTCTCGAAGAACGCTGACTGAAAAATTTCTCTCAGTGGTTTCAAAAACTGGTAACATAAATTCTTTATCTTTTATCAACTCATTCAATGTATAGTTTACTATATTGATAATTATTTCACAACTTTTCAGGTGTCTCGGCATGCTGATAAAATTGACAAACGGCTGTGTATATTGAGTAACCCACCTTTCAAATTTGTTAAAACTTATAATGCATATGTGGTGAATGGATTTCGATTTCACACACATGCATATGGGGAATAGAAAAAAACAATGAACAGTGGAGTTAGCTTGAGAGGATCTCATCATCGAGAAAATGAAGTTGACTTTTATGGCATATTTGATGAAATCATTGAACTCTGTTATCTTGGACAACATTAAATAACCATGTTCAAATGTTGGTGGTTGGATACAGAGAGAGTCGTGCGTGTTCATCTGACTCATGGAATCATTGATATTAAATGTAAAAGTGTTCTCGCAGTAAATGAACCATTCTTATTGGCTCAACAGGCACACCAAGTTTATTACGCAAAGTACTGTGCTACATCAAGAGACTTGACTGATTGGTGGAGTGTAATAAAAATCAAAATTTGAGACAATCAGTTTAGTCAAAGTGAATGTTCTTTCACTGATGTGCAAAGAATTGATGTTTTTCAAGAGAGTCATCAAAATCAATCTTTTTTACAAAGAGACATGAGTATCGATGACGACACCCCACATTTAAGAGTCGGTGATGACGATGATGTTAATGATGTTACATATGAATTTGAAATGGTAAGAGATGAAGCAACTGGAACTCGACTAGATATCGGTGATGTTGGGGAGGAATATGAAGATGACATTGACATATATGAAGATGATGATGAAGATGAACACCGATAGAATTCCATGGTAGTTATATACAATCATAATATATATATATATATAATAGTAATTATCAATTATTTGCTAACAACATTAACATTTTCTGTTTTAGATGGACGAAGAGACATTTCGTGAGTTGGTGGATGCTGACCTGCATTTTGATGCGGATGAGTTGCTGGCAGATGACCCTCAGCCTGCAGGCGCTCCATGGAGTACGCGGAGGGGGCGCAGTGTTTCACGATTGATGATTCCTGACCCCGTCCCCGAGTGACGTCCATGTCTTGGGTTTGATCCACGCACACAGAGGTGTGATAACTTGTGTGATAATCTATGGATTTGACTAAGATTTCATTAATCTATTCACATAATAAATTTTTATTATTTTTACAGTTTTCCGCATATAGCAGTCGGACAGGGCAGCGCTATTTTGCGCAACTATTTCTCTCAGCCATGGACCACATGGGAGCAGATTCCCATTGATGTGCAGCAGGCCATGTTCGGCCATTGGTTGGTACGTACGTAAATAAATAATTTTTATTTTCAAAATTATTTCATTTCTAACTTGATATTTTGATTTATTTGTATGGTTTATGGTATCCGATCGAGGATACCATGTGTGACGCCATCCACAAGGCATGGGAGGTGGCCATGCGTGATCGCTTGCGTCAATTTTTGCACAATTTAAGAAAAGCTGCCATGATGAAAGCAGGAGTGTCAGATTTTGATGAGTCATATAGAGCACACCGACCAGAGTACATTTCATCCCATGTATGGGATGGATTATGTGTGCACTGGTTGAGTGGTGCCTTTCAGAGGAGATCATCGATGGGGAGGCAGAATCGGGGGAGACAAGAGGTGACTCATCGAGATGAGAGTCGTTCTTTCAGTACTCATAGACAGCATCTGGTACGTATATTATTTATAAATATTTTATATAACTATAAATATTAACAGTTTATTTTTTATTCTTATAGGCTATCGAGCACCCCGACATTACGGAGTACGACGTATATCAGAGGATGTATAGTGATCCTGCTACTGGGGAGCTCAGAGGTGATCGTCAACATCACATCGTGGTCAGTATTATTTGTTTTCAAGTTTAAAAAATAACTGCATATAATATATTCACAATTTTAATTTTAAATTGCAACTACAGGAGTCATATGAGGCCGCAGCGTCACAGACCTGGCCTGAGAGTCAGGACGAGTCATCAGATCAGACCACTGGCTGTCAGTTTGATGAGGCGGCATGGATGCAGGCCACCCAGTATGCCTTCGAGAAGGGCCGTGTAGTTGGTATTAGCTCTTGACTGACTTCCGAAAATTATTATGGCAGTGCTGTGATATCGGCATCCAGCTCGAGAGGAGCTCGTGCATCTTCTTCTACAACACAGTATGAGGATCAGTTGCGATCTCATACTGCATTGATAGAGAGTCTCCGACAGGAGCATGATCAGATGCGTCAGTAGCAGCAGCAGCATGAGGAGGAGTGTCGATGCCAGCAATAGTTGTACGAGGAGTAGACGAGTCGGTGGCAGCAGCAGCACCAGGAGCAGATGGAGTACATGCGCCGACTCACTCATGTTTTAGGGACAAAGTTTCATCCACCAGCATCTGCAGATTCCCCCCTCCCCCCTCCTTCAGATTAGAGTTTGTTTTTATGTGATAAAATTTGTTAAATCAAAATATGAATTTTTTTTCTATTTGTAGTTTCTGTCTCATTATAAAATATTAATAATATTATATTTTTAAATAACAATATTAATTTGAATAATAATATTTTTTATATTTTATAATATTAAATTTTATATATATATTAAAATTTTATAATATTATAATTTAATTATATTTTTTTTTGTAATATTTGAATTATTTTAATATTTGAATGTAAAATAATTCTATTATTTTTATATTAATTAAAATAACTTATTAATATTTTTTTTATGAATTATAATTCTAATATTATTATATTAATTAAATAATTTATTAATATTCTATTATTTTTTATTTTTGAATTATAATTCTATTATTATTATATAAATTAAAATAATTTATTAATAATTTATTATTTTTATTTGTGAATTATAATTATATTATTATATTAATTAAAATAATTTATTAATAATTTATTATTTATTATTTTAGAATTATAATTGGATTATTATTATATTAATTAAAATAATTTATTTATAATTTTTTTAATTTTTTTATAGTATTTGCAACAGGATACTATGCCCGTCACAAATAGTATTATTATTATATCCATTAAAATAATTTTAATAATAGTTTTTTTTAAAAGCAATTGCGACGGGCCCCGTCGCAAATAAATGTTGCGACGGGGCCCGTCACAATTCCTTTTTTTAAAAGCTTTTACAAATATACGGAGTATTATTTGCGACGGGAAGGATCCCTGTCGCAAATAATAGCTTCAGCGACGGGCCCGTCGCAAATAATTGTTGTTGCGATGGCGTTTTCCGCAACAGGCGATTTGCGACGGGCCCCCATCGCAAAAGGCCATTTGCGACAGTATCCCATCACAAACGACCCGTCGCAAATACCCATTTTCTCGCAGTGGACGTATTGACTTGTCCTCCCATTACAGATATTATGATTTACTAGTTCAATATGCATTAAAATTTCAACTTCATTTCTTGGAGTAAGAAATAAAGTACAGATTCATCCAGCAACAACTAAATTTTAATGTCGTAATTATGAGATTATATCAAGTAATTTCATCTTCTTAAATGATTTTGAAATAAAATGTTATCACATGGCATCATTTATGATGATATAAATAAAAAATTTCAGACATATTTTTTATATTGTTTTGTGTCCATTAACAATATAATTTCTATGTTCTCTATAATTCCCCCATCATAACATGATAGTTAGAAATTTATTTTGGGTCTATATTTTCTATTGGTGCTAATCAAAATACTAGTTTATTGGCGATCTTCAACAATCAATTCCCCTCTATTATGAGGTTGTTTTATTGATCCTTTTCAAAATTTGGTTTTTTCAAAAAAGAATTTTCATATATCCTCCTTCTATTTTGGATTTTCAAATAAAAATTGTGAGAGAATAATGTTTTTTGAAATTCGTGATCATGTCTGGATGGAAACATATCAGTTGATGGTTCCTCCAAATCTCTCTCAAGTTAAGGATTTCTTCCTGGTATCTATAATGCGGATGAACATATTAAATCCTTCAAATTAACTAAACTAATATTTCATACCATTAGATATTTATATTTCTTATAATGAACAAATGGTAGAGATTCTATGTCTTATAGATTATATTATACAAAACAAGACCAATCACATGTTTAATGTTTTATGTTGAAACCACCAATTTCATGAATTTATATGGGAAACCAAGCATGTTTTTTGGAAGAGGTAACCTAATATATATATATATGAATAATGAATATCCTGTGAAAAATCATTTTTATTGGGGTCTAATTTAACTCCCCAAGATTTTACTATATATCTTATTTTAAATAAATTAAAACATTTTATAGATTACATCGCAATAAAAATCAAGCTTAAATGAACAAAAATAATTTTATTATTTTAAGAAAATCTATTATAACCCTACAATTTTAATGGTAGGAGTTACTCATATTAAAATTATTATGAAAATATAGTATACACATGTTTATAAAATTTATTCATTGGTTTCTAATTAATTATAAACTAAATGAAAAACCAATTGAACATAAAGGATTTGTTTTTATAAAAAAATATTTCCAGGTCCATAAATAAATTTTATCACAATAAAATAATAAAATTTCTATTAGTGATAGATATTAATTAAATTTATATGTTATATATTCATTAAAAAATTATAATAATTTTCATAGCTTTAACATAATTATAAATCTAATTTTAAACATAATTATCAATATATTCTAGAAGGAAACTTTTCCACATTTCAATGGTTCACATGTTTTAAAAATAAATTATTATAGTTTTATAAATTTTAATAAAAAAATTATTTATTTAATGATTAATATCATATGTTTCATAGAATTATTTTTTTGTCATTTTTCTATGATGTTTTATTTTGTAATGTATATTAGATAATAATGAATTTTAATTGAGAATGAACTTTTCATATAAATAATTATTAATTATTAAATATATTTTAAATTGGTTTTAAAGTAATCATAGTAAAATTATACATATATTAATACAATTTGGTTAATAAAAATTATTTTCAAAAAGAATATTGATATAAAAATATTTCAATCTTTTTATTATTTAATCTCTAAAAAATCGTTTTCTCGTATTTTATGTGGGATTAATTATAAATAAAATTATACATTGTTAAAATGGATTCAATATTTGGAATCATAAGGTATAAAATATATTGTATGTTCATTTACAATATTTGGTATGAAAATGTTACAATGGTAAAAAAAGTATTAATAGCGTTATAGGTAAATTAATGTAAAGGGTTAAAGTTGAAGAGTTATAGTTAAATTGTAAAATCATAAAATACCTAAGAAAATAAAAAATTTAATAGTTTTTTATATTGTTTATATACCCTAAATATACATAAAAAAATATCCGAAAAAATAATCCATATTAATGCAACCCAAATTTGGATGGCCTTAAACATAAAATAATCATTATTTATTCACTCTAAACCACCACTCCTCATGCTTAATTACCATCCATTTCTTCACACAATAATTGAAACTGATAAAAAATTTCCAAAAACCTCTACTATCCACTAAACCAACATCCCAGTGCTTCTGGTTTCTCCAAAAGACCAATTCTATTCTCTTTAATGGATCTTTAGAGGAGTTGATATTTAGGAGGTAATTCTTTAAAAGCACCTCCCGTATTTTTTTATTCATCTACATCATCCTCGCCTCCTTAAATAATAGTATAATAATAAATCCTGAGTAATTTATTTACTAATATTTTATCTTATCAGTTGAATTTACAATATCCATATCTTTTTTTAAGTACACTTATTCAAGTAAAAGAAACCATTGTCTCATGTATGGAGGTTAATTGTTTCTATGAGTAATAATTTTTCATTTTACATTACCACCATCATGGATAGTCATAAAAGAATTATTATTGTTAATAATATTAATAGGTAGATAATAACATGTTTAATTTTATATAACTAGTATATAGACAAAATATTTAATAAAATTAACTTTGTTTTTTATGGAATAAAACACTGCAAAATTAAACAGAACATTTATCATTAATATTTTAAAAAATTAATCATCCTCATTTATGATATAAATATGATATATGAAATAATTTATATATCTAGATGTGAATTAATACAATTTCACTTCTCTTATGGAGTTTTATTTCCATTTCAAATGAATATCCATAAATATATACAAATGAACAAACAGTAAAACCATTAAAAGAATTCACCCAATATAATAAAAACATGAAATATTATTAAGATATGGGTTTTAAGTAGTTATAAAATCATTTTAAAAGTAATTATGAATATTATTATGGTTATGTAATGAATTAAAAAAAATCTATAAACATTAAAAATGTGTACAATTGTAAGGAAAAATAATGGGAAAGGTGGGGTAAGGGTTACTCATATCACTTTTTAATCTATGATATATACGCCTTATTCACCACTTATTTCTTTTTTGTGGTGTATATACTATACCTTGATATATATATATATATATAATATCATCAATACCATTATCTTAATTTTATTCAATGTAGAATTTGATAATTATAAATTTTATTGGGCATACAAATTGACCGATTACAAAGAGGTATAATAAATCATTACCTAATTCCCATTATTTTTTTTGACCTTTTACATCTTTGATTATGGAATGATATTATTATGTGTGAGATGAATTTTAGTTTTCATGTGTTGAATTTTCATTTTTTTATTTAAATAAAATTTACATAATAAATCAATTATATTATTTCTCAAATCAATAATATGATATAAATATATAAGAGATTTTATTTTGAAAACTATATAATTTTAAATATTAGTTAAAACTCTCTTTCTCATTCACGTCCATATTTTCTAAATTTATTACCAAATTGTTTTAATATTACTATTATATTTTTTTTAATTCATTTATACTCATGTTGAACTTTTTATAATACTTTTTGATGGGATTATTTTTTCATTTTATAAAAGAGTATCAATATGATTTTTTTAGAAATAAAATACGGAAGTAATTTTTTTTTCTTATACAACAGGAGATGCCTTTAATGATATCATGACACCTTGGTTCTATGAATCTTACATTACATGCTTTCAATTTTTTTTTTCAAATATTTTTTTTCTTGTATAATTGTGTGATATTTACAAAAATATAAAAAAACGAATATGTTCCTCATGAATTATTTAAAGCGATCAATAAAAAATATTTTTCATATATTATAAAATGATTTGATGTTACAAATACTTCAAAAAGGAAATTATACAACAATACCACCCATAATAATTTTATATCTAGTTTATGTTTATGCCGGTATGATATTTATGGAACAAATTTATTTTTTGTGAGTTTTTTATGATGAAATATTTATAAGACTCATTTAATTAAAATGGTTTTAATATATTGAATGATTTATATTCTTGTATAACACATATGTATGATATTCAATATATGATTGGTGGGACCAATATCTCTCTCAAATTCATTGGTTAATGATGGATAACTCCAGTGGTAAATGTGTTATGCATGAACCTAATTTTAGGGTAACAACTCTATTAGTGGACCTAGTTTTCTTGTCCATAAGTTTATACGTGGATCAATCCTTCATGTCCATACGGTTATGTCTGACCTGTATTTCTTGTCTATAATACTATGTATGGAGCTGGATTCATGACCATAAGATTATATGTGGACCTGTATTCGTGTCCATAATTTTATACAAGGTCCTAGGTTAGTTTCATCAATTTAATGAGTGAACATGTTTCTATTTATACATTTCAACCATGTTACTAGTATCTATGTATGACATAGTTTCATGTGTCAAATAAATATTTCACACTTATGGATTTTTTTCTTTGATTATTTTTTGATTCATTATGTTTTAGCTTCTATGATTTATTCCATGACACAAGATTATGATATGATTTATGAAGTTTATAATCATCATGTGTTATGTTCATGTTCATATTCCCTTATACTTATACTAGGATAGATAGGTTTCATTATGATAATTTGATCTTAACCTTTTCTTATGTTTCTTTTCTCAGTTATGTGAATAATGATATTAAATTTGATATGAAAAAATGGTTCTAGTTATAATTAAAAAATTTAAAAAGCATGTAGATATTTTATGAACCAATTGTTTATATTTTCTTGTTTCCAAAGACACTAAACACATACAGTCATACAATGGATTCATTATATTATGTAATGATTATTAATATATAAATATGTAATATATATGTATGAAAACAATGAGTGATTATATTTACCATTTCAGAAAAATCAGATAGATATTGAAATTAAACCACCAATTGTATGGAAATCAAAATTATTACTTTTATTTCAAGTGTCTCCCTATTGTTATTCAAAAACAATTTAATATGTATGATAATTAAATCCTTTAAATTCAAAAAACATTATAAATATCCCCCTTTTATGAAATTTAAATTTTATATTACATAATTAAAATATAGATTAGAAATAAACAAATTTACATGGTAGGAAACAAATAAAAATTATAATTGTTTTGGGATTTAAGAACATCATATAGAACACTCCACCAATACACAATATAAGACTTCTATTTTTTATTCAACTCTATTATATTGGGAAATCTTATTTCAGTATAATATGTTTTTACATGATGTAAAAAATTACAAGAGGTATTACTAAACTCTAAATATTAATTCTTATCCTCTATCTCACTCCCATACTTATATACTTATAGGATAAGTAAACAATATGTAGAATTTAAGATACTTTAGAAACCACACATTTGTGAGAATAAAAAAATTATAGAATATTATGTATTTTCCATATGACAAACATAACTTTAAAAATAAGTTTTTTTAAATCAGTTATAGTACATAAATATCACATATTCATAGTAACAAAATCAATATTCTTCTTATTCTCCTTCTTAATAACATGACAGAATAAAAATATTATTTGAGGAATTAGAGACATAACTATAAACTATATTTCAAACATTCTGTCTCCTTTTTCCTCAATATATTTTAATTATAATTATTATATTTTCATAAAATATATATAAAAACAATAATTAATAAATTCAATTATTTAATTAAGAATTTACCATGTCGTCTTCAAAGAATTTCATCCATTAATAAGAAACTACATCATAGTTTTGTGACCATTATTTAAGGATTTTTTTACCACAGTCTACATTTGAAAACGTGTCTAAAATTTTATCCTTAATAATTATAATCTTTTAGGAAATTATCATCTTTACATAAATGAAAAATTATTAATCCTAATACATTTTGTAAATATATACTTTATTTATCCATGTTATTTGGAATTTAATTTGACTAAAAATACTTAATACCCCATGACAAAACTAATTTTTTTAATTAAAATCAATTTAATTTAAATATACATGAATTCCTATTTTATTGGACATATTATTTATTGGCAGTGTTGTATCATATGATAAATAATATTTCAGTTATTAAAATAGTGCAAATCTTATTCTTGTCCATGGAAATACGTTTATCAAAAAAATAATGGAAAGTTATTTAAAAATAATATTTTCGTAATATTCTTAGTCTTAAACACTAACATACATATTACCCAAATTTCATTACATTAATTATAACATGTATTTTTAATTTCTTGAAAACTAAAACTAATATCCTTTCTGAAAAATATAACTTTGAAATATGTAAGATTGACATTTTAAATTACACTTGTAGAAATAAATAACATTGACATTATAAAACTTCAAAATATTCACAACATTCAAAAAATATTATGTAAATATCAAAGAATGTGAGAGTAAATTATAATGTTAATAAATTTATTTAATTGAATACTAAATATGGAAACATATGAGTCATTTTTATAGAACATAATAATAAAATATTGTTTAACATATAATTTTTAATAGGAAACTAATTAAATGTAAGTGTTGTGACGTAAAAGTATTTTTAAACATCATATATATAATGGTATTATACAATATATAATATTTAATAACATAATAAATTTATTTAATCAAAAATAGAATAATCTTAACATTTTAAAATACATTGAGAAACTATTTAAATGTGTTTATCATAATTAAAATAACACATAAATAAATACAAAACAGATATTATAAGAATCATGAAATGTTTTGGATCAGATATATCACTGAGAGGGGGAGTGTGGATTAGTGATGTAATTACTACAATTTATTATTTTCAAATCAACCATAGTGTAAAGTTAGGATCCTGCTCCATGGTTCATTAAAGACTCACTTCTCTCCTATGAAAAAAACAAAAAACACTTAAAAATCACACCAACATATTTTTACAAGGATCGTCCATGATGTGGGTGACTATTTCATTTCTATGATCAGGAAATTTTGAGAGATTCTTCACTGTTAATATGCAATTCGATTACAAGTATTGAAAATCTCGCAAAATTTCTGATTGACAAACTCCTCTAAAGTTTGATCATAACTAACTACTACGGACTATCTCTCAATAGGATTTTTATACTGGCATCCCACTAGTGTTCTTTTTACGGACTCTCACTAGTTGATCTATAGCCTAAAAGTCTCATGTTATATATATTAGAATCCCACTAAATCATCAATTAATCTTAACTACCTCTTATGAATAGGATTTCAACATCAAAAGAATTATTATGTAGTGAATTTTTGACCTTATTCTACTTCATGTCCACTTAGTATGATACTCTAATTAACTGTATCCCATGTTCAAACCACATGTCACTATTTTCTCAATATACATAGATTATTCATATATATGTAATGGAAATAACTACACAGTCTTTTCATATGGTTTCACATGCATGAGATCATACATGTATTCTAAAATAATAATGAATTCTCACCTGTATCGACACATATATGGTGTTCTATATTCATTTATTGTAGAAAAATATTCACAAGAATTGTGCTTATCTTCTACCTCATTCATGAAACAACATGCATGTACTACTCACTTCCTTCGTGCATTAAAAAAATGCACACGTATCTTTTTCTATGTGATAGCTAATTCTTTATCGATAATAGCATGTCACCCTTGGTATTTTTCATCAAACTCACTTTTTATACATATTATGATGACACCGAATTTTACATGTGGAGTTTCATGTGCATGGTTTGAAAATATCTTTGTCCAGATTATATTACATAAATCATGAACTAGGACCTTCTTTACAGAAGATAAGAAATAACATGTTTAGATGGTTCATAGAATCCAGGGAGATTCATCACACGCTCTCCCAACAGGCTCTGTTAAAATTCAGTTCTTTTTAAATTATTTCAATTTGTTTTGAACAATCAAGACTTTCATATACTTCATGAAAATTATATTTGTACAAAACATTTCAATATCATGAACAATAGAGCTCACATTTCTCAGTTTTTATGAAAATATGAGGTTCAAAAAAAAATCAATTGGCACTGACTACTCCTATCAAGTTCCCCCTTTTATATACATATTACACTTACTAAAATCATGTGCACCACCTTCTTTTTAAATATATTCCATGGTTTTAATAAAAATAGATAAACACCATCATCAAAAAATCATTTTTCAAAACACACAATATATAGTCAAATTTATCTTCATTAACACATGAAAATGAAGTTTCATGTAATTTTGATCAGTTTAAGACTACAAAAACTCTAGGATGATTCATTAAATAATCAACATGATGTTTTGTCAACATTTTATGATGGAGGAATGACAAATAAAATTATTCTATGGAACTAATTTAATTTACATATTTTTTATTTTCATTCTTATGTGAATACAATATTTCAAGTTAGATCTATCATATTTAGTTTCCTCAAAATTATTAGAAAATGATACGTAGACTCTGTTTAATCCTTGGAATTTATACATGAATGATTCCTGATAAATAGAAGGATCTATCGAATAGTATAGTTGAAGAAGATAATACATAGAATATATTAGATAACCTGGATAATCATATTTTCAGATCATAAGACATGAATTCAATTAGATAAATTATAACACAGAAAATGTTATCCCACATCAAAATAGCTAGTGCATGTCCTCTACTTTATAATTAAAATCATGGCTCCCTCAACACAAAACAATTGTTACATAAATCATCTTATATGGTAGCATAACCTATTCCATATGGCTGCCTCTTCCACCATGTCACCCTGTACGGTGGTACATCCCCAATCCCTTTCTCCTTCATGGAGTGCTCTCCCTTGGATATCTCTTTTAGAACATAACATCAGTTCTATAATTTTCACTTTTAAACTAATTGAACAAAATTCAACTTCAACACACCACTTAGATTATTTAATCTTCACCCATACATACACAATAAATTCTATCATTTTAAATAGTTGAAAATAATTTCAAAATCTCTAAACCACTTAAATTCATCAATCACCCCCTTTGTATTTTTTTCAATACTCACTATATATAATATTTAATGATATCTTCTTAGACTTTTCAAAATAATTCCAATGATAACAAAATAGGAATGAATTTAACTCAAATAATTTCTTACCAACATGACCATCTAAATTATATAAAAATAATATAATCAATTTAAATAGTGATATAATCTCACCATGTTTTCATTACAATTATACATTAACTAATCAAATCTAATTCAACATGTGCTAACCAAATTTGGAAATGATGACAGGTATAACTAGGAATGTCTAAGATGTCTATAAAATTAAATGTATGTGAAATTATTCTTAAAATGACTCATGTATCATACAAGGGTCTAAATATAATTATATTTATCAATGTAATTCTAGTTCATGCACACAATTTGAAAAAAAAATCCGGATGTTCATGTGAAAAAGTTAACGCTCGTGTATTTGTTTAATTTTTTCATCAACCAGACACTTCCTATTAATTGATAATATAATTTAATTAAGAATAATGGATAAAAGTGTGATTGTTGTACCATGACCATTACTTTTTTAAATCAATCCACAATTTTCAGGTTTTATATTTATTCTCAAAATTACTCATTATTAAGAGTTGAACACTTTCCTTTATTTCATGAAAATAAATAGACTCCAAGAAATATAATTTCATCATAATTTCTAGAAATAAAATCCACATTAATCTACATCAATTCCTTTCATTTTCAGTTAAAACATATGAAACCATAGGGAATAAGGAGGTACCTCTTGTTTTCTCAAAAATAACATTCAAATTAATTTTTTACAGTTAATATATGACTTTATTTTCTTCCAATATTAGTATGGAATGATTTTATATAAATATTCTTTTTGTTTTCAATATCATTGATTTGACCATTCTTTTTTCTCAACTTCTTTAATGTGTTGAATTTTGATTTCAAAGTCATTATCTATGACCAGTTTATTTCATATATAATTATTAGGTTTCTCACCTAACTATAATTATTTAAATAGTTTCAAATGATGTTTCCAAATAACCAGGAAACCATTCTTGACATTCTACGTATTCAATAAATATACATTTACGACAAAATCTTTATTGAATAAAATTATCAGACATATGTTCTTTTATTTTTTCATTCATTCTATTATCATCCTTTTGTAACTATCCTAGAAGTGTTTTAATGCATTAATTTTTCTAATTGACATATTGGTCACATATCTTACATATTTAATTAAGAAAATATTTATTATTTGTAGTATACCAACATTTTAATTTCTCAGTGAGAAGAATCTTCATTCTAATGATGTTCCTTATGCTCATAGGGTTTCTTATATTATTTTTATAATTTCCCCCATGATATATGCCAATTATGAGGAAGTGACATGTCAAACATCAGTTGTAGGGTTAGTTCCCAAATTTAACACAACACTAGTATATTCCTTTAAAACATCCTCTTCAATAATCAAGAAAATTTTACTTATCATAAACTACATGTTATCTGAATAAACTCTTGCTATTAGTTTCCATTAGTCTTGGAAAAGATACTTTTCCCAACCAACTTAAGTCATAAAAATCATCATCAGTCCATGTTCTTCTAATTTTTAATGTGGTGTTTTATTCTTTATGAAACTTATATTGTCTCTCACCCAATTATTCATATTTTTCGCCAATTTTTTCAATACAATCATCATGAATTTTATGATGTTCAACAATTTTTATCTTGGAAGTTTTTTATCTTCAATAAGATCATTTTTCTTGTTCTTATTTTTTGTCATTATTCAATAGATTATTTCATTTTATGAGTAGAGTTTTATGATCAAAACATCATATAAATTCATATATTAGCTTCTACTCATGATATATATCTTAGTCTTTCTGATCACTACATGATCAATCAACTTTCCTCTTTACATGCTCTATGTTTTTAATAATTTTTCAACGAGCCTTCATCTTCTGATTCTATCACTACTAAAGGCTCTTCATCTACACTCTTGCGAGTGAGATTTTTTTACATACCTTAATTTTTTTCATCTTTCCATTTCCAAACTTCATATATTTTTATATTCTTATTTTAATGTAGAAATATTCTTTATCATCACTCTGAGAATCAATTGAACTTTTCTTTAGAGAATCAATTGAAAATATTCCAATTTGAAGAAAAAAATAAGGAACTTAAAATGATGGATGTCTTTAACATTTCCTCTTCATATTCTGATTTTTTTAGAAATAAATTCCATAAATATTTTATAATCTGTATCACTGACCTCATCGTCATTATAATCTATGGATGGTTATTTGTACTTTTCCTATTGTTTGATACTTTTCATTACATTGAAATCCATTTCCTCTTTATCTATATTTTTGGAAATAGGATATTATCTCATCTCATAATTGACTTGTTTATTATATAATTCATCAAGATATATCACTATTAATTAATTAATTGTAAAAATATTTGAAACAAATCAGTTAAGAAAATTACTCACCAATATTTTTACAACAGATGAATCTTGGAATGTGTCTCCAAAATCCCTAATATGAATTAAAATTTTATACACCCGTTTAAAGTATTCAAAAAAATAATCATCATCCATTCAAATATCATCAATCTTATCTCTCTATATCTTATGTGTCTCTTATTTTTTATTCAAATTCCATTCATATATATTCTTGAGTTTATTCCACATCTCCCTATGGTATTTTTAATCCGATCAATTTAGTTACATATTTATCTGATAACGATGAGAAAATTTAAATTCTAGCATTCCATCCTACATAAATATTTTTCATAGTTCTATGTGTCATTAAATAATATAGTACTGGTATAATAAAACAAAATGTTACACATTCAACAAAATTCATGACCTAGTGAATGATGATATGGAACTATTTAATTTCTCAATCATGAATAGTTCTTTCCACCAAAGAAATGGAATCTTATATTTATTAATGAATTAAAACTCTCCATAACTAAATCTTCAGTAATTATTAGATCATTGAAGAGGTAAGTTTAGGGTCTAATATGACTAGAAGATTCCATGTTCAGATATATCACTAAGAGGAGAGGGGTGAATCGGTGATGTACTTTTTACAATTCAATCATTTCAAATCATACTCTATGACCAGATAAGATCTTGATACCTCATTCATTAAAGTCTCACTTCTCATGCATGTAAAAAACTAAAAACACTAAAAAATTACAATTTTTTTTACAAGGTTCACCCTTGATGTGTGTGACTACATCATTGCTATGTTTGGACGAAACTGAGAAACAGATTCTCCACTATTGAAATAAATTTTGATTACAAGTATAAACAATCCCTCCAAATTCAAGATAGAAAACTCTCATATGCCTTATCCCAAATATCTATTGTGTAATATATTTTGACAGGATCTCTAGATAGTTATCCCAACAATTTTTCTTTACAATGAATCATGCTATTTGAGATATCTTCGAAAAATCTACAGTTATTTAATATGGAATCCCACGAGTTATTCAATGAATCTTCACTACCTCTTATGAAATGTTCTTCAACATCCACAGAATTATGTTGCTGCTTTCAATTTTCTATATTCTAATTCATGTCTACTGAGTATACTATTTTTATAAACATTCATCCTTTCTCACAACACTTGTCACTATATTTACATCGTTCTTAGTTCAAATATGTATATTTCACGAGACTCACTACACAAAATCATCATATGGTTTCACCTGTATGAGATCATGAATGTATTATAATATAATAATTAATTAACACATGAATCCACACCAAAAATGTCTTATATGTTCATGTAATTCACGAAAAAATGAATAAAAATTGTGCTTAACTTCTACCTCGTACATGCTAAACAATGAATGTACTAATCACTTCCTTTTGGCAGGAAAATTAGAATATTCACTTCTATTCTTCCTAGTATATGCTAATTATTTCTGTGTAATATTATAAAACACACATTATTTTTCATGAAACTGACTTTGTATTCATAATATTCACACACACACAATTTTAAATTTGATGCTTTTTGTTCAAGGGTGTGTAAATAACACATTCCACTTTATATTACATAAATCATGCACATGATCCTTCTTTTCATAAGAGAAGAAATCACAGGTTCTGGGTGATTAGGGAAAACATGGAGGAGCATAATACGCTATCCCAATAGGTTATGTAAAATATTAGTTCCTTTTGGAATTATTCTATCGGTGCTTAGTATAGGTTGAAAATCCTGATGTTCTTCTCCTTCTTACAAACAATATCTGCACATAACTATTCTCTTTCGCGAACTAGAGAGATCATGTTTCTCTTTTTTTCTAGAACAAATTAATTCTCAGAAAAATGATTAACACTAACCACTATTGTCATATCCCCTATTTTAATGTTGTTTATGACCATGTCAACACTTTTGCACCCCCTTTTCTTTAAGAATATTCCATTTGTTTCGATAAAATAAAAAACATTATAACAAAAAACATTTCATAACTCATTTAATTTCATCGTATTTATATTTTTTGAATCATGAAAATTAAATTTCATGGGATTTCAATCTGTTCTAAAAAATAATCAAATTAATCTTGCAAGAATCAAATAGGAATTATATCTGTGTTTCATAAAGGAGGCCTAACAAACAGAACACCTCGAAGACACTAATTTAGTTTTACATCTAATTCATATTCATTTTTATGGGTATAAATAGTTTCATTATAGATCAGTCATATTCTGTTTCCTCAAAGTAATTAAAAAATAATCTAAATCCTCTATTTGATCAATAAAAATTGATCATTGGAGGAAGCCCGATGAATGGGACGAGCTCTCAGATGGGGTCAGCTAAGAAGAAGATGCACCGAAGATATCTGAAATCCTAGACCATCAGACCAGCAGATGGGACATCAAGAATTCATTCACATCAAGGAAAAGGTGATCCCATGTTGAATTATCCAACACATTTTTACTACCATATAACAAACCATATCCCCCTTAGCTCATAAAATGGATATCGAAAGCATATGAAATACTAGAACTACACTGTGCCTTTTCCCACTTCCACCGTTGTGTCGCTCAAAATGGTGGTACACCACCGCATCCATGCACCATTGTGGAATTCACTCCCTCCAATCATCTATGTAGGAAAACTATGGGTCTTGGATACAAAATGAATTAGTGGTTGGCCTCCCCTAGGCAAGATGGCTTGGTTGTAGCTCATTTTTTAGTAAGACTACAATTATATATTCCCACTGAAAATATAAGAATCAAATCCCAAAATGCATCAACCATTTTAATATTCTTGAAATAATCCTCATGTAAAAAAAATAATATTATTCCTAGAACATTATAAAATAAATAAAATAGATTCCAACTCAATAAAAATAAAACCCTGTTTTCTAATATTCTTCTTCATCATATTTTAATTTTTTTTCTAAAACAGTGTGTCAATTCACTTTATCTAATAAAACATGTTTTTTAGAAAAGAAGATCAGTTCTACAAAAATTAAATTACAAACAAATTTACATTTAAACGTAATAACATTTTGAAAAAAAATAAACTTCAAAAAACCACATGGATCCCTCACCTCCATCCTTATGATAAGTTTGTATAAGTTTTAATGGCATTACATTTTTTAAATAAATACATGTTTTTATCCTTTTAAATGACTATGAATGACTTTTTACCCTTTAATAGGTCCAATATGAATAGTTTTTCTAAATATATTCATTAATGACTATGTAAAATCAATAATGTCGATTGATATTAAAAAAGGAAACATATGATGTATTTCTTGGATTAAGACTTGATTTATTGATCTTTCTATTTTTTCCTTTAAAATTCCTTATTTTTTTGAATATTACATATGGTTTGGCTAGAAGTGATTTAACTTTGTTGAGAGAATTTTTTTTGTTAGTGTCCACTATAGTGATAGCCTTGTGGTATGGGTGTTTTTTATACAATTCCATATATATGGGAGGTCAGGATACACATAATTGATCTAGGCATACAACATCATGGGTATTGATATACTAGTGAGTAAATTCCATTACAAAACCATTTCCAAGTGTGATATTTCATCCATTACTTATTGGTGAATAATATTAATATATGTATGATTATTGTGATTATCCATTTTCCATGATAATAATTATGATTTTGGTCATTAAACATTCAGGTATTTCATATTTATCTAAGTGGTGATCATCCATTAACAATGTTTATTATTATTTATTTGGTGATATTCCATTCACTATTGCTTATTTTTATTATTTTTTTGATAACCATTTCATAAATATTGTGTATATACTTTTGATGACTACCCATTGACATTGTTTTTGTTTATGATATCATTGATAAAATAATGATCTTGATTTTTTAGTTTAATATGGTGAAAACCCATTCACCCAATAATAGTTTACATTGTGGTGATAACACATTCACGACATTATATGATTATTTAAGGGAGAAGAACTATTCATCATTGTAAATTTTATAGAAATAAACAATTCACCAATGTTTCATATATGATTTTTGGAAAAAAATTAACTCACTATTATATGAGAATGGTGATAAATAATTCTCTTTTGTTATTAATGATTACAATGATGACTTGTTGGAACTATTTGTAATATATTATGTCATCCACTCAATCACCATTGTAATTATTGATTATTGTGTTGACCTATTCAAAATTATAATTATTGATTATGGTGACGACCACATCACTATTGTTATATGATAAGTTGTGATGACCCATTCACTAATAAAAATGTATAATATTTTTAAGACCCTTTTATCTATCTATCATTATGGAGATGAACAGTTCTTCATAGTTTAGCATACATGGGAGGATAACCTATTCAATCATAAACATCTAGGGATTGTAAAAAACTTTTAATATTTTTTTGATCATTACTGTGATGTTCCCTTTTACATATTTTTTATGATAATGGAAATGACTCCTTTAAAATTTTTAATATAAATTTTGGTAATGATTTATTTACCTTATTTATTAAGTATGATATTGATGATTCATTCAAACATTGTTTTGTTATGAGGGGTGATGATCCTTCACCCATACCCACAATTATATTTGTGATATTCAATTCATTTAGCTCTGATTACAGTGATGAACCATTCCTTTTTTTCTGTTTCATTGATAATTCTTTCAGTTTTTCAAAAAAAACTTGGCTGTGATAACTTGTTGAACCTTATGATTCTTGTTAAATGTGTGGATAGACTATACAACTTATTTTATTATTTGAGTGCTAAGGAATAATTCACCCATACTCATTTTTGGTGATGATAATCTATTCACCCATGTTATTGTTGTTAAAAACGTTATCTTCATCATTATCTAGCTATATTTGAACTATGAGAAAGTTTTTTCCACTTCATAATTAGTCGATTAGAGTATTATTTTTCTTTAGGATGGATATCGCAAAACCAATGATATGATATATGTTATGATTATTATTTTTTTCATATCATATTATGCTTGAAAACATATTTTTCTTTGGTAATTTACATGTAGATCTAGTATTGGGACAATGAGTATTGTTTTCAGTCACCAGACATAAATGTTTTTAGGCTGATAGAAATTATGACATGGGATATATTTAAGGTCAAAGGTCTTGTCATTGCTTGTTATGTTGGGTTTAATATTAGGATCAGGAGAAATGACTGAACAGAATCGTAGACCAAAATATTATAGAATACCCTTTTTCATATATTATTTTTTCATGTTTTTTACACTATTTTTCCATGATGATATCATTAAAATTAATTTCATTCTTCTATGGAATTATAATGGGATCATAATTTCTTATATCTTGTGATGATATATTATGGTTAACTTATTACTGCAATTCCCATGTTGTGTTTCTCATTATAAATGACTATTTCTGTTTATTTACTTTATTATTTATTATTATCTAGTAGATGTTATATTATTTTAAAAATATTGATAGTCATACAATTCATGTTAGTAACCTTTATTATGTCTATAATTTCCCATGAGGTCATATATCACCCCTTGTTCGGAGGTATTCATGAAAATTTTACTAATGATTCTACAATGTTCTATCAGAGCCATGTTTTTTATAATTTTACTTTTAAGGAATAATACATTGAGATATTAAATGTTTAAAACATGGAATGAACACTATGTGGGTGCTTAGGTATGAACTATATAGGGAAAGTCATAGTTTCCATAGTATGGTATTTTTTGAATTTTTTATTTTATTATTAAGATATTTACCATACTAAATACCTTGATTTATAATTAATTATCTTACTATTATTACTTGTTTAATGGGTTAATGTGTTCCCATGACATTTATATGCTTGTATGTGTGTTAGATCCTGGTTAACATAACAAACTATCCTAATTTTCAGTATACATTTATTGGGATTTTTGTCGTGTTTTCTCAGAAATAGTCAATATATACATACCACTAACAGTATACAACATCCTCTATATTCACTACAAGCAATGGTACGACCTAAATTACCTAAATGGTGTACTCCCACTTCCTCATAAAAGCTAAATATATATCCAAGATATTGTGAGTGTGTTTTGGCAATGTAATTGATTAATCTATATCAAAATGATTACATTCAATTCCCATTTATCATGGAATCATTATTAAATGAATAATCCTATTGGAATTTAAATATGTAACATTGAAAACATTTTTTATATATCTTATTTGTTATAAAATCCCTTTAAATTTTGGTGTTATGTTGGAGTTTTAACAATGTTTGATTCCAATATTCTATTAATAAGAATTGGAATAGAGATAAATGGATTGAAAGTTGGAATTAAGAGCCAAGAATGTTGAATAGAATATTATTCCCAAGTAATGTATCAATTTTTTTTGTATCATCATTAATTTGAGAAACTTATTGAAATTTGGATTGTGAATTTTTTATTATGACATAAATAAGAATTCTAGGTCTTTCCCTTATATTTATATAAATCCATTAATATTGAAGGAAAAACACATTTGAATCAATTGAGTTGTATAGATAATTCAAAATGGAATATGTTATATCTCTATGTGGAAGGAAGTTTAGGATTTCCTCCATTATGTTTATAATATTGAATAATTACATAAATATTGAAATAAAAATTGGAAGAATTTGAGAATATTTTTTAAAAAATTGGAATGATAGAGGATAGGTTTGTATGGTACTAGATTATAGGACAATGTATTTATTACACATATAATGGATAAAGAATATCCAAAAAAATACTAAAGAAAAAATGAGTAAGTGAATCCAAAAAAATACACCCAAGTAGTCAGACCATCATGGAGATAGTTTTATTATCTGAATGGGCTATAATATACACCACACAAAAGAAAAAACATGTGAATAATGAATACGTCACCTAAAAAAATGTAAGTAGATAAATCCATTATTTAAATATAAAATTTCCCCAAAAGTGATTTTTAGAACATTTTTAATACTTATATATTCGTTTTAATTATATACTAGACTCATATTCATACTTTTAATATCATATATGATACCATTATATCAGACCTATACTAGTTTATTAATAATTTCCCTTAAAATCATCATTTCTAGGTGTTAAATGATTCATTTTTTCATGCATGTTTTGGTTCAGGGGTTTTGTTCCTTCCATATTGATCTTTAATAAATAATTTAAAATATTTTAATAATTATTTTAATATCATATATATGTATATAAACATTATATATATATATATATATATATATTTATAATCATCCTTGAAAGAATGACAAGAAAAATGGATCAAATCATTTTTTAGAGACTGTAACAAGCCAATATTTTATATTACATAATCTATTTAAAGTAATTTAATAGCATATATTGCATGCAACACCAACATGTCTTGCATTATATGCAAGATTGAGTTTCTGCCAAAAAACACATTAGTATTATAATTGTTTAAACGATATATTAATTTATCAATTAACTATTGTGATATGAATAGTCGTAAATAAATATTAAATGTTATTTATAATGTTTTCATATAAATAAAACATATTTATAATGAAGTGTATATGTTTTGTTAAAAAAGATATATATTTTGAAAAAATATATTTTATTAAATAACTTATTTTTATGTTCTTTTGTGACCAATAATAAATTTAATTTTAGATACTCAAACAAATTTAATTTTTTAAAATAGACACCATTTTTGAAATTGTAAAATCAAAATTAGTGTTGGCTGTATTTTTGGTATTTTTCTGAAAACAGTCAATTATTGATGAATAGTGAAGAATACTACACAGTACATAATAACCAAATTTTTTATTTAAATAAATATATTTAAATTAAATTTATTTTAAAGTAAAAATAGATACATAATAACTATATTAGTTCAATGTAATTAATTAGGGTCATTTTATAATATGATTAGATGTATAAAATTTTATTGAACTTTTTAACACCTTTTACCCACCTACTAGGCATATTTTCAAATAATCTTATAAAGTAATTTTACCGCTTATGTGAATTGAATTTCAAAACTCCGAGAGACATGGTTGACATTAGTATGTAAAATTTGATTTAATAAGAAGAAAACTATTTGTTGTGAATAGTAAATTTTGAATTTTATTTACTGCGGTTAAATGTAAATTGAGTCATTAAAGGTAAAAATAATATAATAATAATATAAAATTACAACAAAAACATGTCCTAATTCTATCGGATAATTTATTTTTGACCAAAATCATCCTTAGGACAAAAATATGATCCTTTTTCTTCACTTGGGTTAGATTAGGAAATTTATTATATTTTATTTAAAGAAGATTTAAAAGATCTAAATTCAAAGTTTATTAACTAAGCCATTTTTAATATAAATTTATTCATAAGGTAAATTTGAATATAAATATTTATAATAAATAAAAAACTATTTATTACATCATGTTATTTTATTAAAAAAATTTATATTTTTAATAATTATATTTATTTAGGACACAATGATGATGGAGTAATTACTTTTTTAATGAAAGATTAAAATAATTGATATTATAAATATTATAATAATTCTAAATTGAACTTGTTTATGCCATCCAAGAATTTTATAGGTGAATATAACATGTTAGGGTTGATGAAAATATTTTTCTTAGGTAATAATGTTTTTATGACTTTAATAGAAATTAATTACTAAATATTGTCAAAATTGACATAAATGAGTTTTTAAAAAATGATATTTTATTAAATAATATAATATTTATAAAATCTATGAACTGTAAAAAGGACTTATATAAGGTTATATATGCCATTAATAAACCACTTGAAGTTATATTGTCATTTTATTGTACATTTATTAACCATATAATATAAAAATACAAGAAGACATGGTAAATGTTAAACTATTTAACTAAGAGTTAAATATATATGATAAGGTTAATATGGTGATCTAAAAATGTCTAAAACCTATTGGTTGAATGGATTTCGACCCATCACCCCCTTATCCTTGAAAAAAATTTATTTGGGGCTATTAAAAAAAGAAAATAATTTAATAATAAAATAATATTTCAAGATTTTCATACAGTGCCCCTCACCTATCATATAAAAGGGTACTTTTCCATATCTAAAATTCACAATTGAAAATCAATTTAGCTCAGCTAACCCCTACTCAAATATCGTCCCAAATACCCTCCATTCAATCTAGAGGCCTTACATTGATTATGAATCCTATATATGGAGCCCTTCTATTCAAATCAAAAGGAACAACCCGAAGATGAGATAATTATTCCATCATCTATTTCAATGTTCTTTTCTTATTATAGTTATATTTCATTGTTGATTCCAATATAAAATAATAACTCTAGTAACTTATACACACTGATATGATTTTATAAATATGTTACAAAAATTTTGATTACTCTATCCATCATATTAATGAAAAAGTCACCATACCTGTATAGGTACGGTTTATCGTCTCAATGTCGTGGTGTAGTTTGTTATTCAATTAATAAATATTTGGATGGGTATAATAATGAGTATAATTGATGTAAATAATAAATTTAACATGTTAATGATTATGAATATATAACATACCATCCAATTACAAACTATTTCACCATCAAAATAATGATATCATCCCACGTGCTTACAAATGACATACCGTCTCCACGACGCGATGACATTCATTTCTGCGTTCACTATTCAATGATGATTATAAAAAAATATATTATTAATAATTATATTCTATATAAAATAATAATACTAATTGAAATATGTATATATATATATATGTATTTACCTATAAATAATTTCCTTACTTACGTTCAATACGATATGAAAATGGAAACCATGTTTATGTGTATGTATAGCTTACCGTCTCCATAAACGGTGTTTTCCATTTCATATATCTATATATTATACATATTTATATTCTAAATATATATTATATATAAATCATTTTATATATTCTAGAAGTATTTAATTCACTATAAATTTGATACGATATATAATAACAAGTTAAAACATTAACAATAAAGGTAGAGATTATTACACGAAATGTTTCTTTAACATGGAAATTATTATAAAATTGGTATTCTAAAGTAATAAATGAATAATATATGATATAATAAATGTTAATATGGTTCTTTTATAATTTAATAACATACTATGGTCATTATACATGAGTTTAAATGTACCCTCAACTAATGAAAAGTACAAGGTTAAGGTTAATTCCTCAATCTCATTATTTTTCGAGATTGTTTATGTGTAAGTATTTACTGGGACGTATTTTTCATCCATGTACATTTTTAAAAAAAATGTTTTCAAAAACAATATTTTAATGTTTTTTGAAGGTAATATTTTGCATTATCATTATTTAAAATGTTTCAATGAATTTTTTTTTAAATATTTTTATTTAATGTCCATCTTTTCAAAATAATTTTAAGGATTTATTTATATGGACATGATTGTTTAAAAATGTTAATTCCTTTCAAAAGTTTCAATGTTGTGAGGGAAACTTAAATTAAAAATTTATTTTAAATGGATTCCTTTATAATTGTGTGACTTTTAATTGATTTCACAAAAAAGGGATATTTATTTCCAATATTTTTACTGAACTTTTCCAACTATATCAACATCCTTTACTAGATATTATTCTTGATTGAGGTTGATTTATTATAATATAGTCTTCAATATTGTGTTGAATGAGATATTATGTGTTTGACTATGGATGTGTTATTTATATACCATTAATGTTTTATGGCTAATGTTTTGACATTTCATATGATAGTTTTAATATGAATGTTTATTTTATGTTTCATTATCTTCATATGAGAAATGCATAGGACTTAGTATGTGAATAGAGGGGCCCATTATAGATCCTAGATTCATCAGTAGGTATCAAGAGAGAATCTAGTGTCTTAGAATAAGGCCTTGAAAAAATTTATATTTATATTCTTGGCACGAGGCATTGACCATGTGGTTAAGATGTCCGACATTATTCATTCCTTCATTATTATATTAATTATTAATGTTACATGTGATTATTCGACTATTAGAATATCCATGTGAATATGTAAATAGAATTATTTGATTTATCTTTTCCACATTATACTAAAGTGTAAGTTTAATGGTCTTGTGTTTCAATTTTATCCCTTTTCATAATTTTTTTTGATTATTTAGGATAGATTCCACTATATTGTTTATCCTTACTGAGAAAATATGATCACCCCTTTCTTATGTTTTATTATTCTAGGATGTCAAAAAGTGTATTATGATTGTTCTGCAGGGTTATTCTAGGGGAATAATGGATTTATCAAAAGGTTATTAATTATGTGTTTTATTTTAGAAAGTGTAATGTACTATTTATGTATGTAATCTATTTTCCAAGACTCCTAAACTAATCGGTCCATCGAGACATTATTCCATTTAATCCTGCCAATGTAGTAAAATAATGCACTGGATCTGGGAATCTAGGGTCAGGGCATTACTTTTGGTATTAGAGGAATTCTATCAACAAACTCGGAAATAGATTTAGATAAATATTGTTTAGGAAACATTTCCCTAAGATATATATTGAGGATTAGTATAAAAGAACATTCAAAATATTTGGTAATGTAGATATTATCTGGGTTTTCCAAGAAATATATCCTAATATAGATACTACAAGTAGACGTGGTTATATCATAGTTGTACCTAGGAGTGAAAACACTGACAAGGAGATTTGGGCTTTACCAAGGGTATCCTGTTATATGACAACGGGCTTTAATACGCACCAGGTTTGACAGTCCTCATGGATATGATTAGGATGATTCATATTTTATTTATAAACAATTATGAATGATTTATGAGTAAATATGCCACCAAATAAACAATTTTTAAGATTATGATACTAGATGTCTAAAAATATTCCATTAATAATGAGAATTTTTGTTGTTTTTTATTATACATTATGATATGATCTATCATAATGTATGTTGTCATTTAGAAATTGTGCCCAGTAGAAGGAATGGGAACTCCAGCAATATGCATGATCCAAAGAGTAGGAAGGATCATATAATTCTTGGTGTTATGACAACATTATTAAGGTAAATTTCCTCACATGTATTCTCATTATATGATGAAATATTATCATTAGTTAATAAGATAAGTAATGAATCAATTGATTCTTATGGAATTAAAGGGAAGAATGAAAAGGGTATGATAGAAGAGAAAACAATGGATAATGGGATGAAGGAAAAGAAGGATACTCCCACACGTGACAACAGTAAAAAGAATCACCTTGGTATATTCTTGAAGGGAATGGTAGTTTTTATAATTATGGAGAAAAAGGACAACATGTTTGTGATTTCAAGGGTAAATAATGTTTCAAATGTAAATTCTACCTCTCTAAGGAGTTGGGAAACTACGCGAATCAATGTCCAAATCATCTTAGTATACCCTATATGATGCTACTGGATAATAATCAAGTTATAATACTATCACAGATGAAGAGGATGAGTTGTGTTCTTATGTTGTTATTAAATAATTGTGTCTTTTGATTATTGTATTATTGACGTACAAGTTTAATGAATTTTAGAGTATAAAAGGACTGCACCTATGAATTATTTCATTAATGATTTAAGATTGTGTGGTTTAAAGAAAAGTGATGCCATAAAAATTTAGTTATTTTGGAAAATATGTGATAGAGGGAAAGATAAACATTAAAATAATCTTGATGCAGAGGTAATGATTTTAGAATAAGATATGGTTGATTTTGATAAATTATATTGGATTTTTTTGACTACCTTGGAACTAATTGATTACTTGTCAGAGTTTACAACATTTTTGTATTTAAGAATAATATTAGGTAGTCTATAAGGAATAATGGATAAGGAACATATTCAATAAAGGTTTATGAACATTCAGGTTGTTTAGATCTTTAAATAAAATACATGATGAATGTATTCACATATTATTATGTGATAATAATGATCTTCAATATGTTATGTTGACCTTCATTATAAATTTTTGGACTATTTGTTTGGACATAAGAATTTTGTATAAGTCTAATGTTTGTAATGTATTTTGTTGGAAATTAGATGCTATAGATTAAGGGTAAAACATTTCTTAAGATTATTTTTGGATTGTTATAAAAAGGAAAACTTGATGGTGGGGCGATAACCCATCGTGTACGGCAAGGCTGCGAGACATGAACCCATAACTAAAGGGAGGGAAAGGCGCATTACCAACAACTAGACTACATGACTTAAAGGTTTGTATAATGTAGTTTTTTTAAATGTTCTGACAGATGAATTATAAATTCATTTTTTGGAACCCTATACAATAATGTTAAATATAATATTTTTGATTTCTATAATATTTTTGAATAAAAGATAGGTTTGTTGTAGAAACTAGTTAAATTATTGAACTATACATGTCAAGTATTTTTTTCCAATAAACATTAGGGAATGGATCTTAAAACAAAAAATGTGTTATCCTAATACATTATGATTTGTTGAACCGATGATATTTTAAATCATCATATATTTATGGCTTTGAGGTCTTCAATTTTACATTAATTGTTCACTTGTTTTTGATTGATGGCCTCAATCACTCCCTATAAATAGTTACATTTTTCCTCCAAATATCTGTCTCTAATTATCACCACTATTCTCTTATTTGAAATCCTAATTTGGTGGTGACTTTTTCATTTCCCTTTCTCTCTTATTAAAACTAAATTTTATTAACCCTATTTCCGATGAGGGTTTTCCAAAAAGGTATTTTCAATTTTCAATCTTTTAATTTTAAAGAATAATTTCAAATTCTGAGGATGAAATTTATTGAAGGAGGGGAGAATGTAACACCCCTAAAGTTCACAGTACATTATCTCTTTAATGTAATTTAATAGATTATATTTCACAAAACAGTGACTTGTCTTACAGTAAATAGAAGATTGAGTTTATATGAAAGATAAAATTAATATTATTATTGTTTAAATGATATATTTACTTATCAATTAAATATTTTGATATAAATAGTAAAAAATAAATATTAATTGTTATTTATAATATTTTCTTATAAATAAACATTATTTATAATGAAATGTATCTCGTTTGTTAATATAGTTACATATTTTGAAAAATTATTTTCTTAAATAACTACATTTTAACTCCTTATGTGAAAAATTAAAAAATTAATTTTAGACACTAATATAAATTGAATATGGTAAAATAGACTTTATTTTGGAATTTGGAATATCAAAATTATCTTAGGCTGAACTTGTGGTATTTTTTTGAAAATAATTAATTTTTTTTGAAGAGTGAAAAATACTGCATTGTATATAAAACAGACTTTTTATTTAAATTATTATTTTTAATTTAAATTTATTTTAAAGTGAAAATTGATTCATAATAAATATATTATTCCCATTTCCTTAGAGTCATTTTATAATAATATTATATATATAAAATTTTATTGAACATTGTAACGTCTTTTACCCACCTTCAAAGAAAATATGCAGATTTATATAAAATGTAATTTTACCACATTTATGAATTGAATTAAAAAAATATGAGGGGCACAGTTGGCATTGGTATGTAAAATGAGGTTTAATAGGATGAAAATAATTTTTGGTGAGTAGTATGTTTTGAATTTTATTTTCCGAGGATAAATTTGAATAGGGTAATTAAATGTAAAAATAATATTATAATAATAAAAAAATACCCTAATACATTTCCTAAATATATTGGATTAGTGTTTTTTGACCAAAATATAACTTATGAAAAAATGGGATCCTTTTGTATTCACTTGGGTTAGAGATATTTATTTTATTTTATTTAAAGAAGAGTAAAAAGTGTTAAATTCAAATTTTATTAAACAAAACATTTTTTATATAGATTTATACATAAGATAATTTCGACTATAAATATTCCCTAGAAATATAAAAATATTTCACACATATTTGAATTTTTTTATAATTTATACACATTTAATTATTAAATTTATTTACGAAACAATGATGATGTAGTAATTACCTTATTAATGAATGTTTAAAATAATTGATATTATAAATATTATAATAAATAAAAATTGAAACATTTTATTCCATCAATGAATTTTATAGGTGAATATGACATGGTAGGGTTTATTAGATGTATCTTTTCCTATGTAATCAAGTGGTTATGACTTTATCAAAAATCAATTACTAAATAGTGTCAAAATTGATATAAATGAGTTTTTATACCAGATAATATTTTATTAAATTATATAATATTCATAAAAATATAAGATTCACCCGAATGATTTATATAAAGTTATATATTTCATTAATTAACCGGTTGAGGTTTTCATGGCATTTTATTGTATGTTTATTAACCATGTAATAAAAAATACAAGAAGACATGGTAAATGTTTAACTATATAACTCAAAGTTAAATCAACAAGATAAAGAATAAATTTTTACCAAAACATGATTAAAACTAATTGGTTGAATGGATTTAGACCCATCACCGCATAATAAATTAATTTGGAGCTATTATAAACTGAAAAAACATTTATGATAAAATAATTTTTAAGCTTTTCCTAATGTGGCCATCACATATCTTATAAAAGTGTACTTCCCCTTCTATTAAATTCACACATCCAAATCCATTTATATCATAAATAAATTCTAAAATCTCACCCCAACTACCCTCACTTAGACCAAGAGGACTTACTTAGATCAGAAATACATCCTAATGTTCCCTTTTGTACAAATCAAAATAATGAACCCGAATAAGAGTTAATTATTCCATAACCTTTTTCAAAGTTCTTTTATTCTTATAATTTATACTTGTTTGTTGTTTCCATAGTAAAATAATTACTCTAGTACCTTATACATACTTATATGTTATTATAAATATTGTAAAACCATATTCATTATTCTATCAATCCTATGAATGACAAAGTAACCATACGTTTGTACGTACAACTTATCGTCTCCACATTGTGGTGTAGTCTGTTATTCAATACATTATTATTTATATGGGTATAATAATGTGTATAATTTATGTAAAAAATAATTATAACATGTTAGGGATTCATTATATATAACATAACATCCAATTATATATTATTCACATCAATAAATGATATTGTCGCTCATGTGTACGTACGACTTATTATCTACACGACGCGATTAGATTCATCTACACATTCACCATTCAATGATGATTATAAAAATGTATATTATTAATAAGTATGTCATATACGAAATTATAATTCCACTAGAAATATATATATATATACACACACATATATATCATTCACTATCATCCGTTCAATATGATATGAAAATCGTAACAGCGTTTATGCGTACGTACGGTCTACTGTCTCCATAAACAGTGTTTTCCATTTCATATATCTATTTATTATACATATTTATATTTTAAATATTTATGATATATAGATTATTTTTCATATTTTGGATGTATTTAAATCATGATCATTGTGATATTATCAATAATAACAAGTAAAAACACGTACAATAAAGAAAGAAATTATTATCTAAAATCTTACTTTAACAGGGAAATTATTATTAAATGTGTAGTATAAAGTCATAAATTAATAATATATGGTATAATATATTTTAATATGGTAATGGTATAATTTAATAACATACAATGGTCATTATATAGGAGGATAATCATACCCTCGACTAAAGGAAATACAAGGTATGGGTTAATTCCTCAATCTCATTATTATCTGAGATTGTTTATATGTAAGTATTTATTGTGAATTATTTGTCATAAATTTCCATGTTTAATTAAAAAAATATGAAAGGAATATTTTATGGTTTTTTTGAAGGGAATATTTTCCAAGAACATTATTTTAAAATATTAAATGAATTATTTTTATAAATATTTTTAATTAATGTATGTGTCTTTAAAATGATTTTTATGGATTTATTTATATGGACATGACTATTTTCAAATTTTAATTCCTTTAAAATGTATCAAAGTAGAATAGGGACCTTTGATTCAAAAATCTCATTTAAATTACTTCCTTTTTAAATGTTCAAATTTGAAATAGATTCACAAAAAAGGATATTTCACTCAATGAGTATCCCTGGTCATTTTCCACTATGTCAACACCTTTATTGGATATTATTCTTGATTGAGTTTGATTTATTATAATTAAATAGTACACATTATATTTAATGAGCTACGATATGTTTGACTATGGATGTGTAATTTTTATACCAGTGTAGTATAATGATTAAAGTATTGACATTTTGTATGCTAGTTTTAATATGAATGATTATGTTATGTTTCAGAATTTTCATATAAGGAATGCATTGGGATTACTAAGTCATGGGTGGGGCCCGCTATAACCCCTCGATGCATCGTTAGGTCTCATGAGACAAACTAGTGTCTTGTCATAAGGTCTTGATAAAATTTATATTGAGATTCTTGGCATGAGTCCTTGACCTTGTGGTTAGGATGTCCGACATTATGCATTTCATCAGTATGAGATTAGATAATAATGTTACATGTGATTATTCGACTAGTAGAATATCCATGTGAATATGTAAATGGAATTATCTGATTTATCTTTTCCATATTATACTGAATTATATGATTAAAGGTCATGTGATTGAATTTTATAACACTACATAAAAGTTTATGATTATTTATGACAGATTCTGCTATATTGTTTTTCATTACTGAGCATCCGAGCTCACCCATTTCTTATGTTTTATTTTCCCAAGATGCCAAGAAGTGTATTATGATTATTATGAAGGGTAATTCTAGGGGAATACTGGAGTTCTTGAAAGATTATTTATGACGTGTTTTAGTTTAGAAAATGTAATATAATTTTCATGTATGTAATGTATTTTCCAAGACTGCTAAACTGATTGGTCCATCGGGACTTGATTCCTTGTAATCAATCCAATGTATTAATATAATAAACTCTCTCCAAGATTCTAGGGTCAGGGTGTTACAGAGACGGTATGATGTATGCATGTATGAGAGATTTTATAATTTTTAAGTGGGGAATGTTAATGAATTAAATTAAATTCTAAATTTATATTACCATAATTATATCATAAATATCATATACATTCATTATTTTTATACTTATAACCATCCATTAAAAATGGAAATGGAAAAATAATTTCACCTCTACATGGAGAGGATAAACCTTATATACGTATGTGATAAGGTTTCACTCATAAAAGGTAGAAAATTTGATGTAAAATGGATTAAACATAATAATAAGAGAATCTAATTCAATTTATAATACTTCTATTATTATATTAGTACATTTACAATAGATTAAAAGGAAATATAAAAATAAATTTATTTATAAGAGTCGATAATATTGATCAACTCTTCTTTGGTAAACATCATTTTGATACTTTTTTAAGGGCCATTGGAATGGAATTTTAAGAATAATAGTTACTATAATTTTTAAATAGTGATGTTATTAAGATAATTTTAAATGGTTTATTAATGCTAGGAATCTCAAAAAATACATGTTAATGGTGTCCTTTTATATGTGAGGTGAGGGATACTTTTTGATACTAATGAAATATTATAATGTATTATGTATCTAACTCATGTTAATAAGATCAAAAATGAAATGTATAAGAATATTAGTATAATACGATATTAATATAATAATACAATAAAATTTATAAATATTGATATAAAATTTCAATTCTTTTTATTTCGATTAACCCCTTGGTTAACCAATTTAAACCTAAATCATTGTAATGAATTTTTTCAATATTTAACACTTATAGTATTACATATAAGGTGAAAATCGGATCATAAATGTAAATGATATGACATGTTAGACCATATATTTTACATCATTTACTAATTCATGTTTTCTAGGATTCATTAACAATTTAATTAAATATTTTATTCATAAAATATCAATAGGGTAATTTTTTACACTATTGACTGAATTGTAGTTTAATGTCATTAATATTCCGAATAAAATAAAATATAAACATGTAAAACATCACTAATAAATTATATTTTTCTATAACATTCATTGAATATAATATTTTATCAAATTTTTATTTCTTCTAATATTTATGAATATATTTATTCAAATATTTTATTTCTTGATCAAATATTGTGTCAACATTGCATAATATTTTGATGTAATTATTCCATCACAGAAAATTAAAATAAAATTTACATAAAAAATTATTCCATAATGTTTTAAAAAAATTTATAATCATTAATTACTTTTCTTATACATATGTGAACATATAAAGAAATTTTAAAGCTAGAGAGTCACATTTTTGGAATTTTAAGTACTTAAAATAGAATAATTTTAATTATAAAAATTAAATAGGAAAAAAATTCCATATACTATATTTTAAGACAAATTTGGTAACAAGAAACCCACAAAATTAATTAAAATCACTTTTTGGGTTAAGTTTCAAGACATTATCTCATTGTTTTAACCTTGTTTTACAAATTTTACCTTTTGAGAGGTGAGAATGATTTTTCAATGTTTCATTTCATAATTTCCCAAAATAAATGTGTCATATTTAAAAAATTCTATCCTCATGATTAAATATATGTTATAATTTTTTCAATATTAAATACCTAAATGTTTCTAAAATTCAATTCATATTAATCTTCTAAAGCATGAATAAAAATTGTTTTCTAAAAATGCATTTTTAAGTCAAAAAGAAATTTTTATACTAAGTTCAAGTTCATGATGAACAAAAGCATAAATTTAGGGATAGATAACAAAAAGAATCAAACTGTATTTTTAATCATACAATAGTAAAAATTAATCTTTGAAAATACTTTAAAGAAAAATATTATTTTCACTATGAATCGGTATTTTCAATATTTAACCAGAAATTAAAATTTTCAGAATATTCCCCAATAATATCTTAAATTAATTTTGATATTATTATTTCAAAAATGAGATAATATTTATGAAATTAATTTTAAAAATGATTTAATATAATTATTAAATATTTTTTAAAATATAAATAAAATCAATTTTTGAATAAAATCAATTTTATGAAGCATAGTATGATTTTTTAAGAAATTATATTCTTCTTTAAAAAGGAATTTTATTTATATAAAACATGTATACATAATTTTTGTAACATTATTATTCTTATTCAAGCAATCAATTTAAATTTCTCTATTATAATGAAAATATTTAAAAAATAATATGTATGTTGTGGTTTATTTGAACTCAATGTTTCATACAAAGAATGATATCATGTTGAGTCAATAAGGTTTTCCTTATGACTTTTCCATTCATTCACACTTAGGGGAGATTTTTTAGTCAGTATGGTTTCCGTATGAATTTACAATTCCTTCTTGTTTTGAAAATCACAAACACCTTATCTCATGGAAAATCACTTTTTACCCTATGTTCTACTTATATAAGGAAAAATTTATTTCCCCAAGGAAATTTATCTTTATCATTTTTTCATTGGTCATATCATAATTTTTCTAAGTGTAAAATTCGGTTTGAAACAAAAACCTTAGAATCCTATAATTACCTAGATATGAAGCATTCTGTTTTAGGATCTGAATTCTCATAATTATTATTAAGAATTATGGTTATGAACTCTTCTAAAGTTATACTCCAAATTCCGATTATGAATTCTAGTTATGAACTCTTCTGAGTTATGACCCCAAATTCTAATTACGAATTCTGGTTAGAAACTCTTCTGAGTTCTCACTCAAAATTCTAATTATGAATTCTAGTTATGAACTCCTCTGATTTCTGTCTCAGAGTTCTCTGAATACAGACTCTGAACACTTATAAGTTCTGACTCCAAATTCTCAAGAACTCTAACTCCGAACTTTGTGAGTTCTGGTTCTGAATTCTTGTGAATTTAGATTCCAAATTTTCTTGATATTTAGACTCTAGAATTCTATAAGAGTTCAGGTTCCGAATTCCGAGAAAATAGAATCCGAATATCCTTGTATTATATACTCCGAATTAAATTTTGGTTAGATCTAAAACTTTTAAATTTCCATACATTATGAATATTGGGTTTTAGTTATGTAACCATATTTTGGCTTACAATTGTTTTGCTCTAAAAATGATGACATTCATTCAGTTACTCACTAACCATTGTTTGAGTGACCCATGTTCAATTCCCTCCAAAATTCAAGGAAAAATATGACTGTTTGAAGTGGGAGCCGACTGTTGAAGCCGTGCCTATAAATAAGAGATCATTTGAAAGAGCTCATATTTTTTATGAACAAGTTGATCAATAGAGAGATTACATGCTGCTTAAGTGATTTCTAGAGATAGTGTATTTATTGCTTAGTGCGTACTAAACTTCTTGTTTAGATTTTCTTTGTGCGACTCCGATTGTTTCTATGTAAAATCGATGGCTTTCGGGGATAGGAAAAAATAGGTGCTGACTACCTTAATGATGAGGGCTTCTTTGCTGAGGAAGACAGAGGTGCTTACTACATTGAAGTTGAGGGCTTGCGGGGATAGCAAGACAGACACTAATATTTGTATCGAGGGATTACCCTGGTGTGGTTAAGACAGAATTTCTTGAATGTATAAATCAAGGGACCTTTATCCAAGGTTGTTGGATACACTACTCTTTGGGATAAAAGATTTAGTACTTGTTACTTATTTTGATACATGTTTTCCACTACATTTGTATTGTTGAGGATAGTATAACTATATTATACTTCCTTATACTTGTACTCTGATTTAGTTAGATTCTATACACTTTAAGGTAGAATCTTCATCTTTGTAAACATTCATTATGCTTAATTTTTCCGGAACCATCTTTCCAGATTGACATTCTTGGAATCATATTTCCATAATCAAGAAAGTGTGTAAAACTAGAGGTTTTCTGAATTACCTTCTTTATATTTGTTAAACATAACCATCTTTAAAAGTTCCAAAGGAATTTTTAAAAGTATACAATTCACCCCCTCTTGTATTTTGAGCATCATTAGATACTCCATACAGTATCTCTATTATTTAGATCCTACATTTGGTATTATAGAGTATATCATACTCACATACCAAATCAACAATTGGTATCCGAGGGTGGTGACCTTATACCCTGTACCAATTCAATAATTGGTATTAGAACATTGGTTCAATCTGAGTTAATCTCACCATTAGATTCAGAAGATAATTATTCTTCTTATTATTTTTCAGATTCTGTTTTTTGGACTCATATAGTTTGGATTCATTTTTTCTTATAGATACTCTTGTTCTATATTTTTTCTTTCTTAGAAATATTTTCTTTGTTTAGAAACTATTTCTATTAACAAGTTATATGTTCAAAGAAATGTTTTTTTCTTAAAGATGGAAGGAATCAATGTTGGTTCAATTGACAATCTCAATCCAACAAGACCACCTATTTTTGATCGAAATGATTACGAATATTTGAGAGATCATATGAAGACTTTCATTATCAATACTAGAGTTGTTAATTTTGTTATTCTTATTAGAGGATATAAAATCCATGACAAAGAAGTTAGTACCTTCACCAATCAAGAAAAGAATAAATTTCAACTGAATTATAAGGTATGCAATAGTTTTCTTTGCCCCATGACTAGAAATATATATAGAAAATTTCATCTTGTGATGTAGCAAATTTTATTTGGAAGAAACTTTATGTTACACACTTTGCAACTTCCAAAGTAATTGAAACTATAAGAGCTATGCTTAGAGGTGAATATCATGGTTTCTTCATTCCTTATGGAGAAACCATATGTAAGGTTTATCAAATATTCATGACTATTTTGAATAGTTTACAATCTATGGGTGAGATAAGGATAAAATGATGAAGCTTATATAGATAAGAACATAGACATCACGCCCAATGAGTGGGAATCCAAGAGAATAGCTATAGATGAGAACAGAAAGTATACTTAGATTACTCTTGATGAGTTGTTTGGAACTCTTCTTCAACATGAGACTATAATGAAGAGAGAAGCTGATAATGTTAAGAAGAAGAATGGGAATGGTAGTGTTGATTTTACTACATCTTCTAATCATATGAAATCCGAGACTCCTCATAGAGTTAATAGATCCAAATCTAAGAAGTTTTTTATCCAATCTGAATCTAGTAGAACTGAATCCTCAGAAAATGAATTAGCTAATCTTGATCAAAGAATTAATAAGATAGCTGGAAAGAGGAGCATTCAATCCAGATATAAGAAGAAATAAAATAAATATAAGAATGATTCAGAAGTCACATGTTATTAATATAAGAGAGATGGACATATTAGACCTGATTTTCCAATGATGTAGAGAAATGAAAGAATGGAAAATCTTTCTAAGAGAAATATAAAGAAGTATTGCAATGCTAAAGATAAGAAAGTATTAAACGTTAATGACACATGGAGTGCCATTAGCAGAGACTCTTCAGATGAATCTTCGGATTATGAATCTTCTGGACAGAAGAATCTTGGTTTAATAGACAGACTACCAATTGAAAATAATTGTTTGATGGTTAAGGTAAACAATTCTGAATTAATGACCAATGTTTCGTTAAATGAAAATTATAGTAATGATAAATATTATAACACTTCGAATGAAGAATCTTCTTCTGATGAAGGTAATACATTTCCTTCTAATGAAGACGTTTCTTGGTTTTCCAAACTTCTTTAGATTGAGAATTCAAAACTCATGAAAAATCTTGGAAAGGAAAATTATAGGAATACTATTCTTACTGAAGAAATATCAGATTTTTTAAAAGATCATGATAAGAATAATGTTGATTTTTAATGTATTTCAAAAAATCCTGAGGAAGTAAATTATGAAAATAATAAACATTCTAAAGATCTAGAAAACATAATTTCTAAGAAAAATGTTTTTGAGACTAACTCTAGTTTAAAATAAAATGTTTTAGAGGAGAAGAACAGAGTTATCAAACAAAAATCTGAAATTTTTTCCTTGAGGAAGTGTTTTTCAAACTTCACCTTACGTAAGAATTTTTTTTATAAAATGTATTCTCATATCCGAACTCTAAGGAATAGTAATTTTTTTTGTTATACTAGTTATAAACCTGTTTTTAGTAACAATTACTTTGTTCCTCAATGTGATTCATTCTACACTAAGTTTCATTGTGGTGGACACTGGGAAACAATTGTTCCTTAAACAAAACCCAGTCTTAAGGATTTCATAAAGAATATTTTTCTAAAAACTTATGGGTGACAAAAAAATTCTTTCTGAGATTTATGGATCCAAGAAAGTTTGGATTCCAAAAACCTAAATTTTTCTTATTTTCATGAAAATAGAGAAATTACCAACAACAATACTTGGTACATAGATATTGAATGTTCCCAGCATTTGACTGGTAAAAAAACTACTTTTAAAATATTATCAAGATGAAAGGAGGAAAAGTAAATTTTGGAGATAATGCTCAGGGAGAAATTATTGGTATAGGTAACATCGTTCTTCTTGGGAAAACATTGATTTCAAATGTTGTATTCATTATGGCTATTAAGAAAAACCTCATCAACCTATGCTAATTATGTGATGAAGTTTACCTTGTGAAATTTAGGAATGACATGTGCCTAGTACACAATTCCAAGGAAGAGTTTATTCTTGCTGCCCATGGGCACGAGAATATATACAAACTAAACATAGATGACCTTAGAATCCATGATCAACCTTGCCTTAGTGAAATGGAAGATCATTCTTGGTTATGGCATAGAGGGCTAGGACACTGTAACCTAAAGAACATGTGAAAACATTATATGAAAATATTAGTAAAGGATCTACCAGAGCTTAGATTTGATTCTTCAAAAGTTTTTGATCCTTGTCAATATGGAAATAAACATAAATCATGTTTTAAATATATCGGTGAAATATCAACTACTGATGTATTGTAGTTAGTACATATGTATCTTTTTGGTCCAACACAAACTAGAAGCATTGGGGGAAAGTATAATGTATTTATCTTGGTTGATGATTACACTAGATTTACGTGGGTGTATTTTCTAGAAAAGAAGTCTGAAGCATTTTCTTATTTCAATAGTTTTAGAGAGTAAGAAAAAAATTTGAAAAACCTTCCATTGAAATCTATTCATAGTGATCTTGGAGGAGAATTTTGAAATTCTAATTGTGAAACTTTTTGTAGTAGAAAAGGCATTACTCATAACTTCTCAGCACCCAGAACACCCCAAAAAAATGGTTTTCTTGAAAGAAGAAATAGAATTATTCAACAGATAATAGGAACCATGTTGAGTGAATATTCTATAGCCAATCATTTTTGGGCTGAAGCTGTAAGTACTACTTGTTATACTATAAATCAAGTTTTGATTAGACCTTTTCTAAATAAAACTCATTATGATTTATGGAATGGTAGAAAACCTAGACATTCCTACTTCAAGGTTTTTGGTTGAAAGGTATTCATTTTGAATACTAATGCTAATCTACACAAATTTGCACCAAAATATGATGAAGGAATTTTCTTAGGCTACACCACAACTTGTAAGGATTATATAGTTTTCAATAAAAACACTTGTACTATTGAAGAGACAGTACATGTAAAATTTTATGAAACTCATCCTTTAGTTTTTAAATAACCCCAACCTATATCGTCAGATGTGTTTTCAAAAACTGATTATCAACCTGTGTTAGAAGATCTTGTTGATAAGGAAAATGTCTAAGAAGATACTTCTGAAACAATTACCCCAAAATATTTCCTACCCTATGTGGATGAACAGGTTTTACCAAACCCAAATTAGTTGTTTCTACAGAATCATCCTAGTGATAGAATCATTAGTGATGTGAATCAACCTGTAAGGACTAGAAGTTCCTTATGAAATGAAGTAGAACATCTATCATTTCTTTTCCAATTAGAACCAAAAATCACTGATGAGGCTTTAGGTGATGATGATTGGATTAAATCCATGCAAGATGAACTAAATTGATTATAAAGGAATAAATTCTGGTCCTTGGTTGAAAGACCTAAGGAAACTTTTTTTGATGGAGTAAAATGGGTTTTCATAAATAATTGTTATGAAAATGGAATCATTGTAATAAATAAAGATATATTGGTTGCAAAAGTCTATAATCAACAAGAAGGAATAGACTATGAAGAAACCTATCCTCTAGTAGATATACTTGAATCTATTCGTATTATACTTTCCATTGCAGTATTCTTCAATTTCAATCTTTTTCAAATGGATGTGAAAAGCTATTTCCTTAATGGTTATTTTCAATAGGAAGTTTTTGTTGAACAACCTCTTGGTTTTGAAGATACAAAACATAATGATCATGTTTTTAGAATTACCAAATATTTGTATGGACTTAAGAAAGCCCCTCTATTTGGGTATGATAGACTTATAGGATTTTTGCTTCAAAATAACTATGTTAAGGGAAATGCATATCAAACCCATTTTATAAAGAAAGATAAGAAAAATGTTTTGATAATTCAAATTTATGTTGATGACATTATAGTTGGTTCAACTCAGCAATCCTTTACTGATTCCTTTGTGAAACTAATGAAATCTGAGTTTGAAATGAGTATGATGGGTGAGTTACCATTTTCCCATGCTTTTCAAATTTCTCAAAAACCAGAAGGAATCTATTTATCCCAATATAAGTATATTAATGTTCTTCTTAAAAGGTATGGATATAACAACACTAAATGTATAAGTACTCCCATTGGTACCTCAAACACACTTGATCTTGATGAAGCTGGGAAACTAATAGATTAAACAACTATTAGTTGTATGATAGGAAGTCTACTTTACTTGAAAACTAGTAGTCCAGACATAATGTTTTTAGTTTTCATATGTGCAAGATATCAATCCAATCCTAAGGAATCTCATTTAAAGGTAGTGAAAAGAATTTTTCGATACTTAAAGGGAATCGTGGATTTAGGACTCTTTAATACTTCTCGAAATGATTTTGTTTTAAAAATCTTTTTGGATAGAAAGAGTACATTCAGAACATGCCATTTCATAGTAGATTCTTAGATTCTTAGTCATGCAAGAAGAAACACTCAGTAGCACTTTCCACTACTGAAGCTGAATATGTAGCAGCTTGAAGTTGTTGTGCTCAAGTAGTGTGGATCCGACACACACTCATAGACTATGGTATGAGTTTTACAAAAACAAAAATTTTGTGTGATAATACAAGTTCCATATCCCTTAGTAAAAACCATGCACATCACTCTCACGAAAAATACATAGATATTAGGAATCACTTTCTTAGGGATCTCACACAAAAAGAAGATATCATTATTCAATTTATTGGAACACATGATCAACTTGCTAATGTTTTCACAAAATAATTACCCTCCGATAGATTTTAATACATTAAACAGATGTTAGAAAAGATAACCATAAGGTAATCCTCCTTATTAAATTCTTGTTAAAAAAACTCCATACAGTAATAATGTTCTTTTTATAGGGTGAGTACATTTTCTTTTCAGAATTAATAATTTTTCGTAATGAAATTTTTTGTAGTTAGTTTTTTTTCATAGTTTTCGTAATGATGTATTTCATATTTTTCATAATGATTTTTTTTTGTAATTGATTTTTTTCATAATGAAGTTGTTGAAACTTTTTTATTGAAGTTTTTCATACTTGAAATTTTTCATAATGAAGTTTTTCATACTTGAAATTTTTCGTAATAACATTTTTCATACTTGAATATTTTTTTGATGATGTTTTTCGTACATGAAATTTTTCATAATAATGTTTTTCGTACATGAAATTTTTTGTAATGAAGTTTTTATTACTTCAATTTTTTTTTATAATTAAGTTTATCTCACTTGAAATTTTTTTTGTAAATATGTTTTTCATACTTGAGAATTTTCGTAATGAAGATTTTTTGAAATGAAGAATTTTGTAATGAAAATTTTCGTACTAAATTCCTTTTTGTAATAGAGTTTTTTTTGTACTCAGGTTTTTTTTCATAATCTAAAGTTCTTCAAGAAGAATTTTTCTTGAATATGAATAATTATCCTGACAATCCGGAAGGTATAATTCTTTCTTGAGTTTTTGAAATAACCATTTAATTACTGGTAGTGTCTTTTGTTTTTAAAATTTCTCGGATTCTAGTTTTCTTATATTCGATTATTTTCCCTTAAAAATCTCAAAAGATAGGATCCTACCAAATTTTACTTGTGACTATCATTTCAACCATCAGATCTGATCAGAAGAATTCTCAACCATTAGATAGAGATGGTATGTTGTACCGTCGCTTCAAAACCTATAAAAGGGGACCCCCGATGGTTTTCCCACATCATTTTTCAAGATTTTGCATGTCGAAGCTCTACCCCACTTCAAAAGCTCGTTCCGAACTTTTCAGAAGTGCTCATGTTCGAATGTCTAGTGATGTTCCTTCCCAAGAAATGTCTACTGTCAAGACTATTGCGGAGTGGCATATATACAGGGAGAGGTTGGTACATCCGAAATTCTTCCACAAGTTTGATTCTAGTATTTCATATAATATCATGCTTAATGGATCAGAGAGTGTATCCATATCAAATCCAGGAGCTCAATATGTTGTGTATCCAAATCTACTGATAGAATTTTATGAATCAATTTTTTTTTTCAAGGAATATGGAAGAGAACAATTTTCCTTCAAATGAAATGGTAAAACATATGCACTTTCATTCACCAAGGCTGCTATCTTGGTAGAGATATCCTATGAAGGAGTAGGAGAGTTTTGTTCTCACAAATTACCGGATGTATAAGGAACTTTTATCAAGTTAAATTATATGGAATGTCTGGGAAAAACAGCTGTCAAGACCGCAAAGATTAATCATCTGTCAATGAATAATCGGATCCTTGAGTTATGTGTTTAGGGTTTTTTCTTACTGAGAAAGGGTGACAAGGATACACTGATGAAAAGTGATATGTATATCTTGTATTTTTTTGGTATATCTATGAATGCTCAATCTGATGATGTATATTCTCATTATAATATAGAATATCAAGAATGGAAATTAGAGAGCACAGATAATCATGTATATAAGGCCCCAGCCTTAAACATTACTTAATCTTGAGTTATTACAAGATTACACATTGAGGATCTTTTCGGGTTTAGAGTTTTAGAGAATTAGATCATAAAACTTGCATTACATTCCACATATAAACAAAGTGGTTACATAAAGATAGTATTCTTCTTTCCCATCAATGGAAACATATTTAAAATAAAACATGGATTCTTTCTTGACACTTCCTTGACACTATCATCATATCATTTACCTTTCCCTTGACCTGTGAAAAACATTTCAAAAAAACATGGGATGAGCATAAAAAGCTCAGTAAGGGATATAAAAATATGGAAAGGAAACATGGGTACATATATACATAAGAATGAAATCATAATTTACACATAAAACATAAGCACTTTAACATACCTCATCAAATCATGAATAAATCATAGAAATCATAAAACATAAAGGTAACTTGAGTCATTCATAACATTCTTACATAGGGAGTAACCCTCTTGGTTACGTTTGGAATACCCATCACAGTATATTCCCTAAATCTCTTCGGAGAAACCTTAATATTTCACTCCTTCACGTTACCCAATGCATTTGAGAGCTATATCGGGCTCACCCGCCCTTAGTTTATCACGGTACCACCCGTCTTCATAATAATTCCCAAGAACCATAACATAATCGTATCACATAAAACATGCATAAAGGAAACTTAACATTTCCACATTTCAATCACATGATATCAATACAACACATTGATATAATAAAACCATTATGAAAACCATTTTCAATACCAAAATAGAAGAAAAGTAAAACATGTATTTATTTTTCTTTTAAAAAAAGGTATGGCTTGTAGAGGAAGCCGAAACTCAAATAATGGTCACGGCGGCGGAGAAGTCGTTGTCGCCACATACGTACGACAAAAACATTCCCTTTTGTCGTTTAGTAATACGCTTCGTATAAAAAAGATTCCTTTTGGATAAACATAAAAGTCAAAGGGGTTTATACACCGTATAAAATAGGTTGTGTATAAAACAAAATATGCCTCAATGAAATGAGATTGAGATGAAGTCCCATACCTCGGGTCCGACTTGACTCAGTCGTTCTTTAATGTCCTGAATAATAAAATTGAGTTAATTTCTACTTTCTTAATAACCCTTTTCAAGTTCATTATTTCTTTTATATCACTTATTTCCATGTCATGAACACTATGTAATTATTTAAGTTAATAACGGTCGTTTTAACGATCATTGGTACTTGAGTCAAAAATAAACCCTTTATAATTACAAGTTGTTCATGTATCCATTATATCCAGAATTATAATCATGATGTATATATCATATATATCCAGTATATACATGCATTTATTATATTACATAATCATTTAGAGGTAAGAAATGAAATGCACCGTTCATGGAGACAGTAAGCCGTACGTACGCATGAACGCTACTTTCATTTCTATTTTGTATTTTATAGAATGGAATCATAATTATATAATGGTATATTATAATTACAGTATGATATCATATATATAATATCATAGTTCCATCCTTTATACGTCCCACATATGGTATTTAACGAATCAAATCACTTTGAGGGGGCGGTAGTCCGCACTTCCTTAAATGAAGATATCGCGTTTACCCATAATGGAAACCATAAAGGTATGCCCAAAATAAAAAATACAGAAGCTTAAAGAAAACATAAACATATTATATATCATATATAAATATAGTGACATCTTAATGTCCACCTTTGAAGGTGTTAAAAGAATGATGAACAATCATCGTTTCGGGAGGCATAAATTCACCATCCACGGAAACCGTATGTTCTTTAACCATTAGATTTAGGTATGTGTAAGTTTAGCTTGAATACTTCTTATAACAACATCATAGTATATTGAAGATACTGTAGTTGTTACAAGAAATAAATAAAAATATTTTAGGGGGTTGGAGAAGCAAAATAAAACAAACGGACTCAAGTGAAGACTTTACCTTAAAATCGGGTAACTCCCTTTGGTTTGAGCTCAAAGGCTTCCTTGGGAAAATCTTCTTCCCAAAGTGAGGCTTCAAAGAGTATGATAGGTAAGTGTAGAGACAAAATGGGCAGGGGTTGGCCGATCCAAAGGCTTTGGGAGTGTGGGAAAAGGGGTAGAGGTGGGAGCCTTTTATAAGAGGAGAGGAGGGGCACTCTTGGAATGTAAAGATAAGTTACTTTATTTTAAAATGAGTTTCAGATTCAAAAAGTCCCACATTGATATAATTAAAGTATAAGGTGATAAGGGTTCTAAATCCACTAATCCAATTGGGTTTGTCCATGTGTAGGTATTATATTTTACATTATCATTCCATTTTATTTAAATCGTTAAATAATGAGGTCATCGCTGCATCATCATGATGTCATAAATAATTTAATTTATTTAATATCTAAAAATTATAAAAAAATACTATGATGTATTAAATCTTCTTATCTTTCTATTGAATATTTATAGTCAAACATATGACTTGTATAACCCCATGTAAAAATTGTTTTAGTAACATGACTCATGTTTGTGTCATTTTTACTTTAACATTAAATAAAAAGTTATTTATGTCATTTCCCAACCAAAGTGGCTCCATGGGGTCCCCAAGTTGACCCATGGCTTGTCTTGGTCGGCCATGACACATCCAATGAGGGTAGGACATGTGTCAAGCTCATATAATACTATTAAAACATTATTTTTCCCTTAAACTACACTAATTACCACTAATCACGATTAAAAACTTAATAAGTTACTATTCACCAAAAATTATTATAATCTCATTGAACCACATTTTACTTATTAATGACAACCATGTATTTCGGATTTTTGAAATTCAAAACACAATGATGGAAAAATTTCATTTAAACGGAAAAATCAGTTTTTATAAGGTCCACTTAGTGGTTTCACTATACATCAAAAATTGAAGTTTTTCAGAAAATTACCAAAAATTCACCCTAATCTATATTTGATATTCCGAATTAAAAAATGAAGTATATTTTAAAAAATTCAAAACATATAAGTCACATTAATTTATTTAATAATTAATTCCCGCTGTCATGACAAATAATGTGTTTTTGTGAAACAATAAGTATCAAAAGATTGACACTAGTTTAAGTCCAATTTCAATGTGAAATTGATTCCAACGACCACCATTGGATTAAATGGTAAAATTATATTCATAATACACTTTAAGACCAATTAAAAATATAATCTAACCATATAATTAAATTAAATGAAAAAGAAGTTTTGATGTAAAATGCAGTATTTTTCACTATTCATTAAAAAATGAACATTGTCAGAAAAATACCAAAAATTTATCCAATGTAAAATTCAATGTCCCAATAATAATTAATATGTTTATTTTGACAAATATAGATTATAAAATTGTCAAAATATTGATTTAAAAAGGGTTTTCCATCAAAAGTCAATAAAACAATCTTTTAAGAATATTAGTGTATTCCATGCTTAAGATTGGATTTATTTTCATTTTAAGCCTCTAAAACACTATATAATTCATTAATAGATATAGATAAAAATATGTATTATTAATTACTTACTTGGGATGTTACATCCTTCCCCCCTTTAGAAAATTTCATCCCCGCAATTTATTTACTTATCAAATAAATGGGGGTACTTATCCCTCATTGCATTTTCAGATTCCCATGTTGCCTCTTCTATCATGTGGTTTTTTCACAAAACCTTTACCTGCTTAATAACCTTATTCAGTAACAATTGCTCCTTTTGGTCAAGAATTTGGACTGGTTGTTCCTCATAAGATAGGTTCTCTTCCAGCTGAACTACCTCTGGACTCAAAACATGAGATGTATCTGGAATATACTTTCTCAACATCGAAATGTGAAAAACATTGTGTACCTGAGATAAACTCAGAGGTAAAGCCACCCGGTATGCAACTGATAAAACTCTCTCCAGAATTTCATATGGTCCAATAAACCTTGGGCTCAGATTTCCTTTCTTACCAAATCTCATCACACTTTTCCAAGGAGAAACCTTGAGAAAAACATGATCGCCTACCTCGAAAGATAGATCCTTCCTCTGGTTATCCGCATAACTCTTCTGCCTGCTCTGAGCTGTTCTCATGTGCTTCTGAATTAGCTGAACTTTTTCTGCCAACTCTTCTACCAATTCTGGTCCCATCAACTTCCTTTCACCCACTTCATCCTAGAAAGCTGGAGTTCGACACCGCTTCCCATATAATTCCTGAAATGGTGCCATCTGTATACTAGAATGAAAACTGTTATTATATGAAAATTCAACCAGAGAAAGATGTTGGTCCCAACTTTCCTGATAATCCATAGAGCAAGAATGTAGCATATCCTCCATTGTATGAATTGTTCATTCTGACTGCCCATCTGATTGAGGATGAAATGTTGTACTAAAATTTAATTCAGTACCCAATGACTTCTGAAGGCCTTTCCAAAAGTTAGAAGTGAACCTGGGATCACGGTCAGATACAATGGAGAGAGGAAATCCATGTAACCTGACTATCTCTTTAAGATACAAACAGGAAAGTTGATCTAGGGAAAAAGTATCTCATATAGCAAGGAAATGAGAAGATTTAGTCAGGCGATCAACAATAACCCAGATTGCATTATTACCTCGAGGGGTCTTCGGCAATCCCACAACGAAGTCCATGGATTTATTCTCCCATTTCAACTCTGGCACTGGTAAAGGCTGAAGCATCCCTTTCGGAAACTGCAGCTCTACTTTAACCTATTGACAAGTCAAACACTTCACAGTAAAATCAGCACCATCTCTTTTCATTCCATCCCACCAGTAATACTCCCACAGATCTCTGTACATCTTAGTACTGCCAGGATGAACTGAAAATGGAGAACTATGAGCTTCACATAACAACTCTATCTTCAACTGTGAATCACAAGGCACACACAATATCTTCCCAAATCTCAAAACACAATCATTATCGGTGCTAAATTCAGGCAACTTACCTTTCTGAACCAGCTCTACCTTTTTCTCCAACTCACTGTCTTGCTTCTGTGCATTCTTGATTCTGTCTGATAGAGAAGATTTCACGGATACCTGAAACAAAACAGAAGAACTTCCTACACCAACAACTTATATGCCAAAGTTCATCAAATCCTTAACCAAATGATCACGTTCCAAATTCAACATTGTTAATGAATCATTACTTTTTCGACTCAAAGCATCAGCCACTTTGTTTGCTTTTCCTGGATGGTAATGAATTGTATAATCATAACACTTGATTAATTATAGCCATCTCCTTTGTCTCATGTTAAAATCTTTCTTATTGAATATATACTTTAAACTTCTGTGATTAGTATATATTTCACACTTTACTCCATACAAATGATGCCTCTAAATTTTTAAAGCAAAATCAACAACAGTTAATTCCAAATCATGTGTAGGGTAATTTACCCCATGAGTTTTCAATTGACGTGAAGCATAAGAAATTACCTCATCATTCTGCATTAGGACACAACCAAGCCCTTTCAATGAAGCATCACTGTATATAATAAACTCACCATTCCTGGAAGGTAGTGCCAAAACTGGAGCATTCACCAATCTTCTTTTCAATTCCTGAAAACAATCATCACATTCTTTAGTCCAGATAAACTTAACACCCTTCTGAGTTAGCTTAGTCATTGGGCTAGATAACCGTGAAAAATTTCTAACAAACCATCGGTAATAGCCTACCAAACCAAGGAAGCTACGAATCTCGGTAACATTTGTGGGTCTTGGCCAGTCTTCCATAAATTTTGTTTTTTGCAGGATTAACAGTTATCCCATCTTTAGAAACAATGTGAACAAAAAAAGAAATTTGTTGCAACCAAAACTCACACTTGCTGAATTTTCCATATAGTTTTTTTCGTTTAAGGTTTGTAAGATAACCCTTAAATGTCTTTCATTCTTCTCATTACTTTTAGAAAACACCAAAATATCATCAATAAAAACAAACAACATTTTTCACCTGAGTCAACTGAGCCATCACTGCAACAAACTGATTAGTTCTGATTCTGACCATCTTAGTATACTGTTTTGAAAGGTCATTTCCCTCTGTATGCCTTCCCAGAAAAGTTGCTCTGTTTCCTCTATGAAAACCCATTCTTAACACAGAAATATCATAGCCAAAGCAACATGGTAACTTTTAAATGCTATATCATTTAAATTTGACCATAACAAAATATTTTTGGATAATCATTTAATAGAATTCTAACTCCTAAAGTTATCTAAACCGACCTTTGATACCAACTACAAGGCCACAGCCTTAAACCTTACTTAATCTTGAGTTATTACAAGATTACACATTGAGGATCTTTTCGGGTTTAGTGTTTTATAGAATTAGATCATAAAACTTGCATTACATTCCACATATAAACAAAGTGGTTACATAAAGATAGTATTCTTCTTTCCCATCAATAGAAACATATTTAAAATAAAACATGGATTCTTTTGTTGACACTTCCTTGACACTATCATCATATCATGTACCATTCCCTTGACCTGTGAAAAACATTTCAAAAAAACTTGGGATGAGCATAAAAATCTCAGTAAGGGATATAAAAATATGGAAAGGAAACATTGGTACATATATACATAAGAATGAAATCATAATTTACACATAAAACATATGCACTTTAACATACCTCATCAAATCATGAATAAATCATAGAAATCATAAGACATAAAGGTAACTTGAGGCATTCCTAACATTCTTACGTAGGGAGTAACCCTCTTGGTTACGTTTGGAATACCCATCATAGTATATTCCCTAAATCTCTTTGGAGAAACATTAATGTTTCACTTCTTCGCGTTACCCAATGCATTGGAGAGCTATATCGGGCTCTCCCGCCCTTAGTTTATCACAGAACCACCCGTCTTCATAATAATGCCCAAGAACCATAATATAATCGTATCACATAAAACATGCATAAAGGAAACATAACATTTCCACATTTCAATCACAAGATATCAATACAACACATTGATATAATAAAAACATTATGAAAACCATTTTCAATACCAAAATAATTTAAAAGTAAAATATGGTATTTATTTTTCTTTTAAAAAAAGGTATGGCTTGTAGAGGAAGCCGAAACTCAAATAATGGTCACGGTGGCGGAGAAGTCGTTGTCGCCACATGCGTACGACAAAAACATTACCTTTTGTTTTTTAGTAAAACGCTTCGTATAAAAAAGATTCCTTTTGGATAAACGTAAAACTAAAAGGGGTTTATACACCGTATAATAAAGGTTGTGTATAAAACTAAATATGCCTCAATGAATGGAGATTGAGACGAAGTCCCATACCTCGGGTCCGACTTGATTCGGTCGTTCTTTAATGTCCTGAATAATAAACTTGAGTTAATTTCTACTTGATTAAGAACCCTTTTCACGTTCATTATTCCTTTTATATCACTTATTTCCATGTCATGAACACTATGTAATTATTTAAGTTAATAACGGTCGTTTTAACGATCATTGATACTTGAGTCAAAAATAAACCCTTTATAATTACAAGTTGTTCATGTATCCATTATATCCAGAATTATAATCATGATGTATATATCATATATATCCAGTATATACATGCATTTATAATATTACATAATCATTTAGAGGTAAGAAATGAAATGCACCGTTCATGGACACGGTAAGCCGTACGTACGCATGAACGCTACTTTCATTTCTATTTCATATTTTATAGAATGGAATCATAATTATATAAAGGTAAATTTTTAATTACAGTATAACATCATATATATAATATCATAGTTCCATCCTTTATACGTCCCATATATGGTATTTAATGAATCAAATCACTTTGAGGGGGCAGTAGTCCGCACTTCCTTAAATGAAGATATCGCTTTTACCCATAATGGAAACCATAAATGTATTCCCAAAATGAAAAATACAGAAGCTTAAGGAAAACATAAACATATTATATATCATATATAAATATAGTGACATCTTAATGGCCACCTTTGAAGGTGTTAAAAAAATGTTGAACAATCATCGTTTCGGGAGGCATAAATTCACAATCTACAAAAACGGTATGTTCTTTAACCATTAGATGTAGGTGTGTGTAAGTGTAGCTTGAATCCTTCTTATAACAACATCCTAGTATATTGAAGATACTGGATTTGTTAGAAAAGAAATAAATAAAAAGATTTTAGGGGGTTGGAGAAGAAAAATAAAACAAACGGACTCAAGTGAAGACTTTACCTTAAAATCGGGTAACTCCCTTTGGTTTGAGCTCAAAGGCTTCCTTGGGAAGTATTCTGCCCAAAGTGAGGCTTCAAAGAGAAATATAGGGAAGTGGAGAGACCAAATGGGCAGGGTTTGGCCGAGCCAAAGGCTTTGGTAGTGTGGGAAAAGAGGTAGAGGTGGGGGCCTTTTATAAGAGGAGAGGAGGGGCACTCTTGGAAAGTAAAGATAAGTTACTTTATTTTAAAATTATTTTCAGATTCAAAAGGTCCCAAATTGATGTAATTCTAGGATAAGGTTATAAGGGTTCGAAATACACTAATACAATTGGGTTTGTTCATGTGTAGGTCTTAGATGTTACATTATCATTCCATTTTATTTAAATCGTTAAATAATGAGGTCATCGCTGCATCATCATGATGTCATAAATAATTTAATTTATTTAATGTATAAAAATTATTAAAAAAATTCTATGATGTAGAAAATATTTTTAGATTTTTAATGAATATTTATAGTAAAAAATATGATTTGTATAACCCCATGTAAAAATTGTTTTAGTAACATAACTCATGTTTGTGTCATTTTTACTTTAACATTAAAGAAAAAGTTATGTCATTTCCCATCCAAAGTGGATCCATGGGGTCCCCAAGTTGACCCATGGATTGTCTTGGTCGGCCATGACACATCCAATGAAGGTATGACATGTTTCAAGCTCATCTCATACTATTAAAACATTATTTTTAAGTTAAACTACACTAATTACCACTAATCACGATTGGAAACCTAATAAGTTACTATTCACCAAAAAATTATTATAATCTCATTGAACCACATTTTACTTCTTAATTACAACCATGTATGTCAGATTTTTGATATTCAAAGAACTATAATGGAAAAATTTCATTTAAACGGAAAAATTAGTTTTTATAAGTACCACTTAGTGGTTTCACTATTCATCAAAAATTGAAGTTTTTCAGAAAATTACCAAAAATTCACCCTAAGATATATTTGATATTAAGAATTCAAAAATGAAGTATATTTTACAAAATTCAAAACATATAAGTCACATTAATTAATTTAATAATTAATTTCCGCTGTCATGACAAATAGCGTGTTTTTATGAAATAATAAGTATCAAAAGAATGACACTAGTTTAAGTCCAATTTCAAAGTGAAATTGATTCCAACGACCACAATTGGATTAAATGGTAAAATTATATTCAGATTACAATTTAAGACCAATTAAAAATATAATATAACCATATAATTAAATTAAATGAAAAAACAGTTTTGATGTAAAATGCAGTATTTTTCACTATTCATTAAAAAATGTACATTGTCAGAAAAATACCAAAACTTTATCCAATGTAAAATTCAATGTCCCAATCATAATGAATATTTTTATTTTGACAAATATATATTATAAAATTGTCAAAATATTGATTTAAAAAGGGTTTTCCATCAAAAGACAGTAAAACAATCTTTTAAGAATATTAGTGTATTCCATGCTTAAGATTGGATTTATTTTCATTTTAAGCCTCTGAAACACTATATAATTCATTAATAGACATATATAAAAATATGTATTATTCATTACTTACTTGGGATGTTACAATGTATCCTTCCCTACTCTTCATGTTGATTGTTCGATGTCTTGAGTCCTTCTTGATTCCTTGCAGTTCCAAGCCTAGGAATTTCAATGTGATGTAATAAGCGATGAAACTTTGAAAAGAATAAATTTATGATTTTCTAAAGATTCAAGAGAGTTTTATGGTCTACCAGTGGAAGAAGAAAAAGATGTTTTGAAGAATGCAGAAGAGGCTGAACCATCAAAGAAGGCTGGAATGAAAAGAAAATTGAAGGAAGTATAAATTGATGGTGAAAACCCTAAAGCTAAGGAAGCTCAAACCACACCTCCAAAGCCCAAGAAACAGAAAGCCTATTCAGATGAGGATGTTGCAAAGTGGATGGAGGATAAGAAAAACCAAAAAGAAGGGGATCCACAGTTTTTCCTATATCCTGATGAGGCCAAGAATTTAAAATAGAAGGATGCATAAGATCTTGAGAAGCAAGCCAAAGTGAAAAATAAAATTAAAAAAATGTGAGGCTGAAAATTGTCAATCCCTTCTAAGGGATACTGATATAGAATCCGAGAACATCCCAGTACCAAAATCATTCTTAGTTGAACACTTACCTCAAACTCCGAGGAAGAAGTTATTGACTCTAGAAAAATCCCAAGAGAAGGTTGTTAAAGAAAAGACAGATGAAAAAAAAGAAGTACAAGAAGATGAAAGCAGTGATGATATAGCTGATCTCATAAAGAAAATGGATGAATTTCATGGGAAGGAAAGTGCATCTGAAAAATTTTCAATCCGGACTTCTCAGGCAGGATCATCGAACCTTGCTACCCAAAACATTGACGAAAAGGCTGAAGAGGAAGTGAAAAAGTTATCTGAGGAAGAAAGCTATAATCATCACCTCATTCATCCTAAAGATATTGAGGCGGGATCCGAGAAAAAAATCGATGAAGACAGGATTGTTCAGTTGTCTGAAAGTGAGCATGAGTCACCGGATGAGGACGATGTTTTGAAAACTGAAAAGGGGAAACAAGTGGTTGTTAATACCCCAATGAAAGAAATTTTCAGAAAGAAGAAAGCAGGTGTATATTTTAAGAGGAATCTGGTGGAGCTAGAGGAAGAACCATCACCAAAAAAAGTGTCAGATTTAGAATCATCAACTCTGGGACATGAATTTTTCATTCAATCTATGAAGAAGTTTGTTAACACCATTCCCATCATTCTAACCATTGACTCCCAATGTCAGATGCATCAATATAGCATGAATCAGAAATTGCATTCTGTATCTATGATGATGGATTAGTGTGTACTGATTGTGGCTGATCACAAGAACTTCCTTTCCAACAATGATGCCCATATAAAATAAAGTTAAAACGTGGTAAGCTGGTCAAATAATATAGTTGAAGAATTGAAAGAGCTTGATGACTTTCACGATAATGTTAAGGAAACTTTTGATACTCAAGATAGAAAAATCAAGGATCTCACAAATAGCTTTCAGGATAATCTAAATATACAGCAGAATTCTCAGATTCAGGAGGTCAAAGATATAAATGGGAAGTGGAACTCTATTGCTCAATGTTGGAAGAGAGAAAGGGATCTCCATATCTAGATTGAAGAAAATCTAGTGAAGCAATATGACTTGTTGAAGGTTCAGGCAGAGGCTATGAAGGCTCAGGATGATAGAATCAAAGCCTTCGAGGAGCAAGCAGAGGAAGATAAAAAAGGGATAAAGAAGTGGAAAACCATTATGAAGAAATTGATACCCAAGGAAAAGGAAGGAAAATAGATCAATCTGATCTTTTGTTGTATTTTTTCCCCTGTACAAAATTTTTCCTATCTTAATGAAATTTTCGATTGCTCGTTTTTGTTTTGATGTTTTGTACTAATATTTTGGGTACCGTATTTTTTCCATTCCCTCAAACATTTTTTTAAAATCACAAAGGGGGAGAAGGAAAAATAATTCTATTTAATGAAGAAATAACCCTAAGTATTGGGGAGTTTATCTAAGGGGAAGTTTTCATTATAGAGATTTCCATACTCGAGATAATGAAAAATCTCATTCATAAAATCTAGAATATGATCCTTAGTGTTCTAATTCCTAAGGTGGAGTTAGTCATATTCATCTTTTCCAATGTGAAAAGAGAGATAAGTTTTATTTCATAGTCTAAATTTTTTAAGTCCTTATTTTCTTTTTTAAGGATGTTTGTGCTTTCCAAAAAGAGAGAGATTGTTGAGTCAATACAGTTTTCCTTATGAAATTTCCATTCCTTTATACTTAGTTGGTATTATTAAGACAGTAAGGTTTCCTTATGACTTTACAATTCATTCTTGTTTTGAAAATCACGAACAACTTATCTCATGGAAAATCTATTTTTATCATGTGTTTTACTTCTATAAGGAAAAATTTCCTTCCCTAATGAAATTTATACTTATCATGTTTTCATTGTTCATTTAATAATATTGCATTGTGTAAAATTCGGTTTGATACCAAAACCTCAGAATCCAATAATTACATGGATATGAAGCATTCAGTTTTAGGATCTGAATTCTCATAATTCTGATTACGAATTCTGGTTATGAACACTTCTGAAGTTCTGACTCAAAATTTTGATTACAAATTATGGTTATGAACTCTTCTTGAGTTCTGACTCCGAATTCTGATTACGAGTTCTGGTTACGAACTCTTCTGACTTCTAACACTGATTTCTGATTACAAATTCTTGTTATAAACTCCTCTGTGTTATGAATCCGAGTTCTCTGAATATAGACTCCGAACTCTTATGAGTTCTAACTCTAAATTCTCATGAACTCTAACTCTGATCTTTGTGAGTTCTGGTTCCGAATTCTTGTGAATCCAGATTCCGAATTTCCTTGAAATTTAGAATTCAGAAATCTATAATATTTCAAGTTCTAAATTCCTAGAAAACAAAATCAAAATATCCTTGTATTATAGACTCCGAATTCAATTTTGGTTAGACTCAAAATTTTCATATTTTCTTACATTCCAACTATTGGATTTTAGTTATGTAACCTTATTTTCTCTTACAATTGTTTTGTTATAAAAATAATGTCATGAATTCAGTTACTCACTAACCATTGTTTGAGTGACACATGTATAGGTCCCTCCAAAATTCAAGGAAAAATATTACTGTTGGAAGAGGGAGTCGACTGTTGAATCTGTGCCTAATAATAGGATATCATTTGAAGAAGCTCAGTACTTTTGATGAACACGTTGATCAATCTAGAGATTACATGCTACTGAAGTGATTTCAAGAGAAAGAGGCTTTATTGCTTAGTTTGTACTGAACTTATTTTTCAGATTTGCTTTGTGCGGCTCTGATTGTTATTGTGTACAATCGAGGGATTTCGGGGATATGAAGAGGGAGGTGCCGACTACCTTGATGTTGAGGGATTCCTTGCTGAAGAAGACAGAGGTTCCAACTAACTTAATGTTGAGGGCTTGCGGGGATTACAAGACAGACTCAAATCTTTGTATTGAGGGGTTACCCCGGTGTGGGTAAGACAGACTTTCATGAAAGTACAAATCAAGGGACCTTTATCCAAGGTTGTAGGATACCCTACTCTTTGGGTTGAAAGATTTCCAACTTGTTACATGTTTTTTTACATGTTTTCAACTGCATTTGTATTATTGAGGATTGTATAACTATCTTATACTTACTTATACTTGTACTCTAATTTAGTTATATTATATACACTTTAAGGTAGAATCTTCATCTTTTTAAACTTTCTTTATGTTTCATTTTCCTGGAAACATATTTCTAGATTCACATTCTCGGAATCATATTTCCAATTATCAAGAAAGTGTGAAGAACTAGAGGTTTTGTGAATTACTTTATTTAACCTTGTTAATCATAACTATATTTAAAAGTTCCTAATGAATTTTTAAAACTATACAATTCACCCCCCTCTTGTATTTTGATCATCATTAGATTCTCCTTAGAGTTTATCTATTATTTCAATCCATCATTTGGTATTATAGAGTATATCTTACTCACCTACCATCTCAACAAAACAATGAGGTGAAATTTATTTAATGATAAATATATTCTAAAATAATATTTAATGAAAATAATCCCTATATATTTATTTTCATACCATTTGTACATTTCATACGTTCTCAATAATTGTAGCACTGAAAATTTATGCCTGTATTATATGATATTCTTTTAATCTGATTAAAACTGGAATGTTTGAATTCATATTTACAACTCTATAGACACACATCAAATCAATGTGAACCTATTAAATGAATAATCATTAATATATAATGATTTTGGTTCTTTGAAAAATATGGAATGTTTAATTGGAATATGTAATAATTATAGTTGTATCTATCACATACTTTGATTGATGGTGTCACAACCTATGAAAAATATTCTTTATGTTATGCATATAATGAAAATTAGTTCCATGGATCTATAGAAATATCAACATAAATGAATACAGAAAAGATATGTCAAACATATATTTTCTTCATATTGAACCTTAAAAACAAGGATATCTAAATACCTACAATTTTGATATTCTAAATTTAATATTTATAATTAATTTTCTTTTAAATTTATATATGGCTTCCATTTTAATAATATACCAATTTATTTTTTTAATGGTCATATTTTTAATTATAAATGTATATGAAAAAATCATTGAATTTATCTTATATTAAAATAACTAAAATTGACTAAATATGTAAAAGTAAATATCTCATTATGTAAGATGATATTCTATCTTACACTTAAATGACATAGCCAAATTCCCACTTTGCATACATATTATTCATTTATTCACAACCCAAAATTAAAATATGGTTTCAACTAGAATTTAAAAGCTTTAATTATTCATACATAATTGTTAGGACAAAACTATACTTCCAAAAACAAAGTAAGTAATGGTACTTTTCCAATATTTTTGATTTTTTTGCACAAGAAATTTCATTTATAAAGAAAAAATATTCTTTTGATATAAAAATACATTAAGGATCTTGTATAATCCGGTTTATCACACATTGAATAACTAATTAGTAGTAAAACATGGAGTATTTTTTCATCATACATATGATATATTTAGATGTATTGTAACAAAATTTCATACCATAAAATTATCACAAATTTGATTTTCAAAAACACTTAAAATTTAAAAAATAACTATTTATTAATCATCTATGAATAAAATATTGATATAAGAATAAACTAATTAATCATATAAAAAAATGTTTTTTTGAAATAATCTCCCTCTTTTTTGATATAACAAATAAATATCTATAAGTTGGTATAACACATAAATATGTCAAACTTAAATGACATGATATTAGGTAATATAATTACAAAGGGAATTTAAATGTGAAAATTGACTTATATTAATCTGAAATTCATATAAATCCATAGATAAATAAAAAATTAAAAATTTAAAAAAAATAAATCAATTTTATTATCTTTATATTTATATGAATATTTGTTTCTTTTTAATATAGATTAGTTCTAGATGAAGTTAGAGTAGATTGTACATATGGTGCACCAAATCCATTTGTCACATTAATATCCTTCCTTATAATAGAGATAATTTCAAAATGTAGTTTCAATGGGGAATGATGTAATATATTTTTTTTATAGATTAATTTAATACAAATATAATTGGAATACATTTAGATGAAAATTGATATTGACAAATATAAAATTAAATAACAAAAATAGATATTTAATGATAGGATTTTGGTGGTCTATAATTACTACCTAACAATGCCCTAACTTTTGGATATATATTTACATTAGTTGTTCTCTGTTTTTACTTCATGATTTCATAAATATCTTTTTCACACATGTATAATATTGTTATAATTTTACCCTTTTAGTAATCAAATTATTTTAATTATCATTGTTTCAATGAATATCCACAAAACATTTGAATCCAAGTTATCTCTTATTTTCTTAAATTGTGTGCCATTAACTTATTAAATATCTCAAGTTATAGAGATAATAGGTGATTCATATAAAATATGTTTTATTTATTAAACTTCTTAGACTATAATATATTTCCATTTAATATAGCCTCTATGAGTTTTATCTTCATCATTTTTATATTCCTGATAATATGATTCAATATTTGAACAATGTAGATAGTCCAAATTAATCAAAATAGTTATCTTCCATCCCATACTAATTGATAGTTTAATTTAAAGCATCCTTTCACACTATAAAATAATTATTATAAAATTTTACAATAAATTTTTTCAATAGATTCTTCATTACATATGATTTTATTATTTTTCTTACAAACACAAAATCAATGATGGATATTTCAACTATCTTCAAGTCCTTTTGATTTCTTATTCTGATTTTTTTCACCATATAAATTAATTTTTTCTTGATTTAAAAAAATATATCTACTAACATTGTGTCTCAATAAAATAATAAATTCAGTCATTCATCATTTCCATGTTAGAATAAATGGCTTTCAAGAAATATTTAATAGATTCTCTTAATTTTTAGGTATATTTTGAAACATTTGAGTAAACCAAATGTATAGTATTGAACATTTTTTTTGGATTTCAATATCTCATTGAGCCCAAGAATTTCTATTTTTAATGTTATTTGAGATTTTATCTCCAACAAATCTGATATAGAAATGAAATTTTCATTCTTATAATGTAATTTATAATTTTGTTCTTTTATTTTTTATTTCAAATCAGTTATTTTTTTCTTTGGTACATAAATGTCAAAAAAATCCGTAGAAATGTTTTATACTTTCTTATAAAAAAATTATACCAGTTTCATTCCATTTATAATTTATTTGTGGGATTACATCACATTCTTAATTACCAATATTTTATGTAATGTATGTAACTAAAATCTGACTATTCCTATTGAAAAAATATTTTCATTTATTATTACAATTTCCCTCATCAGATTGATCAATAACATGTCCTCTTGGGTTTCCTATAGTCTCTAAATAGGTAAATTCATCCATCACTTCTTCTTTTCAAACTCTTGTAAATTAGTATCTCAAACTACAACATCAATTTGTTCATTTGGAATATTATCATCTACATTATTAGTGTTAATTAATGGAATTTACTTACTATCTATTGAATCTGATGAAACATTAACCATTTTTATAGCAACATTACTTGAATGATCCACATTAGTAAGAGTAGTGATTTTCTCCTTATAATCTTCTCTAGTTTCGTCATTACCCTTATTTTTTATAGATATATTGTTTTTTATGGAAAGATTACAAGAATAATATATGCCTCATTGATTCATAAAAGATAAATTTTGTTGTGGTGAAGAATTACAACATCAATCATTTCGACCACAGTAAACTTTTTCTCAAAGACATGGGTCAACAACAAACTTTATGGGAAATAATTTATAATCTTTATTATAAAGACCCTAAACAAAATATTTATGATTCAATGGTTTCATTATTACATTGTGGATTTATAAGAAATATCACATTCCAAAAGACCTAGAAGTTTAATTTTTTTGGTATATTAGATACATCCATGATTATCTTTATTATAATTTAATGTAGAAATAAAAAAATATTTTTTTGAGAATATCATTATTAAATCTAGAATAGACATTCATATCATTCATGGTAGTCTTCCTACATTCTTGGAAATCGAAAAAATAAGTGTTATATAAAATTCCAAGTAAGGGTTTTGTATAATGGAATTTTGTGTGTGTCAATAATGGTTTTTCAATAAGTAATCGGAAATAATTGATCATACATTCCATTTAATGAAAAACTTGATTATCATAATTAGATGATAAATTATAATTACGTAAAGGAACATAACATAAAATGTGTTTCATTAAATCAACATTGATATCACAAAAATCATCAAATTGATAATATCAATGTAATCAACTCATTGATAATTACAATTAATATATTAATGATAAAAATGCTTAATATTGGACATGAAGATTTCATGAACAATGAAACCTTTACCCTCAAGAACTCTTTCCCTTATAGTTTAAGTAATGGTTATGTTTACAATATAATCCATCTCAATACATGAAAACCAACTAATTTGTCTCATGATATCAAACATACATCAAGGGGATATCAATATATTTTCCCCAGCCGAAACTACATGTAGAATAAATTTATAATATATTGAATTATTGATATAACTCATGAACATGTTTATTTATAAAAAAACATCTCTATTGATTATGTAATGTGGATTACCAATAATTTCCTATGTCGATCATATAAACATCAATGTAAAATATTGTATTTTTAAATGATATATAGTTTATGTATTAAAAATTCCATTATATGAATAATGTTCAACATGATATAAATATAATATATAATAATTATATAAGAATTTATTTTATTCAATACAATTTATATTTGGGGAATGTAGTTACACAATTAATGGAGACAATAGGCCATACAAACATATTAACATTGATTCAATTTTTCTATCATATCGAATGTCAGAAATTAAAATAATATTAAACCATTAAAATAAAATTAACATATTAAATATATAATTTATATTAATTAAATATATCCTTATTTTTATCCATTCCAAAAATAAAATGAAAACATGTATTATCGTGAATGTGTATGTCGCAGTCCACATGTGTGCATGAGTGACATTATTACATTCAAAAGATTTAATGGTAAGAAACAAATATGTGATATTATAATTATTTAATTATATTAATATCATAAATATAATATAAATCTTTTAAATCTTTAATTATATCATTTTTTTATAGTCATTTATAAAAAAAATTACATCATTTCACAAGGCAATAGTCCATCATACACATGGTCGACTATTCCATATCACATTTTATGGAAGTGTATTTAAATAAATGTTGTCAAATATAAATTAAAATATTTAATTATATAAAATATGACATTTATATTATTTTACCAATGTATTATATTATTTTATATCGTTTAAATAATATATAAAATTAATTTTTATGGTTAGTAAATTTACCTCTTATACAAATACACTTTCTAGGCTTATACATTTATTAATCCTAGAATGAATTTTGGATAAAAACAAAAGTCCTCTATAATATATTAATGTAATTAATTTAGAATTAGGATAGGTATTTATGGATATAAAAGGGTTTGGGAGTGTGAGGCATAGAGGACATGGGTGTCCTTTTATAAGTGTAAGAGAGGGAAAACATGGAAGTTTTGAAAATAAAAAGGGGATCCAACTTTTTTTTACATCTAAAAGACTAACAATTTGGACATTAAATAACCAAGGAATATATTTGTAAAAAATATTATCATAAAATAATAGTTATAAAAGTTTATAAATCCTTTTAACCTATGTATGTTTCTTTTAACATCCCAATATTTCAGTTGTAAACATAATTGTGATAATTAGATTTCTGTCTTTTTTTACTTTTAATAATGGACAAAATAAATATTAACTTATTATATAATATAAATTATGATTACTAAAAATATAAAATCAATTTTCTCAGTTAAATTCATGTATGTAGAATTATTTTATTTTATATTAATCATGGAGAAGTCATGAAAAAGTAGTTTTCTAAAGTAAATTTTTTTTCTAAAGTTTAGAATGTTTTAATATCAAATAATTTTACATTGATTTATATAACCAGATTTGTATTTATAATAATATAATTAGACTAATTTTACTTTTCAAATAATTTCAATAAATATGTAACATAAAAAATTATACAAACAAAAATGAAGTTCATTAAAAAAAATGACATTTTTCAGTAGTCACTAAAAAATTAATCTTTTCATCAAATTATCAAAAACTAAATATAAGATAATTTGGAAATTATAATTTTTTAATTGATTTCATTTTTTTTGAATTAAAATATATAGAAAAAAAATATATTTAATATATGTTCACTGTTAGTGATGAAACAACCTTCTATAAAAATACTATTTTTATCCTAAAACATTTCATTTTCCCTCAAATAATTGTTATATTATATTTAATTACTAGATAAACATTATATAAATGTGTAAACCATAAAATAATAATATATTTTTTAGTCTTATTCATTCCATACAACAAATATTTTATAATGGCATATAACCATTTTAAAAAAACAAGGCAATGGGGGAGATCTATGCTCTGCCCCTGCCTGTGTTTCGATGATGCCCTAGGTAGTAATTTCGTCCCATTTTTTAACCCTGATTCCATCCCTCATTTTGCAGAAATTAACTTCTTCCCTAAGGTCTCGGATCATCGCGATGGATTTCCCTAGATCAAACTTCCGACCTCAGAGTTTAATAATGATTTGGATCTTCTATCCTAGAACATGGTTTCTCGCTTTAGCTCGTGGAGATCATTGATTGATACAATCATCATATTTGTTTTCATTATTGGAAACTCCAAGAATGGTTAACAGTTGGAATCCTTGACAAGTGACATATAATGATTCACTTCTGATCTTCTGAATACCAATACACTATGTGGTCAGGGGATCCTCCATCTTGCAATGAATTACATTTCCACCTTATATGATTTTCATTCGATCATCAAATGAAATGGTACTTTTCGTTAATGGTTCTATGGGTATGATTTCCTCATCTCCCCCTTCCCTTTTAGAATATATCACTTATACGAATTTTAGAGAACTTGGTTAGTCCCTATCTCTACTAAGTCTCTAGGACCTATGTTTTTAGTCATCCAATCTCTCCATGCATTTTTTGTTGATGTCAATTTATTGAAGCCTCCAGTTTAATGGATTTGGATCTTGGTTGGACCAAAGATTAATTGGAATCCATCAGTTGTGTTTGAATCTTGGGTGCACTTCTATTCGACATAATTTCTCCCCGGCCATCATTCTCATATTCCTGGTGAGGTCGGTGCTTTTCTAGGGCTCCTCTGGACCATTTATTCAACATGGAGATGGATATTACTGATCCCAATGATGGTTATCGTCATTTATGGACGGTGTGATCGGTCCCCTCTAGTTATAGTATTTAAGGGGTTGAGGCGCATCGGATGCCAGTATAGGATGCTTAGCATGAGCCTATAGGTTCTGAAATTTTTAGAAGATTGAAATTTTATTTGGTAGTTGCATGAAATTATGAGGATGTCAGTACTGTTGGAGGTGCCAGTATCATCATGAATGCTTGAATGGTTTCGGAGAATGAGTTTGGACATGATGATATGGTGTCATACTTAAATATTAATATGGTTAGGCGGCTGGATAATTCATAGATATCCAGTGAAACCATGGTGATTGAGGTAGTGGGAATGTATCCAGCCTATATTGAAGAAAAATCAAAGCAATTTCAAAACAAGGGAAGTGCCTATGTCTAACCAAGGGGTTCAGACATGTCATTGTAGGATGTGGCTATGACAGAACTACTGGTTAAAACCTGCACAATCATGGGAGGCGAGTGGAATTTTATAGTTAGTAGCATCCAATGTCTTAGTGGCACTCATGGATGAGGATGGGAGGACACAAACAAGCAACCATAGTTTATGGGATTTGGATATGACGAGCCCACTTGCTCAAACATGTTGCATGGGAAGTATTTCTTGACTGTTGCTACAAAATCTTGTGGAGTCAAAAGACCTCTTTTTTCCATTTATGACTTGGTTTGGAAATCAAAAATGTATTCATAATTTCTTATCGTACTGACCAAGTTTATCATAATGACTATGTTTATCGTACTGACCATGTTTATCATACTGACTATGTTTATAATACTAACTATGTTTATCGTACTGACTATGTTTATCGTACAAACTATGTTTATCGTAATGAATCTGTCAATTGTACTGACACTGTCAAACGTACTGACTCTATCTATCGTAATGACTCTGTCAAACCTATTGACTCTGTCAAACGTATAGACTCTGTCAATCGTACTGACTCTATCAATCGTACTGACTGTATCAATCGTACAGACTCTGTCAATCATATTAAATTTTCGGAATCATACTCACTTTGTATCATATTAATACATTACACTAAGTAATACATATAATACTCATATTTTTATTCTCTCACTTGATAGTTTTTATTCTTTATCAACACATGTCAATCATACTCATTTAAATCATCTTCATATATCCATTTTTTTAACCAAAATTATTTCGTGGAGTTAGTTATAAACTAATCAAAACGATGTTGTGTTTTCTGTTTCAATATGACCGTTATAATGCCTGGAGTCCAAGTCCCTCTGAGTTTTACAGAGAAATATGACCGTTGGAGGAAATATGACTGTTTTAACCTATGGCCTATAAATATGAGGACATTTGAAGATGAGAAACACAATTGAGAGACTTCGATCATTCTATGCATCTATAATGTTCTAGAGAGAGACGTTGTGACTTCTCTCTTTCTTCGTGTGAAATCCTTGAGATTACGAAACGTGAACATCTCGTTCTTAGTTTTTTGTATTTCATTAAGTGATTTGATATGCTTTGTGTGACCGATCAGGTGATAAGGATTGAGGGCTGTTGAGGATAGGGAGACGGTGCTACCGATCATCATATGGAGGGATTTAAATTGTTTGAAAGATAGAAGTACCGATTATTTACAAAATTGAGGGATTGCGGGGATAACATGATAGATGTACTGATCATCATTTCGAGGGCTTTCAGGGATAGAAAGACAGACTTACCGATCATCTTATCAAGGGCTTACCAAGGTGGTGGTAAGAGAGACCTATTATCCTATGTGAAAGGATAACACTTCTCTATAAGTCAAAATAATTGTAATTCTTTTACATTTCCGCTGTAGTTTGTTTTAGAAAGGGAATTGTATTGTTTCCTTTCTTCATTTCATATTCATTTGTAATTGTTTCCATTATAATCATACTATTACATATTTTATTGATTGATTCTATACGCTTTATAGTAGAATCCTCTACTATTGTATTACTCTGATTATTGCATTCATCTTAAATACATTTGATTTACATTTCTTATACTATTACATCATATCATACCTTTATATTCAATAAAATTTCGATTTTTTGTTTCTGTTGTAAATTGTATTAGATTATGATCATTTAAACTAATTTCTTAAGTGTTTAAACACTTTGTTTTAAATCTAAAATTCACCCTCTGTTGTATTTTTCCATATAATATTCATATACATCTATATATCGATCCAACAATTGGTATCAGAAGAGGTTTCCATGGATTCATATTACTAGCTCTATTTCTTTCATATTTCTATTTCAACAATTTACTGCACTAACGTGTGGGGTGGAAAATATTATGTTACATATTAGATGGAAGGAATGAATATTGGATCAATTGAAAATCTAAATCCAACTAGACCACCTATCATTGATGGGAATGATTATGAGTACTGGAGATATCAAATGAAGACATTTTTTGTCAATACTGATGTAGAAAATTTTATTATTCTTACTAGAGGTTACAAAATTCCTTAAGAAGAAGTTAGTACTTTCACTAATCAAGAAATTCCAGAATATCAACTGAATTACAAGGTATGCAATACATTTCTATGTTCAATGAACAGGAATATATACAGCCAGATATCATCTTGTGAAGCAGCCAAATGTATCTGTAAGAAATTGGATGTCACACATTTTGGTACATCAAAGGTTATAGAAACAAGAAGAGCAATGCTTCGAGCAGAGTATCATGGTTTTCATTTTCCTTATGGAGATCTTGTATGTAATGTGTAACAAAGATTTATGACAATTGCCAACAACATTCAATATATGGAAGAAAAATTTCCTGATGATGAATCCCTTTTTGAAAAAATTATTAATATAATGCCAAACGAATGGGAGTCAAAAAGGACAACCATTGATGAAAACCTAAAAGATTCACAGATTACTCTTGATGAACTTTTTGGAACTCTTCAACATCACGAGAAAAGAATGAAGAGAGATGCTGATTTCAATAAGAAGAAAAATGGAAATTGAAGTGTAGATTTTACTACTAAATCTAAAGCTAGAACACCTGAAAGGATAACAAGATCTAAATCCAAGAAAGTTGTTATGTCAGAATCAAGTGATAGTAATCACTCAGATACTAAATTAGCCAATCTTTCATGAAGGATGAAAAAAGATTGTGGGAAAGAATGACTTCCAATACAGATTCAAATATAAAGATTGAAAGGATAAGAAAGATTCAGAGATAACTTGTTATGAGTGTAATAATGTAGGTTATATAAGACCTGATTACCCTTTACTAAAGAGAAACGATAGAAAGGAGAAACATTTTGATAGAAATAAGAAAAAGTAATAAAAGACAAATACAAATAAAGTATTGAAGGAAAATGATACTTGGAGGGAAAGTGTTAACGATTAACCAGATATTTCTTCAGAATATTAATCCTCACGACAAAGAAATATTGGACTAATAGCCAGATTACCCATTGAAAATCATTATCTCATGGATAAGGTACACAATGATAAAGCTATTACAAATGATTCCTTGAATGCAAATTATACTTATTATAAATATTATGAATCTTCAAATGATGAGTATTCTTCATCAGAAGATAATACTTTACCTTCTTTTAATGAATTTTCTAGGTTTTCTAAATTACTTTAGAATGAAAATTCTAAACTCAATAAAATGTTTAATATAGAAAATTATAGAATTTCAATTTTTACTAAAGAAGTATCAGATCATTCTAATGATATTGATATGGAAACTTATGATTTTGTAAGTATTTTAAAAACCCTTGAGAAATCCAAATCTGATAAGGAAAAATTTATAAGGATCCAGAAAATGTAATTTCTAAATAAAATGTTTTCTAGAATATCTCTATTTCAAAATAAAATGTTTTGGAGGATAAAAGTTTAGTTTTCAAAATAAAATCAGAATTTTTTTCCTTGAAATAATGTTTGTCATACTTTACTCATGGAAAAGAAAACTTTGATAAAATGTATTCTCAAATTCGACCATTGAGAAATCATTATGGTTTTTGTTATACTATTTCTAAACATGATTTTAGTAAAAACTATTTTGGTTCTCAAAGTATCCCATTTTTTATTAATTGTCAATGTGGTGGACACTGAAAAAGATATTGTTCACTTAATAGAACTCAGTCTTTAGGATTTCATAAAGCTCATTTTTCAAAACAAATGTGGATTCCTAAAATTCATTTTTCTAACCCTTCTGGATCCAAACAATTTTGGATTCTGAAAATCTAATTATTTGTTTTTTAGGAAAATAAGAAGTGTACCAAGAATAATATATGGTACATGGATAGTGGTTTTTCTTGACACATGACTGGAAACAATGATTTCTTTGAAAAGATTATCGAAACAAAAGGAGGAAAGGTTACCATCGGAGATAATGCTCAAGGAATGATTTTTGGAGTAGGTAATATTGTTTTTCATGGAAAAGTTCGTATTTCAAAGGTTTTTTTAATTAAATGTCTTAAGAACAATCTCATCAGCATAATTCAGTTATGTGATGAAGGATACCTTGTGATGTTTAGAAATGATAGATGCTTATTTTACAATTTCAATGATGATTTCATTCTATCTACCCATAGGCAAGAGAATGTATACACTATTAACATATGAGTCCTTAGGATCTAAAATTTACCTTGATTATGTGCAATAGAAGAAAAATCATGGCTATGGCATAGAAGACTAGGACACTACAACCTAAAAAGCCTTTGTAAACATTCATTGAAAAGACTTGTAAATGTACTACCAGATCTTAGATATGATTCTTCAAAGGTCCGTGATCCTTGTCAATTTGGAAAGAAACATAAAACTAGCTTTAAATAAATTAATGAAGTTTCAACTTCTAATGCATTTACAACTAGTGCATATGGATAGTTTTGGTCCTTCAGAAATTGGAAGCATTAGAGGAAAATACTATGTATTTGTTTTAGTTGATGACTTTACTAGATTTACATGGGTCTATTTTCTAATAAATAAATATGAATCCTTTTCTATTTCAAAACATTTAGAGCCCATGATAAAAATGATAAAAACCTACCATTGATAACTATTCATAATGATCATGGAGGTGAATTTCAAAATTCAGATTTTGAAACTTTTTGTAATAAGAAATGTATTAGTCACAATTACTAATCTCCAAGAACTCCTCAACAAAATGGTGTTGTTGATAGAAGAAATCTCATTCTTTTGGAATTGACAATAACCATGTTGAGTGAATACTCAATTGCTAATCACTTTTGGGATGAAGCTATTAGTACTTCATGTTATACTATAAATCGAGTTTTAACTAGAGCTTTTCTTAATAAAAAACCTTTTGAATTGTGGACTGGCTGAAAACCTAAAGTTTCATAAATCAATGTTTTTGTGTTCCAAGTATTAATTATGAATACAAAAGATAATATACACAAATTCACACCAAAATCTGATGAAGCATTCATTCTAGGATATTCTACAATTTATAAGGCACATAATGTTTTCAATAAAAAAACATGTACTGTTGAAGAAACAGTGCATGTTAAATTTGATGAATCTAATCCTTCTATTTTCCAAAAACTCCAACCTACAACATCAGTTGTGTTTTCTAAAAATGTTTATCAACTTTTATTAGAAGATCCTTCTGATAAGGACAATGTTCAAGAAAGTGTTCCTGAAACTTTTACCCCAAAAGATTTTCTACCATATGTCGATGAACGAGGTTTACAAAACCCAAATCAATTGCTTCTATGGAATCATCCTAGTGATAACATCATTTTCGATGTAAATCAACCAATAAGAACCGGAAATTCCTTGAGAAATGAAACATAACATCTTTCCTTTCTTTCCCAATTAGAACTTAAAAGTCCAAGTGACGACTTAGGTGATAAAGATTAGATTAAACTAATTCAAGATGAACTAAATGAATTTGAAAGGAATCAAGTCTGGACATTAGATGAAAGACCTAAAGAATCAACTGTAATTATTTTAGAATGGGTTTTCAAAAAAATGTGATGAAAATGGAATCATTTTATAAAATAAATCAAGACTTGTGGATAAGGGCTATAATCAACAAGAAGGAATAGACTATGAAGAAACATATTCTCTGGTAGCTAGACTTGAATCTTTTAATATACTATTTGCCTTTTTAGCATACATTAATTTCAAATTATTTCAAATGGATGTTAAATATTCTTTTCTAAATGTTTTTGTTCAAGAAGATGTTTTTGTACAACAACCCCCTGGTTTTTTAGACTCAAAATATCCTAATAATGTTTTTAAACATACAAAATCTTTATATGGCCTTAAACAAGTCCCTATAGCATGGTATGATAGACTTACATGATTTCGTTTAGAAAACAATTATGAAAAAGGTACAGCAGATCCAAACCTTTTTTTAAAAATGGAAAATAAGAATGTTTTGATTGTTCAAATTTATATTTAGGACATCATATTTGGATCAAATCAACAATCTTTAACTGATTCATTTGCGAATTTAATGAAATCAGAGTTTGAAATGAGTATGATGGGTGAGTTAACATTATTTTTAGATTTTCTTATTTCAAAAAAACCAGAAGGAAAATATATATCTCAACATATGTATATTAAATATTTACTCAAAAAGTATGGATATGACAATACTAAATGTATTAGCACTCCAATTGGTACCTCAAATACACTTGATCTTGATGAAACTGGGAAACCTGTAGATCAAACAAATTTTGGAGGTATGATAAGAAGTTTGTTATAATTGACAGCCAGTCGACCATAATTAATGATTTCCAATTTCATATATGCAAGATACCAATCTAATCCAAAATAGTCTCATTTAAAAGTCGTGAAAAGAATATTTTGGTCTTTAAAACGAACTATGGATTTAGGTCTTTTGTATTCTTCTGGAAATGATTTTGTTTTAAAAAGTATTTCAGATGCTGACTTTGGTTTTTGTAGAATGGATAGAAAGATTACATTGAGAACATGTCATTTCTTAGGATATTATTTGTTTTCTAGGTCCTACAAGAAACAACAATCAGTATAACTTTCCACTGCTGAACCAGAATATGTAGCAGCTGGAAGTTGTTGTGCTCAAGTGTTGTGGATGCAATACACACTCACTGACTATGGATTGAGTTTTTCCAAAACAAAAATTCTTTGTGATAATACTAGTGACATTTCTCTTAGTAAAAAAACATCAAATCACTCTCGTGCAAAACACATAGATATTAATAATCACTTTTTAGGGATCACATACTAAAATGAGATATTATTTTACAATTCATCAGAATACAAGAACTACTTGCTGAAACTTTTACAAAACCATTACCTTCTGATTGATTTTTTTATAAATCCGAAGTCAGGAATGATGAAATTAAAATAATCATTCATATCTACTTCATGTTCACACTTCTCCTTAAAATAAAAAAAACTCCTCTTAAAAAGGGGGAGAACATTTTACTTAATGATCTTTTTATTTCGATTTTTTCTCTTGATTTGTTATTCTGTCTTTATGATTATCTTCTTGACTGTTGTGTTATTGTTTTAATTATCTAACATCTTTTTTACCTACCTACCGAATTAACTTTCTATCCATTAGCACGTCAACCTATGGTAACAACTTTGTTTTCCATCAGCACGTCATCCTATGGTAACAACTTTGTTTTCCACCGGCACATCAACCTATGGTAATGACATTGTTTTCCATCGGCACGTCAACCTATGGTAATGACATTGTTTTCTATCAAAAATTCATCCTATGGTAATGACTTCGTTTTCCATCAGGAATACAACCTTTGGTAATGACTTCGTTTTCTATCGGCACGTCAACCTTTGGTAATGTCTTTGTTTTCCATCAACATGATAACCTATGGTAATGAATTTTTTTCCATCGGCATGTCAACCTATGGTAATGACTTTTTTTTTATCGGCATGACAACCTATGGTAATGACTTTGTTTTCCATCGGCATGTCAACCTATTGTAATGACTTTATTTTCCATCAGCATGACAACCTATGGTAATGACGTTCTTTTCCATCACCGTGACAACCTATGGCAGTGACTTTCTTTTCCATCAGCATGAAAACCAATTGTATTCTTTCTCCTCTTTTTCTTGTGTTTTCTTTCAATATGTTAATACTATTAAACCAACAATTACCTTACAATATCCGGAAGGTACAAAATTTCCTTTCCTTGTTTTGTTTCCCTCTTTTTTTCTTTATCGTTAAAAAAAACCCCTTTTAATCCTATCTAGTGATTTTTTTTCATCTAATCTCAACCATAGAAGATCAACGATAAATTTTTTCACCTATAAATAAACCCCACCCCTCCCCAAACCCACATCGGTTTTTCAGTATTGTTGACGATGCTCTGCCCCTATTTTAAGACTCTGTATGATCTTTTCTTCGCGTCACCTATATGTCTCAGTCCTCTAACAACACTCCTGCGGAAATGTCTTCAATTTCTTTTTCAGAGAAATAATTCCTTAGCGAAAGGTTAGTTTTTTAGGACTTCTTTGACTCGTACGATTCTACAATAATGAGAGTCATTTTGTTTCATGGATTGGAACATCATTGTGTTGAAAAACCTGTTTTGAAAGATCCAGTCCTTATTGAAGAAGATAGTAAATTATACAAAAATGTATCCTTTGAAAAAAATAAGATAATCAACTTTTCTGTGTACGATAGAAAATTCTCTATGTCAACGAAACAGGAATCCTGCATTCTAAATGTCCCAACAAAAGGTGATTATTTTTGTCCATCTCATAAAATACCAGAGGAAGTTGGTAAGTTTAATAAAGAAAGTGCTGAAAAGTCTTTGTTTCTTATAAATGAAGAGAAGAGGAAAGTGGATCATCTATCTCCAGATAACAGATTCGTGACACTTTGGATGCAAGGTTTTCTTATCCTAAGGAAAGGTGATAGAGAAACTCGAAAATTCTTTGATATCTTCCTACTATACTATCTTGTAAATATGAGAAAGGTAAACCTCATGGGATATATTTTTGAAACAGTCAAGAATCTCAAGTCAAGAAAGATCAAGTCCCATTTGATTATGTATCCCTCTATTCTAACAAAGTTCATTCTCGAGGGCATGAAGTTCTGTAACATTCCTTTGAAAGGGAAATTTATATAGATTAAGCCTTAATGGATAAGTAAGAGTACGTTGAAGAAGTTGTATATTTGATTTGATCAGAATTCAAAGGTTTTTGTCAGAGATATGGAATAAAATTTCTTATTTTCCTAGACTTGAAGGAAAAATTTATTTCATCACTAACAATCAGAGGAAGAAGTTTGGTTTTGTAAGAGAACTAGGAAATATAGTATTTTGTTTTATGACTTGTTTTGGAAATCACAAATTTATTCATACTTACTTATCATACTGACCAAGTTTATCATACTGACTATGTTTATCCTACTGACCATGTTTATCATACTGACTATGTTTATCGTTCTGACTATGTTTATCGTACTGACTGTGTTTATCATACTGACTCTTTCAATTTTACTGACATTGTCAAATGTACTGACTCTGTCATTCGTAACGAATCTGTCAAACCTACTGACTCTATCAAACGTACAGACTCTGTCAATCATACTGACTCTGTCAATCATATTAAATTTTTTGAATCAGACTCACTTTGTATCATATTAATAAATTACACTAAGTAATACAAATAATACTCATATTTTACTTCTCTCACTTGATAGTTTTTATTCTTTATAAACACAAGTCAATCGTACTCATGTTTATCATCTTCATATATCCATTGTTTTAACCAAAATGATGATGTGGAGTTAGTTATTTTCTAATCAAAACGATTTCGTTTTTTCTATTTCAACATGATCGTTATAATGCCTAGTGTCCAAGTCCCTCTGAGTTTTCTAGAAAAAAATGACCGTTGGAGGAAATATGATTGTTGTAACCTGAGGCCTATAAATAGGAGGTCATTCAAAGTTGAGAAACACAAATGAGAGAGTTCGATCATTCTATGCATCTATAATGTTCTAGAGAGAGACGATGTGACTTATCTCTTGCTTCTTGCGAAATCCTTGAGATTACGAACAGCGAACAACTTGTTCTTAGTTTTTTTTATTTCATTAAGTGATTTAATATTCTTTGTGTGACCGATTAGGTGATAACGATCGAGGGATACGGAGGATAGGTAGATGGTGCTTCTGATCATCATATCGAGGGCTTTAAATTGTCTGAAAGATAGAAGTACCAATTACCTAAAAAATCAAGGGCTTGCGGGGATATCAAGACAAACGTACCGATCATCATATCAAGGGCTTGCGGGGATAGAATGACAGACATACCGATCATCGTATCGAGGGCTTACCAAGGTGGTGGTAAGACATACCTATTATCCTATGTAAAAGGATAACCCTTCTCTTTGGGTCAATAGAATTGTAATACTTTCACATTTCTGTAGCTGTTAGTTTTAGAAATGGAATTGTATTGTTTCCTTTCTTCATTTCATATTCATTTGTAAGTTTTTCCATTTCAATCATACTATTACTTATTGTATCGATTGATTCTGTACACTTTATGGTAGAATCCTCCACTATTTTATTACTTTGATTATTGTATTCATCTTGAATACATTTTATTTACATTTCATATATTATTACATCATATCATACCTTTATATTCAATACAATTGTGATTGTTTGTTTCTATTGTGAATTGTATTAGTTTAATATCATTTAAACCAATTTCTTAAGTGTTTAAACATGATGTTTTAAATCTAAAATTCACCCCCGCCTCTTTTATTATTCCATATAATATACATATAAATCTATATATCGATCCAACAATTGGTATCATAGGAGGTTTCCATGGATTCGTATTACTAGGTTTATTTCTTTCATATTTCTGTTTCAACAATTTATTGCACTAACATGTGGGGTAGAAAAGATTATGTTACATAATAGATGGAAGGAATGAATATTGGATCAATTGAAAATCTAAATCCAACTAGACCACCTATATTTGATGGGAATGATTATGAGTACAGGAGAGATCGAATGAAGTCCTTTTTTATCAATACTGATGTAGAAAAATTTATAATGCTTGATAGAGGTTACAAAATTGCCGACAAAGAAGTCAGTACTTTCACTAATCAAGAAATTCAAGAATATCAACTGAATTACAAGTTATGCAATACATTTCTATGTTATATGAACAGGAATATATACATCCAGATATCATCTTGTGAAGCAGTGAACTGTATTTGGAAGAAATTGGATGTCACACATTTCGGTACATTGAAGGTTATACAAACAAGAAGATCAATTCTTCGAGCAGAGTATCATGGTTTTCATTTTCCTTATAGAGAGCTTGTATGTAAAGTGTATCAAAGATTTATTACAATTTCCAACAAAATAAAATATATGGAAGAAAAATGTCCTGATGATGAAGCCCTTTTTGACAAAATTATTGATATAATTCCAAACTAATGGGAGTCAAAAAGGACAACCATTAATGAAAACAAAAATGTTTCCCAGATTACTCTTGATGAACTTTTTGGAACTCTTCAACAACATGAGAAAAGAATGAAGAGAGATGCTGATTTAAATAAGAAGAAAAATGGAAATGGAAGTATAGCTTTTACTACTACATGTAAATCTAAAACAGGTAAAAGGATAATAACATCCAAATCCAAGAAAGTTGTTATGTCAGAATCAAGTGATAGTGATCACTCAGATACTGAATTAGCCAATATTTCTTGAAGGATGAACAAGATTTTGGGAAATAGAGACTTCCAAGATAGATTCAAAAATAAATATTAATAGGATAAGAATGATTCAAAGATAACATGTTATGAGTGTAATAAAGTAGGTCATATAAGACCCGATTACCCTATACTAAAGAGAAAAGATAGAAAGTAGAAACATTTTGATAGAAATAAGAATAATTATTACAAGACAAAGACAAAGAAATTATTGAAGGAAAATGATACTTGGAGTGCAAGTGTTAGCAATTAATCAGATAGTTCCTCAGAATATTAATCCTCACGAAAATGAAATATTGCACTAATAGCCAGATTTCCCATTGAAAATCATTGTCTCATGGATAAGGTACACTATGATGAAGAGATTAAAAATATTTCCTTGATTACAAATTATACTTATTATAAATATTATGAATAGTCAAATGATGAGTCTTCTTCATCAGAAGATAATACTTTACCTTCTTTTGATGAATTTTCTAGGTTTGCTAAATTACTTGCGAATAAAAATTCTAAACTCAATAAAATTTTTAATAAAGAAAATTATAGAATTTCAATTTTTACTAAAGAAGTATCATATCATTCTAATGATATTTATATGGAAACTTCTGATTTTGAAATTATTTTAAAAACCCTTGAGAAATTCAAATCTGATATGGATAAATTTCTAAGGATCTAGAAACTGTAATTTCTAAATAAAATGTTTTCTAGCATATCTCTAGTTCAAAATAAAATGTTTTGGAGGATAAAAGATTAGTTTTAAAAATAAAATCAAAAAAAATTTCCTTGAAAAAATGTTTGTCATACTTTACACATGGCAAGTAAAACATTGATAAAATGTATTCTCAAATTCGACCATTGAAAAATCATTATGGTTTTGGTTATACTTATTCTAAACCAGTTTTTAGTAAAAACTATTTTGTTCCTCAAAGTACTCCATTTTGTATTAAGTGTCAATGTGGTGGACACTGAAAAAGAGATTGTTCTCTTAATAGAACTCAGTCTTTAGGATTTCATAAAGCTCATTTTTCAAAAAAAATGTGGATTCCTAAAATTCATTTATCTAACCCTTCTGGATCCAAACAATTTTGGATTCCGAAAAACTAATTGTTTCCTTTTGAGGAAAATAAGAAGTGTACCAAGAAGAATATTGGGTACATGGATAGTGGTTGTTCTTGACACATGACCGGAAACAATGATTTCTATGAAAAGATTACCGAAACAAAAGGTGGAAAGGTTACCTTCAGAGATAATGCTCAAGGAATGATTTTTGGAGTATGTAATATTTTTTTCATTGAAAAGTTCTTATTTCAAAGGTTTTGTTTGTTAAAGGTCTTAAGCACAATCTCATCAGCATAAGTCAATTATGTGATGAAGGATACCTTGTGATGTTTAGAAATGATAGATTCTTAGTTTAAAATTTCAAGGATGAATTCATTCTATCTACCCATAGGCAAGAGAATGTATACACTAGTAACATATACGACCTTAGGATCCAAAATTTACCTTGCTTAAGTGAAATAGAAGGCCAATCATGGAAATGGCATAGAATACTAGGACACTACAACCCAAGAAACCTTTGTAAACATTCATAATAAATACTTGTAAAGGGACTACTAGATCTTTAATATGATTCTTCAAGGGTCCGTGATCCTTGTCAATTTGGAAAGCAACATAAAACTAGCTTTAAATCAATTAATAAAGTTTCAAATTCTAATCACTTTTAGCTAGTGCATATGGATAGTTTTGGTCCTTTAAAAATTGGAAGCATTGGAGGAAAATACTATGTATTTGTTTTAGTTGGAGACTTTACTAGATTTACATGGGTCTATTTTCTAATAAAGAAATATGAAGCCTTTTTCTATTTCAAAACATTTAGAGCCCATGTTAAAAATGAGAAAAACCCACCATTGATAACTATTCAGAGTGATCATGGGGGTGAATTTCATAATTCAGATTTTGAAACTTTTTGTAATAAGAAATGTAATAGTCATAATTTCAAATCTCTAAGAACTCCTCAGGAAAATGGTGTTGTTGAGAGAAGAAATCTCATTCTTCAGGAAATGACAAGAACCATGTTGGGTGAATACTCAATTGCTAAGCACTTTTGGGATGAAGCTATTAGTACTGCACGTTATACTAAAAATAGTGTTTTAACTAGAGACTTTCCTAATAAAAAACCTTTTGAATTGTGGACTGGCCAAAAACATAATGTTTTATACTTCAACGTTTTTGGGTGAAAAGTATTCATTCTGAATACAAAAGATAATCTACACAAATTCACACCAAAATCGGATGAAGGATTCATTCTAGGATATTATACAATTTATAAGGCATATAAAGTTTTCAATAAAAAAACTTGTACAGTTGATGAAACAGTGCAGGTTAAATTTGATGAAACTAGTCCTTTTGTTTCCCAAAAACTCCAACCTACAACTTCAGTTGTGTTTTCTAAAAATTCTTATCAACCTTTATTAGAATATCCTTCTGATAAGGACAATGTTCAAGAAAGTGTTCCTGAAAATTTTACCCCAAAAGGATTTCTACCATATGTTGATGAATGAGTTTTACAAAACCCAAATCAATTGCTTCTTACGAATCATCCTAGTGATAACATCATTGTCGATGAAAATCAACCTATAAGAACCAGAAATTCCTTGAGAAATGAAATAGAACATCTTTCCTTTCGTTACCAATTCGAACTTAAAAGTCCAAGTGAGGCCTTAGGTGATATAGATTGGATTAAACTAATGCAAGATGAACTAAATTAATTTGAAAGGAATCATGTCTGGACATTAGATGAAAGACCTAAAGAAACAACTGTAATTGTTTTAAAATGGGTTTTCAGAAACAAATGTGATGAAAATGGAATCATTGTATGAAATAAATAAAGACGTGTAGATAAGGGCTATAATAAAAAAAAGGAATAGACCATGATGAAACATATTCTCCGATAATTAGAATTTAATCTTTTCATATTCTATTAGCCTTTGCTGCATACATTAATTTCAAATTATTTCAAATGGATGTTAAATGTGCTTTTTTAAATGGTTTTGTTCAAAAAGAAGTTTTTGTCGAACAACCCCCTGGTTTTTTATAATCAAAATATCCAAATAATGTATTTAAACATACAAAAGCTTTATATGGCCTTAAACAAGCCCCTATAGCATGGTATGATAGACTTATATAATTTCTTTTAGAAAAACATTATGCAAAAGGTATAACAAGTCGAAAACTTTTTATAAAAATGGAAATTAAGAATGTTTTGATTGTCCAAATTTATGTTTATGACATCATATTTGGATCAACTCAACAATGTTAAACTGATTCGTTTGTGAATTTTATGAAATCTGAGTTTGAAATGAGTAAGATGGGTGAGTTAACATTCTTTTTAGATTTTCAAATATCACAAAAAACAGAAATAACATATATATATCTCAACATATGTATATTGAATATTTACTCAAAAAGTATGGATATGACAATATTTAAAGTATTAGCACTCCAATTGGTACCTCAAATACACTTGATATTTATGAAACTGGGAAACCAGTAGATCAAACAACTTTTGGAGGTATGATAGGAAGTTTGTTATAATTGACATCCAGTCGGCTAGAATTAATGTTTTCCATTTTATTATGTGCAAGATACCAATATAATCCAATATCGTCTCATTTAAAATCCATGAAAAGAATATTTCGGTATTTAAAAGGAACTATGGATTTAGGTCTTTTTTATTCTTCTAAAAATAATTTTGTTTTAAAAATTATTTCAGATGCTGACTTTGGTTGTTGTATAATGGATAGAAAGAGTACATTGAGAACATGTAATTTCTTAGGAGATTCTTTGGTTTTTGGGTCCTACAATAAACAACAATCAGTAGCACTTTCCACTACTGAACCTGAATATGTAGCAGCTGGAAGTTTCCGTGATCAAGTGTTGTCGATGCAACACACACTCACTGACTATGGATTGTGTTTTTCCAAAACAAAAATCCTTTGTGATAATATTAGTGCCATTTCACTTAGTAAAAACACATCACATCACTCTCGTGCAAAACACATAGATATTAGAAATCACTTTCTTAGGGATCACACACTAAAAGGAGATATTATTTTACAATTCAGCAGAATGCAAGAACAACTTTCTGACATTTTTAAAAAACCTTTACCTTCCGATAGATTTTTTTATAAAACCGAAGTTAGGAATGATTAAATTAAAATAATTATTCATATCTACTTCATGTTTACACTTCTCCTTACATTAAAAAAACTCCTCAAAAAAGGGGGGAGAACATTTTACTTATTGTTATTTTTATTTCAATTTGTTCTCTTGATTTATTATTCTGTCTTTATGATTATCGTCTTGACTATTTGGTTGTTGTTTTAATTATCTAACATATTGTTTACCTGCCAACCATATTGACTTTATTTCCATCGGCACGTCAACCTATGGTAATAACTTTTTTTTCCATCGGCACGTCAACCTATGGTAAAAACATTGTTTTCCACTGGCACATCAACCTATGGTAATGATTTTGTTTTCTAGTGGCACGTCAACCTATGGTAATGAAACTGTTTTCCATCGGAAGGTCATCCTATGGTAATAAATTAGTTTTCCATGGGAAATACAACCTATGGTACTGAATGTTTTTTTCTATCAGCACGTTAACCTATGGTAATATGTTTGTTTTCCATCAATATGATAACCTATGGTAATGAATTTTTTTTCCATCGGCATGTCAACCTATGGTAATGACTTTTTTTCCATCGGCATGCCAAACTATGGTAATGACTTTGTTTTCAATTAGAACGTCAAACTATGGTAATGAATTTATTTTCCATCGGCATGACAACCTATGGTAATGACTTTGTTTTCCATCACCTTGACAACCTATGGTAATGACTTTGTTTTCCATCAGTATGAAGACTAATTTAATCTTTCTCCTCATTTTCTTGTGTTTTCTTTCACTATGTTAATACTATTAAACCAACAATTACCTTACAATATCTGGAAGGTTCATACTTTCCTTGCCTTGTTTTGTTTTCCACTTTTTATTATTTATCATTAAAAAAACACTTTTTAATCCTATCCAGTTATTTTTTTTCATCTAATCTCAACCATAGAAGATGAACGATCATTTTTTTCAACAATAAATAGACCCCTCCCCTCCACAATCCCACACCGGTTTTTTAGTATTGTTGATGATGCTCTTCCCATGTTTTAAGACTCTGTATGATCTTCTCATAGCTTCACCTATATGTCTCAGTCCTCTGAAAACAGTCCTGCTGAAATGTCTTCAATGTCATTTCTTGAGAAAGACTTCCTTAGAGAAAGGTTAGTTTTTCCGGACTTCTTTGACTCGTACGATTCTAAAATAGGGAGAATCTTTTTGTTTCATGGATTGGAACATCATTGTGTTGAAAAACCTATTTTTCAAGATCTGGTCCTTATTGAAGAAGATAATCAATTCTACAAAACTGTATCCTTTAAAAAAAAGATAATCACCTTTGCTGTGTACGATAAAAATTTCTATGTCAATGAAACAGGACGCTCGCGTTCTAAATGTCCCAACAGAAGGTGATTCTTTTTTCCATCTCATAAACTACCAGAGGAAGTTGGTACATTTAATAATTAAAGTGCTGAAAAGTCGTTGTTTCTTATAAACGAAGAGGAGAGGAAAGTGGATCATCTATCCCCATATAATAGATTTGTGGAACTTTGGATTAATGGTTTTTTTATCCCAAGGAATGGTGATAGAGAAACTCTAAAAGTCTCTGATATCTTCCTTCTAGACTATCTTGTCAATATGAGAAAGGTAAACCTCATGGGTTATATTTTTGAAACAGTCAAGAATGTCAAGTTAGGAGAGATAAAGTCCCATTTAATTATGCATCCCTCTATTCTTACAAAGTTCATTCTCGAGAGCATGAAGTTCTGTAATATTCCTTTGAAAGGGAAATTGATAGATCTGAAGCCTTCATGGATAATTAAGAGTATGTTGAAGAAGTTGTATATTTGATTTGATCAGAATTCAAAGATTTTTGTGAGAGATATGGAATACAATTTCTTATTTTCCTATACTTGAAGGAAAAATTTATTTCATCACTAACAACCAGAGGAAGAAGTTTGGCTTTGTAAGAGAATTGTGAAAGAGAGTTTTGTAAATTGAAGCCAATTTGAATGTTCTATCTGAATGTTTGGGTTCTCATAAGAATGCATGCAATAGAATGACTAAGTGGTCATACAAAACAAAGAGCTTAGTGAATGACCATGAAATATCAATTGAAGTATTGAGGATAATTTTAAATGATCCTAAAATTACATTCAATAAAATTGACAAAGAAACTATTGAAAGGATGAATCTATTATCAAATACTCATGGAGCTGATATCCCTTCAATAAAAGAGCTGCAAGAGAGAATGAATGATTTTCAGTCTTATTTCTCTACGGTTTCATCTTTCAAAGATGAAATAGTTTTGTTGATGAAACCAAATTCTGTGCTATACAAAGACAATAAGAATTTTCAAGACAGAATTGATACCCTTGAATAAGTACTTGGAGTCGAAGAAGATACTATCAAGAATCATCATCAGCATTTTTCTGATCAAAAAGAGCTTCTCAAATCTCAGGGTGATTCTATCTCAGATGACAAGAAAGAAATCAAAAAGATGAAAGTCGTTCTTCATGAGCCGATCAAGAAAGAAAAGGAAAGAGAAAACAAATGAGTGTTGTTGTATCATTATTTTCTCTTTTCCAGAATTCCGTAGACCTTTTTTATCTCATTGAGATGTATGTTACCTTTCCCATTGTCATGCATTTCTATTCTATAACTCTTTCAGGCAAGTCAAGATTACCCCATTTTTTTTGAAAATCACAAATGGGGAGAATGTTTTATAAAGGGGGAGAATATTTTTTTAAGGGAGTATGTTTTCATAAAATACATCTAAATCAAGGAAAACCTACGAATAAAATCCTTACGAAAGTACATACCTAAGGGGGAGTTAGTTTTATTCAATTTCATTTTTAGAAGAGTTTTTGATAACTCGGGGGGAGATAATTATATCTTTTTGTTTTTACTTCATGTTTTGTGCTTTCCAAAAAGGGAGAGATTGTTGAGTCAAATGTCCTCTTTTTGACTTTTATGACTTTTTTTGGAAATCCAAAATGTATTAATACATGCTTATAGTATTGACCATGTTTATCGTACTAACAATGTATATCGTACTGACCATGTATATCGTACTGACTATGTTTATCGTACTGACTATGTTTATCATACTCGCCATGTTTTTGTACTGACTCTGTCAATCGTACTAACACTGTTAAATGTACTGACTTTTTCACCCGTACTGACTCTTTCAATCATACAGACTCTGTCAAACGTACTGAATCTGTCAATCGTACGGACTCAGTCAATCTTACTAACTCTGTCAATCATACTGTCTTTTATGAATCATACTCACTTTGTATCATATCAATACATTACACTAAGTAATACTAATAATAATCATATTTTACTTCTATCACTTGTTTGTTTTTATTATTTATTAACACATGTCTATCATACTCATGTTTATCATCTTCATATATCCTTTGTTTTAACCAAAATTATTTCATCGAGTTAGTTATAAACTAATCAAAATGATGTCGTGTTTTCTGTTTCAATATGGCCATTATAATGCCAGGTGTCCAAGTCACTCTGAGTTTTCTGGCGAAATATGACTGTTGGAGGAAATATGACCATTGGATCCTGAGGCCTATAAATAGGAATTCATTTGAAGATTAGAAACACAAATGAGAGACTTAGATCATTATATACATCTATCAAGTTATAGAGAGAGACATTTTTAATTCTATCTTGCTTCTTGCAAATTCCTTGATATTACAAAACATGAACAACATGTTCTTAGTTTTTGTATTTCATTAAGTGCTTTGATATGCTTCATGTGACCGATCAGGTGATAACGATCGAGGGATACTGAGGATTGGCCGACGGTGCTACCGATCATCGTATCGAGGGCTTTCAATTGTTTGAAAGACATAGGTTTTTATTACCTGAAAAACTGAGGGCTTGTGGGGATAGCACAATAGTCATAATGATCATCGTATTAAGGGATTGTAGGGATAGCAAGACAGATGTACCGATCATCGTATCGAGGGCTTACCAAGGTGGTGGTAAGACAGACCTCTTATCTTAGGTGAAAGGATAACCCTTCTCTTTAAGTCAATATAATTGTAATACTTTTACATTTCGGCTGCTGTTTTTTTTAGAAAGTGAATTGTATTGTTTCCTTTCTTCATTTCATATTCATTTATAATTGTTTCAATTACAATCATACTATTAAATATTGTATCGATTTATTCTATCTACTTTATGGTAGAATCCTTCACTATTGTATTACTCTGATTATTGTATTCATCTTGATTATAATTTCATTACATTTCTTATAGAATTACATCATATCATACCTTTATATTTATACAATTGTGATTTTTTGATTCTGATGTGAATTTTATTAGTTTAATACCATTTAAACTAATTTCTTTAGTGTTTAAACACAATGTTTTAAATCTAAAATTCACCCGCCTCTTGTATTGATCCATCTAATATACATATAAATCTATATATTTATCCAACAAATCTCAGTGTTGACAAGGGAGGTTGGTTAAAGTGAGTTTCTTGGGGCCAATAGACCCAAACACCATTGGTGCTAAATTCACAATACATGTGAAGGCTAGGAAAGTGGGGAAGAATTCTGGATTTGAGAATAAAGTAGAGAAAATCTTGGAGATTAATCTGGGGAACCGATTCGAAGGACTGGGTGTTCAAGAACCACTATTAACTCAAGGGGATAACACTTCAGGTGATGACATCTATAGTCAATTATCAGTGGATATCATGGAACAACTTCAAGGGAAATGTCATCATAGCCCTAGAAGTATGAAAAGGGAACATATAATTCCAGACTCATGGAAATGTATATTGGTTCAATGGAAAAAACCAAAAGGATGCAAGGATTACTCTCACTTGGCAAAACCAATGGAGACGAGGTCATATAAGTAGGGTAGAAAAAAGGATATCAATGACCAAAAAATGATGAAGGTGAAGAATAATGTAGGAATACAAGAGATAGAGAAGAATATGATGGGGAGTTCTTAATAGTTATCTGGCACTCCAAGGAAGAAATTTTATATAAAGATGTTTGGACCAATACCTCAAAAGAGGTGATTAAATGAATTTATGAGAGAAGGATGAATGTTGATCCCAACGAGGAGCAAGAAGCGTGAATAGATAAACAAGATTGAATCCTGGCATGGGGATTCAACCAGAGTAAAATTAACAGATGGAAATTTTTTAAGACAAAGGACATAATGATTACTCACCTTGGAGGGATTTTAAGAGAGGATATATATATCCTGGTTAATATGGTGTAATGGGATCTTTTGAGAGTAGATAATTCAAATAATCTTATCCTATTGTTTAATAATTTTGTGAGGTCTTTCAGAACATAGTGGTCTCTTGTTTGTGATAAATGGTTTCCCAGTTGACCTTAAAACCGATTAACAAAAATTTAAATTTTTATGGACGAATGAGTACACAATATTACGGTTCATTTCGAATGAGGTTTGTGCAAACAACATTCCACTAAAATATATTAAATTTAAAGAACAATATTTACTGTGTAATTTCATCTTATTTCTTTATGACATATACATTATCAAAATAAAATATCTTTTTTTAATTCATTATATGTTATATCCTCCAAAAATCTAGAAAATTTTATCCTCTTCAATTTATCTTTTTTCTATGAAATTATGTTAATGAAAATTGAAAATAAATTTGCTGAAAACTCAAAACCTAAAATGATTAAAAATGACCTCTTAAAAGAGGAAAATGGAAATACGATTGTCATATGAAATAAAACATAAGTAGGTTTCAATGTAGTAGAGCTTCGGTGAAAACTGAAAATATGGACATGGAGGAAAAGCATAATGAATTATATAGTGTGATAGAGGTCATTGTTAATAAGGAGATGAATGATCAAGATAATGTTAATGAATAAAAATCATATATATTTGATGAGTTATGTTACCATTTATTTATCTTATATCAAGGTAACCTGATAAAATTTTAATTTCAAGATGTTTTCATAATGATATGGAATTATTTCATTTTATAAGAATATAATTAAATATATTTTCTTGATATAATTCTATTTAAAAAGTTCAATTTCATCATTTGGTTATTTTTTAACAAGTTTAATCTTTTAAAATTTCCTTATTAAATGAATATATAAATTTAATTAATAGTTTTGAAGTACTAAATTTTACCATTAAAAGATCTTATGATCCATAAATGAGTGAAATGTCTTTCCATCTATTCTAAATATTTACCAAATCCAAACAGTTATCAAAATATTATATAATAATTTAATATGTAAACCACGTCATTAAGACCATTCAGTCATCATTTATACATATGCCCAATATAAACAATAAAATATTGTGAATAACATTACATATGACAATGGTAGGAACTAACCCATTATAACCTTATGGTTGCAGGTTCAAGCCCCACAACCTCACCATATGTGACCAGTTTTCACCTGACATGTGGGTTTCCATTTTACAAATCTATATTAATATAATTTCCATATCAGTCCTAGAAATAGAATTCACTTCCTCAAAAAATATTAATCATAATATATCATTTTAACTACTAATATTTTATATACATATTTATTCCATAGTAATCAAATAATCATAATTGACTGTTAATACCTTAACATCATTGATTATATTAAGAAAAAATGTTTTGATTATCCTTAAACTTGTGAAAAACATCATCATTTCCCTGTTATACTATTCACAAAATCAAAAGTTAATCAAAAGGATAATATATAATTCAATCCTTTTTTAAAACTAAATTATTTTCATTAAGGTAATTCCATATAATATATCATTTTAAATAGATTTCTTAACATAATAATAATAATTATCTGTAGACTATTTAACCCTTGATGGTTCCTAAAAATCATAAAAAATCCTAATTTGATTCATTAACACATTGTATTTGGTGAAATCCTGATTTTCAAATCCGTTATATGGGGTTGTATTGTGAATTATCCTAGGAATTTCCCCCATGAGTGACAAAATAATAGCAAGATATAACACATTTTCATACACCATGTGATGACAGATTAAAATATCAATGAACACATATAAATTTTATTATCCTTATATTTGAAGGTAACAGATCCATTTCCAATTGTATTATCAAGACGTGGATGTATTGCAATGAAATCATTAAAATATCTTCCTCAAAAAGATGTTCTTATTTGATACTTATCATTAATGTATATAACAAAATTATTTTCCGTAATCACTATTTTCCAAAATATATTTTCCTAGGATTACACAATAATATCAATGATATTATTTTTATAGTCCCAAAACCAATTATTTTAGTGGTTGTGGTTAAATTATTAGATTTTTGATAGTTTCAAGCGATCATATACCAAATTACCAACTAGTTTAGCATTATCGATAAAAAATATACATTCCAAATTCTTATAATACATTTTAATATATAAATTACATCATTATTGTTTTTGAGAATATGATTATGTAAATAATTTCCTGACCAAACTGACCCCTAAATAGGTTGTGGGACCTATCACTATATAGTGTCTATCTTTACCACCCGTGCACTAGAGGATTATTACTAGAAGTGATGGTCTGAGGAGGTGATATTGGGGAGAATATAACCTCATGAACAGAGTAGACCAATATTATATCAAAAGATAAATAATTGACAATAGAGAAAGTGGTAATAAATTAAAGACATAGTAGCATAAGAATAATATCAACATAATATAAGTTTCCAATTCCAATATAAAATATTTCACAGATGTCAAGAAGATGATACAAAAATAAAATTCCATAAAACAAGTAAAATGATACATGAAAATAAATGAATATTGAAATTAAATAAATATATCGATGGTGAACTCCACGAGCATCCTGTGATTAATCTTAATCCTATGATCCTAACAACCACATACAATCATGATAGTGCAAGTAATAATCCTTGGTCTTGTAGACATGAAATCAACTCGGGTGAACTAGGGAATTTGTGGACCGAGTAGGGTTTGAGAAAGAAAATTTATATATGCCTTCAATTTTTTTTCAATATATAAATATAGTCCCCAAATATAATTTATTACATCATGCATGTCAGTTGAACAAAAAAATGTAGTATAAATAAATGTCGGTTAGCTCAGGTTCTACTAGGAATCATGGAAGACTCTAACTACTTCGGCTCACGGACAGAAGGATGAAATGAATAGTAACCATGTATATATAGTAATTATATAAGAATGTTATATTTATATATTTCATCCAACTATATAGAATATGTTAGTGTGGACATAAGTAACCAAATAAAATGAATACTAGGGATTGGCTAGGTATGAGAATAGCGCAAATATCCATAATAAGTCCAGACAAGCTTATCAGTTCCCACAGATGATACAAACCCTACATCTCATAATGGGTGGGATACGTCATGATCATCACTCGAGATGGTGACTGTGTCATCATACCAACACTCGAGATAGTTAGTGTTTCATCATATTAACATAAAAATAGTGGACATGGTGTGTAATTCCCACCATCTAAGTAGTGTCAATGGTGTGAGATTTCAAGATCAGCATCCGATTTAAGGGAGCATGAATCGTTATTCCCAACATAACTCATACCATTGATCCAACACATATATCAATGGAATAATCATATTTTTAAAATGTTCATGAGGAATTACCTCTCTCAAATTTTTTTCATGCCCAAATACAACCGAGGGAATAACAATTATTACAATTACATTAATTCAATCTTATTTAAATATAGCAATTGGTGTTTCCATACCACACAATTCAGAAAAATTAAATTAAAACAATAAATTTATATAATCCACCTCATTTATCAATGAATTGATATTTATAATCAAGGCGTCACAATCCACATATACAATAGATGGTCTTCAGATAAATTAATCAGAAGGAAGGTTTTTCCATTTTTTTCAATCCATTTATGATTGTCATTCGAGGCCATGTACTAAGCATGTAACATTTCTAGTAGTAAAATAATGGAATATGAAAAACCAATTCCATCAGGTCAATCCTGATTTAAATCCATAATCACCACTTTTTATTTCTGAAGATAGCTCACCTCATCCAGTGGTCTTTATTATAAAACATGAAAATGTAAACAAAAACTCATTCAGCACAACCTAGAATCACATTCAATAGGTTTAACTCAATTAACCAAAAAATAATAATTTAAGAAACTATAGAACATGAGAAAAATAACCAGGATCAACATGGAACGTAAGAGGTTCAATTTTCATTTGGTAAATCACTTAAAGGGGTGATTCCATTGACAATCAAAGCCAAATTTTTGAAGGAATTCCAGGAAATTAATAAATTAACTGTGAAGGGAAAAGTAAAATGACACATGCAAGGGGTATCACTGATCATGGTTTTATTTATCAGAATAATAAATAATCATAAAAGGGTGTATGAAAAAGTTAGTATGACAATTTAGATTGATGAAATCATTTTTAGGACAATTCATTGAAAATGTCATCACGTCACGCAATGAAAACATTTATAGTTCAATGGAATCGGGGGGAAAGTGGTATAGACCACAATAATCATGCTTAGGATGACATAATCATCTAGTTTCGACACTTGATTTAGTTTGGATTTGAATATGTAAAGGAAATGTATATCCACCCTGAAAAAAGGGAAAGTGATATCACACCAAAATAGAACATCCTTAGTGAAGAGAACCATATAAATTAAGATATCTGATTCAAGATAATACCAATGTGAATCCAATGTGACCAAAGGCACTCGAAGTTGTCTTCAGGTAAGGGAGATATCATCATTCCTATCTGAGGGAGTAGGAGGAATCCCTAAGTGATAAGATGATCCTCACATGGATGAATGAGGATAAAGAATAAAGAAGATGGATATTTAATAACATTAATGGAAAATGGAAATTTAACCTTTAAAATTTTGTTCTCATGGTTATTCTACATGGTTTGACCAAAATGTGTGTGTTTCCGATGCTTTCTCTAGGGCGCGCGCTAATCCGTCACGCAGGGGAGGACGCACGGCTTGTGGCCCCGCATTCCCACTTTCCAAAGGTGGGCGGCATCTGTTCCTTGTTCAAGGACGTCTGCTCCTTGATCGAAACTAGGATGATGGGATGTCGGTTCTTACTTCCATGGATTCATCCTCGGATCTTGTCACTTGTTCGAGTCACCCTCATAGATTTAAGACATATTTTTGAATCTCTTTCCTGGTGACATATCTTCATGGACACCAGTTAATTACGTTGCTTCCGACGATACGCTCCAAGGGGTCTGGTCGGGGCAGCAACCTTTGGTGAGGAGAATGGTCATGGTGAGGCATCATTGGCATGTCTTTATGCTGGGGGATTGGAATGTATGTCTTTTGTCCCTTATTAATGGGAATCTCGAGGGTGCGGGATCCCAAGGCATCCCACATCGAATGCGGGGAATTGTATTCCATAGGCATGTATCTGAGGATTTCCTCAACTTCCCATGTTTAACACCAGGTATTCCGTGAGTTTAACGTCCAACAGAGACATATCAGACTGATTAGAACAATGATAGTGGATCAGATTGAAGAACCACTTGGGGGGAACACCGATGTTGGGGACAACACGTGGGAAGCTTCCTGGATACTGTGGAGTGGAATGAGGAGGCATGATCCCACCAGGATGTGGCAGCCCGAGTAAGGATCTGGATGGGTGATGGCTTTGGGATTGAGTCTCTAAGAGACTTCTTACGTATCCCCGTGTCAGGGAATCAAAGTCCGCGTAGTTTGATGATATGGTGGGACACCTGAAAATGAGACCCGTGATAATGAACGCGTGGATGGGACCCAAAGGAAGCATGACCTCTGGGCTAGGGCATGAGCTTCCCGAGTCATGTGGGCTCAATGGAGAGGTCAGGATGGGGTATGAGTGTTGTGAATGAACCTCATGGAGGCTTCCTACATTCCACCGTGGTAGGGAATCAATGTCCATGTAGTTCAGGATGGATGTGGCATACACTTTGAGGCGTCCCACAATGGTGGATATGGGGCTTATGCTCTGAGGCAGCCAACAATGTTTGGTGAAATTACGCAAAGGGGTCGAAACGACCGGGTGATGGGATTTAACATCATGGAGGCTTCCTACGTGTCATTCCTTGACATGGATCAAAGTCCACGTAGTTTGGGTGGTGTGGTTTAACGTCATGCGGGACGTGATAGAGTTTAACGTCATGCGGGACTAGTCAGACAGTTTAACGTCGTGCTGGACGACATACAGTTTAACATCATGTGGGACACCATACAGTTTAACGTCTTGCTGGATAGGATACAGTTTAATGTCATGCTAGACGAGATATAGTTTACATCCTGCAGGAAGACATACAGTTTAACGTCAAGTGGGACGGGATATAGTTTAAAGTTGTTCTAGACGGGATACAGTTTAACTTCATGCTGGATGACATACTGGTTAACATCATGTGGGATGGGATATAGTTTAATGTCATGCAGGATGGGATAAAGTTTAACGTCGTGCTGGATGGGATATAGTTTAATGTCTTGCTATATGGAATAGTTTAACATCATGCGAGACAGGATTTGGGGATTATGCTCTGAGGCAGCCCATGGAGTCGGTGAACCGACGCGAAGGGGTCGGAACAACTGGTTGGTGGTCTTGACCCTCATTGAGGCTTCCTAAAAACCATTACTTAACATGGATCAAAGTACTCATAGTTCGCTGAAGTTGGGGGTCAGGGTCAGTGCTCACTCTAAGCTCACATGAGACATGCTCTGTGTGAGAAACCAAAGGTTGCAGGGACCTGACGATCACGTAGCAAATGGTGCATCCGTGAGAAGAGAAGAGGGGATTACTCGTTGAGCGGCCCATGTTGTTGGGACTCACTCCAGTATAGAGGCCCAAGATGTGAGAAAGCGCAGTGGGAGAGGGATTTTGGACCAAAGATGAGAGCTGCCTCTTTCCCTATCACGCCCTCCAATAGCCTTGGCTGTGAGGATGTATGGAGGTTCATGGGTGCTACCTTCCACAAGTGGGGTAGGGGATTACACCAAGGTGGCTGCCCTTCCCCCATGGGAAAACACCACTCCAAGAAGGAGGATATCAACCTCTATTGGGGGTGATTCCATCCCCATGGAGACGAGCATGTTTAAAGAATGCCTGAGCAGGGGGGACCCTGCGTGCAAGGCACGGGGTCAGATCAAAGTTTAACATCTTGTGTTGAGGATGAGGTGCTTGGTAGTTTAACTTCCTGAAGCTCGGATATGGTGGGTTCACTCCACACCCCTACGACATACTTAACCGATACCCTCTTCCCATTGGGGAAGGGAAGAAATCGGCAAGGTTGTGTAGAAGGGGGGTCACAGAATGAACCATCGAGTGGTTCATGTTAGCGTGGCTATGTGAAGAAGAAGTAGCTGTTAGCGTGTGAATGAGAAGAAGCATGAGGCAATGCAACTCAATGGGAAACACGGACCAAGGGACCTTGTGGTTACTTCGTACGAGCCTGGAAGGCTGTACAAGAAAACAGAACATGTTTTTCATGCCCGGTATGGAGGACATCGGGCGCCTATGTAGGGAGGCACCCGAGGGGTGTCAAGGTGATGGGTCCTGGGGATTGCGCGCAAATAAAATGTTTGCATTCAAAACACCGAGATGGCGTGTAATTTGAGTAGAGGAATTGCACGTGACTAGGGGGATTGCATGCACGAGATGTGAATTGCACATGAGTGGAAACGGCCGAACCCCAAGGCCCGACAACACCCAACAAATGGATTGCGCGCAATTGACCATTTTGTGCCCAACGAAAGGAATTGTGTGCCAGGGAGTAACCCTGAGGGGTTTGGAATTTTAATTAATCCAGTGGGATTGCGCGAAAAGGCAGATCCATGGGCAAGGTTGCACAAAAAGGGTCAGTACCTGATGGCCATCTTGCGCTGGAGAAATTCCTATTTTTCACATGAGAGGTGGTTCAAATTCCGCAAACCCAAAATGGGAGGGGTCCCTTTTTATTTATTGGCATCTGGTGGCACGGAATGCAGGTGGTGCGTGAAATTTTGCACCTAAGAGATGAGGGCATGGAATGTTAGCCGCGCGGGCACGGGTGCACAATTATTGCGCGCCTGCGCTAGAGACTCTTCGCGAATCCCTGACTCCTTTCGTGTGGCACACATTTTTTCGCGCGCATCCTCCTTTATTTCACACAACACCATCGGGCCCTCCGGAAAGGCTCTCTGGGTCCAAATATGACATCACTTTTTCATTTCGAAACATCGTTTAGAAGTTATGTACTATTCATCATCTCCAAATGTCACCACCCCCACCTCGTAATTAGATCGGCGAGAGGTTGCAAATATCAGATTCCGAGGGTAACGCCGAAAAACCGAAGGGTTGAGCTTCAAGGGATCTGTGCGTGAAAAAAAAATGATGTGTCATGCAAAACTCCACTTTGGCACAGAATTCTATTATTTCACTGCGCGGAACCTTGGCCTTGCCTATAAAAGGGGACATGGGTACCATGATCGGTAACCAAGCTTTCTCATGCGATAGGCTCAGATCTCTAATCCGTAATATTTCATTTGCAACTACTGATGAAGAGAGAGTATTTAGGGAGCGAGAAGCGGTCCTGGAGATCACAAACCAAAGGGTAGCGGTGCTGGAAAGATCAATCCAAAACGTTGATCCTTAAAGGCCCTATTTTGTCCATCTCATGAACTTCTTTCTTTTACTGCTCACCATTTCGATCCAATGTATGGACCAATCTACTTATTTGTACATTTTTTTAATATGCTCAACCATAATCCCGAAATAAATAACAACATAACCATAAGATCATGTAGTCTGTACCCAATGTGAGAAACCAAGGATGTTCATGTTATCATTTCGTACGACTGTGGCACGTCAACCAAGCTTCAGGCAACTGAAATCAGGCCCGAATTTCTAAGGAGGGGAGGGAGGTCCATCCGAAGGGAGGGGACCTCAGACCGATCGATGTATCGTCTCCAAAATTAGCTCTAACGCATGAGCGGGACAATGTCAGGGGAATTGAAATCAATCCAAACAGAGGGATATGAAAAAAGGTGAATCACGTTACCCAAATTTGGAACACTATGGGGGGCATAACGATGGAAGATATCTATTAACCGTAGAGGAAACACAACATCCATACCGCATTGGCCTAAAATGGGGAAAAAATGAGGGATGAACACTGACCATGTTCGCAACATAGGGCCTAAGTCAAATATCTTCGATCAATCTTCTGAAACATTGGCCCAAGACAACAGGCGGCTTTAGGTCGATCATCCATACTGTTACAACAGGCAGACCAAGGGTCTATCATCCTTATTGTTACAGCAGGTGGACCATAGTTCAAGCATCCATACTGTTAGGGGGTCCCATCAAACATGAACAGTCATCCGGAACGTTGGCCCATGACAGCAGGCGGACCATAGGTCAATCATCCATATTGTTACAACAGGCGGCCCAAAGGTCTATCATCCATATTGCTAAAGCAGGCGGACCACAGGTCAAGCATCCATACTGTTAGGGGGTTTGATCAAACATGAAAGAGGATGAAGATCCGAATAAAGGGGAACACAAAGCGTGGAATGTGATGTGGTGGTTTGTTCAAACAGAATCCAACACTCCCAAAATTACGCCATCGTGGTGAAGGAACATTAGGCAGACATATTAATCTGGTCACAAATCATCCCTACATTTACACAGGACCAATCTGGTGAGAGAACTGTCACTTCCCAATCACTATTGGGCTCCCGAACTCACTTGGGATAGATGATGCAGTTACACCACTCCCCAATAAGTCAGGAAAAGGGGACGGCAATGGGGGGACAGGATTTGGTTATCCATGGGGCTGGACCCAAGACGAAATGTCGGATCATTCCTATGTATCTCACAATAATGAGAATCAAGCCACACGTAGTTCGATAAAGGGTCATAGTTTAAGTTCATAGAATTCGGACCAAGGATTAGTAAGGATTGTGGGAGACACATGGTTAGGTGATTACAAAACCTGACATGAATGAGGACGAGGTCCTGCTTACCATGCGTTCCTTGGAAAAGTGTGTTGTTCAAGGGACCAAACACAAAATTTAGGATGGGCCCATGGGGAAGTGCCCAGGCGTTCGTACGTATCTCATAATGATGAGAATCAATCCATACGTAGTTCTTGGGAGTTCCTTTTAATGTCGTGCAAAACAGGAAATAGGAGGGCTAATTATTATAACAGGGTGCGCGCAGTGTGGTTATTGCAAACCCAATGTGAATGAGGATGAGGTCCTGATCACCAAGCCAAGTGGTCCCATGGTCAAAGGTCCCAAAGGTGGGACAGAAATGATGAATTAGCGGACCTCAAGCTGGTCCCAAAGACAACAGGTCTGGGCATTCTTACGTACCCCATAATAATGGGGATCGAGCCATACATAAGTTCTTGGAAGGGGTGGCACAACATGAGATGGTACCTGTGAAAAGGATGAAAAGGGCGTGTGGGTCTAGAACTCACACCAAAAGAAGCGGCATTTGATGTATCTTGTTTTTTCATGAAGGAGAATGGGTTTTCTTTTGTGGAGCGACCGGCCTAGGGTAGAAATACATGGCATCACTACAACAATCAAGCCACATACATGCGTTGAAAAATGGTATGTCAATAGACCAATACCCAGCGTGATGTACCCTATGGAGAGGTCATCACAATGCAGTGCCATTTTTAGTCGTACGGCCAGGACAATATCATCAGAGCTTATGGTCATGTCGTTCGACTAACAAACACAGTTTAAGGTCATATGGCTTGGACCCGGGGGAATGTTCACGATGCGATAAGTCATACCTGATGCGGATGAGGAGAAAATCCCATACCATCTCTGTGTTCGACTCTGAGAGAGGAGGCTCTGGCCAAAGGGTCGGCTTGGGTTTGAAGATCAAGAGGTAGGATACACTATCTTCTGGCTGAGCTAGGCCTGAAATCTGATGTCTGGGTGACCCCTCGTATCCCGTGGGGATGAGGGTCAATCTGTGCATGGCTCTTAGAGAATACCCAAGCCTATAATCTTAGTTCTCAGATCGCGAAATCCCCAATAGACGCCATAACATAGCTTTGTCTGCCTGACGTGTGGAAGTGCACTGAGGGTTAGTGCAAGGAGTGTCGAGATTCCACCTTGACATGATGGGGTGGAACATAATGTGAATCATGAAACCAATATTCAGGGCCTGAAGAAGTCGGTGTGATGACTGAGGATTACTGATGAGCATGTTCACAAAATGACAACCTATCATGTTAGCCTAAAATGGGGACAAACAAATGAGCATCGGCGGCTGACCATATTCGCAAGGTGGGATTTGTTTGAATTTGTTGTCTGAATCCCCCGGGGGTGTTGGACCGTGACGGTAGGAGAGCCCTTAGGCATTGTATCCAGGCCGTTCTTGGGGGTCCCCCGGGTGCTAAAGATAATGGGGGCCCAAATGGAGGGGAGCACGATGCTTGAAAAGTGGATGAAAATTGCCTAAGTTGAATATGACACTCCAGGTCCTATTCTAGAGTACTCTGAACACATTAGTGGACCACTAAAAAGGGTCGAATGTAACAATTTGAGAGCGACCAATGGATGGCGGATTCCCGGGAGAAGGGGGCATGGTGCCAAAAACCCTTTACCACACCTATATATCCCCCTCAGGGAGAGGGACAGGCCAAGAGGCAGAGGTTACCGGGAGATTGTGGGAGCTCTTAAGAGATGGTGCTGGACCTAAAATCTATGCATTCAGGCGGTCCAACATATCCCATATGGATGGGAATCAAGCCGCACGTAGTTCTAAAAAAAGTTTACCGTCATGTAGGATTATTAGAGGCATTTCATCCAGGAATCTGTACAGCGCGGCGACTAACACAACGTGAATGAGGGAATAACCTCACACCATACAGTACACTCTAGGTAATAACATGGGATAAGGGGCCCGAGAAGGCCAAGGGGCCTGAGGTTGGGCCTTGGTTAAGAAGGCCTGACCAGCTTGCAGTTTAGCGTCTTGCAGAATGGATGAGAAAGGGGGGAATAGGATCCCTGGAAAGGGGAGGTGTATGGCACGACGAGTAACCCGACGTGAATGAGGAAGAGGTCCTACTTACCACACCATACAATTCCACAGGAGAGAGTATGGGCCGGAGGCCCGAGGCTTGGCCTCGGTTAGGGAGGCCTGACCGGTTTGTAGTTTAATGTCTTGCAGGATGAGCGTGTAGTTTAGGGTCATGCGGGGCCGTGGGCCAATTTATGGTCATGGGGGACCGTAGGGGCCCAAATGTAGGGCCAAATGCAGTTTAAGGTCATGATGGAGCAAATGCATTTTAGGGTTATTTAGGACTGTAATCCAGTTTGAGGTCATGGGGGACCCCGTAGGGTCAGGAGAAATACTGCATAAGGAACTTGGAACTATTTGGAGGAGTTACATGCTCACCATCCATGGTTACCAGGGAATAGGAACCATTGGGATAAGCCTTATGGACAATGAATGGTCCTTCCCATTTGGGCTCCAACATGGGTGGTTTCCTACCGGTAATCATTGGTGCCCTGGGAGCCAGTACCAGGTCACCTTACGGGAAGGAGTGGAGGCGAACCTTCTTGTTGAAAGCTCGATCCATACTACTCTGATGCCTTTCCAGTTTGTGAAAAGCACAAAGACTATTCTTGTCCAGCACTTCCAATTCATCTAGAAGAATTTTGGCAACCATATCCGGTGCTTGCTAGTTGTAGAATGTCATGCGCAATGTGGGAAACTGAATCTCGATGGGCAGGACAGCCTAAGCTTTATACAAGAGGGAAAACAGGGTCACCTGGGTGGAATTTCGAGTCGTCGTCCGATAAGCCCAAAGGCCATGGGGTAGTTTATCTAGCCAACTCTTCTTGTTCTGACCAACCATCTTTTTCAGAATGTTAGAGAGGGTTTTGTTAATCAACTCAATCTATCCATTTTCCTACGCATGATAGCCGGTGGAATGGTTAGAGTAACTGTTGTACTTGGCGTACAGTTTCTTCAGCCCGGCTACTCAGAAGTTGGTGCCGTTATCAGTGAGGATAGTGTGAGTTAATCCAAATCTATAGATGATGTTGGAACTCACGAAGTCAGTGATATAACAGGCTTTGACTTCCTTGAGCAGAATTGCCTCTGCCCACTTGGAAAAGAAATCCGCAGCGGTCAGAATGAACCGGAATTGGCGAGCTGTCACCGACGGGTAAGGCCCTACGACATCCAACCCCCAGACTGCAAAGGGACAAGAATACTTGGTAGTGTGGAGAGGCTTTGATGGCTGATGCATGAAGTTATCATGAACATGGCATGCATGGAACCTCTTGGCGAACTCGATGACGTCATGGGTCATGGAGGGCCAGATGTACCCCAGTCTTCGAATCTAGTGAGACAACATTGACCAAGCCTGATTGTGTAATAGGAACCAACATGAACCTCTTGCATGACTAGTGGAATCACGAGTCCTTGAAGGAAACAGAGGAGAACACAAATCAAATCCACGTTTGTAAAGGATCTAATCAAGGCTGGGACCGCTCTGAAGGGTAAACTGCAGCGCACGGCGACAGAATCGCTCGCCCTCGGTGTGGTCTACTGGGAGATTACCATTTTGGAGGTATTCAGCCAAGGGTCTCCTCTAATCAGGAAATATTTCAATCACCACATCTAAAGTACCTGGGGCTCCAGAAAAAGGTGCAGTAATGGTGAGATGGATTACCCGCAGGCCACGGTCATCCGCTGGGGTGATTGGAGCAATGACTCTCTAGTGCGCCACGTGGATAATCAAGTTGTCCTTTTCGGGCTCCGCAAGCGACGCGACCAGGCTGGACAAAGAATCTGCTCGACCGTTCTGTGACCGGGGGATATGAACGACCTCTATCCTAGAAGGTAACTAAGTCATTAGATGGAGGATGCACTCCAAAAATGACATGACTTCTAGCTTTCTGACAACATAGCCACCATTGACCTGCTTGATGACTAGCTCGAAGTCCCCTTTCACATGCAGATGGGGCACGTCGATCTCGAGGGCCAGCTTGAGGCCCGTGATGAGGGCATGATACTCTACCTCATTGTTGGTGCCGACCTCTGACAATAGGAATGAAGATGGAAGAACGGATTGCTCTGGGGTGATGAAGATGATACCCATGCACACTTTGTTGAGCCTAGGATTGTTGAGTCTCTTACCGGTGGGGCTCTAGGGCGCACCGTCAAAGTGAATCATCCAGCATGGGACGGCATGATCGACTGAGAGGATTGCCTCATCAGGAAAACCTAGGTCCAGCAGTAGATCCATGGAGGTTGTGTGGGCAGCTAGAAAGTCTACCAATGCATGTCCTTTGATATCCTTCTGAGGCACGAACCTGATGTCGAACTGTAGGAGGATCACTGCCCACTGCGCTAGTCAGCCAGTCAACATAATTCGATTCAGGATGTACATCAACGGGTCCACCTAAGAGACCAGCTATACCTCGTGGTGCTGCAAGTAGTGCCATAATTTATGTATAGAAAATACAAGCGCAAGGCATCTCTTCTCGATGGGAGAATATCTAATTTCCGTCTCGAGCAACATGTGGATGAGGTAGTAGTGGTTGTTCTTTATTCCCTCATTGTTCTTCTGGGAAAGAAGTGCTCCAAGGGACCTTTCCAGGGCGGCCACATAATAGACCAGCGGCTTCCCGGGGACGGGTGGCATCAAGACCGGAGGTTGGAGAAGATAATGCTTAATTTCCTCAAAGTAGGTCTGACAGTCTTCATCCCATTCATAGGTGGCACCATTCATTATTATCTAGGAATTGGGCTTACACTTTCCAGCCAGATTCTCAATGAATCAGCGTATGTAGGCTAAGTGGCCTTGGAGACCTCGAAGCTCCCGAATATTGCTCGGGGGAGGAATATGGCTAATGGCCTTGATCTTCTCGGGGTCGATCTTGATGCCTCGGTTCCTGACAACAATGATAAGGAACATACCAGAGATGACCCCAAAATCACACTTCAACAGGTTCATCTTCAAGTGGTGGGAACGGAGGAAACTGAACACTTTCTCAAGGTCCTTGAGATGGTCCTAGCATTGGCGATATTTGACCACCAGATCATCCATGTAGAATTCCACCAATTTTCCCAGAATCAACATGAATATGTGATGAATGGCCCACTGATAGGTGGCACCCACCTTCTTCAGTCCGGAGGTCATAACCTGGTAACAGAAAGTACCTTAGGGTGCCTTGAAGGTAGTGGACTCATCATCCTTTGGGTCCATCTGGATCTGGTAATACCTGGAACATCCATCCATGAAGGAGAGGGCTTGGAACCTGGGCTTGGCATCAATCAAAAACTCTATCACTAGAAGGGGAAAATAATCCTTCAAACATTGGTGATTGAGATTGTGGAATTAAATACAGACCCTGATCTGTCCGTTTTTCTTCCTAACCGGCACAATGTTGGCTAGCCACCAGGGGTACTGAACTTCCTTGACAAAGTTGGTTTTGATAAGCTTGTCAACTTCGGCATAAACCATGGCACCATGAGAAGGGTGCATCTTTCGGTAAGGCTGCTTGAACCCACAATGGTTCATCAGGAGGCCATGGCGGTGGACAGCTACCTGATGATCTAGTCCTGGAATCTCATTGTAACTCCAAGAGAACACATCACAGTGTTGTTTGACGAATTCCACATACCGCTGCTACTCCTCAGGGGGCATGGCGATGCTCACCAATGTCGGTCTCGGGTCCACCTCGCTACCGAGGTTCACCTATACCAACTTGTCGACCGTGGTGGAGACACCCTCCTCAAAGGCCGGGGGAGCATCTTTCATGTACTCCTCCCCACTAGTAGAGGGATCATCCATGGGGCGAGCTACTTCTGAACCACCAGACTCGGATTGGAAGACAGTGTCGGCTTGGGTGGTAGTGGCTATAATATCGGGAGATTCATGTGCCATTGAGACCATAGAGATGAAGGCCATCGATTTGATCCCTTCTAGCCTTCGGCCCAAGGGGCCACGCTTGATGACATCAAAACAGTAGTGGAACGTCGGCTTGAGCCGGTTAATTCCAACCCGGTTGATGAGAGACGTATGATGTACCATCGTTTCCATGATCCTGACTTCCCGATACCGTACATGGGTAGGACGTTCCATGATCACCTGATCCTGGTTGGTGTAGTAGTACGAGGTGATTTTACGTCATCGCTTGGACCTGGTAATAGGGATTCATCTTGTACCTAAAACAACAAAGCATTTCCCCATATTCAGGGTGGTGGCCTCCAACAGATTGATTGGGAAGATGTAGGCATCATCCAAAACTACCCAGGGATCACTTGTGACAGTTGCAGGCTTAACCTAACCTACCAGAATCTCATTATCCTTACTCTTGTAATAGTCGGCATCCAGATAACGGGCTTCACACGAGGAAAAAGTTGACACATCTCCTGGGAGCACACCTACTCGACCATTGACGGAGTGTTTGAGGCATTTGTGATACGATGAGGGGACCGTCATGTGAAGGTGGAGCCACGACCTGCCCATCAATGCGTTGTACACAGTGTCGGGAGAGACAACCATGAATTCTATGTTGGCAATTAGGCCACAAAACTGGGTCTTCAAGCGGATCTTGCTGACCGGGGTTTGATTGGTCCTGTCATAACCATGGATTCTAAGGTTGGAGGGAGGTAAATCACCCTTAGACAATCCCAGCTTCCGCAGTGTCTGAGTTGGGATTTGGTTAATCCCAGTACCCGTTTCGACAGGACAGCGAGGGAATTCCATACCATTGAACTAGTCAGTGATGTACAATGGGAAAATGTGTCCCAGTATGGGAGGGTCTACATCTTCACCAGAGAATGAGATTAATTCCTAGCATTCGGCATTCTCAATCTCCTCAGCGTGGAAGGCTTCTACAGCTACTACCTCCATCTCAAACTGTTGGGGGCTCATTAGGGCCTCAGCAAGTGCCTCATGCAATTCAGATGACAGGCGAAGAGCCTCAATGATAGAAAGCCCTGCTAGAATTCTGACAAGGTTCTTCAGAACATCATACTTCCAGGCTAAACGTGAGATTCTGCTTACAGGAGGCCACTCTGCAATTGGGGGTACAACGGGTCCTGCCAGCTTGGCCGGCAGCTGACTGGTACTTGGCATATCTCATTGTTCACTAGTCGAAGCCCGGAGAGTGGCTGCCAGATTAGGACCGGAAGGCTGCCGTCGACTGGTGGCAGGGCGGAGCTGGTCGCGGCACATCGAAGGTGGTTCTTCCTAATCCAGCAAAACAAACGGTGGTGGAGGTGGACCGGTCGACACCGGATGAAGTGGTCGCGTCTGCTGAGCTCTGTGTTGAGCCTGCTGTATGATCTAAATAGCGTGCACAGCTTGGCTGAAAGCGCCCACTGATGTGCCTCGATGACCCATGTGGCCACGGTTCCACTGACGTTGATGACGGCTGGGAACATTAGGAAGGTCCACCTAGCGCTCCTCATCGTCGGGAGTCAAAAAGGGATTTACCAACTCTACGGTGTTAACCGAAGCATACCCCAGACTGTCACTTGAGGATTCATCCACTACTGAGCGGAGTCTCAGAGGGATCCCCATTTATAGGGGTATAAAGTATCCAAGATTGTGGGAAGAGGACTGCATCGGTAGGGTGAGTTATTTCTTCTTGTACTGCTGATGCCTGCTCTTCTGAGAAGAGGTTGGCTGAGACAATGATGTTGACGTAGTAACTGCATCTTTTGAGTGCTCCGGATGATTCAGGCTTGCATAGATGATTCCATGGGAGCGGGAGAACATCTTGTAGGCCATCTAGTAATTATACTTATGGGTCCCACAGTCGGAAACCTGCTTCCATTCATCCCCGTCGCCACTACTGCCATCTGATCTCACAACTACACCTTCCAGTTGTGCAGGGGCTGGGCCCAACCTCACTATATTGTTGTCAATCTGGTCTTGGAACCATTCCTTGAACACGTAGCATCACTGGATGGTGTGCCCCAAGGTCCGGTAATAAGGGCACTAGTTGGGGTGATTAGTGAGATGTGCATCTTCTAGCTTCTGGCACTCAGGCAGCTGCACGATTCTCTGCTCTAAGGCACTGCGGATGTAACCGGGGACCTGAGCCTCATCCAATGAGTAGTTCTGATTCCTTCTGTCCAAAAAGGGGGCTCTATTAGGCTGACCCTAACGGGGGCTAGAGGAGCATGCCGAGTAGGAAGAACCTAATTATCTCACCTAGGCAGTGGCGGTGCATTGCGCAGAGGCGCTTACCGCTTTTGAGGCAGTCGCTGCTGGGCTGGAAGTTGTTCCCGTGGGGGTGGACCTTAATGGGGATATGAAGTTGGCCTCACTGGTATCAATTCTAACTGCCTGGGGGCCTCTATTTGGGCCACAACAGCGGGCTCGGCTCTGGAAGCTCTCCTTACAGGGATTACAGGAGGCAGCGGGCATGCCTGACTGGCCTATTGCAGGGCTTCTTTGAGGAACTGAGCCTTATCTGAGAAGTCCTGAAACCCTCTGGGTTAATTCTGAGTGATCAAAGAAAGAACCATCTCTGCCTTGACATTCGATACAGACATTTTCAATAATTTCTCCTATGTTAGTGGAATGTCAAGGGAGTATGTGAGCCCCTTCCATCGGGCGATGAAGTCCACGACTCACTCATCGGGCCTTTGTTTTCACTTGAAGAGGTCAGCGATGTTCATCTTTCAGGTTGTGGAACTGAACTGGTAGAGGAATTTCCTACGAAGGTCCTCTCAACTAGTCACAGATTAGACAGGGAGGTGGCTATACCAGAGGAATGTTGACCCCTTTAGTGTCTTAACAAAGCAATGGAGCTTGGCGGCCTCATGTTGCACCAGAGTCCCTAACATAGGTCCACACATCGAGTTGAAGATGGCCAGGTGCTGTGGTGGGTCTCTTGTCCCGTTAAAGGGAGAAAGGTGGGGTTCCCAAATCTCGGAGGTGCTGGCATATCATCTACCCATGCTGGGTACGGCTTGTCGTCCGATGGGATCATCACCTGTCGTGTTTCCAAAGCCTCTAAGCGGGCGATGAGTGCTGCCATCAGATCATCTGGATGCGGGTTCCTATCCTGAAAGGGATCCCTATCCTCAAGCGCATTGTTGGGCTCTTCAATCCAGTAGATAATCTTAGAATCTTGTGGGTCAGCTGGTGGAGCGACCCTTGGTGCGGCGGGAGGAACTAGAGTGGGATCCCTTGGGCGATCACACCGCTGAGAAGGGTTTGGCGAAACGTATCGTGTCCTGTTTCCATCAGCTTCGACCTCTACTATGTTAGTGAACATGGCATGGTCGAGGTTTCCTAGGGGAATCTCGCCGAGGGGTAGTTATTCCCGCCCCTTCTATCCCGACCGAGGATCACCGTATTCAGGCCCGCACTCTGCAATGCGTTCATCCAGAAGCTCATCGACCATCCTCTTCTTCTCATCATGTTGTTGGCATAGCGCTGCCTTCTCGGGATCTTCCTCTGCCTTCTGCACTGAGGCATATGTGTCAGAGAGCCTGACAACCCCAACGTGCTCTTTACCCTTGCCAAAATTCCGACTCAATGTTAAATCCTCAGTGGCTGCGGGGAGACATAGGATGGTCCTCTGTTGAAAAGTAATCCACCCTGATGGGTCCAGTAGCAGCCTGTCCTCAATGGTTAAGTCTCTATCATGATGTTCCAAATTGTTCTCCTCTCCGGTCAGATCAACCATGTTGACCGCTGCTGCCCTCAGGGGCATGCCCTCAGAGCCACCTAGTGAGTCGGGCTGTTGGCGAATCATACTAAAGTGAAGGGCACCGTACTGGCCCCATCCACGGATGTGCATGTGGGGGTTTCCTCCTCGATAAATTTGCGGAGTACTTGAAAACACTGAACGCATTGTTGTTGGAGGGTCCTGTGGTGGCCAAGTGATTCAGGATGCCGAATCACGGGGAGCGTGGCCAGATAGACCCGATGACATTGCTCGCTAATATCCTCAAGGTGAGCTTGGATCCCGGTATAAGGCACTTGATGATGGAAAAAACTAGAGTGAGTCACCCGGAGGGTCTGGGGGAAACATTCAAACTCTCCCAGGGTCAGTGATTCCGGTGTATCAAAATTCGACCCTGCGACCAGCCAAAACTTCTTTGGGAAGTGGCCTGCTATGAGGATGGTCCAGAAGCCCCACAGATCAGGTTCATGATCCGGCCCTTGATGGCCCTGCTCATTTACTGGGAGTGGCTGGGGAGCTGGCAGTGGTGCTGAGACAGGCCGCTGGGACGGTGGGCAGGCCGGCGGATAATATGACAAGTAGGCTAATTGGCCGCTGAATCCTAGGTCATCCTCTAAGGGTTGCAGTGTCCTAGCTGCCACATCACGATATGATGTGAAGGAGAACGGGCCTCCTGTCACAGTGTCGGTGCTTGCCGAGGGTGTGCTATGTCGCGGCCCTTCCGCCATCGAACCCCAAAAAGGTCTATGTCGTCTTTGGACGATGTGAAAGGTGCTTCCAGAGAGGCCGATGGTGACTGAAAGTTCGATCCCTGGGGGTATGCCAAGTCCTCATCCTATTGGATATAACTTCAGGGAGAGGCGGGGATCATACAGATCTATAATTCGGGGAGTATGAGGCTGATGCGCCGTGTCCCTATCCCTGACCTTGAATCAAAGTACTGGATGGAAAGGCTCCATCGCCGAGTCATACTCGGACTCAGAGTCTGCAAAACGGACTGGTCTGATTTCCATCCAGCCTTCCCCGGCATTTCTTTTATGGCAACGATGCCCCGCCTTCCTGCCCCTGGGTAGTTATTTGGGGCAGGTCTGGTTTCCATCATAGAGTCCTTTGGCAATAATGGTGTTGGGGTAGAGAGTATTGAAGGCTGGGGTGCGAGGAGCACTAGGGAAGATGTCGAAATGGACATCGGGAGGACCACTATGTGGGTGAGTGACCGGATATGCAACGAATCCATACTCGCTGTCAGCGGTAGGGGATGTGACCCCATACCCCGTACAATGAGCACTGGAGAGAGCCCCACCCAGAGCGTAGCTATCACAGGGAAGCCCCTTACCTGTGGTGAGGGTGGCGCCAAGCAGGCCTCCGGGCCAAGGTTAGAAGCAGGGAGGACCCATACCTTCTAGAACAGTGGCATAGAGTAGGCCTTCACGATGGATGGCACTGCAATGAATTGGTCCGCGGTGGCCACTGCAAGTGTCGGCGATCAAGAGAGTTGACCCAACATGCCTGTGGGGTGGTCGGGTCCTCGATCAGGATTGTGCATTTAACTACCCCTACTCAACGTGTGTGGGGGTTTGATGATAGGAGTCAGCAGTGGCTTGGGCCACAATGGTTGCTGATGCTGATGCCCCATGGCCGGAATCCTCTTCCGCTTATTCCTAACGCTGGCATCGGGTCAGGTGGGTTGGAGGTGATGGTGCAGAAACATGGGTTGCCTGCACCTCAGCTCGGGGACTCGGGTGGCGGTGTCGACGTGGCCTGGTGGGGACCTGACCGTGAACCCTTGAAGGGGGTCTCTGGGTGGGCCAACCTGGACATCCCCTACCTCATCGGCATAGGGAAGGGAGGTGTCGAGGCGTTCCGGGGATAATATCCCAAAATGGTTGAACTTCGGGGTGGGATGAAGTGGCTCCATATGGGGCCCTCAGGGGTGGCGTTGGCGGGGAGGCGCAGCTTCCCCGATATCCAAACGGGCCATGTCCCTGGTGGGGATGACCCCTTCCTCCTCGTACCTACGCATGAGGTCGCTGATCACCCTTCGTTGGATATTCTCTTATGGGAAGAGGGGGCATGAGTGCCCGACGGTTGCGGCGGTCGGAGAAGATGTGGAAAAGGCAGAACCGCGTGGGGTGGCCACGTCGGTACTGCCCTTGACTTTGTGCCTATGGGTAGGCGGTGATCATGATCCAGATGTAGCGATCTGATTCCTGAAATCAGGGAGATGAACCCATTAACACTAATAGGAAAATAAATTGACAAGTAGTAGCCCATCGCCATTCCGTATTTCATGGTCGGTAAGAAGGATCTGTACTGACAACGTCACAAAATGGAGTGATCAACATCCTAACTGCCCCAACCCCTAGAGGGTTTCACGTCCGAGTGCTGGGTGCCCGGACATGATGACAAGGTAATCTTCCGACACCCCAGACGCTACCAGCCTCCAAATTGAGGAGAAGAGATTCATGTTGGGTTCAAAATTTTCTTCTTCCGAAGCTTTCTCCGGGGCGCGTGCGCATCCATCACGCAGGGGAGGATGCGCGGCTTGTGGCCCTACATTTCCACTTTCCAAAGGCGGGTGACATCTGTTCCTTGTTCAAGGACATCTTCTCCTTGATCGAAACCGGGATCATGGGAAGACAGACTCTGATCTTTGTATCGAGGGATTACCCTAGTGTGGGTAAGACATAATTTCGTGAATGTATAAATCAAGGGACCTTTATCCAAGGTTGTTGGATACCCAACACTTTGGGTTAAAAGATTTACTACTTTTTACTTATTTTGTTACATGTTTTCCGCTACATTTGTATTGTTGAGGACAGTATACATATCTTATACTTCCTTATATTTGTACTCTGATTTAGTTATATTACATAATCCTTAAGGTAGAATCTTCATCTTTGTAAACATTCATTATGTTTAATTTTTTCGAAACCATATTTCCAAATTCACATTCTCGGAATCATATTTCCAGAATCAAGAAAGTGTGTAGAAATAGAGGTTTTCTGAATTACCATGTTTATATTTGTTAAGCATAACCATCTTTAAATGTTTCAAAGGAATTTTTAAAAGTATACAATTCTCCCCCTCTTTATTTTTAGCATCATTAGATACTCCATACCATATCTTTATTATTTAGATCCTTAATTTGGTATTAGAGAGTATATCATGCTCACATACCATCTCAACAATTTGTATCAGAGGGAGGTGACCTTGTACCCTGTACCAATTCAATAATTTGTATCAGAACATTGGTTCAATCTGAATTAATCACACGATTAGATTCAGAAGATAATTCTTCTTCTTCTTATTTTTTGGATTCTGTTTTTCAGACTCGTATAGTTCGGATTCATTTTTTCTTATAGATACTCTTGTTATATATTTTTTCTTTCTTAGAAAAATTTTCCTTGTTTACAAACTATTTCTATTAACAATTTTTTTGTGGAATGAAATTTTTTTTCTTAAAGATGGAAGGAATCAATGTTGGTTCCATTGACAATATCAATCCAACAAGACCATATTTTTTTTGATCGAAATGATAATAAATATTGGAGAGATCGTATGAAGACTTTAATTATCAATACTGGAGTTGATAATTTTGTTATGCTTACTAGAGGATATAAAAACCTTGAAAAAAAAGTTTGTACCTTCACCAATCAAGAAAATAATGAATTTCAACTGAATTATAAGGTACACAATACGTTTCTTTGATACATGACTAGAAATATATATAGAAAATTTCATCTTGTGAAGTAGCACATTTTATTTGGGTGAAACTTGAGGTTACACACTTTGAAACTTCCAAAGTCATTGAAACTAATAGATCCATGATTAGAGATGAATATAATGGTTTCTACTTTCCTTATGGAGAAACCATATGTAAGGTTTATCAAATATTCATGACTATTTTGAATAGTTTACAGTATATGGGTGACAAAAGGATCAGATGATAGTGCTCCTATTGATAAGAACATTGACATCATGCCCAATGAGTGGGAATCCAAGAGAATAGCTATAGATGAGAATAGAAAGGTTACTCAGATTACTCTTGATGAGTTGTTTGGAACTCTTCTTCAACATGAGACTATAATGAAGAGAGATGATGATAATGTTAAAAAGAAGAATAGGAATGGTAGTGTTGATTTTACTACATCTTCTAATCATATGAAATCCAAGACTCCTGTGAGAGATACTAGATCCAAATCTAAGAAGTTTGTTATCCAATCATAATCTAGTAGAAGTGAATCCTCAGAAAATGAATTAGAAAATCTTGCATGATGAATGTAAATGATAGATGGACAGAGGAACATTCAATCCAGATATAAGAAAAAAGAAAATAAAGATAAGAAAGATTCAGAAGTCACATGTTATGAATACAAGAGTGTTGGACATATTAGACCTGATTGTCATATTCTCAAGAGAAAATAAATAATGGAAATTAATTCTAAGAGAAACAGAAAGAAGTATTACAAGGATAAATATAAGAACGTATTAAAAGTTAATGACACATGGAGTGCTAGTGGTGGAGTCTCTTCAGATGAATCTACAGATTATGAATCTTCTGGACAGAAGAATCTTGGTTTAATAGAAATATTACCTATTGAAAATCATTTTTTGATGGTTAAGGTATACAATGCTGATTCAATGACCAATGTTTCGTTAAAAAAAATTATAGTAATGATAAATATTATAACACTTCGGATGAAGAATCTTCTTCTGATGAAGATAATACTTTACCTTCTAATGAAGAAGTTTCTAGGTTTTCCAAACTTCTTTAGATTGTGAATTCAAAACTCATGAAAATTCTTGGTAAGAAAAATTATAGGAATACTATTCCTACTAAGGAAATATCAGATGTTTCAAAATATCTTGATCAGAATAATGTTTATTTTCAATGTATTTCAAAAAATCCGGAGGAAGTAAATTATGAAAAGAATAAACATTCTAAAGATCTAGAAAACATAATTTCTATGAAAAAATTTTAGGAGCCTAACTATTGTATAAAATCATATGTTTTAGAAGAGAAGAACATAGTTATCAAACTAAAATACGAAATTTTTTCCTTGAGGAAGTGTTTTTCAAACTTCACGTTAGGTAAGAAATTTTTTGATAAAATGTATTCTCAAATCCGACCTGCTAAGGAATAGTAATGTTTTTGGTTATACAAGTTATAAACCTATTTTTAGTAATAATTACTTTATTCCTTAATGTGCTCCATTCTACACTAAGTGTCAGTGTGGTGGACACTAGGAAACAATTGTTCCTTAAACAAATCCCAGTCTTGAGGATTTTTTAAAGAATATTTTTTTAAAAATATATGGGTGCCAAAAAAAATTATTTCTGAGATTTATGGATCCAAGAAAGTTTGGATTCCAAAAACCTAACTTTTTCTTATTTTTAGGAAAATAGAGAAAGTAACAATAACAATACTTGGTACATGGATATTGGATGTTCCCGACATTTTACTGGTAACAAAAACTACTCTTAAAAGATTATCGAGATGAAAGGAGGAAAAGTAAATTTCGGAGATAATGCTCAGGGAGAAATTATTGGTATAGGTAACATCATTCTTCTGGGAAAAACATTGATTTCAAATGTTTTATTTATTAAGGGTCTTAAGAAAAACCTCATCAACCTATGACAATTATGTGATAAAGGTTACCTTGTGAATTTTAGGAATGACATGTGCCTAGTACAAAATTCTAAGGATGAGTTTATTCTTGATGCCCATAGTCAAGAGAATTTATACACACTAAACATAGAAGACCTTAGGAGCCATGATCTTCTTTGCCTTAGTGAAATGGGAGATCATTCTTGGTTATGGAATAGAAGGTTAGGACTCTGTAACCTTAGGAACATATGAAAACTTTCACCGAAAATATTAGTTAAGGATCTACCGGAGCGTAGATTTGATTCTTCACAAGTTTTTGATCCTTGTCAATATGGAAAGCAATATAAATCATTTTTTAAATCAGTCGGTGAAATCTCAACTACTAATGCATTACAGTTAGTGCATATGTATCTTTTTTGGTCCAACACAAACTGGAAGCATTGGGGGAAAGTATTATGTATTTGTCTTGGTTGATGATTACACTAGATTTACGTGGGTCTATTATCCAGCAATGAAGTCTGATGCTTTTTCTTATTTCAAAAGTTTTAGAGACCAAGTAAAAAATAAGAAAGACCTTCCATTGAAAACTATTCATAGTGATCATGGAGGAGAATTTCGAAATTCTGATTTTCAAAATTTTTGTAGTAGGAAAGGAAATAATCATAAATTCTCATCACCCAGAACACCCCAACAAAATGGTGTTGTTGAAAGAATAAATATAATTCTTCAAGAGATAACAAGATCCATGTTGAGTGAATATTCTATAGCCCATCATCTTTGGGCTGAAGCTGTAAGTACTGCTTGTTATACTATAAATCATGTTTTTATTAGAACTTTTCTTAATAAAACTCCTTATGAGTAATAGAATCGTAGAAAACCTAGACTTTCCTACTTCAAGGTTTTTGGTTTCAAGGTAGTAATTTTGAATACTGATGATAATATACAAAAATTCGTAGCAAAATATAAAGAAGGAATTTTCTTAGGCTACTCCACAACTACTAAGGCTTATATAGTTTTCTATAAAAACACTTGTACTATTGAAGAGATAGTACCTATCAAATTTTATGAAATAGATCCCTTAGTTTTTAAATAACCCAAAACAATATCATTAGATGTGTTTTCAAAAACTGATTATCAACCTATCTTAGAAGATCATGTTGATAAGGAAAATGTCCAAGAAGATACTTCTGAAACATTTACCCCAAAATATTTCCTACCCTATGTGGATGAACAGGTTTTACCAAACCCAAATCCGTTGTTTCTACAAAATCATTCTAGTGATAGCATCATTGGTGATGTGAATCAACCTGTATGGACTAAAAGATCCTTAAGAAATGAAGTTGAACATCTATCATTTCATTCCCAATTAGAACAAAAAAAACACTAATGAGGATTTAGGTGATGATGATTGGATTAAATCCATGCAAGATGAACTAAATGAATTCGAAACGAATAAAATCTAGACCTTGGTTCAAAGACCTAAGGAAACTTTCGTTAATGGAGTAAAATGGTTTTTGAGAAATAAGTGTGACGAAAATGGAATCATTGTAATAAATAAAGCTAGATTGGTTGCAAAAGGATATAATCAACAAGAAGGAATAGACTATGAAGAATCATATCCTCTAGTAGGTAGACTTGAATCAGTTCGTATCTTACTTCCCATTGTAGCATTCTTCAATTTCAATCTTTTTCAAATGGATGTGAAAAGTGATTTCCTTAATGGTTATGTTCAATAGGAAGTTTTGTTGAAAAATATTTTGGTTTTGAATATAAAAAACATCATGATCATGTTTTAAGACTTACCAAAGCATTGTATGGACTTAAGAAAGATCTTCTATTTTGGTATGATAGACTTATAGGATTTTTTTCTTCAAAATAACTATGTTAAGGGAAATTCATATCAAACCGTTTTTATAGAGAAAGATAAGAAAAATGTTTTGATTATTCAAATTTATGATGATGACATTATATTTGGTTCAACTCAGCAATCATTAACTGATTCCTTTGCGGAACTAATGAAATCGGAGTTTGAAATGAGTATGATGGGTGAGTTAACATTTTTCCATGATTTTCAAATTTCTCAAAATCCATAAGGAATCTATATATCCCAACATAAGTATATTAAAGATCATATTAAAAAATATGGATATAACAACACTAAATGTATATGTACTCCCATCGGTACCTCAAACACACTTGATCTTGATGAAACTGGGAAACTATTAGATCAAACAACTTTTAGAGGTACGATAAAAAGTCTACTTTACTTGAAAAATAGTATTCCAGACATAATGTTTTTAGTTTTCGTATGTGCATGATATCAATCCAATCATAAGGAATCTCATTTAAAAGAAGTGAAAATAACTTTTCGGTACTTAAAGGGAACCATGGATTTAGGACTCTGTAATACTTCTAAAAATGATTTTGTTTTAAAAATTATTTCGGATAGAAAGAGTACATCTAGAACCTGTCATTTCTTACGAGATTCATTATATTCTTGGTCATTCACGAAGAAACACTCAGTAGCACTTTCCACTACTGAAACTGAATATGTAGAAGCTTGAAGTTTTTGTGCTCAAGTATTGTGGATCCAACACACACTAACAAACTATGGTAAGAGTTTTACAAAAACACAAATTTTGTGTGATAATACTACTACCATTTCCCATAATAAAAACCATGCACACAACTCTTGTAAAAAACACATAGATATTAGGAATCACTTTCTTAGGGATCACACACAACAAGAATACATCATTCTTAAATTTATTGGAATGCAAGATCAACTTCCTAATATTTTCACAAAATATATACCCTTCGATAGATTTTAATACATTAAACAGAAGTTAAGAATGATTACCATAAGTTAATCCTCCTTATTAACTTCTTGTTAAAAAAATCTCCATACAGTAATAAAGTCCTTTTCTTAAGGGGAGTGCATTTTCTTGTCAGAATTCATAATTTTCTGTAATGAAATTTTTCTTAGTTAGTTTTTTTTCATAGTTTTCGTAATGATGTTTTTATATTTTTTGTAATGAAGTTGTTTGTACTTGATTTCTTTCATAATGATGTATTTCAAATTTTTTTAATGAAGTCGTTCGTACTTGAAATTTTTCATAATTAAGTTTTTCATACTTGAAATTTTTCATAATAACTTTTTTCGTAATTGAAATTTTTTTTAATGATGTTTTTCATACATGAAATTTTTCATAATAAATTGTTTCGTACTTTTAATTTTTTATAATGAAGTTTTAATTACTGGAAATTTATTTTAATGAAGCTTATTGTACTTGAATTTTTTTTTCATAAATATGTCTTTCGTACTTGGAAATTTTCATAAGGATGATTTTTTGTAATGAAGATTTTTGTAATGAAAATTTTCTTACTAAATTTATTTTTGTAATAGAGTTTTTTTCGTACTCATGTTTTTTTGTAATCTAATGTTCTTCAAGAAGAATTTTTTCTGAATATGAATAATTCTCCTGACAATCCAAAAGGTATAATTCTTTCTTGAGTTTTTGTAATAACCTTTTAATTACTGGTAGTTTCTTTTGTTTTAAATTTTTTTCGGATTCTAGTTTTCTTAAATTCGATTATTTTCCATTAAAAATCTCAAAATATAGGATCCTACCAAATTTTACTTGTGACTATCATTTCAATCATCAGGTCTGATTAGAAGAATTCTCAGCCATTAGATAGAGATGGGATGTTGTACCGTCGCTTCAACACCTATAAATTGGGAACCCCGATGGTTGTCCCACATGAGTTTTCAAGATTTTGCATGTCGAAGCTCTACCTTACTTAAAAATCTTGTTCTGAACTTTTCAGAAGTGCTCATGTCCAACTGTATGGTGATGTTCTTTCCCAATAAATGTCTACCGTTAAGATGATTGCGGAGTGGCAGATATATAGGGAGAGGTTGGTACATACGAAATTCTTCAACAAGTGTGATTATATTATTTCATAGAATATAAAGATTAATGGATCAGAGAGTGTATCCATATCAAATCCATGAGCTCAAGATGTTGTGTATCCAGATCCACTGATATAATTTTATGAATCAGTTTGTTTTTTCAAGGAAGATGGTAGAGAAATATTTTCCTTCAAAATCAATGGTAAAACATATGCACTTTCATTCACCAATGATTCTATCTTGGTAGGGATATCCTATGAATGAGGAGGAGATTTTTGTTCTCACAAATTACCGAATGTACAAGGAACTTTTATCAAGGTAAATGCTATAGAATGTATGGGACAAATAGATGTCAAGACCACAAAGATTAATCATCTATCAATGAATAATTGAATCCTTGAGTTATGGGTTAGGGTTTTTCTATACTAAGAAAGGGTGACAAGGATACACTGAAGAAAAGTGATATGTATATCTTGTATTTTTTTGGTAAATATAAGAATGGTCAATCAAATGAAGTATATTGTCATTACAATAGAGAATATCAAAAATGGAAATTTGAGAGCACAGAGAATCATTTATCTTTCCCTACTCTCCAAGTTGATTGTTCGATGTCTTGAGTCCTTCATGGTTCCTTGTAGTTCCAAGCCTAGGAATTTCAATTAGATTTTAATAAGCGATGATACTTTGAAAATAATGAATGTTTGATATTCTAAATATTCATGAGAGTTTTATGTTCTTCTACTGGAAGAAGAAAAAGATGTTTCGAAGAATGAAGAAGAGGCTAAACCATCATAGAAGGCTGGAAGGAAAGGAAAATTGAAGGATGTATAAATTGATGGTGAAACCCCTAAAGGTAAGGAAGCTCAATCCGCACCTCCAAATCCCAAGAAACCGAAATCCTATCCGGATGAGGTTGTTTCAAAGTGGAGGGAGGATTAGAACAACTGAAAAAAAAGGGGAGCCACAATTTGGAGTATATCCTGATGAGGCCAAGGATTTAAAATAGACGGCTACAGAAGATCTTGATAAGCAAGATAAAGAGACAAAGCAATTGAAAAAAAAAATTTGAGGCTGATATTTGTCAATCCCTTCTGAGGGATACTGAAATAGAATCTGAGAACATCCCATTACCAAAATCATTCTTAGTTGAACCCTTACCTGAGACTCTAGGAATAAGTTATTCACTCTGGAAAAATCCCAAGAGATGGTTGTTGAAGAAAAGATAGATGAAGAAGAACAAGTACAATAATATGAAAGTAGTGATGATACAACTGATCTCTTAAAGCAAATTGATGAATTTCATGGGAAGGAAAGTGCAACCAAAATTTTTTCAATCCGGACTTCTCAGGCTGGATCATCGAACCTTGCTACCCATATAATTGATGAAAAGGATGAAGAGTAAGTGAAAAAGTTATCTGAGGATGAAATCTATAATCATCACCTCATTCATCCTAAAGATATTGAGCCAGGAGCTGAGAAAAAAATATCTATGAAGATAGGATTGTCCAGTTGTCTGAAAGTGAGCATGAATCTCCGGATGAGGACGATGTTCCGAAAAATAACAAGGTGAAACAAGTGGGTTTTGATACCCAAATGAAAGAAATTTTAATAAAGAAGAAAGATGGTGCATATTTTAAGAGGAAGCTGGTGGAGCTAGAGGAAGAACCATCACAAAACATAGTGTTAGATTCAGAATCATTAACTCTGGGACATGATTTTGTCATTAAATCTATGAAGAAGCTTGTTGACAATATTCCGATCTTTCTAACCATTGACTCCTGATGTCAGATTCATCAATATTTCATGAATCAGAAATCAAATTCTATATCAATGATGATGGATTAGTGTGTAATGATTGTGGCTGATCACAAGAACTTCCTTTCCAACTATGATTCCCATAGAGAATCAAGTTAAAATGAGGTAAGCTGGTCAAATAATATAGTTGAATAATTGAGTGAGCTTGATGAGTTTCACGATGATGTTAAGGAATCTTTTGATACTCAAGATATAAAAATCAAGGACCTCACAAATATCTTTCAGGATAATATAAATATTCAGCAGAATTATTACACTCAGGAGGTCAAAGATCTAAATGGGAAGTGGAACTCTGTTGCTCAAAGATGGAAGAGAGAAATGGATCTCCATATATAGATTGAAGAAAATCTATTGAAGCTAGATGACATGTTGAAGGTTCAGGTAGAGGATATAAAGGCTCAGGATGATAGAATCAAATCCTTATAGGAGCAAGAAGAGGAAGATAAAAAAATCTAAAGATGTGTAAAACCATTATGAAGAAATTGATATCCAAGGAAAAGGAAGGAAAATAGATCAATCTGATCTTTTGTTGTATTTTTTCCCTTGTACAAAATTTTTCCTATCTTAATGAAATTTTCAGTTGCTCGTTTATGTTTTGATGTTTTGTACTAATATTTCGGGTACCGTTTTTTTTCCATTCCCTCAAACTCTTTTTGAAAATCACAAATGGGGAGAAGGAAAAATAATTCTAAGTAAAGGACAAATATCCCTAAGTAATGGGGAGTTTATCTAAGGGGGAGTTTTCATTAAAGAGATTTCCGTACTCGAGATAATGAAAAATCTAATTCATGAAATCTAGAATACGATCCTTAGTGTTCTAATGCCTAAGGTGAAGTTAGTCGTATTCATCTATTCCAATGTGAAAAATGAGATAAGTTTTATTTTATTGTCTAATTTTTTAAGTCCATATATTCTTTTTTTAGGATGTTTGTGCTTTCCAAAAAGAGGGAGATTTTTGAGTCAATACGGTTTTCCTTATGAATTTTCCATTCCTTTATACTTAGGGGATATTATTAAGATAGTAAGGTTTCTTTATGACTTTACAATTCCTTCTTGTTTTGAAAATCACAAACCACTTATCTCAAGGAAAATCTCTTTTTACCATGTGTTTTACTTCTATGAGGAAAAATTTCCTTCCCTAATGAAATTTATACTTATCATGTTTTCATTTTTCATTTTATAATATTTCATTGTGTAAAATTCGGTTTGAAACCAAAACCTCAAAATCCAATAATTACCTAGATATGAAGAATTCTGTTTTAGGATTCGAATTCTCATAATTATGATTACGAATTCTGGTTACGAACACTTTTGATGTTCTGACTCTGAATTTTGATTACAAATTATGGTTATGAAATCTTCTTGAGTTCTGACTCCAAATTCTGATTACGAATTCTGGTTACGAACTCTTCTGAGTTCTGACTCCGAATTCTAATTACGAATTCTGGTTATAAACTCCTCTGAGTTCTGACTCCGAGTTCTCTGAATACAGACTCCGAACTCTTATGAGTTCTAACTCTAAATTCTCATGAACTCTAACTCCGATCTTTGTGAGTTCTGGTTCCGAATTCTTGTGAATCCAGATTCCAAATTTCCTTGAAATTTAGAATCCGGAATTCTATAAGAGTTCAGGTTCCGAATTCCTAGAAAACAAAATCCGAATATCCTTGTATTATAGACTCCGAATTCAATTATGTTTAGACTCAGAATTTTCATATTTTCTTACATTCCGACTATTGGATTTTAGTTATGTAACCATATTTTTTCTTACACTTGTTTTGTTATAAAAATGATGTTGTGCATTTAGTTACTCACTAACCGTTGTTTGAGTGACACGTGTATAGGTCCCTCCAAAATTAATGGAAAAATATTACTGTTGGAAAAGGGAGTCGACTGTTGAATCTGTGCCTATAAATAGGATCTCATTTGAAGGGGAACAGAACTTTTGATGAACACATTGATCAATCTAGAGATTATATGCTACTGAAGTGATTTCTAGAGAGAGAGGATTTATTGCTTAGTGTGTACTGAACATATTGTTCATATTTTCTTTGTGCGGCTCTGATTGTTGTTGTGTACAATCGAGGGCTTTCGGGGATATGAAGACGGAGGTGCCGACTACCTTGATGTTGAGTGCTTCCTTGATGAAGAAGACAGAGGTGACAACTAAATTAAAGTTGAGGGATTGCGGGGATTGCAAGACATACTCTAATATTTTTATCGAGGGGTTACCCTAGTGTCGGTAAGATAGAAATTAATGAAAGTACAAATCCAGGGACCATTATCCAAGGTTGTAGGATACCCTACTCTTTGGGTTGAAAGATTTACAACTTGTTACTTGTTTTATTACATGTTTTCCACTGTATTTGTATTATTGAGGATTGTATAACTATCTTATACTTCCATATACCTGTACTCTGATTTAGTTATATTATATACCCTTTAAGGTCATCTTTTTAAACGTTATTTAAGTTTCATTTTTCCGGAATCATCTTTCCAGATTCACATTCTTGGAATAATATTTCCAGAATCAAGAAAGTGTGTAGAACTAGACGTTTTGTGAATTACATTATTTAAACTTGTTAAACATAACCTTATTTAAAAGATCCTAATGAATTTTTAAAAGTTTATAATTCACCCCCCGCTTGTATTTTGATCATCATTAGATACTCTTTACATTTTCTCTATTATTTCAATCCAACATTTGGTATTATAGAGTATATCATACTCACCTACCATCTCCACATATCAATGATGTGAAATTTATTTAAAGATAAATATATTCTAAAATAATATTTAATGAAAATAATCCCTATATATTTATTTTCATAACATTTGTACATTTCATACGTTCTCAATAATTTTAGCACTGAAAATTTATGTCTGTATTATATGATGTTCTTTTAATCTGATGAAATATGAAATGTTTGAATTCATATTTACAACTCTATAGACACACATCAAATCAATGTGAACCTATTAATTGAATAATAATTAATATATAATGATTTTGGTTCTTTGAAAAATATTGAATGTTTAATTGGAATATGTAATAATTATAGTTTTATATATCACAGACATCGATTGATGGTGTCACAACCTATGAAAAATAGTCATTATGTTAAGCATAGAATGAAAATTCATTCCATGTATCTATAGAAAGATCAACATAAATGAATACACAATAGATATTTCAAACATATATTTTCCCCGTATTGAACCTTAAAAACATGAATATCTAAATAACTGCAATTTTGATATTCTAAAAGTAATATTTATAATTAATTTTCTATAAAAATTATAAGTGGCTTCCATTGTAATAATATAACAATTTATTTTTTTAATGGTCAAATTTTTAATTATAAATGTATATGAAAAAATCATTGAATTTATCTTATATTAAAATAACTAAAATTGAATAAATATGTAAAATTTAATATCTCATTATATAAGATGATATTCTATCTTACACATAAATGACATGGCCAAATTCTCACTTAGCATACATATTAGTCATTTATTCACAACCCAAAATTAAAATATGTTTCCAACTGGAATGTAAAAGCGTTAATTATTCATACATAATTGTTATGACAAAACTATACATCCAATAACAAAGTAAGTAATGATACTTTTCCAATATTTTTGATTTTATTGCACAAGAAATTTCATTTATAAATAAAAAATAATCTTCTGATATAAAAATACCTTAAGGATCTTGTATAATCCGGTTTATCACACATAGAATAACTCATTAGTAGTAAAACATGGAGTTTTGTTTTTCATCATACATATGACATATTTGGATGTACTGTAACAAAATTTCATACCATAAAATCATCACAAATCTGATGTTTAAAAACACTTAAAATTTAAAAAATAACTATTTATTAATCATCTATGAATAAAATATTGATACAAGAATAAAATCTTTAATCATATAATAAAATGTTTTTTTAAATAATCTCCCGCTTTTTTTGAAATAACAAATAAATATGTATAATTGGGTATAACACATAAATATGTCAAACTTAAATGACAAGATATTAGGTAATATAATTACAAAGGGAATATGAATGGGAAAATTGACTTATATAAATCTGAAATTCATATAAATCCATAGATAAATAAAACATTAAAAATTTAAAAAATAAAATAAATCAATTGTAATAGCTTTATATTTATATGAATATTTTTTTCTTTATAATATAGATTTGTTCTAGATGAAGTTAGAGTAGATTGTACATATGGTGCTCCAAATCCATTTGTCACATTAACAGCCCTTATTATAATAGAGATGATTTCAAAATGTAGTTTTAATTAAGAATTATGTAATATATTAATGTTATATATTAAATTAATACAAATATAATTGGAATAAATTTAGATGAAATTTGATATTGACAAATATAAAATTAAATAACAAAAATAGATATTTAATGATAGTATTTTGGTGGTCTATAAATACTACCTAACAACGCCCTGACTTTTGGATATATATTTACATTAGTTGTTCTCTGTTTTTACTTCATGATTTCATAAATATATTTTTCACACATGTCTAATATTGTTATTATTTTACCATTTTAGTAATCAAATTATTTTAATTATCATTGTTTCAAAGAATATCAACAAAACTTTTGAATCCTAGTTATCTGTTATTTTCTTAAATTGTGGTCCATTAACTAATTAAATATCTCTAGTTTTAGAGATAATAGGTGATTTATATATTTTTTTTTTATTTATTAAACTTATTATACTACAATAAATTTCCATTTAATATATCCTCTATGATTTTTACATTCATCATTTTTATATTCCTGATAATATGATTCAATATCTGAAAAATGTAGATAGTTCAGATTAATCAAAATAGTTATCATCCATCCCATACTAATTGATAGTTTAATTTGAATCATCCTTTCACACTATAAATAGAATTATTATAAAATTTTACAGTACATTTTTTCAATAGATTCTTCTTTACATATAATTTTATTAGTTTTCTTACAAACACAAAATCCATGAAGGATATTTCAACTATCTTCAAATCCTTTTGATTTACTATTCTGATTTTTTTCACCATATAAATTAATTTTTTCTTGAATTAAGAAAATATATCTAGTAACATTGTGTCTCACTAAAATAATAAATTTAGTCATTCATCATTTCCATGTTAGAATAAATGGTTTTCAAGATATATTTAGTAGATTATTTTAATTTTTAGATATATTTTGAAACATTTGAGTAAACCAAATGTATAGTATTGAACATTTTTTGTTGGGATTTCAATATCTCATTGAGCCCAAGAATTTATATTTTTAATTTTATTTTAGATTTTATCTCCACCAAATCAGATATAGAAATTAAATTTTCAATCTTATAATGTAATTTATAATTTTGTTCTTTTATTTTTAATTTCAAATCTGTTATTTTTTCTTTGGTACATAAATGTCAAAAAAATTAGTAGAAATGTATTATACTTTCTTATAAAAAAATAAGACCAGTTTCATTACTTCTATAATTTTTTGGTGGGATTACATAAAATTCTTAATTACCAATATGTTATGGAATGTATATAACTAAAATATGACTATTCCTATTGAGAAAATATTTTTATTCATTATTACAATTTCCCTCATCAGATTGATCAATAACATGTCCATTTGGGTTTTCTATAGTCTCTAAATAGGTAAATTCATCCATCACTTCTTCTTTTCAAACTCTTTTAAATAAGTATCTCATACTACAACATCAATTTTTTCATATGGAATATTATCATGTACAATATTTGTGTTAATTAATGGAATATAATTACTATTTATTGAATCTTATGAAACCTTAACCACTTTTATAGAAACATTACTTGAATGATCCACATTAGTAAGAGTAGTGATTTTCTCCTTATAATCATATCTAGTTTCATCATTACCCTTATTTTGTATATATATAATGTTTTTTATGGAAAAATTCCAAGAATAATATATGCCTCATTGATTTATAAAAGATAAATTTTGTTGTGGTGAATAATTAAAACATTGATAATTTCAACCAAAGTAAACTTTTTCTCAAAGACATGGGTCAACAAAAAACTATATGGACAATAATTTATAATCTTCATTATAACGATCCTAAAACAAATATTTATGATTCAATGGTTTCATTATTACATTGGGGATTTATAAAAAAGATCACATGCCAACATACCTAGAAGTTTAAGTGTTTTGGTATATTAGATACATCCATGATTATCTTTATTATAATTGAATATAGAAATTACAATTTTTTTTTGAGAATATCATTATTACCTCTAGAATAGACATTCATATCATTCATGGTAGTCATCCTACATTCTTGGAAATCTAATAAATAAGTGTTAGATAAAATTCCAAGTAAGGTTTTTGTATAATGGAATTTTGTGTGTGACAATAATGCTTTATCAATAAGTAATCATAAATAATTGATCACACATGACATTTAATGAACAACATGACTATCATAATTAGATGATAAATTATAAATATGTAAAGGAAAATAACATAAAATGTGTTTCATTAAATCAATAATGATATCACAAGAATCATCAAATTGATAATATTAGTGTAATCAACTCATTGATAATTACAACTAATATATTAATGATAAAAATGCTTAATATTGGACATGAATATTTCTAGGACAATGACACCTTTACCCTCAAGAACTATTTCCCTGATAGTTTAAGTAATGTTTATATTTACAATATAAGCCCATTCACTACAGGCTAACCAACTAATTTGTCTCATTATATGAAACAAAAATCAAGGGGATATCCATATATTTTTCCCACCCGAAACTGCATGAAGAAGAAAGTTATAATATATTGAATTATTGATATAATTCATGAACATGTTTATTTATAAAAAAACATCTCTATTGATTAAGTAATGTGGATTACCAATAATTTTCTATGTCGATCATATAAATATCAATGTAAAATATTGTATTTTTAAATGATATATAGTTTAAATATTAAAAATTCCTTTATATGAATAATGTTAAACATGATATAAATAAAAGATATAAGAATTATATAAGAATTTATTATAGTCAATACATTTTTTATTTGGGGAATGTAGTTACACAATTAATGGAGACAACATGCCATAAAAACACATTAACATTGATTCAATTTTTCTACCATATCGAATGTAAGAAATTAAAATAATATTAAACCATTAAAATAAAATAATCATATTAAATATATAATTTATATTAATTAAATATATCCTTATTACTATCCATTCCAAAATTAAAATTAAAAAATGTATAATCGTGAATGTGTAAGTCGCATTCCACATGTGTGCATGAGTGACATTATTACATTCAAATGATTTAATGGTAAGAAACAAATATGTGATATTATAGTTATGTAATTATATGAATATCATAAATATTTTATAAATATTTTAAATATTTAATAATATCATTATGTTATAGTCATTTATAAAAAAATTACATCATTTCACAAGGCAATAGTCGACCATACACATGGTCGACTGTTCCATATCCCATTTTATGGAAGTGTATTTAAATAAATGTAGTTAAATATAAATAAAAATATTTAATTATATAAAATAAGACATTCATATTATTTTCCCAATGTTTTATATTATTTTATAGTGTTTAAATAAGATATAAAATTAATTTGTATGGTTAGGAAATTTACCTCTTATACAAACACACTTTTTAGGATTATACATTTATTAATCCTAGAATGTATTTTGGATAAAAACATTAGTCATCTATATTATATTAATGTAATAAATTTAGAATTAGTATAGGTATTGATAGATATAAAAGGGTTTGGGAGTGTGAGGCATAGAGGACATGGGTGTCCTTTTATAAGTGTAAGAGAGGGAACACATGGAATTTTTGAAAATAAAAAGGGGATCCAAATTTTTTTTACTTCTAAAAGACTATCAATTTGGACATTAAATAACCAAGGAATATATTTTTACAAAATATTATCATAAAATAATAGTTAGAAAAGTTTATAAATCTTTTTAACCTATGTATGTTTCGTTTAACATCCCAATATTTCAGTATTAAACATAATTGTGATAATTAGATTTCTATATTTTTTACTTTTAATTATGAAAAAAATAAAGATAAACTTATTATATAATATAAATTATGATTATTAACAATATAGAATCCATTTTCTCAGTTAAATTCATGTATGTAGAATTATTTTATTTTATATTAATCCTGGAGAAGTCATGAAAAAGTAGTTTTCTAAAGTAAATTTTTTTCTAAAGTATAGAATGTTTTAATATCAAATAATTTTACATTGATATATATAACCAGATTTGTATTTTTAATAATATAATTAGACTAATTTTACTTTTCAAATAATTTCAATAAATATGTAACATAAAAAATTCTAAAAAAAAATGATGTTCATTAATAAAAAATGACATTTTTCACTAGTCACTGAAAAATTAATATTTTCATCAAATTATCAAAAACTAAATATAAGATAATTTGGAAATTATAATTTATAATTTATTTCATTTTTTTTGAAATCAATTTTATAGAAAAAAAATATTTTTAATTTATGTTCATAGTTAATGATGAAAAAACCTTCTATAAAAATACAGTTTTTATACTAAAACATTTCATTTTCCTTCAAATATTTGTTATATTATTTTTAATAAATAGATAAACATTATATAAAAGGTTAGACCATAAAATAATAATAGATTTTTTAGTCTTATTCATTCATAGAACAAATATTTTATAATGGCATATAACCATTTTAAAAAAACTAGGCAATGGGGGAGATCTAAGCTCTTCCCTTGTCTGTGTTTCGATGATGCCCTAGGAAGCAATTTCATCCCATTTTATAACCCTGATTCCATCCCTCGTTTTCCAGAAATTAACATCTTACCTAAAGTCTCGGATCATCGTGATGGATTTCCCTAGATCATACTTTCGACCTCAGAGTTTAATGATTCTTTGGATCTTCTAACCTAGAACATGGTTTCTCGCTTCATCTCATGGAGATCATTGATTGATACAATCATCATATTTGTTTGCATCATTGGTTACTCCAAGAACGGTTAACAGTTGGAATCCTTGACAAGAGACATATAATGATTCACTTCTGATCTTCGGAATAACAATACACTATGTGGTCAGGGGATCCTTTATCTTGCAATGAATTACATTTCCACCTTATACGATTGTCGTTCGATCATGAAATGAAACGGGGCGTTCCGCCAATGGTTCTATGGGTATGATTTCCTCATCTCCCCCTTCCCTTTCAAAATATATCAGTTATACGAATTTTAGAGAACATGGTTGGTCCCTATCTCTGCTAAGACTCGAGGACTTGTGTTTTAGTCATCCAATCTCTCAACAAATTTTTGGTTGATGTCAATTTCTTGAAGCCTCCAGTTTAATAGATTTGGATCTTGGTTCGACCAAAAATTTGTTGGAATCCATAAGTTGTGTTTGAATATTGGGTGCACTTCTTTTCGACATGATTTCTCCCCGGCCATCATTCTCATTTTCCTGGTGAGGTCAGTGCTCTGTTGGGGCTCCTCTGGACCATTTATTCAACATGGACATGGATGTTCTTGATCCCAATGATGGTCATCGTCATTTAAGGAAGGTTTGATCGGTCCCTTTTAGTTTTAGTATTTAAGGGGTTGAGGATTGTTGGATGACAGCATAAGATGCTTAGCGTGAGCCTATAGGTTCTGAAATTTTTAGCAGACTGAAATTTTATTTGGTAGTTTCATGACATTATGAGGATTTCAGTATTTTTGGAGGTGCCAGTATCATCATGAATGCTGGAATGGTTCAAGAGAATGAGTTTGGACGTGATGATAGGGTGTCATTCTTAAATACTAATATGGTTAGGTGGCTAGATAATTCCTAGATATCCAATGAAACCATGGTGAGTGAGGTAGTGAGAATGTATCCAGCCTATATTGAAGAAACCTAGATGAAATTTCAAAACAAGGGAAGTGGCTATGTCCAACCAAGGGATTCAGACATGTCATTGTATGATGTGGCTATGACAGAACTACCAGTTAAAACCTGCACAATCATGGGGGGAGAGGGGAATTTTATAGTTAGTAGAATCCAAAGTCTCGGTGGCACTCATGGACGAGGATGGGAGGACACAAACAAGAAACCATAGTTTATGGGATTTGGATATGAGCATCCCACTTGCTCAAACATGTTGCATGGGAAGTATTTCTTGACTGTCACTACAAAATCTTGTGCAGTCAAAAGACATATTTTTTTCTTTTATGACTTGTTTTGGAAATCACAAATGTATTCATACTTGCTTATTATACTGACCATGTTTATCATAATGACTATGTTTATCATACTAACCATGTTTATCGTACTGACAATGTTTATCATTCTGACTATGTTTATCGTACTGACCATGTTTATCATACTAACTATGTGTATCATACTGACTCTATCATTCATACTGACACTGTCAAACGTACTGACTCTGTCAACCGTAATGACTTTGTCAAACCTACTGACTCTGTCAAATGTACAGACTCTGTCAATCATACAGAATCTGTCAATCGTACTGACTGTGTCAATCGTACTTACTCTATCAATCGTATTAAATGTTCTAAATCATACTCACTTTGTATCATTTTAATACATTACACTATGTAATACAAATAATAGGCATATTTTACTTCTCTCACTTGATAGTTTTTATTCTTTATCAACACATGTCAATCGTACTCATGTTTATTATCTTTATATATCCATTGTTTTAACCAAAACGATGTCATGTAGTTAGTTATAAACTAATCAAAACGATGTCATGTTTTCTGTTTCAATATGACCGTTATAATGCCTGGTGTCCATGTCCCTCTGAGTTTTCCAGAGAAATATGACCGTTGGAGGAATTATGACTGTTGTAACCTGAGGCCTATAAATACGAGGTCATTTGATGCTAAGAAACACAAATTGAAGACTTCGATCATTCTATGCATCTATAATGTTCTAGAGAGAGACGCTGTGACTTATCTCTTGCTTCGTGCGAAATCCTTGAGATTACATAACGTGAACAGCTCGTTCTTAGTTTTTGTATTTCATTTAGTGCTTTGATATGATTTGTGTGACCGATCAGGTGATAACGATCGAGGGCTATTGAGGACAGGAAAATGGTGCTACCGATCATCATATCGAGGGCTTTAAATTGTTTGAATGATAGAAGTACTGATTACCTGCAAAATCGAGGGCTTGCGGGGATAGCAAGACAGACGTACCGATCATCGTATCGAGGGCTTGCAGGGATAGAAAGACAGACTTACCGATCGTCGTATCGAGGGCTTTCCAAGGTGGTGGTAAGACAGACCTATTATCCTAGGGGAAAGGATAACCCTTCTCTTTGGTTCAAAACAATTGTAATACTTTTACATTTCTGCTGCTATTTGTTTTAGAAAGGGAATTGTATTGTTTCCTTTCTTCATTTCATAATAATTTGTAATTGTTTCCATTACAATCATACTATTACTTAATGTATCGGTTGATTCTATATGCTTTATGGTAGAATCATCCACTATTATATTAGTCTAATTATTGTATTCATATTTAATACATTTGATTTACATTTCATATACTATTACATCATATCATACCTTTATATTCAATACAATTGTGATTTTTTGTTTCTGTTGTAAATTGTATTAGTTTAAGATCATTTAAACTAATTTCTTAAGTGTTTAAACCCAATGTTCTAAATATAAAATTCAACCCCCCTCTTGTATTGTTTCATATAATATACATATAAATCTATATATCGATCCAATAATTGGTATCAGAGGAGGTTTCCACGGATTCGTATTACGAGCTCTATTTATTTCATATTTCTGTTTCAACAATTTACTGCACTAACGTGTGGGGTGGAAAAGATTATGTTACATATTAGATGGAAGTAATGAATATTAGATCAATTTAAAAACTAAATCCAACTATACCACCTATATTTGATGGGAATTATTATGAGTACTGGAGATATCGAATGAAAACATTTGTTATCAATACTGATGTAGAAAATTTTATTATGCTTACTAGAGGTTACAAAATTCCTGACAATGAAGTCAGTACTTTCACTAATCGAGAAATTCCAGAATGTCAACTGAATTAAAAGGTATGAAATACTTTTCTATGTTCTATGAACAAGAATATATACAGCCAGATATCATCTTGTGAAGCATCCAACTGTATTTGGAAAAAATTGGAAGTCGCACATTTTGGTACATCGAAGGTTATAGAAACAAGAAGAGCAATGCTTCGAGCAGAGTATCATGGTTTTCATTTTCCATATGGAGAGATTATATGTAAAGTGTAACTAAAATTTATGACAATTTCACACAGCATACAATATATGGAAGAAAAATGTCCTGATCATGAAGCCCTTTTTGACAAAATTATTGATATAATTCCAAACAAATGGGAGTCAAAAAGGACAACCATTGATGAAAACAAAAAAGTTTCCCAGATTACTCCTGATGAACTTTTTGGAACTCTTCAACAGCACGAGACAAGAATGAAGATAGATGTTGATTTCAATAAGAGGAACAATGGAAATGGTAGTGTAGCTCTTACTACTACATCTAAAGCTAAAACACCTAAAAGGATAACAAGATCCAAATCCAAGAATGTTGTTTTGTTAGAATCAAGTGAAAGTGATCACTCAGATACAGAATTATCCAATCTTTCTCGAAGGATAAACAAGATTATGGGAAAGAAAGACTTCCAATACAGATTCAAAAATAAATATTGAAAGGATAAGAAAGATTCAGAGATAAATTTTTGTGAGTGTAATAAAGTAGGTCATATAAAACCTGATTACCCTTTACTAAAGAGAGATGGTAGAAAGGTGAATCATTTTGATAGAAATAAGAAAAGGTAATACAGGAAAAATACAAAGAAAAGTATTGAAGGAAAATGATACTTGGAGTGCAAGTGTTTGCGATTAATCAGATAGTTCTTCAGAATATTAATCCTCACGACAAAGAAATATTGGACTAATATCCAGATTACCCATTGAAAATCATTGTCTCATGGATAAGGTAAACAATGCTGAAGCTATTACAAATGTTTCCTTGATTTCAAATTATACTGATTATAAATATTATGAATCATCAAATGATGAGTCTTCTTCATCAGAAGATAATACTTTACCTTCTTTTGATGAATATTCTAGGTTTTCTAAATTACTTGAGAATGAGAATTTTAAACTAAATAAAGAGTTTAATATAGAAAATTATAGAATTTTAATTTTTACTAAAGAAGTATCAGATATTTCTAATGATATTGATATGAAAAATTCTGATTTTGAAAGTATTTTAAAAACAATTGAGAAATTCAAATCTGATAAGGATAAATTTATAAGGATCTAGAAAATGTAATTTATAAATAAAATGTTCTCCAGCATATCTCTAGTTTAAAATGAAATGTTTTTGTGGATAAATGTTTAGTTTTAAAAATAAAATCAGAAATGTTTTCCTTGAAAAAATGTTCGTTATACTTTACTCATGGCAAGGAAAACTTTGATAAAATGTATTCTCAAATTCGACCATTGAGAAATCATTATGGTTTTGGATATACTCTTTCTAAACCTATTTTTAGTAAAAACTATTTTTTTCCTCAATGTACCCCATTTTGTATTAAATGTCAATGTTGTGGACAATGAAAAAGAGATTTTTCTCTTAATAGAACTCAGTCTTTAGGATTTCATAAAGTACATTTTTCAAAACAAATATGGATTCCTAAAATTCTTTTATATAACCCTTCTAGATCCAAACATGTTTGGATTCCGAAAAACTAATTGTTTCTTTTTGAGAAAAATAATAACTGTACCAAGATGATTATTTGGTACATGGATATTGGTTGTTCTCGACACATGACCGGAAACAATGATTTCTTTGAAAAGATTATCGAAACAAATGGTGGAAAGGTTACCTTCGGAGATAATTCTCAATGAATGATTTTTGGAGTAAGTAATATTGTTTTTCTTGGAAAAGTTCTTATTTCAAAGGTTTTGTTTGTTAAAGGTCTTAAGAACAATCTCATCAGCATAAGTCAATTATTTGATGAAGGATACCTTGTAATGTTTAGAAATGATAGATGCTTAGTTTAGAATTTCAAGGATGATTTCATTCTATCTACCCATAGGCAAGAGAATGTATACACTATTAACATATAAGACCTTAGGATCCCAAATTTACCATGCTTAAGTTCAATAGAAGACTAATAATGGCTATGGCATAGAAGACTAGGACACTACAACCTATGAAACCTTTGAAAAAATTTGTAGAAAAGGCTTGTAAAGGGACTACCAGATCTTAGATATGATTCTTCACAGGTCTGTGATCCTTGTCAATTTGGAAAGCAACATAAAACTAGCTTTAAATCAATTAATGAAGTTTCAACTTCTAATGAATTTATAGCTAGTGCATATGGATAGTTTTGGTCCTTCACAAACTGGAAGCATTGGAGGAAAATACTACGTATTTGTTTTAGTTTATGACTTTACTAGATTTACATGGGTCTATTTTCTAATAAAGAAATATAAAGCCCTTTTCTATTTCAAAACATTTAGATCCCATGTTAAAAGTGATAAAAACCTACCATTGATAACTATTCATAGTGAACATGGTGGTGAATTTCAAAATTCAGATTTTGAAACTTTTTTTAATAAGAAATGTATTAGTCAAAATTTCTAAGCTCCAAGAACTCCTCAGAAAAATGGTGTTGTTGAGAGAAGAAATCACATTCTTCAGGAAATGACAAGAACCATGTTGAGTGAATACTCAATTGCTAAGCACATTTGGGCTGAATCTATTAGTACTTCATGGTATACTATAAATCAAGTTCTAACTAGAGATTTTTTTAATAAAAAAACTTTTGAATTGTGGACATGCCGAAAACCTAATGTTTCATACTTCAATGTTTTTGGCTGCAATGTATTCATTCTGAATTCAAAAGATAATCTACACAAATTCACACCAAAATCTGATAAATCATTCTTTCTAGGATATTCTACAATTTATAAGGCATATAATGTTTTCAATAAAAAAACATGTAGTGTTGAAGAAATAGTGCATGTTAAATTTGATGAAACTAATCCTTTTGTTTTCCAAATACTCCAACCTACAACTTTAGTTGTGTTGTCAAAATTTTTTATCAACCTTTATTAGAAGATCCTTCTGATAAGGAAAATGTTCAAGAAACTTTTCCTAAAACTTTTACCCCAAAATATTTTCTACCATATGTTGATGAACGAGTTTTGCAAAACCCAAATCAATTGATTCTTAGGAATCATCCTAGTGAAAACATCATTGTCGATGTAAATCAACCTATATGAACCGGAAATTCCTTGAGAAATGAAATAGAACATCTTGCCTTTCTTTCCCAATTTGAACTTAAAAGTCCAAGTGAGGCCTTAGGTTATAAAGATTAGGTTAAACTAATGCAAGATTAACAAAATTAATTTGAAAGGAATCATGTCTGGACAATAGATGAAATACCTAAATAAACAACTATAATTGTTTTAAAATGGGTTTTCAGAAACATATGTGATGAAAATGGAATCATTGTATGAAATAAAGAAAGACTTGTAGCTAAGGGCTATAATCAACAAGAAGGAATAGACTATGAAGAAACATATTCTCTGGTAGCTAGACTTGAATCTTTTCATATTCTATTAGCATTTGCAGCATACTCTAATTTCAATTTATTTCAAATGGATGTTAAATGTGCTTTTCTAAATGGTTTTTTTCAAGAAGACATTTTTGTCGAACAAACCCTTGGTTTTTTAAACTCAAAATATCCTAATAATGTTTTTAAACATACTAAAGCTTTATATGGCCTTAAACAAGTCCCTATAGCATGGTATGATAGACTTAAATGATTTATTTTACAAAAAAATTATGCAAAAGGTACAACAGATCCAAACCATTTTATAAAAATGGAAAATAAGAATGTTTTGACTATTCAAATTTATGTTTATGACATTATATTTGGATCAACTCAACAATCTTTAATAGATTCATTTGCAAATTTAATGAAATCTGAGTTTGAAATGAGTATGATGGGTGAGTTAATATTCTTTTTAGATTTTCAAATTTCACAAAAACAAGAAGGAACATATATATCTCAATATATGTATATTAATGATTTACTCAAAAAGTATGGAAACGAGAATACTAAAAGTATTATCACTCCAATTGGTACCTCAAATACACTTGATCATGATGAAACTGGGAAACCAGTAGATCAAACAACTTTTGGAGGTATGATAAAAGGTTTGTTATCATTGATATCAAGTCGACCAGAATTAATGTTTTCCATTTTCTTATGTGCAAGATACCAATATAATCCAAAATAGCCTCATTTAAAATCCGTGAAAAGAATATTTCGGTATTTAAAATGAACTATGGATTTACATCTTTTTTACTCTTCTAGAAATGATTTTGTTTTAAAAAGTATTTCAGATGTTGACATTGGTTGTTGTAGAATGGATAGAAAGAGTACATTGAAAACATGTCATTTCTTAGGAGATTCTTAGGTTTTTGGGTCCTGCAGGAAACAACAATCAGTAGCACTTTCCACTGTTGAACCTGAATATGTAGCAGCTGGAAGTTGTTGTGCTCAAGTGTTGTGGATGCAACACACACTCACTGGCTATGGATTGAGTTTTTTCAAAACAAAAATTCTTTGTGATAATACTAGTGCCATTTATTTTAGTAAAAACACATCACATCACTCTCGTGAAAAACACATAGATATTAGATTCACTTTCTTAGGGATCACACCCTAAAAGGAGATATTAGTTTACAATTCATCAGAACGCAAGAACAACTTGCTGACATTATTACAAAACCTTTAAATTCTGATAGAATTTTTTTTATAAAATCGAAGTTAGGAATTATTAAATTAAAATAGTCATTCATATCTACTTCATGTTTACACTTCTCCTTACATTAAAAAAACTCCTCGTAAAAAGGGGGAGACCATTTTACTTAATAATCTTTTTATTTCAATTTGTTCTCTTGATTTGTTATTTTGTATTTATGATTATCGTCTTGACTGTTGGGTTTTTGTTTTAATTATCTAACATCTTGTTTACCTACCTACCATATTGACTTTCTGTCCATCGGCACGTCATCCTATGGTAACAACTATGTTTTCCATCAGCATGTCATCCTATGGTAACAACTTTTTTTCCACCAGCACATCAACCTATGGTAATGACTTTGTTTTCCATCGGCAGGTCAACCTATAGTAATGACATTGTTTTCCATCAGAATGCCAACCTATGGTAATGACTTTGTTTTCCATAGGCAATACAACCTATGGTTATGACTTTGTTTTCTATCAGAACGTCCACCTATGGTAATGTATTTGTTTTCCATCAACATGATAACCTATGGTAATGAATTTTTTTTCCATCGGTATGTCAACCAATGGTAATGAATTTGTTTTCCATCGGAATTCCAACCTATGTTAATGAATTTTTTTTCCATCGGCACTTCATCCTATGGTAATGAATTTATTTTCCATCGGCTTGACAACCTATGGTAATAAATTTTATTTCCATCGCCATGACAACCTATGGTAATGACTTTGTTTTCCATCAGCATGAAAACCAATTGTATTCTTTCTCATTGTTTTCTTATGTTTTCTTTCAATATGTTAATACTATTAAACCAACAATTCCCTTACAATATCCCGGAGGAACATACTTTTCTTACCTTGTTTTGTTTTTAGTTTTTTTTTCTTTATCGTTTAAAAAAACCATTTTTAATCCAATCCATTGATTTTTTTACATCTAATCTCAACCATTGAAGATCAACGATCATTTTTTTCACCTACAAAATAGACCCCTTCCCTCCCCAAACCCACACCAGTTTTTCAGTATTGTTGATGATGCTCTGTCCCCTGTTTTAAGACTCTGTATGATCTTCTCTTCGCTTCAACTATATGTCTCAGTCCTTTGACAACACTCCTCCCGAAATGTCTTCAAAGTTTTTTTCAAAGAAAGACTTCCTTTGTGAAAGGTTATATTTTTGGGACTTCTTTGACTCATACAATTCTACAATAAGAAGAGTCATTTTGTTTCACGGATTGAAACATCATTGTGTTGAAAAACCTATTTTTCAAGATCCAGTCCTTATTGAAGAAGATAGTCAACTCTACAAAACTGTATCCTTTGAAAAAAAAAGATAATCAACTTTGCTGTGTACGATAGAAAAATCTCTTTGTCAATGAAACAAGAAGCCCTCATTCTAAATGTCCCTAGAGAAGGTGATTCTTTTTTTCCATCTCATAAACTACCAGAGGATGTTGGTACATTTAATAAAGAAAGTGCTGAAAAGTCATTGTTTCTTATAAACAAAGAGAAGAGGAATGTGGATCATCTATCTCCAGATAACATATTTATGGCACATTGGATGCAGGGTTTTCTTATCCCAAGGAATGGTGATAGAGAAACTCTAAAATTCTATGATATCTTTTTTCTAGACTATCAAGTCAATATGAGAAAGGATAACCTCATGGGATATATTTTTGAAATAGTCAAGAATGTCAAGTCAGGAGAGATCAAGTCCCATTTGATTATGTATCCCTCTATTCTAACAAAGTTCATTCTCGAGATCATGAAGTTCTGTAATATTCTTTTGAAAGGAAAATTTATAGAGCTAAAGCCTTAATGGAAAAGTAAGAGTAAGTTGAAGAAGTTGTATATTTTATTTGATCAGAATTCAAATCTTTTTGTGAGAGATATGGAATACAATTTCTTATTTTCCTAGACTTGAAGGAAAAATTTATTTCATCACTAACAATCAGAAGAAGAAGATTAATTTTGTAAGAGAACTGGGAAAGAGAGTTTTGTCAATTGAAGCCAATTTGAATGTTCTGTCTGAATGTTTGACTGCTCATAAGATTGCATGCAATAGAATGACTAAGTGGTTATACAAAAAGAGTGCTCAATGAATGATCATGAAATATCAATTGATGTCTTGAAGAGAATTTTAAATGATCCTGCAATTACATTCAACAAGATTGAAAAATAAAACTATTAAAAGGATGAATCTATTATCAAATACTCATGGAGGTGGAATCGCTTCAATAAAAGAGTTGAAAGAGAGAATGAATGTTTTTCAGTCTGATTTTTCTAAGGTTTTATCTTTTGATGATGAAATAGTTTTGTTGATGAAACAAAATTATATAATATCCAAAGACTATAAGAATTTGCAAGACAAAATTGTTACCCTTGAATAAGTACTTAGAGTCCAAGAAGAGACAATCAAGAATCAGGATCAACTTTTTTCTGATAAAAAAGAGCTTCTCAAATCATAGGGTGATTCTATCTCAGATGACACGAAAGAAATCAAAAAGACAAAAGTCGTTCTTCATGAGCCAATCAAGAAATAAAAGGAAATAGAAAACAAATGAGTGTTGTTTTATATTTCTTTTCTCTTTTCCATAATTCGATAGACTTTTGTTATCTCAATGAGATTTATGTTACCTTTCCCATTGTCATGCATTTCTATTCTATAACTCTTTCAGGAAACTCAAGATTACCCCATTCTTTTAGAAAATCACAAAGGGGGAGAATGTTTTATAAAGGGGGAGAATATTTTTTATGGGAGTATGTTTTAATCAAATACTTCTAAATCAAGGAAAACCAACAAATACAATCCTTAAGAAAGTACATACCTAAGTGGGAGTTAGTTGTATTCAATTTAATTTTCAGAAGAGTTTTCGATAACTCAGGGGGAGATAATTATATCTTTTTTTTTACTTCATGTTTTGTGCATTCCAAAAAGGGGGAGATTATTGAGTCAAATGTCCGCTTTTTGACATTTATGACATTTTTTGGAAATCACAAATGTATTCATACATGCTTATAGTAATGACCAAGTTTATTGTACTAATAATGTTTATCGTACTGACCATGTTTATCGTACTGACTATTTTTATCGTACTGAATATGTTTATCGAAATAACTATGTTTATCATACTGACTCTATCAATCGTACTGACATTGTTAAATGTACTGACTCTTTCACTGTTACTGACTCTGTCAATCGTACCGAATCTGTCAAACGTACTAACTCTGTCAATCGTACTGACTCTGTCAATCTTACTGACTTTGTCAATTGTATTGAATCTTGTGAATCATACTCACTTTTTATTATATCAATACATTACACTAAGTAATACTAATAATACTCATATTTTACTTCTATCACTTGTTTGTTTTTATGCTTTATCAACACATGTCAATCATACTAATGTTTATCATCTTCATATATCCTTTGTTTTAACCAAAACGATTTCATGGAGTTAGTTATAAACTAATAAAAATGATGTTGTGTTTTATGTTTCAATATTACCATTATAATGCCAGGTGTCCATGTCACTCTGAGTTTTCTGGCTAAATATGGTCGGTGGAGGAAATATGACCATTGGAACCTGAGACCAATAAAGATGATGTCATTTGAAGCTGAGAAACACAAATGATAGACTTAGATCATTCTATACATCTATCAAGTTCTAGAGAGAGACGTTGTGACTTCTCTCTTGCTTCGTGCAAAAGCCTTCAGATTACAAAACAGGAACGACACATTCTTAGTTTTTGTATTTCATTAAGTTCTTTGATATTATTCATGTGACCGATCAGGTGATAACAGTCGAGGGCTACTGAGGATAAGCAGACGGTTCTACCGATCATCGTATCGAGGGCTTTCAATTTTTTGAAAGACAGAGGTGTTGATTACATAAAAAATCTAGGGCTTGTGGGGATAGCACAATAGACGTAGCGATCATCATATCGAGGGCTTGCGGGGATAGTAAGACAGACATACCGATCATCTTATCGAGGGCTTACCAAGGTGGTGGAAACAAAATACTCTTATCTTAGGTGAAAGGGTAACCCTTTTCTTTATGTAAAAAGAATTGTAATACTTTAACATTTCCACTGCTATTTGTTTTAGAAAGGGAATTGTATGGTTTCCTTTCTTCATTTCATATTATTTTGTAATTGTTTGAATTACAATCATATTGTTACATATTGTGTCGATTGATTCTATCTACTTTATGGTATAATCCATCACTATTGTATTACTCTGAATATTGTATTCATCTTCAATACAATTGCATTACATTTCTTATAGTATTACATAATATCATACCTTTATATTTATACAGTTGTGATTGTTTGTTTTTGTAGTGAATTGTATTAGTTTTATATCATTTAAACTAATTTATTTAGTGTTTAAACACAATGTTTTCAATCGACAATTCACCCGCCTCTTGTATTGTTCCATCTAATATACATATACATCTATATATCGATCCAAAAAATCTCTGTGTGGACAAGGGAGGTTGGTCGAAGTGAGTTTCTTGGGGCCAATAGACCCAAACACCATTAGGGCTAAATCTGCAATACATGAGAAGGCTGGGAAATGGGGAAGAATACTAGATTGGATAATAAAGTATGGAAAATAATGGATATTAATCTGGGGAACCGATTCGAAGGACTCGGTGTTCAAGAACCACTATTAACTCAAGAGGATAACACTTCAGGTGATGACAGCTATAGTCAATTATCAATGGATAGCATGGAACGACTTCAAGGGAAATGTTATCAGAGCCCTAGAAGGAAGAAAGGGGAACATATAATTCGAGACTCATGGAAATGTATATTGGTTCAATGGAAAAAACCAAAGTGATGCAAGGATTACTCTCACTTACCAAAACTGATGGAGATGAGGTCATCCAAGAAGGGTAGAAAAAAGGATATCAAAGACCAAAAAATGATGAAGGTGAAGAATAATTTACGAATACAAGAGTTAGAGAAGAATAGGATGGGGGTGCTTAATAATTATCTTGCACTCCAAGGAAGAAATTTTATATAAGGATGTTTGGACCAATATCTCAGAAGATGTGATTAAAAGAATTTATGATAGAAGGATGCATGTTGATCCCAACGAGGAGCAAGAAGCGTGAATAAATAAACAAGATTGAATTCTTTCATGGGGATTCAACCAGAGTAAAATTAACAGATGGAAATTTTTTAGGACAATGGACATAATGATTACTCACCTTAGAGGGATTTTAAGAGAGGATCTATATATCCTGGTTAATACGGTGCAATAAGAACTTTTTAGAGTAGATAATTCAAATAATCTTATCATATTGTTTAATAATTTTGTGTGGTCTTTCAGAACATAGTGGTCTCTTGTTTGTGATAAATGGTTTCCCAGTTGACTGTAAAACCGATTAATAAAAATTTAAATTTTGATGGACAAATGGGTGTAAAATATTACGGTTCATTTGGAATGAGGTTTGTGCAAACAACATTCCACTAAAAGAGATTAAATTTAAAGAACAATATTTAGTGTGTAATTTCATCTTAGTACTTCATGACATATACATTATCAAAATAAATTATCTTTTTTTAATTCATTATATGTTAAATCCTCCCAAAATATAGTAAATTTCATCCTCTTCAATTTATCCTTTTCTAATAAATTATGTTTTTGAAAATTGATAACAAATTTGTTGAAAAATAAAAACCTAAAATGAATAAAAACAACCTCTTAAAAGATGAAAATGGAAATATGATTTTCATATGAAATAAAACATAAGTAGGTTTCAATGTAGTAGAGCTTCGGTGGACCCTGAAATTATGGACATGGAGGAAAAGAATAAAGAATTATATAGTGTGATAGAGGTCATTGTTAATAAGGATATGAATGATCAAGATAATGTTAATGAATAAAAATCATATATCTCTGATGATTTAAATTACCATTTATTTATCTTATATCAAGGTAACATGATAAAATTTTAATTTAGAGATGTTTTCATAATGCTATGGAATTATTGGATTTTATAAGAATATAATTAAATATATTTTATTGATATCATTCTATTTAAAAAGTTCAATTTCATCATTTGTTTATTTGTTAATAAGTTTACTCTTCTCATATTTCTTTAATAAATTAATATATAAATTTAATTAATAGTTTTGAAGCACTAAATTTTACCATTAAAAGATCTTATGATCCATAAATGAGTGAAAAGTCTTTCCATCTGTTCTAAATATTTACCAAATCCAAACAGTTATCAAAATATTATATAATAAATTAATATGAAAACCACATCATTAAGACCATTCGGTCAACATTTATATATATGCCCAATATAAACTATAAAATATTGTGAAGAACATTACATATGACAATGGTAGGAACTAGCCCATTATTACCTTGTGGTTGTGGGTTCAATCCCCACAACCTCACCATATGTGACCAGTTTTCACCTGACATGTGGGTTTTCCATTTTACGAATCTATATTAATACAATTTCCATATCAATCCTATAAATAGAATTTACTTCCTCAAAAAATATTAATCATAATATCTCGTTTTATCTACTAATATTTTATATACATATTTATTCCATAGTAATCAAATAATCTTAATTAATTGATAATACCTTAACATCATTGATTATATTAAAAAAAATGTTATCATTAACCTTAAACTTGTGAAAAACATCATCATTTCCCTGTTATAATTTTCACTAAATAAAAATTTAATCAAAAGGATAATATATAATTCAATCCATTTTTAAAACTAAATTATTTTCCTTAAGGTAATTCAATAAAATATATCATTTTCAATAGATTTATTACCATAATAATAATAATTACTCATTGACTATTTAACCCTTGATGGTTCCTAAAAATCTTAAACAATCCTAATTTGATTCATAAACAAATTGTATTCGGTGAAATCCTTATTTTCAAATCCTTTATGTGGGGTTGTATTGTGAATTATACTAGGCATTTCCCCCACAAGTGACAAAATAATAGCACGATATAGCATTTTTTCATACACCATGTGATGATAGAGTAAAATATCAATGAACACATATAAAATTTATTATCCTTAGGTATGAAGGTAACAGATCCATTTCCAATTGTATTATCAAGATATGGATGTATTACAATGATATCATGAAAATATCTTCCTCAAAAAGATGTTTTATTTGATACTTACCAATAATGAATATCACAACATTATGTTCTGTAATCACTATTTTCCAAAATATATTTTCCTAGGATTACACAATAATATCATTGATATTATTTGTATAGTCCCAAAACCTATCATCCTAGCGGTTGTGGTTATATTATTATATTTTTGATAGAATCAAGAAATCATATCCCAAATTACCAACTAGTTTAGGATTATCGATAAACAATATACATTCCCAATTCCTATAATACATTTGAATATATAAATTACATTATTATTGTTTTTGAGAATATGATTATGTAAATAATTTCCTGACCAAACTGACCACTAAAACGGTAGTGGGACATATCACTATATAGCGTCTATCTTTACCACTCGTACATCAGAGGCTTCGTACTAGAAGCGATAGTTGGAGGAGGTGATATTGGGGATAATATACCCTCATGAACAGAGTAGAGGAATAGTATATCAAAAGATAAATAATTGACAATAGAGAAAGTGGTAATAAATTAAAGACAGAGTAACATAAGAATAATATCAATATAATATAAGTGGCCAATGCTAATATAAAATATTTCACGGATGTCAAAAAGATGATACACAAATAAAATTCCATAGAACAAGTAAAATGATACATGAAAATAAATGAATATTGAAATGAAGTAAATATATCGATGGTGAACTCCACGAGCATCCTGTGATTAATCTTAATCCTACGATCCTAACAACCACATACAATCATGATAGTGCAAGTAATAATCTATGGTCCTGTAGACATGAAATCAACTCGGGTGAACTATGGAATTTGTGGACCGAGTAGGGTTTGAGAAAGAAAATTTATATAGGCCTCCAAAAAAAATTTCTATATATAAATATAGTTCAGAAATAAAATTTATTAAATCATGCATATTAGTTGAACAAAATAAATATAGAATAAATAAATGTCGGTTAGCTCAGGTTCTACTAGGAATCGTGGAAGACTCTACCTACTTCGGCTCATTAACATAATGATGAAATGAACAGTAACCATATATATATAGTAATTATATAAAGTTTTATATATATAAATTTCATCCGACTATATATAATATGTTCGTGTGGACATAATATCCAAATAACAGGAATACCAGGGAATGGCTGGATATGAGAATATGGCAAATATCCATAAGAAAGTCCAGACAAGCTTATCAGTTCCCACAGATGATACAAACCCTACATCTCATAATGGGTGGGATACGTCATGATCATCACTCGAGATGGTGACTGTGTCATCATACCAACACTTGAGATTGTGAGTGTTTCATCATATTAATATAAAAATAGTGGACATGGTGTGTAATTCCCACCATCTATGTAGTGTCAATGGTGTGAGATTTCAAGATCAACATCTGATTTAAGGGATCATGAATCATTATTCCCAACATAACTCGTACAATTGATCCAACACATATATCAATGGAATAATCATATTTTTAAAACGTTCATGAGGAATTACCTCTCTCAATTTTTTTTCATGCCCAAATTCAACCGAGGGAATAACAATTATTACAATTACGATAATTCAATCTTATTTAAATATAGAAACTGGTGTTTCTATTCCATGCAATTCAAAACCATTAAATTAAAACAATAAATTTACATAATCTATCTCATTTATCAAATAATTGATATTTATAATCAAGGTGTTACAATCCACATATACCATGGATGATCTTCAGATAAATTAATCATAAGGAAGGTTTTTCCATTTTTTCAATCCAGTTATGATTGTCATTCGAGGCCATGTACTAAGCATGTAACATTTCTAGTAGAAAAATAATGGAATATGAAAAACCAATTCAATAAATTCAATCATGATTTAAATCCATAATAACCACTTTTTATTTCTGATGATATCTCACCTCATCTAGTGGTCTTTATAATAAAACATGAAAATGTAAACAAAAAATCATCATCACTACCAAGAATCACATTCAATTGGTTTTACTCAATTATCTAAAAAAGAATAATTTAAGAAACTATAGAACATGGGAAAAATAACAAGGATCCACCTGGAACATAAGAGGTGCAATTTTCATTTAGTAAATCACCTAAATGGTTGATTCCATTGACAATCAAAGCCAAATTTTAAAAGGAATTCCAGGAAATTAATAAGTTAATTATGAAGGGAAAAGTAAACTGACATACCCAAGGGGTATCATTGATCATGGTTTTATTTAGAAAAATAATAAATAATCATAAAAGGGTGTATGAAAAAGTTAGTATGACAATTTAGATTGATGAAATCATTTTTAGGACAATTCATTGAAAAGGTCATCACGTCACGCATTGAAAACATTTATAGTTCAATGAAATCGTGAGGAAAGTAGTATAGACCACTTTAATCATGCTTAGGATGACATACTCATCCAGTTTCGACACTTGATTTAGTTTGGTTTGTAATATGTAAAGGAAAGGTATATCCACCCTGAAAAAATGGAAAGTGATATCACACCAAAATAGAACATCCTTGGTGAAGAGAAACATATAATTTATGAAAAGTGATTCAAGAGCATACCAATGTGAATCCAATGTGACCAAAGGCACTCGATTTTGTATTCAAGTAAGGGGGATATAATCGTTATTATCTGAGGGATTAGGAGGAATCCCTAAGTGAGAAGATGATCCTCACACTGATGAAGGAGGATAAAGAATGAAGAAGATGAGGATTTAAAAAAATTAATGGAAAATGGAAATTTATCCTTTAAAATTTTGTTGTCTTGGTTATTGTACATGGTTTGACCAAAATGCATGTGTTTCCGATGCATTCGCCAGGGCACGCGCTAATCTGTCACATAGGGGAGGACGCATGGCTTGTGGCCCCGCATTCTCGCTTTCCAAAGGTGGGATGCATCCATTCCTTATTCAAGGACGTCTGCTCCTTGATTGAAACTGGGATAATGGGATGTCAGTTCTTCCTACTGTGGATTCCTCCTCAGATCTCGTCACCTTTTCCGGGTATCCCCCATAGATTTAAGACATATTTGTGAATCTCTTTCTCGATGCCATATCTTCATGGACACCATTTAATTACACTGCTTCCGTCGATATCCTCCAAGGGGACTGGTCAGGGAAGCAACCTTCGGTGAAGAGAATGGTCACACTGAGGCGTCATTGGCGTGTCTTTATGTTGGGGGATTGGCATGTCTATCTTCTGTCACTTATTAAAGGGCTTCTTGAGGGTGCGGGACCCCGAGGCATCCCACATTGAATGTGGGGAATTTTATTCCATAGGCATGTATCTGAGGATTTCCTCAGCTTCCCATGTTTTACACGAGGTATGTCATGAGTTTAAAGTCCAGAGGAGACATATCGGACTGATCGAAACACTGAGAGTGGATCAGATTGAAGAACCACTTAGGGGGAACACCAATGTTGGGTCCAACACGTGGGCAGCTTCCTGGATACTGTGGAGTGGAATGAGGTGGCATGATCCCACCGGGATGTGGCATCCCAGGTAAGGACCAGGATGGGTGATGGATTTGGGCTTGAGTCTCTAGGATACTTCTTACGTATCCCTATGGCAGGGAATTAATGTCCGTATAGTTCGACGATAAGGTGGGACACCTAAAAAGGAGAACCATGAGAATGAACGCATAGATGTGACCCAAATGAAGAAAGACCTCTGGGCTAGGGCATGAGCTTCCCAATGCATGTGGGCTCGATGGAGAGGTCAGAATGGGGCATGGGTGTTGGGAATGAACATCATGGAGGCTTCCTACATAAACCCGTGGTAGGGAATCAATGTCCACGTAGTTCGGGATGGATGGGGCTTACACTTTGAGGTGGCCCACAATGGTGGATATGGGGATTACGCTCTGAGGCGGCCAACAATGGTTGGTGAAACGACGCAAAGGGGTCGGAATGACCGGGTGATGGGATTGAACCTCGTGGAGGCTTCCTACGTACCATGCCTTGACATGGATCAATGCCCACGTAATCCGAGTGGTGCGGTTTAACGTCATGTGAGACGTGATACAGTTTAACGTCATGTAGGACTAGGAAGACAGTTTAATGTCGTGCTGGATGACATACAGTTTAACGTCATGTAGTATTCCATACAGTTTAACGTCTTGCTGGATGAGATACAGTTTAGCATCATGCTGGACAAGATACAGTTTAACGTCTTGCAGGACAACATATAGTTTCATGTCAAGTGGGACGAGATACAGTTTAAAGTTGTTCTAGATGGAATACAGTTTATCATCATGTTGGACAACATACATGTTAACATCATGTGAGAATGGATACAGTTTAACGTCATGCAGGATGGGATACAGTTTAACGTTGTGCTAGACATGATACAGTTTAACATCGTGCTGGATGGCATAGTTTAACATCATGCGAGACATCATTTGGGGCTTATGCTCTGAGGTGGCCCATGGAGTTGGTGAACCGACGCAAATGGGTCGGAACAACCGGGTGGTGGTCTTGATCCTCATTGATGTTTCCTACATACCATTCTTTAACATGGATCAAAGTCCTCGTAGTTCGCTGAAGGTGGGGGTCAGGGTCGGTGCTCACTCAAAGATCACGTGAGACATTCTCGGTGTGAGAAACAAGAGGTTACGGGGACCTGACGATCAAGTTGCAAAGGGTTCATCCGTGAGAAGCGAAGAGGGGATTATGCGTTGAGCGGCCCATGGTGTCGGGACTCACTCCATGAAGGAGGACCGAGATGCGACAAAGCGCATTGGGAGAGGGATCTTGGACCGAAGATGAGAGCTGCCTCATTCACTATCACGCCCTCCAATAAACTTGGCAGTGAGGATGTATGGAGGTGCATGGGTGCTACCTTCCACAAGAGGGGTAGGGGATTACACCAAGGTGGTTGGCCTTCCCCCATGGGCAAACGCCACTCCGAGAAGAAGGATATCAACCTCTATTTGGGGTGATTCCATCCTCATAGAGACGACCGGGGGTAATGAATTCCCGAGCTGGGGGGGACCCTACGTGCAAGGTACGAGGTCATATCATAGTTTAACGTCATGTGTTGAGGACGAGGTGCTTGGCAGTTTAACGTCCTGCAGCTCAGACGAGGTGGGTTCGCTCCACACCCCTAGGACTTACATAACTGGTACCCTTTGCCCATTGGGGAAGGGAAGACATTGGCAAGGTTTTGTAGAAGGGGGGTCGCAGAACGAACCATCGAGGGGTCCACATTAACATGGCTATGCGAAGAAGCAGTAGCTGTTCGCGTGAAAATGTGAAGAAGCATGAGGGAAAGCAACACAATGGGAAACATGGCCCAAGGGACCTTGAGGTTACTTCATATGAGCATGGAAGGCCGTAAGGGAAAACAACACATGGCGTGCATGCCCGGTATGGAGGACATCGGGCACCTGTGTAGGGAGGCACCTGAGGGGTGTCAAGGTGAGGGGTCCTGGGGATTGCATGCAAAGAAATATTTGCGCGCAAAACACCAGGATGGTGTGTAATTTGGGCATAGTAATTGCGCGCGACTAGGGGGATTGCTTTCACGGGATGTGAATTGTGCATGAGTGGCAACGGCCGAACCCCAAGGCACGACCACACCCAACAAAGGGATTGCACGCAATTGCAATATTTTGCGCACAACAGAAGGAATTGTGCGTCAGGGACTAACCATGAGGGGTTTCGAATTTTACATAAGCCAGTGGGATTGCACGAAAAGGTGGATCTAGGGACAAGGTTGCTAAAAAAGGGTCAGTACCTGAAGTCCATCTTACGCCCGTGGAAGTCCTATTTTGCGTATGAGAGGAAGTTCAAATTCAGCAACCCAGAAATGGAAGGGGTCCCCTTATATTAATGGAATCTGGCGGCACGGAATCCAGGTGGCGCGTGAAATTTTTCACCCCAGAGACGGGGGCGTGGAATGTTAGCCGCATGAGAACGGGTGCACAATTATTGCACGCCTGCACCGGAGACTCTTCGCGAATCCCTTACTCCTTTCTCATGGAACACATTTTTTTGCGCGCGTCCTCCTTTATTTCTTACAACACCTCCGGGCCCTCCAAACTGGCTCTCTGGGTCCGAATATGACATCGGTTTGTCATTTTGAAACTTCATTTTGAAGTTATGGACTTTTCGGCATCTACAAATGTCACCACCCCCACCTCGTAATTAGACCGGCGAGAGGTCACAATGATCTGATTCCGAGGGTAATGCCGAAATGCCGAAGGGTTGAGATTCAAGGGCTCCGTGCACGCAAAAAAATGATGTGGCATGCAAAACTCTGCTTTGGCGCAGAATTTGATTTTCGCGCGGTGCAGAACCTTGGCCTTGCCTATAAAAGGGGTGTAACGCCCTGACCCCAGTTACCTAGAGTCGGTGCATTATTACATAACATTGTCATGATCACAAGAAAGATCAAATCTCGAAAGATCGATTGGTTTATTAGCCTTGGAAACACAAGATATATTCATAAAGATTTACATTACATCATAAAGTGAAAAACTACTACAACAACATAGTCTCCATATTCCACACTCATATCTCCAGATAATATCCATGCAGGTCATTCATAACTTACTTCTTCACATCCTGGGAAAAATATAACATAGAAAATGGGTGAGCTCAAATGCCCATTAAGGATAACAATATATTGGAAACTTTCATAAATAAGAATAAACATTTAAGGCAATGTATAACTAAAACAAAAGCTTTTTAAACATGAACTTCAGCATAGTATGGAAAAATTAAAATGAAATAATTCCATTTACTTATTCACATGGATATTCTACAAATCGAATAATCACATGCAATATCAATAACCACTTTCATAATGATGGAATACATAATTCCAGACTATCATAACCACATATCCAAGGCCTCGTTCCAAGACTACAAATAATATTTTTCCAAGGCCTTGTTCCAAGACACTAGTTTGTCTCATGAGACCTACCGATGCATCGAGGAGCTATAGCGGGCTCCACCCGTCACATATTAAGTCCAATGCATTCCCATATGAAAAGGTCTAAACATAACATAAACATTCGTATTAAAACTAGCATACGAAATGTCAATACTTTAACTATAAAACATGAATGGTATAAAAAATAGCACATCCATAGTCAAACATATCACAAAACCTTCAATACAATATAGAAGTATTGTATCATAATAAATCAATGTAAAATCCATCAAAGTATGTTGACATAGATGAAATCAAAACTCTTTTTAGAGAAATATATCTTTCTATTATGTAATCATTTAAGAGTCATATATTTATAAAATAAAACATTTTCTTTGAAAATATTCTTATAAGCTTGTAAGGGAAGCTTCGACGATTTTATAACGGTGGAAAATAGCCGAACCCGCCGTATAGGTTAAAAAAACATTCTTACCTTAATTTTGTCGAAAAGGTTAAAAGCACCTTGTTTGGAAAGCGAAGGAAAGATACCTTTATAAACCTCTTATAAAAATTCAAACAAGGGTATAAATGACTTTAACCCATATTCTTGTAAATAGTATAAATGTTTTGAAATATATTTTTAAGAAACATGGATGTGGATGATAAAGAGATCCCAGTAGATTATTACGTATAAACAACCTCGGATAATGAAGAGATTGCGAAATAACCCTTACCTTGTACTTTTCATTGGTTGGGGAAGGTTAACCTCATGTATAATGGTGAAATAATTGTTATTAAATTATACAAGATTCATATATATTAATATGATATCATATATGATCTTTTAACATTGATTTGTTAATAATATCTTAGAATTATCGTTGTTTCTGGTGTTAAATTACTTGTTTTCTTTTAAATGTTTTGTTACATAAGTCGTGTTTGTTATGGATAGGATGTATCTTATTCATATCCAGAATGATATAAAGTCCTTAAACATCATTTTTAAATCATCAAATGATAATTATACTTTAATGGATACGATTGAGAATGAATCTCATCACGTTCGTGGAGACAGTAGTCCGTACGTACGCACGAATGACAATATCATTATTTTCATATTAAAATAATATATAAATGGATTGTATATCATATATAAAGAATCATTAACATGTTATATTTATTATTTACATGAGTTACACATCATTATTATACCCATCCAAATAATAATATATTGAATAACAAATACACCACGACGTGGAGACGGTAAGCCGTACGTACGCACGTATGGTGACATGTTATTCAAAGGGTGGATAGAATACTGAATATTGTTGTACCATATTTATAATAACATCACAGTATATATATGATACTAGAGTTATTATTTTATAATGGTAACAACAAAGGAAGAAGAAGTGGAAGAAGAAAGGAACTTGGAAAAGGGTGGTGAAATCATTACCTCTTCTTCGGGTTCATCCTTTTGATTTGATCAAAAGGGCTCATTAGGTTGGATTTCTGATCAAAATAATGCCTCTAGGTTGTAGTGAGGGATGTTGGGAGAGTATTTGGGCAGAGTTTGGCCGAACCAAAAGGCTTTGAAGGTGTAAATAAATGAGAAGGAGGAGTGCCCTTTTATAAGAGGGGCGAGGGGCACATTTGGAAGAGCTAGAAATATTAATTTATAATAAATTCATATTCTGTTTCTAATGGCTCCAAAGTTGATTATTTAAATGTTAAAGTGAGGATAGGTCTAAAACCACTCAACCAATAGAATTTATACAGGTTTGGGTCATTATATTAACCTTATCTTAAGTATTAATCTAAGTTAATTAGTTTCACTTTTATAATGTCTCTTTGTATTTTTATATTATATGGTTAATAAACATACCATATACATCCAAGAGACCTCCAAGTGGTCCATTAATGATACACCTATCATGATATAAGTCTCTTGGACGATCCTTAGATTTTTAGGAATTTAATATCAATTAATAATATAATATTTGTTTTAAAAAGTCTTTTATGTCAATTTTGACACTATTCAATAGTTGATTTTTTTGAAACTCTTAACAGAATGATTACTTCGAAAAAAGTCCATTAACACCATCCTAATATTCCATATTATCCTATAAAATTAGTTTAATTCATTAAAAGTCTCAAATTATATTTATTTTGGTATTTAAAATATCAATTATTTGAAATGTTCACTATTATGGTAATTACTGCATCATCATTGTGTCATAAATAAATTAAATTATTTAATGTCTAAAAATTATAAATAAAATTTCATTATGTATTAAATCTTATTAGATTTCTAATTAATATTTAAAATCGAATTTATCTTATGTATAACCCTATATTAAAAATGTTTTAGTATATAAACTTTGATTTTAACTTTGTTAACTCTTCTTTGAATTAAATAATAATAAATGTCCTAATCTAATCCAAGTGGACCTAAATGATAATATTTTATTCCTAAGGCTGTTATGATCGAGATAAACTTGTCAAATAGAATTAGGACATGTGTTAGGGTAATATTAATATCATTTTTACCCTTAATTACCATATTTACTTTTAACCGTGGTAAATAAAAGTAAAAAGATACTATTCACCAAAAATTATTTTCATCTCATTGAACCGCATTTTACTTTTTGATATTAACCGTGTCTCTCGGATTTTTGAAATTCCATTCACAGAAGCGGTAAAATTATGTTTTATGGAAAATTCTGTTTTTTTAACTACCACTTAGTAGTTTCACTATTCATCAAAAATTGAAGTTTTTCAGAACAATGCCAAAATTTCACCCAAAGATATAATTGATATTCCAAATTCATAAATGATGTCTATTTTACAAAATTACAAACATATAAGTTTCATTAATTAATTTTATAATTAATTCATGCGGTCACAACAAATAGCGTGTTTTTAAGAAACAATATATATCAAAAGATTGATAATTGTTTATGTCCAATTTCAAAGTGAAATTAATTCTAATGAACACCATTGGATAAAATGGTAAAAATATATTCTAATTATACTTTAAAACCACTCAATAATATAATTTATCAGTATAAATTATTTTGATTAAAAAAGTTGTTTTTAAGTATTTTTCACTATTCATAAAAATTGGAAGTTCTCAGAAAAATACCAAAAATTCAACTTAGGATATCCGAATCCAAAAATGAAGTCCATTTTTAAATATAAAATATATATAATTTCAAAAATTATGTATTACTATTCATAACGGCTAGTTTGATTGGTTGTGGTGTGTGTTAGAAGTCGAAGTTGCGTAGAAAACACGCTATTGTATTATTCAAAGGAAAGCGTACCGTGGAAGCTTGGGATGTTTCATTTAAAAATTTTGATGTCCCCATTTAGTCAAAAAGTTTAAAATATTTTATTTAAAAAGGGTTCACTATTAAAAGTTGGTAAAAGTGCAATACTGAGAATGAATTTGTTCTTACATTATGTCTAAGAAATTCATAATATGGATTCTAAAATTATAAGGATTATATAAAGTTTAAAATTTAGTTAATACTATTCATAACCTCTTTTGAACGTCTTGTTTGGTAAGTCATGGTGCGCTTGAACTCGGTGTTGCGTGTAGTGAAAGTTATTGAATTATATTGAAGAAATAACACACTATGAAATCTTGGGGTGTTACATTCTCCCCTCCTTCAATAAATTGTGTCCTCGCAATTTGTAATTGTTCTTCAAAAATAAAAGGTTGAAAATAAAAAATATCTTTGTGGGAAAACCCACATCGGAAATTGGGTTACTAAAATTTAGCCTTAAATTGAGGAAAAGTGAAATGCAAGGGTCACCACCAAATTATGATCTCGATTAGGAGAACATTGGTGGCAATTAGAGACATATAATTGGAGGAAAAACGTAAATATTTATAGGTAGTGATTGAGGTCATCAATCACAAACTAGTTTCAAATTGAGGTCCTTAAATTCATCAATCTATGATGATTTAAAATACCATCGATTCAACAAAACATAAGGTATTAGGATAACACATTTTTGACGTTTCAAAATATCTTAGTTGAAATCCCACATCGAAAAATGAATTAATGAGGCCTCTATTTAAAATAAAGAGTGGAAAGTATGAAGATTACCAAAAATAACACATACTAGGGTTCCATGTAAGAAAATATGGATATGTAAGAGAAATCTAACCATCAATTATCTGATGGAGAGTGGTAGAGAACATGACTATGAAAAGGCCAACAATCCCAAAGCCATAAATTAGTAATGATTTAAGGCACCATCTAGGACACCATTTTTGTTCTAAGTTCCTTTTCTTAATTTTGAGGAATTTATTTATGAGATTGGATAAGATAATTTATAATTAGAGTTTTATCCATTAATAAATTTCTACAACAAACTCATCATTCACTTGTAAAAAAATTCTATTTATACTATTCGTACAGGGTTCCAAAATAAACGAATTTATATTTCATCTAACATATCTTTTAAAAAAACTACATTATTTAATCCAGGATATCTCATGTGCCAGTGGTAGGTGATACACCCTTGCCACCCTTCGGTTGCAGGTTCAAGTCTCGCGGCCTTGCAGGTCGCGACGGGTTGCCGCCCAACCTCCGGGTTATCCTTTTATGGCAATCAAAAATTAATCTGAAACTAGAATTTATCCGAAATACTTCTGTCCAAACTCACAGTCCAATATTTATAAGGAAGGTAAACTTAATGTAGATCCTTTTTACCCCGTAATAGCATATGAATACCTTCATCATGTATTCTTTTAAAACACTGAAACATCCTGAATTACCATAATACTTATTGATTACATTCATGCTCCCTTATTCCATATAGAACGCTAGATGTACTTCATCAATCCAAAAATGTTTTAAACCCCAATAATGATGGAATATACAAATCATTAATCAGCTTCAAGGTATTCAAGAATATCTAATATAATTTATCCAAATCAATCTTGTATTATTCTAAAATCACTACCTCGATATAAGAACCATATTATGGTTTATCTTTCTCTCAACCATATATTTTCCAAACATTTAACCTGCTATTGAGTCACTTTTCTTTGTTCCACACAATCTCAAGTCCTTAATGAAATAGTACTGCAGTACAATCCTTATATACTCTATAATTATTATAACAAGTACATTGTTGATACAACACTCAAATGACATAATCAACATAAGAACTCTAATCATTCATCTTCATCTGTGGTAGTATCATAACTTGATTATTATCCAATAGCATCATTTGTGGCATAGTCTGATGACTGGGACATAGGTTCGTGTAGTGTCAAAACTTCTTGCAAATGAAGCATTGTACATTTGAAACCATTTTCTTACCCTTGAAGTCACGTACTTTGTGCCCTTTTCATCCACACTTATAAAAAACTCCCATTCCTTTCAGACAATTTCCAGGGTGTTTCTTCCCATAGTTATCACATATGGGAAAATTCTTATTTTCCCTCTTCCCTTTATCCATCGTTCTCTCTTCCATCCTTTTCTTCTCTTGCTTCCCTTCAAATCCATAGGACTCAGTAAAATATTTACTTATCTTATCAACACATGATATTATTTCTTCATTTGATGATAATACATTAGAGACTATTTCTCTTATAAATTCTGGCTTAAGACCATGAAATATATGATCCTTCTTTCTCTTTGGATCATGTGCATTGATGGAGTTCTCATTCCTTCTACTGGGAGCCATTTCTAAATAATGGCATACACTAGATTAGTTTATGAATAACAATCCCTAATACCAATCTTTTAAGACACATAACATAAATTAAATAGTTTATGGATATAATCCATAATCATAGAAATTTCTCCTTTGAAAAAGTAAATCCACATAAACCCTTCATAATGGTTCGTAAATAAAATGAGAATTATCCTAAGCATATCCCCCAGGAGTGTCATAACCAAGAGTGCAGCAAGGCCCGTTGTCGTGCACCAGTTCCCGTTCGAGTCTAGCTCAAAGCGGTGTTTTCGGGTTTTACCCCTACGTACATCTGTGCCAGAGCCACCTCTACCTGCTCGTATCCAGACAGGGATGCATCGCTCAGAAAACTCAAAAAATATCTATAATACAAAAATTATAGGAATTTATTCGATACTAATCCTCAGAGTCCATCTTAAATCTATGTGCTCTAATCAGAGTTTATGTAAATCTAGCTTCCAAGGTTTGTACTAAACTTCTTTTGATACCAACTGTAACGCCCCGACCCCAGTTACCTAGAGTCAGTGCATTATTACATAACATTGGCATGATCACAAGAAAGATCAAATCTCGGAAGATCGATTGGTTTAGTATCCTTGGAAACACTAGATATATTCATAAAGTTTTGCATTACATCATAAAGTGAAAAACTACTACAACAACATAGTATCCATATTCCACACTCATATCTTCTGATACTATCCCTGCAGGTCATTCATAACTAACTTATTCACATCATGGGAAAAATATAACATAGAAAAGGGGTGAGCTCAAATTCCCAGTAATGACAACAATATATTGGAAACTTTCAAAAATAAGTATAAACATTTAAGGCAATGTATAACTAAAACAAAAGCCTTTTAAACTTGAACTTCAACTTAGTATGGAAAAAGTAAAATAAAATAATTCCATTTACTTATTCACATGGATATTCTACTAATCGAATAATCACATGCTGTATCAATAACCACTTTCATAATGATGGAATGCATAATGCCAGACTATCATAACCACATAGCCAAGGCCTCGTGCCAAGACTAAAAATAAGATTTTTCCAAGGCCTTGTTCCAAGACACTAGTTTGTCTCATGAGACCTACCGATGCATCGAGTAGCTATAGCGGGCTCCACCTGTCACATATTAAGTCCAATGCATTCCCATATGAAAAGTTTTAAACAAAACATAAACAATCGTATTAAACCTAGCATACGAAATGTCAATACATTCACTATAAACCATGAATGATATAAAAATAGCACATCCACAGTCAAACATATCACAAAACCTTCAATACAATATAGAAGTTTTGTATCATAATAAATCAACATAAAATCCATCAAAGGATGTTGACATAGATGAAATCAAAACTCTTTTTAGAGAAATATCTCTTTCTATTTTGAAATCATTTAAGAGTCATATATTTAAAACATTTTCTTTGAAAATATTCTTATAATCTTGTAAGGGAAGCTTCGACGATTTTATAACGGTGGAAAATAGCCGAACCCGCCGTATAGGTTAAAAAAACATTCTTACCTTAATTTTGTCGAAAAGGTTAAAAGCACCTTGTTTGGAAAGCGACGAAAAGATACCTTTATAAACCTCTTATAAAAATTCAAACAAGGGTATAAATGACTTTAAACCATATTCTTCTAAATAGTAAAAATGTTTTGAAATACATTTTTAAGAAACATGGATGTGGATGATAAAGAGATCCCAGTAGATTATTACGTATAAACAACCTCGGATAATGAAGAGATTGCGAAATAACCCTTACCTTGTACTTTTCCTTGTATGGGGTAGGTTATCCTCCTGTATAATGGTGAAATAATTGTTATTAAATTATACAAGAATCATATATATTAATATGATATCATATATGATCTTTTAACATTGATTTGTTAATAATATCTTAGAATTATCGTCATTTCGGGTGTTAACTTACTCGTTTTATTTTATATGTTTTGTTACTTAAGCCGTGTTTTTTATGGATAGGATGTATCTTATTCATATCCAGAATGATATCAATTCCTTAAACATCATTTTTAAATCATCAAATGATAATTATACTATAATGGATACGATGGAGAATGAATCTCATCGCGTTCGTGGAGACGGTAGTCCGTACGTACGCACAAGCGGCAATATCATTTTTTGATATTAAAATAATATATAAATGGATGGTATATCATATATAAAGAATAATTAACATGTTATATTTATTATATACATGAGTTACTAATCATTATTATACCCATCCAAATAATAATATATTGAATAACAATTACACCACGACGTGGAGAGGGTAAGCCGTACGTACGCACATATGGTGACATGTTATTCAAAGGGTGTATAGAATAATGAATACGGTTGTACCATATTTATAATAACATCACAGTATATATATGATACTGGATTTATTTTTTTAGAATGGTAACAACAAAGGAAGAAGAAGTGGAAGAAAAAAGGAACTTGGAAAAGGGTGGTGAAATCATTACCTCTTCTTCGGGTTCTTCCTTTTGATTTGATCAAAAGGGCTCCTTAGGTTGGATTTATGATCAAACTAAGGCCTATAGGTTTTAGTGAGGGATGTTGGGAGAGTATTTGGGCAGAGTTTGGCCGAACAAAAAGGCTTTGAAGGTTTGAAGAAATGAGAAGGAGGAGTGCCCTTTTATAAGAGGGGTGAGGGGCACCTTTGGAAAAGCTAGAAATATTAACTTATAATAAATTCATATTCGGTTTCTAATGGCTCCAAAGTGGATTATTTAAATTTTAATGTGGGGATAGGTCGAAAACCACTCAAAAAATAGAATTTATACAGGTTTGGGTCATTATATTAACCATATTTTTAAGTATTAACTCTAAGTTAATTAGTTTCACTTTTACAATGTCTCTTTGTATTTTTATATTATATGGTTAATAAACGTACCATATAAATCCAAGATACCCCCAGTGGTCCATTAATGATACACCTATCATGATATAAGTCTCTTGGACGAACCTTAGATTTTTAGGAATTTAATATCAATTAATAATATAATATTTGTTTTAAAAACTCTTTTATGTCAATTTTGACACTATTCAATAGTTGATTTTTGTAAAACTCATAACAGAATGATTACTTCAAATAAAGTCCATTAACTCCATAATAATATGCCATATTATCCTATAAAATTAGTTTAATTCATTGAAAGTCTCAAATTATATTTATTTTGGTATTTAAAATATCAATTATTTTAAATGTTCACTATTATGGTAATTACTGCATGATCATTGTGTCATAAATAAACTAAATTATTTAATGTCTAAAAATTATAAATAAAATTTTATTATGTATTAAATCTTATTAGATTCTAATGAATATTGACAATCTAATTTATCTTATGTATAACCCTATATGAAAAATGTTTTAGTAAATAAACATTGATTTTTACTTTTTTTACTCTTCATTGAATTAAATAATAATTAGTGTCCTAATCTAAACCAAGTGGACGTAAATGATAATATTTTATTCCTAAGGCTTTTTTTGTCGAGATACACTTGTCTAATAGAATTAGGAATGTGTTAGGGTAATATTAATATCATTTTTACCTTTAATTACCCTATTTACTTTTAATACTGGTAAATAAAAGTAAAAAGTTACTATTCAACAAAAATTATTTTCATCTCATTGAACCACATTTTACTTCTTGATATTAACCGTGTCTCCCGGATTTTGAAATTCCATTCACAGAAGCGGTAAAATTATGTTTTATGAAAAAATCAGTTTTTTTAACTACCACTTAGTAGTTTCACTATTCATCAAAAATTGAAGTTTTTCAGAACAATGCCAAAATTTCACCCTAAGCTATAATTGATATTCCGAATTCAAAAATGATATCTATTTTAAAAAATTAAAAACATATAAGTTGGCATTAATTAATTTTATAATTAATTTCTGCTGTCACAACAAATAGCGTGTTTTTAAAAAACAATATATATCAAAAGATTGATAATTGTTTATGTACAATTTCAAAGTGAAATTAATTCTAATTAACACCATTGGATAAAATGGTAATAATATATTCTAATTATACTTTAAAACCACTCAATAATATAATTTATCACTATAAATTGTTTTGATTAAAAAAGTTTTTTTTAAGTATTTTTCACTATTCATAAAAATTGGAAGTTCTCAGAAAAATACCAAAAATTCAACTTAGGATAATTTCGATATTTCGAATCAAAAAATGAAGTCCATTTTAAAATATAAAATATATATAATTTCAAAAATTAGGTATTCTTATTCATAACGGCTAGTTTGATTGGTTGTGGTGTGTGTTAGAACTCGAAGTTGTGTACAACACACACTACTATATTATTCGAAGGGAAAGCGTACCGTGGGAAGCTTGGAATGTTTCATTTTAAATTTTTGATGTCCCCATTTAGTCAAAAAGTTTAAAATATTGTATTTAAAAAGGGTTCACTATTAAAAGTTGGTAAAAGTGAAATACTGAAAATGAATTTTTTCTTACATTATGTCTAAGAAACTCATAATATGGATTCTAAAATTATAAGGATTATATAAAGTTTTAAATTTAGTTTAATACTATTCATAACCTCTTTTGAAAGGCTTGTTTGGTAAGTCATGGTGCGCTTGAACTCGATGTTTCGTGTAGTGCAAGTTATTGAATTATATTTTTAAGAAATAAACACACTATGAAATCTTGGGGTGTTACAAGGGGCCAGGGGTACCATGATCCATATCTGAGATTTCCCACGCGATAGGCTCAGATCTCTCATGTGTGAAATTTCCTTTGCAACTAATGATGAAGATAGAGTCTTCAGGGATTGAGAAGCGGTCCTTGAGGCCAAAAACCAATGGTTAGTGGCATTGGAAATATCAAACCAAAACGTTGATCCTTAAGGGCCATGTTTTGGCCATCTCATGAACTTCTTTCTTTTACTGCTCACCATTTCGATCCTATGTATGGACCAATCTACTTATCTGTACATTTTTTTTAATATGCTCAACCATAATCCCAACATAAATGACAACTTACCCCTAAGATCATGTAGGTCGTACCCAATGTTAGAAACAAATAATGCTCATGTTATCATTTCATACGAGTGTGGCACCCAACCAAGCTTCATGCAACCGAAATCAGGCCTAAATTTCTGAGGAGGGGAGGGAGGTCCAGCCAAAGGGAGGGGACCTCAGACCGATCGATGTGTCATCTCCTCAATTTGCACTAACGCACGAGCGAGGAAATACCAGGGGAATTTAAATCAATCCGAACATAGGGAGATGAAAAAAATGTGAATCACGTTACCCAAATTCAGAACACTAAGGGAGGCGTAACGATGGAAGACAGCTGTTAACCCGTGGCGGAAACACAACATCCATATCGAATTGTCCTGAAATGGGGGAAAACAAATGAGGGATGACCACTGACCGTGTTTGCAACACAGGGTCCCTAACTCAAATATCTTCGATCAGTCTTCCGAAAACGTTGTCCCAAGAGAGTAGGAAAACTATAGGTCGATCATCCATACTGGTACAACAGGTGAACCAAAGGACTATCATCCTTATTGTTACAGCAGTTGGGACCATAGGTCAAGCATCCATACTGTTAGGGGGGTCCCATCAAACATGACCAGTCATCTAGAACATTGTCACATGACAGCAGGCGGACCATAGGTCAATCATCCATATTGTTAGAATAGGTGGCCCAAAGGTCTATCATCCATATTGTTAAAGTAGGCAGACCATAAGTCAAGCATCCATACTATTAGGGGGTTCAATCAAACATGAAAGAGGATGAAGATCTGACTAAAGGGTCACACAAAGCGTTGAAAGTGAAGTGGTGGTCTGTTCAAACAGAATCCAACACTCTCAAAATTATGCCACCATGGTGAAGGCACATTAGGCAGACGTATTAATCTGCTCACGAATCGTCCCTACATATACACATGACCTCTCTGGTGAGAGAACTGTCGCTTCCCAATCACTATGGGGCATCCCAAACTCACTCGGGATAGATGCTGCAGTTACACCACTCCCCAAGAAGTTAGCCCAAGGGGCTGACAGTGGGGGGACTAGATTTGGTTATCTCTATGGGTGGACCCAAGAAGAAATGTCTGGGAGTTCCTACGTATCTCATAAGAATGAGAATCAAGGCACTCGTAGTTCTAGAAAGGGTCTTAGTTTGAATTCTTAGAACTCAGACAAAGGATTAGTAAGGAGGGCGGGAGACACATGGTTAGGTGATTAAAAAACTCGACGTGAATGAGGAAGAGGTCCTGATTACCATGAGTTCCCTAGAAAAGTGTGCCGGTAAAGGTACTGAACATGAAATTTAGGTTGGGTCCATGGGGAAGTGCCCAGGAGTTCCTACGTATCTCATAAGGATGAGAATCAAGACATACATAGTTCTTGGGAGTTACTTTTAAGGTCGTGCAGAACAGGGAAAAAAGGGCTAATTCACATAACAGGGTGCGCACTGTGTGGTTATTGCAATCCCAATGTGAAACGAGGATGAGGTCTTTGCTCACCATGCCATGCAGTCCCGTGGTCAGGTCCCAAAGGTGGGACAAACACGATGAATTAGCGGACCTCAATATGGGCCCAAAGACAACAGGTCTGGGCGTTCTTACGTACCCCAAAATAATGGGGATCAAGCCATACATAAGTTATTGGAAGGGGTGGAACATCACGACATGGTACCTGTGCAAAGGAATAAATGGCGTGCGGGTTATAGCAGTCTCACCAATAGAATCGGCATTTTATTTATCTTGTTTTTCCTTAAAGTAGAATGGGTTTTCATTTGTGGAGTGACTGGGCTAGGTTAGAAATTCATGGCATCGCCACAACAATCATGCTGCATACAGGCTTTAAAAAATGGTATGTCAATAGACCAATACCCAGCGTGATGTCCCCTATGGAGAGGTCATCACAATCCAGTGCCATTTTTAGTCGTGCGGCCTGGACAATATCATCATAGTTTATGGTCATGTGGTAGGACTAACCAACACATTTTAAGGTCATATGCTTGGACCTAGGGGAATGTGCATGATGCTATAAGGCATACCTGATGCGGATGAGGACATAATCCCATACCATCTCCGCGTGAGACTCTGGGAGAGGAGCCTCGGGCCAAAGGGCCGGCTTGGGTTTAAAGATCAAAAGGTAGGATACACTATCTTCAGGATGAGAAAGGCCTTAAATGCAATGTCTGGGTGACCCCTTATATCCCTTGTGTATGAGGGTCAAGCTGTGCATGGCTCTTAGAGAAGACCCAAGCCTATAATCTTAGTGCTCAGATCGCGGAATCCCCAAGAGACGCTGTAACGTAGCTTCATCTACCTGACTAGTGGAAGTGCACTGAGGGATAGTGCAAGGAGTGTCGAGATTCCACCTTGACATGATGGGATGGAACATAATGTGAATCATGAACCCAACATTCAGGGATGAAGAAGTCGGCATGATGACTAAGGATTACTGCTGACCATGTTCACAACACGGCATCCTATCGTGTTACCCAAAAATAGGGACAAACAAATGAGCATCGACCGCTTACCATATTCGCAAGGCAGGATTTGTTTCAATTTTTTGTCCAAATCCCCCGGGGGTGTTGGCCCGTGACGGTAGGAGATCACTTAGGCATTGTATCAAGGCCGTTCTTTGGGGTCCCTCCAAGTGTTAAAGATAATGGGGCCCGAATGGAGGGGAGAACAAAGCTTGACAAGTTGATGAAAATTGCCTGTGTTGAATATGACACTCCAGGTCCAAGACCAGAGTAGTCCTGAACACATTAGCGGACCACTGAAAAGGGTCGAATGGAACAATTTGAGAGCAGCCAATAGATGGCGGATTCTCGGGAGAAGGGGTGAATGCTTCCAAAAAGCCTGTACCATACCTATATATCCACCACATGGAGAGGGACATGCCAAGTGGCCAAGGTGACCAGGAGATTGTGGGATCTCATAAGAGATGGAGATGGACCCTAAAATCTAGGCGTTCAGGCAGTCCTACGTATCCCATAAGGTTGGGAATCAAGTTGCACGTAGTTCTAAAAGAACAATTTAACGTCATGTATGTTGATTAGAGGAATTTCATCCAGGAATGTGTACGACGCAGCGACTAACCCAACGTGAATGAGGGCATAACCCACCGCCACACCTTACACTCTAGGTAAGAACTTGGGATAAAGGGGCCCGAGAAGGCCAAGGGGCCTGAGGCTGGGCCTCGATAAAGAAGGCTTGACCAGCTTACTGTTTAGAGTCTTGTAGTAAGGACGAGAATGGTGGGAATAGGATCCCTGAAAAGGGGAGGTGTATGGTATGACGAGTATCCCGTGTGAATGATGAAGAGGTCCTACTTACCACACCGTACAATTCCACAGGAGAGAGCATGGGACGGAGGCCCGAGGCTAGGGCCTCAGTCACAGAGGCTTAACCGACTTGTAGTTTAACATCTTGCAGGACAAGCATGTAGTTTAAGGTCATGAGGGGTCGTGGGCCAGTTTATGGTCATGGGGGACCGTAGGGGCCCAAATGTTGGGCCAAATGCAGTTTAAGGTCATGCTGGAGCAGATGCAGTGTAGGATCATGCGGGACCGTAATCCAGTTTGAGGTCATGGGGGACCCTTTAGGGTCAGGATAAATAATGCTTAAGGAACTTAGGCATTGTTTAGAGGAGTTATAGGCTCACAATCCATGGATACTAGGGAAAAGGCACTATTGGGATAGACCTTTTGGAAGATGAAAGTTCCTTCCCATTTGGGCACCAACTTTGGTGGTTTCCTGACGGGAATCATTGGCGCCCTGAGAGCCAGTACTAGGTCACCTTACAAGACAGAGCAGTGGAAAACCTTCTTATTGAAAGCTCGAGACATCTTGCTCTGATGCCTTTCCAGGTTGTGCAAAGCACAAAGACTATTCTCGTCCATCAGTTCCAATTCAGCTAGAAGTATTTCGGCAACTCTATCCAGCACTTTCTAGTTGTAGAACATCGTGCACAATGAGGGAAACTGAATCTCGATGGGAAGGATGGCCTCAGCTCTATACACTAGGGAAAACGGGGTCACCTGGGTGGAATTACGAGTCATTGTCCGATAAAGCCCAAAAGCTGTGGGGGAGTTTATCTGGACAAATCTTCTTATTCTGACCAACCATCTTTTGCATAATGTTAGAGAGGGTTTTTTAAACACCTCAATCTTTCCATTTTCCTGCACATGATAGTGGGTGGTATGGTTAGAGTGAATGTTGTACTTGGCTTATAGTTTCTTCAGCCCAGATGCTTGGAAGTTGGTGTCGTTATCAGGGATGATAGCGTGAGGTACTCCAAATCGATAGATGATGTTGGAACTCACGAATTCAGTGATATAATAGGCTTTGACTTCCTTGAGCGGAATTGCCTCTGCACACATGGAAAAAAAACCCCTAGCGGTCATAATGAACCGGCGTTGGCGAGCTGTCGTCGGCAGGTAAGGCCCTACAACATCCAACCCCCAGACTGCAAAGGGACAAGAATACTTGGTAGTGTGGAATGGATCTTATGGATGATGCACAATGTTAGCATGAAGATGGCATGCGTGGAACCTCTTGGAGAACATGATGCAGTCATGGATCATGGATGGCCAGATGTACCCTAGTCTCCGAATCTGGTGAGACAATATTGACCCGACCTGATTGCGCAATAGGAACCAGCATGGTCCTCTTGCATGACTAGTGGAATCTCGACTCCTTGAAGGAAATAGAGGAGAACACCATCAAATCCACATTTTTAAAGGATCTGATCAGGGTTGGGACCACTCTGAAGGTTAAACTGTAGCGCGCGGCATTGGACTCGCTCGCACTCGGTGTGGTATGCTAGGAGATTACCGTGTTAGAGGCATTCAACCAAAGGTTTACTCTAATCAGGAACTATTTCAATCACCACATCTAAAGTACCTGGGGCTCCTGAAAAAGGGTCACCAGCGGTGAGATGGTTTACCCGTGGTCCGCAGTCATCCCTGGGGTGACTGGAGCAATGACTCTCCGGTGCACCATGTGGATAATCAGGTCGTCCTGTTCGGGCTCCGTAAGCGACGCGGCTAGGCTGGCCAAAGGATCTTCTCAACCATTCTGTGACCGTGGGATATGAACTACCTCTATCCAAGAAGGGAACTGGGCCATTAGATGGAGGGTGGACTCCAACAATGACACGAGTTCTGGCTTTCTGACAACATATCCACCATTGACCTGCTTGATGACTAGCTCGAAGTCCCCTTTCACATGCAGATGGGGCATGTCGATCTAGGGGGCCAGCTCGAGTCCAGTGATGAGGGCATCATACTCTACCTCATTGTTTGTGTCGACCTCTGACAATAGGAATAAAGATGGAAGAACGTCTTGCTCTGGGGTGATGAAGATGATACCCAGGCCCACTCTGTTGAGCCTAGGATCGTTGAATCTCCTACCGGTGGGGCTCCAGGGGGCACCGTCAATGTGAATCATCCAGCATGGGATGAAATGATCAACTGAGAGGATTTCCTCATCAGGAAAACCTAGGTCCAGCAGCTGATCCGTGGAGGTTGGGTGGGTAGCTATAAAGTCTGACAATGCATGTCCTTTGATATCCTTCTGAGGCACGAACCTGATGTCGAACTGCAGGAGGATCATCGCCCACTGCGCTTGTTAGCTATTCAACATAGGTCGGTTCAGGATGTACTTCAACGGATCTACCCGAGAGACCAACTGTACCTCGTGGTGCTGCAAGTAGTTCCGTAATTGATGTAGAGCAAATACAAGTGCAAGGCATCTCTTCTCGATGGGAGAATATCTAATTTTCATCTCTAGGAGAATGTGGCTGAGGTAGTAGAGGCTTTTCTCTATTCCCTCATTATTCTTATGGGCAAGAAGTTCTCCAATGGACCTTTCCAGGGCGGCCACGTAAAGGACCAGCAGCTTCTCGGGTACGGGTGCCATCAAGACCATCAGATGGAGAAGATAATGCTTGATTTCCTCAAAGGCGGTCTAATAGTCATCATCCCATTCATAGGTGGCGCCTTTATTTATGAGCTAGGAAATGGGATTACAATTTCCTGCCAGATTCGCAATGAATCAACGTATGTAGGATAAGTGTCCTTGGAGACCTTGAAGCTTCCGAATAATGCTCAGGGGAGGCATCTGGTTGATGGAAATGGTCTTCTTTGGGTTGATCTCGATGCCTCGGTTCCTGAAAACAAAGACATGGAACTTACCAGAGATGACCCCAAAATCACAAATTAATGGGTTCATCTTCAGGTGGCAGGAATGGAGGAAACTGAACACTTTCTCAAGGTCCTTGAGATGGTCCTGGAACTGGGGAGATTTGACCACCGGATCATCCATGTAGCATTCCACCAATTTTCCCAGAATCGGCATGAATATGTGATGCATGGACCACTGATAGGTGGCACCTGCCTTTATCAGGCCGAAGGGCATAACCTGGTAACAGAAAGTATCATAGGGTTCCCTGAAGGTAGTGGACTCCTCTTCCTTGGGGTCCATCCGGATCTGGTTATACCATGAACATCCATCCATGAAGGAGAGGGCTTGGACCTTGGTCATGGAATCAATCAACAACTCTGTCACTCGAAGGGGAAAATCATCCATCAGACAGTGGTGATTGAGATCATGGAAGTCAATACAGACACTGATCTGTCCATTTTTTTTCCTGACCGACACAATGTTGGCTAGCCACCATGGGTACTGAACTTCCTTGTCGAAGTTGGTTTTGATAAGCTTTTAAACTTCGGCCTCAACCCCGGCACCGTGAGAAGGGTGCATTTTCGGGGAGGCTGCTTGAACCCACGATGGTTCATCGGGTGGCCATGACGGTGGACGGCTACCTGAGGATCTAGTCCTGACATCTCATCATAACACCAAGAGAAAACATCACAATGCTGTTTGATGGATTCCACATACCACTGCTCCTCCTCAAGGGGCATGGCGGTGCTGACCAATGTGGGTCTCAGGTCCACATCACTACTGAGGTTCACCTATACCAACTCGTCGATCGTGGTGGAGACTCCCTCCTCAAAGGCCGGGGGGAGAATCTTCCATGTACTCGTCCCCACTAGTGAAGGGATCATCCGTGGGGAGAGGTACTTCTAAACCACCAGACTCGTATGGGAATCCGGTTCCAGCTTTGGCGTTAGTGGTCATAATATCAGGAGATTCATGTGCCATTGAGACCACAGTAATGAAGGCCATCGATTCGATCCCATCTGGCCTTGGGCTCAAGGGTCCACACTTGATGATATCAAAACAGTAGTGGCACATCGGCTTGAGCCAGTTAATTCTAGCCCGGTGGACGAGACACGTATGACGTACCAACGTTGTCATGATCCTGACGTCCCGATACCGTACATGGGTAGGAGGTTCCATGATCACGCGATCTTGGTTAGTGTAGTAGTACAAGGTCATTTTACGTCGTCGCTTGGACCTGGGAATATGGATTCCTCTTGTACCTGAAATGACAAAGCATTGACCCATGTCCAGGGTGGTGGCCTCCAATAGTTTGATTGGGAAGACGTAGGCATCATCCAAAACTGAAAAGGGATCACTTGTGACAGTTGCAGGATTAACCTAGCATGCCAGAATCTACTTATCCTTACTCTTGTAATAGTCGGCATCCAGATAACGGGCAACACAAGAGGTAATAGGAGACGCATCTCCTTGGAGCACGCTTACTCGACCATTGAGGGAGTGTTTGAGGCATTTGTGAAACGATGAGGGGACGGTCGCATGAAGGTGGAGCCATGTCCTGCCCATAAATGCGTTGTACGCGATGTCCTAAGAGACAACCATGAATTCTATGCTAGTAATTAGGCCACCAAACTGGGTCTTCAAGCAGATCTTGCCGACCGTGGTTTTCTCTGTCCTATCCTATCCATGGATTCTAGGGTCGGAAGGAGCTAAATCACCCTCAGACACACCCAACTGCTGTAGTGTCCGAGTCGGGATTAGGTTAATCCCAGTACCCGTGTTGACAAGACAGCGAGGGACTTCCATGCCATTGAACTAGTCAGTGATGTACAATGGGCGATTATGTCTCGGTATGGGAGGTTCTACGTCTTCACCAAATAATGAGATTAATGCCTGGCATTCAGAATTCTCAATCTCCTTAGTGTGGAAGTCTTATGAAGCTGCTACCTCTATCTCAAACTAAAGGGGGATTTTTAGGGCCTTAGAAACTGCCTCATGCATTTCAGATGAGAGGCGAAGAGCCTCAAGGATAGAAAGCATTACTGGAATGCTGACAAGGTTCTTTAGAACATCATACTTTCAGGCCAAATGTGAGCTTCTTCTAACAAGAGGTCGCTCTGTAATTGGGAGTAAAATGGGTCTTGTCGGCATGGCCAGCGGCTGACTGGTACAAGGCATATCTCGTTGTTCACTAGTCGAATCCCAGAGAGTGGCTGCCAGATTAGGACCAGAAGGCTGGTGTCGACTGGTAGCAGGGCAGAGCTGGTCGCGACACGTCTGATGTGGTTCTGCCTAATCCAACAACACAAACAGTGGTGGAGGCGGACCGGTCGACACCAGATGAAGGGGTCGCGGGTGATGAGCTCTATGCTGGGCCTATTGTCTGGTCTAAGTAGTGTGCACATCTTGGCTGAAAGCGCCCGCTTATGTGCCTCGACGACCCATGTGTCCACGGTTCCAATGACGTTGATGATAGTTGGGAACATTAGGAAGGTCCACCTGGTGCTCCTCATCGTCGGGAGTCAAAAAGGGATTTACCAACTCTATGGTGTTAACCAAAGCGTACCCAGACTGTCACATGATGAGTCATCCACTACCGATCGGAGTCTAAGAGGGATCCCCATTTCTGGGGGCATAAATTCTCCAAGAGTGTGGGATGATGACTTCATCAGTAGGGTGAGTTCTTTCTTCTTTCGATGTCGCTGCCTGCTCTTCTGAGAAGAGGCTGGCTGAGACAAATATGTCAACGTAGTAACTGTAGCTTTTAAGGGCTCTGGCTGATTCAAGCGTGCACAAATGATGCCATGGGAGCAGGCAACCATCTTGCAGGACATCCAGTCATTATACTTCTAGGTCCCACAGTAAGAAACTAGATGTCATTCATCCACGTCGCCGCTACTGCAATCTGATCTCACAAAGACACAGGTCACTTGTGCAGGGGCTGGGCCCAACCTGACTATATTGTTGTCAATCTGGTCTTGGAACCAGTCCTTGAACACGTAGCATTGCTGGATGGTGTGCCCCAAGGTCCGATAATAAGGGCAGTAGTTGGGGTGACTAGTGAGATGTGCCTCTTCTGGCTTTTGGCACTCAGGCAGCTGCACGATTCTCTGCTCCAAGGCACTGCGGAAGTAACCAGGGACTTGAGCCTCATCCAATGAGTAGGTCTGATTCCTTCTGTCCGAAAAGGGGGCTCTATGAGGCTGACCCTAACGGGTGGCTAGAGGAGCATGCTGAGGAGGCAGAACCTGATTATCTCGCCTAGGCAGTGGCGGTGCATTGCATGGAGGTGCTTACCGATTTTGAGGCAGTTGCTGCTGGGCTGGATGTTGTTCCCATGCGGGAGGACCCCTATGGGGCTGTAGAGCTGGCCTCACTGGTAGCAATTATAGTTTCCTGGGGGCCTCTATCTGGTCCACAGCAGCGGGCTCGACTCTGGTATCTCTCCTTTTAGGGATTACAGGAGGCAGTGGGCGTGCCTAACTGGCCTATTTTAGGGCTTCTTTGAGGTACTCTTCCTTGTATGAGAAGTCCCGGAACCCTCTGGGGTAATTCTGAGTGATCAAAGAAAGAACCTGCTCTGCCTTGACATTCCCTCCACACATTTTTAGTAATTTCTCCTCTGTTAGTGGAATGTCAGGGGAGTATGTGAGCCCCTTCTATCGGGCGATGAAGTCCATGACTCGCTCATTGGGCCTTTTTTTCACCTGAAGAGGTCTGCAATGTTCATCTTTCGGGTTGTGGAACTGAACTGGTAGAGGGATTGCCTGCGAAGGTCCTCTCAGCTAGTCACAGATCCGATAGGGAGCTGGCTACACCAGACGAATGTGGACCCCTCTAGTGTCTGAACAAAGCAATGGAGATAGGTGGCCTCCTACTGCGCTGGAGTCCCTAACATAGGTCCACACCTCGAGTTGAAGAGGGCCAGGTGTTGTGGTGGGTCTCTTGTCCCGTTAATGGGGGAAAATGTGGGATTCCCAAATCTCGGAGGTGCTGGCATATCATCTACCCATGCTGGGTATGGCTTGCCTTCCGGTGGGATCACCACCTGTCGTGTTTCCAAAGCCTCTAAGTGGGTGTTGAGTGCTGCCATCGGATCGTCTGAACATCGGTTCCTATCCTGATAGGGATCCCTATCCTCAAGCGCATTTTCCGGCTCTTCAATGCGTTAGACAATCTTAGAAGCTCGTGGTTTAGCTGGTGGAGCGACCCTTGGTACGGTGGGAGGAACCAGACTGGGATCCCATGGGTGATCACACCGCTTCGGAGGGTTTGGCGAAACATATCGCGTCCTCTTTCCATGAGCTCAGGCCTCTAATCTGTTAGCGAACACGGCATGGTCAAGGTTTCCTAGGGGAATCTCGCCAAGGGGTAGTTGTTCCTGCCCCTTCTATCCCGACCTATGATCACTATAGTCGGGCCCCCGCTCTACAATGCGTTCAGCCAGAAGCTCATCGACCAAACTCTTCTACTCAGCAAGCTGTTGGCATAGCGCGACCTTCTCGGGATCTTCCTCTGCCTTCTGCACTGAGGCAGATGGGTGAGAGAGCCTGACAACCCCAACGTGCTCCTTACCCTTTCCAATATTCCATCTCAGTGTTAAATCCTCAGTGGCTGTGGGGAGACATAGGATGATCCTCTATTGATGACTAATCCTCCTTGATGGGTCCAGTAGAAGCCTGTCCTCAAGGGTTAAGTCCCCAGAAAGATGTTCCAAACTGTTCCCCTCTTTTGTCAGATTGACCATGTTGACGGCCGCTGCCCTCGGTGGCATGCCCTCAGAGGTGCCCAGTGAGTCGGGCTGTCGGTGAATCATTCTGATGAGAAGGGCAGCGTACTTCCCCCATCCCCGGACGTGAATGTGGGGGGTTGCCTCCTCGATAACTTTGCGGAGTACTTAAAAAATATGAATGCATTGTTGTTGGAGGGTCCTATGGTGGCCAAGTGATTCGGGATGCCGAATCATGGGGAGCATGTTCAGGTAGATCCAAAGAAATTGCTCGCTGATATCCTCGAGGAGAGCTTGGCTCCCGGTATAAGGAACTTGATGATGGAAAAAACTACAGTGAGTCACCCAGAGGGTCTGGCTGAAACATTCAAACTCTACAAGGGTGAGTGATTATGGTGTATCAAAATCTGACCCTGCGACCGGCCAAAAATTCTCGGGGAAGTGGCCTGTTGTGAGGATGGTCCAGAAGTTCCATGGCTCAGGTTCAGGATCCGGCCCTTGATGGCCCTGCTCATCTACTGGGAGTGGATGGGGAGCTGGCAGTGGTGGTGAGGCAGGTCTCTAGGCTGGTGGGCTGGCCGGTGGAGAATACGACAGGTATGTTGATTGGCCGCTGAATCCTAGGTCATCCTCTAAGGGTTTCAGTGTCCTAGCTACCACATCATGATAGGATGGAAAGGCAAATGGGCCTCCTGTCACAGCGTCGGTGCTTGCCGAGGGTCTGTTATGTCGCGTCCCTTCCGCCATCGAACACCAAAAAAGGACTATGTCATCTTCGAACGATGTGAAAGGTGCTTCCAGAGAGGAGGATGGTGACTGCATGTTCGATCCCTGGGTGTCCGCCAAGTCCTCGTCCTCTTGGATATACCTTCGAAGAGAGGCGGGGATCATATGGATCTCGAATTCGGGGAGTATGAGGCTAACACGCCGCGTCGCTATCCCTGCCCATGTATCAAAGGACTGGGGGAAGGATCCATTTCCGAGTCATACTCCGCCTCAGAGTCTGAGAAACGAACTAGTTTGATTTTCATCCAGCCTTCCCAGGCATTTCTCTTAATGCGACGACACCCTGCCTTCCTGCCCCTGGGTAGTTCCTCGGGGCAGGTCTGATTTCCATCATAGAGTCCTCTATCCACAATGGTGCTAGGGCAGAGAGGATTTAAGGCCGGGGTGCGAGGATCACTGGGGGAGATGTCTAAATGGACATCGGGAGGACCACTATGTGGGTGAGTGACCAGATATGCAACGGCTCCATACTCGCGGTCAGCGGTAGGGGAAGTAACCTCATACCCCATGCAGTGAGCACGAGAGAGAGCCCCACCCAGATCATAGCTATCACGGGGAAGACCCTTACCTGTGGTGAGGGTGGTACGAGGCAGGCCTCCAGGCTGAGGTTAGAAGCAGGGAGGGCCCATACCTTCCAGAACGGTGGCACGGAGTTGGCCTTCACGATGGATGGCACTGCCACGAATTGGTCCGCGGTGGCCACTACAAGTGTTGGTGACCTGGAGAGTCGTCCCTACCTGCCCGTGGGGTGGTTGGTGCCTCGATCAAGATCAGGAATTTAACTACCCCTACTCAATGTGTGTGGGGGATTGATGATATGAGTCAGAAGTGGCTTGGGCCAAAGTGGTTGCTGACGCTGATGCCCCGTGGCGGGAATCCTCTTCTGCTCGTGCCTGAGGCTGGCATCAGGTCAGGTGGGTTGGAGCTGATGGTGCAGACACATGGGTTGCCTGCACCTCAGCTCGGGGATTCAGGCGGTGTTGTCGACACATCCTGGTGGGGCCCTAATCGTGACACCATGAAGGGGGTCTCTGGGTGGGCCAACCTAGACATCCCCTACCTCATCGGCGTAGGGAAGGGAGGTGTCGAGGTGTTCCGGGGATAAGCTCCCAAAACAGTAGAACTTCGGGGTGGGAAGCAGCAGATCCCTGTGCGGCGCTCAAGGGCAGCGTTGGAGGGGAGGCACAACTTCCTCGATGTCCAAACGGTCCATGTCCCTGGTGGGGATGACCCCTTACTCCTCGTACCTACGCACGAGGTTTCTGATCACCCTTCGTTGGATATTATCTTATGGAGAGAGGGGGAATGAGCGCCCGACAGTTGCGGAGGTCGGAGCAGCTGTGGAAAAGATAGAACCGCGCAGGGTGGCTACGTCGGTACTGCCCCTGCCTCTGCACCTGTGGGAAGGCGGTGATCGAGATCTAGATGCAGCTATATGATTCATTAAAGCAGGAAGATGAACCCATTAACACTAATAGGAAAATAAATTTTCAACCTGTATCCCATCGCCATTCCGTCTTTCATGGTCTATAAGAAGGATTCGTGATGACAATGTCACAGAATGGAGTGCTCAACCTCCTGACTGCCCCAACCCCTAGAGGGTTTCACGTCTGAGTGCTGGGTGCCCAGACATGATGACATGCTAATCATCCGACACCCTAAACGCTACTAGTCTCCTTATTGAGGAGAAGAGATTCTTGTAGGGTTAAAAATATTCTGTTTACGAAGCTTTTTTCGGGGAGCGTGTGCATCCGTCACGCATGGGAAGACACGTGGCTTGTGGCCCCGTATTCCCACTTTCCAAAGGTAGGCGACATATGTTCCTTGTTCAAGGACATCTTCTCCTTGATCAAAACCGGGATGATGGGAAGTCGATTCTTCATTCTATGGATTCCTCCTTGAAGATCGTCACCTAGTCCGGGTCTCCCTCGTAGATTTAAGATGTATTTGTGAATCTCGTTCTCGGTACCATATCTTCATGGACACTAGTTAATTACGTTGCTTCCATCGAGATGCTTCCAGTGGTCTGGTTCGGGTAGCAACCTCCGGTGAGGAGAATGGTCACGTTGAGGGGTCATTGGTGTGTCTTGGTGTTGGGGGATTGGAATGTTTGTCTTCTTTCCGTTGTTATAGGGCTTCTCCAGAGCACGGGAGCCCGAGGCATCTCATATCGAATGCTGGGAATTTTATTCCATAGGAGAGTATCTGAGGTTTTCCTTAGCTTCCCTTGTTTAACACAGGGTATGCCGCGAGTTTAACATCTAGAGGAGATTGATAGGATTGATCGGAACACTGAGAGTGGATCAGATTGAAGAACCCCCTAGGGGGAACATCGATGTTGGGGCTAGCACGTGGGAGACTTCTTAGATACTGTTGAGTGAAATGAGGTGGTATGATCCCACAGGGATGTGGCGGCCCAGGTAAGGATCAGGATGGGTGATGGCTTTGGGCATGACTCTCGAGGAGACTTCCTACGTATCCCCGTTGTAGGGAATCAATGTCTGTGTAGTTCGATGATATAGTGGTGCACCTGAAAAGGAAACCCATGAAAATGAATGCATGGATGAGACCGAGATAATGCAAGACCTCTAGGCTAGGGCATGAGCTTTCTGAGGCACGTGGGCTCGAGGGAGATCTCATGATGGGGCATGGGTGTTGGGATTGAACCTCGTGGAGGCTTCCTACATAACCCCGTGCCAGGGAATCAAAGTCCACGTAGTTCGGGATGGATGGGTCTTACACTCTGAGGCGGCCCACAATGGTGGATATGGGGCTTACGCTCTAAGGCGGTCCATAATGGTTGGTGAACCAACTTGAAGGGGTCAGAACGACCGGGTGATGGGCTTGATCCTCATGGAGGGTTCCTACGTACCATGCCTTTTCATGGATCAAAGTCCATGTAGTTCAGGTGGTGCAGTTTAACGTCATACGAGATGGGTTATAGTTTAACGTCAGGCGGGACAGGGTAGACAGTTTAACATCTTGCAGGACGGTATACAGTTTAACGTCATACGGAACGACATACAGTTTAACGTCATGCGGGACGAGATATATTTTAAAGTCGTGCGGGATGTGATACAGTTTAACGTCATGCGGGACGACATAGAGTTTAACGTCATGCGGGACATGATAGAGTTTAATGTAGTACTGGATGGGACAGAGTTTAACGTTGTACTGGACAACATACAGTTTAACATCCTGTGGGATGAGATACAATTTAACATCATGCGGTATGGGATATAGTTTAACATCGTGCTGGACGGGATACAGTTTAACATCTTCCTAGATGGAATACAGTTTAACGTCATGCATGATGACATTTTGGGCTTACTCTATGAGGCGTCCCATGGATTTGGTGAACCGACACGAAGGGGTCGGAACAACCGGGTGGTGGGGGTTGAACCTCGTGGAGGCTTTCTATGTACCATGCCTTCACATTGATCAAAGTCCTCATAGTTCGCTGAAGGTGGGGGTCAGGGTCGGTGCTCACTCTAAGCTCACGTGAGACATGCTCGGTGTGAGAATCAAGAGGATCCAGGGACCTGACAATCACATCGCAAAGGGTATGTCCGTGAGAAGTGAAGAGGGTCTTAAGCATTGAGCGGCCCATGGTGACGAGACTTACTCCAAAATGGAGGCCCGAGATGCGACAAAGATCATTGGGAGAGGGATTTGGGATGGAAGATGAGAGTTTCCTTGTTCCCTATCATGCCCTCCACTGGCCTTGGCAGTGGGGAAGTACGGATGTGCATGGGGTGCTACCATCCGCTAGAGGGGCTAGGGGCTTACACCAAGGTGGCTTCCCTTACCCCGTGAGAAAAACTCACTCCGAGAGGGTGGATATCAACCCCTGTGGGGGTGATTCCATCCCCGTGGAGACAAGGGGGCATAATGAATGCATGAGCTGGGGGACCCTATGTGCGAGGCACTGGGTCAGATCACAAATTAGCATCATTTGTGGAGGACGAGGTGCATGGCAGTTTAACGTCCTGCAGGTCGGATGAGGTGGGTTCCCTCCACACCCCTAGGACATACATAACCGGTACCCTCTATCCCTTGGTGAATGGAAGGCACTGACAAGGCTGTGTAGAAGGGGGGTTCGCAGAGCAAACCATCGAGGGGTCTACATTAGTGTGGCTATGCGAAGAAGCAATAGCCGTTAGTGTGCCTACGTGAAGAAGCACGAGGCAAAGAAGCGCAACGGGAGACACCGGCCAAAGGACATTGAGGTTACTTCATAAGAGCCTGGAAGGCCATGGCGTGAATGCCCGATATGGAGGTCATCGGGCACCTATGCAGGGAGGCACCCGAGGGGATTCAAGGTGTGGGGTCATGGGGATTGCGCGCAAAACACTGAGATGGCGCGTAATTGGGGAAGAGGAATTGCATGAGACTAGGGGGATTGTTAGCAAGGGATGTGAATTGCGCATGAGTGGAAATGAATGAAGCCTAAGGCACAACCTCACCCAATAAAGGGATTGTGTGCAATTGGACTATTTTTCATGCAATGGAAGGAATTGCATGATAGGGAGGAACCCTGAGTGGTTTGGAATTTTATTTAATCTAGTGGGATAGCGCGCAAAGGTGGATCCTGGGGAGAGGTTGTGCGAAAAGGGTCAGTACCTGAAGGCCATCTTGCATGTGCGGAAGTCCTATTTCAAAAATGAGATCCGGTTCAAATTCCGCAACCCAGAAATGGAAGGGGTCCCCTTCTATTTATAGGCGTCCAGCAGCACGGAATCCAGGAAGCACACAATATTTTGCGTGCCAGAGACAACGATGCAGAATGTTAGCCGCGCGAGCGCGAGCTCGCAATTATTGCGCTCCTACACCAGGGACTCTTCACAAATCCCAGACTCCTTTCACGTGGCACACATTTTTTCATGCACGTCCTCCTTTATTTCGTACAACTCCTCCGGGCCCTCCAGACTGGCTCTCTGGGTCCGAATATGACTTCGCTTCGTCCTTTCAAAACTTCATTTTGTAGTTATGGACTTTTCGGAATGTACAGTGTGCTAACCATGTGGATCCTATATATTAATAACCACACCCCACATGGTTTTACTACACGGTTTGACAAATAGTATGCCAATCATGCACTGAACAGTGGACACACTTCACAAATGGAACTAAGTTTGTGGGATGGGTGTATGGTTTTAGAGAAGAATGTGCATTATGAGTTGCCCATGTGTCATCCCTATGATCATCTAGAATGTTATCACTGGTGGGACACCCGATCTCATAAAAATCATGCACCATTACATGGCCACCCAAATTATAGAATTTGGGACCTACGGTGCCGGAAACTCAATAGAATACCTGGGTAACCTTTTTGACCATTAAAAACATCTAAAAAATATTATGTTTTAAAACTCTCATAAAAACATTCCAAATCCCGGTTCAATGATTGGATCATCCACCAAAATTCCAAAATTCAAATATTTTTGGAATTATTCCTTGGTTCAAAACATGGTTTGCTACATCCACCACAACATATGACTTATCATCTAATAGAAGCCCTGGGAAAATGATGAAAACATCACCTAAAAAGGAGGGTAAGGAAGCCTTGTTTATATGATCACATTTCATTCCAAAACACCCAATGCACTTATAAGAATTACTTAAGTGTAATATAAGAAGATTTAAAAACCCAAACTGATGATATATTTTGAACTAAAATAGTAAAATTGTTATTACCTAATCCAGTTTAGAAAGAGATATGATCACACCACTGTATCTTTAAAAATAATGCCAATGTGGGTCCCCACTATTGGTTTTTACATTAAAATGGGAGCATTATATGACATGGTACATCCACCCTCCTAATCTAATAAAAATAACTCTTAAATTATTCTAATGATAATCTTTTCATGATTTTGAATTTTTCAAACATTTGATTCCCCCCTGAATGATGTTATCCAATTTGAGCTGTCTTTTCATGTAAAGTATTATCTGACATACACTACCATTTTCTCTACCTAAAAATGTCCCAAAAATTGTTGTTCAAGGACTGTATTTCCTAATAATAATGGAATCAATTGGTCCACCTCTAGCTAACCATCCTCATACGTTAGGCTTCGACATCTGGCATATTATGAACCAAAACACAATTCCTTCTTCAATGGAATCTCATGTTTACCATGTCAACATTCACTAAATCCCATACAAAAATTCTGATGACATACATTAATGAAGCCATCACCAGACCATTTAACCATTCGTTCCTCAGCATGAACATGGGTGTATCCATGATCTATCCCACTAGAATTGTCACCCTTTAAGAATCATCTCTGAGCTTGAAAACAAGTCATGTATAAACCTTGATTCAACAAACATGAGTCTATGGAACTAACCAAACATAGTAAACACTCCATGATTATAAGTGAGATATTAGCATATGGCCAAGACCTCACCATCAGATCATCGTCTGAGCATAATGATAAATCATCTAGAAGTCATGTAAGAATATAATGTTTGGTTTCCAATAATTCGACCCAGAAATTTCTTCATGGAATCATAGGTATCACTCAGGACTAACCATTCTTCAAAAAAACCGCATATACAGTAGGTAAAATTGAAAATATAAATATATTGGAAGATAAGGACACTAGAATATTTTAGATCATCATATAATTGATTCTCATGTAGTGCATCAATGATGATGTCAAGGTAGGTGACATGCTCAATGAAAATCAAGACTAAACTAATACTGTAGAATCAATCCAAAAAGGCTTGAGGCACCTCTATCATGTCCCAGATTACATACTCAGTAAGGTTTTCAATGAACCAAAATCAACTATCAGAACAGTGTACTTGAATAATAAATGGTAGTCATTCACTGAAAGAAGATCTACATTACCTTCTGATGCATCATCATTAACCAGTCTCAACGCCTTCATTTGATCTTTCAAACATCACCACTAAAATCTATCCATGAAAAATGGTTTTTATCAAGGGTTACATACACAACCAACCACATTAGCATCATGATTCCAGACTATCACGGACTCAATTCCAAACATTGAAGCCTCAGGTGCATTCAAGAATGGCTGTCCATTTCCAAAGGGCCCACTTTGTTGTGTTCCCTCTACCCAAAAGGATTCATATTAACCAAAAAAAACTTTATGATCCTGACCATAGGTTCTTCCTAGTATTCTAAAGGAGGGATTCACATTTTTATCATACACATTGTAGATATAATTCAAATTAAATTCACTTGTGACACATCTCCAAGTCATGATCATAAAACTCAATGCATTTGGAATTAAATCCCAACCCTACATGGCAAGAATATAAAAATTCAAGATCCTCTTGGAACATCACCTTGATCTTTATGAATAATTTGAATATTTTTTTCACCCAGCTCACCCTACACTAGAGACGAACCATTAACACACTCTAGAGATGATGGTTCTTCTCGGCCACCAAACTCAACTGGTTCATTATATCATTTATCTGCTTGTTGAGTAACCTGTGTATGCATTCCAACTACCTTGAGATCCTAAAAGAAAGAAGAAACTTCATCGATACCAACCATAGGTTGTCTACCCAAAACATCTAAGCATCTGGTGGGATATATACGAAATTTCCCACTTTGTCGTATTTCCCCATATGACCATTATCCTGGGTGATTATGTACCTTGTCATCCATCACAGAGGAAGAAAAGAGGGTCACATGAGCTACTAAAAGTTTGACCATGCAATAGGCATGTCAAACCTATTGAAATTGATCATTACTTTATGTTCATTCCCAGAACAAAGGTTAAAGATACTGTGACCACCCGTCTTAAAAAGTGTGTAATTTAGAAGTTAAGAGTCCTACTTAGGACAACGACACACGAATGGAACTAAATGTTTGAAATCACATGAAATTTATCAAGGAATTTAAGGTATATGGGTGATACCTACCTCAGGCTAGACCCTTACAAAAACATAAGTATCAACCCAATCACTATGTCATGGAAAATTGTATTCACTAGGCCCTAAAATGATTATTTTAGACCCTGTTAAAAAGGATATTCCTATGGAAAAATATTATATTTTCATTGGAAGTCAATTATAATGCATAATTAATCAAAACATGCATTAGTGTTAAAACAAAGGATACCACCTAAGGTTAAATTTTAAGTCATTACATTGATTCACATTAATTAATTTTCCATTTAAAATATTTAATTTAGAGCCTCGAGTACCAATTATAAGATAAGCACAAATGATACCTGATTTAACTAATGCCTCAAAGAATATACAGGTAATTCATGCCGAGATTCATTTTATAGTGTATTAATCATTTATTATCATCCAATTAATATTATAAAACATTGCATGTCAATTATGAATAAACATTATGGTGTTTTTTTAACAATTCTATGTATTTTTTGAAAACATAATCTATTAATAAATGAATGTTTTTGTTTTCTAAGAATCAAAACCAGTCAATTGCATTGAGGTTATTTTCCATACGCATTCTTCCAGAACCCTATTTTCATATTGAGTTGCACTATAAGTATATGATGTAATCAATAAGAAGGTGTTGATTAGATTCTTTATCAAATTTAGGTCCATAAATATAAAATAAAAAATAATCAATATCAAAATAATCAATTAAATAATGGAGCTGTTGAAGAGTTTTAAATAAAGAAAGTGAATTCGAGAGTCATAAATCATATATTCTTTATAAAAAATGTGATTAGTTTTTTATGAATTTTAATTCATAAATTATATATTAATTGGGGAAATTATGATGCAATCTTGGTGAATGAAAAGTGGAGTGAGAAATATTTAGTTTGATTGTACTCATAGAATATAAGAATGTTGGGAATAATACTCAAAAGGATATTACATAGAATGGTCATGTTGATAGTATCTAGGAAAATTGTATTCAGAAAGATGATACTCATGATAATTAGATTCATGTTGAGAAAAAAAGAAGCAGGTTGTTGGAGGATTGAATATTTTAATACTTTAAATTGTATTCTAGGAACTATATCATCCAATCCTCAAATGTATTCATAGGCATGATAATGGAATTTATGGGTAAAGATAAAGAAGTTTTTAAGTGGTACGTTGTTCAGGAATGAAAAACATGTTGCTGATCCTGATGAAGAAGTGCATCATACTGAATTCTCATACAAAAATTTTCAAACTATGTTTTTTGTACTAGGAATATCATTCTATGAAAGTGACAAATCATAATGTGGTGAGAATGAAAAATATCATGATGATCTAATAAATAAATACATAGTAATGATCTGAGAAATTAATAGATCATAATGATGTGGGAAAGAAAAATATCATAAGGAATCATAGATAAAAATAGATTGTAATGATATAAGAAAGGTATGATGAATAGAATTGTTAAAACAAAAATTTTAATTGTTCATAAATCGAGGAGAAATCCAAGGAGGTTTGATGAAGATAATGTTTCTGTTGTAAATGTGATATATTTTTGGGGATTTTATGATTTTAGGAAGCGGAGAAAGTTTCTAGGATTCTCACCTTGGTTTTCTATGTTTCTTATAAAAAATTACTTAGATCATTTGTTCATTCAAAATATCCACACTTGCTCAAAAGGATGAGTGTTGTAGAATTCAATGTGAATGATCCCATGTAATTGAAGATGTATATGATTGAGAATTATTAAAGAGTTTGAGTGTTTCATTTTTAGTTTGATTTCATCGTATCTAGTGAATTAAATAATTCATTATCATATTTAGGGAATCAGATTTGGAATTATCATATTCAAAGATTCAGATATATCTTTATCAGATTTAGATAAATGGATCCAACATTATTGTATTCATAGAATTGGATGAAGAAGCATTGTACTCATAAAATTGGATCTATAATACAACATCATTTTATTGAGAAAAACTGATCTAGAATCCAACATCATGAGGATGATAAAATCAGATCCAACCATATAATACTGGGGATTCAAATAGGGAAATTGTCGTGTAGATTAAAAAAAGTATTTATTATTTTGTTTGGATCAATTATTTTATAATGAAACATTGTATTCTATTGTAATTCAGTATAATCATTCTTATCTAGTGATAGAAGGTGTCTAATGGGGGTTAGCACAAACTTCACTCACTTCTTCTAAATAGTGGATTTCAATAGACCCACCTGAGTATCTATAGAACAGTTGTAGGTTCTTAAACTAAGGATGAACCTTGTAAATATTGTGTTCCTTACATTCATTCTTACTTTTTCATGCATGAGTATTTAGTAATGGTTGATAGGGAAATAAATCGTAACATGATGCATGGGTTAACACAACTAGAAAATGGAGCTACTGCCACAGACCTATATCCACAGTTTTAAAATCGTGGCAATAGGTGGATATAGCCATGATTCTATGGCCTATACCAATAGTTTTAACACTATGTCTATATGCCTATTTTCCATGTCATATTTCCATGGTTTTGTGTCCTATGTCAATAGTTTGTAAAACCATGGTGATATGCCAATTTTTTCGACACCCTCTAGCCACAGTTTTTGAGAACTCCGGCTATTGGTTTCCCGCACATCTGTGGGAACAAAAATTCCCACCAAAAATTTGGAGGGATGACCTATCTCCACAGTTTTTATTCTATTCCCACAGTTTTTATTAATATATATATATATCGTAATATATATATATATAAAAATTGTGGTGCAGTTTAGTGGTAAGTGTGCTGGATTGCAATGTAAAGGGGTTGGGATCAAATCCCATCGGGGAAATTTTTGATTTATGGTATTGACACGGTTTTCTAATGCTATTGCCTTAGTTTAAACCATGGATCTATGTCAACAACCATGGTGTCAAATTTGGAGGACTATTTCCATGGTTAAAACCATGGCAATAAGTCAGGACCAACTTCCATGACGATAGCAGCCACAGTTGTCCAAAACTGTGCCCCTAGCCTATGTCCATGGTTTTGTGGCATATTGCCATTGTTTTGAACCATTGAAATAACCCATTTTCCAGTTTTTAAGTCTCTTTATATTTTTTATCTTTTTTAAAAGTGAACAAATGATTCACCCCCCCCCCCCCCCCTCTTCGTTGTTTTTCGATCCATTAGAACTTCAATTTGTATCTCAGTGAAGGATCCCTTGTTGAATCCTTAACATTGATAATATCCATTCTGCCAATAACAAGGCAATTTCTATATTTGATAGAAAAAATTATTATAGATAGAAAATTACGATGATTCATTATCTCCATTATCTTGAAATGGATGTAATTAATGTTGTAACTATTGTTTTCCCACCTATTTATAATGATTCTCCTATGAATTTTTTTAATAATAGTAATATCAAAGTTGATGTAAAGGATATAAATTCAATCATTATGTCCTTATTATATAATTTTTATTATAATTTAGTGGGTTAAAAAACATAAAAAAGTATGTTGGAAACACTGGAAAGGGTTTTTAAAGGGAATACTAATGTTGATGAAGAATAACTACAAATCTTGTATAGTAAGTATGAATACATCAGAATGCGAGATGAAGAAACAGTTGATGAATAATTCACCATAGTAAATGAAATTTTCTACAACATATGTGTATTATGATATTTCGTGGAATATTTTACCATTTATAAGATACTTATGAGATAATTTTCATACAGGTCTGATTCTATAATTTCTTCTTTAGTTGATGAAGATGATTTATCTCTTGATGAATTGCATAAAATTCTTATTCTATAATAAACGAGGAATGATCCAACATTCAAAATGAATATTAATGATTAAAGGGATTTTTATGCTATGCAAAAGAAAAAAATTCAAGATCTTATTGATTTCTATCCCCATAACATCCTAGCTAATGTGAATGATGCGTTGAATGAAAAAATATTGTCTCTTATATCCAATAACTATTGAAGAGGAAGAGTAAATTATATATGTAAACATCTAATAAATTTTTTGAGTGTTGTTGAATCAAAAAAATTACAATTAATTTTACAAAAGAAAAATATTTGATAATATCAAGATAAATCCAATGAAAAATGATGATAGAATAAGATGAACAAAAAGGATAAAGAAGAAACTTATTCCGAAAGAAACAATAAGAAAATTAATAGAAGAAAAATAAGTATGTTGAGTATGAAAGTTTAATCGGACACAACTGAAAACAATTTTTTTGAATATAAATGTTTATAACAATTCATAACCTTCAATTAATATTTTCATAAAACAAAATATTATACAGATAGTAACTAATTTAGTAAAAAATTTTATAGAGTGTATTAGCTCAGAACAAAACTTGTTTCATGTCTTGAGAAAAACAAAAAAAATAAAGAATTAAATTAAAGTTGTAAATAAACAATTTCAAGATGTTTTTGATGGAAGAAAATATGTCATCAAGAAGAAGGAAAAATTCAATGAGGGGATTTTATGTTCAAACATAGAATTAATGATTAGGGAAAGATGATTTAAGATCCTAGTTAGAAGAATGAAACTAAGGAAGAAGATGTTTAAAAGTTTCAATCAAAACATCTTGAGTTCTAATAAACCAAGAGAATGTTGAATGAAAACGTAAACAAGCCTTTAGAAGTAAATAATGAGTCTTCTAAAGTTTCTAAGAATACTAAATATGATAATTAGGTGAAATATTATCTTACCAAAAATAATGTTTTCTAGTCTTATTTTATCATATCAGGGTCCGGAAAAATTATTAGAAAAGTTTGTTTAGAACAAGGATGGGATAAACCTATCCAATGTAACAAATTGTAAAACTAACTCAAAAGAAAACATGGTTCACATCTTGAGTATGATAGAGATTAATGAATTTACAAACCTCAACAAATCGTCAATATAGTAAGATATTATTATAATATAAAATCAATATTTTATAGTTATTTGATGTGTTTTAAAATCTATGGGCATAGAGCTTATAATTGTTGGAACAAAGTATCCATAACTAGAGCAAGGTTTTCTTAATGTGGACTAAATATTGAATTTATAATGAGAGACATTCATATCTTACAGAATGTTGAAAACATGAATTTTTAAGATGTTAGTAATAGTTCAACATTAAAACATTTTGAATGTCTAGAATAAGTTTATGGAAGATGTGATCTAGCCAGTCATCATACTGAATGGTGTTTGACACTCCATCAATAACAATTTTCTTATGATAAAAAAATGAATGATGAAAATAATAATGATGTGGAAGGATATTTCTTTATTGAAACATTTTTAAAATAACTTAAAAGGAACACTCCCTTGATAATTGATAGTGGTTTATCTTCACATATTACATGTGCCATAAAAATCATAATACATGTTTACTCTCATGATCGAGTTGTATTTACCTTTGGTAATGATAGTTCCTTAAAAATTAAATGAATTAGAGTGACTGAGATTTACGCAAAAAATTATAAATATAATGAAGTTTTATTTGTTAATGGGAAAAACATATTTTACTTAGTGTATGTCAACATTGTGATGATGGGAATCTCTTTCAAACAAGATAATTATTATATATCTTATTAATTTAGTGCTGAAGATGAAAAAAAATTGTGTCATTGAAGACATGTTCTCCATCTATAGAAAAATATGAATAAACTTTCCAAATTTTACGTTGTTCATAAAATTCTAGAATTAAAAAGAATATGTGAAGATGTTTCTATTACATTCCATAAAAAATGATGACTAATAAAAGTCATAAGAGAATAGTGAATAAATATATGAGGCCACTAGATCATATTCATTCCAATTTATGTGGGCCGAAGAGAAATAAATCAACACCATGATATTTATACATACTCAGTTTTACTAATGATTTCACATAGTTGAAAAAAAAACTTGAATAGGAAGAACAAGAAAGAGGCTATTGAAATGTTTAAATTCTTTAGAAAGGATGTTGGGAAAAGAATTTGGGTTTCTATAATGAAGGTAAGAACATATACTAGTTCCAAATTCATAATTAATATGTTTGAAACTTATAAGATAAAGCGTAGTATCAAATATTAGTATAGTGCACCTTATACACCACGACAAAATGGAGTAGCGAAAACATTTAATTGAATATTAGTGTAGAATGATAGAAGTTATTTATCTGAATAAAAAGATTCAAAATTATATTGAAGACAAGCTATAGTACTATTGTACATGTTAAAAATAGATTAATTTTTAGGCTAGAAACTAACATGAATCCTTAAAAAATTTCATATAAAAACCTTCATTGAAATACATTAATGTTTTTGGAAGACTATGTTTTCTCAAAGTAAAACAATTCTGATTTGTTAAAGTCTGATGAGAAATATGAGGACGGAAATTTTATGGGTTATTCTCGAAATTGAAGAACATGAAAATTTAGGAACAAACATTTATAAAAGTTGGTGGACGCATACGATGAGAAGGTAATTGAAAATCAATGTTTCGTAAAAAATGTTTTTTAGATGATGAGGATGATAATATAAAGAATTCAAACAATGGTGAATGTAATCCAAACCATCGTTATCAAGAACCAAAAAAATATTATAGTGTGAAAAATTCAACAGGGGAAGAATCATTGAAATTTCCTACCTTACAATAAAATTTTGAAACTAAAAAAATTATTAGGAATTTGAACGATCCAGTTTAGAAAACAAATATTGAGATTATAATATCAGAGTTCACTTATCTCAAAATCTAAACAATAATCAGTTTTAAAGGATATTAAACATAATTAATGGAAGGATGTGATTAATGAATAATTGGATCCAATTGAAAATAAGGAATCATGGGATCTTGTTTCATGTCCATTAAATAAATATGTCTATGGAAAAGAGTAGGTTTTTTAAACCAAGTTCAATGAACATGGAGAAGTTTGAATAAAAAATTTGAGACTTTTTTGTAATGTCTACGAATAGGTGTAAGGTGTAGAATTTGAAGATACATTTTCCGCAGTTTCAATATAAGAAACTATTAGAATGCTTCCATCAGTGGAATCACATTAGAATTACAAAAGTTATCATATAAATTAAAAGATAACTTTCTTAAATGGTTAGATTGATGAAGATGTTTAAATTGAACAACCCTTTGGGTTTCTACATGATGAGAAGAAAAAAAAAATTAAAAAATTTAAGGAAGCCTACTATGTGTTAAAAAAACTCCACGCACATTGTATTCTAAGCCTGAAATTTGTCTTAGAATGTGTAGATTTTCTAAAAGAATAGATTATAGAATCTTTTATATGAATCTAATTAACACCAAAACACTAATTGTAATTTTATATAATGATGATATATTTTTTCTAGGGATATAAAAAATTCATGTAAAACATTTTATATTTAAAGGAATATGAATTTTAAAATTTCAATGTTGGGATAACTAAATTTCTTCCTTAGATTACATCTTGAACAAAAAGAAAAATATTTTTTTACTTCTATAAAAGTATTCATGGGAATTTTTAATGAATTTTGGGACGGAAGAATCCATTGAATATTACAATCCATTTTTAGTGATTAAAATGTAGAATAAATATGAATTCAGAAAAAGGGTGAATTATAAATACTTTTGGAAGTTGATAGGAATTCTTGTTTAACTTATATCCTTGAGGTATGTTATTCTGTATTCGATGAAATTATGTTCCAAGTATCAAATGAATCCAAAATAATCAAATATATTGAAAGAAAAGTGGATTTTGAGAAATTTAAAAGGAACAATTTTTCATTAGTTGTTACGCATAAGAATTTCTGAGATGATGTTACATAGTTATATTGATGCCGATTGGGCCGGAAATTGTAATGATAGAAAAGAATCCTTATGAGGAACATTTTTCATGTGAGAATGTTGTGTGCATTAAAATAGTAAGAAAAATAGTTTAGTAACATTGATCGTCGCTGAATCTGAATATGTTGTAGTTATTCAAGATTGTACACAAATTTTGTTGATGAACGTTCAGCTCGAATGTTTGAATGTATATTTTTCTAAACCATTCCAGATAATTTTTTTATAATAAGGATTCAATTTATCATTCTATGAATCCTATCGATGATCATGATCAAACCTAATTGTTAAAGATATCACTTTATAAGACTAATAGTTTCCCCTAGTTATGTTTTGCTGGAATACTTTTCAAAAAAGTGTTATATTTTTAATATCATTACAATGCAGTTCCGAAATAGTGGTTTGTGTAATTTAGGTTACATCATCATTTTTATCGTCTTCCCATGTCTTTATAAATCTAACAATGAAGAAACCTCCATTTTTCTTTTGATTATCATGATAAAGGGTGAGAGAATTTAACAATTTTTTACTTTCTATAAAGATTTATGTATCCCACTTTTATGAATCTAATGTTTTTGTTATCATAAAATTGTGGAGAGAAAGAATGGGGAGGAAAAAATGAATTTAAATAAATAATGGGCGAGATATAAATAAAATGTGAAATTAAAAATGTGTAGAGTTTATATTTACAAGGCCGCAAAACATTATTTTCACCAAGGGATATAATTTCTTCAAAAACATTACTTTATCCCTTAGTGTGGGGTCAAGACAATCTCTTTTAGGAAAGGATTTGTTTTGATAAAAGTTTAAAAAATGGCTTGTTTATTAAATATGAGTTGTTAAATATTTTGAGAGTTGGAAACATTGTTACCAAGGGTTGTCAACAAATCCAAAGGGAGATATTAAATAAAATTTGTGGCTTTTTGTTTTAAAAATTCATTTTTTTGATGAAAAATTACTATATTTGTAAAATAATTCTTTTTTCCAGGAATCCGACCTAGTCCATCGTAATGAGGTTATTTTCCAGAGGTAAGTTTTTGTAAAATAGTTTTCATATTATGATGAATCTGACACAGAAGAAGCCAGAAAGATGAAGTTTTTAATTAGATACTTTATCAAATTCCGTTCTATACGTATGACATTAAAAATCATTGAATTCAAATTAGGGAGTGAAATATTGATGTTCATAAAGAGTTTTGAAAAAAAAATTATGTAATGATTTAGAAGGTCATCATACTTTTTCTACAAAATGGGCCGATGTTTTTTTGATTTGTAAGTCATAAATCATAATTTAATTAGAGAAATTATGATGAAATATTAGTTAACGAAAGGGTTAGTAAAAATTACTTAGGATGATGATATGCTAAGAAGAAAATGTTTTTATGAATCATGTTAAAAGACATCATACCTAGAATGATCAGGATGATCATATCCAAGCCAATCATACCCTGAAAGATCATACTAATGACAAATAGATTTAGGCTGAGAAGGAATGAAAAAGGTTGTTGGAGGATTGGGAAGTATCAATACTTTCCAATTCAATATATACACTATATGAACAAATCCAAAAATGTATCTAGAGGCATGAAAAACAAGTTGATGAGAATAGAGAAATAATATTTAAGTGGTACTATATTTAGGAATTAAAATGATGTTGTTTCACTTACTGAAGAAATGAATCATACAACGATTTTCATACTCATATTTTCCAACTGAGACTTTCATACTGGTAAAATCATTCTATAAAAAAATATCGTAATGATCTATGAAAGAAATAGATCATAAGGATTTGATAAATAAAATTATTATAATGAGATGAGAAAGTAATAAATCGTAATAAGATGAGAATGAAATATATCCTAATGAGCTGATAGAAAAACTGATCTTAAGGAAGTTGAGAACAATACATATCATATTGAGCTGATAAAGGTAAAATGAATTGCTGTGGTCAAAACTAAATTTCAATTTTTTGTAAATATTGTAGAAATTTAATGAGGTTTGAATAAGTCAATGTCAATGATTTAAAAGTGATATATTTGGGGATTTTTTGAGATTTGAGGAAGTGGGGAATGTTTCTATGTTTCCATCCATTGTTTACTGAGATGCATATATATACATCCTTATATCACATGTTCATTCAAATATATCACTATACGCAAAAGGAAGAGCTATGAATAATTGAATGTGAGAGTTCCCATATAACTGAAGAAGAATTCTATTGAGGATTCTAGTAGAGTTTGAGATTATCATTTTGATAGTGAGTTTATCATATTCAATGAATCATATCCTACTTTATCATATTCGAATAATAATATCCGGTATTATAATTTTCAGTGAATAATGTCCAGTTTATCATATTCAGAGAATCAGATCCATTATTATCATATTCAAACAATCAGATCCATTTTCATCACAATAAGAAAATTGAATCCAGAATCGAACATCATTATACTGAGGAAATCAGATGCAGAATCCAACATCATCGGATTGAGAGAAATAGATCTACCAAAATCATGTCGAGTATTCAAATAGGGAAATTGTTGGGCAAATTTAAAAATATTTATTCTTTTATTTAGATAAAATTTTATATAATAAAACATTGTAAAATGATGGAATTCAGTATAATAATTCCCATCAGGAGATAGAAGGTGTCTAACATGATTTTTCACAAGTTGTGTTCACTTCTTCTTAATAGTGTATTTCCATAGACCCATGAATTTGGATTTGATAAGGATGTAGGCTATCACAGTGAGGTCAAACCTTGTAAATGTTGTGTTCTTTACTTTCATTCCATCTTTTTAATGCATGAATATTTACTAAAAGTTCATAATGAAATAAATCGCAACAAGGTGTAGGGATTATGTTTTTAAATGTTTTGATACATACAAAAATTGAAGAGACAATTCACCCCCTCATAGAAGTTATTTCATCATTCAGAACATCAAATAACATTATTTCATAAAAGATAAGGTGACCTTATAGGGACTCATTGCATAATAGGATCATAAGATTCCAATTCATTTAAAATTATGATTAAATTGATTTTACATATATTTTAATTTCAAAATATAACATTCTCTTATTGAATGGTTTGATTATATAGTTTTCTATCACCCAATATATAAAGCACACATACACATAATAGGTTGGAATTTAGATACCATAAATCGTGACTAGTTTACCTTTAAATTTATCATTTAGATGCCTTATCATTATAAAAATTGTCACTATATGAATTTACAAAACTAAAATGATGGTACAGGAACACATGTTACCTTTCCCCAGTTATAATTCTCTTATACACCGTACACCTGAAGACTATATCCCATTTAATTAAAACAAATAATGTTAATTCCATGGAATAAATCAAATAAATCTTCATCAATACTATGCATGTTATCAAAATTAGTAAACACATAGGAATGTGCAAATAAGAATAGAAGAATGACACATTGGTAATACATGTTAAATAAAAAGTTAGCATGGAATATAGTTTCATAATTATTGCATAAGATTGAAATGATAAATAAATCATCTAAGAATGTTATATAAAAATGCATGATAAATAAATACCAAAACAGGTAAAAAATACGCATGTTTCTTAATACATAACATATTATATGACATTCGGGAGAATAAATAGACAAAGAATATCATCATGTTTATTAGGTAGAATTCAAATGAAACTATATGGAATGGAATATTCATGACTTGTGAATCTCGATGTGCTTATAATAATTTATGTAATTATACTACATTTCCATTCTAGCCAAAGAGTAAAATACCATATATATCATAAATCATGTATTATTGAAATGTACACCAGGAAATCTGGGTTTAGAAATAATCAACTATAATAGAAAATGGAATGAACAAAAACATAATCCTATGATACTTGGATGATTCCCAATACGTGAGTTCAGCACGGCTAGGATTTACTATTTACCATATTCTGAAACATTTGTAGCCTACTATCTAACAAGCCCAATAGTAATACATAGAAAATGAATAGCTCAAATATAAATTGGTAATATCGAGACCTATATAACCACTAATAAAATAGATGGAATTATCGCTGCATGGCCTCATGTGCACCTCCCCATACACCACATTCTACGGAATAACAATGAGGGTCTAACGAGGAGATAGTGGGGATATGATACCCTCACTATCAGAATAACACCATGGTATATCATAAAATAAATAACATAAAACAGTTGAATAATTAATAAATGAATGAATTATAAATAGAGGATTAATAACATGTGAATAAAAATGGTCAATCCAATATCAAACATTGTGTTAAAGTCAATATGATGAGTCACAAACTAAAACTGTAGACATAAAGAATGAAACTTGATGAAGTGAAATAAAAAATAAGATAAAATAAATAAATCACTTGAGTGTGAACTCCACAGGAATCTGGAGCATCAACATAGTCCTATTCTCCTGATACCCATGAACAAGAATGATAGTGAAAGTAATAGTCCATTATCATGTGAATATGAAATCTTCTCAAGTACCCCAATATAATGGAAGATTGATCAGGGTGTGATAAGGAATCCCAGTAAGCAACCACCAGTGGGGTCTAAAACTAATAATATTCCATGAATATAATGTATGAAAATGTGATGTTAGGAAACATAATAAACAATGCTGAATAAATAGAATCTAGTAAGCTGAGGCTCGAATAGGACTCTTAGATGACTCTAACTACTTCAGCTCATGGCCAAAATGGTTATTTTTGTAGTAATTATATATATATATAGTAATAATATTTACATAGTATTGTTATATATTTTATCCACATATATGGACTAAGAATGTGCATATATAAGTATATATATACATGGAATACATGGTGATTGCTGGATAGGGGCATAACTCAGACATCCATATCAATTAGAAATGTTCATATAATCACTAAAAAGGGTACAAGCCATATATATAATAATGGGGGGGGACCATGATAATCATATGATAGGGTTAGTGTTTCCTTATTCCATCAATCATGATAATTGGTGTGCCTTCATCCCAACACTAGAAACAAGGGATGGGGTGTGTCATGTCCATCATCCAAGTAGTGTCAATGGTTTGGGATTTTATTCAAAAAAGATGATGTAAGTGAGAATGATTATTCATTCACAATAGATCCCTTATGTAACATCACCCAATATAGGAATATTTCATGTGGTCAAAAATGGTTGGTCACAACACCTCTATTGACCTACCCATATGCCAGAGGCTACCAACTAGCAGTGGGGTTTCTCTGTGTAGTGGGGAGACTATACCCCTAGGTATGATGTGTCACAGTAGTAAAAATGAAGCATAATAAATTGGAAATAATAAATGTATATTCATAGTTAAATAAAATAGTAAAATTTAAATTAATAATATAATAAATTAAAAAATTATAATGTAATGAAAAGAAGGAATATACCTAAATGTGATGCAAGGAGAATACATGAAAAAACTAGCAGACTCAATTAAATGTCTCAAGTCTCGGTTAATTAACCACCCATTGGTCCCATATTAAATCTTCATCACACAAACAATCATGTAATAATTATCAATGTATTTACCCCTTGAAAAAACCTGAATGGTCATAATCTTCTCAGCTTCCAAACGATGGCCCGATAGGGTGTCAGTATAACTCAATAGTTCAACACCAACCATTTTAAAAAAACTAGTCTGAAAAGAAGTGTATGAAATAATGATATATATTGCTATATTAATTAATTTTACAATTAATAAAATTAAACAACAACCTAATTCAGCAACATTCTCGATTATATTAGATCATTCCTTATGACCATTCCAACCGAAAACATATAACCAATGAAAAATAAAATTCTTTGGCTCCATTCCAGAATATCAATAAGTGTGCCTCAGGACCATGCCAACCACATCCAAATAACGATTGAATATTCACAACAATATGTGTCAGATATTGATATGTATTACAACATCTAGTTTAAATCCATATATGCATTATATCATGGGACTAGGCATATCATACTCTATATAAGCATTAAAACATTGTACCGCATCAATCCAACTCATTATCAGTATAATAACTTATAAGTGTGCATGTTCCAAGTCTGATACTAATATATTAGAATTATATCATAGAACAAGATCCTTGTCATTCCTCATGGATTTCACAATATCAAGTCAAAGTTTTCAGTGGTCAATCATGTGAATAACCATTCTTCTACCATATTCCACATGAAAATTAATTCAAAATTTATTACCATTTACATCAATAAGTAAAAATCCAGAATTTAAGGATTTTATAATAAGAAATCACCTTATGTCATTGGCCATGATAAACATAAATTAAGTCATTTTAGAAATCAATTATAACCATGGTTTGTTCACCCCATGTGTAGACATAGGCAAATTAAAAAGAAATTTAAAACCAATAGACTTTAAGGAATAATTCATTTCATTTATTTAGTTATTTTTGGAGAATAAAAAATGGAATTATCAATATATTTCTTAAGCATGGAATTTATCAAACCATAGAGTTAATATGTAGACCCCTACCTTTAACTGATGATCCTCATATGATTCCAATGGATAAAATCCACAAGAAAAAAGGGTAAGATGATTGAAAAGAGGTTCCTATATGAATACTGACTAAGATAAAAATAAAAAATAAGTATGGTTAAGGGATTTCCCTATAAAGGATGGGGAAGAATAAAAAAATGGATAAATTTAACCAAAAAGAATTACTATGTATGAATCACAAAAATGGGATATATAGAAGAAATGTTGGTGGGCCAAAATCTCTTGGAGAAATCCATATGTATGAGAGAAGAGTATATGCAACTAGAAAAATAAAATGACATGAACAACAATATTAAAAAAGTATATCGTTCATTTACATGACCTATAATGCAATTACACATTGTTTAAATTATGTTAATAAAATATGCCAAAAAAACCAATTTCTTTGGATTTATTTTATAAAAAAACATAAAAAAATACACGATCTGTAATCCCTTTACATAACATATAAATGAACTATACTTTCAAAACATTTTCCATTACAACAAAAAAACCTTTTATAAAATTCTCTAACTCACTAAGAAACACTGAAACACATAACCCATTTATTTTTTCACTCTATTAATTCTAACAATCATACATCCCTGATCCTAAAGATATTTTCCCCAATGAATATATCATAATATATACTCTCTTTTCATTATAATCTTTCCATGAAAACCAAGAAAAATATGTAAATGATATACTTTCCTGAAAAAACACCACAAAAAAATAATGCATTAACAAACTACATGGAAAGAGACATACTTGAAAATATACGAGATCTTACGACCTGCCAACCTTATAAAAACTCATCTTTGTACTCCACCAAGAAAAACATTGAGGTCTCAATTAATATGTTCAGCCACAATGTTCACATATCAGACTCCTTTCCTATGTCTTCTCCTAAACTCACCCATGCTGCCACTACAACCAATCCAATGGTATAGTCTGACCCCGAAGATATTTCTCACTACGATCCACCACCTATAATGGATTCTCCACAAATGATTCATCGCCAAAAAAACACAACCTATTATCTATATATCACATGGAATATGTCGATTTGATACCATTATATGTTTGACATAAGGAACATTTCATTCATAGCATTCTCTCCTATGGAAGGATTCCATTGTACACCACTAGAGCAACCCTCACACTATTTCAAATGGTCTAAAAAAATGGGAGCTTGCATTCCTTATTTTTAGACAACGAAATTCCCATTTCTTGGTGACACTCAAATAAAAACATGATGTCCAACCTCAAATTATAGATTTCATCGCTGATTGTCAACAATTCATTTCTACCTATGATATGTGGTCACCAAATGTTGTTTGATCAACTTAACCTTTTCAAATATCTCATACACTATACTAGAAAAATTTTTATAAAATCTCCTACCTCAATCCATCAAAGAGTTTAATGGAATGGCCCAATATACAAATTCTCAAAACATACCATTTTGATCGATTCCAATATTTTTATATTATATTTCAACTCCTTGTGATTTATATGTTTCTTCTATGAAGAACCAAAATCAAAAACATAGGCTCGTAATATATCCTATATAACTAGAATCGTCTTCTCATATTGACTATCAATCGGTGGATGAAAGGTAGATCCTAAAAGAACGATTGTTCCTTGGGATTTCTAAAGACTCTCCTAAAAATTCAATGTGAAATGAAGATATCTATATGAAATGATAATCCTTGGAACATTGTGTAACTAACCCACATCACACACATAAATATTTCCCTCATCATCAACTGTGAAGGTTTCCCTAATATGTGAGATGTAGGATACTATAGCGAGTCTATCCAAAACAAACCACACAACATCATTCTTTCAGTTAATCCTATGTAGTAAGGTTATGAAATCCATTATGAGATCATCCTATATCTACTATGGAATTGGTAGAGGCTGAAAAATCCCATCTAGCCTCTAATGCTCCACTTTCACCTGCTGATAAGTGTAGTATCGAGCCATTAATCATGCTACATCCTTCTTCATTCCTGAAAACATTTATTGTATATGGATATCATGAAACATATTTGTTAAATTATGATGAACAACCAATTTAGAATCTTGAAACTCTCTCATCATCTCCTCGTAGAAGCTCGTAGAAATGCATGCTCATCGAATGAAATGAATAGAATTTTAATTATTGAGAGACCATCATAGTGTTGTCTCCCCACCATATAATTATTTTCTTGTAACTAATCCCCTAGTATTAAAGAAATAATCTATCTTATTCTAGTCCATAGGATTGGATATAATAGATGTTGAAGTCATTCTTCACACCCATGAGATTCTTGAACAACTATATTAATATCTGCAAAGATGTCCATTATTCACCATTTGTCACAAGAATCCTATACCACCACTATATTTTTTATTTTAGTTCATGGAATTGAAAATTATTTTTCCCTTGCCTGATCTGTAAGCCATTTCAATTTCAAAAGAATGTATATTATTTACCCACTTCCCCTATCGAAGGATCTTGTCCCATTGAGAAAATTTGTACTTGAGGCTTTTGTGATCCGTCTATACAAAAAACGCATCACCCATGAGATTGTGCCTCAAACATATTAGATAATTTACCACTTCCTCTAACTATATATCATTTGTAGGGTAATTCTTCTCATTTATTCCTAAAACCTTTATCAATAAGAAACTACATGATCCTCAAATATTAGAGCTACTATAATTCCAACTATAGATGCCTCAAAGTACATGGTATATGATTTACCAGGAATAGGTAATGTGAGGATAGGTAAAGGGGTTAGCCTTCCTTTTTTCTCTTGATAAGTTCTATCATCAGTATTAGACCAAATAAACATCACCCCATTCTTGGTCATCCCATTTAATTGTGCTATAAAATGGGATAAATCATGGATAAAATGGTATTAATATCCTACTTAACATAGAATGATCTGAATTTAAAAGACAATAAAGATCTACTCAAATGATATCATGATAGAAAATTTCAATGGGTCCACAATCACTTTGTCCTCATAGATTACATGGCCCACGAAATTGAAATCATTAATAAAGAAAATGCATTTTGTTTTATGGGAGTAAAGCTGATTCTCTCTCAATGAACTCAATAGGATGCCAATATGTTTTTCTTGACCTTCTACTGATTGGGATTACACAAATATATCATTGATGAAAACCACCAAGAACTTACATATAAAGTGCTTAACAACCCTATTCATTAGGTCCATTAATACCACATATGCATTAGTCAACCCAAATGGAATAACTATGAATTTGTACAGACCATGCGTGCTCTTAAAAGTAGTCTGAGGTATGTCTGATACTCTTGTACATATCTAATGATATTCTGATATCAGCTAAATCATGGAGAAGACCATATAACCCCTCAAATTTTCAAAAATATCTTCACTGCAAGGAAGAGGATACTAGCTCTTGACCATCATCTAGTTCAACCTATGATAATCCACACATAAGCACAAATATAAATGAATGTTTTGTTAAAGAGAACTGAATAACCCCAACGAGATGTACTTGGATGTATGAATCCTTTAGATTCTAGATCATAGAACTGAATATTAAATTCCTGCAGATCTTCTAGTTTCCTTCTGTAAGGCATGATAGAAACCGACTCAAGAAATTTATATCTATGTCTGACTAAGATAGATCATCTTATCACCTAAGAATCATCCAGAATTTACCACTACCACTTGGATGTCCCACGAAGCATATAGGCCACTAGATTCCCCCTCATATCAACTAGTTTTTAAAGATGCTTGAAGATCATCAAGAATTAATCATTCCAGAACTATGCTTCCCAGGGCCCCAATTCCATAGTAATCATAGGTGGACAATATAGAAGAATCACTCTTGTCGGCATAGACATTGAATCATTGGTACAAACAGTCTCCTTTCCCAGGATCACATGATCCTCATAAAGCTATTGTGAAGTTGAGCATCAGTCTACCCATCACAAAATATAATAATCTCTTGCCCAGCTACATTGGGATCATAATGATGGACACCCTCCCAAAACACATGTAAAAGATGAGGATGATGTATTTTATCTACAGGAAAAATACACACCATGGACAACTACACAGCAAAAGGTCAACCAAAAAGATAACTAGAATAGATAAAAACTCACTCTAGGTATTTATAGACATAGAATACAAGTGTTTTAGCATGAAACATCAACTAATTTAATTTATATTGCCAAACTAATATCTCATATCACAGTTCTATAGGAAATTATGTATCACATGAAAAAATACATTTTCCCATATCATGAAAAATGCAGGTCAATATATCCCTATGTTCCTATTATGATTCATTTATTCTCATACCATGCCATTATGGGGAACAAGAGAAAATATAATGATATTTTAATATCCTAAAACAATAAACTCAAATAAAATTTTAATCACCTAGAGAGAAATACCATCAACTATAATAAGAACACAACACAAATAATGATCACATCGCATGGATATGGGAATTTCCCCCATATATGGGTTAGATAATCCCATGTATAAGATAATTACAAAGTCTTGACACATACATGTATCATTTCAAACATTCCCAAATATTAAATTTGAATGAACGAAAACCATTCCATTGATACCACATTGTAATGTCCCCTAATATGGGGCCCTCTCACATGGATATAAAAGGTTGGTCATAAGATCTCAAGAAAACCTCCTCATAGGCTTGAGGCTACAAACTAGCAGTGGGGTGTGAAGTATAGTGGGGACACTATACCACTGGTAGGAATTTCTATAGTATTTTAAAAATTCATAATTAATAGAAATAATCCAAAGAAAGACATTATAGAAGATGAAAATAAAATCCAACAAAATAACCCAGCAAAATAATAGAATAATAATGTAATGATGTGCTGGAATATAAAAATATTTCATTCTAGAAAAATACAAGAAAACGACTACCACACTCGAGTAAAAGATTCAAGTACCTGTTCTTAATCCCATTGTAATTTTCATCTACAATCTCTATTCAATCCAAAAAAAATGAAATAAATAACAAAGTCCTTGGATCTTATCCAAACATGTATCCATGTAATCTTCTCAAGCACCAAATGATGGTCTAGATAGGGTGTGAGTATCACTTTGCAGGCCAACTCCACCATATCTAAACAAAAAACTATATAATAATATGTTTACTCTATAAAGAGATTACACAGTTTATTAATTATTTTATCATTTAATTAAATAAAAGAATAACCTTCTTCAGCTCCATTCTAGAATAGCTCTGATCATGTCTTATGAACATTCCCACCAGAACCATATAACTAACATAAAATAACCTTATTTGTTGTCATGTCGAAATATATATGAGCATGTCTTACAACTAGACCAACCAAAAAAATATAACCATCATAAATTCAAAAAAATTACAGTCAAAGATGGATAATCATTACAATATTCGGGTCGAAGCCCAATTAAAATTATAGCATGGGGCCAGGAATGTCCCACTATAGATATGAATTAGAGAATGGGACATTTCCAAGCCCACTCAATATCATCATTATAGTATATATGTGTTCATGTTCATGTTCTGATCCCGATATATAAGAATTACAACATAAAACAAAATCACTATCATAAAACATCGATATAAAAAAATCACTTCACAATTCTAAAGGATAATTCTTAGAAATACCTTTCTTCTATCATATAATGAATTTAATTTAATTCACAATTGGTTATAAATTGTGCTAATAAGAAAATAGGCATAACTTATGGAATATATAATAATAAATCAACCTATTTAACATTTCATGCTAAACATGTTGTAAAATATTTTCTGATTCAATTATAATTATGGTTACCTCACCCCATGGGTATCCATAGGCCAGTAAAAAAACTATTTGAAACAAAAAATATTCAAGGAATTATAAGATTTATTTATTTAATTAATTTGGTCACACAAAATGATGGTTCTATCAACGTATTGATTAATATAAGAAATTATAAATTAATAACATTATTTTATAAACCCCTAACTATAATTGATGATCTAATAACACATTGATTGAAAAAACCCTGAGGGGGTAGGTGATGATTATTTCAATGAGTCTCATTGATCAAAACTAATCAATATCGAAACTAATAATTCATTTGATCAATGGATTTCACAACAATAGTTGTATATGAATGATGAGAAATAAATAAACCTAACTGAAAATACTTACCTAGGATATCTCACACAAACAAGATGTCTATAATGGAATTTGGAACCCTAAAATCACCTATAGAAATCTGTAGGGTCAATTGTAGATGAGATACTGTAAAAAAATAATTTCGAAGAAGAATGTGTTTCAAATAGCAGTTCAGGCATTTACATAGTGTGTAATACGATTCCACTTCATGTAAATGATTTTAATGTAATTCAAAAAAACATGTCACTTATGATTTATTTCATTAATACCTTAAACAATTACATGAAATTTAATCCCTTTACATGATATGTAAATATTATGCTATTTATTTTTTAACCCGCCTTTTAAATAATATGAATGTATTTTAATATATCTCAAATAAAAAAACCCAAGAATCACTTAACCCATTTAAACATAGACACCATTAAATAAATTATTCAACATCAATGATCCATAATTCATTTTCTGCAACCAATCACTCATCATGAATACTCTATAATCTTTCACAAGTTTCCTTTCAACCGAATACTACATTTATTGAAAAAAATTATTTCACCATGAAACTGAACAAAAATAAAATACTAATGAAAAAAATATAGAAAGACGGTCCTAGAAAAATAAGGGACCCTATACCTCACCATCATTTCACTATATATATAACAATTGTGCAATAGTATTTATAATAATACTAACGAGGGATTTTCACTCATTCATTTTATTATTCATGAAAAAATATAACCAAAGGATACACTATTATTGTAATTAACATATTTTTTGATTATTTATACATAGTAAGAGGCATGGTAGGACCACACAATTCAACTGCATTAAAATTAATCCATTCAATTTAAACAATCCATCTTATTTATCAATGAACAGAAATTTATTCTCAAATCATTCTACTTCACATAAATGGTGGTTGGTCACTGATGCAATTAATCTCAATGAAGGTCATGCAGATTTTATTCAATCCATTTATGATTATCAATTGGGGTGATTTACATAGAATTTTACATATCTAGAAAAAAAAGGAATTGTAAAAATCAAATAAAATACGGCCAAACATGATTTAAATCACTAGTCACCACATTCTATTTTAGATAGAAATACACATCATCCAATGGGTTTATTATAATACATGACATTGTTAACAACAACCCTTTAATCACAATTAATCATTACACTCATGTGGTTTTAATTAATTATCTAAAATAGAGAATTTTATGAACACAAAAAACGTGGGAAAATAATTACATCATTTGACATGGAACATAGTAGGTGATATGTTCATTTCATAAATCAAATATAGGGGAAATTCCATTTAGAATCCTTGAAAAATTATTACAATGCATTATGAGTAATCAATAAATTAATTATTAATGGAAAAGTAATAAAAAAACACCTAAGGGGTTTCAATGATCATGGTTGGATTTCTAAAACTACAAAAAAAATGTTCAAGGGGTGTATAATAAGGATCAAATGAATATTTATATTGACGAAATAAACGTTTTTCTAAGCCAATGAACAATGATTAAATTTATAATTCAATGAAAACATGGGGAATGAGATATTGACTGCATATAATAGGAATAATACTATGTACTCATCCAATATAGAGGCTTGATTTAGTATGGTTTGGAAGAAATAAAAAAACAATCATTTACCCCAAAATATAGAAAATCACCTCCACTAAAATCACACAAAAATGTGAATAAAAACATAAAAAGGAAATAAAAGTATTAATGAAATTATATGTGAAAATAAAACGTGACTGATATCACTCGAATCCTAAATTAGATGAGGGAGATATCATCATACTTGGAGGATAGAGGAGGTGAAACCCCCATAAGAGGAGAGGATCCTCATGATGATAGAGAAGGGGAAAGAAAGAATAAAATTTAGATTTAACCAAATTAAGGTAATATAGAAATTTCACCATTATAAAGTAGAACAAATGACATGACCACACTTTTTACCAAAACAGTTTCCTACTGCATTGCTCCTGCTTCATAACAACAACACACATCATGGTTTTACAAAAAATTTAGACTATCTCTACACCAACAGTGCGCTGAACAGTAAACACAGACTTCCCAAATGGCACTAATTATGCTGTACAGGTGAATGGGTTAGGAAAACATTTCATAGCCTTGGTGACACGTACTTCTTACCTGGCCAAGGTGGACTAGTATTCACTTTTGGGATGCAAGATTTCAAACAACCTCAGAACCCATACTAGTCTATGAAAATATTAGAATTCAAGTCCAGACATACCCGATACTAAATGGAACACCATGGAACCCCTTTTACATTTAAATAAATATAAAAATAACACATTCATGTGTTCTAAAACTCATAATTACATTCTGAAACTTTTTTCATTGAACAATCCATAAACTAAATGCAAAAATTAAAAATCTCATAGAATTACTCCTTGTATCAAAACACAGTTGGTTACGACAACCTCTACAATATCCATGAATTTCATTTATTATAAAATTCCATTATTCCTATGAAGTGAATGAAAAAAGAGTGATATAAAATGTAAATAAATGTTTTTATACATTGGATGCTATTATGAGAAAATAGCGAACAATCAATAATGAAATGTAAATAATTGAGAACAAATTCCATTTAATCAATAACATTAATATAATAATTATCAAAGGAATAAAAAATATGTACCAGTATAAAATAGATAATAAAAGAAATGTTATTAATAAAATCATAACAAAATGTGACCATAGATAATATCATTCAAAAAATCTCATGGGTAATAATAAGATAATTTTTATTGAAATAAATGGTTAATATAGGATTTCATGATATTAGGAATCATTATACATTAACCATTATGATCTTGTTCCAAAGTAGTTTAATTGATTGGTAGGTATAAACCATAACCCCATTTAAATAAAGATATATAACTGAATCATCTCATGAGACTACTAAATAATTGAGGGGAAATCTATAATCCGGCTCCTATCAAAACATCATGTCTAATTAATTCCTCATTTATTGAATGGTCAATTTATTCAGGATCATTATTCATTACCATTGTATTTCTATATCAAGTAAGGAATATGGATTAAAATTAATTTTCCAATAAATAAAATAAATTTCAATGTAAAATATCACAGATATATAAGTAATATAAAATTAAAGTATTAAGAATATAAAAGATAATTAATATGGATACTTAGTTGAAATTTAATGTCCACTGATAACAATAAAGTGAGTATTTCAAAGGTATGTTAATGATTACCAAAATTAATCATGTAATGAATTTCAAAACATTACCTTTTAAAATTGATCATAAAAAACCCTTTAAAATTAAAAGTATGAAATTACTAATACATGTACCTATATAAATATATGTAAATTAAATGGTTATTGTCATTATTGAATAGAAATAAAATAAAATGACCTTTAAAACATTCTTGCGAAAAAAAACATTTCCACTTTGAATGAAAATGTAAAATTTTTTTTTACAGAATATAAGAAAAACCACATTATTTAATAGTAATATTTTATATTTGTAGAGGACGATTTAGAGTACTGAGTTTCATAAATTAAAATGGTTCCATTTATGATGGGTATATTAAAAACAATGATTCAATTCACATTCATGTAAGAAATAAACAAAAGTAACTTTTCATAATTTGACTGGATGAAGCCACTTAAAAATATTTAAAACATAAAATATTGGTATAAATGGAATTTAAAATTCATATAAAATTATTTTCAATTTTCTTTTAGTCTCCAAATTTGAATAAAAAATTTTCTTATCCGAAGAGAAAAATTAAATTGAATTTTATTAATTAAAATTACTCAATAATTTTAATTACCAAAGAGAGGAAAATGATACTAATAAATAAATTATTCATTATTTACCTTTATAATATTAAAATAATTATTTATCATATAATTATCAAATAATGTCCTTCAATGGAAATAAATGTAGAAACAATCTTGATTAAGATGATATTGAAATTTAAGCCTTTTATTATTTAGGTAACATAAGAATAGTAAACCCCATGAGATGAATAACCTATAATAAAAAACTAAATACCTTAGATATAAGTATATTTCTTATATAACAGATCATTGATTTATTATATACTCCTTATAATAGAAGATAGGTGTATATTATGACATATGTCCCAAATAAGACAATTTGAGATACAAAATACTTATATTGATCATTACATTGATGTGAGAATTATTCAAAAAAATTGATTATGTGTGTCAAATTTAAATCGACATAATACAATTGTAAATAAAACATAAGATAAAAAACACTATTAAAAATGTAATCTAAGAATATCAATCTCTATAATGAAGTAAAATAACCCAATAAACAGAAAGTTTGTTGTCAATTTCATAACATTATGGTAATTTTCAATAGAAAGACAATTAAATAAAATTATTAAAATTGATTTGTGAAATAATATTAATTTTGAATGATTCATGATATTTCATGTAAAATTTATTTTATATAGTCAATATAACATAAATTAGGTGAATAATATTATAATATGCTTCAATAAATTGAAGTTGAATCCAAATCCCTCACAACATATCTAATTTACCTCATTCAAGTATGAAAATGATATTTAATAACAATATTTCTTTAGAAATATTTTATAGAACCATAATTTTAAATATCATAACATTTTTTATTTACTTGTATTCTTTTATCAGGTGTTCTCACAGTTCGTTGTTAAAATGACTATTTTTGGTAATGAATTCTTCATTTTTCAAGAGTGTTTTGGATTGATAATTTCATTCCACAGACATTGATCATTAATCCCTAATCTACATTATCTATTACATGATATAAATATCATTTATATATGTTATATAATTATTCATAATGATTATTTAATGTTTGACATTGGAAAATGTGTTACACAGTTCATGGAGATTGTAGGTCATAATAACACATTAACGATGTTTTTATTTTTCCAATATATGGAATGTACGATATGAAAGTAACATTACACCTCAAAATAACAATTAAAATATCAAATATTTCAGGTATATTAATTTATTTTATACTTTTCACATCAATTTAAAAATAAAGTAAAAAATCTTTTCACATCACTACATAGATGTTGGAATCCACACATACACACGAGCGGCATTAAAAATTTTCAATAGATGGGAACGTAAGTAGGTGTATATGATATTCTGATTCCATAATTATAATAATGGAATATATTTCAAATATATGTTTCATTAACATCACTACATCAATGTTTGAGAGGATATTATGTAAAAAATATTACATTTTTCATGAGGTGATAACACTCCATATAAATGATCAATGGTTTCGTATCCAATTTGATGGAAGAATATATATATATATATATATATATATATATATTATTAAGTTAAAATATTAAAATCAAAATATATATTAGATCTGTTTTTTAGTTCATAATATATGGAGAATATTATTTTTAATTAAAAAAATATATAAAATGAAATTTCATGATTAGTAACACTGCTTCATTTTCATATATCTTTTTTTATGTATATACCTCAAGATTTCCTATATTAATGTTTTGAATAATACAAGTAATTTAGAATGAATGGATGGATATTATGAAGATATCTGGGAATTTTGTGGTAGAACCAAAAAGTTTTTGGTGTCTGTGGAGGATAATAGAAGAGAGAGTGTGGCCTTTTATAAGTGGGGGAGAAGACACAATTGGTATTTTCAAAAATAAATAGTGGCCCTCATGTTTTTCATGTGCCACAAGGCTCATGAATAAGGATATATATAATAATGTAATATATATATTGTCGACCTATTTAATGATAATATATATTGGGATAGTTTATTGGTTATTTAAACCCTTATATTTTATGTTTAATAGCTCAGTAAATCGGTTTTAACAATAATCACATTAATTAATATTTAATGCTTTCAATATTTATAATGAAAAAATCTAGTCTGACCTAATTATATATTTTTTAATAATTATGATTCACAATAAATAATATTTTTTTACAAAATTCAATTCATATAAGTAGAATATTTTAATTCAATATTAATCCCATGGAAGTGATGAAAAAATAGATTTCCTAATGAAACATTCCTCATAAGAATATAAATTTTTAAATTCATAAATGAAAATGATTTTTACTCTAATGGACTAGATTTTATTTATTACAATAATATTTAACTAATATTAATTTTCAAACATATTTAAAAAATATGTACCTTTGTAAATTCATTAAACAGAAAAGGATGTTTAAATAAAAATCTATATTTTTTTAACAATTAATGAAAAATTAATATTTTCATAAAATACTAAAAAAATAAACAAAAGTAAATTTGTAAATTATGATTTAAAAAATTAAGTTCCTTTTGTAAAATATGTTTTATTAAAGATATATAAATTAATTTTAAAATATGTGCACAAAGATTTGGAAAATAACTTTTTTATATAAAATAGTTTCTTGAGAAAGGATTTTTTTTCCAAAAAATGATTCATAAGTTATTTATAATAAATTTATTGTAGATTCAAATATTTTTAGACCATATAATATTCATAATTTTTTAATTAATATTCATACAGTCCATTTTAATGTCTAGGTTATTTCGATATAAAATAGTATTTTTTATTTAGGCTTGTGGTTGTGTGTACCGAAACCTATCAATGAGATTAAATTTAAAAGAAATATATTTCATTTTTAGTTTATGCTCGGTGTTTCATTCCTTATACAATATCAAATATCATTCTATAATACTTAAAATATATTGTTGATACATTCTCCCCACCATAAATAAAATTAATCCTCACAATTTTATCTTGTTCATAAAAATAAAATGTTTGAAGTATCAAAATACCATGGCTGAAAACCTTCAACATAAAAAGTATTAACAAAAAATCCTGTTGAATTATGGAAAGAGAAATAATAATTTCATCTAGAATAAAACATAAATACATTTTTATGTAGGATAACATTGATGGGATTTGAAAATATAGACATGTAAAAACACCTTAAATAATTATAAAGAGTGTCATAAGTCTTTGATCACAAGAAAGAGAATAATCAAGATAATGTTAATGACTAAAAAAATAAATCTATGATGAGTTGAAGGACCATTGATTCATTTTATATGAATTTGATAAGATAATGGTTTAGTTCCAAGATAATTTTCTAAATTTTGATTATTTTCTTATTTCCTATGATTACTATGAAATATACTTACTTGATATATATTTATTTTATAAAACTAATTTCATCCTTTAGTTTTTTCCCACTTTGCCTATTTCATTATGAAATTAATATCCAACATTATTTCTATTGGTTGGAGTGAGTAAATTGTACGGGGTGACTTTATTTCATAATAGATACTCTATTTAATGAATATTAAAAAAAAATCCCCCAATGTAAAAAAATTTGATCATTCAAACCAAATAGTAGTTTAATAATATTATGATGATTTAATAGATTTTTCAAACATGATTACTGTTCATTTAAAAACATTTTACTATTTAGTTATCTCATTATATCAATTTAGTTAATCAAATACTTATATAAACACTACTTAATATTAGATATCAAACTAGTAATTTGTTTACATATAAATTCTTTGAGATGAATGAAACAATAAAAAATCACATAGCAGAATTTAACATGGGAATTAGTCATAGGATTAGACATAGTCTCATCCACCTGAAAATCACCCAGTACTAAAAATATTTTATAAAAATAATATATTACTCCAACTAGGTTTTATGTACACAAAATAACTCACAAGATTTACAAAATTAATGGAAACTTCCCAAAATATGTGGGTTAAGAAAAAAATCATAGGACACATATGAATATCATATAAAAGCACCATAGGTAAGTGGAAAAAAGGGGGAGAAGAAAATACCATGTATTCTCTAGTTCTAGCATTGGATACAAAATGTTTATAAATTCATATAAAAAAACACACATCTTGTGTGTTAAAATATACAATAGAAAGATAAGGAAATACAATATAGAATAGTTAATGATGCACATTCAATAGTTATTTTGATGGTTGAGTTCCCTCAAATGTCTCTTATAGAAGAAGTTGAAATATTCTATGACCATTGCAGTAGAACATAGAAATTCAAGGTTCAATTTTATTTTTATATATGTAATAATCTTGTTCCTCAGTGAGTTACACACTTTCTAAGAGAGAGTGGGTATGAATATTGGGTGTATGCACTTGAGTTATTATACTTCTTATATTCAGTAAGTCAAATATACTTCTAGATCAGACATTATCCTCCAACCAGTGATAGTTTTGATAATAAAAATAAATTCATGAAGATGTGTCTATTTCAAGTATAATTAACCCTATCTAGTGGATCCTCGTATTATGCTTTGATTGTTTCTTCAATATATATGTGCAATAGTTTAATGAATATTCATTAAATAATACTTCGTAATTAATTAAAAAACATACATTATTATAATTTAATTTATATCAAGAACAATAGAACCGATAACAATTGTATTGGCTAGAAATCTCTGGTTGTAATATATCATATAAGAAAAGACATCGTAGCGTAATACATATCTAGTGGTGAATCATTTTTACTAAATATTTCTTAGTCTAGCAGTGAACCAAGATATTATTGAGTCATTTTAAATAACAATTATGTAGGTTGTTAGTGACTAATTTTGGAAATGATTCACTTAATCTAATAGGGAGAAATTTCTTGTGGTGAGACATGTTGGGCTATAACTCAAGTCTTGTAGTGATAAATTTTAATTGATGGTGATACATTTTTACTGGAAGTGACTCTTTATGGAAGTGAGGAATTTTTAAAAGTGATTCATTTTAACTAATAGAGACTCATTCCAACAAATTTTTATCATGTTTCATTATAAAGATAAATTATATCACTAAACATTAAAATAATAATTATATAAAATAACAAATAACAGTGGTATCAAAGGATAAGTCAAAACATGTAAGGTAGAAAATTAGAACAATTTTTCAAAAGATAATGGATAATATTATTGTAAAATAGTTAGTAACATTGATAAATATTGTATCAAAGGTAACTTATCAAGGATAAATAAAATATTTTTCCAAAACCATCAAAAATGTAATTGCAATCTAAAAGAAAAAATAATTCCAAATCGTAAAATTTGTCCCTCTTTTGGGATTATCAAAAGTTTAAACATGAAATTGTAAGTACAAATATGTGAATAATGATAGAGAGTAGTGATATTTTAAAAATTGAGTTTTGATATTGTATCATAAATAGGTATATGTAAAAATACCTATCAAATACTAATTTCAATCCGAGTAACTCTCATCCTAGGATAAAGGATCAGTATTTCCATTTCCCTTGTCAGGGGAAGGAGGGATGGATGTAATAGATAAGGGTGATGAGGTAGTAGATATATATATTGAATTAGTAAATAAAGGTATAACTATAGTGGGAGGCATATCTCTACTATAAATTGGCATATTAGACCTAACAGCTTGAATGGGAGACATGTTGAAAGATTGGTACTAAAGAGGTAGAGGGTCTGAAGAAGAAGAAGAGGTGAATTCTATAATCGGTATGTCGTCAAGATAAACCACTATAGTTCATGATGCATATATAAATTCCATAATAATTTTGATAAAATACACAATAATATTTATAACTATTTCAATTATAGTTTAAACAACCTTATTTATTCCCATAAAAACATAAGAAGGATTTTGAAAACATTCAAATTTCCAAACTATTTCATGAATACCATAGAGAGATGTGGAATCATGAAATTTTTTGGCCAAAAATATAAAATGGGAATTTTTACCATGATTGGTAAAAACCATATTAATGTAATATTCAATTTCCATAGAAATGGTTTCCTGATCACTTTTGGATTTATTGTAACGTTCCCTTACCTGTTTGTATATGTCCATACCATTATAGAAAATTGGTCCTAGATCCTTTGGATATGTAGCATGATTATATTCTGTAAAATGATGATGCCCCGTTCTAACTACAAACTGGAGAAACTTGTAATAAACATAAACAATGGGAGTTGGATAACATTATCATGAATAAACTAAAAGTTCTCCCTCCAACCACTTCATAATAGTATCCTGACTGTTAGTAAAGGTTGTTATCATCTCCTCTATTAGAGATCTCATATTATCTATCTCAGTAGATAACATTGTTTTCTCAGTTATCAATTTTTATAAGTGAATATTCATCAGCTATTTAATATAATATTCCATAACATCAAACATTCATCAAGAATCATGTTCACATATATGAATGACTAGAGGTTTTTGAGGCCTCTAAATCCTACCAAAGCCAGTAAGGAGTCTTCCTACGAAAGACCCTAATTCAGCTATATAAACAGTATATAATAACACTTGTACAATATGTGTGGAAGGAGTATATTTCCTCTCTAAAGTATGAACTAAAACCTCTACAGGCTCGGGTCTGGTGGGAGGTGCATCTGATGGGAAGTTATAATGCTCATCAAAAGATCCCTAAAGAGCTCCCCCATCTCTAGACAAGGGAGAAGGTCCACCATCCAATTCGGGACATCATTATTTATCATATGAATCATCATATGATGGAATGAGAATCTTAGAACTTGGAGAAGGATCCCTTATATAGGATACCTGGAAATTTTTCAAAGAATAACTATGTTGTTCATAAAATTCATTAACATCCATGGACCTATAATAGATGATACCAAGATGAATATATCAAGGAAATTATTCCCATTTCGCATGAGTACATGCCACACAAAGAGAACCATGGTATTTCTCTCTGTCATAAGATATGAAAGTCTCTCCTTTACTAGATACAACAACCCCAATAGATAGCTTTGAAAGTAATCTCACAAAATCCATAGATTTGGATAAACCATGTCTCTCTATAAATATAATTGATGTAGTAGAACTATTAGGATATGTATGATGTGGCTAAATCCTCTAACCATATTGATCATGAATAGGTCCTCAATCATCAATAGTTTCATTCTCATCATCCTCTCCCTTAAGACCATCAAATCTATATTCTCCTTTTAATACATCAGTGACTTCCACAACCTCATTGGAATATTTTGAACAAGTGCTTCTGATATACCCTTCACATGAAGCCTCTATCTCATGATAATTGTATTCTATATCACATAACAAAATCTATCTAGAAAGAAGATAAGTAGGTAGAATCACAGGTCCAAAAGTAAAATTTGGGTTTTTTGGAATGTTAGGGTTACATCCTTCCTCCACTGTCATAACTAACTCATCATCACTTTCTTCAACAACTTCTTCTTCTTCATTATAATACTCCACTATCACATATACCTCCAAGAAAAGATCCACTAAATTATTGGCTCCGGTAGGATGATCACATGGAGTAAATTTCACCAAGATATTATCATTATATCTAAATCATATTTCTATAATAGGGTTAAATCTCACCCTCTTCCTTTTACAAAAAACTATAGTTATAATGAAAACAAAAACATTTAACATTATCTTCCTCCTACTCATCAATCCTAAATTTGGTTTCCAATTCAACTAAAATAAACATAGGGTTATTCAACTAATTAGATCTTGAATATTACAAAAACATATCCCTAATATGTACTATAAGGTATCTATAATGATTTATCATATCCCATATGTTTGTTAGTAATAGGTGGGGAACATCATGTAATGTTAATTTATTGATGTATCATTTTGAAGGACATATCAAATTCTGCACAAACATTAAAACAAGATTGCATTCCACATATAACTTAGTACAACCAGTCTTTCATAATATTATATATCAATTCAGATCATGAAAACCAACCATATTCCATAATGATTCACTTTAACTAGGTTTCATACAAGGATAATCTTCAAAAACACATTTATGAGAAAATTTTAAACACCTATCCAAATCCATTGAAGAAAAAGAAAATTCCTTAATATCAATAAAACATAAAATGAATTCTTTATTCTCACCAAAATATTACTTGAGAAACTGTTAAAAATGAAGCAACATTGGATAGAATGGTTGATCATCTTAGGAGAGCCAATCTACCCATACTGGGTCCTGGATCACCAATATCACTAATAAATTACTGAAAATAATCAATTTTTTATGCACCAATTTTTTAGAAACTACAATACTATTCACTAATTAATGGTTCTATAGTTTAACAACATCTCTATTTAGTTCTACTTTTGATCATTTAGTAGGCCATTATTCTTCGAAACATTACATATATGGGAAATTGATCCACCTCATTGTAGTGAAATGAAGCATAATTAAGGAACCATGTAATATAATGGTTTGAAGAGAATATTGGAAGGTTAAAAAATAATAAGATGAATGTAAGAGTAATAGAAACTATGTTTAAAACATAAAATGACTAATATATAATTAAATGGAAATGAAAATTAATATAATGAAATGAATGAAATTGAATAAAATTTAATAATGATGATTAGTAATGATAGAAATAACATAAAGATAGATTGTTGACTCATCCAATAGTGAATTACCAATGGTTACTCACTAATGGTGACTCACCAAGGATGTAACCCCAATGGTGACTCACCAATTTTAAATTTCAAATAGTAACTCACCAATAGTTACATGACAATGGTGATTTTCCAGTGGTGACTCGCATAAATTTTAAACAGTGAAATTTCATTGGTGACTTACAAATGGTGAATAACTAACGATAAAGACTAACTAAAATTTATCATTCCTATTTTTTATTTGATATAGTTCTGTTAGGTCCACTAGGCTGGATACCCTAAGAGGGGGGGTGAATCAGGGTATGACTAATTAAAAATTAATGCCCGTTATGATCTTGTTTCACTGTTAAGCAAAACACTCTTCTCTCTTTTTCCTGCTGCACGATATAAACAGAATGTAAAGAAAGCACAGGACACAACAATTTTACTTGGTTCACTGTTAAGGGCTACGTCCAAGAAGCATACGCTGACAGGTTTCCGGTCGTACCAAATTCCACTAATCTTCACTAGCTGTGGATTACAAGGTTCGGGCTAGATCACTTCTATGCCCAGGCTCACTGCCTTTACAATGTTTAGGATCAGCTCACTGCTTTCCCAAGGGTCACTCCCTGTTTCTCTCTCTCTGGCTCACTGCCGGTGGAGAGGATCACCTTCTTCCTCTTCCTAAGCTCACTGCTCTTGGATTGAATCCACTCACAGTTTATAGACCTGTAGGTCTCTTCATTTTCATGAAAGAATGCATCTTCTCTTGTATGTAGATGCTCTGTTGAAGTTTAACTTTCACCCGTTGATGAATATCTCTTTGCACCGAAGGTATCAGGAAATCTTCCAGCTTCCACGCAGCACGAAAAACACTGCTGGGACAAACCTTACTTGGCGCGCAAGTCAACCTCGGCGTGCAAGTATCGGTGTGCAAGCCACAACGGGCGCGCATGTCCTCCTAAAACACTTACAAGACTCAAGATTCCTCAACTCCAAACTTACACGACTCTCTTCCTTTTACGCCCAGACCAATATTGGCGCGTAACTGCCAACCGGCGCGCAACTTCTAACACTGGCGCACAACTTCAACCACTGGCGCGCAAGTCCCACCTGCACGACCACACACACAACTTGTGCGACCACCACACCTGCGCGACGGGAGCTCTCGTTTTGAACTCCGGTGAAAAATGAGGAGGGGTGGTCCAATATTTATAGGCAATCTGACCACCCTGCGCGACGGCACGAAAGTCACCTGCGCGACCCAATCTCGGCGTGCAAGTCTTCTCTCCTTTTAGACACTTGCGCGACCAACTCCCAAACTCGCGCGAACCTATTTCCTTAGCCATATTTTGATCTTCTGATCTTTAAAAACATATGGCGCGCAAGTTTCCTATACTCCAAGTCCACGGCGCGCAAGTCCCTTTGACAAAAACACTTTTCTTCATTTGCCGATTTTCAGGTCCAAAAATTTGGCAAACACTGGAAAACGGCGCCACCTTGTATCGGTTCTTTTGTACCGCCTCCAAATCATCCATTCCTTTTATCGACGTTCTTGAATCAAACATGGATCGTTGACCTCAGCTCTTGAACTCGACATTCAACCACGAAATCCTCTTTATCAACAATCACAACTTAGATGTCCACTTTGTCAATAAACACAATCACCTCCAAAAGGATTCAATGATACCTTGAGGGATTTTTGCCCAACAATCTCCCCCTTTGGGTTTGTTGACAACTCTTCCAAACAAAGATACGTCATTGATTCTTCAGCCTCCATTTTCCTCATTGCGATTCTGATAGCGACCATGGATTTACTCAACACATACTCTAAGCCCACATGAGCAATGCTCGGCATGAGAAACAAGAGTAAATGAAAAGTTCATCAATGAATCACTTTGTCTCTAACATCCACTGTTGACACCAAACACTGTCCAACACCACTCTTCTGCTTTTATCACGATCCTCAGCTTTCGTGATATCTATTCTTTGATCGATCACTTCTAGCATCGTCAGATTTAATACGCTCCCCCTTTCTGCTCACAGCTTCAACACCTCTTTAGCCATATTTCCTGTGTTGTCCAAGCTAAGCTCTGGCTAAGCACGTTTAACTAGCTTCAACTCCCCCTATCTGGCTGCTCCACCTGTCAGCTTCTCCCCCTTGAACAATCACTATTTTCTCCCCCTTTGTCAACGAACCCAAAGGCAGTCCTATGCAGACTGTAACAGAGTAGAGAACAAATCAGCACATTTGGGAAAAACACATCATACCTCGGGGATAGGGGGGGTCCCACATCCACACAATTTCAAGTGCGGGGATCGACTAAACTCCCAGAGCTAGTCGATGCCTCTCAAAAGCTTCCTTGTGTAAGGCCTTTGTCAGAATGTCTGCAACCTGTAGCTCTGTAGGCACGTACTCCAACTTCACGATGCCCTGTTCAACCTTCTCCTTGATGAAATGATACTTGATCTCAATGTGCTTTGTCCTGGAATGATGGACATGATTTTTGCTAAGATTTATAGCACTTGAGTTGTCACACTGGATTCCGATCGGAGACTTCACTTCAACTCCCATATCTTCAAGCTGCTGCTTCATCCACAATAACTGTGTGCATGCTTGAGTGGCCGCAATATACTCAGCTTCTGTGGTGCTCATTGAAATGCAATCTTGTTTCTTGCATAGCCAAGAAATACACAATACACCAAGATAGAATGCACCACCTGACGTTGATTTTATATCATCTGCTGAACCGGCCTAGTCTGCATCAGTATATCCCAATAACTCTGTCTGAGATTTGTCGTTGTATGTCAAGCCGAAGTCCACTGTGCCCTTGATATACCGAAGTATTCTTTTCATTGCAAGCATGTGACTTTCCTTGGGATTACTCTGATATCTCGCTGCTTGGCATGTGGCGAAAACAATATCAGGCCTTGTTGCAGTTAAGTACAACAGACTTCCAATGATTTGCCTGTATTCTGTGATATTAACTGCCTTTCCATCCTCATCTTTTGATAATTTCATCCGGGTAGCAACCAGAGTCTTTATTTCCTTGGAATTATCCATTCCAAACCTTTCTTAGAACCTCCTTGGCATATTTGGATTGAGAAATGAAAGTTCCATTCCTTCTTTGTGTCACCTGTAGACCAAGGAAAAACGTTAGCTCTCCAATCATTGACATTTCAAACTCATTTTTCATGAATTCGGAAAACTGTCTGCACTGAGCTTCATCTGATCCACCAAAAATTATGTCATCGACATACACTAGCACCATCATCCTTTGATTACATTCATTGCTGAAATAGAGGTTGTAGTCAAATCCTCCATGCTGGAAACCAATATTCTTCAAGTACTGATCAAGCCTTGAGTACCATGCCCTTGGTGCTTGTTTCAGCCCATACAACGCCTTCTTCAGCCTGCAAACATTGTTCTCATCCTCATGAATGAGAAAACCATCTGGCTGTTCAATATACACCTCTTCTTCCAGAACCCCATTCAGGAATGTGGATTTGACATCCATATAGAACACTTTGAACTTTCTTTGCACTGCTATGGCCAAAAATAATCTGATTGTCTCCAGCCTTGCAACCGGTGCAAATGTCTCATCAACATCTATTCCCTCTATCTGGGAGTATCCCTTTCACACTAGTCGTTCTTTGTTCCGAATCACGGTGCCATCTTTATTCATCTTGTTGAGATAAACCCATTTAGTCCCAATGAAATTCTTATCTGCTGGCCTCGAAACAATCTCCCACATCTGGTTCTTCTCAATCTGATCAAGCTCTTCGTTCATGGCCTGAACCCAGTTTTCATCTTCAGCTGCATCAGAAAAACATTTCGGCTCCACTTGAGACAAAAACTATGCTTGCTGTGATGATTTCATTCTTCGAGTCTGAACTGGAGCTGTTTGATCACCAATGATATTCTACCTATCAATTTCAGCTCGACTCTTTGGCTTTCTCACAGACATAGACTTGACACTTTCCTCTTCATCATCAGTATCTTCTTCTAAGTCAGCTTCTGCCACTTCTGCTCCCCCTGGGTTGCTTACCTCATCATCACTTTCATCCAGGAACTGTTCACTGGATCGTTGAGTATTCTGCTCATTTTCAACTATAGTGACATCATTGCTTTCAATGATTTTTCCCATCCTTTTATTGAAACATTTATATGCTTTGCTTTTCCCGAAATAGCCAAGGAATATCCCTTCATATCCTCGTGCCTAAAACTTCCTATGATGTTCTTTGTTGATAATGAAACACTTACTTCCAATGATTCTAAAGTACTTCAACGTTGGCTTCTTTCCGTACCACAGTTCATGCGGAGTCTTCCCTTGCTTCGGACATAACAGGGACCTGTTTGAAACATAGACCGATGTCAAAACTGCTTCCTTCCAAAATTTCTCTGGCAGGTCCTTATCAATAAGCATTGTTCTGGCCATGTTGTTGATGATCCGATTTCTCCTTTCAACTACTCCATTCTGTTGGGGAGTTCTTACTGATGAAACATGAGGCCTTATCCCATGTTTCTCGAGATAGTTATCAACCTGACTGTTTGTAAATTCTGTACCGTTATCAGTACGAAACTTCAGAATTTTCTGCCCAAGCATCTTTTCTGATTCCCTCCTGTACTGCTTTATGCAACTGAACACCTCTGTCTTATGTGTTATGATAAATACACAGGCCATTCTGCTATAGTCGTCAATGAAAAGAACATAGTACCTTTGCCCATTTATAGCTCGTGGTGAGATAGGTCCACATACATCAGCATGCACCAATTCGAGCACTCTAGTTGATTTCTGTTCCTTTGGATTGTATGTCTTTCTGATGATTTTCCCTTGTTGACAAGCATCACATGTATGAGTGTGATCACATGATAGTTTGGGAAGGTCTCTAGCAGCATCACATTTAACGAGATCCTCCATAGATGGTTGGCATAGATGACCAAGTCGCTTATGCCACAGCTGGTTTTCTTCCTCTCTGGATAAAAGACAAGTATCTTCTTCCCCACCTACAAGATAGAGATTTCCCTTTGACCTTTATCCCTGCAGAACAGATGCTCCATCTTTTCCTTTCACAACACACATCTTCTTGGTAAATTGGATAGAGTGCCCAGAGTCACATAGTTGACTGACACTGAGTAGGTTATGACTGAGACCCTCTACTACCAAGACATCATCACGTCTCATCTCTTTGCCCCCAAACTTGGCTTTCCCTGAGCCAACAATTTTCAGGCCTTCATCATTTCCAAATTTTACAACTCCTTCTTTGTCATATTTGATGCATGTAACAAGATCCTTATTACCCGTCATGTGGGATGTGCAACCACTATCAAGGATCCAAACACCAGATCAATCTGATGCTTTAAGGGCAATCTGCGCCACCACAGCCTTCTCATTTTTCTTCTTCTTGGTCCATACTTTTTCTTTCACACTCGGCATGGATTGAGGCTTCTGTTCTTTCTCAGAGTATGATGGACCACCCTCATCTTGCAGAGCTGCAAATCTGTTCTGAACATTTAACTCACTTGTTGGTTTATTGATCTGCTGCTTGCGAACATTTTGATTATTCTTTGAAACATTTCTCTGAATGATTGAAGTGCAATACCTAGCCATGTGTCCAAATCCTCCGCACCAAAAACAGTGTCCTTCAAAATGTGTTCTGGAAAACCGTTCTCTGTTTGGCTGCCGTCTGTGTTCATGTTCTCTTCTATATCTCTTGGCTATGGAACACACATACTGTGAATGTCCCATTTTACCACAGCAATAACACCTGATATAGGATGCATTCCCTCGTGATATTTCAGCACTGTGATTTCCCCTTTGGGATCTCTGAATATTCTGATTCTGTTTTGTTCCCAAATCAACCTTCACTTTCGGGATTAGTGATTGCGGTCTGACTGCAATTGTCGCAAATTTTTGTTCTTGACGAATCCCAGAAACGACCTTAACATCTGAGCTCAATTGCTGTTTCTTTCCTACTGACCTGCTAGGCTCCACTTTCATCTTCTCTGTCTTCTGAATTGCCTTCTTTTCAGATATCACATTGGGGGTCAAGAGTTTATCTTGATCCTTGAGTTTTTGTCGCAGACTGACCACTTCTTCTTCAAGCTCTTTGATACATCTAACCTGCTCCTTTCCTGTGTTAGTCAAACAATCAATTTCCTTCTTTTGTTCCTCAATTTTAAGCTTATACTCAACAATATTTTCTGAGCTCTCTAGTGTTGAGGATTTTAGTCTTTCAATTTCTTCTAACAGATCAGACTTTTCTTCATCCAGTTGTTGCATATAGAGTTTGGCATCACGAACCACTTTATTGGCTTTCTTCATTTTGGCTCTCCAAACATCTATCTCCTCAAGAGCTGCTTCCAATTCGGCTTCCATATCAATTCTCCCTTCAATTTCTTCTTCTTCTTTAGCATCATCTTCTTCTCCCTTTTGAGAACTACCAACAATTGCCACCAAGGCATTTACCCCACGATCTCTGCAATTTTCTATTTCCTCAACTTCTTCATCCTCAGACTCATCTGAACTTTCAAATTCTTGTGAATGATGATTCTTTTTCTTGAAGAAATTTCTCTTGAATTGTTTCTTCCCTTTCACAAAAGCGGAAGTCTTCTTTTTGGGAATTTCAATGTCATCATCATCATCATCATCTTGAAACTTCTTGGGGAATCTTGCCGCAAGATAACCAACCTTTCCACATCTAAAGCATGCTAGTGGAAGTTTACCTTTAAACTTTCCTCATCCTCTTTGTAGATTCAAAGAAAGGAATGACATCACCTCATCTGTCTCTTCTTCTTCATTAGAATCTTCAATGGTGAGCTTATTCATGGCCTTAAATTCCACCTCTTTAGACTTCCCCTTTTCCACAGCCTCATTATCATCGTTGCTCATTTCATATGCAACCAAGGTACTGTGCAAATTGTCCAATGTCAGCTCTTTTGGATCTTTATCTTCTAGTACTGAAACTTTCAGATTGAACCGAGGTGGAAGTTTCCTCAATATGCGCTTTACAATCTTTATGTCTTCAATGACTTCTCCAAGACCTCGCATATCTTCCACAACAATGTTTACCCTATCAAAGAATGTGTCAACAGACTCATTCGGGTTCATTTTCAGATCATCATATTTGTTCCACAACACCTGAAGCTTTGCCTCTCTGACTTTTGTGTCCCCTTCATATATATTCAAAAGCTTTTCCCACATGGAATGTGACGTTTTGCATGACATCACCTTTGTGTAGATGGGATTGGAAAGGGCTCCCCCTAAGGCATTCATTGCTTTGGAATCAGTATCCAACTCTCTATTCTCAGCTTCTGATAAGGCACCACTATTAATATCAGCTGTGATACCATGCATAGCTGCTGAAAACACATCCATTCCCAAGGATCGGAAATAGTGTTGCATCCGATTCTTCCATATCTGAAAATTATATCCGTCGAAGATCGGAATCCCTTTATGATCGGTTACCTCCATTGAGAGAAGAACAACTTTCAACCTTCCCTCTGATACCACTTGTTAGGTCCACTAGGCTGGATACCCTGAGAGGGGGGGTGAATCAGGGTATGACTAATTAAAAATTAATGCCCGTTCTGATCTTGTTTCGCTATTAAGAAAAACACTCTTCTCTATTTTTCCTGCTGCACGATATAAACAGAATGTAAAGCAAGCACAGGACACAACAATTTTACTTGGTTCACCGCTAAGGGCTACGTCCAAGGAGCATACGCCGACAGGTTGCCGGTCGTACCAAATTCCACTAATCTTCACTAGTTGTGGATTACAAGGTTCGGGCTAGATAACTTCTATGCCCAGTCTCACTGCCTTTACAATGTTTAGGATCAGCTCACTGCTTTCCCAAGGGTCACTCCCTGTTTCTCTCTCTCTGGCTCACTGCCGGTGGAGAGGATTACCTTCTTCCTCTTCATAAGCTCACCGCTCTTGGATTGAATCCACTCACAGTTTATAGACCTGTAGGTCTCTTCATTTTCATGAAAGAATGCATCTTCTCTTGTATGTATATGCTCTGTTGAAGTTTAACTTTCACCCGTTGATGAATATCTCTTTGCACTGAAGGTATCAGGCAATCTTCCAGCTTCCATGCAGCCCGAAAAACACTGCTGGAACAAACCTTGCTTGGCGTGCAAGTCAACCTCGGCACGCAAGTATCGGCGCGCAAGCCACAACGGGCACGCAAGTCCTCCTCAAAAACTTGTGCGACTCAAGATTCCTCAACTCCAAACTTGCACGACTCTCTTCCTTTTACGCCCAAACCAATATTGGCACGTAACTGCCAACCGGCGCGCAACTTCTAACACTGGCGCACAACCTCAACCACTGGCGTGCAAGTCCCACCTGCGCGACCACACACACAACTTGCGCAACCACCACACCTGCGCGACGGGAGCTCTCGTTTTGAACTTCGGTGAAAAATGAGGAGGGGTGGTCCAGTATTTATAGGCAATCTGACCACCCTGCGCGACGGCGCGCAAGTCACCTGCGCGACCCAATCTCGGCGTGCAAGTCTTCTCTCCTTTTAGACACTTGCGCGACCAACTCCCAAACTTGCGTGAACCTATTTCCTTAGCCATATTTTGATCTTCTGATCTTGAAAAACATATGGTGCGCAAGTTTCCTATACTCCAAGTCCACGGCGCACAAGTCCCTTTGCCAAAAACACTTTTCTTCATTTTCCGATTTTCAGGTCCAAAAATTTGGCAAACACTGGAAAACGGCGCCACCTTGTATCTGTTCTTTTGTACCGCCTCCAGATCATCCATTCCTTTTATAGAAGTTCTTGAATCAAACATGGATCGTTGACCTCAGCTCTTGAACTCGACATTCATCCATGAAATCCTCTTTGTCAACAATCACAACTTAGATGTCCACTTTGTCAACAAACTCAATCACCTCAAAAAGGCTTCAATGATACCTTGAGGGATTTTTTCCCAACAAGTTCAATCTCTCAAAATTATATGGTTTTATGAAAATATCCACAAACATATGTTCGGTTAATATGAATTCGATAGTTATACAAATTTTCATACATTGAACCTTAAAAAATTGATTTCTTACATCAAACTTCATTAAAATAATATTAATGCACATTTTTTAGATTTACCTCCTTATGGAACAAGATTTCTTAAACCATTTCCTCTTTTCATATACATTAATTATAGTATTTATAAGAAAAAAATAATTAATTCCTTCCCAATGTACTAATTTTTTATTCTATATGTGTCATAGAGGTCTAACCTAACGTTATATTCCCTAATATATGATTTCCTAAATATATTGCCCATGGTATTTCTTAGAACTTATCTTATAAATATAGAAATTCCCCCCAACCCTAGTATTCCATAGTTAATTAATACGATATTCAATTGGTTCTAGATACAATAAATTTCATCCCAATTCACTGAAAACAAGACACATATATGATTCTTGTACTATGTATGATCTCGTGTTTTGAACCGGGTTAAAATTATGAATGTCTCTGAATTTATTTTTCAGTTTCTAAATTGGTTTTTATTTTTAAACTGAGCTCTGGAATTTTATTCCATGTGTTGGATCACCTAAAGATGGAATTTTTTTCTAACTTTGATAGAAGCATTGAGGTAAAGGGGAAGTCGCACGGGCGGCACACAGTTTGTCTAACTGTGCGGCCAAACCGTGCATTGTTGGTCTTGGAGGATGTAGATTTCGCATAGGCAGTGCACATTTTGTCTAACTGTGTGGCCTAACCATGCAAGAAGGGTGGTAAAGGTAGTATCTAACGCACAGTTAGCACACGATTTGTCAAAACGTGTGAACAAACCGTGTAGGCACATAAATGAGATCCTTAAATTGTGGATCTCGCTCATTTTTTCCTTTAGATGGATTATTTTCCCTCCTAAGCATCCATAACATGGGATTTTTCTTCTCCTTAGTTAATATAAGGTTTTCCCATCATTTTGGAGGCGATATGAAGGCTTCTCTTTGATAATCTATGTCGGTTTCATGAGGCAGGTATATGTTCTTCTTCATTATTGTTCAGTTTCTTAGATCTTCTTAGATCTACATCTCCTCTTCTCACGGTTTCATAGATCTACGCCCATTATGGGTAAATATCAGTTTTTATATGACAAGTGTTATGATTTTGGGTCTTTGTCTTTCTAGGAGAAGTTATTTAAGGAAGGCTCTTGAAGAATCCACCCGTTTCTCTTGAGGGTTCTTCGTTCGTTGTGGTTTACGTCAAAACCCAAGGTAGGGTCCCAAATCTTTAACACTTCATTTAAGAATTATATAATCGTTAAGTAAATTGAGAATGTGAATTTAATTTATTTTGATATGTCTTGAATGACACTTTTGATGTTATTGATTAGTTCCACCCACATGAGATAAGTGAGGACTTGAACTTGTGTTGAGTTTAAGCATGTTTGGATGACTTGGTAAAAGTGAAATGATTAAATATTTAAATTATTGGAATGGGGAGATTGACTATAAGGATAATAAATTATATAATTATTTATCAAGTCATGAGTTGGAATGAGCTTGTGGCCTTTACTGATTATTGGGAATATTGAACACTTGACATGTTTGGGAGATAATATGGAAACTAGTAATAGTTAATGCCAAGATTAATAATTACATGTTAAATGGTAAATGGTTATCTAATTGATTATTGGTTAAAGAGATATGGTTTGATTAATTAATTGTTGAATTAATTAATTTGGATGCATCAAATTTAGATTGGGAATTGATTGTTAGTTATGATTGTTGGCTAAGGGTACCTTTTTATGCGTGTTATATTTCAATGACTTATGTTTTCTTGGATAGAGTAATTTAGAGAATTGATATGTTGTGTGAGATGGTCACTAAATTATCTTTCCTTTTTTCATCATGTTTTGAGATGATTATGGTGAGCTCGTAGATTGTTAAAGTCCTAGACGATCCATTGTTTGAGTGGACGGGTTCAGATTTATTAATGAATTTGGATAATTAAGTGTTGCGTTAAATATTCAGTTGTCTTACTAAGAATAACTAATTGTTAATTAGCTTTAATTAATGAGATTTTTAAGGGTTAATTAAGCATTCACTTATTTTATGAGGTATTTGTGTTGTTAATTAGTTGTTGAATTAATTAACAGTTTGGTTTTGTGGTGTTAGACATGGTATTCTACACCAATGATAAATATTTATGTTTGATTGATGAATGGGTAATGAGATAGGGACTGATGCTCCAAATACTCACTAGTTTTTAGAAATGGTGTTCTACACCAATGATAGATGTATGTTTATAATTTATAAATAGGTTGTGAGATAGGTACTGATGCTCTAAATACTCACGGGGTGCTAGACATGGCGTTCTACACCCAGCTTGCAAGAAAATTTTCTTTTATGGGACATGGACTGATGCTCCAAATACCCATGGGTTGTGAGACATGGACTGATGCTATGAATACTCACGAGGGTGCTTGACAAGATTTTATACACCCATTAATTATCATTGGACTGTGGTTCCAATTGATCGTGCATGAAATGAGTTAACAGTCAATGATGGTTGTTGTGACATGATGTTTTGTGAATTGATTACGAGAAAGGGTTCATGAATATTAATGAATTGGGTGAACCACTATTAGTGGACGGACCTAGGAAAAAATCACTATTTCTAGTGGACGGGCTTAGATATAGTATATTAATGATTAAATTGAATAACTTATGATGTGTTATCCAAGCCAAAGCACAAGATTGGATTCAATCTTTACTTTGATCACTTAGATGGTGTTTAGTGACATCTGTGGTGAGTGACTTATATGGGGGATGACGGGCGTAGGCCAAATCTCAAGACATTCATAATAATATTTGAGTAATTGATTTATGAAAAATGAGTATGTAATGATTGTTGAGTAAGCATGAAAAATGAATAGTACAGGTTCAGGCACCAGCTGAGGACTAAACCAGGTTCTTGAGTATATAGTTACTTTTTACTACGTACATTATTTTATGCATGCCTTCACCTATTTTAAATTATTTATTAAATGTCTGGATTTGGGGTAGACACCGGTGGTCCTGGCCTAATGAGATTTACATCTCACACCCTACTCTGGCCGCCATTGCTCTGGGTACCTGAGTAAATTCTATTTGGTTGTAGGACTATGCTGTTTTCATTTACATGGGAGATAGAAGTAGAGGACCGAGTGGATGATCGGGATGCTTGAGGAGCTCTCCCTTGGGAAATTGTGTCATTAAGGATTTATTTCTGCATTGGAATTTAAATCATACTTTTTTGTTCACTATTTTATACTTTTGTATCTTTAGGATGTCATGCGTGCATCTTCTGTATAATTTGATGATTGCCATTTGTTTTGTACAAGATTTATAAAATCTATTTTCTGCTCCATTAACATTTATTATACAGTTTCCCCTATTTATTGCCTTTGTCTATTTTGAGCACTGAAATGAGGGTATAGTCTCCCCACTAACTATCCATAGACCCTCTCTGCTAGTTTACTGCCACTAGTGTAAGGGGAGACACGCTTGAGGTCATCTGGTGACCGGTTCGGTCACCGGTTTAGGGGAAACTCGGGTAGGGAAGTTAAATAGTTTTCAACTGGTTCGATCACCGGTTTAGGGGTGACCCGAGTCATGATGTTACAAAGTGGTATCAAAGGGAGTTTTATTTATTTTCCTTTATCTTACTATTTTGGGGTTGGTAGATGGGAGACTAGGAATTTATCAGTGCTTGGGTTAATAATCGTGCTTCGTACTGATCACCACATGTACGGGAAATGACCAAGTGGCCAGGGATGAGAATTGTTATTTCTACTATTAGAGGTTACAGTTGATATGATTTCCCCTTCAGTGACTTGTGTATTTTCCTCTATTTATTGATTTTGAGAATTTTGAAATGAATAATTTTCTTGTCCTGATATGGAAAGGAAGTTTCATACATGCATCATCTTAGGTAGTCAGAGATTCACATGTCATGCATATAACATGCCATGTAGTTGCATTAGTAGGATGCCTGCTAATTTGGATGGTGTTTCTTGGGTGCAATTCCATGTTTGATTTTCTTTAGCATGCCTCTTTATATAGCATGTTTCTGTGATAGATTTAACATACTTGAGTGATTATATGCTATACTACCTCAGTTATTAGCATGCTTTGTTGTTGTGACATGCTTCTATGTTATAACATGTTTGTGTGTTACTTCTTATGCTAAAATGTTAGATAAGTTTTGATATGTCAAAGGGGTGAAAAGGATAAAATGTTAAACAAATGTCGATTGTGTTAAATGGGATCCAAACTCCAACGATAAGGTGTATGGGCACCTTATCGATTGGAGGTGCTCACCCATATAATTTAGACCATCAGTTTGATCACATTAATTTCTGAATTGACATTGGTATCGATTAATGAGTTCCAATTTTCAATCCATGGAGTGTATGGGCGCTTCATGAATTGGGAAATGAAGACTCATTTTAAATGTGATGTCTTGAGGCCTTTTGAAATACTTTTAAATGTGAAAGATGTTTAATGTTGATCTAACATAAAATGGATAGATTCCAAAATTCAACTGGACCCAAGTAGGGTAGTTGGGGAGTGTTTTTATGAGATAACCTGTTTGGGTGTTTAAAATTTTAATACTTGCGTGTTTGATATTGGGTTTCATTATATAGAACCCAAGATGGTTAAAATGGGATCCTCGTAGTTCACCTTATGTTCTTAAAAGAAATTAATTTTGATAAATTTTTAAAATATGTCGGGTTGTCAACTAGCATAAATGTTTTAAAAAGGGAGTTTTATGAAATGTCATTGTTCTGCCTTGGGGAGTTTTGAAAATTTTACTTTGATGTTTTGATTAAATATTTTATGATTAAAGATTAAAAGTGATTAGATATAAGAGGCTTGGAAATGGAACCTATTGTGGTTTCCACAATTTAAAACCCTCATGTAAAAAGTAGTTCATACTTCACTTGAGTTTCCTTGGATCAGCAGCATGATTACATTACGTAGGTGTTATTCTCCATTCCAATGGACTTATGTTTGACTTTTGATCCTAGTGACTTGTTTGAAGTGACCCGGTTTAGGGTTGTCACTTTTTCTTTATAAGGGGATAACCTGCGGTCGGTAGCGCCCTTAGAACTTAAATGCCTTTCTAGCGCTATGAAATTTCTCACTCTTTTGTAGTTTTTGGGTGACGTTGTCCCCGGTAGGACTTCTAGTTTTAAATGACACCTTGATCGAACAGGTGGTGATGTGTTTCTTGACCTTGTTGTTGGCTTGAGCATCGAGTAATGCTCTTTGTCAGCTGGTTAGACGTGCCTTGGGCATGGTTGGTTTCTTTGTTGGTCGTTTGACCCTTTCTTCTTGGTAATGGATGATTGGTTGTGGCGTCATCTAGGAAAATAGTCATATGAGGAAAAATTACTCGGTAATAAGTCTTTTATACTATTGAGTATGGTCTCTGGTCAACTACAGTTAGAGTAACTTGAGCGTTAAATAATAACATTCATTTCAATACATGGAATGGTTGTTTAAAGACCCAAGTGTTTTAAAATTCCATCTTGTTGTTAATCTAGGACACTACTGAGAGGCTGATCTTTTCACAAGACATTATGGGAAATTTTAAGGTGGTTATTTCCACTTTTTTCACAATGAATATGTTGGAAGGTGATGGTGATCTTTTAGAATAGAGTTTTCTGGTAATAGTTTGACTGATCTTCTTCATGACTTCGGTTTTCTCATAGTGCGCTCTTCTGGACCTGATGAGCATGTCCGCTATCTTGACATAGTCATGTAGACAATAAGATAATGCCAGTCATATGCCGCACTATAGTTTAAATGTTGTTGGTCTTGAGGAGTTGTTGTTATCTAGGTAGTATGCGGGATGCGTGGTTTATTTGGGCTACTTATTTATTCTTGGGGGGGAATAGTTGTTTTTATAATAGCTTTGCGATGGTTTGACTTTGAAAGTTCACCAGATGTTGGGTAAGGACATCGTTATACTAGCAGATGGTTTAAGAATATTTTTAATGGAACGTCATCAGATAAAAGGCAAAAGTGGTGTTTTGGGTCTATTTCTCTTTTATTGAATCTTGAGAAACTCGTTCCGTTGTTTGATTGAGGTTCAACCTTTTCGTTGACAAGGTCCTTCTAAGGACCAAAGATATAAGATCTGTTAAAAAGGAATATCCATCAGGTTTGAGAATGGTTAAAGGTGTGTTTATCATTGGTAACGCAACACGTCACATCTAACGAGACTGAATGACCTTGGTAGGTTAGTTGTTTTAGTAGTGGTTCCCGATGGCTTCTCGGGGATGTGAAGTTTTTACGGTGGGTATAATGTAAGATCTCGTGTATTGAACTGGGTTAAAATTTCTAATGTTTCTGAATTTCATTTTAGGTTTATCAACTAGTCATTATTTTTAAACCGAGCTCCGGAATTTCATTCCGAGTGTTGGATCACCTAAAGATGGCCTTTTTTCAAACATTGATAGATGTTTTGAGGTAAAGGGGAAGTCGTATGGGCAGTGCATGGTTTGTCTAATCGTGCAGCCAAATCATTGGTAGTTTTTCTTGGAGGTAGTAGCTTTTTCACGGGGCGACACACTGTTTGTCTAACCATGTGGCCAAGCCATGCGAGAAGGGTGGCTGAGGTAGTAGCTAACGCATGGTTAGCACACATTTTTTCAATCCGTGCGAACTAACTGTGCGGGCACTTAAAAAAGATCCTTAGACTGTGGATCTCTCTCTTTTTTTGCCTTTTGATTGCTCTTTTTTCCTTCTATGTGGCCATAACTCTGGATATTTCTTCTCCTTAGGTCAGATAAGGTTCTCCCATCATTTTGGAGGCGATCTGAAGGCTTCTCTTGGTGAATCGATGCCTGTTTCATGATGTAGGTAGATTTTCTTCATCGTTTTTGTTATGTTTCTTAGATATGCTTTGATCTACATCTCTTCTTCTAATGGGTTCATAGATCTACGCCCGTTATGGGTAAATATATGTGTGTGGATGACAAGTGTGATTAGTTTTGGACTTGGTATTTCTAGGAGAAGTGACCTAAGGTGGGTTCTTGAAGAATCAACCCATTTATCTTGAGGGTTCTTCATTCGTTGTGGTTTCCATCAAAACCCGAGGTAGGGTCCCAAATAATTAAAACATCATTTAAGAATTATATATTCTTTAAATAAATTGAGAATTTGAATTTCCTTGATTTTGATATGTCAATGAATGACACTTTTAATGTTATTGATTAGTTCCACCCCCATGGGATAAGTGAGGACTAGAACATGTGTTGAGTTTAAGCATGTTTGGATAACGTGGTTAAAGTGATATGATTAAACAGTTAAATGATTGGAATGGGGAGATTGAGTATAAAGATAATTAATTTTAGAATTAATTATCAATTCATGAGTTGGAATGAGTTTGTGGCCTTTACTAATTATTCTGAATATTGAACATTTGATATGTTTGGGAGATAATTTGGAAACTTGTACTAATTAATGGAGGGATTAATTATTACATGTTAAATGGTAAATGGTTAACTAATTGATTATTCTATAAAGATATGAGAATTGATTAATTAAATTTTTAATTAATTTATATGCGTACATGAAAATAAGATTGTGAATTGATTGTTTGTTACGATTGTTGGCCAAGGGTGCCTTTTTATGCATGTTATCTTTCCATGCCATAAGTAGTCTTGGATGGAGTTATTTAGAGATTTGATATGTTGTGTAAGATGGTCCCTAAATTATCTTGGATTTTTTCAGAATTTTTTTAGAAGATTAAGGTGATCTTGTTGATTGTTAAAGTCATGGACGAACCATTATTTGAATGCATGGGTTCAGACTTGTTAATGAATTTGGATAATTAAGTGACGAGTTAATTATTCAGTTGTCTTGCTAAAAATAATTATTTGTTAATTAATTATTAATTAATGAGATGTTGAATGGTTAATTAAGTGTTGACTTATTTGATGATCGATTTGTGTTGTTGATTAATTGTTGAATTAATTAACAGTTTGGATTTGTGGTGTTAGACATGGTATTCTACACCAATGATAAATATTTATGTTTAATTGATGAATGGGTTGTGAGATAGGTATTGATGATCCAATTACTCAAAAGGTGTTAGAAATGGGGTTCTACACCAATGATAGATGTAAGTGTATGATTTATAAATGTGTTGTGAGAGAGGGGATGATGCTCTGAATACTCACGGGGTGCTAGACATGGAGTTCAACACCTAGCTTGCAAGTAAATTTTCTTTTATGAGACAGTGACTAATGCTCCAAATAACCATGGGTTGTGAGACATAGAGTGATGCTCCGAATACTCACGATGGTGCTAGACATGATGCTCTACACCCATTAATTATCATTGGACTGTGGGTGAAATTGTTCATGCGTGAAATGAGTTAATGGTTAATGAAGGCTTTTGTGACATGATGTTTTGTGAATTTATTATGAGAAAGGGTTCAGGCATATTAATGGATTGGGTGAAGCATAGTAAGTGGACCAACCTAGGAGAGAATCAATATTATTAGTGGATGGGCTTAGACATTGTATATGAATTATTAAATAGAATAACTTATGATGCGTTATCCAAGCCAAAGCACAAGCTTGGATTCTGTATTTACATTGATTACTAAGATGGTATATAGAGACATCTGTGGTGAGTGACTTATATGGGGGATGTCGAGAATATTCCAAATCTCAATAATTTTATAATAATGTTTGAGTAATTGATATATGAAAAATGATTATGTAATGATTGTTGAGTATGCATGACAAATGAATAGGGCAGGTTCAGCCACCAGCTGGGGGATGAAGTAGGTACCTGAGGATATAGTTACTTTGTAATACTTACTTTATTTTATGCATGCCTTCACGTGTTTTAAATTATTTATTAAATGTCTGGATTTGGGGTAGACATCGGTGGTCTCGGCCTACTAAGATTTATATATCACACCCTACTCGGGACGCCATTGCACTGGGTACATGAGTATATTCTATTTTGTTACAGGACAATGCTATTTGCATTTACTTAGGATATATGAGTAGATGACCGAGCAAGTTCTCAGAATGCTGGAGGAGATCTCCCTTGGGGCTTTGTGTCGATATATATTTCTTTCTTCATTGGAATGTAAAGAATACTGTTTTATTCACTGTTTTCTACTTTTTTATCTTTATCATGTCATGGATGCATCTGCTGTATAATTTGGAGATGGCTATTTGTTTTGTACAAGATTTATAAATTCTGTTTTCAGCTACTTTATCATTTATTATACTATTTATTCTATTTATTTCCCTTCTCTATTTTGATCACTAAAATGAGGGTATAGTCTCCCCACTGAGTATCCTTAGACCCTCACTACTAGTCGGTATCCTCTAGCGTAAGGGGAGATGCACTTGAGGTGATGTGAAGACCGGTCTGGTCCCCGGTTCAGGGGTGACCCGGGTCGGGACGTTACATACAAACTATTAATAAAAAATTTACAATATAATCTTATTTATATATTATAATTATTCCCTGTATTGTAATTCCCCGACCCCAGTTACCCAGAGTCGGTGCATTATTACATAACATTTGCATGATCACAAGAATGATCAAGTCTCGGAAGAACGATTAGTTTAGTAGCCTTAGAATAACTTGATACATTCATAAAGTTTACATTACATCATAAAATGAAAACTACAATAATATAGTCTCCATAGTCCACACTCTTATCCCCTCATATTATCCCTGCAGGTCATTCATAAAATACTTCTTCACATCTTGGTAAAAATAAAACATAGAAAGGGGTGAGGTCAAATGCCCAGTAAGGATAACAATATAGCAGAAACATTCATAAATAGGAATAAACATTTAAGAAAATGAATAACTAAAACAAAAGCCTTTTAAACTTGAACTTCAACATAATATGGAAGAAATAAAATGAAATAATACCATTTACTTATTCACATTGATATTCTTCTAATCGTATAATCACATACAATATCAATAACCACTTTCATAATGATGGAATGCGTAATTTCATACTATCATAACCACATAGCCAAGGCCTCGTGCCAAGACTACAAATAAGATTTTTTCAAAGCCTTGTTCTAAGACACTAGTTTGTCTCATGAGACCTACCGATGCATCGAGGAGCTATAACGGGCTCCACCCATCACATATTAAGTCTAATGCATTCCCATATGAAAAGGTTTAAACATAACATAAACATTCGTATTAAAACTAGCATACTAAATGTAAATACATCATCCATAAACCATGAATGGTATAAAAATAACACATCCATAGCCAAACATAACACAAAACCTTCAATACAATATAGATGTTTTGTATCATAATAAATCAACTTCATATAAGCGTAAAATCCATCAAAGCATGTTGACATAGATGAAATCAAAACTCTTTTTAGAGAAATATATCATTCTATTTTGAAATAATTTAAGAGTCATATATTTATAAAATAAAAAATTTTCTTTGAAAATTTTCTTAAATACTTGTAAGGGATGCTTCGACGATTTTATAACGACGGAAAATTGCCGCACCCGCTGTATAATTTAAAAAAATATTTTTACCTTAATTCTATCGAAAAGGGTAAAAAGGACCTTGTATTGAAAACGACCAAAAGATTCCTTTATAAACCACTTATAAAAGGAAAAAAGGGTATAAATTATATTAACCCATATTCTAGTAAATAGTAAAAATGTTTTGAAATAAATTTTTAAGAAACACAGATGTGGATGATAAAGAAGTCCCAGTAGATTATTACATATAAACAACCTCGGATAATGAAGAGATTGCGAAATAAACCCTTACCTTGTACGTTTCCTTGGTTGGGGTAGGTTAACCTCCTGTATATTGGTGAAATAATTGTTATTAAATTATACAATAATCGTATATATTAATATGATATCATATATGATCTTTTAACATTGCTTTGTTAATAATATTTTAGAATTATCGTCATTTTGGGTGTAAAAATACTCATTTTATTTTATATGTTTTATAATGTAAGACATGTTTATTATGGATAGGATGTATTTTATTCATATCCAGAATTATATTAAGTCCTTAAAAATTATTATTAATATTCAAATGCGAATTAGACTTGAATGGATATGATGGAGAATGAATCTCATTGCGTTCGTGGAGACGGTAGTCCGTACATACGCACGAGCGACAATATCATTCATTGGATATTAAAATAATATTTAATTGGATGTTATATCATATATACAGAATCATTATCATGTTATATTTATTATTTAAATGAATTACACATCATTATTATAACCATCCAAATAATAATGTTTTGAATAACAATTACACCACGACGTGGAGAAGGTAAGCCGTACGAACACACGTATGGTGACATGTCATTCAAAGGATGGATAGAATACTGAAATATGGTTGTAACATGTTTATAATAACATCAAATTATATATAATGTAATGGATTTATTATTTTAATATGGTAATAACAAATATGGAAGACGTGGAAGAAGAAAGGAACTTAAAAAGGGTGGTGAAATCATTACCTCTTCTTCGGGTTCGTACTTTTAATTTGATAAAAAGGGCTCCGTAGGTTGGATTTCTTACTAAAGGAAGGCCTCTAGGATGAATTTAGGGAAGTTTAGATAGTATTTATGAAGGGGTCGGCCGAACCAAAATGCTTTGAAGGTGTGAATTAATGAGAAGGGGGAGTTCCCTTTTATAAGAGTTGTGAGGGGCACCTTTGGAAAAGCTAGAAATATTATTTTATAATAAATTAATATTCGGCTTCTAATGACTCCAATGTGGATTATTTAAATTTTAAGGTGGGTATGGGTCGAAAAAAACTCAACCAATAGAATTTGGACAGGTTTGGGTCATTATATTAACCTTATCTTTTAGTTTTAACTCATAGTTAATTAGTTTGACACTTACCATGTCACTTTGTATTTTTATATTATATAGTTAATAAACTTAATATATATCTCCAAGTGACCCCAAAGTGGTCAATTAATGATAAAATTATCATGATATATGTCTCTTTGTCGAATCTTATATTTTTAGGAATTGAATATAAATTAATAATATAATATTTGTTTTAAAAACACTTTTATGTCAATTTTGATGCTATTCAATAATTGATTTTTGTAAAAATCTTAACAGGATTATTACTTCTAAAAAAGTTAATTAAATCATTCCTAACAAGTCATATTATCCTATAAAATTATTGGTATTTATAAAAAGTCTAAATTACATTTATTTGGGTATTCATAATATCAATTATTCTAATTTTTCATTAATTAGGTAATTACTGCATCACCATTGTGTCATAAATAAATTAAATTATATAATGTCTAAAAATTATAAATAAAATACCGTTATGTAGGAACTCTTTTTATATTTCTAATGAATATTTATAGTCGAAAATCCAACATATATAACCCTATGTAAAAATTGTTTTTCTAAAAGATACATGATTATGTAATTTTTGTATTTATTTTAACTTAATTAAAATAAAGTGTCCCAATCACCTACAAGTGGCTCCATGGGGTCCAAAAATCGACCCAAAGAAGACCATGGTCATACATGTATCCACCAATAAGGTGAGGACACGTTTTAGGGTAATTTAGTATTATTATAATATTATGTTTTAACCCTTATTTACCGGTTTTACCCTTTAACCATGATAAATAAAATATTTACCGAAGTAATTTTTCAAAATGTCTCAAAATAAAAGTTACATATTTACACAATTTGGAAATTCTTATTCCAAATATGGAATCCATTTTTCCAAATTCAAAACACAGAAGTGGCAGAAATTTATTTAAAATTAATTCCCGCTGTCAAAACAAAAAACGTGTTTTTAAGATCTAATAACTATAAAAATATTGATACTTGTTTATGTCCGGTATAATTGTGAAATTATGTCCAATGACCAAAATTGTATTAAATGGTAAAAATATATTCTAAATATACTTTAAAACCACTCAAATTCATAATTTATCACTATTAATTATTTTGATTAAAAAAGTTGTTTTTAATTAAAATTTAGTAATTTAACTATTTATCAAAATATTAAAGTTATCCAAAAAGCACCAAAATTTAACCATAGGCTAAATATGATTCTCCAAATCCAAAAATGAAGTCCATTTTGAGAGATAAAATTTCTAAAATTTTAAAAAGTAGGTATTACTATTCATAATGGCTAGTTTGATTGGTTGTGGTGGGTGTTAGAACTCAATGTTGCGTACAACACACACAATTGCATTATTCAAAGAGAATCGTACCGTAGAAGCTTGGGGTGATACATTCTCACCTCCTTCATATAATTTAGTCCTCAAAATTTCTATAACACTACCGTATGAAGAGACTCGGGTGGTTCTTCATCATATGTTTCTCGGGTTCCCACGTTGCCTCTTCCATTTTTTGGTTTCTCGATAGAACTTTTACGAGACGAGTCGTCTGGTTTCTTAGCACTTGTTCTCTCATATCAAAAATCTTGATAGGCTCTTCGCAATAAGATAGATCGGGTTCCGGTTCTAATTCATCATAGGTGAGTACATGCGTCTGGTCAGGCATGTATTTTTTCAATAGAGATATGTGGAACACATCGTGAACTTTGGAGAGACTTGGCGGCATTGCCAATCGGTAAGATACAACCCCAATTCATTCTAGAGCTTTGAATTTTCCGAAGTACCTGGGACTCAATTTACATTTCTTATCAAAATGTATGACTCCCTTCAATGGAGATACCTTCAAGAAAACATGATCACCGTCATGAAATTCCAAATCCTTCCTTCGATTATCGACATAGCTCTTCTGCCTACTTTGAGATTCTTTGATGTGGTTTTGGATTACCTTCACCTTTTCCATTGTTTCCTCCACCAGTTCTGGGCCTATAAGTTTTCTTTCACCAACCTCGTCCCAACAGGCTGGTGTACGACATCTATTTCCGTATAACGCTTCATGTGGTTCCATCTGAATACTCGAATGGAAGCTATTGTTATAGGAAATTTCTACGATAGGTAAATATTGATCCCACATACCCTGAAAGTCAAGTGATCAGGATCTCAACATGTCTTCTAAGGTTTGAATAGTTCGTTCAGATAGTCTATCTATTTGAGGGTGGTAGGCTGGGCTCAAATGAAGTTCAATATCCAAGGATTTCTGAAGACATTTCCAGAATCTTGAAGTAAAATGGGGATCATGATCTGAAACAATCGATAGGGGTACTCTATGAAGCCTCACAACTTCATCAATATATTGTCTTGCTAGACGTTCTAGTGCCAGATCTTCTCTTATAGAAAGAAAATGTGCTGACTTGGTAAGAAGATCAACAGTAACCCATATTGCATCATTCCTTCTAGGAGTCTTTGGTAGTCCCATGACAAAGTCCATCGTGATATTATCCCATTTCCACTTAGGTATGGGAAGAGGTTGCATGACTCCTCCAGGCTGTTGCCTTCTAGCTTTCACTTGTTGACGAACCATACAACTTGACACAAAATCATCATTCTCCCTCTTCATGTTGTCGCACCAAAAAAGTTCCTTCAAATCTCTATACATTTTAGTGCTCCCAGGGAGTATAGAGAAATTGGAACTATAAGCATCATCCATCAATTCCCTTATTAGATCAGGTATATCGTGTACACAAAGTCTCTTCCTGAATTTCAAAATTCCTTCTTCAAACACAAATCTCTCAATCTCCCATCACTCACAGCTTTAATCTTCTTTCAAAATTCTTCATCATCAGTCTGAGAACTCTTAATATTTTCTAGTAAAGATGGTTTGGAAACCATTTGAAAAAGCATTGATGTTTCACCTTCCATGGTGATACCCATATCCATCATTACTGGATCCATGAAAATAGGATCCCTTTCAATTATCATCACATTCAAAACTCCATGATCTATTCTTCCCAAAGCATCTGCCACCTTGTTAGCCTTCCCCGGTTGGTAGTGTATCATGAAATCATAATCCTTGACTAATTCAAGCCATCTCCTTTGCCTCATGTTGAGTTATTTTTGAGAGAAAATATACTTCAAGCTCTTGTGATCAGTATAAATCTCACATTTTTCACCATAGAGGTAGTGTCTCTATATCTTCAAAGAAAAGATCACAACTTCTAACTTGAGATCATGAGTAGGATAGTTTTGTTCATGAATTTTCAAATGTCACGATGGATAGGCAATAACCCTATCATTCTGCATAAGGACACAACCAAGTCCTTTCTTCGATGCATCACTATAAATAACTAACCTATCATTCCCTGATGGTAGAGTCAATATAATAACATTGACTAATCTTCTCTTCAATTCATCAAAAAATTCGTCACACTCCTTTTTCCAACAAATTTAACCCCTTTACATGTGAGCTTTATTAATGGGTTAGCCAACCGGGAAAAATTATGGATGAAACGTCGATAATAACCTGCTAAACCAATAAAACATCATACCTTAGTTATACTCATAAGTGTAGGTCATTCTCGGATTGCCTTGGTCTTAGAAGGATAAACAAGAATTCCCTCCTTAGAGATAATATGGCCGAGAAAAGAAATCTCTAAAAGAAAAAATTCACACATGCTATACTTCCCATAAAATTCATGCCTTATCAGAGTATTCAATATAATGCGCAAGTGATTTTCCTGATCTTTGTAGATTTTTGAGTATACCAAGATATAATCAATAAATAACACTACAAATTCATCAAGATATTCCTTGAAATATCTGTTCATTATATCCATTAAAACAGAGGGTTCATTAGTCAATCCAAAAGGCATTACTATAAACTCGTAATGCACGTAACTTGTTCGAAATGTTGTCTTCGGAATGTCTTACTTCTTCACACACAATTGATGGTATCCAGATTGATGGTCAATCTTTGAAAAGAATTGAGCTCCATGCAGTTGGTCAAATAAATCATCAATGCGAGGTAGGGGATACAAGTTCTTTATTGTTATAGCATTGATCTCCCTGTAGTAGATACATAACCTCATAGATCCATATTTTTTTTAACAAAAAGAAGAGGGGCTCGCCATGGAGAAACACTATGGCGAATAAATACCTTATTACTCAATTCCTCTAGTTTTTTCTTTAGTTCGACTAATTCTACAGTGGCCATTCTATAAGGGGTCTTTGATATAGGCCTTGATCTAGGAATTAAATCAATGGAAAAATCAACTTCTTGTTCTAGAGGATGTCTAGGTAAATCTTCCAAAACCCATCTACATATACTTTCACAATAGGTACATCCTCTAATTGAACATTCCTTTCCTCACCCACAGTCATTTCATTCTCTTCCTCCCCAATAATTGAATTTAGTTGAGTTACTGGGGGTGGATCTATATAAGAATTAGGTGGAGATGATTCTGATCTAAAGATAATGTGTTCCTAATCATCATCATCAAGAATAGTAACCTCTTTTTTCTTACAATAAAACTTTTCATCATGGTCAGAAAGCCAATCCATACCGAGGATTATATCAAATTCAATCATAGGCATGACGATGAGATCAGTAGATAAAGAACATTTATGTGCCTTAATGGGGACTGATTCAAAAAACATTTTTGCAATGATACATCCCTTAGGAGTTTTAACTGACAACTCCCTTGTTAAATCAAATTGGAAGTATCTAATTTTCATAGCAAACTTAGAAGATATAAAACAATGCGATGATCCAGAATCGAATATTGCATTTTCTAAACTTGAGGAAACCATTAAATTACCTGCCACCACGTCTTTTGGAGCTTCTACCTCAATAGTAGTGATAGCATAAGCTTGGCCTTAATCCCTTTGCCTTTTCTGAGGTACGTTCCCCTGATGCTTAGGACATTCATTTTCATAATGTCCAATATCCCTACTATTTTAGCATTGGACATCAGTAGCTTCCTTCATCCCCTTACAATCACGAGCATGGTGGCCTTTATCACTACACTTATAACAGACTCTCGTTCCATTTATGCAAGTACCAGGGTATTTCTTCCCTCATTTACTACAGGATGGATATTCAACTTTTCCCTTCTTCCCTTTATTTCCATTCCCAGATTGATCAGCAGATCTCTTCTTCTCTTGCTTTGCTTTAAAGTCATATGACTTAGAGAATTCATTCTCTATATTGATAACACATGAGAAAATGTCTTTGTACGACGATAAGGATTGTGAGACTAATGCTCAAAGGATAAATGGTTTTAACCCATCAAATAAACGATCAATCTTACTTCTTGGGTTACGTATATAATCTATAGCATACCTTTCTAACCTTGTAATGTTAGCCTCATACTTTGCGACATTCTCATCCTTATTTTGTCTCAGACTCAGAAATTTTCTTTCCATATCTGCTCGATGGTCAGGAGGAAAGTATTTTTCTAAAAACATATATTTGAACTCCCTCATTCCATATTTGATTCTTCATAATCTTCCTTCTGTTTTGAATCAATGACCACCATTGATCAGCATCTCCAGTGAGGCGGTAAACCGCCATGATAACGTTTTCCCTTTCACTACTCCCCAAAGCCTGAAAGATTTTCTCTATGGAATTTATCCATTGCTCAACTACTAAGGGATTTTTACTCCCATTGAACATTGGTGGTTGTTGCCTCATGAATCGATCTAACATTGATCCTCCACACTGCGGATTAGGGTGCACTATACGGGTAAGGTTATTATTCATAACCTAAGTGAGTTGTTCCAGTATGGTGATTAGCTAATCGGCACCAGTTGCATCACCAGCTCCACTATAATTATCTTGAGCCTGAGGGAAATGTCTACATGGAGTGCGTGCATTGATACAGTTTCCATTTCATCCACTTGGCACCATTTCCATTCAATGGCATAATATAGATAAGTTTATGAATCAAAATACATAATTTCATACTTATAAAACACTTAACATAAATTGAACTATTTATGGATATAATCAATAATCATAAAAATGTTTTCTTTGGGGATGTATATACTCATAAACCCTTCATAATTATTGGTAAATAAAATGAGAGTTATCCTAAGCATATCCCCTGGTAGTGTCGTAACCAAGAGTGTAGCAAGGCCCATTGTCGTGCACTAGTTCTTGTTCGAGTCCAGCTCAAAGCAGTGTTTTCGAGTTTTACCGCTAGGTACGTCTGTGCCAGACCCGACTCTACCTGCTCATATCCAGACATGGATTTATTTCTTGGAAAACTCACAAAATCTCAACAATACCAAAATTCTAGGAATTTATTATATACTAATCCTCAAAGTCCATCTTAGGTTTCTGTGATCTAATCAGAGTTTATCTAAATCTGGCCTCTAAGGTTTGTACAAAACTTCCTCTGATACCAACTGTAACACCTCAACCCTCATTACCGAGAGTTGGTGCATTATTTCATAACATAGGCATGATCACAAGAAAGATCATGTCTTTAAATACAGATTAGTTTAGTAGCCTTGGAATAACTAGATACATTCATAAAGTTTACATTACATCATAAAATGAAAACTACAACAATATATTCTCCATAGTCGAAACTCTTATTCCCTCATACTATCTTTGCAGGTCATTCATAATATACTTCTTCGCATCTTGGGAAAAATAAAACATAGAAAGGGGTGTGCTCAAATGCCCAGTATGGATAACAATATAGCGGAAACATTCATAAATAGGAATAAACATTTAAGGAAATGTATAAATAAAAAAAGAATTTTAAACTTGAACTTCAACAAAATATGGAATAAATAAAAATAAATAATTCCAGTTACTTATTCACATGGATATTCTACTAATTGAATAATAACATGCAATATCAATAACCACTTTCATAATGATGGAATGCATAATTCCAGACTATCATAACCACATAGCCAAGGCCTCGTGCGAAGATTAAAAATAAGATTTTGTCAAGGCCTTGTTCCAAAACACTAGTTTGACTCATGAGACCAACCGATGCATAGAGGAGCTATAACAGTCTCCACCTATCACATATTAAGTCTAATACATTCCCATATGAAAAGGTTTAAACATAACATAAACATTCGTATTAAAACTAGCATAAGAAATTTAATAATTCATCCATAAACCATGGATGGTATAAAAATAACACATCCACAGTCAAACATATCAAAAAACTGTAAATACAATATAGATGTTTTTTATCATAATAAATCAACTTCAAATAAGCGTAAAATCCATCTAAGGATGTCGACATAGATGAAATCAAAACTCTTTTATAGAAATATCTCATTCTATTTTGAAATCATTTAAGAGTCATATATTTATAAAATAAAACATTTTCTTTGAAAATATTCTTATAATCTTGTGAAGGATGCTTCGATTGTTTTATAATGATGGAAAATAGCCGCACCCGCCGTATAAGTTAAAAAAACATTCTTACCATAATTCTGTCGAAAAGGTTAAAAAGGACATTGTTTGTAAAACGACGGAAAGATTCAATTATAAACCACTTATAAAAGTCAACAAGGGTATAAATGACTTCAAACAATATTCTAGAAAATAGTAAAAATGTTTTGAAATACATTTTTAAGAAACATCGATGTGGATGATAAAGAAGTCCCTGTTGATTATTACGTATAAACAAGCTCGGATAATGAAGAGATTGCGAAATAAACCCTTACATTGTACTTTTACATGTTTGGGGTAGGTTAAACTCCTATATAATGGTGAAATAATTTTTTTTAAATTATACAAGAATCATATATATTAATATGACATCTTATATGATCTTTTGACATTGCTTTGTTAATAATATTTTAGAATTATCGTCGTTTCGGGTGTTAACTTACTAATTTTATTTTATATATTTTGTTATCTAAGCCATGTTTATTATGGATAGGTTGTATATTATTAATATCCAGAATTATATTAAGTCCTTAAACATTATTTTTAATATTTAAATGAGAATTAGACTTGAATGGATACGATAGAGAATGAATCTCATCGCGTTCGTGGAGACGGTAGTCTGTACGTACGCACGAGCGACAATATCATTATTTTGATATGAAGATAATATTTAATTGGATGGTATATCATATATACAGAATCATTATCATGTTATGTTTATTATTTACATTAATTACACATCATTATTATAACCATCCAAATAATAATGTTTTGAATAACAATTACTCCACGACGTGGAGACGGTAAGCCGTACGTACACACGTATGGTGAAATGTCATTAAAGGGATTGATATAATACTGAAATATGGTTGTACTATGTTTATAATAACATAAAAGTACATTTAATATTATGGAGTTATTATTTTAGAATGGAAATAACAAAGATAGATGAAGTGGAAGAAGAAAGAAACTTGAAAAAGGTGGTGAAATCATTACCTCTTCTTCGGGTTCTTCATTTTGATTTGATCAAAAGGGATCCATAGGCTGGCTTTATGACTAAAGGAAGGACTCTAGGATGAAGTGAGGAAAGTTGAGAGAGTATTTGAGCAGGGTATGGACGAACCAAAAGGCTTTGAAGGAGTGAATTAATGAGAAGGGGGAGTTCCCTTTTATAAGAGGGGTGAGGGGAACCTTTGGAAAAGCTAGAAATATTATTTTATAATAAATTAATATTCGATTTCTAATGGATACAAGGTGTATTATATAAAGTTTAAGGTGGGGATGGGTCTAAAACCCCTAAAACAATAGAATATAGAAAGGTTTGGGTCATTATATTAACCATATCTTTTAGTTTTAACTCTTAGTTAATTAGTTTGACACTTACCATCTCACTTTGTATTTTTATATTATATAGTTAATAAACTTACTATATACCTCCAAGAGACCCCAAGTGGTCCATTAAAGATACACTTATCATTATATAAGCCTCTTTTCTGAACCTTATATTTTTAGGAATTGAATATAAATTAATAATATAATATTTGTTTTAAAAAACTCTTTTATGTCAATTTTGACACTATTCAATAATTGATTTTTTAAAAAATCATAACAGAATTATTACTTCAAAAAAAGTTAATTAAATCAATCCTAAAATGTAATATTATCCAATAAAATTATTGGTATTTATAAAAAGTCTCAAAATACATTTATTTGGGTATTTATAATATCAATTATTCTAATTTTTCATTAATTAGGTAATTACTGCGTCACCATTGTGTCATAAATAAATTAAATAATATAATGTATAAAAATTATAAATAAAATACCATTATGTAGGAATTAATTTTAGATATCTAATTAATATTTATAGTCTAAAATCCAACATATATAACCCTATGTAAAAATTGGTTTTCTAAACGATATATGCTTTTGTCATTTTTGTATTTATTTTAACTTAATTAAAATAAAGTGTCCCTATCACCTACAAGTGACTCCATGGGGTCCCAAAATTGACCCAAATATGACCATGGTCAGACATGTATCCACCAATAAGGTTATGACACGTTTTAGGGTAATTTAGTATTATTATAATCTTATTTGTTAACCCTTATTTACCGGATTTACCCTTTAACCATGGTAAATCAAATATTTACCGAAGTAATTAGTCAAAATGTTTAAAAATAAAAGTTACCTATTTACCCAATTTGAACATCCTGATTCCAAATATGGAATCCATTTTTCCAAATTCAAATCATAGAAGTGGCAGAAATTAATTTAAAATTATTTCCCACTGTCAAAGAAAAAAGCATGTTTTTAAGATATAATAACTATCAAAAGATTGATACTTGTTTATGTCATGTTTAATTGTGAAATTATGTACACTGACCAAAATTGTATTAAATGGTAAAAATATATTCTAAATATACTTTAAAACCAATAAAATTAATAATTTATCACTATTAATTATTTTTATTAAAAAAGTTGTTTTTAATTAAAATTTAGTAATTTTCACTATTCATCAAAATATTAAAGTTATCCGAAAAGTACCAAAATTTCACTTTAGGCCAAATTAGATACTCCGAATCCAAAAATAAAGTCAATTTTAAGTGATAAAATTTCTAAAATTTTAAAAAGTAGGTATTACTATTCATAATGGCTAGTTTGATTTGTTGTGGTGTGGGTCAGAACTCGATGTTGCGTACAACACACGGTATTGCATTATTCAAAGAGAAGCATACCGTAGAAGATTGGGGTGATACATATATAATTTCATTAAATATCATTCATCATAAAATTCTTAAAAGCATTGGAAAAGAAAAAAATTAGGGGGATCTCAAATGCTCAGTAATAGTTATGTACAATAAAATATATCGTGAGTAAATAAAGCATGATAAATAACCAAAGGTAAATAACTGAACACACGTTCCATTTAATCAATAATAGGACTTTTTTTAACTAGATAAGTATTAATCAATATAACATACTGAATTACAAAACACAAATTCCATTTTGTCAACAAACGGACCAAACAATAAATACATGAATAAAATAAATGGAGTGATATTACGCATAACAAAAAATGGTCAATGATGGAAAAAATTAATATTGGATATCTTTAATTTAAGATTAATTTTTTAATTTAACATTATTTTATTTTGATAATTCATTTTATCTTATGTGTAGGTGTATTCCAGAATCTCATTTAAATAAAGAAATCCAACACATTTTTCACATGATATATTGATGCATTAATAGTATATCTATAACCAATCCCCACACAAAAATACATTCCAAAAATATTGATCTTATATAAAATGATTCATTCAATTCCTATACAACATGACATATCAATAAATCTCTATATCTATTAAATAATATGGATTAATAATAATTTACCCAGCCATTTTTATAACTCTCAAATTGAAATACAATATATAGAAATAATATAATATTATTGCATTAAGAATATATAGGATGATTAATATTGATATTTTGGGGAAATGTAATGTTCAATGCTAACATGAAAGTGAGTATTTCAAAGGAAAATAATCATTAAAAAAATAATTATGACAGAGATCATGAAAACAATCCCTAACCAAAATATACATAGGAAGTCCAACTTATTAATAATAATGGTATCATTACAATGGTAGGAGTGTATTAAAAAAATTGGTTTCTATCATTGATGACTAAAAATATAATAAAATTATATTGAAAAATATTCTTGTGGAAAATAAACAACTCACATTGAGTATAAATTTTAAAAAAATAAAAAATTATAGAAAATTAGGAAAATAATATTCATTAAAATTCCTCTTCGAAATTATAAATGGAAGATTCAATGAAATTAGTTTTCCTTGTTGTAGAATGTTATGTTCATGCAGAGTATGTAAACAAATAATTCCATTAAATTTTTTAAAGAAATTTCAAAAGTACCTTATTCAAGAAAATAATAGGAAGGCCCATTAAAAAAAATAAAAAGGGTATTATAATTAAAATTTAATTTAATAAATCATAATAAAAAATTTTTATTTAAAAAATGATTTTTATGGAAACGGTTTTTGATTGAATAGAAAAATAAAGGATGATTTTATAAAAATATTTTATTTTTAATTTTAAGTACCAAAGATATGAATAAAATATTATTAAAATAAGAGATCATGAATAACCAGAGGGGAGTAAAGTGGAATATTTTTATTATAAAAATATCAAATAATTTATATTAATCGAAATTCTAGTCTAAATGATCCAGAATAATATGACACAAATGCATAAATCTATTACCACTTTGGTAACTTATAAATTATAAAATATTTGAAAGGAATGAAATCAAATGAAACATTAAAGAACATGAGTATAAAGTTATTCTTGATAAAACATATCAAATGGAAAATATTTATACCTCATAAAAGATGGTTAGTGTATACCATTACATATATCCCAAATAAGATATTTTGATATGAGTAACACTTACAATGATCATAATGTTGATGTGAAAATTTAGTCAAAGAATATATTATTTGAATCTTATTTAATTACATATAAAACAATTTTAAATAAAATATAAGATAATAAAAATTCATTATACATATAATCTAATAATTTCAAAGAAAATGATTTAATAATATAACCTAAAGTAAAGAAATGGAGTTTTGATTTTTTTTAACACATGCTAATCTTCAATTAAAACCCCCATGGATGAAAAAATTAAAATATAAACATTAAATACAATTAATTATGAATTATAGATGATATTACATGTAAAATGGATATTATATGCACCATATAAAATAAATTAGATTAATAACCATACAATTTGCCTTAATGAAATGAAATTGAGAGAAAATCCCTATCACTGGGTATGTTATCCCTTATACATGTTAGATACACTTGTATAAAAAATAAAGGATTCATATAAATCTATTAAAGAACCATAATAATAGAAATAAATCCATATATTATTTACATATGGTTTTTTAACAATCTTTTATTATTAATTATTTCTAAAAATCATTATTCTTGTTTAAAATTACTTTGTTTCTCATGATTGTGTTTGTACAACAATTTCAGTCATTTAACATTGGTCAGGGTTACATTATCAAAAAAATTTAATAAATTATAAAAATAATATATATATATATATATATATTATTTATAATATTTCATAAAATGTAGAAATGGTAAAATGAGTTACAGCTTCCATAGAAATTCTAGGTCATATACACACCTGAATGTTATTTCTTGTATTCCAATATGTGAAACATAATAATGACAAATAATATATATCCTTTATATAAAAATATTAAAAAAACTATTTCATTTATATTTATTAAATTTATCCTTATTACTATCTACTTGAAAATAAATTAAAATCATTTCACATTAGTGCATGGTCGTTGTGGCCCACATGTATCCATGAGATACATTATTGTTTTCTAAAATGATTTGACAGTTAGATGGTATATGTGATATTATAATTATATATGTTTATTAATTTCAAAAAAAATTATGGTAAATAAATCATTGTATCTATCCATGATATGTAGTTATGTAAAATGAATTACAATAGTTTGTGAAAAAGTAGTCTACTGTAAAATAGATAAAAAGTTTTTTCCCCATTTCTTGGAAGAGTCGAATGATATAGATTGTTTCATTAAAATGATAACAATATATAAATTTTTATTATATACTACTTCTGTTATTTTATCAAAATTTTAAAATATTTTAGGGTTTAGTAAGTGGAATTAAAATGAACACACATGATTTGGAACATTTCATATTCTTCAAACAATTTTTTTTTGTTTTTATTCTGAAACCATTTATAGCTTTGATATATAATCAAATAAATTCATCTAGATTGTTGGGTGGTTTATAAGTTAGTTATTTAGGAAGATATATTAAATTCCAAAAGTATTGGGTAGTGTTAATAAGCGAGGAGAGTGGGTGGATTTTTTTTAAGTTGGATAGAGGACACACTTGTAATTTTTCAATGGAAATAATGGAAACCATTATTTTTATATGAACCATGGTTCTAAAGAGGATCTTTTTCAAAACATGGATGATAAAATGTAGAAATTTTTCTAGAAAATTATAATTAGTAAATTTTTTAGATCATTTAATCCGTTATCTTTTTAGTTTAACCCCTAGTAAACTCGTTTTAACCATAATTATGGTAATTAATTTTTACATTTTAATATTCATTACAGAAAAAATTAAGCTGGACTTATTATTTAGTATTAATCATTAAGATTAAAATTATGTAGTCCATTTTCACTTTTAAATTCACTTATGTGATACAATTTCATTTAAAATTAATCTCATTGATGTGCCAAAAAAAGTGTTTATGAAAATAAAAAATCTCATTAAAATAAAGGAATTTAATATCAAAAATGAAATTAATTTTTATTAAATGATTTAAATAGAATTTATTATAGTATAAATAAACTAATTTTACATTCCATTTTTTTAAAATGGAACATTATGATTTTTTAAACAAAAAGTTAATTTTTAATAAAAATCATTATTTTTCACTATTTATTTAAAAGATAATCATATTATTAAATTATCAAAAAAATAGCACTATGTTAAATATTCCATGATTCTTAAAAATATTTAAATATTTATTAAAAATAAATTTTAGAAATTTTTTGAAATTAATTTTAAATTATGTGTGAAAATAATAAAGAACCATTCATTAATAATAATAATATTTTTCATAATATATTTGTATTTCATCAAAATGATTTTTATATTGTTTATATTTAATAGATAGACTTTTATACTAATGTAAATCTTAATATTTTGGATAATTTAGTTAGTCCTATTCATACTTTTGAATTTTATGGTCATATTATAATGTTATACTGTTTAAGAGTTCATTTAGACTAAGGATTGTGTGTACCAAATATTATCAAAGTGATTAAATTTAATGAAATATTATTCACTAGTCATTTAAGATCTTTATTGCATGTCATAAAATCTATCAAAAATAATTATCTTCATTTTAATGTCTTGGCATTTAGATTTTCATTATTTTTATAAATGATATCTCTACCATAAAACATATCTTCTGAAATATTGATCTTATTCCAATTTTATAGAATATAAAAATGTTTTCTCAATAAATAGCTCATTTCTAAACACTACAACTCTTTAATAAATACTGTTATGAATATTGTTTTTAAAATTTTCTTATCAAGATCCAAATACTTTATCACTAATTTATATATATCATGATTTTTAAATAGACACAACATAAAATATGTAGCTTTTAATCCATCATTACCTATATAGGTTTTATTGAATAAAACTTTTCCTTATTGGAGGACATTTGAATACCATGATATATCATTGAATATGAAAGATAATTCTTATACATTCAGATTTGAAAAAAAATATCCATTACTCATGATGTTCATTAATGAATAATCATATAACTCACATACATTCTTTTCAAATTAACTGCAATCTACCATTCATCAAAAACCTATTTCCATTATTGATCTCTCAAAATATCTCATTATTGAATATTTTTATGATTTTACCATAATAATTCAAAATTTTTATTAGTGAATATTTTTTCACAAAATCAATGTATTTTTAGTATTATTTGATATTAATGATTATTCATCTTTTAATTTCATGGTCTTCCACATGGAAAATAGTTGGTTTAATGATTGGAATATTATGTTTTAAAATAATTAAATTATTTTTAAAAAAGTTTTAATTCAATTTATTTTTCAGACCGAACTAATTGATATATTCTATATACTATTCTAATATAAATATCTATAATAATTTAATTAAAATGTAAAATTTTAAAAAAAATATTATAGAGACCAAACCCATTCTTACATTACTATAACATAATTTTAAAGATAAACAACATAATAGTATTACACATAGAGGATGCAAAGGTTTAGTGTATTGGGAAAACATGGACAATACATAAGAATTATAACATCAAGCATAAACATTTATTTAATTCCTTCTTCACTAGCTTCTTATTATCACTTGACCTATCCTTAGTAATTGTATTCACCTAAGGATATACATAAAAAATGGTGTGCTAAAATCACAGTAATAGGATATATAAGAACAATATAAAAAAGGGTGAGCACGACCATAACATAAGAAAAGGATCGTGAACATGAGAGGAAGCATTAATAAGAGACTTGAAATGTGGAAATTCATAGAAATGAAACATCCTGTCTTATTTTTTATCTACCACACATACTTATGAAAAAATATAGCATCTTGTTCACACATAATTTAACATTAACTCAGGAGATTCATCACTTTACCCAATGCATTGGAGCGCTGTATAATTCTAGGCACACCCATCACATTGAAATATTGAAATATATAATTCTGGGTGCACCCGTCACATCATAACATTATCATTTATCTTGACTGACATAATGAACATATATAGAAAATGAACATAACCAACCCATGAAAAGGAATGGGTGTAACCTCATAAGAACACATTCATTGGCATTGTTTTCTCATAAAAAAGGTGGAATAACATTCATGTTACAAGAACCATCAACCTTGAATGAGAGTAAAATGTGTTTTCTTAAAAGAAGTGTTCTTTTGGAAAATAGTTTGTTTGTCATAAACATATGTCACAAACATGTAAATCCCAAAAAATTAAATAAAAATCTGATAAAATTATTTATAAGGAGTAACCATATAAAAAATGAGTGAAAGAGGGAGAACCTGAAGGATGAATGTTGGGTTTTTGAATTTCCCATTACCTTATATCTGAACGCTTCCTTCAATTTAATGTCATTTATAAAAACATTAGATTCATAATTAATAATTACAAAACATTTTGTACAAAAATATGGTTCATTATGGTTTCATTAATTTATTTTATGTGCCTTTGTATGAGTTATGGAATTTAAAAACAGTATTCTAGAATGTTTGTTTTTATGGGTTTTCTTGAGCAGTTCACTTGTATTCATAAATATATGTTTGGGTAGAACATGGGTAAACATCCAGAACTGATATTACATGTTATTAATGATACTTAAAGATATTAAATTATCTTATAATTTATTATATTATATACCATGTGGATGATCATTATATAAGAATTAAACGATGATGGATTGGGTTAATTTGGGGGAATTTTCGACCAAAATGGTCTTGTTTTGTTTAATAATTTAGTAATATGTAAATAAGTTAGTTATAGAAAATAAAATAGGACATAATAAATATATAATGTTATGTTTCAACCATATAAATTGTTTCATGAATATATTTGATGGTAGAAATGGAAAAAGAAAACATGTCGTTCTTGAAGGTGAAAGATTAACACCTTACGAACAACATTTTCTTTTATAAAATAAAACGAATAGGAAAGGGGTTTGAATGGTACAATATACCATTAATATTATAACATTACAGTATAATTATTATACTATAGTTACCATACAATTTGGATGAATATATGTGGGGAAAGAATAAGAGAAGAACATGAAATTGAAAGGAAACTAAAGGAAAGAGGAAGAGAATTCACCTCTTGATTCCTCTTCTTGAGATCCTCCTTAAGGGAGATAGGCTTGGTCTTTAGATGAGACTATAAGCACTTGGATATGGGGGAGGATAAAGGAATGATTCATGGTCAGAGTTTCAATAAGCCATTATTCTTGAGAGGTGTATAGAAATTAGGGTGTGAATGGTGATATTTATAGTGGAGGGGAGAGGGTTTTCCTTAATATTAAATTCATTAGTTTATTAATATCCCCTAAGACAAGGAATAGTGAGTATTCCTTTACCATGATTCGTAAATAGGGAAAGTGAGTTTGAGATTTGTGTTCTTACATCACATGTGATGTTAGGAATAGTGGTTTTAAATTATAATGTATTTATACGGTACATTAATGTGTTTTACTATTCACCAAAAAATCATGTATTTTAGTGAAATCCCAAAAATTCACCCTAAAATTTTTTCAACATGTAGAATCCAAAAATGAAGTCCATTTTTCAGAGTAATTTAATAAATATTATTATTTTAATATTTATTTAAATTCATAATTTATTATCAAAAACCAGTTTTACAATAGTCATTTACTTATTCTAAGTTATAGGTATATCATACTTTATAGATGAATAATATTTATATAATATAATAGGTAAGGTAAATATTAATTATGGTATATCACTATTCATAAGGGTATGTTACAATTCATAAGGGTATTTTACTATTCACCAAAAAATATGTTTTTCTTATTGGACTCCAAATAACTTTCTGATTGCAACCGTGTATGTCAGATTTTTGAAATTCCAAACATTGAACTGACAAACTTATGTTTAAAGGTCACTTATCATTTTATAGTTCATTATGGTGTGTTTTCATGTGATTTTATGAGATATTTATAAAAAGGTAACTTACATTAAAAAACATTGGGTCGTTAAATTCTTCCCCCTTATGAAATTTCACACTCAAATCTTCACATTACACAAACATGTGAGGGTACTTATCCTTCATTGCCTCATCTGGTTCCCATGTAGCTTATTCAAACATATCGTTTCTACACAACACTATAAAACGGTGGGTTGTATTGTCATAAAGAACCTAATCTCTCCGGTCCAGAATATCTGATGTCTTCTTCTTATAGCAGAGATTATCTTCCAACTGTACCACCTCTGAGTTCGGTACATGTGAGGGATCAGGTATGTACATTCTCAGAAGTGATATGAGAAACACATCATGAACATGATCCATGTTTGGTTGAAGTGTAAGAAGATAGGCCACAACTCTTATGCATTCAAGGATCTCAAAGGGGCCAATGTACCTTGGGGTTAGGTTCCCTTTCATTCCAAACCGCATGACTCACTTCCACGGTGATATTCGAAGGAATACAACATCTCTAACGTCGAACTCTAAGTCCCTTTAATGGTTGTCAGCGTAGCTATTTATCTGACTATGAGAAGCCTTTTTGTGCTTCTAGATGACTTGATCCTTTTCGGCCATCTCTTGCACAAGATCAGGTCCAGGTAGCTTTCTTTCTCCAACATCATCCCAATAGGTTGGAGTTCTACATCTCTTTCCATACCGAGCTTCATTTGGAGCAATCTGAATACTTTGGGGGAATATATTGTTGTTTGAGAACTCAACTAGTGGGATATGCTGATCCCACCCACCATTGAATTCTAGAGACTAGGCTCTTATCATATCTTGAATCATTTGAATAGTCCTTTCTGATTGGCCATCTGTTTGGGGGTGATAGGCCATGCTGAAATTTAATTCAGTACTCAATGCATGTTTAAGAATCCTCCAGAATTTAGATGCAAACCTTGGATCAAGATTAGAGATAATCTAGAGTATAACCCCATACACTCTCACCACATCCTTCACATATATCTTTTTAGTCATTCAAGTGATAGGTTTTCTGGAATAGCGATAAAATGGGATGTCTTGGTGAGTTGGTCAACCACAACCCATATCACATTATTTCCCTTTGAAATCTTTAGGAGACCCATGAAAAAGTCCATAGTAAAATTCTCCCATTTCCATATGGGTATAGAAAATGGCTACATCAACCCTTTGTACTTTTTTTCCATCTTAATTAACATACAGACTTACCAAGAACCTTGACATATATTCCACAATCTCATCTTTCATGTTATCCCACCAGAAGTATTAACGGTGATCACGATACATCTTGGTACTCCCAGGATGGATAAAGAATGTTGAGCTATATGCATTGTCCAATAAATCCTTCATTATCATGAGTGATGAAGGCAGACAAATCCATGTTCCATACTGAATCACACCATCGTCGTCGATATGGAACTCTAGTATCTTCAATTCCTTTACTACATTCACCCATTTTTATCTCAACATCATCCCATTGTGCTTCATTAATCGTCAATTGGATATATGGTTGAACCATCATTTTGGAAATATAGGATTTATCCCCTTCCCTTATGATTTCTAAATCAATCCATTGCATATCCAAGAAGATAGGGTCTTTCTCAATCTGTAACCTTGATAGATTAGCAGGTCATTTCTTCTTAGAGCATCAGTTACTTTTTTCACCTTTCTAGGATGACACTGAATAGAGAAATCACAATCCCTGATTAGCTCTAACCATACCCATTAACGCATGTTGAGTTCATTTGGTGTGAATATATACTTTAGGCTCATGTGGTGGTTCATATATCACACTTATCACCAGAATGGTAGTTCCACAAGATTTTCAATGAAAAAATCACGATTGGTAGCTCAAGATAATGCATCTGGTAGTGTCTCTTAGGGATCTTTAACTAACATGCGGTGTAGGCTATCACATTGTCATATTGCATGAGTACACAACCCAATACATTCATTGAAGCATCAATTTATATCAAAAACATTCTCCATTTTTTGGTAGTGTGATTACATGTGCTATGATCTCCCTTCTATTTATCTCCTTCTAGCTTCCTTCACATTCTTCTGCCCAAATATACTTTATACCATTCCTTGTTAACATAGTTATCAGGCTTGAAAATCATGAGACATTTCTCACAAAACATCAGTAGTATCCATCTAATCCATGAAAACTACATATTTCTGTGACACTAGAGGGCCTGAGGCATTCCTCAATTGCCCTTGATTTTGAAAGGTCCGCAAAAAATCCAACACTTGTGATCACATGTCCCAAAGAAAGTGACATGCTTTATCCAAAAGTCACACTTGTAGAACATGGCATACAAATTCTCCTTTCTCAATGTCTCCTTCACAAGTCTTAAATGTTCTTCATGTTCCCACTTTCTCTTGGAGTAGATGAGAATAATATCAATAAACACTACCATAAAGTTTTCTAGGTAATCTCTAAAGACTCTATTCATAAAATCCATGTAGATTAAAGGGGAATTAGTATGTCTGAAGGTATTCACCAAGATATCATAGTTCACATACCTTGTACAGAAGGTAGTCTCTTGAATATCATCCTTCATTACCTTTAACTGATGTTATCCAAAATTAAGATCCACCTTTGAAAATAATTGAGATCCTATTAACTGATCGAACAAGTCGTCAATCATCGGAAGAGGATACTTGTTGTTTATGGTGATATAGTAGAGATCCCAATAATCAATACACAATAGCATTGTTCCATTCTTCTTCTTCCGAAAGAGCACTGGCACACCCCAAGGTGATGCACTAGGGCGCAGAACCCTTTTTCCAAATGATATTGTAGTTTCTTCTTTAACTCATCCCATTCGATAGGACCAATCCTATAGGGAAACTTTTTGATAGGATTAGCTCTATGTTTTAGTTCTATTAAGAACACTTCCTCACGATCCGGTGGATGTCTGGGTAACTCTTGGAAAAATACATCACCGTATTCCCTCATGATGGGAATTTCCACATGGTTGACACTTTCCTTCGACCCAACCATTTGGGAGAAGTATGCTTCTTCATAGGGAATCAACACCCACACATTTGAAGGTTTTTTCAAAGGAGATTCATGATATTCCTTGAATTTGTGTCGGAGCATGGGATAGTTCATAATATGAAAATATATTTCTTTTTCTTGATAATTGATACATGCTCTATATAACGAGATCCAATCCATTCCCATTATAGTGTCGAATTCCACCAAGGGAAGTATAACAAGATTCACTGTAAGAATCATCCCACATATTCCAACATTTGAAGAGTCCATCACTAGGGTTACAATGATTTCACAACATAGTGTTTTTAATGATATCTCTAATTCAAGGTTTCGGGGCTTCAATTATAATATTCTAGCAAACCTAAAATATATAAATGAATGTGTAGAACCAGAATCAAATAAGACATTTCCATTCAATAGTAAATAGGATGTGTATCATGTACAGCATTGTTATCATGCTCCACTTCTCATGTAGTGATTGAATAAGCCTTCCATTTTTTCCTTTGGATTTGGTGGCTGTTGATGCTATTTACCCTTAGGAACTCGAGGTTTAGTGCACTGGCTAGTATAGTTCCCCAACTCCCTACAGTTGTACCTTTGAACTATGGGTGGTTATCTCCTTTCTTCATCTAAATTATCCTTAATTTTCATGTGTTTTAGAAACTCTTGAGAATGGTTTCCGTCTTTCCCACTCTTATATCACATCCCCTTCCCATTGAGACAGTTCCCATGGTGTTACCTCCCACATTTTTTGCATGTGGGTTATTGAGTTTTCTTCCCACCTTTGTCATTAGATCCACCAGCTTGAAACTACATCTTTCATTTCTTATCACCATAACCATGGGACTATTCACTGAACTCCGTCTAAACATTGGGATCACATCTAAAAACTTCTTCATAACTCCCTATGTCTCAAAATTCAAGATCCTTTCAAAGTTTTGGTTTTAATCAACTAGATAATCTATCAATTTTTTTATCATTGTTGATAACAATACCTTATGCATACCTTTAAAGCCTTTTGAAATTCACTTCGTAGGTTGTGATAATATCTTCATTTTTTCAAGAGATCTATGAATTCTCTCTCCATATTCGGGCAAAGAGTTATTGGGAAATACTTGTTAAGAGACATTATCATAATATCTTCCCAGTACATCTCTCCAATTTCCTCCCTTGGCATGGTGTCCTTAATCAAATCCCACAATTGATCAGCCTCTACATATAGACAAAAAATGGTTAGAGTCACCTTCTCCATCTCAGAATAGTGAAGCACATAAAAGATCTTCTCCATGGAGTTGACCCACTACTCCGCATCTAGGGTATCAGAAGATCCACTAAATGTTGGTGGTTGTTCCCTCATAAAACATTTGATACCTAGTTGGTCCCACTTTGGTGAAGGAGGAAGATCCCATTTATTATGGCCATAGTTCATAACCTGAGATAGGTGGGTAAGCATCACCATGATTTTTCTAACTCCACCTCCCAAATCATTGGGGATGTCATTCCGGCAATCGTTTCATTGGCCCTCACATGATTTTTTGTACTGGTTTCTCCTGGTTTCCACCATTTTCTAAAATAAAAATGGTTAGAACAAAACATAAGTCAGAAAATAAAGAATAACTTATTCATTAGATCAATTTAAACTATAATAATAACATATGGGATCCATATTTAATGATTATTGTGTTCATATTTGTACTTAGTCTCATGCTAGAGGTTTTCTCTAGGGTTCAATAATATTAATTCCCAATTTAACTAAACCTTTCCTCTGATACCAACTATATCGACCCATCCTTTTATTTCATTACTATTAAATAATTTTGAATATAAACAACATTATATTATTACACATAGAGGATCAAAAGGTTTATTGTCTTGGTAAAACTAGGACCATACATAACAATTACAAAATCAAGCAAAAGCATATATTTAATTTCTTCTTCTCTAGCTTCTTATTGGCACTTCACCTCTCCTTAGTACATGTAGTCACCTGAGGATATTCATAAAAAGGGGAAAGCTGAAATCCCAGTTAGAGGATATATAAGAACAATTTGATAATGGGTGAGAAAACCATAACATAGGAAAAAGATCGTGAACATCAGAGGAAGCATTAATAAGAGACTTAGAAAATGGAAATGCATAAAATGAAACATCATGGCTTATTGGTTAACTAACACACATAATTGTGAAAAAATATTGTATCTTGTTCAAAAAAATTTCCCATTAGCTCATGATATTCATCACGTTACCCAATTAATTGTAGTGCTGTATAATTATAGGCACACCCGTCACATTGAAACATTAATACTGCACTATATAATTCCGGGTGCACCCGTCACATCATAACATTTTCATTTATCATGAATGCCACAATGATCATATATAAAAAATCAACATAACTAACCCATTAAAATGAAATGGTTTCACCTCATATGAACATAATCATTAACATTGGTTTCCCAAAACAAAAAAGGAATAACATACATGTTACAAGAATCGTCAACCATGAATGAGAAGTAAAAGGTGTGTTCTTAAAAAGAAGCGTTCTTTTGGAAAACATTTTGTTTGAAATAAACGACAATAACAAGCATTTATATCCAATAAAAGGATATAAAATTATGAAAAAATAATTTTTAAGGTGTTACCATATCAAAAAAGGAGTGAAAGAGGGAGAACCCAAAGGATGAATGTCGGGTTCAAGAATTTCCTCTTACCATATATCTGAATGCTTGTTTCACTTTAATGTCTTGTATAACCACATTAAATTCATTAAATAATAATTAAAGAATCTTTATTACAACAATATGGTTCATTATGGTTTTATTAAGTTATTTTATGTGCCTTTGGATGATTTATAGAGTTAAAAAACATTGTTCTGGAATGTTGGTTTTTATGGTTTTTCTTGAGCGATTCACTTGTATTCATAAATCAATGTTCGGGTAGAACATTGGAAAAATTCCATAACTGTTATTACATGTTATTAATTATATTTCAGGATTTTAAATGATATCATAATTTATTATATTATATTACAAATTGATGAATCATTAGATAAGAATTAAATGATGATTCTTTGGGTTAATTTGGGCAGTTTTTCGAACACAACTATCTTGTTTTCTTTAATCATTTAGTAATTTGTTCATAAGTTAGATCCAGAACATAAAATAGGAAACAATACATATATAATAAACTGGTTCGACCATAAATATGGTATCATGTCCAGATCTGAAGGTAGAAATGGAAAAAAGGAAACATGTCATTATTGAAGGTGATAGATTAACACCTTACAAACAAAATTTGCATTTATAAAATAAAAGGAAGAGGAAAAGGGGGTAGGATGGTACAATATCCCATTAGTATTATAAATTTCCATTATTTGTATGATTCTAGAGTTACCATACCATGTGGATGAAGATATTTGGGGAATGAATAATAAAAGGACATGAAATTGAAGGGAAATTAAAGGAAAGAGGAAGGGAAATTACCACTTCAATCCCCCTCTTGAGATCCATAATAAGGGAACTAGGATTGGTATTTTGATTAGACCAGAAGACCAAAAACGTTTGGAGGGGCTAGGGATGACTCTTGGGTTGACTTTAGAAAAATATTGATGCTTTATATTAGTGAGTAAATAAGGTGGTGAAGGGTGGTATTTATAGAGGAGGGGAGTGGATTTTCTTTAATATTTAATTCATTAGTTAATTTATTTCCGCTAAGAAAAGGAATAGTTATTATTACATGACCAAGAATAGTAAAGAGGGAATGTGATTTCTAGATTTGGGTTCTTACATCACTTGTGATGTCAGGAATAGTGGGTTTAAATTACAATGTATTCATATAGTAAATTAATGTATTTTACTTTTCAATAAAAATTCATGTATTTCAGAAAAATCCCAAAAATTAACCCTAACCATTTTTCAATGTATGAAATCAAAAAATGAAGTCCATTTTTCAAAAATAATTTCCTAAAATATTATTATTTTAATATTTAATGAAAAAAATAATATATTATCCAAAATACGATTTAAAATAGTCATTTACTTATTCTAAATTATAGGTATCATAGTTTTAACAAGAATATTATTTATATATTATCATAGTTAAAGTTAATATTCATTAGGGTATATCACTATTAATAAGGGTATGTTACTACTCATAATGGAAGGTTACTATTCAACAAAAATTATGTTTTTCTAATTGAACTCCACAAAACATACTGATTTCAACTGTGTATGTCATATTTTTGAAATTCGAAACATAGAAGTGACAAAATTATGTTTAAATGTTACTTAGAACATAGTAGTTCATTATTTTGTGTTTTCAAGAAATTTTATGAAATATTTATAAGAAGAGAATTTCCATTGAAAAATATTGGGCCTTTACAAAGAGTGAAATTAATCATAAAGTGAAAAAGATAAAATTACATATCAATAGATTAAATAAATTAATTTATATGTGAATGAGTAAATGGTCCATATAAAAGTGTAAAAAATTAGTACCATAAATGAAAAAATGAAATAAAAATTTATAAAATAATAAAATTTTGGAAGCATGGTAAAAATAGAACAGAGACATTTAAAATCATATTAAACCAGTACAGTTTTTATAAAATTAAAACAATATATATTTTGAGGATTAGTAAAAATATATATTTATAGATTATGATTACATATATACCAAATATTTATATCTCTTTTTTTGAGTATTTTCAGATAATAAATGATACATAATTTCAATGTCATTACTCAATTATTTGTTTATTAAAATTTTGGAAATTTGATTATCACAAGTGTTATTGTATTTAACTGCAATTTGATCTAAAATATAAAAAAATAAGGATGTGTTTCATCCGAAATATGTGTTCACAATAATTACTAATAAAAAAAATTTATTCTTTAACACTAGATAAAATAGTAAATTGGTGTTATTTAATAGACCATGAAATAAGGTTGGTCACATGAGGTTAAATACTCATAATGAACCTTTCATATGTAGTCTATAACCCCCAGTGTCATCATCATAATAGAAGACAAAACAAAACCCATAGCTGTATTGAAAAAAAATAAATGCATACAAAACTATTTTCATACCTCAATATACTTTTTATATTAATCAAAAAAGATTAAATAGGTTTCTCTAAAAATATTTTATTAATAAAAAAATATCTAACATGATATCATTTTTATATAATAAACTTTAAATTATTCAACTTAAAAAAATTTCTTTACTTGTTTCCCGAAAAATTTATTGTATGATTAATATTAGAACATGTAGCAGTTTATTATTCTATAATATGTTCAGATAAAATTTGTCTTATTATTTCATATATATTATTTTATTGATTTATCCCATTCCTATGTACTTTTGAATGACTTAAATCCCAATAAAGAAAATGAAATCACCTGTAAATATCATTTCAAAATTCTATACTATGAATGGTTATAATTCATTACATATTTCATAGTTATTGGAAAATATAAATCACATTTTTCATATATATTTGAACAAGAAAAGTATTTATATATATAGTTTTTATAAATAATTTGAGATCTCCCAATACTATAGAAAACCAATTTGATAAAAGATTATAACTAAGTATTTTATATAAAGGTATTGGTTCTTATTTAGAACAAATATAATATTTGGTGAGTTTGAATTTAAAAGTTTGGGAAAATAATTTTGAAAACAATGTGGATGTTTTGTATAAACTACCTTGAAAGGAATACCATTTATAAAAATATATTTTACATCCATCTTGAAAAATATTATTCTAATTTCAGATACATAAGATAAGATAATTAGAATTGATTTGAATCTAGATACATTTGGTGAAAACTATTCAATCATTATACAATTATCATGATTATGGCCTTTACCCATTAATATAACATTATTTATAAAGATTGTAAACTGAATATATTTAGAATTTATAGAAACCCACTTGGTACCTATAATGTGTTATTGTAGGGTCTATTCATTTCTAAACTGTATTCATATTTAATTTATTTATCTCTTATTTTATGAATAAAACAAAAAATTTATTATATAAGGCTTCTTCTATAGTTTTCAAATAAATATTTGATATAATATCATAGAATTCACAGATGCTTCCAACACTCTATCTAGTTGTAAATCCTTCATAGAAACTACCAATAATAGTTTTTGATGTTTGTTATTTCATGTGTCATTGATTTATCACCATAATGGTCTCAATTTATCACATTTTATATATTTCAAGGTTGAGTTTTTCTTAAAAATTATCTTGATCATCAAAGTTTTTATATCAATTGTAGTACCATGTTTCACAATACTCATAGATTCATAAAGGACATCAATATAATTTTTTTTTGTCAAAGTGATAAAATTCATTAAATATTAAATGACTTGATTCATAAATTATAATTTAATTTTTTTTAAATAATACATGACGATAAATATTGTGCTAACAATGAAATATTCTTTAATAATCTTTTTGAATAATTTTCCAAGAATGTCATTAATTTTTCAGATATAAACATTGAATAAAAAAGTTTTATCTAAATAAAATTGGTTTTAATAATTTTATAAATAAAAGTATTCTTTCATTAAAATTGGAATTATTAAAACTCTATTTATGATATAGAATACAATGTTTCCAATTAAAACAAAAAATAAATAAAAATACTATAATCACACTACAAGGTGCAATAAATTTCGTCCAAATAAATATTTCTCCTTTTAATAATATTATTCAATTGATGTGTTCTAGGGGAATAAAATGAATTTTTTATACTGTTATTTGAACAAAATAGATTAAATTCATTACATTAAATTTCTAATACAATATATATTTTGCGGGAACTTATTTTTACAAAAATTTTATCTAAATTAGTTATATAACTACATGGTTTTTTTGAAAGCATCACTTTTAATACCTAATATTTAAACCCATGGACATTTTAAAATTCATCAAAGAAGAAAACATCAATTAAGGATTTTTATTTTAGATGGTCTAAATAAATCCATTTATATGTGTTGTAATGGTTTACGAGTAACATCTATATTGATTGATTTAGAAACAAATGTTTTATATTCACATTTAGGGTGGGTCAAATAGACTCATTTAATCGGGACATATGTAAGTAAGAGTAGTAATAACATTCTTCCTAAATAAATTATTCATAAAATAAAAATTACAATATAAAAATATTCCATGAAAAATATATCATTCATTAATTTAATCATTTAAAAAATTTATATTCTATATACATATATAACTAATATATAAATTATATAACTTTTTAGATCTAGTATCATTATATACAATAAATATTTTACTAAAAATATAACATGAATAATTATATAAATCAATTGAATAAAATACATCATAATATAGAGAAAAACGTATCAAGATTCCTTTTAACCCTTCAAAATAAATTAATTTTTTAATAACTAGTAATTCTGTATTACAAATAGTCCCAACTCCAATAATAATTCATCATTAAATTTGTATAAAAATGACATGAACTACTTTTTTATTTTATATAGAAATTAAGTATGGGAAGTCTACAATCATATGTCATGGGAATTAAATATCCACGTACAAGACTTGAATTTGTTTTCTGGAACATACCTAATAAAATATTGAAACAAATATTGATTTTTTACCCATAAACTTATGGGCCCATAAATGTAAGTATCTAAAGACTTAGATAACCAAGACTGTTTTGAGTGTGATGAAACATCAACCTAAACATTAGATAAAACTATAGAAAGGTAGCCATACTTAATGATTTTTTTTAAATTAAACAAGAAATCATTGGAATGATTTCTACTAATACCATAGTAAAAATGTTTAATTGTAATGATGCTCTTAATATTTGAACAGGGTAGGAAAATAATTTTTATAATGATTTTTTTCTTCTTTAATAATTTTAATTCTATATTATCAATTATTTACATTATTAGGACGTAGTGTATTCTTAACATAATCACTCCCCTTAGAAAACTTAATATGATCCATTTCAAAGAGTCAACATCATCGATTATATAATTAATTATACTATCATTTAATGTCCTTATATATAATGTTTTATCAAATTTCTATTTTATGGTAAATGGATAAATAGAGAAATAATTTTTCTCAGTAAGAAAAAAATCAAATGATTTTTTAGGTTGTTAATTTTTATTTAATTTTTTTTTTATCTTTAGTAATGCAGAAAAAATCATTTACATTTCAAAATACATAGTTTTTATATTCAATATTTTTAGTTCAGAAGGATTTTATATCCTCAGTTTTAGACATAAAATAGATATTAATTTTTTTTAAAATTATAGAACTCCACAAATAGAATGAAAATCATCACTTGATTCCCTATAATCGATCTATGTGGACTATATATATTATAAAGTTATTTATGATTTCTTATTTTCTATGATAATTCATTTCAAATTTTTTCATATCTTTGAGTTGAGGGATTTCATGCCTAATATAACCAATTTTCTTACATTCATAGAGTCTTACATCACTGAAATTTTCATTATTCTTTATAAACATGTTTTTAAGATTTTGATACCTTTTCTACTAGTAAAAAACTACATGAATCATCTTACTATTTGATAATGTTCATCACCCTAATTTGAATATCTTTAGTCTCCATTGTCAAATGAGTTATAAAATGTTTGTTTTTCCATTTTATCATCCTTTAATGTATAATCAATAAGATAATATTTTTAATTTTTGTCTAACATATTATAATCCACATCCTTATTCATTTTAGATTCATACAACCTGAAAATCTAATTCGATTCATTCTTTTAATATCAATAACTATTGTTCAATTTAAAATTTAATCATATATTCTAGTCCATCTAGAAATTAAAACACTATGTAATTTTATTTTTTATATGTTTATTGTAAAAAATTTACCATTGTTGAAAAATTTATTATAATATCATTTAGACACCCCTTAATTTCGTAATATCAACAGCATAAATCACTTTCAATGTGTTAAATAGTGGGGTTTTAATATTGTACTTATATTATCAGAATTTTTATTTTTTAATTTATGGAAAAAAATATTTTTACACATATCAATTGCAATATAATATTTGGAAATAGTATTAAACTCATTTAATTACAATCCAAATTGATATAATTCATTTATATTGATTTTAAATCAACACCATAGTCTTATTCAACAATGTACGTAAAGACCCGGAAATTTCAAGGGAATTTTTGTTTTCTAAATTTTCTTTGGGATTTTACTAGAATGCAGTTTCTTACGGCGCCTGATTCCGAGACCCGGTGTGCCCAGAATCATTTTCCGAATTTTGGGCTCGGGTATGTTCAGTGAACGAACGAGTGAGTTTTTCTAACTTTTGAACCGATGATCAGAATCAAAATCTAAGGGCACCTATCGAATCGTAGCACCGGTAATTGCTTAGAAATGACTCTTCCATAGTTGCATTTGCTCAGGTGTGGTTTTTAAATTTATGGACTTTAAGTTAAGAAAAAAAATAATGAGGTACAACAAACTTTATTTTATTTTTACTTAAAGCCGTTTAAAGCTGATTAAGCTGAGTTGAAGCGGATAGGGTGGAACCTAAAATATCCTACCCTCTTGGTAGGATATTTTTGAGGTGGGGCCCGCACGAGCCCCACTGTTTCTTTTCCGCTAAGTAATGCACCCGCGAAAAGCCCTATTAAACAAAAGTCAATTGACACGTTTTCTAAATTCTTAACGCCCCTATTAATTGGGCGGTTAGTTAGTTGCAATTAATTCTATGAATTAATTGTTCTTTACTTATCTTTGTTTTTCTAATTCTTCAGTTGATAATAAAATAAGATGAAGACTAATTTTATTATCGGCTTGTTGAGTTAGACCTTTGGAGAATCTCTAAAGATCTTCACCCTCCAACACGAAGAACGCGAAGAACGCGAAGAACACGAAGAATGTGAAAAACATGAAGAACACCGGCCTCCGACGAAGGGTGACAAAGAACGCCGGACCCCCGGAGATTGACGCCGAAGATTCTCCCTCCGCAACGCTTCTTCCGCGACGATCCAACCCCGCGACAATCTTCGATCGACAACGACAAGGTAGGGGATTGCGGTCCTTTTAATTTATTGTGGATTATAACATCAACATGGATTTAATTGTTATAATTAAATCTGTATGTTCTTGATCCTCGGAGTTTGTCTGCGCGACGATGAGTACCGCGCGACAGCGACGCCCTTCCGCGACGCGACGATCCTTTTCTTCCGCGACGGTCAATCCCGCGATGAACTCACGTCCGACGACGACGTTGAGGTAGGTGTTGTTTTGAAAATGACAATACTCCATGTTTGTTTCCCTTAAAGGCATGAATGCGGACAAACTAATTAACAAGTTGGTCCGTGGATTATTATTGCGGTTCGGGGTTTATCAAATTGATGGGAAATATTATGGTGTTGTTTCATACCGCTAACGCGGTGGGTGCGGACCAACAAACAAGTCTGAACCACCGCATTCTTTCTTGTTCTTAGTGTGTGGAATGGCAGACGACGACAAACGGGGCCGCAAGGGTGATTTGAGGGCCTTGCAGTGAAGGTCGGGTCTCGGGAGGACCACTGGTGAAGACCGCACGTAAAACGGACCACTGGAGCACGTCCGGTGGTCCGCGGAATCCCACGCCGGCACGGTGGCGCCGGGCGGCGGCAGCGCCCGGGGCGCCGCCGGAAAAACCCGGTGCGGCTGAAGCCGCGGCGGTGAGACTGTTCCGCGTCCGCACGGAACAGGGAGGCGGGACGCGGGTGGCATGCCGCGTCCGGGTGCTGCGTAGCGGCCCCAACGCGGGGGCCACGGTTCCTTCGCTCTGCCGCTCGGCCGGGCCGAGCCGAGCCGAGCCGAGCCGACCCGCTAGGCCGGGTCGCGCCCAGGTCGGGCCAAGCCGTGTCAGACCAAACCGGGATGGACCCGGACCAGGGTCGGGTCGACCCGGGGGGGGGGGGGTCGGGCCGGGTCGGTCCGGGCCCAGACCCCCCGTTTTCAGACCCTCTTTGGTCTTTTTCCCATATATTGGGCTACGGACCTCCGATCGACGCACCGTCAGTTGAGTAGCGATCCTTGGAATGAGAAAGTCATTTCAACATCTCGCACTCAAGGTTTCGAAATACTATGGGTTCGGCCGGGTTGGTTCGTATACGAAACCAACCGGGCCCTCGGAGCGGAAATGCTTGTATCTTGAGCTCCGGACGTCCGATTGATGTGCCGTAGACCTTGATGGATTCTTCTAAGTGAAACAGATCTTTTGGATTACTCCGCTAGAGGTTTGGATGTCGTCGGAGTGCGGTCGGGTTGGTTCGCTCACGAAATCCAACCGGGCCTCTGGAACGAAAAAGGCAATAACTCACAGACCGAGCATCTGAATGACCCGCCGTCTGTCTCGTTGATTTCCTCTTGTTGAGACAGAACTTTTGGCATAATTCTCCCGAGTTTTGGTTGCAGTTGGATAGTGTCTGTGTTGGATTGCACCCAAAATCCAACCGGGCCCTTGGAACCGAAAAACTGTTATCTTTCATACCAGACGTCCGTTTGACGAACCGTCAGCGGTGTTGGTGATCTCGATGAGAAACGGTCCCTATGAGTGTACCCTATGGGAGTTCGGGGTACAGTTGAGTTATGGATGGGTTGGTTCACTCAGGAAATCAACCGGGCCCCCTAGGACGAAAATCCTAATAACTCACAGACCGGGAGTCCGATTGACGTGTAGTCTATTGCGTTGAGACCCCTATGACAAGGCGGTCCATTGAGATACTTTTTCGTGGAACTTTTTGATACTTTTAGTATTGACCAGTAGCTCGTGGAGCGGATCCTCCCAGAGATGAGCGTGCAGAGAACGGAGACCGTGTAGCCGGCTGAGACCTGACGACTGCTTGACCGATCGACTCGGTGTGTTTCGGATAGCCCAGTGGGGAGCGCTTGGTTGTAGCGGCAGATCCACGGCGGAGGAGCGCCTGGTTGTTGCGGCAGACCCACGGTACTCAACAGAAGGAGTACCTCTGGAGGCTATGAGGGGGAGCGCTTGGTTGTAGCGGCAGACCCACGGCGGAGGAGCACTTGGTTGTAGCGGCAGACCCGCAGTACTCAACAGAAGGAGTACCTCTTGAGGCTATGAGGGGGAGCGCTTGGTTGTAGCGGCAAACCCATGGTGGGAAGTGCTTGGTTGTAGCAGCAGGCCCATAGTACTCGACAGGAGGCGTACCTCGGTGTCATGACAGGACCACTGTACACTCCAGAGGCGGGTCTCTTCAGCAGTTACAGTTTTGATAATGAAAATCCTGGTTTGAGATGAGACTTTTGACCTTTGTTTTTACCTAATGTTTGAGATGGGTCACTTGATAACTTAGGTATATGTATGGGCATATTCCTGGGTAGTGGTTATCCGTTAATTTCATGATATTTGTGTTTTCCTCATGATTGAGATGAGTTACTTGATAACTTAGGTATATGCATGGCATATACCTAAGTAGAGGTTATATATTGAGATCTTCTTTGTGGTTATCCCTGTTGGTTTTTAGTGAGACCTTGAGGGTCTCGGGGTCCCTACTGAGTATCGTTATACTCACCCCTGCACGGGCTATGCCTGCACCTCGTTGTGTTGGTTGCAGACGACGGGCAGTGCTGGCGGAGGCCGAATGTTCGAGGATTGGACAGTACCCGGAGGTGGACTACACGATGATTCAGTATTTGGAGGTGGACTTCGCGACGAAAGGACACACTGAGGAGGTTGAAGGGCGAGAGCATTGTGGAGGCTATCTGTACCTACCCTTCAGGTTGGATCCATGGTGGACGATCCAGGAGTTGCGCCATCTGTACCTACCCTTCAGTTAGGATCCAAGGAGGACGACCCAGGAGCCGCTTCTGTTCTTCCTGCTGTTGTCTTTTTCTGTTGTACTTTGTTCAGTTATAGTTGTACTTTCTTTTGGGTTTGTATTCTGGCCCATTAACCTTTCAGTACTTCTCTTTGTACTTAGTGTTTTACTTCCTCTTGTACTCAGTGGTGTTTTGATTACTTTTATAAAGGCAATGCTTTCCCAGTTATCTGGATTTACACCTTTGGTTCTAGTCGCCATCCCCTGGACTATGGAAGGCGGGCTTGGGGTAGTCAGGGCATGAGCCCCGAGGACGGGTCGTGATAATTGGTATTAGAGGAGTCGGTTCTACACCAGAATTTATAACCCTGATATTTTCTTTCTATGAAGCAATAGTGTTAAGTGTACTGAGTGTGGTCTTTAGTTCAGGGAGTCCAGTGTTGGTGCGGGCGGCCGACATATCCATACACCAGGACCCTGACAACTGAATTCCATCTTTGTGCATGAAAACACTGATTGCATGTGTGTTTCCAGAAGTTTTATTTAAATATCAGCTCAAACCAGGTCAGCTCACCAGGTATAATCATTTGACCGTGTCACGTTGTTTCTTTCAGGATGCCTTTTCTCGGACGACCAGCTAGATCCCAGAGGGATGTGCGTACTGACAGCCTGTCGAGCGACGAGGCTTCGGTACAGGGCCCTCTTTCAGTTGAGGCACCAGCGGAGGCACCAGCAGTACTACCATACGTTGGTCCACCGATGCTACCAGCCCCAAGAGTAGGCGATGCACGCCACTTGAGTGTGTTGCACAGGTTCCAGCGCCAGAGGCCACCCAGGTTCCGGGGAGAGACGGACCCGCATGCCGTTGAGGATTGGCTGAAGGTTGTGGTGAGAGTCTTCAGGCTAGTGGGGATGCCGGCAGACTTCATGGTGATTTTTGCTGCCAGCCTTCTTCAGGCAGTAGGCGGCTGGTGGTGGAGCCACTTGTTCTAGTTTTGCGACAGGATGACCTTCGCATGGAAAGACTATGAGACCAACTTCAGGGTGGAGTTTGTGCCAGTAGCTCTACACCCCGAGTGTGTACAGGAGCATCTTCCTTTTCCGCAGGGTTTTTGATCAGTAACCGAGTCATCTATGGGAAGTAGATAGATGATGCAGAGGTCCAAGAGGACCAGAGCTAGCCGTAAGAGGAGCAGGAAGTGTTATGAATGTGGAATAAAGGGTCACCTAGCACGTGACTGTCCGACTCCTCGTACAGTTGATCCGCAGGCATTGGAGGATCCACCGAGGTAGAAGCAGCGGCGGGTGCTTGAGAAACAGCTGAGCAGTGGACAAGGCAGTAGAGCTCTGGGAGTAGGTGGATAGGAGAGAAACTAGTGGATACGTCCTTTGTACTTCTAGTTACATGTTTCTGTTGTATTCGTGTCTTTGTACTATGAGCTGCAATAACAAAAAGACACTTATCTTGTGATGTTTTCTTTCGTGTCCTTTTTGTTTGGTTGATACTGAGTGGTCCTAGTTAAGACTGTTGACTTGACCCTCACTTTCGATATTTCTACTGGAGGAGACCCAGTGATCTCCCACTGATGCCGACAGTGTTACTCGACCCTTGGAGGCGAGAGTGACAGTTGGATCTCTTGGTAGTTACGTCGAGGACTTACGACGTCATCCATGGCATGAATGCATCATTCATGTCGGGATTGAATGTATTAGGAAATGGGTGTGGTTCATCCAGGGGATGAGACTGAGTTTCTATTTTCGGCAGAGGAGAAATTTTTTAAGCTCTTTCAGATCGTAGGCAAAGAAGGTGCAGATCATCCATGAGCGGATGAAGACTGCCCAGTGCAGTATGAAACAGGAACTGGAACCAGTCTTAGAGACTCGGGCATGTTAAATATTTAAAGAAGAGGAAACATTAGGGAGAGATGAGTCTGAGGAGAAACAGACGTGGAGGCAGAGCCAGGAGAGCAGCATGAGGTGGTGTACATCTTAGTATGCTACAACCACCCGCCTTAGTTATCCCCGCCAGGCTCAGGGAGTTGGAGGGAGGAGGAAGAGTGTGGCTGCTTGCGGTCATGGAGTGTGACCCAATGGCTCTAGAAATGATTCAAGGGACAGTTTTTGTCCACTACTAGCTGCTATAGTAACGGACGTCGATATGAATCATTCCTTGCTTTCACAAATCTTGTTCTAGACCTAGAGTTTCCGGTAAGCCATGGACTTGACCCTCACGTATGGAGATACCTTGGGAGGAGACTCGATAATCACACTTATGCCGATAGTGTGGTCAAACCCTCAAAGCGAGAGTTTCGGTTGGAATATCTTTGTAGCAGCGTCGAGGCCTTATGACGTTGGTCTGAGTGTGGATTGGATCCACAGTTCATACACGGATTGATTGTATTAGGCAAAAAGGTTGTGGTTTAACTACAGCGTCGGGATGGGTTTTCCTTGGTCGGAAAAAAGGAAACCTCAGGCAGCACAGGATAAACTCTTCCATAGGAGGGTGCGGCCGATCATTCTTCAGTCGGACAACCTTACCCTCGTGGTGGCAGTTGTTTTGAGTTCCAGTTTTAACAGGAATTGGAGACCTCTAGAGTTCTAGGATGACGATCATGTCTTTATACGGGTCTCACCTCAATGAGGTTTATGGAGATGTGGCCAAGGAGGAAAGTTATATCTGAGGTTCAACGGACCTGTCTAGGAACTCATATGGGTAGGCGGGGTGGTTTACTGCTTGATCCATCCACCGCAGTTGCACCAGGTGCACGACGACTTCCACGTATCTCAACAGAGGAGATACGTGCTCGACCCTTCGCATATCATCGACCATGAGGAGCTGGACGATGATGATGGGGTGTCTTTCACGGAGGTTCCAGTGGAGATCGAGGATCGACAGAAGCGGATCCTACGAGGATGATCGATTCCTCGGGTTCTCTTTCTCTGGCAGTATGGGAACCTCCGGGTGAGCACATGGGAGTGGAAGGCTCATATGCGTGCTTTGTACCACATTTGTGACCCTAGTTTGTGTTAAAGCATTACAAGGACGTAAAGCCCTGAGGTGGGAGTAATGTAAAGACCCAGAAATTTCAAAGGGAATTTTTCTTTCTAAATTTTCTTTGGGATTTTACAAGAACGCAGTTTCTGACGGCACAAGATTCCGAGGCCCGGTGTGCCCAAAATCATTTTCCGAAGTTTGGGCTCGGGTACGTTCAGTGAATGAACGAGCGAGTTTTTCTAACCTTTAAACCGGTGCTCAGAATCAAATTCTGAGGGCACCGATGGAATCGCAGCACCGGTAATTTCATAGAAACGCCTCTTTCGGAGTTTCGTTTGCTCAGGTGTGGTTTTTAAATTCTTGGGCTTTAAGATAAGAAATAAAATAATGTGGTACGACAAACTTTATTTTATTTTTACTTAAAGCCACTTAAAGCTGCTTAAGCTGAGTTGAAGCGGATAGGGTGGAACCCAAAATATCCTACCCTCTTAGTAGGATATTTGTGAGGTGGGTCCCGTACGATCCCCACCGTTTCATTTCCGCTAAGTAACGCACCCGCGAAAACCCCTATTAAAGGAAAGTCAACTGATGTGTTTTCTAAATTCTTAACACCCCTATTAATTGGGCGGTTAGTTCGTTGCAATTAATTATATGAATTAATTGTTCGTTACTAGTCTTTTTTTTCAAATTCTTCAGTTGATAATAAAATAAGACGATGACTTATTTTATTATCGGCTTGTTGTGTTAGACCTTTGGTGAATCTCTAAAGATCTTCACCCTCCTACGCGAAGAACACGAAAAACGCAAAGGACACGAAGAACGCGAAGAACGTGAAGAACGCAAAGAACGCCGGCCTCTGACGAAGGGTGACGAAGAACGCCGGACCCCCGGAGATTGACGCCGAAGATTCTCCCTTCGTAACGCTTCTTCCGCGACGATCCAACCCCACGACAATCTTCGATCGACAACGACAAGGTAGGGGATTGCGGTCCTTTTAATTATTTTGGGATTATAACATCAACATGGATTTAATTGTTATAATTAAATTTTTATGTTCTTGATCCTCAGAGTTTGTCTGCGCGACGCCAAGTACCGCGCGACAGCGATGCCCTTCCGCGACGCGACGATCCTTTTCTTCCGCGACGGTCAATTCCGTTATGAACTCACGTCCGACGACGACGTTGAGGTAGGGTTTTTTTTGAAAATGATAATACTCCATGTTTGTTTCCCTTCAAGGCATGAACGCGGACCAACTAATTAACAAGTTGGTCCGTGGATTATTATTGCGGTTCGGGGGTTATCAAATTGATGGGAAATATTATTGTGTTGTTTCAAACCGCTATCGCGGGGCATGCGGACCAACAAACAAGTCCGAGCCACCAAATTCTTTCTCATTCTTAGTGTGAGGAACGGAGGACGACGACAAATGGGGAAGAAATGGTGATTTGAGGGCCTTGCAGTGAAGGTCAGGTCCCGGGAGGACCACTGGTGAAGACCGCACGTAAAACGGACCACTGGAGCGCGTCCGTTGGTCCGCGGAATCCCACGCCGGCACGGCCGCTGGCAAAACCCGCCGCGGATGAAGCCGCGGCGGCGAGACGCTTCCGCGGCCGCGCGGAACTGGGAGACGGGACGCGACCGACATGCCGCGTTTGGGTGCTGCGTAGCAGCCCCCGTGCAGGGGCCGCGGTTCCTTCGCTCGGTCGCTCGGCCGGGCCGAGCCGGGCCGGGCCGCCCCGGCCGGGCCGGGTCGCACCAAACTTGGTCGGGACCCGGGTCGGATCGCCCGGTTCGGGCCGACCCAGGTGGGGTCTGGCCGGGCCCAGACCCCCCGTTTTCAGACCCTCTTTTATCTTTTTCCCATATCTGGGGCTACAGACTTTCGATCGACGCACCGTCAGTTACGTAGCAATCTTTGGAACGAGACTGTCGTTTATGTATATCGAACTCATGGTTTCAGAATACTTTGGGTTCGGCTGGGTTGGTTCGGATACGAAACCAACCGGGCCATCGGAGCGGAAACACTTATATCTTGAGCTCCGAACGTCCTATTGACGTGCCGTTGACTTTGATGGATTCCTCTATGTGAGAAAAATCTTTTGTCTTACTCCGCTCAACGTTTGGTTGTCGTCGGAGTGTGTTCGGGTTGGTTCGCTCACGAAATCCAACCGGGCCCCTGGAACGAAAAAGCCAATAACTCACAGACCAGGCGTCCGATTGACGCGCCGTCTATCTCGTTGATTTCTCTTGTTGAGATGGAACTTTTGGCACACTTAGACCAAGTTTTGGTTAAAGTTGGATAGTGGTCGGGTTGGATTGCACCTGAAATCCAACGGGGCCCTTGGAACGGAAAAACTGTTATCTTTCAGATCAGACGTCCGTTTGATGAACCGTCAGCAGTGCTGGTGATCTCGTTGGGAAATGGTCCCTATGAGTATACCCTATGAGAGTTCGGGGTACAGTTGAGTTACGTGCGGTTTGGTTCGCTCACGAAACCAACCGGGCCCCTGGGACGAAAAGGATAATAACTCACAGACCGGGAGTCCGATTGACGCGCTGTCTGTTGCGTTGAGACCCCTATGACGAGACGGTCCATTGAGATACTTCTTCGTGGAACATTGTGATACATGTAGTATCGAACAGCAGCTCATGGAGCAGACCCTCCCGGAGACGAGCGTGCAGAGTACGGAGACCGTGTAGCCGGCTGAGACCTGACGACTGCATGACCGATCAACATGGTGTGTTTTAGATAGCCCAGTGGGAAGAGATTGGTTGTAGCGGCAGACCCACGGCGGGGGAGTGCTTGGTTGTAGAGGCAGACCCATGGTACTCAACAGAAGGAGTACCTCTGGAGGCTATGAGGGGGAGCGTTTGGTTTTAGCAGCAGACCCACGGTGGAGGAGTGCTTGGTTGTAGCGGCAGACCCGTGGTACTCAACAGAAGGAGTACCTCTTAAGGCTATGAGGGGGAGCGCTTGGTTGTAGCGGCAGACCCATGGTGGGAAGTGCTTGGTTGTACCAGTAGGCCCACAGTACTCGACAGGAGGAGTATCTCGGAGTCGTGACAGGTCCACTGTACACTCCAGAGGCGGGGCTCTTTAGCAGTTACGATTTCGATAATGAAAATCCTGCTTTGAGCTGTGACATTTGACCTTTGTGTTTACCTCATGTTTGAGATGGGTCACTTGATAACTTAGGTATATGTATGGGCATATTCCTGGGTAGTGGTTATCCGTTAATTTCATGATCTTGGTGTTTTCCTCCTGATTGAGATGAGTTACTTGATAACTTAGGTATATGCAAGGCATATACCTAAGTAGAGGTTATCTATTGAGATCTTCTTTGTGGTTATCCTTGTTTGTTTTTAGTGAGACCTTGAGGGTCTCGGGGTCCCTACTAAGTATCGTTATACTCACCCCTGCACGGGCTATGCCCCCACCGCGTTGTGTTAGTTGCAGACGACGGGCAGTGCTGACAGAGGCCGAATGTTCGAGGATTGGACAGTACCCGGAGGTGGACTACACGACGAGTCAGTATCCGGAGGTCGAATTCGCGATGAGACAACACACATAGGGGGTTGACGGGTGAGAGCGTTGTGGAGGCTATCTGTACCTACCCTTCAGGTAGGGTCCGTGGTGGACGATCCAGGAGCTGTGCCATCTGTACCTACCCTTCAGGTAGGATCCATGGAGGACGACCCAGGAGACACATCTGTTCTTCCCACTATTGTCTTTTTCTGTTTTACTTTGTTCAGTTGTAGTTGTACTTTCTTTTGAGTTTGTATTCTGGCCCATTTACCTTTCAACACTTCTCTTTATACTTAGTGTTTTACTTCCTCTTGTACTCTATGGTGTTTTGTTTACTTTTATAAAGGCAATTCCTTCGCAGTTATTGGGATTTACACCTTCGGTGCTAGTCTCCAGCCCCTGGCCTATGGAAGGCAGACTTGGGGTTGTCACGGCACGGTCCCCGAGGACGGGTCGTGACAATTGGTATCAGAGGAGTCAGTTCTACCACAGAACTTATAACCCTAATATTTTCTTTCTGTGAAGAAATAGTGTTAAGGGTACCGAGTGTGGTCTTCAGTTCAGGGAGTCCAGTGTTGGTGCGGGCGGCCGACGTATCCATACACCAGGACCCAAAAAACTGAATTCTGACTTTGTGCATGAAAACACTGATTGCATTTGTGTTCCTAGAAGTTTTATTTAAATATCATCTCAAACCAGGTCATCTCACCAGGTATAATCATTTGATAGTGTCACGTTGTTTCTTTTAGGATGCCTTTTCTCGGACGACCAGCTAGAGCCCAGAGGGATGTGCGAATTGAAAGCCTGTCGAGCGACGAGGCTTCGGTACAGGGCCCTCTTGCAGTTGAGGCACTAGAGGAGGCACCAACGGTACTACCATGCGTTGGTCCACTGATGCTACCATCCCCAGCAGTAGGTGATGCACGCCACTTGAGTGCACTGCACGTGTTCCAGCGCCAGAGGCCACCCAGGTTCTGGGGAGAGACGGACCTGCAGGCCGCTGAGGATTGGCTGGTGGCTGTGATGGGAGTCTTCAGGCTAGTGGGGATGCCAGAAGACTTCATGGTGATTTTTTCTACCAGCCTTCTTCAGGGAGCAGCAGGCAAGTGGTGGAGCCACTTGTTCCAGTTTTGTGACGGGATGACCTTCGTGTGGGAAGACTTCAAGACCTTCTTCAGGGTGGAGTTTGTTCCAGTAGCCCTACACCCCGAGCATGTACAGGAGCATCTACCTTTGCCGCAGGGTTTTCGATCAGTAGCCGAGTCATCTGTGGGAAGTAGACAGATGATTCATAGGTCCAAGAGGACCAGATCCTGTCGTACGAGGAGCAGGAAGTGTTATGAATGCAGCAGAAAGGGTCACCTGGAACGTGACTGTCCGACTCCTCGTACAGTTGTTTCTCATGCTTTGGAGGAGCCACCGAGGCAGAAGTAGCAGCGGGAGCTTGAGAAATAGCCGGACAGTGGACAAGGCAGTAGAGCTCCGAGAGCAGGTGGACAGGAGAGGAACTAGTGGATACATCCTTTGTACTTCTAGTTCCATGTTGCTGTTGTATTCGTGTCTTTGTACTATGTGCTGAAATAATAAAAAGAAACTTATCTAGTGATTTTTTCTTTCCTGTCTTTTTTTTGGTTGATACTGAGTGGTCCTGGTTAAGACTATTGACTTGACCCTCACTTTCAACATTTCTACTGGAGGAGACCCAGTATCCTCACACTGATGCCGACAGTGTGACTCGACCCTTGGAGGCGAGAGTGACATTTGGATCTCTTGGTAGTTCCGTCGAGGCCTTACGGCGTCATCCATGGAATGAGTGCATCATTCATGTCGGGATTGACTGTATTAGGCAATGGGTGTGGTTCATCTAGGGGATGAGACTGAGTTTCTTATTTTGGAAGAGGATAAATTTTAGCATCTCTTTCAGATCATAGGCAAAGAAGGTGTAGATCATCCATGAGAGGATGAAGACTACACAGTGTAGTAAGAAATAGGAAACTGGCACCAGTCTTGGAGACTCGGGCATGTTAAATCTTTAAAGAAGAGGAAGTTTTAAGGAGAGATGAGTCTGAGGAGTAGTAGACGTGGAGGAAGATCTAGGAGAGCAACATGAGATGGTGTACATCTTATCATGCTACAACCACCCGCCTTAGTTATCCCCGCCAGGCTCAGGGAGCTAGAGGGCGGAGGAAGAGTGCGGCTGCTTGCAGTTAAGGAGTGTGACCCAATGGCTCTAGAAATGATTCAAGGGACAGTCTGTGTCCATGACTAGCTGCTATAGTAACGGTCATCGATATTAATCATTCCATTCTTTCACAAATCTTATTCCAGACCTAGAGTTTCTGGTAAGCTGTGGACTTGACCCTCACGTCCAGATGATACCTTGGGAGGAGACTCGATAATCACACTTACGCCGATAGTGTGGTCAGACCCTCGAGGAGAGAGTTTCGGTTGGAATATCTTGGTAGTAGCGTCGAGGCCTTACGACGTTGGTCTGAATATGGATTGGATCCACAGTTCATACATGGATTGACTGTATTTGGCAAAAAGGTTGTGGTTTAACTACGACGTCGGGATGTGTTTTCCTTGGTCGGCGAAAAGGAATCCCCAGGCAGCACAGGATAAACTCTTGCATAGAAGGGTGCGGCCAATCATTCTTGAGTTGGTTAACCTTACTCTCATGGTGGAAGTCGTTTTGAGTTCCAGTTTTAACAGGAATTGGAGACCTCTAGAGTTCGAGGATGACGATCATGTCCTTATACGGGTCTCACCTCGACGAGGTTTACAGAGATGTGGCCTAGGCAGCAAGTTATCTCTGAGGTACAACGGACATTTCTAGGTCCTCAGTTGGGTAGGCGGGGTGGTTTAACGCTTTACCCATCCACCGCAGTTGCACCAGGTGCACGACGACTTCCACGTATCTCAACTAAGGAGATACGTGCTCGAACCTTCGCATATCATCGACCATGAGGAGCTGGACGATGGTGATGTGGTGTCTTTCATGGAAGTTCCAGTGGGGATCGAGGATCTACAGGAGCGGATCCTATGAGGACGATCGATTCCTCGAGTGCTCTTTCTCTGGCAGTACGGGAACATCCAGGTGAGCACATGGGAGCGGAAGGCTCATATGTATGCTTTGTACCGCTTTTGTGACCCTATTTTGTGTTAAAGCTTTACGAGGACGTAAATCCCTGAGGTGGGAGTAATGTAAAGACCCGAAAATTTCAAGGGAATTTTTTTTCTAAATTTTATTTAGGATTTTACAAGAACGCATTTTCTAACGGCGCCTGTTTCCGAGGCCCGGTGTGCCCAGAATCATTTCCAGAAGTTTGGGCTCGGGTATGTTCAGTGAATGAACGAGCGAGTTTTTCTAACTATTGAACTGGTGCACGGAATCAAATTCTGAGGTCACTGATGGAATCGCAGCGCCGATAATTTCTTAGAAACGCCTCTTCCGGAGTTGCGTTTTCTCGGGTGTGGTTTTTAAATTTTTAGGCTTTAAGTTAAGAAATAAAATATTGTGGTACGACAAACTTTATTTTATTTTTACATAAATCCGCTTAAAGCTACTTAATCTGAGTTGAAGCGGATAGGGTGGAACCCAAAATATCCTACCCTCTTGGTAGGATATTTGTGAGGTGGGGCCTGCACGAGCCCCACCGTTTCATTTCTGCTAAGTAACGCACCCGCGAAAACCCCTATTAAACGAAAGTCAACTGACACGTTTTCTAAATTCATAACGCCCCTACTAATTGGGCGGTTAGTTTGTTGCAATTAATTCTATGAATTAATTTTTCGTTACTTATCTTTGTTTTTCAAATTCTTTAGTTGATAATAAAATAAGATGAGGACATATTTTATTATCGGCTTGTTTTGTTAGACCTTTGGAGAATCTCTAATGATCTTCACCCTCCTATGCGAAGAACGCAAAAAACGCGAAGAACGCGAAGAACGCGAAGAGATTCGGCCTCCGACGAAGGGTGACAAAGAACGCCGGACCCCCAGAGATTGATGCCAAAGATTCTCCCTCCGCAACGCTTCTTCTGAGACGATCCAACCCCGTGACAATATTCGATCGACAATGACAAGGTAGGGGATTGCGGTCCTTTTAATTCTTTGTGGATTATAACATCAACATGGATTTAATTGTTATAATTAAATATGTATGTTCTTGATCCTCGGAGTTTGTCTGCGCGACGCCGAGTACCGCGTGACAGCGACGCCCTTCCGCGACGCGACGATCCTTTTCTTCCGCGATGGTGAATTCCGCGACGAACTCGCGTCTGACGACGACGTTGAGGTAGGGGTTGTTTTGAAAATGATAATACTCCATGTTTGTTTCCCTTCAAGGAATGAACGCGGACCAACTAATTAACAAGTTGGTTCGTGGATTATTATTGCAGTTCAGGGTTTATCAAATTGATGGGAAATATTATTGTGTTGTTTCAAACTGCTAACGTGGTGGGTGCGGACCAACAAACAAGTCCGAACCACCGCATTATTTCTCGTTCTTAGTGTGCGGAACGGTGAACGACGACAAAGGGGGCCGCAAGGGTGATTTGAGGGCCTTGCAGTGAAGGTCGGGTCCTGGGAGGACCACTGGCGAAGACCGCACGTAAAACAGACCACCGGAGCGCGTCCGGTGGTCCGTGGAATCCCACGCCGGCGCGGCGGCGGCCGGCAGCGCCCGGCGCACCGCCGGCAAAACCCACCGTGGCTAAAGCCGCGGTGGGGAGATGGTTCGGTGGCCGCATGGAACCGGGAGGCGGGATGCGGCCGACATGCCGCGTCCGGGTGCTGCATAGCGGCCCCCGCGCGGGGGCCGCGGTTCCTTCGCTCGGCCGCTCGGCAGGGCCGAGCCGACCCGCCGGGCCGGGTCGCCCCCAGGCTTGGCTGGGCTGCCCAGCCCTGGTCGGGTTGCACCAAACCGGGTCGGACCCGGACCCGGGTCGGGTCACCCGGTTGGGGCCGACCCAGGGGGTCAGGCCGGGTCGGTCCGGGCCCAGACCCCCCGTTTTCAGAACCTCTTTGGTCTTTTGCCAATATCTTGGGTTACGAACCTCCGATCGACGCACCGTCAGTTGCGTAACGATCCTTGGAAAGAGAAGGTTGTTTCGTTATATCGCACTCAAGGTTTCAGAATACTTTGGGTTCGACCGGGTTGGTTTGGATACGGAACCAACCGGGACCTCGGAGCGGAAACACTTATATCTTGAGCTCTGGACGTCCAATTGATGTGTCGTCGACTTTGATGGATTCTCTAAGTGAGACGGATCTTTTGGCTTACTCCGCTCGATGTTTGGATGTCGTTGGAGTGCGGTCGGGTTGGTTCGCTCACGAAATCCAACCGGGCCCCTGGAACAAAAAATCCAATAACTCACAGACTGGGCGTCCGATTGACGCGCCGTCTGTCTTGTTGATTTCCTCTGGTTGAGATGGAACATTTGGCATACTTCGCCCGAGTTTTGGTTGCAGTTGGATAGTGACCGGGTTGGATTGCACCCGAAATCTAACTGGGCCCTTGGAACGGAAAAGCTGTTATCTTTCAGACCAGACATCTGTTTGACGAACCGTCAGCGGCGTTGGTGATATCGTGGAGAAACGGTCCCTATGATTATACCCTTTGAGAGTTCGAGGTACAGTTGAGTTACGGACGGGTTGGTTCGCTCATGAAACCAATCGGGACCCTGGGACGAAAAGGCTAACAACTCACAGACCGGGAGTCCGATTGACGCGCCGTCTATTGCGTTGAGACCCCTATGACGAGGCAGTCGGTTGAGATACTTCTTCGTGGAACTTTGTGATACTTGTAGTATCGACCAGAAGCTCGTGGAGCGGACCCTCCTAAAGACGAGCGTGTGGAGTATGGAGACCGTGTAGCCGGCTAAGACCTGACGACTGCTTGACCGATCGACTCCGTGTGTTTCAGATAGCCCAGTGGGGAGCGCTTGGTTGTAACGGCAGACCCGCGGTACTCAACAGAAGGAGTACCTCTGGAGGTTATGAGGGGGAGCGCTTGGTTGTAGCGGCAGACCCACGGCGGAGGAGCGCTTGGTTGTAGCGGCAGACCCGCGGTACTCAATAGAATGAGTACCTCTTGAGGCTATGAGGGGGAGCACTTGGTTGTAGCAGCAGACCCATGGTGGGAAGCACATGGTTGTAGCAGCAGGCCCACAGTACTCGACAGGAGGAGTACCTCGGAGTCGTGACAGGACCACTCTACACTCCAGAGGCGGGGCTCTTCAGCAGTTACGGTTTTGATAATGAAAATCCTAGTTTGAGCTGAGGCTTTTGACCTTTGTGTTTACCTCAAGTTTGAGATGGGTCACTTGATAACTTAGGTATATGTATGGTCATATGCCTGGGTAGTGGTTATCCGTTAATTTCATGATCTTGGTGTTTTCCTCATGATTGAGATGAGTTACTTGATAACTTAGGTATATGAATGGCATATACCTAAGTAGAGGTTATCTGTTGAGATCTTCTTTTTGGTTATCCTTGTTGGTTTTTAGTGAGACCTTGAGGGTCTCGGGGTCCCTACTGAGTATCGTTATACTCACCCCTGCACGGTCTATGCCCACACCTCATTGTGTTGGTTGCAGACGACAGGCAGTGCTGATGGAGGCCGAATGTTCAAGGATTGGACAGTACCTGGAGGTGGACTACATGACGAGTCAGTATCCGGAGGTGGAATTCGTGATGAGACGACACACGGAGGAGGTTGAAGGGAGAGAGCGTTGTGGAGGCTATCTATACCTACCCTTCAATAAGGATCTATAGTGGATGATCCAGGAGCTGCGCCATTTGTACCAACCCTTCAGGTAGGATCTGAGAAGGACGACCTAGGAGCCGTTTCCGTTCTTCCAGCTGTTGTCTTTTTCTGTTGTACTTTGTTCAGTTGTAGTTGTACATTCTTTTGGGTTTGTATTCTGGACCATTTACCTTTCAGCACTTCTCTTTGTACTTAGTGTTTTACTTCCTCTTGTACTCTGTGGTGTTTTGTTTACTTTTATAAAGGCAATGCCTTCCCAGTTATCGGGAGTTTCGCCTTTGGTGCAAGTCGCCAACCCCTGGGCTATGGAAGGCGGGTTTGGGGTAGTCACGACACGGGCCCCGAGGACGGGTCATGACACTATATAACTCCAGTTCACTATAATGAATTTTATTATTGTTAATTACATTAATATCAAATTTAAACCAATTTGTCAAATAAATAACATTTCTATAATTTTAGAAACTATAATCCTCACTGTTGAAATAACTTTCTCGGCCTATTGATATACATTCTCATTGATCAGCTGTAACACCTAATGATTTTATGAAATGTATTTTTTTTTCATTAAATTCAATCTCTTTGTTATCCTACATTTAAAAAAACACTAATCTTAAATGAATAAGAAAATATTATTATTTTAACACAACAATTATTGCCCGGCCATTATGATGGTGGTAATGAATGAGATTTAATAAATTATAAAAAATTAAAATGTATTAATAACACTAATTAATCAGTCACAAATTAATTTCGAATGAAAATAAAAGGCAATTTAATGTAAAAGCATTATTTTTAGAGGAAAATATTTTTCCTCGCATAATGGAATTTTATCTTCATAAATTAAAATAATCACTATTAGTAAAATATTCTGATGATATTTATTTGTTATATGTTCAATAAAATGTTTTTTCATTATTTTTTATAGTCTTAATATAATAATAAATCCAATTTTATGGATAAAATGCTATATTTTTATAAAAGGAAAATTTGAAGCCTTTTAATAGAGCACCTATTTTTAACTGAATATTCACATTTTATAAATTTTAATTTAAAAATAAACATAATTTTTTAAATAGGAATATCATAGTTTTCTTAATGTTATATTTTTGTTAGTTCTCTATGAAGTTTCAATTTTTTAATAAAATTGAAAAAAAACTGAATTTTAATTGAAAACATAATTTTCATCTAAATAATTTATACATATAAATTATATATTAAAATATTTTTAAGTAATATTTTATAAATAATAAATTTATTAATAACATGTGACTCATTGAAATCATTTTCATAATTAATTTTTAAATAAAAACATTTAAATCAATGTGACATTTTCTTTAAAAACCCTACCTTGTAGTCTCTTCTGTAGGATTAATATTATATCTCATTTTAAAAATTATATGAAATTATTTCTTTAAGATGGATTACATGTTATGAATCATAGTTTTATAATTATTTTTTTGATCATTTTAATTTTCAATAATAACAAATATGGTTATGGTAGAAGGAAAATAGTTACTATAGTGAAGGTAAAATAATTTTATAGGTTAATGTTAGAAGGAAAATTCAGAAAACAAAATCAAAATAGTAAAACATTAAATGCATGGATAATGTTTTTATTGAGCCTATATATCCCTTAAAACAATAATTATTTTCCAAAATTCATGGAAATTAATTCCACCCATATGTGGTTGTATTTAAACATAAAATAATCATTATTTAATCACTTAAACCCACCCTTCCCATGAATAAACAACACCCCTTAGCACCACCTTTATTATCACAAGCCATGAAGCTCATATAATAAATACCAAAACCACTTTATTACAATACAAACACATAAAAGGGCATGTTTTCTCATCAATGGACCAATTCAAGTGTGTTTAAGGGATTTTTCAATGAGGAGGTATTCAAGAAGTAGTTCTTTCAAATCCCCTCAATTATTTTCTATTCTTCTTCAAATTTCTAATAGCCTCCTTAATTATTTAATTCATAATAACTTTATAATATTTTAAATAATATAATTTTATATTTTTAATTTAATATATTATATTCATCCCTTTAAATAAAAAATATTATTCAATTAAAAGAACTCATTGTCCAAATTATGGCGGCTAATCATTTCCATGAATAATGAAGTATTTTTTTCAATTACCTCCATCATTTATGGTAATAAAAGTGTTATTCTAGATAAAAAAAATTTAATATGTTTATTACATCCTATTTAATTTTATAGAACAAATATATATACATAATATTAAATAAAATGAAACAGTTCAACGATTTCTGGAAAAACTGCTTAACTAAACAAAATAATTATCACATACATTTGATCAAATATATAATCATCATGTAATAATGAAAAATTATATATGGGAACATATAAAATTATGTAAGTCAATTAATACAATTTTTTCTCACTTTTTAATGATTTATATTCCATTAACCGGAAAATAAATTATAATATACCAATGAACCCATGATGAAACCATGATAGAATGTACCCTAAACAATGAAAATCATGAAATATTATTTACTACTAGTATTTATGATGTCATAAATGTAAAATATAAGTTTTCATAAATTATAATATGGTTATGGAAAGAATTGATCATATTATACAAGTTGTTTTTTTACAAAAAACTAAAGGGAAACATGAGGTGATGGTTTCTTGTATCACTTTTTCATCATTGAGATATATTCCTTATTAACCATTTATATGTAATTTTTGGAATACATATATAGATTAAATTTATATAATATCATGAATCAAATTATCATAATTTTATTTATTTTAACAATATATTGTTATTACTTTTATGGTGTATACCATTCGACTGATTACTAAGTGGTAAGGTAATTTGTAATCCAATTTCATTTCTTTGGGTTAGCCTTCTACATATGGATTTTTTCATGAAATGATTATTTATGAGATGAATTTTGATTATATTATTATTCATTTCAAAAAATTATACTTGCTGGTTTATAGTGAATACACATAATGAATTAATTATATTAATTCCCACTTTAATGCTATTTTATTTAAAAGGGAATTTCAATTAAATATTTATATTTATAAAATTTCCTATAAGACACTATTTTTTCAATGAAAATGTATTAAAAAAACTTTTTAATTTTTTAACTTTCTATTATCATTTTAATTTCATTTTTACTCGTGGTTTTATTTTTAAAAACATTCTTTAAGGATTATTTTTTTCCTTTTTTTAAATTATTTTATTTGGAATTTTCTAGAAAAAATACCCATGGAGTGCTTTTAATAATTTAATAAATTAAGAGAATTTCTTTCCATAATCATCCCTGAGTGCCTCAAATATTACATTATAATCATACAAGGTTTTTTCAAATAAAAACATCCATTTATAATTATGTTTCATTAAAAAAAATTGGAAAAGAAACAAATATCTTCGTCTAGAATTATTTCAAGGGATCAGTAAAAATAAATTCTTTACATGGTTCATGATCTGATGAATTATTTATGTTGTCATGGAAAACATATTTATGATTAACATTGAGTTATGGGTGTCAACTATATCTATACCCATTGTGTTAGGTAATCATGGATAAATCCAGTGGTAAAAATGATATTAGTAGACCCGATTACATTTTCACAATATTATTAGTAGACCTAGTTTTCTTGTCTTTAAGTTTATGAGTGGACCTAGAGTACATGTACATAAGTTTTTTAATGGTCCTATCTATTAGGTCCAAAATATTATGCATGGACTTGGTTTCACTTCCATTGTATTATGCGCATAACTTGGTTCATTTTTATAAAATTATTGAAGTGATTAAGGTCATACCCAAGACATAATGAGTGATCCAGTTTCTGTTTATACATATTCACCATGTTAGAAGTTTATGGGTATGCAATAATTTCATGTTTTATGTCAGTTTTACACACTTTCCTATTATTTTATTTTATTATTTAGGATTTATGTCTTATGAATGTCAATGATTTACTCCGTACCTAATTATTATTATTTATGATATGAAGGGTATAATTTTCAAATGTGATTTTCATGTTCTTATTCCCCTATACATATATTATGATTTTCATCTCCCATAATGATAATTTGAACTCACCCCATTATTATGTTTCTTTTCCCCTATATACAATGAATGTAATTAAATTTGATACGACAAAAAGGGTTCTAGTTATGGAGGTATAAGAAGTAAAATAATTACATGTTATATCAACTAGTTTTTTTTTGTTTCCATGTTTCTAAATATACTAAAACCAAATGATCTTACATGGTTTTATTATGTTATTAAATAAATATTCATCTATTTAGATTTTATATATTTTTTTTTAAATTTATTGGAGGTTATAGATTGTGTTATAAAAAGGTTTAGTTAACCATCTGAAACTAGGATGGGAAACATTAATAAGAACACTAAATATATGTTTATGAAATAATAATAGATTTTTTTAATGATCAATAATAACTTGGATTAAACGAAATGATTAATTGTTTGATGGTTTTAATGTAATTTTTCCTTACTATGTAATATTTTTAGTATGATTAATAGTTCTCACACTATCATTTAACCATTAATTTATAGATGGAACCCAAAAAATCATGTAACTGCTAAATAAGACATGAAATTCAAAAACATTTCTTGGGATCATCTATAAGATATTGGAGATGGAATGAATAATCATATCATTATATACACAAAATATATGATTCATATTGGTCTTCCAAAAAAAAATAGAAAAAAAATTATATTTATTCTTTTATGTGAAAATAACCACATTATTTTTGTGGTTCTTTTCATCTACTAATAGCTAATAAATTGATTAATAACATTGAAAAAATTATTTTTATTACCAGATTATTTGGACATGAAAATGTTTTCCTAGATGTGAGTTTGTTGGATTATAAATCCGATCAATGGTTAAATCTTATCAATAATACAAGGTAAGAAAAATAAATTGAACGAATTTAATGGGATAATATTAAAGAGATATTCCTTAGTTAGTATTATCCCCTAAATTCTACATAAAAAACTCGAGAAGGAATATCTTGAGCTAAGGTAAATGGACGATGAATCCATCAGTACATGTGATGAAATTATTACAAGACCTGCATGGTATGCCTTTGGTATAATTATAATCCAATAATGTAAGACTGAATGATACTTTTGAGACATTAATGTATTTATTTGAAAGGCATTAGGAATCATGGTCATTTGAAGAATTTCAAAAATTGATTGAAGTTCATTGAAAGTGTAAATGGAAGAAATAAACTATCTATGTTCTAATGTTAATAAGTTGAAGATATATATTTATGGAAACTCTAATTTTATTACAAAATGGGAAATAAATATTTTCGCCTTTATATATTACCATGGTGTGGGGTAGAGAACCAATGTGAATGTCTAAAATGAACATGATATTTATTCTAGTGTGGGATGCATTTCCTATACAAAAAATAATGTTATATTAATGAAAGGAGACAAGTCATTGAAATTAAGGGATAAAAAGCTTAAACAAATTATCCACCTACACTATAGTGTTTCAAATTCATGGATTTGGTCATTATGACAATCAATTACCCATTCAGATGTATAATATGGATGATAATATATAACAAAATCAGAAGGAAAATGGAAAATAGAAATCATATATAATCAATATGGATGATGAAAATCTTGTTAATTTGGGAATATTTATCCTCCATAGTTGGGAACGTTATGAGTGAGAACCTTGAATGTATTAATATTCATCTTTTAGTGAAATTTCATGTGATTATTTCATAGTATATCAATTCTGGAATAATGAAACATATATGAATGTTCTTATATTGGTCTTACTTACATATTTTAAAGTTTATGTTGAATGTTTCTAGTATACATGTAATGTTATTGAGGTTTTAAGTTGATATTTGTTGTAAACTAATGATTATGTGAAATTAAACCCATAATTTGTGCATTATGTTTGGAAAATAATGTCATAAAGAGACGTTTTATTATGAAAAAATAAATTTAATATTATTGATAAATTTATATGTAATTATTAATATTATGATAAGGTGGTTTATGGATTAATTTTAATGTATTATTGGATTTATGGTATAAAGAAATACTTAATTTTTTAATGCTTGATTATTTACACTATGTTTTTTGGTATATCTGGTTATTTCCATGTTTCAATAGAATACATGATAATGATCTTAATATGTTTGGTATGTGAAAATTAATATATATATAATGTTATTTGGGGGATTAATTGTAATGCTATATTGAAAATATAGTAGCCATCATTTGAAAGTTTATGTTTTTTATCATTATATGGTTCACTAGGGAAACTAATTATAATTTTTTTACATAGATATTTAGGAATGTATTTATATATTAATTTATTACATAACTATATCACGATTAATGTGAATTATATAAACTATGACAACCATTTTGTTATAATGTTAACTATAAGGATAAGGTATGACTTGTAATCCTATTATGGATCATATGATCTACTAGTTCTATTGGAATTACAATTCCATCATCATTTAATGGAGTAAAAAATTAAGCATATTTTGATTAGGGAACAAACGAAGAGTAATATAGTACTTATTCGATTAAATCAAAAAAGTATATCTTCTAAAATTATTTTGAAATTAAATTTTATCCTCTTACCATCATTTGAGATGATATCATTGATCTTTTTCAGACTAATTTGATTTTTTTTCTGGTCATTATCTATATAATTACCTAGATATATATCAATCTCTTTATAAACATGATTATTATAATTAAATTCCATGTCTATATTTTAACTTTTCATTAATCCAAATCCAGGTTTTGTTGTGATCATCTCCATTTTCATTCCCTATATAATGAGTCTGTTTTATTTACCCTTTTCAAGATGTGGGTTTATAACTAATTAATTTTCATATATCATCATTTTATTATTGAATTTAAAATACTAATTGTGAGGAATATTTTTTAAAAAATTATTGATCGTATCGGGATGGTAGCATATCGATTGATGCTTCTACTAAATCTCTCCCAAGTTCTTGATGTGTTTTATGTATATTCCATTAGGATATACATAATTTATTCTTCACATGTACTAAACATGGAGGACATACCACTGAAAATAGATTATTATTATCAAGAACATCTAGAATATAATGTTTTTCATAAATATAGTGTTCTACGAAACACGACCACTATCCTGCTTAATGTTTCATGGATAGATCACTATTTTTCAGAAGCTGCGTGGGAATCTGATGATGTGATGGGTAATATGTATTCTCATTTATTTATATATTATCAAAAATATATTGGAAAAATACCTTTTACTCTTTTAAAAAACAACACACCATGATTTTTTGGTATGTATTTTTTATATAAATCTTATCTCTTCAATAGCTTTCTTTTTACAAAACACAATGCTTAAAATAGCATAAAATATTATTTTTTTATCACAACCATTATCACCATGATTTTTTAATTCAACTAATGAATGTTACTAACTAAATTATGAAATTTTAGTTTATAAATGCTCAATAAAATGAATTCATTGGTTTCTAATTAATTGTTAACGAACATAAAAACCTACTGAACATAAAAGACGTTTTTTATAAAAAAACAATGTTTATGACCACAATGGAATCTTATCATTACAAATTAAATTAATAACTTTTTAAAAAATATATTAATTTAATATTAATGTTACATATTCAATCACATGATTCTTAAATAAGATTTATTGGATAAACAAAAAAATATATCCTATTTTAAGCATCAAAAGAAATATTTTACTATACATAATTTATTTTCCTTTTGGGAGACCAAATATTTTAAAAATAAATTATGACACATATTAAAATTTTATTTTCCAAAATAAAAATTATTTTTTGACAAAGGAATATCTGAAATTTCTCTCGATTATTATTTTTTAATTTATATAGGAAGATTCGTTTTTTGATGAATATTTAAAAATAATGAATTTTAATTCAAATTTTATTTTCATATAAATAATTTATAATGTTAAATTATATTTCAAATTATCGTTAAATTTACATTATTTCCACTATAAATATTTTATAAAAATTTGTTCATTGAATTCATTTGAATATTTAATTTTGAGATAAATGAGTTATATCTTTTTATCATTTTTCCATAAAACCTCGCATTTTTGTCTTGTTTGTGAGATTAATTTTAAAAATAATTTTACCAATTAGGTGAAAATGGATTAAATATTCATAATTACAATTCCAAAATTAATTTTTATGTTAATTATAAAATTTTAGGTATATAATAGTAATCATGGAAAAAAATGATTTACTATAGAATATTGAATCTATTGTAATTGGGTAATAATAAAATGTAAAATCATAAAATAACTAAAAAATAAAAAAATTAGTGGTTTTTAAGTGTTTCTAAACCCTAAAAAGAAATTTAAACATTAATTATTTTCCAATTTGTTTTCAATTAATTCCACCCAAATGTGGTTGGCATTTAACTGAAATTAATCACTATTTAATCACATAATGTTACCAATCCTCATGTACAAATACCACCCCTTTCTATAAAAAAATGTTTTTGATATTAAAATATATACCAAATCTTATCCTATCCACTCTCCACACATAATGTTTCTTCTAATCTCCACAAAATACCAATTTCAATCTCTTTATTGGATCTTCATAGGAGGTGATATTCAAGAGGTATTTTTTTCAAATCACATCTCCTATTTTATTTTATTCTTATTCTTTCATCTAAACTAAGGATACATTAAATAATAATTACACGATAATACTTTATATACTATAATTATATGTTTTTAATATAATTTATTTTTTAAATTACTTTTATTACCTCCTAGTATTCAATGAAACAAAACCATTGTCCAAATTACTATGGTTAACTATTTTTTTGTATAATGATTTTTTTTCATTAAATCATTCATAGATGGTTATAAAAATAACTATACTGGTAAATAATTATTTTTATTGTGATATTATAATTAATTTCATGTCAATGGAACTAATTTATAGACATAATTACATATTAATATATTTCTGTAATGAATAATTGTCATCCACACATAATAAAAATGAGTAAATTTTATTAAAAAAATGGATAAGATGATACAAATGAATAATATAAAATTTTAAAAATATTAACATATTTCTGTAATGAATAAGTATCATTATTTAAATCATTATACATGAGTTTTATGCAGACAATAAGTATGGTATATGTGGGGTAAGGGTTTCTCATCTCACTTTTTCATCTGTGAGACATATGCCTTATTCACCACTGTTTTCTTATGTGTGGTTTTTATAATATAATTATATATATAGAATAAAATTAATACCATACTATTAATTTTATTAAATTATCTATTTTATAATTATTAGTTTTATGATGGACATGTTATGACTGATTACACAGTTGTAAGGGAATTTTTAACATAATTTTCAATTTTTAGGTATACTTTTTACATCATTGATTTTGTAATTATATGATTATATTTTAGATAAAATTTTATTGTCTTATTTATAATATACAATTGTTTAATTTTAATTTACTGGGAATATATATAATAGATAAATCTATTAAATATCAATTCAATGATAGGACATTTATTGGTTACTTTATTCTTAAAAATTAGATTTTTAATATTTAATTTGAAACTCTTTTTTTCATTCATGTCCATGTTTTGTATAATTTTTTATAAAAAATATAATAAAATTTATATTATGATATTTTAATTTCATTTCAACTCATGTTTTCATTATCACAAAACAAATTGAAAGAATCATTTTGTCGTTTACTAAATGAGTTCATTTGTGATTTTACTACCAAAATATAGTATAAATGATTTTATATTGATATAGGACGAGCACTCATTATCGTTTTCATGAAACCTTAGTACCTTATGGATTCCTTTAAAACTTTAAAAAGTTATTTTGAAAAAAATCTATATTTTTATAATTTTGTGGCATTTTAATAAAATTGAATCAGAAATGATATTTTCCCCAAAAATTAATTCAATCTATCCGCAAGAATTATTTTCTATCTGAGTAAAGCTATATGATATTACATATGCTTTTTGAGGTATAATATTCAACCATAACAACCTTATTATTTTTATTTATTTTTTAATTTTATACGGATTGATATTTATGAAACATATTACTTTTCCATGAGTTCTATTATGATGAAATATTTTTGAAACTCATTTCATTACATGGGTTTGAATTTAATCAATGATTTATGTTATTATGGACCACTTATGTATAATTTTTCTACAATAAAGGTTGGTACCAATACCTCCCTCAAACACATTAGGTAATGATGGATAAATTTTAAGGTAAATATTTTATGTATGATCAAAGTTTCATGATCATAATTTTATATGTGGGCGTACTTTTCATGTTTATAATATTTTATGTGTACTTGGATTTCATGTCCATTAGTCTATGTGTGGACTTTTATTTCATGTAAATAATAATATTATTTTATCAATTTCCATTTTAATATGACTAAGTGTGTCCCTGGGTTCAGGTTCCTAATTTTATGTAATGTTCTGTTTTCATTTACATAACATAACAAGTAAACCTATTCCAATTTGGACATGTTCATAAGGTAATAATTTTTACTGTATAGAACAATTTATTTTTTTATGTAATTATTATTCTCTTATGTATTATTTTATTTTATTATTTTATTATTAATTTTTTATGAACATATAAGATTAATTCCATGACTTGTGATTTTTACCTTTGATATACGGGGTATGATTTTATGGTGTTATGATCATGTTCGTATTCCCTTATTATTATATTTCAACTATTATCTACCTTAATGGCCATTAAAGTTCACCATATTGTTATTTTTATTACCAAGTATATGTTGAATTTTATAAGGTTTAATAAGTAAAAAAGGGTTCCTGTTATTAAGGAATAATGAGGAAAAGTTATTGATGTTATATGAACTGGTATTTGATGTTTCCATGTTTCCAAAGACACTACACGGATAATGTACTATAGTGGTTTTGTTATGATTTATAATTAATATTCATTTATTTATATTTAATATATATTTTCAAAAATTGTGGATCATTATATCAACTATTTTATTAATTAGATATATATATATATACATATATATTTTAATTCAACATGTGATTGTAGTGAAATAAAAATTATTTCATTGATAGCCCGATGTGTCCCAGATAAGTTCTATAATGATTAAATATATGAGTGAGATAAATGATTTAATTTAATATAAATTATTAATGTATCTCATTTCAATAAATTAAATTTTACATTACATAATTCAAATGTAGATTGGATATGAAATAATTTAAAGGGGAGTACACAATAGATTTTTATAATGGATTGGGGATATGAGTACCACCATCTACCATTCAACCAATTAAAAATAAAGGTATGGTGATTCTTATTCATCTCCCTTCCATATAGAAATAATAATTAATGACCATAAGTTTTCACATGTTGTAAAAATTAAAAGAGATAATATTACGCTCTACATAATAATTGTTTTCCATGATCTCACTCCTAGACTTTAGAAAAGTGTTTAGTTATAGGAGAAGTAAAAATATATGTTTAAATATTTTTTGAGTAGGATACCCACATTTTTGAGAATAAACATATTATAGAATATTAATTCCACTCTTAAGGATATATATCCATTTATGAAAGATATCTACAAAAATATTCGATTAATATGTATATATTTCCAAAATTCCTATTAAAAACAATATAAATTTTATTCTCCATTTTAATCACATCTCAAAATAAAATTCCAATATGCAGAATTATATTAATTAGAGTACACATTCGGTTAAATTTTTGATCATTTTGTTTGTATATATTTTTATTATTTTTATAATTTTTATTATATTGAGGATATACATATATAATATAAATAAATAAAAAGTCCAATATTTCCTTTATAAAAATAGTATATAGTCATTGTAGGATTTCCACCATTAATAAAAAACATCATACTTTTGTAATCATTCTATAAGTATTTTTAAACAATTTTGAACATAAAAAGTATCTCTATAATTTTTTCATAGAGAATTTAACATTGTACGAAATTTTGTTCCATACATCCTAAAAGATTTTTAATCCTAAAATAACAATTAAATATGCATGATAATCCTACAAGTTAATTATGATTTAAAATTTCAATAACAATACATATCACACGATACAAATCCTTTATAGATTATGAACATTTAAATTTTGATATGTGTAAATAAATATTTTATTTATAATATCATAGATTGATAATGATATATCATATGTTAAATAGTCGTTCTATTCATCAAGGTGTGACAATCTTCTTTGTGGTTATAAAACTATCTTTATCTAAAATAATTATAAAATCATGTGTAAAAGTAATATTTTCATCTGACATAACCACATAAAAACAAACTAATAAGTTACTCAAATATTGATATTTTCCCTATAATATGTGTTTATAAATTCACTGAAAAATAAAAGTAAAATACTTTTTGAAGAATAAAACTCAAGAATATGTAATATTCATATTTTAAATTCCCATTTAATTAAAAAATATCATTGACATTATAAAATATCCAAAATGATAAAACATAATAAAAATGCAATGTAAATATCCATGATGGTTAGAGAAAGTTATGACTTCCACATAAAAGACTTAATTTAATTCAATTTCTTTATACATATGAGTCATTTCGTTGTAACATAATAATAAAATATTATTTCCACTATAGTGTGTAAGATAAAATTTATCAAATATAAGATTCATGATAGGAAAATTTTTCTAAACACCGAATATATATTTATATTTATTTAATAAATAAGAAATATTTACAAAAGATATTTATATAATCTGGAATATAATAATATTATAAAATTAAAATACATTGAAAATACTTTTAAAACATAATTTTCACACCTAATTGAACTCATGTTGAAAATATACATAATTTTTTATAAGTATCCGTCATTATGATAGAATTGGTTATGTTAGAAAATTTTACTTTTTAAAAAACAAATATTGGATGTCCTCTTCTTAAATGATTACTAAGGAATTTTTATCTGTTTATAAGTCCTTTGAATAGTTTTTTATGAACATAGTTATTAATGACTATGTTGTAGTAGAAAAGTGGATTCATAATAATATAATGGAATGTATGATGTGTTTTCAAGATAATTATTTTATTTATTTATCCTTGTTACATATTCATTAGAATTTGTTTTTGATTGGAAACTAATGTATAGGCTAGGCTAGTGGTGATTTATCATTGTTGTGACACATTTTTTAGTTACTGTCCACTATATTTTTACACTTGTGATATGGTTATTTTTATGAAATTTCATGAAAATAGGAGGATTGGACTCACATAAGTTCTCTAATCATATGACATAATGGGTGTGGGTAGACAAATGTGTAAATTCAATTATAAATAAATTCCCAATGGTTATATTTCATCTACTTTTCATATAAATATCTTATGACCATACTAATGATTATAGTGATTAACCATTTTAAATCAGAACAGATATTATTATTTTGATTCAACGATTTCAATTTTTATAATTATTTTAGCAATGATCATCTATAACCCTGGTTTATTATCACTCCCTTTGTGATATTCCATTCTCTCATGATTAATTTTTTGAAATTTTCGAATAACCAGATCATTTATAGTATGTAAATTATTTTGATGATTACCAATTAACCTTGTTTATCATAATTATATTGGTAATAACAAATTTATATAGTTCATTTAGTTTTCATATGGTAATAACCCATTCAGCCACTAATATGTTATTTTATTATGATAACTAATTCATTGTTGTTTGTGATTATATAAAAGAGATAACCCATTCATCATTGTTAAATTTATAATAAGGACCCATTCACCTATGCTTTGTATAGGAGTGGTGGTAAAATAATAAACTATTATTATATGAATATGTTGATAAGTCGTTAACATTTAAAATTGATGTTTACAATGATGACTTATTGACACTATTTGTTTACTATTATGGTTACCACTTATTCACCATTGTTAGTATGGTTTCTAGTGTTGAACCATTCACTATTGTAATAACTGATTACGGTGATAAACAATTCACCATTATTTTGTTATGATGTCCCATTCACCCATGCACATGTATAATGTTTTTACAACCATTTCATCTATCAATGATTGTGGTGATAGAGAGTACATCTTGGTTTGGAATACATTTTATTTTGACTTATTATGACTTACATTTGCACAGATAGAAAAAATCGTTAATCTTTTTTATTGATGATTATATTAATGACACATTTTCCATATATGTTCATGATAATGTTGATGGATCATTTTTCATTATTATAGTAAAATTTTGGAATTATTAATTTTCATTTATTTTTATTTATGATAGTGACAATTCATTCTACCATTTTTATGTTTTGAGTGTTGATTGACCACACACCCATACTCACACGTATACTTGTGATAACCAATACACTCGGTTATTTATTTAGTGATAGTCCATTGACTAAATTTGTATATCATGGATAATTCAATCCCAATTATTCAAATTACTTTTGTTGTGATAACTTGTTGACTATTATGTTACTTGGAAAATATAGGGTTAACTCATTAAACATCTTTTATAGTTTGACTGTTGATAAAATTTTCACCCTTACATAATATTGGTGTTGATACTCTACTCCCCAACATTATTATTGTTGAATAAGTTAACCCCATAATTATGAATATATGGTTATACTATTGTATTACTTATCCCAATACAGTATTGGTCATTACTAGAATGATTGTTCTTCATATCTGATATTGAGAACCATAGGATATGATGGGTGTTGGGATTATAATTGATTTTTTCCTAACATATTGATAATGAAAAAATATTTTTCTATTGTTTTTTACATGAAAATATTTTAGTTGGATAGTGAGTATATTTTTTAAACCCTATATATATATATACTTTTTTGGATTAATACATTATTAATAAGGAAGCAGGTAAGGTCAACAGTATTGATGTTGATAGTTAGGAGGTGTTTCATGATATGATTGGGAGGCCCGACCTTACTGAACATTGTACGGAAATATTATATATTTCTATTGTTTTTTATTTTATTTTATCCTGTTTTTTATATTATTTGTTTTTCATAAGATTTTAAAATTTATTTTTATCTTCTATGGAAATACAATGGGATAATATTTTGTTATAATATATGATGATTTATTATATTTGAGTTTTTACTATAGTGTTTATATGGTGGTGTTCATTTTATATGATGATTTATATTTCTTTTCACAATTATTTAATGTAATCTATTATATGATATTTCCTTTTAAAAATATTTATGGGCATACAATTCGATTATGTAGCCTCTGATGTGAGATGAGGTGCACATGAAGTCATATGCAACTCCCTATTCAGATGTATTCAAGACAACTAATGTAGAGATGATACAAAGTCCTTTTAGATCCATTTTTCCATTATTTTACTATTTCATAAATGGTACGTAGTGATTTTTGAATATTTGGTACTTCGGGTGGACCTTATGGATGTTCTTAGGTTTGAACTCTATATAAAAAGTCATAGTTTCCTTTGTATGGGATTATTTTACTCGTTTTATTTATGATATCTATATGTTAATTTAATGACTATAGAGTGTGATTTGTTATTCATTATATTACTCATATCCCAGTGTGGAAAGAGAGAATGTGTCCACAAGACATTTATGTGTTTTTTTTGTGATTTATGAGGTTGTTATGAGAATGTATCTATGTGTTTAAAGTGCCAAAAAATAAGTCAGAATTCATTATCATATATGTGTTATAAGTCGAACATTTCTTGAATATGTCTATGGTAACTTTTTCATTAATTAAAATTTTATAATGACTTCCTTTTTGAATTAGACATGTACTATTTAAATATCATTTAGAGAATATCTGTTGGGTCTAGAGAGTGCCCTTGTTATACAAGACCCATATATCATAGGGTGTCTCTAGAGTAGTATGACACACTTCTTATCAATTATTTACATAGACTTACACTATTTTATTGATTTATAATATGAATTATATATGTATAATTTATTAATATAGATGCACGGGTAATTTGGAATTGGAATTATTTTGGTGTTATGAAACCCTCGTTTGAATTGTCTAGTGATCTTGATAGGATTATATATATTACATATGAGGATGTGTTTTTAGGGGAAAATGAATGTAAGGATCGTGGACTATTATTTTTTTTCTAAACTATAATGGACTATTGATAAATATGAATTATTTCATTGGTTGTCAAAATTTCCATTTTCCATAGAATAAAACATAAATCCCTTTCCAATATTGTCGTGGTTGATAATTTATAGAATGAATAAGAATGAACGATTATGAACAAAACCCATTAACCAAAATCTAAATATTCATTCATTATGAGTTTGATTTATTTCCCTTAAAAATAATAAATAGGTACCTACCATTGAAAATATACACCATAGTCTAGAAAAACCCAAATATTCAACATGACCTCATTTCTCAGATTGGTGTACTTGCACCTCATCCTAAAAGGTTTATATATATATATATATATATATAATTTTAATACAGTTTTTTTTACATAAATGAATAATATATATCAATGTAATTTACACTAATTCCCATTAAATATAGATGCATTTTTATTTCATTAATCCTATTGGAATTTAAATATTTAATATTGAGCCCATTTTAATTATATGGTATTATTTTCATTGTCCTTGTAATGTTTTTTTTTGAAATTGTAGTGTTAACAACGCTTGATTTAAATTTAAAATAATATATATACCTAATGAATATGAATGTATTGAATGTTTGAAAAATAACTTAATGGAGATGAGAAGAATATTTTTCTTGTGTAAGGTTTCATGTTTTATTATATCAATATATATTTGAGACAGATATTGTAATATTGATTGTTAATTTATTATCATTACATATATATTTAAATTCTAGACCATTCAGTTATAATTACATAGATTCCATCCACATGAATGAAAAATATGTTTGATTAATTTTATTTCTAATAAGAATTCACAATTGTCAATATTTTATCTCCACGGGGAAGGAATTGGAGTATTTTCATCCTTATGTTTTCATAATTGAAAAATAAAATACATTATTAGATTATGTTTATAAGAATTTTAGTACAGTTAAAAAATAATTTTTGGAAGGATAGAGGATGTGTCTGGAATGTTTGGGATTATATGAAATTGTATTTATTAGACTGATATTGTTTGGGTAATTTAAAAAAAGTGGACAATAGAAAAAAACTCTAAATTAATGAAAACATAACCATAAGAGTAGTATGTTTGTCATGTGTAGACCTAGACATTCTCAATAGTCGATGTCTCCTAGGAGAGGAATATATAAAGGAAACCATTATGGTTTGTCACTATAAAGAGGTGTATGTGGTAGTAAAAGTGAGAAATTCACCATGTATGGTAGAGAAGTAGAAATATAATTTTATCTTTCTTAAAGAACCAATGTACCCATTTAATAGATAACAACATATTATTAAAAAGGTAAATTCTCAATTATTATTTTATATGGTAGGCATGTGTTGTGGCTACTATTCCTAAATTAAAGACTTGTGTTCTCTCTTTATTTCTATGTTTTCATATAATGTTTCCATTATCCTCATACTCATTCTGTTGTGCCTAACCTTTGATAGTGTAGTAATTCTCCATGTGAGATCAAAATATACTAATTTCAGAACCATGATTATTGTCTCTCAATGATGATACGAATACAAAGTTCAATTTTTTAGTGTTTTAACGCTGCTGAATGATAACATGAGTAGACAAGAACATATTAAGAATACATTTTTCAAATTTTGGTATATTGGGATTTTGTACAATTATATGATGTTTCAAGTCACCATAAAATGAGAATACATATATTGATGTTCTATTATTTGATGTTCGCAGATGCATGAATTGCTACGTCATTTGATGAATCTAGAGGATAACCACTAGAATATGTGATCACTTATATACAAGTGCATATGATTAATATTGAACTATTTTTGAATCATAATAAATTATATATGAGTATGTGTATGATTCCTTTGGATACATACACTATACATATCACCTGTAAAATTGTATGGGTCATTTCAATGGAATGTATAAGCCATCACCACTATGATGATTTTATTGAATCTGATGAAAATATACTATGTGTTCATATAAAAATATCGTGATAGTATTTATTTTGATTTTAGTATATTAAAAATAAATAATATGACCCATAGAAAAATTTTCACCATAATGTTAGAAGAAATTGTTACTGAAATATATGTACTCATGCATGGATGAATGTGATTTTATTAAGATTATTTTTAAGGATCTTTTAATGATGTAGAATATTACATTTTTTGATATAATTATGAAGAGTGTGTATATCAACTAATCATATGGTTTAAATGGTAAATTAGTTTGATAAAAATGATATATATTTTTAGTTCTTAATGACTGAGAATCAATGATTTTCTAAATACAAAGCAGGATGAGATTTGTAGAAATTATTTAAATAAAATAATAATTGTATTGTTCTAAAACTATCATTAGATAAAATAATAATACATTATAAATAAGCCTTGATACATTCATACAATTATGTAATATGTATGTTAAATATAAAAATGTGTATATAAAATATATTGTAAATAACATTAAAATCATGGGTATCAAAGAATTAGGGGGAATAAAATAATTTTTTTTAATATTCTATGAGGTCTAAATAAATAATGTAATTACTAACATTATACATTATAAATAGTAGATAAATTGTTAGATTGTTCCAATAATAATTCTTTTAAACTCTCATTTAAAGGTGAAATATGTTATTATTTCTGGAGTTATGAAGAACCTTATTAACTAGGTAAACACAAATTATGTGTACCATTGACTGCATTATGCATGTGAGGATAATAAATTTCATTCATTTATATAGAAGAATAATACGATGCCATCATTTTTTCTACTCTGAATATTAATATGTAAAATTGGTACTCTTGTATGTTGTGGTGAAGAAGATAAATGTTCATGTATATTGTGTTTTTTATACAAAGAGAAGTGGTGGCATGCCTGTCATGATACCCCATTAATTCTCCTCCTATGTTGGTATTGAATAGGAGTATGATCGTTAAATTATGTATCAAATAGGTAATAAGTTACCTAATAACTACATGGTGATATATTGTAATGTAGTGGGAGACATCACCCTCAATATACAAATTTAAGGATATGAGAAAAAATAATACCCACAAATAATCACCATCACAAAGATAAATAATCCATCTTGATATATTAAGGAAATTTCATGAAAAATGTAAGTCATCTGAAATTAAAAAATGAAATTATATATAGTGATAAAAAATAAAATACCACTTGTATAACCACTTCAAGATAGTAACGTGATTCTAAATCACCAACCGTCTCTATTGGAAACAAAAATTGTTTATATACACATATGGTGTTTGCAAAAGTATATATAAAAATTTATTCGACAAACATCTCTTGAAATTTTGGAAGAGTCATATTGAGTCCAAATGAATAAAAAAATGAAACAAACTCATTAACTAACCAGGAAAAATGATTTCTCATCCAATATAAGGAATTATCTCTATTTAGTGAATACTAGTAAGCATATCCCTATCAAAATATATATATAAGAAAATTCACCCCACATATATTACCTTAATAATTTGTATCTCTCACCCACTAGTGTAGAAAACATTATTTATATCGGTTATTTTTCATTTTTTACGTCGGGTTTTAGTCGACGTTAATACAAAAGATGTTATAAATAATGTTTTTTACGTCAGTTATTTAAAAAACGACGCAACATACATAACATCGCGGTGTTTATCATGTCGATTAATTAATAACCAACATGAAAAAACCCGGGGGGTGGTTTATAACGTTGGTTAATTAAAAACCGACGTGAAAAAACCCGGGGGGCGGGGTTTATGACGTCAGTTATTCTATAACTTCTGTGGTAAAACCCGGGGGGGGGGGGCTTTATCACATCATTTATACAATAACCGACGTCATAAACACGTAAGGGAGACTTTATCATGTCAGTTATTTAATAACCGACGTGATAAAATCCTGGTCTACGGTTTATCACATCGGTTATTAAATAAACAACGTGCTGAACCAGTCCCGGGTGGGGTTTATCACGTCGGTTAATCAATAACCAACGTGATAAAAAGCCTGGGAAATGGTTGAACACGTCGGTTATTAAATAACGGACGTTATAAACCAGTCTCGGGAGGGGATTATCAGGTCGGTTAATCATTAACCGATGTGATAAAAGGCTCGGGAAATGGTTTATCAGGTCAGTTATTAAATAACCGATGTGATTAATGCTTCTCGATTTCTTCATCACATCGGTTATAAAATAACTGACATGAAAGATAAAATTTTTTTTAAAAAAAATCCACTACAGTCCTCTACTCTCCCCCAAAATCAACCAAAAACCAAATCAATAATTCGTACCACAAAAGCAGAAGATCAAAACATGAACTAAAGAAAATTTAAGCATTTACATTGATAACAGATAAACCTTACCCACTTGATAGCCCCCATCCTCATATATACCCCCTGTACAGCCCTCCCCCACCCCATTGGAGCTCCCACCACACCCCTAGAGTGCTCCTCGACCCCCTGGACAGCCCCAAACACCCCTCGACAACCCCCCACCTTTCAGAACAACACCCCCTCACCCCCTCACCCCATTTGACAGCCCCCACCACACCCTTGGACTGCCCCCTCAACCCCCTGGACATCCCTAAACACCCCTAGACAACCCCCCCCCCCCCACCCTCCTGAACATCACCCCCTCACCCCAATTGACAGCCCCCACCACACCCCTGGACTGCCCCCTGACCCCCTGGCCAGCTCCAAACACCCCGGGAAACCCCCACCATCAGGTATACCCCCCATACCCTGGACAACCCTCCCCCACACCATTGGAGCCCCCCACCACACCCCTGGACTGCCCCCACCCTCCTGAACAGCACCCCCTCACCCCTCACCCCACTTGACAGCCCCCACCCCATTGGAGCCCCCACCACACCCCTGTAATGCCCCCCGACCCCCTGGACATCCCCAAAACACCCCTCTACAACCCCCACCCTCCTGAACAGCACCCCTCACCCACTTCACAGCCCCCACCACACCCCTGGACTGCCCCCGACCCCCTGGATAGCTCCAAACACCCCGGGACAACCCCCCCCCCCACCCTCATGTATACCCCCCACACCCTGGACAGCCCTCCCCCACCCCATTGGAGCCCCCACCACACCCCTAGACTTCCCCAACCCCCTGGAGAGCCCCAAAAACCCCTCAACAACCCCCCACCCCACCAGACAGCCCTCCCAGACCCATGGACACCCCCAACCCCACTGATCACCCCCCACACCCTTGAAACCCCTCCCCCCAGACCAGAATCCATACCAGAAAAATCATCATTAGTTGACCAAAAAAATAAGTAGAGAAAAATTAAACATTCAAATATATAACATTCAAAACATACACTGTCAACTTCAAAAAAAACTAAATCCAACCTAAACGACTACCAAATACACAATTACAATGACAGTATTCAAAATTACATTTTACATTACAAACAACTAAAATTTAATCAAACCTGTAAAATAATTTGACCACTCCACTTGTAGTTGTTTGATGTCATTAGCATTATAGGGTTGAGGGTCATCAAAAAGCTACAAATGAAAAGGATAGTAGTTAACGTGTATAATGAGTAAATCAAATTGAAATATTATGGCAATGTTTAAGAGGAAAGATTACCAGGTCAAAATTTACAACTGTCCCAGTTGTTATTATTTCATACATAAATATTAACATATAATATCTGCATTCGATGACGCCTTGTTATTCATGACAATTCTCTTTGAATGAGTGTTAATTCAATATATTATTTTAATGTAAGAAATAAAAAAGTAAAAATTATAAATGGATATTTACCTTTTCATTTACATATTTGATCCTTTCATTCCTTTTCTTTGTGTTTTTTCGAAAGTAGACCCATGCCCTGTTAGAAAATAATACTAATGTGGTAAATTTTAAATTCATTATAATATATAAAACTATTAATAAATTGAAACTTACTTTTCAAATATATTCTTAAAACATTCTCGCACATCATCATGGATAAATCATATCCAATAAAGTGCTTTCTCCCTTGGGAAAAAAACCCCTAACATCCAATGATCACTGATAAAAGGAAATTTAACGTTAGTGGTTTTTCATGTTAAAAGATTATTAACTCTTTGAGAGAGATGTGTTTCATACCCCTCAAAAAAGGCATCATCCAACATTGTGTGACTATATTCTTTTCAAATCTTTCAGCAATATAAAGCATTCATTGTTCCTCATCCAATGCACATGCTTCAGGGGAAATCAATTGCGGGTCAATGAATCCATATACATCTGTCAGCTCATTCCTCTCATAAATTTTATAAAGATACATAATACAAAACAGACATAAGTATAAATTTTTAATAAATATAATGCATGGAAAAGGTGTTAAGACTTACATGGAAAAAATATACACCACGTTGATGCCCAACTTATTCCCAGTAACAAGCTCCATGATATCGGTTTTCATAATACCCACATTTATTTCACATCCACAAACATGAGCTTCCATTGGAAACTCATAATGATCCGCCAACACATATGAATATCTTGATAATCTGTCAAGACTAATGGATTCTGTATCTGATGTCATAGCGATTTGTATTTTTTGTTGTCTATACAGTATTTCTTTACCTTTGAAGTATTCCTGTAAAAATAAATTAAAAAATATGTTAGTTTTCAAATGATAAAACAACTTTAATAAAAAAAATAAAAGATATAACATTCATACCTCTATGGTAATGAGTCGAACAAGTCTGGATGGCCAAATTCAAAAATGGCTGATACTATGTCCAACTGTCTCCACCTCATATGTAGGTAATGGTATCCGAGCTGACCTATCTATTATATCCTGTACAGTGACCCTCTGATTCTCTACCTCTAATTGTTGATGATGAACTATATCTCCTATACAATATACCAACCCATATGCTACTATATGCTGTTGAGAATCGTCAACATACAACTCACAATAAGTAGGAAGCTGCGAAGGAGGAGTAGGATAAAAAATGGGGTCAGCAGGTTGAGGTGGGGGAGTGGGAGATACTGGTGGAGGTGGAGGATAAATAATGGGGTCTGCAGGGGGAGGTGGAGGAGTGGGAGTTGCAGTCTGAAATTGTCTTTGTATGTCTGCAAACATTGACTCCACTGAGGCTCTAATCTTGTCCTCCATCGTCGCATTAATATTTTCAATTTCAGACTCCAAGGAATCAATTTTTTTTCTATAAACCCCCTCAATATTTGAAGTTGAATAAAGTGGCAACACTTTTCTTACCGATACACCTTCCGAATATCCTCTTACACGAACAGGATGTTCGGGCCTTCCCAATGCTACAGATAAAATATCTTCCCTCCTAGTAGCTGTAAATGTCCCATGTGAACTCTTCTCCTCAAGAGAGTCCTGTATTAATTAATTGAACATTTCTGTATTGATTGAAATTATATGAAGAAAATGGATGACTTAAATAAATAAAATATATATCTTACAATCCTCTCAGCTGCGATTCTTGATTCATCTGAAAGATATTGTCCTTTTTTTCCCTTCTGAGATCTCTTCCATTTTTCATGTCTAGATGGAGGGGATGGAGGGGCCACCTCTCTAGAGCGTAAAGACTCATCTCTTAGTTGTTGAAATTTTTCCGCCATCATTTGTTCTTCCAATAATGCATACCCTCCCCAAGATAAACTATGAGGGTATACTTTTTTAGATTGGATCTCCTGATGAGTATTCCTTGTTTGCTGTAAATTAAGAAAAAGAAATCATTAACAAAACGTTAATAAGATCATTTATATAAGAAATCTTATAAAAGTTTACACTGCCCTTACCAAAAAAGACACTTTTCTTCTACTTTCAAAAAACTATCTCCATGTGTCTTCATCTATAAAGGGATATATTCAACATGGATTGTCATGACTCCTATGACCATAAATAAAATCTGATGAGAGGGTTGATTTGAAATCCCTCCATCTCTTGGAAGCCAACGATAATCATTTCTTCCTGACTCCTCTAGTGTCAGGAAAATCAAATTTCATTTGATAAAGAAGAGGTTAAAAATATTATATATACTAAAAACATTTAATGAATATTCAAACAATAGAAAATGATCTTACCAAAATCATCTCCCATAACTGAGAGATTGTCACTTTATCCACACTTCTCCCGTCATCATACAGAATTCTTACTTTGCTCTTAGCCTGAGTTGCTACAAAACTCTTAAAATCTTTTTCATTTGGACCTCTAGGAATATCATCACCATCAAACACAACGAATATCCTCTGATCCTGCGTACGGGCAACTGATAATTTTGGTAAACGTGTGCACCCACGTTTACCAACCTTTGAACTATTTGTTCTAATGTGATCATGGGAATGTTCCTCCCTAGAGGTATGACCAATATTCTCATCTCCAGAATCATGTGGTTGATCAGCTGGATGATCTGTCATTATCCTTCAAATAAAAAAACAAATATTAGTTCAAATATATACAAATTAAATTATTTTAATACAACTATAATCAAAAAATAGAAAAGTGTACAATGTTACGTAATAGTAAACATTGGTAATATGGTAAGCATGTTAAAAAATGGTAAAGATGGTAAAGATGGTAACGATGGTCAAGATGGAAAAACATGGTAAACATTCTAAACCTGGTAAACATGGTAAAGTAATTATCACTAAACAAAAAAAATAGATATATAATTCATGTAATGTTAAACATGATAAAGTAAACTAAACAAACTTAAATAAAACAGAAACTTATACTTATTTTGTTTTAAAACATGTTTTAATAAATAAAAAACTTACAACATCTAAAATTTATGAAAAAAATAAATGTAAACAAGAAATAAACATATGTTACCTATAATTTTAGGAATGTACAAATGGATTGTTTTCCCAAATTCCTTCGTCGTGATCCGTCCTTATGGCACAAACAATGTCTTCAACATGCTCATCATTATGTTCTGTTAATCTTTCCATGGAAGTAGGGATCTCACATAAATCAGCATCTTCGTCAACTTCATCCTCACCAACATATTGTTTTTCCCTTGTAAAACAACAGCTCACTACATATCTGATTGATCTACTACATAGAAAATTTGTTTTTCATGTGATTCCATTATAAAAGAATCAGATGTGTCTTCCAATCTATTCAGATCAACAAGTTTCATTCCAAATTCATCATGTCTGACAATGTTGTTACTGATAAAACATTTACAGTTAAAAAAAGGAACTTTAATTTTAATGTAATCAACCTCCCATATGTCTTCAATCACTCTATAATATGCACTTGATGCAGAAATTGGGGTTTTGTCCTTAGCACTCGAAAAATGCATTGCTTCTACAAACACCAATACACCACTATTCTGAACTGCACTTCTATTGTCCTAAGTTTTCGTATGAAATGTATAGCCATTAATGTCATAACCGGACCATGTTATCACATTTAAACATGGACCACCCACTTTCCATTTTAATGTCTCTGATACATCAGATCTACCAAGAAAAGTCTTTTTAATCCATGACAAAAACTTTTTGTTGTGCTCATTCCAAATCAACATTTCTTTCTTCTTTGGATGACATTGTTTCAACTCATTAATATGCAATGTGATATATGGTTGAGCATCAGCTATGTTATTCAAGATGTATGATTCTAACTTCTTCATCTTTACAGCTGAAAATGATTTGACTTTCATGCCACGAATCCCTTTTCCCTCATTATTAACTCGTTCATGGCGAGATGGAGGAAAAACTATGTGTTGCGTCACAGCCAAGTATCTCGTACAAAACTCTGCTACCTCCTCATAAATATACTTATCAATAATGGAGGCTTCAGGTTGATATGGATTTTTAACATACCCCTTTAATATTATCATATACCATTCAAAAGGATACATCCAATGAAGATATACAGGTCCACAAAGCTTTATTTCTTGAACCAGATGAATCATTAAATGCACCATTATATCAAAAAAAATATGGAGGAAAATACATTTCCAATTGACAAAGTATAAAAACTGCATCCTTTTCCAAAATGATCAAAGCATTCATATCAATCGCCTTTGTTACAAATTGAAATGAAAAAATAAAACAACTTCATCATAGTCTTTCTGACATGAATGGGAAATATTCCATGCAATGCAACTAGTAGAATTTGTTGCATCATGACGTGACAATTATGTGATTTCATACCTATCAACTTCAAGTCCTTCAATGAGACAAAAGTTTTTACATTTTATGAATAACCTTGAGGCACTTTGATATCACGAAGACACTGAAAAAAGCTAATTTTCTCCCTCTTAGATAATGTATGACAAGCTGGGGGAAGAAGTGTTCGTCTTCCTTTAGGAGTGGGAGCTAACTCCAAACGTATTCCCATTGATAGTAAGTCTAATTTTTCATTCAACCCATCTTTAGTCTTTCCTTTAATATCTAAAAATGTTCCAATAAAACAATCACATATATTCTTCTCCACATGCATGACATCAATATTATGTCTAACTTCATGATACCTCCAATATGGTAGCTCAAAAAATATTTACCTTTTCTTCCAAATATGTCTATCATTACAAGATTTCTGTGTCTTTCCCAATGTCACATCAAGGTTTTTCACCCTCTCAAAATATAGATCTGGTGATAATGGTTTTGGAGCAGTATAAAATTCTTGTGAGCCATTGAATGCCTTTTTTAGTCTTCTATAAGGGTGATCCATAGGCAAAAACTTTCATTGACCCATGTACACTGTTTTCCTCCCATGATGCAATTGACAATATGACGTCTGTTGTTCGCAAAATAGAAATGCTTTATTCCCTTTAACACTGTATCCAAACAAATTTCCATACGCTGGGAAGTCATTTATAGTGAACAGAATAACTGCATGTAGTTGAAAATATTCCATTTTATAAGAATCATACACCCTAATACCATCAGCCCATAACAGTTTCAAATCATCATTTAATGGTGACAAGTAAACATCAATATCATTGCCTAGTTGCTTTGGACCAGAGATCATTATAATCAACATGAAATATTTGCGCTTCATACAAACATCAGGAGAGAGGTTGTTAATTACCAATAAAATAGTCCATGAACTATGTGTGCTACTGAGGGTTCGGTATGGATTCATTCCATCTGTGCACAACCCTAATCTGTGATTTATTATTTCATTTCCAAATGTAGAATACTACGCATCAATTTTCTTCCACTGTGGACAATCAGCTGGATGATGTATTTTTCCATCATATACCCGCTCATTAGCATGCCATCATTACCTTTTTGCATCATGTGAATTAGAAAATAAACGTTTGAAATGATGAATTATAGGAAGATACCAAAAAACCATTGCAGGGAGCTTTGTAATCTCTACATCAGCCTGCTATTTCTCTTTCACCTTATACCATGATGTCCCACATTAAGACACTCTGACAGAAATTCATATTCCTTCTTATATATAATGCAGTCATTCGGACAGGCATGTATTTTTTGTATCCCAATCCCATCGGGCGTAATATTTTCTTGGCCTTGTAATGAGAATCTAGAAGATCATTATCTTTTTGAAGAATGTCTTTCATCAATTATAGCAGCACTGTAAAACTTCTGTCACTCCATCCATGTTTCGCCTTCAGGTTAATCAATCTTAACACTGCCAACAAAACCATAAAATCTGTACAACCAGGATATAATGGTTTTTCAGCATCACCATATAGATGCACAACTGTCGGTTCTATCTCAATTTGTTCTTCTACAATATCGCTAATCATTTCTTCAATTCCATCGGAGTTACCATCTTGTGAATCATCATCATTAGTGACATTTCGTCCAGTTTCACCATGATAAATCCAAGGGCTATAACTCGGATTAAAACCATGACATATCAGATGATCTTTTATCTCTCTATTTTTCAACTTCTTCATATTCAAACATTTCAGACATGGACAGAAAAAATGTCACCACTTGGAACATTTAATTTAGCAAATTCCAAAAAGGCATCAAAACCTTCCTCGTATTCATTTCTCATTCGATGTTCCGTAATCCAACTTCGACTCATTATTACCTATAACAAATATCGAAAATATATATATTTTTAAGATAAGACAAATATAAGTTTATATGAAAAAAATCATAATTTGAATGTAAATTTTTTTTGAAATATAAAACAAATCTATGCGTATTTAAAAAAATATGCATTAATATTATTATTAAAAGAAAATATAGTTAGATATAATAGTTTTAAATTCCATTGAATAAAATAAAACCATGGCACCTACATGGTTGATAGATATTGGAGAGAATGGAGTAAACCTGAGAATCAAATCATATTTAAAATAAAAACTCAGATGAAGAAAATAAAAATGTAAATCCAAACACCCCTGGACACCCCCAACCCTCTGGATAGCCCCCCACCCCCTGGACAACCCCCAAAACCCTCTGGACAGGCCTCCACCCCCTTGGACAGCCCCCACACCCACCCACCCCCCAGGTCACCCCAAACCCTCTGGACATACCCCAACCCCTGGACATCCCCCCACACCTCTAGACAACACCCCCACCCCTCCTGGACACCACCCCCACCCCCTACCCCATTGGACACCCCGCTAGAACCCCCCCCCCCCAACCCTTTGGACAGCCCCCACCCCCTGGACAACACCCCACCCCTCCAGACAGCACCCCCACCCCTCCTGGACACCACCCCCACCCCCGACCCCTTGGACACCCCCTGGACACCCCCCAACCCTCTGGAAAACCCCATACCACCCCGGACAACCCCAAAAACCCTCTGGACAGGCCTCCACCCCCTTGGACAGCCCCCCACACCCACCCACCCCCTTGGACACCCCCTGAACACCCCCAACCCTCTGGACAGCCACCACCCCTCGGACAACCCCCCAAACAATGGTTTACATATAAAACTAGGGATGGTGAACAACAAAAAACACATGCATTTAATATATACTTCAGCATGAAATAGATGGAATTAAATATTATTAAATATGGCTACTTAAATGATCGTATGATAATTAAAAATAATCATTTATATTCAACTAGTAAAATGATCACAAGTATCTCGATAACTAATATCATAATTTATTTTGTCAAAAAAGTCACACAAAATAGTCCACAAGCATGTTTCGCGCCAACATCACAATTTAATAAAACAATTCCTCAATTTATAAAACATTCTGAAAATGTTTGACAGCTTAAATCACCTCTTTACCTTTCGAAAACCCTTATTAGGCGAATAACATCACCAAAATATTGCATTTACACCATTTTATCACTTTTTTAACTCACTAAATCATTTTTAATTTTCATAAAACAATCCCAAGAGGAACAACCATGTTTTCCACACAAAAGACATTCCAAAACCCCCATTCAAGAAAAAAAATCATACCAATAAAAATCCAAAATATAAATTTCATCTCAATACACATTTATTAAACCACCCCCTTATTTTAATAATTTAACTCAAATAATTTCACAAACAATACAAATGAAAATCAATCTATTTCATAAAACACCTTCAAGAAGTGTGACAAGGTTTTACACATAATACCCATTCAAAACCCCCCTTTTGTGGCATACATTACAACAAAGAATTAAACAACCATAATTGGATTCCCCTTTCAAAATTCATGAATCACTTTCATAGGTTATAAAATACACCAAAATATTAACCTAAGAGTCACACATTAAAAGCACCCAATTTCAAGATAAAATGAATATATAAAATTAAAGACATATCCAAATCCATGAAACAAAATTTTGGGACCAAAAAAAAAATACGATGTAGGCAAAGCGATTGAAAAAAATCCCACAAAAATATACTGTTGCAAGTTGAAGTCTTAAATGACATGGGGGTTTTGGAATGCCTTTTGTGTTGCCAGTTGAAAGCACAAAAAACGAGTTGAGGTGATAGATCTGGGAAAAAAAGCAAACAAAAATTGAACGAGTTGAAAGCACACAAAACGAACGAAAAAAAGCACACAAAAATCTCAAAACATAAATATAGACTATCCGAAAAAAACGAACGAAATAAATTCATGGAAGGCTTACTTGAGTTTTACGAGTTGAGATGATAGATCCGAGGAGAGTAAAGATGATAAACATTGTAGGAAAACGAGTTTAACATAGCGAGATTGATGACCCGATTAGGGTTTATCACACGAGAGAGACGATCAGCCGGACTGTCGAACGAAAATTCTTAAATGACAAACCTCGTGGGTTGTTAAAATTTTAAATGTTTTTATAACGTGGGTTATTTAATAACCGATTTTATAAACATTTTTTACATTTATAAGATCGGTTATTATAATAACCGACGTTATAAATGTATCAGATACGACTTTTTTTTACGTCGGTTATTCTTTAATCGACGTAAAAAAAATCAAAAATCCCAGTTTTTTATGTTGGTTATAAAATAACCGATGTTAAAAACCCCCCACGCTTTGGTTTTTACGTCAGTTATTTGATAACCGACATAAAAACTGAACACGAGCGATTTTTAACGTCGGTTATTAAAATAACCGACTTTAAAAATCTACTCACCGCATTTGTTATGTCGGTTATTTTATAACGGATGTAAAAAACCACGTTTCACATATTATCACGTCGGTTATATATGACCGACGTAAAAAATGGTGACATAAATAACGTTTTCTGCACTAGTGACACCTTAATGTAAAACATTTAATAATCTCATCCCTTTCATAAGTCTTCATTTACCACATACATACATAACACATATAATCAAGCAACCTCTACATCTTATCACAAAGTAATCCATATAACCAATTGTAAATTTAGAAGAATATATAGACCATGTATCATGAATCCTACACAATTTCAATAAAATCCTTTCATGTGAACTTGTCGGAAACCATTCTTCATAGCTGGATAAATTTATGTTATATATCCATAAGCCACTACAACCTTCACATAAAAGTATAGTAAAAAATTGATCTATCGTAAATTTTATGAACATATAACAAATACCTTAATTTATTATAGATCATATATTCATAGATATCATACAATTCTGAAGGGAAATTTGTGATAAAGGACAAGTTAGCAATCTGTATCCTCACCGATCATGATGGTAATGAAAATACCCACACCCAAAATAATTGTGTTTTAGTTTCTAACCCAACATGGGGGTGGGGCTTATGAAATCAGAAAATAAAATAAAATATATCTTGCACAACCACATTAATTTTACCTACCTAGACTTATGCCCAACTACAGCTATCGTCTCACGTGACACCAAGCTACAACCACTATGTCCCAGGAAATAAGGCCTCTAATATACATAGGGGAATCATGGATCAATAGATCAATCCATCATCATTGTAAGTTAATATTACTACTCAATAATTTATAATGAAATTATAAATTATAGTCTAAATTGTTCATTTTATTACAAGCCTATATGAGTTTTATTCCACATTCCAAAAATTCCTTATTTCATATTCAATTATCATTGATCATTATGTTCAACCATCCTGCAGTTCCAATAATTCTATATCACTAAAATCAATTACCATCACATTAGTTCATTATCAATCCATTTTCTATCTCATTAAATGGGTAATCATGGACTCATCGAAAGACACCAAAGGATGATGCACTCATAATGCATAAAATAACTGCTGGAAGTTGTTGGGATACCAAAAAAATAAATATATGGAAAACTGAACATCAAAGGAAAAATTAAAGAAGGATGAGAAAAATTATATTTCTAATCATAAAAAATAATCCCAATAAAAAATATTTAACATAATAGCCTAGAAAATAGAAAATCACAACTATAAGATTGTTCCATCCATCCCCATGACATCCTCACCTAAATAGATATGATACAAGAATGTCCCTCTCAGAACATGTGTTTTCTAACCCTTGTCTAAAAATTCAATCAATGAGAAACCAAAATATAAACAAAAATAATGATCTACCATCTTAGATATCATATACATGGAAATTAATAATTATTATCCGAAAATACACAAGGGGAAACTCAATAAATAACACCAAGGAATACGAGACAAATGAATACAAGAATGGTCATGCTCAACCCAGATATTTTATCTATATTAATCAACCTTATCACTACAATAATTGATTTCACCTATTCATTAAAAGAAGGTTTTTTCTGTCCCCATTTTTCCAACAGAACCCCTCATGGGTCAGAAATTATAGAAGATATATAATGTATTACGAGTCACATCTCAGGTATGCCCTATGTTGTGGACCAATTTCGATGGTTTAATGATCACAAAAATGGGCATCATTCCCCTCTATAAAAAATACATTCTTAATACTAGTTAACTAAAAAAGAAGAAAATTCACGAAATAATATAATAAGGAATCCAAAACTATCCTAAAATTAATTTTCAAATTTTGAAAATTCCAAGATTATTATATAATTTCACTATAGAAAATATAAAGTAGTCACACAAAAATAACTCCAAATACTGATTATGAAATTTCCATTACATTCCATAATGTACACCTGGAAACCATATAAATGTTTTTATATATTTAGGGTGATTATAAAAATATACACAGTATGAATATACACAAAATATATTATTCCTATTTGAAAAAGATCATAATAATATACCCATGAGAAAATAGAGAAAAAACAATATAACATAAAAAAGCAATCCAACCAATCCCATCGTCCCAATGGAATGATTACCAAATAATTCATCCATGTATAATAACATTGTAGTAATCATATCAATAAGTTTACAATTCACTCCTTTTCCACTAGGATTCATCTATCACACCCTAGTGGAAAAAATCATGGTGGTCCCATCTCATGTGTATAAAAACTGTGCCTAAACACACATGGTCTACCACATCACTCTACCCCACATATAAATAAAATAAAATCAAGTCATCAAATCAAGTCACGTCTCACCTAAAGACACATTGATATCACATTAAATGACATCTTTCATATAAACACCTAGGACATCTCTTCACATCATATCTCTCTCGAAGACACCATGGATATCACATAACATCTTATACACATCTAAAATAGTAGGGTATCGAGAACATAGGGAAAATAAACATCAAGCCTCCCCCTACCATGAATTAACCAAACAATAGTCCCTCTAATCATCTCATTAAAAATCCACCACTATAGAATTTTTGACTAATAGGAATCATGGGCATTGCATAGAAAACTCTCTTAAAAGAGATAGTAGGAAAGAGAGGTTAATAAAACATACATCCTCACCATCTATATTTTGGGAATACACCCCCAAAACATTTGGTTATATAAAAAGTATTCACAAAAAATGGGTGGTCATTTATAGAAATCACAATGAACATACAAGGTAAGAAAATATATTTATAAAAAAAGATCATCATATGGGTTTAAAACCGATGCACAAATCAACTGACAACATCACCATCCAACATAAAAACATTCCTGGACTGATTACACCACAAAATGTACAACACCACACATAAACCTACAACACAGAAGCCACACTCCACCTTCTTTATCAAATTAATCCATTTTCTATTTTTCACATTTCAATCAAATTTTCATTTTCAATCATATTTATCTTATAATAAACATCAACCATATTTTACCAAATATCTCATTTTAATTAATTCAATCACTAACCATTAAACTCATTCCATTAATATTTATTACCAACCAATTAATTCATAAGATCCCTTGGAAAATAGAATATCATAGCACCAAAAAAACATAAATATGACATCACTATATTCCCCATTTCATGAAAAAACCCCATATCACAATGTTCTCACATCCATAACCACTTTTTACATCACAAATATATTTTCACAAAAGCTATGTAAAACATTAACTTCTCATCACATCACCCCTATCATCATAACCACAATTCAACACCCCACCACACAACCACATATCACAAAATTTCAAAAATTAAATTTATATATCATTTTTAAAATTTATCATGTGGTCTTTCAACACTTCAAACACATTAATTTGATTATATTATCTCCCAAACCATAAATTATAGGGGGAATGATTTCATTGACCATGTATAATTGGTTATCGAATTCCATTTTAATTGAAGAAAAACATCCATAGAATAATGGTTCTATAACACATCAATCAATATGAAGAAAGTACCCTGGTGGCCATGATTTTATAAAATACATCAATATCATATAATCAAAAAATAAATTAATTTAAAAATTGTAAAAAGATGTTCAATCCCTCCCCCATCCAATTTAACATAAAACAAACCATTATCATTATTATTGTGGATATAATATCTTTTATAATATAATCAAGAGAATAATACCACATATATGATGAAACTAAATGAAAAATAATTGGTCCCTTACCTAAAATGTATATTTCAGATCCACTGTGAAAGGTTGGAAAAATTGGAAGGCCATAACTAAGAACTGTAACAAAGGATATAACCCTTACATTCCTTGTACACAAATAAATAATATCTTATCTTACCCATGAAAACATTAAAACACCAAAATAAACTGAAATAAAATTTACATATATGATGAATAAGAAGATAAATAGGGTGTAAGAGAGTTGGATCACATAAAACACCATGTATTAGTCCACCAGGGATAAGGATGAAACAAAATGAAATGAGGATAATGTAGATTCCTAGAATGTACATGGGATTCCTAATAAATAAGAAAAATATTATAGATGGATGGTGTTTAAGGTGATATTATAATTTCTAGGAGTCTAGGAAAAAATAAGTCCATGGTGCAGCCAACAACAACATGTTGTAGAATTGCTGGAAGAAAACAGATGACTAAAGCATAATGAATCGTACTATGACACATTGGATTCATTAAAAACACTCCCATGAAAGATATTATTACCACATAAAAGATTAAAAAAATAATGGAGACACGACCAAAAAAGAGGAGACACCACTCCATAGGCCCCATCCATAGATATGTAATAAACATTGTATCCTTAGCTACATGGTTCTGCTCCACCCCCCTAATTCGAAAACATGTTAATCCCCTATGAAGCCCTCTGTACAGTATCCCACTACTCCATGCCACAACTACATCATTCCTTACATTGTAGACATATTTTATGGTATAACAATGGGAAATATGTTAGTGAAACCAAAAATGATCCTCCAGTTCTCCAAATCAAAAGTAATCATCTACATGGTGCATCATTCAAACTTATAGATAATTCAATTTATCTATGCCATAGAGATCCGGATTTTCTGGTTTTCACCTCCCTTTTAACTCTATCTACCACAAGAACCTCCTCTATAACCCTATACCACCATAATTATTGAAAAGTAATTTCCCAAAAGTTCTATTTCATTAAATTAGATGCCTCTAAAACTATTCATTTTTATATGAATCAAATACTTACCTAGACAGTTAAAGGGAGAGGGGATCCAATCATCCAGCCCATGAGATACCTCTTATTGAACTCATTACCACAAAACACCACCACTATCCAAAAGTGAAAACCCTAATAGAAAATGTTCACAATACATCATTTATGTCAACATCACCACAAAAACCTAAAATCAACAAGTCACTACCTCTTTCACATAACCACATCCCCTTGCCCAAAAATAAAAGAAATGCCTATCCCATGTCATGATATTATCGACTTTGGGCAGTTTTTACATGCCCAAATTGATTTAATCATTTCATAGTATAAAGTTTATTGATTCTGAAAAATGAATTTCCATTTTTATATTATTTATTTAATAACATTCTTCACATCATGAAAAATCACATCTCATAAACAATCAATATCCAGATACAAGATCATGAAGAAAAACAATATGACAGAAAATGAGAAAATAACAAAACAACTCTTCATACCAGGTACTCATATATTTATCACACCCCCTGTACACTCATCCATTCCACTATACATAAATAACACATAAACCAAATCAATGGTTTATTAACACAACACCTTCTCCCAATAATCCAAGATATCTATTGGACACTCCACAAATAGTGTGATTTCATCAATGTCAATCACTTCCCAATCAATGAAAATGGACTCATCATGAATATGATTATGTACTTGAGATATGTACTAATTTATAAATCTTGTGTAATCATGGAAGTAGGGACAACTGATAAGCCACATCCCTAGTTCACCACATCACCTCAAAAAGGCTTTACTAACTGGGGTGATAACATAACCCCTTCCAAACCTCCTGCAACCACATTGATAGAAGAGTTTTAAGAAAAAGTTATCCCAAACTGCGAACTATAATGGAATCCTCAAAGGATTCTAATATGTTATATATCATTCCTGCACTGATTTCACCCTCTCATGAATTACATGAAGATTTTATGTCATGATTTGTACCACAATGAGGCTCATAAATTTTGACTTCACAACCTTGGCATGTCATAATGGATAATGACATGATGTCCCATAAAATTATTTTCATAGTTATATTCTAATGGATGAGTCATTGATTTTTTTATAAGAATACTAAACCAAAGGAATGTAATTTACCTGTGATTCGCCTATGTCTAGGATACATTCCCAAAATATAACATCTACTGTTTGGATAGTCTACCCAATTTTTCCATCCATCTATTGGTGTGATACAGTTCTAAGATGTTATTTAGTTACAAAATATTTTTTCTATATTCTACAGACTCATGAGGTATATAGACAATTACATTCAATGATAATTGACCTTAAGAATCAGTGAATCCACACCAACACAACTATATAAATATACTACAAAATAGTCATAGAACCAGACACCTTATCACAATTAAGTGAGAAGATTTCGTCAACTGAACCATGATTAAACTTATAAAATGAAAAACTACCTATTATATTTGTATCCTCATGTTAAATTCCACCATGATTTCATCCCATTTCCACTCAGGAATAACCACGTATTGCAAAATAAGTTATAAAAAAGTTGTTAATACAATACATATTACAAAACCAAACACCATGCCACAAAATATTCCTCTTTCCATTTCATCCTAGGCCAAAAAAACTACATCATCAGGCCTTGGCGCATCTTAGAATGTCATGGGTGTACTGCTACAAATGATAAATTAATATTTTGAAGGACTTTCTCAAATCTCATTACCCAAAAAAATGACATCTCTTGAAATAAATTATGATTATCCACATCCTACAACAATTCCACCATAGCATCACCATGGTTGACACAATCATGCATCCCCTCAACCTTTTACTATTACCACTCAGACTCCCCTACCCACTACAACATAGAGTACTAAGATATTATATAAAATTATAATCCTACACCATAATCCACCACCACGTCATAGTGAATGGATTCTAACTCCTTTAATGAAATCTAAGCATCATTGGTATCTCATAAAACATAATTTCGTGAAAGAGTGTTTAGTACATCATCCATGATGTTTAATTTTTCTATGGTATAGGATATAATAGAAAAATTTTCCAATTTAATATTCATCCGACTATATTTCTATATATTTATGTAACACATAGAAAATATATACCTAAAACTATTGTGAAAGCTAAGGACCATAAAGAACTCCAATCTGAGTTAATGTCACCAAAAATTCTATATAAACCCAATAGATACTAGATCCAGATCATGGGTAGAATATTTACACTTCTGGGGGTGTAACTATCTACACCCATAATAGATCACTACTATTTGTTGTATCACAGTGTATCCGAGTCCTAGATAGGTGGTTTGATTTAATGGATTTAAAATATCCCCTTCCTTTGAAAACTGATGCATTGGATAAATAATTCATCTTCCATTTAATCATTCAAAATTTCATTCAATACTAATCTTCCTAAATAAAACACTATTATTTTTAGAGGAATTAATGGTTCCAAAATATTTTATAATCATAAAAAACCCCTATAATGGTTGGAATGGTTGAGGAAGCTACAAACTACTACCACATTCTATAGTGCTAGCAATAAATATTTACCTCAATAATTGATGTATCAATGGATACACAATTTTGAGATACTACATGAAAATGGATAATCACATCTCATGTCTAAATAATACACTTAGAAAAAAACTCATAAAGTTGGTGGCATTAAATACCCTATAAGACAGCTCCTAGATGACCGGGGTTCCACTCCTCTAACTTTGAGTAGATCGGTATTACCTTGTTGAAACCCACTCAGGTATGGTCTAGGAATTCATGGAACAATGGGTTCATGATCCCCATGAACACATATGTTGGATTCATGAAACTGAATGACATGACCATGAAAACCAATATCACATACAAACATGCGAAGGTGGTCAGTATAATCTCATCCTCCATTCCCCTCAATTTGTATTGTCCTTACTATAGATTGATTATATAAAAATATTTATATACTCTCTACTAGTTTAAAATATCATCAATCATCTATATAGGGTAATAATTCTTAATCATACACACATTCATCCATTAGTTGTCTATAGATACCATCATACCACCCTTCACCTTCCTAGAGATCAACCCTGGAGAAACCCCTTGTAACACACTATGTCGATCGAAACCTTTTTTCATCAAATCATCCTTATAAATCTACACATCCCACAACATATATGATTAAATTTGTAAAGGAGCTATCAAAATTGGATAAGCATTATTCTATATATTTATCCCAAAGTTGACATCACATTGAAGATTTGGTTTCACAATCTCTTAGGGGAAACATCCGGAAAGTCACGAATGACCCTAGGATCATCCACATTCCTTGTATCCCAAAATTTTATATTTAACTCATCCATTATGGAATGAAGGGTCTCTAAAATATCTTTAACAACAAATAATCCCCACATAACAATGGAAACCACACATTGACCATCCTTATCTACAAAAATGACACTCAATTGATGGAAGTTGACCAGAAAAAGAAAAAATGAAAATATTTGAATCCTTAGATGAAGTAATATTACTATATTTGAAGAAATAAAAGATTCCACGTGATTCATGTGTCCCCAAAATCAACCTGCACCCTTGGAACACCTCCATAAATCTTGTCTATCCTTCAACTGGTATAGTCAATTAAATGTTCATGGAAAGACTCTCTATGTATTGTCCAAAAAAGTAGACAATAATGGTTCAATGATAGAGTGTAGAGATCCCAAATCAAATAAAGAATAAAATATGGTAAATGAAAATCATAGTGTACCTCGAATGATCGAGAGTCCTTTAAGAGATTCCACCAGTAATACATTCAACTGGCCATTCTATATTCCTATTCCATTATACTAATTACCAAACCCATATACACAATCAAATTGGGGTTCCAAATCATTATTATTATCCAAGAGGATTACCACTACATACTCTATGTCCTCTAGATAGATCATAATACAATGCCCCTACCACTTAAATGCATAAATGGATGCCACTACATCGGCATATATAGAACATTACCACCTCCATGATACGAAACTAAAATAACCAATTGTAATTTATTATAACCGTGTTGAAGAACCCCATATAAAAGTTACACATTCCCATCACCCCTAGAAAAACATGAAACCCACTGGCCTTGTATGTCCAGTTGGGAATAAACTGAGTATAAATCTATTCTAGTAACATCTATAAGGCCCCATGACATGAATCATTCAAGTCATAATCCTACTATGTGTGGAAGCCCATTGGTTCCCCATTCATATTAATATTTTTTTGAGTATATACTACTGATTAACTCTTTTTTCTAATATACCTTCACATACATCCAGATTGTGTAATGTGTAATTGCATTCCAAATAATAAGATGGAATAACATCTCAATAATTCATGATCAGAACTCCTCGTTATGAAAAATATTTGGAGGGGAAGAACATTTATCATGATCTAGATATTCAAAACAAACATACTCCCCTATCGATGAGATTTCATTTCATTCAAGTTATATTTTCTCGTGTTTGATGACAGAAACACTGAACCAAACTCCTTCTATAACCATGACCAAAACACATTTTAATCCTTCCACTCAGTGCAAAATAGTATCCATCACTCACGTGTAGCTCGCCACATATAACTAACTTCCAATGTGTCCTAGTACTCATCATTAGTCCATATAGGGAAAATAAATATATAAATATCATTTCATCAACTCTCTTACCCGGTATTAGAAATTTATCCCTCTTACTTCACAGAATTCTATCACCAAATGGTGTGAAACATTCTCTTCCCTTGATCATCTTCCTCTTTGAGTCGAGTCCATTAATGATCAATCATGTTATCCTATTTATCTTCCACTGCATGAACCACATATGGATGATGATTATGAGAATTAGATGAATTAAAAAAATAGATTTCATAAACTTAGTTGTATATAATTTTATTATGATTCATTTAAAACAATTTAACTTCCCATGATCACCACATTGAAAATAGAACATCAGTCACTCATGATGCATGAACCTCTCATAGATATCTACTATGGATGAGTATCCACCTCAGATGGTAGTCTTATAGGCTCATATATTAATCCAAGAATTAAAGGGGGACCCAAAATCATATTTCTTAGACAATATTTCATGGATTATGTTATGAACAAAAAATAACTAATGATGTGAACATAATAACCCATGAAATCCTCATAGTTGTTAAATACAAAACACACCATATCCATTGACCAAAAATCTAATAGAACTCTACTATTAACTTCTCTCACCAAAGGTAACTCTCATGGGTTGGTATTGAATAATGAGAGATAATGAACCACGAGTCCCGCCTCTAGTAGGCCTCGAGTTGGAAACTAGAACTTAGGGTATAAAAATATAAAAAATGTGGGTAATTTAACATTGTAATAATATGATATGCATATTTTATAAATAAAACATAATAAACTCAAGTAATGAGTATAAAAAAGGAAACCAAAACAAACCCATATTTCATACATAATTTAATAAAATACTAGAGTTTTTAAAAATACCCAATTGAAAAGCTAATGAAAATGACATATTAACTCCTCATTGCCATATCTATAAATGTCATGCACTATCCATGAATTAATCCTGTAAAACTGAAAATTTTGTTTCTATATGTAGGCTTACAATACAATTATACATAGCAGGATCACACTCAATGCCTCCAATGCACAAGTGATGAACTGACAACTAATACCCCAATATGAAAAAGTAGATCATGCAGTACATAAGAAGATAAAATAATCATTCCCATCATCACCAAGGAAATGTCACCAAATAAATAATCCAAGTATAATAACCTAATAATAATCATATATATTAGGTTACCCTACACTAGTTTCCCTGTAGGAAAATTCTCTCACACACCAATAACATATGTCTTTGTGATCTCTTCTCTTTCAAATAACAATCCTTCCCGAATACACATGGGTCATCACATCACATAAAATATCTCCCTAATAAACCTGATCCATCACATATCTCCATGTAAACACAATGATACCTAGGACATCACAGTACATCACATATCTCTAAAAGACACATGGATTATGTAATCACACCACATCATTCCTTGAGGTGCATGTCCTATTTCATCACATCTCATCTATAACCAGAATAGAAGTGTGTAATGAACATGAATGAAACCATCCTTGTTACCTCCTCCAACCATGAAAACTCCCAACCATAATTCATCTCATCATCTTATTAAAGAATCAATAGTATTTCACTTTTTTACATGTTACAATCAGAACCCATGCATATATAACTCAACTGGATGAGGGAGTAAGGAAAATATGGTAACATATATCCATCCACAATCATTGTGGTGATCGTAAATACACCTCTATGAAATATAGTTTTCAACATGGAGTGATAAACATTGTTGGGGTTCACATAGAAATAACAATGAAAATACAAGGTACATATATATGTAGCCACACAATAGCCTCACCTATGGGATCACAATCTGAAAAATAACCAACTCACAAAATCACCACCCACCCACACAACACCAGCAAATCAATTATAAGACCAAATAACTACACCACATATCATGATTTAATCCATGAGTTGTGTTTCATCTTTTTTATAAATTTAATCCATTTTAATGATTTTACATTACCAACCAATTTTCATTATACATACAACTACTATCAAAATAAAAATCAACATGTTTAACCATGAATCCCATTTTAATCGATTCATTCATTTACCATTCAATTACTATCATCGCCACTAATTAATAAAAGATTAATTCTGATGCTACCTAGGAAACTAGCACATAAAAACACCACAAAACAAAAACAACCCCTCATCATTGTCCCCTTTTCTTGATAATGGAACCCAAATCTCCATAGTTTTACAAGAATAGCCACATCCCATATCTAATTTTCACATCACCACTACCACATACCACACTCACATATCATCACATCACATCCCCACATCTCAATCACACATCTCCAACATATAACATAACCACAAATAAAAATGTTTTCATATTAAATTCAGAAAACATTTTTCAGTTTTAGAATATTTATTTTCATTACATTTACTTCATTATATTAATGGAATTCTCACAGAAGACAAGATTTATAGGGGTAAACATTCCATTAATAGATGTAATTTTTTATAAAATTCCATTATAAGTGATAATAAACCACCGCACAAGAAAGGTTCTAGGAAGTATCAATTACAACACAAACAAGGCCCCCAATCAACATTATTTTGATCATGTCACAAGTCCCAAATAATCATAATATCTATTAATATCAAAAAAATATGAAAACAAGTAATTCAATCCCTTCCACCTACATATATAATTGATTTTATTTCTGTAACATTATTAATATGGATAAACTATTTTTCAAAATATAAGAATGAGAATAATCCCACCCACATAATGATACTAAAGAACAAATCAAAGGATTACTAACCTCAAACAGAGATTTATGATCTGTTGTGAATGGTTGTAAAATTATGGAGTTCACCACTAAGCACAAAAATGAAGGATAAAACACATACCATCCTAGAAAAAAACTATCTCAAAACATATATTAACCAATAATCTTTAAAAAATTATTTCCCAAGACAAAGAATATTCCTAGATGATAAATATAAATACAATCAGGGGAAATGAATATAGGAAACCCAGTTAAATAAAAAAATATCAATCATCAATTGTCATGGATAATATCCATTGAATTTGGGATGAATGAGATTCTTATGTCACACTTAGGTCACTCATGAAATGATATAAAATATAAAATAATGTTGGGTTTTGGAAAAAATTATAGATTTTATATTAGTATGGGAAAAAATTAGATCACAATGCATCCAACTTAACTACATATCATAATTACATAAAAACATCATACCACAACACAGTTCTTGGGGACACACCATAGTGGTACCCATTAAAACATCTATATGAACCAAATATATTTCCATTCCATTGATTTGGAATGTTGGGAGACATCCTAGTGTAGTTGGGGACACATTTTCTCAAGCGTGAACCAAAAAGATAAGGACTATGTGGAAACCACTTCTTCACAATGCATCCATGCCCATAGTAGATGAATCAACAAATCACCATCAACCCCTTATACATCCCAACAAACATCCCCATGCCACAACTACTTTATTCCCTATATTGTATCCCCACTTGATGGAATATCTGAGCGAAATAAGGTAGTGGGGTTAAAACATATCCAACGAAACTCTTACTCCACAAACAGCCTCTCCATGCAACAATGTACTAGCTTAAAAAAAGTCCCATTCTCGACGCCATATAAATCCATATTTTCTAGCTGTAACCTTCCTCTTCCATCTAACAATAATAATAACCTAATCTTAAGACCCTTACCACTAGAAATAAATCAATTTAATGGGATTTATGGTACACTCTATTATAGGTTTTAACAATAATAAAAAAATAAACAATAACTATCAAATGGTAATAATAAAAAAACGTTCTTTGGGAAACATAATAATATTCAGTAGTTTGAAGGAAGAATAGTAATATAGTTCACATGCCTCTTCATTAATTACTTTATCAACACTATATTTACGTTTTTACCTAATTTCAATCTTATAAACTATAATAAATAAAAAAATCAATTTTATATACAAAACTATATTCAAAATAACATAGGGATTTATCAATAAAGTATCAGTACATGTGATCAGAACAACCCTTCCAATTTATTCATTATTCAAATTATTGTAATGATTAGGTAGGTTAATTAGCTACACAAGTAATATAAAGAATGATTCTTTAATATAAACACATAATATGGATAATTAATTCATCCTGTAATACCCATACAGTTTATTGTGGTATGTTTTTAGTTTTTAATTTTAGATAAACCTATATTAAAATGACTTGTGGGTACTTCGTTGGAGTATGGAAGGTCATGATTATAACAACCTAACCCTTCTTTCAAAAATATTGAATGTATTTAAATAAATATATTTTTCTATATTTTATGTCTTTTATTTTGGTAATATATTAAAAAAATTTAATCACCTAGTCTGTCATACAGATTGGTAGCACCGTTGGGAAAACCATGTTTTAGTAGTGAGGGTGGCCCTGTTACATACATTATTCAAACACTTTTCATCATTAGACATTAATTCATAATTTATAAAAAAAACTATATACCTAATAAAATCAATAATATTTATGGTTATAGTGTCTTTGGGTAATTATGTACATTACATAACAAATTAAAAACATGTGGTACATAAGAATTATTGAAATATTTATTAACATGATCAAAGTATTCCATCTTTCGTAAAACAAAATGGGATACCTAGGGAAATACATAATAAATCGGTTCACTATGTATCCACATAAGGGAATAAATAAATGATAATAAGAATAATGAACAACATGTTATATAATAGCCATTTCAACATACTTGAAATGAGAGAGAATTATAAATATGAATTAAAATGAATTATATAGAATGATAATGTAAAGGGAATATCGGAATGTGGGAAAAAGATTAAATATGACAACATAAGCATAAGTAAAGGGTAAGCACAAATAAATTATTACATAATGCGCTTATAATAACATCCAATTCACCAGACATGGTGTATCATGGGACTAAAATAGTACCTAACAAATTAGAGTTCTATATCTGTAATGAACCAGACATTTTCCTAATGAATTTATCCCATCTTATAGTATTTCCACATATTATAAATCAAATAAAATCAATTAGATACTAAAATGAAAACTTTATAAATGAATAATTAATGAAATAATAAGTATTTCTAGAAGTTAAGAAACCATTACTGATGATATATTAACTTTACCATAGGAATTGTAATATGACCCCTATGAATAGTAAAACATCCAAATGAATAGTAGACTCACACATATAAGTATAAATAAAAATTTGGGAACTTATAATTGGAAAAATGTTAAAATTACATCGCAGTATAAGAAATTAAATATTTTAAAAATTAATAAGTATGTGTTGGTATAATTATAAGTCATAAATATTGAATATAAATTTATTAATTAATTAATTAATTAAAAAAATTATTCATAAAATGTATTCCTAAATTAATATTAAAATTTCATTTTGTTTTAAGATATTTTTTTGAGACCATATTTAATTTTTCATTGTGTAACAAAATCAGTTATAATTTTGAATTCTTTATTTTCTATGTAAATAATGATTATAATTAAAAATTAAATTAATCATATATATAAATTTATTCTCATAAATTGGAGTTTATTTTTTTAATTCTAAACATATATAAATGGTTAATGTGATTATTTGTTTTTTTATGAAATACTTGAATTTTTTGGAGAAGGGTAAAATACTATAATTAACGATAAATGCTAAAAAACTGGATTTTTTAATCGTCCTCGATTCATAGACTATGTAAGTGACTGTTGGTTGGAATTAAAATGCACTTATTACTTTATTTAGTCAAAATAATCCTTAGTATTTTATGTCTTGATCCAAATAATAACATAATGATTAAAATATTAAGAAAACACTCCTCCCATCCCCTATAAATACCACCCCCACACGATCTTCTCCTCACACCTCTCATGATTTAATTAATACCTATATTTTGACAAAAAAACATCCCTATCCCCTGTCCCACATTCATTAACTCTTGGTCTCTTAAAATAACTGATCCATGGTTCCTTGAGGAGGATCTAAAGAGGATAATTCAAGAGGTAAATCCTCGGTCTTTTTTCTTTTAATTTACATTCAATTTAAATATCATTTCTTATTATGTACTCACCTCCCTTAATCCAAATGGAATTATACCTCTAGTACCAATCATAAACTCATATTATATCATGATACTAGAATATCCAACAGTAAACGTTTCTCTCTCTATCTCTTTTATCTTAAAAACGAAATTGTCACTTGTGATGTGTCAATTTACTGACATCACGAGAGATGAAATTTCAGTTTCCATAAAAAAACGTCGGGAATATTAATAAGACCATTAAATGGGTTATGTTTTTTAACGATGATTTTGTAACCCTTTTTTTCTAAAAAATAACTTATGCTCATAATAATAAATAATAAAACCAAATGAGATCTTTTTGTTCGAAAAACCAAATTTTTTTAAATAAATTGATCATCATTAAATTTTATCTAATGAATCATTCTCATGGAATATACAAAAAACCATTATATGATAATTTAATCTTATAGAGTATAATTAATAACATATAATAACAACTTTTTATGTTCATCCTCGTTTTAATCAAACTTCCATTCATGTATACAAACAAACCAATCAACAAAAATATAAAAACAAACACTCCTAAATGATGAAATTAACCTCTAAAACTATTTCAAAATACCATATAAGAATATAATAAGACCATAATGAACTAGATTCAATATATAAAAGGTTCTATATTTATAATTAGTGAATCTAATATGATTATAGAGGCAATTAATGTTAAGAAATATTTCAAACACATGGTAATGGAGATTCTCAAACCCAACTCTCTCTCTTTGGGTTTTCCCTCTTTCACCACATTTTCTATATGGAAACACATTAAATGTCATATAATCGTAACTGTAATAAATTTTACGGGATATACATGTATTCTATATGATATTATGAAATAATTTTTTTTCCGAAAAACTGTTCTTTAAAAAAAATTCACTTCTCGAGATTGTTTATTCTTCAATAGAAGTTATTGATTCATATATCAAGTATGTTATTCCCTATTTAATTTGGGAACCCAATGTATCAAAAATTATGATTTATAAAATGAGACCCATTCCCTCACATGGGATATTTTATGTCCATGATTGTTTTATGTTCTATGTGGCATGCCTGATAATGAAATTTTTATGATGTGATGAGTGTGCCATGAATTATATAGTTCAATGTAAATGATATGATGTGACAGGTGTCCCTAGAATTATATAGCACTCAAATTCATTGATCAATGTGATTATCACATAAATAATTTTAAATATTCATGAACATGATGCATACTTTTTTCAAAAATATTTGTGGTAGTTGACCACTATGAAATGATGTTTCATTTTCATGAATTTCTATCATCTATGACTTTATCTAATTCTTCCTCTCATGATGATGATGTTATTATCATGCTCCAGACATTTCATATTGTTTCACAATCCTATCTATCCACTTACATGAGTTTTTAGCACACTCCTTTTCTATGTATATCCTCAGATGACTTCATGTACTAAGAGAACAGAAGGGACAAAATGAATATAGGGAAGTATGAATTATATGAATGTCTATATTCTATTTTGTAAAAGTTGTGGATGGTCATTGATTACAAAATACACTAAACATTTGGATCCTATTGTTACAATTCTTTTCTGTTTTTTATCATTAAAATTAGGTGATATTAATTTAAGAAAATGTAGGGTTGCTATTTTGGTATTAAAGGATGGATTAGTTATTTTGGAAATTAGGATTAGATAACATTAATGAACCCCATATTATGAGACTAAGTATATGTAAGAACATAAGAAAATTTTATAAACCTAGGGATCTTATAAGATATTTCTTAAGAGTATAGTTTACAAAGGGATAGATTATTGATTACTTGATGACTTATGTCTGGTTCTTTCATTTTATATTTTTGAAAATAGTGGGAAATAGAAGAATCCAGGACAAAACCCCATGTGAGGTACACTGAAAATATTCCCCGAATGACATCCCCAATTAATTTGGAGGTGGACTTTGAAATTTCATTATGATGATTACCCAAATGTATCAGGTTATTAACAATAACCTTAATAATGTGGAATGAACTCCGTCACCAAATATTGAGAAACTGGATATCAAGTGTTTTATGTGGAAAACCCCACCAATATTAAGTGGATATTCCAATCTTCTTATTATAGAATAGTGGGTCAACTTGATTGAGAAGATCTTTTATATGATACACAGTTCTAAGATAGAGAAGATGACTCTAGGTATTTATCATATAGTTGTAGAGGTCAACTAGTGGTGGTAGTTGACTAAGAAAAATAGTCTGAGGGAAGAAATTGGGGAGATGGAGTGGGAAGACATTAAGATAATATTTCTTAAAAATTTATCTATTATAATCTTCAAACAATGATGGAGAGATAATTCATTGAGCTGAAGAAAAAGGAAGAGGAATCTATCATGGATTACAAAGATAATTTTATAAGGCGTTCAAGGTATGATTAAAGTATTATTATCAACAATGACAGAAAAATGGATAGATTATTTGAGTTTTAAAACCTACCCTTCTAAAGACATTTGAAATTAGAGTCATTGGTAGTTATGAACATGTTTATGAATGTTCACTAAATGTGAAGATGGAGATTGGAGAATGGTCACATGCCTATGTTGATAAGAAATGAATGATGGAGTTTCATATCATAGAATATAATGAGAAAGTTTAAATTAAAACTCAACCACCCACATATCATAAATGTGGGATGAAACATCATGGTAACTTCCTCAGAGGGACATTGAAATGCGTTATGTATGGGAGAGAAGGCCACCATGCTCATGAATTTCATAGAGATATGAAGAAATAAGATAATTTGGTGGAAGAAAGGAGAGAACCACTCATGGTTCAATGCTAAAACTCCAGGGAGAAAAAAAACTATGCAAGATAATGAACTAAATCACATGTCTTTGATCGTAATCAACATAAATAGACACAAAATCCGAAGGAGCAAGGAAATGATTTTTGCATCACTACTACTAATGTTGATTAAGAAAACAATGTCTTATATGGTAAACTTTTTATTAACTCAATAATAGAAAATGTCTTAATTGATTCTAGTTCTAGGAATTTCTTTATATCTTGAAGGATTTATTAAACTATTAAATTAAAGCCTCGAAACCATGATGTAGAGATATCTATAAAATCACGAAGTAGTGAAATCATTGTATCCCAAGTGTTGGACACTTCTCTTGTTGTTGTATGTGCTGAGACTATTCTAGTTAATCCCATTATACTTACCTTGGTGTAATTCTATGCTATAGTGAAGATGGATTGGATCACATTATATAGAGGACATATTAACTGCCATGAAAAGAAAATATCTTTTCACATTATATACCATCTCATGATCATCTAAAAATGAAAGGATGATCAGGAATATCCTTTTGAAAATCATTCAACAATGTCGGTGTTGATTACCTGTGAAAAATCATACCTCACATAAATAGTTTAGTCTAAGGAAGTTATCAACCTAGTGGAAAATCCCATTAGGTGGGAATATTGTGATGAATTTTATGACGAGTTACTTAGAATACCATTGGATTGTGAGGTATATTTATTAGTAAAACTCATACCTGGATCTAATCCTATATCAAAGTGTCCCTATAGGATGTATCCTACCAAATGGTTGGAGTTAAAGAAAAATCTGGAAGAGATCTTGAGGAAAGGGTTCATACAAACTGGTGCATCCCCTTTGGGTGTGCCAGTTGTATTTTTCAAGATGTAGTATAGATCAATAAGGATGTTTATCAATTATAGGGAACTCAAAAATATCACCACAAAGGGATTATATCCTCTTCCATGGATTGATGAACAGTTTGACCAGTTAAAATGACATTGGTACTTCTCAAATATAGATCTCCTTTCAAGATTTCATCAACAAAAGGTAAAGAGGGAAGATATTCAGAAAATTTTCTTCTATAAATGATATGATAACTATGAGTTTTTCTTTATTCCATTCATAATTACAGATTCCCCTACAATAATTATGGATTTTATGAATACTGCATTTAAAAATTACCTTAATAAATATGTGGTGTTTTTTTCCAATGATATTCTCTATTACTCAAAGAGAATGGAGGAACATGAATAACACCTAAGGGTTGTGTTGGTGACATTAAGGAAGTAGAAGTTGTAATACAAGATTAGTGAGTTTCTTTTTTGGAGGAAATAAGTACCATTCTAATGACATGGGACAATAATTGAGGGAATTTATATGGACCCTTTATAGAAAAATGTTATTGAGGAATGGCACATACCCTCTAGTTTCATAGAAATCCTCAGTTGTCAAGGAATTTCAGGGTACTATCGATGTGTTTTGAGAAATTTTGAAAATTGTCAAGCCTACTAAAAAAGTTAATGGGGATATGGGTAAAATATTTCTGGATGGAATAATGTGATGAAAGCTTCAATGATCTAAAGAGAAGACAAATCACTACACCTATACACACATTACATAAAATTGGAGAATGTTATTTGATATATAGTGATGCTTCCCATAGATACTTGAGTTTTGTACTCATTTAAAATTATAATGTGATAGCCTATGTCTCACGGTAGTTAATGATCTGATAGAATAACTGACCGACACTTGATCTAGAGCATGCATATGTGTTTTTTTCTTGATAATCTGGTAGCACTACCTCTATGGTGAGATGTGTGCCATATATACTGATCATAAGATACTAATGTATATATTCAAAAAAAATGTATTGAAAAAATGCATAAATGGATATGGTTATGGATAATCCAAGACTATGACTAATATATTCACTATCATCATGGAAAGGTAAACAAGATATTTGATCATCTTAGTAGAAAAGAACCTCCTACATTATCTATGTTACCTATTGAGAAATACCCTATCTTATTGGATATTCAATGGATTGATTTGGAAATCATAACAGTTAGAAGTAAAACCTGCCATTAAAAAATGATTTAGAAGCCACCTATCCAAGAGAATATTAATAAGGCACAAATAGATTATCGTGAGTTACAAAAGTGGGTGATTTCCGTAATGGATGTGATGCTAAAAGAGTTCCATATCGATGGTGATGGTGTGAATTGTTTGGAACAGGTCTTTTTGGTCCTTTATCACTTGAGAAAATTAAGGATCTATTAAAAATGCACATATCTCAACATTCTTTATCTAACCTAGTATTACCAAGATGTACTATGATCTCATTGATCACATCTGCTGGGAAAACAATAATAACAAGGTTTTGGGATATATCTTATGGTGTTTGATATTTCATTAAGTTAAATAATAGAAATAGAAGTCCAAAGTGATAATTCATTTATTAGATATATCAATTTGGAAATGGGAGAATGTCACTATTCACATTTTCACGGGTCTCTCGATGAAATCCAAAGGAAATAATGTAACATGGATTATTGTGGACCGACTCACCAAGACTACAACATAATCATTATTAAATTTATTCCAAAGAACCAGGTACAAAGAAAGGGGCAAGGAGGCGAGGAGCCAAGGGACCCCTCCCTATGGGGGCCTAAAATAGTGAAGTCCAAGAGCATCACATCGGATCAAATTGACTCCTTCTGGTTTAAGAGAGGTAATGTTAGGGAGACATCTGACGCTGGATCCATGATCTACCATCGTAGCCAAGTGATCAGTGACCTTGTTACCCTCCCTCCATGTATGGGTAACCTGGATGTTATGGTTGAGAAAATCATTGCATCCTATGATGATATACTCAATCGAACAAGGGATGGATCTAGTGCCATGAAGGGAGTCATGTAGAATCATCGAGTCTGGTTCCACCTGCGTGAGCACCAGGTTTCTCTATTTACACAGGGTTAGGCCGGTAAGAACTGCATTCGCCTCTGCCTATATTGGGGTGCCGCTACCATAATATGTAGTGAAAGAAAGGAAGACACTTCCCCATGAATCCCGAACAACTCCTCATCTCGGTGTGGCACCCAAGATATTGGACCCATCCATGTTCAATTTGAGGCCATTAAAGGGGGGGCGCCAACTGAACTATCTTCCCTGATCCAGCAGTCTCGAAGTGCCATAATGGAAAAACCTCTGGGACGGGGCTTCCTGAAGGCCAAGATCTCTCTCTTGAGAAACATTAAATGATATATGTTAGGAAAGTGGTGAGAGTGCATGAAGTTCCATATTCAATTTTATATGATCATGATCTTAGAACTACATCAATATTCTATCGGAGCCTTCAATATGCCTTGAGTAATTAATTGAATTTCAGCAAGACCTATCATCCCCAAACTGATGGAAAATATGTAAGGACTATTGGAAATCACAATGATTTTCTAAGACCTTCCTCTTTAAAATTCAAAGGTGGATGGGATCATCATCTCCCATTTATTGAGTTCTCATACAACAATAACTTCTACTCATGTATTTGGATGGCCCTATATGAAGCTAGGTATGGAAAGTAATATATAACTCCAACCTATTGGGATAATGTTTGAGAAATAAATCTACATGGACCCGATCTATGAAAGGGATGACAAGAAGGGTTCAAGCCATCTAGAAGCATTTCAAAGCTACTAAGAGTCAGAAAAATACCTATTATAACAACCATCTAAGGGACTTGTAGTTTGAAATTTTAGATAAAGTCTTCCTTAGAATATCATAATAGAATAGAGTAATGAGATTTTGAAGAAAGGGAAGCTATGACAAAATTACATTGGCCACTTTGAGATACATTCTTGCATAGGATATATGGCCTATCGAGTTGTACTTCTACCAAATATGGCCCAATTTGATGATGTATTCAACATATCACTCCTGAGGATGTACATAGAAGATCCCTCACATGTATTGAACTCAAAGGTGGTATAACTAGAAGATTATGTCTCTTATGAGGGATAACCATTAATGATTTTGGACCTGATAGAAAAGATTATATGTAACCATAAAACCCACATTTTAATATTTTTTTTGAAGGAACCATAAGTATGAAGAAGATACATAGGAATCATAATAGGCGATAAAGGAGTTGTACCCTCACCTATTTATGTACAATGATGTTTTTATTGTGAAATATTAAATTGGAAGAAGAATGTAAAGATTTAGACTCATATCAATGGAATTTATCCATTATTATAGTAATTTAACATAGTATAAATCACATATAATCACATAGAAACCAAAATAAATACTTTATAAATCAATAATTAATTAAATAAGAATTATTTATAAATATTGAAACGCATGTCCGATTGTCGCCTATCGACCGTTCAAGGTTCTGGTGCTATGCTAATGTGTATAGCAGCACTCGGGTCGAATCCTCGGCGATGACACTTTGTAATAGTCATTTGTTTTTAGTTGATTGTATTTTGATTAGGGGATTTGTTTGCAGAGCTTAATTGAAATGATTTATGGATAATGTTTGATTTACCAAATTGATAAAGATTGGTGTGAGTTCATTATTGGAGAGTTAAGCATGTGATATCCTTTATCCTTACTTTGTATTGCATTAAATTAACACCCATGTCATAAGTTGACGTTGATTGGAATTCCTAAGTGTGAAAGCTTTAATCCAAGACTTAATTTAACTTAGGGTTCTATTCTCAATCAAAAATTATTTATGGTAGTGTATTTATGGTTCCAATAATCCATGGAAACCACTCGTTAAACAAAACATATCATTAATCCATGACATATTTAGTTTAACATACATAATATTAATTTGAAGAATACTCATCGAGAAAAACTCTCAATCACTTAACATCCGCGAATTATAACTCACCCCAATGAGAGATTTACTCAGCCATTTGGATGTTTAATATTCTGGTTAAAATAATTATGATGATAAATTAAGAATAGAATAAAAAGAAAGGGATTAGAAAAGAGTGGTACGTTGACACACACACACGAACGATGATGATAATTAAAAACGGATTTTCGATTGAATGAGGAAGCAAAAGAAGGGAAGGGGATTCAACTGAATTTAAACTATTTTAAGAAGATAAATATTAAACTACAGAAAGTGGATGAGAATAATAGATATTGATGATGTAACTTTCATTAAAACAGAATTACAAAGAAACAGAATTACAAGATTACAAAAATGAAGAACACAGAAGTAAGTGAAAACAAAGAGAGGAGGAAAGGTATCTCAAGTAAAAACTTGAGTATGTAAGGTCCTCCCAAGCCTTTGTAAAAGCTTTGGTTGTGCCAATATGATCTCCTCTCTTCTGAAATGCGAACCCCTCTCAAGGAGAGAAGGGAAGAGTATTTATAGCCCAAGGAGTGGACTGTTTGCATTCCTAATCTGTCCCTCCACTTGCATCTCCAATTTGGCTACTCATACAGCCGAATCTCCGAATATCTCCTTCTTAAAATTTGTAGATAATAAATTTTTACGACTACTGTAAAAATATTGAGGCATTTGGACAAGTGGAGCCAACGTTATGGCGGTTTTATTAAACAAAGGTAAACTGTCCATTTATATCCATTCATTTTCGATGGCCAAAATGTGAATAGATTTTTGAACAGGAAGATGCCTTCAAATCAGAATGACTTCTTCAACAAAGTCTTCCTCCTATATCTCCTCTTTCCCACTGCAAAATATCAGCTCTATGTGATTCTTAAAACATGAGATATGTCATTAATAGTATACTGATTTTAATTCTGGGACAGAATGGTGGCCTGGACTTCAAAGATTCATTTGGGCTCTTTGTACTTGGATTTGGGCCATGAAATTTTTATCCAAGATGACATGTAGTGTCCCCCGAAGTATGGTGGAGAGTTAATGTTTTTGGACTTCTGTATTGATCCCAGTAAATCAATCTTCAAGGCTGGTCCAGTTTGTTCACAGATTCTTTGGTCTTGTTTGTGACGACCATATGACCCTTCAAATGGCAGAATTGGATCATGGTTCCTTATAATGAAATGTTGTATATTGAAAGGAGAATCCTAAAAAACAAGAAACAAACAATTTGGATCAGTATAGTGACAGTTATAATTAAAACATTAAACTGACTCAATTGGACTACTTCTAAAAATGCTCAAATATTATAGTTAATATTAAAACATTAATATTTCACACAAATTATGCACATTTCATATAAAATAAGTAAAGGGAGAATATAATAAGTCATGACAATATTAATAACATCAACTCCCCCGCACATAGATTTGCACGTGTCCTCATGTGCAACAAATATAAAAACATGACAAAATCATTTTCACTCACCAACAAATATTAAAATTTTGTTTTCACCAATCAGGAGAGGTTTAGACTATTTCACTCATCCATATTGAATTCCATCACAAATTTGGTTCACAATAATGCATCAGAAACAATTCATTTTTTCATGTTCAAGGTTTGAATTGGAAAATGTAGTCACTCAAAACATACTCCTCTCAAGATGATAAAAATGTATTTTAGGAGGTTCACTCATTCACCAACAAAAAGTGAAAATCAAGAGTTTGTAAGAGCTCTCAGCATCCATTCCCAAATCTAATGTGTACAAGTATCAAGAGGTCTTTTGAGGGGTTTTTCAGTGGCTATGGGACGGTAGGTATATAATGACCAAAGGAAAATAGGGGTTAAAAACACCAACATGGAAAAATCAATGCACATTTTTTTGAAATTTGATTTGAAAGGAAATAGAAACACATATTTACAAGGGCATGAATGTGTGATGAATGAAAAGTGAGGGAGATAGAAAATGGAATAGGGTGAGATAATGGAATATGTAAAACATGTAAGACTACCAATAATGACACAATACAAGATGATTCAAGTGTTTTTTTTTCTCTTTTTGGTTTTTTTTGAAAGTTGTGCATGAAACAAGTCTCACAGTCATCTCCCCACCCATGCTTGATCTTCTCATGGAACTAATTTTAGTAGTTATAACATGATCAAAGGTTGATGATGAATGATTTTTGACCCACCCAAGACACAACCCATTCCCTTTTTTTCATTTTTTTTAATATAATTTGTTTTTCATTTTTTTGAACACTTTTCAATGACCTTTGTACAAATGAAAATTACACATATACAACCCAAAGCTCACCGAATTACAACCTCTCCCCCACACTTGAATGGATGATTGCCCTGAAGAATATGATGACACATTGGAAATCAATGAAAGTACGCCCAAAAATGAATTCCATTCCCCCCACACTTAAATTTCAATAAATTGTACAATGAAAATCCATGAAGATGTTGTGTGGGACAAGGTATTAGGCTTGTAATGTGGCTATCAAAAGAAAGGTTTTCATAGGCTCAAAGGGGATTTCAAAAGTAGGATCAATGTAAGGGTAACGGGAGGCTATTTGGCTATTCTGATTCTCATGTGGCTTAGAAAATGCCTCTATCATATTAATGCACACAAAAGATGGAAATTCAGCTCGAAGGTCAACAAACTCAAGACTCACAATCAGTGGTGAAGACACACAATGAAAAAGATGGCCATAGATGACCTTGGCATGATGGCTAATGTTATTCCTCACGGTAGGGGAAAAGCATTTTCCAAATCAAAAATTGAGCATTCAAAATGTGTTGGTTTTGACACAAAATTCTTTATCCAAAGTCATGATGAAAATACAAAATTTTTGAGATGAAAATATGTCTGTTAACTCCTCAAAATGGTTGGGCAAAATTTCAAAACTCGATGGTGAGTAAGCACGACTCTTTTTTTTAAGTAATTGTGTTTTTTTGGTTTCGTTTAGTTTTTAAGGTTTTTATAAAAATACACACCCACACAAGAATGATAAAAATAATGGGTTTGATGAATAAAGTGGTAAAAAAATGAAAGAGAGAGGAAGAAGAAGAAAGAGGTAGAGAGAGGAAGAGATTGAGAGAGAGTTAAAGGGAAAGTGGTGCCCCCTGGTTTGGATTTGGCAGGTCTCTATCCAGTGGTGGTTATATTGAAGTGGATGGGGTTCCTATGGAAGTCTACATGGTTACTGGATTGTGAGACCTCTCATGGTGATGCTTTAACTGATGTCCGTTAAATGTGAATGTCCTTTTGGAAGAGGGGTCTTGGACTTGCACTGCACCAAATGGGTAAACGTTAGTAATAACAAAAGGACCTTCCCAACAAGAATTAAGCTTACCTGGGTGAAGTCGAAATCGAGAATTTAAGAGAATTACCTTTTCACCTTCATGAAATACCTTTCGAAGAATGTGCTTGTCATGGAGTTACTTTTCCTTTTCTTTGTAGAGAATGGAGTTCTCATACGAATCGAGTCGAAGCTCCTCCAATTCAGTCAACAGCAACAATATTTCTTCACCAGATTTTTCACAATCAAAATTTCAAGTTTTGATTGTCCAAAATGACTTATGTTGGATTTCAACTAGTAAATGACAGGCTTTACCAAAAACTAGCCTAAATGGAGAAATCCCAATGGGTGTCTTATAGGATGTTCGATAGGCCCAAAGTGCTTCACCATGTCTATCGGGCCAGTCTTTTCTTGTGGGCTTAACAATTATTTCAAGCACTCTTTTCACTTATCTGTTAGAAAGTTCATCCATTCCATTTGTTTGAGGGTGATATGCAGTGGATGTTTTATGTACAACCCCATTCTTTTTCAAAAGTGACTCCATGGTTCTATTACAAAAATGAGTTCATAAGTCACTTATCAAAGCACGTGGTGTTCCGAATCGATGGAAGATATGGGTTTTGAGGAACTCACTCATAGTTTGAGCATCATCTTTCCAAGTGGGTTTGGCCTCGATCCACCTAGAAACATAGTCAACAGCAAGGATAATTTAGGATAATCCATTGGAAGGGGGAAAAGGTCCCATGAAATCGATGCCCCAAACATCGAAAAGCTCACAGAAGATTAATGTCTTTTGAGGAATTTCATTTCTATTGGAAATTGTGCCGAACTTTTGGCAAGTAGGACATGATTGACAGAACTCATGTGAGTCCTTGAAGAGTGAAGGCCAAAAGAATCCAGAATCTATGACCTTTCGAGAATTCCTTTGTGGTCCAAAGTGGCCACCTCCATGCATTGAATGGCAGAATTCTAAGATGGAGGATTGTTCAGTTTCATCAACACATCTCCTAATTACCATGTCAGCCCCAGTTTTCCAAAGATTATTATCTTCCCAAAAATAATGCTTTGAATCACATTTCATCTTTTATTTTTGTTCTTTTGAAAAATATTCAGGAAAAACACCAAAAACCATGTAATTGACAATTGGGGCATACCATGGTAACTTTGGAGTGAGAGATGAGAGGTGTTTAGTAGGAAATTCAGGATCAATTATTTCAGAATGATAAGAATTATAAATTCTACTCAGGTGGTTAGCCACAGGGTTTTCTTTTCCAGGTTTATCTTTTATCTCAAGGTCAAACTGTTGGAGCATTAAAATCCATCTTATTAGCCTTGGTTTGGAATCACTTTTCTTAAGTAATAACTTTAATGCTGAGTGGTCTGTGAAGATGATGATTTTGGCACCTAAGAGATAGGGTCGGAATTTATCCAAGGCAAAAACCACAGCTAAAAGTTCTTTTTCAGTCACAGTGTAGTGTGATTGAGTTTCATCCAATGTTTTTGAGGCATAAAAGATAACATGAGGAATGTTTTCTCTTCTTTGACAAAGAACAGCCCCAATGGCCCTATCAGAAGCATCACACATCAATTCAAATGGTAAGGACCAATCTGGGGGTTGGATTATTGGAGAAAATGTGAGAGCAGATTTGAGTTCAATGAAGGCTCTCTTTCAAGCCTCATCAAAATTGAATGTGACATCATTTTTAAGTAAATGAGTGAGTGGGAGGGAAATCTTGCTGAAGTTCTGAATGAATCACCGATAGAAACCGGCATGACCAAGGAAGGACCGAATGTCCCGAACTGATATGGGTTCAGGAAGTGATTGGATCACCTAAATTTTTCCTGGATCAACTTGGATACCCTCTTGAGAAATTATGTTCCCTAGAACAATCCCATTTGAAACCATGAAGTGACATTTTTCAAAATTCAGCACAAGGTTGCACTTGACACACTTTTGAAGGATGAAATAGAGTGAATGTAGGAAAGATTCAAATGACTCGCCATAAATGGTAAAGTCGTCCATGAAGAACTCCATGCAATTCTCAATGAATTCAGAAAAGAAACTCATCATACACTGCTGGAATGTTGCAGGAGCATTACAAAGGCCAAAAGGCATTCGCCTATAGGCATAGGTTCCAAAGGGGCAAGTGAATGTGGTCTTTTCTTGGTCTTGAGGTGCGAATGGAATTTGGAAGTAGCCGGTGTAACCATCAAGAAAGCAATAGTGTGACTTTCTGGCCAATCTCTCAAGCATTTGGTCAAGGAAAGGAAGTGGGTAGTGATCTTTTTGTGTTTCAGCATTCAATTTGTGATAATCGATGCACACACGCCATTTGTTTTTCACTCGAGTTGTGACCACTTCTCCATGTTCATTTGTGACAACTGTTATCCCGCCCTTCTTAGGAACGACTTGAATTGGACTAACCCATTCACTATCAGAAATTGGGTATATAATACCAGCTTGATGAAGCTTGGTAATCTCTTCCCTAACTACCTCAAGTATGAGTGGATTGATTCTTCTTTGAGGTTGCCTAATTGGTTTGGATGATTCCTCTAGATGGATGTGATGCATGCAAAGGGCAGGGTTGATTCCTGGAATATCCTCTAGGGTCCAACCTAAGGCATTTTTGTTTTCCTCTAACACTTGAACAAGTTGGGACTCCTCAGTTTCAGAAAGTGAAGCAGAGATAATGACAGGGTAGGAGGGATCATGGAAAAGGAATGCATACATGAGGTGTGAAGGAAGTGGTTTTAGATCATTTTCAGCCTTGATTAGAGAGCTAGACAAGTTAGGAGCAGGAGAAGGGATTACAGATGGGTTTGGATCATTTTCCTCAACACTATCCAAGGTGGAGCAGTAGAGATCATTGTTGATGTGGGATTCAAGAGTGTTTTCAAGTTCCTCTAGATTGATGGAGTCTATGAATGAGAGGTCCACATCAACTTCACCATTTATGACTTTGTTAATCATGGTGCAGATTTCACATGATCCGTTATCATTAGAACATGAAGAACATGGTGGATTGGGGTTCGATTGAATCTTAGAAGTGTCCTCAAAAGCATGGATTGAGAATGCAGAGTGATCCTCAGATGGGTATCGCATGGCTTGGAAAATGTTGAACTTGACCAGTTGGTCACCGAATTCCATGGATAAGATGCCTGAATGGACATCAATCTTGGTTCTCACAGTCATGAGGAATGGTCTTCCTAGAATTAGGTGAGATTGAGAAGAGGTCGTCTCACCTTCCATGTCAAGGACATAGAAATCAGCTGGGAAGATAAGATCATTGACCCGAACAAGGACATCCTCAATTGTTCCCTCAGGACTGGTTGTGCTTCGATTGGCTAAATGAATGACAACACCCGTTGGGTGAAAGGGACCTAGACCAAGGTTGGAGAAAATGGATTTGGTCATGACATTTATTGAGGCTCCAAGGTCTGTGAGTGCATCATCAAAGTTGGAACTCCCTATTTGACATGGAACCGTGAAGGTCCCTGGATCTTTTCACTTCATGGGAATGGACTGTTGGGTTGAAACATTTTCAATGTTCCTAAGTTGCCTCTTATGGGTGCAAAATTCCTTAAGAAACATGGCATACTTAGGGATTTGTTTGATGGCATCTAAGAGGGGGATGTTCACTTCAACACGACTAAACATGTCAAAAATTTCAGGATCAGGTTCAAAGGAATTCTTAGGCTCGGAGATTTCTTGAGGAAAAGGAATTGGGTTCCTTAGAGGAATGGAAGGAGGTGAAGGATTGGATTCAAGTTCCTTTTCCAGATTTTTGTTCTTTTCATTTTCTAGATCAACATCGAAAGGGGAGGTAGAGCAATCAGCATGGGGCATAGCAATTTGCTTTCCCAATCTAAGTGCAAGTGCACTTACATTACCCTTAGGGTTGGGTAATGGTTGAGCTGGGAGTTGGGATGAATTGGATGGTTGTTGCTGGCTAAGGTGGGATGCAAGTTGACCTATTTGGGTTTCAATGTTCTTGAGGCTAGAACGGTTGAAGGAAGCAAGATCCTATACAGCACTTTCCCATGGTTTTTTAGAAGAAGAGGCTTGTCCCAAATTGAGTTGGCCTTGATTTTGGTTCTTGGGAAAGCGATTGTATTGGGTGGGGAATTGGGAAGGCTCGTTAGGATAGTGGAATCCAGGAGGAGGATTGTTCCTTTGGGGTTGAGGAAAAAAAGGATAAGGTTGATGGATGTTACCACCACTTTGACCATATTGGAACTGGTTTGGATTTTGATGAGGGAACTGAGGAGGATGAGAAATGGGATTACCATACCTTAGAGGTGGGTTAAAGCTAGAAAAGAATGGCTCAGAGTGGGGTTGGTTGAAGTTTCTAACAAACTGACCTGATTGTTTAGGGTAGAAGTTTCACTGAGCATATGCCGCATTGAGCTCCATTGGACTAGATGAATCAGATGGATCCTCTTGAAGTTGTGGACATGTGTCAGTCTGATGAGTTGGTGAGTTGTAGATTCCACAGTTCTTGACAGGCCCAGTGAAAAGAGATTGTTGAGGAGAGGAGTTTGGGGCTTTGGAAGCCACAGCTAGTTGACGCACAAGACCTGTAAGTTCACTCATCCACTCATTCATTTTGTTGGGCTCTATGGATTGATTCTCTTGGTCTTGTTTCACTTGAGCATGTGCTCGAGTATGGAATTGATGCGTGTTTGCATCCATGTTTCTTATGAGTTCTCGTGCAGCTATAGGAGTTTTGTCAACAAGAGCACCGCCACTTGCGGCATCAATGAGAGTTCGCTCCATAGCCAATAACCCCTCATAGATGTATTGGATCAGGAGTTGGTCAGTGATTTGATGGTGTGGACAAGTTTCCACAAGCTTGTTGAACCTCTCCCAATACTCATGGAGTGATTCATTAGGGAATTGACAGATGCCGCTTATTTCCTTTCGTATAGAAGCTGTTCGGGAAGCGGGAAAGAACTTCTCAAGGAAAAGTCTCTTCATGTCAACCCATGATTTTATGGAACCAGGTGGGAGGTAGTAGAGCCAAGACTTGGCAGAATCCGCTAGGGAAAAGGGGAATGCTCTAAGCTTGATTTGTCCTTCAGAAACCCTTGGAACTCTTTGAGGTGAAGATGAGGATCCTCACCAGCTAGACCATGGAAATGAGGAAGAAGATGAATCAAACCCGACTTGAGTTCGAAGTCAGCCTCTATGTTTGGATATTGAATACCAAGAGGTTGGTAATTAATATCAGGGGTAGTGAGTTCTTTTGGGGTTTGCTCCCTAGGATTGGCCATTTCAATTTCAATTGGTTGGATGATGACTGGTTCTTGAATTATTTGAGTATCTCTTATGTTCCTCTTAAGTTGGCGAAGTGTTCGCTCAATTTCAGGGTCAAACATATCCAAGGGATTGTTTGGAAGGCTACGGGGCATTCAGAGAGATTTTGGAAGAAAGAGGAAGACGGTTTTTTTCTTTTTCTTTTTTTCAGTTTATGATTTGTAAGAGGAAGACGGGTTTTTCTTTGTGTTTTTTTCAATTTTTTTTTAAATTTTGTTTTTTTTTGTTTTTTTTTGACAATAACCAGAAACGAATGACTACATAAAGCACCATCCCCTGCAACAACGCCATTTTAAATGCACGGCCGATTGTTGCCTATCGACCGTTCAAGGTTCCGGTGCTCTGCTAATTTGTATAGCAGCACTCGGGTCGAATCCTCGGCGATGACACTTTGTAATAGTCGTTTGTTTTTAGTTGATTGTATTTTGATTAGGGGGGTTTGTTTGCAGAGCTTAATTGAAATGATTTATGGATGATGTTTGATTTACCAAATTGATAAAGATTTGTGTGAGTTCATTATTGGGGAGTTAATCATGTGATATCCTTGAGCCTTACTTTGTATTGCATTAAATTAACACCCATGTCATAAGTTGACGTTGATTGGAATTCCTAAGTGTAAAGGATTTAATACAAGCCTTAACTTAACTTAGGGTTCTAATATCAATCAAATATTATTTATGGTAGTGTATTTATGGTTCCAATAATCCATGGAAACCACTCGTTAAACAAAACATTTCATTAATCCATGACATATTAAGTTTAACATACACAATATTAATTTAAAGAATACTCATCGAGCAAAACTCTCAATCACTTATCATCCCCGAATTATAACTCACCCCAATGAGAGATTTAATCAGCCATTTGGATGTTTAATATTCTGGTTAAAATAATTATGATGATAAATTAAGAATAGAATAAAAATAAAGGGATTAGAAAAGAGTGGTACGTTTACACACACACACACGAACGATGATGATAATTAAAAACTGATTTTCGATTGAATGAGGAAGCAAAAGAAGGGAAGGGGATTCAACTGAATTTAAACTATTTTAAGAACATAAATATTAAACTACACAAGGTGGATGAGAATAAGAGATATTTAAGATGTAACTTTCATTAAAACAGAATTACAAAGAAATAGAATTACAAGATTACAAAAATGAAGAACACAAAAGTAAGTGAAAACAAAGAGAGGAGGAAAGGTCTCTCAAGTGAAAAATTGAGTATGGAAGGTCCTACCAAGCCTTTGGAAAAGCTTTGGTCATTCCCATATGATCTCCTCTTTTCTTAAAAGCCAACCCCTCTGAAGGAGAGAAGGGTAGAGTATTTATAGCCCAAGGAGTGGACTGTTTGCATTCCTAATCTGTCCCTCCACTGGCATCACCAATTTGGCTATCCAGACAGCCGAATATTCAAAAATCTAATTCTTCAAAGTTGTAGACAATACAATTTTGCGACTACTGTCAAAATATGGAGGCATTTGGACAAGTGGAGCCAAAGTTATGGCGGTTTTATTAAACAAAGGTAAACTGTCCATTTCTATCCATGCTTTTTCGATGGCCAGAATATGAATGGATTTTTGAACATGAATATGCCTTCAAATCCGAATGACTTATTCAACAAAGTCGGCCGCCTATATCCCCTCTTTCCCACTGCAAAATCTCAGCTCGATGTGATTTTTACATCATGAGATATGTCATGAATAGTATAATTATTTTAATTCTAGGACAGAATGGTGGGCTGGACTTCAAAGCTTCATTTGGGCCCCTTGTACTTGGATTTGGGCCATGAAATTTTTATCCAAGATGACATGTAGTGTCCCCAGAATTATGGTGGAGAGTTAATGTTTTTGGACTTCTTTATTGAGCCCAGTAAATCAATCTTCAAGGCTGGTCCAGTTTGTTCATAGATTCTTTGGTCTTGTTTGTGAGGACTATATGACCCTTCAAATGGCAGAATTGGATCATGGTTCCTTCTAATGAAATGTTGTATATTGAAAGGAGAATCCTAAAAAATAAGAACCACACAATTTGGATCAGTATAGTGACAGTTATAATTAAAACATTAAACTGACTCAATTGGACTACTTCTAAAAATGCTCAAATATTATACTTAATATTAAAACATTAATATTTCACACAAATTATGCACATTTCATATAAAATAAGTAAAGGGGGAATATAATAAGTCATGAAAATATTAATAACATCAGATATGAAGTAAAAAATACTTATGATATTGTAACATCAACTTGGGAACAATAATATAACACTTGTGTATAGTAACCTAACAAATGAATAGTAGACTCACCCATAAAAGTATAAATAAACATTTTACATTTTAAAAGTTAAAAAATGATAAAACTGTATCATAGCATAAAAAATTATATATTTTAAAAACTAATAATTACGTGTTCAATTCTTTATAGGAAATAAATACTTAATTTCAATATCGTAATTAATTTAGTAATTTAAAATGAAATTTATATTCATAAAATGTATTCATAAATTAATATTTTTAAGTATTCTGACTGAAAATTAGTTTTTTATTGAAGTAGACCCCTTTTAAGGGATGAGGGGAAAACCGTCAAGACATCAAGACGTAAACAAACTAAAAAAGTCTCCAACCGACCAATCCTCAAGATCAAAAGCAGCACTCACTACAATATAAAAGTTCCTCCCAGCAAAAAGAACAATTAAGCACAGCTTACATTGTCTCATTGCAGCACGAATAGCTGTCTCTGCCAAAGAGCACCGACCCGGTACCGATGGCCAAATCCATACCCTCTCAAACATACGATTCTGAAAAGGCATGAAACAATGAAACTTCTTTTCCCTGAACCTCATCTGGACCATCATATTTTAAGAGAACGATTGTAGAATCCATTGAGTCGTGGTCCATCAAGACAAGAACTTCCTTAAAATCCTCACTGCCCTCCTTCTGAAAAAATAGAAACCTTTCAATTAGAAAACCAACAAACACCATACAAGAGTCTGGTTCAAAATGAGAATCAACTGCCACATCAAAGTTGTACCAATTTCAAATCCTTCAAGAGAGACAACACGGCTCGCAAAATCCAACGATCCCGAAATCACAAACCCCCGATGTAGTAAAGAGAGAAACCAACCATTTCAAATAAGAACCAGTAGATCCAAAACCAAGAGGACTTCAAATTGGAATGTAGCAGAAGAAATCACCAAAATACCGAATGGTGGTCCGTCCACCCAGATCCCACCACCGCTGACCAATATGCATGTGAAGACAATAATGACCACCCACTGCACACCCCAGAGATAAATCAGAGTCCTCAGGCCATGGATCTGGAAAAAGGTCACAGATCTGCACCACGCTCCCAGTAGAGACCCTATCTAGTGGGACTGAATCGGTTGAGAGGAGGCCAGCAGTGATGATAAGGTCGAGACCACTGATCCCACGAAGTGCCACCACAAGAGGGAACCGTCAAAACTCGATGAGCGTAGGGAGGGTTGTTGCGTCAACCTGGGGAGAAGAAGGCGTCGATCAGTGTTAAACACTATTGCGCTATGCCCCTTATGGGCTCATTGTATGTCTTATGATTTTATTATAAATTTATTAAACCCTATGTATGGTTTTCAAAGTGTTAAAAAGGAAACTATAATTTTAAAAACAGTATTTTCTAATTAAATGATGATTTTATAAAAAAAAAATTCATATTAAGAAACTAATTTTGATACAATGATGATCATTGTTAAATTCAAAATGTTGAAAAATCTTAAGGGTGATTTTTTTTGATTTTTTGGAATAAATTTATTTTTTTAAAATATTAAAATATCATAATTTATGATAAATGTTAAAAACCAGAATTTTTTTGACATGATTGAGTCATGGATGATGTAAGTGACTATTGGTTCCAAAAACATTAAATAATTACTGTATTTAATCTCTATAATCTTCACTACTTATTATATTGTGAATAACAATAATCAAATGATTAAAATAATAAGAAAACACCCCTCTCTTCTAATAAAAATACCACCCTCACACCCTCTTATCCTCACACCTCTCAAGAATTGAGAATTTCCTAAATTCTGCCAAACAGACATTCCAATCGACCCCCCCCCCGCCTCTATGAGATCTTGTTATAATGAAAAGACCAATCCTATGTTCCATTAGGAGGATCTCAAGATAAGGAATCATGGGGAAAATCCCCCCTTTTCTATTAATTTCCTTTCAAATTCATTTTTTCTTATTCTCTACTCTCCTACCATGATCCAAATTGCCTAATAACTAAAATAACATATATATAAAAGAATTATATCTTGTTAATTGAGTATCAAAAATAAAAATTATCTCTATCTCTCCCTCTCTCTCTCCATCTCTCTACATTATCTTAAAAATGAAATCATCACCCGTGATGTTTTAATTTGCCGACATCATGGGTGGTGCACTTTCATTTTCCATAAACAACATCATGGTTGTTAATAAGACCATTACATGGTTCAAGAAATATTTTAAATTTTATTTTATAACCCTTTTTATGTTATTTAAATAAATTATACTCATAATACAGAATTATAATTAAAACGAGTTTGTTGTGTTGGAAAAACCGCAAAAATTATCCGAAAATGATATTCATTAAATTTTATCTAAGGAATAATTCTCATGGTACATAAAAAAATACTTTTTGTATTATTTATACTTATAGAGGACAATATATAACATATAATTCCAATTTTTTATTTTCATCTTCATTTTAAACAACCATCCATTCATGTATATAAACGAACTCATTAGGAAATCTATAAAAATGAACACTCCCGAATGAAAGAATAAAACTCTATAAGTCATCCAAAAAATCATAAAAGAACTTAATAAACCCGTAATTAATTGTATTAATTTTTATGAGGTTTTTTAATTTTAAATTAATTAATCTAATGTTATTATACATGACATTGATGTGAATAAAGAGTTCAGACATAAGGTAAGGGGAATTATCAAACCCACCTCTCTTTCTTTCAATTTTCCATCTTTCACCACATTTATAGTATGTATATTCATTAAATATAATGTATTAATCATTATATTAAATTTTATGGGTTATTTTTTTTTTCAAATTGATAAAATGAATATATAAATGTTTTCAAAGAGAACTATTCATTCAAAAACACACTTCTTAAGATTGTTTCTTCTTCACTCTAAGTAGATGATTCTTATATCTAGTATGTTATTTCCTATTTCAGTTGGGAACCGAATTTTGTGAATCTATGAATTATGAAATTAAACCCATTCAGTTCCATAGGTTATTTTATTTCCAGGATTGGTATATGTTCTATGTGCCTTGGAATATAATTTAATTATTATTATGTGATGGGTGTGTCCGAAATTATATGGCCCAAAGTAAATAATAAGATGTGAAGGGAGGAACGAGAATTATATAACGCTCAAATGCATAGGGTAATGTGATTTATCTTATGAGTAATTTCAAATATGAATGAACATGATTCTAGATTAGTTAACAAAAATGTGTGGTTGTTGAAAACTATGACATAATGTTTCATTTTTATACATTGCCTCATTCCACGCTGTTATCTAATGCATCCTCTCATGATGAAGGTTTTATGATTATGATCACCCTGTTTAATATTGTTTCATGATATTATCTCTCCTCTTACTATGATATTTATCTAAAATAATTTTATGTATATCCTCATGTGACTACATGTACTAATGAGAACACATGAGACAATTAGAATATAGATAAGAAAAAATTAAATAAATATTTATGTTATATATGGTTAATGTTTTGCATGGTCCTAATTTACTAAGAAACATAAACTCAGGATTCTCATTATTTAGTGTTTTTATGTTGATTATCCTTAAATTCCGGTAATTGAAATGTAAGAAAAAGTAGTTTCACTATAATCTCGGTTCACCCATCCCAAACATTTCATGTACATTCATATGTGTGCCACATAGATCCCGTAACATAATAACATATTTTTTAAATTATAATTTTGTGATAAAGTAATGTGGAATAAATAATTTTAATTGAAAAATAAATAATACAAGGTATTTCAAGGTGAATATCCTTGAGTTGAATTAGTTATGGTACACACTACTCAAAACATTCTGATAAAAAATTCGCAGTGAAATTTCTATAGTATAACTATAGAATATAAAGGTTAATTAAATGGGATAATGAGAGTGAAATGTGAAAATAATAATTTGGGATACATATTTACATTAATAAGGATCGGTATAAACATATCCCAACATTATTAATTATAAATACAAATTCTTTAAAAGAGGAAGATGTTAGAATTAATTGGAGAATGAGAAGACCCCTTTCCTTGAGAGGGTGACCCCAAAAACATGGTAGGAACATGTTAAGAAATTTTTGAACCATTATAAGGATATAAATATTTGGTTTATGATTAAATACATTCTCCCATGTGTTTAATTGAAGAGTAATCAGATCATGGGTGGGTTTATATAAGAAAAGATATTATTTCCCAAACTTAGGCATTGAACACTATATTATAAAGTAATCCAAACAACAAACCTTCCAATGGTTTTTTTCACATGTATTCTACAAAATAAGAGTGGTAATATTTATTTTATAATTTCATGGAAAATAATATTATCTTATTACCCTTGGTAATGTGTAAGTGAGTTATATTTATAAAGAATTCTTTTTAAAATAATTAAATATAATATAGGTTTTGGAGGATTCATAAATGCTTCATAAAATTAGTCATATAATGTGAAAATAAAAATAATTTAAATTTAATTCATATATTTGTGTGTTTATATCAATTATAGAAATTATTACATCTCTTTTAGTTATTATGATATTATTATACAAACCTTATTTTTATACCATATTTAATTTGTTCCTGAAAATTGATCTATCTACAAAAATTATGAAAATTCATTTTTGGATAATTTATACATCCTGAATCCAAAATTAATATTTAAATTTTCAACATAATTTTCAGAATATGTGAATTTTAACTTTTAAAATAATAATTGAAATTTATAGATAAATACTAGTTTTTTTTTCAAAGTAACAGTTTTAAAACTTGTATAACATTTACATTTCACTTTATAATTATTATATTATAATTTATATTTAGTAAATGTTATTTTCATGTTTTATTTTTAAAATATATCTAATTTCTAAAATTCATGAATTCTTTAATGATTAATATCATAATTGAATTTTTATGATACAAAAAATAAAATTTGTTTTTTATCAAATCAAAATCAAAATAATCACAATGTAATGAAAATAAGAAGAATACATATATTAATTATTTTATATAGTATATATATTGATATTACTAGGGTCCTAATACATATCTATTTCTTACAAAAGAAAACACCAAAAGGTTATGGTTCATGATGGTGATATTTTTAAGGGGTTGTTCAATGTACATAGTTTAGGCCATGATCACTATGAGTTTGAAATTATCCTATAAATGGATTATCTCACTATTATGTTCATGGATCTCTTCTAGGACATGGTTAAAGGAAAAGGCCAGTGATTATATCTCCCTCAAAGGCTCTATAAAATGAGATTCATTAGTAATGAACCTAATGTTTGAGATCATTTGTTATTTTGTTTGTGTCAATTGGATTAATCAAAACACTATTTTTTACTAATAGTATGACCATACTTCAGTGGATATATTATCAAAGGTTTGGACTCTTAATAGTATTTTCAATATGATGGTATATAATATTCTGAAAAGAATGAATTTAATATATTATTTATAACTATAAAACGTAATAAAAAATGTAAATCCAATTGAATTTTGTTTATATGAGTTTGGGCAGTTAAAATATCACCCCATTAAAATATTTCACCCTTGAATTATTTTTTTGACATTCTAAAATAGATGTGGTTAATTCTGTATCATTACCTCCATATGTGACCACATCACTTATTCAAACCTATTTTATCTGTTTCACATTGACTATGTTATTTGTATTATTCCATTGAATATTTTCTCAAAAATAAAATATATTCAGTGAATACTCTTCATAAGAAACATCATTATCCAATTGTACCTCCTATGGGTTCATCACATTTAAGTGGTATGTTATGTACATCCTTAATACAGAAACATGAAACATGAGTTTTACATGATATAGGTTAGGTGATATTTCTATTCGATCAACCGTCATTCTGATGCAATGAAAAATCTCAGAGGGATTATTATATCCTTCCCTAAGAATGACATTATTCCCAAATATCTATAATTTTTCCCTAATATATGTTAATAATTACCTTATCTTCATCCACAAAATCACGTTCTCATAAAGTATTATTAAAAATAACTATTATACCAACTATAGTCATCCCTACTGTACTACATAATGATCATGACCTTCTCCAACATTTCCATCACCATTTTAGGATACAATAGTTTGTATTCAATAAAATAAACTAAATAAGTGGGTGTTTTGTATCTCTTCCCATAAAAGGATTCATAGGAAAACATCTGGACACTTCAATGGAAGCATTTATTGTAGGACAACTCATCCAAAGGAATTTATTGAAATCTTCCTCCTTTTATGTTTGTTAACAATTCTCTCATGATTTCTTCGAGTGTATGGATATTACATATACATTGGCTATCTGTTTGCGGGGGATAACACAAGATGATGTTCACCAAAGTATTTAGAAAATGTTGGAAACTTTTCTAAAACCTGGATGTAAATATTTTTTTTCACAATAATATTTTATTGATATTGGTGTTCTATTCACCCTCACCACCTATCTAATGTAAATCCATTATAATTAATCGAGTGAGAAGTCCACATAGATTTCAAAGAAGTCAGAAATCCTTGAATGAAGATCCACCAAAACACATATAGCATTATTTACAATTTATGTCTTTTGGTGACCAATGATAAATTCCTTGGTTATCTTTTCCACTTTCTATGTAAGTATGGTTAATGGTTTCATCTTCCCGTTTTATATTTTCTTTTCAAAACACCCATGATGACATCAAAGGCAACTTGATGTTTTTTCTGAGATCTTCTTATTCATATTTTCCCACCAATTGTAATCTCTATGATATTGATACATCCTCATGCTCTATAGATAGATGAAGAATATCAATATTTGTGTGTCATCCAAAATCTCTTTATCTAATTTAGGATTTTATGGTACACATATTCAAGAACCAAATCTTTTAACTTCACATAGATTATTTTTTATCTCTAATTGATTCCCTTATTTTAATGCTTCCACCTTTCATTAAATTTCCACTTCATCTCTTTTATCATCTCTTAATTTCACCAATGTGATGATTAATCAATCATTTATTTAATGATTTATTATTTTTCTTTATTTTTTATTCACATTCCCCTCATTTCAAAATCCAATAATATTGGATCCTTGTCAATTATTTCAGATATTTTCTACTTGTATAATCTACCACATTATTTAATTTCACTACATGGTAGTGCATTAAGAAATTATAGTTCTTATTAATTTCTAGCCATATTATTCAATTCATATTCATGTTATTCAATGTTAATATATAATTGATGATCTTATGATTCATATATATTTAATTCTACTCACCGCATTGATATTTCCACATGATTTTAAATGTGAAAAATTTTGTATCCAACTCCCGGTCATGTGTTGGGTAGTTTTTCCATTAACATTAAATATCCTTGTGGAATAGGATATGATGTTTTCATTACTAATTAGTACATAGCCCAATACCTTCTATTAAGAATCAATATATATGAAAAAATGTTCCCTCCTTATGGGTCGTATAAGTAATCGTCCATTGATAAGCCTCATTTTCAATTACGTAGAGCTCTATTCACGTCCATTATTCAAAAAAAATGTTTCCTCCAATCCAAGATAGATAGGATATAGGGTTTGATAATTAGGAGAAATTTTTCACAATTAATTAATAATACATCACTAGTCACAGATATCTATCATGGATTTTACCCTCATATATCATTCAATTACTTTAATTTTTTATGAGTCTAAATAAATTCCATTTCTTGTGATAACATACCCCACGAGTGATATATATTTTTACCAAAATGAACATTTTATGTACATTTTATAAATTTTAGGGTTTTATAAGGCCATTACCATAGTGATTTTATACACTTCGTGCTCCACCTTCCTTTGGGAGTAGAATAAAATATCATTTATAAGGGCATTCAAAAAATTTCCAAGGTAATATCAAAATAATCTATTCATTATGTTGATCAATATTTATATAGAATTTTTGGGTCCATATGAAATTACTATGAAATTATAGAAAATATAACTTGTATGGAATTTATCCTTGGAGATATACTCCTTATTAACCCATACTACATAATACACTGACCGTTGATCCACCTTAAAGAAGTATTATACTCTAGATAGATGATCATAAAAGTAATCAATCAAAGGAAGAGGATACTTGGTCTTTATTATGATCTTTTTTATCTCACAGTAATCAATTAAACGGTGCATTGACCCATATTTATTCCTGATATAGAGGATTGGTGCACCCCATATTGAAGCACATGGAAATACAAACCCTTTATCAAGATTATCCTATAGTTGTTTCCCAAGCTCCTCATGATCCCCAACAACTATTTAATATAGAGACTTGGATTTTGAAAAATCCAATAGTGTAATATTTATTGGACAATACAACTATAAGGTAACACATTAGTGTAATCTATCATAATGTTAATGTATTTAGTACTGATATTTTCCTTAGACTCGATCATTAGATCTTGATACAGTTTCATAGGGTAAAAATATCCATTATTGGGATGCTAGTGGTAAAAAATATTTATCCACCTACATGCTGTAGAGTATAATCAAAATATGATTCATGATACAATGAGTGATTTTCATCTCTTGTAAATATATGTTTTCTCTATGTATGGAATGTCAATCCATACCTAGAGTTGCGTCAAATTTCACTAAATGCAGTATCAAAAGGTTCGATGGGAATATCATCCCATAAATTTTTATAGGGAGAAGTTCTATTCATGGGAAGAAATAGTTTACCATTCCAATGGTTTCATTGATAGATCAACTTCCATGATTCCGTGTTGGTGTTTGAATAGTTCTACTAAACATGTCTGAAATTAATGATAGAATAAAAGCATAATCACAATGTATGATCACTATTATGGTATGAATAAAAGGAGTAATTTTCACCACATAAATGTTTTGATCATCCTCAATGGTTTTTATGGAATATTATATCCCATAATGTCTTGGGGGTTGTTGACAGTAACTTTCTCCGAAAACCATTGACTTAGGGTAGTGGTTCTCATAGCACACTTTCTCCATACTAGAGAAACATTAAAAATATGTTAGGTTTTGACCAAAAAATTCATCTCATATATTAAATTTCTGGGGTTTCTACTATCAATAATCACTTGATAGGTTCACATCCTTACTATACCTAATGCATTTCATCATCCAATTTAGTAAATTTTTAGGGTTCATCTTTCAACACTTTTTATAGGTGGGTTATTGAAATTTCTTACCACCTTTATATTTCTCCATAGCACCTATAAAATTAAACTCTACTTTCCACTTCTTATCCCCATGAGACCCTTGAAATTCATTATTATTCATTTCAACATTGATGGAACATCAGATTATTTACTTATAGTTTTCCATGTCTTGAATCACCAGGGCCTTTCATAGAATCAGTTTTTCCTTCCAACGAAGTGGTCAACATTGGATTTGGGGGTAATGACTAAGTCAGAGTAATATCACTAATTTATTATGAGTTTTTATTCAAATTACCCAATGTATTATTCATCATTTTTAATGGTAGAAGGAAAATCCTTTTACATTTTCTGCCACAAAGTTCGAGGATAATATATATTAAAAAATATTTTATAGAATTAAAACAACCACATTGATTTAATATTTTATTTATGCTTATTACTATTGATCAATGTCGACTACTAATCATCTTCCACCTCAATATGATAAAAATTAAGAATATGGGTCCCTTTCTCCTAAAATTAATGAATGTCGACAATATTTTCATTGGATTTGATTCATTTATCCATGATTTAGGGATGAACTTATCCACTAAATGATGGATTGTTAAAGCTCTCGGTTGTATCGTGTTCATTTAAAAGGGTATTTGACAATTACTACAAATTTATGTTTCTATTCCGAATTAGATTCAATTGAGTGGTTACCATCATAATGTTCATGATTCCTACTCTGATCCGGTTTGAAGACTCATTTAGGTAGTCATTATATTTCCCTTAATATTGGTTGTTCACATGGTTCATCCTATTTTCAAAAACTGGATTGAATAAATGGAAAACTAAGGATGATTAATTTTTAAATATTAATCAAAAGAATGGTAATCCAATACTGTTAAAGGGATATTTTATATATGAAATTTATTTTCTTAACTTATGAATTTATATGATTGAATCTATGTTATACTTGATATACTTCCTAACTTAGACTCACGTTGGAAAATTTTTTCCATTAAAAATGGATAGTAATGGGAATTTGAATTTACCAAATCCTATCCAATCAGGATTGGGAAATTAGTTTTGTAGCGAGGCTCATCATCGTTCACTAGTTCTGGATCGAGTGCAGCTTAATATTGTGTTTTCATGTGTTTCCCTTAGGTAAAATATTGTTAGAGATACATCGAAATATAACATATAGATAAGGTTGCATTTTTATTGAAACCAAATATTATATAATTTACATAAATTTAGGTGTGCCGAATTCTTTGAAGTGTTATCCCTAAGGGTTTCTTTGGAGTTTTACAATCATAATTTCAAAAATAACTAAACGTTAATTTTATACCAACAATGACAACCCTTGTATTTATTACACAATAATTATTGTTTTATTCCATAAAATTACACATAATACAACATAGATGATCAATATGAATATTTTACTTGTGTAATTAAGTGAATTTGATTACAACCAAAAAAGTGTTACATCAGTATTTTTGAAAACATCCTGAACATGCCTATAATTTTCCATCATTCTTAATACTTCATGGGATAACCTGGGGAAATTATAAGAAATGTTTGAGATATATATACCAATAAGGAAATAGTCAAACATTATATGGAGGCTTTATCTCATTGTAGACAATAAAAATATCAATGGGACATAAAAGAGGTGAAAATCATCAACGTTTACAGATTGGCATGATAAAACATGATTACAAAAAGTCAACATGGGAATGTGAAAATATTTATAAACATGACATAATAAGATTAATATAGAGTTAACCAAAATGAAATTATAATAGAATGTGCCGAGGATAACCTACCATGCACCATAAATGGCATCTCATGGAAATGAAATATTACTCAATTCATTGGACTGCTATCTCTGTATACCCATCATATTCATATCATGTAGATGCATAAGTTTTCTAAAAATATATAATAACCTAAGAACTTATTTTATAACATTTAATTACATTATTAATAATTATAAAATAAATTGATGAATATAAACATTTAGATAAGTATAGGTCATTCTAGGTGAATACCCCAAATTGGGAATAGCGATGTTTTTCATAACCCGAAGGATTGGTATGGAAAAATCATAGTGATATTTTGGAAGCATAACAAAAGCATCTAATTATTTATAAAATGGTTTAATAAAAAATATTAATGTATGAAATAATTTTTTAATCAAATTTACAGTATTATGGATTGATAAAAACATATCCCGATATTTGTAATTGGAAATAAAAATGCATAAAAAGAATATGATGTTTGAATAATGATGATAAGGAGTGGATCTCGTACCTTGAGGGGAGATTCCAATACCCTACGAAAAGTATCTCCAGAATACTGGGGAAGCATGGGAGGGATATATAGTTGGGAGGATGGATTAAGAACATTCTATAACTTTTTTGGGTGAAGAGTAATAGGTGATTGGTTGGGATTATATAGGAAAACATAGGGGAGTTATTTATTATTCCCAAAAATTAGGTTTTGGTCTCTGTATAATTATGTAATCAAAACCAAAAACTACCACTTTGGGTTTTCCACTAGTTTCTAGTAGAGTGGTTTGGTTTTCATTTTTTTTATGGCATTGGGCTGAATATAATAATGTATTACCCTATGTGATGTCTAAGATAGTCATGATTTCAAGTGATTGATTTAAAACCCATTAAATATAATATTGGTTTGGAGGATTCATAATGGAATTATATAATTAATAAAAAAACTAAAAATTAAATTATTATAAAAGGGAAAAGTATATTTTTCCTTGGATACCATTTATTGCATGTATTTCATCACCATTGGGTCAATATGATGTAATAATACACATTATAATTTTATACCATATTTAATTTCTACCTGAAAATTTTACTACCTCATAAAATTATGAAAAAAACCACTCTTTGAGAATTTATATGTTTCGATTCCAAAAATAATATTTATTATATCAAAATAATTTTTCTAAGTATCCTAATATTCAGTTTTATAATAAGTCTCTAATTTTATTGAGAAATGTTGGGTTTCCCTTAATAAAACTTTATGAAAACATATAACAACATTTTTTTGTCATTAAAATTATATTATCAAATAAATTTAATAAATATTATTTTATATTATTTCTTATCAATATATAATTTATTTTCAAAATTACTCAATTCATTAAAAATGTATATTTTTATTGTAATTTCATATTACACAAAAAGAATAATTTATGTTTTGACATATAAAAATCAAAATCATTTCCAAAGTAAATATAAGAAAATATAAATATATATATAATATTATATAAAATATGAATTTTCATATTATTATGGTCTTTTTACATATCTCTTTATTATAATATAAAACTCGTTAAGGTGAATGTGTGTGATTGTAAGATTTTCATAGGGTAGTTCTATTTCCCTAGTTTGGATGGTGATTTGGATGAGCATTAACATCTCATATAAACAGTTTCAATCATTGTTTAGTTGGTTGATATTGGTTGGTCTTGGCCAAGGTACAATACAGATTATGTTATCTCCCTCATAGGCACCAATATATGGGATTTATAGGGTACGATCCTACTAGTTGAGACCATTTTACCTTTTTCTTGTTTCAATTGGATTTCTCAAAACCCCATATGTATACATATCATAGGAGAACTATTCAATAAAAATATAATCAATGGTTATTATTCTCTATGGTGTTTTAAATAGCATATGACATAATATTCCCAAAACAATAAAGAAGTTCATATTTTTTCTATAACCATAATACAAAATAGAGAAGAAAATTCAATTGGAATTATATTTATAAAACCTCATGTCATTACATTAGTAGAGAATATTTTCACAGTTGGTACATGCTTTGTTAACCTTTTTAACCAACTCATGCGAGTACTAGTTCCCCATTGAAGGGAATATATTTCATTCCTGTTTTGGTAAAACATACGGAAAAACCATTTCATTACCCGTAGTTAAAAAATAAATGATAATAATAAAAATAAAAATAATAACAATAACAACAAAAAAATCAACACCCCTCCCACATTCTTCTCATATGGAACCCTAATGTAAATACCCCTCTTGTGCATGACCCCCATTGGTTTGGACATCATTATTTGATTTTTTCTTCTTAATTACATCTTTTACCATCCTATGTAAATGATGAATCATCCCCAACATCTACATCATATTTTTTTATGCTCCTCATGCTTCCCCCTTGCCGAGACGTGTGTAGTTTGAACCGTATGTATATTATTTACATATTTTTTGGTGTTTTTTTTCTTATGTACTATGATATCTCTTATGAATCCATTTGACTCTTTTTTTTATATCATCCTTTTTTTCAATGATGAACTATTATATGTAGGTTTTCTACAAACATGACCATTTAATTTTGTAGTATATGGAAGATTTGATTTTAAATTGACATTCTTAAAATATAATACATTCATAATGGAGGACTATAAATTTCTTATTGATGAAAGCATATTTAATATCAAATTTTCTTTGTTTTTAGCCATCGATTCCTTCTACCATTATAATATACAACCTTATTTTCTCAAAAAATTCTTATTTAAATTTTTTTAAAGGTAATCTTTTTTTACGTATCATGAGTTATTTATAAATTTATAAGAATTTTGAAATTAATATAAATAATATCATAAAATTGATTCTATGATAGTTTAAATATAAATTATTTTAAAACCCATTTCTATTATTCTACTATAACAATTTTCTATATTTTTTTGTTTGTGTGTGCTTTTCTGTGTGTTTAAATTGTTAGATATCAGGAAAGGTATTTCTAAAAACATTTACTATTTGTTTCAAGTATGATAAATGGGAGACTATGTATATCACCTATAGGTATCTAATTGTTATCCTAATATAAATGAGTATAAAAATATATGTGTCATCTTACATGTTCCCATGAAAGCATGGGATTTTTTGAAATAAGGGATATATATATACATAAACATATATGTAATTAATTATTATCAAAACATGAATGAATCCACCAGATTATAAATTTTCTTTAAAAATAGTACAAATCTTTTTTTGGAATGAATATACAATTAATTATATTGTTTCAGTTGAAAATTTTAATGTATTTTGAAAATAGAGATTCCCCAAATGAAATCCTAAGAATTGATGTGATGGTTGGAAATAAGATTAATATGATTGGAATTCTAGAATGAGTTTTAGAATTGGGCTACATAATGGTTGTGTATGGAGGTGATGTTTTATTAAATTCCTTCTTTATTGTTTTTTGTGATTAAGATTTGGTTTTTCTACTATAAAACACTATGTATATAGATTATTATAATTACAAATGAGAATCATGGATACCCAAGTGGGAAGACTAGTTCTAGTATGTTAGGAGATTTGTAAAGGCATTTATCCAGTCTCCCTATAAGGATTATATTAAAATACTAACTATACTACTGATGATATAGATCAGATAGCTTAAGATGGAGAACAAACCTTCATGTCCATCGAAAAATCAATGAGGTATGAGAATATGAATCCCCAATAACTTTAAATACTTACTGATTACCTAATGCATATTCTCATACGTAATGTCATTCTTGTGGAATAATATTAAAATTATCCTTTATTTAATTTTATTTTCATGTTAAAATTTACAAAATTCATATTTATATAATTCAATATATGGTGTTCATCTTGCATATGGTTCTATAATTTTATCTCAAATATGATGTTGGGTGACTATTTTATTCATTTTACATATATTATTATTCCTTCTCACAAATATTTATATTTTATCATCTCATTTTTTCTTATAAATAGTTTTTTATAGAATCATTCATTATTTTTAAAATAGTTTTTGATATCAAATAGAAAAAATGGTTTTTAAAATAGACAAATCAATATTTTAATATTCTTTTTATTTTAATACTAGCATGATAATGAACGTCTAATTTAAGGGTATGTATTTTGAATGGTAGGTGGATTAAGAATGTTATTTTTATTCTCACACCTAGATATATCATATCATTTTATAGTTCTATTCCAATACACTGTTGTAGTTTTAGTGTTCCCGTTTAGTTGGATAGTGACCTTTGATCATAGGGGGGCGTTATTCCATGTATGTTTTTAGTTTATTTTTATTTCAATTTTATTTATCCCATCATTCCACTAGGATTTTATTAATATATATTGATTTAATATAGTCATATACTATGATGGGGGATTGTTGAAGTAGTGTTGGCTATTGTGTTCATTGTAGGGGAAAGAGACAAGGGTAGTAGAGTTTTATCTTTATTTTTTCTGTTATTTTTAATTGCATGGACATTCAATGTACAAATGGATTATTATGAAATCTTATTTAAATAAAACCTCTTCTCTCCTTAATTATTTATAAGGTGAAATCATTCCGATGTGATGATTCCTTGATTACCAAGCACTCGTTCCAGTCTATGTGGATCTGAAACTCCTGTTAGACCTGTCACATATTGCTACATGTAAATGATAGAGGTATGGATCATTTTTTTCATGGAATAATGATGTCAAATTTATTTAGGATAACATCTCCATAGTTACGTTGACTCTCTTATAAGTGGAGCTTTTTAGTTGGGATATCTAAAATATGATAGATTTGATTTACGAAGCTCTGGAGGATGGTCTTGGGTTGGTTCTTAATAAATATTTCCCATAAAATAACCATATTTACTAGGAATTTTCATGATTTTAATTTTTTAATTAGTGTTTTTTATATATTTTAAAAATGTATTGTGAAAGGGTAGTGGAACAAAAGGCATTGGTAGCTTGCATTTCCTAAAAGAACATGTGGTTCCCCTATGGATGTTTCTATGAGATACTTTTCATGTTAGTTGGAATATTTTCTTATGGTCCATCAAAACGTGTTGTCTAATCACACAAATCCAATAGGCCCTTTTAAATTTTATTTTTTCTTTAATTTAGCATGGATATTTTTTTGGGTCATACATAGAAATAATTTGGTATTATTTCTAATGAATCTTGAATATAAAATTTTGTTTTGAATGAAAAATGTGAGTTTTGAAATAGTTAATGGGGGTTTTCTTTATAATTATTAAAAAATAATTTAAAATACTAATGATTTGTTTTCAATGGAATCATGTAATATTTTAAAATTATTTAAAATGGATGATTGGTGTTTCCAGAATGGAAGTGTGGGATTTCAAATTGGTTTTATTGGTCACCAAAAATTTAGAAATTTTCATTTAAGGATCAAAATGATTTCGTAATAATTTTTTATCGTTTTAAAATTAAAATGTGGTGTTTTGAAAATAATTTAAAAGGGAAAATGGTTATATTTTATTTTTTATTTATTTGATTCATGTGACATTCAATTTTTGTTTTTTTGTTTTAAAAAGTGAATTAATTTTTATTTTTATTATATTAAATTGTGTTTCTCATATGTATATAGGTGTGAAAATAATTATTTTTGGTAAAAAAGTGTTTTTCATTAAATATAATGATTTTAATGTTGTTATTTTGGATTCTATGGAATGGGGTTTTCATTTTTTTATTCTAAAGAGTTTTGTATTCAATTGGTATTCTTGATTTAGGTGGTTTTATAATCTATCCCAAAAAATACTCTACTGTTGTGTAGAATTTTAGATTTTCTATTTGGTATTTCATTACTTTAGTTATTTTTGTGCCCCTATCATGAAAAGTTATCTTTGGTATTCTCTTTGATTTTTCTTGTTTTTTGAGTTCATTTTAGTTTATATCTATGAATCATTATTGAGGATGTTCCCATTATGTATTTAATGTAATGAGGGTTATGGTGAGGTACTATTTTGGTTGACTAAACATTTATATCCTTGGTGTTGGCTTTGTTTCAGTTTGACGGATTCTAATCACGTTTAGTATTTACATAGGATGGTATTGGTTTGGATATTATTGACATATTCAGGGTTGGTGGTTTGGATTTAGGGTTTTAGGTCATCCATTTCAATCATGGACACCATTGAAGGGCATGTGACATCATTGAAGACACATGTTTTTCATTTATACCACCTTCCCCTTAATCCATAGGGTGTGTTTTCATTGATTTGGAAAATCATTAGGATACTCGTAATATTGTATTCTTCGTTGAGAATGGTTTGGTAAATATCTTGAAGTATTAGAATTCTCCTTCCCATATTCATTGTCTTCAATTTTCATTTTATATTACTTGTTAAATTATATGGTTTATTCTATTTGGAATTATTTTTCATCTATGGTGTGGTTTTGGATGAGGTTTTCATGGGATGAGGTTTTATAGTTGGTCTCATGGTGTGTACTTTATTTTTTATCTATCATTCTAGAATAATCCTTAAATGATAAGGATATAGACTATGAATTTTTTTTCATTTTCTACTTCTAATGAAAGTGGTTGGATGGGATGTGTAAATTTAGATATAGTGGTATATTCCTATGTTTTCAAGGGAGATTGAAGGGTATGAAATTGTTTATGTTGATTCTTCTTTTAGTTATGTTTTATCAGTGAGCTGTCATTCATGAGTTTTTATGGATATATGGGGAACAAAGGGTCATAATAGGGATAATTATAACAGACCTATCCTTAAATAATAAATTATTTATATTTATATTTATATTTTTATATCATAGGTTCAAGTATATTATTTTGGAAATTTGTTTAAAAAAATATCTTTCAACGTGTCTCATGGTTTGGTTTCATGGTTAGAAAAACTGTAGAAAATCACGGTGGGTGAGTATATCACCTTACAATAGTGGGTTTTCATAATTATCACATTGTTTATTATGATTTTCAACCAACCTATGTGGGTGCATAGTGTTCCTTGTAATGAATGAATGATTAGCCCCCAATTTCGTATCTCATGCATCAATACTATGAGAGTCACTTCTTGTTAGAAAAAGAACCAAATAATATTTTTATTTTTATTTTTTTTATTTTTATTTTTTTTATTATAAATAAACAAATATCCTACCCTTTCACTCATTCCTCTTGCATGACACCCCTCTCCCATATATATCATACTCTCAGGAATGACCCCCTCATTCCCACCTCTTTTCTTCATCATTTTTTTATTCCTGATTTGGTGTGCGATCATAAAAGGTTTGATTTCCATTATCATTGTCTATTTATTTATCCTTTTTCAACCCTCAACCTTCTTCACCCTTGGTGCACCATGTATATTTTGAACCTTTTGTTTATTTTTGACTGATTTTTTTTGGATGTTTTTATTTCACCAAGGAAGTGAGAAATTAATTCAATATTCTTTTAAAATATTATGGTGAATTTAAAACATGGGTTTCAATGATGAAATGTTGACGTTACATTATCCCCATAATTGGAAATTTAATTTTAGTGAATTTTATGTCATGCATTTTATATTTACACTCATGAAATATAATAATTTTATCATCGATAATTATATAGACATTATACATTAAATCAGGTTTCCAAATTTATTCTTCATTGTTTCCCGCTTTGAAAACTTCTGACATTGAAAAATACATTCTTCTATGATCAAAAGGCACTTTTGTATATTTATAATTTGTAACTATGTATTTTTATACTGAATTGTTTTTTTGTAATTTGAATATGAATTTTTAAAAAATTTAATTGAACTCAAAATCAAGAAACCATTCCAGTTTATTTTCCAATTATTTTAGATTAATTTTTTTATATTATTTCAAAATAATTAAAAATTTATATGTTTGTTCATATGTTTTTTAAATATATGTATATATATATACATATATAAAATTTATTATTTTTAAAATACATCAAGAGTGGTTTAAATTTTTATAAATGTGATATTTTCCATATTCTTAATGGGTATTCGAAATTTATTCATGTATGCATGTGTAGACAATCACACACATATATATAATTGAATAAATACACATGATATACTATTAAATTTTAAATTAAGAAGAATATTTATGTGTTGAATATTATATGGATGAAATATGAAAAAATCCTCACGTATCAATTGTTTTCAAACATTGTTAAGAACACATTTTTAATGAATTTAAAATGAATGTTATGGGACATGTTATAAAATTTAAAGACTTTATAAAAGTTAAATCTAATCCAATTAAAGCAATTTCATTTATTTGTTTGTTGGTATTGGGGTTTTTATGATGGTATTGTTCGCGTGACATTAATAAAAGGGATCCATATAGGTTTTGTAGAGAATTCAATTGTTATTAAATTAATTCTTATTAATGTTGTATTCTTCGAATTTGGTTTTTCTACTACCACTAGATTATGTATTCTTGTAATGGACATGGTATATAGTAATCCAGGTTTCCTATGTGTAACAACCCTGCTCTTTATTACACAAATAAACCTGATGTATTACATAAAATCATAACTTGATACAACATAGAAGATCGAGAGGTATTGTGTCTTTGGGGCTTAGGAAAATTACATAATATCTTAGAACATATAACACACAAAATATATATTGAAAAATTCCGTTACATTACCATTACATTCCCTCATACATAGCGTTGGATGGGATTACCTGAAGACATGCATCAGAAAAAGGTGATTTATAAATCCGAGTAAGGGAATAAAAATGGAATAACACGAGGAATTGAATACATGTTAAAAAATAAACATATAAATAGAGCACCAGAAAATCTGGAAAATAAAGGAATGATAAATCATGATAATCAACACATGGAAATTTGGAAAAACACTTCACATGGAATTATCATGAGCCAAGGCTCATTGAAGATAGAGCATTAGTAAACCATCATGGCACATGAAGCATGAGTAAAACCACATTTCACTTGAATTATCATGATTCAACACCCATTTCACATTATATATCATGATACTATACTTTACCCAATGCATTGAAGCACTTTCAGGGTGCACCCTCTTTCAAAATTTCATTTCTTGCATAAGTGTTGCACATGTATCATAAAACATGGATTCATTAAAAATCATCATTTATTCCACGATAAAGGAATGTAAAATTCATACATGAAACTATATAATAAATAATTAAATTGTCATAATGGTGAATACCCTTGATAGAGAAATGGTCTTGATATTCACTACATAATGACTTTGGATTGGAAAAAAATTGTCTAATTTCGGCAGCATAACAGCGTGACATAAGAATTCATAAAAATTGGTTGATGAGAGATAAAGTTATGTATCAAAATATTAACTTAAATGGAATGTAAGGGGGTCATATAGATATATGTACAATAAAACATAATGTAATTTAGATGCATAATTCAAAAGAATTACCTGGATGTAAAAGAGGAAAGAGAAATCTGTTACGAAAGTTCAACATGGTAATGGGTGTATATGTGAGGAATTAATGAGAGATAAAGGGGTCACCCATAATTCAAAAATAAAAGGGCAGTATAGGGGTGGTGTGAAATCATACCCCTAACATTTTTAATCCATAAAAAAGGCATAATAACTTAATGAAAAATGGATAAAAATGAGAAATTAAGAAATCCCTTACATTGAAGTGTAATCCAAAAGGCTTTGCAGAGGCTTGATAGAGGATTATTGGGAGGTTGGGTCACCTTGGGAGGATTATAGAAAGAGGAGGGCAGGGTTTTTACAAAATCCAAAGGCATTGAGTGAAGAGGAAGTGGGAGCTTGGGTAATTTTATATAGGAAAGGAGATGTAATTCTTTATTATTTAGCTTTGGGACACCACACGTTAAACTAATCAAAACCACCAAACATACTATTGTTTTTCCAATGGTTTTTTCCAAAGGGTATTGGTCAAAAATATTTTATGAGGCCAATTTCCTAACTTTTTATGATAATAGGATTTTTTATGTGGTGATGAGTCACACTCTCAAAGAAAACAATTTAAAAAAAGAAAATGTATTATAAGTCTGGGAGGGTCCACTAACGCTTAGTAAAAAAATCATAAAACTACAAAATCACATTATATTAATGCTTAAACATATATTGGAGGAACATAATGTTTTTAGTATTTTATTACATCACTATTGGGTCATTATTATGTCATACAACACATTATATATTTAAATTGTATTTATTTTTTACCCAAGAAATCGATTGTCTCATAAAATTTGGAAAAATTTCCCATTGGATAATTTCGACATAGTGATTTCAAAAATAATATTCATTTTATCTAAATAATTTTATAAATATTTGAATTTTTAATTTTATAATAATAATCGAGATTTGTTGAAAATTCATGGGATTTGACAAAAACTGCTTTCAAACCTTAATAAAAATCACAATTTCATTCATAAAATTTTATGAGTATTTATATTTAATAAAAATTAATTTAATAATAATAATATGTTGTTAAAATATTATATAATTCTAAAATCCATTAAATTATCAAAATACATTTCTAGGATGAATATTAATTAAAAATACTATTTGCGCTTAAGAAACTATTTACAAAGTAACAATAATAAAATGAATGTATATTCATTATTATTTAAAAAAATTTGATCATAATAATAGTGAAAAGGTATTGTTACAGAACTCCTTATAACAACCACTTTATACCTTAGTGTAAGGTGCGCGATGGTGACAGACTCTTGGGGTGTCTTGGATAACAAGGCTTGAGTGGTAATCTCTATCAACTTCCACTTCTCTAATAAGAAGTTTTTCTCAAGATTAACTTATTAAATCACAGCTTGGGCTTGGTCAAGAGAGAAGCCCAATGAAGCCTCCTCCTTTCTATGATCTGAATAATGGGCTTATTATAGGGAAAGTTTTCGGGATGAGTCCATTTCTTCCTTTGTGTGAGTTAATATGATTTGTTAATTCCCTATATTTATAAAAATCATGTGGTCATTGTTCAATAGATATATTATAAATGGTCACAATTCATAACAGTATATTAATATCCAAAACATAAAACCATATATGTTCATCAGTTTTACATAACCACAAGAGGACATAGACTAAGAAGAATTTTCATTAACGAATTTTTGGGCTATTAAAATATCCCCCCCTTTAGAAATTTCACCCTCAAATTTTCTTTTCTGACACAAAAATAGATATGGGTAACTCTACTTCATCATTTACTCCAATTATCACATCGCATATTCAAACTTGTGGTTTTTCCACCACACCTTGACGAGGGTAATTGTCTTATTTTGTATAACTTTTTCTCTATGATCTAAGATCATTTCTGGTTGATCCTTGTAAGAAAGATCATCCTCTAGCTATACAACCTCTGAAGGGTGTACATATGAAGGGTCTGGAATGTACTTATTTAAGTGGTATACAAAAAAGACATCATGTACTTTGGCTATGGTAGGTGGAAGGGATAGTTGATAGGCCACAGCCCCAACACGATCAAGAATATCGAAGATGCTAATATACCTAGGACATTACTTCCCTTTCTTCTCAAACCTCATAAACTTATTACATGGAGATATGCCTAGAAATACCATGTCTCCAATTTTAAACTCATGGCCACATCGACAATTATATGCATAACTCTTTTGTCAACTATGGGATGCCTTGATAGGCTGGTTAAAGGTTTCCACATTCCTCACCATTTCTTCTAACATTTCTGGTCCTTGCAGCTTACACTCAATGACTTCATCCCAACATTCCGTTGTTCTAAACCATTTCCCATACGCGGCTTTATAAAATTCCATTCATATGCTTGAGTGGAAAATATTTTCTAGTAGAATTCAACCCTAGGAAGTTGTTTATCCCAACCTCCTTTAAATTCAATTGAACATGATATTAACATATCTTTCAGTGTCTGAATAGTTTTCTCAGATTGGCCCTCAGTTTGAGGATGATATTCCATACTGATTATAAGTTTCTAATCTAGAGCATGTAGTAAACTCCTCCAAAAATTAAAGGATAATGTAGGATCATGATTGGATACAATAGGTAGTGGTACTCCATAAAACCTTACCACTTCCTTGAATTATATATATTGTAGTTGATCCTATGAAACAACTTCCTGAATTGAAATGGAATTTGCATACATTTTAAGATGATCCAAAACAACCCAAATTTCATTGTTTCCATTGGATGTTTTGAGAAGTCTTATGAAAATGTCCATGGTGATTTTCTCCCATTTCCATACTGGTATGGGCAATGGTTGCATCATCCCCTTAGACTTCTGCCACTCTACCTTCACTTGAAAACACACCAGGCACTTTGATATATACTCAGAGATATCCTTATTCATATTATCCCACTAATAATTCTCTCTAAGATCTCGATACATCTATTTGTTTCATGGGTGAATAGAGAAATTTGAACTATGTGCATCTTCCAAAAGATCCTTTTCCAGCTCTGGACTTGATGGAACACATAGTCTTTTCCCAAATCTAACAATTCCATATTCATTAACATTGATCTCTGAGTATTTCCCTTTTATGATCACTTCTACTTTCTTCTAAATTCCCACATCATCCTATTGAGCATCCATTAAACTTTCCAAAAGATACTATTGAGAAATAATTTGGGAAATGATTGATGACTTTCCCTTATGTTTTATTCCCATGTCCAACTTCATTAAATCTCACAACATTGGATCCTTTTCAATTATAATCAATGATAGAATCATTGGGTCCTTTATACATAGAGCATATGTCACCTTGTTTGCTTTACCAGGGTGGTAATGGATTGACCAGTCATAGTCTTTGATCATCTCTAACCATCTTCGATGGTGCATGTTCAACTATTTCTGTGTGGATATATAATTGAGGCTTTTGTGGTCCGTATATATTTCACACCTCTCCCCAATGAGATAATTTCGCAAAAATTTTTAATGCAAAGATCACCACAACCAACTCCAAATCATGTGTTGGATAATTCTACTCATGAACATTCAATTTCCTTGAATCATAGGCGATGTAATTTTCATTTTTCATCATCAAATAGCCTAGTCCCTTCTTCGAAGAATCACATAATACTAGAAAAAGTTCTCCACTTGTGGGTAATGTGATCATGTGCACAGTGATTAGCCTCATTTTCATCTCCTTGAAGCTTTCTTCACATTTATCACTCCAAGAAATCTTTAATCTATTTAGAGAAACCTTGGTAAGAGGGTTCTATATTTAAAGACCCGGAATTTATATGTATTTTTTTAATTAAATGGGAATTTTAAGAGTCCGTGAAAATTGACAGCCCGTGATTTTGAGGCACATAGTGCCTGGAATGAATTTATAACCTTTTTTTCAGGTACGTTCAGTAAACGTGTGAGTAGGTTTTTGTAACTTTTAGACTGGTGCTCAGAATTGAAATCAGAGGACATCATTGAACTCATAGTGCTGATATTCACTTAAGGTGACTTTCACCTAGAAGAATGTTAGTCGAGGGTGAATGTTATTTTTAGTGTTTTTTGTGAAAGAATAAAATAAAATAAAAATGTTTCACATTTTTATTTGTTGAAACCTCCCATGGGGATGTTATAACGGTGGGGACCACCTGAACTAAAACCTCCCACATGGGATATCATGGTGGGGACCACCCGATCCTAAACCCCCCCCCCCATTTGAATTCCTAATGGTGGGGACCACCCGAACCCTAATAATGGGAGGAACCCTTAAACTCTCTCTTAAATGTGGGGAGGCATCTTGAAATTCCCCCACATTAATTGTGCCACCCCCTTTGATTATTTATACCATGTCATCAATTAATTAATTAAGAAATTTTGATATTATTCCAAAAAACATAATAGATAACATACTCTATCATGTTGGCCATTTCATATTTTGGAGGGGATTGGGGGAAAGTATTTGGAAAAGGAAAAGAAGAGATATTTTGGGAGGATTACAATTCTCCAATGAAGAACTTCTCCCATGAAGAATACTTCTCCAAATGAAGAATGTCGATGTTCTCCAACATCTTCGACTCCTTCCTCGTGACATCCTCCAACGGTGGACTTCTTCCATAATGAAGAACCACCTCCATCGAAGAGATTTTATCTGACCAACGAGATCAGGATCAGAGGCTTGTGGCAGGCACGAAGAACATCGACATCATTGACTTCTCTCTCGTAATAGAACAACAAACCTTCCAGGTATGGTTTTAATTATGTGTGATCATCGATTCCCATATTCATCCCTTGTAAAAAATGAACGCGGATCAACTCACAAACTAGTTGATCCAAAGATGATTTCTTTTTGTTGGATTGGGAATAATTATTTCAGGTGGTTATAGGGGTTTTGTTTTAAATACCATCCTTAACCGTTATTGATGTTCTTCGTGATTAAATATTTGTGAACAAATTTTTACTGCTCTAACACGGAGGGTGTGGGACAAACAAACATGGTCCGGCCTCACCGCAAACCCTTGTTTTTTAATGAAATCCCTGCACTAAAGGAACATAGAAACCAGAGGCCAGTAGGGTGATGAAGGTGACGAAACAACAGTGCCACCTGATGGAAGAGAACCGCGGATTGTGTCGTGGTGGCAAAGGGAGGCTGGTCGACCAAATCGAGAAGAAACCTCACTCTAATCCGGGAAAATTCCCCATGAAAACCAATATAAATATACTTCCCTATCATAAACAATCCTTAAAATCATCACCCAAGGCAAGAACAACCGTATATCTACACAAAACAGGTGGTGATCTAGAAAACCGAGGGAGAGGGTGATGTAGATCTAGAGGAAACCAAAACTAACCACAAGAGGAGACTTTCCTGAGAAGAACCGCTTTCAATCTACCCAAAAACCCCATCAATTTTCCTCCAAAACGAGATAAAAATATTCCCCAACCCCCGAAAACTGGAACTCTCTTTTTTTCCATGAGTGGGAGGAACAATGAGGAAAAATGGGAAATACTTAGTGTCCTGGGACTTAAAAACCCTAACATTAAGTGGTCGTACGGTTTCCCCGTACAGTTTCAAAAACAATGTGCCAACTATGTGATTTCCACAATCTCACCAAGGTACCTCGCATGGCTTGCCCGCACGGTCTGATAAACCATGTGACGACCGTGCGGAGCCCACTATCAAGGATAATAACTTATTGACTGGGCCCTTGGGACTAAAAGGCTAATAACATACAGACCAGGCATCCGATTGACACACCATCTATTGGGTTGAGTCCCCCCTGAGGTATCAGATCATTGGGATACTCTTTCATGGGAATTTGTGGCTGTTGGAGTATCAACCAGTGGATTCTGGAGCAGACCCTCCCGAAGACAAGAGAGCTTAGTGCAGGAACCCTATAGCTGGCTGTGATGATGTACTAGGATCATCTCTGGGTCTGACGATGTACTAGAGATGTACTATGATCATGTGTGGGTCTGACGACGTACATGATATGAACTAGGATCTTATGTGGGTCTGACGATGTACTGAAGATGTACTAGGATCTTGTGTGGGTCTGAAGACGTACAAGAGATGTACTAGGATTCTCTGTGGGTCTGACGACGTACTAGAGATATTCTAGGATCCTGTGTTGGTCTGACGATGTACTAACGATGTACTAGGATCTTGGGTGGGTCTGACGACGTACTGATGATGTACTAGGATCATGTGTGGGTCTGACGATGTACTACAATCCTTCATGGGTCTTCCTCATAACAGAGTAAGATGAATTAGTAGTTACATCTAATCATCTCCACTATTGTACTTATGTTATACCTGGCGTGACATGATTTTATACTTGTGTGGTACATTCCTTCATGGTAATACCATGGTGGTATTCTTCTGTGTGGTGTACTTGTGTGGTACTTACCTTAGTGGTTTTCCTTCCTCTGTGGAATAGTTGATCTTGGGGATTTTGTGTTGGACCATGTGTTTCCTCTTGATTGAGATTGGTATACTTGATAACTTAGGTATATGTATGGGCTTATACATAAGTAGGGTTGTCAGTTGACTTCAGGCTTTTTGTTTTATCGTTTGTGGATTTTGTGAGACCTTGAGGGTCTCAGGGTCCCTAATGAGTATTTTTATACTCACCCCTGCATGCGCTATGCCTGCACCTTGTTTTATTTGGTGTAGAATAAGGATAACGCTAATCGAGGCTAAGGGTTCCAGGACTAGATGAGACCCAAAGGTAGACCATACGACGTGTCAGAACGCAGAGGAGATAGGCATACATGGAATGCTGAGGAGTCGATTTGTAGCTACCCTTCATGTAGGAATCTCATATGGAAACCCAGTAGCTTCTTTCCTTTTTCTTCAATTTTATTGTTTATAAGTTGTACTTGTACCTTTACTATTGGGCATGCATTCCAGCCCACTTTTACTTTCAGATCTACTTTTTCTATAAAGTTGACTAGTTTAGGTTTCTTGTTTTGTTCTTGTTTGCATGTGTTTACATGTTATAAAGGCTATTGCTTACCAGTTTTAGTTAATATGCCTTTCGCTTTTGGTCGGAAGCCCCTAGCCTATGGATGGCGGGTTTGGGGTAGTCACGGCACGGGCACCAGGGGATGGGTCATGACAAATTGTTATCAGAGGAGTCCATTCTACCATAGAATATAGGACTCTGATCTTTTAACGGAAATATTGTTATGTCTAGTTAGTATGGTTATCAGTTTAGGGAATCTAGTGTAGGAGGTATGGCTGATGTATCCATACACCAGGACCCTAACTTTATATTTCCGACTCAGATCAAGAAAACACTAATTGCGTGTGTGTGTTTTCAAGATTTTTGTTTGTTATCTCTTTGAGTGTGCTCGAAAGGTATAACTTATTAATCATGGCACACCTATTTATTTTCAGGATTCCTCCATGAAGACAAGCATCTAGGGTTCCAGATATAGTACGCAATGGTATCCCACCAAGCGACGTGGACACAGTGTAGGGCCCTCTTTCGGTAGAGGCACCAGCGGAGGCACCAACGGTACCATTACCCATTGGTCCTCTGATTCCACCAGAACTAGCAATAGAGGGTGAAAGTCACTTGATCATGTTGCATGAGTTCCAGCACTAGAGGCCACCCAGGTTCAGGGGAGAGACATACCCACAGGCGGCTGAGGAATGATTGGACGCCGTAGTGAGAGTCTTCTAACTGATAGAGAAACCAGCTGATCTCATGGAGATCCTTACCGCTAGTCTTATACAGGTAGAAGTAGGCAGATAGTGGAGCATGATGATCCAGGTTTACGGTAAGGTGACACTTCTCTGGGAAGACTTTGAGAGCCTGTTTCAGGCAGAGTTTGTCCAATCGACTCTTCACGCAGTGTGCATACAAGAGTTTCTTCATCTGTAGTAGGGCAGCATGACTGTGGCTCAGTACACAACGAGGTTCTCCGACCTCTCGCGAAACTCCACTAATATGGTATGGGACCCATTTTTTAGGGCCCAAAAATTCAAGTAGGGACTCAGGTGTGAGATCAGGGCTTCAATGACCTCACTCATCATTCTGTCACAGGCGGGAGTGTTAGAGCGAGCCCTCTTAGTGGAGTGGTTTATTGCTGAGTAGTCACCAGCAGCGAGACCATACACTGGTCATCATGTAGTGGAGTCTTCTATAGCTGGTAGAAGACAGATGTCATAGGGGTCCAGGAGGACCAGGCATACAAGTGGACAACCATATGATTCAAGATCAGTTATGCGGGGCACCGGAGACAGAACCATTAATGGGAGGAATATGCAGTGTTTCACATGCAGTGAGCAGGGTCACATTGCTCATGATGGTCTGACCCACCATAAGGATGATCAGAAGATGGTCAAGGGATAGCTTTGTCAAAGATAGAGGATTGACTGAGGAGGTCTGCAGGGAGAAGGAAGACGTTGCAAAGGAGCTGGCCGTGTACCTGGCGGTGCGCGACAATTTGAGTTGTTACTGCCACCACCAACAGGAGGTCCAAACCAACCATAGGGAGTAGATGGAAAGGGCAGAGCTCATCTCCAGGTAGTTAAGGCCTATGATCAGGGTGCATTGGAGATGATACGAGGTACGATCTGTGTCTTTTCCTTCTTAGCTGCAGTACTTATAGACACCAGTAACAGTCATTCTTCTATTTCCACTTCCCTCATTCAGAGCATAGAGATTCTGATGGATTTGATAAATCGATACTTATGGATATATACTTATATGGGAGTATACTTTATGATTACACATTTGTGCCGGTAGTGTGAGATTACTCTAGGAGGTGAGAGCTTCAGGTGGGATCTCTTACTAGCGGTGTCGAGGCCTTACATCATCATCTTGGGTATGGACTGGTTATCTACAGTCCATGCTCAGATTGACTGTATTAGGGGTAAAGTACTATGTGTCTGCACGGATGGGACTAGGATTACCTTTACCAGCAAGAAGGGATACATTGAAGCGTAAGATGAAGTTACCCAGTGGAGGGTGAAGCCGATCACTCATCAGTTGGCTAGACATACCCCCAAAGCATTTGATGTGGAGAGTCTGAACTATACTATTATGGTGGACCAGTAATTGGATGTCTTCCCTAATGATTTTTTATGCCTACGTCCTCACAGAGAGGTGAACTTTTACATTGACATGTACCCTAGGATGGAACCGATATCTACACCATCATATCGGATGGCTCCCACAGAGCATCATGAGATGCGGGTATAGATGGAGGACTTACACGGGAAGGGGTTCATCCGACCCAGTGTTTCCCCTTGGGCAGCCCCAATTTTGTTTTCCAAGAAGGCGGATTGGATATTGTGACTTTTTGTTGACTATCGGTGCCTGAACCATGTGACTGTGAAGAACAAGTACCAACTCATGAGGATTCATTACCTCTCTGATCAGCAGAAGGGATCCCTGTGGTTCTTGAATATAGACCTCATATTAGGATATCACCAGTTTAGAGTACGAGAAGAGGATGGCTAGAAGACAGATTTCAGATGTCAGTATGGAAATTATGAGTTTTTTGGTCATGTCATTCGCCGTGACCAACACTCTAGCGGTGTTCATGGCACTCATAAATAAAATCTTCTAGCCATATCATGATCGCTTTGTTGTAGTCTTCATTGACGACATTCTGATCTACTCGGCTACTGAGGAGGAGCATGCCTGTCATTTTCAGATTGTTCTGGACACACTCTAAGAGCACCAACATTATGGTATTCTCTTGAAGTTCCATTTCTGGATCCAAGCGGTTCATTTTCAGGGACATGTCATCTTGGAGGCTGGAGTTGATGTGGATCCAGGGATAATTGAGGTGGTATGTGCTTGGGATCCACCCAAGAGTGTGACGGAGGTTCGATGTTTCCTAGGATTGGTTGGATACTACTAGAGAATTATTCTATATTTCTCCTTATTTGCACCACCTTTATCAGCATTTAAAAATATGGGGAATCCCTTTGTGTGGTTGGTGAAATTCCAGCAGAATTTTCACGAGGTGAGGAAGAGGATAAGTAGTACCCTCATCTTGAGACTTTGGGAAAAGGGTGTTGGGTACGTATTCTACTTCGACACATCAGGGACCGGACTCAGATGTGTCCGGATGCAAGAGTGAGAAGTTATCGCTTATTGTTCTCGATAGCTAAGACAACATGAGCAGAACAATGCTACCCATGACCTAGAGTTAGTAGTTGTGGTCCTGACCTTGAAGATGTGGTGACATTACTTGATGAGAGAGTGTTTTACAATGTACTTTTATCACAAGAGTCTCAGGTATATCTTCTCTCAGAAATACATGATCCTGAAACAATGAGGTTGGCTTGAGTTACTCCAGGACTATGACTTCGAGATAGTCAATAGTCCTGCAAAGGGAAAGGATGTAGCAGATGCACACAGTTGGAGATCTGGTATAGAGCTTCTAGGCGAGGCGATGGAGGATTAGGCCGCTTTGAAAAAATCCTTCATGGATCAAGATGGAGAATCTTTAATTCAGTCTCTTACAATTGCTCCCCCACTTCTTCAGCGAGTCAGGGAGGCACAACATGGGGACGCTGACTGGGAGGCTCGAGGTGCCTAGTTATCAACATGACAGGTACCTGAAGAATTTTCTGAAGGTGGGGAGCATTTCATCCTCTTCAGAGGACGTACCAAGGTACCTGTGTTTCTTCGAGAGTAATTGTTAAGGGAGTTCCACACATTCCCTCTAGTGGCAAATCCAGGAGTGGATAATATGTACCCGGATCTCTGATGATAGCACTGGTGGATGGGAACGAAGAAAGTAGTAGCAGAATTTGTCTCTCGATGCCTCACTTGTCAGTAATTGAGGGTGGAGCGTCATGTACTAACAGGCTTGGTTTAGCCTTTAGAGGTCCCAGAGTGTAATTGAGATACGATATCCCTGGAATTCATGAACGTACTTCCACATACATCTTGGGGTCATGATTCTATCTACGTGATCGTTGACCGACTCACCAAGTCGGCCCACTTCCTACTGATCAGAGAGAAGTGTTCAGTAGAGAGATTGGGACACCTCTATTTTCAAGAGATTGTGAAGATCCATGCAGTACCCTCGACGATTGTCATCGATCGTGATGCAAGTTTTACTTCCCAGCTATGGAAGGGGTTGTAGGAGGCATTCAGGATGTAGCTTCGTTTGAGCACCGACTTCCATCCTCAGATGCATGGTCAGACTGAGCAAACCATTCATACCATTGAGGAAATGCTACGTCCTTGCGTCCTTGACTTTGGTCACAGCTGGGAGGATCACTTGAATTTGGTGGATTTTTTATACTCCTATAGATATCACTCCACAATTGGGATGAAACCTTTTGATTTGTCGTATGGTCGACCTTGCAGATCATCTCTGTGCTGGAATGACCTGGGGGAGTCACCACTCGTGGAACCAGAGATTGTATGGGCTACCATAGAGAAGGTGTAGATCATCCAGGAGTGGATGAAGACTGCACAGAGTAGGACAAAGTCTTATGAGGACAAAATACAGAGAGCTATGATGTTCTTGGATGGTGACTATGTCTTTCTACGGGTCTCACCTCGACGAGGTTTGTGGAGATTTTGACGGGGTGGAAAGTTATCTCTAAGGTTAATCGGCCCCTTCTAGGTCCTCAGTAAAGTTAGAAAGGTGTCTTACCACCTAGCTCTTCCACCTAAGTTGAACCGGGTGCATGACGTCTTGCATGTATCCTAGCTAAGGAGATACGTGCACGACCCTGCTCACATCAACTACAACAGCGAGCTAGACATCAACGATGGGGAGACTTTTACAGAAGTTCCAATATAGATTGAGGAAAAATAATAGTGGGTCGTTTGTGGGTGGTCGATACCTCTTGTCCACATTTTCTGGAACCATGAGATCCTCTTGGAGAGAACATGGGAGCAGGAGGCTCAGATTCGTGCTCAGTACCCCCACTTGTTTTCCAAGTTTTGTGATTTGGATTTCGGTGACGCAATGCCCTGAGGTGGAGAGAATGTAAAGACCCAGAATTTCCATGTAAATTATTTTTATTAAATGGGAGTTTTACGAGTCCATGAAAATTTAGAGTGCGTGATTCCGAGGCAGAGTTCCTAGAATGAATTTCTGAACATTTTTTTGGGTACGTTCAGTAAACGTGTGAGAGGGTTTTTGTAAATTTTGAACTGGTGCTCAGAATTGAAATCTGAGGACAATGTTGCACTCGTAGCACTAATATTCTCTTAAGGATAATTTCTCCCTGAAGACAGTTGGTTGAGGGTGAATGTTAGTTTTTGTGTATTTTATAAAAGAATAAAATAAAATAAAAATGTTTAACATTTTTATTTGTTGATACGTACCATGTGATGTTATAAATGTGGGGACCACATTATCTAAAACCTCCCACATGGGTTATGGGGGTGGGGACCAGAAGATCCTAAACCCCCCAATTTGAATTCCTAATGGTGTGGACCACCCAAACCTTCATAATAGGAGGAACCCATAAACTCCCTCTTAAATGTGGGGAAGACTCTTGAACTTCCCCCACATTAATTGTGACACCCCCTTTGATTAATTATACCAAATCATCAATTAATTAATTAAATAAATTTGAAATTATGCAAACAAAATAATTAGATGACATATTCTATTATGTCGGTTATTTCATTTTTTGGTGGGGATTGGGGAAAGTATTTTGCAAAAGAGAAAGGGAGAGATTTTGGTAGGATTACACTTCTCAAACAAAGAACATCTTCTATGAGGAACGCTTCTCCAAACAAAGAATGCCGATTTTATCCAACATCTTCGACTCTTCATTGTAACATCCTCCAATTGTGGACATCTTCAACAACGAAGAACCACCTCCATTGAAGAGAATTTTTCTAACAAACGAGATCGAGATCGAAGGCATGTGGTGGGTGCAATGAACATCAACATCTTCGACTACTCTCTTTCAACACAACAAAAAACTTTTGAAGTAGGGATTTAATTATGTGTCATCATTGATTCCCATGTTCATCCCTTCTAAACAGAGAATGCGGATCAACATACTAACCAGTTGATATGAAAATGATTTTTTTTTTCATGATTGGGAATCATTATTGTAGGTGGCTGTAGGGTTTTTATTTTAAATACCTTCCTTACCCATTATTGATGTTCTTCATGATTCAATATTTGTGAACCACTTGCTACCTCTCTAATGCGGAGGGTGCGGGCCAAACGAACATGGCCCGACCTCTCTAAAAACCCTTGTGTTTTTTTGATGAAACCATTTTGACAAAGGTAGGTAGAAACCAGGGGCCGGTCTTGTGAGGAAGGAGACTATGCTACCACAACTCCCGATGGAAGAGAAATGCGGCTTCTGCTGTGGCAGCAAAGGGAGTACGTTCGACTAAACTGACAAGAAACCACACCCCAATCCGAAAAAAAAACTCCATGAAAACCACTATAAATATCCATCCATATCATAAACAATCATTAAAATCAACACCCAAGGAAAAAATCCATAGATCTACACACAATGGTTTAAGATCTACAAAACTGAGGGAGAGGAAGATATAGATCTAGAGAAAATCACAATGAACCACAAGAGGAGACCTTCCTAAGACGAATGTCTCTCAATCCACCAAGAAACCCTTTAAATTTCCCTCCAAAATAATCTAAGGAGCTTCCCTAACCACGAAAAACCAGATCTCACATCTGAGCTAGGAGTGGGAGGAAGAATGAGGGAAAATTTGAAATCTTGATTGGCCTGGGACTTAAAACCCCAAACATTATGTGGTCGCCCGGTTACCCCCACATAGTTTGGAAAACCATGCGCCAACAATGCGTTTGCCACTGTCTGACCTAGGGAATTCACATGACTTGCCCACACTATTTGGAAAACCATGTTTTGCCCGTGCGGATCCCACTTCCAAGGATAATAACTTATAGACTGGGTCCTTAAAACTAAAGGGATAATTACATAAAGACCGGGTGTCCGATTGATGCATCGTCTGTTGCCTATGACATGGAGGAACATTGTGATTGTTCTTCATGGGACTTAGTGGAAGTTGGAGTATCAAATAGTGGCTTGAAGAGTAGACCCCCCCCATAGACAAGCAAGCTCAGTGCGGGACCCTGTAGCTGGTTGTGACGATGTACTACGATCCTGTGTGGGTCTGAAGATGTACTAGAGATGTACTAGGATCTTGTGTGGGTATGATGACATACTGGAGATGTACTAGGATCCTATGTGGGTCTAAGGGCGTACCAGATATGTACTAGGATCCTTTTTTGTTCTGACGACATATTGGAGATGTACTAGGATCATGTGTGGGTCTGAAAACGTACTGGAGATGTTCCAGGATCCTGTGTGGGACTAACGATGGACTAGAGATGTACTAGGATCCTATGTGGGTCTGATGACATACTAGAGATGTACTAGGATCCTGTGTGGGTCTGACAACGTACTGATGAAGTACTAGAATCTTATGTGGGTCTGACTATGTACTAACGATGTACTAGGATCTTGTGTTGGTCTGATGATGTACTACAATCCTTCGTGGTTCTTCTTCTTAACATAGTAAGATGAATTAGTAGTTATATCTAATCATCACTACCACTGTACTTATGTTATACCTGGTGTGAGCTAAGTTCAGACCTATGTGGTACTTTCCTTGATGGTAATACATTGGTGGTATTCTTCTGTGGGGCATACCTGTGTGGTACTTTCCATTGTGGTTTCCTTCATTTGTGGAATAGTTGAGCATTTGGCATTTGGGTTGGACATTGTGTTTTCTCTTGATTGAGATGGGATACTTGATAACATAGGTATATGTATTGGCTTATACCTAATAAGGGTTTTCAGTTGACTTCATGCTTATTGATTTATCCTTTTTTGATTTTGTGAGACCTAGAGGGTCTCAAGGTCCCTTCTCAGTATTGTTATACTCACCCCTGCATGGGATATTCCCGCACCTTGTTGTTATTGGTGCAGACGACGGACAACACTGATCGAGGGTGAGGTTATTAGGACTAGACGGGGCCCAAAGGTGGACCATATGGTGTGTTGGTACGCAGAGGAGACATGCAGATATGGAGTGCTGAGGAGGCGATCTGTACCTACCCTTCAGGTAGGAACCTCAGATGATGACCTAGTAGCTGCTTTCCCTTTTCATTAGTTGTATTGTTTTTCAGTTTTACATGTACCTTTAATGTTGTGATTGTATTCTGGCCCCTTTTTACTTTCAACACTCTTTTTTCTATACAATTCACTTGTGTTCGTATCTTGATGTGCGCATGGTTGTGTGTGTTTACATGTTATTAAAGCAATGCCTTCCTAGTTTTAGGGAATACGCCTTTCGGTGCAAGTCACCATCCCCTGGCCGATGGAACGCGGGCTTGGGGTAGTCACGATACAGACCCTGGGGCACGGGTTGTGATAGGATAATCATGATAAATTTCTCACAAATCGATGATAATATCCAGCTAACCCCAAGAATATACAGATATCTGTTACCGATGTTGGCCTCGGAAATCCCTCTATAACATCTATCTTGGAGGGATCCACAGATATCCCACTTTTTTTATTTCAGCCATTTAAACATTAATCAAGGGTCAATGTTGCAAGTTAATATTTTTATAAGAATAAGGTATGTGGTCTACATGTTTTTTCCTTATGCCTTTATTTTTATCATCTATGTTCAATATATGAAGAGAAACCAACTTACATTACATATGATTAATTTTTTAGGAAAAAATAGCTTAGTACCCAAATTGGTACTTTAGACCATTCACAAATACCATAGGTTCTATTGATGACTATAAGACTAGAACTAGTGCCACCCACAGAGTGTGTAAATCCTTTGAAAATGGAATTAATGAATTTAAAATGGAGGATTATAGTTTTTATGTGATTAAATGTAACGACCAGTCCCCCAGGGCATGTTCTGTGAATACCCCAAGCCCACCTTCCATAGGATAGGGGATGGTGACTACCACCAAAGGTGTATTCCCTAAATACTGGGAAGGCATTGACTTTATAACCTATAAACACACGCAACTAAACATGCAGGAGGATACGAATGCAAATCAACTGTATAGTAAAAAACTGAGTACAGTATGTAAAAAGGGGCCAGAATACAAACCGAACTAGAAAGTACAAGTTCAACTGACATGCAACAAAATTGAAAAAAAAGGATGTTAGCTGATTGGTCGTCCTCCGAGGCTCCTACCTGAAGGGTATGTACAGATCGCCTCCTCAATAATCCTCATTCATCTGTCTCCTCTATTTACCAACTCTTCGTAAGGTCCACCTCCAGTTACCGTCCAGTCCTGCTACTCTCGGCCTTAGTCAGCACTGTCCGTCGTCTGCATCAAACACAACAATGTGCGGGCATATCCTATTAAGCGGTGAGTATAACGATACTCAGTAGGGACCCTAAGACCCTCTAGGTCTCACAAAATCTAGAAAGGGTAAAACACAAGTTATGAAATCAACATATAACCTTACTTAGGTATATTCCCATAATTTTAGCGGACTTGTAGAATTCCAATTTGTTTAAAAAAATATTACATGGAAATTCCAGGTCTTTAGAATAAATTATTTGAACCTATTATGCGGAATAATATCATGGAAAATGGGGTTGTTTTCATAATTTTGTGATTTAAGGGTTTATGGATTGATAAACATGAAAAGGTGTAAATGGTTAAGTGGTAATATTTATGTGAATAAAGGATTTCAAATAAGTTCAATGACTGTATTATATGAATAAATTATTAAACAGTTTAATAATGGGATTTAGTTAAATGTGTTGAATGTAATGGACCATGAAAATGATGATAAATGGAATTGGGGCACTTTTGATGTTTTTATGTTCTAAAAAGGTCAATAATATTAAACCTTGAAAATAGATAGATGATGGAATAGTTAATGATGTTGGTTATGGAATTTCACACTGATGGATTATGGTATTGTTCATGTCTATCCACATTTTTAAAAGGGATAATTAGACATAGTTCTCCACATTCCTTGGATTGAGATGTTTGGAATTATTTTCATCATCATTTATTGGGACTTTATAAATAGAGTGTCATATCTAGTATTTCGATTCTTTGAACGAGGCTTCATGTCACAAACATGCATCTGAGATGATATACGGTGTTTAAAATAAAAATTGGCTAAACTAGGTTCTTTGGTATGGGAATCACCATCAACCCAAAGAATTATGAACATATTTGAGTACAGTTTATTTATATAACCTATATTGATTATTAAACATTTTATATTTCCACATGTACATATGTATAAATCTATATTTTTATTGTAAAAGATACTATATTAAACACTATTGGGGTGGCTTATTTAGTTGTACTCACACCCTGCTCGAATCGTAGTTTCTACCCAATAATACTTCTTCAGTATAGAAATGAACAACTGAAAAGGCCATATGATATATGGAAAATTTGTCACATGGAGTGGAACATGGATGATGGAACTAGACCTGATGCCATGACCTATTTTGTGGATTTATTAGTGTCTGTTTATTTTTTGAGTATTCTTTGACACATGAAATGGGTATGACATGACATATTTACGATATTGTCTTGTGAAAATTTTCATAGTTTTAGTACTTTTTTACATAATGTATTGTTATTCTTGGATATTTTTTATGTTTATTATTTATTATTTTTTCTATTTCCTTACTCTAATAATGTGGGTATAGTCTCTCCCATTTCATTATTAGAACCTCACAACTAGTTGGAATCCCCTAAGATATGGGATGGTGGGACTCAGATCATGCTGAAAACATGTTTGACTACAAGTCAAAAGTATGCTCTGAATGGGATGTTATACTTTGTAATCAATGTTTTTAGTTTATTTTTTTGCCTTATTTTTTAGGGAAGGTTGAGATACTCGGATATGTTGACCCTTATAAATGAGCTCATGTGGGGGAGTTATTATCCCATGTGTTGGTGGAAAATCCCTTTTCCAATGGTGGGATAACTATTCATTGGTTACTCTTATTATAGTTTATATTTTATTTTATGTTGTTTGATACACTTATTTTGTGATAATCATGTTTTATGAAATTTTTGTTAATTTTTTTTATCACATGAGGTTTTGGTAAGCATGAATTTATCTAGGAATATTGTGATTTATATGATATGAATCATATTATGAACACAAGGGAAATAATTCCATAGTTTATGGAATTTTTGTAAATAAGAATTATTTTCTATTTCTAACATTGTAATAAATAAAATTTTCTCACTAAATGGGATACATCTTCCTTATGATTAGATAATTATTGAAATATTTAGAATCATTTCAAATTAAAAGTTTATAATATTTTAAAATTGATTTTCACCAGAGGTTGACAGTTTCCCCATATAGATATGGGAGGGTTTAGAGAAAATTATGTGGATATGTAAGTAGGGATAATCTATATATACTATCTGGATATTTATAAATGTAAAGAATCAACTGTGTAACTATGAAAAATGATGTATTCTATTCCCCGAAAGAAGTGTTTTTAATTTTAGAGGGATGCCTCCATTAAAAAATTTATTTAGGGAAACAAAATAATATTTCTATATGGAATTTGGTATTGGAACTAGATCCCCTTTTGATTTGGGAGATAGTTTAGATGAACAGTTCTATTATAATTTCACCAGTTTCATGTATTGTTTTGATAGTGGCCTTGTGTGATCTCTTCCATGTATGTTTTGATTAAATTGGGACTTACAGCTATATCTTCCTCCAACATTTTTTGAGGAAGGTAGAAATAAGGTAACATTGTTCAAGATTGAGTATATCCATACATGTTCTTGATCACATAGAGATTCTTCTAGATATTATTATTTGGTTTTAAATTTATATGTAGTGGGAAATAGAAACATTTTAATGTACCACCCCTTATGCTTGGCTTGAGAGCCCGTTTAGATGTTTCTAGGCCTTAACCGACTTCCCAAAGATTCCAGAGGCTGGCAATAAATGTAGAAGTGTTTTAAAACAAGTGGTGGATTAATAAACCTTTAAGAATAAAACAACTAGGAAAATAATCCAAAGCATGAAACCCTCCATTTTATGTATGATAAAAGTGAAAGACAACCCAACATTTCATTTATCCAATTCATGTTAAATCCATGTACCACACTGGATGACTGTAATATCAATGATTACATTGGATGAAAAACTAATACAACTCCCACAAAACCAAAAAAAATAAAACCTCCACAAATTCTATCCTCCAACAACTCCAAACATCCCAATTATCACAATGTAGTTCTACATAAATGTGATAAATTTCCTTTCTACACGTCTTGGTATATACCAAATAAAAAAATAATGTCCCCAAACAAGGGTGAGTACTAAAACATAGTAAGCATTACCCTAATGACTTCCCAACTCACGCAGTAACGATATAAATGTTTGAATAAATTATAAATAAATTATATGAAATAAATTATTAAATAGTTTATAAATGAATATAAAAATTTCATAAAAGATTTTATAACCATGTATAACAAAATTACATATCAACATGTTTTTTCAACAAAATATATTTTCAACAAAATCCACAAAACAATTCTTTGGAAACCATTTCTCAAGATCTATTTGGCCTAACCCCTTTCGTCCCACATATCCTCACCACTAACCATGCATAGAAACCTAGACATCCCTATAATCATGAGTGGTGTGTCATAATTTCACTAAGTCATCACCTAGTGAACAAATTTTGATACGGTAGATCCGTAACCCTTGTCTAACATGATAATGATGCGAGGGACTCCTTTCCGTTATCCTCCCCGAATGACCATGAACACACACAGCCATTATTTCAGAACAAGGGAAAAACAATGATTTCATTAATTTCAATAAAATAGGCTTTTGTTGAAATCATTTTACAAAATTCCATTTTTAAAATAATTCAATTACATATTTCAAAATAAAAATCTTAAAATGAATAAGAAAAATTAGATTATTAAAATGAATATCCCAATTAAAAAAATTTCACAAAAAATCAAAAAATGTCACTAAAAGGACTTATAAACATCTTTACATCACATTTTCACAGTAAAAACCATGAAATTAATCCTTTTTGAAACTAAAAATATTAGTTATTTCAAGAAAAAATGAGAGTTAAGTGACCTACAATGAGAGTATTGGCAGAAATAATAAAAGACATGAATGACATCACAAAATCGTGTTGAATATCCATGAAAATTCCATTGACCTTATCCCATACCATCATCATGAACAAATTCAATCACATTTGGAATACATACAAGTAGATGTTGCCACATCTAGTGTAGATCTATGAAACTAAGAGAATGAGTAATATAGATATAAAAAAAACATACAGTACAATGAAGAAAGATGCCTTACTATAATAATCGAGCATCAATGAACAAGGGATGACTATAGATCACATAGAGTTTGATGATAGAATCTTCCATGACCATTGGGAAACTAGGATCCCATGTTAGGGCTGCATAAAGGAAATCAGATTGGGATATAGGGTAAAACAAGGTAAATCAACAATTTAAGGATCTAACATTAACCCGTTCATGGTTTAGTTGGAAATTTTAGATAAATCGTGTGCTAACCATGATCTACAATTTAGAATAAGGAATACATAACATGGTTAACCCTCAATGCTTCTAAAACATGCACCAACCATTATAAGGCTCACTTTCCAAAATATTAACAACACATCACATTTCATCCTAGGATTCTTCCATGTTTTTTAAAACTCATTCCCAACATGTGAACATTTAGTTATCCAACACTTCATTGTTCACGGTTTCATGCACATGTTTCATGGTTTCGACAAACCATGAACCACCTGTGAACCTGTAGAAAATCCCAATACAAATTTCAAAAAGATCTCCAAACTCTCCCAAACATCACACATATAAATTATAAACGTATAAAGAATAATAAAAAGGTTACATACCTGAAACTGAGGGTACTACATTCTTCCCACTATTGGTCTTTCGATCCTTAGAATGTATAAAACCATCAATACTCTTAAATAGTTCTCTCCATTGATCTTTCATTTCCTTCATTCATACCCTAGTGTCTTCTTGAAACTGACCATGTTTCTTAAAAACCCTACTCTAAACTGTTTATTTTTTGATGCACAAATTTTTGTTACCTATAAACATTTAGCAATGGGATATGTGCTAAGGAAACATTTGTATCTCGGTCAATGTGATCCCATATAAGCACAAAGTAAGGGTCAATATGACACTTTTTCGACCGAGTTACATGAAACACATTATTCACCACACTGAGAAGTAGTGGAAAAAATATTTCCTCTTCACCAACCCATTCCAATATCTCATAAGGTAAAATGTATCAAAGAGATAAAATTCCATGGTTCTCAAAATGTCAGTGTTCATGCCTCGTAGAAATACATATGAATCCATGATCTCTCACCGAGAATGATAATGAACGTCAATGATGATACTCATATTTTTTATAACAAAAATATTCGATCTAATACTATTTCATTATCAGAAAAATCATTTTTACTGTTTATTGGTCCGGGCTCGACCCAACTGGTGATACCACACCAATTTCAACCCAAAAAAGTGGGGGATGATATGGATGCCCATACAATTATTTGAATTCATCTATATGTATCGATACATGATTGATGTAGTTATAGAATAACTCTACCAATGGAACATGCTCATCCCATGATCAATCAAAATCAATTACACAAGCCCATAACATATCTTTATGTGTTTATATTGTTTGTTCACACTAGTCAGCCACATGAGGATGATATGCCAAACTAATAGTGAACTGATTCCCAAGGTATTTCTATATGTTTGTTGAAAATTTACATGTGTACCTCAGATATCTATATGATATGATTGAAATTCGTATGCCATGTCTCTTTACCACTTCTCGGATATAGATTTTTGATAATTCCTCTATCATATACTTTTCAGGAATAAATATGAAACAATATAACTTGGTAATAAGATCTACTATCATCTATATGGAATTGTCTTTAAGAACTATTATTGGGAGACCTATTACAAAATCCATTATTATCCACAAGCATTTCAAAAAAATAATTGGAAAATACTACAACATACCTAATTGCCAATGATTATCATCCTTCTCTTGTAGGCATTTTAAAAACCCTGAACAAAATATAGCCACCTTGCACTTCATGTTGATCCTAAAATATTTTGCATTCAACACCTTATACACATTTTGTATTCGTGGATGGAAAACCTATATCGAATGGTGTTAATAATGAATAAGTTGTTTCTCTGAATCCATAGGTATGAACATTTGATTTATAAAACACACAACTAAACTCGCATCCATAATCCCTTCCTCAACGGTCACCCCACCAATTTTTTTTGAACACATTACAACACATTGTGAATCAGATGTTTTTACCTATTTCACTATCATTACGAAAACAGTTACCATTGAAACTAAAAATAGAAAAAAATCACCTTGGTATTCACATTCCACATGCATGTTGTCTTGGACCAACAATAAATTCCACACATCTGAAGATTATTTTTCCAACAGAGCATCTGAATTTCTATATAATGGATCTTCCAATGAATATCATTTTCATGATGTGTACATCAATCAATGTCCATCATCTGGAGATACTCTATCTATCTCCATTTCCTTAGATTGAAATCCTTTTGTGGTCATGTATATTTCAATATATTATGATCTATGAACATGAAAAATTTCGCACCAAAGAGATAATGATTTGATGTCTTTAAAGGGTGAATGAATGCAGTTAACTCCAAATCATTTTCAGGGTAATTATTCTCATTCACCCTCAACTACCTTGAACCATATGAAAAAACAATATTTTCTTGCATGAGAAAACATCCTGATCCATATATTGAATCCTCATAAAAATTCATATAACCTTGTCCTGATTTTAGTAATATCAAGGTAGGTGTTGATGTAAGAAGAACATTTAGTGATTAAGAATACATTTTTCATTCATCATTCCATTGGAATATTACATTCTTCATTGTAAAATCTGGAATAGGTGAAGGTATTCTTGAGACATCATGAAATAAGAATCAATAAAAACCAATAAGTTAACAAAAATACCCTATATCAAATTCATGCTTCAATATTTTTCAGGATATTACAACATTAATCTTTTCCAAATCTATTAAAACAACCCTTTTAGAAATTAAATGGGAAAAAGGACCACTCATATCCAAAAATAACACTTTGATAATTTGGCATAAAAATGAGGATATCTCAAGATTCTCAACACTATTTCCAAGTGTTTCTCATGATCATCCCTTTTCCATGGATACATCTTGTTGTCATCCACAAAAACCTCAAAAAAATAATCCATATATCAGTGAAATATATGATTCATAAATTCCATAATGACTGTTGGAGAATCCATAAGGCTAAAAGGAATTAAAAAATACTCATATTGGCCAAATCTACTTCGAAAATCTATCATTGTAATATAGTTATTTAAAATTTTCAATTGGTTATAACCTGATTGAAATTCAATCTAAAAGAACCGCTGAGATCCCCATAATTTATCCAATATACCATCAATGCATTGAAGTGGATACTGATTTTTTATCATAATTTTGTTAAGATTATGATAATCTACACATTTCGTTAGACATCTATCTTCCCATTTCACAAACATGACTAGTGATACCCATGGAGTCATGGTAGGTTGAATGAAAAACATTCTTTACAGCTCTTCCAACTATACTTTCAACACCATTAATTTTTTTAGTTCCATTTGATAAGATGAAAGTGAGATAGGAGTGGCCCTAGGAAGAGATCAATCATAAAATCTTCTTCCTTTATTGGTGGTAACCCTTAGAATTCCTTGGGAAATTCATTTTTTAAATTCTTCCATGATTACATGAAAAATATTATTTTCAACATCATCCATCAATTACAATGTCAACACCAACAACTGGTTGGAGATCCTTCCCACTACTATTTCCAACAAGCTCCTTTCACCTATATTTATATTCCTTTCTCAACTAATGAGATGCTTGATTCCATCCTCATTCGTTTAAATAACTATTCTTTTATAATAGTCAATTTGAGTCTTATCTTTTTCAACCAATACATACATAGGAATATATCATAGACATATATCTTTGGCACTAAGAAGTCCCATTTCAGCTCATCTCCATCAACAATATAGAACATAATTTATATAAAAATACATTATATTCTATTTTTCCAAGAGGAGTTTGATGTTTTATCATATATAGAATCTTCTCAATTTTTTAAAATTGGAAATCTGTAGTACATGAAGAAATAAATGAATGGGATTAACCAATCTCAAAAAACACTTCTATAAGAATAGAAATTAAAATAATTCTTCCTCTCACTGTAGATGGCCATGTTTGACATTCCATAATAACCTTCTTGGCTCATTTTAATTTCTCTATCACTGCACTCTGTTCTTTAGTGCCCTATTGGGATTACCCTAGATAAAGAGTCATGGAATTAATTAAATCACCACGGATCTCCCTATTAATAAAACATGTTTGGTTATGCTACCATTTCCATATCGAATCATATGATTCCTACGACATATAATATGTGTCTCAAGAACCCGAACATAGAGAAATAGGATAATTGTGCTGAAGATTCCCCATTTGGTTCATTTGTGGCATTATCTAGCTCGTTTCATTCAATCTATATTGATGTTGTTGAACATACCACATTGAAAACATATAGGATGGATCTTTGGTTTTAGACGAATATTCTCTTGTCTATACATTTAATGCTGATTCCCACACCCACCATAGAAGTATGTTTCCCTCTTCCACTTTCACCCAGTATAATATTTCCCACTATTTACCATAGGTGTCATCATACTTCCTCCCCCCATAACTCCTTTGATGTCTCTACTAGCTGATGTTACTCTATTAACCATCATAATATAACCTGTAATAAGGAGTATAGCTATATTCAAGTGAATCTCCTCCTATATCCCAGATTCAAATATGTATGCCTTGTAGGATACCCAAGCCACATTTTCGGGTGAGAATGACACTAAATTCTGGAATTCAACAATATAATCTATGAAAGAAAGGCTTCCCTTATTCCATCAGAATTATACTATTGTTCTTTAGATCTTCAATGTGTTACGATCAAATTGATTGTTGAAAATTTATTTAAAACCCTCCCAAGAAAGGCCTTGATGCACTTTAAATTTTACCTACAAATAACACAACTATTGTGGAACATCATACAACATATACATCACCATGTTGACATTCTGATTCATTGGTGTGCTAATGAAATTTAATATATGATTAATCCCATTCTTCTATACCTCGACGCATTCTAGTTCAGAATCACCACGGATTATGGGTGGGTTCTTCTTCTAGAAATAGATGGAATTATGCACTAGTCTTGGATCATTCCTCTAGTTCCCTGTGTCCATAACCTGAAATTATTGGATGATACAATGAAACATTTTTTGGTTTACTTTTTTTTATGGTGAAACCACATTCTCCTCAGCTTCACCAAGATGGATTCTGCGACACCTACTAGGTGTCTTTTTCTATACAAACAAGAATCACCATAAGTCTAACCATCAAGTAACTAAAAGATTATCATTTCATATTCTATCACATGAACTAACACAACATTACATTCTAAAATAATTCTTTTCCACATTCAACTATTTTGAAAAACCCTTACATTCTTTTGAAAATCAATCCATTCTAAAAATAAACCAAATATAGTATTTTCAATGTCTTTCATATGAAACAAATTTCAATATTTTTCAAAAAATATCATATCTCACCAAGTCCAATAAAATTACAGAAAATGAAATATTCCATCCTAGTAGGAATTAATTCCTATGCAATCCATGCCATACTCATCTCATTAGATAAGCCCATGGTAATGATATCTCAAAATCTTATAAGTGATTCTAAAACAATTTTGTACCCTAATCACAGGTAACATGAAGTTAATCATAAAAATGTTAGATTTTTTAATTTGATACTCTAGATTTCATTTCCATCCAATAATAATCCTTTATCATAACCCAAATAAATGAATAGAAAATAATGTAATACAACTTAAATATCAAGAAAAATGAATTACAATTATTCCACAATGGGACGAATAAACTAATTACATTTCTCTAAACAGACTTTTGGATCAAACAAACAGATACCATTTGTATCATCATTCCCCTTTTCATTGGCTTTATAGAGTAGTGAGATGTTACTAGGACTTAAGTAAAATCTATAAGATTCCAAAAAATGGAAATAAATTCCATGAAATACTACAATATCAAAGTAAAATATGGAAGACAAACCAATAATACTACAAGACAACCACAAAACTCTAATCTCTAGAAGCTCTATGCTCCAACTTCACCAAAGAGCCCATGTATAACAAATTAGAGATAAATACATGTGATACATTACTTTTTATATTGTATAGGTCGATGAAAACTACAAAATCTCCAAAGCTCCAAAGCAGGGATGAGTACTAAAACTTAGTATATTTTCTGTAATGACTTCCCAACTCATGCAACTATGATCGAATAGTTAAAAACATTTATATAAAAAAAATTATATAAAAATATTTCTAAAATAGCTTATAACTAAATATATATAAGATTTAAAAAAATTATGACTATGTATGAAAATTCTCAATGAAAAAAATTCTTTCCAAAAAAAATCCATTTTTATATGAATGAAACCAAAAATGATTTCGAAAAAATTTATTCAGTTCAATTTGGCATAAACCCATTCATTACAAAAATCCACACCACCTTCCATGCATGAAAATCTAGACCTCACTATACTCATAAGTGTTGAGCCATCCTTTCACTAATCTATCACCTAGTGAACCAATTTTGATGGAAGAGATCCATGAACCATATTCATCTCACTAATTATAGGGGGGACTCTATACCCTTAACCATCACAAATACACTATAACACACACAACCTTTATGGAAAACCAATTCCAAAAAAAACCCATTCATTCATTTCAAAAAAACCATTATTAAAACATTTTCCTACAATCCTATTAAAAAATAATGAAATTACATATTTAAAAATAATCATTTTAAAATCATGAAGCTAACTCACATTGCACAACCAAATATCCCAATATCAACAATTTCACCCAAAAAAAATAATGTCACTAAAAATTACATTTAAAATGCATTCCAATAAAAATATACAATCATAATCAAGAAATTAACCTTATTTTAAATTAAGAATACCACTTCTAGAAAGGGGAATTGATATTGAATCCACATGCATTTAGATTCTTTGGGGGAATGATAAATGACACAAAAAACATCACGAAACCATGTTGAGCCTCCACAAACCCAATATAGATCACTTCCACTATCATCATCAAGGAAAAATATTATCATATTTGGGATCCATAGCTGTAGTTCTACCAACGATGAGAATATTTCTAAGAAACCAAGAAATGGAGAAAAGTAGATCTAAAAAAATGGAATGAATGAAGAAGAATGATGCCTTAATACATGAATAAAGCTTCAACGCACCAAGGGAACTCTCTAGATTATGTCCAATTCGATTGGATAACCTTCCTGAACCTATGGGAATCCAAAATCCCAAGTTATGACCTCCTACGAGGAAAAATGAGTTAGATAGTGGTTAAAATTATTTAGATACATGACTTCAAGATCTATTGTTGACTGATGCATGTTTTCGTCACATAGTTAAATAAAACATGTTCTAACCATTCTCCTAGTTCTGTCATATGGATGACCATTCATAGTAAACTCACACATCTACCAAACCATTTACCAACAATGCTAATTCTCACTATCAAACATTTTCACAAAAAATCACTGTTTTTCTTAGGCTTTCACATGTTTTGGACAACCCATTTGCAGCCCATGTTCCTTCCCCTTAGCTGATGACTTTAGGTACACATTTTCCTACATGTGTTGCATGATATTGAGAAACTATACACCACCTATTCAGATTCATCAAAACCCACAAAATAAAAAACAATTCTCCAAAATATCCAAAACATCAACCTTATACATTATGTACATAATTTTCATAATTAAATTCTTAAATACTAGAAACGGGGGTACTATAGAAGTTATGGTGGGAAATTTATGTTCATGATAAGTTGTTTAGGGGGTATTTCATAGATGGTATTTCTATATAGCTTCTTTTAAAACTTTTATCCAGAGTCCTTTATATAAGATAGATCATTGTATGTTATGCATTTTAATCATGTAAATAATTATGTTATGGATTATGTTATATACATCAAGAACTTACGGTGCTTTGTTCCAACATTTACACAGGATGAGGTAATACTAAAAAATAAATTCTCCAGATGGATGTTGATGCGTGTTCAAATCCCATTTAAATATTATTTTATTAAAAAAATTCTGTGAGGATTGTAATATACATCATATTTCTAAGGGAAACATGGTGGAGGAAAGTACGTGTGGAAATATAGTTTTAATATGGATATCTAGTGTTATATCCGCTGAAAGAAAAAACTGATGTTAAGAGATATTCCCCTAATGTGGTGGAGGGAATAGTGTCCAAGGGAGGGGATCGACCTCTTAGGGTTGTAATTCATTCACCTTATATCAATGTAAAAGACCTAGTTTCATGTGATGTTAGTGGATTTGACCACCATGGGGGTTTCATGCTTGGGGTGGGATTGGACATATACAAGGGTTATATAGAAACACTATGTAGATGGGTAATAATGTGGGACCCTAGGTTGGATAATTACAGCAATAGAAGATAATCTACATCATATTAGTCTGAATGATAGAGAGTTACTAGTTGTTCCAAAAATTGTGGGGTATATGGTGATTTATGACAATAGTGATCATATCAACAACATATTGCAACAGAAGTGACTCAAATAGGACTATAGGTTAGAGGTATAGGTCTAATAGATGTTTTTTATCCTATACTCATTGTAAGTGAGGATGTACCATTAATTTTCTATGGTATGATTCGTATAGATTATATACTATAAATTACATTATTTGATACAATATCATTATATTATGTTATATCATCATTTTATAAAATTATAAAGGGTTTGGCAGTGGATTTCTTATTTGGGGTGATGTCAATCATCATTTCATTATGTGTGTAATCTGGTGGTTTCCATCATTGAAATGATTTTTCCCTTAATATATTTGGTGTTGGATCTAAATAATGATGTAGATGCTCAATATACAAGAGGGGGGGGTGAATTGTACAATTTAAAAATTTCCTTAGACAAGGAAAAATCTAAGTTTAACAAAGTTAAACTAAGAAAATTCACAACACCTCTAATCACCAGCTGGAGAATTGGAGCCATGGTTTACCATATAAGATTCTACCTTAAAACGTATAGAATCTAAACTAATCAGAGTACAAGTGTAAGGAAATATAAGAAGGTTATACTTTCCTTACAATACAATATGCAGTGGAAAAACAAGTAGTAAAACTAAAAGTAACAAGATATAATTCTTTTAACCCAAAGAGAAGGGTATCCAACAACCTTGGATAAAGGTCGCTTGATTTATACTTTCAAACAAGTCTATCTTACCCACAACAGGGTAAGCCCTCGATACGAAGATAGGAATCTTTGTCTTGTTATCCCCGTAATCCCTCAACTTCAAGGTAGTTGGAACCTCTGTCTTCCTCAGCAAGGAAGCCCTCAACTTCAAGGAAGTCGGCACCTCTGTCCTCTTATCCCCGGAAGTCCTTGAATGTAATCACCAACATTCAGAGTCGCCCAAAGAAATCTGAACGAGCGGTTCAGTACACACAAGGCATGAAAAGCTTCTCTCTATAGAAATCACCTTAACATCGTGTGGTATCTAGATCGATTAACTTATTATTGAGGTCTTTCAAATGAGATCCTATTTATAGGAAAATTTCCAATGGTCGGCTCCCTCCTCAAACAGTCATATTTTCCATGAAATTCGAAGGGACCTGTACATGTGTAACTTAACCTACAGTTAATTAGAAACAGAATGAATGACATCATTTAATAATAAATCATGTATAACTGAATGAACGACATTGTTTTGAAATGGAGCATATGTTAGTAAGAGATATACAAGATTTCGTAGTGTAAGCACAATAAAAGATCGGAGTCTAACCAAAATGTAATTCGGAGTCTATATTAAGAAATGTTCGGATTCTGTTTTATAGGAATTCGGAGTCAGGTTTCACCAGAGATCAGAATCTGAACATACAGAGTTCGAAGTCAAACTAGTAAAAGTTCGGATTCAAACTTCATAAGAGTTCATATTCGAAGTCATGAAAGTTCAGAGTCGAACGTCATATGAGTTTGGAGTCATACTACTTAAGAGTTCGGAGTCGAACTTCATAAGAGTTCGGAGTCAAACTACTTCAGAGTTCAGAGTCAAACTACTTAAGAGTTTGGAGTCGAACTTCATAAGAGTTCGGAGTAGAACTACTTAAGAGTTTGGAGTCGAACTACATAAGAGTTCAGAGTCGAACTTCATAAGAGTTCAGAGTCGCACATCATAAGAGTTCGTAGTCGAACTACTTAAGAGTTTGGAGTCAAACTTCATAAGAGTTTGGAGTTGAACTACTTAAGTGTCCGGAGTCGAACTTCATAAGAGTTCAGAGTCGAACTACTTAAGAGTTCGGAGTCGAACTTCATAAGTGTTCGGAGTCGAACTTCATAAGAGTTTGGAGCCAAACTCATGAATGTTCGAATTACAGAATTCGGATTGGAACTTTATTACAGTTCACATCCAGAATTTGGATCCTAAAAACATAATGCTCCAAATATTTACATTATATGACTTCTGGGATTTTGGGTATGAATCCAGTTTTTGTACTAAAGAAAAATATTTCTATGTTTAAGAAAATCTTGGATAGGGTAAATTTCCTTAAAGAAGTAAATTTTCCTTATGGAGGTAAAATTTATATTTGCTTAAGTATAAGGTGTCTGTGATTTTCAACACAATAAGGGATGGAAAAGTCATAAGGAAAACCTTATTGACTCAACAATCTCTCCCTTTTTGGAGAGTACTAACATCCTTATGAAAAAAATATAAGGACTTAGAGAAATTTCATTAGACTTTGAAATTAAAACTTATCTCCCTTAGTTCATGGAAGAAAATTAATACAACTAAATCCCCCTTAGGCATTGAAACTCTAAGGATTGTATTCTGAGTTTCGGGAGTGGAGTTTTCATTATTTTAAGAATGAAAAACTTCGTAGTGGGAAACTCCCCTTTTCTTTAAGGATATTTCTCTTAGAAATTTTTCCATTATCCTCCTTAGGAGTAGTTCTTTTTCCTATCCACCTTTGTGATTTTCAAATATAATTGAAGGTAATGGAAAACAAATTATGGTACCAGAAACATTATTATATGACAAGATACAACCAACCAAATAATCATTTCATTAGAGTTTGAAAATTTTACAAAGAAAGGAAATTACAACAAAATATCGGAGTGGGTTCATTTGTCTTCCTTCTCCTTCGGGATGAGCTTCTTTAACAAGGTTTTCAGTTTCTTCAAGTCGATTTGGTCTTCCTAAACTTGCCTCTCGAAGGCTTTTACTTTTTCCTCTTGGACATTTAAGATTCTGCCTGAGCCTCCATGGCTTCTTTATACAACTTTATTATTTCATATTTATTTTCCAACTTCTACTGAAACTCAATCCGGAAATCTCTTTCACTTTTCCAATTATGAGATACTGAGTTAAGCTTCCCATTTAGGTCCCTGAACTATTGAATCCGAGAATTTTTCTCCTCGGTCAGCTTTTCATAAATCTTGTTATCCTTGTTATCCTCCATTTCAAAAGCATTTTGAACATCAGCCTGAAAACTCTCAAACTAAACTAAATCTTCATCAACTCTCTTAGACCACTTGGTTACCTTACTGCAGGACTTTCTATGCACATCATAATCGATAAGAAAACTTTTCTGTTTAGCATCCAACTTCACAAACTTATCCATGACCATGGATAAATAATCTGATTTCTAATTCATACTTTGTTGCAGCATCTGGCATCTGGAATCCATTGTTTGAAAAATCGGAATGGTGTCCACTAACTTCTTCAGAGATTGAACTACAAAATCATTCCCATGAGATTATTATTCTGAATCAAAAAAATTTCTTGGAGACTGATCTTCTTCCACTTGCACCAACTTTCTTCTAGAGGTGCCACCAACCTCTTTCTTCCTGATGAAATCTTTTATAGGTGTCTCCATGAGAGCTTGCTTCCCCTTATCAGCTCTCGGAACTGGTTCCTTATTAAGGGATACTTCCTAGGATTCAAACACTTTAATGATCTGGTCTTCATCTGGTTTTTCTTTTTCTTGTCCTTCCACAAGAAAATTCCACTCATAAGATTCTTTGTCATCATACACAACATTTTCTTCTTCTTCTTCTTGATGTTTCTTATCATCATTCTTACTAGATTCTTGATCTGCCATTCCGGGATTTGCTAATTTTGGATTTAGTCTTATGTTTGTAGTCCTATAATTTCTTGATCAGGGTATCCAAATCTTCAATTTCCTCCTCCTCTTCTTCTTCTTCTTCCTCAACTTCTTCCTCTACTTTTTCAGCAACATCCTTCACATCTTCTTCAACTACTTCTTTACCCTTGGATTTATCCGGAGTGACATTGTTCTTGGCTGGAGTATCTGGTAAAGAAGGTTCATCACCAAACGTTTCTAGAATGGGAAGCATTCTGGAAGCGAACTCTGTATCTCTCAGCAATGATTGCACAACTTCAGCTTTAGACAACTTATTTTTAATCTTGTTCTCTTTTTCTTGTTTCTCTAGATCTTACCCAGCTTTTTCTTTTAAGGCTTTAGCCTCTGGATGGTCCAATCTGAATTGTGGATCCCCTTCATTCCTCTTCTCTTTGTCTTCCCTCCACATGGCTGCTACTTCATATGTATATGTTTTCTGCTTATTTGGCTTGGGAGGAGCAGACTGAGTTTCCTTAGCTGGAGGATTTTCTTCATCAGCAACCACTTCCTTATCCTTTCTCTTTTTTCCTTTGCTTTTTGGATGGTTCCGGATTCTGTGTTTCTTTCTGAGCTACTTCATCCTCTTCCACAGACCGAGGGTAAAATTCTCTGGATTCACTGGAAAAACCCATCTTCATCCTCTTCAGGGTATCATCACTAACCATCATAATCTTGTAATTCCAAACTTTTGATTTTAATGAAACCTTGAAGGATTCTAAGAACCGAACTATCATCCTCGATAGTAAAGTAGGGTACATAATTATCTGAGCTCTTAAAGTCTCTTCTTTGATGTTCTTGATTATAATCAAGACATGCCTCATCAAATTAATTTTTCATAGATTCACCAGGAAATCTAAAACATAGATATCACTTTTCTTCAAATTATCTTTGTCACCTTTTCTAGGAATGCTAAAACCATGCACCCAAAGATGACGAATCATGTTGTTCGGAGTTAGATGTGAAATCTTAGCGGTCGTAGTATCCTTAAGTCCAAGGCATTTTAAATCCTTCACCTTTTTGAAACTTCCTTGCTCATCTAGAAGCTTGTGTGACAAAAACTCAACTTCCCCCTCATAGGACAAACCAACCAAGCTCACAACCTTGGTGTAGGATAGCTTATAAGTCGTGCCTTAAGACTTGAAGGAAAACCATTCTCTACCATATTCCATCTGGAAGGAAGTAGACTAAAATAACTCTATCAAAAAATCAGTATACACTGGATCATACTTTTCTGACTTGAACATGCATATATCTTCCCAACCATTCAACTTAATATTCTTGGTTATAATAGAATCGAGCTTGTAGAATCCGGATGAACTAACCATTCTCTAAAGACTAACCACTTAGAGATTGGTTTTGAAGTTGACATATCATGAGATGTAGCTTCTACAGACATTCAGAGTGAAGAAATCTGAACGATTCGGAACAGCTTTTCAATTTTTGGAACCGGTCTTAAGAAGAGCAGCAGGGCTTCAAGACGTGAAGGCTTTCAAAACCGATGTGGGACGAGTCTCAGGGTCCCCTTTATATAGGCGATGGATGTGACCTTTGGTCTTCCAAAATCTATCAAATGATTGAAAATGTTTTGATCTGATCCTATGGTTGAAAACACTCCTACAAGGAAAACATGACTCCGATGTTTTGATGTTTTAAGGAAAACATCCATATTTTAGGAAAAACTAGAATCCGAATTTTTTAAAAAAAACTCAGGAAAATAACAGAAAGTAAAATATGATTACGAAACTATAATTAAGGAAATCATAGCTTTCGGATTGGCTAGGATGATTTTTCATAATTGGTAATATTATTCTTGAAGAAATAGATTTAAAACCAAACTCATTACGAAAGTTCTAGTACGAAAATCTTGTTATGAAAATGTCAGTACGAAAATTTCGTTACGGAAACTCCAGTACGAAATTCTCCATTCCAGAAGTTCTCATTCCGAGAATTTCAATCCTGAAAATTTCAATTCTGGAAATTCCCATTTCAGAAATTTTAGTTTCAGAAATTTCAATTATGGAAACTTCAATTTTGAAAAGTTTGAATAACTAACTACAAAAATTTTACTTATACTAAGTTTAAAAAAACGGATTACGAAAATTTTAGTTACACTAACAATAAAATGTAATCACCCTATGAAAAGGAGTTTATTACTTTTAGGAGAATTTTTCAACAAGATGTTAATGAAGAATGATTACCTTATGATTATCATTGATAACTTTTCTTTAATGTATTCAAATCTATCATAGGTTAATGATTTTGTGAAAATATCAGCAAGTTGATCTTTTATTCCGATAAACTGAAGAATGATATCGCTTTTAAGTGTATGATCCCTAAAAAAGTGATGCCTAATATCTATGTGTTTTTCACGAGAGTGACGTGCATGGTTTTTACTTAGGGAAATGGAAATTGTGTTATCAAACAAAATTTGAGTCTTAGTAAAACTCAGGCCATAATCTCTGAGTGTGTGTTGCATCCATAACACTTGAGCACAACAACTTCCAGCTGCTACATATTCAGCTTCAACAGTGGAAAGAGCTACAGAATGTTGCTTCTTGTAGAACCAAGAAACTAATGAATCTCCTAAGAAATGACAAGTTCTGGATGTACTCTTTCTATCCATTCTACATCCACCAAAGTCAGCATCTGAAAAGCTTTTTAGAATAAAATCAGTTCCAGAATTATAAAATAATCCTAGATCCATGGTTCCCTTTAGGTAGCGAAAAATTATTTTTACCGCCTTTAAGTGGGATTCCTTAGGATTGGATTGATATCTTGCACATAATCATACTAAAAACATCATTTCTGGTCGACTAGCTGTTAAGTTAAGCTAACATTCTATCATACCTCTAAAAGACGTTAGATCTACTGGTTTCCAAGCATCATCAAGAACTAAAGAGTTTGAGGTACCGATGGGAGTACTTATACTCTTAGTGTTGTCATAAACATACTTTTTCAGAATATATTTAATATAGTTATGTTGAGATATATTGGTTCCTTCTAGTTCTTGAGAAATTTGAAAACCAAGGAATAAGGTTAACTCACCCATCATACTCATTTCAAACTCAGATTTCATTAGGGCTGCAAATGAATTAGTTAAAGATTGTTGAGTTGAACAAAATATGATGTCATCAATATAAATTTTAACAATGAAAACATTTTTATTATCTATTTTTATAAAAAGGGTTGGATCTGAATTTCCCTTAACATAGTTATTTTGAAGAAAAAATACTATGAGTCCATCATACCAGGCTCTTGGGGCTTGTTTAAGACCATACAAAGCTTTGGTAAGTCTAAAAACATGATCATGATGTTTCGTATCTTCAAAACCAGGAGGTTGTTCAACAAAAACTTCCTCTTGAACATAACCATTAAGAAGAGCACATTTCACATCCATTTGAAAAAGTTTAAAATTGAAGAATGCTACAAAGGCAAGTAGAATACGAATAGATTCAAGTCTAGCTACTGGAGCATAGGTTTCTTCATAGTCTATTCCCTCTTGTTGGTTATAGCCTTTAATAAAGAGTCTAGCTTTATTTCTTACTAAGACTCCATTTTCATCACACTTGTTTCTGAAGACCCATTTTAACCCAATGATAGAAGTTTCCTTAGTTCTTTCAACCAAGGTCCAAACTTTATTCCTCTCAAATCCATTTAGTTTATCTTGCATGGCTTTGATCCAATCATTATCACCTAAAGCTTCATCAGTGCTTTTTGGTTCTAATTGGGAAAGAAATTATAGATTTTCTATTTCATTTCATAAGGAACTTCTAGTCCTTACAGGTTGATTTACTTCACCAATGATGGTATCACTGGGATGATTCTTAAGAAACACCTGATTTGGGTTTTGTAAAACCTGTTCATCAATATAGGGTAGAATGTCTTCTGGGGTAAATGTTTCAGAAGAATCTTCTTGATCATTTTCCTTATCAGAAGGATCTTCTATCAAAGGTTGACAATCAGTTTTTGAAAACACATCCGAGGACGTAGGGATCAGACTCATCAAATTTTACATGCACTATTTCTTGAACAGTACAAGTATTTTTATTGAAAACTCTATATGCCTTAGAATTTGTGGAGTAGCCTAAGAAAAGTCCTTAATCAGATTTGGGTGAAAATTTATTTAAATTATCTTTAGTATTCAGAATGACTACATTGCAACCAAAAACCTTAAAGTAGGAAAGTCTTGGGTTTCTATCATTCCATAACTCATAAAGAGTTAGATAAAGAAAAGGTCTAATCAAAAATCGATTTATAGTATAACAAGCAGTACTTACATCTTCAGCCCAGAAATGTTTAGCTATAGAATATTCACTCAGCATGGTTCTAGTTATCTTTTGAAGAAATCCATTTCTTCTTTCAACTACAACATGTTTTTGAGGAGTTCTAGGTGCTAAAAAATTAAGAGTAATACCTTTTCTACTACAAAAAGTTTCAAAATGAGAATTTGGAAATTCTCCTCTATGATCACTATGAATAGTTTTCAGTGGAAGATTTTTCTCATTTTTAACTTTTTCTATAGAACTTTTGAAATAAGAAAAAGCTTCAGACTTCTTTTCACGAAAATAGACCCAAGTAAATCTGGTGTAATCATCAACTAGAACAAACACATAGTATTTGCCTCCAATACATTCAGTTTGTGTTGGAACAAAAAGATCCATGTTCACTAACTGTAATGCACCAGTCGTTGAGACTTCACCAATTGATTTAAAACTAGATTTATTTTTCTTTCCATACTGAAAAGGATCACAAACTTTAGAAGAATCAAATCTAACCTCCAGTAGATCCTTAACAAATTTCTTCTTAGAAAGTTTACATAAGTATCTAAGATTACAGTGACCTAGTCTTCTATTCCATAACCAAGAATGATCATCCATTCCACTTAGGAAAGGTAGGTATTGACTCATGAGGTCTTCTAAGTTCAAAGTGTAAACATTCTATTGCCTGTTGGCTGAGAGAATAAATTCTTCATTGGAATTGTCAACTAAGGACTTATCATTCCTAAAATTCACAAGGTACCCTTCATCACATAACTGACTTATGCTAATGAGGTTGTGCTTATGAAACTTAACAAATAAAACATTTGAAATAAATGTTTTACCAAGAAGAACAATATTACATATACCAATATTTTCTCCCTAAGCATTATATCTGAAAGTTACCTTTCCTCCTTTCGTTTTGATAATCATTTCCAAATAGCTTTTGTTACCAGTCATGTATCAGGAACATCCACTATCCAAGTACCATGTATTGTTTTTGGTACTCCCTTTATCTTCCAAAAAACAATAAATGAATTAGAATTTTAGAATCCAAACTTATTTGGATCCGAGATTTCCAGACAACAAAATTTTAGAAACCCACACCTTCTTAGAAAAATAGGCTTTATGAAACCCTAGAGATTGGGTTTTATTTAAAGAAAAATTCTTTTTCTAGTGACCACCACATTGACATTTGGTACAAAATGAGGCACTTTTTGGAACAAAGTAGTTGTTACTTAAAGTTGGTTTTGCATGGTTATAACCAAATCGATATTTTTTTCTTAAAGGTCATATTTTAGAATAAATTTTATCAAAATTTTCTTTACCATTGGTAAAGTTTGATAAACACTTCTTTAAGGAAAATATTTCAGACTTGAGTTTAATAACCAAGTTTTTATCTCCAAAATCATTATATTTAGAACTAGATCTAGGCTCGAAAGCACTTTTCTTTGAAATTACACGTTCTAACTCTTTAGAAAGTTTGTTCCTCTCAGAACTTAATTTCTCAAATTTTCTTGAAATACTTACAAAATCATCATTTTTCCTATAAAGATCTTTAGAAAGATCTGATATTTCTTTAGCAAGAATAATATTCCTAGAGTTCTCCTTATCAATTTTTTTATTTAGTTTAGAATTTTCAATCTCAAGAAGTTCAGAAAACCAAGAAAATTCTTCATAGGTAGGTGAAGAATTTTCTTCATCATAAGAGTATTCTTCATCTAAAGAGTTATAATACTTACTATCGTTATAATTCAAAGATACATTGGTCAATGATTCAAAATTTCCTACCTTAGCCATAAAGAAATGATTTTTAATGGGTAATCTGGATATAAGACCAAGATTCTTCTATCCTAAAGATTCATAATCAGAAGATTCATCTGAAGAGTCCCCACCCCGGGCACCCCATGTGTCATTCGCTTTTAGAACATTCTTAGCATTAGTTTTGCAATACTTCTTTCTATTCTATTCAGAATGCCTTTCTTTCCTTTCTTTCATTTTAAGAAAAGGGAAATCTGGTCTAATAGGTCCTACTCTCTTTCATTCATAACAATTAACTTCTCCATCTTTCCTGTCTTTCCATTCATTTTTCTTATACTTGGATTGGAAATTTCTATGGCAAGCTATCATGTTCATCCTTCGAGCAAGATTTGCTAACTCATTTTCTGAGACATCACTCTTACTAGAATCTGATTGAATAACCACCTTCATAGACTTGGATCTGGTTACTCTCTCAGGAGTCTTAGCTTTAATATGAATTGATGTTGTTTGAAAAGCAACAGTACCATTCCCAATCTTCTTTTTGATGTTGTCAGCGTCTCTCTTCATTCTTGTTTCATGTTGGAGAAGAGTTATGAAAAGCTCATCAAGAGAAATTTGAGTGACCTTCCTGTTCTCATCTATAGCTGTTCTCTTTGATTCCCACTCATTGGGAATAATATCAATTATCTTATCTACAAGGGCTTCATCATCTAAACCTTTTTCTCCCATAGATAGTGAGCTTTTGACTATAGTCATAAATCTCTGTTGAACTTTACAGATTGGTTCTCCATACGGAAAATTGAATCCATGGTATTTAGCTCTAAGAAATGCTCTCCTAGTCTCAATCACATTAGAAGTTCCAATGTGTGTAACTTCTAACTTCTTCCAGATACAATTTTCTGCTTCACAAGAAGAAATTTGGCTATATATATTTCTAGTCCTTGAACATAGTAGAGTATTTCATACCTTATAATTGAGTTGATACTCTTACTTTTCCTGGTTAGTGTAAGTTCTAACTTCCTTATCAGGAATTTTAAAATCACCAGTAAGCATAAAAAAATTATCCACTCCAGTATTGATAACAAAAGTATTCATTCGATATCTTCAGTACTCATAGTCATTACCATCAAAGACTGGTGGTCTTGTAGGGTTTATATTGTCAATAGAACCAACATTGATTCTTGCCATTCTTAAAACAACTTTGGCAACCACACTGGTTATTAGAAAGAGTTCGTAACCACAATGTTCGGAATGACAATTCAGAATCACAATACGGAATGACATTGTTCGGAATCACAATACGGAATGACAATGTTCGGAATGACAAAAAAACATTCAAAGCAAGGATGAAGAAAAATCAAAAAGAGCATGAAAACCAATATGTTAGTATAAGTATTTCAGAGACCTCCTCCGATACCAATTGTAGTATTGAAATAATGATGTAGATGCTCAATATACAGAGGAGGGGGGGTGAATTGTACACTTTAAAAATTTTCTTAGACAAGGAAAAATCTAAGTTTAACAAAATTAAACAAAGAAAATTCACAAAACCTCTAATCACAAGCTGGAGAATTGGAACCAAGGTTTATAATATAAGATTCTACCTTAAAGTGTATAGAATATAAACTAATCAGAGTACAAGTGTAGGGAAATATAAGAAGGTTATACTTTCCTTAAAATACAATATGCAGTGGAAAAACAAGCAGTAAAACTACAGGTAACAAGATATAAATCTATTAACACAAAGAGAAGGGTATCCAATAACCTTGGATAAAGGTCCCTTGATTTATATTTTCAAGAAAGTCTGTCTTACCCACACTAGGGTAAGCCCTCGATAGGAAGATCGGAATTTTTGTCTTGCTATCCCCATAAGCCCTCATCTTCAAGGTAGTTGAAACCTATGTCTTCTTCAGCAAGGAAGCCCTCAACATCAACGTAGTCGGCACCTCTGTCTTCCTATCCCCAGAAGTCCTCGAATGTAATCACCAACATTCGGAGTCGCACAAAGCAATATGAATGAGAGGTTCAGTATGCACAAGGAATGAAAAGATTATATATCTAGAAATAACCTTAACAGTGTGTGGTCTCTAGATCGATCAACTTATTATTGAGCTCTTTCAAATGAGATCCTATTTATAGGAGAATTTCCCATGGTCGGCTCCCTCCTCTAATGGTCATATTTTCCATGAAATTCGGAGGGACCTGTACACGTGTAACTCAACCAACGGTTAATTAGAAACATAATGAACGACATCGTTTAATAATAAATCATGTATAACTAAATGCACGACATTGATTTGAAATGGAAAATATGTAAGTAAAATCTATACAAGATTTCGGAGTGTAAGAAAAATAAAAGATCAGAGTCTAACAAAAATTAAATTCGGAGTCTATGTTAAGAAATGTTCGGATTCAGTTTTCTAGGAATTCGGAGTCTGGTTTCACCAGAGATCGGAATTTGAACTTAGAGTGTTCGAAGTCGAACTAGTAAAAGTTTAGAGTCTATCTTTATAAGAGTTCGGAATAACACTATTGAAATTTTAGAGTCAAAGTTCATAAGAGTTCGGAGTCATACTACTTAGGAGTTCGGAGTCAAACTTTATAAGATCTCGGAGTCAACGTACTTAAGATTTCGGAGTTGAACTACATAAGAGTTCAGATTCAAACTTCATAAGAGTTTGGAGTATCACTTTATAAGAGTTCGGAGTCGAACTACTTAAGAGTTCGGAGTCGAACATCATAAGATTTCAGAGTCAAACTACTTAAGAGTTCATAGTCGAACTTCATAAGAGTTCGGAGTCGAACTACTTAAGAGTTCAGAGTCGAACTTAATAAGAGTATAGAGTCGAACATCATAAGAGTTCGGAGTTGAACTCAATAAAGTTCGAAGTCCATAATTCGAATTGGAACTTTATTACAGTTCACATCCAGAATTCAGATCATAAAAACAGAATGCTCCAAATCATTACATTATAAGACTTCTGGGATTTTGGTTATGAATCCGGTTTTTGTACTAAAGAAAAATATTTCTATGTATAATAAAATCTTGGTTAGGGTAAATTTCCTTAAGTAAATTTTCCTTATGGAGGTAAAATATATATTTTCTTATGTATAAGGTGTTTGTGATTTTCAAAACAAGAAGGAATGGAAAAGTCATAAGGAAAACCTTATTGACTCAACATTTGGGTACCATCTCCTTTGATATAATTTCATGAAAAATATTTCTTGGTTTGAATTTATAATTGGTATGGAATGATTGGCTTCATACGAGGATCACATGGTATATTACTATATGAGAGTGGAATTCCTATAACTTGAGGGTGACAGCTATGTCCATTGTGGAAATTGGGATATCCAAGATTGAAGTGGAAGACCATTTCATTATTATATGTATAAATACATCGATCTTGTTATGACTCTTTTCCTTGGGGATGGGGGTGTTGAGAATCAAATTTTACCACTATTTTAGGATCATTTTATGTGTGTGTTTCTTAGGGATTTCATATGGTTCCACCTTATAGGGAAATAGATGTTATTATTTGTTATGTAATCAGAGCTCCTCAAGTATCCATTCCACTAAATTAGAACAAAAGAGAATAAAAATCCTATAACTAAACCATATTATTTAGAGTATAAAGCATTCATCTATCCAAGTATGTTTCCATTGGGATTTATGGTTTTGTTTTCCAAGAAATATAACTAAAATTTGAGCTAATGTGTCATTTAAAAATTGTTTAATGATATTTTTTAAGAACATGTGTACCTTTATATTTTGGTTGATATTTTTTACTATCTTATATTTCAATGTGTGTTCTCCAATATTCATATGACATTAGGGTATCACCCGACGAGGGATAAACCTTCTGAGAGACCTTGTACTACTTTTAAATGAATTTGTGGATTATATTTTTTTTGGGATGTATTTTGACCAAACAAATGATTCTACTATTATCATGGTAAAGATGAAATGAATCTTTCTCCAAGTCATGGATAATTATGTTATCATTTTGATGATAAAAACATTTTGTACACCCAGAAAAGAGATGTAATTTTCAAAAATCATAAAAGTTACATCAGTTCTTTGAGAAAGAATTTCCTATACACCAGTCTATCTAAATATCATTTATATATTGACAAAATACATTTATTTGGTCACATAATCTTCAATAAGGTGTTTTTGTGGACCCTTATAAGGTTAAAACTATTGTTTCTTTGGATAATCACAAAAAATAATTTGAAATTAAATAACTTATTGGTTTAAAACCTTAATAATGCAGATTCATTTGGTTATTTTTCTTGTCTTGAATCACCAATATCAGTCCTAAAAACAAGGAAATAAAAACTATGTTTTCTAAAGAATGTGATAATTCAATCTTGGATAAAATTTGATGCTTAACCACACCACTAATTCTATGCATACACGAATAGTGTAAATTGTATAGCATGTAATGTGATTCATCTAGGATCAGAAAAAGAGTATTATAATTAAAGGTAGATTCAGTCATGTTGTATGAACCATGATATATTAGGACCCAATAATAGTACTATCATATGCATGTAGACAAGTTTGACATGGTTACACATACCATTAAATGATGGAGATGATATATTCTAGGTGAAAAGCTCAATGTTTATACCTATCATAAGTTCCTTAAGTATATATTTTATCATTATGATCTACATCTACATGAATATTGGGTGAGTGTGTGGAATCCATTATATTGAAAAACAGTATATGATGTGAATTGTGAATAGTTTTATTTATTCTCTGAGTTGGAAGACACGAACTCATGCTATTTAATAGTCAAGTTCTCTATGTAATATGATGGCCTTGTTCATTAGGATTAATATTGTTTTCTAGGATACATATGAGAATATGAACCTCATGAAATTATCTGTTTTACCCTCTCAACTATGTTGGATTAAGAAGAGTCGATATAAGGGTCCAAGGTTTATTGAATTGCAGGACAATATTGATTTTTTGGAGATATGTACTAACTAAACCATCACTGATGATGAGATTATCAATGTTGAAGACCATGATAATGTTCCAATATGTAATTAAAAAGATTTTTTTTCATTCATCTATGTGGGATGTCCACCCTAGATAGACCAAAATTAATCATGATCTTCCTAGATTCTATTAGTGTCCAAGAATGAATAATAAGATCATAGGATCTATTATGTGATGTTACACCTCACAATAGGTAATGTTTGATCATTATAGGAATATTTTTCTTTTACATTCTTTTCCTATTATATAATAGGAGTGGGATGATGTTACTATTTATTTCATGGTGGGATTATTGAGGAATATTTAGAAGTAAGATGAAATATTGGTGATCATGGATTGATTGAAGAAGGAATATAATTTCTTTATAATATGGAAGACTTTCAACATTGATCAATTAGGTGTGATTTATGTTTGAGTTATAGTATATTTTCACACGGTGTCTTACAATTCTATTTTAGATGGGAACATATCTTTTATATAACACTTATAAAAAGGATAATGAAGGTGTATTGGTATATATGTTTTATTATATATCACCGCATTAAGACTAATTTTGAATTGAACCGTATGATCCAATTTTTAGTAGACATGCTGATAGAATGTCTCATTAATTTTTGATGAAATTTGGAGAATCATCTAGATAATATTGAGTTTTCATTTAATAAAATTTACCAGGATATTATACATATGGAATCATATTAGGATATCTAGAGTAGGCCATGTATGTCACCTCTATACCGGATGGAAGAGGGATAATTATATATTTTTTTGGACTGAGTCTCATGACGGATATATTAGAGTGGGTTTTGTTAATCTTGAAGTACCTGTCTATGGCCCAATCTAGAACAATGTAATATGTTGATCAGCTTCATCATACTCTTGATTTTATTTTGTCTATCTTATTGTTCATTCAATTTGAACTAGTTATGTGTTTCTTTTGAATTTGAAATTAGGGTATGTTTATGTGAATGTTTTTTCAGATATTCAGGAATTTTGGAAGAAATGGATAAGTAGCATATTGATTACCTATCCAATATTAATTTATTATTATGCATTTGGTTTTCCTTGTGTCACAACTTTGGCAGTATCACTATATCCCTTCAAATTTTATCTATTTTGAGGATGATGAGAAGGTGGAAGATATAGCCTATGAGGTCCATCTAATTTTTTGTTTTGGAACGCAGTGAGAAAATACATCAGTGTATGGTTGCTCTATTATTATAAGGGTTATCAAAGCATGGCCACATTTATGAGTAAATATTGGAGAGGGAATATAATTCAGGGGGCCTAGTGGCCTATCCCTATCACCATGTTTTATTACTGATTATTGTTATTTAATATAAGGGAAGATTTATATTATGGGGTAATTTTTTTAGATCTCAACACATCAATGAGTTATGATTTTATTTTATATTCTTTTAAAACCCCTATTGAAATTCTTATGGGGGAATTTTTGGGAGTAGGTAAGGTATTGGTATAATTTTAGGGGGGTTAAGAGAAGATGTATATGAATATTTTGGTGCATAATAATTAGTTAATGATTAGTGATAATCATCCAAAAAGACCATGTGGCATGGGTTAGTAGATGAGTATGGTTTTCAAATCCTTTGAGGTTACCTCGATTCCATGTGGGGTTGTTCTAGATCTAATCCATTGGCTTTTGTATGGTAGGAAAACTATGTGGGTGGACCATATAATCGCATTACTCATGTTTTTCCCTAAATTGGGATACCACATGGTTAGTGTGTGGCTTTTCAAACCATGTGGCTAATGACATCACCTTATAAAATGATGGAAATTTTCTACTACCACCTTCTGCCCATTTTTCGATTTCATCTAATTTTCATCACCATTTATCTCCTAGAAATATAGATGTTGTACCAAAACCTCCTCTTCAATCATGGGTGGTTATAACTAGATTGTAGGTCATTATATGTTTCATTTAATATTATTTGAATCCTCAGATAAGTCTATGAGTCTCTTAAATTTTATTTACTGGATGATTAATTATTTGGTTGTTCCTCTTCTTCTAAGTATGATTTGCTCTATTACCAGGGATTTAATTTCATCGATGATTTTTTTGGATTTATATTTTCTAAAGGGATGAGGATGGGAGAGTGTTTTATATAAGCATAAGGTTGGTGTTATACATGATATTTCCTAAATTATTGATGTTTCCCATGTTTGTGAATTATGTGAAATGACACCATGTATCTTGAAAAATCATTTCATATATTTTAAAAAGATAATTTCACTCAATTTGTTTCTTTAGAGCCTTCATTGATCCCATTGGGCCAGTTTATGATTATGGTATTGTGCCTAGGTCCCCCCATGGGGTGTCCCAATCCATAAAAAATTGGATAAATGGGTTATAAGTTTTTTAATTGTGGGTATATGTGATAAAATATATTATATATGCGTCAAGTCATGATACTATAATATAAAAGGTTGTTTCGAATATTTTTTGGATTAAATGGTTTATGGATTGAAAATGGAGTATAAATTGTTAAAGCTGTATGTTTCCATTGTAAAATGATTTCAATGAACCTCAACGTTTGGTTTTATGTATAAATGGTCAAATGGTGGAGTTATGGAATTTTCACTAAAAGTTTTGAATGAAATAGATCATGGAAGAAATGATAAATGGAACAGGTTGTATTAATGTTTCAACATGTTAAAATATTCAAATATGTCAGACCTTGAAATGATACAGATGATGGAAGGGAAGATTATTATGATAATGGCATTCCACATCCCTACGTTCAAATATTAGACATATCATTGAAATTGTTCATTGGAAATAGATCACCCTATTCCGTAATTTTTTATGTTATACTTGGGGTTCCACATCATTGATTGTAATTTACAAACATAGAGTATTGTAACCCTAGTTTGGATACCTAGACTAACACCCCTTGTAACAAATATGTGACCTCTATTGTATATGGTCTAGACAACCCAAGAGGGATGGAGAATGTTTGACTAGATCAAGTGTCCTGAGGAAATAGATTTATAATGGGATTAACTGAATACAATTTATTTATGAAACCTATTTTCATTATTTCCCTACCTATTTTTACCCTTCTACATCTACATATGCTATTATTGTTGTTGGTTTGGATATTTCATTAGACACCGTTGGTGGTGACCTAATGAGATGTGCACAAACCTAAAATGGGATTCCATTGGTACCCATAAAGATTTCTTGGTTGAGGGACTATATGATAGAAAAGATCCTATGATAGAATGTAATGTTGCGAGTTGGGCTGGAGCATGGTTGATAGAACTAAACCTCATGTCTGGACCTGATTTTCAGATTGCCAATATGGAATAATTTTTTTGCTTCTTTGGAAACAATACACTATTATGGCATGACAAGTTTGTTGAATTGGATTGTGGGAAATTTCCATATATTGGCATTAGGCTATCTAGTGTATGGTTATTGAGGGTTATTGTTTCTCTTTATTTTATATTATATCCCAATTTCTATTCTCTAATAAAGAGGTTATTATATTTCAAATTTCATCACTAGTCCATTAGTACTATTAAAAAGTGTATAGAATATGGGGAGCTTCACCTAAGGTCATTTGAAAAATAGTTAAGATACAAATTAGAGTTAGTTGACCAGGACATTAAACATCCCCTATCTTGAAATAGAACATTAAACATTTTTTGAGGTTCAATAGAAAAACATGGATCAACCACAACCAATTTCAAGGGAATAAACTCATGAACCGATCTACAATTTACCAAAAACAAGTTTATGATAAAAAATTACAAAAACCAAAGATACTCAACCAATTTGAACATCCCAAAGAATGAAATAATAATTAATAGATGGAAAGGGGACCTTGATCTAAGATTGTTTGATCACAATGTATCATGTGGTTAATTGGTCAAGGGTAATGACTAGAGTGGTATATGAGGTCATGGGGGTCAGATAATATTTGAATGATGAGAATAAAAATAAAACCAATGAATTGAAGAGCATATATTTATAGAGGAATCCAGAATGGAATCCAGCACATTATTTTGTCTCCAATTTTGCTTTTGTTGACCCATGATCAAAGGAGAAAATATTTTTCCTCAATTTTAAAATTTTAAAATCAATCCCCTAATTCTTTTAAAACACACATTAAAAAACTATTTTACCACCACCACACCCATAATTATATCACATCATACAAAGTTTGAGGACCCCATCCATCCAAACTGGTCATCACCATGTAATAGAGAAGTGTCCCTTAAAATTTTAGTTCTCGAATTATAATAATATGGTGTTGAAATATCCCAATCTACATTTCAAATACCCTATAATTAGCTTGACCACACATTTATTTTTTCTAGCAGGACTGTCACCCTGGATGTTTGATACTCCCCATTTTTCATCAGTCAATGATTAAGAACACCTATGGAACCAAATATTCCCACATCTAATGGATTTATTACCAGATTCTTACATGAGATACATCCATTTAAATATAACTTCTATCAAGCCCTCGTAAATTTTACTCCACTTTGTGTGTTGTAGAACATCATGCCCTACATTAAGTTCCAATTCTCTCTGAACGACCATCAAAAAATTTACACACAATGTTTACAACTATAAATGAGATCACATAGTCCAAAATCAAACCTACCACCATGGGGTTGTGCCCTTTAATATTGATAAAAACACCACTCTAAAATCCATAAACTCACTGAAGTACATCTATACACCTATCTTCCATAGGAAGAAACTTGTTGATGGTTTTAACAAAACCCAAACCTTACATTAAATACCTCTTAATCAGTTATTATCCTTTAGAATGTAAGTTAAGAAAAGGAAATGAAATAAAATGGGGATATGGAAAAAACATTATGAGATACCTCTCAAGGGTGTAACTAAAATAGAACACTACTAAAAAATCATTAAGAATGATTATATAAGAAAGGAACACAAACCACTGGATCATAAAACAATCCATGGTAAAACATTGCATCTCAGAAATGATAATAAATAAAATTTATGATATTGAATGTGCATCAATAAAATCATCTCCTATTTTATATACTATAGGACACTATTGTTCTATATGACATAAAATAATATAATTGAACTCTCATGTAGAACATTCTCTTGGTGATCATGGATATCAACATACCACTTATTAATGGCCACATCCTCATCCAAACCCATTTCAACCCAATAATTTACATTGGGATCATCATAAATATTTTAGTAGAGTCAATATACAAAAAAGAAATCATGAATCCTTATAGTCAAAATTCCTAGTGCTAACTGATATATAATGACTCTAACATACATCAAAATCTCAAAATTTATATCAAATTGTTCAGAGATAATACTCCCATTACTAAATATTCACCACCATGACAATAATATACCATCAAAAACACATTAGTTCCAATATCAAACTCTACAAGCCTATTACTATGATCAAAATTGGACTTTAATAGTTCTATGATTCCATCATTTTCTTAGGGATCACCTACACAATCACATTAATGTTATACACCAATTATTCCATGAGAGTTACTAAATTCCCAACCACGGTCCAAAAAAATAATGATTAGAAAAGAATACCATATTTTTTGTTCACTATATTTATAAAAATAGTTGGGTGAAAATTTTTATTGTAAGAAATATCCCCTAAGGGTAGGATACTCACCCATGATCCATGAAAATCTAGGATAAATGGATGCTACATATCCTCTTGATTATGGAGATTACCATCTATATAACCTCCATAAATGGATGAATGACGGTGATACAGAATTTATAACATCCAAAAAAATCCTATTTCTCTATCCAAACCATGGAGGTAATATGGGTATGTTGATAAGAAATGATTTTCATTGGATCCCCTTTAAGCCTTGCTAACTACTCCAGATTTTCCCCTAATAAAACATTAACCAATATCTATACCTTAGTCACTAATAAGAACTTTTACATCATCAAATGGTCTATAATCACCCATATATCATTACATAAACTCTGAGATCTAGTAGAATAGGGGATAAATTCTATAGGTAGGTCCTCCAAATTTCACTTGGGAATATCATGTTATTGGTGGAACCTAATTAGAATACAAAACCCTATGCAAAACAAATCATCGAGATACAAAATTTAAAGAGAAAAACCCTTTTATCCTATATTTGGTGGTTTTTTTGATTAATTTTATTCCTATCCACATATCCATATAATTTTATTCTTCAATAACACGTCAGATTCATCTAGAAAATTACTTTTTTTTATTCAAATATTGTTGTGTAACCCAGGAACCAAAAGGAGTCACGGTGGCCTAAAGTGGTGCATCCCAAGGGAATCCCCTTGCAAAAAATTACTACATTACTTGGGCAGTGATCACAGTCTATCAAACACCAACAAAGGATCTTAAAAACTACTCCCACATGACTGGGAGTCCGTAGAAATGTTAGCCTCTCTAAGGGTGTGTGAAACTGAGCAGCCATGAACCTGTTTTTTCATTTCCTTTGGGGGAAGTTGTAATGGATAATACATGCATCAGAATTGAGGAAAGGACATTGTTGATGAGTGAAACACGTCCCCTAAAGGAAATGAACTAGTTTTTTCAGCTGAGAATATTCCCGAGTAACTTTTTGATGAGCTTGTAGAGAAATATATTTTTGACCCGGCCATTAGGAATAGAATCTCTAATGTAGTTCATTGGAAACTATCTCCTCTGAATTCCCAGAATATATATAATGGTCTGGGACTTCCTTCTTGGACATTTGTTGGAAATGAAGACCATGCTCTTACAAACACTGATATGCGGACCGCTAAAGCTACCATAGATCTCCATATTTTTAATGAAGTTGAGAATAGAAGATCTCGTGCCATATAAGAAGACATGAATATCATTAGCAAAAATGAGATGTGAAAATGTACCATCTGAGGATTTGGAGTGATATGACCATATCCTTATTTCCTCAATTCCAGAGAACAAATTCTGTGAGGGAGCCTCCTGGGCTATGATCAATAAGATGGGTGATAGCAGATCTCCTTATCTCACCCTCCACACACTTTTGAAATTGCCAAAGACTTCACCCAATAGATATATGGAGAGCCAGGGTGAAGAATAACACCAAAATAAAAGATCACATACCCATTCCTAAAAGCCGAGTTTCTTCATGAACTGAATAATAAAGCTCTAATTGAGCTTATCTTATTATTTATTCATATCCACTAGAACAATAAGATTGGAAACAATCACCCTTTTATTAATATCTTATGAAAATTCCTTTCCATACCAACTTCACTATGGATACCACTCCCCTTGATAAATCCATGTTTCTCCTGGGAGATCACCATTGGAATCACCGTGTTTAACCTCCTAGCAAGTAAAGTAGCCAATATTTTGTAAGACGCATTACATAGATAGATGGGACTAAAATGATAAATAGAACAAGGATAATTGATTTTAGAAAGAAAAATAACTTTAGTGGAGTAGGTACTCCAACCAATGTCTCCTCCCCTGAAAAGGTCTGGGATAGCTTCAATCCATGAACCCCCACAAAGTCCCAAGCCACTACGTAGAAACACCCCGGAAAACCATCCGGTCCCGGAGCTCTATCCAGAGGCATGATACAGATAGTGTCCCAAACATTTACCCCCTTTGGAACTACCATGAGGCTATTGTTGTCCTTGGTAAAAATCAGGTTGGGAATACAACCAATGAATAATTCCTTCTCCTCCTCATAAACACCATTCAACAAGTTCTTCTGGGTAACGTCTGCCAGCAAGTGCTCGAAGTGCTCCAATGCCAACCTTCCAGCAATCATAATATTAGAAGTGTATGATCTATCCTTGTTTTTTATGTTGATTTTCATATTTTGGCAGTCCTTCAAACAGGCATGAAAAAGGCGGTATTTTGATCCCCATCTTTAATCCATTTGATCCTAGAACGTTGTCAATATCATCGTTCAATGTCCAGCATCCTATCGGCCATGTATGAAAGTTTACCACCTAACACCAGGAAAACACTCTCATCCCACCATTGTTATAGCTGCTCCTCCAAACTATCAATTTCAACATGGTGACCCTACGCAGAATTTTCCATGATGGGATTACTAGAAATCCAACGTGATATTTCCAGCATGAGATGTTTCAACCACCCCGTGAGCCCAATCCATGCCCTCCCATCTACATCCTAATCCCAGGAGTTCCTCATAATTTGAACTAATCAATCAATACAAGTATAGTTGGAGTAATACATGAATGCCTTATATTCCAACCCCCCTTAATTAAGTTGAACCAGGAGGGGATTGTGATATGACAGTGCTCTGGATAGGTGGGAAACCGACGCATGAGCGAATGTGTCTAAACCCTCAATATTTGCTAAACATCTATCTAGACGACTCCATATACGCCAGCCCCTTGCGATTATTACACCTGGTAAACTTTCACCCATTAAAACATAGATCCAGTAGGCCCTTATTAGCCCTGAAGCTCCTAAAATCAACCATACCATAGGAAGTGTTTCCCACTCCAACTCTTTTCTCAGAAACACCAGCAAACGTGTTGATGTCACCATCGATAAACCAAGGAATACCTACAAGATCAAATGACTCAATGTATTCCCAAAGGTCTCTTCTTTCCTTCATATCACTGCTGGAATATAAGAAGTAGAAATAAACATCGATACCTTTAACCTCAAGCATTAATGAAATGCATTGTCTCATAACCTGAATCAATGTCACCAAAATATTGCGCCTCCAAAGAATCTAGATATTCTTGTTTACCGGTTTTCAATGCAAAAAATACTCGAATCCCATATTCTTCAGGAAAAATCCTATTCTACTAACATCCTTCTTAGGCTCTCAAATGTCGGATAGTGCAACACCACATCTCCAGACTTCAGAGGCCAAAAAAGTACATTTTTATTGTCCTCCCAATCCGCGTGCATTCCAAATAATCAAAGAGAGCATTATGAACTGGATTTCTTGGCCTTACAGCCATTATTTCATGTTCTCAACAGAATAAGATTCATTCAACACTCATCTTTGGACATAGACCGAGTGACCAGTCAGGAAAAGCCTTCATAGTGGGAGCCCTTCTTAGGAACCAGAATCTTCTTTTTCAGTGTGCTATCCACTTCTTCCAAAAGAGTAATTCTATTTTCCACAAGAGAACAGGGAGACACAGAGGCCAAATTCTCTTGAAACAGGGATAAAAAAACTAGATGAGAAGGATACCTACGATAATAAGCAATCTCTTTCACCACACCTATCGACATAGGAGGCCTCGAAGGGTAGCCAGAACCAGCCACATGATGAACCTTTGAAACTAAGAATGAATATTTTCGGTTTTCTGGATAAATAAGAGTGGTCATATGAACCAATAATGGAGGTGGATCTGACCCCTTGGGGATACCTAGATTGAAACGTGAAACAAAGAGGCCCTTTTTGAAGGTATCGACCAATGTCTGAGTCAGATCCTTCAAAACCACTAACATAGACAGCGATGAGGGTGCATCGGCTTGCAACAGTAATGATTTGGCCAGAACGAGTCCCTCTGACAAAAAGCTATCATCCTGATCCCTTTACATAACTTTATTTATCATATCCACAAAATGGATGACATGATTCAAAATTTCAAAAGGATTTGTTGTACCATTGACTTTATCCAATGCCACAGAGGAAGTAGAGATAAAACACATAAATTCCTTTGAGAACATCATTATTCTCTAATAGTTTCCCTTATTATCAATGAAAACAATATTATTGTCATACATGGAAAAAATAAAACATATAAAAAGGGTGATCCCAAATTTTAAATAAAGGTATGCATACAACTACAAATAACATGAAATAAATGATATCACAAGGACAATTTAAATTCAAATAATGCAATATAAAATATTGAAAGGATCTAGGAACTCATCTGTGGATATAATAACAGATAAAATATTCATCATTTGAATTCATATTAATGGAATGCATAATAATTTTCATCTAAAACATTCCAGTAAGGCTTTCTCCAAGTCATTCGAAAATTAAGAGGTAAGGCTAGTGCCAATATGCAATCTAATTTTCCTCGTAATACCTACTCAAGAATCTATGGTTAAATAAAATACCACTCCATCACATAATATGTCCAATTCATTCAATATATGAAGAAAATATTCAACTAAATAAATATTCCTTATCAAAATGAATAACTAACCATATTGGAAGAAATAGTCATATTGAATATCAGATAATTCTCTATCCAAACAGATCATAAACCATTTAATAAAATATGACCAATATTAAAAATAAATTAAATCATAACAAAAAAATTTAACAAATGATGTTAACAAAGATAAAAATACATTAATGATATTTTGGATTATTTCTTGATGAAAATTACATTATTTTTCTTTAAAAGTAATTTTTAATATCCATGAAATGAACCTCTAACAATGAAATCAATTTCTTTGAAAATAACCATTTAAACTTAAAATGGAATATTCACATCATTTAGGAATCATGATGGTGGGATATTATTCTCATACCATATAATCTAAATAATATTTCTTTCACACCATTGCATGATTAGTCATAAAATACCTTGTTTGGAAAATGACATGAATATTCCATTTTAAAAAAATAGATTGAATTTAAACCGCGATAGAATGACATTAAAAATCATTTTATATTATTAAATTTTTTTATAAAACAAGGAAATAGGAGAGAAATATTCCACTGTGATGTCTTATACAAAAATAATTTTGAATAATAATGTGATTTTGAAACAAACCATTACCACATGGGTTTATTTTTCATAATAATCCACATGAAATAAATAACATCAAATTTATATTTAAATATAACAAATTAAAAAGAGAATATTTATATAATATTAATGAATTAGAGGTATATACACCCCCCAAGAGAAAGAAGTGGTGAATATGGCATATGTCTCACAGTAGTAAAAGTGAGAGGAGAAACCCTAACTTCATGTTATGATTCATTAAAATGTGTTTCATCCTATGATATAATGGTTTTAAATATTTTATTAATATATAATAGAACAATATTTATATATATAATTCTTATATGATCCTATTATATCATATTATATTGATTTTTAATAATATTTCACTGTTTTAATTATTTCAGATGTTTAATACTTCATTTTCTCATGATTGTTTTGTCATGTAATATTAAATTCTTGTTTATTTGGTATTTTTCTATAATATATGAAATTATATTAAGGTAATAAATATAATATATTCTCACTAGATAAATTTTTAATATAATTCATCAATGGTGTACATAGAAAATGAATTTCATGACTTCTTGGAAAGGGTAAATTGTGCTTACACACAAGAAAAAATATAATCTCTAAAAGGAAGAAAGAGTAAATAAGTGGATTATAATTTTTTTTTAAACAATTAAAATAATATCATAAGTTTCATATATTTCCATCATTATAACCATCCATGTAAATTTGTTATGAAAAAAATTACACCGATGCATATAGACAGTTATCTTTACATATGCATGCGTGATGCATTCATTTTTCATACGATGGAAGGAAGGAGAAATATGATTTTATGATAATCATAAAACAATATCAGTACATAGATTGTACTAGTGTTATTAACATATAATGAAAAAAACTCATGAATAATAATAAGAATAAAAATAAACATGATGTTTTAGTAAAAATAATTATCTCTTCTTTAGAATACATCTATTAGATCTATGATGAATGGATATTGGTTTAGAATTTTGGAATTGGAATTCCTCAAGAAAATTTTTTGAAAATTTTAGAGGGTAAATTTTAATGTTTTTATTGATATAAAAGGCTCAAATTTTCTGGAATATGTGAGTGAGGAGGTATCCATTATAAATTGGGGCGAGGGACCCTTTTGAAATTTTTGAAAAGATAATATTATAATAAATTAATTTTTTATTTAAAATGAATGAAAATGGAAATATAATAAATGATAATATATTATAGGGTTTTAATACTCTCAACCAATATAATTTACACTTTTTTTCATTTTACACTTTATCATTTTATATAACACCTTAGTTAATTATCTTTTACCATAACTTGGGTAACAACTATTTAAATCATATAGGGTTAATAAAGATGATATAAATAAAAAAATGGATCAAAAATAGAACATTGATGATGTGTTTCACCATATGTAATTCACATGGTAAAACAGACTATTTTTAAAAATTTAAAATATTTTAATAAATTATTATTTGTATAAATTTTTAGCAATGACATTTTTAATATGATTTTTTAAATTTGACTTAAAATAAATAAATAAAAAGGTATAATTTTAATATATTGTATAAAATCTCTATAATTTATCAGAGAGATCTAAAAAAGTCATTTCAGACATTAAATAATTCATATTATATAAAAAAAGTATTTTTTAAAATAATTGATTTATTTTTCTGTTAATTAACTAAATACTATATTAGTATTTTACAAAAATGTAAGGTCATTATATAATTTAGAAAAAATATACCTTTAATGAGAATAATTTTATTAATATCAATATATACATCTTAACTAATTTTAATATTTATTTTTTCCCCTTTGTTGATACATAAAATATATTAAAAACAATGAAAGTGTCATGTGTAACTATCTACAATTTATATAATATACAATTTATTTATTTGTAAATTTAGATATGGAAAAAATAAAATTACATCCTATGCGGATTTGGATAGATTCATATTCACCAAAAATAATTATAATGAATAACAATGTATTATTTTTTATATTTAAACAAAATTTACCCAATTTACCTTTTGTTGAGGTGACCAATTTTACCACGATTAATATTCATTTTTAAGGAAAATAAAAGGGGCCCAATTACCAAATTTAAACATATTTATTCTATCTTTTTAATTTATTTTTTAAAATTAAATAAAAATAAGTGCTATATTTTTATTTTAAAATATTTATGGAAAATAAGATAAAAACATATTTCAGAAAATGCTATATTTATGATTCAAATTTTATTTATTATTATCGCAAAATGAAAATATTAAATGAATGTTTGAACATTTAATTGAATATATATTATATACATTTCATTAAAATAATTCACCAATAAGGAATAATGAAATTGTGATATAAATACATTGCATGCTCAAAAATATTTTCTCAAAAATACACTTCTTATATAAATATATTTATTTTTTAATTTCTGATCCAAAATGATAATCGACGAATTTATTCTCCAAAGGTTTAACCCATATATGTTTTAAACTTTTTTGTAGTCAACGTTATTCTTTCCCATTTAATTTATTGGTTATAAAAAACATATAATACTAGATTTCAGTCTGTTTGAACTCAATGTTGCATTCAACAGAAGCAATGGAAGAGGATAATTTTTTTAAGAGACATGATATAAAATCGTGGGCTATTAAATTATTTTCTACATTGAAAAATTCATCCATGAAATTTCCATAATTTTTTCTCATAGAATAATTGTGTTTTTCATCATCATAATTATCTCAGGTTTCCACATCATCCCTTATATATTAATGTTTTTCCAAATCACCTTAACCATCAAAGTCATCCACTTCCTCCACACTTGATCTCTAGTATCTAGATTAAGGATAATCACATTAGAGATGTATAAATCATGTTCTAATTCTATTTCATCATAAGTGAAAACATATATCAGGTCTGGCATATACTTCTATAACAGAGAGATATGGAACACATCGTGTACTTTAACAAGGATATGTGTAAATTCGAAATGATAATCTATGACTCCAATTATATCAAGTACTTCCTATGGTTTTATGTACATGTGGATGACATCTACTTTCATAAAATATATTATAACACCCTTACCTAGAGATACATTTGTCGAAACATGATCTCTCACATTAAATTCCAAATCAATCAACTATTTCTCATCATATATATTTTTCCATCATTACACAGTATTGATATTGTTTTGAATAGTATTTACCATTGTAAATATTCCATCAAAAATATCTATTCCTATAATATCCCATTCACAAATATCATTCAAACTATCCAATGTATGACATATCATTCCATATAACTCTTTGTAAGATTCAATTTGAATACATTATTTGAATATATTTTCATCATTAAATTCAAATAAAGGTAAATAATTATCTCACATATGTTGAAATCAATTGAGATGGACCTCAACATATCTTATAATGTTTGGATAGTCCTTTCTGACTCTGTTGCAGTTTGATGGTGATATGTGGTGCTCAAATGATGCTCAGTATCATTGGGCTTCTGTAGAATTTTCAAGAATTTAAAATTGAATTTTGGTTCACGATGAAACAAAATTGGAAGTGGATCATCATGAGGTCTTAAGACTTCATTAATAAAGAGCTATAAAACTCTCCAAAAAGTAAAATCTTATCCTATCATGAGGTAATGTGTAGATTTAGTAATCTAAACAACAATAACCCATATCACCACATTAATTCTTAGAGTATCTGGTAATCATGTTACAACAACCATAGTAATGTCATCCCATTTATATCTATGAATATAAGGATATTCCATAAATCCTCTACTATGCTCTATTTGACCCTTTACCTTTTGACAAACTAAGCATCATGCCACATAATCAGAAAAATACCACTCCATATTATCCCACCAAAAGTGTTCCTTCAAATACATGTACATTGGGGTGAAACTAGGGTGTATAGAGAAATTCGAACAAAAACAATAATAAAATAATTAATTTTTTAGTTCATGTATAGGTGGAACAAAAATAAACTTTTTAATTTTTTGAACACCATATTTATATAAAAAATCTTCCAATTTTCCATTATTCACAGAATTAATTTCCATGTAAAAATTTTAATCATCAAACTAATAATTTTTTTAACATTTATATTAATGATGGTTTGGAAACTATTTGAAAAGGGATTCATGTTTCAGATTACTTTATAATTATCATATCTAAATATATTAGATCTATAAACATGGTATCCCTATTAATCCTCATTTTTTATAACTACAAGATCCTCCATAAACAAGGAATCTAAAATAGTATTTTTCATCCCTAGGTGGTAGTGTTTAGATCATCATAATCCTTGATTAGCTTGATGATTCAACATTACCTCATGATGATTAATTTTTGTTTGAATATATATTCCATACTCTTGTATTCTTTAGATATCTCATATCATTCACCATAGAGATAGTGTCTCCATATGTTCATAGAAATGATACAAACTTCTAACACAATATCATGAGTTTTATATTTCTCTTCATGATTTTATGTACATTTATGTATATGAAATAACAATTTAATTATATATAAGTACACAAAAAATTATGTTATTTAATGCATCATTAGAAATCAAAAAACCAACATGTCCCTATGGTAGATTCCAGAAGTTATAATTGACCGATATCCTCTTTATTTATTCAAAACATTCCCCACATTCCTTTCCACAAAAAAAACAATATAACACCTTTAGAAGTAATATTGGTTAATGGTTATACTAACTGAGGAAATATTGATCAAATCCCTTATAACAACCTTCCAAAATGATATTTTTTACTTCAGTTGTTTTTTTGTATAATTCTTTCTTGGACTACCTTTTTATTTTCACGATCAACTGATATTCCATATTTGTGGATAATATGGCTAGAAAGATAATCTTTTTGAATTTAGAATTAAAATTCACAAAATATTTTGTATAACCCATTTATTCATGGATTCTCAAGAATAATATTCACATGTTTCTCATGAACTAATAGTTCTTGGAATAATCCAATATATCATTAATTTATACCATAAAAATTATTAATATATTTATTTAATAAAAATTTCATTAGATCAACAAAACCCGAGTGTGAATTATTTAATCCAAAAAGAATTAATATAAACTCATCATGTTGATACAATGTCTAAAAAATGTTCATCAAAAAACCTTCATTGTTTACTCAAAATTGATAATATTTAGAATGATGGTAAATCATAGGAAAAAATATCAAGGAATTTGGTTGAATAAGTCATCAATGTGAGGTAGGGGATATTATTTCTTTATTGTGAATGCATTGATTTTCCTATAATCAATGTAAAGACTCATAGATCCATCTTTCTTCTTAACAAAAAGTGTAGTGACTCCAAAAAGAGAAACACTATGGTTCATAAATCTCGTACCACTAATATTAAATTGTTGTTTCATCAACTCTACTAACTCTACAGTGGTCATTATATAGAGAGTCTTTGATATTGGTCTTACATCAGGGATAAAAAAAATGGAAAATTAATGTCTAGTTATTACCGATATCTAGGTAATTATGTAGTCAACACATAAATTTATTATGGTATAATTGATTCATCATAAATTTTATGATTAAATTTTCAATTGATAGTGAAGTTTCAAAGGATCAAATAACAACTAAGAAGGAGGGGTCGAATAAGTTGTTCACTTTTAATATTCTTCTTGAAATTTATAATACTAACCCCATTATAATGTAAAGAAAAATTACATTATTGTATTTTAGAAAATATTCATTGATGAAAAAGTAGGAAAGAAAGTAAAGTACCAAAGATTTACATGGTTCGACCTCATTGTGAGAACCCACATACTTTGCATGACCAATCCAATTTGTTAATGGAAATTCACTATTATGAAGAAGTTAATTAAACTTGTTACAACATCTATTATACCCCTTTCATCACCAAAAAAGAATGATTCTACTATATCACATTAGTTAACAATGTCTTCTATCAAAAAAATATTCCAAAACTAATGAATAAAGGCTTTGTTCAGACTTTTCCAAAAAAACACTGTCTGGATCCTCAGTTTGATATGGTTGGGTCTAATTCTCTCAGTATGATTGAATTACGGTGAACCCTTTTCTCAAACTGCACCTCTCAAACTGTACTCAACTAATCAGTCTAATATTCCTTATACTGATCTTCCCTAGTTTTGTAAGAAAACATTGAACTGTCTGATATTCTAATAAGATATCTATCTAGAGAGATAACACTGTCAAAAATTCTACAGTGCTCCAAATTTTCTGCTCATGTGGAAGGATTAATAATAGGATTGGACTATGCATCATTTTATAGGCATATAATAATGGTAAATTCTATAAACTAAAAATCATCTACAAGTTATTCAAACTAAAAAATTCGACACCTACATATATTTGGGTTTTGAGTATTACCACTTAAACTCTTCACAAATCATAGATAATATTCTTATGTCTTCTCTATTGTCAGACTTTTAGAACTTGGTAACATTTCTTTAGATTTATGGAACATTCCTATTTAATTATGATGGAACTTTCTCACCTCCTCATTATGGATCTTTTTCATCTCATTAAGAGGGAAATTCTTTATCTCATTACAAATTGAATTTCCTCATTAGATTTACTGTGATATAAATTTTATATTACATTCAGCCTGATTGAAATTCTTTCTCAAATTTAGTCAAATTAACATTCCTTCGTAAAGTTAGTCCGAATTACATTCCTTCTAATAGTAATTCTGATGGAATTTCTTCAAAATCCATATAATGGAACCATCATAAGGTTTTATTTCTCAAAATTATGGACTTCTCATTATGATAGAAACACTATTCCTCAACTTTGAAATTTTCCAAATCTCATCTCCCATTACTCCATCATAGATCTGAAAACATCTGTGCCCAATGATTTAAGATCTGATACAAACATTGTATTGATTTCATGAACTAATACAATATTTATGATTATCTATTTCTTGGAAAGCTGTTATCAAGAGAGTTTTCATGATTTATGAGAAAATATATATTGGAAAAGTATCTTATGATTTAAATATGATAGTATTCTGACTTCCATAACTATCAAAACCTTTATTTATTCCATCCAAAATGCTATTATTTCATTTACTAATTATCCCCATTTTATTTATAGGTATTTTATCAAATTCATTATAGAAAACATATGAAACATGACAATTAAAAAATATAAATGAGTTATATGACTTTTGGATAAAATTTAATTAACATTAAAACTTATAATATCACAAGTTTCCATTATTATTTTCAATTTCATTTTGACTTCCTCACTCATTTACCTATAAATTCATAACTAATATAGAGTCTGCAGATTCTTTAATTTCATTCCAAAGGATCTGAAATCAATGGTTTGTCAAATCAACATTAACTTATTTTAAAAAAAATTGGCTCATACATTTTAGACTAATACCCTATATTCAGTGAGTCTCAGTCTGATAATCTACGTCCAAAAAACCAATTTCTCTAAAAAAATTCCCCTGACTATTATTGGATTTGTAAATTTCAACTACATTTAACTATTTCTCAAAATAAATATTTTACAGAAGAATATTTTTCATAAAAATATAAAAATATACTAAAAAATAATATTGAATCTTCAAACTCACTATTTGTATTTGTCGACAGAATTCATTAACAAATTTTACAACTCCCAGAAAATATTCACAACTATATTTTTTTTACACAACTGAAGATTTTTTCATTTTACCAAAAAATATATTTTCCTGAAATTTATTTTACTAACTCCTTACTACTAGGTAAAATAATGTTTTAAAGTAATTTCATCTACTATTAGGAAGAAAAATTTTCATCAATGTAACGGAGAACTCCACCTCACTTTTTTATTTCTCTAGTATCTTTTTCTCTAAACCTTTTATTGTCTCTCCCCATTATCAGATTGCAATATATTTATATTCATAAAAAATATATGTAAAAAAATAAAACAAATTGCGAATTTTTCACTTTCTCCCCCATTGAAAACATATTCTAATGTAGGGAGGAGGCTTCCTGATGATATTTTTAGAGTCATTGTAGGATACATAACATGAAGTTGCAGCATAAAATCCACAAGTCATTATTTTGGAATTTCCATTGGATAGATATCATTAATTGTTTATTTTTTTTAGATTTATTCAAGAAAAAAATATCCATTTAAACGTTTTATTTTATAAATCAAAACTATATTTTAGTCTAATATGATCTTTAATGATGTACATGATGTTTCAGAAGATCAATTTCATCTTGTTTATCAAATAAAATCTTTAACGGTCTAGAATCGTTTCCATTAAAATAATCTATATGAAAAGTAGTCTTGAAAATGTCAGTATAATACTGAGTAACAACAACATATTCTAATTCCACATTATTTATAGTTACTGATCATTATTTCAAACTATCCAATCTTGGACAAAATTCACTAATGAAAAATGTTCTTCATAACGTTAATTATTTATAATTATATTCTTCATACCATTCTCATTTGAATAGCCATTAAAATCTGTCTGAAAATTAATTTTTTATAATAACCCATGTGAATTTTTTCTTTCGAGATATCTAAAAATTCAAATTTCTTCCAACATACATGACTCTTTCAGAATACAATGATACCTAGCACCCAGTGTCCCAACATAAACAATATCAGGACTTTAGTCAATAATCTAAAGAAGGATACTTATCAGCTTCTGAAAGTGATTCTAATTCACACTTTTTCCAAACTCATATGTAATCAACTTCATACCCACTGAGATACGAGTATAAAATTATTGGAATTATTCCATGACAAAAAAAATTAAAATCCCTTTGAAATAATTTTCTTTAGATATGAAAATTCATTTTACTTTTGATGAACTTGTAAACCACAAAATAATATAAATTTTCATATGATTTACCTCATAATGTTCCATTTCAATTCTTCTACAAATTTCCTCACGAAATATTCTCTGTCCCTTGAAAAAATAATATAATCCACATAAATGGTTATAATTAGAGTTTGATAGTAAATATCCTTCACATATATGTTTATATAAAACATTCCATTTTATAAATTCAATAGCCTCAAACAAATTTTCAGTATAAAATACCATGAACCTAGATCTTGTTCCATATAATAAAAAAATTTATTCAATCTGAAAATATATTTTTCATCATTATCAATTTGAATTCCCCATGTTTTCCCAATGTAACTTTCCTCTTCAATTTATACATTGAGAAATTATGACTTTACATCTATAAGATATACATTGAAAATCTAGTGAGAAGCTACTGATAAAAAAATTATCGTACTTTCTAACCTTGAAATAGGGGAAATTGTTTCCTCCAAATCAACACCTTCCACCTATGAATAAAATTTAAAAACAAGACTTTCCTAGTTTCTTGAAACATCTCCATGTTCTTTCAACTTGTTTTTGTAAAACCATTTTTTCTGATAACTTTTCTACCTTTTGGATACAGAAAAAGTTACCATGATTAATTATTCTCAATTCGATCCAACTCTTCATTTTTATTATTCACCCATTATTTATTTTTAATAGATTCTAAAACTAATTCTAGTTTTACATTTGAGATCAGTGATATTTGATAATCTATCCTCTGCTTTCTACTTATTTGAAATATTGCCTTTTTATCCCCAAATTTATTTATCTTATTATTTTTGAAAATCAATAAATATTAAAATTCATATTCCTTCTTCACATAACATATAAAAAATTCATCTAAATCATCATTCACATTATTATGATCACATTCATTATTCATTGGAAAAATTAAATTTTTTCTTTCTCAAAAATACCATATAATTTGGTTAAATAAGTTTTATTCTTAACAAAACTCATAACATATCGGTCCACTAACGTTTCTAAATTTTTATTCTAACATTTGTATCTTCTTCCATGAGGTGAATAACCCATAAAATTTCCAACCCCAAATGTCTCATCAAATATCGCCAACCGATAATTTTTATTCAATATAAACATAGAATTCCAATAATATTGATCTAATTTAATGAATGTCTTTTCGTTATGAAAAATTTCCAAAGAAATCATGTTGTGTTTTGATCACAAGAAACATCTATTATGAATAATTACAACAGTTCTCACATATTCTCTTCAATAAACTATGAATGTTTCTATTTATATTACATTCGTATTCCCATTTTAAATAAACTTTTACTCTTTATTTATGATACTCAACATTATTGATTTTATGGGGAACTATATTGTTGTGTGATACCATGATTTTATATATAATATTAAAGATTATTTCTTTTTTAATTCAGTATCATTATTTTTTAACAACTTCTTTATAGAAACTCATATTACAATATAAACTTCTTCTCTGAAAAAACAAAACATTTCCATAGCCTCTAACTTGTGTTCCATAAACATAATGTTGGTTATTTATGTGAAATCATCAATAAAAGTGATAAAGGGTAAATATTATTTTTTATTGATGTCCCATTTTCACACATATATCAGAATGAATAAGTTCAAGAGGTCTGGTAGACTACATAACAACATTCGTATGAATTTTATTAGTCATTATCCATTTCATACATATAACACAAAAAAATTCTCTGTCTAATTCATTTCTATATATATTCATATAGAATACACATAAGAAAAAAATTCATTTCTTTCTGCCCAAGGAGGCAAAGTCTTGAGTTCCACAACATATTCTCATTTATAACACATATGTAAAAAGAGTTTTTAAATAATCTTATTTAGAAGATCTTTCCATAGGTAATTTATTTATTTTTATTAAATTTACCCTAATTCATAATTTATATAATGTAGGAATCTTTTTTGAATATTGAATTGTTTTCCACCATCACAACATTGACTTTCACTATGCAATTTATGTTTTATTCTCTCAAAAAACAATTCTTTATATTTAAACTATTATATTTCAGTTTAATCCATTCTAATTCATCTATTTTACTAGAAAAAATCCTTCCAAATGGTAACAAAACCTCCATCATGATTTTAAGCATGGAAAAATATTTATGAATTACCTATCAATTAATAAAAAGAACCAGCATCATGGATTCATGGTTTGTTTGTTTTTGATAACATTTAAATGCAGTTTCCACAAAAATATCTATTTTCCTGAATTTATTATTTTGAGGTTACTTTTCTTTTATCCCATAAGAATATTATTCCAAAAAGAGTTTCTATATCTTTCATTTTGATTACCATCATGATCACATATTCTATAGTCTAACTAATATAAGATGTTTAAATTGAATCTTATTTATTTATTATTCCATTGCATTCAATTTCTTAATGATATCTTCACACATGATTCCCTATTCATTAAATTTTAATTTGTATCCAAAGATCTCAATGTTTTATTCTTACTTCTTCATGATGATATATTTATTCTTTCACTATTTAAATTACAGTATTTCTTTATTACTCAGATTTTTTTATTGAGTCTTCTATTTTTCTCAAGACCTGAACCAGGTTTTATTCTCATTTTTATTATATATATAATTATTCACCACTATTTCATTGTCTATGTAATATTTGTTTCTAATGTTTTTTTAAGGATGGTTCTGAATTTTTCTAAAAATTCAACTTTTGAAGAATTGTTTTTAGGTGTGCCGTATTCAACTTTATTACTCATTAAAAAAAATTTGTTTATAGTAAACATCTTCTTATGTTTGTTGGATGAATTTTATTATTTAAATCTTTTTATCCACTCCATAAATTTACATTTCTCATTATACTCATCTTGATACTCAACCTCTTTCTTCATGGGGTATTTCATAGAAATGTGTCTTACTTTACCACACCAAATACATTTTGGAAGAGATTTTCCTCTATACATTCCTCTTAATCATCTATAGTTAAAGTGATAAGATAAATCATTTTATCATTAAAATCATCATCCTTTTTACATTCATATTAAAAATAATTTCCATCGTCAGCATCTTGATTTTTCATTTTTCTCAAAACACCAAAACCTATATCATCTTTCATATTATTTTTGACAAATGGGGTTTTCTTCATATAATAAGAAACTATATTGTTATGAAACTCATTAAAAGAAAAATCATGCATATTATCTAAATAAGATATTTTAGAATCAAAACTATCTATAAAGTTTCTCATAATTTCCACACTACATTAGAGTCTCCTGAAAAACTCTATATCTTTTCATATTGAAAACAATTTCATGTACCCTGGAGTGGAAATCACCTTTAGTTTCTTCATCAATTATTCTTTTTTCATCAAAATTACAAGGCATATTTTTAAATTTTCTTTCTTCTCTTTAGTATTTCATTTGAAAATACTTTATAGATTTTCCCACATACTCATTTATGTTTTAAGACTCATCAAATTTTTGTCAACATGTTCTAATATATGCATAATAGAATGATTCCTAGATTTTTCCAATAACTTTTTCTTATCAACAAAAGTCACTGAGGAACCATTTTCAATATGTAGAAACACAATTATTGAAGAACCAACATCTTCCATGCTAAAATATAGGATATAAGATATCATGATATTTTTCTAACCATAATAATTTTTTCCATCAAGTGTTGTAATTATGTTACTATTTTTATAATTTATATTATAAAAGATAAGGATTCATCACGGAAACCTTCCCTCTAACAACAATTGAGGTTCCAAAGGATTGAATAACAACTATGAATGGGAGGGTGTTGGCTCAGTTGAAAAATTTATATATTTGTCTTGAATATTATAAAAACAACACATGTAACCTATTAATGTTCATTAATTATAAAATTTTAGTAAATACTGATGTGTGAAGAATTAGTAAATAAAGCAATGAACACATGATTTTCAAGGTTCAACCTTAGTGTGATAACCTACACCTTTTCTATAGCCACATACATGGGTATATTAAAATGGAAAATAATTAATAAGAGAATATAAATAATGACATCTCTCGTTTGAATTTTTTTTCTCCTGATAATAATGATTATACTGACTCCGATTGTTTTTGAATGTTTTTGTAGAAGTAATTTAGAAAAAAAATGAATACAGACTTTGTTATAACTGATCAAAAAATTATATCTCTAGAGCCTTGGAATGTTGTGGATTGTTCTTATTCTCTCATTTTTATTTACACGATATGATGTAAAAAATTTGATGAAATCTTTTCACAAACGTCACATTGAAAATTTTTATTAACTGCTCAGTCCATTATTCCTTAGTATAATCCTCATCATCTTATTAAGAAAACCTTTAGTTGTATAATATTTTAATAAAATATCTATCCATAAAGATAACTCTGATACTATTTCTACTGTGCTCCACCATTTCCTCTTATATTAATGGTTGCAATGTATGAATGTATTTTTCTTCTATTTATATGAATCCCTAAATAGAAAATGTGTAAAACTATTTTTTTTATTCTTATATTCTCAAATTCAAAAATCATTGATATCAACGCATAATTTAATTTTGTTTTTTCCACTTCAAATGTCCATAAATATTCTTTAATCTTATTTAGTCTTCTCCATAATATTTCCCAACAAACATCGTAACTTTTCATCAGATTGATGTAACTTTTTATGCTAATTATGAAGGAATATCAACATCTTATTTTGACTAAAAATTCTCAGTTCATCATTAATTGACATTCCTCATCAGATTTATTCCAATTAAAATTCCTTATCAGAGATAGTCTTGTTGACCTTCCTTCTCAATGTAAGTTAGATTGACATTTAATCTCAAGGACTGTCTGATTGAATTATATTGTTAGGGTCTGTCCAATGGAAATTCCTTATCTTCTTTCTAATAGAATACTCATAATGATGGATTTACCATTACGATGGACTTCACATTATTATGGAAACAAAAATATGAGAATATGAGAATCATTATTCCTCATGAGCTATAACTCTTTTGAACTTCTAAAAAAATCAATTCCACGTACATCTAGATCTGATGAAAACTTTTTCTTAATTACTATAGTTGAACAAAAATTATGATTCCTCTATTTCATTAAATGATTTTATCTTTAGAGTTTTCATCTATAGGATTAGAAAATAATAATCTTAATTATATATGAATGTATTTTGAACTCCCCCAATATCATCACATTCTTTCATTCGGAACAAGTCTCAATGTTTGGTTGCACCTATTCTCTCCCCATTATTTATAAAGATTACATTAAAATTGTTGAAAAAAATTTATGATTCTTGGGAATTAAAAAAACATCAAAGAATCATTAGATATTAGGTTAGAAGGTAATGAAAATTCTAACTCCTAATGTAAGTAGTTTTCTTCATTCATTTCAATATTATTCTAACTTCCTCAATCAAAAACTTCTGACTTTATAACCATCAGTAAGTCTAATAAATAATCAATTTTGGTTTATGGATTTGAGACCGATGATGTGGTTTCTCAACAACTTTATCATTTTAAAAATATTTGTGTCTTGTGTTTCCCTTTATGAAACTCTTTGTCTATTGCAGCTCAGTTTGATCCTCTATATCTTGAAAATAAATTTCTAAAAAACGAAATATCTCTCTTTGTGTTTTGGTTTGAAAATATCAGAAAAATTCTTCTTTATTTTCAAAAACAACCTCATACAAATATTTATCTATCAATAAATAGAAAAATATTTATAAAAAACATCAATAAGGATCTTCAAGTATATTTTTTTCTCTTTTTCTCTAGAAATATCATATAAAATAGGAACCAGATTATGATCCTAACATGGATTTGATAATTATGTCTCCCCATTAATTATTTGGAATTCTATATCTTCACCACGAATCATAATTTCATTCACATAGAAATATGTTTTTTCATTATATTTTTAAAGACCATCTATACCAAGAAATGTATCAAATTAAACCATAGGTATGATAATGAAACCATCAAATAGAGTATTTTTATGTGTAATAAAAATAACTCATTGAAATATATATATTTCAATAACATTATCACTAGGAGGTTTGGTTGAAAACTCACTTATTAATGTGAACGGTAAATGTATAATTTTTTTTGGAAAACAATGGTGATATAAAGTAATGAAATCATCCAAAATCATATCAAGAATTAGATATATTTTAGGAAATGATTAATGTTCTTTTTACCATATCATTAGGATCATAAAAAACCACTACTATGATTTCATAATCCTGGCCTCACACCCTTGGACTTTTTTGGTAGAATTCCCAAGCCACTTGGGGCCGTTATTTGAAAAGATTCCCATCTCCTTAAAACTGATGCATTAACCATTTTTTTAATAATAAATTCCCTTGAAACATGTGAATGATGTAATTTCTCCCCATAATTTTAGAAGGAATATATTCCTTTTATGTAAGTTCTAGTGTGTTTCCTTAAACTTTTATCAAATGAACAAAAATTCCCATTTTTTTACCTTTATCCATTATTTTCTCTACCACCGTATTCTTCTCTTACATTCCCTTTAATTCAAAATACATAGATAAATATTTCCCTATCATGATAGATCATGAGACTATTAATTTATAAGATAATAAGTTTTAAGAGACTATATCTCTTTGGTGGAAATTATATAACCCCTGAAATAAATGATCAATATTAATCTTTAGATTACGTATATAGTATTCTCTATTCCATTTTATCGTTGTAAAATTGGTTTTTTACATTGTAATATTCTCATCCCCCTTTTTCATAGACCTAAGAATTGTCTCCCTGTGACATCTTGTTGTACATGAAGAAAATATTTTTGTAGGAAATGATTCAAAAAATCCATACATTTGACGATTGAAATTTCATCCTCCACAATAGTATTTTGAGTAAATGCCCACCATTTGTCAACATCATTATCATTCTTAGGAGGGAAATACCTATATAGATTAAGTGCATTTATATGATTTTCATTCGATATTCTAGGTTTAATTTCTTAGAATTGAAAAAAAATATTAGATTATGAATCATTGTGTATAATTTAAATCTAGTAAAAGACATAAATTAATTAGAAAATTTATATATAACTATTGTCAAAATCATATGAATCGTTATTTTTGGAATATTATCCAAATACAATATAGTTTAAAATTTCCCTTTTATATGTTTTGATATATATATTATCTATGATTTATACTAAACATACTCTAATGAAAACTATAAACAACCTTTACCTATTATTCTAGGCATAGTGCTTAGTTTATTATATTATCATAATATAATGGAATTTCATCCCAAGGAATAAAACAGTTAATTAGTTTTGAATAAATAAATACATTCTTGAATATTATATTACGATTGAAAATAAGATATAAAACAAACAAATTCCTACTATTACATTATTATTATACTAGATTAACACATCATAACAGTAATAATAAATGTAATATATTCATAGGAAAAAATGAAACACGTCAAAGGGTTGAGATCAAGTGATCAATAATGGTACACATACAGTTTATTCTAATAATGAATACAGGATTTGTAAAGAATAAATAATGGAAAACTAGTTCTATATAGAATATTCACAATATATTGAAACTCATCCATAAATATCAGCACAGATAAAATATATAATAGATTAATTCAAAAATGTGGAATGCATAATGTTATACATCTGAAACATACTATTGTGGCCTAGCCTAAGACATTTGAATATAATTGGGTAATCCCTCATACAAAACCAAATATAATTTGTCTCATAAGACCAACAGATGCATATAGGGTATATAGTAGGTAGTAATCATCTCTAAAAAGGTTCATTTAATCCACTATATGAATAAATTACACATCTGAATCAATATGCTTTAATAATACCAATAATTATTTGTATCACAAGAAGTAGTCATACGGAATATCAAAACATTCCCAGTCAAACTAATCATAATACATTCAATTAAATATGAATAATTTCAATGTTAGATTACATCCTCAAAATATGATTCAAAAAAGGATGTCAAAATAGAAGAAATTAGATAAAGATATTTTCAGAATATCTCTTAAGTAAAATGATTTTATTTTTACATTGAATATAATATTTTTAAACCAAATACTGAGAAAATTATATGAAAATAGTTTTATCTAAATATATCCTTATTAAATATAGATGATGATTCAAATCACTATTTAATATTGGAGGTGGTAAATCCTATACATTCTATAAATGTTAAAAACATTCTTTATAGACTTTGGTATGAATGAAAATATACCATTTTTTTGGAATACAATAGAAATATTCCTTATATTTTAGAAAAAAATTAAAAAAAATATCAAAATAAACTAAAAAAGTATTTGTTGAAGAGTACAATCATTTTTGAAAACATTTTTTGAAAACACGTTCATGGAAGATAAATATTCCCTAGATGATGCTTAAATATAATTAATCATGAATCCTAATGAGATTTGAAATAAAACCTTACACCAATAGATTATTTTGAATCATAAGAACAATGAAATAAAAAAATTATAATAAATCATTAAATAACATTAAAGACATTAGACTAATGATATAATATATAAAAAATGTGGTATATAAACCACACAATATAAATAAGTGGTTAATATGTCATATGCCTCAATATAGTAAAAGTGAGATTGGAAACCCATACATTATGTTTCATATCCATAAAATTTGTTTTATACTATGGTATAATGCTTTTAAACATGTTAATAATTTTAAATATAAAAATATTTTTATTTATAATATCTCATATGATCCACTTATATCATATTATCACCCCATTTTTAATTAATTACATTATTACCCTTGTTTTGGGTGTTATCTTCTTCATTTTCCCAAGAATTTTTTTATCATGTATCTTCCAATTTAGTTGAATATGAAATTGTTCAATCAAATACATATTTATATTAATGTTATAGATATAATATTTATCAATTACCAAAATTTATAGAATCATTCCTTAAAGGTGGGAATTGAATATTAATTGGTTCACTTCATGGATACATTATGATGTATGTTTGTACAAGTGAAGATATAATTTCTAAATGGATGAAAGTGTAAATAATAAGATGAAATATTAATTTTCATGAATTAAAATTATTTCATCAGTAACATCTACTTCAATTATTTTTATAATTATTACCATTCATTTAATGTGGGTGTAAATACGTATTTAAACCACTGTATTGAAAAGATAACTCGTACATGCACGCACACGGTGATTTCATTTTTTGTAGGATAGATAAAAGTTGAAATGTGGTTATATCATAATCATAATAACATCTTGGTATATTGATTATACTAGATTCATTAATTATGTGGGAAAAAAACCCATGAATATGATATTTCTTAATAAATAATTTTGAATGAGTTGGAAAAAATGATTACCTATTCATCAGTGAACATCATTTAGATCTCTTCTCACAGGATCTTGATTTAGTATTTAAGGAATACTAGGACAAAAAAAACATGGATAAGGGTTTTTGGAAGGAAAATTTTCATATTGTGATAAATCTAGTTGGATCTATGTGGTTTGAAGAGGTGAGGGGCGATGTTTTCATTTATAATTGCGGTGAAACAACTACAAAATTTACATTTTACAATGCATGAATTGGACTTTATGACGGATAAAAAATTCTAATGAACAAAAAATGAAAAATATAAAATGGGACTTTATCAATTATAGATACTAAATGACAAAAGACACCATTTATTAGTTCTCTTATTTAACACTAATACAGAATATGGTAATCCTCACTTCTAAAAACACTGATAAAAGATGCCTTTATAATCCCATTCAATATGGCTGATTAGGGGGAATACTACAGTGTTCTATAAAAGCATATTATTCAACTTGAAACATGGAATTATTTAGTTTGATATAGCAAACTTCAGCACTAAAAAAACACCACAAATTAGCAATATAAGACACAAACACTAAATTTTAATGAAATAAATTCCACCTCACAAATATTAGAAAAGATCACAAATATTGATCAAAAAACAAACATGTAAAAAATAAAAAACCACCCCTGATCGAGAAAATGAAAAATCCTATATATTTAAATTATTATTATACTAATAATAATATAAATAAACAAAAAAATTGTTATGTTTAAAAATCCATTTGAGTCAAACCAGGAACACTGTCTAGAAGATTAAGCTACAATTGATTATTTCATGTCACACCATTTCATGTTCACCTTCTTGAATTAACTCTTTGAAAATATACTATATAAGTATTTGAAAAAATTATAAATAAATTAAATAGATAATAGTTTATAGAATCATGATAAATCAATCTACGTTCATTTGTTGGTTTTAGTGATGTGATGTGTGTTTTAAATTAAAACGATACTTATATATTGAAATGACATGTTTGGAGTAAAAATAGTCACACCATGATTCGATATAGAGGACTATCTGATTCATACACATCCCAAATGTCTAATGGATCCTTTTAATAAAGTATAAGAAAAATATGAACGAGTTTACTATGTTTTGAGTATGTCACATTTGTTTTTTTACTAAAATGTCATTACAATTGGAAATAGGAACTTTTACTCATATGTTTCACATTGTGTTTCAGATCTAAGTGATAATAAATCTTACAAATTTTAATGACCTGGAATTTCAATGTAATTTTTTTAAAATATATGGGAATTTTACGAGTCCGTGAAAATTGAGGGTGTATGATTCTGAGGCCCGATGTGCCTACAATCAATTTCTGAAGTTTTGTTCGGGTACGTTTAGTAAACATACGAGCAGTTTTTTCTATCTTTCGAACCGGTGCTTGGAATTGAAATCTAAGGGCACCATTGAACTCGTAGCGCCAGTACTCTCTTAAGAATACTTCCACCTCGATGACAGATGGTTGAGGGTGGAAGATATTTTTTTGGTCTTTTTTGTGGAAATAGTAAAATAAAATAAATGCATGTTTTATTTTATTTTATCTATTATAACACCCATGAGGAAGTAAGAGGTGGGGAAAGTCACACCAAAACAACCCATGAGAAGTTATAGTGGTGGGGCCCACCCTAACCGAACCTCCCATGAGAGGTTATGATGTGGGGACCACCTGGGACTAACCCCCTATTAATGGTGGGAGAGGAAAACCTCTCAACACCCCTCATAAATGAGAGAGTGTATCTTGACCTCCTTTAACATAATGGTGCCACCCCCCTCTTTTAATCGTGTCAACCTTTACCCTTTAATTAAATGAGCCATCTCATTTAATAAAATTATACAATTTGATTTTTAAACCCATCAAAATAAATAATAGATAATCTGTTATTTTGAGGGGCTATCTATTCATTTGTTGGCAAAAGGTTGGAAATGGAGGATTAGAGCTCTTGGGATAAAACTCTCCAACAAAGAACGCTTTCTCCAAACGAAGAACGCTCCACCGACAAAGAATGCCAATGAGGAACGCCTTTGACTATGAAGAATGAACTCCTTCGACCTTCTTCCACAGACTCCTTCTGACGTGGTACGTCCTCATTCAAGGAAAATCGACAATTGTCCTTTTCCCAACTGTTCATCTTCTTCCCCACGACTCTGTCGATGAACAAAGAACAAGGTATATGTTTTATTTAGGAATGATTTTATATTCCCATGATTCGTTCCTTTTAAAACAATGAACACGGATCAACTTCTAACTAGTTTATCTACACAAATTTTCCTTGCAGGCTGGAAATTTTTATTTGTAGGAAGATAAGGGGTGAATGATTATTTTTCTACTCTTTTTTATTCAAGATAATTCGCGAAAATTCATGAAGGAATTGAACCTCTTGCTACCACCCTAAATTCAGAGGGTGCGAGCCAAGAAAACATGTTCCAACCCCTGCCGATTTTATTTGTGGTGTTCTTTGAAACGATGACGAAGGTGACGAAGCTAATGGCCACACCACCCATGGCCTCAGTGACCTGCTCCACCATGACGACATTCTGACCACTGACTGAACCGGCCCCCGTGCCCCAGCCGCGTAGACTCACAGGTCGTACCGACCTTGCCGGCCATGCTGCCTCTCTGGTCGTGCCTCCCTCGTGGGCCGCGTCGCCCTCACTGGCTGCGCTGCCCTCATCGGCCGCACCACCTCACCGGTCTCGCCCCTAAACCTAGGATGTTCTACCCCCAGCCGAACTGGCCACACCCTCACTGCTCCCAATCTGAACCGACCACTCGGGGCACCCTCCGGGCCGAATCTCACTCACACTGACCTGCGATAGGTACGCGCTATCATGACCATTCTGTGTCCTCTTGATTCTCCGCGGCCCCTCACGGCCTGTGAGGCTGGGCCCAGTGGTCCGGGCCGAACCCAATGGGTTGAACCACCCAACGAGCCGGGAGGACCCGAACCAGGTCGGCCCAGATTGGGTTGGGCCAGGTCGGTCCGACCGGGTCAGACCAGTCATGGGCTCACTAAGACCCTTTACTTTCTTTTGGCCATATCATTGGCACCAGTCATCCATTTGATTAACTGTCAATGACACTGGTAATCTTGAAGCTTGACTGTCCCTTTGATTTTACCCCACTAGAGTTTGGGGTATAGTTGAGATACATCCACGTTGGATCATGCACAAATCCAACTGGGGCCCCAAGACTAAAAGTCTAATATCTCACAGACTGGGCATCCTATTAACACTCCGTATGTTTCATTGAGACCCCTATGATGTGGCGGACCATTGAGATACTTCTTCATGGTACTTCATGATAGTTTAAGTATCCACCAGTAGCTCATGGAGCAGATCCTCCTAGTGAAAACCGAGAAGAGTGTGAATACCTAGTATCTGCGTGAGACTTGACGACTGCTGACCGATTGACTTGGAGTGACTCAACTAGCCCAGTGGGCAGTGCGTGGTTGTGGCGGCAGACCCACGGTGGAGGAGTGTGATCCATGTTATGTGACGAACCCATAGTACTCGACAAGAGGAGTGCCTCTACAAGCTACAACTGGGAGTTCATGGGTGTGGTGGTAGACCCGTGGTGGGGAGTGCCTCTGTGTGATGTAGTAGAACCATGATAATCAACAAGAGGAGTACGTCGGTAGTCCAAGGTTAGTGGGATGCACGCATGGTGTCGCGGCATGCCTACTGTACTCGATTTATCAGGAGTTCTCCAGTATATGAGGTTATGATATGTGAATAAAATCTTTGTTGATCTGATTCAGTAACTTTTGTGTTTTCCTTATGATGGAGATGGATCACTTGATTACATAGGTATATGTATGGGAATTTACCTAAGTAAGGTTATCTATTGATTTCATACTTTATAGTTTATCCTAAAAGGATTTTGTGGGACCTTGATGGTCTCGGGGTCCCTACTGAATATCGTTATACTAACCCCTGCACAGGCTATGCCTGTACATCGTTGTATTGGATGAAGATGAAGGATATCACTGACTAAGGCTGAGAGTACCAGGGCTGGATGGTACCCGGAGGTGGACCTTAAGATGAGTCGGTACACAGAGGATACTGATGGATGTGAAGTGCTGAGGAGGAAATATGTACTGACCCTTTAGGTAGGATTATCGTAGGAGGACTGAACAACTGTTTTTCCTTTCTTCAGTTGTACTTGTACTTTCAGTTCCTTGTACTTTATAGATGGGATTGAATTTCCATCCCCTTTTACTTTTCAACATTATTTTGTAATACTGTTTACCTAGTGTTTTGTATCCAGCAGTGTGCTATGTTGTGTGAATTTACAGGTTGAAAAGCCAATGCCTTCACATTTTTAGGGAATTACCCCTTTGGGGCTAGTCTCCAGCCCCTATCCTATGGAAGGCGAGCTTAGGGTACTCACGACATGGGCCCTGGGGGACAGGCCGTGAAAAATTAGTATCAGAGGAGTTGGTTCTACCATAGAACATTGGACTCTGATAATTCTTTTCTATGATGAAATAGTGTTATGTATAGTGAGTGTGGATTTCAGTTTAAGGAGTCTAGTGTTTCTCCTTGGAAAGCTCAGATTCTATTCTCCTAGAAGGCGAATGGGAGTTTGAGGCTTTCTGTTGACTATCGGTGCCTGATCCAGGTGATCGTGAAGAACAAGTACCCACTCCGAAAGATTGAAGACCTCTTTGATCTGTTTAAGGGAGCTCGGTGGTTTTTAAAGATAGAACTCAGATCAGGCTATCACCATCTCAGAGTTTGAGATTAGGATGTGCAGAATACAACTTTTAGATGATGGTACGGCCACTAAGAGTTCTTGGTTATCCCTTCAGCATAACCAATTCTCTAGCAGTGTTCATGGGACTCCTGAACAGGATGTTTCAGCCGTACCTTGATTTAATTGTAGTAGTCTTCATCGACGACATTCTGATGTACTCAACTACTGAGGAGGAGCATCCCTATCATTTTCAGGTAGTACTGGACACACTCTAACAACACAAGATTTATGGTAAGATATTGAAGATCCAGTTTTGGATCCGAGAGGTTCACTTCCTGGGACATGTCATCCTGGAGGCTATAGTTGTAGTAGATCTAGAGAGGATTGAGGCGGTACTTTCTTCGGAGCCACCTAGGCGTGTGACAGAGGTACGAAGTTTCCTGGGTTTGTCTAGATGTTACCCGATGTTTTTACCAAGCTTCTCCATAGTTTCGGCACCACTATCTTCCTTGAAGAAGAAGGTGAAACCCTTTGTGTGGTCGTAGAGATGATAGCATAGCTTTCGGGAGCTGAGGGAGAAGCTGACTACTGCCCCCATCATGAGGCTTCCTGAAGAAGTTGTAGGTATATAGTCTACTACGATGCATCAGGGACTGGTCATAGATATGACATGATGCAGGAGTGAGTAGTGATCGTATATGGTTCATGACAGCTAAGAAAACATGATAAGAACTACGTTACACATGACATGGTGTTTGCAGAAGTGGTCTTCACCTTGAATATGTGCCAACACTATCTGATGGGTGAACGTTTTACCATGTACTATCATCACAAGAGTATCAGGTATATCTTCTCTCAAAAGGACCGGAACCCGAGACAATGACATTGGATTTAGTTCCTCCAGGACTACGACTTCAAGATACTCTATACTCCTAGGAAGGTGAACATTGTTGCAGATGCACTCAGCATGAGATCTGGTATAAAACTACTAGGCGAGGCGATGGAGTAGCTTGCTTCTTTACAGATATCCTTTATGGATAGAGATGGAGAAGTCTTCCTTTAATCTCTTACAGCCACTCCCCCACTTTTTCAGCGAGTCGGGGAGGCACAGTAGGGGGACGCTGACAGTGATACATGACGTGCTCAGATATCCACAGTGTAGGCACATGATGGATTTTATGAAGGTGGGGAGCATGTCATTCTCTTTAGGGGATGTACCATGGTACCAGTGTCACTTCAGGAGGAAGTGTTGAGGTAGTTCAACACATCCCCTCTAGTGGTACATTCAGGATTGTCGAAGATGTACCAGGATCTTTGACGAAAGCACTAGTGGTCGGGAATGAAGATTGAAGTTGAGGAGTTTGTCTCTCGATGCCTCACTTTTCATCAAGTGAAGGCGGATCACCTGGTACCTGTATGGTTGGTTTAGCCTTTAGAGGTCCCAGAGTGGATGTGGGATTGGATATCCATGGATTTCATGATAGGACCTCCCCATTCAACAAGAGTTCATGACTCGATCTGGGTGATCGTCAACCGAATCACTATGTCGGCCCACTTCCTATCGATCAGAGAGCAGAGTTCAGTAGAGACCTTGGGACGCCTCTATGTGAAGTAGATTGTGTTGTTACATGTATTACGTTCAACGATTGTCTCTGATCAGGACACACGTTTATCTTCTTGGCTATGGAAGGGGTTGTAGGAAGCTTTCAGGATGTAGCATCATTTGAGCACCGCCTTCCATACTCAGACAGATGGCCAGAATGATTGGACCATTCAGACCCTCTCAGACATACTATGTTCTTGTGTCCTTGACTTCGGTCACAATTGGGAGGATCAGTTACCTTTTGTTTAGTTTTCAAAAAATAATAGCTATCAGTCTACTATATGGATGACTCCTTTTGAGGCGTTATACGTGTGACATTGCAGATCACCTTTGTGCTGGACTGACCAAGGGGAGTCAACACTAGTGGGACCAGTGATGGTATGGGATACCACAGAGAAGGTGCAGATCATCCAGGAGTGGATGAAGACTGCATAGAGCCAGAAGAAGTTGTATGCCGATAGGACATGGGGACCTCTGTTGTTCAAGGATGGTGACCACGTCTTTCTACGGGTCTCACCTCGATGAGTTTTGCAGAGATTTGGTTGAGGCGGAAAGTTATATCCGAGATTCATCGGATTGTTTCAGGTCCTCGTCAGAGTTGGTGAGGTGGCATTCCACTTTTCCCTTCCACCTCAGTTGCACTGGGTGCCTGACTTCATCCACGTATCTCAGCTGAGGAGATACGTGCACAGCCATTCTCACATCATCAACCATGGGGAGCTGTATATTGACGATGGGGTGACTTTCACGGAGGTTTGAGTAGAGATTGAGGATCGACAAGAGTAGGTCCATCGTGGACAGTCGATACCTCTAGTGCGCGTTCACTAGCAGCACGAGAATCTCTAGGAGAGGACATGGGAGCCAGAGGGTCAGATTCATGCTCATCACCCCGACGTGTTTACCTAGTTTGAGTTGTGGCTTATGGGGACGTAAAGCTTGAGTGGGGGAGAATGTAAATACCTGTAATTTCCATGTAATTTTTTTTAAATATATTGGAATTTTACTAGTCCGTGAAAATTTACCACGCATGATTCTGAGGCCAGTTGTACCCGGAATCAATTTTGGATGTTCTGTTTGGGTACATTAAGTAAACGTACGAGGGGATTTTTCACAATTTTGAACCGGTGCTAAGAATTGAAATCCAAGGGAATCACTAAACGCACATCACCAGTATTCACTAAAGAAGACATTAACCTCGACGGAAGATGGTCGAGGGTGGAAGATGGTTTTTGGGTTTTTTGTTGAAATAATAAAATAAAATAAACGAATATTTTTTTATCTATTTTGACCACCCATGAGAAAGTTATAGGTAAGGACAACCACACCTTAACCTCCCATGAGAGGTTATAGTGGTTGGGCCCACCCGAACCTAACCTCCAATGAGATGTTACGATGTGGGGCCCACCAGGGACTAAACCCCCTTAATAGTGGTTTGAGTTGAAGACCACTCAACTCCCCTCATAAATGAGAGAGAGTCTCTTTACCTCCCTTATCTTAGTGGTGCCACCAACCCCCTCTTTTAATGGTGTCAAATTTTCCCCTTAAAATAATTGAGCCATCTCATTTAATTACATGCTAAAATTTGTATTTTAAACCCATCAAACTAAATAATAGATAATATATTATATGGAGGGGCTATCTATTAATTTTTTGGCAATAGGTTGGCAAAGGAGGATTAGAGCTCTTTGGAGAAAACACTCCAACGAAGAATACTTTCTCCCTACGAAGAATGCTCCACTGAGAAAGAATGAAGATGCGGAACTCCTTCGAATAAAAATAACAACCTCCACTAACCTTATTCTATGGACTCCTTCTGACGTGGGACGTCCTCATCCACAGCGAATCGACACCTGTCTTTTTCCGAACGGTTCATCTTCTTCCCCGCGACTCCGTTAATGAACAATTGTAACACCCCAAGATTTTATAGTGTGTTATTTCTTCAAAACAATTCAATAACTTTCACTACACGCAACACCAAGTTCAATCGCACCATGACTTACCAAACAAGCTGTTCAAAAGAGGTTATGAATAGTGTTAACTAAATTTTAAACTTTATATAATCCTTATAATTTTAGAATCCATATTATGAGTTTCTTAGACATAATGTAAGAACAAATTCATTTTCAGTATTTCACTTTTACCAAATTTTAATAGTGAACCCTTTTTAGATACTATATTTTATACTTTTTGACTAAATGGGGACATCAAAAATTTAAAATGAAACATCTCAAGCTTCCACGGTACGCTAGCGTGTGTTGTACGCAACACCGAGTTCTAACACACCGTAACCAATCAAACTAGCCGCTATGAATAGTAATACCTACTTTTTGAAATTATATATATATTATATTTGAAAATGGACTTCATTTTTGGATTCGGAATATCGAATTTAGCCTAAGGTGAAATTTTGGTACATTTCGGATAACTTTCATATTTTGATGAATAGTGAAAATTTCTAAATTTTAATTAAAAACAACTTTTTTAAACAAAATAATTAATAGTGATAAATTATGAATTTTAGTGGTTTTAAAGTATATTTAGAATATATTTTTACCATTTAATATAATGTTTGTCATTGGACATAATTTTACAATTAAACCAAACATAAACAAGTGTCAATCTTTTGATAGTTATTATCTCTTAAAAACACGCTTTTTGTTTTGACAGCGGGAATTAATTTTAAATTAATTTCTGCCACTTCTGTGTTTTGAATTTAGGAAAATGGATTCCATATTTGGAATCAGGATGTTCAAATTGTGTAAATAGGTAACTTTTATTTTTAGACATTTTGAATAGTTACTGTGGTAAATATTTTATTTACCATGGTTAAAGGGTAAATCCGGTAAATAAGGGTTAAAAAATAATATTATAATAATACAAAATTACCCTAAAACGTGTCCTAACCTTATTGGTGGACACATACCCGACCATGGGCATCCTTGGGTCAATTTGGGGACCCCTTGGAGCCACTTGTATGTGGTAGGGACACATTATATTAATAAAGTTAAAATAAAAATAAAAATGCAATAAGCTTACATCTTTTAGAAGAACAATTTTTACATAGGGTTATACATGTTGGATTTTCGATTATAAATATTCATTAGAAAGATAAAAAGATTTCCTACATAATTATATTTTATTTATAATTTTTAGACATTAAATAAGTTATTTTATTTATGACACAATGATGATGCAGTAATTACTATAATAGTGAAAAATTAAAATAATTGATATTATGAATACCCAAATAAATATAATATGAAACTTTTAATGAATTAAACTAATTTTCTAGGATAATATGATATATTAGGATTTATTTAATTGACTTTTTTCGAAGTAATCAATCTGTTATGAGTTTCACAAAAATCAACTATTGAATAGTGTCAAAATTGACATAAAAGAGTTCTTAAAACAAATATTATATTATTAATTGATATTAAATTCCTAAAAATCTAAGGTTCGGACAAGAAACTTATATTATGATAAGTTCATCATTAATGGACCACTTGGGGGTCGCTTGGATGTATATAGTAAGTTTATTAACCATATTATATAAAAATACAAAGAGACATTGTAAAAGTGAAACTAATTAACTTAGAGTTAATACTTAAAGATAAGGTTAATATAAGTACCCAAACCTGTATAAATTCTATTGGATGAGTTGTTTTCGACCCATACCCACCTCAACATTTGAATAGTCAACTTTGGACCCATTGGAAACCGAATATGAATTTATTATAAATTAATATTTCTGGCTTTTCCAAAGGTGCCCCTCACCCCTCTTATAAAAGGGCAATCCTCCTTCTCTTTTCCTCACACCTCTCAAGCCACTTGGCTCGTCCAAACTCTGCCCAACTAAGCTCCCCACATCCCTCTCCTCCTCCTTGGAGCTTCCCCTTAGGCAGAAAGCTTTTCAATAAGTCCTTTGGTTCCAACCAAAGTGAGTTACCTAAATTAAAGGTAACGATTTCTCTTAAATTATTTTCATTTATTTTGCTTCTTCAACCCCCAAAATCTTTTTATTTCCTTTCTTTTGTAACAACACCAGTATCCTCAATATACTAGGATGTTGTTATCAGAAGGATTCAAACTACACATACACACAACTCCATCTAATGGATGATGAACATAATGTTTCTCTGGATGGAAAACTAACGCCTCACGAAACGATGATTGTTCAAATACATCTTACCGCCTCTCATGGTGGCCATTATGATGGCACTGTAATTAAATATGATATTAATGATATATATTTTATATATAAGCTTCTGTAATTCCATTTTATTTCATACCATTATTCGTTTCATGTTGTATATACATACGATAATTTCATTTGAGGAAGTGCGGACTACCGCCCCCTTAAAATGATATGACTCGTTCATACCACACATGGAACGTATAAAGGATGGTGTTAATGAACTTAAGTAACATATATAAAATATTATATTATACTGGAATAGTAATATACCTATGTATCATTTGGATTCGATTCTTTTAAAATAAAAATTAAATGGAAATAGCGTTCGTGCGTACGTACGGACTACCGTCTCCACGAACGCGATGAGATTCATTCTCCATCGTATCCATTCAAGTATAATTATCATTTAATGATTTAAAAATGATGTTTAAGGACTTGATATCATTCTGGATATGAATAAGATACAACAAACATGACTTATGTAACAAAACATATAAAGAAAATGAGTAAGTTAACACCCGAAACGACGATAATACTAAGATATTATTATCAAATCAATATTAAAAGATCATATATGATATCATATTAATGTATATGATTCTTTTATAATTTAGTAACAATTATTTCACTATTATACAGGAGGTTAACCTACCCCAACCAAGGAAAAGTACAAGGTAAGGGTTATTTCACAATCTCTTCATTATCCGAGGTTGTTTATACGTAATAATCTACTGGGATCTCTTTATCATCCACATCCATGTTTCTTAAAAATGTATTTCAAAACATTTTTACTATTTACAAGAATATGGGTTAAAGTCATTTATACCCTTGTTTTACTTTTTATAAGAGGTTTATAAAGGAATCTTTCCGTCGTTTTCAAAACAATGTCCTTTTTAACCTTTTCGACAGAATTGAGGTAAGAATGTTTTTTTAACTTATACGGCGGGTGCGGTTATTTTCCGCCGTTATAAAATCATCGAAGCTTTACTTACAAGCTTATAAGAATATTTTCAAAGAAAATGTTTTATTTTATATGGATCTTAAATGATTTCAAAATAAAAGGAGATACTTCTTTTAAAAGAATTTTGATTTCATCTATGTCAACATCCTTTGATGGATTTTAAGATTATTTGAAGTTGATTTATTATAATACAAAACTTCTATATTTTATTGAAGGTTTTGTGATATGTTTGAATGTGGATGTGCTATTTTATACAATTCATAGTTTAGGGTGAAACTATTGACATTTCGTATGCTAGTTTTAACCCGAATGTTTATGTTATATTTCAAACTTTTCTTCAGATGAATGTGCTAAACAAGTATGTTCCGGGTTGGGGACCGGTAAAAGTAAGCCCTCCAGGTTGGGGACTGGTTAAAGTAAGCCCTCCAGGTTAGGGACTGGTAAAAGTATGCCCTCCGGGTTGGTGTCCGGTTATTAGAGGCACTCCGGGTTGGTGTCCGGTTATTAGAGGCACTCCGGGTTGGTGTCCGGTTATTAGAGGCACTCCGGGTTGGGTTCCGGTTAGAAGTAACCCCTAGGTCTTGGGATGAGGCCTAGACAATTAAATTAATGTTTGACATTATGCATTCCAACATTATGAAAGTGGTTATTGATATTGCATGTGATTATTCGATTAGTAGAATATCCATGTGAACAAGTAAATGGCATTATTTCATTTTACTTTTGCCATACTATGTTGAAGTTCAATTTTAAAAGGCTATTGTTTTAGTAATTCATTGCCTTAAATGTTTATGCTTATTTTGAATGTTCCGCTATATTGTTATCCTTACTGGGCATTTGAGCTCACCCCTTTTCTATGTTTTATTTTTCCCAGGTAGTGAAGAAGTAATTTATGAATGACTTGAAGGGATATTATGAGGGGTTAATAGTGTGGATATGAAGACTTTGTTGTTGTAGTAGTTTTTCACTTTGAAATGTAATGTAAAACTTTATGATTATATCTAGTGTTTCCAAGGCTACTAAACCAATCGGTCTTTCGGGATTTGATCTTTCTTGTGATCATGCCAATGTTACGAAGTAATGCACCGACTCTGGGTAGCTGGGGTCGGGGCGTTACAGTTGGTATCAGAGGAAGTTTAGTACAAACCTTGGAAGCTAGATTTAGATAAACTCTGATTAGAGCACGTAGACCTAAGATGAACTTTGAGGATTAGTATAGAAGAACTTCCTAGAATTTTGGTATTGTAGAGATTTTGTGAGTTTTCCGAGCAATACATCCCTGTCTGGATACGAGCAGGTAGAGGCGGCTCTGGCACAGATGTACCTAGGGGTAAAACCCGAAAACACCGCTTTGAGCTAGACTCGAACGGGAACTGGTGCACGACAACGGGCCTTGCTGCACTCTTGGTTACGACACTCCCGGGGGATATGCTTAGGATAACTCTCACTTTCTTTACAAATCATTATGAAGGGTTTATGAGTATATACTTCCTCAAAGAAAACATATTTATGATTATGGATTATATCCATAAATAGTTCAATTTATGTTAAGTTTTTTATAAGTATGGGATTATGTATTTTGATTCATAAACTGATCTAGTTTATGCCATTGTTTAGAAATGGCGCCCAGTAGAAGGAATGAGACCTCCAGAAATGCACATGATCCAAAGAGAAGGAAGGATCATATCTTTCCTGGTCTTAAGATAGAATTTATAAGAGAAATAGTCTCCCATGTATTGTCATCATATGAAGAAATAATATCATGTGTTGATAAGATATGTAAAGAGTTTACTGAGTCCTATGGCTTTGAAGGGAAGCAAGAGAAGAAAAGGATAGAAGAGAGAAAGATGGATAAAGGGAAGAGGGAAAAGAATAATTTTTTCATATGTGGTAACTGTGGAAAGAAACACCCTGGAACTTGCCTGAAATGAATGGGAGTTTGTTATAAGTGTGGAGGAAAAGGGAACAAAGTATGTGACTGCAAGGGTAAGAAAATGGTTTCAAATGTACAATGCTTCATTTGCAAGGAGTTTGGAAACTACGCGAACCTATGTCCCAGTCATCAGACTATGCCGCAAATGATGCAATTGGATAATATTCAAGTTATGATACTACCACAGATTAAGAGGAATGATTAGAGTTATGATGTTGATTATATCAATTGAGTGTTGTATCAACAATGTACTTGTTATAATAATTATGGAGTATATAAGGATTGTACTGCAGTACTATTTCATTAAGGACTTGAGATTGTGTGGAATAAAGAAAAGTGACTCAATAGCAGGATAAATTTTTGGAAAATATATGGTTGAGAGAATGATAAATCATAATATAGTTCTGATACTGAGGTAGTGATTTTGGAATAATATGTGATTGTTTTGGATAAATTATATTGGATATTCTTGACTACCTTGGAACTGATTAATGATTTGTGTATTCCATCATTGTTGGGGTTTAAAACATTTTTGGATTGATGAAGTATATCCAGCATTCTATATGGAATAAGGGAGCATGAATGTAATCAATAAAGATTATGGTAATTCAGGATGTTTCAGTATACAAGATGAAGGTATTCATATGCTATTATGGGGTAAAAAGGATCTACATTATTCTTACCTTCCTTATAAATGTTGGACTGTGAGTTTGGACAGAAGTATTTTGGATAGTTCTAGTTTGGATTATTTTGGATTGCCATAAAAGGACAACCGGAGGTCGGGCGGCAACCCGTCGCGTCCGGCAAGGCTGTGAGACTTGAACCCGCAAACGAAGGGCGACAAGGGTGTATCACCTACCACTGGCCCACTAGATGTCCTGGATTAAATAATGTAGTTTTTATTAAAAGATCTTGTAGATGAATTATAAATTCGTTTATTTTGGAACCCTATACGAATAGTGTAAATAGAATTTTTTTTACATTCTATTATCTTTTAGAGTGAAAGATGAGTTTGTGGTAGAAATTTTTTTAATGGATAAAACTCTAATTATAAAGTAAGTATATCTCCTTATGATCTTAGCCAATCTCATAAATAAATTCCTCAATATTAAGAAAATCAACTTAGAACAAAAATGTTTTCCTAGATGGTACCTTAAATCATCACTAATTTATGGCTTTGGGATTGTTGGCCTTTTCATAGCCATGTTCTCTACCACTCTCCATCAGATAATTGATGGTTAGATTTTTCTTCCATATCGATATTTTCCTACATGGAACCCTAGTATGTGTTATTTTCAGTAATCTTCATACTTTCCACTCTTTATTTTAAATAGAGGCCTCATTAATTCACTTCTCGATGTGGGATTTCAACTAAGATATTTTGAAACGTCAAAAATGTGTTATCCTAATACCCTATGTTTTGACGAACCGATGGTATTTCAAATCATCATAGATTGATGAATTTAAGGACCTCAATTATACACTTGTTTGTGATTGATGACCTCAATCACTACCTATAAATATTTACGTTTTTCCTCCGATTATATGTCTCTAATTTCCACCAATGTTCTCCTAATCGAGATCATAATTTGGTGGTGACCCTTTGATTTCTCTTTTCCTCATATTAAGACTAAATTTTAGCAACCCAATTTCCGATGTGGGTTTTCCCACAAATATATTTTCTATTTTCAACCTTTTATTTTCGAAGAACAATTTCAAATTGCGAGGACGCAATTTATTGAAGGAGGGGAGAATGTAACACCCCAAGATTTTATAGTGTGTTATTTCTTCAAAACAATTCAATAACTTTCACTACACGCAACACCAAGTTCAATCGCACCATGACTTACCAAACAAGCTGTTCAAAAGAGGTTATGAATAGTGTTAACTAAATTTTAAACTTTATATAATCCTTATAATTTTAGAATCCATATTATGAGTTTCTTAGACATAATGTAAGAACAAATTCATTTTCAGTATTTCACTTTTACCAAATTTTAATAGTGAACCCTTTTTAGATACTATATTTTAAACTTTTTGACTAAATGGGGACCTCAAAAATTTAAAATGAAACATCTCAAGCTTCCACGGTACGCTAGCGTGTGTTGTACGCAACACCGAGTTCTAACACACCGTAACCAATCAAACTAGCCGCTATGAATAGTAATACCTACTTTTTGAAATTATATATATATTATATTTGAAAATGGACTTCATTTTTGGATTCGGAATATCGAATTTAGCCTAAGGTGAAATTTTGGTACATTTCGGATAACTTTCATATTTTGATGAATAGTGAAAATTTCTAAATTTTAATTAAAAACAACTTTTTTAAACAAAATAATTAATAGTGATAAATTATGAATTTTAGTGGTTTTAAAGTATATTTAGAATATATTTTTTCCATTTAATATAATTTTGGTCATTGGACATAATTTTACAATTAAACCAAACATAAACAAGTGTCAATCTTTTGATAGTTATTATCTCTTAAAAACACGCTTTTTGTTTTGACAGCGGGAATTAATTTTAAATTAATTTCTGCCACTTCTGTGTTTTGAATTTAGGAAAATGGATTCCATATTTGGAATCAGGATGTTCAAATTGTGTAAATAGGTAACTTTTATTTTTAGACATTTTGAATAGTTACTGTGGTAAATATTTTATTTACCATGGTTAAAGGGTAAATCCGGTAAATAAGGGTTAAAAAATAATATTATAATAATAAAAAATTACCCTAAAACGTGTCCTAACCTTATTGGTGGACACATACCCGACCATGGGCATCCTTGGGTCAATTTGGGGACCCCTTGGAGCCACTTGTATGTGGTAGGGACACATTATATTAATAAAGTTAAAATAAAAATAAAAATGGCATAAGCTTACATCTTTTAGAAGAACAATTTTTACATAGGGTTATACATGTTGGATTTTCGATTATAAATATTCATTAGAAAGATAAAAAGATTTCCTACATAATTATATTTTATTTATAATTTTTAGACATTAAATAAGTTATTTTATTTATGACACAATGATGATGCATTAATTACTATAATAGTGAAAAATTAAAATAATTGATATTATGAATACCCAAATAAATATAATATGAAACTTTTAATGAATTAAACTAATTTTCTAGGATAATATGATATATTAGGATTTATTTAATTGACTTTTTTCGAAGTAATCAATCTGTTATGAGTTTCACAAAAATCAACTATTGAATAGTGTCAAAATTGACATAAAAGAGTTCTTAAAACAAATATTATATTATTAATTGATATTAAATTCCTAAAAATCTAAGGTTCGGCCAAGAAACTTATATTATGATAAGTTCATCATTAATGGACCACTTGGGGGTCGCTTGGATGTATATAGTAAGTTTATTAACCATATTATATAAAAATACAAAGAGACATTGTAAAAGTGAAACTAATTAACTTAGAGTTAATACTTAAAGATAAGGTTAATATAAGTACCCAAACCTGTCTAAATTCTATTGGATGAGTTGTTTTCGACCCATACCCACCTCAACATTTGAATAGTCAACTTTGGACCCATTGGAAACCGAATATGAATTTATTATAAATTAATATTTCTAGCTTTTCCAAAGGTGCCCCTCACCCCTCTTATAAAAGGGCAATCCTCCTTCTCTTTTCCTCACACCTCTCAAGCCACTTGGCTCGTCCAAACTCTGCCCAACTAAGCTCCCCACATCCCTCTCCTCCTCCTTGGAGCTTCCCCTTAGGCAGAAAGCTTTTCAAGAAGTCCTTTGGTTCCAACCAAAGTGAGTTACCTAAATTAAAGGTAACGATTTCTCTTAAATTATTTTCATTTATTTTGCTTCTTCAACCCCCAAAATCTTTTTATTTCCTTTCTTTTGTAACAACACCAGTATCCTCAATATACTAGGATGTTGTTATAAGAAGGATTCAAACTACAAATACACACAACTCCATCTAATGGATGATGAACATAATGTTTCTGTGGATGGAAAACTAACGCCTCACGAAACGATGATTGTTCAAATACATCTTACCGCCTCTCATGGTGGCCATTATGATGGCACTGTAATTAAATATGATATTAATGATATATATTTTATATATAAGCTTCTGTAATTCCATTTTATTTCATACCATTATTCGTTTCATGTTGTATATACATACGATAATTTCATTTGAGGAAGTGCGGACTACCGCCCCCTTAAAATGATATGACTCGTTCATACCACACATGGAACGTATAAAGGATGGTGTTAATGAACTTAAGTAACATATATAAAATATTATATTATACTGGAATAGTAATATACCTATGTATCATTTGGATTCGATTCTTTTAAAATAAAAATTAAATGGAAATAGCGTTCGTGCGTACGTACGGACTACCGTCTCCACGAACGCGATGAGATTCATTCTCCATCATATCCATTCAAGTATAATTATCATTTAATGATTTAAAAATGATGTTTAAGGACTTGATATCATTCTGGATATGAATAAGATACAACAAACATGACTTATGTAACAAAACATATAAAGAAAATGAGTAAGTTAACACCCGAAACGACGATAATACTAAGATATTATTATCAAATCAATATTAAAAGATCATATATGATATCATATTAATGTATATGATTCTTTTATAATTTAGTAACAATTATTTCACTATTATACAGGAGGTTAACCTACCCCAACCAAGGAAAAGTACAAGGTAAGGGTTATTTCACAATCTTTTCATTATCCGAGGTTGTTTATACGTAATAATCTACTGGGATCTCTTTATCATCCACATCCATGTTTCTTAAAAATGTATTTCAAAACATTTTTACTATTTACAAGAATATGGGTTAAAGTCATTTATACCCTTGTTTTACTTTTTATAAGAGGTTTATAAAGGAATCTTTCCGTCGTTTTCAAAACAATGTCCTTTTTAACCTTTTCGACAGAATTGAGGTAAGAATGTTTTTTTAACTTATACGGCGGGTGCGGTTATTTTCCGCCGTTATAAAATCATCGAACCTTTACTTACAAGCTTATAAGAATATTTTCAAAGAAAATGTTTTATTTTATATGGATCTTAAATGATTTCAAAATAAAAGGAGATACTTCTTTTAAAAGAATTTTGATTTCATCTATGTCAACATCCTTTGATGGATTTTAAGATTATTTGAAGTTGATTTATTATAATACAAAACTTCTATATTGTATTGAAGGTTTTGTGATATGTTTGAATGTGGATGTGCTATTTTATACCATTCATAGTTTAGGGTGAAACTATTGACATTTCGTATGCTAGTTTTAACCCGAATGTTTATGTTATATTTCAAACTTTTCTTCAGATGAATGTGCTAAACAAGTATGTTCCGGGTTGGGGACCGGTAAAAGTAAGCCCACCAGGTTGGGGACTGGTTAAAGTAAGCCCTCCAGGTTAGGGACTGGTAAAAGTATGCCCTCCGGGTTGGTGTCCGGTTATTAGAGGCACTCCGGGTTGGTGTCCGGTTATTAGAGGCACTCCGGGTTGGTGTCCGGTTATTAGAGGCACTCCGGGTTGGGTTCCGGTTAGAAGTAACCCCTAGGTCTTGGGATGAGGCCTAGACAATTAAATTAACGTTTGACATTATGCATTCCAACATTATGAAAGTGGTTATTGATATTGCATGTGATTATTCGATTAGTAGAATATCCATGTGAACAAGTAAATGGCATTATTTCATTTTACTTTTGCCATACTATGTTGAAGTTCAATTTTAAAAGGCTATTGTTTTAGTAATTCATTGCCTTAAATGTTTATGCTTATTTTGAATGTTCTGCTATATTGTTATCCTTACTGGGCATTTGAGATCACCCCTTTTCTATGTTTTATTTTTCCCAGGTAGTGAAGAAGTAATTTATGAATGACTTGAAGGGATATTATGAGGGGTTAATAGTGTGGATATGAAGACCTTGTTGTTGTAGTAGTTTTTCACTTTGAAATGTAATGTAAAACTTTATGATTATATCTAGTGTTTCCAAGGCTACTAAACCAATCGGTCTTTCGGGATTTGATCTTTCTTGTGATCATGCCAATGTTACGAAGTAATGCACCGACTCTGGGTAGCTGGGGTCGGGGCGTTACAACAATGAACAAGGTAGATATTTTATTTAAGAATTATATTATATTACAGTGATTATTTCCTTCTAAAACAAATAATGTGGATCAACATCATACAAGTTGATCTGCACAAGTTTTTCATGCGGGATGGGAATTTTTATTTGTAGGAAGATGTGGGGTGAATGATTATTTCTCTACTCTCTTCTATTATTGACAATTCATTGAAATTATAGAAGGAATTGAACTTCTTGCTACCACAAAAAATTTGGAGGTTGAGGGCCAAAATAACATGGCCCGAACCCCTGAGGATCTTTATTGAGATGTTCTTTGAAATGACCACGAAGGCGATGACCATGCCACCCACAGCCTCAACGACCTGCGCCACCCCCGCGGCCTTCCGACCACCAACCAAATCGGCCTCTGTTCCACGGTTGTGCCCTGTGCCCTAGCTGTGCTACCCACACATGAATCGATCATTCCCTTGCTACAACCCGAGTGAACCATCCCCTCGCAGTGCCCTCTGGGCTGAACCGCCCTCACACCGACCCGCGGCCGGTCTGCACCCTCACGGTCGGTCCACGCCCTCTGTGCACTTCGCGCCCCCTCGCGGCCGACTGGGCTGGGCTCAGTGGGTCGGGCTGAACCCAATGGGATGGCCTACCCAATGGGTCGGGATAGACCCACTGGGTTAGGCCGGGTTGACTCGAACGAGGTCGGCCCAGATGGGGTCGGGCCAGGTCGGTCCGACCATGTCATACCAGACATGGGCCCACTACGACCCTTTACTATTTTGGACTTACCTTTGGAAGCAGACGTCCGTGTGATGAACCATTAATGGCATTGGTAATATTTGAGCATGACGGTCCCTTTGAGTATACGCCACTGGAGTTCGGGGTATAGTTCAGATACGATCAGGTTTGATTATGCACGAATCCAACCGGGGCCTTGAGACTAAAAGGCTAATAACTCACAGAACGGGCGTCTGATTGATGTGTTGTCTGTTGCATTGAGACCCCTATGATGTGGCATACATTTGAGATACTTTTCTGTGGTACTTCATGGTAGTTGGAGTATCGACCAATGGCTCATGGAGAAGATCCTTTTAGTGATGAGCGAGCAGAGTTCGGAGACCTAGTAGTTGGCTAAGACTTGACGACTACTGACTGATTGAATCAGAGTGACTCGACTTGCCCAGTGAGAAGCACCTTGTTTTGGCGAGAGACACATAGTGGAGGAGCTTGATATATGTGATGTGGAAGAACCACGATACTCGACAGGAGGAGTACCTCTGTCGGCTATGAGGCGGAGCACCTGAGTGTGGCGGAAGACCCGTAGTGGGGAGCGCCTCTGTGTAACGCAGGAGACCGATGGTACATTACAATAAGAGTGCCTCAATAGTCCATTGTTACTGGTATGTTCCCTTTGTGTCGCGATAGGCCCACTGTACTCAATTGAGTAGGAGTTCACCAAAACCTGAGGTTTTGATGTGTGAATAAAATCCTAGTTGAGCTTAGTGAGTAACTTTTTTGTTTTTATTCATGATTGAGATAGATTACTTGATAACTTAGTTATATGTATGGGAATATAACTATGTATGGTTATATGTATATTTCATAGTTTGTGGTTTAACATTGATGGAATTTGTGAGACCTTGAGGGACTTGGGGTCTCCACTGAGTATCATTATACGCACCCCTACACCGGCTATGGCCAAACCTTGTTGTGTTTGATGCAAGTGATGGAAAACACTGACTGAGGCTGAGAGTACCAATACTGGAAGGTAATCGAAGGTGGACATTACAACGAGTCGGTACACGGATGAGACTAATGGATGTCGATTGGTTAAGAGGTTATCTGTACCAACCCTTCTGCTAGGAATCCTGGGGGACGACTCAACAACTGCTTTTCCTTTCTTCAATTGTACCTGTACATCTAGTTCATTGTACTTTACAATTGGGCTTGTATTTCTGGCCCCTTTTACTTTTCAACACTATTATGTTATACAGTTTAACTAGTGTTTTTTATTCAGCTGTGTGCTCTGTTGTGTGCGTTTACAAGTTATAAAGGCAATGCCTTCCTAGTTTTAGGGATTTATGCCTTTAGTGCTAGTCACCAACCCCTGGCCTGTAGAAGGCAGGCTTACGATAGTCACGACATGGCCCCCATGGGACGAGTCGTGAAAAAATCACTAATGAATTATGAAACATTTCCATACATTTTCAAGACAATTCGAGCATGTTTTCTCATTTATAATTGAGCGACACTTTTTGAGCTTAACTGCTAATTTTAAACTGATAACAGAAACATTGAGTAATGGAGGGATGATTGTGTATCATATAGAAGTAAAAATGATTCCTAAATATTAAAATTTTCATACTGGTCATTTTTATATTTTATCAAAATTGTCCAAATGCATTTTCTCTGTTTGGAGTATGTCACTTTAATTTTTTAATAAATTTAATTCTTATTTAAAATAAAATGATTCACATGGAGTCATACCAATCACACCATGCATCAAATTGAGTTTCATCTAATTCTTATATGTCCCAAGGGAATTATATAACATTTTAAAAATGTTTCAAAATAATCCAAAATTGTTTTTTTATTTATTTGTAAGTCACTTTTTTTTTCTAAAATATAATTTTAAATGGAAAACTCGCACTCTGGGGCATCTCAGTCACACTGTGTTCCATTTTGATTTAATATTTGTTCATGCACATAAAAAATTACATATGAATTGGTTTTATAAATTATCAAGACAATCCAAGTGGTATTTCTTAGTTTCCATTGAGTGAAGATTTTTTAATTTAAATATCAATTTTAATCTGATAACATACACTTTGAGTCATGTCGAGCACATTATGTAATAAATTTATCTTTATCGGATTAATAAACATCAAATGTAACTTAAGTATCATTTTCATATAGTTTAGTAATAGTATAAATTCATTTTCATGGTTTTAATATGACATCTGTCTTTTTTAACAAAAAATGTTGTCAATTTTAAATAAAAAAATTCACTTGGTGTAATATTGGTTTTGGTGCATCAGATTTATGTGTGGCTAATTAATACAAATAAAAAATAAGTTTTGGATTATTTTCTTAATTTATCAAAACAATTTGAATTCAATTTCATAGTTTTGAGTGTTTCACTTTTATTTTTTACAAAATTTTTGTTTTAAATTGTACCGTTTCATTATGAGTCATTTTGGTTGCATTATGTGTCAAATTGACATGGTAATGATTCTTGAATGTCATTAATAACTAATGAATTATTTTTAAAAATTATCAATAAAATTTGAGTTCATTGGATTAATTTTCAGTGGTTGACAATATTTTAACTAAAATGAAAAATTTTAAATGGATAATTTAGACTTTGATTCATATCAGACACATCATATATCAGTTCAATGTGTGGATAATTACAAAATATAAAAAAAATTATTATGGATAATTATTCTAAAGTATCAATTCAATGTAATTGTGTTTTCCTAATTTTGATTATTTTAGTAGTCTTTTTTTAATATTACTATCAATTTAAAATAAAATACATATATGGAGTCATAACTATCACACCCCACATCACATTGAGGAGTGACTAGTTCATTTAATTTTTAAATGACATATAGACCATTTTTCTAGAGTATCAAAACCAACTGAATTAGTTTCTTAGTTTTTAGTATGCCACTTGTGTTTTTTTACTAAAATATAATTTTAAACTCGAAACACAAACATTGAGTCTACATGTCAAATCGTTTTTTAGTGTGAAATAAATTCATTCTTAAATTTAATAAATTAAATATTATTATTTTTTATAAATTATTTAGAAAATATGTGTGTGTTTTAATGGATTTAAATTTGTGATACTTTTTGAACATAAATGTCAATTTTAAACTAATAATAGACACTCTGATTCATACCGTGTACATTGTGTATCAGATTTATGTGTTATTGGTAGCTACATGTTAAAAATAAGTATATATTTCGTTAAAAATGTATCAAAATGATGATAATTTGTTTTCGCAGTTGTAAATATGTGATGTGTATTTTAACAAAAATGTAAATTATAAAATGAAAACATAAAGTTCATGTAATATTTGTCAAACCAGGCACCAGAATGAGGTGTGGCCAATTGACTGCGTAATGTGTGGTTTTTATTCAACCATGTATTGTAACCCAAGAAAGTGAAATTTTCATTTTGATGATAGATGAAAATATATTCTGCCTAAAGCACCTCATCCAAAAGCACTATTCTCTTTCATTTTGAGATTTATTCAAATGAATAAAAGAATAATATGATTCCTAAAAAATAAATGAATTAAATTTATCAGATAAAAAGGATAAAGAAATTAACATAATAATATTTGATATAATGGTGACAATAGTAACTAAATTGGTTTAAGTATTTCACTGTTAAAATATTATTGAATACATTTTTCACCCATTTCTTTATTGTTGTTATCTCAATTTCGTCCTCGAAGTTTAATATCTCACCAGCATAAGTAGTATCAAAGAAACAAATACAACTCGAGAATAATAATCCACCACTATAATAAAACAAGTATTATGTTATTAATACTATAAATAAATGAATTAATAATTAATATGAAATAATATATTATGAAAATGTCAAATTAAAACAGAAACAACACAATTTGAGTGATACCGAGTTAAGTGTTTATTACATTGATTTATGATCAAATCTTTTTTATCCTTCTATCCTATAGTGGATTCAAAATTCGGGGTCATCAAAAAATATTGTTGTTTCATAATCCAGAATGATTAATTCATTGGAGAATAAAAATAACACCGCATTACCATGAGTGAATCATCCTTGTTGAGTTCATGGTCATAGTACTATAGTGAATAATCCTTTCTCACTATATAATTTATTCCTAGAAAATATTTTCCATTAATTTTAATCTATTAACATTCATTTATTGAACGAAGACAAATAAATATATATATGATTTTTTATGGAGCAGAATAAAATATGTCCTTTACTTTCACCATCACGAAGGGTGAGAACTTCATGATAATATATTTACCTTCATTGATGGAAAAAACATCAGTGTTACCCATTATAAATTTTGAGAAAATAGTAAAATCCATTATAAATCATTAATCCCGTTTTCGTTGAATTAGAAAACATTATATCCCTTCATAAAATCCAAATGACACAAAAACTCATGCATCCATTATTTATTCCTATATTATCCAATAGATTAATATATCCTCCTTAATATATCGGGTTATGATAAAATCTATCATAAAATCATAATTATATGTTCTCCAAAATGGTAATATCCATATTATCATTTATTTTTTATTTATAATGATGATGAGTTTTTTTATTAATGATTTCTTGTTCATGGATCATTATATATAATGAATGTGCACATGAATAATAAACGTGACCTTCTAGATTCGGGGGATGATTAAAGACATATTTGTTCAAACATTTAACCAGGAGTAAATACATGTTTTATAATTGGACTAGTGTCGTATGATACCTACATGACTATTGGTTCCACTAGAAAACCCTTTTTAAATTTTAGAGAATCCATGGTTAAGAAACTACATCAGTTTTTTTTTCATTTTTTTCATAGTGATTCATTTCATTCATACTTTAGTAATATTGTGCAATACATAGAATTTGATAATATAAATTGTATCATATGATTATTATTTTCGAAAATAAGTTGTCTTTTTTTTCATTCAAAAAAATACATCCACTTAGATTCTTTTATAAAATCTATTAAATAAGAGGGAAAACACATTTTTCTAATATGAAACCTAAAACACATTAACAATGTATGTTATCATAAGTTTAAATAGTTGTAAAAACTTATCAATAATTTTTTTGGACCGAACCATTGTATAATCTCCATTCCACTCCAATACAAACAAATTTTATTGTCTGGAAGCTAATGAGTCTTTTCCTCCTATGCCTAGGTCTCCACTAATGTCTCCTACACTACCATAGTCTCTAACTCTAACGCTGGCTCTACCTCCTCCTCCACCTCAGCCTATGCCTACACCTCTACATCCATATTTTTCAAATAATTTTATTGTTTGTATATCAGTGGTTAAAAAAATTATTTCCCCCATAATACTTCTCATTGAGATACATATCAAATACAATATATAATAATTTGGAATCAAATGCTTTACATGCCTAATATATTTCCCATGTCATATCCTAATCTAGATCAAAAACAAAGTTGGAAAACACCTAAATTTGTTGTCTAAAAACACTCTAAAAACATGGACACTTCCAACTCATCCCTACAAAAATTTACTTCTTCTTTGCAGTATGATAGTTTTCGGAAATATTATTAGTTTATGGAAAATATATAAAAATAGATTAATAGGAAATATTTTTTTATTAAATTTTAATTACCATAAAAAAATACATGTTCAGGGATGTTGGTCTTTTAATGGTTTATAATCTCTCAAATATACATTCAAACATAATATCCAAAGTTGTTTCCTTTTTAATTATTTAGTAAATATATGAACATTGTCTAAAATTAGAAAAGTGTTGTGAGACATGTTTTAAAAGTTATATATTTATATATATACATTAATTTATTGTAATTATAGTAATCCCATGGCATTGGATATTTGGACACGGACTTCATACAATGAGTTAACCTCTATACAGTGACCACCCTATCATAACAAAATTGTTTTCAAAACATTAACTAAAACATATAATTATAATTTCACCAATATAATTTTGATTTCATTGTATTACAAATTCACAATACACATCATGTGTGTTTGGGTTTTTGGATATCCATTCATCGGATTGAAAAAATAAAATTTTAAAGTATCTTGATAACTACGATCTGCATCAATCATTTCCTAAAAAACAAAATCAAAATTTTAATTCCTAACATAAAAATATTTATTATTTGATTATATTTTAGATTTTTAATTCTGCATTCTAGGAATCAAATATTGAATGAGATATATTATTTCACTCTCAAACTCTTCGAGTATTTCATATAATTTTTCCTGATTTATTACTCATCCAAATTAAATTTTTTTGTTAGAAAACATACAGTGATTAGTGAATCCAATTCATTATTCAAATATTTTTTCCTTTATATATAAGTAATCTAAAATCGTGTAAAATATATGAATAGTTATTATATTTAATAAATAGATTTACTCATTATTTGGAGATACATATTACAATAACTTTACTTATATGTGTATTCAAAACCCAGGATACTGGCTATTCATGCTTGATAATATCATTTATAATCTCAATACTAATTACATATATCGTGACCATTCCATATATTTATTTTTCATATGGAATGGAAGAAATATTTTCATCTTTTACTGTAGAATCGACCTTATATTTTTATTATAATAAATGTTTCTCTAGAACTGGTGGGGAGATTTCACTCCAAAAAGTACATTTCGATTTTTAGGTTGAGTCCCTATAATTTTTTAATCTGGCCTTCTATTTCTCCATCACATTATCTATCTATAATATCATACCTCACATTATAAATTTTTTATCAAAAAATTACATGTTTTTCCATATGAAATATATTTAAAACATACCTCATGTATCATTATAGATTATACAACAATGATTGAATGTTCCAATAGAATTATTAAATATTTTAACATCTGAATCCACAATTGGAACTTCAAATTCAAAAGTCAGATCCTGAGACACATCAATACCTAATCTCAGGTGATCCTTTGGATGGTCTTTATAGTGTGTATTATCTTTTGTAATATTATACACCACATCCAACATAAAAATTTGGCATGTGGGCATTGAAATATATAAATCACAATAAATTGTAACATTTAGAAAATTAATAATATAATGTTATTTTATGTTTTTTGTTTCAAATTTAAAAAGATAGAAAAATGAAAACATTTATTACCTCTAGTATGGTATTCTGTTGAGCTGATTGACTTCCCTCAAATATAGGGGTGATATTAGGTTCATGTGCAAATATTTATTCCACATTGAGTTCATATTGATCCTTTCTCATACATTAGTCATCCAAAGTAGACTAGACAGTAATATCTTAGAAGAATCTATTGGTGTTAGCTATAATTTCACCATATTATTTGTATCTTTATATCATTTTATCTTCTCAAAATATAATTGAGTAGACACTCGAAAACCTAATTCTTTTAGGAGAATATATTATTATAGTCACATCAATGCCACTAAAATTAGTCTTTCTTCATATATATTCACATTAAATTATTGTTTTTAAATAGTATAAAAAATAAGAGGATAAATAGATATTTTTATGTAATACTATTTAAGGAGATGAGAATTACTATTTTGTAATTATTATATATGTTTCCATAATTTGTATCTATTTTCATCTACTATTTTACCCTCATTATCAATACAAGACTCCATCCATATCACATGACGTGGGAAGGATGTGGCATCCGATTTTGATTCATCAATCTATATATATATATAGTGAAATATATACTTTTCCATATCACATAGTATTTTAATTGGGGGTTGAAAATACATATGATGTTCTTCTCAACTGATTCTTACCACATCCATGTTTGTGATAGGGGTACATTGGTTTTGATACACATTCTTTATTTTCAACACACTTTTTTTGTTATAGTAATTAACAATATTCAATCAAATTGGATAACATAAATAATTTCAAATAATTTATTATTGGAATCAATGCACCCGAAAATATTTCTCATTGTTATGAATATTGAATTATGTACATGTTTCCTTATTTATAATGTGTTCATAACAAACTGGTGGGTGGGGCATTAATTTTCATCAATAACAACAACATGTAAATTTGTTAGAATAATCTAGAAGCATCTATGGTCTTTTCCTGTGCACATTAATAATTTTTTTTAATTTCTCCTAAACTAAAATAACAAAATAAGTAATAATGAGAATTTAATCAAAGATCCATTAAATAATTTTTTCTTAAAATAATGAAAGTGTATCATAACAATACAGTAATTTATTTTCAAATGATTCCTTCATTACATGTAGGACATTGTTCTATGAACCAATATCAATCTGCACATTAATCCTCATTATGACCTCAACATAGCTAATAAATATTGACATGTTGGTGTCAACCAGGTAACTGTGTTGATTAAAAATGACCTAAAATTATATACCCTAAATTTTTGAATTGATAATTTTATCCATCAGTGTGATATTTCATTGTTGTTGTTTTTCCAACAACAAGATATTCACCCCCTAATAACTGTGCAGTTTCAACATCAACAATGCATTATTTCATGAGATTTGTTACATCATCATATGGATAAGTCATTATATTTCTAATTAGTCAAAAAATTAATTAATCATGAATAAAAAACAATACATAGAAAAATTATTTGAGATGGTTCATATCCATAATATATTGCGAATTTCATGAACTCTATAACTCCATCATTATTTATTGTTTTTGAAATTGTTAGCATTCATTCTTCTTGAAGGAAATGGTTAATTGAATTTTAGGAAATAATTACTTCACATTGGTAGGTTTTATCCATTGAATTCATACAACTGTGAATTTTATAGACAACATTCATTCTCATCAGCATCATCTCCAAAATATTTATTATTTCATTTTGTTTCTTGGTACACATCCTACTTCTCATATGAACAAACACCTATGATACTTGAACTACACTTGGAATTATTCAACCCATACTGGGTAGTGATGAACATTTTGGATTACTATTTCTTAGAGATATTCATGAAATATAGAAGAGACGGGGGAGAGTTTCAAGAAGAAAAATTTAATAATAATAATTTGGTTGTTGATGTTGGTAAGGATGACAGTTTTATGATTAAAAATTTGTTAAATTATTTCATCTTAATTTAAAATTTTATCTCTAATTTCAAAATGATAAAAGGTCACTATCCCTACTATGAGAACTTCAAATCATCCACATTAATCCAAACCGAATCAAATTAATGTTACTGGTGTTTTTTCTTCACATGTATCTCAAATATAAGATCCTATTACCACATAATAGTTATTAGGATATTCGATCATAGATCCCTAGCATCAAGGACTTCCTCTCAGGGATGACCATCACATATTTATAAAACATCATAATCATGAAATTTCTATAAGATATCCATTTTTATAGGAACTGCATTATAAATATAATGAGGTATTAACATAATTTGGACCCTTAGTAAACAACCACAAAATGAGATTCGTACTACATTAGTTAGACCTAACTTTTAAAAACCAATAATTAAGAACATGTAATTACAGAAATTTCATATCACCCTCACCATAGCATTCGATGAATTACTATCATGTCTAAAGTAACTCACATTATGTCATTCCATACCTAGCCCTCACATAATTCCCTTTATATAATAATATATGATAAAAATAATTTTTATCACATAAGTACATGTATTCATTGTAGAATATTATTTTAATCATACATTAAGAGTTATATTAAAATCGTTTCATAAAATATCAATTGATTATTTAATAAAAATATTAAATGAAACAATTTATAATATTTTATCAAAAAAATTAGTTACATATTACGTTTAATAAAATAATTTAAAAAAACATTACTCTAGAAAACAAATTTATAGACATATAAACAAAAAAATTAGTTATGAAATCATTAAACACTTATAAAATGATAAAAATAAAAACCTACTATATAAATGTTACATAAATTTTCCATTTCCTAAAATTATAATGTATATAGAAAATTCATGTAACATTTTTTAATAATTCATATAGGTCTCTCAGTAAAAAATTATTTATAAATGTGTATTTGTTCATTTTACAATATGATGATTATAAAAAATATATTTTTGTACAATTAAAATAAAATATTTTGAAGTTTATATTAATCCTATCAACATAAATATTCTATGAAAAATTTCATCATAAAAAATAAATATTAATCACATATATAAAAACTATAACTTATTTGGTATCGTTGTCATGAAATTTATTAATTGAATTATAAAACATGATAATCACATGAATATTTGTATCATAAAATGTGTATTACATAATAGTTGATCATGATTTTATATAACACATGTTTTAACAAAACATAATGAAAACCATTCAATATCATTGATTATGTTAAAAACAGTAAAAAACCTTTATTAATGGAGTTAATTAATTTGTATCGGATTATTTAAATCAGGAATATGATATTCCAAAGTTTAATACACAATAAATTCTTAATTTTCAAAAAATAATCTAAAAGCCATAAATTATAAATTATAAAAAACCCTAAAGAATATAAATAATGAAAAATTAATATAGATAAACATAGCCATAAATGATATCATGAGGTAATTTATATATTTATTGAGAAATTTTTTTTTAAAATATAATAAGTACAAAAACTAATGATAGCATTTTTCAAAAGAAAAATAAAACCTAACACATTTTATTTTTACCATATATTTTTATCCAGTGTATACTCTAATATTCTCATATTCAAAAAAATGTAAATTAAATATGAAATATGGATTCAAAAATATTAGATTCCAAAAATTTAATTCTATAAATGTAAGTGTTTGTATTTTTTTAAATGGATAAAAATAACATAAATGTTTTATAAGATACCATATAATCAAATAATATAAGGTGAGGATCAATATTATTTGAACCAAACTTCCATTAAAAAAATTATATTATATTGAAATTCATAAAATATTGAAATATATATTCTAATAAATATACCTATCGATGGATGATTATTTTGAAAAAAGTAAGGAACAAGTGAAATATATGGTAGCCTATAATTGTTTAGTTTTTTGGAATTTGGACTCCTGTATCACTAATATCTATCATGGAGAGACCTAAATCCATAAAAACAACATAGATACCTTTTTCCTTCCAAATAAAAATATCATGTATGAATCCATATTTTGTTCTATAGAATTTTTGTTGAATCTGAAATGATTATAATTATTTTCATTAAACTAAATATTAAATATGTGGTTACCTAGTTGATTGTAGTTTCTGATGGAAACATGTTTGAAAAAATGAATAATAAATTACAAAAATTTCTGGGATGATGCCGTTATTGATGAACAGTAATATTCTGATCCAAACATCCATTACATACATTATAATAGGCAATCATTCTCTATGGGAATTTTCACAGATTGTACAAATGGAAAGCACAAGCCGCTAAAACTATATGTGAAGCACACCACCTTTTCCTATTTTCTATCACTATAATATCCATTACATTCCAATATGACATCTATGATATGGACTCACCATATATCATAATGGGAATGATCAGAGGGAATCTTTAGTAGATCAATGTAGATAGTTGTGATGGTGACAACATTATCTCTAAAAATGGCACAAGCTACTAGTGATGGTGGCGATAAGAATGGAAATAATGAGAAAGACTAAGAGAGTCCAATAATGATAAAAGGTATGGGCGAAGATACTTAGGGTTTTTCAACATTGAGGATAATATAACATACATTGGATTGTCACCATGATTCTTCTAAGATAACATGTAGGAGGGGTGCCGACAGTAGGGGAGTTCTATGAGGGTATGAAAATCGCAACTTAATCAGTCATGGTTAGGGGTTTTTTAAATAGATTTGGGACTCATTTAATAGTGCTTCCAAAAAAATGATGACATTAAAACCTTTTATCAGCTCCAAATTAATAAGAGTTGATAAAAGTCATCTTTATCAGTTCTTTTTAGTAGTCATAAAATGCATATTTATTAGAGCTAAAACCTTAGCACTAATAAATGATTTATAGTTTTAAATATAAATAATAAATTTTTAATTTTATTTATATAATTGTAATTTTTTTAAAATTTATAATTATTTAAATATATTATCATATCTCTATAATTAAATAAATAATTCTTTTAAATATATATTTTCATATTTATATTTATAATTTTATAATTTTATAAATATAGTGAATAGAAATTTCTAAATAAATATATTAGTAAATACATTTATAATTATTTGTTTATAATTATAAATATATATATCATTTTGTGTATATATATACATATCATTTTGTATATACATATCATTATGTATATATATAATTATATATATATTTAATAAAAATATATAAATATAAATATTATAAATATATTCCACATTTAAATATATTTATTATAATTTTATAATTATAAATATATTTATTTCATTATATATATTTATATTATTATATATATATATATATTTAATATATATATATAATATTTATATTCATTATTTAAATATTTTTTTGAATTTTATAATTATTTTAATATATAATTATTTTGTATAAATATAAAAATATGTCTCAATAGTAATATTTATATATTTAAATCATTATATATATATATAATTATATATATAATAAATAAATATAACTGTGGATATGACTATGAATATAAATATAAATATACTTAATACATTCATTATATAAATAAATCAATTATAATTATATAATTATATATATATAATTATATAAATATATTTTAAAAATAATTAATATTTATTTAATTATAATTATAATGACATAAATTTATAAATATATTAAATATATATCAAAAATATATTTATTTGTAGATATTTATTTACAAATATATTTTTAATATTATTAATTAATATATAATATTAAATGCAATCACCTTAAAAGTGAGTGAAATTGAATCATTAAAAATGAGTACACTTTACAACTGTTGAAAAAATTTATAAGATTCATTAAATAAATATAAACTATTAAAAATAATACAATTATAAGTTGATGTAAAGATAAATACATATTAATAATACTAAAACCTATTATATATATATATATAAACAAAAGAAAATCATTAGATTCAAAAAAATATTAAAAATAAATAAGTAATACATATTTTTAAAAATATTAGAAATAAATAAATAGTATTTTCCAAAAAAAACATAGTATATTAAATGTATCATGTTACAATGAAATTATAAAATAATTACAGAAACTTGAATAAACATTATAAATATTAGGTGGGTGATTTTCTATATAAGATTTATTTAATTGCATATATATATGTGTAGTTCAATGTTAATGCATTAATTAAGTATATGTATGTGAAGTTAGTATAATACTATTTTGATATATGTAAAACTAAAAAATCAATCAATATTCAATTATATCCACTACTCGATGCAATTAGTAAATATTTTTAAATAATATTAATGTTTAATTAAATGGCATATTCACTAATTATATTATTTAATTAATGTACTCATAAATATTTTGTATCATAGAATCAAAATTTTTGGAAACATTATATACATTTATATATATATATATATTTATAAATTAAATATATTAGTGAATAACTTTTTATAAAACCATTTAAGATGAATAAGACAATAATATTTATATAAATATTTCATTTTACTCATTATATATATACATACATATATATATATATAATTTTATGTTATTGGGGGTATAATTATAATTAAACACAAACACACCTCACACACAGATAAGAAAAGAAGTAAATAGCCCCCCAGGGAATATCCCATCCATCAAGCATTGTTTATTCAGTATATGGTATATAGGCCAAGTAGACATGAAGCCCATTACATGGGTCGTCGGACTAATGTGCATTAAAAATAATTAAATGGCCCATAGACCAATATTTGTTTTACCCAAAATCCCATATATGAATAGTGTTTCTATAATACATGAGCTACTGCAGTACATGTAATAGTTGTACTGCCGCTATAGTTCTTGTTTTAGTGCCCACCACTACTAGAGTACCATCAGTGCTACAATTATATTGTAGTAATTATACAGTACTGCTACAATGACTGTTATCCATGGGTTTTGAACACCCAACCTTGATGTAGTATTATGGGGTTCTCACAACTATGATAAACCCCAACTATAAAAAATATGTGTTACGGTACCTCTCACTACCCACTGGGTGGGGGGGGGGGGGCAGGCTCAGAGTCCACCGCATGTTCAACATCTTGGAAAATGGCATTGAATCGCCCTGTACATTATATGCACAATGTTTGTGTCTTGCTAGACTCAATCCAATGTTAGTTTCCATAGAGAGTGAGGGGGAAAACCAAAAGATATCGCTCAAATAACACCACATAGTCTTATATATTTACATTTTATATAAATTAATTATTATAATTTATAATTAATCTTTTTATGAAAAACTTATAACTTTTTCATTAATAGTTGTTTCATTATGATTTTTTAATAATTTGGTAATTTATTAATTTTTATCCTTTTGTTTAATTATTAAAATTTATTCATTTTATATATCTATCTTTAATATATAATACTTATTTTTAGATATAATATATATATATTTATATTGAAATTAATCATCTTTCAATAATTATTTATTAATAAAATGTTTAATATTTTTTGTATTTTACTAAATATAAATTTTTAATTTTTTAATTGTTAATTTTTTTAAAAATAAATATATTTAATATATAATATTTATTAAAATTTATAATTTTTATATATATATATTAAATATATACATTTTTGTCAATAATTATTTAGTTAGTATATTTTTTTAGAAATTATTATGGTTAATCATTTTTAATTTTTTTGTTTATCTATTATATTATACTCGGGGCCTTTATTATCACTAAAAATAATGTGGAAAAATACAATTTTTAGTGAATAATATAATCCACTGATAAAGGGAAACCATTATTAGCGCTAATCATAAATAACTGAAAACAGGTACCCTTTATCAGTGCTATAGAAAAATGATGATAAAGGGTTCCTTTTGTCAGTGCTTTGATTAATCACTGATAATGAGAACCTTTTTTCATTTATTTTTCAAATATTGATAATGGATCGTGCTGTTAAAGGTCTATTTTGTATTATTGTGTGGGGAAACTTTTGAAAATTTTCAAAACAAAAAATTATTATAATTTAATTTATCATTCCAAATGCCTCCAAATGGTATTGTATTGGAAGATATGAAAGTCCAGTGATGTGATACCACAACCCATAGAATTTTGACATGTTTTGGTGTCATTTTAAACCTTATCATTTTCATTAAAACTGAGATTTCGTTATTTTTTACCTTAAATGTTGACACCAAAATAATATTCATAAAGGGTTAATAGCATTATGAAAAAGTGAATAATAAATAGAACATGTATTATTATTTCAACCACATTACATTAACATGTATTATGGTATTTTTTATTAATTTTAAATAATTTAATAAAATATTTTTTTTTTATATAACCATTAATGTCAATTTTAACCATATTCATTTATTTTGAATACAAATACATCATTATAAAGGGGGAATGAGAATATATTTAGTTAAAACGTCTATAATATGTCACCTAGATATAGAAAATTAATTTCACAAATTGAATAATTCCTGTTATGTCAAAATGAAAATTTTTAAAACCATTTTTGGAGTTTTTTGTTATTTTAATAATTATTCTTTTAGTATTTCACACGCATTTAAGTTAAATATATAATATTAAAAAAATTAAAAATATATATATATATATACTAAAAAAATTTCTTAACATCTAAATAGTTATTTGAATTCAATTTTAAATTTTTTTTAACTATTTATAAATATAAATGATATTAAATATAAAGATAATGGAATTTGTAACTATCATTGATTTAAATAACATATAAGCCATTTTAATAGAAAAGTGACCTTGAAAAAACTCAAATCTTTGCGTAAGGTGATAAATGTAAAATATAATTCATAAAATAATAATCACGATGACTAATTATGTCCTTATCAATTATAATTAGACAAAATTAATCCAATTTACCCTTTACCAAGATGATAAATTTTACCCCGGTTAATATTAATTTTGAAAAAAATAAAATGGGTCCAATCATAAATTTTGAACATCCCCATGAAAAATATGTAATTAATATTAAAAAATGTAAGAACTATAAGTGGATGAATGTAATTTTATTTTTTTTTTGAAAAATGTTATAAAAAATCACATTTTTGATAATTTTTTTTTTAATAAAACTGGATTTTTTTTCTTTTCCCTTAATAAGAATTTATATAAATATTAAAAAATCTGATTTAATATATAATATATAAAATTCATTAATATCATTCTCCACTAGTGAATAATTTAATTATCATATTAATAATTTATGTGTACAAAAATAGTTTTCCAGTAATACACTTCATTTGAATGTATTTTTTTTATTAATATTCTATTTCACAATCCAATTTATAACCTATTAATTTATTTTACAAAATTATATACAACATATGCATCCAAAATTAATTATGTCATATTTATTACATAAAATTTAAGAGATATGAGTTAACAATTATATAATTTAGGTACTTTTGGACTCAGTATTGCGTGCAACAACAGATATTGAAGAGAAAAAATTAATTTCAAAATAGATATTTAGTAAAATATTCATGTGTTAGACAAACTATTTACGTGATATCTTCTTACCAAACCAAAAAAACTAAAATTATAATACATTATCCTTATTCAATAAATAATGACATATCCCCAATGGAAAACTATTAATCTCACAGAAATTCACATCATGCATCAATAAAGGATCAACGAACCTCCCCCAAAATAACTCTTTGTAAAGATCATCCTCAAAATAATAAATCAAAAAAATGAAAATAAATAACTTTGTCTTGATTGACCTTGAACTCAAAATCCACTAGTTGGGACTCCACCTCCCATTTAATCAATTAATACTACGCTCACATCTGGTAAAGGAAAACGTTACCTCCAACTTATCTCATTTGTATATGAACAATGGAAATATCCTCCATTAACCTTTAAACATCTCGAAACTCACAAAAAATTTCACCATGAGAATTTTAACTCTATAAATACACCAAAAAATTCACATTATTTTATTTATAAGGAATCTTAAAACCATATTCCTGTGATAATTGTATCCAATATCACTAATATAAATTCAATTCAATTGGGATAATAAATATCATATAATCTTGTTATTTATGAATAACACAAACTGTTCCCCAATGAGATAATACCACTATAATATCAAAGAAGAAATAGATATAACAATATCAATTTCATGGATTTCATAATTATATTAAGAAGGTCATAAATAATAAGTTGAATAAGAGATATCCAATCTATATTATGTTATAAACCCACCTATGATAATATATGAAGTGTCACACTAAACATTGAACAAAATTCCACCTCTGTAAAATGAGGAATTGGAGATCTAACCAACAAAAACTTTAAATTATTGAATGTAACATGGAAATATACCACATTCAACATATAAATATAATAATTCCATGTTAAAAATATCAAATGAGCAGAAATCTAATGGATGTCGGGTATAATCCTCTTGTAATAGATAGTAAGAACAAAAACCACATCTCTATAACATTATTTGGGATACCTAAGAGACTACCTATTAATATATAAAACAATCCAAGAATATTCAATGTTAATAATCACAATACATAATTAAAAAAAAGATATAAAAAAGAACTTACATTTTGATTTCTTTCCTAATAGATGTTAATTTTATTCAACTCCCAAAGTAGCCCACAAATTCTATATATGACACATATCTAACTCATATAACATAATTATTTCATTAATAAACATAATGAACTCGTCTAAAAACTCATGGATCACTTAATTCCTTATCCCATAAACATAGATATAGATTTCATGTAATCAAAATTCCTGAAAATGATATCATAATTCTCATAATGATTTGTGAAATAAAATCATTAGTATAACTTCATACTTTAATCACATCAGAGTATATCAAGATCATAAATCAAACATTGATAACAAGCATGAAATTTTTACTAGGTCAAATAAATAATTAATATACTGAAGGAGATAATTATTATTCACTTTTATATTATATATACAATGATAACTAATATAAAAGTGAATACATCCAACTTTCTTCTTTATAAATAGAAATAGAACAAAAAATGGAAAAACTAGAATAAATGAATAATATCTATATAAAAACATAAATTTGAATCAATATATCTTAGAACATATAATGTATCACCCAATATAATGATATCTATGTCATAGCTGAACAAAATTAAAACTAAATCATAATCTCAATCACATGTTGATGGGGCATGGTCACAACCTCTTCCAGAAAGACATCAATTTACTATTCCACAACCCATGGAAACACCATATGTTTATCTTTTACTACACATAAAATTTTCACATCGATCAATTATAAAGAACTGGAAAGACCTTGTACCCATATGGGGTTATCACTAACCATAATACACAACCTTCTATCTATCCATTTCATAGATTTTAATGTTCCTTTGGGAGAACTCTATAACATAATACACCAAAAATATCTAATCAATGTCCAAGATGATATCTTATATCTATATACACAATAATAGAAAGTCTATCCAAGGAAAATGTTCCACTATAATCAACATGAAATATATTTTCATAGTAAATAGGCTTTGTTGACCTGAAACTACAAACTTAATATTAATGGAACTGGAAGACTCTCCACCTTAATTATTATGGCATAGATTCAGGATGGTGAAATTATAGATTTTGTATCTCCTAAATTTAAAAATTAATAACTAGAGTAAAAAGAGATAAAACCTTACAAAAATTAAAAATCACCCAACAGTAGAGGTCTTTATTGCTGCATATAATCGCACCTAACACTCTAATATCTCTTTGATTACTAGAGACCACCTCCATTTTCGTACTCTTCTTGTTCTCCCTGAGTATGAAGAACATCATATATATCTTCTATTACCACATCATCCCCAAGCTACTGATAAATATTTTTAATTCCCTTCTAATATTTCATTCTCATAGAATACTCCCATTAATGAAGAAACTGAAGAGGTATTCAAGCTCCACACGTACCTCAGAGGAAGTTAATTCACTCAATATTTTATTATTCATCACCTCTATATTCAAATAAATATGAATTGTCTATTGGTTGGGTCCCTAGAACATCCATCCATATTAAAACTGGATTAATATGGTTGGAACCAATCACCTACTTTCTAAATAATATGCTAAATAGAATTCACATAAATGGAGCCATAACATTACTCCACAACGATTTAGAATAAATGTCTTGCCTTAATGATCTTATATTGGATATAAACCTCCCAGGGCCCTATTCCATCACCAAAACATGAATATAATTATCTAAAATAATTTAGATCTCATGGTGAAAAATCTATAGACATAGAGCCGCCTCAAAGTATATCTCCATATATTTCTCATTTGGATGATGGTCTAAAGTATAATGAAAGAGTATTTTATAGTATATAGAAAACCCCCATAATTGTAAATACCCATAGTGAAGTATAATAATATCATATAGAAATTATGAACTATTGGTAGAATAAATAAAAATTTCCCAAACATGATCATATAACATCTCTATCATAACATATAACTCATCATGATCCAATAAGAATAAGATCCATCACTATCGATATACCCAATTCAACATTGTCACAATCAATGAAGCCGAATACAACTTTGGATCATAGTTCAATTGAACAGTGATCTCCATATCATCTAGAAAATAATTGGTCTCCTTATATGAAATAAATATATCATACTAATTTGTACCATAGGCTTGAAACTCCTTCAATTTCATCCTCCAAGTGATCTTATCATCAACCTCCACTCAATGGGGGTCTGCTGATATATCCTCTTAAACATATTTGGTGTGAATATTTCGGGGAAATCAGACTAAATCCAATCATTAAAATCCATCTATGTTAGGTACTCTTAAACATGTAATAAAAAAATTAAAGTTATTTTACTTATTCATATGGAGATAAATTCCTATGTTATACTCCTTTCAGACACTAGATTATTCAATCCTGATGCATGAAACAATATTAAATTTATACACCCCCTATGAAGAATAACATATATTAGAATAATTTTTAAACATGAATTTCTTAGTGTCATGTCATAGGGGGTAATGTGGCTTCATATGCATATCCAAGAAAATATCATTTTCAAATTAAATATTATGTATAGTTTATTTTGATTTTAGGAAAACAGATTAAATCCTCACTAATGATTATCTATATACTCCAAACTATATATAATCCAATTCCGATGAGGTAAATGTTTCACCCACAAAATTATATGAGGATATAATGGGTTATTCAAGAAGATGATGATAACCCTTGAATCCTTCCTTTTATAGGTTGTGGGTTTGTGACTAACCAAAACGTTATAGAATGCATACAAGTGGGAGACATTATCCTCAAAATGTCTATTGTATTATGATTGGTAAGAGGAGATCCAACAATTATCAGAATTAATTATACAAATAAACCGTCCGAATATATGAATAAAATTTCATAAAAAAGTTGTGGAAAAACATAATGTACCAATCAAAATACATGGCCATGAAGACAAATTGAGAACAAATCTAAAAATAACTCTAAGCTAGTAACACCCAACAAAATCACCAAGAAGATCAAATAGAACTAGAAACTGTTTATATATGTGTATGGTAAGTATATACATATACATAGTTGGATTATATTTAGAACTATTCATGATAATTGTAATAAAGATTACTAAAGTTCGTAGAGAAAATAATTTAATCAAACTCATTATCTAAACAGAACAAACTAACTACCATCCTCCCAATAGATTTCTCACTATGTAACACATAAAATTAAGACTAACCATATCAAAACATATACATGATAAAAAAATCCGTACATATACTTCCACACTTGATGGTCACTATCATGTCCCATTATCATACATCAAGAGCTCTCATCCTATACATATGTCTTCTTTCACCCCCTGCTTAGATGTCACATCGCATCCTACATCCCATCCAACTCATCCCAATATGTTCCTCATAAATAAAAGTAATCTTATAAGACATGAAATCTAATGTTTTTGGAATTATACCACAAGAATCTATTTTCCATGCGTGTGAGACTATATGAAACCATAGTCACGATAACCAGATACATGTATGCACAATATCCTCAAAAAACAATAGCTCACACATAAAATAATTGTAAATCTGTTACTCATAATGCCTTAAAATACTTATACTCTTTAATATAAAACATTATATCCCAAATAAAACATTAAATCATGTATTATTTAAGGGAGAGTGGTTAATATGATTAATTCAAAAATCTATTCCCTCACCAACAAAGATGATAGGAAAAATCCCTGTACCCCAAATATTTTGGTCTCAGTTTCTAGCCCAACTCATATGTTGGAGGGTATGAAATCATAATATATAATAACATATACAATGGTATCCCATAATATCTGAAAATAAATGTCCCTAGATAGATGTGTAGCTATTATCCAATAAGACACCCAACTTACACCATGAAGACATAGGAAACATGGTGTCCTATAAACACATAATCATAAGGGATTAATATCATCAGAGATATTTAGTAGTAATTAGAAATTACAATACAGTAATTATTAATCCCATTAACTTTTTTAAAGAAATTTATTTAGTATAATCCAACAAAAATTCAAATCAACGATACTAATTCTAAATTTCCATTTCAATTCCAATATAGAATTTCTTCAATAGTCGTGTGGTATATATTATTAAACTTAAAAAATATAAACAACCAAACCATGAATTCTTTATCAATCCATTTAACATTCGATAATCTCGGTATTCTAGGAATCATCCTATGACACCACAAGGATATTAAATCATATTGAATAATCCAATGTCATCTAGTAGATGTGAATGACCCCAAAACTCATTCAATAAACTAACCATCAAATTAAATCATTACAATTGATATGAATTCCCACCCCAAAAACCATATCAATGAATCACAAAAAACTAAATCATTTGAAACAAAATTTGAAATAGGTAAGTAATGTAATGAACATATTTCATGAAAGAGAACAAAAATCTCAAATAAATCAATGGGTTACATGAAATCCCTAGTCTCAACAAGCCTCATCCAACCTTTTTATATATACCATCTATGCTGATGCAATAAGTTCTTTATAAAAATGATCTTCCATCTAAGAGAAGTCATTCCTAGAAACAATGTTTTTTCATAAAAATAGAACATAAAGTGGAAAAAAGGATATAAAACCAAGGCATATAATAATAATGAATATAAAAAAGACCTCACACATCCACAAAAATTTTTCTCTTAGAAATAATATCATTCATATAATGAAAACAAGATTATCATAAATAGCTTTAGAAATCTAATAATTGAAAAAAATACAAGATTCATGAAATAACTTCGTAATCAACAATTTTAATAGATTTTAGTCATAAATTACACACAATTAATCATTATTTAATTTATCATCAACGAAATTATATTTTACACGCAATTTTAATCATATAAAACACGTTTAATGATAAAAAAGACCCTATAAAGTATATTGCACAATATCTAGTTAATAAAAAGACACATGATCAATAAACGGTTTCCACATGTGATCATAATAGACTTTTCAATTCATTCATTATTCTCATTATAATCATCATTTGTATGATTCCACCATTATTTGATAAATATAAATCCCGAAATTTCATGTTGAAATATAAATAATATAGATAAAAAAATCACTAAACATTCAATGGAACATTCAATGTTTATTAAAAAATAATGGAAGAATATTGATCAAACACCCATGAACTGGGGGGGGGGAGGGTAAACACTCAATAACTAAACCATATTAGACTATCATCATGGTTAGGTTCAAATCATACACTATGAAAATGGTTATCAAAAATAAAAACTTGTGAAATAAAATTACAAGGAATATAGGGATAAGATGGTACCTTGATCCAACTTAATTTAATCCTTAAAATCCAATAGGTTATTCTCTCAAGAAAAATGAATATATAGTGATATGTTGGAATGTGTGAAAATAGACTTTAATGGAATAGATTAAAAATTAAAATTATAAATCTCATACACACTAATTTTTGAATAATCATAATTATACTACAATAGGGCATGGTGAACCCAAAAACACCCATGTATCCCCTAATTCAAAGGATATTTATTATTTTCTTGTTTGAATTTGTCTAGTCTATTGATCTTTCACATTTTTAAAATACACATCAATCATATATTTGAACACAACAACACATTTCACCATGATAAAAAAAATAATGTTTCATATCCTTAGTCTTCTACTATGGCTATTTCTAGATAAGATCGAAAACCCATATCCATTCCCAAGACTATGTCGTAGTGATACTAAAACTGTTTTTCCCTTCCACTTATCTTTGTTCAACCTCATATTGATTTCATACCACCACTGCAATAATAAAATGAATCTCAATTATCCCAATTTTCTATACAGAAATTTTTGAGACTTATAGGAATACCACACATTAAACTATAGCATAAACCAAATCCCCCTTCCCCACAAGATGTTCATCAAAGGAAAACTGTCTTCCACCATAAACTCACATGGTGTTTCTCTCACTATTGTGATCTATGATGCCAAAAAACCATCTAGAAATGAATAGGACCCCAAAAAATCCAATATAGTGTGGTCACACCATGTCCAAAAATCAAAACAATATCAAAAAGGAAAACAACACACCTTAATCCATGGGGTGGTTTCCCTTTATATTGTTAAGAACCTCCCTCTTTCCTCATGAATACCCACAAAATCCCATTTTGAATCCTCTATGTCTTGGGAAGACAAAAAGGTATGGATTCATTAAACCATTACCATATATTTAAACCAGTAAATGGAAGAATAAGAAGAAGGAGTCAACACATGGTCTATATATTGGTGGTATAAATTTTTGAAGGAATAATTGGATGTTCACCCCAATTTCATATCGATTAAAGTATATGATATACTAAACTGTGAGATACAAAAATTTAGTCTCTGTTAAATAAATTTAACATTGATAGACCTGGATTATTATACTCATCATTTGTTCTTAGTGGGTCATATTATATTTGTTTAATGTTTTAAATACCAAGGATTTCCATTCTAATTTTTCTAGTTGAACCACAAAAATATGTTACCCCATTTTTGTGTGTGTTAATTTGGATGAATTGCGAGAAAAAATATAGGGGTATAGAAAACAATATCAAATATATTTATATTTTAAGCATATAATAAATTGAAAAAAATTTAATGTGATTAAAAATATTGCAACACTAATCACCCACCCTTAGTGTTGTTCATCCACCAAAATAATATAATAATTGGTAACATATCCAAGAGAATCTTTTATTGGATAATATACTTTTAATATAATTTAATTATTTGAGTCTCTCTTTTTGAATTATAATGATGTTAAATTATGTAGTGTATATATATAAATATATATGAATATAATCATATCTCTTATAATATTATGATGTATAAGAAGAAGTAAGAAAAGAAAAGGCCCAAGAATGATTCATATCAAGATAATATAAATATAATTTAGTTCATACATTAAATAAAACTATAGAATAGATATCCTAATTAAAATGAGAAAAAAATAGTTTATTTCATCATTATAGTGAATGAGAACCATTCTACCTCAAATTATGTAAATCCTTCTGCTGCCCATAAAATATCTACAAAATATTTCATAGTTTTTTTCAAAAAAACCTAAAATTAGTGTGAGACATAACTTTTGAACATAATCAAAATATGCATCATTTGATTAATTAAATGTTTTTTGAACATTTATATTAAATAATTTTTAGCTTCCAAATGTGTTATTTTTTAATGTATGTAATTAGATATTACCAAGCTTAAGGAAAAGTCATCATACATGGTTTCTGATTTAGAATAAAGGGATATAACATATATAATGCTATCAATACATATTTTTGAAATAAAGTTATTTAATATATATATTGAGGAGAGAAACTAAAAATACCACAATTATGGGATCAATATAATTCGAGAAGGAAATAAATCAAGAGGTTAGATGATGAAAATACTCATGCACTGGAGAAAAAAGGGTCTTTTATTATTGTTATAAATAATGAACATAAGTTCAAAACTGAAAATACTATGGAGGTTGAAATTTGTTTGTAACATAAGTTTATATTACAATACTATAATATTATTAATTTAGGTAACATTTATGATAAAAGTTTTATTTTTATTAAAGATCATAATAACACACTCAATATGAATTGTCTTGAATAAGAAGTCTTGCTGGCTATCCTCAAAAAGGTGAAAATTTATTCTTAATAGAAAATTGGGAATTAATATATTTCCATGCATTTTACAAAGTTTATTATTATTCTAATTGGAATCTTTTTTTAATATGATTATAACATCATCTAAAGATCATTCCCTTGAATCCTTAGACGAAAAGGTATCTTTAATGTCAAAATTAAATACTTTTACTACATATATTTCCAAGAATAATGTTTAATTAAATTCAAAATATTTAAAAAGGAGGAAGTAAAAACTAATTTGAACACTACCACCTTGTTAATTCTAGATAATATAATGTGTTAAAGACATAGTTCCTAAAAAATACCCACCTATTAATGTAAATTACATGTTCTTGTATGTTGGATAACATAAGTTACAAAAAAAAATAAAGGTTTTATGGTATTATTTGTGTTGTAAGAGGTTTGGGAATACTGTATTTTATTTTTTGGTCTAATATATCAATTTTAGATAGACTAATGAATATTCTATTGAGGATGATAAATCTATATATGAGCTAAATATGAAAATTGAATGAAAAAATATATATGTTTGAATTCTTTTTTAAAAGAATGTAATTCTATGTGGTATTTGCAATGAATATGGACACATATATTGATTATAATTCATAAACTCAACCATGAATGAATCAATATAAAATAGAAAGGAATATCACTTATCATGAAGAGGTGATTCCTTGGTAATACATCTCTATGACGATGTTAAAAAAGGTATTCCAAAAAATCTAGTAAAGAATTATAGTGAGTGATAATTAGATGATAGGATTCATAAAAATTATTTTCAAATTAGATTTTAGAGGCCCAAGAATAGTGTAATATAAAAATGTAAAAAACGATTTTATTTTAGAAAATAAGAGACATCATTGTATCATACAGATATTCCGTGAAAATATCTTAAATTAAAGAATGAATCTATATAATGGGATATAAGTCCAAGATACAAGTGAAAATACAGGTTTAGTGAAGGTCACCCAAATTAATCCATATTGAATAATATCGAAAATGAGATACATTATAAATAATTTTTTATTTTTTGGATAACTTATTTGGAAAATGAAATAAGGATGATATTGGAACTTGTTAAGTAGATTTCTAAATGGAAATATGTATCACCAGATGTAGTAGATAAATTTTTGGAGATGCTTTTAACAAACTATAAAGTCTCTAATTGAAATGTTTATTTTTTAATGGTTCATTATGGGTAGAAATATTTTTCTCAATTTTATAACAATACAGAAATATAAGGTTTCGATGTTGAAGAAGATCCAATATTCTCCCAGTAATTCATTTTCAACAATTTTTAATATTCAGAATATTTTTACAAAAAAACAATCTACTAAAATAAGTATATTTTTTGTACATCTAATTTTAAAAAAAAATCTTAAAAAACATGCATACATGGAGAAATAATTCAATGGGATTTCTGGAATAATTGAAAAAACTAGTTTAGTAAATATTATCAACCTTTTTTTACATTACATAGAAATTTGTTCAACCTTATTCTATTATTAATTGGGTTGTATTTTTTTCTAACCATACATGGAAATAAAGTAGAAATAATTTATAAGGTGAAGAACAAAAGAAAATAGTATTCCCTTGGAAATCATGAAATAATTGTGGCAACTCATATTTCTATTGATCATATTGTTAGTGATCTAGGATAAGTTAGATTGGACATGATGAATAAAAACGGGGTTTATCCTTTAGGAGGATAATAGTATAGAAGTTATTTAAAATCATCCAAAACCTTCTAAAATCATGTAAATACGAAATTTTAGAATGATCATAGCAGTCTAATTGAAACTTTATGACATCATATTCTCTAAAACATGGTTAAAATAATTATATCATAATATTAATTAGTATAAATTTTTTATAATCAATGAACAAAAAGTAAACATTGGATACAGATTAATGTTTTTTACTAATATATAAAACATATATAATGGGTTTTAATATTTTTAATTATTTTTTAATGATAGAGAATTAATTTAATGTATATAAGTTCACATGAGAATAATCTTGATAAATGAAATGATGTGAATAAATTCTGTGAAATGGTGCAAAAAATAGAAAATAGTTTGACGGGTCTTCAATAATGTGATAACAAGTTTCATATTTAATGGTATCCTATATTTTTTATAATGGACAACATTGATATATACACCAAACCTTCTATCCTTCTAACACTAATCATGGCTCATGTGGTATTAGAGTTTATTGATTAATGGAACATTTAATATGAATGAGTTGACATCATTTTCTCTCATGTGACTTTTATTCATATTAAATAGGGGTAGAATATAATAAAAGGTTTATGATTAAATGGAATAGAATAATATATTATTTAAAAATGATATAAAATTATTTGCAGTTAATTGCATATAATTCATAGCTGGTAAAAATTATAAATAAAAAATGAATTATTTTTTATCCAATTTGTATGTATTTTATTTTTTCAAATAACATTGAATTATCTTTTGATGTTGGAGTATTAATTAAAATTGATGTTAATATGGAAAAAGAAGAATTTTATTAAAGATTAATGTTTATGGAGTTATAAGTAGAAACTAGGCTTTATATGAAGAAGAGTGATCCCCAGATTAGTGTAAATTAGTATTTTTTACATAATGATTTGGAACGAATGTTGGATTATTTTTTGGGAATTTTAAAACATTACGAATATGAAAAAAAACGTTTTTTGTATTCAATTTATGGATATTTAATAAAACTGAATGAAAAATATGTTTTAAGCATTACAGTTACTTGAAGTATTTATACTGTTCATTCTTATATCTCTTTGGTGTAGGTGTTTGAGGATTTTCATCCAAATAATTACTATATATAAAAATAGAATAATTTATGATAAAATAAAAAGAAGAAGTTAAGGAGAATTAAAAAGGAAATAATAAAATATAGACATCCATTATTAAGGTTATAAAATTAGAGGATGGTGTATATCACACTATGATTTTGGATAAGAAATTGGGATTATAAGACTAAAAAATTGGCCATCTTAAATCCTAATCAATGAATAGAGTATCTCGGCCATCATAGAACAAATTTTCATACCTCAAAGGTGGCATCCAACTTGAAGCCACATATTTAAAGGAAACCAATGAAATTTTCCACTAGCATTTGGTTCACTGTAAGATAATTAAAAATATCAGTACCTTTATTTTATATCATTCCCATACGAAAAATAATATATGTCATAAATGATCAGAAAATTTATAAAATGGATAGTTTAATGTCTATTATGATTGACTACATAAAAAATAAATATTTATAACATTTTGGAAATTTATATATAAGTTATATAATCTAGACTCACTTATATACTTCTTATACATTATATTAATCTTCATATTCTAGGGAAATGGAAACACAGGAAAGAGGTGAGCACATATGCTAGGTTAGGGTAAACATAACTGATTAGAATCAATGATCATATGTGATCAAAATAAAAGTATAAATGTATAATCCTTATACATAATAAAGTAATACCCAACAAATAATAGATCATAAATAATGGAATATGGATTGTAATAACATAAACATGAGTAATATCACAGAAAATAGGTGTTAACATGGAATAGAATATTTTATGAAAATAAAGGAAATGTTTTAATGTGTAAATAATAAAAACTCTATATTTACAAATAGAAAAACCATAATCCTAGAAAATTCATGTGAAATAACTTATTTTTTCCCAATCCTATTTGAACAAACTAATTATTTCCAAGTCTAAAATATGAAAAAAAAACTCATTATCATCATGCCAATGTAAAAAAACTCATTATGTCCATACATAAAAACATCATGAGATATAAAAATAAATCAATTCATTTGAAATAAATATAGGATCCCACCATTAACATACTTACCATTCTATTATATAAAAAATGAGTAATATCATAAAAGCCAATATCATGTAAATTGATTTCATATCACTTATAAATGAAATAACATAACGAAAACATTCATAATTCAATCAATAATCAAAAACATATGTACCACATGAAAATAAAATGGTATCCAATGATTTTAAGTAAATTTATAGGTATATACTATATAATCATGATTATAGATAATGTTATATTTACACAAAATATATAAATTTATTCTATATTTGGTTTATTTAATAATTTCCACAATCAATCGAGTAATGAAATATAGGTGAATTAACTTCCATCAATGCAATAAAATGGAATTAATTCATATAGGAAATGAATTATAAGATGAATTGTGTCTAGACATTGAATATGATTCAATTACATATGGTATTGTTTGTTAATTTTTTTAATTGAAATTTAAAATTTCTCAATTTTCTTAAACACAAGAAAAGAATATATGTTTAGATAAATAATAAATTTAGTATAATAATATATTTTTACTTGGAAACCAATGATGAGGATGAAACTTTTCCATAATAATATTCCTTAAATATAAAGCATAAAATTAATAGAAACTTAATTAACCATGTAAAGAAAGTGGGTACTGTAGACCGAATATAAACAGTACTTTTCGATTGCCATACCATCTATATAGTGAATTGTGCATGATGATTAATTACTATAACAATGTCGATATATATATTTCCACTATTTATATGATGATTAACATATATTATTTATTATATGAAAATGTTATAGTAGTTCTTTTAATATATTGAGAACCTATAGATACTATGAAATCAATTTTAAATATATTTCATTTGGTCTAGAAAACACATTTTTGTTGGACTCAGATGATATCTGCAAATCATGTTTTAGGGGATCATAAGAATTATGAGTGATTATCATGAGGTTCACACATGGTGATCATGAATATTTGGGGTAATGGGGACTTATATACCAATATGAGCACCACAAAATTCTGGTTTCAATAGTAGTTCCTATCTGTGTACATGTGTAAGGGTATATTTACATGAGATTATTACCCATTTATATTTTTTGATCGCATACATTGATTCATGTAAAATAATATGAAATTGAATTCTTAGCGATGAATTTCTCATTGGGTGCATCATTTGTGGAAAGACATTGATATAATAATCAGGATTGAATTGTATGCTTCTGATAGGAATAAATATCTTGGGCCAAGTTGATAATGATGGTACTATATTTACTTTAGTCATTAACATGGTTAGTGAAGTATATTCCATTGAGTAAGGTTAATGAAAATTAATCTTAGAATGAATGATGACACAAAGCCATCATCACAATTTGTGAGATTTCACGAGAAAGAGAGATTATATTTAAGAGTGTGTGATTGTAGAAATATTATTACTTATTTAACTACTAATTATCTCTTAAGGGGATCTGATGGTTTCCAAGATTTTTATATTTTTTTATGAATGGTAATCAATACAACCTAGATAAGGGACTATAGGTCCACACACTAATAATATTAAAATTTTGGTCCTTTTCCAAGGAATAAGATTATAGTACATTATGGGAACCACAAAATGGTTTATGATATGCCCTAGAAAATACAGTCACCACAGAATATAAGAAATCATATTACTCAAGTTTAACATATTTAATATTGAATTTATTTATTAAATGTTTTTACTATTATTAATGTACATGTATAATATTAATTAAACGAAAATGATTTTATTTCCATATTCCATCTAATATTGGTGGGAATGATGAGTATAGTTAATGGGTCATTATTATCATATAATATATTTATTATATTACATGTAAATTGTTAAATTATAATTTTAATTTATGAATCAGTATTTAATTCATAATTATTCATTTATGGATTTATTTAATGTGAAATTAACCTTTGAGGGCCAGAGATACATTTTGTAATTCCATGACACATATTTCCCATAAATGGTGCTCTAAATTATTATATTTTTATAAGATACAATAAATTATATTCTAAATGGATGATTTGTTTAATAGTCTTGGTAAACTAGATATATATTTTAAATTTAAATTATTTTTTTAAAAATAAAATAAATAAAATATTTTTATTAAGATCGTCGTTCTTCTTCTAGTTTAACATTATATATTAGTCAAAATAATCTACTTAAATTCTTTAGAAAAATAAAAGAGAATAATTCGTTGATATCAATTTCTTGTTAAGGGTAAGGGTATTATGTAATCTAGAATAAATAGTTCATAAACAATATAACATGGTGAATAAAGTAGAAAATTCCATTTAAATAATCACATGATCTAGGAAACATATCCATGAATACCACTACTAATCAAAAAATCAAATGGAATAATAATAATAAAAAGATAAATAATATTGGACATTTGAACTATAAATATATATCCCCATGATAGTTACTGTCATCATCTATCCTCATGATAGTTTATATTTGTGAATAGAAACCTATTTGATTTGTGTCAAGATTTATCCTCTGGAAAAATTTATAACTGCTTGGAAACAAATGCGATTTGTTTTTCTCTATATGATTATATATCATGATACATAATTTTTTTTAAAAGTCTAGAGAAATACTCTCCCATAACATAATAAGTCTAATACATTCCTTATATGAATGTGGTGAAATATATTCAACATGTAAATTTGTAATGAAACTAGAATACGAAATGTGAAATCTTTTTCCAGAATCTATGAATGATAAAATATCACATCCACTTTCAAAATGATCATTAATATTGAATAAGATATGGTTGATGGTTTGATAATATACAAACCCTAAAGAGTCATATGATTCAATAAAGGATTATATGAAATATTAAAATAATTTAAACCATTTCATTGAAAAAATCAGGAGCATAATAATAATTTATCATTCCCATGTGTCCCATACCACTTGGAAACATTTGAATTGTAAACCCAATGAATTAATAACAATAAAAAACATATAATATAATTATAAAATGAGATTAATGATATATAATTTTAATGTAATTTTATATATATCAAACAACAAAACAATGTTGTGAATAAAATATATATCTCACATAAGTAAAACATTGAAGTGACCCATTACCTTTTTATTTACTTCAGTTAAAAAATAATTGATGTCCTTTATAATTGTTATAAGAATGTCATTAACTTATATTAGAACCATCCAAATTATTTATAATTTTATATATTTCTATGTTATAATATCTAGTTATCCATTCATTTACAGTCTTCCACTGTTTTCACTATTTTGGGTGTTAATTGCCTTGTTTTTCGAATATGTTATGACGTTTTAATTGTTTTTAATATTAATTAGATCGTGATTCCATAATCCTAATAATATAAAAAATTATTTAATTATAATATATATAATGTACATGGGTTTTAAAATAATCCGTAAAATCTGTAGAAAATAAATGAAATCCATCTTTCATCGAGATGGTGCGTTATACATATGTATTACCGCTACTCCCATTTATTTGTCACATTTAAAAGAATGAAAATTAATTTATGTATATTTATAATTGAATTTATATTTAATATTTATGTCATATATTTTACATTTTTATATTTAAAACCATAAAAGAAACATTCCATTTATATCATGACCAAATCACTTCGCTTTGAGGAGGCGGAAGTCCACATGTCGACAAACGATTTGGTCATATTCCAATCAATAGAGAGCATAATGGTATGACTTATATAATAATTAAAGAAAAGTAAATACATTATAAAAAAAATATATAATATAAAATTATTTTTTCCATCATAATTATCATCCATGATAAATGGTAAAGGAATAACCAAAAACATCATTTCATGAGGCGTAATTTTTCCCTACACAAAAACATTAAGTTTGTTAAACATTAGAAGGAAGTGTTTGTAAGGTTAGTCAAATAAATTCATATAAAACATATAATTATATTTATTATACTAAATTTATTATATAAAATGGAAATAAATATTGTTATAATAAGTTATATTGAAGAAATAAGACAAAAATGTTCATTATGGAACATTACCTCTTATTTGGGTATCCTCTTTTGATTTTCAAAAATGAGTTTGTTGGTTGGATTTATGGAAAATTAAGGATTATAGAATGAATGGACAGATTTTGGGAGAATATTTGGATAGGTTATACAATAAAAATAGGTTTTAATGTGTGCACTAAAGTGAATGAGTGGTTCCCTTTTATAAAAGAGGGGTGGGACACTTTTCAAATTTCTCAAAAGATTAATTTATGAAAACATGAATATTAATCAAAATAACTAAAAAAATAAATCATATTAGATAAAAAGATATTATAAGGTCGTAATATCATCAAGAAAATTTCATTTAGACATGTCTTGTTGTAATGTTAATCATTAACATTTTGATTAACACATAGTTAATAAATTTCAATTTTAACTATTGTAAAAAAGATTTTATTATTAAGAGGATGTCATTTTTACGTATAATGATTAAATATGACCCTAAAGGGCACATTTTTGATACATAGACCATATCTCATGACCTTGTCATTATTTATTATTTCTATGATTTATAATTTATTGATTAATTATTAAAATTAAAAAATATCAATACTTTCCATTTTGTCACTAATCGTAACATTGTCTTTAAAAAAATAATTCCAATAAGATTACATCTAACGAAATCCCTTTAAAACACCTAAAAATTCATATTCATCATTTTATGGATATACTTAATTAATTAAAATTATATTTCTTTTAATATTTCTATTATATTTTAATTTAATTTTTCATTAATTAAATCATTACTACATCGTCATTGTACAAGCCATTAAATAAATTATTCATTCCCTAAAATTTAAAAGTAAACCATAATAAAAATATAGAAATATTATATTTGAAATTATATGTTTTAGTATATGATATCTTCTATATCAACATATATGAATAATTAAATACTTATTAAACACAAGAGTGTGACATATTGTACTTCCCTTAGAATAAAATAAAATATAAGGATTAAAGTCATCCAATTTGCTCCTTGGGGTTATAAAATAGGCATCATGATGATTTTTTTCGAAAATATATAATAAAATAAAATTATGAACAATATTATTGTAATTTTATAAAACATATAATGCTATTCTAATCCTTAATGACATGAATTACCCATAATCATGGAAATTAAAATATTACTAAATTTACTATTCATATGAAAAAAGTGACATATTTAAATAATTTTTACCAAATTATTATAATTATTTAATCCATTTTTTTAATTCAAAACTCATAAATATTCATCATTGATTTAAAAATAATCACAATTATGGATTGAGAAAACTAGTTTTTAATGAAAGAACTTTTAGATGTTCAAAATGTTTTTATATACAATTTCATTTTGAAATTGATTCAACTAAACTAAATTGGAATAATGTAAAATCAAATATAATTATACATTATAAACTTTAAATCAAATAATTTAACACATGAATAAATTTGATGAAAAAGTATTTTCAATTAGAAATTAATAATTTTTTACAAATCATTGGAAAATGAAACTAATAAAAAAAATACCAAAGAATCAATCAAATTAAATTTTTATACTATTACTAAAAGTAATTTTTTTATTATCATATATATAATGTAAGTGTGTTAAAACTATATTTATAACATTTTCTCCATCAAAAGTCTTGAAAATTGCCTTTAGAAAAATAGTGTCTTTTATTGTGTAAAATTGGATTTATTCTTATATTATTCCTAAAAACTCAAATATATGAATCTAAAAACATTTTCATAATAATTTAATATATTAATTTCATTATTTGGTTAAATTTATCAATTCTATCTGAGGTAATGTATAGGTTATAACATTTGTGTTAATATAATAAAACTCAGTTATATTTCATTGTTTATTTAAACATGGTGTTGTTTAAAACATTATCTATTAAAGTGAATAAATTTAAAAATAGACAAACCATAAAATCATGAGGTGTTATATTATATCGTCCCCAAATAAATTAAATTCTTTTAATTTAAAATTTAACTTTAAAAATTCGAGTATGATAATAGAAAATTCCATTGTGGGAAACACACATTGGAAATATGTTTAAAAAATCCTCTTAATAAGAAGGAAAAGGAAATGTGATGGTCACCACCAAAATAATGCTTTCGAATTTGATAAAAAAAAGAGGGAATTTAATATCATGGTATGGGAGTGAAATGAATGAATCATGTTCTAATGTGGAGTGTTAAAGAACATGATCACCATAATGTATACCATCAAAAAAATTTAAATCTATGTTGGGTTAAAGAGGCCATTGATTTATCGATATGAACACTAAAAAAATATTTTCATTTCCAAATTACATTATTATATTTTTGGGATTATTATACTATCCATATAAAAATTAAATGATTTCTTTACATGTCATATGCAGAATATCATCTTCTGGTTATGCTTTAATCTATTTTCACTTTATCAATTATGTTCAGAAGTGGATATTCATATGGATTTTTTTCATACTTGAATCACGTTAATAAATAATAGAATCAAAAACACATTTCTTCAGCTTTTAAATATATACTGAAAAAATGGTTTGAAAATGTATCTTATATCTCAGACTTTATACTCAGATAATAATATCCAATGTCAAACATAATCCATTTGAACCTTATGACTCATCCAAAATATGTTTTTTAAATTCATAGTCTATAATGGTCTCAAAATTTCCACAATCAATCTTAAAATAACATTCCCCAAACCAAATAATGTATCACTTATTATCACATACTACATATATGAATATCTTGATCCTTTTAAAACACATAATGAAAATGAGCAGGTGTCTAAAATATTAAGGATGATGTACTGTAGTATAATTAATAAATATATCATGATTCTTATAACCAGAGCAAAATTTATGATAGAATTATTCAATCCAATAAAAAAGAACATTAATCATTCCACATCATCCTGGAACCATTAACTGTGCTGCATCATCCTCTTCCATAATACATCAGACCTTACATTATCCACTGTAGTCTATTAATCATCAGAAGTATATCCATTAATTGAATAATCATGCTGATTCAAACCATTGATTAAAACCCAAATAACATTGTTATCATAACTATTTATGTAGATATATTCATGAAAAATCATTTATAAGATATATAAATATTGAATATTTTCTCAGTATATGATTCGATAGGTTTATACAAGGTTATCCGTTATCATTAAAAAACGTATAGGATTTTACCCCAAACAAAGACTTATCCTCAATGTTTTTCTAAGGATTCTATTTTTTAATTTAGGATTTCTTTAATCAAGTTCCATTGGTTTCCCAAAACATTCTCTAATACCATCTTCCATACCTTGACCCTAGTTGGATGGATATCATGCCGTAATTTATTAAATGTAATTAAGATACGAGAAATGTCATCCCAAAAGACATAATAATTTAGTAGTCTTTTTAGACAAAATAAATATTTAAAATTAAAATTACATTTTAAACATAACGATTTTTTTATGAGAACAACATTATTCCTCTAGATTAACGATGCATATTAGTCATAAAAACCATCTTGGAAACCTGGGGGAAATAAAAAAATTACAATATTTTGAAAATAAATTCACAGTTAAGGTAATCATTGAATAAACATTACAAGTAAATATGGAAAAAACACTATGTAATGGAAAATAATGGAAACACATGAAATTTAAATAATCACATCATCTATAAAACATAACCATGAATATAATAACGAATAAAATAATCACATAGAAAAATAATAATGTAGGAATGGAAAAAATTCGTATTCTATGCTATCACGATCAATCCTCAATAAAGTCACTGTCAATATAAATCCTCATGAAAAATTAACTATGTGTGTAGAAACTCAATTTATACTTGTAATGATCTGTCCTAATTATAAATTTGAATCTTCTTGGAATAAAATGTGAAGGGATTGTTGTAAAATAATTTCATCTCTTGAGAACTACTAATACCACATCGGGATATTATAGCAACATCCCGGTAGTTAAAATGTTCAATACATTCCTTATATGGAATTTGGGAAACATAACTATCATATACTTTTTTTATTGAAACCATGATACAATATGTCAAAAATTTAACCATTAACTGTGAATGATAAAATAGCACATATAAGTTCACACTTATCACTAAAATTAAATAAAATATTGAATATAGTATCATAAAAGATCAACCTCAAATAAACATAATATTCAATAGAGGATTTTGACATAGATGAAAATAATTTCTTTTAAAAATAACCATTAAACATTCCAAAGTGTCACAAACTATGCTAAAACCATTGAATGATAAACCCCACGCATGAATAACATTAATAAAACATTAAATTTAAATATAATAATAATATTAATGATATAAAATGTCAAATAAATTTTTTATACACCACAAAACAAAAATAAGTGGTGAATAAGGCATATATATCATAAATGAAAAAGGGAGAGGAGTGTAAGAACCTGGTTCTTGTTTTAGAGGTACAGGCTTCTTCTTTTCCTTTTCCTTAAGTGTTTTTGAAAAAATATGGAAAATGGGGAAAAATCCTGAATTTTGGAACTACACGCCGTGTACTTTATCCACACATCGTGTACTTTTGGCCGTGTTGGGATGAGTACATGGGGCGTGTAGCCTTCTCGGCGACGAGGGGTGTAGGAACAAACTACACGCCGTGTAGTGGTACCTTACACACCATGTAGTTTGTCAGTAGGCTTGAATAGTAAGGTGGTGGAGTCACCGCCAGTTGGGTGATAGTATGCGCCGTATATTCAGGATTACTTGCCGTGTACTCAGGTCGACTAATGAATAGTGTGGCGGTGCCGCCAAATGAAAAGTTAAATGAAAGAAGTACACACCGTATAATCAGAAGTACAGGCCCTGTACTTTGTTTTTTTGGATTAAAACAGACAGTAGCCTTCTCATTTGGCAGAGGAGGCAGTTGACCCATTTAGGAGACAAAGGAGGAGGCCAGATCTTTGAAGATCCACCAGGCGTTCATCTGGAATCTGATTCGTCTTCGGACGATCTCGTTGGAACCAAACGGGTAAGCCCTCTCCTCTCCTGGTACCGTTCTTGACAATTATTCTCCTAACATAAGTTATTTATGTTTGAATGGGTTTTGTTCTTTGTTAGATCTACACCATTCTTGGGCGTTTCTGGAATCAGCATTCAGGTATAACACTTGTTGACGTATAAGAGAGGTGGAATTGTGATTATTTTCCAACTACTGTGTGTTTTGTGCATTTTTGTGCCATGAACCCATGTTGGGGTGTCGTGTGGCTGAGGCTGTTGCTATGTTTAATGCCTATAATTTCATAGGTGATTAAACATTGATATTAAAATGTTGGTTGGGATCGTTGCTTGGATTCGAAACCACCCTGGGGTGTGATTCATTGTTTAGCTGTTTGGCCAGGATACCTGAGGGTATTCCTTCAAAGTAGTAATTGTAGAATTGCCTTGAGAGGAATTGCTTGTTACTGATTGTTTACCTGTTGGGCATGGCCCAGTTTCCTGTTTAGCCTGAGGCTGTTGTTGTATTTGGCCTGAGGGCGTTGTTGTGATTATACTGAGGGCACTACACTATTTAGCCCGAGGGCTGTAGTTATTTCACCTGAGGGATACCTTTTGTGCCTGAGGGCTTGCCTTCTGTGCCTGAGGGCGACACTTCCTACGCCTGAGGGAAATTGCTGTTACGCCTGAGGGCTATACCTGCGGGTTGGATTCTTCTTAACTGAGGGTAAGGTTTTTTTTGTCTAAGGACGTGGACTGTTTACAAAGAAATGCTCTGTAGTGATTTATAATATTTCAATGGATTAAATGGATAATAAAATGGAAATATAACTGGAAATTAGTTACTTTTGAGTACTTCTTACTTGATTGCATTTTACTACTTCATACTGTTGTTGCATTGCTTACACACAGTTGGGCCTAGGCCTTTGGTGGGTTCCTACTGAGATATATTTATCACACCCTGTTTGGGTCACGCTTTTCGGCCAAAAAAGATTACGTTGCTGCAGGTGTAGATAGGGGAAAGAGTCCCTATACATGTACTTGACTGTTGCTGAGGAGTAGGAGGGCATGGGACTGAGCCTTTGCTCGCGATGCCACTGCCAGCAGTTTGCTTGTTTATTTGTACTCTATTTTCTGCTGTACTGTATTGATGTATAACATGTTCTGGATGTTTTCTTATAACTTGAAACATTTAGCATCATCACTTATATATTGTTGGTTACATCCACTACTGTAGTTATTTCAGTTGTGTATGTTTACTGCTTCCGTTGTTTGTTATATGTTTTATTTTTCATTCCGCTGCGCTACACTTTGAAAAATGAGGGCATAGTTTCCTCACTATCAGACCTAGGACCTCCCTGCTAGTCGGCAGACTCAGGCATTTTGGGAAATGTGCTTGAGGTATTGTGGCGAACCGGGCTCGGGGCACCCATTGCGTGGCACCCGGGTCCGGGATGTTTCAAAGTGGCATCAGAGGAGTTCATTACATTGACTTACTATTTGGAGCCGTAGTCAGGGATAGGATGGAACGGTAGTTGGTAATAAGCTGTGCCCGGGCGTATCTAACCCGTGTACAGGGAAAAGCCTGTCTACCTCGTATTTTTTCATTCTTTTGATTTTTCAATTTTACGGTTGATATGTTTTCACGGTTGGGTGACGCACTTGGATTGTGTTGTTTATATTTTATCTGTGGGTTCTATTTAGTTGCAACCCGATTAGATGAGGGTATGCCATCTCGTGCATCATATTGGCACATGCTAGATATCACATTCCATTCATAGTTTTCATGCTATGTAGGTGAATTAGAATTGGCATGTTGTTGTGATAGTTGTTGTTATAATAAAGCATGTTGTTGTGATAGCTGTTTGATAAATACCTACCTTGTGATATGGTATGTTTGTTTGAGATTGTTATAGAATGAACAGAAAACTTTGGTTTTTGGGGAGTATGGGACCCCATTGACCTGAATTTGGTGGATTATTGACGGTTTATCAGTTATAACATAGATAAGATTTCAAACTTTGATTCGTGGGGAGTATGGGACTCCACGTGTCGGAATTTGACACTTAGGTGTTGGTTTTTAGTATTTTCTGGGTTTTGGGGAACTTTCTGAGGCATACTGTCTAGAAAACCCAGAATACACGCCGTGTAGGACCTCATACACGCCGTGTGTGTTCTTCAGTTCGAAAAGAAAAATGAACTTTTTGAGTACACACCATGTACCCTGAGAACACGCTTTGTAGTCTCTTCCCGTGTCACAAACCATGTGGACGGTGACATGGGGTAGGGAAGGGCTTGGGTAAAACACGCCATGTAGTTTTGTGCACTCCGTGTAGTGTGATCCGGAGTCCGGCCGTGTAACTAACAACACGGGTCGGTGAACTCCTGTACAACACGTCGTCCCAAGGATGAACACGCCGTGTAGTGTGACCTGGGGACTCAGCCGTGTAACTAACAACACGGGCCAGTGTCACATCTCCCTTAACACGCCGTGTACCTGTGGGACACGCCGTGTAGTCTTTTCCGAGGACATACCGTGTGGAGTTAGCCGTGTGGCTGGGAAACAAGATGGTGTACACGCCGTGTGTCGGTGTAACACGCCGTGGAGTGTTTAGCTGAGTAGTCGGCCGTGTCATAGACGACACGAGCAGTTGGAAAATAACATCGTACACACCATGTAGATATTATACACACCATGTAGTTTTGTTGAACGGAAGCCGTGTGGGTTAGCCGTGTAGAGGGACTTGGTCAGGTGAAGGAAAGTCAAGTACACGCCGTGTAGTCATTGTACACGCCGTGTAGTCTTGTTTTAAAAATTTTGAAATGCCTTCTTCCTCTTCTTCCTTTGTGGTTCCTTTGATTTCAGTCTTAATAATCTTGAATATGAGGCGTGCCTTTGACCTTATAGAGTCATACCTCCTAGACGACCGCGAGTTATTCACTAGGAGAGCGGCGACGATTATACTCCGGAGATGGTGGGCCATGGGCTACCAGTTGATCCACCAGTAGTGCCAAATGCGGCACCAGCTGTTATACCGGACACAGGCATGGAGGCATAGTTCCGTGAAGGCTTATTGCGGTCTATGCAGACCTTTCAGGGAGAACCGCTGGCTTCCACATCTATGGCCGAGCTGACGCGTATCTTTCAGCAGCAGCATCTACCTATGTTTTCATGGGATGGAAGACCACAGGCTGCCGAGTCTTGGCTAGGATCGATGCAGACTATTTTCAAACATCTGGAGATGCCTCTAGGTTGGAGGGTCAAGCTCGCGACTTACATGCTCTGTGATTCTGCCAAGAGGTGGTGTGATGTTACCACCCAGTCAGAGCATCATAGGTACATGGCGTGGGATGATTTTCAGGCAGTCTTCTATGACTTCTTCTTTCCTGAGATGCTGAGGACAGATAGAGCTCAAGAGTTCATGAATTTGCAGCAGGGCGCTATGTCGGTGATGGACTACTCTGCTCTTTTTATAGAGCTTCAGCATTTTGCACCTGTGCTGGTGGGTGATGAGACGTTGAGAGCCAGAAGTTTTGAGCATGGTCTTCGGTATGAAATCCGAGCACTGGTACATGTTTTCAGGTTTCCCACTGTACACGCGATTGTGAATCGGGTGCTGATTACAGAGAGGAACCTGCGGGAATCAAGCGGTGTGAGCCAGGGCGGTTCAACACCAGTTACTAGTACTATTTCTAATGGAAAGAGGAAGAGACAGATGGACTTCTCTCAGGGCGGCAGTACCAGCCAGGCAGCTTCTTCAGGTGGACCGGTCAGGTGCTACGAGTGTGGCAGAGAGGGGAACAAGTGGCCGCAGTGTCCACGGGACCCAGTGGAGTGCCGAGCTTGCGGCAAGATGGGTCATCGCCAGCTCTTTTGCAGGGCGTTTCTACCAGTGGCTAGTGAGAGGGGTTCTGTGCAGACTCAGCGTGCGGGAGCAGGACCAGTGGCTTCTTACCAGTCAGGGAACTGGAATACGTCATGGCATGCAGGAAGAGACGGTGGTCATGGCCGTGGTAGCCAGACACCAGGATCGCAGAGGCGGCAGGGTGGGACAGCTCAGGGTAGCCAGGCTATGTCACAGGGCCACGACACTGGACATGCATATACAGTGCAACAGACCCAGTAAGAGCAGGATCCCATACCTTCGACAGTCAGAGGTACTATTCTAGAAGCTTCTGTCTTGTCTTCAATACTTTTTGATATGGGTGCTACACATAGTTTTATATCTGTACCCGCTGTGGAGAGCCTTGGGCTTGGTGTTTCTACTTCTTCTGATATCTTGAAGCTAGAAACTCTGTTGGGGACTAGGAAGATTGGTGAGCATTAGTGAAAGGAGTACCCCCTTGAGGTTGGTGGGTGTCATTTCCTTTGGGACCTCTATGTCCTGGAGATGACGATCTATGACGTCATTCTCGGGATGGACTGGTTGGTTCCCTTTCGAGCCTTTGTAGACTGCTATTGTCGCAGGGTGTGTTTCATGTCAAAAGAGCGCGGAGAGTTTCTATACAAGGGCGAATGGGATGTTCAGTCGAGTCGAGCTGGACCAGAGCATCATGGGTGAGGTGGAGTCACAGCCCAGATTGCGAGCTTATATCTGGATGACCAGGGGACTTGTCAGACGGATTTCCCTCCAGTTGTTGATCGTTTCACGGATGTCTTCCTGGACGACTTTTCATGCCTAACTCCAGTGCGCGAGGTGTATTTATCTATCAAACTAGTGCCAGGAGCAGCACCGGTGTCCATTCCTCATTATAGGATGGCCACACCAGAGTTGCAGGGCTCAAGAGGCAGTTAGAGGAGTTGCAGGAAAAGGGTTTTATCTGACCCAGTACATCTCCTTGAGGTTCTCCGATCCTTTTTGTGAAGAAGTCGGATGGTGCCCTCAGACTTTGTGTGGATTATCGGAAGCTGAACCAGTTGACGGTTAAGAACCGATATCCCTTACCGAGGATAGATGATCTATTTGATCAGCTTCGTTGAGCACGAGTGTTCTCAAATATTGACTTGAGATCCGATTATCATCATCTGCGCGTTAGACCATAAGATATACCGTTTATAGCTTTTCGGAGTAGGTATGGTCAATATGAGTATACGGTTATGCCGTTCGGACTCACGAACGAGCCAACGGTTTTTATGGATATGATGAATCGTGTGTTTCATCCGTATCTTGATTCATTTATGGTAGTATTCGTGGACGGCATCTTGGTGTACTCTCACACTCGACATGACCATGCCACCCATCTTGAGATCGTATTGAGTACACTGAGAGACCATCGCCTATATGCTAAGCTCTCGATGTGCCACTTTTGGATGGACCAGATTCACTTCTTGGGTCATATCATCTCAGAGGTAGGAGTTGCAGTAGACCCAGAGAAGGTGAGAGCAGTGGTTTCCTGGGAGAAGCCCAAGAACGTGTTTGAGATATGAAGTTTCTTAGGGATGGATGGTTAATACAGGCGCTTCATATAGGACTTCTCTCACTTAGAAGCATTGTTGACAGGTCTGACTAAGAAGGGTGCGATGTTCGTTTGGTCAGAAGCTTGCGAGACAGATTTTCAGGACCTGAAGGGAAGGCTGACTTCAACACCGATACTAATACTCTCAAAGCAGGGGAACAACTATACAGTTTACTGTGATGCGTTAGGGATTAGGTTGGGAGCCGTTTTGATGTAGGGCGACCGAGTTGTGGCGTACGTGTCTTGACTATTGAGGCCACATGAGAGAATTTACCTGATGCATGATCTCGAGTTGGCTGTAGTTGTGCATGCGTTGCGCTGTTGGAGACATTATCTGTTGGGAGAGAATTTTGCGGTTTTCACCGACCAAAAAAGCCTCAAGAATATCTTTACTCAGCGTGACCTGAATCTGAGGTAGAGAAGGTGGGTCGAGAACCTACAGTCCTTCCATTTTGAGCTTGCCTATACACCAGGTAAAGGTAATGCAGTAGCTGATGCACTGAGCAAGAAGACTCAGATACATGTAGTGTAGGAGTCCAGTGGTGAGTGGTAGCTTATGGCTTTGTTCTCTGAGATGCATCTGGAGGTGCATGAAAATTAGGGGAAGACTTATCTTTCCTCGTTAGCTGTGAATTCTACCCTCCTGGAAAGAGTGAGTATGAGGAAGCTATCGAATTCAGAAGGCCTAGTTCTATGGGAGTCGGTGGGAAGTGAGGACCCTCCTCCCGGTTGGACGATAGGTGATGATGAGGTTTTGTGTTTCCTTGGACGTGTATGGGTTCTAGGGGTTATATGCGAGGAGATGATGTAGGAGTTTCATGCTTCAGCTTGGGCAGTTCATCCTGGGGTAACCAAAATGTACCAAGACTTGAGACGTCAGTACTGGTGGCTGGGTATGAAGGGAGAGATAACTGGTTTTGTTACGAGATGTTCCACCTGTCAGCAGGTGAAGGAAGAGCATCAGAGACCAGCTGGACTGTTACAGCAGTTGCCCATTCCGGAATGGAAATGGGATGATGTCGTGATGGATTTCATGACGGGATTGCCAAGGTCACCTCGAGGCAATGACGCCGTGTGGGTTGTTGTGGACAGACTCATGAAAGTTTATCACTTCTTGCCGATCAAGGAGACCTTCAGTGTGGACGAGCTCGGAAGGCTGTATATCCGAGAGATCATACTTCTTAATGGGGTCCCTCATTCTATCGTTTCAGATAGGGACGCCCATTTTACGTCTCATTTCTGGCAGAGTTTTCAGAGGGCGCTGGGTACACTGGTGCTTCTGAGCACATCATACCACCCTCAGACAGATGGCCAGTCAGAGCGTAATATACAGGTCCTTGAGGACATGTTGTGTGCATGCGTCCTAGACTTTGGGGGCTCTTGGGAGAAGCATATACCCTTAGTCGAGTTTTCATATAACAATTTTTTTCAGGAGACTATTGAGATGGCACCACACGAGGCTTTATATGGTAGGCTATGCCGATCACCTTTGTGCGGGTTAGAGGTGGGTGAGGTAGATTTACTGGGGCCATAGATAGTGTAGGAGACATCTGAGTAGGTCCAGTTGATTCGGAAGTGGATGGCTACCGCGCAGTCTCATCATAAGTCTTATGCTAATCGCCGTAGACGAACTTTGGAGTTCGTGGTCAGAGATCAGGTTTTCTTGCGTGTTTTGCCGAGGCTGGGACACAAATGGATTAAGAGATAGGGTAAGCTTTCACCAAGGTATGTAGGACCATTTGATATTCTGGAGAGAGTCGGGCTGGTTGCCTATCGGTTGTAGTTACCAGAGCGGTACCAAGCTATGCACGATGTCTTCCACGTGTCTCAGTAGCATCGCTACCATTCAGACCCATCTCACACCATTCAGCCAGAGGAGGTTGAGCGACAGCATGATGCGTCTTTTGAGGAGCATCTGATCCGTATCGTTGACAGGAGCACGAAGGTTCTCCAATGCCGGTCAGTTCCTCTCGTGCGGGTGCTATGGCAGCATAGCTGAGTGCAGGACGAGACCTGGGAGCGGGAGGCCGACGTACGTGCTCAGTGGAAAGAGCTATTCTGAGCTTTCTCTTCGCCACCATTGGAAGGGAAATTCGGGGTCGAATTGCAATAAGGGGGGATGTTTGTAAGATCCCAATTCCTGTTTTAGAGGTACGGGCTTCTTCTTTTCCTTTTCCATAAGTGTTTTTGAGAAAATATGGAAAATGGGGAAAATTCCTGAATTTTGGAACTACACGCCATGTACTTTATCCACACGCCGTGTACTTTTGGCCGTGTTGGGATGAGTACACAGGGCGCGTAGCATTATCGTCGATGAGGGGTGTAGGAACTGACTACATTCCATGTAGTGGTACCTTACACGCCGTGTAGTCAGTCGGCATGCTTGAATAGTAAGGCGGTGGAGTCGCCGCCAGCTACGCGACAGTACATGCCATGTACTCAGGAGTACATGCCGTGTACTCAGGTCGACGAGTAAACAGTGTGGTGGTGCCGCCAAATGAATAGTTAAATGGAAGAAGTACATGCCGTGTACTCAGATGTACATGCCGTGTACTTTGTTTTTTCGGCTTAAAATAGGCAGTAGCCTCTTCATTTGGCAGAGGAGGAACTTGAGCCATTTTGGAGCCAAAGGTGGAGGCCGGATCTATGAAGATCCACCGAGCGTTCGTCTGGAATCCGATTCGGCTTCAGATGATCTCGTTGGAACTACACAGGTAAGCCCTCTCCTCTCCTGGTACCATTCTTTCCAATTCTTCTCCTAACGTATGTTATTTACGTTTGAATGGGTTTTGTTCTTCGTCAGATCTAAGCCGTTCTTGGGCGTTTCTGTAATTGGTGTTAGGGTATAATGCTCGTTGACGTATAAGGTAGGTGGCTTTGTGTTTATTTTCCAACTGCTGTGTGTTTTGTGCGATTTTTTGCCACGAACCCATGTTGGGGTGTCATGTGACTGGGGCCGTTGCTATGTTTAATGCCTAGAATTTCATAGATGATTAAACTATGATATTAAAATGTTGGTTCAGATCTCTGCTTGGATCCGGAACCACCCCCGGGGTGTGTTTCACTGTTTAGCCATTTGTCCAGGATACCCAAGGGTATGCCTTCAAAGTAGTAATTGTAGAATTTCCTTGAGAGGAATTGCTTGTTACTGCTTGTTTACTTGTTGGGCATGGCCCGGTTTCCTGTTTAGACTGAGGGCGTTGTTGTATTTGGCCTCAGGGCGTTGTTTTGATTAGCCTGAGGGCACTGCACTATTTAGCCTGAGGGTTGTAGTTATTTCCCCTAAGGGAAACCTTTCATGCCTGAGGGCTTGACTTCTGTGCCTGAGGATGACACTTCCTACGCCTGAGGGAAATTCCTGTTACGCCTGAGGGCTATACCTGTAGGTTGGATTCTTCTTACCTGAGGGTAAGGTTTTGTTTATCTGAGGACGTAGAATCTTTACATAGAAACGCACTTTGGTGATTTATAATATTTAAATGGATTAAATGGATAATAAAATGGAAATATAACTGGTAATTAGTTACTTTTGAGTACTGCTTAATTTATTTCATTTTACTACTACACACTGTTGTTGCATTGCTTACACACAGTTGGGCATGGGCCTTTGGTGGGTGCCTACTGAGATATATTTCTCACACCCTGTTTGGGTCACGATTTTCGGAATAAATAGATTACGTTGCTGCAGGTGTATATAGGGGCAAGAGTCCCTATACACGTACTTGACTGTTGCTGAGGAGTAGGAGGGCATGGGACCGAGCCTAGGCTCACGATGCTGGTGCCAGCAGTTTGCATGTTTTGCTGTACTCTGTTTTCTGCTGTACTGTATTGATGTATAACATGTTCTGGCTATTTTCGTAGAACTTGAAACATGCATCATCATCGCTTATATACTGTTGGTAACATCCACTGCTGTAGTTATTTCAGTTTTGTATGTTTACTGCTTCCGCTGTTGTATGTTTTATTTTTCATTTCGCTGCGCTACACTTTGACAAATGAGGGCATAGTTTCCCCACTTTCAGACCTGGGCCCTCGCTACTAGTCGGCAGCCTCTGGAGTTTGGGGAAATGCGCTTGAGGTCTTGTGGCGAACCGGGCTTGGGGCACCCGTTGCGTGGCACCCGGGTCCGGGACGTTACAAAGTGGTATCAGAGGAGTTCTTTACATTTAATTACTATTTGGATCCATAGTCAGGGATAGGATGGAAAGGTAGTTGGTAATAAGATGTTCCCTGGCATAGCTAACCCGTGTATAGGGAAAAGCCAATCTACCTCGTATTTTTGCATTCTTTTGATTTTTCAATTTTACGGTTGATATGTTTTCTCCATTGGGTGATGCACTTGGATTGTGCTATTTATATTTTAGCTGTGGGTTCTATTTAGTTGCAACCCGATGAGATGAGGGTATGCCGTATCATGCACATGTAGGCACATGCTAGATATCACATGCCATGCATATTTTTCATGCCATATAGGTGCATTAGAATTGGCATGTTGTTGTGATAGTTGTTGTGCTAATAAAGCATGCTGTTGTGATAGCTATTTGATAAATACCTACCTTGTGATATTGTATGTTTATTTGAGCTTGTTATAGAATGAATGCCAAAAATCGGTTTTTTGGGGAGAATGGGCCCCCATTGACCGGAATTTGGTGGATCATTGACGGTTTATCAGTTATAACACAGATAAGATGTCAAACATTGATTCGTGGGGAGTATGGTCCCCCACGTGTCGGAATTTGACACTTAGTTGTTGGTTTTTAGTATTTTCTGGGTTCCGGGGAAGTTTCTGAGGCATACTGTCTGGAAAACCCAGAATACACGCCGTGTAGGACCTCATACATGCCGTGTGTGTTCTTCTGTTCGAGAAGCAAAATTAACTTTTTGAGTACATGCCGTGTACCCTGAGTACACGTCGTGTAGTCTCTTCCCGTGTCACAAACAGTGTGGGAAGCGACACGGGGTAGGGAAGGGCTTGGGTAAAACACGCCGTGTAGTTTTGTGCATGTCGTGTAGTATGACTCGGAGTCCGGGCGTGTAACTAACAACACGGGTCGGTGAACTCTTGTACAACACACTGTCTCAATTATGAACACACCGTGTAGTGTGACCTGGGGACTCAGCCATGTAACTAACAACACGGGCCGGTGTCACCTCTCCCTTAACACGTCGTGTACCTGTGGGACACGCCGTGTAGTCTTGTCCGAGGACAGACCGTGTGGAGTTAGCTGTGTGGCTGGGAAACGGGATGGTGTACACGCCATGTGCGGTTGTAACACGCTATGGAGTTCTAAGAAGAGTAGTCGGCCGTGTCACAGACGACACGGGCAATTGGAAAATAACACCGTACACGCCGTGTATTTTTGTTGAACAGAAGTCGTGTGGCTTAGCCACGTAGAAGGACCCGGGCAGGGGATGGAAAGTCAAGTACATGTCGTGTAGTCATTGTACACGCCGTGTATTCTTGTTTTGCAAATTTTGAAACACCTTTTTCGTCTTGTTCTTTTGTGTTTCCTTCGCTTTCAGTCTTAAGAATCTTGAATCCGAGGCGTTCTTTTGACCATGTAGATTCATGCCACCTAGAAGACCGCGAGTTGTTCACCAGGAGAGCGGCAACGATTATACTCCGGAGATGGTGGGCCATGGGCTACCAGTTGATCCACCAGTAGACACAGATGCGGCACCGGCTGTTTTACCGGACACAGGTGTGGAGGTGCAGTTCCGTGAAGGCTTATTGCCGTTCATGTAGACCTTTCAAGGAGCACCATAGGCTTCCACATCTATCGTCGAGCTGACACGTATCTTTCAGCAGCATCATCTGCCTACATTTTCAAGGGATGGTGGACCACAGGGTGCAGATTCTTGGCTAGGATCGATGTAGACTATTTTCGAACATCTGGAGACTCCTTGAGGGCAGAGGGTCATGCTCTCGACTTACATGCTACGTGATTCCTCCAAGAGGTGGTGGAATGTTACCACCCAGTCAGAGCATCACAGGGACATGGCGTGGGAGGATTTTCAGGCAGTCTTCTATGACATCTTCTTTCCCGAGACGCTGAGGGCAGATAGAGCTCGAGAGTTCATGAATTTGCAGCAGGGCGCTATGTCGGTGATGGACTACTCTGCTCGTTTTACAGAGCTTCAGCGTTTTTCACCCGTGATGGTGGGTGATGAGACGTTGAGATCCAAACGTTTTGAGGATGGTCCTCGGTATGACATCCGAGAGCTGGTAAATTTTTTCAGGTTGCCTACTGTACACGCGATTGTGAATTAGGCACTGATTGCAGAGTGGAACCTGCGGGAATCAAGTGGTGTGGGCCAGGGTGGTTCAGCACCAGTTACTGGTACTATTTCTGCTGGAAAAAGGAAGATATAGATGGACTTCTCTCAGGGTGCCAGTTCCAGCCAGGCATCTTCTTCAGGTGGACCTGTCAGGTGCTACCAGTGTGGTAGAGAGTGGCACAAGAGGATGTAGTGTCCACGGGACCCAGTGGAGTGCCGAGCATGTGGAAAGATGGGTTATCTGCAGAGCTTTTGCAGGGAGTTTCTACCAGTGGCTAGTGAGAGGGGTTCTGTGCAGACTCCGCGTGCGGGAGTAGGAAAAGTGGCTTCTTACCAGTCAGGGAACTGGAATACATCAGGGCGTGCAGGCAGAGACGATGGTCGTGGCCGTGGTAGCCAGACACCAGGATCATAGAGGCAGTAGGGTGGGACAGCTTAGGGTAGCCAGGCTGTGTCGCAGGGCCGCGACACTGGACAGGCATATGCAGTGCAACAAACCCAAAAGGAGAAGGATCCCGGACCCTCGACAGTTAGAGGTACTATTCTAGTAGCTTCTATCTTGTCTTCAGTACTTTTTGATACGGGTGCTACACATAGTTTTATATCTATACCCGTTGTGGAGAGCCTTGAGCTCAGTGTTTCTATTTCTTCTGATTTCTTGAATCTAGACACTCGGTTGGGGACTAGGACGGTTGGTGTGCGTCAGTGCAAGGAGTGCCCCCTTGAGGTTGGTGGGTGTCACTTCCTTTGGGACCTCTATGTCCTGGAGATGAGGAGCTATGAGGTCATTCTGGGGATGGACTGGTTGGTTCCCTTTCGAGCCTTTATAGACTGATATCATCGTAGGGTGTGTTTCATGTCACCAGAGGGCAAGGAGTTTCTATACAAGGGAGAGTGGGATGTTTAGGCGAGTCGAGCTGGACCAGAGCATCATTGGAGAGGTGGAGTCACAGCCAAGATTGCGAGCTTATATCTGGATGACCAGAGGACTTGTCATATGGATTTCCCTCCAGTTGTTGATCGTTTTAGGGATTTCATCCCAGATGACTTTTCAGGCCTACCTTTGGTGCGCGAGGTGGATTTCTCTATCAAACTAGTGCGAGGAGCATCACCAATGTCCATTCCTCCTTATAACATGGCCACGCCTGAGTTGCAGGAGCTTAAGAGGCAGTTAGAGGAGTTACAGGCAAAGGGTTTTATCCGACCCAATACATCTTCTTGGGGTTCTCCAGTCCTTTTTGCAAAGAAGGCGGATGGTTCCCTCAGACTTTGTGTGGATTATCAGAAGCTGAACCAGTTGACGGTTAAGAACTGATATCCCTTGCCGAGGATAGATGATCTGTTTGATCAGCTTCATGGAGCACGAGTGTTCTCAAAGATTTACTTGAGATTCGGTTATCATCAGTTGCGCGTTTGACCATTAGATATACTGCTTACAGCTTTTCAGAGTAGGTATGGTCTATATGAGTATATGGATATGCCGTTCGGACTCACGAACGTGCCATTAGTTTTTATGGCTCTAATGAATTTTGTGTTTCATCCGTATCTTGATTCAATTGTGGTAGTATTCGTGGACGAGATCTTGCTGTACTCTCACACTCGACACGACCATGCCACCCATCTTGAGATCGTATTGAGTACACTGAGAGAGCATCTCCTATATGCTAATCCCTAGAAGGGACACTTTTGGATGGACCAGATTCACTTCCTGGGTCATATCATCTCAGAGGCAGGAGTTGCAGTAGACCCAGAGAAGGTGAGAGCAGTGGTTTCCTGGGAGCAGCCCAAGAATGTGTTTGAGATACGGAGTTTCATAGGGCTGGATGGTTAATAAAAGCACTTCATACAAGACTTCTCCTTCTTAGCAGCACCGTTGACAGGTTTGACTAAGAATGGTGTGAGGTTCGTTTGGTCAGAAGCTTGCGAGAAAGTTTTTCAGGACCTTAAGGGAAGGTTGACATCAGCACCGATCCTGATACTCCCAGAGCAGGTGAAGATCTATACAGTTTACTATGATGCATCAGTGATTGGGCTGGGAGCCGTTTTGATGCACGGCGACCGAGTTGTCGCATACGGGTCTCGACAGTTGAGGCCACATGAGAGAAATTACCTAACTCATGATCTCGAGTTGGCTGCAGTTGTGCATGCGTTGCGCTGTTGGAGACATTATCTGTTGGGAGAGAATTTTGTGGTTTTTACCGACCACAAAAGCCTCAAGTATATCTTTACTCAGCATGACCTGAATCTGAGGCAGAGAAGGTGGGTCGAGTACCTACAGTCCTTCGATTTTGAGCTTGCCTATACACCTGGTAAAGGTAACGCAGTATCTGATTCACTAAGCAAGAAGACATAGATACAGGAAGTGCAGGAGGCCAGTGGTGAGTGGCTGCTTATGGATTTGTTCTCTGAGATGCATCTGGAGGTGCATGACAGTCAGGGGAAGACTTATCTTTCCTCATTAGCTGCGACTTATACCTTCCTGGACAGAGTGAGGATGTGGCAGCTATCAGATTCAGAAGGCCTAGTTCTATGGGATTCGAGGGCAAGTGAGGACCCTCCTCCCGGTTGGACGATAGGTGATGATGAGGTTTTGCGTTTCCATGGACGTGTATGGGTTCCATGGGATATACCCGAGGAGCTGATGCAGGAGTTTCATGCTTCAGCTTGGGCAGTTCATCCCGGGGTTACCAAGATGTACCAGGACATGAGACTTCAGTACTGGTGGCTGGGTATGAAGGGAGAGATAGCTGGTTTTGTTACGAGATGTTCCACCTGTCAGCAGGTGAAGGCAGAGCATCAGAGACCAGCTGGACTGTTACAGTAGTTGGCCATTCCGGAGTGGAAATGGGATGATGTCGCGATGGATTTCGTGACGGTATTTCCAAGGTCACCTCGAGGCAATGGCGTCATGTGGGTTGTTGTAGACATACTCACGAATGTATCTCACTTCATGCCGATCAAGGAGACCTTCGGTGTGGACGATCTCGGAAGGATGTATATCCGAGAGATCTTACGTCTTCATGGGGTCCCTCATTCTATCGTTTCCGATAGGGACGCCCGCTTTACGTCTCCTTTCTGGCAGAGTTTTCAGAGGGCACTAGGTACACAGGTGCTTCTGAGCACAACATACCGCCCTCAGACAGATGGCCAGTCAGAGTGTACGATATAGGTGCTTGAGGACATGCTGCATGCAGGCATCCTAGACTTTGGTGGCTCTTGGGAGAAGCATATAACCTTAGTCTAGTTTGCCTATAACAATAGTATTCAGGAAACTATTGAGATGGAACCATATGAGGATTTATATGGTAGGTCATGCTGATCACCTTTGTGCTGGTTAGAGGCAGGTGAGGCAGCTTTACTGGGGCCACACTCGTGTAGGAGACATCTGAGCAGGTCCATTTGATTCGGAAGTGGATGGTTACTGCGCAGTCTCGTTAAAAGTCTTATGTTGATCGCTGTAGACGAACTTTGGAGTTCATGGTCGGAGATCAGGTTTTCTTGCGTGTTTCGCTGAGTCTGGGACACAAACGGATTAGGAGACAGGGTAAGCTTTCACCGAGGTATGTGGGAAAATTTGAGATTCAGGAGAGATTCAGGCTGGTTACCTATCGGTTTTAGTTACCGCAGTAGTACCGAGCCATGCACGATGTCTTCCACGTGTCTCAGTTGCATCGATACCATTCAGACCCATCACACACCATTCAGCTAGAGGAAGTTGAGCTATAGCATGATGCATCTTTTGAGGAGCATCTGATACGTATCGTTGAAATGAGCACGAAGGTTCTCTGAGGCCTGTCAGTTCCTCTCATGCGGGTGCTATGGCAGCATGGCCAAGTACAGGACGAGACCTGGGAGCTGGAATCTGATGTACGTGCTTAGTGGCCAGAGCTGTTCTGAGCTTTCTCTTCACCACCCATGGAAGGGAAATTTGGGAATGAATTGCTATAAGGGGGGAAGTTTGTAAGAACACGGTTCTTGTATTAGAGGTACGGGATTCTTCTTTTCCTTTTCCTTAAGTGTTTTTGAGAAAATATTGAAAATGGGGAAAAATCCTGAATTTTGGAACTACACGCCGTGTACTTTGTCCACACGCCGTGTACTTTTGGCCGTGTTGGGATGAGTACACGGGGCGTGTCGCCTTGTTGGAGATGAGGGGTGTAGGAACTGACTACACGCCATGTAGTGTTACCTTACAGGTCATGTAGTCAGTCGGTAGGCTTGAATAGTAAGGCGGTGGAGTCCCCGCCAGCGGGGCGATAGTACATGCCATGTACTCAGGTCGATGAGTTAATAGTGTGGTGGTGCCACCAAATGAACAGTTAAATGAAAGAATTACACGCCATGTACTTTGTTTTTTTTGACTTAAAATAGGAAGTAGCCTCCTCATTTGGCCGAGGAGGAACATGAGACATTTTGGAGCCAAAGGAGGAGGCCATATCGTTGAAGATCCACCGGGCGTTCGTCTGGAATTCGATTTTGGCTTTGGATGATCTCGTTGGAACCGCACAGGTAAGCCCTCTCCTCTCCTAGTACCGTTCTTGCCAATTCTACTCCTAACATATGTTATTTACGTTTGCCTGTGTTTTGTTCTTCGTCATATCTACGTCGTTCTTGGGCATTTCTGGAATCAGCGTTCGGGTATAACACTCGTTGACGTATAAGGTATGTGGATTTGTGTTTATTTTCCAACTGCTGTGTGTTTTATGCGTTTTTGTGCCACGAACCCATGTTGGGGTGTCGTGTGGCTGAGGCCATTTCTATGTTTAATGCCTAGAATTGCATAGGTGATTATAATATGATATTAAAATGTTGGTTGGGATCGCTGGTTGGATCCAGAACCACCCCCGGGGTGTGTTTCACTGTTTAGCTGTTTGGCCAGGATACACGAGGGTATGCCTTCAAAGTAGTAATTGTAGAATTTCCTTGAGAGTAATTGCTTGTTACAGCTTGTTTACCTGTTGGGCATGGCCCGGTTGCCTATTTAGCCAGAGGGCGTTGTTGTATTTGGCCTGAGGGCATTGTTGTGATTAGCTTGAGGGCACTGCACTATTTAGCCCGAGGGCTGTAGTTATTTATCATGAGGGAAACCTTTCGTGCCTGAGGGATTGACTTCTGTGTCTGAGGGCGACACTTCCTACGCCTTAGGGAAATTATTGTTACGCTTAAGGGATATACCTGCGGGTTGGATAATGCTTACCTGAGGGTAAGGTTTTGTTTGTCTGAGGACGTGGACTTTTTACGTAGAAATGCACTGTGGTGATTTCTAATATTTAAATGGATTAAATGGATAATAAAATGGAAATATAACTGGTAATTAGTTTCTTCTGAGTACTGCTTACTTTATTTCATTTTACTACTGCACACTATTGTTGCATTGCTTACACGCAGTTGGGCACGGGGCTTTGGTGGGTGCCTAATGAGATATATTTCTCACACCCTGTTTGGGTCACGCTTTTCGGCCCAAATAGATTACGTTGCTGCTGGTGTAGATAGGGGAAAGAGTCCCTATATAGGTACTTGACTATTGCTGAGGAGTAGGAGGGCATGGGACAAAGCCTAGGATCGCGACGCCGCTGCCAGTAGTTTTCTTGTTTTTCTGTACTCTATTTTCTGCTGTACTGTATTGATGTATAACATGTTCCGGCTGTTTTCTTAGAACATCAAACATGTAGCATCATCACTTATATATTGTTGGTTACATCCACTGATGTACTTATTTCAGTTGTGTATGTTTACTACTTCCGCTGTTTGTTGTATGTTTTATTTTTCATTCTGCTGCGCTACACTTTGACAAATGAGGGCATAGTTTCCCCACTATCAGACCTGGGCCCTTGCTGCTAGTCAGCAGCCTCTGGCGTTTGGGGAAATGCGCTTGAGGTCTTGGGGAGAACCGGGCTAGGGGCACCCGTTGCGTGGCACCTGGGTCTAGGACGTTACAAAGTGGTATCAGAGGAGTTCTTTACTTTGACTTACTATTTGGATCTGTAGTCAGGGATAGGATGGAACGGTAGTTGGTAATAAGTTATGCCCGGGCGTAGCTAACCCGTGTACAGGGAAAAGCCAGTCTACCTCGTTTTTTTGAATTCTTTTGATTTTGCAATTTTACGGTTGATATGTTTTCACCATTGGGTTACGCACTTGTATTGTGCAGTTTATATTTTATCTATGGGTTCTATTTAGTTGCAACCCGATGAGACGAGGGAATGCCATCTCATGCATCATATATGCACATGGTAGATATCACATTCCATGCATAGTTTTCATTCCATGTAGGTGAATTAGAATTGGCATGTTGTTGTGATGTTTGTTGTGCTAATAAAGCATGTTGTTATGATAGCTGTTTGATAAATACCTACCTTGTGATATGGTATGTTTGTTTGATCTTGTTATAGAATAAACGCCAAATTTCGGTTTTTGGGGAGTATGGCCACCATTGACCGGAATTTGGTGGATCATTGACTGTTTATCGGTTATAACACAGATAAGATGTAAAACATTGATTCGTGGGTAGTATGGGCCCCCACGTGTCAGAATTTGACACTTAGGTGTTGGTTTTTAGTATTTTCTGGGTTCCGGGGAAGTTTCTGAGGCATACTGTCCAGAAAAACCAGAATACACGCCGTGTAGGACATCATACACGCCGTGTGTGTTCTTCTGTTCGGGAAGAAAAATGAAATTTTTGAGTACACGCCGGTTACCCCGAGTAAACGCTGTGTAGTCTCTTCCCGTGTCACAATTCCTGTGGGCGGCGACACGGGGTAGGGAAGGGCTTGTGTAAAACACGCCGTGTAGTTTTCTGCACACCGTGTAGTGTGACCCGGAGTCCGGCCGTGTAACTAACAACATGAGTCATTGAACTCCTGTACAACACGCCGTCTCAATGATGAACACGCCGTGTAGTGTAACCTAGGGACTCGGCCGTGTAACTAACAACACGGGCCGGTGTCACCTCTCCCTTAACACACCGTGTAACTGTGGGACACGCCGTGTAGTCTTGTCCGAGGACAGACTGTGTGGAGTTAGCCGTGTGGCTGGGAAACGGGATGGTATACCCACCGTGTGCAGGTGTAACACACCGTGGAGTGTTAAGCCGAGTAGTCGGCCGTGTCACAGACGACACAGGCAGTTGGAAAATAACATCGTACACACCGTGTAGATATTATACATGCCATGTAGTTTTGTTGAACGGAAGCCGTGTGGCCTAGCCGTGTAGAAGGACCTGGGAAGGGGAAGGAAAGTCAAGTACACGTCGTGTAGTCATTGTGCACGCTGTCTAGTCTTGTTTTGCAAATTTTGAAATGCCTTCTTCCACTAGTTCCTTTGTGGTACCTTCACTTTCAGTCTTAATAATCTTGAATCTGAGGCATTCTTTTGAACTTGTAGAGTCATGCCGCCCAGACGATCGCGAGTTGTTCTCTAGGAGAGCAGCGACGATTATACTTCGGAGATGGTGGGCCATGGGCTACCAGTTGATCCACCTGCAGAGCCAGATGCGACACCAGCTGTTATATCGGACACAGGCACGGAGGTGCAGTTCCGTGTAGGCTTATTGCGGTTCATGCAGACCTTTCAGGGAGCACCATAGGCTGCCACATCTATGGCCAAACTGATGCGTATCTTTCAGCAGTAGCATCCACCTACGTTTTCAGGGGATGACGGACCACAGGCTGCAGAGTCTTGGCTAGGATCAATGCAGACTATTTTTGAACATCTAGAGACACCTCTAGGGCGGAGGGTCAAGCTTGCGACTTACATGATGCTTGATTCCGCCAAGAGGTGGTGGGATGTTACCACCCACTCAGAGCATCACAGGTACATGGAGTGGGAGGATTTTCAGGCAGTCTTCTTTGAATTCTTCTTTCCCGAGATGCTGAGGGAAGATAGAGCTCGAGAGTTCATGAATCTGCAGCAGGGCGCTATGTCGGTGATGGACTACTCTGTTCGTTTTACAGAGCTTCAGCGTTTTTCACCCGTGTTGGTTGGTGATGAGACGTTGAGAGACAGACGTTTTGAGGATGGTCTTTGGTATGACATCTGAGCGTTGGTAAATTTTTTTAGGTTGCCTACGGTACACGCGATTGTGAATCAGGAACTGATTACAGAGAGGAACCTGCGGGAATCAAGTGGTGTGGGCCAGGGCGGTTCATCACCAGTTACTGGAACTATTTCTGCTGGAAAGAGGAAGAGACAGATGGACTTCTCTCATGGCAGCAGTACCTGCCAGGAAGCTTCTTCAGGTGGACCGGTCAGGTGCTACCATTGTGGCAAAGAGGGGCACAAGAGGCCGCAGTGTCCACGGGACCAAGTGGAGTGCCGAGCTTGTGGCAATATGGGTCATCTACAGCGCTTTTGCAGGGCGTTTCTAGCAGTGGCTAGTGATAGGGGTTCTGTGCAGACTCCGCGTGCGGGAGCAGGACCAGTGGCTTCTTACCAGTCAGGTAACTGGAATACGTCAGGGCGTGCAGGAAGAGACGGTGGTCGTGCCCGTGGTACCCAGACACCAGGATCGTAGAGGCAACAGGGCGGGAAAACATAGGGTATCCAGGCTGTGTCGTAGTGCCGTGGCACTGGACAGGCATATGCAGTGCAACAGACCCAGTAGGAGCAGGATCCTGGACCTTTGACAGTCAGAGGTACTATTCTAGTAGCTTCTGTCTTGTCTTCAGTACTTTTTGATACGGGTGCTACAAATAGTTTTATATCTGTATCAGCTGTGGAGAGACTTGGCCTCGGTGTTTCTACTTCTTCTGATATCTTGACGCTAGACACTCCGTTGGGGCCAAGGACGGTTGGTGGGTGTCACTTACTTTGGGACCTCTATGTCCTGGAGATGACGATCTATGACGTCATTCTCGGGATGGAAAGGTTGGTTCCCTTTCGAGCCATTGTCGACTTCTATTGTCACAGGGTGCGTTTCATGTCACCAGAGGTCATGGATTTTCTATACAAGGGTGACTGGGATGTTCAGGCGAGTCATGATGGACCAGAGCATCATGGACGAGGTGGAGTCACTGCCCAGATTGTGAGCTTATATCTGGATGACCAGGGGACTTGTCAGACGGATTTCCCTCCAGTTGTTGATTGTTTCAGGGATGTCTTCCCAGATGACTTTTCAGGCCTTCCACCAGTGCGCGAGGTGGATTTCTCTATCAAAATAGTGCCAGGAGCAGCACCAGTGTCCATTCCTCCTTATTGGATGGCCACGCCTAAGTTGCAGAAGCTCAAGAGGTAGTTAGAGGAGTTGCAGGCAAAGGGTTTTATCCGACCCAGTACATCTCCTTGGGGTTCTCTGGTCCTTTTTGCGAAGAAGGCGGATAATTCCCTCAGTCTTTGTGTGGATTATCAGATGCTGAACCAGTTGACGGTTAAGAACCGATATCCCTTTCCGAGGATATATGATCTGTTTGATCTGCTTCTTGGAGAATGAGTGTTCTCAAAGATTGACTTGAGATCCGGTTATGATCAGCTGCATGTTAGACCATCAGATATCCCACTTACAGTTTTTCGGATTAGGTCTGGTCTATATAAGTATACGGTTATGCCGTTCTGACTCACAAACTCACCAGCAGTTTTTATGGATTTGATGAATCGTGTGTTTCATCTGTATCTTGATTCATTTGTGGTAGTATTCGAGGATGACATCTTGGTGTACTCTCACACTTGACACGACCATGCCACCCATCTTGAGATCGTATTGAGTACACTGAGAGAGAATCACCTATATACTATTCTCTCGAAGTGCACTTTTGGATGGACCAGATTCACTTCCTAGGACATATCATCTCAGAGGCAGGAGTTGCAGTAGACCTAGAGAAGGTGAGAGCAGTGGTTTCCTCAGAGCATCCCAAGAATGTGTTTGAGATACGGAGTTTCTTAGGGCTGGCTAGTTACTACAGGAGCTTCATACATGACTTCTCCCGCTTAGCAGCACCATTGCCAGGTCTGCCTAAGAAGGGTGTGATGTTCGTTTGGTCAGAAGCTTGCGAGACAACTTTTCAGGACCTGGAGGGAAGGTTGACATCAGTACCGATCCTGATACTCCATGAGCAGGGGAAGAGCTATAAAGTTTACTATGATGCATCAGGGATTGGGCTGGGAGCCGTTTTGATGCAGGGTGACCAAGTTGTGGCGTACGGGTCTCGGCAGTTGAGGCCACATGAGAGGAATTACCCGACGCATGATCTCGATTTGTCTACAGTTGTGCATGTGTTGCACTATTGGAGACATTATCTGTTGGGAGAGAATTTTGTGGTTTTCACCGACCACAAAAGCCTCAAGTATGTCATTACTCAGTGTGAACTGAATCTGAGGCAGAGAAGGTGGGTCGAGTACCTACAGTCCTTTGATTTTGAGCTTGCCTATACACCTAGTAAAGGTAATACAATAGTCAATGCACTAAGCAGGAAGACTCAGATACAAGCCGTGCAGGAGGCCAGTGGTGAGTGGAAGCTTATGGATTTGTTCTCTGAGATGCATCTGGAGGTGCATGACAGTCATGGGCAGACTTATCTTTCCTCGTTAGCGGTGAATTCTACTCTCCTGGGCAGAGTGAGGATGAGGCAGCTATCGGATTCAGAAGGCCTAGTTCTACAGGAGTGGTGGCAAGTGAGGAACCTCCTCCTGGTTGGACGACAGGCAATGATGTGTTTTTTTGTTTCAATGGACGTGTATGGGTTCCAGGGGATATACGCGAGGAGCTGATGCGGGAGTTTCATGCTTCAGCTTGGGCAATTCATATCGGGGTTACCAAGATGTACCAAGACTTGAGCCGTCAGTACTAGTGGCCGTGTATGAAGGGAGAGATAGATGGTTTTGTTAAGAGATGTTCCACCTGTCAGTAGGTGAAGGCAGAGCATCAGAGACCAGTTGGACTGTTACAGCAGTCTCCCATTCCGGAGTGGAAATGGGATGATGTCGTGATGGGTTTTGTGATGGGATTGCCAAGGTCACCTCGAGGTAATGAAGTCGTGTGAGTTGTTGTGTATAGACTCACGAAAGTAGCTCACTTCTTGCCGATAAAGGAGACCTTCGGTGTGGACGAGCTCGAGAGGCTGTATATTCGAGAGATCGTACGTCTTCATGGGGACCCTCGTTCTATCATTTCAGAAAGGGACGCCCGCTTTACGTCTCGTTTTTGGAAGAGTTTTCAAAGGGTGTTGGGTACACAGGTGCTTCTGAGCATTTCATACCACCCTCAGACAGATGTCCAGTCAGAGCGTACGATACAGGTGCTTGAGGACATGCTACGTGCATGCATCCTAGACTTTGGGGGCTCTTGGGAGAATCATATACCCTTAGTCGAGTTTTCCTATAATAATAGTTTTCAGGAGACTATTGAGATGGCACCATACGAGGATTTATATGGTAGGCCATGCCGATCACCTTTGTGCTGGTTAGAGGCAGGTGAGGTAGCTTTACTTGGGCCACAGCTCGTGCAGGAGACATCTGAGAAGGTCTAGTTGATTAATAAGTGGATGGCTACTGCGCAGTCTCGTCAGAAGTCTTATGCTGATCGCCACAGACGACCTTTGGATTTCGTGGTCGGAGATCAGGTTTTCTTGCGTGTTTCTCCGAGGATGGGACACAAATGAATCAAGAGACAAGGTAAGATTTCACCAAGGTATGTTGGACCATTTGAGATTCTGGAGAGAGTCGGGCTAGTTGCCTATCTGTTGCAGTTACTGTAGCGGTATCGAGCCATGCACGACGTCTTCCGCGTGTCTTAGTTGCATCGCTACCATTCAGACCCGTCTCACACCATTCAACTAGAGGAGGTTGAGCTACAGCATGATGCGTCTTTTGAGGAGCATCTGATCTGTATCATTGACTGGAGCACGAAGGTTATCTGAGGCCGGTCAGTTCCTCTCGTGTGGGTGCTATGGTAGCATGGCCGAGTGCAGGACGAGACCTGGGAGCGGGAGGCTGACGTACGTGCTCAATGGCTAGAGCTTTTCTAAGCTTTCTCTTCACCACCCTTGGAAGGGCAATTCGGGGAAGAATTGCTGTAAGGGGGGAAGTTTGTAAGAACCATGTTCTTGTTTTAGAGGTACGGGCTTCTTCTTTTCCTTTTCCTTAATTGTTTTTGAAAAATATGGAAAATGGGGTAAAATAATGCATTTTGGAACTACACGCCGTGTACTTTATCCACACACCGTGTACTTTTGACCATGTTGGGATAAGTACACGGGGCGTGTAGCCTTGTCGGTGATGAGGGATGTAGGATCCGACTACATGTCGTGTAGTGGTACCTTACACGCCGTGTATTCAGTCGGCATGCTTGAATAGTAAGGACGTGGAATCACCACCAGCTGGACGACAGTACACATCATGTACTCAGGAGTAAATGTCGTGTACTCAGGTCGATGAGTGAACAGTGTGGCGGTGCTGCCAAATGAACAGTTAAATGAAATAAGTACATGCCGTGTACTCAGAAGTACACACCGTGTACTTTGTTTTTTCGGCTTAAAATAGGCAGTAGCCTCCTCATTTGGCAGAGGAGGCACTTGAGCCATTTTGGAGCCAAAGGAGGAGGCCCGATCTTTGAAGATCCACCAGGCGTTCGTCTGGAATCCGATTCATCTTCGGACGATCTCGTTGGAACCGCACGGGTAATCCCTCTCATCTCCTGGAACCGTTCTTGCCAATTATTCTCATAATGTAAGTTATTTACGTTTTAATGGGTTTTGTTATTCGTCATATCTATGCCATACATGGTCGTTTCTGGATTCGGCATTCGGGTATAACGCTCGTTGACCTATAAGGTAGGTGGCTTTGTGTTTATTTTCCAACTACTGTGTGTTTTGTGCATTTTTGTGCCACGAACCCATGTTGGGGTGTCATGTGGCTGAGGTCGTTGCTATGTTTAATGCCTAGAATTACATAGGTGATTAAACTATGATATTAAAATGTTGGTTGGGATCGCTACATGGATCTAGAACTACCCCCGGGGGTGTTTTTCACTATTTAGCCATTTGGCTAGGATACCCGAGGGTATGCCTTCAAAGTAGTAATTGTAGAATTGCCATGAGGGGAATTGCTTGTTACTGCTTGTTTACCTGTTGGGCATGGCCCGGTTCCCTGTTTAGCCTGAGGGCGTTGTTGTATTTGGCCTGAGGGCTTTGTTGTGATTAACCTGGGGGGACTGTAATATTTTTCCCGAGGGATGTAGTTATTTCGCCTGAAGGAAACCTTTCGTGCCTGAGGGCTTGACTTATATGCCTGAGGGAGAAACTTCTTATGCCTGAGGGCAATTCCTGTAATGCCTGAGGGCTATACCTGCAGGTTGGATTCTGCTTACCTGAGGGTAAGGTTTTGTTTGTCTGAGGACGTGGACTGTTTACTTAGAAATTCATTGTGGTGATTTCTAATAATTAAATAGATTAAATGGATAATAAAATGGCAATATAACTGGCAATTATTTACTTTTGAGTACTGCTTACTTTATTGAATTTTACTACTGCACACTGTTGTTGCATTGCTTAAACGCAGTTGGGAACGAGCCTTTGGTGGGTGCCTACTGAGATATATTTCTCACACCCTATTTGGGTCACGCTTTTCGGCCCAAATAGATTGCATTGCTTCAGGTGTAGATAGGGGCAAGAGTCCCTATACAGGTACTTGACTATTGCTGAGGAGTAGGAGGGCATGGGACCGAGCCTAGGCTCGCGATGACGCTGCCAGCAGTTTGATTGTTTTGTTGTACTCTGTTTTTTGTTGTACTGTATTGATGTATAACATGTTCTAGCTATTTTATTAGAACACGAAACATGTAGCATCATCACTTATATACTATTGGATACATCCAATGTTGTAGTTATTTCAGTTGTGTATGTTTACTGCTTCTACTGATTGTTGTATGTTTTATTTTGCATTCCGCTGCACTACACTTTGACAAATGAGGGCATAGTTTCCCCACTATCAGACCTGGGCCCTCGCTGCTAGTCGGCAGCCTCTGGCGTTTGGGGAAATGCACTTGAGGTCTTGTGGCGAACTGGGCTCGGGGCACCCGTTGTGTGGCACCCGGGTCCGGGACGTTACAACGAGAAACCCCTTACCTTATTCATTCCTTTAGTGGAAAATTACATAACCTCTCATATAATGGTTTCAATAATGTTATTAAATTATAAAATAACAATAATTATTAATAAAAATAGAATATCTTTACTTATTATAAAATTTCATTATAATTTGTTAACAATCTTCCATTATTTTCACTATTTCGGTGTTAGTTGCAGAGTTTTTTTGCAAGTTTTGAATTGTTACTTGTTATTTCTAATAATTAAATGATTATTTAATAGTATAAAGAATGTAACTGTTAATTAAAAATTTTATTTATTCAGTACATATTTTTTTAGAATAATCTATAATATTTTCAGATAAGAAAATGAAATGCACTGTTTACAGAGATGGTAGGTCATATGTACGTATGAATTCAACTTCCACTTCTTTATCATATTTAAAAGATTTAAATTTTATGGTATATATTTATATTAAAATTATATTATCATATTTATTTCACATATTTATAATATTTTTATTTAAAAGATCAATAATACATTCCTAGTAGAGCATGAAGGAACCCCAATGCTTTGAGGATGCGATAATCCACACCTCTACAAATGATGTAATCATATTCTCACAAATGGAGTGCATAAAGGTATATGTTATATAAAAACTCAATAGGAATAAATAAATTATAAATACTCTATATAAAATTTAAAAACATATTTTCTATCATAATTCCAAACCATGTGATGTTGTAAAGGAAAAATAAACTACATCATTTAATGAGGCAGTTGTTTTCCAAACACTAAATGGTATCTTTGTTACCTATTAGATTGATGTGTGTGTACATAAAGGTAGAACCCTTAATATAACAACATCATATTATATATATTATACATAATTGATTATATAAACATGAAATAAAAATAATGTATTTGTGTTTATGGAATAAGTAATGAAAAAAGTTTCATTAATGAAAGTTACCTCTTTTTTGGTTATCTTTTTTTGAATTGCACTAAAGGACTTCATTGGTTAGATTTAACCTAATATGAAGACATATATATTGAATGTATATATTTTGGGATAATATTTTCACTAGTTTTGGCCAATCCAAATATGATTATAAATGTGAATAAAAGAGAAATATTGGTGTTATATTGTAAGAGAGGGGAAGAGAACTTTTGGAATTTCTCAAAATATTTATTTATAATTAAAAATATACTAATTAAAATACATCAAAAATTTAATTTAATTTAATACAATATATTAAAAGGTTTCTCTATCATAAAAAAATGATTTTATTCATGTTTTGATGGAAATTTAAATGTTATCATTTTAATAAACCCTTTGTTAATTCATTTTAATTTTATCTATGATAACAATGTTTTAAATATTATAAGTGTGTAATTTTTACACATATAGTGTCAATTGGTCCATTAATAGGACATTAGTGATATTTGTTTACCATATATAATACCCTATTCTATATTTATTATTTTAATGATTTTAAAATAATTGGACAAAATATTTTTTTAATATTATATCATAAGTTTCAATATTAATACTATTTGAAACATTAACGATAATAAATCGATCCAGTAAGATTAATTTTAACCAATTCACTTAATACACCCCTAATAAGTAATATTATACGATAAAATTAATGTATCACATTAATTAATTCAAAATAGTTTTTCCATTAATATTTATAAATTCATTTAATTTATTTTTTAAGTAGTTGCATCATTACAATGACATCCTTGTGGAAGCCATTGATTTAATTATATCACCACTAATAATTTATAATAAATATTAGATATAAATATAATCATTTTATTTTTTATATTTAATTGTATAATGAAATATTTCATATATAAGACTATACAAGGAAAATGTAATACTTATTAAAAATAAGAGTGTGTCATATGAGACTTCCCTTAGAAAAAATAATATAAAATTATTAATGTCATCTAACTGGTTCCAGGAGGCTAAAAAATCAGACTGTGTATTATTATGGTAGAATATATTTAATAATATAAAATTGTTACATGTGTTATTATAATTTAATAATACATATAATATTAATTTTGCCCTTAATAACATGATTTACCTGTAACCAAGGTAATTAAAATATTTCTAAAATTACTAAAAAATTTCCCAAAAAAAGAAACTATTTAAATAATTTAGACCCATGGATTCAAAATATTTAATCCATTTTAATAATTTAAAACACATATTTTTTATAAATTAATTCTATTGACAGAATGAGAAAATAAGGTTTTAATGTAAAAAGTTCAAAAAGTTCATAATGTTTTTTATCCAATTTCAATGTTAAAGTTATTACAATGACTTAAATTGTATTAATAAATAAAAACTTAATATAATTATTCTTTTAATTCTTTCATATATATAATTTATCACTATAAATAAATTTGATAAAAAATTAGATTTCAATAAAAATACATATTTTTTACCGTTCAACATAACATGATTCTAATATACAAAATTACAGAAATTATATCTATGTAAAGTTTGATAATATTATATTAATAATATGTTCAATATATCTAACAAAACAACTAAAATTGTCAAAAATAATATTTAAGAAAAGAATTCCATCAAAAATCAGAAAACATACCTTGATAAAAATATTGTATTTCAATGTGTTAAATGGTATTTATTCTTATATTTTGAAAATAAAACCAATTGGATGAATGTAAAAACAATTTAACAAATATAAAATATATAAATTTCTTTATTTTTTTAATCTAATTAATTCCCATGGATATAACAAATAGGTTGTAACGATACTATTAAAATAATGATATTTATTTGTATATCATTGTTATTTTAAAGATGGTATTATGGAAAACATAGGCTATCAAGTAGATTAAAATTAAAAAGAGAAGTTAAATAAAAAATTAAAGTTTTACATTATCCCCACCTTCAATAATTTTGGTGCTCAAAATTATAAATTTATCTTTATAAATCAATGGATGATAATAAAAATTTCCTTTTTTGGAAAATGATATCAGGAATAGTATTAAGAAAACATCCACTTAATATGTGGGAAAAGAAAATCTAAAGGAAACCAATTATGTAGGTTTTGAAGTAGGATAAAAACAGTGGGAATTGAAAACCAATACATTAGGGATAAATAAAACTATCATGTTCTGATGGTGATTATTAGATAAAATGCTAATCAAAAAGTATACCATTACAAATTTATAGATCAATAATCAGTTAAAGGGTCCATTGATTTCTCAGTAAGAAAATTAAATGAGTACCATTTTCATTACCAATTAATTCCATATATTTGAGGGATTATTTTACTATCCATAAAATCAATTACATGATTTATTTTCTTGTCATAATCACAATATCATATTTTGGTTGTGCTTTGATCTATTTTCACTACATCAATTACATCAGGATATGGATATTCAAGTTGATTTTTTCATTCATAAATAAAATTAATAAATCATAGGATTTTCCATTCATTACGTTAGTTTCTAAATATTTACTAAAAACAAAATTGTAATAAAAACTGTATCAAAACAAATCTTACATTATCCTCATATAATAATATCTAATGATCAACTTAATCTAATTGAACCTTAAGATTCTTCCACAAAAATTCTGTCCCAATTCAAAACCCAAAAATGTCTCTATATTTCTAGAATCAATCATAGTAATAGGTTTCAGAAACAATATAATGTATCTATTTTTGTCATATACCACATATATGAATACCTTTATAAATTTAAAAAGATTAATTAAAATGTGAATGAATCCAAATCCATAATGAAGAGTTACTGTAGTAAAATTAATATATATCTCATAATTTTTATTACTAGAGGTCCATTTATTATATAATTCATAAATAAAAAAACATGAAATTTAATAATTATACATCACCCTTAAAAAAATAAATATCTGTCATCATCTTATTCCTTAATACCTCTTTCATCGTAGTCTCATAGCCCACACATCCACAAATGATTTAAACATATTCACAAAAATGATGTTCCTAAAATCATGTGTTATATATAAATTATAGAATACAAAATAAATTATAAATACTATATATATATTATAAAAATAGTTTTTCCATCACAATTCAGAACCATGAGAGGCGATTAAAGAAAAAACGAACAACATTGTTTCGTGATGTGGTGGTTTTCCATACACAAGTATGTTCGTTACCGATTATATGGAAATTTTCCTACATGTAGTTAGAAAAACATATATAAAAAATATAAATATTTTTATTATACCAATTTTATTACATAAATATGAATTAAAAATAATTTAACAGGGTTTAAGGAAAATGTTAAACAAAAATGTTCATTGATGAGGATTGCAACTTCTTTGGGTGTTGTCATTTGATTTGCACAGATGAACAACATTGGTTAAATTTCTTAAAAAATAAAGGATTCAATAATTAAATGAGGGATGATGGGATAAATATTGGATCGGGATTGGCAGAACCCAATAGGTTTTGAATTGTGAAAAAAAGATGATGACAAATTCCCTTTTACAAGAGAGGTGAGGGGAACTTTTTGAATTTATCTAAATATTAATTTATAATAAACTAAATATCCAAAATAACACCTCCAAAATTTCATTCATATAATGAAAACTATATTATGGTTTTATTTTCATCAAAAAATATATTTTATTCATGTTTTTTTTGTATTTTAAACTTACTAATTTGATGAAACCGTAGTAAAGCCAATTAAATTTTAACTATGGTATCAATGATTTTAATATTAACCGGATTTTATTTTCACATATAATAGCTCAATTAGAAAATAAATAGAAAATATATGATATTTTAGAACATATATATATTCCCCAGTCATTGTTTAATAATTTTTTATTTTTAAATTATTTGATAAAATAATTTTTTTTTAAATATCATATGTGTTAATTTTGACACTATTCATAACATTGACCTTAAAAAAATAAATCATTCATGATTACATTGAACCGATTATTTCATACACACAAAACTCATATATTCAACCATAAAATTCATTCATCACTATAATGAATTCAATTATATTTCTTTCAATATTTCCAATCATTAAATTTATGGTTTCAATAAAAGAATCATTACTACATCACCAATGTGAACGATATTAATTTAATTATTTCATCCTAAAAAATTAAAAATAACTTGTCAAGATAAAGAAAAAAAATTCGATTTCAAATTATTATTTATAGTCAAACATATCATCTATATAATCATATATGAAAATTTTAATACTTATTTAAAACAAGAGTGCGACATATTGGACTTCCATTAGAATAAAAAACTATAAAAAGAATAATGTAATCCATATGGCACAATGTTCCCATTAAATCATCCCAATAATAATCATGGTAAAACATAGATCATAAAATAACATTATTACAACTTTTATGGTCAGTTTATAGTAATTATTATATTATTTTAACCCTTAATTTGTTTATTTACCCTTAACCCTAATAATTAAAATATTACTAAATTTTCAATTCATATTCCAAAAAAGGAAACCTAATTAAATAATTTTGAACAAAAAATTAAAAATATTTAATCCATTTTTCATAAATAAATACACCTATTTTTTGTATTAAACATAAAAGTAATCTAATTTACAGAATGAGAAAATGAGTTTTACAAGTACAAGCATTCAAAAGTTCAGAATGTTTTTATTTCCAATTTCCATGTGAAATTTATTGCAATTACCTAAATTTGATTAAATGGAAAAAAATAATATATTTAAAATTTCAAAATATTATAAATATTATTTAACACTATAAAAAAATTTAATGAAATGATATTTTTTAATAGAAATATATTATTATTTTTACTATTCATCAAAACATGAAACATATTAGAAAAATTCCTCAAATTTAAAAAAAATTAAATTTTGATATTCCATATTTAAATAAAGAGTATATTTTTTTAAAATAAAACTTATAAAAGTTTTAAAAAAAATATTTAAAACATGTTTTATATCAAAAGGTGGTAAAATAAACTTTAAAATAATAGTCTTTTTGTTCTTAAAAGTATATTTATTCTTATCTTATGCCAAAAAATCATTTAGATGAATGTAAAAGAATTTTATTAAAAATATAATCGATAGAAAATAAAAATTTGGTAAATAATATTTATTCTTGTCGATGTAAACACTAGATTATAATTGTACCATTGAAATAATGATATTTAATTGTATATCATTTTTCATTTATACAAGGTGTTGTGTGAAACATATATTATCATAGAGAATAAATTTTAAAAGTGAAATTACATAAAATCATGGTGTGTTACTCATTTTATGGAGGTTTTATATCTCACAATGCATACTAAAATATTACATCAAGATTAAAACTATTCATTGGATATCGGTTTAAATATTTACTCCCCTCTCATAGATCCATGATAAATAAATAGCTGATCCATGAAGTTGAATCAAGATCCCCATCACGCATCAAAGGAACATCATTGTGGTCATCATCCGGGTGTTAACTGAATCAACATATTTTTATGATAAAACTCCAAATTTAATGATCGATGATCGCAAGTGCATTAAAAGCACATATAAATGATCTAGATAGATTCAACTTTGGATATTTCATGAAATGATCACTAGAAATTAACAGATGTCAAACACATATGAAAATCAGACAAGTTATTTATTTCTTTTAATTTTGTGAATAATTTATTTTCATAAGTATCATTAATTTGTAACTGGAAAACAATTAGCATCCATCGATGTAGTTACGTGAATTACCAAGGAAAGATTTTAAATTCCAAAATCCTTTGGCATCGAAAACATTCCCAAAATAAATAATTGGTATCAGCAAAATGTGTTAAAATTTTAAACAAAGATAAAAAACTAAATTTGATTAATATTTTGAAGAGGTATTTGTTATAATCTCACTATCATATGACATTATCCTCTTATGTTTTTGTAGTCTAATGTTTTAAATTAGATTGAAATCTATATTTTTAGGTATTAAATTAAAGAACATACATATTTAAATATATGATTGTTATATCTGAATGTAGTTCAAAGTGATTTTATTAATGAACACATTATTCTAAATAGAATCTTGTGGCTAGAATATTACTTTATACGTGACCTTTCTATCTATAGAATTATGGAATTCAAAAACGAAATATAATAGAAATTAATTATAAAAATATGTATGGTTATTTAACCAATGTTTTAGACTTTTGAAATGAAACAAAAAAATAAATAATGGTGGGTTTTTGGAAGAATATATTAATTATTATTTTTTTCAAACTACTTCAATTTATATAATTCCAATAAAAGAGTTTGGGGGTTTTAAACCAGGCTCCAAAACATCCCCTCACCATAATGAACCCCCTTTTATCATACTAGGGCTAGTGACACCTCCAACATCACGATCTCCCACTTTATACACTTGAATCATTTTTTGTACTCTCTTTGCTGGCATACATCTATCGCACACATTCCTCTACTAGACTCCCTGGTTAGCCACCATTTTAAAATAGAGTATTCACTGCTCGATAGTATCGTTACACTAGACTGCATACCCGAGCGGTCAGATCTATTTAGGGTAAAGTCAAATGGACCTACCCTTTCAAACCAAGAATGGACTGGGATGAGTTTGACTGAACCTTTTCAGTCTAATCCAGGCTTCACGAAATCTTGGAACTAATGTTTATATACCAATAAATATATCAAAATTAATTAATATTTTTAGGAAAAAAATTGTTTTTTTAAATGTGATAATCCATATTAGATTATATATTGGAATATAATTAAATTAATTTAAGTTATTGAGATAAATAAAAATTTTAATTAAATTATATAATTAAAGGGAATTATTTTAATTCATTGTATTCTCCATGAAAAAAAATATTTCATGTTTATTTTATTAGAACTTAATTTAATAACATGGGTACATTTGTATAGTCTAATCATTGTTTTTAACTAACCAATGCATGCTTGGTATATTTTATTTTATTTAATTAATTATTTGAATTCATGCTATGAAATAATTATTTTATATTTGATTTTTTTCATGTCGTATTTTAACGCATTATCTATATATGGTTCTGTAAACCAATATAAAAAATTTAAATGTATTTTTAATTCCCTATATCTAATCGCCTAAGTGTGAGTATTTTTTTATAATGATACAGACAAACAATGATGTTGTTTACACAATTATTTGGAGGTGTATGTTGAAGAAGTATGACACATTAGATCGGAGAGAGTTACAATAGTATTTGTATATGATGTGACTTGAGGATTTTCCATTGGGGTTTAGACTGATCTATTATTCACTCAATGAATCTAACATTGATATCAGATCATGATCATTTCATTTCATTTTACTTTTCATGGATTATTATATTATTTATGATTATTTTTTACTTTTTAACACATAAAATAATAAGACAACATTGATAGAAAAAATAAACTTTTGACATTATGATTATTTTTCTATTTATTTTATATTAAGTTGTGAGTGATATCACATAGTTTGTGTATATTAGATAGAAATTTATTTCAATCATCAGTAAAAAATAATAAAATCCTTATTTAAATATTATATAATAAATTTAAGTTTTCATCTGAATTTGATTAAAAATGTATTTATGGGGTGCTCGTCAACACTACTTGAATGTGTATTATACAATTCTTGTATTCTCGTGACAGCGATTGAATGTGCTAACTAATGATGAAAATATATTAGTATCCAAATATAGATTGTTTCAACATTATATTTATACTATTTAGTAAATATAGTTTCAGAATTTCAAAGTTGAGGCATCACTCAATAGGTCAAAGAGTTACAAGTTAATGTGGTTTTCCAATCAAATTCTCTGAATGACCCTATTTGATTAATTGTACAGCCATTGATTTAACTATGATCGAGGTTTCATTGATCCATTACATTAGGATAATCTAACCACTATGAATTATAAATATAGTAGGGAGGGATAATATAGTTTAATAAAATTGTTGGAGACATTTTAGAATTTAATTAAATGGTAATAAATATAAACGTAATGTTCATTTAGATATTGTTTTCTATAAAATGGAATTTAATATAAAAGGTTGACTATGATTAATTTGGGATGAAGTAAATTTCATCACCGAAACAAGTTTATATGGGATGTACATGTTCTTTTTTCAATTACTATGTCATAATAAATTCAGTGAGATGGAGTCCCAACTACCTGTTGAGAAACCATATGATGTGAGGGTGTCAAAGATTCTTACACGAGACATACGTATATCACAGCTGATATCAACATTATAATGTGGTGACAAACATTCTATGTGATTTATGGAAAGAAAAATAGTATATGGATAATATCACATGTTTCCTCACCTCTGAGAAGATTGTGATGAGAAAGATAATAAATATATGAATCTATGATGATTACATTTGAGATGTGTAAATTTTATAGATAGATCTTGATATTTCTATGCAACCCCTTCTTGTATTATTTTCACCCATTTTTCCCAGTTTCGTTTCTGATAACCAATTGAACATTGTGGGGGAAATGATTCATTTCCATTTAGGTAATGTTCTCCAAGTGGAGAAGTAGTTAAAGATAGTGCATTCCTTATTTATTCTGGTGAACTTGTTGAAAGAAAAGGGGAAAATGAAAATGATATGTGTGGCTATAGAGGCACCATAAAAACATACTTTAAATAATGATATTTATCATAAAAGGAGGTTATTTTCATCACATAATAGGAAATCATTGTATAGAAATTTAAATGAAATGAACGAAACTAAAGAAGAAAGTAGTGACTTCTTTTTTAGGTAAGTTTATCAATTTTAAATACTTTTTATGTCATACTTCCTGGGTATTAAATAAAAAAATCCATTAAAATATGTGTATTGAAAATTAGAAACCATGGAAAAAAATAAATGATACTAGATGAGAGGTGTATCCTAAAAGTTGCTTAGAATCGGTGATTACTATGTCACCGGATATATGTATAGAACTATTATTTTCTAGGATTACTGATTCTAGTAGATCTTTTATTGAGTATAAACAAATTTTTTTTTCATGATTCCTTTGGAAACTACGAGACAAATATTAGAAATTTTTAGTGAATGGTTTTTGTTGGGTCTTAAAATAATATAAAAATTATAAATTATTGAATAATTTATATAATTGATGAATATAAGATGTAATACATAAATTCCTAGTTAAAAAATATATTTCATTTCATTTTAAAGCTAATTAATTTTCATGGATTTACATAGTATGGTATTTAAACTCTATAGAGTGTAACACCTTAGGTATTAATGACATGTTTACTTATATAGTTTTAGACAAAAATGAATTTACAAATAAAGGTATGAAACTCATAATATTAAATTAATTCAGCAAAAGAGTGTGAACTATTCCAAGGATAAGAATGTGGTAAATATAATTCATGATTATTTCATTAAGTGTCTTAAGGAATGAAAATTGATTTATACAATATACATGGTCTAAAGACATGCATTGTTTTGGGTCCATGTGTTGAATAATATATCAACCAATCACTCATCGATTAATATAATGTTTTATATAGTAATTTCTAAATTCAAATTACCTTAAACACATCAATGTTATATTGTTTGAAAGCAAGATCCATGATGATTAGAAAAATAAAAAGTTTATCTTTAAAATGTATCTAGGTTTAATTCGAAAATAAAATTTTAATTATACACATTAGAGTCATGATATCTGAAAAAGGATAATCGATGTTTAGATTTATCCGAATTTCAAAAAAAAACTTTATTTTTTGAGTCATGCATCACATATAGAAGCATTATCCCATAACCATATGCCATATATGATAAAAAAAATCAGTATCATATTAGTGATATTATGACATAAATCCATAAATTTCATAATGAAATGTTTTTAGATGAAAATCGTTTGTTGGGATATAAAAAACTCTGAACAATAAAAACACTACATGAATATGTAGAAATTATTCTATGGTTTTATAAATATATTAAAAAAATACATGAGATCTAAAAGTTATAGTCAAGTGATAGAATATAATTTTAAAAAAAATTCACATGTATATTCAAGAGAATGATAGATAGATTGACATGGATTTATTCAATGTTAAATATGAACATATAGTTTCCATAGGAACACGTTTACTCTGATATTGCGGAAAAGGACTGTTCTAATTACATATATTTCATTGGAAGGATAAAACCTTGGTCCTAATTTTTTATTAACCACTATTGGTGATACATTATTCATTGGTAGTAATGAATTTGACGAGTATGAATTCAACAGAAAGTATATTTGATTGAATAGGTAAATAAAAATTCAATAATAAATTCTTCGTATGAATGTATAGGGTCTCAAAATTTTGACAATGGTGGTGGGTATTCATTTGAGAAAATAAGTGGTTCTATAAGCATGGTACATATAAGGATTGATTGTTACTACCAATTCATTATTCATTAATCCATTAGATTTTTTTCTATTACAGATACATTGTATGATATTTAGTTTGGGGGTTGGATTTCATGACCATCAATCATGGTAGGTTTTTATAAGACATAACTATATAGGTTTGGTGACACTATATAGTACCAATAAGAGGTGAAAATTACTAAAATTTTGTTTTTATGGAAGTATTAAATAAAATTAGATAGTATTCATTTGAAATTAGTTTTATCCATGATTCTATAATGGGTTGTGAGAGAAGAACTATTTTACAAATAATCTCTTGTTTTATAACATATGAAGAATATCGATTTGTCTTATAATTAGTCAAGAGATGAATTAAATTATAGCTATAGATATTCACATAAAGTGAAAACCTTTTTTTCAATGAACATGATCTACTTTGGTCTGTCAAACCATTGCATAAACCCTGTAAAAGTATATAAATGAACATTGTATTGATAAAATAATATTTGGAATATTTTGGGAGTGTATTGCTACCAATCTCAGATAGAATAAATATCTCTAAGAATACATGAATGAGACATAGGAGTAAAATAATATATTGTGATGAATTCTATAATATTCTGTGGCACATCAATCAAAAATTACATACTACGTATTAAATTTGGTATTTATTACATATATTACATAGTATGAAAATATCCATAGTATCAAGGAGTATTGTATGGGAAGTAGTCATATGTTTCCAATTTTACTTCTGTGGGTATGGGGGTAATCAAAATAATATTTTCAGAGGAAGAGACACTAGTTTATGGGGACATAAACATGCCTCCCTTTAGAACAATATCATAATCAGGTAACAGTAATGATCATGAAAAGTTCATTTATTCCAGGGGTAACCATATCGATAAATATCATGTGTGTTGTGGCTCTGATGCATATATAGAATAAATATATATTACCTAGTGAATTTTCTTGTTTATGGAATCATATATAGTATGTAACTATTTATGATAATATAAATTGTGATAATGTTATTATTGTTACTAGCCATGATATCAAGTCATGATAGTATAAAAAAGGATATACATAGGGATATCATCTATTGAGGAGCCTTTATCAATGGGTTTATATATTAGATATAATAATTTTAATGTAGATGAGATATGGTTTCCCCATTAATGAAGCTATAACTTAGCAGAAGCATGGTCTTATCATGTAAAGTCCTCAAAAATTTGTTAGCAAGTTAGATCTAGTGAATTAGGGAGAGTTTTTAAAGTAGGATCCCAAGAAAAAATATAAATATTACAATTTGATTAATATATCATGTATATAGTGAGTTATTCATGATGATTAATTACCATAATAGGGTTGATATTTTTATGCCCACTATTTTTTATGTAATATCAACGGAATATTTATGGTTTCAAAGTGTTATATTAGTTCCCAAGAAATATTGATAACCATGAGAAACTATAAATTTAATCTTAAACATATATAGAAGGGTCTAGATACATCATTCTAAATAGACATAGATGATGTATAAATATCAAGAGTCAGGGTAACATAATCATTGAAACTTGTTCTTAGGATTATTTTACCTGGCGACCTCATGTAGATGATATCATGGGAACTGAACTACCAATAGGAAAACTACATGTTCTGAGTGTCAGTTATAGTTTTTATATGTGAATTTTCATAATGGTCTCCTAAATTGTAATTATTTTCAATTTATACCATATCATCACATTATTTGATGAAAGAAAAATCTATGGAATTAAATTAATTGTGAGGATTCATGGGTTGGGGGTGTCATTGGTGTAATTCTATTGATTTAATAATGATTAAATAATTTTTCATTTCTAATTGGAAGAGATTTATTTGGCATATTTGATCATTTTGTAATTACCATCACTAAATCCATGTAGATTGTATAATAAGGTATGCCCATCTTGTAAGGAAAAAGAATAATAATTAAATAAAGTATGATGACACAAAGTGTCCATCCTGATTTAAGAAATATCATGAGACAGATAAAATATATTACATAGAGTGTGTTCATAAGGATGTTATCATTGTTATTATTAATCATTATCTCTTCAGAGTACGTTGTGAGTGGATTTATTCCAATCCTAGTCTATTCATACTATTCACTAGAATCTAGATAAGGTAAAATAGGGTTACAGGATAACCATATTAAAAATTATGTACTATTTTTCTGAATATGAGTATAAAATATAGTGGGATACACCGTAGGGTTTGGGATATGCATGATAAAATATAATATATAAGGAATAATGAAATTAAAATTATTTTATTTCATAATAGTTAGTATTTATTTTATTTAATAAATTTGTATATAAGTATTAATTAAAATACTACAAAAATGTTTTTTCATAGAATATAATTTTAATAATCACGTTTCATTAAACTGATACAGGAACATCAAGTCATGTTACTGGATCATTATTTATCACATACCATTTTTATTATATTTTAATTAAATATTAAATATATAAATATTATTCAGGACTCAATATGTTAGTATGAAGTTTCCATATATAGATTATTTAGTGGGAAAATAATATATGGGGGTACGATATAAATTTCGACGTGTTTTTCCTTCTCACTATATAAATGAGGAGATTCTCCAATGATGTATTCTATAAAACATCCAGTAGTTTATATATTATCTCTCCTCTCATACTTGGTAGAGATATATCATCTGATCCAAGAAATCTGATCTAGTTCTCCATCACACAAAAATGGAACATCAATGCGGTGACCATTTGGATGTCCAAGACATCATTGGATTAATGAAGGGGCACTCAAAGTTTAAGGATTGAAATTGATATAGGATTTCATATAATTTGTGGGGATATAAAGGGATTTGGATTTGGGTTCTTCTTTTAAATATCACAGGAAATTAATGAATGTTTAATTATTATTCTAATCATATGAGGAATTTATTCATATTAATTTTTTTCTCAATTTATTTATTTGAGGATCATTTGGTTGTAACATGGAATATTTTCTCCATCTAAGACATAGTAACGTCCATAGTCAGTGAAAATTTATAAAACAATTAATTTTTGGGATTCAAATTCATGACATTTAATATAACATGAAACACTAGAATCAGTAATCAAACTGATGGGAAATAAATTATGATGAAAATGTTTTAAAAATAATTTTCATCAATTTTTTTATAATGTCTATGTGAAAAGGTAACTCATTAAATTTGAAATATGAATTTCAAAATGGAGGGATAGAAAATTTTTACATATATAAAAAAATTATATATTTGGAATCATTAATAATTATGTCTTCAAAATTAATAATGGTTGTACAGAGAAAACATGGAGAGGTAGATAAAATATATATCACTGATAATAGGTAAGAGGTTAAAAATAATCGACCCATATTTGAGTTCACATAAATAGAGGAAAACATTGGAATCAAGGAAAATACCGACCTCGATGAGAAAATTCATTTGGAAATACTGCGATTTATTTTTATCAATGTAAAAAATTTAATTCAAAATGTATTTCATAAAAGAATATTATACTAATGAAAATATGTATTAAACTAATATAAAAAAGATAAATTACAATGACAAAATGGAAATTGAAGGATAACAAGGGCTTAGAATATCATAACCACGTAGATAATAATAATTTAAAGAGAAAGAATCCAGGTTAGGAAATTTGTTATTGATAAAATAAAACTTAAATTGAAACCCCGTAAAATATAATATTTAAAATTAAACATCAAATAAAATGAATTATGAGTGAATCCTGATAGTAAATATTTATGGGATTTTATATACAACATTCCATTGAAAATATGGTTGATAATAAGAAATATGTTTTAAGGGGTGAACATTCGGACACAAACCCTAGTGGTAATTTCCTCAGTTAGTAGAATAAACTATAAGTTCATGTATTGAAAAAATTAATTTCATAATATTGTATTTTATAACATTATTAATACAAATTTACCTTTATGTAAATATGTTTTTAGACGTTTTGATGAATTTATGTTTTAGTAATAGAATGGTTTACCATCAGGTGTTTGTAAAATTTATGGTTTCATGTATGTTATATAATATCGATATCAGTACCCATTCATTGATACCAATTTTTACACTCCTTTATCACATAAGTTATTGGAACATATAATTAATAATTATCTATAAATCACATTTCTCATTTAAATTTATTTTGATTATTTATCATGAAAAATGAATCAGTGTCAACATTCTCTAGTTATTTTAGAAACTGAAGTTGATGTTTTAATAATTAGTTAAATACATTATATAACCATTCATGAACCATAATATAGTAATTTTTCTTATTAAATTATAATAATTCTAGTTTTACGTACTCATTGTCATCCATGATATAGTTTTATACAATTTTCAATGTAGGTTGTTAAATAGACCCAAATGATAACATACCCTAATTCAATTGGTGAGTACGGTTAAGAAATAATTTGTTTTGAAATATTATCATTATTAATGATGAATAGTGATACTAAATATATATTTTTAAGGTTTTTAATTGTATTTTAAGAGGATTTTTTAAAAAATATAATATATAAGAAAAATAATAAAATGTTACTTTTGAGTAATGGTATTCAACACAATGCATAGTAGATGTTATTTTTTTTCTTAGTGGTTGGAAGGGAATAACTAATTCTATCCACCTAATATAATTAGACATAATTATAAAAATTATAATTATTTTATTATTCCACCACATCTAGGGTTGGATTAGTAGATAAATATTACAAATACAAGGATAATGATTATATAATACTAACTTCAAGACATTGAAATTTCTATTGAATGTATCAATTTATTTTCAGTGACTGTGATTACTATTGATGAGAAATATATTTAAAAATGGAATGATTCATATAATAGATGAATAACCGGAAGATTTTTAGTGAAATTTTAATGGTGATTTTAACATTGAGATAGTGGAATTGAACCCCTTTTATATGTGATGAAAAGAGAAATTTTTTGAAAACCCAATATTTTTCAATAATATAATAATACAATTCATTGTTAAAAAGTTAAAACAATTGAGAGATAATGGAATGTGGGAGATATAAATTCCATAAATAATAAAAAAATATTTACATATATTTTTTATACATGTTTCATGTCATTTACATTTATATTTTTACATTTACCAATTTGGTTTTTTACTGGGGTAACTAGTTTTTTCCCAAGGAACATATGTTTAAAGAAAAATATAAAAAACCCCTCTTACCAAATATTGGTGTGATGAAAATAAATTTAATTTAAAATTATTATATTTCATTTTAAATATATTGTAAAACTATCTTTTTAATTAAAATATATAATATTAAAAGAAACTATTTTCTCTAAACAAATGACTTCTTGTTCATTATGTTTTCCTATGATTATTTAGTACTAATTTTTAGTTAAATTTATATATATATATATATAAATGTAAGAAAAAAATATTAGTGCCATTTTTTAATATATATTAAAATAATATATCAGGTAAAACATAAACAATCTCAATAAAAACTCATTAAAATTAAAAGTATCACCATTATGATATTAATTAATAATAACCATTGTAATCTAATTTTTTAGGTTTAAAAATAAAATTTATTTTTTATAATAATATGGATATTTTTATCTCGAATAATAAAAAAATGTATTTTAATTTAAAAAATGTCATAAAGACTATTTTTTATGTAAGTGCATAAAAATAAGTTTTAGAGTGAAATATTACATGGGGTTATACAATGTTAAAAATGTGTTTTATAAATTCAAAATAGTTTTTTAAATTATTTATATAAGTAATTGAATAAATATATTTTATATAAAATGGGTTTCATAAACATTTATGTGAATTTTAAGTTATGGTAAAGTCATGAAATCATTGTTTGTAGCAAAATTGGTATTTTATAAAATCAACTGAATATTTATTATTATATAAAAAATATAAAAAATTATCCTAAGATAATATTTACCCTCTTAATCTTATAATTATTATATTTTTTCAAAAATTAAAATTCAAAAATTCAAAAATTTATCATTTAAATGAAAATATATTATAAATAGGAAAAATGAATTGATTGAAAAATATGCTTTAAATAATTTAAATTTTTTAGTGCTATTTTTTTTATGAATTTATAATTTATTACAATATTTATATTCAATGGAGTACATATAATTTTTTAATTTTAATAACAATAATGATTTAATATATTGTGGAACAATTTATTTCAGTGTTTTGTGTGAATGAATACATCGATACAATGTTTATTTATAGAAAAATTATAATATAAAATCTCACAGTGTTACATTCTACACCCATATAGAAATTCCAACCCTATTATTTTTATTATTACTCAGTGTTGAGATTATGTGAAGTTATTTTTGACATAATCGTAATTCTATATACATTATCTAACATGAAATCCACCTTACTCCCTTAGGATATATCATGGTACTTATCTTTTCACAAACTACGTTATTTATTCATAAAATCATTTAACAAAGTATTTATATACCCTAATCATATATTCTCTGTAACATAATTTTTTAAACTGATTTAAATATATAATACATTAAATGAAAGTGAAATAAAATAGTATTAAAAAGCACATTATTTAACTATAAAAAATATTCACAACCTGTTCATAAATTGGAAAAAAATCAATATAAATTCTAATATAAAAAATAGATAAAAAAACCAAAAGTATTATTTATCACATTATAATTAAATAAATTTTCAACTCCCAGACTATTAATAATATCTAGCTACCTTCCCTGAATTCAATGAGCTCTTTATTACCTAAACATCAATCATATATTAATCCAATGAGTTATCCACTCACTAATTAGGGGTTCTCATATAGTTATCTATGAAAATATAACCATGTCAAAAATTAATATTTATTATTTATTGATACAATTTAATATATGTTCCTAATATAATGTATTCCAACCACTGTAGAAAAATCCTTAGATGTTTCACATAATTTTAATATGTTTTATAATACACCAAATACCACCCATAAAAATCACTCACTATTGAAAATATCTTAGAGTGTCAATATTTCATTTAAATATGAAATAAACCTTACTACCATTGGTTAGACAATGAAACACACCATTTCTATAATAATTGATATATACTATGATCATAACAAATTATGTTTGTTCCCTTATTTATTTATAATATAGAGTGGTCTATATATAAATACCTTTATCACCATCATTTTAATTCTACTATTTTCAAATAATAATTGAACAAAAATTATTGTGATAGTATCTAAAATATTAATATGAAAACAACAATTAAAATATTTCCTCCCCTATGTCACCATAATTTATTAAATATGATACTTTTATTTTTACCTATGAATCTATTTATTCAATACTAAGCCTTTTTCTATTAGGTTCTCCAACCTAATTAGTTCAAATCATACTCAAATAATTTATAATGGTTTATTGGAGAGATTTTTTATTCACAATAGACTATCCCATAATATTGTATGTAACACACTGAGATTTTGAGAAACATTTTTTTTCAATTTAATTTAATGTTTTTGATATATTTTCATTACCTTCAAAAATATATATGACTAAAAAATATAATATTCATGTTTTTTTATTCATGAATCACAAATTTAATCTTCTTATGCAAATAACACATTGACAGTATTATTATAGAAACAATATTATATTTTCATTTTGTTACACACAATGAAAATTTTCGTCGATTTCTTGTGTTACACGCAACGTCGAGTTTTATTAAACAATAATATAATATTAATATTGTTATTAAAATAAATTTTTGTTACCACGGAGCAGTTGGAATGTAATTTATGATTATTAGTAACTAAATTTTGAATTATTATGTACACTTTCATATAAAATTAATCCTTTGTTAATCAATTAGTTATAAATTAATGTCGAACCTATTTGAAAATAAAAAAATTCTTTTTCTACAATATATAATTTTCTATGTACAAGCACCATTTTATCTTAATAAATTTAAAATAAAATTTTATGAATTTGATAAATGAAAATTATATATTATATATTAAATAAAAATTTTGATACCCATACAATATATTTTATATGTATAAGATAATCCTAAATCAAATTTTATGAATAAGAAATTTATTTCTTTAAAATGTAGATTTATTGTCTGTTAATTGATAACACATTTTAAATAAGATTTATAACAATTTTATAATTATAAACTAAAAATATTAATTTCAACTTTTAAATAGTAATATTAATATTTACATTGGGTGAGTTATTTTTGTTTTTGAGAAATATTTCATTTTGGATGAACATTGAAAAATATTGAATTTTAATTCAAAACTATTTTTTATATTATTTAATTACATAGTAAAATTATATTATAATTTGGTTTTAATGTTTATTTAGATAAATTATACAAAAATTAACCAAATTTAGATCATTTTAACCAATTTCAAATTGACATTGGATATAATAATGTATCAAACTTGTGTATTTTTTCACCTTAAAGACTCACCGCCTCATCCCATCTCTATGATTATAATTAAATTATTTTAAGCCAATTAAATGATTATAACATGGAAAATTGATTCAATATTTAGAATTAGAATAATATCTAACTTCATATAATTTTATCTTATTTTTTCACTAAAAATATTAGTGAAAATAATTAAAATTAATTACAACGATTTAGGAATAAATTAGTTTACTTAATTTAGTATGTTTTTTTCATTAGATACCAAATCACCTATAAACATGTCAAAAATCCATTTTATGGTAATATGTGTAAAAATTAATATATTTTATTGAATATTAACAATTATTGGAGGTCCATGATGTAATGGATACTCATGAATAGTGTTTTCCTTTTTATATTTACAACAATGACACTCCTCCCATGCTATAAAAGGGAACTCACCCAATTGCTTTTTCACACCTATCAACAAACATTGCATTAAAAAAATCATTCATAAATATCTTCCCAAAATCCAAAACATCGTCCAATAATCCTATTGTTGGGCATAAATCCAAACAAGGAACCTATTATGTGCAAACCTAGAAGAGTTACCCAATGAATAAACAACATCATTCACCAAGCTCTTTTGATTTATTTTAATTCTCCCTTCATAGATTATTATTATTCAATGATATAATACCATACAATGTATCAAATGTTTAATTATATACATATATTAGTAGGATTATACTCTCACCTACAAACACTTCCATCTAATGGGAAACAAACATATTGTTCTTGTGTATGGTGGACTACCTCCTCACAAAATGATGTCGTATGTTTTTCATTTTCCACCTATAATGGTAATAAATTATGATGATTAATATATATTTTTATGATAAATATTATATTTATGATTTTTTTTATTTCTATATAATTTTTAGATAATATAAAACTTTATTCTTTCAATTTATTGTAAAAATGATAACTTAGTATATCGACGTGTGCTCTACCACCAGCTCAATGTTATGTCAGTCATTCAAACATTACCCGGAATATATTAAGGATGGTTTTAGTTACCTTATTTGATACATATGAAATAATAATTATAATATAATGATATATATATATATATATATATATATATATATATTTCATTTGCCTTCATATTTTCTATACCATAATAACACTGAAACATAATTCATGCATACGTACAACTTACCATCTCCATGAATGGTGAATTCCAATTCATATTTCTATATTTAATATATTATTATAAAAAAAATATAGAATATATATCAAATATATATATATATTTTAAAATAATTCAATAATATAATCATTATCTATGTAAGAGGATCAATAATAACAAGCAATAAAATTTTAAAAAAAGAAAGCATATATTACCTTAAACATAAGATTGACAAAGAGATGTTAATAAATCGGTAATATAACATCTAAAACAATAATATATGGTTTTATATATAATAATATAATATAATTTTATATATATAAAAATATTATATTTATAATATTTTAGGTTTGAGTGTGTACAAATAATTTCAAGACTTAAGATTAGGATTATCGCATCATACATTTATTTCGATGAGACATGTGTCTTCTTCACCAATAATTTCTTTTGAGTGGATTATATACTAAAAATTAAGATATTAAATGGTTATTATACTTAAATTTAATGTAATTTTTATATCCATTTTATGATCATTCATCAATTGTCTTTATTGTTCAAATTTAACAATTTCATAACATATTTTTTTCTCAATTTGTCTTCTTTGAGATACGTACCATATTATAAACCTGTATTTTTATATGGAGTGAATAAAAATCCGTTTTACATGTCAAATCTTGAATATAATTTTTTTCATGATATTTAATTCTTCTATAAATTTTTTTATTATATGGTAATTTTGATTCAATGTTACCAAAGTGGTAATGGTTTATTTCTACAATCACAATATTAATCAGGATAATTAATTATTATGCTTTTGTTAATGAAATAATATGATCCACCCCTAAATAAATGTGATCAAATTTGATTATAGAATGGTCATTCCTGATATGTTCATATATTGATACAATTTTTCCACTCATTGGTACTTACGATAACTGCGAAAATGTTTTAATAAAATATGATATTATTTCTCCTCGATTAGAAATTTGTTTTATTCCAAATCCATGTTTTCTAAAAATATATTTAATTTATTTTAAATTATATATTAGTTTCAATTTCAGGGTAATAAAATTAAATGGAATATATTATTTATTAATGTTTTTAAAATGGTTTTCAGGTCATCCTTTTCATGTTTTCATATCTATATTCATGGAAACAATTTTCTAATTCATTTTCATGATTAATTTATAAATTTTAAAAAATATTTTAAATGAATTTTATTTATAAATTATTCAGTTTTAAAATCTTTTTTGATATATAATAATATATTTACCACAAGAAAGTTTTTGAATGAAAACTACAATCCTTTTTTATAAGAAATTTATTTTTGAATTGGTTTTATGAAAATGATTTTCAATGAAATTATATCTTCTGTAAGAAATGTCCCCTGTAATCATTCCAAATACATCACTTTATAAGTAGAATTAATTTTTTATAGGTTATGGTTTTCGATTTATATGATTCATGAATACAATTCATAATCTTTCTTGAATAGATTATGCTTTTATGCAATCATGTTTTTGACCCTGGTTTCTCTTCTAGGGGTTATATGCTTTCAAAACCTGCTTCTTTTCATGAGTTATGCTTTGATGAAATAATTATGATACCAATCTCTTTTCAATAAGTAATTATATGAATAAAATTTTACAATACACACTTCATTTCTTGGTGTATGATATTATTTTTATTAAACCCATCTCTATTTATGAGTAATGATATGGTTCAACTTATATTATCTTGTGGTGCATGTATGTAAGATTTTTAATGTTATAAGTGGGATCGTTATCTCCAAATAATTATTTGGGAAATGATTTATATATAATGAGATATTTATTTGAATATAGTAAAATTTATTGATCCACAATAAAAAATAGGGTATTCATGATACATAATGAGAAATGGGTGTGTTGGGATCCACTATGAGAAACTGTCTGTGTGTAGATCAAAAAAGGGGAAATAGGTGTGTCTCAATACACTGTATTGAAGGAAATGGTAGTTAACATTGAAAAATTAAATTCATTTCTATCGTTATAATGGTTACATACATATATGACATGATCATTTAATTCATAATTGATTTATGATTATTTATCTCCCTTGTCTTTCATCTCATATGAACTATAAAATGTTATTCTATAACTCTTTATTTTCATATTTGATATGACTGGTATGATATTATAACATTATTTCCATGTTTTCATACAATTATTCTCATGTTATGATAAAATATCCCCTTTTTCCCCTTCCTATGCATCATAGATAACCCCTTTATTATGTTTCCTTTCCTTAGGTTAAAAAGATCGGTTTTAAGTTGGTGTTAAAAACATGATGATCATAAATGGTTTCATTGAATATATTTACCGATGTTAGAATAATTTGATTTCATGTTCACAAAAATAATCAACTATTAGGGTCCTCAGGTTTTTATTTTTTTAATCTGTAGAATATTCATCTAAAATGAAGTAAAATATATGAGTGTTAATCTTGAGATGATATAGTTGGTATCAAATGAAATATTTAATCAACATTAGGAAACATGGAAAATAAATCCTTATTGAGATCGCAAGGGATATTTATAAGGATATTTCTAGGGATGTATCGATTGAAAATCTTAAGGTTTTATAAATTAATAGAGTTTCAATAATGATTTAGACATCATATTAGTAATATTTCATGATTTTGTTGTTTTTTCAATGTTAAGTGATGCTCTTGATATGTTTTCTAGTTTAGTCAGTGGTTGTAACACGAATGATCTATGTCAACACTTAATGAAATGGAAAATGTGATGATGTTCATCTAGAGAACCCAAATTACACTGGATTTTGAATGAAAATTCTTGTTTATATGGTCTAAATAAAACTCCAATCTACAAATCATTTTTAACATCCAAGTAAAAAATGGATGAAAAAAAGTTCCGTTGAGACCATCACGAAGTAATGTCCACTATCTTTTAGTGGGACTATAGATATTCTAGTACCTTAGAAATTGATTAGTACCATTACAAAGAGATTTTCCATTATTTAGTGTAAGGATATGGAAAATGTCCTTTATACTTTTTATTATTAGGAAGGTGAAGTAGAGTAGTGGTGGATTCTTATTTAGAATATGAGGGAAGATGAAGAAATTGAATCCATGTAATGGAAAGATTTTATGGGGATGTTTTTAGTTAGTTTATCCCCCATATTTTATTAATAATGATGGATAAGGAATTCGATGTGTTAAAATAGAAGAACAATGAATATATTGGTACCTATAAATCTAATTTTATCGGACCTGCGGTGCATGCTTCTAGTTTGATCATCATCTCTAAAAGATAAATACATTGATTCCTCATTGACCACGAACGAAGTCATAGAATGGAATTAGATATAATTAACTTTTTTACTTATTTTTAATTCATTCAAAGTTAACTATATATAGAAATGGAAATTGGATATTCCCACCATTCCTCTGGTGTTGATATGAAATTAAATGGTGAGACTCATGAAAACTCAAATTATGGAAGGAAATTCTAGAAATCTTGGGAATGGGAATGTGTGAAGAATCATCTAGGGAATTCATGAATTAAACTGGTATGTGATATAAATGTGGAATGGAATGTTATAAAATTTGGGAATGTCGAATTACAATTAATGGGGTGGTTAATGTAATAGAAGACAAGAGAATTCATACTAATGCACCACGCACACTCGTGTGTTTCAATTGTAATGTGTTTAAGAATTTTGATAATTAATGGACTAATTCAAGGGCTAATATGGTTGATATTCCACAAAAACCTCATAGAAAAAAACGAAAATGGGAAATCTTATGCAATGTCACGAATAGAACCAGGTACCATGGTATCCCAACACCCGAAATGACATGGACATGGACCAAATTGTGTTCTTGATCCCTAACGGTTGGAGACTAACACCAAGGATCGTAAAAATGACAGAGGGAATTATTTTTTGAGGAATTATTGCAGAAGTAGATGAAAAATTAGTATTAATTTAAAATTAACTTTATTGGGAGAAATGTACAAGAAACAGAATAGGTATAAACATTCCAATGTACTATAAAAAATCCCTATAAAAACATGATAGCTTCTTATGTACCAATAGATGTAAGTTTACAAGGCACAAGGATCAATAGATTCTACCACCAAGTGGAGACTTAACCTTTCTTGAACCAAGATGAATATAATTTATAATAACCTAAAGATAGAGTTAGGGTGTGAGATAAAATCATAGTAGTGTGTCACCACAGATTCCATAATAATATTCCAACATTTAATTTACTAATTAAATATCATTATTTTTTAAAATAAACAGGTATATCATGTGAAGATCATATATAAACAAATCATGCATTACATTTAAAATAATTGAAATACTTTATAAAATTTGTTCACAAATAATTTATATAAATTGTTTTTATAAATTCACTAGTCCTGTTAAACAATTTACAAAAACTGGCACACCTGTATATCTCAGATATAAAAAAGAGAGTAATCTGCTCATATTCAAAGAGGTAATATAGTTCTATGTTATATAATCCTTACACTATAATTTGATAAACTAAAATTAGTTCACACATACCTTAGCACTGGAATGAGAGGACTTATTTAAGTTCTACTATGGAATAAAATGTGATAGAATATTCATTTTCAGTGTTGTAAGATGTTAATTTTCCGCTAAGGCATTCACATTCAAGCTTGTTGGTACCATATAACTAACTAAATACATATGTTTTAAGGTTATATTGTATAATCAATGAAGAAAATGTTTTTTCTATGAAACCTTAAAATATAATTACATCCCATTCAACCATTTCAATAGTGTCAGTTTTCAATTTAAAAACCAAAATATGTTTTTAATCAAAACATGTATTTCTCCAAGAAATAACTACTAGGTTTATATCAAAAACATTTAAATTAATTTTTTCTCAAATAAAACATTGAACTCACTTTCAAAAAATCTATTTCATTATTTAAATTCAATACATTTTAATTCCATACTCTTCAATCAATTTCTAACACACAACCTAATACATTTGAATTAGGGGTTTTCCTAAATTTCATTCCAGAAATTAAATTTCACATTCCAATCCCCAATGAAATAAAATTGGGATATTAATAATCCACTTTAAATTATTTAAATTAATTTAATATAAATAAAAAAAATAAATTTAAATCAAGCGATGCATGTTTAATCAATTTTTTCCATCACACTAGAACCACCATAATTTCTTATAAAAACAAAAATACCACAATGGAACTTTCCAACAAGAATGGTGGTGTGGAATATCATTAAACTCAACCTATAAACAATATTTTAAATCACTTAGTTTATAACGATCAATCCCAAAATTATATTTCAAACTCCAATGAAGAAATGATAAATAAATGAAGTGATCAGGAGAATTCTTCTCTAGTGAGTCACAACGCAACTCCAACAATGATCAATCATTGATCAAAATGAATGGTAATGGTTTGTAGGATTAAAAATATTCTAGTAGTGCCAATTTGGTTATGAGAATTGATTACTAAAGAGGGTGAAAAGAAAAATAATCCCATATACCTATTAAGAATTAACCATCATTAATTTAAACAATGTATAACCAAATTAACTGTTATGTAATGAATAAATAAAAAATTATCCAAAAAACATGATTCCTTTTAATAATGTTATATTTATTATTATTAGAATTTACATATCATGAAACCTCATTAAATGGGTTTTCAATCACTATATGATTAGACAACATGCTAGTTTTTATATATAGAATCCAAAAAATTTATAACTTCACCATCACATGTGTCCTCCCAATTGCTTCTCGGCCCTACCCAAAAAATGAAAAATGATTACCATGACATATTTTAAAATGCACATGTAAATAAGGTAATGGGATTTTACAGTCTCACCAAAAAAACATTATTTCCCTAGAATGCATGTTACGAATATTCTATATCAAAAATTTGTGGCCACTTCACTCTCAATAGTGTCTCATAATCCCACATCACATGAAAATGTAAACTGTTCAACCATTGGTCTTGAAAAAAAGGGTTTCCCTCCAACAAAGAACCTTTGTTTCATAGTCAACTATCCTATATGGTTGTTCTTACAAGGATAATTTAGTTTTAATCTCTTGATCACTCCTCAAAACGTGATATAGATCAGAAGGATACCTTCATAAAAAAGATTCATGGAACACTTTATGTATTAATGTCAATTGCGGTGTAAGTGCTGAATGGTAATGAATTTTACTGACTTTCTCAACAACCTCAAAATGTCACAAAAAATGCGGTGAATGTTTCCTTGACCTCCCGAGCCATTAATGAACCAACCGAGGTGAAAATTTCAAGAACACATCCCCCAAATGAGAATTCCAATGGTCTGTAATAATGATATGCATAATATTTAAAGCATATCTATTCCATCAACATTCTCTTTCAAATAAAATAAATTTTTACAGTCATCTATAGATCCAAACATGGCCGAACCAAATAACTATCACTAATATCCGACCAACATAATGGATATCAGAAATAAAGAACATATATGGCTTCAGAAGGGTCCTTTACTACCGAAGAATGGTAACTAATTTTATATGAAAACTCAACCAACAATAAATGATCATCCCAATCTCCACCAATGTTTAGAAAAAAAGTTAAAATCATATCCTCAATAATATGTGATTTTTTCTATTTTGGACATCCAACTACTGGTGGTATACCATACTCAAAAGGATATGAGATTCGAGTGCCTCCTGAAGGCCTCTCCAAAACAGGGAAGTGATCCGAGGATCCATATTAGATAATATTGAATAAAGAAATTCATTAAAATGAATTATTTCTTTTACATAGGGCTCTACAATTTTTTCAAATTTCTTTTTATCACGAATGATTAAAAATTAATCTGATTTTGTCATCCATTTGATCGTAACCTATATTTAATTCTAATTTATCTGGGTACACAGAAACCCAACCAAAAAGCACATAGAGAACTCTTCCGACTTACATGTAATAATTGTAAGTGGATGAAGCAAAAATGATGGTTTCTGGTGCAGAGCCATATCTTGTGGAATTTTATACCAATGATAGAGAAATTTAGTGATGCCAGATCTCATACCTGGCCACCAAAATTGACACCACATGTTAATGAACATCTTCGTGGTTTTTGGGTTCAGTTCTCAATGGAAATCATGTAATTCCCCTTAAAAAAATATTTCAATACCTCTAACAGAACAACAAAGTGATTATGAAAACATATAATTCCCTCTTTGTGGATGGACCACAATGAAATGGTATCCCCAACATAAAGGGAGTCTATAATTATAATGAACTCATTATAATACTATTTTTCATAAATCATGCCCTCATGAATGAATAATGAAAATTTAATACTATCTAAACAAATCATCACCCCTAATTACTACACTCTAATATGAAACTTTGAAAAGTGGGCCATTAAATTACACTGCTCTGAATATTCATTCACAACCCGAGTCAGATGATTCCATCTCAATGAATCGGTGAATATATTCCCTTTCCCTAAATTATAGGAAATTTCATGGTCAGATGATTCCATGTCTTCCACCCAATGCATATAGAGGAGATTCAAATAATTTTGATTGAAAATATAACTCAATATTTTATGGTCTCAAAATATGATAATCGTGTCTCCATTAATTTAATTTCACCAAATCATAAGCACAAGAATCATGACTGTAAGTTTAAGGTCATTGATTGGATAGTTATTATTTTCTGGCCTAAGATAACAAGATCCATAAGAAATGATATGATCACCTTGAATAATAACACATCCCAAACATGATCCCAATGTATCAAAGAAGACTATATTTCCCTACCCAACATCAAGAGCTATCAACACCGGTGTAGTTTTCAAAATTTGTTTCGTCTCAACAAAATAATTCTAACATTTTTCATCCCATGAATTCTTTTCCACTTTTAGAGTTAGATATGTAATCAAATAATCCATCATTGAGAAGTACCTAGAGAACTGGTGGTAATACCCAAATATACCATGAATATTGTATTCTTAAAAAAATTGGTTGTTCCCATGTCGTAACAACGTTCAAAATTTCAGGATCAACTGATAATCCATGTTCTGACACCACTTTTCCTTGTAATTCACTTTCTAAATAAAGAAATCACATTTCAATATCATGGAATAAATTTGGTAGTTTCCCATTAGACCTATAACCATTCTTAGATGATTCAGATGATTTTATAGAGAATTTGAGTAAATAATGATGTTATCCACAAAGACTACCACACATTCAAAAAATGCGATCATGGAAAATATTTTTCATTAAATCCACAGAAATTTAGGAAGCATTGATTTGGTAAAAAATTTTGACATGGTACTCATAATGGTTGTACCTACCCCAAAAGGATGTTTTCTGAACATTAGATACATTTATCCTCAACTCATGATAACCAAATCCACGATTAATCTAAAAAGATAAAATTTCTTATTTCACTATATCAAACAGATCATCAATCTAATATAATAGATATTTATTTATTGCCATCACTTTATTGAGTTTTAGGTAATAAAAACAATGGTCAAGATAGCCATAATACTTCTTATAAAATTGTACTAGTGCCACCAAAGGTGACAGACTCAGTCTTATAATTACCTTCTCAAGATAATCATCCAACCGAATATTCAACTCTACCTTTTCAACTACTTCCATTTTATATGAAGGAATTGACAATAATTGATTACATGTTACTAAATATGTTGGAAACTCTACCTCTATTTCTAGTGGTTGACAATTTAAGTCATAAGGAAATATTTCAGAAAACATGATGAAAATTGGATAGAGATCACTTCTTAAAGATTCTCTGTTGAGAATAAGGGATATCATAGATATTACCTTCCCCACCTATGTATAGAAATGCCTATATATTCTCATTCTTGGGTCCGATTCTCCTTGAAATACACAAGAAACACCATTTATTATATTAAAGGTGACCCAAAGAATATAAAAATCAATCCAAGTATTATTGAAAATGAAAAAATCTACCTCGAATATGACATCATTTGATTTCATGTCGAGAACCAAGAAACTCCATATAATCTCAACATCTGATAGCGAGAAAATAGAAGCGAGAAAACATAGAATGTTATATATATTCTTTCTAAGTGTTGTGGTAATATCCATCACATTAGACAAAGTCCCTTAGTGATGACATAGCATATTATAAATATTAGTTGAAATAAATGAATGGTATTCCTCAATATCCAATAATAAAGTTACTATTGATGAAGCTATAGTGATAGTACCTCCCATAGTCATCGGACCCATATATGCTACCTTGGGAGAATCATCCATTGGATGAATAATCATTATCACATTTTCACATTCTTATAACCACTATTCTGATGAATAATTTGATTGTGTCACAGTTTTTTTGTGATAAAAATCTTATTCCACTAAACATAGTTGAAACATTAAGGTTGAACATCTACATGTGACCTGATAATCCATAGGAGCCACATAACATAGATGCCTTAGTGAAAACCCACAATGACTCTCTACGGATTACATGCTAGTATCAAATCAATGGGCCTCTACCAGGAACTGGAAGATGTTTAGAAAAACCAGTCTCTCGAGAACCACCATGAGAGTCATCACACTACAACATTACTTTAAGGGAACCCATAATACCCCTAATATGGATAGAAACTCTTGATAACTATGACATGTAATTATTTTCATCATTGATTCTGGAAATAATTGTCCAGTGAAAAATAACATTAATGTCCTTCCACTCTAAGACATCAAGCTTCTTCTCTAACACTATAGTTCCCCACCATCTCATTCTCATTCCCACTTTCATGATGATGAAACACTTTACAAGAATTTATGTAGGTTTATCTAGGAACCAAATGTGATGTTCAATTATGTTTATCCAATCCTCAGCCACTTGAGTATCATTTGAGACATTGACTAATGGTGGATTACTGAAAATAAATTCCTGAGAATCATTCTATAGAAAATCCCTTTGAGGTTCCACATATAGAGGCTGAATTGGAAATGGTGAAGGTACTTGTCCCGGATCATGGATAGTATGGATAATCAACTCAACCAAATTGGTGTCCACCAAGGAATTTTCTCATTGACGTTCAACATCATCTTCCTCCAAGATCTAATATGTTTGTATTATTAGAGGAATGATGCGACACAACATTATTAGACAACAAGGAAGTCATCAGTTTACGACTCAAAAAGTTACATTTTTATAAATATATTTGAAATTAACTTAGGTGAAATTTTCCAGAAATCAAATAGGAATAATTAACACTAATTATAATAGAAAAGTACCCAAAAAGGATAACTCCCTATTCCCCAACAGACACAGCTCTCCAAGAATAAAGGATCAACATCTAAAACCACTATATGGAACCTTACAATTTCTAGAACCTAGAAGAAAATAATCTAGAAAAAAAATTAGAACAGGTTGGGGTGAGATTAAATTACAATAGGGTGTCACCTAGGATTCCCAAATAAGATTCCAAAATTTAATTAACAAATTAAATGGAACTAAATTTTCAAATAAAAATGATTGGGATATATAGAGTGTATTTAAAAAATTATTCTTTAAATTTCAAATGATGAATTTACATTATTTTATGTATTCATAGATAATTTATACAAAAACATTAATATAAATTCAATAGGAAAGTAAAAGAGAATACAAAAAAAGCACCCATTTTTATATCATATATAATCAATTAGAAAATATTCTCGTATGCTAAGAGTTATGATTGTTCCAGGTTATGGGGTCCTTACACTCTCACATGATAAACTTAAATGTATACAAAAATCCCTCAATCATGGTAAGAGGGTACTCATCTTTGTCCCACTAAGGAATAAGATTTTATAAACTGTACTTTTTTATTGTTACAAAATTTCATTCTCGTGCCAGCGAATTCCCACCATAGTGTGTTTTTTATAAATAACTCATTATCTACATATGATTACATGTTCCCTAGTACAATAAAAGATGGGCCATTTATTTTAAGCTAACATAATATATAATTAAATATCATTACACAATTTCAAATGAGGATTTTTTCAATTTAGTAACAAAAATGGATTTTAATAAAAAAAACATCCATTTCTTTAAGATAAAACCAATGTGTTTCTATGAAAACAATTTTAGACCATTCTAGTAAAATAACACATTAAATTAATTTCTGAAAATAAATTTTATTTATTAAATTAAAAAATTTTAAATTCCACAATCTTTCATCAAATTCTCTAACATACCCCAATTCACTTGAATTAGTGGGTTTTCCCAATTTCATTCTAGAAATTCATTTTCACTTTCCAATAAAAAATTCAATTTAATTTGGATTGTAATAAACCATTTGAAATCATTAAAATAATCGAGTATCAATCATATAATTGAATATAAATCTATAAATTCGCATTTGATTAAATTTCTTCATCACAATGGAACCACCTACCTTTCTCATGGAAACACAGAGACAAAAACAAAACCCACCAACGCAAACAAATTCCCAAAAAATCAAGGAACATGAATGAAAAAAATATATCACCACATGGATTTTTGGTCAATCAATCCCAATATGATCTATCAAACTCTAAGGAAGAATAGTGAAAGAGACGAATAGATTGGGAGAATGCTTACATGTTGAGTCCAACCAAAACCACATAAATGATCAATCGTTGATTTAATCAACCTTGAAGGATTTTTGGGATCCAAAATCTTATGGGAGTGTCTCTTGGGACATTAGAAATAAAAACTGGAGATGGGAAAAGAAAAAACATCCATAATTCCAATGAAAAAACATTCATTAGGACATTAGACAATGTGTTACCCAATTATACATCTTGTATTTGAAAAATACCAATTTTCATAGAACCCATCACGTTTGGATAATGTCATATTTATTATAATTAAATTTTACATGTTGTTTAACCATATTACATTGTGCTTAAGTCCCCAATAAACATTAGAACAATAAGGTTTTTATACTGATAATCCAACATTTATCAAACTTCACCTGCCCATTATCATCCCAATTTGTTCTTGGCCTTACCCAAATAATCAAAAAGGAAAACCATGAAATGTATGAAATCATACCGATCCGGAATGTTACAAGAAGTTACATTAAATCAATGCTGATGAGTTGAATCATAATAATAATGGCACATTTATTCCTCCTCCCACGTTGTTAGGATATTCATGTATGATTTTGTACCTTATGAAAAACTTATTGTTCATCCTTTAGTGATTTTTATGTGATTATCTATCTCTATATTGATTTTTGAATTATAAAATAACAATTAAAATTCTATATCATTAAGGATAAACCCCCGATTTAAATAAAAATGTTTTTGGTATAAGATAAGAGATTATTGAATGAATAAATTGTGAATTATATATTTCATGTATAATAAGGTTAACGGTTTAGGGAATAGTTTATGATAAACAATATATTTGGTTATATAAATAAATGTATTATCAGGAAAAATTATGATTTATGGAAATTTGATAACTTCTGATAACCATCATTCCTTGATAAAGATAGATGAAATGACCAATAATTCTATTTATGGATATCATGATCTGTTAATGATTCTAGAATGAGAATTTCACTTGTATTTCATTAAATAAGAGATGAAGTGAAAGATTATCAAGGAACAACAAATGGTAAGGTTGTTTTGAAATTATATATGTATAACTGTTAATAAAAATTATTCAAAATTGAGACAATGGGACTTGAAATATTTTTTTTTTTCGATTTCTAATTATTTTTGAGTAAATAAATGACCTTTTTTAAGACACTTTGTGTTTTGGATATGATATTTTTAGCTTCATCCTAACCATTAACTCTATAAATCTCAATCAGAACCTGATAGTGATATTTCTATACAATTTCCATGTTTTAAATTTCTACCGTTGTTCAACTATATGGAAATATAGTTATGTGTTACATTAGGTAACTGTTATATTTCCAACAATATCTTTTTAAATGATGTTTTTGTATTCATTTTTATGGCGCGGGTTTCTATGAAATGAACTAGTATGTATTAATTATTTGATAGACTATACAAATTTCAAGGGAAAAATTTATTTTAAGGGGTGTAGAATGTAACACCTTGACATTGTGTGAAATAGTTTTCAAATAATTAATTTAATATCCTTGATATTTTTCATTACATGAAAAATTGAATATAGCTTATGAAAGAACTAAATTTCATTTTCTTCGCCCATGAAACAAAGTTACTATTGTTCTACAAAAAACACATAGATTTGATTTTGATACACACAAAATTATATTTTTCTTTTAGTACACACAATTATGATTTAGTTCTATATCATATGTTACATGAAAAGAAGAGATTTACTAAACTAAAATATAATATTAAAATTGTAAATAAAATGAATTTATAGTTAACACCTTGAAATTATATTTGAAGATAATAATAAGATCATCTAAATTTTTTAATTATTATTTACACACATATATAAAATATATCCTTTGGTTATGAATTAGTTATAAATTAATGTTGGAACTATTTTAAAATAACAAAATTCAATTCCTAAGAAAACTATTTTTCATTGTACATGGACCATTTTATCTCAAAAAATTAAAAAAACATTTTTAATATTTTTTTGAATGAAATTTATAAATTCTATATTAAAAAAATATTTTTTTACTCAAACAATATATTTTATAAATATATGATAAAAATAAATCCAATTTCATTAATAAAAAGATGTATTTTTTAAAAAAAAGTAATTTTACCTCCTTTTAATAATAAAATCATTTTAAATATAATTATTGACAGTTTTATAATATTTAAATAAATAAATATACAAAATATTTGAAATTTTAATATCAAAATTTAATTTTGGTGGGTTTTTGGTATTTTTTGAAATATTTTATTTTTGGATGAATAGTTTAAAATAATAAATTTTAATTCAAAATCCTTTTTCATCTAATTAATTTATGTAGTTAAATTATATTTTTAATTTTTTTAAGTATTATTCAATCAATTGTAAAAAAAATTAATCCAATTTATGTCATTTTAACCAACATCACAATGAAATTTGTTATGAAAACATTTCAAACTTTTGGACTCTTTCACTTTAAAAACCTATCATCTCATCCCCTCACTTCCTTACACCTCCCAAAATACATTCTATTAATGAAACCCTAACCAAATATATTCAAAAAATATCTACATTCAAAATAAAATCCTAAATTTTGGTATAAATCCAATCATATAATCTCGTTGGTGAAAGCCAAGATGAGTTACCCAAAGAAGCGGTAACATCCTTCCACAAGATATTTGGTTTTATTATCATTACCAACCATGCCAATTATTTGTATTACTTGATTATAATATAACATCGGTATCCTTACTATAATTATATATTTATTATTGCATGTTTTTCTCCAACACCAAAAAACATCATCTAATAGTTAATAAACATACCGTTCATGTGTTTGGTGAACTCTTGCATCCTAAAATAATCTCGTTCATTTTTCACAACCACCTACCATGATTGGAAATTTTGATGGACTAAATATTTTTAATTTATATATATGTTATTTTTGACGTAATTATAATTATATAATTATTATATTAAACATACCTCCATTCTTTGAATTTTGTGTAGAAATGATAAATTTATTTTTGGACGTGGGGACTACCACCTCCTCAACGCGAAGTGATTCGGTCACACGTTACATAGAATGTTATAATAATGATTTATGGAACTTATTCGATATATAGGACATAAAAATTTGAATTTAATGATATTATACACACACACACACACACACACACAGATATATATATATATATATATATATATATGTGGATTTTACTCAATTTCATTCAATATGATAATAAAACAGAATCAATATTCATGCGTACTTACGACTAACATCTCCTTTAATAGATTATTCTATATCATATTTCTATATTTTATAAATTATTATAGATACATATATACCGATTATTTAAGGTATTTATATCATTTTACACATTTTTGAAATATGTAAATCGTGATCTATGTAAGAAGATCAAAAATTAAAATCCAAAATATATTGGAAAAATAATGCGGAAATTATCCATTACATTACATTAACATGGAGTAGTTAATTTACATGATCATCAGAAAAATTTGTGAGGACTCTTAAAGTGCATCCACTAGACCATGGATCAAATTTGAGTGGAGGAATATTGTCGGGTTACAATAGATGGTATTGTCTGGTACTGTAGTATCTAAAAATATTCTTCTGATTTTGCCGTTGGGCGTCTAGTTTGGTTCCTTATGTACATAAGGCCTTTTAGCCACCCAATTACATCCAAAAAGTAAGGCTTTCAGCCAAACTCAAGGTCCTTAGGTCCCTACAATGCCTTCAAGTTACACCGCATCCTTTAGGTGACTCGATGTGTTGACGTAGAAAATGTAAGTACCATGCTCCATATGAGGATTCAGAGCAGGTGCATTCACCCTAACAGGGATAGATAATTTTAGAAAATTTTAGGGTATATAAATTTCCATCAATACTTGGCCTATGCTCCTCAGCACAAGATAGTTGGCATACTAGTCATGTAGAGGTGGGGAGCTTCATAACCACATTGATTCTAGGGAGGGGTAGTTCCAATTAGTTTCTGGGAATATTATTTCTTTAGGCCTTTAATGCAATTAGGTAACGTAATGTGTATCTAAAGTCTATGGGCCTTCTAAGGGTTCCCCCACAACCCTTAAAAGGGGGATTATAAAAAAAAATACAAAATATAATGCCTTCCTGACATTCACGTACCATTTAGTTAGTAATAAATTTTTAATATAATGTCACTAAAGTCATATATGTTTAATGATATAATAATATGGTTATATTTTTGATGTATAATAAACACATATTTTTTACACATGTGGATTGAACATGAATGAAACAAATTATGACTTATGGTATATTTTTTCTCATATTCCTTTTATCTATATAAGACATATGCCTTCTTCAACACAATATTATTTTATGTGGTGTATATAATGACTAGGAATGTATAATATATGGTTCTTATACATAATTTTATAGATATTTATTTATGAATTATATTATTTTATTTCATGGTTTTTATGGTTCAACCATTACCAAACTATTAGTGAAATATTCTCTCAATTTTCCTTTTTTGAGATATATTCCATGTTATGGACCTATATTTTTATATGGGGTGTATATACAGAACTTTTATTTGTTATATAATAAAAACAATTGTTTTAATGATATTTTATGCCTCATTTAATGTTATTCTCAAAAATATATTTCCATTCAATGTTAGTAATGTGGTAAAAATTTATTGTTATAATCTCATCATTTATCGGGATTGATTATGATTATAGATTCATTGAAAAACTCTTATTATCTGTATATAATTAAATCACATTAATATTCTTATCGTCTAGTTATACATTATATAACCATGTATTGATACTACTTTCCCACTCTTCGTTACCTATTATAATTTAGAAAATGTTTTATGAAAATTTGACATTATTTTTCATTGATATGAAATTTGTTTTATCCATAAACCTTTCGTTCTAAAAATGTTTTCAAAATCCCTTTTAAATGAACTCTTCTTCAAATTTTCCTATTAATTTAATTCAAATAAATGTTTAATTTTATAACGATTTTAAAATTGTTTTCCACGAATCAATTAAATGTGTTAAAATCTATTTTCGAGGGGAAACATATGAAAATGTCTTTTAGATTCCCTTATATATTTTCATAGATATTTTCAAACAAGAAGGTTTTTAAATTTACTTGTGTTTTAAAGATAATTTTTCAAAGTGGAAAATATATTTTTCACAATCAAATATTTATATTAAATCTCAAATATTTCATTATAATAAATGGGTTTATGAAAATTATTTTTGAAGGAATGTTATTTTCTTTTAATAATATTCCATTTTATATTGAAAAATACACTGATGACATTATTTTTCATATTTCAAGATTTATGGGTTATATTATCCTGGAATTACATTCATATTATTTCTCGAATGGTTTATATTCTGATACAATAATACTTACCAAACCCATTTCTCTTCAACAAGTTATATGATTATGAACCCTACTTTTATTCATGTTTTATTCTTTGATAAAATGATTATGAGACCATTCTCTGTTCCATAGATAATGATATGATTAATATTTTGTGATACCCATTTAATTTCATGGGTTAAGATATGATGTTTATGAAACCCATCTCCTTTTGTGGGCCATGATATGGTCCATGTATTTTATCTCTTAGAACATGTATGTATTATTTTACTATGTGTAGTATGGACCTATATATTCGTCCAATGCATTAGGTAAAGATATATATCTCATGTAAAAATGATGGGAAACAAGTCTATGGACTAGAAACATAATGGGAAATAGGTGTGTCCTGGTCTAAAATGGTAATCTTGTGAATCCTGATCCACTATGGGAAATTGGAGTGTTCGGATCCAAAAAGGGGAAACAGGTGTGTCTTGATCCACTATGTTGATGGTATTGGTAGTTAATCATGACACACGAAATGGTTTAATATAAATTAAATGTTTTCATGCTTATATGTCATGATATTATTATTCATGACTGACTCATGATGATTTATGACCCATATGATTCATGTCTTATGAACTGTCAATCATTATTCCATGACTCTTGCTTATGATATTTGATATATATAGTATGGTATTATCATATAAAGATAATGTTATCATAACCTTATTATTATTTTATGATTAAATTTATCCCTTTTTAACATTTATAGGAATTTAATTTCATCCATTTCTTATGTTTCCTTCACCAAGTTATGAAGAATGGTTTTTGGTAGGAGTACTAAAGGGGAATATCTTTAAGGGATATTTTGAGAATATTTCACCATGATAGAGGACTATGATTCCATCTTCACGAATACACCAAAATATTATGGCAATTGAGCATGTATATTATTAATGAGATAAATACTCATCTAAATTGATTTAATATCCATGTATGTTATTTTTGGGCCACTATGGTGTCTATCAAGGTGTGTAGTCCTTGAACAACTCAATGTGAACAACAATTATGATTGAATAAATATTCAACCAACATTTTTTGGGGTTTTTAACCTATGTTTAATATATTAAAAAGCAATATACACTTTCCCATATCATGATAGAGATATAATTGATTGTAGAAACAAGAATCTATACTTTACCATTACAATATAATTTTCACATATATCTAGAATTATTGATTATGTGTATCCTAAAGGTTCTCAGTAATGATATCATATCATGATCAAAAGATTAACTTATGTAACACTAAAAAATAACACAAACCAACTCTATTATCAAATATGTAATTCAAAGGTAAAATCATTTTTATATTATAGATTTTCCATCAACTAACCAATAAATCTCATCAATAATCACACAAGTCCATTAAAAAAATAATTATTGTCTTTAAGGAATAGAAATATAAGAATCTTGTTGTACAACCATTTGGAATGTTTCTCAATAATTGGGACAAACAACACACCCATATATAATTATTATATATTATATTGTTCTACGTAATGTTTTCAAATCTATATATAAAAATGGGGTCACTTCCAATGCTTAGTAATGGTAAAGATAAGTGATAGTAATAAAAGATCATAATTTATAAAAAAATGATCATATCTTTATAATCATGATATATTACAAATTAATACCCAATAAAGAAAAAATTGTATATCATGGAAAATGTGTCAAAAAACATAAAAGTTTTGAATATTTTATAAAATTCGAATAAACACAGAATGTAACATAACATGAAATGAAAGGCGACTAAGAACTCTAGAATAACATGAATGTCAACTTTGGCATATGGATCAACCATAATAATAGGAATATATTTGGGGGGAAACCAATTTTCTCAAAACAATATTAAAAAAACAACTATGTCAATGCCTAGATAAATAATGAAATATGAATATAAACAAATTCATTTGAAGGAGATATAGGACCCCATTGTATCATGCTTCAATATTTTTTCTGTAATCAATCAATCGTATCATAAATAAACCATGTAATTAACAGGGGATTCATATCCCATTCAATGGAAATCATATAATAAAAACATTCATAATTTCATCAATAATCAAAACATGATATACCCATGTAATGAAAAATTGCATTAAATTCTATCGGGTGAATCTCAATTCATGTTTTCGTTCCCATTATGTTTGGGTGTGTTTTAGTACCTTCCTAGATAAAAAACATATATCAGGGGAAATAACCAATGTTTTCGATATCTATGCATGTTTGGAAATATTGAACCTTGGTTTAAATTTATCAAAGGCATTAGAGGATATCCTTTGAGGTCTGGTTCAACATGGAAGCTTTTATATGTTTTTATAAGAATGTTCTTATTTTGTACAATTTTTTGGACATATTAAAGTCATGAATGCATTCTTCAATTGGAATCCATAACTTGAAATTTTCCATGAATTAGTTTTGAAAAATTAATAATGTTCACATCATAGAAGGAGTTCATGACGTGAAATGGCTAGGATCATGATTTTTAACCTAAGGTGATGCATTTTTGATAGACCAATTAAATTAAACACCTTAAGAGGGGGGTGAATCATGGTATGAAAGATTAATGAAACTACCCTTCGAATCTAGTTCAATTATTAAATAAAACACTCTTCTATAACTTTCCATATAAATGTATAAAAAATTGTAATCATACACGAGACAAGTAAATATTACTTTTTTCACCATCACTAAGATATATACAAAGTGCATACAATGATGATGTGCCGAATTACCAAATAATCTAAAGCTCACTACCAAAGTACATGGTTCTGGCTAGGTCACTTCTATGCACATGCCCACTGCCTTTACAATTCTTACATTCAACTCACTACTTTACCAAGGGTCACAACATGTTTCTCTCTATCTAGATTACTAACATTGGAATGGATCAATTTCTTCCTCTTCCATTTCTCAATACTCATTAAAATGGATTGGCCCACAATTTATGGTCTTGAAGGAACTTCATTATCACTAATAAATACATCATCATTTGTATGTAGATGATCTGTTGAAGACCCACTTTCATCTAATTGGTGAATACCAATTTACCATATATTTACTAGGTGATTCCTGATAATCACATTTCATAATGCTTATTTCCTTCGTGAAGCTCCCCTTTTCATGATGCTCAAATAGCCTTTATAGAGATCCTTATTTCGTGAATCACAAAAGGCCTCTAGAAAGATCCTTATTTAATTAGTATCAAATAGTCTCTGTGAACCTCCTCTCTTTGTGAAGCTCAAATAGCCTTTGTGAATCTTGTTTTGTCATGAATCTCAAACATCCCTCATGAAGTTCCTTCTTTCCTGAAGCTCAAACAACCTCTGTGAAGACCCTTATTTGGTGATGCTCAAAACCTTCAGCTGGATTTCATATCCTTCATGATCTTTTATTCATTATCCACCTTCACAAACATTCATTTATAAACCTGATCTATAATATATTCATTATGTCTTACTACATTTCTTAAGGTGGTACTAGACAATTTATAGTAATTTTCTACAATTCCAAAACCATCAATCTGAATCATCACATTTTCATGATTCTCTCTTATTTCATTCATGATTATCCCTATATCATGTTGCTCCATGAAAATTCATCATTCAAAATTCATGTCGTTACCATATTGTATTCTTTAAAAACCTTAACATCATTCGCGATGCATGTCAAAATCGTGGATCCCCTGTCAAAACCTAATGTGTTCACAATGCTAATTTGTGATCCAAATTAAATATTATACATTACTTCTTGAATAAAGCTTTACACAAACCCATTATTCATGAAATTAATTCATTTTTTATATTTTTACTAGTAATTCATGTAAATCTATCTTTCTTAATTCTATATATCCTTTGAATTTTGGACCCCAAAACATTGAAAACACTGGGAAACGATGTCACCTTTTTTACACAATTTTTTATACCACTTACAAGGCATCCACATCTTTGTATTGTATTGTTCTAAACATATTGAGTAAAAAATTACTCTAGAATCTACCACATACCTTGGAAAAATTATTTTTCAAAAAACAAAATTAACCCAAAAAAACTACAATGTAACCTTGATGGATTTTTTCCCCAACAATCAACCCCTTTTGGTTTGTTGAGAACTCTCCACATTTTGATACCTCATTAAATAATCCCCCTTATTCAATTTATATTCATATACTATGACTAATATAGGCTTCATAGATATAATCAACACATAAAATAATCCCAGATTGGTCATTCTTAGCCTAAAAAACAAGAGTAAAATGAAAAGTCCATAAGTGAATCACTTCATTACCAAAATATTCAACTACATTCATCATGAACCCCATATGTTGTGATATATAATATATGATCAAAAACATTTAGAATTTTCAGATTTAAACCCCCTGAATTCACCACCGCATATTTCATTGCTCCCCCTATATATATTCTTCTCCATTGTCTTGAGTAAAATATTTCTCCCACTTTAAATCCACAATTTCTCCACAATTTTTAATGAACTCGATGGTCACATAATTATGGTATCCAATAGGGTAAATAAAATAGATAAATACATTTAATAAAAAAAATCATATTTTTGGGAGTACAGGTCCCACATCCACACATTTTCATGTGTGCGGAGGCCATTAAACTCCCAAAGCTAGTTGAAGCCATACAAATGGTTATTTTGGTAAAGCCTTTGTCAGAATATCTACAACTAGTAGTTTGGTAGGAATATACTCCAAGATCATAAGCCCTTTCTCCACATTTTCCATAATAAAATTGTACTTTATATTAATGTCTTTTCCCTGGGTTAATGGCCTAAATTTTATATATGATTTATAGCATATGAACTATCACAATGAATTCCATTGAAATAGGTCACTTCATCTCCTATACCATCAAGCTACTGTTCTATACACAATAACTCTGTGTATGCTTGAGTAGCCATAGTATATTGAGATTTAGTTGTGCTCAATGAACATCAATCTTGTTTCTTTCTTAGCAATGAAATACACAATCTGAAAAGATAAATTCCACTACTGTACATTGATTATCTATCATCAGCTAATGCAGCCTAATCTGTAACAATATATTAAAATAACTCTTGCTATGATTTTCCATTTTACATTAAAAAATCTATTATGTCCTTGATATACCGAATTTTTAAAATCATAGAAATAAAGTGACTTTCCATGGGATTATATTGATACCATGCTACAAGATATATGGGAAAGAAATATTTGGTCGTGTATCTATCATGTACAGTTGGCTTCCAATGATCTATATGTATTTAGTGACACAAACTACTTTTCCTTCATCATCCCAAGAAATTTTCATCTGGATAGCCACCATGTTCATCATCACCCTAGAATTATCCAATACAAATGTTCTGGAAACCACCTTGTAATATTTAGTTTTATAAATGAATGTGACATTCTTTCCTTGTGTGACCTATATACTAATGAATAATGTATGTTAAAGAATGTTTAACATTTAAAATTTTCTTTTAATGAATTTCACGAACTAGTTGAATTGAGATTCATCTAATCCTACAATGATTATGTCATCAACATATTCCAACACCACCATCCTTTTATTACTCTCATTGTAGACGTATATATTGTAATCAACATCACTATGCTGAATGCCAATCTTCTTCAAAAATTGATCTTATATTTAATACTGTGTTCTCAGTGCTTGTTTCAACCCTTATAGCTCATTAATCTGCTGAAAATCTCTATTATCATCCTGATGAATAAAAAACCATCTTTGTCCTCAATATAAAATTCATATTCCAGAAGCCCATTTTGAAATGATGATTTAACATACATCTGGAAAACATTAATCTTTATTTGCACTACTACAACCAAGAATAATCTGATTATCTCTAGCCTTTATGTAGGTAATGAAGTTTTTTCAAAATTGATAACCTCTATATGGGAGTAGAATTTTCACAATAGTAATTTCTTTTTAATAAATAACCCATCTTCATTATTATTATTGTGAAAAGACCCATTTATTCCAGATGTCATTCATTTCTATTGGCCTTGAAAAAATCTCTCATATTTGATTCTCCTCAATTTGGTCAATCTCATCATTTATATCCTGAACCCAAATCTAATTTGTAGATGTGTCACCCAACCATTTAGGCTTCAGATGTGACAAGTATGATTCTTGTTATAGAGTCTTCATCCTCCTTGTCTGAACTAGCATTGGTGGATCACCAATTATGTTCTATCTATCAATTTAATCTTTTCCCTTTGGTCACTTTGTAGATATCTATTTATTCACTTCCTTCTCATTATCTGTGTCTTCTTCTAAATTATCCTCTAGAACTAAAACATCCTCTGATCTACTTATCTCTGCATCACTACCTTCTGAATCTAATTGTGTATTTATTGAATATACTTCTCATTCTCTAATATAGATACATAATTTCATTCAACTATATTTCCAATCCTCTTATTAAAGAATGTATATTCTATTCATTTCAATAATTTTCAATGATATATTCCTTCATCAACCTGAGATTCAACTATCTTTTGTTTCTCCTTTTTTGGAATCAAATAGTTACTCTTAAAGACTCAAAAGATCTATAATGACATCTTATTTCCATACCATAGCTTATATGGAGTCTTCTCTTATTTTGTACACAATAATGCTCCATTTTATGCATCAAATGATGTCATCACTACATCTTTTCAAAACACCTCTAGAAATTCATTCACAATGACTATTGTTCAATCCATGTTGTTTCTAAATCAATTTATTCTCACAACTACTAAATTATAATTCAAAGTTATTACTTTTGATGATAGTTATTTATCCCATGTTTCCCAAGATAGTCCTCCACATGGAAATTTTTTAATTTTGTTCAAATATCTATCTAGATCTTATTTATTTTTTGAACTAGTATATTCTAAAGATCACTTCGATTAGTTTTTATGCAACCAAACACCTCCAATTTAAGGGTGATGATTGAAAACCATTACATTCCACTAAAATCATGAATTAAGAGAACATTATATATCCTCCCATCAATAGATCTTGGTGAAATTGGTCCCCATGCATTAATATGAACATACTAAATAAATCCCATTAACCATTCCCTAGTTTCTTTATATGTATTTTGAATGAACTTCCCTTTTCTGAAATCATCGCATGTATGTTTATGATCATGATACAATCTAGGGAGTTCTCGAGTAGCATCCAATTTCACTAGATCATCCATGTATGTGTGGATTATTTGGACACAATTTTTTAATCATACGTTGTTTACTACTTCATTGGACATAAAGCACATATCATCTTCTCCACTCACTGGGTAGAGATTCCCTTCCGTACACTTTCCCTGAAAAACAACCTCATAGTATTTTCTTTTATGAAACATAATTTCATTGAGAATGTTATAGATGTTTCTGAATCACATAATTGGATAACAATGTTTTAAATAAGTCCTTCAATAGCTAAGACATGTTCACATATCATGTCTTTTCCCCCAAACATGGATTTTCATGAGCCAAAAATATTTAGGCCTTCATCATTATCAAATCCAATGACACCTTTCTTATCATACCTAATTCAGATAAACTGATCTCAATTTCATGTTATACAATATGTTCATCCTCTATCAAAAATCTATATTCATGCATAATCTATTGTTTTATAAGAAATCTCATTAACTACTGCCAACTAATCTCTTTTCTTCTTGATAAATGGTTTTTACTTCATGTACTATATGGAATGGTAATCCTAATCTTCTGCAATGTATAATAGATCCGCATCATATTGAAACACTATAAAACAATTTTTCTTTATCACTAAACTTTATGGTTCATTGAATTACTGCAGGCAACAAATTACATTCTAATTTTTCAGATTCGTTTTCATGGTTGATGTACACTATCAGGATTTGTGTCCAAATTATCCACAAGAAAAACAATGATCCTCAAAATATATTATATTGTATTTTTCTCTATTTTATTTCTATTTTTAATCTTATGACCTTTGGTATCTCTTATATATTGAATTATTTTTATTGAGTGTCCTATATTTATACAGAAATAACACCTAATGTGAGGTTCATGCCTGCATTTCACTTATAAAATACTAATTTTCCCTTATGTTCTCTGAATATTCTGACTCTACTTCGTAATCAAATAAATAATTGATTTCAAAGGGGGTTCTTGTGGTCTAACATTATTCATCACACCATTTTTTATCAATACTCATTCCATAATTATTATTTTGATCTATTATTTTACTTTCCTAACACTCCTTCTTTGTCTTCAATGGAACTCTAAATTATAATTTTACTTTTTCTATTTCCATTATTTCATGATTTTATAAAATGAAGAGTTTTTTTTTTGATATTTTCCATTCATTCATAGGCTGAAAAAATCATCTTAAATCTATTCGATTTGTTTAATTTTTTTTACCAATATTATAAAAACTATTTACCTCTCTTTTATATTCTTTAAATTTGAGATTGTAATCAAGAAAAATTTTAGAGCTCTCTGGAATTGATTGCTTTAGTTTCCCAATTTCACCATTCATCTCAGACATCTCTTCTCCATGATGTTTCATATAATGTTTTTCATCATGAAAAATATTGTTTTCTTTCATCGTTTTGGCTCTCCAAACACCTATTTCCCCAATATATGTTTATAAATCAACCTTAAGTTCAACTATTCATTTTACTTCACATTTCTCATTGTCATTTTCTATAGTTTTTTAGGAATTTCCCACAACTACCACCATTGTATCTTCATTTTTATCCTTATAATTATCTAATCCTTTTACATATGAATCTTCGGAACTACCATATTCTTTTTAAAATAGACATTTATTTCTAAATAATTATTTAATTAATTTTTTTCATTAATTTATTCTGTTGACATAATCATAGTAACCTCAACAACATCCTCTTCATATTTTTGAAACTTCTTGGGGCACCATTTTTTCAATATTTCCAAACATTCCACAAAGAAAGAATGAAATTGGAAGTTTATATTTGATCATTCCTATTCCTGTATAGAGATTTAAAGAAATGAATGACTTGACCTCCACCATATCATATTCTTACTGACCATCTTCAAATGTGAGAGTTTTCATTTCCTTGAATAGAATATCATTGAGATTTCCTTTCTCCATATACTCATTATTATCATTTCTCATCTCATATAAAGAAAGAGTACAATATGAGCTATCTGGTGTTAGCTCCATCATATCATTATCATCCAATATTGAAATATTAATATTAATCTAATGTGGTAGTTTTCTCAGGATACTCTTGACAATAATTATATAATCAGAAATTTATTTGAGAAAATGAATGTTCTCTACAAAAATATTTATCTAATCAAAGAATGTATCAATTGACTTGTTATAGTTCATTATGATATCCTCATATTTTTTCCACATAACCTGCAGTATTGATTCTATTACATTTGTGTCACCCCCATAAATATTCAATATCTTTACACACATAACATTTTATGACTTACATGATATCACTATTGAATAAATTTTATTTGATTGGGATCCCCTAAATAATTTATTACATTAGCATCATCAAGTAATTATGTTCGGTTAGCTTTGGGGAAAGAACCACCATTTTTATTATCTAATATTCAATGTATATCTGCTATAAAGATATTCAATTTTAATGCTCAAAAATTCTACCTAATCCAATTCATATATATTTTTAAATTTATTCCATCGTAGAGCATAATCCCTTTGTCATTAACCACCTACATTTCTTCCACTGAGAGAGATACAGTGACATTTATCCATTGGCTCTGATACAAATTTTCATCCCAATTATGTTAAATATACTTAGAGGAGGGTGTGAATTAGGGTATGACAGATTAAACCAACATCCCATTTGGATAATTTTTTGTTCTTAAAAAAACCCTTATTATCTCTTATTCCAATGTTAATATATGAACTGAATGGAAATCATGCATGAGACACAACTATTTTACTTGGTTCACACTCAATGGGATATATAAATGGAGAATACAACGAAGATGTTGCAATGTAACAAACCCACTTAATCTCACATCCAATGTACAAGGATCAAGATAGATCACTTATATTCTAAGGTTCACTACTTTTACAAGGTTAAGGGTCAACTCATTATTTCCCCAAGTGTCAGTCCATGTGTCTCTTTCTCCAGCTCAATACATGTGGAAAATATCATTGTCTTCCTCATCCTTTTCTCTCTAATATTGGAAGGGATTCCCCCATAAGTTATAAACATGTAGGTCTCTTAATTATCACTAATTAATATGTCATAATTTATTAATATAATATTTATTGAAGTCCCATATTCATATAATTGATGAATATAAATTTACTCCATATTTTCAATGTAATCCCTTTCAAAAAAATTGTGATTATTACTACCTTTTGGAAGATATCAATATCTAAACTCCCAAATAGCCTTCGCAAAACTCCTTCATTCACAAATCTCAAATAGCCTCTCTGAAGCTCCTTCTTTTGAGATGCTCATATAGCCTCCTAAAACATAGTCACTTGAGAAGCTCAAAAAATCTCCATGAAGCACATTTATTCTAGAATGTCAAATAGCACTTGTGAAGATCCATATTTCATGATGTTCAATACATTTAGTTGGCTTTCATAGCCTTACCAAACTTTTATTCATGAACCTCCTTCATGAACCACCATCAAGAATCCAAACCCTTACGATCATCATTATGTATCAGTACTTTTCTATAGGGGGTAGAGGCCTATTTACAGGTGTTTCTAGAGATTCCATAACCACCCAGCCATGCCATAACCTTTTCATAGTTCTCCATTATATCCTTCGTTATGCTTCTTTTCTAGTATTTATATAAAAAATTTCCCTATTCATGATGCTTGTTATAACCACAAATCATTCCATCAGAATATTGTTGTCATCCCTGATGCATATCATTATCATAGAAATGAACATCTAATCCATCGTGTGTTTTTGATTTTTCATTTGTGATCCTCATTGTGAATTTTACATTGATTCTGGAATATAGCTTTGAAAAAATAAAGTCTTCACAAAATTCATGCCCTTGACAGTTTTTTACCAGGCCTTCATAGAAATTCATCTTTCAAAATGCTATCCCTCCTTCGATTTTTGGACCCCAAAAATATTATTAACATTTTAAAATAACATCAATGTTTGTAAAAAAATTATACTACTTCTAGTGAATGAATTACTATTTCTATGATTATTTTCAACATTCTCATTCAATAATATCTCTATTTTCCAGAACATTCCTTGGAAGCCCTCTTTGTGAACAAACACAATCAACCCAAAAATACTACAATGTTACCTTCAGGAATTTTTTTCAAAAACAATTCAGCATACATGGGCTCTGAGGATTTATATTCTTGAATATAGGATTCAAATCATGATCTCCTACAGTGTAGTGGATTGATAATATTTTTAAGAATAAAATCTTTTTATTTTTCATTAAACTGACATTTCAAGTCTGAGGAGATATTTGATTTGATTTGGGGCATCTTCAATCCCTCCAGATCAAATCATTCTAAACATGATATTCATATTGATTTCACTAGAACTCTTGGGGTTAGATACATTGATTATTATTCATCGTTATTTTTTTTTGTGGAAACGTCATTGCACTATGTTTTCTTATCATTTGATATTTTTAATGTATTTCTTAATTCATTCAAGATCTATTTTGTAACGTCCTTCTAAGGGTCAATACTTTCCTGGTTGTGGTGCAGTGGGTGTGTATCCTTTGATGCAAGTTGTTATACCCTCTACCCAATCCATATTGTTTGTATAATATGATTTAAATATACGAGAAACATTATTATCCCCTTAATTTATTATTCTTCATTCCATACAGCAGTTGTCAGAACACATCACATGGGGTGTGTGACCTGAGTTGGTGGTAGGTGGTTCCATATATATCCTATGTTGGATGCACCAGGAAAGCATTAGTATTAAAAACTATTTATCATTAAATATGAATTATTTATGATTTTTTGTGTGTAAATAGTTTTTTGATGAAGGTTTGTTTTCCTCATTTATTGGGAAAATAAAAATATTTTTTAATACATTTTAAAATATTATTTTTTATATATATTTCAAGGAATGATTTGTATGAATTTTTTGGAAATTTGTAGAACTTGAGAATATTTGGGTTCTTCGGTGGAAGGTATTGTAATAGTCCTTGTCTATTGGTACATTCAAGGGGCTCACTCATGGGGTGTTCCTCTGATCCATAGAAATTTTGTTCTAGGGACTTGTTTGTCCCATTGGGGGGATACATTTTTGGGATATTCCAATAATATATAGATTCGATGAATATTTCTTGGGATATGATGCATTTGATTGACTAATTTTTGGTATGACTGTTCAATATAGCAAGATTTATACTAACCTTAGATTGTTCTACCTATGATTTTTTGTTTGTTCTACTAGGATTGATTAGCTTCTTTAATATAAGAAATATTTTTGGATGTTATTTCACATGGGGTGTTAATAATTTTTTAAAAATGAGAATGTTTTACCATAATTTTGATATAAAAACTATTTAATTGATTATTATTACATTTTCCATTAATGATTAAAATTTTTTTATTGTTAGAAAATGAATTGATAAGTATCATTTCTGTGGGATTAGAAATACATATTTATCTCACACACTATTCACCCCTTAAAGATGGTATTGATCATGTAATGATTTTGATTTAGAGAAAGTTAAGGTGTCATAGTGAGGCGTTGAGGTTCTTTCAACTAAGGTTGGGTAGATAGTGGCGAGATAGATAGATTTTTCCAATTCTATGATATGGAGAATATAGTTTCTATTTTGATCATCCTTTTCCTTTGGAAATTTACTTTGGAACATTTTTACTACCTATGTTGTATCATTTCAATTTTGTTATTTTAGTTATAGAATTTATTTTCATCTTGGTTTTATTCAATTTATGTTGTCTTATATATATATATTCCTTGTTTTCAACTATAGTGTGTTTGAAAAATTTTCTTTTAGTTGTTGTTGATGTCTGGGAACTAGTCACTAACTTGTGGAGATTGGGAATTTCCATCGAGCGTGTGAGGGATTAGGCTTGGGTATGAGACTATGGGGTTATCATAGATTGGTTCATTTAAATATGGAATCAAATGATATTTATGCAAAATATTATGAATTAATCATATGGGAGATTACATTTTTGAGACATGATGGGTAGGTTGTGGTGTATACATGGCCATCTCATTCTATGGGGAGACTAAAGTTACCATGTCATGTTGGGATTCATGTCTCCAGCGTTGAGTTTTAGATCTTGTTCTATGTTTTTTCTTATGGGTTTTTAGATTTAATTGATATCTTCCTATTATCTGAAAATTTAATTTATTTTTAGTGTTCAATGATATAACTTTGATATAGCTTCCATGGGTTCCATATGAGGGTGTAGTATATTATCCTCAGGGGATTTTTCCTTTAGATCAAAATATTATAGAGTATATTGGGTGACTAGAATATAAAAAGGAACAAGCCATACTACAAGTCCAAATTCCAGTTTTTGATGTACATCTATGAGGTTTAGGAGAAATGGATTGATAAAATTAGTCATTACATGATAAAAACCTTCATTTTATGGTGAAAATGACCCCAATATATTCAAAACTATATATATTAGATTTATCTAATCATTTTCTTCCTGAAAAACAAAATAATATCCAAGTGAAGTGTGTTGAATTGAAACATGAAGGTTCCAATAAGAGATTTTTGGATTATATGCTATAAGAAACATAGGAATGTGGGATTGTACTTGAAGGGTTTTAAAAACACTTCTTTTCGATGTAAATTGTATAGTCTCAAATGAGTAAAAATTATCTATAGTTCATCTATTTTGATCATAGATAGCTTTTGGTGTTGGTGTACACCAATCGATTCACTGAACTACTTTGTATTTCTATTGAGTTAATAAAGAATTATTAATAGAAGGCACAAATGTGCTTTCATGGCTTGAAACTAGATATCATATCACAATAATTCATAATGAATAATTCTACCAATGTAGAGAATATTGGTAATTTCTTAATGAATGAAATGAAAATGGGATGAAATACTGAAAATTAAACACTTTCTCTTCTACTTAAGGATTTTATTAAAGGTGCATTGAGAAAAGAGATTAAATGGAATGATCATTAGAGGAGTGGTGGATGTAGTTCTCAATAGAATGTATTCTCTATACCATTGGATACATCTAGTAATTTTATATTAGCATTCTAATAGTGTTGTAATTTTAGGAACAAATGGAGTTTTTATTTAGTGCCTAGAAATTTGTGCAATTTTTGTGTCCTCTACGACCATCTATAAAAAATCTATAATGCCATTTTTTACAACACTTTAAGGTAAATGATCATTAGATATAAATACAATTATGGTTCATTCCCGTGATTTAATGTTTCATGGGATGTGGCTATATGTTTTATGAGAAAATAAAAATCACATAGTGTATGAGATTTTTATAGTGGTTTAAATGATTCCAAAAGTCATGTGAGGAACCATCATTATTGAATCATCAGTAGTAGATACATTATTTGATATTGGTTCCTCTCAATAATTTATTTGTTCAAATTTTTTTGATGTCCTTACAATTCCAATGGATCTCATACACTTTGATATTGAGTTAGAAAAACATATGGGAATATAAATGAATAGGGGTTTGTGTACTTATTTATAATATATAGATATTTTTGAGTTAATCTTGGATTTCCTCATCAATATGTATCAACATATCTCTCGTCGTGATATGGTAAATTGCTATCATCAATATGTCTCATTACTTGATATCGATGTGAGATCTATTTTTTTAGGAGACTGTTATCTGTGGTTAGTCATTTAGGACATTTCCTTCCATATCACAATATTTGTTTTCCTACTATTATATTAGATCTCGATGTTTTTTTATTAGTGATCTTTCCATGGTTTTTATAGATAATATGGAGGTTTTTTATATGAAATCTCTCCTATTAATTTAGAGAGTGTGATTGTGATTTATTTGGTTCCTAGTACATTGAAAACCTCAGTACCCTATTATCATATAGATCCATTGGAACTAAAACAAATCATGTTTCTATTGGTTGATCTAAGTGGGAATTTTTTATTCACCCTACCATTTTTCCTTGGACATCCCTAGTTCTCTTCTAAAATAATTGTGTGGTTCACTTTGATTTGTCATGTAATATCAAAATTTGAACAAGTTAATAGTTACGAATATATATCATTTTCGCTATGTAGATTACCTTTTTGATTAGTTAAATTGATAAATTATATTTTTATGATATACCTTCATTCGGTTTATTATCTTCATAGGGTTAGGTAGTCTGATTTTTTTAAAATTGCATTGAGGAGTAGGTATGACCGTTATGAATAACTTGTGATTCCTTTTGTCTAATTAATGCTATTTTTGTTATTATATCATTGAGGAACCAGATATTTTATCAGTATCTTAATAAATTTTTGTTACTTTTTGTGGATAGTATTTTTGATCATTCGATATCTCAGAATGAGCATAGTGGAAAAATGAGTATTTTATTTGGAGATTTTGAGGATTCACTATTTGTATGGATGTATTTCAAAATGTAGTATCTACAAAATTGAAGTAAAATTATTGGGGAACATGATTTATAAAATTTTCCTTATCAGATTATCATATGAAGGTGAAGTTTGTCATATCATTGGAGGATCCAAAGAATGCATTTGAGATTCATAAATTCATTATTTATGATGGATATTAACAATGGTTCATCATGGTTTTAAAAAATGTTGTGTAACTATTCACATCACTAACCAAGATGTCGGTGAAGTTCTCATGGGATGTGAAAGGTCAATTTTCATTCAATTAACTAAAATGGATTCGAAAATATTCTCTTATCCTGAAATTACATGAGTCCGATAAGAGGTATTTGGTTTATAGTCATGCTTCTAAGTTTGGTACTGGATGTGTGATTATGAATGGTGTTCTTGGTGTGGCCTCTGAATCTCATTAGCTTCGATGACATGAGGTGAATTTTTCTCTTTTACGACTTATTGTTTTCCATAGTATTGCATGAACATAAATGTTAGAATCACTATCTCTTTGGGGAGGCAGTACACAATATTTTCTAATCCTAAAAGTCTGTAATATAATCTTTCCCAGGAGAACATTAATTTTTCATAGAGGATGTGCGTGGAATACCATTATATGTTTGAATTTGATTTCACATAAATATCTGGGATGGGGAATGTCACCTTAGGTATTCATAGAAATAAATTTCCTTCACATGATATTTTGGAATTCAATGTTCAATGAATCCTTTTAGGAATCATTAATCAGTTACATTTGAAAATTTAAAAGGATGTTTTTGGTGTGATTCTGACCATTTTTCAGTTTTCGTCATCATTCCCTATGTATTTTCTATACTTTAATTATGAATATGATGACTTTAATGGAAGTAGAGAAACCCTTAATGGTGGGGAGAACATTTCTAGTAGGTCACTCTATTTAGAAGGTATTATCCTCATTGATTATCGGTATTTATTCTTATTATCCATGAGGATCTCAGTGTTTTTACAATCATAGTTATTTGTTTTCATTAATACATGTTCTATGATTTCTTATTTTGACATGGGATGAAATTTATGTTAGAATGGTTTGAAGATTGAAATTTCATATTTTGTGTCCCTCGGTAACACATGCTGAGAAATAATTTATGATCATAAGAAACATTCAGTTTTCCTATATCCTCTATTGGTGATGGTCTAGAAAAGGGATTGTGTTTCCAGGGATTTTATTGTTGGATTAATATAGACTCTCTAATTGAAGAATTCATTATAGGTGAGGTAGATCTATGGACTAAATTGTCTCATTTCATTTTGGGCTGGGAAACCACTAATGTTGATGATAACAATATGTTTTATGTACAAGGTATTGTTTACTTACATGGGCGGTCCCTATGCCATCATTTTAGATAGGGATCCTAGGATTAACTCACCTTTCAGTAAAATCCCTTGGATATGGATGGAACTCATGATATGTTGATTTCAACTTACCATCCAAATAATTATTTTTTGACCGATCAAGATATTCAAAACCTACATGATGCCCTCTATACTTGTGTCTAGGATATTAAAGGATTGTGGGATATCTATATGGGACTTGGTGATATTTATTAATATAAAAGTTATTATTTGTTTTCATAATATAACCATTAGAGGGTTTATATGGTTTCTCATACATGTCACATAGTTGTTTTGATGAGGTGGGAGATCCCTCTTTTGTGGGACCATGTCCTATTAAGTGGATGTTGTTAAGGATTTTGGATACATGATGATGTTTGGATAAAATGTAGAGTCAGTAGTAATCATATATGGTCATTGATACCATTATTTATGTTTTATGATGATGTATAGGTTGTAACACCCCGAACCCATAATCATAGAGAAGAAAAATTATTTTAATGCATTGGTATGATTACAAGGAATCCCATCCTAAAGGACTGAACATTTTTTCAGTTTTGGAAAATAGATTACATACATGAATGATTAATTACACTTTATAACTTACAAAACAACATAAATAATCATTTAATAATGCCATTTTCCCATTATCTTAACCCTACATATCAATCATAATACACTTATTGGAATCCTTGGAAAATAAATCCTAAGTAAGGGGTATGGTGAGATGCTAATTATGTGTGAATAATTCAGCAGAAGCTATAAACATTTAAGGAAAGATATATAATAAAAAAAGTATCCTTTTAAAAATATAACATGAAAAAATTATTCTAGAATTAAGTCAAAAATTACCATATAAACATTCACATTGATATTATACTTGTCTAATATTCACATGTAATAACTAATTTCATAACGAGGGAATGAATAATCATGGACATCATAACCCCATTGTTATGGCCTTGTTACAAGATTATAAATAATAAATTTTTCAAGGCCTTGTGCAAAGACCCTATTTTTTATCATGATACCAACCGATGCATCGATGGGCTATAGGGGGCCCCTCCCATCACTTACTAATTCCAAGGCATTTCTCATATGAAAAGTGTGAAACATTTCATAACAATTCGTATTAAAAATAGAATACAGAATGTCAATACATTAACTACAAACCATGAATGGTATAAAAATATCACATCCACAATCCAACATATCATAAGTCATTCAAAACAATATAGAATATTTTATTATAATAAAAAAACACAATCATGAACAATACCATGTAAAGGATGTTTACATAGTTGAAAATGATCAGTAAAACTCTTGAGATAAAAATCCATTTTTCGTGAAATCTTTTAAAAGTCACACAATTTTTAAAGGAGGTCATTTTAAAGGTATTTTTTATTCATGTTTACCATACCACTTTGAAACAATTGTAAAAAATTTAACATTTAAGAAAAATTATGCACATATAAATAAATCCTTAAAATCATTTTGAAAACATGGATATTGATTAAATAGAGTTAGAAAATAACTCTTTGAAACATTTAGAATGCTGATATAATTAAATATTCCCTTCCATAAAACCATAAAATATTGATTTCTAAAATATTTTTTTGAAACTTTTAAGGGATGATAAATATGACCCAATAAATAGTAACACATAAAAAATCTCTGATAATAATGAGACTGAGGAATAAACACATACCTTGTACTTTCCTTTGGTCAAGGGTAAATTTGACGTAATTTATATGGACCATAATTTGTTATTAAATTATAATAGAACCATATTAATATTTATGATATCATATATGATTCATTTATTTTTTTATAATACTCATTTTTATAATAAATTCCACGTTAAAGTAACATTTCCAGTAATAATTGTTTTCTTTATCGCAAATGATTTAACATGTTTTTCCTGATCGTATCAATTAGATCATGATTTAAAAACATCTAGAATATAAAACATGGTTTATATAAAATATATATTCAGAATATAAATATTTATAATAGATATATATATGACAAATAAACACCGTTCATGGAGATGGTAGTCCGTATGTACGCATGAACATTGTTTCAATTTTCTTATCGTATATTATTAATGTAAATGACACATATTAATCTACATGAATATATATTATTCTAGTAGAAATATTATTTCATATAACTCATAATTAATTAATATATATATATTTATTAAAATTCTTGATGGGTGATTGTTGAAAATGAATCTCATTCCGTCGTGGAGACGGTAATCAGTATGTACACACAAGCGATAATATATTTTATTGATGGTGAAATGGTTTTAAATTGGATTTTATATAAGATATACATAATAATTAACGTTTTATATTTATTATTTACATTAATTATACTCTTTATTATTCCCATGATAATAATGAAATGTTTAATAACAAACTACAAAATGGCGTGGAGACGGTAAGCCTTACGTACGCACGTATGGTGACATTGTCATTAATAGGTTGGATATAATAATGAATATTATTTTAAAATATTAATAATAAAATCTGTGTATGTATAAGCTATTGGATCTATTATTTTATTATGAAAATAACAAAGAAATAGGAAGTAAAAGAAGTAAATAACTTTGAAATAGGTGATAATATAATTACCTCTTCTTCGGGTTCTTCCTTTTGATTTGAACAAAATGGATCCATAGGTTGGCTTTCGGATTAGTATAAGGACAAAAGGTTGAATTTAAGGTAGTTGGTAGGATATTTGTGTAGGGGTTGGTTGAGACAAATGTATTGGTTGTTGTGATATTAATTGAAGCGTAAGTTCCCTTTTATAAGAGATGTGAGGGGTACTTTATGAAAAGATTGAAATAATAATTTATTATAAATTCATTATCGGTTTCTAATAGCTCCTAATGGATTTATTTAGATGATAACATTGGAAAGGGTCTAAATCCTCTCAACCAAGTGGTTTTAGACATGATTCGGTCACCATACTAACATTATCTTTTAGATTTAACTCTTAGTTAAATAGTTTAACTTTTACCAAGTCTTCATGTATTCTTATATTACATTGTTAATAAAAATACTATAAAATTCCAAGAGAACATAAATTGGTTAATAAATGACATATATATAATTATATAAGTCATTTTACCAAATCAAATATTTTTTGGAATATTATATCATTTAATAAAATAGTTTCTATTTTAAAAACTCATTTATGTGAATTCAGACACTATATAATATTTTTGTTTTGTTCAAGTCATCACATCTTAATTACATAAAAAATTAACATTTAATAAACCCTAAAATATTATATTAACCTTGAAAATTTATCTATATAATCAAAAACCTCAAGTTACGTTTATTTTGATTTTTATAAAATCAATTATTTTATTATTTCATTAATAAGGTAATTACCCCATCATCATTGTGTAATAAATAAATTTTAATATTAAATGTATAAAAGTTATAAATAAAATATCATGATATAGGAAATCTATCTATCTTTTTAATTAACATTTATAGTATAATTTATCTGTTGGACTCACCTGTTTTGATAATCTCAAATATGATTAGATACGTTCTGATAATCCAAAATCATGATTACCTATATAATAATTATGTTTCAAAATTATGCCTTCATGTTATAGTGTTAGTATGGATGTCAAAATAATCATATAATATCATGGAATATATTAATCATTTCTTATTTATATTTAACAATGATGAAGTATGATATTAATTCAATCTGGAACTAATATGGATATAACAATTACTTTGTAAAAATTTATGTTATTATGTCACTAATAGTTATAATTATGACTGATACAAGTTCACTATTAGATAAGTCACTGATAAATAGTAAACCAATACAAAGTCACCAGTATAGACAGCTACCAATAGAAGGACCTACCAATAGAAGGAGATACCGATACAAGTGAGATAACTCTACAAAGAGTCACTGATACATAAAGCTACCATTACATAGAGTAACAGATACCGATTCAAGAACCATCACAACAAGTTCACCAATAAAATTTCACTGATACAAGCTACTAATAGAGAGAGCTACCTCAACCGATGATAATAGTTACTGATAGTAAGGAAGATCTACGGACATAAGTTCACCGTTACAAAGAGCTACCAACAGATGGAGCTACGGATACATGAGCTACTGCTACCAGAGCTACCATTACATGTCTACCGAAAGAGAGCTACCGATTGGAAGATGACTGTCAACTAGTCACTATTACTCAAACTCTAAACTTTTTCAATATTATTAATATAATACTGACGAACATATTTTCATAAATCAATGCAACTGCTATTAATTAATGTGGGTGATTGGAATGTCAGCGAACCATACCTCGTACCTGGAAGAGGTAATCATTCCCAATTCCAGAGCTCAAGGTATAAAAGGAATATCAAGCTACTGGAGAACAAGATAGACATTCAAAAAGAGGAGATATACACATAAGGAATAAAGGGAGAAATATTCAAAAGGAAGAACACTCAAGGAATTTGAAGAACACTCGATGAACTCGAAGAACACTCAAATACATCAAGAATAGAAGTTCAAAGCGGATGTTCAAGTTATATATGAAATACTCTCACAATTAAGTTGAACACCTATACTGGAAGTGAATGAACAGAACCACGACACTCTATTGTCCTGAAAACATTCAGAGAAGGACTCAATGATTCATCTACATCTATCCAATGGAGTCCAGAGCTTCATTGACATCACAAAAGAGCATTCAAAACTCAAATCCGTATTATTGCTCTGTTGGGATCATCTTTTTTAATACATTATGAGAATTGGGTGATTCTGTCTATTTGGACACACACTGACTCCTAAGCTAAAATGGAGGATACTAAAATCCTCACATCAAACTCTTTATACCTTTGGGTATCCGACGTAGAACTGTGGGAGAGTTCTGTGGACCTGGACAGTCCGAGTAATGTTGTAAACCCTGATCTAGGGTGTGGATAAAAATTTTATATAAACTTTTTGAGATAAATAAGTCTCAACTTGATACTTAACCTCTTGGTTAAAACCGTTGTGCATCTTATTTTAGTTTAAACTATTTTACATATGCTGCTATTAATTAGTTTGAAATTCAAATCTGTTTTAAAGAAACTCTAATAGTTGAACTAGCAAGTGTTTGTAATTATTGTTAGTTATTACGTTAGTTTCAAATGCTAACTTAATCTTCATATTATGTTAACTGAGAAATAAAAAATCATTGAGTAATTAATTTAACAGTTATAGTCATTATAAATTCACTACTGTTTAACTTGTTTGATAAATATGGGGGTTTTAATAGAAATATTTTAATCAGAAATTATTAATAGGAAATCAATTCACCCCCTCTTGAGTATCCATTGGGACAACATTTGGCATCATAGCTATAGATAAAATTTTTGAAAAACACTCTGTTTGTGAAATGTATTCAACTATGATTTTAGTTATATCATAAAGATCTCAAAATTTCTGTTAATTCTAAATTTTTTCTTTATCTTTATATATCCTTTTAAAACATAGTTATTATCGATAACAGATTAGAAGTCATATCTACCAACAAGACACATTTCAGTAATGGATTCAATTATTCCGAATGTAAAATAAAAATGAAAATACATTTAGAAATTATGGGATTTGACATCTGGACTGCTATAGAGACTCCGTATAAGATTTCATAAATTGTTATAATTACTTGGGATAATCCTACGAAAGTTTCTTACAATAATAATTATAAGGAAATGAGTGCCCTGTATTGTTCTTTAGGAGATGAATAATTTAATCGAATATATACTTGTAAGACTACTTATTAAATTTGGGATACATTGACTGTTTCCCATGAGGGAACAACCAATGTTAAGGAAATGAGACAAAATACATACACTATTACGTATGCTAATTTTAAAATAACATATGATGAATCAATTTCTGATATGTATCTCATGTTTAACGAGATAGTTAATACAATGATTTCATTGGGAAAAGATGTTCCAGCAATAGAGAAAATCATTAGGATACTGAGATGCCTACCAGACAGATTGAGAGGAACCTCTGTCTCTATGCATGAATCATGTGACAATGGAAAGCTACCTGTCAAGGAGATGATTGGAGAATTGTTGATGTATGAAGAAGAGCTAATAGTGAATAAAGAGGAAGATTATGATCCCAAGAAGAGGTCAGGGGCATTCAAGTCCACTAATTCAAAGAGAAAGGGTAATGAGAGGGTTCAGATAACTGAAGAAAGCTCAACTAGTAAAGATTCTAACTTAGACAATGATGAAGAGTTAGATCAAATAGCCTGGATATTCAAGAAATTATATAGAAAGATAAAATTCATTAGAAAATATTATTATAAGGGTATGTATGATCGACGAGGAAATTGGAAGAAAGACTGGAGGAAAACTGATAAAGATGATGGAATAGTTTTCTATGAGTTGAAAAGAAAAGGGCATGTCAACACTGACTGTCCAAAACTGAAATTTAATAAAAATTATGACAATATGTATAAGAAATAGAATAAATCCATTAGTGCTATATAGAGAGCATCTGAGATAGCTCAAGTGGATCTGAAGCTTCTAATTCTGAAGAAAATAATTATGCCAACATTTGTTTCATGACTGAAACATCTGAGGTAACACTTAATTCCCCTATGCACAATGATTATTATTCTGCGAATGAAAGTGATTGAAATAATATGATAATATGTCGAGAGATGAATTATATGAATATTGTAATATGTTATAAGATACCTTTAATGAGCTGAAAGATAAGTACAAATCATTAAAGAAGTAGTATTCCTCAACTAGTACTGTTAAATTTGATCTTAGTATAGAAAAGGAAAAGAATGCTCAACTCTTGAAAGATAATACTAAACATAAATTATCTAATGAGAAAATAAGAAAATACATAGAGAATATCACTAAAGGATATAATAATATAACTCAAATTCATGTCAAACAATTCTCGCCAATGTATACAACTGGTTTAGGATACCAACATGGACAGAGAAAGTCTATTAAAAATAAATTTATTTCAAAATATAGGTACTATGTTTCTTGTTCAAATTAGGGAAATTATTATGATTCATCTAGATATTAAAATCCTAATAGACCAAAAAATGTTTATTAATCAAAATATTTTGAATCTGTTAATTATAAGAAACCCATTAGACAAATATTGGTACCTAATGTTTTACTTGCTAAACTTTCTGGAACCCAAAAAATATGGGTACCAAAATTATCTTCTTTCTAAATCTGAATTTTTAGGAAACTTTCTTGAAAAGATCCTATTGGAAGATATGGTAATTGTGTAGTGGATGTTCAAGGAAAATGACAGGAGAATAATTATGCTTTGAGAGCTTAATCAATGTATATGGATGACATGTTTCCTTTTTGGGATAACATAAAATGAAAAATCATCGGCTTAGGCCAGATTGGTAACACTGATCCAATTTTTATTTCTATAGTATTACCTATTAATGGATTAAAATTAAAATTTTTAAGTATTTCTTAGTTGTGTGATGATGGATTCAATGTAAAATTTGAAAATTATTCATGTAATGTTTTTAATTTTCAAAATGTTTTGGTATTTACTACATTAATAAATGAAATTGTATATGCTGTAGATTTGAATTCTTTAGCTAAACAAAATGTTACTTGTTTAAATTATTTTCATAAAGAATCATGGCTATGGAACAGAATATTAGGAAACTACAATGTTCATTCACTCAGGAAACTGACTAGGAAATGTTTATTTAGAGACCACCCAAACAAGAATTCCCAACAGGCAACGTTTATAATCCCTGTCAAAAGGGAAAAAACATAATCTTTCTTTCAAATCAAAGGAAGAAGTTTCCACTTCTCAACCTCTTTAGTTGGTTCATATGGATTTATTTGGACCATCTAGAGTTTATAGCTTAAATGGGAAGCACTATGTCTATGTTCTATTAGGTGACTTTTATAAATATACTAGGTTATACTTTTGAGCTCACAATAGTGAAACTTGTTCTTATTTCATTAAAGACTCCAATTCTGTAGAGAAACTTAGTGAACATAAGATTATAACCCTAATAAGTAACCATGGTCATGAGTTTGAAACTTTTTTCTCACATAATGGATATAGTCACAATTTCTCTTCCCCCAGAACACCTCAATAGAATGGTGTAGTAGAAGAAGAAATAGAACACTTCAAGAAATTACAAGAACGATGCTTAATGAATATTATCTACCTGTTTACTTTTGGGATGAAGCTGTCAATACAGCTTGTTATATTATTAATAGAATCTTTATTAGAACAATTCTCAAAAGGACCCCTTATGAGCTATGGAATAATAGGAAGCTTAAGGATAATTATTTTGGTTTTTTGGGTTACAGAGTCTTCATCTTCAATACTAAAGTTAATATTGATAAGTTTTCATCCTAAATCGATGAAGGAATATTTCTAGGTTATTCTATATCTAGAAAATCTTATAGATTATTTAATAAGAGGAGAAAATGTGTGGAAGAATCTATACGCATCAAATTTGATTAAACTGATCCACATGAACCTAAGACCCCTCTAGAAAATCATAATAATATATGTAAATTATAAACCTTAATGACAAAAATATTGAACCTTTTGTTAAGAAAACAAGTTATGTAAATTTTCCAGAACCTATTTCTGTTGAACCTGAACCTATAAATGAACCTGAAATTTCTATTTCTACCTTTACTAGACCATCTAGGACCCTTAAAAACCATCATCTAGATGTTGTAGTAGGATATTTAGATAAGGGAACTCAGACTAGAGCTTCAATAAAAAATAAGGTTGAACATAAATCATTTCTTTCATAGTCAGATCCTAAAAATATCAATGATGCTATCAATGATTAATTTTGGGTGATGTCTATGCAAGAAGAGTTAAATAAATTTGAAAGAAAAAATTTATTGGAATCAGTAGATAGACCTAATGACACTTTGACCATAGGAAGTAAATGAGTTTTTATAAATAATGTTGAGGAGTCTCAAAATATCATTAGAAACAAACCTAGTTTAGTTTCACAAGGATATAGTCAAGAAGAAGGAATAGAATATGGGGAACCCTTTGAATCTATATCTTGGTTAGAAGCTATTAGGATTATACTTTCTTATGTTGGTCATCTGAATTTCAAGTTATATCTAATGAATGTAAATAGTTATTTTCTAAAAAAATTTATAAATGAAGATTTTTCTTTGAACAACCACCTAGATTTACTAATCCTCATTTTCCAAATCTAGTTTTTAAGCTTTCTAAATCTCTATATGGTTTAATACAAGCTCCACAAGCTTGGTGTGATAGACTTAGTAATTTTCTTGTTTCAAAATGTTTTACTAAAGGGATTGCTGATCCAACTCTTTTTATCAATAGTTTTTCCAAAGATGTTTTGATTGTACAAATCTATGTTGATGATATTATTTTCGGATATTATAAAAATGCTTTGTGTTATGATTTTCAAAGACCATGAAAAGTGAATTTGAAATGAGTTTAATGGGAGAACTCCAATATTTTCTTGGATTTCAAGACTTTCAAAATAGAAATGCAATTATTTTAAATCAAAGTAAATATAAAAATGATCTTTTAAAATGTTTTGGTTTGGATAGTAATATGTAAAGTGATACACCTATGAATACCACTTGTAAATTAGATGCAGTTGAAACTGAGAAACCCGTGGATCAAACCAATTATAGAGGTTTGATTGGGAGATTACTATATCTTACTGCTAGTAGACAAGATTTTATGTTAATTGTGTGTATGTGTGCATGATTTCAAGATAATCCAAAAGAGTCACACTTTCTTGCTGTTAAAAGGATTTTCAAATATCTTAAACATAATACTAATTTACGATTATTTAATCCAAAAGGACAATCATTTGATTTAATATGTAATTCAGATGCTGACTTTTCTGGCCTCATGTTAGATAGGAAAACCCCTTTTAGAACATGTCATATTCTAGGAAAGTACTTTGTATCATGGTGTAATAAAAAGTAGAATTATGTTGCATTGTCTAACACTGAATCAGTGTATATTGCTACTAGTAGTTGTTGTGGAAAAATTATGTTGATGAAACACACTCGATTATACTTTGGATATAAATTTAGACATGAGTTAGGAAAGACAAACTTTCCACAAACCTTACCATTACACCTCATTGGTATGAACCTCACGGTTATACCTCACTGGTATAATCCTCACATTGATACCTCACTGGTATAGACCTTATCGTTATAACCTCACTATTATGGACCTCGCCATTAAAACCTCACTATTAGTGGACCTCACCATTAGGAATCTTCACCGGCATATGTTACCAAAAGATTGGGCGGTTATAAAAATTGTTTTTCTTATCCGCTGGAATCTGTATCATTTGTATTATTTTCATTATGTTTCATTTATTTATTTCATTATTCTTAAATGATGAAAAATTATTCATAACCTCATTTTAGTCCACCTCGAACCCTTTACCTTCAAACCATAGCTCCAAAACCTTCGTTTCTCTTCAACCCTAAGCCTCATGATTTGAAGAATGTCATGAGTGAAGAGACCGGAAGTCAGTGAAGAGAGTGATGAGCTGAATTCTAAGAGACTCAAGGGGGAATCTACTGGTGGAAGTGATGTAAAGAAACCTATAATCATGTTTCTCATAAAAAGGGAAAGATTAGTTGAGAATGATATTTGGGTGAATTGTTTGATGAAAAGTAAGTCATTAATTTTAAGAGTAGTTAAAGAGTAGGAATGGGTTGAGTGCTTCTTGAATAACAATTGACTTTATTATCCAAATGTGGTAAAAGAATTCTGTGAGTTTTTTCGTTTTGAGAAATAAGAAGGTGAGACTAGAATGGTATCAATATTAAATGGCAAGATAATTTCTTTTTCTTCTATTGAATGGGTTGAGGGAATGAAAGTTCCACACGAGGGTGTGTTAGGAAATTCCTTAATGTCAGTATCTCCAACCAGTGAAATATTTTTTTATGAAACTTCTTTGTAAGAGCTCACTAGAGATGGCACACCAAAAATGTAGTTGCTACAGAAATGGATGGAGGAAACTGGTTGTTGTTCAAATTTATCTAGCATTTGTTAAGTCCACGAAGAGGAGACATTGCAAATATAAGGTTTTTGGACATTTATTTTCTATATCTACAAAGGAATAATGTCAAAGTGAATTTTTAGGCTTCTGATGATTCAAATTTAAGATATGACTTGGACAAAGGAAAAAAAATGCTCTATATTTTGAAAAACTGATTTGTTTGATGATCAAGGTAAAAGGTGTGGCTGTGTCTCAGGATGAGACAGTGGTTGTGAGAGACATATTTTGTATTACAAAAAAAGTTTTTAAGTACATGAAGATTAACTGAATCCTGTGGAGAAGATAATGGGTCTGTGATGGTGAGAATGTTTATGATAAATTTAATCCTGTTGAGCATCGAAATCGACCAAGAGATAGGAGAGATCCAGGTCTAGGACCTCATAATGAGGAACCTAAATAAAGTGATGATGATTCTGAGGAGGAACCCTCAATAGAAAATGGAGGGGATTATTATTTGCCTCAAATCCCAGCTGCTGAAAAGGTATCATATGGAAAAGAAAGTCTATCTGTGACTCTACTTAAAAAGGAAGAAGTTCTAGGAGAAAATGTTGTTGAAATCTTTATTAATAAGGAAGACCTGCCAAGATCATATCGTGAGGAGACTGATCTAGTTTCCAGAAGTGGTGATGAAGAAGAAGAAGAAGAACCTGAAAATTGATGTACGTGTTTAAGTATCAGTCCTCTGATTGAGAGCTCTATTATGTCTTTTGAGGAGGTTCTTGAAGTGGATAGACCAGTTCCTATAGCTAATATACCTATGCCTATTCCACCTAGTATGGATATAAATATGGTTTTATATAACTCCTCTGAAGAGGAGATGGCTGTAATTGGTGCTGATTGGGAGGAAGCTCCACTTGAGGGGGAGCAACCTTAAGCATATGATCAGTTTCTGTGACCTATGAAGTTAGTGATTGGTATGTGGATCCAAGATTTATGGTATTGGGACTATAATATCCTGATTATGATGATGATACACCCATTAGAAGGCATATTATATATTATGATATTTTCTCAGAAGATGTTATTGCTCAACCAGTAGCTCCTCTTGCTCTGCCTAAAGAGATTGTGAGAAAAGGAGATCTTGAGGAACTGAAATCTAAATTGAAAAAAATTTAGTTGAAGTTCTAAGTAATATGGAATGTTATTTGGTATCTTCTCTAGGAAGTGTTTTGTCATTTTATATGACACGATTGATGGATTAATTAAAATAATGTCAAAATAATGTCAATAGTTTATCAGAAACAGTTGAATCTTTAAGGAAATATGTTGCTTCATTTGATAACCTCATGAGTTCTAAATCTCAAATTGATACTGACATCAACTACATTATAATTTTAGTGAAATTGTTTGCTGATTTGTTTGAAAATTTTATGAATACCATAAAATGCATGTCAGTACTCAGGATTTTGTTGTGAAAAATTTGATACGCAATTTGACTCAATCATACAAAGAGACAATTGCTTTTACTGTAGCACCTCTTGGTGTATCCAATTTATCAGTTGATGTGGAATATTTTAGATCTATTCTGAATGAATAACTTGGTCATTTTAGTGCCAGTAGCTCATCTGATTCTCAGGTGATTACTTCTACAACAGATATCAGACAAATCGTTCAGGAATATAAGAGGGATGCTACCACTTCCCCAAAGGAAATCAAAGAAAAGATTGATTATTATATTCAGAGAGTTTACACCAAGAATCAGCTAACCAATCATTTCAATCTGTTGTTAGAGAATCTAAAACTTCCCCCCGTCACTCAAGCCTTCAGATAACAAGTTAGTAAGCTCAGGGAGTTGACCACTTCTTTGGAAAAATTTATGGAGAACAAGGATGGTTTCATCTCTGACATGTAGAGAGGGGGAGTTATCATTATGTATTTCAAGAATCTATTACTTCCATTCTTGCATGCGGAAAATACACCTATCATCGTGCCTCCTGCATTACCTTCCACTGGTTTTGCTAGTTCCGCACCTCAAATGACTCCTGCTCGGGCAATCAGAAGTTTGAATCCTCTGATCACACAGAGGAGTACTCATTACATACCTAGCAGTGTTTCTGTAGCTGGATCACCTTTGATAATTACTAGAGTACCCATGCCAGCAACTCAACCTACCCAACCTTAGTCCTCTGATCCTCAAGGTAAATCTAAATTGGACATCCAAGAGGTTGATTGAACAAGGATAGATATTTTGATAGGAATTTTTGTATTTATTTTTAAATATCACTTATAACATTGTCCTGTGAAATGAAAATGTCTGTTTTCTCTCTTCTTCTTTATTATATGAACCATTTTTTTTCTCTTTTTTGTTAATCACAAAGGGGGAGAAAAATTATAATATGTGGAGAACTTGAAATTTTTGGAGAAATTACACTAAGGGAGAACAAAGAAACTTATAATATGTATCTTTGGGAAAATAAATATTCTATTTATTTTTACAATTATGTTTGTCAATAGTTTATCTCTGATACATTTGAGTGTTATAATCTAACCAAACTGAGAAATTCCATTATATATCTTTTACTCTGATTCAATAAATTTTATTCTGGATTATAATACCATAATTCATTATTATCAAAAGGGGGAGATTGTTGGACTAACATATTTTTATAATCCAAAATATGTTTTGATTTGTTCTGATAATCCCAAATCATTCTTATCTATATAATATTTTTGTTTCAAAATTATTCCTTCAAGTTCTAGTGTTAGTATGGACGTAAAAATAAACATATATTATCATGGAATATTTTAATAAATGCTTATTTATGATTAAAAATGATGAAGTCTGATATTAATTTAATCTATAACTAATATGGATAGAAAAATTACTCCATAATCATTTTAGTTCTTAAGTCAATGATAGTTATAATTCTGATTAATACAAGCTCACTGTTAGACAAGTCAACGATACATATTCAATCGATAAAATGTCACTAGTACATATAGCTACTGATAGAAGGAGCTACCGATAGAAGGAGATACCGATACATGCGAGCTACCACTACAAAGAGTCACTGGTACATAAATCTACTGTTATAGAGAGTAACAACTACCGATGCAAGACCCACTGCTATAAGTTTACCGATACAAGTCCACTTATACAAGCTACTAATAGAGAGAGATACCACTATCAATGATAACAGCTAATGATAGCAAGGAAGAGCTACCAATAGAATTTCACCATTACAAAGAGTTACTGACAGAAGGAGCTACTAATACATGAGCTAATTCTATAAGAGCTACCGTTACAAGTATATCGATTGAGAGCTATTGATGGAAGATGACTGTTATCCAGTAACTATTACTAAAACTCTATACATTTTCAATATTATTAATATAATGCTAATGGTCATATTTGCTTAAATCAATGCAACTTATTTTAATTAATGTTGGTTTTTGGCATGTCAAGGAATCGTACCTCATACCTCAAAAAGTTAATCATTCCCATTGACATAGCTCAAGGAATAAAAGTAATATAGAGCTACTGGATAATATGAGAGACATACAAAAGGGGGATATATAAACATAAGGAAAAATGTGAGACATATACAAAAGGAAGAACACTCGAGGAATTCAGAGAACACTCAAAGAACTCGAAAAACAGTCATACAGTTCAAGAACAGAAGTTCAAAGAGGATGTTCAAGGGCTACAAGAAATACTCTCAAATTCAAGATGAACACCTGAACTAGAAGCGATGGAATAGAACCATAACACTCTATTTTCTAGAAAACTTCCATAGAAGTAAACAATACTTCATATGATTCTATCCAAAGGGGTCCAAATATGCATTGAAATCACAAAAGATCATTCTAATCTCCACTCCATATTATTGCTCTACTGTGATCATCTTTTTTAATACATTATGAGCAGTGTGTGCTTCTGTCTGTTTGGACAAACATTGACTTCTACGATGAAATGGAGGATGCTGAAATCTTAACACCAAACTCTTTATTCCTTTGTCTATCCCACGTAGAACTCTGGTAGAGGTCTGAGGACCTAGACAGTCTGAGATCAGTTGTAAACCCTGATCCAGGGTGTGGATAAAAGTTTTATATAAACAGTTTGAGAGGACTAAGTCTCATCTTGAGACTGAACCACTGGTTTAAAACAGATGTGCATTTTATTTTAGTTTAAACTATATTCAATATTCCACTACTAATAACATTGAAATTCAAATATATTTAAAAGTTTCTCTAATAGTTAAACTAGCAAGTGTTTGTAATTATTGTTAGCCCGCAAGTTAGTTTCAAAATCTATCTTAACATTCAGATTTAGTTAACTGATAAATAATCAATCATTGAGAAATTAATTGAACACTTATAATCTTTATAAATTCAAAACTTTTTAACTTGTTTGATAAAATGGGGATTTTTAATATAAATATTTTAATCTGAAATTTTTAATAGGAACTCAATTCCCTCCCCCCCCCCTTCTTGAGTATCCTCTAGTACAACATTATCTTATGTATAACTCCATATTAAAAACGTTTTAGTTAATAAAATTTGAATTTAACACTTTTAACTCTTCTATAAATAAAATATAACAAATGTCCTAATATAACCCAAGTAAATCAAAAAGGATCATATTTTTTTACTAAGGTAGATTTTGGTCAAAAAACACTTATACAATCGAATTAGGACACGTGTTGGGATAATTTTATATTATTATAATATTATTTTTACTTTTAATTTCCATATTTAATTTTAACCACAGTGAAAAAAATCAAAGTAACTATTTATCGAAAATTATTTTCATCCTATTGAACCAAATTTTACTTACATATTTCTATCATGTCTCTTGGATATTTGAAATTCAATTAATAGAAGTGTTAAAATTATGTTTTATGTAAATTTTCAATTGTGCCATGATGGTGGGTAAAAGATGTTTAAAATTTCATAAAACATTTATATATCTAATCTTATAACAAAATTACTCAAAGAAATTATATTGTACTAATTTAAGTAGTATATATCTATATTTAATTTAAAATAAAGTTAAATTAAAAATAATTCTTTAAAAAAATGTATGTTTTTATATACTTTGTAGTATATTTCATGATTCATCAAAAATTGAATGTTTTCAAAAAAATATCAAAAAATCAGCCTAAGATATTTTTTATATTATTAATTCCAAAATCAATTCTATTTTATACAATCAAATCCCTTGGAGTGTCTAAAATTAAATTTATAATTGTTCACAAAAGGACATAAAAAGTAGTAATTTAAAAAAAATATTTTCTCAAAATATATATCTATTTTAACAAAACATATAAATTTCATTAAAAATATATCGTATTTATATGAAAAAATTATAAATAACAAATAAAATTTATTTTTTACAGTTTATATCACAATATTTATTTGATAAATAAATATATCATTTAAATAATTTTCATAATAATGTATTGTTTCACAAAAACTTAATCTTCTGTAAAACCAAAGCCATGTTGGTGTTGTGTGCAATATAAACTATTAAATTATGTTAAATATATAATGTACTATAAAATCATGGGGTTTTACATTCTCCCCTCCAATAAAATGCATCCTAACAATTTTAAATTGTTCTTTTAAAATAAAAGGTTAAAAATAGAAAATTCATTTTTGGAAAACCCTCATCGGAAATAGGGTTAAAAAATTTTTGTTTTAGTATGTCACGACCCCCTTCCATCAAAGATGCCCCTCCTGAGCTGACAATGGTGAAAGGGAGATAATGACCCCCGATTCCCGCCTCCAGTAGGCCCCGGGGTGGCGACTAGCACCAAGGGTATGAGTTTAATTTTTTTTTCAATCATGGGAGGCATTACCCTTTTTATAGTTAGGATCGTAAATAGGACAAGTCAACCACCAAAAGGAAAAAGAACAAAGGTGCTGAAAAGAAACCCAAACCAGTCCCATGTGCATGTATAAATAAACTGAAACAGGTACAAGTACAAATAAGCTCAAAGTACAAGTGAGTACAGTACCCAAAGAAAAACAAGAAAACAAAAACTGCACAGCTCCCACTGCCTGACTAGTAGGGTCCCTCACGGCCCTGGTAGTCCTCCTGAAAACCTGAAACAACGTAGGGTGAGCATACAAGTATACTCAGTAGAGAACCTAAAGCTCTCATGCACAAGTGGGGAGACACCCTAAGGTCCCGTAAGAAAACAGAAGAACCAGAAACTAACAAGGAAAAACTATCCACCCAGCCTCACTGGTCACACTCACCAAGTAACACAAACAAGTTTAGTATATATATAGAACAAAAGTATTCGGTACCCCGCACCATTTCCCACTTAATTAGATGCTACTCTTCCTAACGGCAAACGTCCTGACGCTACCACACTCTTCCTGCCCGCACACACCTGGGCCAAACCACGCATCCCGCCCGCACACACATGGGCCACAACCACTAACCCGCCCGCAGACACCTGGGCCTCATCCCGAAGGTTCTTGAGAACGGTAAGCCTTCCCGAAGAGTCTTGGGCTAAAGGTCGCCTCAAGCCATCACAGCCTCTGAGACCTACCCGAAGAGTATTGGGTGTAAGGTCACCTCAAGCCATCATAGCCTATGGAAGAAGGAGCAGGAAGGAGCTAGTAACTAAGGGGGAACACCCTCTCCCATAAAATCGGAGTGTTCTGCACTAGGTGCTTGACATGGGTGTGGTGCGACAAAACACAAAGATATAATTATATATATACATATACCAAACACACAGCCCAACCTATGGCTACTTAAAAAGAGAAACTGAGCATGTGCCTCGGCACTGCTACCAGGAAGCATGCATCAACAACCAAACAATCATCCCCCAACCCCATTTTGGTTTTCATGTTTCATTTAATGGTATAACAAATTTATTACTACTGGGAAACTAACATACAGACAAAACCTTTCACAAACATATCCCTGCCATCCACAACCATGGTTAGGTAAAACGCAAGCAACCACATGCCATTTCATTTACAAGAGATTATCACAACCATACAACATTCCATCATTCATTTATTTCAAAGTTCCACACATAAAACCCTTTCCACACACAAAACATTTCCGCATTTGAAAACACCTTTTACTTCAAAACACTTTTCATAATAAAAACATGTTTCATAAATAAAGGCATTTTCCACAAAACAACCAAACCACCAACATGTTCATTATTCCAACTTTGTTCAATCGGGGTGATCACACAAGGTTTTCATTCTCATTTAATCAGCCAGTCTTTACGTGCTTATCCATTTTCCATGTTTTAACAAAACCAACCACAAACAATTCAGATATCAATTGCACACGCAAAGGCCACCAACGGCCTTGATTTTCAGTAGGCAAAGGCCTTTCAATCCAAAATCACAATCAGAAGATAAAGAAACTGGAAGGCAAAAGAAACAACACAAAACCCCAAACCCTTCTTTATCTGGTTATTATCTTTATTTAAAGTTCAACTGCATCCCATGGAACAAAAGAAAAATATCCCACCCTGCATGTTGCACCAAAAAGAGAGACGAAGGTAAACCCCTACCTCAAAAGGTCCCGATCACATCGCTTCTGACGACGTCCTTCGGGGTCCTCCGCCTTCTCCAAACCTGACAAACGCCTCCTAGGATGGAAGCTGGAGAAGGAAGGTCGGAAGGAAAGGTGACAAGTCCGGGCTTAGAATCTTCGTCTCGTCGCTACGATCCGGTGGCCGCTGATGGATCGTAATTAGGAGCTCGGACAAAGAAGTTAGAGGAGGAATACTTCACAATCGTCCAAGAGCGTCGTCGTGCGACAAAGAAGCGATCGATATGGAAGATAAAACATTACCTCATTCTTATATAGGCAACGACTAGGTAAATCCGTATTCAGTGTGCATTAATGAATACATGATGTGACCATACATACGTTACATGTTTTGATTGGTTAACACACAACACGTCACGTGGTTTCCACGTGTTTTAATAATAATGATAATTCTATCAATATGTGGTGTTTCGTTGACCCGAGGCATGAGTCATAAAAGTAGCTCATTAATGTTCTTAAAATGACCGTCATAATTTCAGGGTTATGCTGTCGCTGACGGATCGTCAATCCGATAGCGTATGAGGGAGATACGTTGGATACAAGATCCCGCAATAATAACAATATTAAATCTATTAATTCATGAGCGTTTCGGGTACCCAATCCGAAAACCTGAAAAAGACATCCAATATTGGACTCATAATTTTCGTCTCGAAGTCAGGGTCGCACTGCCACTGACGGTTCGTGAAACCGAGGTCGCACGAAGAAGTTATTGTGAAAAAAGTGTTTTATTATAAAAAAAAATGATAACAATATTTTATTAATTAATTATTTATTTATTTCTCTAACTCCAATCAATCACCATTTGTCATTTTTCACGTTGGAAATTCATCACCAATTATCTCCTTTACTATTTATTTCACACTTAATTTTATTCCCATTAATATCTTGTAACTCCTCCCCCTCTCCAATCTTTATTAAATCTTTCTCCCAAGATTCTCTCCCACAAAAGTGGCGCCTCTCTCTTATATTTATTTTTCAATAAATTTTATTTTCTCTCTCCAATCTTTATTTTGTTGGTGCGCCTCCCCTTTTATTTCATATTATTATATTTTTCATCTTCTCTCTCCTTGTGGCACGCCCCAAATTTATTTTAAACCATTATTTATTTATTTTCACACAATTATCATAACATCTTTAATTTATTCTCATATCTCAAATCTCATTGCATTTAATTCAAAACATAATTCTCATTAAATCATTATTACCAGATCTATCAAAAAAACCAACATTATTATTATAATTATTTAGTATAACACTTATAACAAAACCCCAAAAAAAATTTATTAACACATCACCATTTATTATTAATAATAATTATTATTTTTGAAGTCCGCCGCATTGACCACATCAAAAAAAAAACGTTTTTACCAAGTAATCGACCGGAGAGGTCCGGGCCATTACATTAGATACCTCTCAAAACATTCTTATCCTCGAGAATTAAAAACTGACCCAGAAGAAGGAAAGGATCTGAAGAACCACTCCACAAGATACCTCTCAGGGCTCTCGTCATGACAAGGAACCAACCAACATCTCTATGAGTTAGTAATTCCCTCTCCTATGTCAAGATACTATCTGCTTTAGGTGGCACTGACTCGCCTGCACGGGTTTAATCTCATCCTCATTAATTCATCTTGATTAAGGATCAGGTTTTTCCTTTCCCATATATCCGGACAAGCCACACACTTCCCAATAACAAGGAACAAATATCTCACATCCAACAAGCCAACATTTTATATATCAAAGGTACAGGGTAACACCAAAAAACAAAGGAAGGTACAAGTCAAAACAACCCCGGGTACTGAGCGCGAATCTGGGTCTCCCGCTCCCAAGTGCTATCCTCAAGGCCGCCATGCCTCCACAACACACGAACCAAGCTGGTGGTTCGTCCACGAAGCACTTTCTCTTTACGATCCTCGATCCTGACTAGCCGTTCCTCGAAGGTCGCGTCTTCTCCCACATCTAGCTCTCCCTAGTTGATGACATGAGAGTCATCATGTAAGTACTGACGAAGCTGGGAGACATGGAAGACGTCATGGACCCTCTCCAACTAAGGTGGTAGGGCCAGCTGATATGCCACCTCGCCAACTCGCCTCAGCACCTCGAAAGGTCCGATGAACCTAGGGGAGAGCTTACTCCCCTTTCCGAACCTCCGCTGCCCCCGTCGAGGGGAAACCTTCAAGAACACATGATCTCCCACCTCGAACTCCAAGGGCCTCCTCCGACGATCAGCATAAGACTTTTTCTGATCCTGAGCTGCTTTCAACCTCTCCCGCACTAGCTGGACTTTCTCCGTGGTGCTCTGCACTACTTCTGGTCCAAGAGTACCAGTCTCACCAACCTCTGCCCAGCAAAAGGGTGAACGACATGGTCTTTCATACAAAGCCTCAAAAGGATCCATGCTGATAGTAGAGTGGAAGCTGTTGTTGTAGGTAAACTCTACTAAAGGCAATTGTCGTACCCATGATCCTCCGAAATCCAGAACACATGCTCGCAGCATGTCCTCCAATGTCTGGATAGTCGGCTCTGTTTGTCCATCAGTCTGAGGGGGAAAAGCAGTGCTAAGGCGTAGCTGGGTTCCAAAAGCATGTTGTAACCCCTTCTAGACTCGTGAGGTGAACCGAGTGTCCCGATCTGAGACGATAGTCTTCGGAACTCCATGAAAACGCACCACCTCATCCACGTACCTCTGTGCTAAGGTACTCACAGGTCCTGACTCCTTGATGGCCAAGAAGTGAGCATATTATGTCAGTCAATCCACCACTACCCAGATAGCATCATGCCCGCCCTGAGCTCTGGGTAGTCCTGTGACGAAGTCCATCGAGACGTCGTCCCACTTCCACTCGGGAACATTTAAAAGATGCAACAAACCACCAGGAACGAGGTGTTCAGCCTTCACCTGCTGACACACCAGGCATTTAGCCAAAAACTCTGCCACTGTCCGTTTCACCCCGGGCCACCAAAACTGTCCCCTCAGGCCTTGGTACATTTTCGAAACACCTGGATGTACTGCCAAGGCTGAGCTATGGAACTCACGGAGGACTTCATCATGCATCACCTCTGGAACAAACAACCTTCCATGAAAGAGAATCCGATGTCGGCTGTCCTCCGACCATCCTTCCAGAGTGTTCCCCTGATCGACACGATCCCGCAACACTTCCACCTCAGGGTCTCCCCACTGAGACTCTTCCACTTGCTGCAACAAAGTGGACTATACCGTCATCTGAAACAAGCAGCCTCTAGCACCTTCCACCCACGCATCCAAGTGCAAGGCAGCCAACTCCCCCATCGCCTTCCAAGCATCAGCAGATTCCCGAACCACTTCCTGATGTGGCTTCCTGCTCAGGGCATCATCCACAATGTTTCCCTTAACTTCAGTGTACGAGATCTCAAAGTCGTAGTCTTGGAGAAACTCGACCCATCTCCGCTGTCGCAAGTTCAAGTCACGCTGGGAGAAGATATAGTGCAAGCTCTTGTGATCGGTGAAGACCACAAAGCGCTCCCCAAAGAGGTAATGTCGCCACAGCTTCAATGAAAACACTACTGCTGCAAGCTCCAAGTCATGGGTGGCATAGTCCCGCTCGTGAGGACGCAACTTCCTAGACCCATAGCAGATCACACCCTTCTTCTGCATCAGCACACATCCCAAGCCAAGGCCAGAGGAATCACAAAACACCTCATACAAGGATCCTTCCTCTGGCAACCTAAGGATGGGAGCACTAACCAACTTCTCCTTCAGGTAGTCGAAAGCTTCCTGGAACTGCTCATTCCATAGGAAGACTTTATTCTTCCTAGTCAAAGCTGTCAACGGAGCATCAACTCGAGAGAAGTCTGAGACGAACCTCCGATAGTATCCAGCCAACCCCAGGAAACTACGAACTTCTGCCACGCTCTTGGGTGCTGTCCAAGAAACAACAGCTTCTACCTTCGACGGGTCCACTGACACTCCATGCTGAGACACCATGTGCCCAAGGAAGTGTACTTCTTGCGTCAAGAACTTACATTTTGACAACTTTCCATAAAGCTGATGGTGCCGAAGGACTTCCAAGATAGCCCTGAGATGCTCAACGTGCTACTCCTTTGATCTTGAGTAGATCAAGATGTCATCGATGAACACAACGACGAACTGGTCCAGGAACTCTCAGAAGACAAAGTTCATAAGACCCATGAACATAGGTGGTGAATTCGTAACCCCAAACGGCATCACTACAAACTCGAAGTGCCCATACCTGCACCTGAAAGCTGTCATTGGGATGTCACTGTCTTTTACCCTCAGCTGATGATATCCCGACCGCAGATCAATCTTAGAAAACCAACATGCTCCCCTCAGCTGGTCGAAGAGGTCATCTATTCTTGGAAGGGGGTAACGGTTCTTGACTGTTACCTGATTCAGCCTCCGATAGTCTATGCACAGCCTGAGACCACCATCCGCCTTTTTCACGAACAGAACCGGAGCACCCCATGGCGACACACTGGGTCGAACGAAACCCTTCTCCATCAGATCGTCAATCTGAATCCGAAACTCCCGCAACTCCGAAGGTGCCATCCGATAAGGAGCCATCGATATTGGACGGGCACCTAGATGTAAGTCTATCCCAAACTCAACATCACGTCGAGGGGGTAGAGTCACAACCTCCTCGGGAAAGACATCGAGGAATTCCCCAACAACTTCTGGAACATTCATCATCTCCGTATCAGCTGGAAACGCTGATATCCCACCCAACAAAGAAAAGAGAGGCTTCACATGCTGGCTTCCCACCTGATAGCTCCTCTCGCCAACAAAAGTCACACGCTGTCCATCCATATCGGAGAACACGACACTTCTCCGGAAGCAGTCGATAACAGCACTAACAGAGAACGGCCAGTCGATGCCTAAGATGATGTTGTATGGCTGCATCTGTAGCAAAAGAAGATCTCCAATGGACCGATGTGGTCCCAACGTCAGCTCGCATCCCCGACAAACACAAGACAAACTGGTCTGACCTCCAACAGGCATACTCAGTACCAGGGGTATAGAAAGTCTCTCTACGTCTAGACCCAAAGCATGGGCTAGACTGGGTGCAACAAAAGAGTGCGAAGCTCCTGAATCGAACAAGGTAGAAACAAGAGTGCTGAACAAACAGATCGTACCTCGTACCACCTCTGGTCCTGCTGGAGCTGCCAACTCTGATGCGTGCAACTGTCCACGCCCAGCTCCTCTGCCTCTCTGATGTCGACCGCCTCCCCAACCATGCCCTGGTCGAGGTCCCTGAGGAGCACCCTGAGATCGGCCTCCTCCTACAGGGTCTACCCTCGGGGGGCCCTGCTGCTGCTGAAAGGGCCTCGACTGCAACTGCTGCTGAGGCAGGTACTGATCCTGACCACATCCACCGTGCTGAGCTCTGGTCGGGCACTGACTCCGGACGTGCCCGAAACCTCCACAAGAAAAACACTTCAGTCCAGGACTCGAGAAGGAAGGACGAGGGAATGAAGACCTGAACTGGAACCGCTGGGGCCTGCTCCCCACCGGCCTGAACCTGGAAGGTCCGGTCGCAGGAGGTATGCTACTGACTGCCTTCCCCTTCGACAGACCCGCCTGGATCCCTTCTTAGGGTGCACCTCCCTGCAAGTGCATCCTCTCTACAACTTCCGCCTTCTTCTGTACGGCTAAGTATGTCGGAAGGGTGAAGGGGGTCACATCATACTGGAGCGAAGGACGAAGCGCCTCTTCCAAACGTCTCGCCCGAGACTCTTCATCTGGAAAGAGTTCCGGAGCAAAGCATAAGAGATTCTTGAACTTAATTCCCAACTCTCGAACAGTCATACTCCCCTGCTGAAGGGAGAGCAACTCCTGACACTTTTCCTCCTTGATCAAAGAAGAAGGAAATTCCTCTCGGAACTCCTTTTCGAAGTCAGCCCATGGAATATCTGCCTCCTTCCTCTCCCCGAGGTAGAGCATCCACCATTGGTGTGTTGCGCCTCTCAGCTGACTGACCGCTAGGGGGACCCAGTACTCCTTCGGAGCACGGATCAAGGTAAAAGTGATCCCTAGCTCTTCAAGCCACCCCTCCGTCTCCAGGTCCGAAGTACTTCCCTCGTACTTCTTGAGAGTCTGACGCTGGAAAGAACGGAGGGTCTTCTGCCACTGGCTGTCTTCCTCCTCTTGATCGATCCTCAGTTGATCGATCGCCTGAACCTGCTGGGCCTCGGCCGCCTGAGCCACCTGGGAACGCCGTCCATGTGCCATAGCTGTACGGTAAACAAGGAAAACCTAAGCCCGAGTAGTAAGGAGATTTCTCAAGGGTTCATTTTATCATTTTACTTTATTCCCAGAACGCCCCAAATCAAGTAAAACACAAACATGATGATGCATGTACCTTTCCTAGGGTTTCTACCCTAAAATCAATGTAGCCTCACTTGGTTGTTCGGTAGGCTCAGAGTCCTTGCATCGGATCACGAGGTGCCCTAAAATCCCATGTCCTACCCGGTCTTCCCTGGCCTATGTCACACACCAAGATCAGCTAACACTGTTTCCCTACCATCCCATGCAATCCTCACTATGCCTAACTCCAGACTCCATCCTATCTCTCAACCATTCCTCTGATACCATTCTGTCACGACCCCCTTCCATCAAAGATACCCCTCCTGAGCTGGCAATGGTGAAAGGGAGATAATGACCCCCGAGTCCCGCCTCCAGTAGGCCCCAGGGTGGCGACTAGCACCAAGGGTATGAGTTTATTTTTTTTTCAATCATGGGAGGCATTACCCTTTTTATAGCTAGGATCGGAAATAGGACATGTCAACCACCAAAAGGAAAAAGAACAAAGGTGCTGAAAAGAAACCCAAACCAGTCCCATATGCATGTATAAATAAACTGAAACAGGTACAAGTACAAATAAGCTCAAAGTACAAGTGAGTACAGTACCAAAAGAAAAACAAGAAAACAACAACTGCACAGCTCCCACTGCCTAACTAGTAGGGTCCCGCATGGCCCTGGTAGTCCCCCTGAAAACCTGAAACAACGTAGGGTGAGCATACAAGTATACTCAGTAGAGAACATAAATTTCTCGTGCACAAGTGGGGAGACACCCTAAGGTCCCGTGAGAAAACAGAAGAACCAGAAACTAACAAGGAAAAACTATCCACCCAGCCTCACTGGTCACACTCACCAAGTAACACAAACAAGTTTAGTATATATATAAAACAAAAGTATTGGGTACCCCGCACCATTTCCCACTTAATTAGATGTTGCTCTTCCTAACGGCAAACGTCCTGACGCAACCACACTCTTCCCGCCCGCACACACCTGGGCCAAACCACGCATACCGCCCGCACACACCTGGGCCACAACCACTACCCCGCCCGCAGACACCTGGGCCTCATCCCGAAGGTTCTTGGGAACGGTAAGCCTACCCGAAAAGTCTTGGGCTAAAGGTCGCCTCAAGCCATCACATCCTCCGAGACCTACCCGAAGAGTCTTGGGTGTAAGGTCACCTCAAGCCATCATAGCCTATGGAAGAAGGAGCAGGAAGGAGCTAGTAACTAAGGGGGAACACCCTCTCCCACAAAATGGGAGTGTTCGGCACTAGGTGCTTAACATGGGTGTGGTGAGACAAAACACAAAGATACAATTATATATATACAAATACCAAACACACAGCCCAACCTATGGCTTCTTAAAAAGAGAAACTGAGCATGTGCCTCGGCACTGCTACCATGAAGCCTGCATCAACAACCAAACAATCATCCCCCAACCCCACTTAGGATTTCATGTTTCATGCAATGGTTTAACAAAATTATTACTACTGGGCAACTAACATCCAGACAAAACCTTTCACAAACATATCCCTGCCATCCACAACCAAGGTTAGGTAAAACTCAAGCAACCACATGCCATTTCATTTACAAGATATTATCACAACCATACAACATTCCATCATTAATTTATTTCAATGTTCCACACATAAAACCCTTTCCACACACAAAACATTTCCGCATTTGAAAACACCTTTTACTTCAAAACACATTTCATAATCAAAAAACTTTTCATAAATAAAGGCATTTTCCACAAAACAACCAAACCACCAACATGTTCATTATTCCAACTTTGTTCAATCGGGGTGATCACAAAAGGTTTTCATTCTCATTTAATCAGCCTGTCTTTACGTGCTTATCCATTTTCCATGTTTTAACAAAACCAACCACAAACAATTCAGATATCAATTGCGCACACAAAGGCCACCAACAGCCTTGATTTTCTAGTAGGCAAAGGCCTTTCAATCCAAAATCACAATCAGAAGATAAAGAAACTAGAAGGAAAAAGAAACAGCACAAAACCCCAAACCCTTCTTTATCCGGTTATTATCTTTATTTAAAGTTCAAATGCATCCCATGGAACAAAAGAAAAATATCCCACCCCGCATGTTGCACCAAAAAGAGAGACGAAGGTTAACCCCTACCTCAAAAGGTCCCGATCACGTCGCTTCCGACGACGTCCTTCAGTGTCCTCCGCCTTCGCCAAACCCGACAAAAGCCTCATAGGATGGAAGCTGGAGAAGGAAGGTCGGAAGGAATGTTGAAAAGTCCGAGCTTAGAAGCTTCGTCTCGTCGCTACGATCTTGTGGCCGCTGACGGATCGTAATTCGGAGCTCGGACAAAGAAGTTAGAGGAGGAATACTTCTCGATCTTCCAAGAGCGTCGTCATGCGACAAAGAAGCGATCGATATGGAAGATAAAACATGACCTCGTTCTTATATAGGCAACAAATAGGTAAATCCGTATTCAGCGTGCATTAATGAATACACGATGTGACCGTACATACGTTACATGTTTTGATTGGTTAACACACAACACGTCACGCAGTTTCCACGCATTTTAATAATAATGATTATTCTATCAATATGTGGTGTTTCATTGACCCGAGGAATGAGTCATAAAAGTAGCTCATTAATGGTCTTAAAATGACCATCATAATTTCAGGGTTATGCTGTCGCTGACGGATCGTCAATCCGATACCGTATGAGGGAGATACGTTGGATACAAGATCCCGTAATAATAACAATATTAAATCTATTAATTCATGAGCGTTTCGGGTACCCAATCCGAAAACCCGAAAAAGACATCCAATATTGGACTCATAATTTTTGTCTCGTAGTCAGGGTCGCACTGCCACTGACGGTTCGTGATACCGAGGTCGCACGAAGAAGTTATTGTGAAAAAAGTGTTTTATTATCAAAAAAAATGATAACAATATTTTATTAATTAATTAATTAATTATTTCTCTAACTCCAATCAATCACCATTTGTCATTTTTCACGCTGCAAATTCATCACCAATTATCTCCTTTACTATTTATTTCACACTTAATTTTATTCCCATTAATATCTTATAACTCCTCCCTCTCTCCAATCTTTATTAATTCTTTCTCCCAAGATTCTCTCCCACAAAAAGTGGCGCCTCTCTCTTATATTTATTTTTCAATAAATTTTATTTTCTCTCTCCAATCTTTATTTTGTTGGTGCGCCTCCCCTTTTATTTCATATTATTATATTTTTTATCTTCTCTCTCCTTGTGGCAAGCCCCAAATTAATTTTAAACCTTTATCTATTTATTTTTACACAATTATCATAACATCTTTAATTTATTCTCATATCTCAAATCTCATTGAATTTAATTCAAAACATAATTCTCATTAAATCATTATTACCAGATCTATAAAAAAACCAACATTATTATTATAATTATTTAGTATAACACTTATAACAAAACCCCAAAAAAATTATTAACACGTCACCATTTATTATTAATAATTATTATTATTTTTGATGTCCGCCGCATTGACCACATCAAAAAAAACGTTTTTACAAAGTAATCGACCGGAGAGGTCCGGGCCATTACATAGTAAGAGGGAAAAGGAAATAAAAAAGTCACCACCAAATTTGGTTTTTAAATATAAGAGCATTGGTGGTGATTAGAGACACATAATTGGAGGAAAACATAAATATTTATAGAGATTGATTGAGCTCATCAATCACAAACTAGTGAATAATAAATTGTAAATTGAGGGCCTCAAAGCCATAAATATATGATAATGATTTAAAATATAATTAGTTCAAAAAATATAAGCTATTAGGATAAAAAAATTGGTTTTAAGATCCTTTCCCCAATGTATAAGGTAAAAAAGAATACAAGACAAGTAGAGTTCCAACCTTTAACTGATTTTTACCACAAACTCATCTTTAACTCCAAAAGATAATAGAACACAAAAATATTTTATTTATCCTAATTGTATCAAGATCAAAAAAATGAGTTTATAATTCATCTTTCAGACAATTGAAAAACTACATTATAGTAACCAGGACATCTCGTATGTCAGTGGTAGGTGATGCACCCTTGACTCCCTTTGGTTGTTGGTTCAAGTCTCGCTACCTTGCCGGATGTGACGAGTTGTTGACCAACCTATGGGTTGTCCTTTTTATAAAAATTGATAAATAATATTTAGAAATTTTTTAACATTAATCAATAGTATCCAATTTCCAACCTAATCTATTCCAACATTTTGACTTATCGAAAATACTTTATTCCAAATTCACAGTCTAAAATTTATAAGGTAAACATAATGAAGATCTGTTTTTCCATGTAATAACATGTGAATACCTTGATCATGTATTGTCTTAAAACATGATAAAACCTTGAATTACCATAAAATTTTAGTTGAATATGTATGTACTTCCTTATCCATTATATAAAACATAGAATTCTGGATATATTCCTTATATCCAAAAATGTTGTAACCTCCAACAATGGAGGAATAATGAAATAATTAATTAGTTTCAATGTAGTCAACAATTTCAAATATAATTTATCCAAATCAGTTATCTCTTATTCCAAAGTCACATCCATAGTAATAGGACCATATTATGTTTAATATTTCCTTCAACTGTGTATTTTCCAAAATTATTAACTTTCTATTGAGTCAATTTTCATAGTACCATACAATCTCATGTCCTTAATGAAATAATATTGTAGTACAATCCTTATATACTCTATAATTATTATAACTTGTACGTTTTTAATACAATACTCAATGATATAATTTGTTAATAACAACATAATAACACTAATCATTCATCTTCACCAATGGTGGAATAATAACTTGAGTACAATCCAATAACATCGTTTGGGGTATACTCTAATGACTTGGACATTGATTCACGTAGTGTCCCAACTCATTGGAAGATGATGCATTGTACATTTGAAACATTTTTCCCACCCTTAAAATCACATTCTTTGTGTCATTTTTTCATCAATTATAACAAACTATCATTCCCTTCAAGCATATACCAAAGTGATTATTTCCATAGTTATCACATGTGGGAAAATATTTCTTTCCTTTTTCCCTTTATCCTTATTTTTCTCTTCCATCCTCTTCTTCTATTTCATCACATCAAATCTATTAGACTCAAATAATTCATTACTCACCTTGTTAACACATGATATTATTTCATCATTTGATGAGAATATGTGGGAGACAATTTCCCTTCAAAATTTTGTCTTATGAACATGAAAGATATTATCCTTATTACTCTTTGGATCATGAATATTACTTGATTTCTCATTCGTTCTTCTAGGATACATTTCTAATTGATTACATACACTTGGTTTGACCATATCATAATTTATAATCAGAATGAAAGAAAAATTGTCAAAATTAATTGATTATTTTCACACATCTAGTATCATAATCATAAAAATTGTTTCTTTGTTGACATATTTACTCATAAAACATTCAATAATGGTTTATAAAGAAAATGTGAATTATGTTAATTATATACCCCTAGAGTGTCAAACCAGGTGCACAGTAAGACCTGTTGATTTGTACCAGGATACCCCAGGTCAAGCCTAAAACTCCATGTCAGAGTTTTCACACCTAGGTAAATTTGTCCCTCAACCACATACACTTGTTGTATTCATATAGGGATGTATTCCTTCGATAACCCACATAATATCTACATTTCCAAAATTTTGGATGTTCTTCTATACTAATTATTAAATTCTATCATCAGGTAATGACACATAATCAGAGATTATCTAAATCTAATTTCCATGTTTATTTCTAAACATCCTCAAATACCAAATCTAATTCCTTGACCAAAGAATCCTAGAGTAGGAGCATTATTTCAATACATTGGAATAATTACAAGGAATCATGTCTTGAAGGACCGATCAGTTTATCTATATTGAAAAATATATTACATACATGAATGTTACATTACAATTTTTAAAATACAATACATAATAAATAATCCATTTAGAATGGAATTATTACCTTATATAAAACCTACATATTAATCATAATACACTTTTTTGAATCCTATAAAATTAAAACATAAGAATGGGGTAAGATCAGATTCTCAGTAATGGTGAATAATTCAGAAGAATCTATAAACGTTTAAGGAAATATATATAATAAAAATATACTCCTTTTAAACATAAAATTTAACACAATATTCAAGAAATATGTAAAAAATATCCATATAAACGTTTACATGGATATTCTACTAGTTGAATAATCACATGTAATAACTAATTACATAATGAGGGAATGCGTAATGGTGGAAATCATAACCACATAGTCAAGGCCTCATGACAAAAATACAAATAAAAATTTTGTCAAGGCCATGTGACAAGACACTATTTTGTCTCATGATATTAACTGATGCATCTTGGGGCTATAGTCGGCCCCACCCATCTTTTACTAAGTGAAATTCATTCCTTATATGAAAATGGTGGATCATAACATAATCATTCATATTATAACTAGCATATGAAATGTCAATATTTTAACCAAAAACAATGAATGATATAAAAATATTACATACACAGTAAAACATATCATAACTTATTCAATATAGTATAGAATACTCTATTATAAAAAATCAACCTCAATCATGAATAATACCCAATAAAGGATGTTGACATAGTTGAAAATGATCAGTAAAAATCATTGTGAGAAATATACCTTTTTCATGAAATCATTTAAAAGTAACACTATTTATAAAAGAGGTCATTTAAATATATTTTTGAATAGAATTGTACAATAACACTTTAAAAAATTTGAAAAATAATTAACATTTTAAAACAATTATTTCCATATAATGAAATTCTTAAAATCATTTTGAAAACATGGACATTGGTTAAATACATTTAGAAAAATAAATCATTAAAACATTTAAGATGATGATATAGTTAAATATACCCTTCCATAAAACCATAAAATACTCCTTTTGAAGTCATTTTTATGAAACATGTACTTGTATGATTAATATGTCCCACTAAATACATAAACATAAACAATCTCTGATAAGAATGAGATTGAGGAATTAACCCTTACCTTGTACTTTCCTTTGGTTGAGGGTATGTTTAACCTCCTATATAATAAAAATAGTATTTCATTAAGTTATACAAGAAACATATTAATATTTATGATATCATATATGATTCATTTATTACTTTATACTACACATTTAATAATAATTTCCATGTTATAGTATTATTTCGGGTTATAATGGCTTTCTTTATGGCACATGTTTATACTTGTTATTAATGATAATATCACATATATCATTATTTAAATACTACCATAATGTAAAACATGATTGATATATAATAAATATTCAGAACATAAATATTTATAATAGATAGATATATGAAATGGAAACACCGTTCATTGAGACGGTAGTACGTACGCACGCATTAACGTTGTTTCTATTTTCTTATTGTATAATATGGAAGTAAATGAAATATATTTATCTAAATAAATATATATTATTCTAGTGGAAATATTATTTCATATAACTCATAAATATTCAATATATATATATATATAAACTCTTGAATGGTGATCGTTGAAGACGAATCTCATCGCGTCATGGAAAGGGTAATCTGTACGTAAAGATGAGTGATAATATCATTCTATTGATGGTGAAATGGGGGTTAATTATTTTTTATATTATATATACATATTTAGTAAAATTTTATAATTTTTATTTACATCAATTATAGTCATTATTATACTACTACAAATAATTAAGTGTTGAATAACATACTACACCACGACGTGGAGACAGTAAGCCGTACGTACGCACGTATGGTGACTTTATCATTCATAGGATGGATAGAATATTGAATATGGAAGTGAAATATTTATAATAACATCTCATTATGTATAAGGTAATGGAATTATTTTTTTATTATAGAAATAACAATGAAATAGGAAGTATAACAAGAAAAGAACTTTGAAAGTGGTGATAAAATAATTACCACTTCTTCGGGTTCTTCCTTTTATTTTGAACAAAAAGACTCTATAGAATGGCTTTATGATCAAAGTATGGACTCTAGGGTTAAGTTAGGGTAGTTGGTTAGATATTTTAGATGTTTTTGGCTGAGCCAAATTGCTTTGGAGTAGTGATAATAAGATAAGGGGAAGTTCCCTTTTATAAGAGAGGTGAGAGGCACTATAGGAAAAGCTTAGAATATTAATATATTATAAAATAATTTATGGTTTCTAATAGGTAAAAATGGATTTATTTCGAGTATAAGGTTATTATGGGTATAAATAATATCATCCAATATGTTTTAAACTTGTTTAGTTCACTATATTAACCTTATTTTTTTGAATTAACTCGTATTTAAATGGTTTAACTTTTATGATGTATTTTAGTATTTTTATATTACATGGTTCATAAACATACTATAAAATTACCAAAGAACCTAAATTAGTGATCTAATTACATATATATAATTACATAATTCCTTTTTTAGAATCTTAGTTCTTTAATAATATTATATCCTTTACTAAAAATTTATTTGTTTTAAAATCCCATTTATGCAAATTTTTACAGTATTTAATATTTGTTTTTTGATAAAGTCATAAAAACTCAATTACTTCAATAAAAATACATTTAATCAACCATTAAATTTCATATTCACCCATAAAATTAGTTTATGGAATCAAAAGTCTTAATTTATATTTATTTTGTTATTTATAAAATAAATGATTTGAATCATTCTTAAAACAAATAATTATTGCATCATCATTGTCTCATTAATACATTGAATTATTAAATATCTAAAAATTATAACTAAAATATCATGATATATTAAATATTTTTATCTTTCAAATTAATATTTATAGTTGAATTTATTTTATGTATTACTCAATGTAAAAATGGTTTAGTTAATAAAATTTGAAATTAACACTTTTAAGACATCTTTAAAAAATTTATAATAAATGTCCTAATATAAGCTATGTGAATAAAAAAGGATAATAGTTTTGTACAAAGGTATATTTTGGTCGAAAAACACTTATCCAACAGAATCAAGACATGTGTTGGGGTAATTTTATATTATTATTACATTATTTTTACCTATAATTACCCTATATAATTTTAACCACGTTAAATATAGTTCAAAATTTACAATTCACCCAAAAAAGTTTTCAACCAATTGAATCACAATTTACTACATAATTTTAGCCATTTCTGTCAGAGTTTTGAAAGTAAAATCACATAAGTGAAAAAATTACGTTTTATGTAAATTTACAATGTTTCCTAGAAGGTGGGTAAAAGGCGTTTAAAAGTTCAATAAAATTTTATATATCTAATATTATTATAAAATGACTCCATTGAATTACATTGGAATTATATAGGTTTAGGTATCTATTATTACATTAAAAATTATTTTAAAAACAATTATTTAAATAAAAAAGTTTGTTTTATGTATTATGTATTATGTATTATTTTTCACTATGCATCAAGAATTGAATGATTTCAGAAAAATACCAAAAATTCATCCTAAGATAATTTTGATATTCCAAATTAAAAAATGATGTCTATGTTACCAAATTAATTTAATTGGTGGGTCTAAAATTAATTTTATTATTTTTCACAAAATGACATAAAGAGTAGTTATTTAAAAATTTTGTTTTTCAAAATATAAAAGAATTTTAACAAAATATACATTTAAATAAAAATAAATTTTATTTATATGAACAATTTATAAATAAAATTTAAAATTTATTTGTTATTATTCATATCACAATATTTAATTGATAAATAAATATATGGTTTAAATAAATATAATACTAGTCTGTTATTTCGCAGAAACTCAATCATGCATATAACGCAAGCCAAGTCAGCATTGCTTGCAATATAAGATATTAAATTACATTAAATAGATAATGTACTATGACATCACAGGTTGTTACATAGGATTTATTTATCGTTTATCCTCAATTGGGTCATCATCGAATTGGGAAATCGAAACAACTGGCTCTATGATATATTAGACCATTCAGTGACACTGAGTAGCTGCACCATTTTTTATATTGAGAGGAATTAACAACTCATTGGATAGGTATTCATGATGTTTTCCATGTATATTATATTATTATGTACAAACATGATCCATCTAATGTTCTAATATGGAAACAGATGATGTTGTATCCATATATTTCTATTGTAAAGAATTCAGTATAGATCGTTGCCTCATCGGAGAAAGTCGTATGTCTGATGTCAATTCCTTTAGTCATAGTGTTATAGAGACATAGATTAGATACTCATTATATATGAGAGAATGAGTTTCCTTGATGGATTAGTGTCCTCACAACTTTATGGGGAATTCTCTTTCAACATGACTTCTTGAGGATGGAAATTCTTATAGTTGGGATATTGTAACATCTTTTTACCTGCATTATGATATATCATTTCTCATAGTTTTATTATTTTCTATTTGGAGGTGTTTCGAGCATTTCAATTAGAGTGAGTGTTTGTCATGGAAAAGGACATGTATTTTGGTGGTGGATTTTTTTATATAATTGACTCTATGTATAAATGTGTCATTATATTAGAGAATATCCATTGGGGTCCAGGTTGAGTTGGAGTATTTTTCCTGTTTTTTTATCATTTTATGCGGTTTTACAATATAAAATACATATTCTTGTCATGAATGTATTTCAAAACACTAATTTAATTGATAACGGGAATTTTTCATTCAATAAATGATATGAATCAATTTAATTATGTGAATGATATTCCTGTCATGAAAAGAGTTCATGATGTGGAATTGTTTGGATCAAGATATTTTAAATGTCATGATTCCATTATTCTTTATTGATGGATTTCATGGATTTTATATTAGGAATCATGGATTTATGTCTATAATTCCTTTGGTCCATTAGGTTTTCGTATTGGGAAGACATAAAAAATATTCATTTTTCATTCAAAATCCTATCGTAAACCTTATAATATTTCGTAAAAAAATTTAGTTATATATGTTCCTTTTGGATCACCTCATTCAACAGATAACCTTAATGGTTGTTGTGTAGTGTCACTATTTGTATGTTACTATTATGTATAATTACCATTATTCTTGGGAGCACTATTGTACTATGTTATAATATATATTGATCATATGGTGATTTTCATTTAATCCTTTCAGAATCTACTATGTGATTTCAATCTTGGTTTCTTCTTAATTTGTTGTGTTTTTTTTGGAATGTATCCTCTTAGAAATCTGTTTTCTACCAATTTTGAGGTATGAAGTTTCATATCATGTCTATGTTTTATAAAAGATTAATCCCATGGTCTTATAATTTTTTTAGTTAAATTGACATGATTTATTAATTTGTAACTGTGTAAATGGGGTTTTTAGAAAATATGTTTTTCCCACTGTTTTAGTGAATGAAAATATATTTTAATATTACTATAAAATGGATTCATGAAATTATTTTCAAATCATGGTTTTGATTAAATGATTTGAAAAAATGTAGAATATGAGAATACTTGTATACTCAAGAGGATTGTGTACTATTAGGCCTCATCCATTAATGTATTCTGGGAGCTTCACTCATGAGGTGTTCCACTACTCCCTTGGCACATTGTTCTGGGGACATGTTAGTCTTTTGGGGGGTTTCATTTTGATGGTGTTCCTATGATCTTTATATTAGAGGAATATGTCTAGGAATGTGACACACTCGATTTCCTATGATTCGGTATGTATGTTCGAGATAAAATTATTTATAGTGATACTTGGGGTTGTTACCAATTTTTTTTTGTTTATATTGATTTCTTTGGTTACCTAATTTTTTATAAGTGATATGATTTGAAAATAGTTTACATATACAATTATGAATTGAGAAAAATTGGAATGTTTTAATATTATTTTGATATAAAAACTATTTTACTAATTATCATTTTTTGTTTCATTAAATTTTAACATGTTCGGATATTTAGACAAATATTATTATGGAACATATAGGTGGTATCCTATGAATAAATTAATCTAAATCCTTTCAAACCATAGAGGTGTTGTGTAAATAAAGTTATTTATTTTGATTAAGGGAAGTACAATTCGTCATTGTGAGGTGGCGTGTTTTCTATCACTATGGTTGGTTAGATTATGATGAGATGGTGGATGTTTTAGGATGATATCACATGGAGTTGTCAGTTTTTCTTAATGTCCTTTGTTATTTGAATTTCACTTTGGTTTGTTCAGATTTCTTGATTTGAATCATTTCCATTGACTTCATTAAGGAATGGATTACATTTTTCTTATGTGATATCCTATAGTGTTTCACTTCGATATGTATGCATATTCCATGTTGCCGACTTTAGGTTAGGAGAAATCATTCCATATGTTTTTTTATTCTGGGGTGATAGTGGCATGCCCATGTGGATCAAGAATTCCCTTCAGGTTTGTGGTAAGTCTGATTAGTTACCATATTGTGAAGGAATCTTGGGATGGTTAGTAATAATTTGGTATCAGATGTTGGTGATACCACATCATGGTATTTTTTCATATGGTATAGATTATTTTATGGACATTATAGGTAGGTTTAGGTGAGTACTCGACTATGTCTTACCAAGATGTGATTTAAGTTACAATCATATGTTGGGTGTGTGTCTCTTATATCGAGTTCATGATTTTAATATAAGTTTTTACTATAGTTTTCTCCGTTGAACATTGATTGTTCTATAATCTGATTGTTTATTACATTTTCTATGTGAAATTATGTAACTCTAAAACATCACTGATGGGTTTCCGATTAGGGTGTAGAAGATGTGTCTCAATGAAATCTTCATTTGGATCAGAATCATATAGAGGATTTCATGTGATAAGTCATTTTCAAGGACCAAAATGTACCACAAGTACATGAACAAGTATTTTAGGTACATCTTGGATATGGATGTGAAATGGATCGATCATAGCAGTTCATACCTAAGAAACCACCATCCATTAAATGTAAAAATGAGCCCCTTTTGGTGAATGATATGTAGGGAAATATTGACATTATCTTTAAATTCTTGTACACACCTAAGAATATCATTGTAATGTGAAAATTTTTCCGACATCAGGATCCCAATAAGTGAAGATGGGATTCTATGTTATGGGTTGATAAGAACATGAAATTTTTCTTGAATGGTTTCAAGACCAACTTTTTCATGTAGTTCAATATATATATTCTATGATGATAGAAAACCCTATGGAGTTCCTCTTTTTGTTGCAGGGAGAGTGTTCAGTGTTGGAATACACATATTTATTTATGGATATGGGTGATCTTGCTCTGACTTAGTTAAGAATGATCAACTAATGTCTCAAAAGTGATTTTAGGGTTCCAAATTGGATACAAATTATTGTTATTTACGATGAAGATATCTAAATATCCATATGTGATAGACCTGGGTATAATTGATGAAATGGGCATGGTAGGTAATATTGGTCACAATTACCCTACTCTTCTACATAATGGTAGATTTAGTGGTATATAGAGAAATAATTGGGAGGGAATGTACTTTTTAGGATTGGTGGAGGTGGTTCTCAATTTTGGTCCCCCTCTCCACCATTACTTATAGACTTTAGTGTGCCTTTAACATTTTATCAGTGCAGTAGGGTCAGGCACACCCAACATTCTTGTTCTATTCGTGCCAAGACATGAAATAAATGTCCCCTATGACCATATATAATTATTTTATCATGAAATGGAAATTAATTTTTTGGATAGAGATCTTATTATCCATGGTCATTCGTGATGCAGTCAAATGTTGCAAAGTCAATAGGGATCTCTCCATAGGCTTTTGTAGAGGCTAAATAACACAAAGTGGATGAGATTCTAATGTATATTAATACAGTTATAGTGATAGAATGAGGTACCACCATTATTTCATCTTCTATAGAGAATACATTTGTTGATTAGATTTCATATCTCATGTTTATTTCTGAATTTCTTTATATTATTTTACATAAAAAAGAGCTCATGTAATTGTTTATGTTGTTAGAAACACATCATGGGAAGAATAATGAGTCAGGGTTTATGTTCCCTTATTACATTCTATCGATAGATGATGCAGATTATGTTTGAGATTTCCTCATTCATGATATATGTCTATTAGAAATCAACGCCGAGATGAATTGAATTATAATTCATCATGTTGAGGTTTATTATTATCATCATTATGTTTCCTTCATAGATGTCTATGAGATAGCTTGGTTTTTTTGGGACAGTGGAATCTAGGGTTTACTCATAAAAGATCAATCCACCTAGAGGTTATTTTTTTATTTAAAATTGTAGTTAATCCAAATTATTTTTTCATTATTGGGGATTTTCCCTTCATTGTTAGTTAATTTATAGATGTTTCACTAGAAAACCTCTCCAATATTCTTCTATAGAGGGAGGTAAGTTTATGATTGATCAGGTGTTTTGAAAGAAGATGATTTCAATACTATCTTATCATATGAAACCATAAGAGTTAAAAGAGTTTAAGATTCATTTCGATGATCTAATGGAAAATAGATATGGCCACCCTACTGTTTCTCCTTGGGTAGCCCCAATTCTATTTTTCAAGAAGGCTGATGGCTCACTTAGATTGTGTGTTGACTATAAACCATTTAATAATGTGATGGTTATGAATAAGTATCCATTTCCCCATGTGGTAGATTGGTTTTATTGGTTAAATTGGGAAAATGGTTTTTGAATATCGAACATCAATCAAGTAATCATTAGCATAACATTCAGAAGATTGTTATTATGAAAATGGCTTTTCAGATAAGGTATGACCATTATGAATAGGATTTATTTTGGTCTAACTAATTTTATTGGAATTTTTATAGAATTAATGAAGATGATATTTCATCATTATCAATACACCTTATTGATAGTTTTGGTGGATTATAATTTTGGTTGCTCAATATCAAATAATGTGAAAAAGAACTATCTATATTTGGTATTTAACATACAGATGAGTCACCATTTGAATAGAAAATCATTAGTAATGTGGTTTGAAGATCCCAAAATTGAAATTTTTAGGATATGCGATTTTTGAATGTGGCTAGTAAATTGGTCCAATGATTTTGAAGGTTCTCCATTTATTAGAGGAGCCATGGATTATCTTTGAGTTTTAGAGCATCCTTGGCCTTACTGGATACAATCAATGGTTCATCAAGGAGTTATCAAATTTAGTTTCACCTATGAATACTCTTACCAATAATTGGGTGAATTTTACATGGGATACAAAATGTCATTGTTCTTTTAACAATATAAAATAGATTCTGACAATGAAAATGATTCAGATAGTACATGATCTTATTAAAGGGTATGTGGTATACATTTATTCCTCCAGTGTTATTCTAGGATTTCTGTTTATGTAGTGTGAAAATTTTTGGACTATTGATCTCTTCAGCTTCGATCAAATATGAATAATTACCCTAATGATGATTTGTAGAATTCTGTGGTTATGCATGAAAATAAATATTTGTTCCACTATAACTCTGGGAAGATTTTTACAATATTTATTGACTATAATAGTCTAATAGGTATCGATTCATAGAATGACACGAATGTATGAAAGTTTAAATCAATGGAACACCTTCATATGTTATACTTCGATATTTACAACACCCTCAGGACAAGGATTCTCACATAAAAATATATTTGTAGGAATGTTCTATTATATTATGACATGAAATTGATGGATGAGTGGAACCTTATGTGAATATTCATTAAGTTTAATATGGAATCAGAAGAGTATGTTTAACGTATGATTCATAATAATATCCATTTATCATATTTTCACTTTATGTTTATTCTACATGGAATGTATTAGGATGATGAGTTTAATGTAATTTTGGAAACCATTATTGTAAGGATACATTATCTAGTTGGTCTCTCCCTTTAGATGGTATTATCTAAAATGGGGATCAGTTTTCATCCCAATATAAAGGGGGATATAGGTTTTGTTTTACCATCATAATTTATTTATTGAAATATAAATATTCGAAAAATGAAGTTGAATTATGAAAAAATAATGTGATTCTAGTGGATGTGTATCATGTGTGACATCACATATTATGTGTTCCATTGTTACACCTTCCAAAAGACAATGTCAATGAATCTATAATCTTATAGTTTGATCCATCCTCATCCAATTTTGGGTTTTTTGTTATATGAGGAGTCCGTAGAATTTATTTATTTCCATGGACTCCCTAAGTGAATAATTCTATTTTTGTGGTAATTGATCGGTTGATAAATTGTATCATTTCATTCTGATCAGGGAAACCACTAATGTTACATATCTAGGTATGTAGTACATGTTTGATAATTTGATTATACGTTGTGATCCCCAATTATTTTTTCATACAAGGACCCTTAGTTTACCTTAGGATTCTTATAGTGTCTCCATGAGGAGATGGGGACTCAGATTAAGATTTGTAAAACATACCATCCATAGATATATTATAAGATGTATCATGCTAGACCAAAAATAAGGGATACGATACATTTATGTGTCATGTATTATGATGGATCATACTATATCCATTTGGGTTAGTTTACATTTTATTTTAAAAATATTAATCATTCATCAATTTCAATAGTTCTATTCAAGGTTTTTATTATCACTAGTTTAGGTCACCTCTTTGTTGCGAATAGATGGGTGATGCCTCTCGTGAGGTAAATTATATTATTATGAAGATATTAGTGAGGATTATTGATATACATTGGAATCTAGTTATAGAACAATGTAGGGTGAAATTATTTACATATTATCAATTCCATTTGTAAGAGTTTTCAATTGGTGACTATACTTTCTTGATGTTTTCTCTTCAATTGGGTCATCATCGTCTTTGGAAAAAAGGGAAAGTTATCTCCAAGATATGTTGGAATATATGAGGCCACTATGTGCCTTTAGATTTTTTCTTATAAACCTTAATTACTAACTTAGTTGACATGAATTCTTGATGTTTTCCACATATATGAGCACATGATGTAACATCATGATCCTTTAAATTTTATTATATTGTAAGATATCATAATGTAGATAGACATTTTGGTTGTATACAATCCAATGTATATCATTGAATATGATGAGAACTACTTGTTTGAGAATTATATTCGATGGGAATTTGATTCTCAAGAGACATGGTTGTATGATTCATTAATGATGGAGCAGTTTTCTCAACACCTTCTTGATCATTAAAAATACACATGATTTCTTGAGAATATAAAGTCTTATTTTGGATATATTATAAAAAATATATTACCTTATTTTATATACATATTGTCTAACAATTTATTGTCATTTTTCGGTGAATTTAAGTCATTAAATAATAATGAACTTTTGTTTAGAAAATTGAATTTTTTTGGAGATGTATACCTGTTTGAATTAATGGAGTCTAGTTATAAATTTATTAATGTATTTAGAGGATTCCCATTGTGTTTGGGTTTTACAGGATGGTTTTCATGGTTTTATCAGCATTTTCAAGTTTTTTACGATCTGCAAGATAGATTCTTGATGTAAATCTATTTGATGATGTGAATGTATAACACAATTGACATCATGAGTCAGTTTTCTGATTTTAATGATCTTCATGTGTTGAAAGGTGTTTACAGTGTGAAATAGTTTGGATTTAAAATTTTATCCCTTGGAAATTATTATTTTTTTGACTATGGATTTCATTTATTTCACATCATAGAAATATTAATTTCCTCATGCATTCCATGGGTGAATCATGATATTGAATTTTGAAGACTGGAGAAAAACATTCTCGCATCCTCCTCTCTCAAACCCCATGGTCTCTCCCAAATTATTTTAGGAATATCCTCAACTCTTCGGTCACATCACTCAAAATTTTATCATCATTTTATTTTGGATATGTCTTTTTGGGTAAGTTAGCATTCTAATTATTCATTTACATTAGGCACGGTAGCACCGTTGTAGTTTTTCTGGATCCATTGAAATTTTGGTGATGTTTTTCATGATCCTTTCAAGATCCATTGTGTGATATTCTTATGAGGGGTGGCCATTTTTTGGTTGTCATATTATGGGTGTGTATAATCATAAGCATGTTGTGATCTACACTCTCTACTTCCTTTTTATAGAAGGTGATTCAAATATGAGAGAACCGTTTTCAGGGACGCATTTTTTTGATTAGTGTTCCATATGATGGTTATAAAACCCATCACATTTTGTGTGAGACCAAAGTTTTAGGTTTCTAGTATAGGTTTTATCCTATGATAGATAATCCATAAATTATATTTTTTATAATTCTTTTATAATTTAATTTTCATTATTTATTGATCATTGACTATATATGCTTGTTTCATAAAATATGTATTCACCTTGTTTAGGGAAAATAAAATCTATTTTTAAATTATCATCAAATAAATTAATAAAATGGCTTAGAAAGAATGTTTTTGATGAAATGATTTAGAAAATATAGAACATGGAATGCCATGGGTACTGAGGTGGAAGGTATAGTAATATAAATTGTTCATTAATTTTACTAGGTTGTTAACTCATGGGTTGTTCCTCTCCTCCCATGTACGTTGTTCAATGGAATTGTTATACTTATTTCATAGTTCACATTCTGTGGTGTTAATATGATCTATATATTCCATTCATATTTATAGGTACCTGATGGTTGTGATTTCTTATATTTTGGTTTGATTTCTTTATCTATCCTCACATGTAGTGATCAGTATTGTTTTTTACCTCAACATTATAGTTTGAACTATTGTATTTGATTACCTTCATTGATATACTTGTTATTTTTTGAAATTATTTTACTTGTATTATTAGGAACAATGGAAAAGGGGAATTTTTCATACACATTTGACATACAATCTGTTGAACTGATTATCATGCCTTATATTACATAATGTTAGGAATATTATTATTATTATATGGATACTTGTTATGAAACAAATGGGTTTAATCCTACTTATCCAGTTAGCTAACACCCTACACACCCCATTCAACTGTTTGTAGACCTGGTGATGTATTTTGTTATAAGAAAATTCAATGTGATATAGTATGGTTGTGAGGTTTCAGTTATCTGAGGTTAGGTAGTTGCTTATGAGATGGTGGTAGTTTTCATATGCTATCTAATAGAGTAATCAATTTCTATTTTAGTTGTCATTTTCTATAAGACTTGTACTTTATTCTTCTCTAGCTATTTGAGTTGTATCATTTACGCTATCTTCTATTAGTTATAGAGTATATTTTCTTATGGGTTTTCATCCATAATTATTCTCTACTATGAATCATTAATCCATTATTTCTACTTTATGTTAGGATATATTTTTCCCTTTGGCCTCAGTTGATTCCCAGGTAATATTCACAAACCCATGTAGATCAAGAACACCCTTCGAAAATGTGGAGGATATTGTTGGCTGCCAGACTGTGAGGGTTCTCAGGTCAATTTGTTAGAATAAAAAAATTGTGATGAAAATATATTTCAAAACATTATATTTAAATAATCCTCAACCAATATATTTTAACATATAGTTTTTAAAACATATAGTTAATAGGTATATAATTTAGTCTATAATTTCCTCAATCAATCGATGAATATAATCTCGGTGAAAACACTTCAATCAATGAAAATATAGGGTATTCATAGAGTAAATGTATAGTAAGAGAAATTATTAGTACACACTAAATATAATAGGGTAACAAATGGAAATGATGGATGATTTATCTTATAGGGATTTAACATTGGTCATTTTATATAACTTTCATATAGAATTAATGGGTGGGTGAAGAATACATTAAGAATAACATCTAAATTTTTTTTTACAATAATGATCAAAATTACGCTTTTCAATGAAATGATTTTAAAATAACTCCAAAAATACTGAAAAATTATATTACTTTGAAAAACCATAAATATTTGGAAAGAAGTTCAAAATTTGTGGGAATTATGTTCTTGTGAAAACATTTTAAAATATTTTCCTGTTATTCTTTTTATAAATATATTAAAATGGAAAATATAACTATTACATTTGAAAATTATTTTTCAAAAGGATTAGAATGAAAAAAATTGAGATATCATAAAACATTATTTTTTTTCAAGTGTGTAACCCATTAGGCATGGTGAATAGAGTTCATAATAAAATTTATAATGAATTAATTTTGAATAAAACCACCAAATTAAAATACATTCACCTAGTTAATTAAAACAATATATTAATATATGTTTGATCATTTAAATGAAATCTAAAAGAAATATCATCGTTCAGTTAAAACAATATAATAAATTAATTTAAAATTTTAAATAGATTTTATTAATCAAACCCTTTTTATGTACACTAGTTAATAATAATGATGAATGTTTGTTTTTTAAAAATTAAATATGATGTAGTTTAATCTCTGAAACAATGAAAACATGACACAAAAACACATCAAAATAATCAACGAGTTCTATTTAAATACAAGAACTAATCACATCCATTTTGGAATCACCAAATGCCTATATGATTATTATATTAAATAATGTAATAAAAAACATGGAACATGTTTACACACAATATAATATCTCTATGATCAAAGACTCTCCCAAAGCTTTATATGGGATGAAAACAACCCAAGCCATGTAGGTACCTCTTCCATAGTTTTCCTGTGTATGTAGATAAAACATTATTGAATGGTATATCAAGTATTCTCCAGTTTATGTCCATGAGCATGTGTGTGTAAATAAATAGAGAAAAAATCATAGTACATTAAAATAAAAGGAAACTATATATATGGAAAATTAGAGCACTAAATAAAAGTAGTTCACCTTGGTCTATGATACTCTATGGGCATGAGAGTACTCATGTTTTTCATAGTGATGATCCCGAACTAGATGTTCTAAATGTATTTTGAAACAAATTGTTGCATATTTATATTTTCCATATGAAGAATCTCTTATAATATTCTCCAATGAAATGTTCTTGACCGTTGATAAGTTCCACATCTTCTCAATATAAAGAATTGATATGGAATCCTATTTTATGAACTATTTATCCAAAAATATCACATTTAGAAACCCTCATGCATGAAGAAAATCTATTTAAATATATAATGTTGAAGATTATAACTCATATTTGATAAATAAGCATGAAAATTTTTTGGATCCTAATACTAAACCTCTGACTTGGGTTCAATGCATCCCTAAAATGATTAATGAAAAATAATTTAATAATACCTTGGAATTATTATCCTTAAACAAGTATTTGGGAGCATTTAAGTTGATTTCAGTAGAACAATAACAATAGAAATGATAACGGTAGCATGATCCAATGGAAGCACAACAGGTAGAATCATGCATAGATATAGCATGATTGAACTAGTGATAAAACATCTAGTGATATCTCATAATATGATTTGAGGTCGGGTAGTACCACTACTGATGGTAGTAGATCTGGTGGTAGCATGCATACTAGAAGAATATTCTAGTAGTGGAAGAGTTCTAGTTGTAGTATCACTACAATAGTATAAAGGACATATGATAGCATGGGATAGGCAGTCTCACAGACTAACGGTAATAGTTTTGTCAGTAGCACTCCAGATGGTGTAAAATTTTTTGGGGGTATAAAAACATCGAATGTGACAGTAATGAACTAATAGTGTATATTTTTGACACATATCCAATTTTCATAAAAATATAATTTCTATGATTAGATTCTATCGTAAAACGTTAAATTCATTTATAAAATATAAAATATGATTGGTGAGAATTAAAAAAAGAAGATTCCAATTATTTTTATTTTCATTAAATTTAAAATATTTGATGATTTAAATTACATATATGTTTTATTGAAAAAATATTTATTGGATGACAAAATATGTATCCATGATATGTAAAACATTTAAATATTTTGAAAAAAACATTACATAAAACCCACATCATAAATTGGGAACAAAAATTACTGTTTTAAATCTGGTGATTAAATCAATGAAGAAAACATTAATAAGTCCATATTTGAGTTCTTATAAATATTTAAATATTTATTGGAATTAAAATCTAGAGATAGAGGGGAAGGATCTATTGTAATGAATGTGAGTTATTCATACCAATGTAATAAATTAATTTCATGTGGTATTTCTTAAATAGAGGTCATAATAAGGAAATCAAGTAACATCCTTATAGAAAAATAGAAATTACTATGGGGAAAATGACATGTAAAGATAAATTGGGACATAGAATATCTAAAAAAACTATTGAGAACATCTCGCTCAAGTAGAAATAATTTTGAGTTGGAAGATCCATTATAACTCAAGTAATATTTAAATTGAAATCCATTGAAGAATATATATTCAAATGAATCTTTAAAAAAATGAATAATTAGAGAACTGTGAAATAAAATGTTTATGTGAAAATATATATACCATCCCAAAGATAACATTGTGAATAATAAGAAATATGTATCAATAGGTGAAATTGAGATATGGAACCCCTACCTTATTTCTCAGCTTAGTCAAATACATTATAACCCACTATTTATGAAGTATAGATATAATAATATTAGAATTTAGATCATTTTATAATATAAATTGAACCTAATATAATTTATTTAAGGACATTAATTTTGAATATATTAGTTTTTTATAAATTATATATTTGATACTGGGTGTTTGTACCTTTAATGGTTTTGTGAATGTTTTATAAATTTTATGTTAGTATACATTTTGATACAATGTTTTAAACTCCTAGATAATTTAATATTCTACGATAGGTAAAATATATGTATTTATAATGTTTTTTTTATCATTCTATGAATGTTTAGTTAGTTTTTTCTTAAAATTGAATCAATGATGGATTATTTGGATAATTTTTGTGATTGAAAAAGATATTTTCATAATAATTAAAATTATAAATATAAAAATTAAAAAATCCTAAAATAATAATTATTTTCTTATTAAATTATATTAATGTTTTCAATTAATTTCCAATATCCATCCGTGATTTTTTTATAACTTCCCTAATCCCACACTCCTAGATTTAGGGCTAAAATCATAACATTTAAATTTTAAGCATTGACACCAATCATGGTGACACATTATTCATCACCGAAAATATACATCATAAAATATAGGTATTAGATATCTTACATAACCAATGAATTTTTTGGTTTATAGTTTTTTACAAAATAAAAACTCATATATAAACAATTCCCACGAACTCAAGGGAGCATTTTTTCACTATAACTATCTTTTCATATTCCATATTAGGTTATCATCATCATCCCAATGATACCGTTCTTGACATAATTCATTTAACATAATTATTCATAACCTAGGGAAAATTTAATCTAAGAAGTGTAAGTTCAAAATCTTAGTAAGTAAAAGCATAATAATTATTATCTAAATGTAAACATTGATGAAATTAAGAGAAAAATGGTATGATGATATAATCAAATTGTAGGAGTTTTACATTAGATAAATCATACCCATTGATATATGGATGATAAATAATGACACAATGAATAAATATATAACAAATCGATGAATTATAAGATACAATAATAATGACCTTTGTGAGTTCAATATCTATAAAATGAATATTAAATACACAAAATAAAGCATAAAAAAGTATTGTAAGTTACATTGGGTCCTCATTTATATATCACTCATACAATAAATCTTACTAATGGAATAACTGTACTTTAAAATTATATATTCCAATGCATTTTAGTTTAATCATTGACCCACCCATCCTTGGTTTATCACCGAACCACTCATCCTTGGTTTATCAAGAAACCACACATGCTTGGTTATAAACGTAACAACCCATCCATGGTTTATAATTAAACAATGCAACCTCACAAAAAATTATCAAGAAACATATCTTAATCATAAAACACAAAAATTCCCATTTATGTATAAAATTTATAAATAAACCATTATTAATTTCATAACATGATTAACATGTGAAATAGAAACAATTTCTGTGGAAATATAATTGAAAAAATATTAACCATTCAGTGAAATAATAAGGATGGAATCATTTCAATATATCCTAGTGGAGCATAATTAAAATCACGGAATTTAAATTTTGATTTATATAAATAATATTATAAATTTTTTAAAATCATTCATGTCTAAATTAACGAATTCACAATGATTAACATCATAGGAAGTCATATTAGATGAAAGATGATGTAAAAAGGTAACAAAAAACATTTCTTGGGGAAAATGTCATTTCTATTTTGAAGAAGTTTATTTTGTATACAAAAAATTATCTTATATTAAATAAGTAATTTTAATTTATAATAATCTATGAAAATTAAAAAGGAATATTTAAAACATTTAGTGGACATAACAATGTGATAATCTATCAATGTTTTAGATATGAAAATAATTAATCTTTTCAAGACTTTTGTAAAAGGAGTCAAAAGTGGACCATTAGGGAAAAATAATGAAATTTAAAAATTAAAAAAAATTAAAAGGAGGTATATTTTTATTAAAATATATTTATTAATTAATTTATTTTTAGATAATAAATGTTTTGAAAAGATTTTAGGAAGATTGATATGGAAGTGAAATATTCCCAATCCCAAGAAAGATACCGGATCTGTAGCACTAACAATGAACTACATCGATATTCCATTTTTTCATATGGGAGTAAATATATATTATATAGATAAACCACATTCATAACCATGGTTGAATAAAATATATTTGGTTAAAAATATAAAATCACAGTATTACGTCTCTATGAACCATTAACATAGATAATTATGTAAAGAAATTTGTTTTCTACATAATGACTTTTCCACATTGGTTTCCCATCAATCCTAAGTCCCATGAAAGTATAAAATCAGTTAAAACTATTGAAAAATTCCAAATTAGTAGATCTATTAAATAGAATATCTAGGGGGATTTAAATAAACCTTGAAAAATAATATAGGTTTACAACCTAAAATATGTCCCAATGATGATAATTTGAGATGAGGAACCATTTCTTTATAACATTGAAGTGAGAATTAATGAATAAATAAATTCAATGTATAAAATGTAATTCCAAAAAAATAAAGTTAATATAAAATATAATATTGTATACAAATATTACAAACATAATCATTGAATATCAAAGACAAATAAGAATTACTATAACCCATTGAAAAGAAATAGAGAAATAAAACCCCTTACCACTTATTAAAAATTAGTTAAAATATTATTTGACAAAATAATTCATATTTAAAATTAAAAAAAAAATTGATTTAAGAAGAACAAATTATTTTAACAGTTTAGGTGGTTATATATAAACTATATAAATGAATAAAGGTTCATAATAGTAAAATATTTCTCAATGAAGGAAAAGTGAGATGAAGTCCCTTACTGCTTTGGTTATGTATTGATAAAAAACTCATGAAAGTGAAAACCTCTTATAGATTGGTTTATCCCTGCAATATTCATGAAAATATCCATAAAATAAAATGTTGTTCATTATAAAAAATACACATTTTAAATAAGTAGTGAATGTGTCATATGTCTAAATGAAATAAAAGAGAGATGAAAAACCCTTACCCCTCGTCCAGACATTCCATGTATGTTATTTAACTACTATATGATAATATTATATTAATTAATTTATTTCTATATAATAATATTATAGGATTAATAATTTATTCTTAAATAATTTATTTTATTTATTATATTGGAATATTTATATCCATAATCAACTAATTCTTCATAATATGTTTTGAGGACATTTGGTTCATTTTATCAAAATAGATTTAGTGTAAGTACCATGATATTCATTTCAGGTATGGGTCATGAATTAGTGTTTCTTTTTGAGGAAAATGGAATAACATGGAATTTACTATGTATACTCAGTATACTCCAGAGTACATGCCATGTACCCAGTTATCGCATGCAGCCGTGTACTGGTCGGGTAATTGCTAACTACATGGTTGTGTGGGTGACCTAGCAGACTGCCTAAAGTGGCAGCAATTTAAGGATAATGCATTGTGTGTAAATTAAAAGAAAATCTCGTGTACCTTAATATTTAATTTATGAATTGGAATGGGGGAACATCTCATCTCCAGAAAAAAATTCTTCTTCCATCAGATCATTTGGGAGAGTGATGAATAACTGAAGAAGTTCGAGCTCCTCTTGGTTCTTTACCTAAGATCAGTTTGAGACGACGTCCGGTGCGTTGGATTCGAACATGGGAGTTATCTATTTCCATATATCATATCTTCTTGATTCATCCTCTCTCGTGAGTATTTCATGTATGATGATTTTTACCATTTTTTAGATCTATATCATTCTAGGACAATTCAAGGGCTAATATTCAACAGTGTTGATTTTACAACATCAAAGTAGGTGGTTTATGCCTTTATGTGATTTTCTTTAAATTATATATTCTAAAAGTGTCGATTACCCCTTTCTAGGGTATTGCGGGGTTTTGAATTTAAAACTATTATTTTCCTTCTATGGTTTAATTGTTGAAAAGGTTTTGTTTCGTATGAGTAAGGTTAGATTCCATGTTTACAGGGCACCGCATGGGTGCATTTCCCTAGTTTGATTACTTATTGCCTTTTGGATCAGGTTTCCTATGATGCGTACCTTTTTTCCTTGCCTTGAGTTGTTTAGGATGGATTTTTTTTCTGATTATATGAATTGAATGTGGTATTATTGGGGATTTTATCCATGTAGTAGTTATAAATTACATGTTCTCCCTCATTCTGATATGCACGATGGTCTTCTAATGGACCGTGAAATCCATTGACCAAGAAGACTCTGGGGAATTTCATGTTTATTTATAGAGGACCATTAGAGCTATGGTGTAAACTTTGACCGATGGATATTGACCATGATATCTTTGCATGAGTTCATTTATCATTATTTATTCTGTGATGAACCAGTGAGTATTGACCGTGAGAGCTACTCAGAGGTCATTTATAAGTTATTGATGTCGTGTTGACACAGGGGTATTGACCTTGATAGATGACAAGGTGGATGTTTGTTAATTATTAGTGATTTGATAAACCATAGAGTTTTGACAATGTAACTTTCGTAGAGGGTTTATTATAAATTATTGAATGATTTTAATGAGTCTACCAAGCCGAATCACAAGATTGGACTCGATATTAATTAATTCCATAAAGGGTTTATTATGTCATCTATGAGTTATTATTATATATGGGGATACATAGCATAGGCTAGAATATAGTATTATATTATTCAATAGGTTGAATAATTAATAAATGTGAATTAATTTAATTTAAAACTATAGGATAGTTTAATTTTGAGTAATTTCAAGTTTGTTTCGTCATTTCATCATATTAGCTACTATATATATTCACTCAAAATTACGCATATATATTTTAGTGGTTACCTACTGGGATTATTCTCACACAATGTTTGGGTACTGCTTTTTGACCGAAATAGATTATGTGGTTGTAGGTATAGATAAAGGAAAGAACCCATCATCATCAATTACATGATTGTTATTGGAACTAGAGAGCATGGGGGCAAGATGAATCTTGTGATTCTATTAGAGTTTACATATTTTAAATAATTTCGTTTTAGTATGGTATTTCTAGAATTGTGACATGTTTGGTTTTTTTCCAAGATACATGTGACATGCATCTTTTACATATGCTCAAGTTGTGGTATTACTATTAGTCTTCTACTGTTGAATTTTATTCTTTGTTTTTACTGTTTCTACTATTGTTTACTATTTTTTTTAGTTGTGTTAATCTGCCAATGATGTCATAGTTTCCCCACTATAACACCCAATGCCTTTGCTGCTAGTCGATAGCCTCTAGAATTTTGGAAAATGCGCTTTAGTCTATGTGACCAACTGGGTATGGGGTACCTCTATAGGGCACCTAGATCAAGGACGTTACAAATTGGTATCAATGGAATTATTTTTGTTATGCATTTCTATTGGGAGATTATAAATAAGGATAGGTAAAAATATGTAGATGTTAATATGTTGTTCCCATGAGCAGCCAATCCGTGTATAGGGAAAATCCAATACACATTTATTAATGTAATTTTTTTGGTTATTAAATTTTTATAGTTGATTTGATTTCACCGTTGGGTGATTTGGTTACATTGTGATGTTATTTTTGATATTATTGAGGTTTTATTTTTGTTTCAAGCCAATGAGATGAGCTTATTCCATCTCACGTATCATATATCCACTTACTATAGATCACATGTCATGCATTCTTGTCATGCCTTTTTGGATGAATTAATAATTTCATGATGTTGTGAAACATGTTGTACTCGATATGCATGTTTTTGTGATTAATTCCTTTGTAAAGAACCATAAAATTCAAGGGAAATTTTTTCTAAATTTTCTTTGGAATTTTACAGGAGCGCGGTTTCTGACGGCAACTGATTCCGAGGCCCGGTGTGCCTGGAATCAATTTCCGATGTTTGGCTCGGGTACGTTCAGTGAACGAACGAGCGGGAATTGCTATCTTTTGAACCGATGCCTGGAATCGAATTCTGAGGGCACCGATGAACTCGCAGTGCCGATATTCGCTTAAGGAGACTTTTTCTGAGGTTGCGATTTATGCGGGTTGAGAGTTAGTTTTGGGGGAAATAAAATGAAGTTAAATAAAAAAAGGAAACCCATTTTATTTTTATCCATGTTGGTTATATCCTCCCAAAGGGAGTTAGAGGTGGGACCCACATCCACTTAACCTCCCTTGAGAGGATTAAGTGTGGTGGGGCCCACACGAACCCTAACTCCTCAACTCCCCTTTAAACTCCCAATAACTCCTCTCTAATTAATCTTGACAACTTGGATTATTAATTGAGATGAGATATTTTAATTTCAAACTTTTGAAATTCAAGTGGTTTTGTTGTGTAAATAAAATAAGCCTTAGACTTATTTTATTTTGGTTAGATTTCTCTTGCCACCTTGAGAGAATTTGGGAGCTTTCTTCTTCTTCTTCAAACCTTGACGAAGAACATGAAAAACACTTAAGCTCCGACGAAGAACGCCGCATCTCTTCTTCGTAGTCGGTGTGTTTCCGAAGATCGACGACGCCGCTTTCTCCTCAGGCTTTCTCCGTCAGCTTACGAAGCATCTCCAGCGATGTTACCTCTTTGGACGCACCTCGACGTCAACGGAATCGACGTACGATTTCCGTGACGCCCGACCTCCACGACGCTTGTCTTCCACGGCTTGTTGACGTGCTCCGCACTTGAAACCAAGGTAGGGGATTGTTGTTATTTTATTACCTTATTACCGTTCTTGATTCTAGCATGTCGAACTACGAGATTATTCGACTAATTGTTATCACATAACGAGAGGGGGTCGGACCGCACAAACACGGCCTAACCCCCTCCTTGTTCATCTGTGTTCCTTTGTGAATGGAACGGGATCGCGTGGTGTAGTCGCACCACAAGGGAATCATGGCAAATATTGCGCGGTGCCGTCGCGCCACGCCATGGAATGGAATTCAAGGATGCGACGCCGTCGTGCCGCGTCGAAGGAAACTGAGGACGCCGCGGCTGGAGCGGGACTGCGGTGGAGGGGCGTGGTGCCATCTCACCGCGCCGGACAACAAAGGCCGCTGCCGGTTCCAGGCCGCGGTAGAAAAAGGTGACCAGCGGCCAGCCGGGCCGCCGGTGTCGGAAGCCAGAAAGGGACCGGCCTTGCCGGTCCCGTTGAGAAGGAACCGGCCGGCCAGGTCAGGCCGGCCGGAAGTGGGAAAGCTGGGGGAATTAAATTCCCTCGGCCAGCCTAAAAACAGCCCCCCATAATGAGGGGGCCGCGATTTCACAAAAGGGGTGGGGGGGGGGGGGGCAGGCGCCCCCCGTTCTCAGTCAGCTAGGCCGAAGGCCGAGCTGGCAGCGCACCCATTGTGCTGCCTTCAGCCGGGCCGGGCCGCGCCGAGCCGAGCCAGGTCGCGCCGGGCCGGGTCGACCCTGTCCAGGGTGGGTCGACTCGGTTTGGGCCAACCGGGGGGGTCTCGGGCCGGGTCGGCCCGGGCCCGAAACCCACGATACCAAACTGTTTGGTTCAAATGCCCATAACTCGGGCTACAGACCTCTAAACGACGCGCCGTCAGCAGCGATGTGATCCTTCGATCGAGACGGTCGTTTCGGTATATCGCACTCAAGGTTTCATAATACTTTGATTTCGGCCGAGTTGGTTCGTACACCAAACCAACCGGGCCCTCGGAGCGGAAACACACATATCTCGAGCTACGGACATCCGAATGACGTTCCGTCAGCTTTGTTCAGTTCCTCTTAGTGAGACGGATCTTTTGGCACTCTCCATCAGAGGTTTGGGCGCAGGTGGAGTACGGTCAGGTTGGTTTTGCCTTAAAAACCAACCGGGCCCCTAGAACGGAAAAGCCAATAACTCTCAGACCGGGCGTCCGATTGGCGCGCCGTCTGTTGCGTTGAGTTCCTATTGACGATACGGAACTTTTGGATACATCAACTCTGGACTTTTTGACAGTTGATGTATCAGCCTCTCGGCTCGTGGAGTGGACCCTCCCGAACGAGCTTGATGTGTGCGGGAACCCTAGAGCTGGCTGCGACTGCTACTGTGACTGCGACGACGACTGTGCAGAGATCCTCAGTGGATTCGACGACGACGACTACAACACTCAGTGATCCTATGTGGATCAGTGCTACCGATCCTGTGTGGGTCCGATCCTGTGTGGGTCAGCGCTCAGCGGTCCTGTGTGAACCAACGCCTACAGATCCTGTGTGGGTCCGATCCTGTGTGGGTCTTTGCGGGGGTTCGTAACTATCGATCCTTTGTGGGTCTGACGACTTAGATGGATTAGAGATCATCTCTATCGTCTTTCGAAGAAGTATACCTGTGTGAGCTAAATCCTGTTTACCTTCCTGTGTGGATTGTGTTGTGCTATCCTGTGTGGATTACGTTTTTCTTTCCTGTGTGGAATACGTATACTTTCCGATGTGGACTGAGTTGTACTTGAGCTCCGAGGTTGGAGCATATTGGAATTGATGACTTAGGTATATGTAAGGGCATATACCTAAGCAATTTCGGTTGTTACTTCGTGATTGTATCTTTCTTTTCAAGTTTATCCTTTGTGGATTTTGGGAGACATTCTGGGGTCTCGGGGTCCCTACTGAGTAGCTTATACTCACCCCTGCACCGGCTATGCCCGCACTACATTATGTTGGTTGCAGACGACAGACAACATTGATCGTAGTTGTGGCTTGCAGAGCAGGATGGTACCTGGAGGTGGACCACTAGGCGGGATGAGCTCGGAGCGGACAGCGGGACCTGAGGAGCATTGGAGCTATCTGTACCCACCATTCAGGTGGGATTTCCAGTGGACAGCTCAGTGTAGCAGCTTTTACTTTACAGTTGCTGTTTTTCCCTTTGAGTTGTACTTTACTTTCAGTTTGGGTTTGTAAACTGGCCCATTTACTTTTCCGCACTTTCAGTTGTACTCTGTTTTTACTTAGTGTTTACTATTCCTCTTGCTTACTATGTGGTGATTTTTTACTTTACAAAGGCAATGTCTTCCCTTTTAACCGGAATTTACGCCTTGGTGCTAGTCGCCAGCCCCTAGCCTATGGAAGGCGGGCTTGGGGTAGTCACGGCACGGGCCCCAACGGCGGGTCGTGACAAATTGGTATCAGAGAAGTTCGGTTCTACCATGAACTCTGATCTTTTCTATGTGAAGAAATAGTGTTTAGCATATTTAGTGTGGTTATCAGTCTAGGGAGTCCAGTTTTGGTGCGGCGGCCGACGTATCCGTACACTAGGAACCTGACTTCTGATTTCCGACTTAATGCATGAAAACATTGATTGCATGTGTGTTTCAAAGTTTTCTTTGTGATTACTTTATATCAGCTCACTAGGTATACTGTTCTGACCGTGGCGCACCTGTTTCCTTTTCAGGATGGCCCCACGACGGCAGCGAGCTAGGTTTCCGAGAGTCGAGCGTGATGACAGCCCACCGAGCGACGAGGCCTCGGTGCAGGGCCCTTTGTCAGTAGTGGAACCGGCAGTAGCACTACCCGCCGAGCCCTCGATACTTCCAACACCAGCCGCTGACGATGCACGTCGCCTCAGCGCACTGCATGAGTTTGAACGCCAGCGACCACCCAGTTTTCGTGGGGAGATGGACCCACAGGAAGCCGAGGACTGGCTGGAGGCAGTCGTATGAGTTTTCAGGCTACTGAGGACACCAGCAGACCTCATGGTGATCCTCGTTGCGAGCCTACTGCACGCAGCAGCGGGCCAATGGTGGAGCTTGATGCTCCAGGTGCACGATGAGGCATCTCTACTTTGGACAGACTTTGATAGCCTCTTCCTCTCAGAGTTTGTCCCAGCCACCCTCCATGCGGTGCGCATACAGGAGCTTCTTCATCTGCGGCAGGGCAGCATGACTTTCGCTCAGTACTTGGTGAGATTTACTGATCTCTCGCGCAACTTGACCGACATGGTACGGGACCCATTCTTCTGGGCCCAGACCTTTGAGCAGGGTTTGAGACACAAGATCAGGGCATCGCTGATCTCCCTCAGCATACCGACTCAGACAGGAGTACTGGAGAGGGCCCTTTTGATCGAGAGTTTTCTTGCTGAGTCTACACCAGCACCGAGACCCACCGTAGGGCGGTACGTGGCAGAGTCTTCTGCAGCAGGCAGTCGACGGATGACCCAGGGGTCCAGGCAGACCAGACCCTCAGGAAGATGACCTCAGGATACTGGCTCAGCAGTGCGGGGCACACAGCGCGGAGCCAGTCTTTCGAGAGGCAGACAGTACTACTTGTGCGGCGGGTAGGGCCACATGGCTCGTGGCTACCCGACCCGCCGTGCTGAGGAGCAGCAGACGGTTGAGGGACCACTGAGGCAGAGGCAGAGGGTCGACCGTGGTGGTCCGCAGGGAGGAGGCAGAGGAGGCAGGGGAGCTGGCCGAGCAGTAGGTGGTGGGCGACGCTTTGAGGCTTTACCACCACCACCACCAAGAGGTCCACCCCGACCACAGGGAGCTGGTGGGCAGAGACAGGAACAGCTCCAGGAAGCAGAGGCCTACGACCACGGCGCGCCCGAGATGATTCGAGGTACTATCTATGTCTGTAACACCCCGATCATCCACGATACACTTCTCATTCAATAATGCAATAGCATGCATTGTACGAAGCTTCGAGTTCTAACACACCGCGACTAATCAAAGTAGCCATTATGAATAGTAATACCCACTTTTTAAAATTATAGAAATTTTATATTTCAAAATGGCCTTCATTTTTGTATTCGTAATATTGAAATTATCCTAAGTTAAATTTTTTGTAATTTTCTGAGAACTTCCATTTTTTATGAATAGTGAAAAATAATTAAAAACAACTTTTTTAATCAAAATAAACTATAGTGATAAATTATACTATTGAGTTGTTTTAGAGTATAATTAGAATATTTTTTTACCATTTTATCCAATGGTGGTCATTAGAATTATTATCACTTTGAAATTGGACATAAACAATTGTCAATCTTTTGATATAAATTGTTTCTTAAAAACACGCTATTTGTTGTGAGAGCGGGAATTAATTAAAAAATTAATTAATGCAACTTATAATTTTGGAATTTTATAAAATAGAAATCATTTTTGAATTCGGAATATCAATTATAGCTTAGGGTGAAATTTTGGCATTGTTCTGAAAAACTTCAATTTTTAATGAATAGTGAAACCACTAAGTGGTACTTATAAAAACTAATTTTTCGTTTAAATGAAATTTTACCACTTCTGTGTTTTGAAGTTCAAAATTCCGACATACATGGTTTTCATTAAGAAGTAAAATTTGGTTCAATGAGATTAAAATAATTTTTGGTGAATAGTAACTTTTAAGTTCTTAATCGTGATTAGAGATAATTAGTGTAGTTTAAGGTAAAAATAATGTTTTAATAATATGAGATGAGCTTTACACATGTCCTACCCTCATTGGATATTCCATGGCCTACCAAGAAAATCCATGGGTCAACTTGGGGACCCCATGGAGCCACTTTAGTTTGAAAATGACATAAATATCTTTTATTTAATGTTAAAGTAAAAAATTACACAAACATGAAATGTTTTACTAAAACAATTTTTACATGGGGTTATACAAGTCATATTTTTGACTATAAATAGTCATTGGAAAGATAAAAATATTTCCTCTATCATAGTATTTGTTTTATAATTTTTAGACATTAAATAAATTAAATTATTTATGACATCATTATGATGCAGCGATGACCTCATTATTTAACGATTTTATTAAAATGAAAAGATAATGTACAATCCAAGGCTTAAACTTGTCCAAAGACTATTATATGGGTATATTTCGAACCCTTATCACCTTAGACACGAATTATATATGTTTTGGACCTTTATAATCCTAAAATAATTATATAATAATGTAAAATTTCCTTACTTTCCAAGAGTGCCCCCCTCTCCTCTTATAAAATGCCCCCACCTCTACCACCTCATTCACACATTAAATCCATTTGGCTCGGCCAACCTCTACCCAAATACTCTCCCAACATCCCTCCCTTACTCCTAGAAGCCTAACTTTGGACAGAAATCTTCCCAAGGAAAACTTTGGCTCAAATCAAAAAGAGTTACCCGATTTTAAGGTAATGTCTTCTCTAATGTTGTTTTGTTTTATTTTTCTTCTCCAACCCCCTAAATACTTTTTATTCATTTATTTTGTAACAACACCAGTATCTTAAATATACTAGTATGTTTTTATAAGAATTATCATAGCTACACTTACACACACCTACATATAATGGTTAAAGAACATACTGTTTCTGTGGATGGAAAATGTTTGCCTCACGAAACGATGATTGTTCAACACTCATATAACACCTCTAATGGTGGCCATTATGATGACACTATTTTTATATATGATATAAATTATGTTTTTGTTTTAATTATGATTTTTTATTTTTCATTTATGGAATACCTTTATGGTTTCCATTATGGGTAAACACGATATTTTTATTTTAGGAAGTGCGGACTACAACTCCCTCAAAGTGATTTGAATCGTTAATACCATATGTGGGATGTATAAAGGATGGAGTAAATGGTATTATATGCTATATTATACTGGAATTATATTGAACATTTATATAATTATTATTTCATTCCATTAAATACAAAATAGAAATGAAAGTAGCATTCATGCGTACGTACGGCTTACCGTCTCCATGAACGGTGCATTTCATTTCTTGCCTCTAAATGTTACGTAATATTATGACTGAATGTATATACTGGATATATATGATATATATGATATCTACATAATGAATATAATTCTGGATATAATGGATATTTCATCACATTAACAACTCGTAATTATAAGAAGTCTATTGTTGACTCAAGTACCAAAGATCGACAAAACGACCGTTATTAACTTAAATAATTACATAATGTTAATAACATTGTAATAAGTGATATAAAAAAAATAATGAAATTGAAAATGGTTCTTAATAAGGTAGATATTAACTCTAGTTTATTATTTAGGAGGTTAAATAACGGTTGAGTCCAGTCGGACACGAGGTAAGGGAATTTCTTAACCCAACTTCCATTCTTTGGGTTAATCTCCTACTTTCAAATTATGTCATGATATTAATATGCCCTATTTTGTAATTTTACGTTCTTTATGTGTACCTATAGTGAATACACATAATAGATCTATTTTATTTTAAAAATTACCTTTTAAATACTTCGTCTCAATCTCCTTTCATTGAGGCATATTTGGTTTTATACACAGTTTTCTTTTATACGGTGTATAAACCCATTTGACTTTTACGTTTATTCAAAAGGAATATTTTTATACGAAGCATTTAATAAACGACAAAAGGGAATGTTTTTGTCGTACGTATGCGGCGAAAACGACTTCTCCGTCGTCGTGACCATTATTTGTGTTTCGGTTTCCTCAACAAGCCATAAATTTTTTAAATGATTTCAAAAAAAGAGAGATATATTTCTCTCAAATATATGAAAATCCAGTGAAAATGTATACTTATTTAACGCATGATCAAAAATGTTTTCATAAAACCCAACTCTCGAGTGTGGTAGATAGGAAGGGATTGGGCGTGGACCCATCATGGCCTGTTATTAGTTGAGCACTCTCAGAATTAGTTATTTTGTTTTCAGAAGCTTGCATAATGTTTTCAAAAAACACTGGAGTATATTTGAGCTATTTTAATCATAAGTATCTTCTAAAAAAATTGCATCGGCAGGTCTCATGAGACAAACTAGTGTCTTGGCATGAGGCCTTGACAAAATCTTATTTGTGGTCTTGGCACGAGGCCTTGGCTGCGTGGTTATGATAGTCTGGCATTATGAATTCCATCATTATGAAAGTGGTTATTGATATTTCATGTGATTATTCGACCAGTAGAATATCCATGTGAAGAAGTAAATGGAATTATCTCATTTTACTTTTTCTATATTATGTTGATGTTCAAGTTTAAAAGGCTTTTGTTTTAGTTATACATTGTCTTAAATGTTTATGTTTATTTATGAAAGCTTCCGCAATATTGTTATCCTTACTAAGCATCTGAGCTCACCCCTTTCAATGTTTTAATATTTTCCAGGATGTGAAGATGTATTTTATGAATGACCTGTAGGGATAGTCAGAAGAGGATTTGAGTGTGGACTATGGAGACTTTGTTATTGTAGTTTTTTACTTTATGATGTAATGTAACATTTACGAATGTATCTAGTGATTCAAAGGCTACTAAACTAATCGGTCTTTCGAGACTTGATCTTTTGTGATCATGCCAATGTTACGAAGTAATGCACCGACTCTGGGTAGCTGGGGTCGGGGCGTTACAGTTGGTATCAGAGGCAGTTTAGTACTAACCTTGGAAGCTAGATTTAGATAAACTCTGATTAGAGCACATAGCCAAAATATAGACTTTGAGGATTAGTATAGAAGAACATCCTATAATTTTGGTATTGTAGAGATGTTGTGTGTTTTCCGAGCAATATATCCCTGTCTGGATACGAGCATGTAGAGGCAGCTCTGGCACAGATGTACCTAGGGGTAAAACCCGAAAACACTTCTTTGAGCTAGACTCGAATGGGAACTGGTGCACGACAACGGGCCTTGCTGCACTCTTGGTTACGACACTCCCGGGGGATATGCTTAGGATAATTCACATTTTCTTTACAAACCACTATGAAGGGTTATGAGTATATACTTTTTAAAAGAAAACATTTTTATGATTATGGATTATATCCATAAATATTTCAATTTATGTTAAGTGTTTGCAAGTTTGTTATTATGTATTTCGATTCATAAACGAACCTAGTTTATGGAATTGTATAGAAATGGCGCCCAGTAGAAGGAATGTGAACTCCATCAATATGTATGATCCAAAGAGTAAGAAGGATCATATCTTTCATGGTATTAAGCCAACATTTAGAAGGGAAATATTCTCCCATGTGTTATCAACATATGAAGAAATAGTATCATGTGTTAAAAAGATAAGTAGATAATTCTCTGAGTCTTATGGATTTGAAGGGATGAAAGAGAAGAAAAGGATGGAAGAGAGAATGATGGATAAAGGGACGAGGGAAAAGAAGAATTTTCTAATATGTGATAATTGTGGGAAGAAACACCTTGGAATTTTCCAGAAGGGAAAAGTATTTTGTTACAAGTGTGGAGAAAAAGGACACCAAGTGCGTGACTGCAAGGGTAAGAAAAAAGTTTCAAATGTACAATGCTTCATCTGCAAGGAGTGGGGAAACTACGCAAACCAATGTTCGAATCCTCAGAGTATGCCCCAAATGATGTTATTGGATAATAATCCAGTTATGATACTACCACAGATGAGGATGAATGATTAGAGTTATTATGTTGTTATTAAAGAATTTTGTAATTTGAGTGTTGTATCAATGATGTACTGGTTATAATAATTATGGAGTATATAAGGATTGTACTGCAGTACTATTTCATCTAGGACTTGAGATTGTGTGGAACCAAGAAATGTGAATCCACAGTAGGTTAAATTTTTGGAAAATATATGGTTGAGAGAAAGATAAACCATAATATGGTTCTGATACCGAGATAGTGATTTTGCAATAAGACATGATTGATTCGGACAAATTATGTTGGATATTCTTAACATCCTTGAAACTGATTAATGATTTGTATACATTTTTGTATAGAAGGAGTATATCTAGTTTTGTATAAGGAATAAGGGATCATGAATGTAATCAATAAGGATTTATGGTAATTCAGTATGTTTCAGTGTTTTAAAAGAATACATGATAATGGGTTTCACATGTTGTTACGCAGAAAAAAAGGAGCTTCATTATGTTTACCTTCGTCATAAAATCTGGACTGTGAGTTGGACAGAAGTATTTTGGATAACTATAAAAGTTGGAATGGATTATATTTTACATTTGATACTATTGTTAAGGTTATTTTGGGATATTTATAAAAAGGACAACACACAGACCGAGTGACAACCCGTTGCGTCAGACAAAGCTGTGGGAATCGAACCCACAACCATAGTGCGATTGGGATTAATCGCCTACCACTGGACTATGTGAAGTCCCTGGTTATTACAAAATATTTTTTCTAATCTAAATGGTATGTGTTAATATTTGGAACCTTATACAATTAGGATAAATAGAATATTTTTGAGTTCTATTACCTTTTAGAGTGAAAGATGGGTTTTTGGTAAAAATTTATTAAAGAATGAAAGTCTACATGACAAGTATGTATATTCCCTTACATTCTTAGTAAATCTCCTAAATAAATTCTTCAACTTTATAAAAGGTAACTTAAAACAAAAACATTGCCGGTTAACTTTTCCTACTGGGGATTCAATGACCGTTTAACCAATCACAAGTTTGTGATTTTCTTATTGTTAACTTTCTCCTAATCCAGTTTTCTACAACTCTCCATCAGACCTTGATGGTTTGTTTTCTTCCATATCCATATTTTCATATAATCCTAGAATGGTCTATCTCGGGTGACCTTTGTACTTATCTTTCAATCTTTTAAAGTTATATTTTTATTAACCTTATTTTAGATGTGGGTTTTCTACAAAGGTATTTTCTATTTTCAACCTTTTATTTTCCAAGAAAAATTTCAAATTTCGAGGACGCAATTTATTGAAGGAGGGGAGAATGTAACACCCCGAGCTTCCACGATACACTTCTCATTCAATAATGCAATTGCTTGCATTGTACGAAACTTCGAGTTATAACACACTACGACTAATCAAAGTAGCCATTATGAATAGTAATACCCACTTTTTAAAATTATAGAAATTTTATATTTTAAAATGGACTTCATTTTTGTATTCGTAATATCAAAATTATCCTAAGTTAAATTTTTTGTAATTTTCTGAGAACTTCCATTTTTTATAAATAGTGAAAAATACTTAAAAACAACTTTTTTAATCAAAATAATTTACAGTGATAAATTATAATATTGAGTGGTTTTAGAGTATAATTTGAATATATTTTTACCATTTTATCCAATGGTGTTCATTAGAATTAATTTCACTTTGACATTGGACATAAACAATTGTCAATCTTTTGATATAAATTGTTTCTTAAAAACACCCTATTTGTTGTGACAGCGGGAATTAATTATAAAATTAATTAATGCAACTTATATGTTTGGAATTTTATAAAATATATTCATTTTTGAATTTGGAATATCAATTATAGCTTAGGGTGAAATTTTGGCATTGTTCTGAAAAACTTCAATTTTTGATGAATAGTGAAACCACTAAGTAGTACTTATAAAAACTGATTTTTCGTTTAAATGAAATTTTACCACCTCTGTGTTTTGAATTTCAAAAATCCGATATAAATGGTTGTCATTAAGAAGTAAAATGTGGTTCAATGAGATAAAAATAATTTTTGGTGAATAGTAACTTTTAAGTTCTTAATCGTGATTAGAGGTAATTAGTGTAGATTAAGGTAAAAATAATGTTTTAATAATATGAGATGAGCTTGACACATGTCCTACCCTCATTGGATGTGACATGGCCTACCAAGACAATACATGGGTCAACTTGGGGACCCCATGGAGCCACTTTAGTTGGAAAATGACATAAATACCTTTTATTTAATGTTAAAGTAAAAAAATGACACAAACATGAAATGTTTTACTAAAAAAATTTTTACATGGGGTAATACAAGTCATATTTTTGACTATAAATAGTCATTGGAAAGCTAAAAATATTTACTACATCATTGTATTTGTTTTATATTTTTTAGACATTAAATAAATTAAATTATTTATGACATCATTATGATGCAGCGATGACCTCATTATTTAACGATTTTAAAAAAATGAAATGATAATGTACAATCCAAGGATTAAACTTGTCCAAAGACTATAGGATGGGTAGATTTATAACCCTTATCACCTTAGCCACGTATTATATAAGTGTGGGACCTTTAGAATCCGAAAATCATTGTATAATAATGTAAAATTTCCTTACGTTCCAAGAGTGCCCCTCCTCTCCTCTTATAAAAGGCCCCCACCTCTACCACCTCATTCACACTTTCAAGCCATTTGGATCGGACAAACTCTGCCCAAATACTCTCCCAACTTCCCTCCCTTACTCCTAGAAGCCAGACTTTGGGCATAACTCTTCCCAAGGAATCCTTTGGCTCAAATCAAAAAGAGTTACCCGATTTTATGTTAATGTCTTCTCTAATGTTGTTTTGTTTTATTTTTCTTCTCCAACCCCCTAAACACTTTTTATTCATTTATTTTGTAACAACACCAGTATCCTAAATATACTAGGATGTTGTTATAAGAAGGATTATAGCTACACTTACACACACCTACATCTAATGGTTAAAGAACATACAGTTTCTATGGATGGAGAATTTTTGCCTCACGAAACGATGATTGTTCAACACTCATATAAAACCTCTAATGGTGGCCATTATGATGACACTATTTTTATATATGATATAAATTATGTTTTTGTTTTACTTATGATTTTTTATTTTTCATTTATGGCATACCTTTGTGGTTTCCATTATGGGTAAACGCGATATTTTCATTTTAGGAAGTGCGGACTACCACCCCCTCAAAGTGATTTGAATCGTTAATACCATATGTGGGATGTATAAAGGATGGAGTAAATGGTATTATATGATATATTATACTGGAATTATATTGTACATTTATATAATTATGATATCATTCCATTAAATACGAAATAGAAATGAATGTAGCGTTCATGCGTACGTACGACTTACCGTCTCCCTGAACGGTGCATTTCATTTCTTACCTCTAAATGTTACGTAATATTATGAATGAATGTATATACTGGATATATATGATATATATGATATCTACATAATGAATATAATTATGGATATAATGGAAATTTATCACATTAACAACTCGTAATTATAAGAAGTTTATTGTTGACTCAAGTACCAAAGATCGACAAAATGACCATTATTAACTTAAATAATTACATAATGTTCATAACATTGTAATAAGTGATATAAAAAGTATAATGAAATTGAAAATGGTTCTTAATAAGGTAGATATTAACTCTAGTTTATTATTCAAGAGGATAAATAACGGTTGAGTCAAGTCGGACACTAGGTAAGAGAATTTCTTAACCCAATATCCATTCTTTGGGTTAATCTCCTACTTTCAAATTATGTCATGATATTATTATGTCCTATTTTGTATTTTTACGTTCTTTATGTGTACCTATAGTGAATACACATAATAGATCTATTTTATTTTAAAAATGATTTTTTTAAGGACTTCGTCTCAATCTCCTTTCATTGAGGCATATTTGGTTTTATACACAATTTTCTTTTATACGGTGTATAAACCCCTTTGAATTTTACGTTTATTCAAATAGAATCTTTTTATACGAAGCATTTACTAAACGAAAAAAGGGAATTTTTTAGTCGTACATATGCGGCGACAACGACTTCTTCGCCGCCGTGACCATTATTTGAGTTTCGGATTCCTCTACAAGCCATAAATTTTTTAAATGATTTCAAAAAAAGAGAGATATATTTCTTTCAAATATATGAAAATCCAGTGCAAATGTATACGTATTTAACGCAAGCGTAAAAATGTTTTCATAAAACCCAACTCTCGAGTGTGGTAGACAGGAAGGGATTGGGCGTGGACCCATCATGGCCTGTAATTAGTTGAGCAGTCTCAGAATTAGTTATTTTGTTTTCAGAAGCTTGCATAATGTTTTCAAAAAACACTAGAGTATATTTGAGCTATTTTAATCGTAAGTATCTTCTAAAAAAATTGCATCGGCAGGTCTCATGAGACAAACTAGTGTCTTGGCATGAGGCCTTGACAAAATCTTATTTGTGGTCTTGGCACGAGGCCTTGGCTACGTGGTTATGATAGTCTGGAATTATGCATTCCATCATTATGAAAGTGGTTATTAATATTTCATGTGATTATTCGACCAGTAGAATATCCATGTGAAGAAGTAAATGGCATTATCTCATTTTACTTTTTCCATATTATGTTGATGTTCAAGTTTAAAAGGCATTTGTTTTAGTTATAAATTAACTTAAATGTTTATGTTTATTTATGAAAGCTTCCGCAATATTATTATCCTTACTGAGCATCTGAGCTCACCCCTTTCAATGTTTTAATATTTTTCAGGATGTGAAGAAGTATTTTATGAATGACCTATAGGGATAGTCAGAAGAGGATAAGATTGTGGACTATGGAGACTTTGTTATTGTATTTTTTCACTTTATGATGTCAGGTAACATTTAAGAATGTATCTAGTGTTTCCAAGGCTACTAAACTAATCGGTCTTTCGAGACTGGATCTTTTGTGATCATGCCAATGTTACGAAGTAATGCACCGACTCTGGGTAGCTGGGGTCGGGGCATTACAGTGTCTATTCCACCCTTGCTGCAGTTCTTATAGACATAGGAGCGAGTCACTCTTTCATAGCCGCTGCCCTTGTTCGGAGCTAGGAGATTCCGACAGAGCTGTCGGCTCGATCCTTACGGATAGAGACTCCTACGAGAGCAGACTCGACGACTGAGGAGGAGCATGCCTACCACTTACAGGTTGTACTAGACACACTCTGAGAGCTCCAGCTTTATGGTAATCTCTCGAAGTGTCAGTTCTGGATACGTGAGGTCCACTTTTTAGGACACTTCATCTCTGAGGTGGGAGTTGCAGTGGATCCTGCGAAGATCGAGGCAGTGTTAGCTTGGGAGCCACCTAGGAACGTGAAGGAGGTTCGGAGTTTCTTGGGACTATCCGGATACTACCGGAGATTCGTGCTAGACTTCTCTAGAGTTAAGGCACCACTCTCAGCTTTGAAAAAGAAGGGGAAACCCTTAGTGTGGTCAGACAGATGTCAGCAGAGCTTCCAGGAGCTGAGACAGAGATTGACCAGCGCACCTATCATGAGGTTTCCTAAGGAGGGAGTAGGGTACGTAGTCTACTACGATGCATCAGGGACCGGACTCGGTTGTGTACTAATGCAGGAGCGGGCAGTGATCCCCTATGGATCACGTCAGTTGAGGCCGCATGAGCAGAACTACGCTACCCATGACCTGGAGTTAGCAGCAGTGGTCTTCGCTCTGAAGACATGGCGACACTATCTAATGGGATAGCGTTTCACAGTCTTTTCTGACCACCAGAGTCTCAAGTACATCTTCTCGTAGAAGGACCTGAACCTGAGACAGCGGCGATGGCTCGAGTTCCTCCAGGAATACGACTGTGAGATAGTCTATACTCCTGGGAAGGGTAATGTAGTAGCCGATGCCCTCATCAGGAGGACGGACATTCAGCTACTTGAGGAGGCGACGAAGCAGCTATACACTTTGCAGATATCCTTCACGGATAGAGATGGAGTAGCCTTCCTTCAGTCTCTCACAGTCACTCCTCCACTTCTACAGTGGGTCAGAGAGGCACAGTGAGAGGAAACTGACTGTGAGACGCAGCGTGCATAGATATCCTCAGGACAGGCACCTGATGGTTTCTCCTTTGGAGCAGAGCATGACATCCTTTTCAGAGAACGTACCTTGGTACCAGTTTCTTTACGGGAGGAGGTGCTGATAGAGTTTCACACTTCTCCATTGGTGGTACATACTGGAGTGGAGAAGATGTACCAGGATCTCAGACGACAGCACTAGTGGCCAGGAATGAAGAAGGTTGTGGAAGAGTTCGTTTCTCGATGCCTCACCTGCCAGCAGGTGAAGGCTGAGCACCAGGTACCAGCAGGCTTGTTACAGCCCTTGGAGGTCCCGGAGTGGAAGTGGGACGAGATATCTATGGACTTCGTGATTGGACTTCCACACACTCCCAGGGGTCACGACTCCATCTGGGTGATTTTCGACCAACTCACCATGTCAGCTCACTTCTTACCCATATGAGAGTAGGGCTCAGTGGAGAGCTTGGGACGTATTTACGTTCATGAGATTTTATGGATTCACGGTGTGAAATCTTCTATCATCTCCGATCGAGATGCTCGCTTTACTTCCCGGCTTTGGAAGGGATTGCAGGAGGTGTTCGGGACACAGCTACTTTTGAGCACAACCATTCATCCTCAGACGAATGGTCAGACGGAGAGGACCATTCAGACTCTCGAGGACATGCTCCGCGCATGTGTCCTCGACGTTGGTCGTAGCTGGGAGGACCACCTACCCTTTTTGGAGTTCGTATACAACAACAGATACAACTCCACCATCGGGATGGCACCGTACGATGCATTGTATGGCCGACCATGCAGATCTCCTTTGTGCTGGACAGACCCTGGGGAGTCAGCACTTGTGGGGCCGAAGATGGTCCAGGCCACGACAGAGAAGGTCCAGGTCATCCAGGAACGGATGGGGACAGCTCAGAGCTGGCAGAAGTCATACACTGACAGGAGGCGGAGGCCACTAGAGTTCGAGGATGGTGACCACGTCTTCTTGCGTGTCTCACCTCAACGTGGTATATAGAGATTTGGCCGAGGCGGCAAGTTATCTCCGCGCTTCATCGAACCATTCCAGGTCCTCAGCAGGATAGGCGAGGTGGCTTATCGTCTGGCTCTACCACCTCAGTTGCACCGGGTGCACGACGTCTTTCACGTATCTCAGCTGAGGAGATACGTACATGACCCGATGCACATCATTGACCATGGGGAGCTTGATGTAGACGATGGGGCGACTTTTACGGAGCTATCGGTGGAGATCAAGGATCGATAGGATCGGGTTCTACATGGACGGTCGATTCCTCTTGTGCGCATCAGATGGCAGCACGGAAATCTCCAGGAGATCACTTGGGAGCGGTAGGCTCAGATGCGTGCTCAGTACCGTCATTTGTTTCCCTAGTTTTGATGTATCTTTACGGGGACGTAAAGCCCTGAGGTGGGAGTAATGTAAATACCCGTAAAATTCAAGGGAAATTTTTTCTTAATTTTCTTTGGAATTTTACAAGAGCGCGGTTTCTGACGGCACCTGATTCCGAGGCCCGGTGTGCCCGGAATCAATTTCCGAAGTTTGGCTCGGGTACATTCAGTGAACGAACGAGCGAGAATTTCTAACTTTTGAACTGGTGCCTAGAATCGAATTCCTAGGGCATCGATGAACTCGCCGCGCCGATATTCTCTTAAGGAGTCCTTTTCCGAGGTTGCGTTTTATGCGGGTTGAGAGTTAGTTTTGGGGGAAATAAAATGAAGTTAAATAAAATGTGGAAACACAATTTATTTTTATCCATGTTGGTTGTATCCTCCCAAAGGGAGTTAGAGGTGGGACCCACATCCACTTAACCTCCCTTGAGAGGATTAAGTGTGGTGGGGCCCACACGAACCCTAACTCTTCAACACCCCTTTAAACTTCCAATAACTCCTCTCTAATTAATCTTGACAACTTGGGTTATTAATTGAGATGAGTTATTTTAATTTCAAACTTTTGAAATTCATGTGGTTTTGTTGTGTAAATAAAATAAGCCTTAGACTTATTTTATTTTAGTTAGATTTCTCTTGCCACCTTGAGAGAATTTGGGAGCTTTCTTCTTCTTCTTCAAACCACGACGAAGAACATGAAGAACACTTAAGCTCCGACGAAGAACGCCACATCTCTTCTTCTTAGCCAGTATGTTTTCAATGATCGACGACGCTGCTTTCTCCTCAGGCTTTCTCCGTCAGCTTACGAAGATTCTCCAGTGACGTTACCTCTTCGGACGCACCTCGACGTCAACGGAATCGAAGTACGATTTTCGCGACGCCTGACCTCCGTGACGCTTGTCTTCCATGACTTGTTGACGTGCTCCGCACTTGAAACCGAGGTAGGGGATTGTTGTTATTTTGTTACATTATTCCCGTTCTTGATTCTAGCATGTCGAACTACGAGATTATTCGACTAATTGTTATCGCTTAATGAGAGGGGTCCGGACCGCACAAACACGGCCTAACTCCCTCCTTGTTCATGTTTGTTCCTTTGTGAATGGAACAGGATGGTGTGGTGCCGTCGCACCATGCGGGAATCACAGAAAATATTGCGTGGTGCCGTCGCGCCACGCCATGCAAAGGAATTCAAGGATGCGATGCTGTCACACCGCGTCGAAGGAAACCGAGGACGCCGCGGCCGGAGCGGGGCTGTGGCCGAGGGGCGCGGTGCCATCGCACCGCGACAGACGTCAAAGGCTGCGGCCGGTTCCAGGCCGCAGCAGAACAAGGTGACCGACGGCCAGTCGGGCCGCCAGTGCAGAAGCCGGAAAGGGACCGGTCGTGCCGGTCCCTTTGAGAAGGAACCGACCGGCCAGGTCGGGCCGGCCGGAATTGGGAAATTCGGGGGAATTAAATTCCCTCGGCCAGCCTAAAAACGGCCCGCCATAATGAGGGGGGCCGCGGTTTCAAAAAAAGGGGGGGGGGCAGGCGCCCCCCGTTCTCAATAAGCTCGGGCAAAGGCCGAGCTGGCAGCGCGCCCAGCGCGCTGCCTTGAGCCGGACCGGCGCGCCTGGCTGGTCTGCCAGGCCGGGCCGAGCCCAGCCGGGCCGGGCCACACCGGGCCGGGCCGAGCCGCGACGGGCCGGTCCAGGTCATGCCGAGCCCGGTCGACCCTATCCGGGGCGGGTCGACCCGGTTCGGGCCAACCGGGGGTGTCTCGGGCCGGGTCGGCACAGGCCCGAAACCCCCGATACCGAACTGTTAGGTTCAAATGCCCATAACTCAGGCTACGGACCTCCAAATGATGCACCGTCAGCGGCAATGAAATCCTTGGATCGAGATGATTGTTTCGGAATATCACACTCAAGGTTTCAGAATACTTTGAGTTCGGCCGGGTTGGTTCGTACACGAAACCAACCGGGCCCTCGGAGCGGAAATGCTCAAATCTCGAGCTACGGACGTCCGAATGACGTGTCGTCAGCTTTGTTGAGTTCCTCTTTGTGAGAAGGATCTTTTGGAACTCTCCGTCCAAGGTTTGGATGCAGTTGGAGTACGGTCAGGTTGGTTTTGCCTTAAAAACGAACCGGGCCGCTGGAACGGAAAAGCCAATAACTCTCAGACCGGGCGTCTGATTGACGCGCCGTCTGTTGCGTTGAGTTCCTGTTGACGATACAGAACTTTTTGATACATCAACTCTGGAATTTGTGACAGTTGATGTATCAGCCTCTCGGCTCGTGGAGCGGACCCTCCCGAACGAGCTTGCACTGTGCGGGAACCCTAGAGCTGGCTGCGATTGCTACTGTGACTGCGACGACGACTGTGTAGAGATCCTCAGTGGATTCGACGACGACGACTACAGCACTCAGCGATCCTGTGTGGATCAGTGCTACTGATCCTGTGTGGGTCCGATCCTGTGTGGGTTAGCGCTCAGCGGTCCTGTGTGAACCAGCGCCTACAGATCCTATGTGGGTCCGATCCTGTGTTGGTCTTTGCGAGGGTTAGTACCTATCGATCCTTTGTGGGTCCGACGACATAGATGGATCAGTTATCATCTCTATCGTCTTTCGAAGAAGTATACCTATGTGAGCTGAATCCTGTTTACCTTCCTGTGTGGATTGTGTTGTGCTATCCTGTGTGGATTACGTTTTTCTTTCCTGTGTGGAATACGTATACTTTCCTGTGTGGACTGAGTTATACTTGGGCTCGGAGGTTGGAGCATATTGGAATTGATGACTTAGGTATATGTATGGGAATATACCTAAGGAGGGTCGGTTGTTACTTCGTGATTGAATCTTTCTTTTGTGGTTTATCCTTTTTGGATTTTGGGAGACCTTTGGGGGTCTCGGGGTCCCTACTTAGTAGCTTATACTCACCCTTTCACTGGATATGCCCGCACTACGTTGTGTTGGATGCAGACGATGGACAGCGTTGATCGTGGTTGAGGCTTGCAGACCAGGACGGTACCTGGAGGTGGACCACTAGGCGGGATGTGCTCGGAGTGGACGGAGGTACCCGAGCAGCAGTGGAGATATCTATACCCACCCTTCAGGTGGGATTTCTAGTGGACAGCTCGGTGTAGCGGATTTTACTTTACATTTGTTGTTTTTTCCTTCGAGTTGTACTTTACTTTCAGTTTGGGTTTTTATTCTGGACCATTTACTTTTCCACACTTTCATTTGTACTCTGTTTTTACTTTGTGTTTACTATTCCGCTTGCTTACTATGTGGTGCTTGTTTACTTTACAAAGGCAATGCCTTCCCTTTTTACTGGGATTTACGCCTTGGTTCTAGTCGCCAGACTCTGACCTATAGAAGGTGGGCTTGGGGTACTCACGGCACGGGCCCCGAGGGCGGGTCATGACATCCTTCATATAATACCTTATAATTTGATAGGGTGTTTATAATTATGATGTTTTCATTTGGATGGATGCCAAACATTGGTCCAGAAGGTGTTATGAGACCTCTCGGATCAGAATTTATTGGATCATGTTTGAAAATTAAATTGATTTTTTTTCATGTTATGATATGAATAGGGATGCCAAACTTTTATTTTCCAAAGTATGGGCTCTCAAATTTTGATATTTGTCATTCCATGGAAAAATAAATATTATTTATGGCTTCCAGTGGTGTTTTAGGGGTTTACTGTTCGGAAACCTAGACAACATGGTGTGTGGTTTTTTTAAAACACGTCATGTGTTCTTCTATAATGGAATAAACATCTTTTATTAAGTACACATTGTGTACCACATATACACTATAGGAAGTCATTATCCATGTAACTGAATGTGTGAGAAGTGAAATGGGGTTGTGAAATTGTCCGTAGAACACAGTGTATCTAGATTGTACATGCCGTGTTGGAAAGAACTGTGTATCTAGTAATTTGACCAAAGACATAGGTGGATGTGATATAAGTGGTACATGCCGTGTCGAGGGTGAACGCATTATGTAATGTTTGACTATGATAGAACCGTGTAGTTATATAAATGTAGAATAACCTGATCGAGAGGTAAACTTCTTGTTCATGTCATGTCTTTGGAGGAACACATCGTGTGTAAGGTGTGTTACATGATTGGAACTTGAAGAAGTAAAAGACATGTTAAATGATTAATGGAACACACCGTGTAGTGTTTATACATGCCATGTAACTATATTTAATAAACATTAATTCTTTCCTTATCCCCTACCATTTTCACTTCTATGTTTCTATCCTTCATAATCTTGAATTAAGGTGTGCGCTTGACCATAAAGAGTCATTCTGACAAGAAGTCCTCTGATTGTATGATTGATACCAGGTGATGACCAGACACTAGTAATGGTATATTAAGGACTACCAGTAGATCATCCCATTTTAAACGTCTTGGCACCATCTATTATACCAGATGCATGTGCTTTTGTACAATTCTGTGAAATATTTTTGATAATGTTATAGGCATTTTCTTGAGCACCGAATCTTGACCCGACTATGATAGGGTTCACCATGGTGTATCAGCATCACATTGTACCACTTTTTTAGGGGATAGATGAACACATGCTACAGAGGCATGGTTGGAGTCCCAGAGAGCTATCTTTGAGCATCTGGATACACCTCTTCAGATGAGGGTGAATATCATGACGTAAATGAAACGTTATTTTTACAATATATGTTGGTATGTATTCTCACGTGAAGGATTTCATTGGGATATATCTTGGGAAGAGTTTTATAGAACCTTCTATGATTAAATATATCCTAAGATGTTGAGGGAAAATAAATCTTGAGATTTCATAAATTTTGAGAAGGGCCCTCTTTTATTGATGGAATATTCATCTAATTTTACATAGCATTAGCACTTCACACCTGCTCTGAGAGGTTATGGGTTGTATTTTCCTTGGTGGTTTGAGGAATGTCTTAGGTATGGGATCCAATTGTAGGAAAATGTTTTCAGAATGAATTTGTTGACTACTATAATAAACGAGGAGCTGATAACCAATATCAATCTGAGGGAGTTAGGAGTTGTGAGCCAAGGTAGTTCAGAATCCATGTCTAGTACCCATTCTTTTGATAGTAGGAAGCATCCTAGGGAGCCTTCTCATAGTGATTCCAATAGTATGGATGTATCTACATTTAATCAGGTGAGGTTCTGCCAATGCGTGAAGAGTGGGAACATGAGTCCTCAGCGCCTGGGAGAACCAGTTGAGTGAAGATCCTGCAAAAATATGGGTAATACTCCACATTTTGACAATTTTTTTGACCAGAATCTAGTGAGAGAGGTTTTGTTATGACTATAAATTCATGAACAAGACCACAAGTTTCTCCTCAGTTAGGTAACTAGATTTCATCAAGCCATATAAGCTGAGGAGGTAGTCCTAGACAGGGTATCCATATGATAGGTTTCAAGGACAGTACAGTAGACCAAATCTAGGTAATTTGGAATTGTCGTATCGCCACGGGATAGGTCATACATTTTCAATGGAGAAAACCTGGGAGGAGCAAGATCAAAGACCCTCTACAGTTAGATGTAAGATTCAAAAAGCCTCAGTTTTAGATTTTATTCATTTTGATACAGGGGATTCTCATAGTTTTATATATGTTGTTGTTGTGGAGAGAATAAGGCTCTATATCTTTACATCTGAGGTTTTTATGATGTTAGACACTATGTTGGGGTATAAGATTCCTAGTGTATGTCTATTCAAGGATTCCCTAATTGAGGTTGGTGGGTGTCACTTATTTTGGGACCTCTATATCTTAGAGATGATATGATTCTATATCATTATGAGAATGGAATGGTTAGACTCCATTCAAGACATTGTTGACCTTTATTTCTGCATTGTGTGTATCATGTTAGTAGAGGGTTATACATTTCTACATATGGTGCAATGGGATGTACAGGTGAGTAGAGCAGGACCCAGGAATCATGGGTTGGGAGGAATTGTATCCCAGGTTTCTTGTGTATATTTGGAGGACCAGGGGATGTCATAGATGGACTTTCCTCTAGTGGTCGATCAATTCAGATATTTCTTTTTAGAAGAATTTTTAGGTTTACCACCAGAGCGATATGTAGATTTCATTATTGAGCTCCTGCCAGGGGAGACATTGTTGTCCATTCCTCCTTATAGTATGGCTATAGTAGAGTTACAGGAGCTCGAAAGCAGTTAGAGGAGTTATAGGCAAAGGGTTTCATCTGACCCAATATTTATTCTTGGGGTGTTCTTGTCCTTTTTTCGAAGAAGGTGAACATCACTAATAGTCATTGTGTGTATTATCAAAAGATTATCTAGTTGATGTTCATGAACTGATATCCCTAGCTAATGGTTGTTTATCTATTTGATCACCTTTGAAGAGCCTGAGTTTTGATGATGATTGACAAGAGATCGTACCATCATCAGTTGCACGTTAGACCATCATATATAACTCTTACTACCTTTCGAAGAAGGTATGGTTTATATGAGAATTTGTTATGACATTCGGTCTCACTAATACAATGATAGTTTTTATGGTGATGATGAACCATGTTTTCCATCCATACATGGATTTTTTTTGGTAGTCTTCATGGAATATAAATTAGTGTACTTTCACACTCGATGTGACCATGGAACCCATCTTGAGATCATTTGAGTACACTAAGAGAGCACCAGTTATATTTTAATCTCAAAAAATTCCACTTTTGGATGGACCAAATTCACTTCTTTGGACATGTCATATCAGAGAGAAGTGTATTCATAGACCCATAGAAAGTTATTGTAGTAGGTTCATGGGATCATCTGACGATTGTCTTTGAGGTATAGAGTTTTATACAGCTAGATGGTTATTACATGTGCATTATAGAGGGAATTTCAAGCATAGAAATGCAATTGACATGCCTAACTAACATGGATGAAAAGTACGTGTTGACTGAATCCTGCAATTTATCATTTTAGGAGTTGAATGCGATTTTTTCTTCAACACCGATAATGATTTTTCCAGTGCCAAGGAAGGGCCACACTATTTACTATGATGAATCAGGTATAATGCTAGGAGTAGTTCTTATGAAGGGGGAAGGATTCGTTGCGTATAGGTATCTATAGTTGAATACACAATAAAGGAATTTCGTGACACATGATTTCATGTTAGCTGTAGTTGTGCATGCTTTAATCTATTGTAGACATTATCTTTTGGGAGACCATTTAGTGGTATATAATAGTAAAAAAAATCTCATTTATATATTTACTCATAATGATCTGAATTTGAGATAGAAAATGTGGGTTGAGAACCTTATGTCATTTTACATTGAACTTGCCTACATGCCTCAGAAAGGAAACACAATGGCTAATGCATTGAGTAGGATAACTCAGATATTGGATGTTCAGGAGGCCAGCAGTGACTGTCAGCTTATGGTTATTTTTTAGGATAACTCAGATATTGGAAGTTCAGGAGGCCTGTAGTGACTTCCAGCTTATGGTTCTAATTTTAGAGACGCATTTGGAGGCGCCCGAAAGATAGGGGTGGGCATTTATCTCTATAATAGTCGTTACCTCTACTATTCTTTATCGATTGCAGATGATGAAGCTATCTAATTCTGAATGCCTAGTCACAGAAAAGATTTTTTCAGGAGTGTATGCTACTCCCGTGTGGACCATTGGTGATGATGAGGTCTTGGGTTTTCATGGAAAATTATGGGTGTCATCAGACATACGTGAGGAGTTGATGTGAGATTTTCATTCCTCAGATTGGGAAGCTCATCCTGGTGTCCCCAATATGTATCGAGATTTTCATTTTCAGTATTGGGGGCTAAGTATAAAGAGAGATATATCTGATTTTTTATGGGATGTTCCACCTTCTAGAAGGTGAAGGTGGACCATCAGTGACTGGCTGGGATTTTATTGTAGTTACCCATCCCCGAGTGTAAGTGGAATGATGTCACGATGGATTTTGTGATTGTTTTACCAAGGTATCCTCAAAGGAATGATGTGGTTTGGGTTGGGGTAGATTGGATCTCAATGGTTTCAAATTTCTTGTCAATTAAGGAAACCATTATTGCTAATGATCTTGGAAGGTCTAAAATATGAGAGATTGTTTGTTTTCATGAGGTACCTCGCGTTATTTATTTAGAAATGGATTCCCAATTCACTTCTCATCTTTGGTAGGGACTATAGAGGGATTTGGGTACACAGTTACTTCAGATTATAGCATTCCATCCATTGATAGATGGTCAGCCCGAGAACAAGATTTGGGTTTTGGAGGGCATGCTTCGAGCACGCATCCTAAATTTTAGGGGCTCTGGGGAGAGACACATACCCCTAGTGGGGTTTTCTAAAAATAATGGATTTTAGGAAAATATTTATATACCCCTTATGAGTCTTTCTACGGTATTCTTTGGTGGTCACCCTGATGTTGGTAGTGGCACGAGAGGAAGCTATGTTGGGACCCCATCTTGTCCAGGAGACCATTGAGCAGGTGGAGTTGATTCGGAAGAGGATGTCTACTGCACAGTATTAGAAAAACTATTATGCTGATCGACAAGTATGGCCATTAGAGTTAGAGGTTTGAAGATCAGGTTTTATTCTGTGTCACACTGAGGTTGGGATATATGAGTATTGGTAAATAGGGAATTCTGTCACTAAGACACATCAGGTCATTTGAGGTTTTGGAGAGAGTCAGGATAGTTTCCTATTAGTAGAAGATACCTCATAGGTACCAATCTATGCATGATATATTTCATGATTCTCATATTCAATGATAATTTTTAGACATGTATCATATTTTTCAACATGCTGAAGTTGAGTTGGAGGTTGATGGATATTTTGAGTAGCAACCTATATGGATTTTGGATCACAAAAAGAGTGTTCTCCGTGGCTAGTTCGTCCATATGGTACAGGTGTTATGGAAGCACTAGCATGTACAGGATGGAACTTCAGAGAGGGACGTCAACATATGATCCCAATGGCTAGAGTTGTTTGATTATTCTTCTTCACTACCCTTAGATGGGAAATTTTTGGATGAATTACTTTAAGGATGGAGTTTGTAAGAACATGGATCATCATTTTAGGTATGGATCATGAATTTGTGTTTTTTAGGAAAATGGATGAATTATTAATTTTCTATGTACTCACCGTGTACTCATGAGGGCACGCAGTGTGCCAGTTTTCCATGTGCATCCCTGTACTGGCTATGTAACGGATCAGTACATGGTAGTGTATGGGACTTGCAAGACTGCCAAAAGCAGGATTTGGTTGAGGCTAGTACATTGTGTGTACATTAAATGAAAACATTGTGTACTTATATTTTTATTTTATGATTCAGACTGAGGTTGCATCTCATCTCCTGATCACACTTCTTCTTCCCTCAGTTCGTACAAGCGTATGATGAACTACCAAATAACATTGACCTACTCCTAGTTCTTCGTCCAAGATCTAATTGAGATTTTTCCATGTGTGTTGGATTCCCACTACTGAGTAATCTATTTTCCTAGACACTCTCTTCATAATTAGTCCTCTCTAATGAGTATTTCATATATGATCATTTTTAGTCTTTTTTATATCTAAGTCATTCTAGGCCGATTAAAGGGTCGACGTTCAAGAGTGCTGATCTTACAACATTAAGGTAAGTGGTTTGTAATTTTTTTATTGTATTTGAATTATATATGCTTAATGTTATGATTACCCATGTTTGGGGTATTGAGTGTTTTAGAATTTAACCATATTATTTACCTTCTATGGTTTAATTTTTTTAGGGGTAGTTTTATATGCATAAGGTTAGATGCCTTTTTACGGGACACCTAATGGGTGTGTTTCAATAGTTTGACTATTTATGGCTGTTTGGCCCAGGTTTTCTTATGAGGCGTACCTTGTTTCCATGCCTTGAGTTGTTAAAGATGGTTTTTTTATTATTTGAAATTTATGTTCTATGCTGGCTAATTTTATCCATGTTTTATTTATAGATTCCTTGTTTCTCCTCATTATGATATGCACACTGATATTCCAATGGACCATGAGAGCCTTGGACCTTAGAAATTGTGGTGGTTTCCATGTTTTTTTATACAGGACCATGAGAGACTTGGTGTAGACATTTTACCAAGGGTATTGACCATGATAGCTACATAAGAGGTTGTTCATTATAATTTATGCTATTTTGGCCCAGGGGTATTGACCGTGAGAGCTACATAGAGGTTGTTTATAAATTATTGATGGAATGTTGACCCAGGGGTATTGTCCATGAGAGTTTCCCAAGTGGTCATTTTTTAATGATTAGTGATATATTAAACCATTGGGGTTAGATTGTTAGAGAATTCCCAAAGGGTTTCTTATGAATGATTGATTGATTTTGAGGAGTCTACCATGCAAAAGCACAATCTTAGACTCAGTATTAATTGATTTATTATATGGTATTTTAAGACATATGTTTGTTATTATTATACAAGGGGAAACAAAACATATTCTAGATCATGTGGTTACATTATTTAATGGGTTGAATAATTAATAAATGTAAATAAATGTTATTGAGAATAGTTAAATTTTTTTTGTGTGCAACTTGTTTTATTACAACATTTTTTTCATTTTAAGTGCTATATGTACTCATTGAAAATTAGGCACAAATCTTTTTCTGGTTTCCTACTAGTATATGTCTCACACCCTATATGGGTCATGCTTTTGGTCCCAAACAGATTATATGGTTGTAGGTATCTATGAGGTAATGAACTATTTTCGGTCATGTACTTTATTTTCGTCAGAGCAGGAGAGCATGGGACCAAGCAGATGCTCGGGATGCTGTGGGAGTTTACTACTTACTTATAATTTTGTTTAATTGTTTTATTTAAATCATTGTGACTTTATTGGTTTCTCTCCTAGATAAATTTGACATTAATCATTTATATATTCTCTAGATTTTGTATGAATATCAATCTCCTGTTGTTTTACTTTTGTATTATGGTTTAGTGTTTCCGCTACTGTTTACTATTTGTTTCCACTGTGTTACTCTACCAATGAGGGCATAGTTTCCCCACTATCACACCCAAGGCCCTCTCTATTAGTTGGGAGCCACTGTAATTCTGGGAAATTCTCTTTAAGCCATGTGACCTACCAGGTATAGGTCACCTTTGGGCAGCACCCAGATCTAGGGTGTTAGATTTGTTGTGTTGTACAAGATCCAAGAGGGAATTTTATCAATATTAATAGAATAATAATAATGATATGATTATCATATTTATAAATCAATTATAATTATAAAACCAATCATGTGTTTTGGTAGTAAAAATTGATCTACATTACAGTCATGTATATGGCAGGCCTTACGTACACTAGAGTAACATTCCCATTTTCCATAGTCAATATGGAAAAAAGTTATGTATTAGTTTATTTTTTAAAAATTATAATAATATCATAAATATCATATTTTTATTTCAAATACATTTACAAATATCATCCATAGGATTTGGTGATTAAAAAATAATCACGTTGCTTCTTGGAGGAGGTTGTCAACACATACACATGAATGAAGTTATCAATTTTTATTAAGTGGAAAAGTAAGAAAAAATTATATATTATATTTCAAAAATCATAAATTTTTCATGAATATAATAAATATATCATACATATCTCATATATTCCTTTACATTATATTTATTAACCTCCATGTAAAATAGCTCTAAAAAAAGAATTATATTTCTTCGTGAGGCGATACTCCACTATACACAAAAGCATCATTAACGTATCCCCCCAAAAAATTGAAAGTAATAAGATATATGTGATATAATATTTATGTTAGTATATTTTTGTTGAAAATATAATATATATACATTAAATACATCATTATAATAGTCTTTAAGAGGTGATGATGGAAACTAAATTACATCGGTTCACAAGGTAATAGTCCTTCATAAACATGAATAATGTTTCTGTTTTCCATTTCATTGGATATGTGAATGATTTAGGTTATCAAATTAACATAATAAAATATATGTATAATTTAGATACTATTTTTTATATCATCACAATAAAACAATATTTTAAGGAGGATCAAGAAGAAATAATATCAAAACACTCTGTTAATCATGATACCTCATCTTTGGACAATATCCATAGGGTAGAAAAAAACATTAAAAGAATAAATTTTGATAAAAATACGGATTATATTTTATTGATTAGGACTTAAAGATGTATTTTGGGTAGGTATTAAATGAAACAAATGTTTTTGAATTTTTTAATATGATAGGAGAGTCGGTGTCCTTTTATAAGTGAGGTGAGTGCCACACATGTAATTTATAGAAATGGAAAGCGAAAACAATATTTATAATAAGGGAAGAGCATAAAAAATAGATCACTATCACATATTATGCATAATAAGGTTGATATATGTACAAAAAATATATTTTTATGTCATTCCAACCCTTATATTTTTATATTAACCACTGATAAATTTGATTTACTATAAATGCTATAAAAGATCATTATTGTTCAACTATTAATATGACCATATCTTATGTTTTTCATATTATATAATAAATATAACTATTATTTGAAATAAAAAATTAATATTATGAAATCAAATTCACATAATTAGATGATTTTTTTAAACCAGAGTTGTGATGAATTTTTTGTCAAGAAATGATTTATTCATGCATGAGAAACTCTTATATAAACTATTTCAGTAGTACTAATAATTATATATATTTAAATTAGTATTAATAGTTATATAATATATGAATTTATGTTATATAATTACTCATTATGGTTTGTTTTAATTAATTAAAATGGGGAATCATTATGCACATTAAAACAGTATTAACCCCCCCTCTGTTTTTGACACCAAAAAAAGATTATACTAAACGTAAGTATAATGTTATTTTAAATGTATTGATTTTTATTAAATATTACTAAATTATAATTATGATTCATTGAATAAAATTTAAAAAATAATTGGACTTTTAAATTTAATATTTCATTGAAATGAAATGTAAATTTAACAAAAAATTATTATTTATTGTGATTCACAAAAAATTAAATATTTTTTATAAATCCCAATATTTCACTTGAAGTTAATTTTGATTGGGTGATTTAGAAAATTAATTTCATTTTACTTAATATATTTTCTAAAAGTTAGAAAAATTAACTATAATATTTTATCACAAAATTTTATGAACATATTTATTGTATAATTGTTTTTGAGAAATAAAATTACTTTAATAAAATTTCATTGATTGTTTACTATGAATTTTCAATAAATTTATATTAGAAATGAATTATATATATATATATATTATAAACTAGTTAATACTATTATATATTTTTAATTTAATGGATATGATATTTCTATAAAATATATAAAAACATATTTCATGGTTTTTTAGGCTTGTTGAACCAAATATTTTACAAAATATAGCATGGTTTAATTTTATTAAAACCCATTGCATGTTAGAGTTATATAACATTTTTAAACCTGGTGTTTATAAAAAAAGAACATACTAAAATTCTATGGGTAAGGATTGTTATGATATTGTTTATTCCAATATATTATCATAAAAAAAGAAGCATAATAATATGTATTAGATGCTTTAATTTTTTTGAATTATATTATAATGGTTTTATTATGATTAATGAAAACATATATGTAAAAACATAGAAAATTCATGGGGAAGATAGTTTTCATAAAGAATGGTTGAAATTATTTATAGTGGGTGGAAAAAAATAAATAAAGGGTTTTTTCATTAATATAAGAATACATATGTATTCTAATGATAGTGAATTCATTATATTATTAAGTATTGGTTAGGTTTGTAATAGAAATATTAAGAATAAATGGATAATTATTGAATAATAAACACTTTGATACCTTGAAAATTCTCTTGAATGTATCATTCGAAATTAATTTCTTAATAAAACTAATTCTAATATAAGGCTTTAATAAATTCATGATACATTATAAATAGGAAAATTTGGTATGTAATTGTGAAAAATGATAAGGTTATGTGTAACATTGAGTGTATAGAGGTGGTCCAAATTTATATATTATGAAAATTATATTTTTTAAACAACAATTATTTTTCAATAGAGTGACACTGCAAAAATTGCAGAGTTTCCAAGAGTGAGTAATAATGAACTATAGCGAGAGATAACGTTGATAAATCCCCATCATATATCTCTCTTCATGTTTTACACATGTTTGAAGTCCTTTAATCATATGTTTTTTACATTTTATTTTTTTACTAGGGTATCTAGTTTTTACCCAAGTGTAATATGTTTTAATAAAAGTATTAAATAATTAATTATAAAAAATTTGGCTATGGTGAAACTGAATATAATATTAATATATTATAATTCAATATTATAATATAATAAAATAAAATGTATATTAAAAAAATATAATATGTAAGAATACATTGTTTTGTTGAAAAATGATTTTGTGTTCCTTATCTATTCCAAACCATATTTTCTATTGATTAAAATTTAAATATATGTTAATAATTTTTAATATGTGTTATAAATCATATTAGATTCACTATTTATGATATATTAGCATATTTTATTAGATAAAAACTAAAAAATGTTTATCAAACCATTGGTGTATTTTCCTTGTAATTCTATAATTTCTAACACCTGTTCCATAGTTCTTCAATGAGATTGTTAGGTAAATGGGGGTTTGAGGCTAGAAAGTCGTCGGTAAATAGTTTTCACAGTGTTAATTGAAACAATTTTCTCTTCCTTGAAAAATTTGTGTCCCCAAAAGTGGATCTATGAGGGTTTCAGATATATGTGCATAGATGTTTTTTAAAAAATGTGGGTCATGGTTGGAAGATGTTCAAGAATATTGTGTTTCCAAACCATGTGTCCTTCCAAATATTTTAAAATTTTTAATTTCACTTTTTCCCATATTCATTTTTAACATAATTCTCCCCTAATTTCATCCTATTGGACCTCGAAATACCTATGAGAAACTCCAACTCTTCTCTTCTGCAATTGGGTTCTAATTCTTGGTGTATTTGAGCTTGGATATATAAGGAAACCTCAAGTACGTTTTTCCTCTATTCCTTCATTGGAATCAAAATCCATTTTCCATTGGGTATCCCTCTCTCTATTGGTTGTGTTGACATAGTCTGGGTTAAATATAATGTTATTCTCTTATAAAGATTTTGGTAGTGTTTTCTTACTTCAATAGGATCTCTTTTCACATTGTATTGTGATCCACACAAAGCTTTATGGGGTTTAGATATGAAAGGTAGGTGGATATGTGTCGTTCTACTATGGGATGAGATAAACATGTTTATTATTTTTTAATTATTATTTTTTAAATGGTTATATGTAATTTTTTTGGTTTCAAGGGGTTTCAGTGTGTGTGTGAAAATAGTTGAAAAGGATTACCTTTTAGAAGATGGTTGTAAATAATGTATTATGAAATGTGATGTGTTGGTATGTTGAATATTTATTGAAATGGTTTGGAATTTTTTGAAAATGGAATATAGCACTTGGGAACCCTAAGTATCATGTTAGGTGGACAAAGGACTAGTATATTAGGATATACAAGAGGTTTTAACCGAATTTTCCAAGCCATAATGCTAAAATAGTAACAACACATGATGATGTTGTTGTGAGTCCAACCTCAACTCTAGAGATGACCTCTATGGTGGCTCATGCATGAGGATTGATATGGTTCTGACTTTTCACCAATCATAACATAATCCTAACACCTATGTGATATTTTCTTATTAGTGGTTGGCCTGAGGTGTTTGTGCTATGTTAACATGCATTCAGTTTTATTTACATTTTTTACCTTTCTTTCAAATGAAAAACATGTTTTAAAACAAAATTATCTTTCTTTTCATAAAGCCGGTGTATTAATATCATCATTGATATGAGTGGAGGATATAATGGGATCCTATAAGAAATGCGATCACACACCCCCAATATACCTTTTTGGTATTTGTAGACTTCGTGTTGTATGATATCGGTAAAGTTATGTCCTAAAGGGGATGTGTAAATTGATGACCTTGATAGTGTTGTATTCTTCTATAATGTATGATTTTGGTGATGTGGTACATGCCACAAGGAGGCGAGTGTTCTTTTGTTAATTTTCATCCATTTTGGTCCTTCTAGATTCTTTTTGGAATATAAATGCCCCCATGTCACATGTTCATGTGTCTTTTGTATGTAATTTTTTATATTATGGGTGTGATTTTATTCATATCTTTGTTTTTTAATGTTTAAACAATAGTTTTATGGTACATGTCTTTGATTTTTGGTTATGTTCTTAGTAAAATCAATTATAAAGAGTTCATTTGTAACAAAGAACTAGTATCCAGCCCATGGGGATCAAGAATTTCCTTCTATCTGTGACATGTGCTAGGTAAATCATTGGATAAAATGGAATCCGGATAGAGTGTATGAGAAAGGGGTTTATGTGTTTGTTTTTACCTTTTCTTGGGTTATGTTATTTTGAAAAAAAATGGATAGGAAAGATCATAGATTGGTGGGGCTTGTGTATTCTGGAATCTTTTGGGGTGTCTTACTTGTAAACCTCATGAAATTACTTGGGTTACCATGGGATGTTGCAAATACTGTATGAATCCTAATTCAAGTATAAATCATAAGCTAAAAACGATACATGGACACCATGATTTGGTGTAGTTGATTGAGTTTTTTTGGGTCATTATTGTTCGACTATGATCGATGGGGTGTTTAATTAAGTTTTCTATTGGATCTCCTTGAGTGAGACTGCAAATAGTGATTTTCTCTTTCTTGGTGGAATGTTTAGGGTCATGCATTCATAGATACCTAATGTATTTCCATTGGTGGAGGAAATAGAGATTTCTCTCTCACCAATAAAACACTGATCAGTCAAGGTAGTGGTTTGGGCTATTTGGGGTATGGATCAAGGAGTTGGATCCAGTAGTGATTTTGTCAAAGAATCCCAAACAGGATAAAAACATCAAAATCATGTGTTCATTAACCATAAACCCCATTCCTTCTGGGTAAACACTCATCCAAAAGAATTGGAAGTATTTGTGGATATGGTTGAGAGTTTCTTTGAGTTTCTCAGTACTCTGGATGCTCGTAAGGTGATTTTTTTTTGTTGGAAGCCCCAGTCATCAGTGTTGCAATTCAATGGTTTAGGATGAAGGGAATGAGTTTTTGGGATTGAAGGGATTAATGATCATCTTTAATGATTGGTATATACCTGATATGTTTTCCTTTTCTAACACATTGAAATTCCTATACCAAAATATGGGGGAGAGTTATGTTTCAATGTATTCCAACCACCTCATGGAGATGGATCACTTTGATAATGAGGTAGTTTCTAAAGAAAAAATGAATTATTAGATATTTGAAATGGTGATAGGTTTAGATATTCGATATCATGACTTAATATTTATGTTGATGACCTACGATGTGGTGGTTGATCATGTAATAATTATGAAGATTGACTAGGATAGTATGTTAGGTTTTCCTAAGATGCTTCTATAATCAGGACATAGTGGAGTTGTCCAATTTGACATGAATATGAAGTGTTTGGATATAGGAGTGAAGAATGATATATGTTTGGGATATCCAACTGAAGTAATTCAGTTGGATGTTGTGGGAGTTGGAGCCCTTACGTGATACTAGTGGGGTAAATCTCGACATTTTCTATCTTTATATACGGTCCAACCCAAGCCATGTCATCAGTGAGGATGAATGGGGGACATGGAATAGTTTGTATAAGTCCAATAACACTTCATAGTAGGGTAAGATCTATAGTTCCTAGTGGAAAAAACTATCTAATACTTTTTTATTCTATAGGGTATCATTCTAAAGGATGTGGTGGGAAGACATGATATTATTTTAGTTATATCTAGCTTATGATATACCCTCTTATAGAGAGTAGATCACCTGAATATATAGAGATAATGTACATGAAAGTTATTAATCATTAACTAGTAGATTCAAATATTGGTCATGAAATAGTTTGAGTTATTTTTCATGTTATATCATATATGAAAATTTCTTTGTCCGATGTTGGTGAATCTAACGCATTTTTAATTTCTTATCATATTTTTATTTTAAAAAACCTAATAGACCCTATTTTGTTTTTATTAGAGCTTCGTATGCCTCCGGGAATGATGAAATAGCATGGTTTCAAATTCTTATCATGCATCATCTCCTTGTATGAGGATAAGCTAAAATGGGATATCCTTATCCAAGAGATGGAACATTTTAAACAGATATTAAGGAGGGATTGAATGATTTCTTTCAGGGACCAGATCAAATTTCTATTTATTACGGGTATCATTCATAACCCATGATATAGTCCAATGTATTTATTAATGATAGTGGGATCTACAGTCAGATCAAGATAGAATAACATTTCCAGAGCTAAGAATGATTTCTTTTCAGGTGTCATCCCACATGTTGGAGGATGGTGAGATAGTCAATGAGAATATATTATCTTCCACAGTGGATGAGTTTTCTGAGGTATTACCATAGTATATATGTGGTTTACCTCTGATGCGAGATGTGTAGGTCACCAATGATTCAACACCAGGGAGATGGAAGGTATACATTATTTCATATTTTATATCCCCCCACCAAGTTGTGGGAGTAAAATATATTACTGGTGAGTTTGGGGTTATATGGGTTATTTCCCTGGATTATCCCCTATTGAGTTTCTCTAGGGTTTTTTTCTAAAAAATTTGATTGTTATCTCTTGTTTTTTTATCAATTATTAGAAGCTAAAAATGTCTCCAATAATAATGAATACCCCTTTAACCATATCAATGATTTATTTTTCTAACATAATTGGAAAATGTTTATTATTCCAGATAGAACATCGATCAAGGTATCAAAATGTAGGGTGAGAGAATCACACATCCACAAGATTTCCTTCAAATGTTGGCATGGCCAATTAAATTATTTGGTAATGGTGTATGTGTTGACCAATTTTCACTTTTATTTTAGGGATATAATTAACTCAGGGTTCCATATATATATTGAAACATTTATATGTTGTTTGTAGATGAATTTAATGTTTAATGGAGATCAGAAGAGGACCATTAGAAATATTTTGGTGTTATCCAGGGAAAATTATGGTATCAACATCATTTAGCTATATAATCGAATTACAATATATTGATATCTGAATATAGGTTTTTGGGGTATCTGATATCAGAACACAATGCTTTAGTTTATCCATAAAAAAATCATGGAAATTATTTCGTAGATGGATCCAAAGAATATATTTTATATTTGGACTTTTTTGGGACCTGAAGCGAATTATAGGTTGTTTTTAAAATAATTTTCATTATTTTACTAGATAATGACACCACATTAAATGTAAGTGGTGATGTTATTTTGGAGCCATGAATTTCAGAAATCTTATAAGGATATTATGCTATAATTAACCACAATCGTTGTGATGTCTAGACCTTGGTGCAATGCAAGGTGCTCCGCGCTGATCAACCATGTGACTTCAAGCGCATCTCCCCATAGGATAGAGGCTATCTACTAGTAAAAAGTGTCTGGTAAGTCTATTATGAGGAGAATACACCCCTTTTATCAGGGTAAAACACCAAAAATATAAATAAACAATGTAGGAAGCATATATAATCTTAAACAGAACTAATGTCAAAAGAAAACCAAAACCTGTAATAAAATACTCAACAGGAAGGGAAAACATGTTATGCTAATGTATGTGTTAATGTGTCTAAAATGAATCTCATTGTATGTAGGAATATTTGAGATTTAGGTTGTTAGAAATGTTGAAATACACTAATGGTATTTATTAATGTTTAGAATTGAGATGATAGACATAAATTTCAATGCTAAATATAAATATGAGATATGGAATCATAAGAGAAAAAGTAAAAATTCATCCTGAGTCGAATGGGGTGCTAAGATAAAATAACACCATCAAATACATCAAGCTCCAGCACGAGTCAAAGAAGGTTTTACGATATGATATTACCTAGGGAATGCATTGATATTGAGCATGAGACAACGTTTGTAATAAGGTATGGGTATCCTCAAATACACTGGAGTTAATATAACTAGTTAACGAATAAATGATAATGTGATAGCTAATTTTTTTATGCATTATCCTTCTGTCTTTATAAAACTTCTTATATTTTTTGATTGTATTGTTTTAGGCATCATTTGTGGGGTCATAGTAAGATATATTTTATGGGCTCATTCAAAAATTATGCATGTACACCATCATCCACCTAGATCTTTAGGTCTAGAAACCAATTTCTCAAGTATGCATGTATATCACTTTTAGTCACAACATCACATAATGCTTTATATCACATATTTTCACATTATCACATCCAATAATATTAAACAAACTAATCTTTATATCAAAACTATCCAGTAAAACATTCAATAATTAATTCATAAATTATTTAATCCCTGTCCATTATGTAATTAAACAATTAATTAATATTTTTAATAAATCAATATACGATAATCAATCAACAAATTAGTTATTCAATTTCTCTAATAGAATATATCCTAATTAATTGAAGAAGCAATTATTCATTTCATGGATGAAATATCACATAATTAATTCCCCATTTAATTATCTGTAATTTTATCATACAAATCCCTTAATGAATTTCACAAATAAAATTACCCAATTTAACTATGAGTTTATTTCATTATCATAAATTTACAAAATCATGTATAACACCACATTTTTCATTAATTATTTATTTTCAAAAGTTAATTAATCCAATCCAATCAATTTATTTGAAAATTAATTAATAACATCCATTGAAATTAATTAATTCAATAAATAATTAACCATACATTTCCCATTACTTAATTCGCCAAAAAATTAATAAAATTTTCTCTATTAATAATTTTGACAATTAATTATCTAATTCACAATATCAATAACTCATAATTAATTCCACCATTAATTATCTTGAATAATTTTTTTTCAATATCACATAATTAATTACACAATTAATTATACAACGTAAAAGCCTCGTTAACCCATATTTAATTATCAAATTAATAATTCAATGTTATCAATTCAATATCCCAACCATAATTAATAATTAATTTATCTACTAATTAATATAATTCAATCAATTTCACTACCATAAAAATCCCCTTTAATTATATAACAAATTATTTAATCAAATAAATAAATTAGAACAGTTGACCCATTAATTAATTTCCCAATTAATTATTCTAAATCTTCTAAATTTATTAATTACATAATTAATTAAACTTACTCAAACCCTTCAATGAATTTACTAATTAATTTTCCTTATCAATTCAATTTTTTAATTTCCACAGTTAATTAATCTAACTGAAATCCTTTATTTAATTGAAAAAAATATATAACAATACTATATCCATTAAATAATTAAATAATTAATTATTCCTAATATAAACAAGTCAATAACCCCAATCAATTAATCAACTAATTCTTCTATCTCTATTAAATATTTCACCCCAATTATTTCCTCAATAAATTATTCCACATTGATCAATTTATTAATCCTAATAACTCTTATAATTAATTCTATAATTAATTATTTCTATTCAACAACTTCAAAACTATAATAATTAATTTGATAATTAATTATTCAATCTCAACAATTTCTATCCTGGAATAATTAAATCAATACAAATTTATCCTAAATCTCAATTTCATAAACCCAAAAATTCAGATAAATTATTTCTATAAATAATTAATCATGTTCAACAATTTAAATTACAAAAAAAATTAATTCTCAAACTAATTATCAAATTCTAAAATCGAAAAATCTCATAATTAATACCCTAATTAATTATCTCATATAACAATGCCCAAATATAATAATTTAAAAATTCCACAATTATGTAATTCGCTAAATTAATTAATTCTATTATGAAATCAAATTTCTAAACATATCTATCAATTCCACAACTTATATATTGAAAATTAAAAAACTACTGTGGAATTAGATTTTTAGACTACCGAACTCTAGAGTAGGGATGAAGAACACTCACCAATATATATCATAAATTTGAGTAGATAACCCATTTGAATGACATGGAAACTCAATTCCTCAATTTTTTTATGAATATTTTCCCAATGAAAATCACCATTTCCAAATAAAATGATCAATAATTTGATGAAGAATGAGGTCAATAATCATTTCCTAGATCCATGATTTAAACATAATAGGATATTTTAATCCTATATCTAGATCCTAAATTTGTAGATTTAGATTAAAAAAATATGGATCCTGATATTAAATTAATACATCTATAATAAAAAATATATATACCATGATAAAAAAAGAGGATAAAAATCCCCCAGAATAATAGTAGAATAATGAAAGAGATATGAGTAAAAAATCGGGAATAAACCACATATTCATAGAAAAGAAGAGCTGAATACTGGGATCGAATAACCATGAATGGAGGTTAGGATACATAGAAACATTACAAGATCCTACATGAATGATATAAATCTATTCGGTTTGTGCTAGGGTCGATTTGGGTTAAATATGGGAGTTTGGGATAATTTGAAAACAATTTTTCTAAATTTTTATTTTCTGGTGCATAGTTTTCTACGTGAAGTAACATGGTTAGTAATAACCCTATGCAGACCATGAAACCCATTGCACATATTGGATTCAATAATTTTTTAACCCTACACAAACCGGGTAGCTAGGATACAGAAATTGTTTAAACCTACAAAAACCATGAAAAAACCATGAAACCCCTATATTCCATAAAAACTCTCTAATTTTCACCCAAATACACCCATGTTAATACCCAATCAAGTTATACTAATTGTGATGGAAAATAATACTTCTATAATATCAAGATATATCTTCCCAAAATGTTCTGGATAGCACATCTGTGAGCTATACTCCAAATTACTTCTAACTAAAGCTGTGTTCTAACAATATACCCACATTATAACAGCTTGTCATCAATATGTACTCCCATGTTTCTCTATGAATTGTGAGTCAAAAATTTCAGTCCACTAAACCCTCATATCCATTCCTCTCTCCCATTTTCATTTCTAATCACAACCATGTTTCTATAATATATGAAATAAAAAAAAATCTCACAACACCATCTCACTACTTTCCAAAACACATGTTGGATGACTGTCAAAGGATGAATCAATATCAAGCTCAACAAGACAAAAAAACTCAACATGTTTCCTGAAACAACTTTCCCAACAACCATAATAACATCATATAACATTTAACTTATCTTTTCCAACAAAACCACGAAGAATGTACCTACATCCACAACCTCTAATTCTCTATCATCCTTTATTTCAAGAATTTAAACATTCACTATACTGGTTAGTCATTGTAAATATTACACAACTACTTCTAAACAGTGGTCCTTATCTACAAACAAACTAATATCAACACACTCCCCACCTTTGGATAATTTTTTTCACCTCCTATCAAGAAACTAAAGCACCATGGTCCACAACCCACAGTATTTATTAACCTCTAATCCCTATTGAGAAACACATTTTTAACTATTGATGATGCACATCACATCATCCAGCTCCAAAAATCTACTACTTCACAAGAACAACCTTTAAGGGGCCTCATATCCATCCAAAATATATTTAGGTATCTAGGTGTAAATATGGATCATTACCACTGTTCTGGGGGTGTTTTCATGGTAGGTTACAAGATTGTCACTAAATAAAAGTGCACTAAGAGGTTTTAGAAGAATACCAACAAAAATACATCATCACTGATGTTACCTCCCATTTCAGAAACACCTCAACCTATCAAAAGGATTTTTCTTCCCTTCCCACAATCATCTCACCAAACTGATCCAAAACCAAATAGTCCCTCGCGTATCTCACAACTGTGTTCTCAAACTAGGATATTATCACTAGAAAAACCACCCACATCATGGGTAATATAATAAAAATAAATTATTCTCGTTTAAAAACATTAAATAAATCATCAAGAGAGATTTATAGAAAACCTTATCAAGTCATTAATCCCTTTTTATAACCTCACATTCAAAACAAAGGCATTATCACTACCCTTAACCATCTTATACCAAGGTCTTGGTTAACATGGGTAAACACATTATCATTAATTTATTTACATAATTAATTAATCACAACATTTATATTAATTAATTCAACATCTAATTAATCATAACTATGTCATTATTAAATTTTTATCATTTCCATGACCATTTATTGTCATATTGCATCATTTTACAATTTTTATAAAACAAATTTAGGAACCATTTTCATTTTAATTTCAATAGATAAGAAAACAATTCATGTTTAACAACACACCCATAACCCATTTTCTCATGTGTGTATAAAATGATGTATGTCCACAAAAATACCTATTTTCCTAGAATGTGGCATGGATACTCAATCCTCATGCCAATCAGGGCCATGACTCAATCTCAAAAAATCATAAAAAACATTGACCACATCAGAAAAAACTGTGTCATAAATGGTGAAATATTATTCAACTATTATATCAAACAGCAATAACAATAATTCCACCATAGGAGCTAGTTTTATCTCCCAAACATGTGGTAGCTACTCCCATGCACAAGCCCATGAAAAATCCTCAACACTTTCTAGTCTCCTACGCACCTTCACAAAAAATGGTTGAAAAATGAAAAAGAAGTAACACTAGGATATGATTCTAATTTTTGATGTCACAACCTTGGTGGCATCCAATGGTTTCGAGAGATGGTCAATCACGTGACCTCATGAAAATATTATTGTATTCTATAGGCTATCAAGTAGTTTCAAGGGTCTGGTAAGTCTATTATAGGTATAATATTCCATCCTTCATCAATGAAAAACAATAACGAAAATAAATAAACATGTCAGCATTCAAATATAATCATAAACAAAACATATTTCACAAGATAACCAAAACACATAATAAATAATTATCAAGAATGGATAACATGTTATTCTAATTTAAGTGTCCATGTGTACAAAATTAAACTGAATGTAAAGACACTAACAACTCCAAACCTGGTCCCAGACCACATTCAGTTCCCTCAACCAAGATCAATACCAAATAAAATGTCTAATCTCGGGCCTTTTCCCTTAACCTATAATGGAATAATAATATATGTTAGGCTACCAATCAGTCAACCCAAATAGGGGGTGTGTATAACTCATTAAGACACCACCAATGGTGTCTAAAACAATCTTGTCAAATAGTGTATATAGTTGTATTATTAAATAAGTACAATGTATAAAAAAATTTATGTCACATTATAATTTATTCATTAAAACATTATATGAACTCCTAGGTTCACAAGGATGACTGTACCTTTATACTAAATTTAAATCATGCTAAATCACAGAGCAATCCCTATGTAATGTCATATCTCAATAACTTCATTATCTCATGCTGAAGCTATAAGTATTCGATGATGATATGATATCTCATCACCTGATTCAACTCATGTTAGAGTATGAATTTCTCTCATGTGAGTCCATACCTTGGTGTACTATTTGACATTTAATTTCATGTCTAGTATGTCAATTAGCAACATGCATAAATACCAATGGTGTATATCATCATGTCTAACATGAAAAATCTCAACATGAATGCATACATCTAGTGAAGTTTGTCTTGTCCAACTCCCAATTCTCATTGTTGTGCTCCAATTACTAGTATTAAACATCATGTCTAGAACCCTTTAATTTAATACCTTGAATGATCTATCACTAAATATAACTTCAGTTCTAGCACATATTCAATAAATATTCTTGTATACCATCGTTAAAATTGATCTTTAGTTCTCTCGCCAAAATTCTCAATTATGCATATATATATCACATTTCATCCCAACATCACATGTATCTTATTATAATATGTTTTCACATTATTAAATAAAATAAGATTAAATGCATTAATTTCTATATCACAACAAATCATCACAATTTCCATTAATTAATTCATAAATTAATTAATCCAAGTCCATGAAATAATAAAACAATTAATTATTATTTTCTGAAAATAAATATCCAATATTAAATTCATCAATTAATTATTTAATCACACTAATTCAATATCTCATAAAAAAATAATGAAATTTATTATTCATTTCATGGAATCAATATCCAAAAATTAACTCCCCAATTAATCCTATTAAATTACTTCTTCCAAATCACATAATTTATTTTAAAAATAATTACCCAATTAAATTATGAGTTTATATCATTATCATGGGAAATGATCATCATGTCTAACACCATATTTATCAATAATTGGTTAATTTCTAAAATCAATAACTATAAAACCATTAATTGATTTCATAAATAATTAATAACATCAATTTTTTGTTAATTAAATCAACAATTTATTAATAAAATCTCTTCCATTAATTAATTCACCAATTAATTAACCACATATCTCTTGTTAATCAAGTTGATAATTAATTATCTCATTCAGAATCTCAATAAATCATAATTAATATTATGAATAATTATCTTGAATAATATTTTTCAATATCACATAGTTAATTTAGTAATTTATTATCCAACTTAAAAAAACACATTTCCCCATAATTAATTAAACGATTAAATATTCAATATTATAAATTCAAAATTTCAACCATCCATGTTAATAAATTTATCTATTAATTAATCTGTTTAGTTCAATTGAACCTTCACAATAATAACTGTGAATTAATTTTACAATTAGTTAATTCAACTAAAAAATCAAAATATTATGTCCGTTAATTAGTTCCCTAGTTAATTAACCCAAGTCATCGCTATTAAGTAATTCCATTATTAATTAATATATCTAAAACCCATCAATTTACTCACTAAATAATTTTCCATTAAAATTTATATTAATTAATTCCACTAATTAATTAATCTAACTCAAACCTGTTATTTTTTTCAAAAATTAATTAACAATAGTACTTCCATTAATTAATTCAAAAATATATTATTACCAACATAAATAATTTGATAAACCCTATTAATTAATTAATTAATTATTCTATATCCAATAAGTAAATCCCCCAATTAATTCTTCAGTTAATTATTTCACACATCCATATTTAATAACCATAACGACTATACTAATTAATTCTACTATTAATTATGTGAATTCAAAAACATTATTATAAATATAATTCCTTCATTAATTAATTATTCAATATCAACAATCTATATCATGGAATATTTTATTCAATAATTATTTTTCCAAAATCCCAATTTGATAAACCAACCATTCCTAATTTTATAATTAATTAATGATGTTCAATCATTTCAATAACACTAAAATTAATTCCCACAAATTATTATCAAATTCACAAACACCAAAATCTCATAATTAATTCTCCAATTAAATCTCACAATTTCACAATTTCATAATTCAATAATTTGTTAATTCACTATAAATAACTAATTCTATTTGGAAATACAATTTCTAAACTGATCTGGAAATTCTATAACCTGAATATATTTAAATAAAAAACATGATAAGGGGCTGTGAATTTTATACCACCTACCTCAAGAATGGGGATATAGAATGCTCTCTAATGGATATCCTGAATTTCAGTTGAACTACTATATAGAATGAGATCAAAATTCAATTCCTCAATCTATTGATGAAAATTTTCCCAAGGGAAATCCTAAATTCCATATGAATGATCAAAATGTGGTGAAGATTGAGATCATGATTTAATTCCTTGATTCAATATTTAAACAAAACAAGATATCTTAATTTTAGATATAGATCCAAAAATGCATAGATCTTTATTCATCAAATCATGATCTTGATCCAAAATGACTAGATCGAGATTCATCAAATCTAGATCCTGATCCAAAAAATTTATAATAATCCACCAAAAAAATAGTAGAGGAATAAAATAGAAAAGGGAAAATAATCAGAAATAAACCACATTTTGGTAAGAAGGATATCTAAAAATCTGGCATTGAGTCACCAAGAATGGTGGATGGGAGCCATAGGAAAACTTTTGGGAGATTCCGTAAATGATATAAATCCATTAGGGATGTGTGGGATCTAATGGGTATTTTTGATCAAATGCACTTGATATCGATATAATATGGTGGTGGTATGTTTTGAGTGAGTCATGAGTTAATTAATTCTATACTGTATTCGATTTCAGATAAGCACCTTAAAGATGAATTTTTCACATATTATTTTCACTTTCTACGTTTTCATGTGGAACCTAGTGTGTGTTCATATACACAAATGGGGTTCTTTAATTCAAGGTATATTCATTAATTCTATCTTTAATAAGGAATGGGGTTATACATGACTACTATCAACCCAGTAGGATGTTCATCAAGGAGATACTATGTGGTTTTATGATATGTGATGCGGGTTATGGTGGTCGAGTCAGAGATGAGATATTTCTATCTTTGTATCTTTGTGTTATACCTATCAATAGTGAAAAGATGAGCACTAGAGTACCTTAGGAATGAGAAAACCAAATTCCATTCCTACCAAGAAGTGGGATGAGGTGGCTTTGTATTTCATTATTTTGTTACCTCATCAACCGAATGGGAGGAATGCGATTTGGTTAGTTATATATATTTTTATTATATCTTCCCTTTTCATTGATTTTAAATTACCTAAAAAACATTGATGAATTTGGTACGTAGTATATTCACGAAATCATGATGTTGTATAGTGTTTCATATTCTATTATCTCTGAAAAGTACCCCAATTATTCATCTCATGTCTAGGAAGGAAGTTAAATGGAAAGGATTCAATGGTCAAACATTGCATAGACTACCATATAAAAACTAATATTCTAATAGAATTGAAAAACTAGATTCGATAATACAAGTTATGTTCCTGTATCATAAACATTGGTGGATCAAGGGATAACCATCCTTGATTGGATGAAATCTTCATATAATAAATTTTACCCATCCTCTATAAGATATGGATCATTTTTATGTTATGCAGTCATGAAAATATTGGTCTTTTTTATGTTGGATAGTGTTATGTGTAACATATTTTTTGAGAAATAGAATCTTGTTGGAAAAGGAAGGTATGATCTAGATGATAAATATTGCGTTTTAATCTATTAGAGACATTATGTGTTTTATGTTGATAAACAACATCGATCTTTATAGATCCTAGTGTGTGCTCGGTTATTTATGAAATTAGAAACTTTCAGGGGTCATAAATTCATTAGTAAATTGGGGAACCTTAGGCTAAGGTGTATCATACAATTTAAGGCCATTTATTGGATTGGTAATGTGACATATCATTTTCTATTTTTTTAACTTGATATTGTTTCATAACATTTTCCACATCGCATAGTTGAAAAAAATAATCTAGAACCATATCATGTGATAATATAGGATGATATTGAGTTCGAATATAACCTATAAATAATAAAGAATCCAGTTTATATTTTAGGTTCATACGATAATTTTTTTTGGGAAAACAATTCTATTAGTTTGGTCCTATGGCATCAAGGGAAAGATGAGCAGAAGACAAGAGAATGGAGGTCTTGGGTCAAAGAGTAGTACCATTAGTTGTTCTTTGATTAGATTATAGTTTTACATTCTGAGGATAGAGTATTTACATGGTGGGGATAATTGTCACAAAAATGGTTCATTATCCATGTTTTTAACATTTATTTTCGTTCTTTCTCTTATTCCATAGTCATTTCTGGAATTTTTAAGGAATAATGGGAGTCTGAGGGCTAGACAGACGGTGGAACATAGTTTTCACACTATTATTAGAAACCATATTCCAGGAAATTGAAAACTGGGTGTCCTATATAATGGATTTTCAAGGATTCATAGGATGGTTTATAGTTTATTCTGTCCCTATATGTCAATGCTGCCTCCCCTACCTTTTAGATTGAGGTATATAATATTTGGCATATGGTTTGGCATACCACATGTCTAAACCATGCGGGTTGTCTGATCATTTGAAAATATTAAATTCCATTTCCCCTTTCAAATTTTAACCAAAATGACACCTCATTTTTATCAATTCAACAACCACATCCCAAGGTACTCATACCTATCATAAAAAATTTATTTTTTCTCCATTTGTTTATGCATGGGATGATAACTCATTAAGGAAACCTTATCTATGTTTTTTATCTCTTCCTTCCTTGGTATGTTATTCACTTTTCCCATGGGTTTCATTCTCCCCATTGGACGTTTTGATCTATTGTGTATTGAATCTAAAATTATTGTAATGAACCATGATATTGGTGGGGTGTTCCTTCATCCATAGAATCACTTCTCGATTTATATTTTTGTTCACACCATGTCGGTGGTGATTTCAAATGGAAGGATAGGTGGTTCAATTTTTTGAAATTATTAGGTGTTTTATATGATCTCTCTTTTATTTAAAAATGTTTTTTAAACCAGTTCTATGTAAAAATGGGGTTTTGAAGGGTTTTGTGTGTGTAAAAACCATTTAAATGGTTGAAAAAATGAAATATAGTTAAAAATTATGTATTATGGATTATGATGTGTTAATATGATGACAATTGATTGAAATGGTCTATAATGGTTTTGAAAATGGAATAGAGCACCTGGGGACCCTGGGTTCTTGGGTGGTGGGTTAAGGAAAATTACATTTGGAGAGTAATTCTAGTGTGACATGATTTTACTAATAGGATAACAATATAATAGTAACTACACAAGATGATGATATTGTGAGTACCACTTGAACATTGGTAGTTTCCTCTATAGTGCCTTGTGCACAAAGAGAGATGTGGTTGTGACTGATCACTGAGAGTACATAGATCCTAGAAACTGTATGATATAGCAGAATATGGGTTTTCCCATGGATCTTGGGGTATGTTTACTTACTTTCAGTTTATTGCAACATTTTCATTTCCTTCTAAAATAAAGCATGTTTTAATACCAAATTGTAATTATTTCTTGGAAAACTATCATATTTTTATTTCTTATAATGTATATGGATGGACATATAATGGTCTCTTGGCAGGAATATGAGATCACACCCTACATATACCCTATAGTTATATTTATACCTCATGTTTTATAATATATGTAATGAAAATTCCTATTTTGGGAGTGGTAGTAGATGGTATTAATAATTTTTTATTCACCAAGTAAGTGTTTAAAGTGGTGAAGTGGTGGGTGCTAGCCCATATGCCACAAGGTGTGTGGAGTTTCATTGCTCGTTGCATCCCCTCTGGGTCCTTTTGATTTTTTATGGAGTGAAAATCAAACCATTTCACTTTTTCATGTCTCTACTTATAGACTAATGTAGATATTTGTTTTCATGTTTATGTATATGTTGTGTTATTGATGGTTTCCCTTGGTAACAATGGAATGTGGTACAGATGTTGGGTTTTATTCATGGTAAAATCATTCCCAATGGTTCTTCTTTTCCTGTAAATTAGTTTCATGTATTTGGGGGTTAGGATCCAACTTTGGGTCATGCGATGTGTTGGCTCAGTTGTCAGGTCAAATTGTAGATTATTCTAGTTCATGAAATTGTTGATAAAAAACCATTAAAAATAAGGGTTTCACCATTATATCAGAAAATAAAATTAATCATATTGTTATCAAGATTTTTGAAAAAAGTATATTTATTTTTTCAAATAATATTGAAATGTTAAAATTAAAACATAAATCCATCTGTCGTATTAAATTTTCACAAATGATAAAATCTAATTTTTAAAGTAATTACTGAAATATAGGTTTTTATTGTGAAATTCTACTTGAGTTTCTAAAATGATAATCATGTCTTTATAAATTAAAAATATTTTTTTAATTATATATGTATATTTTAAAATATAAATTGTGCATATAAAATATATTTATTCTCTCTTAATTCATTATCGTGTTATGATAATTGCGTAAAATTTGTAGTTTTTGGCAAAATCTTTTTTTCACAACTGAACTAAAAAATAATTTTTCTAGAAAAATATGAAAAACTAATCCGAATATAATATTAATCTATTTAATCTAAAAGTGATGTTATATTTTTATAATTAAGATTCAAAAAAAATATAAATTTATTTTTTATATTTAAAAAAATTTATATAAAAAACTTCCTTAATTTGAAAATTCCTGGTAAATACATTACATTTTATAAATCCCTTTATATGCATTTATATTTGACTAAAATATTTAACATATATATTGGGTCATTTTATGTTTGAATTTTGTGTGAAATGATATATCAATAAAATGTTTAATTAATAGAAAATTATATTGTAAAATATTAGGAAATTACAGGAGGAGAATCACAAATGGGAGAACTACATTATGGGGTGACATAGTAGACCCATCGGGATGTCAATACATAGTGTTATTCAATATAATTGTAGAGACAAGAAATTATTAACTTCTGTAATTACCATAGAATTGATTATACAGGGATCATTTTTTTGTGGCAATTGTCTAACTATTAAAAACATGTGTTTCTCATTATTGGTTACAATGTCAAAGAAAATTATTATATTACTCAAGATAACTATGTTTTTCCTAACCCATAGTACAAGAGTTATAGAACGAGTGAAATTAGAAGAATATTTTTCAATATCATAGATTTTCAGATCATAACAATGATTTATAAACTGTATATCTTTCGAAAGATACGAACCACAGTTCACGATGGGAGTGTTTCAATACTATAGAAAGATGTGAGGAGTCAACTAAAATTTGTTGAACACGATTCTTCCTATTATGGGTACAATATGTGTTTTTAAATATCATTATAAATCTAGATCCACTGCCAATGGGAATCCAAATAGTGGTTTTATTTTATCTGATGTTTTTTCATTCTAGAGTTACTGTATTATGGAAGTAACCTGAAAAATATTGAATACCTAAACCCTTAACTCAAACCACTTTAAATCCACTAAAACCTATGTTTTAGTTAACTTTACTTATGTTTGGATTTTTTTTATGAGTTATAGGTCTATATACTGTATGTGTCACCAAATACATTTTTGGATTCGTTTGGAAGTAATGTATTATTTTTCCATTCGTATGATGATATTTCATGACCAAAAAATAACATTTTGAGAATTAAAATTCTCAGTATCATATCACAATTAAACATTTTTATAGAAGATAGTGGATGAATAACAATATACATAGATAGAATTTCATCATGATGTAATGAGAAACCCTTGTTAAAATATTCATGGACCTATGCATTTGTGAATGATTTATTATAATGAACATTTTTGGGGGGTTTATAACGAAGATGATGTTAATAATTGAGTAAATATTTATGATGGGTTTTAATTTCTTTTCCTCATATTGTTTATATGAAAACTCAGTGTGATATTAAGGTTAGAGAATATTAGTTTGTAAATAATTAGATTTCATGAATATTTGAATGATGAAGATAGTGGTATTTCACAAAATTATTTATAGAAAATGATATTTACTCATTTCTAAACATATCAATGGATAGTATGTAGACTCAAGTGGGAACCACATCTACAATCATCCTATAAATACTTTTTATGTTGAATAAAATAAATGTTAATGAACATATACTATAACTATATTCAAAACCATGGGTGTCAATAAATATAAGATACTTTTATATAATATATTGTTCATATTCATTGAATTCAAAACATAGAAGGAAGATATATATTCAGAAAATTAAAATAAAAAAAGGATAGATCTAGTACTCATTCTTATGCTCTTATTGTTTGTGGGATAAAATTGTATCTATAGAAAAAACTCAAAAGTTGAGGGTGAATTGTATTTTAAAAATCAACCCCGAATATTAAACCTCCTAATTTATTTAATCATTCAAAAAACAAAAATTCAGATAAACCCATAAAAAATTAGTGTAATTTCAATATAATTAATGGTAAAAGGATAATCAGTATTTCAATTACTTATAAAAGTAGCATCATAGCGTAAAATAAAGTAACTGAATTATATCAAATAACATTGAAAAAAAATAACATAATGAAAATAACAAAATCAAGAAATTATTAAAATCCTCACTTTTTAACCAATAGATAAAGGAGGAACATATTGTACATTCAATGTATCTTAATATAAAACCCTATTGGATGATGTATGCTACAAAAATACTCTAGTTTTACTCTATCATCTTCACTCATGAATCCCTCATTTATCCAAATCAGTAAATCCCAGTTACTATAATAGGTTACTTGGTAAATCTATTACAACAAACAATTTCTCTCCAATATTGATAATAATATTAGTAGAATGGTAAAAATATTACAAAAAAAATTGATTGAATAATTTAAAAAGAAATATATCATATAAATTCTCCTTTAAACAATGAAAGAAAAATTATTATATATGTAATATTCATCTTGAAGTCAAAGACATTATGTGATATCAGCTCAAAGAGAGTTCTTTATCATTATATATTTACCCTATGCATGAGTCCTAATCCAAATATTATAGATTTATTTAGTTGTGATCTAAAATGGGTATAATTATAAAATATTATAATTAATTACAATATAATGAGTTGAAATTTAATTTACATATTCTAATGGAATAAAAGCCTCATCACATATACTAATGAATAATTTTATCACCATCACAATGATTCTTTGACTTATTTAAAATATATGTTTTAGATATCTATATTATAAATCCTTAGACAATGGATATTTTAAATATCAATTGATCATTATATTTTAAAAAGTCCTCATATCATACAAATTTCATATGAAATTAAATTATTATTAGTTCACTAAAATTCTTTTATTAAAAAATTTGAATCAAAAACTCATGTATAATCATATAATTCTTTAGATTTATTTTTATTTTTTAAAAAAATGCGAAAATTTAGTATTTAAATGAAAAATAGTCTCATTTATGAAAAAAACGTATGTGGATAAATTAATAAAATATGTATTTAAAAATAACTCCCATCAATATGTCTAATTATTTTGACAAAGATAATATAACTTATGTTTCTCTCATCTTATAAACTTATATTCCTTTGTAAAAAATTAATCAACGTAGTAATTACTTTTCAAGGTATTTTACATGATAATTTTTTCTAAAACATATCCCCCATTGATATTTTTAAAAAGGAATTAAATTAATGATGAATATATGGAATAAATATATATTTGAAATTTTTATTGATTTTTTTCAGTAGTTATGAAATAATTAAATTCATTAAGAAACTAAACATGGTTCTAGTTAAAAAAATTACAAGAAAATTTATGTTTAAAAATGTATCCTTCTCTATTTAATTCACAGTCATGTGATTTAACTATTTAATATATTTATATTTCTCAACCCACAATAAAAAATATAATTTCAATTCATTGATGTATTTAGATATCTTACCAGAACACATACCATCTCGAGTCTTTAGAAACAAATTATACTCTACATGTTTTTCATCTAAAAATAATCTTCTAAATATTTTCTTCTAATTTATGTTAATTCTCTTCAAACCATTAATTATCATAAAATATCTAACAATTATGAAGTATATATATATTCATTAACTCTTTTAACAACATAAAAATCACTTAAAATTTATTTCCAAGTTCCTTAACAATTTCATCATGAATATTAAATTTTTGACAGATAATATAATAATTTTGATGAAAATAATTGGTATTATAACCAATGTAATTGATGAATTTATCATTAAATTTATATACATATTGGTGTTTCTCAACATATTATATTAAAATTCCCTAAGTTCTCTAACAAGCTTCAAATATCTATTCACATTATCTAAATATTCTATCAATTAATTTTTACTATCTGAACGTTGAGCATGGGTCATCAGATTTTAAAGTAGACGAAAATTTTTATTATGTTATTTTATCTTTTTAATGATATTATTAACTGTATCTTTCACGGCTTGAACTTAGTTAAGCATTGTATTTAAATATCGAGTTGTAAATGAAGTTCATTATTTTGATGAAATTTTAGCTATATCATTTTACTTATATTTTTCACTGAGAAAGTTAGGTTTCGCTACAGGTACATTAACTTATTTTGGATATCTGTTTTTAATATCAAAATTGTTTTTATTCAAATTATTTCAAACATATATTGTCCAATAAAATGAATCAGAAGAAGAAATGTACATTGAAATTGTTTTATATGAAATTAACTTTTAAGAAGTCTTCTTAGATTGGGAAGATATTATTATTGTAGAATAATGAACTACATAATCTATGGTAGGTTTATATTTGAATGATTATTTTCTTATTTACACTTCATGAACCCCTATAGATATTTTTTCAACAATAACATCTTTTGAAAAAATTGAAACTCATAATAACATTATTAGAAACAACTTCTATAAGTCTGACCAAGAATATAATAGGACAAAGTGGAACAAATTTTGATGTATTTTATATTGTAATTATAATTGATAAACTCCATGATAAATGAATTTCATAGAGATTTATATATTACCAGAAACAATGTTTATAGTTCCATTTCAAATATATCAAATTTTTGAGGAAATAGATGATGATTTATCATAAACATATGTCGAATCTTCCTTCCTATTCCCTTCAATATTCGACTTCCTATTTAGTTTTTCTTCTCTTACAAAATATATTTAAAAGAGATATCAATGAAGAATATATTTATCTATTTGAAACTATTCTATTTCATAAGATATTTATTTTTTCTTCTCTTATGTAATATTCTGATCTACATCTTCTATTGATACCCTAGCCTTATCTTTATCAACTCCAAAATAAGATTTTCTTACTACTCTATCTTTTTTATTCTTTATGTCTTTGTAATCTTTCCCTTTCTAAAAAATAATGATTATTATAAAATTTTCTAAATTATTAGTATGATTTAATGATCCTATTATTCAAAAAATTACATACATAAACTATCTGTTTAGTATATTTTTTCTTATTTCTATAAAGGCTTAGTTCATTTTTCAGCATCGATATTGTAAATTTATTTCTTCTTATTATTTTTTCCAGATATATTGGTAATTGAGTCATATGAATCATTTTAATTATATAAAATGTTTAAAACCTTTATAGCTTATTCTCATTCAACTAATTATTTAATTTTAGTAGAGAATTCATAGAAAATTTCAGTATATATTTTAATTTTAAATTCATAAGTAAACATCATCCTAGAGATAGTTTCCACATTGATGGGGATTTCCTTCTTCCATTTATAAATGTATTTATTTACATTATTCCCTTCCTTTGAAAATATAATGATGTCTTTTTTAACTATACAACCATATAATGAAATTTCATCTTTACCAGACCTTTCTAGAAAGAATCATTATAACACCGAATAAACATTAAAATTTTAAACATCAGGATGTTAAACAAGAAGTCTAGGAAATATACATCTTGAATTATACAAGTATGTTTATCTAATTTTAATTATAATTGAAATCAAATAATATATGGGGAAACAATTCATACATCTCACGATGAATTAATAATTTTATTAACATCATATATATAAAGTACCAATTCTTCTAAGATATATCTTTATAAAATTATCCAAGAGATTTGGATAGTATTTTTGAAAAAAACGAGGATTCACCCTTAATGTGTGCATAATAAAACTGAACAAACCATTATAATTTATAGATAAATTTATTAATGATCTGAATTAAAGATACATGTTTGAATCCTCCATCTTCATAAAATTTTACAAATCCATAAAATCATTTTTTTAATACTGGATTATATTGGGCAAGAGTTTCAGTTATTTAAAATAACATTCTACACCCTTGAAAGTAAATTATATATTTAAACCTAAAATAATTCATATAAAGCATTTATAAAACATCAATAATTGATCTAATGATATCAATTGTTTCATGTTCTTTAGATGATACCATAATGAAATAGAATATGATAAAAACATTTTGAGACACCCTTGTAGATTCTCTATTGATTTAAACAAATGTTTCCTGTAAACAATGTGTACAACTGTTTATAAATACAAAATGGAATGTGATGGGTCAATGTCAATTCCTTGATCAAACATGTTAGATTGAATCCCAAAAAAAACACTTGATTACATATTTAATTTCTGTGGAATAAATAATTTCCAAATTTCTTATTATTTATGATATTATGGAAATAAATTAATTATTTTTAAATAAACATTTCTTCTAAAAATTGTTTGAACATAAGAAATGATCTCAAAAATCGGATATAGTCTTCCATTTAAGAATTTATTGATCTTATTCTTTCAAATATAGTTACAAAGTTTTTTAACATATCATTAAAATTATTTTTTAAATTAACTACATGATATTAAAAAGTGTAAAAATATAATAATAAACTCCCAGCAAATAAAAGTATAAAATTCATTTTATTATGAAAATCATAAAGATATTATATTTTATTGATGAAAAAAATGTTTTAGAAATATCAAAGGAACTAGTTATATGTAATCATCTTCTAGAGTAAAAAAATATTATCTTTATATTTTTTCATTAAAACATCCATCTTTATATATAGGAATATTTAAAATAAAAAATTATAGAACATTATTTAACTATTTTTATACTATTCTTAGGGAGAATGTTATGATAAAATAAATACTATATATTTTATAAAAGATAGAACTCTATTTAGTGGGGATTAGTTACTTTAATATTCTCTATATTGACCTAAATAATTCAATGGTTTATTACTTTTAAAAAATAATTTGATCAATATGCAGATATTTTGGTTATTATGATACCCAAACTAGAAGTGTATATATTTAGTGTGATTTTACATTCCATCTTATCAAATTATTTCCATCCATTTGTAAACATAGATAAATATATTTTTAATCATTAAATTTAATAATTTATTCTAAAATATTCATTCTTAATTTTGGGAAAATCTATAGTCTCTTTATTTTTTCCTTCTCAACCTTTTCCTTTTGTTCATCATACATAAGAATAACATTAGGTATTTTAGCTTTATCGTTTCCTTTCAGATTAGAACTACATTTTAAAATATATTAATTTTTAATTATAATATTCATAAATATGATTTACATTATCATTTATAATTTGAATAATATTTTTCTCAACATTCAAAAAGCTATATTTCATTCAATACCTAAATCCTTAGGATCATTATAGCTTTTGTATGGATTCTAATACAAATTATCACATTTTAGAATATAATCTATAATTTCATCATGAAAAATAATATATATTTAATTATCTTAAGAAAATAAAATCTTACAATCATTAAAATATACATAAATATAAAAATATTTATATATTCATTAATAAGGGATTGAAGAAATTATTCTTCTTATGAAACATTTCTTTAATTTTTTCATAATATTGCTAAATCATCTACAATTATTACTTTATTTTAATGAACTATATGATGTAGTATCAACTTATATAGAACCCCATATGTCCATAGACATTATAACAATATTATTTTTCTTTATAGAATAAATTATATAACATATTGATTCATTATTCTTTAACAGAGGAAAATCAGGTCGAATATATCCAATTTCTCAGCATTTATGTAATGTTGGATTAATAGTATTAGTTTTTACATCTAATTATTTTGGAGAATTTATTTTGAAATTTTTTTGTTTTAAAATAAATATTTCCATGTCATAATGTTCTCTATATATTAGTTTAAAATCACTATATTTAGTAAAAAATCATTTATTTTTCATACGTATTATTAGTTTAAAATTTTTATTTATTGAATTATAGATTGTTCTAAAAGTAAAAAAATTATTATTTAAAGGTTTATCTACATATCTATTTAGGTTACTCAAATAATACATTATATTTATAATTATAACATATACATTGAGTTTTCTGATATTTTTATTCTCATTAATCAATGTTTAATTAGATTCCCATTCATTGGGTAAAATACGTATAACATTCTGAAAAATTTAATCATCTAATAATTATTTTTTATCAAGGTATTAAAGGATATTAACTATGGTCATGAATATATAAAGAATATGTGAAATTGAATCATCTGATTGAATATAAAAATATTAATATTTTACTTTAAACATTTCTATATTTCAATCAATAACTTTTGATGTTATGAAATTATTAACATAAATCTTTTTATAGATTCCACATGTTGTTTGACATGAAAAAAATTACAATATATATTTTACATAAAATAATAGAAAAATGTATTAATAACATTGAAATATAAATTAAATTTATTTTTTTGTTCACTCTGGTAATTATAAACTACTTTCTTATCTAATTTTTAATCAATAGTAATAATATGATAAATATTAACTCTAGTTTTAATGAAAATGTTTCCATATTATTTCTTTAATATTCATAAAAACATGTTTAGAAATCAGGGGGTCTATTTATATTTATATTTTCCATTGTACAAACATGTATGATAGTCATACTAAAATATTATCTATAAACTATTATTTCCATGTAAACTAATAATGAAAACCTAATCAGGTATATGAAAATTAGAGGAATAAAAACAATATCTTGTTCAGTATCATATGTAGAAACCACCTCTGATAAAAAATTTAGGATCATATCGTATGTATTTCAAAAAACAACATGAATGGGATGAAGTTTTGTTTGAAAACAAACAAAACAATTTTTACCACCTCAAGTGGTTAAACATTTTGTAGGATTACTTCTGATAAATTCGTGAAAAAAAATCATTGTGACATAAAATTAATGTGTGGTAAAATGATGATTGGTATTTTAATTAAGAATAAATATAAAAACAAAATGCATAATATAAAAAAATAATATTACAAAATTGGTTTTAAATAAATAGTATGAGAAAATTTTCAACACTTGGAGAATGATTTCAAAATAATGTAATCTTAAATGATATTATTAGAATTTGAACTATTAACCAAAATAAGAAGAAAAAATATATTACAACTTTAATGTAGAGTCAACTATAAACCCATCAAACAATATATTATTCATAATGATTAAATTTTGTCTGTTTCATTCTAACCTAGTAATACTTTGACTGTCTATATTACTAAATATGTGTCACTATAATGAAAATAACAATAATCTTAGTCTAAAAAATGGAAGCTTGATAAATCTACTTTAACAACTGTCACCCAGTTAAACCCACTACTAAAAATAGTAACATGGTAAAAATTATTACAAAAACAAATTTGTGAAGATAATAAAATGAATAATATCATGTTTAATATCAAGAAAAAAATAAATTTAAAAAAAATTAGGTGTACACTAGAAAACAAGAAGTCATGGATTTTATGTTATTGTATGTCAGTGAGTATTATTTATTAGTGTATATTCATTTCTGTATGTGTTTTCAGATCTATGAGAAATATATCTATTTTTATCATACAAAAATAGAAAATTTCCACAAATTATTAATTTAGCTTCAATGAAATCAGTAGTAGATTATTTTTCATATTTCATTGGACTCAGAGTGTCGCTACTTATAAAAATGAAGTAGTTCAACATAATTATATTGTTTCTTTGACTGAATTAAACAATCTATCTTACATATCAAGGAAAAAAATTAATCCATAAGTATTTTCAAAATATTAATATCATAATATTGTAAAAAATTGGTAGATCCTTGGTATAATATAAATTCTCATGTTATTAGTGTTTCTTTATATAGTTTTATAGAAAATCGAGAAACTACAAACTCAAGTTTTATCATTTACATATTGAAGTGTAGTTAGATTTTGAATACAAATAGAAAATAATTATTATACTATATAATGTTATGTATAATATATTTTATATTTGTACACTGGTGAATAAACCTATCCATGAGGGAAGAGGATTTAATAAGAGTAAATTTTTACATTTTTCATGTGGGGATAAGAATTTTCTTGCAAATTTACAAAAAAAATAAGATTAAGAATTCATCATGTGTAATATAGTAAATAATAAGTAAAATTATTTCTAATGTTTTCTATAGTGAATAATAAGAATTTATTTTATATATTTTTGTGAATAAAAAAATAGAAGTGGTGAATTTTCATCATGGAAGGGAAAAAGAAGATGAAAAATTCAACACAAAGTCAATATGAAACCTGTCACAATTTGTGAAGGAATCTTAGGTTGTTTACCCCTTTAATATCATTTAAATGTGATAGGTGAACCAAAAACAATTAAAAGACATTCAATGGATGTAAAATGATAAAACATAAATTATTTATTCATTGGTTAATAAAAGTGGGATGTATGATGTTAGTGGAATAGAGATCATCCCATGGATTAGCCTAATTATTTTTAGAAGTGAAACTTATAAAATTGACATGAAATTTTAGTGTCTATGAATTTGAATTTACTAATATAATTATGGTATTGTGAGAAAAAAATAAATCCCTTCACTTTCTAGTATTGATATAATAAATAGTTATGAAAATATGAATTTACTAAGAATTTATCAACAAAACATTTCCCCAATGTTTAAGCATGTCCTGAAGCAGCCCCATAATAATTTTTTTAAATGATTAATCAATTATATTACTGATGAACCATTGACTTCATGATTCAAATTATCTTTTAAACTCTTTTAACTATCAATTTTTTATTAACATAGAATCCCATGTTGTGTAATTTATTGAAAGTGACTTGATCACAAAGATATGAATTTTATTTTGGATGAAAAAAAATTCATTATAAATATTCACATATAATGGTATAAAATATCATATATATCATTGAACATTGAATTTTTACTTTCCCCATTCCATGATTAATTATTTAGGGCCCAAAAATTTATAATATTGTACTAACTCTATGACTCCAAATAACCACACTCTGGAATCAATGAAAAAAATATACTTTATATACAATATTTGATACCAAATAATTTTTATTAGTCATAATTATCCCATAATTTCATTAATTATCGAATATATCTCATTACATATAATCCAAGGACGATTCAAGATTACATATTTAGATAATTTTGAAAATCATAAAATAAATAAGGCCATGTATTTATAAACTAACAGACTTTTGATCCTATTCGTCACAAGCTACATAGAAAATAATAAGCATTTAACATCACCTATGAATACTCCACACATGTTATACTATTAGACATATCTGATGTAATCCATTTCTTTATAACAAGGATAAATGGAAACATATGAAGGGGTGAACTCTTGATTATAGTAATGTAAAATATCAAACTGAGGTAACCATGACATAATCATTGATAAACCTTTATTATATGAACAATTCATATTCATAATTAACTAATGAAATGAAACCTATATCAAAATATATTCATGGATATGAATCAAAATTAATAGATCACATCAATAAAAATAATTTGTTCCTTATAATTGAAATTTATATTGGTAGATTGTTAATTCTATTCCCTAGGCCAAGACATCATGATCTTATACATCATGATCAAATCATCAAGGACTTCTTCCAAATAATTACAATGTTATGGGATGGAATAAACCCATAATCCCAATTTATTTTATCAGATGTAACCTAGTAATACATCAGGAGGATACATAATTTGTGTCTCGTCCATCACTTATTTAAGTCTCATTCATTCATCAAATGAGAAGATGATTAAACAATGCCTAATCATTTTTTTCAATAATAAAACATATTTAGGTAAGAACATATGGAACAAAAATTATTTTCCCCATATCAAAAAATTGATAACTAGATCATAACCCATCTATAGAAATAATGTATATGACTAAATAATACATAGATATCATACCAATACCCTTCCTTATTGGAATTGCATTATTTATTTGGTCAATAGTTCCAATTCAATAAATGAAATGGAATTCAATGAATGAAACCCCCAAGATAAAAAAATATTTAGTAATAGTATTATGTTAATTTAAAAATTTCCACAATCAATCAACATATTATATCAATGTAGAAACCCTTCAATAAAAGGAATAAAAAAACACGTTAAAAAATGTAATTGAAAGAAAATTTGTGATTATTTATTCTGTATAGTTATTTAAGAAAAAGATAATAATGGATCGTATATTTTATATAAAATTACATTACATAATATATCTATAGAAATATATTTTATTGTTAAAAAATGACATATCCAATGTGTAAAAATTAATGATTATAATGATGTTAAAATAAATGATAAATATATGCAGAAAATAAATCTATGAAAAATATCACTCATGGTGGAATCATGAATCATGTAGATTGATACTATAGTTTCAATCCACAAAATTTTTAATATATATTAATTATTGGGAAAATATTTTAATATAAATCAAAATAGGGTAAATAATTTTAAAAATATAAATTTTGTTTAATCTCAAAAATAAAAGAGCTTTTAAAAACCATTAAAACATTGGTTTATAATAAAAATAAAAATGTATTTTTCAATGGTAAAATTTTAAATTGTAATTTTAAATATCATGAAAACTATTAATTTTAAAAATAACATTCAATAATCAATCCTTGAAAATAATGAAAAATATTCTGAATAAATTAGGGAAGGATGATGAAACATACTAAAGAGAAATGAAAAAATACATTTTAATTATTCTAAAAATACATTTATTAAGAAATTATATTGTAAAAATTTGAGTAATGAAACATTCAATTTATTAAAATGAATGTTTCCTAAATAGGGTTATAAAATAATATATAATTTAATGTTACTTCCTGATGACCCTGGGATTGAATGGAAAAGTTCATGACGAATCCTTAAAATTCATTGAAAGGATATCAAATTTATTGATATTAATTATAGGAAACATATTTTATAAATCATGAAATATATGAAATTAGGTTTTTATGGAAAAAATTTAAAAAATTATACAATGAAAAATGATACAATAATATTGTAGAATCTACACAACTATTTTGAAATAATTTTAGGAGAACAATAAGAACACAATAAATAAAAATGAGTTACCAAAAATAATTACAATACGGTTATCACTTACGTCAAAATAAATATGAATAATAGAACTTGATTTAGAGTGAATTTTATCATTAATTGGAAAGAGGTAAATTATAGAATATTTTTGGGATTGTAAATCCATATAACACCTTATAAAGGAAACATCACAGATAACATAAAACATGTCGAAATAATCTCAATTTAGACTTAGAAAACACATAAAACCACAAAAAAAATATTCTCTTATAACAAATAAAAATTAATTGCCTAAAAATTAAAACTAAATATAATGATTAAAATATAATTCTTGTTATGATATCTCACATAATTATTATATAAATCACATAAATCAAAATAAGTTTTTAATTCAAAATATGTCTCAAAGAGAGCTATTCGAGATAAAAAGTGCTACCATGTGTTCCCTCATACTCAAACATTTCATAACCAATTTTATAAAGATCTGAAAAAATATAATAACTGATTCCAAAATAATCAAATAAAAAAATATCGTTATAATATTTATTCTATAACTAACTATAAAGAATATATTAGTCAATTATTGATTATTTTCATTATCGGGTGTCAGAAATTTATATTGTTTATTTTGTACAAAATTGATTAAGACAAGATCGATTATCACTAATATTATTTTGTTTTATCATTCACATTTTATTTAATATATAATAATCATTTTTCATGATGATTAATTAATTCCTATTTTCATTATGGGAAATACATGAATATGGTCTATGAAAATAAAAATTTATATGAACACATTTTTGATGTGTTTGATGATCAAAAGGTTATATATTAGTAAATTTTTAACTATTAAAAACCAATTTAAGAGTAATTAAAATTTATTGAAAATGTCATTATTAAATGATATTAAAATTTTATTACATTTAATATCCATTAATGATATAATCCTTATAACTTGGATTATATAGGCTATTAATTAGTCCTAAATGGTATCATGTTATAATGACTTAATTAGTAATGGGGTGTATTTAGATAATAATAATGTGATTTTTAGAGATTCCTAAACATTTTTTAAAATTCATATATCTCCATTAAATCCATTCTAGGAAAAATCAATGACGTTTTGTGACAAAAAATGAAATACATCATTTATATTGGTAGTAATATGGATGCACACATGATTAATGATTTCATTTAACAACGAATAAATAGATTGATGGTATATGAAAAATGATTATTGATGTATTTTATTTTGTGAAAAATAAAACATATTTACTAGATAAGTACATGATTTATATAATCATTGAGAGGCTATTATGAATAAAATTCAAATCGCATCATGGAGGTGGTAGCCTGCATGTACACTTGATCATTATTTTCATCCCTCTTAGTGGATTTCATGTAATGGATAATTATTTTAGATTAATAAAATTAAATTAAATTATACTAATTGTACATATTTTCTCACATTAGTATGTTTAGATATGTTTTATGACGATGAAGAGTAATGGAAAATCGTAATTCAAGGTAATCCTCATTTAGGAAGTTTGATTTTTCTCATGGAAAACTCATTGAAAATAAAGCCCTAAATAATGATAAAAGTGATAATATGATTTTAAAAGTGGGATATGGACCTATAAGGGTAATTGTTTCAGAATTTATATAAGACATTATAATGAGAGTTGGGACATTATGTGGTGTAAATGTTAACATTTATAAGTGAATAAAAGGGTTGTTTTGGATTTTACCATTCTATTTTCCACAATGAAATGTTACAATTCAAATTTATATTGATAAAAATTGAATAAATACAATTACCCAACCATAAAAATTATATAATATTGAGTAAAATAAATAATTAACATTGAGAATCTCTTTAGGTTTATATTTATAGATAATTAGGTCATAACTATTACATAACAAATCAAATATTACAAAGCAGTCAATCCTAACCACTATGCATTTTTTGAAAAAATGAAACTATTTAAAATAAATCAAGAATTATCCATAACTTTAATCTTGAATTCATCTTTTATTTTACCCATCCTTATACCCTATGAAAAAAATATATAAACTAGGGATGAACAAAAAAATCTTAGTAAGGGAATATAAAATAAAAAAACATTATTCCAAAAATACTTACAATCAAATTAAATAATAATTTTCTCCCATAAAACAAAATTACTCTAACGTAACTCATGAAATCATAGGATTTCTGAAAAAAATCATAGAAATCATAAATTATAAACGTTAATTGTGTCATCTATATCATACATACATTGTAATATTCACTGTTACAAAAGGGGTAACCATCATAGAAGCATTTGGAATACCCAAAAAAATTATATCCCTTAAATATCTTAATATAAACCTTATATTTTATTTCCATCACATTACCCAATTAATTGTAGATCTATCACGGGAACACTCAATTTCAGTTTGACACAGAACCAGTCATATAAATAAGTATTTCCTAAGAACCTTAATATAATCATAACACGTTAACAATCATAAATGTAAAATAACATTTCCAAATTTCAATCACAGGATTACAATAGAATAATCAATCCCTTTAAAAACTCATTTTCAATACCAAAACATATGAAAATGGAATAAGGTATTTAACATCCTTTTAAAAAACTTACTGCCTGAAGATGAATCCATGTATCAAATAATGTTCATAATGGTGGAAATGGCATTATAGTTGTGTATGTTAAAAACATTATTTTTTATTTAGTGAAACACTTCACGGAAAAATATTTCATTTAAAAACAATTTAATTAAATTAAATTTTAAATGTGTTAGTTATACACAATTTAAAATAATGTGGTTTATATTGTTGAAATATGCCTCAATTAAAGTTGATTGAGATGGAGTCCCTTGCAATGAGTCCAAGTCCTGACATAGAATATTTATATTCTAGAATAATAAACATAGGTTGATTTCTAATTCCATGTGAACCATTGTGAGGATTTTTTTCTATTTTATTTCACTTATTACCATGTCATAAAAACTAATAAATTATTTACGTTCATATGAGACGTTTTGTCAATATTTGGTACTTGAGTTGAAAATGAACATGTTATGATGTAAATTGTTGTTGTGGGAATAATTCCTTCGTATCCATAATATTATTAATGATATAATAATAAATTTTATACATTAATAATAATTTTTAAACCAAATAATTAATTATGGTTTTGTAAAAATGAACAATATCATATTCACGGGGAGGGTAGGTCATACGTACGCATGAGAGACATTTTTATTTTTCATTTATAGTTTTTGAAATAAGGTATATATTATTTTCACTTTCCATAATGATCATAATGTGTTAAAAATATTAATATCCATTTAAATATTATTATATATATGTGTGTCATACTAGTGATGTGGTGAAAAAGAACGATTCACATTGCTTCATGGAGGTGATAGATCACAGGTATGCACGAACGATGTTATCATCCTCATGTACGTGATAACTAATTAATTAATTGAAATATTATTATTTTAAAATTATAAATATGTCATTGATATCATATATAAAAATTCATTCCATCATTATAACCAGTCATGATAGATATTAATGAAAATCTCCCTATATTGTTTCAATGGATGGTAATTGGTCGTACACAAGAACAAAATGTTCATTTTCCACTGGATGAAATTGGAGATGGATGTTGGTGATGTTATTAACATAACAAAAATCTCATTATATTGATGATACTATAGTTATTAGTTCATCATGGAGGACGAATATTTACTGGATGTGGAAGAATAAATAAAATATAAAAACATAAAAACAACACCTCTTCTTCGGTTGATCACATTTTAGGAACACCTTAAAACCTATAAAAAGGGTGTTATTACTAAACTATTGCATCAATAAGGTTTTTTAGAAATTAAAAAATATTTTTTTGAAGAACATGGATGATCCAAATGGTTCATGAAATATGATTATGATAGAATAATGGTTACCTTTTTATAAGAGAGGGGAGGGGAACCCCTGGAAACTCTTAAAATATTAAATTTACATAAATTAATGTTTTAATCCAAATAAAACCCACATGAGATATGTTGAATTTAATATGAGAATAGTTTGATATAATATCATCCAATAATATTTTTCATGTATTGATTTTATTTTAAACCTTATCTTTTTAATTCACCCATAATTATTCTATTTTCATTTTAATTGTGGTAACAACATTTTTAATATGAAAAGGATATAAATTTAAATTATATGGGCTCAATTTCAAATAATTTGACCCTTATTTGTCTTATAGACGATTTCATAGCCATTTATTAATTTTATAATATTTTTCTGTTTTTTAAATAATTAAATAAATTATTATTTGTATAAATTATCAATTATTTCAATTTTCACAGTATTCATTACATTAAATTTAAATAAAATATAAAGAGATATATAACTTTAAAACCCATTTAATAGACTTTTATAATTACATAGTCAACTATAAAAAATTTTGATGACATAAATTATTTCAGATCTAATTTATCATAGTGTTTATAAATTCACTTGTTTGATTCTTTCATTAATAAAGAAATCAATACATCATCATTGTGTCAAAAATAAATTTAATTATTTTATGTATAAAAGTTATAAATAAAATACCATAATTTAGGTAATTATTTTATATTTCTAATTACTACTTATAGTCAAATACATCACTTATAGATCCCCATATTCAATTTTTTTAGTAATATGAGACATGTTTATGATATTCATACCTTTACATTAAATAAAATGTATTGAATGTCCTAATCAAACCTAATTGGATTCTTAAGGAAAATATTTCAGCCCAAGGATTTTCTTATTCATCCATAACCTGTCCAATATGGTTAAAACATGTGTTAGGAAGTAATAAATTATTATAATGTTATTTTAACGCTTATATAATTTATTTACACATTAACAATGGTAAATAAAATTACAATTTTTATATTCACCAAAAATATTTTGATCCTATTATATCAGATTTTTCATATACATAAAAACCATGTATGTATATATTTTTTAAAATCAATTCATCAATGTCACAAATATTAATTTATTGTTAATCCCATTAATGGATTGGCGAAAGAAAAAAAAAACTCGCAAAAATTTGACATATGTTTATATTCAATTTAAATATAAAATTACTTCTAATGGACAACAATGGATTAAACGATAAAAATTCATCTAATTATACCTTTAAACTATGTTAAAGGATAAACATTCAATATCAATAAATTATAAAAAAATATTCTTTTTAAATAAAATGTATTAAATTTCACTAAATATTATTATATGTATTTTATCAGAAAAATGCCAACAAATAAACCAAAGTGATTTCTTACGTCCCTCTTCCAATGAAAAATTTTAATTTGTCAAATATAACATATAAAATAGAAAAAGTATGTTTAAAAGTGTTCTCCATCAAATAGAAGTAAATAATCCTTTTAATAAAATTATAATATTTTATAAACAAAATTATATTTATTATCATATTAATCCATTAAAATTTATTAGAAGAAAGTAAAAACATTTAATAGAATGTGTATATATAATATAGTTTGTTCTATTCATTCCTTCCAATAAAATATTAAGTAAATTACAACCATTTAAAATAATAGTACTAAAAATATAAATTTTTTGGGTATATCTCAATCTTTTGTGCAACATATGATTTTGAAGAATCCTATTGGTGTGTGTTGGTTACTCTATTGAAAAAATAATCCCCATAAAATTAATTTAATATATCATTCATAAATATTAATAGATAAGAAAAATCCATATTATATAATTACCTAGGATGTTACATGTTTCCCCCCAATTGAAAATTTCATCCTCACACTTTTATTTACATTTAAAATAAGTTGGTGTATTTCTACCTCATAACATTTTCAGATTACCATGTTGACGCTTCAACTATGTGATTTTTTCACAAAACCATAACCTAATAAATCAAAGTATTTTTCAACACATGCTCCCTATTGTTAAGAATATTTACTAGTTGTTCCTCATAAGAATTATTCTCTTCCAACATAACTATTTCTGGACAACAAACATGAGATGGATCCAACATATATTTCTCAAGATTAAAACATGAGAAAAATTGTATACCTTGGATAAACATGGAGAGAAATTTACTCAGTAGGAAATTGATGCATGTTCCTCTAATATTTCATAGGGTGTAATGAACTAAAGACTCAACTTTTCCTTCATACCAAAACACATCACACATTTACATAGTGAAATACTATGAAACACCTGATCAACTACTTAAAAAAAATCCTTTGTTTGGTTCTCAACATAAATTTTATGCCAAATCATTGTTTTCCACATGTCTTTCTGAATCAACTATACTTTTTCTACCATTTATTCTACCAATTATTGTCCCATTGTCTTCCTTTCAGCTAGTTCAACCCAAAAATTGGAGTTCGACAATGCTTTCCATATAAGTCCTCAAATAGTGTCATCTTTATACCAGAATGTAAAATTATACTATATATAAACTCAACCAAAGATAAGTGTTGATAAAAAGGTACATGGTAATCAATTGAAAATTTATTAGCTTATTATCTATTGTCTGAATTGTTCTTTATGGTTGTCCATCTGATTGAGAATGTAAAGTTATACTAAAATAAAATTCTTTTCCAAATGTCATCTAAAAGCTTTAAAAAAATAAATAAGTGAACCTGGTATCGTGATTAGATTCTATGGAGAGATGAAATCCATGTAACCTAGCTATCAATATAATATAAAGTCAAGAATGTTGATCTAGATATACGTATCTTGAATAGAATGAAAATGAGAATATTTAGTCATTATATCAACAATAACCCAAATCTCATTGTTACGTCGAGAAGTATTTGGTATTCTGTCTACAAAATCTGTATATATATATATATATATTCCGGCTTACACATTAGAATTGGAAATGGATGAAGCATCCCATTTGGTTTTTTATCATTTTTATTTAACCTACTGATTAGTCGAACACTTCACAGTAAAGTCTACAATATCCCTTTTCCTTCCATCCCACAAATAATACTCTATAAACTCTATTTACAATGTTATACTATTATGATGAACTGAAAATAGAGATTTATGAAATTCAAATAACAAATATTTTTATTAAATATGGATAAAAATCCACACATAATGTCTTTAAAACCCTCAAAACAAAATCTTTGTCAATGTTAAATTCAATAAACATAACCATTAAAACCAATTCTACCATTTTTTGCAATTAATTAGCTTCCATATCTTCTTTATTAATTCTATATGATAGTGACGATTCCACTTAAATGTAAAACAAAACAAATTAATTTCCTTCACAAACAAATTCTAATCCAAATTTCATCAAATAAGTAACCCAATGATCATATTCCTTATGCAACATGGTTAATGTAGAATTACAAATTTTACTCAAATCATTGACCTATTTGTATATTTTTTAATTTATGGTCAAGAATCATGAAATAATAATCCTTGATTACTTCCAACCATCTTCTATGTATAATTTTCAAGTATTTCTAAATGAATATATACATAAAAATTTTGTGGCTATTATATATTTCACATTATACTCCAAACATATGCTTCCTCAAAATTTTTTATTCAAAAAAAATCCATCTAATTACAAATCATGTGTAGTATAATTTAACTCATCAGTTTTCAACTAGAATGAAACATATCCAATTAACTAATCATTATGCATTAGAACACTTCCAAATCCTTTCATAGAAGAATAAATTTATATAAAAAATTAACCATTTTTGGAATGGAGTTCCAAAGCTGGATCATTTACCAATATTCTTTTGAATTCCTCAAAATAGTAATCACATTCATTTGTGTAGATGAACTAATATTTTTTTGAGTTTATATAGTAAATGGGATAGATAACCACAAAAAATTCAATAAACCATTTTTAATAGCATTCTAAAAAAGAAAACTATGAATTTTGGTTATATTTTCGTGTCTTGTAAATTCATAAAAATATGTTTTTTAACAAGATCAATATTTATAACATCTTTAGAAAAAACGTGACTAGGGAATAAATTTTTTTTGTAACCAAATCTCACACTCGTTGAATTTCCCATGTAGTCTAATTTCCTTTAGGGGTTTCTAAACAACCATTAGTTGACATTCATGCTCCTATTCACAATTAGAATATAATAAAATTTAATCCATAAATACAACCACAAAATTATACAAGAACTCATGGAATATACTATTGATAAGATCGATGACTACCGAAGGTGAATTAGTAAACGCAAAAGGAAAAAATACCAACTAATAATGGCCATATCGAGTAAAAAAACTAGGTGTTTGGAATGGTTGGTTCATTTATGTTCAATTGAGGGATCCCTAACTACTAGAAAACCATCAAATAAAGTTATTCCCCCTAAAGGTAATTAGACACATCATCGATATGATGAAATGTACATTTTTTCTTAATACTAATGTTATTAATGGATCTATGATCATCAAAAAGTATCATCGAACCATATTTCTTTTTATCAAAAGGTAGGGGAACCCCATGGTGATGTTCTTGTTCAAATGAAACCTTTATTTAATAACTCTATCAATTGATTCATCAGATCTAAAAGTTCAATTTCAGCCATTTGATAAAGAGGTTTGGAAATTGGCTTAGCATCAGAAACTAAGTCAACGGTTAATTCTACTTCCCGATCAGGTATAATACAAGGAAACTCGTTCGAAAAAAATATCAAGATAATGATTTACCACTAGAACTTCATTAATCTGAAGAGTGATTTTTTTCTACAATATATGGAATATAACATTCATTTTCTACTTTTAATAGTTTTCAGCTTCCTGATATGTTATCAAAGGTAATGGTTCATTCATTAACACAAACTAAAACCCTCTGAAAAAGTAAAACTAATTAGCCCTATAATTAATCTTATAATGGTAAAAAGAAATTCATTCCATACCAAAAATAACCACAAACACTATTAATGTAAAAAATATAAGTTCTTTAGGTGGATTCGTCCATCAGAAAATCACAGGAAGATTTTTTAATTTATTATTGCCTCAAAATTTCACCTAGATTTTATTACAATTAATTAGAGATCTATTTCGGGATGTGTAATATCTAATTTATCTAATAATTTCATTGAAAATAATGAATATGTAGAACCTTAATCAAAGAATACATTTGTATAATCTGAATAAACTGACATTGTGCTAGATGCCAGTTTTTTTGATGGCCCAACATTTATTGAAGTGGTTTCAAGGGTTTCACCACACCTTTCTACTTATGTTCTGGATTCTAACCATCATTAGACTTCTTTATTGGAAACTAATTTTCATATTCACTCATCTCATTAGACATAAATAATTATATTGACTGTATATCAGATTTTTTTATACCACTACCATGATCTTCTTTAGTGCTATTATGAGCCTTATGTCCTATTTTAGAATATCAAAATCAGTTTTTAGAATCAAAAAGGCAATATACAGTGTTCTTTTTACCACAATTTTCAAAAAAACGAAAAAAAATATTCTTACCATAATGTTTATTAATAATTCGTCTCTTTCTCTTAGCACCTTGAACTCTTATTCTACATTTTTTTCAAAGAGCACTTAATCATTAGAAAACCCCATTTCCACCTTCTCTGTACATCGAACAACTTTTTTAATACTTTTTAACTCAGGATAACATAATTCAATATGATATTTTTTCTTTAATCTTGAGTACAATTGATTAATATTACTATCAAGATCTCGGATGAAATTGGGAGAATACCTTTCCAGTTGAGTAAATTTTTCATCGTAAGCAGGCAATGTGTCATCCTCCTACACCAATTCTATGAATTGTTTTTCCATCCTATGTTGAACCACCATAGGAAAATATTTCCCACGAAACATACCTTTTTTTAATCTAAATCAAGAGCATATATCGCTTCACTATCCTTGATATTCATAACCATCAACCACTACTAATTGGATTCACCATCAAAATGGTAAACAACAAGAATATCCTTTTGATTGTCTAAACACCCCATTACATCAAAAATAATTTCTACTACTTTAATCCACAATCCAGCTTGCACTAGGTCATATGATCCTATGAATGATAGGTGATGATACCTCATGAAATATTCCCCCACCAACATGATCTTGTGTGGTTGATATGGCCAATCTCACACATGGATTCCCATCCCATTTATATCCTGAGTCAATTATTCCATCACTCCGATAAACTATTCAGTTTCATTTCCAACCATCTCAAGTTGCTAATTTGGATGGTTCTTTTCCTCTAGATGGATTCCTACTACAACTACTCTATTTACAATGTAGAAAACCATTCTGAACAAACATGTCCTAGATAAAGAAAAATTGTAATCTTCAAATGCTATATCATTTCAATTTGACCATAATGTAAAAAACCAATTTATGAATATTCTATTAACAATATAGCAACATCTAATGATATCTAAACCAACATCAAATACCGACTATAATCCCCCAACCATTAAAATTACATAATATTGAGTTAAATCAAGAATTCAAATTGATGATATTTTCAATGTTAGTGTTTAAAATAATTTGGTCATAACAATTATATAACAACTCAGATATTACAAAGTAGACAGTTCTAATCACTATAATGTTTTCCACAAAATGAATCTCATTAAAATAAAAACAAAACTTCATAACATTTTTCTTGAAAACTTATTTTATTTTACACATCCCTATACCCTGTAAATAACATTTCAAAATCTAGGTATGATCACAAAAATCTCATTAAGGGAATTTACAATTATTAAAGAAAATGGCATTCCATGAATACTTATAATAACATTAACTCATATTAATCACCCATAATAAATAAGATCATTAACATACATAATGAAACCATATATTTCATGAAAATTTCATATAACTCATACATCAAAATGGTAACATGGGGAATCCATATTATACATACATTGTATATTTCACAGTTGCATAGAGAGTAACCTTCACGACTACATTTGGAATACCCTTCACAATATATTCCATAATTCTCGTTGGATAATCCTTATTTTTTAACCATGTCTCATTACCCAATTCATTTGAGAGCTATCATGGGCTCAACCACACTTGTTTTATCAAAGAACCACCTATATAAATAACAAATTCCCAAAAACCATAATATAATCATAAGACACTAACAATCATTAAGGAAAATAACATTTTGACATTGAAATGACATGATAACATTGTCATAATCAATCCCTTATCAAAACCATTTTCATTAAATAAATATTTTATAATGGAATTTTGTATTTAATTTCTTTTTAAAACATTACAACTTATAGAGGAAGAAAAATATCAAATAATTGTCATGGTGGCGGAAATGTCATTATCACCGTGTACGTAAAAAACATTCTTTTATGTCATTTAGTTAAATGATTCACAAAAATGATTCTATTTGAAAAAATTTGTATGAAATTTAAATTCAATGGGGTTAATTTTATAGATTATAAATAAAGGTGGTGTATATTAGTTAAATATGACTCATTGAAAGAAGATTGAGATGAAGTCCCTTACTATGATTTCAACTCCTCGTGTACAATCTTTATTTTACTGAATAATATACATAGGATAAATTATACTTCCTTGAGAAACTTTATCAAGTTTATTATTTATTTTATATAATATATTACCATTTTATAAAAATTACTTTATTATTTAAGTTTATATAGGACATTTTGCTGATATTCGGTATGTGAGTCAAAAAGGAACTTAAAATAATGTAAATTTTCCATGTGGTAATAATTACATCATCTTCATAACAGTAATCATGAAATAATAATCACTTTTTTACATTAATAATAAGTTTTAAATCATTACATTAATTATGGTTATGAAAAAATTAAAAATATTATATTCATGTAGAGGGTAGGTTATACGTATGCATGAGTATAGTTTTCATTATTCATTAATCATAATGGAAATCAGGTAGTTTTTATTTTATATTTCTAGAATTATCATAATATTATTAATGTTATAATAATCATTTGAATATACTTATATATAGATATATCATATTAGTGATTTGGGGAATAAAAAAGATTCACATCTCATTATGGAGGTGATAGTTCACACGTACGCGTGAATGATGTTACCATTTCTATTTGCATGGTAAGTAAAAAAATAATTGAAATTTTATTATTTTTAATTTATTCTTATTTCATTAAAATCATATATATAATCATTTATTCAATCTTGATAACATTTCATGATAGAGGGTATTGAAAAATGAACTATCTTAGTTTTTGAGGTGGTAGTTCATCGTGCACACGAATGAAATATTCATTTCACATTTGATGAAATTGGATATGGATTAAGGTGATGATATTAACATAATAACATCTTAATATATTGAGTATAATGGCTTTATTATTTCATAATAGATGAGGTATACTTAAAAAAAGTGGAAATAGAAATAAAATAAAAACACTTAAAAATGATACCTCTTATTCGGTTGGTCTCCATCAAAAAACACATTAAACATTATAAGCAGGGTGTTATACCTAAAATAAGGCCCAATTGAATTGTGGAGGGATTCAAGGAAGTGTTTTTGGGAAGTTTTTGGCCAACCCAAATTTTTCTGGAAGTTTTATTATTAAAGAAGAGTGGGTATCCTTTTATAGAAGTGGGGAGAGGTACACTAGGAATCTCTTAAAATATTAAAAAAAATTTAACCCAAATGTCTCTAATTTAAGATATGTAGAATATAATATGGTAATAGTTTTAAATCCTCTCATCCAATAATTCTTAGACATATATTGATTTTATTTTAAACCTTATCTTTTTGGTTTACCATTATTTATTCTCTTCTAACTTTAATTATGGTAACAACAATTTAAATATTAATAAGCTACAAATTTTTCTTATATTACGTAAATTTTCCATAATTGTACACATAGAGATCATTGAGACCAAATAATAGAAACATAGTAAATTGAAATGTTTTTTAGGATTTTTAAATAATTTAATAAATTATTATTTTATAAAATTTCAATTACATATCGTTTTAAACTATTAATTTCATTGAATTAATATAGAATAAAAAAATAAAATAACTTAAAAAAACTATTTAATATACATGTAAGATGTAATAATCACCTATAAAATTCGTGTATGGTATAAAATATGTCAAAAAAATTATTTTAATATTTATAATATCACTTATTAGATTCATCCATTAATACGGTAACCACTACATCATCATTTTTTCGTAATTAAATTTATTTATATAATGCCAAATTTTATAAATAAAATACAATGATTTATGTAATATTTCAATCCTTTCAATTATAATTTATAGTCTAAGAGATCATGTATATAACCCAGTATTAAAATTGTTTTATTAATAAGGTATAACATTATGATGTTTTTTCCTTAACCATAAATTAAATGTTATAATCAACCTAAGAAACCCCAATTGGCTTCCAATGGCCATAATTTCACCTTAAGGATTTTATTGGTCAGCTATAACTCATCCAATATGGTTTAGAGAAGTTATAAGCTATTTTTTTATTTTTATAACATTCTTTTAATTCTTATTTTACTGATTTCACATTAGATATGGAAAATAAAATAATAATGATATTTTAACCAAAAATTATCTTCATACTATTAAACCACATTATTCTCACTGGTTACTACAATGTATGTCCATTTTAGAAAATTCAATTCCCAAAAGCGACTAAAATTAATTTAATGTTAATGTCATTGAGGGATTGAGGAATGTAAAAGCCCTCAAAATTTTGACATCGGTTTATAACCAAAATAAATACGTAATTATATCCAATGGAAAAAATAGGTTTAAAGTATAAAAAAATAATAGAATTATACCATAAAACAATTTAAAAGAATAATCTAATAATATAAATTAATTAAATGAATATGCATTTTTGTATTACAATGTAGTAATTTTCACTAATAATTAAAATATGAATTTTATCAGAAAACTACCAAAATTTCAACCAAAGTTAATTCTGTTACCCCACATCCTAGAAAGAAGTTTATATATTCAAATAAAACATATAAAAGTTACAAAACTAGGTTTAAAAGGGGCTCTCTTTCAAAAGGTGGTAAAACTACCTCTTAAAAAAATTAGAGTATTTTATGCTTAATGTTAGATATATTCTCATTTTAGGACTCTAAAAAAATTTATAAGAAAGTAAAAACTTTTAATAAAAATTTGTGAGCATAATATAGTTTCTTATGTTCATTTTTATGAATAGAACATATATTTGATAACATCCATTTAAAATAATAACGTTGACTATAAATTATTTTTTGTTATATATTAGTATTGTGTGCAATATAAGAGTTCAGAGAAAACCATTTTGGTGTGTTGGGTATGCTATGAAAAATAGAATCATATTTTATATTAAATTAATATCTAATCTATAAATATTAATAGATATGAAAAATTATTATCCTATAATTACCAAGTATGTTACATCCTTCCCCCTTTTAGAAAATATGTCCTAGCAATTTTATAAATTTATCATATAAGGGGGGGGGTATTTCTCCCTCATAGAATTTTCAGAATCCCATGTTACCAATTCAATCATGCGAGTATTCCACAAAATAATGACAAGATTAATCACCTTTTTCAGAAACCCTTTCTCTCTATAGTCAACAATTTGGACTGGTTGTTTCTCATAAGAACGATTCTATTCCAAATGAACTATTTCTTGACTCCCAACATGATATGGATTCTAAATATAAAATCTCATAAATGTAAAATGAAAAAAATTTACTATGAGGGATAAAATCATAGTAAAAGACACTTGGTAGGAAAATCATCCAACATTATCTATTATTTTATAGGGTCCAACAAACTACTAACTTGGTTTCCCCTTCTTACCAAAATGAATGTCATTTATTCATTTAGAAACATTAAAAAGACATGATCACCTACCTCAATCGAAGGATCATTCCTCTAGTTATCCTTATATCTTTTTTTCCATCTCCGATCTATCCTTGACATGTTTCTGAATCAACTAATCTCTTTCGTCCATCTCTTCTAGTAACATCCTTTCACCATAATCATCCCAAAAATCTATAGTTCGAGACTGATTTCCAAATAATTACTCAAATTGTTCTATATTTATTCTTTAATGAAAACTCTAATTATAGATAAACACAGCCAATGAAATATATTGTTCCCAAATTCCCTAGTAATTCTTTTAACAATAATGAAACATATCATATGAGGTCTAAATTTTTCATTTTGACTACCTATCTAATTTAGGATGAAAAGATTTACAAAAATATAATTTAGTTTCCAATTACTTCTAATGTCTTTTAAAAATGTGAGAAGTGAACCAATGATAATGATAAAAAACAATGGGAAGATGATCTCCATATAACCTAACTATCTCTTTAAGATACAATCGAGAATGTCGATCTAGAGACAATTTATCTCGAATAGAATGAAAATGAGAAGATTTTTATTATATATCCACAATAAAATAAATCACATTGTTACCTAGATAATTATTTGGTAATTTCCCTATAAAATCCATGTATATTGTTTCCCATTTCCACCTTAGAACTGGTAAAGTATGAATCATCTCCTTTGTCAATTTCCATACTTCTTTAATCTGTTGACATGTAATACAGTTCACAGTAATTTCTACATTATCTATTTTTATTTTATCCCACTAGTAATAATCTTGATGGTCTCTTTACATATTAGTTCTAATAGGATGAACTGAAATTGGAGAACTTTTTTCTTCACAAAAAAATACTTTCTTCAACTATGGATCCTAAGGAATTCAAAATATTTTCCCAATTCCAAAACACAATCATTATCACTGTTAAATTTAGGACACTTACCCTTTCGAACCAATTATAACTTTTTCTTCAATTTACAGTCTTCCTTATATGCCTTCTAAATTTTGTATAATACAAGAGATTGCACTAAAACATGAAACAAAATTGTGGAATTTTCTGCACCAACAAAATCCATTCCAAAGCTCATGAAGTCATTAACCAAAGGGTCATGTTCCAAACATATCATGGTTAATGTAGCATTACGTTTTCAACACAAAGAATTTTCCACTTTTTTTATTTTCCCGGTTGGTAATGAATCATCAAATCACAATCCTTTATTTGTTTTAACCATCTTCTTTGTCCCATTTTCAATTTGTTCCAAGTGATTATATTTTTCAATATTTTTTTTGTTAGTATATGTTTCACATTTTGCACCATACAAGTGGTGCCTCCATATTTTTAATGTAAAAAATACAATATAATTACAATTCATGTGTAAGGTAATGTAACTTGTGAGTTTTCAACTAACATTAAGAATACGAAATTGAATGATTATTGTACATTAGGACACATCAATTTTATTTCACCAAATAATTGGTGTAGATATAAAATTCAACATTTCTAGATGGTAGTTCCAATAATTGAGAATTAACAAATATTCATTTGAATTATTTAAAATAGTCATCACATTCATTTTTCAAGATGGAAATAACATCTTTTTTAGTTATCTTAGTCAATGGGATAGATAAATATGAAAAAAACTTCAATAAACCTCTTGTAATATCATTCCAAATGAATAAAACGATGAATCTCAGTTATATTTTTGGGTCTTGTCCATTATTATACAAAATATTTTTTATATGGATCAACTGTTATTCTATATTTATAAACAATGTGACAAAAGAATGAAATATTTTGTAACCAAACTCACAATTTCATAATTTCCCATACATTTTATTTTCCATTATGTTTTGAAAAAAATACTTAGATGACATTAATGATCCTCTTTAATTTTTGAATATACCACAATGTCATCAATAAAAACAACCAAAATTCAAAATAGAACTCACACAATATTTTATTCATGATATCCATGAACACAACATGCACATTAGTTAACCCAAAAAGATTAAAAACGAATTCATAATGGCTATATCTAGTATGAAAAATGGTATTCAAAATTCTTACTTTCATTACTATCATATGATGCTACCAAGAACTAAAGTCGAACATCAGAAACAATTATGTTCCATGGAGCTAATCAAAATAATCATTGATATGAGTAAAAGGATACTTGTTCTTAAGAGTTGCATCACTCGATGCTCTATAATAAATTTAATGTCTCATTGAACCATCTTTATATTTAAAAAACAAGAAAAGGGATCCCCATGGTTCTTTTCTTGGTCAAATTAAAACTTTATCTAAAAACTCAAGAAATTTCTTCTTCTACTCTAAAATTAATGTTGATCCATTCAATCATATATTTTCCAGTATTTCTTAGCATCACGAACAATGTCCACAAAAAATTAAAATTCCCAATCATGAATAATACTAGGAAACTCATCAGGGAACATCAAGATATATATTTACCACTAGAACATTATTAATTTTAATAGTTCATTTATTTTCAACAATATTTGAATGATAACATTAATTTCATTTTTTTAATAGTATCTCAACATCGTGATCTGTTATTGAAGGTATGGGTTCATTCTTGATCACAAAAGGAAACTCATTCTAAAAGGAAACCTCGTTATCACTACAGTTAATCTGATCATGGTAAACAAAAATACAATCTATACCAAAATGAAATCAAACTCACTAAAGGAAAAGAATAAGGTATTAAGGTAGATTATTTCACCAAATAAGAAGTAAAATATTTTTATAATTTATTTTTTCCTTAACATTTCCCCTAGGTGTTTTTTCCATAAGTTAAAGATTCATTTCATGAGGTGTAATTTTCAATTTACCAGAAATTTAAAATAAATGAATGAATGTGTAGACCTAGAATCATAAAACATAGTTTCATAATTTTAATAAACTAACACTATACTTGATACCATTTAATTTGATATACCAACATCTAGTCTTGTAGTGGCAATGTATTTCATCACACCTTTCTTCTTATTGTGTGGAAGACTCACATTCTTCATGTTCATCATTGGACACTCATTTTCATAATGAACAAAATAATTTAACTTAAAATATTTTACGGAATTTAAATTTTATTTTTTACTTTTACCCTAATCCTTTTTAGTGAAGATACAAGTCTTGTGTCCCACTTTACCTAATCAAATGCACTTATCAAAATTCAAAATGAATTTATCAATGTTAATTTTACAAAAACATCCACAAACAATCATCTGAATTTTCATACAATCAATATTTTTTGAATAATTAATCCATATTACCTGCCACCTCAAACTGTTGTTCTATTATTTTTCAATGAACACTTGATCTTCAAAAAACATGATTTCCACCTTCTCCACACATCAGACAAGTTTTTTGTATCTTTTGAACATAGAAGAATCCAATACCCTCCTACAAAATTTCTTTAATCCCAATAAAAAAAGAATGAATTAATTGTCATGATTTGGGATGAAATTTTGGGCATAAATTGTCATTCGAGAAAATTTTTCTTCACAAGAAGTCACTTAGTCATCCTCCTACCACAATTCCAAGAATTAATTATCTATCCTAAGTAGAACTGCCTAGGGACAATATTTCCCAAAAAACATACCATTGAATTAGTCTAAATGAATATCATCAACATCCTCACTATACCTGATAATCTTAACAATCAAACAACAAAGATAATCATAACCTTCAAAATGATAAATAGAATGATTTTACTTTTGATTGTCTAAACACCTAATTACATCAAAAATCTTTTCTAGTGATTTAATCCAACCTTCAGCTAGAATGAGGCCAAATAATCCTCTAAATGATGGGGGATGTTTCCTCATGAAATGATCAACTACCAACATGATCCTCTTTTTTTGATCGTGATGATATCATACATGGACACCACTGCCATTTATATCCAATGTCAATTGTGTCATCACTATACAAAATTGTTCAGTTCTGATTCCGACCTTCTCATGTTGGTTATTTGGAAGTCTGTTTTCCTCTAGATTTCATCATAGAACATATCACATGTTTCCTCTAAGGAAAACCATTTTGAAATAAAAGATTATAGAAAAAAAAACATGGTAATCATTAAATTCTATGTCATTTCAATTTTATAATAAAGTAAAAAATCATTTATGAATATTCTATTTATAAAATACCAACCCCTAGATTTAAATAAACTATCCTCTTATACCAACTATAAGGCATAGCCTTAAATATTACATAATGTTGAGTTAAATAAATAATTTCTATAGAAGATCTTTTCATGTATATATTTTCAGGGCATTAATGCATTTTTATTACATATCAACTCAGATATTACAAAGTATAAACTTCTACTTATTATCCATTATTTCCAAAAAAATGAAAATCGTTATAATGAAATATAAAATCTTCATAAAACTAATTTTAAATTATTCATTTATTTTACCCATCCTTATAACCTATGATGTTTTTTTCAAAAATATAGGGATGTTCAAAAAAGTTCAGTAAGGTAATTTAAAATTTAAAAAGGAAAACATTATTCCATGGAAACATATAAACCCATGAAATTATACTTTTCACTCATAAAACATAAGATATTTGGAATACTTCATGAAGTTAAGTGATTCATTAAAAACTCATAGAAATCATAAATCATAAATGTAACTTGTGGCATCCATATAATACTTACATTGTGTCTTTCACAACTCCAAAGGGGGTATCCTTGATCACTATGGTTTAAATACCCAACATGGAATCATCCCTAAATCTATTATGAGTAACATAATTATTTAACTACGTCTAATTAATAAATGAATTTGATAGATATCCTGGCCTCACACTCCCTTGTTTTATCATGGAACCATCTACATACATTAGCAATTCCTAAGAACCATAATGTAATCATAAGACATTAAAATTAACAAGGGAAAAAATAACAGTTCCATATTGAAATCAAAAGATATCATTGGCATAATCAATACCCTATCAATAACATTTTAAATACCAAAATACAATAAAATGGAATTTGGTATTTAAATTACTTTTAAAAACACTAAGGCTTGTAGATTAATCCAAATATTAAACAATGGTCATGGCGGTGGAAGGGTTGTTATCACCGTGTATGTTAAAAACCATTCCTTTTATCATTTCGTAAAATGCATCATTGAAAATGATTCCTTTTAAAATAATGTCAATTAAATTTAAATTATAAGGGTATAGATATAAATTTTATAAAATAAGTTTTTCTATATTATCGAAATATGCCTCAATGAAAGGAGATTGAGAAGAAGTCCCTTACCGTGATTCCGACTCATCACTTCCAATATGTATATTCATGAATAATAAAAATAGGTTAATTAATACATAGTGGAGAACCGTATTAGGTTTATTTTTTACCTTATGTCACATATTATCCATGTTTTAAAAATTACATTATTATTTAATATCAAATCGGACAGTTTATCGATATTATGTACTTGAGTTGAAAATGAACATGTTTTGATATAAATTGTCCACATGGTCATAAGTCCACTATCTCCAAAATATAATTAAAGAAGAAATCATCCCTTTTATATATTAATCATTATTGTTGAATGAATCCATTATTTATGGTTATTAAAAAGTGAACAATGTTATATTTATAGATACAGTTGGTCGTACGTACGCATGAGTAACATTTACATTTTTTATTGATAATTATTGAAATATGGTAATTATTATTTTATCTTTCGTTAATGATTGTGATATTATTTACATCATTATAAACATTTAAATATATTTATATATATCATACTAGTAATGTGGTGAATAAGAAATATTCACATCGATTTGTGGTGGTGATAATTCACGTGTACACACGAACAACATTATCATATTTATGTTCATGGTATGTAAGAAAATAATTGAAATATTGTTTTAAAAATGATTATATGTAAGTAATATAATATATAAATATTTATTAAATCATTATAAATTGTATTTATAGATGGTAATAAAAAATGAACTATAACGGTTCGTGAGGCGGTAATCCGTCGTACACCCAAACAAAATTTTAGTTTCACATTTGATGAAATTGGTGATAGATTTTGGTGATGATATTAACATAATAACATATTATAATATTTAGGATTATTTATTTATTATTTCATATTATATGAATGATATTTATGTATAGTGGAATAAGAAATAAAATAAAAACACTTCAAAAAATTTATACCTCTTTTTAGATTGATAACCATTAAAGAACACATTAACACCTATAAGAAGGGTGTTATGACTAATATAAGGCACAAAAAAGTGTTTAGGTATTGTATAAATATATTTTTTCATATCATGGATAAATTAAATGGTTATTGAAGTGTGATTATTAGAGAAGAGTGGGTACTATTTATAGGAGAGGGGAGGGGAACCCTTGGAAGGTCATAATATATTAAATTAATATAAATTACTTTTTTAATCCAAATGACTCCATCATAAGATATATAGAATATAATATAAATACAGAAAGAAATAATATCATCCAATAATTTTAAGAATTTTATTCTTCTTATTTTAAACATTATCTTTTCAGTTTACCCTTAATTATTCTCATTTAATTATTGATTCCAGTAATAATATTTTAAATATTAAAAGGTTATAAATTATAATTTTAATGGGTTTAATTTCCCATAATTGAAAAAATAATGGACATTCAGTCCATATCATATCCACTTTATAATTTTAAAATATTTTTAGGAATTTTAAATAACATAATAAATTATTATTTTTATAAAATATTATTTTACCAATTTTTACACTTTTCATTTTGTTGAATTTATATAAAATCCAAAACAATAGATAACATCAAAAAAATCATAAAATATAATTATAAAATTTCATACGCACCTTAAAAATATGTTATGAAATAAAATATGTCAAATAATATTAATTTTGATATTTATAATATCATATATTTTATTCTTTTATTAATAATATAATCACTACATCATCATTGTGTCATAAATAAATTAAATTATAGAATGTATATATGTTATAAATAAAATACTATGTTGTAGTTAACATTTTTAGATTTATAATTAATATTTATAGTTGATGATATCAATTATAAAACCCCATATTAAAATTTATTTAGCAATAAAAGCCATGTTTATGATATTTTGTGCCATTATATTAAATTCAATGTTATAAATATCGTAATCCTACCCAAGGGAAATCCAAAGGCCAAAATATCCACCCACGAATTTTTTTGGTCACCCATAACTCATCCTATATGTTTAGAATAAGTTTTAGTGTAATTATGTAGTATTATAATATTATTTTAATACATATTTACCTTATTTACCATTTAATAGTGGTAAATAAAATAATAATGTCACTATTCACCAAAATTATTTTGAACGTATTAGATTGAATTTTTCATAATAATTACATCCATGTATGTCCATTTTTTAAAATTCAATTGAAAAAGGGTCTAAAAATAATTTAATGTTAATCCCATTTACAGATTGAGGAAACTATAAACCCTCAACTGATTGACCTGTGTTTGAATCCAATTTAAATGTGAAATTACTTTTAATGGACCAAATTGGATTAAATGATAAAAAATCATCTAATTATACCTTAAAACAATGTTAAATGAAAATTTAATTATATAATAAAATTATATGAAAATAATGTTTTGAATTATAATATAGTAATTTTTCTATTCATTAAAATGTGCTTTTTTTCAGAAAAATATCAAAAATTCATTGAATGTGAATTTTGATGTCCGTCTTCCAAATAAGAAATTTATTTTGTCAAATATTATATATATAAGTGAGAATACTATTATAAATAAATTATTTACCATCAAACAGTGGTAAAACTACCCTTTAAAAATATTTATAGTATTATATTTATCATATTGGATTTACTATAATTTTAAGCCTATAAAATATATTAAAATAAATTAAAAACATTATATATGAATTCTTATACATAATATAGTTATTTATTTTCATTCCCTCTAATAAAATGGATATGAGATGACTACCGTTTAAAATAATAATATTAATAATATTTTATTTTCAGTATACCTCATTCTTGTGTGAAACATAATATTTAGGTTAAACCCATTATTTTGTGTTTGGTATGCTCTCAAACAAAGCATCTGATTTAAGGTTAAATTAACATATAATTCAATAATATTAATTGATATGATAATTTCTCATTCTCTAATTACCAAGGATGTTATAAAAAATAATAGATTAAAGATAGTGTTGGATTAAAATCACCACAAACACTCGTTTTTGGACAACCATTACTATTTATAGGCTTTTAATTTTAACATTTTTATCATTTTCATTGAATTAATATTACATTGGTATTTAATTTTTGACCTCAGTTATTAATTTTATTGATAAATATTGATACTGAATATTTTAACTAATTTTAATATTTTTATTTAAATTCATTTAATCAAGTTTTCCATAATAATTCATATGGATTATTAAATGTAATTTTCAATATTTTCACACAGAACACATAAAAATAGTTTTTAGAAAAAATGATATTTTCTTTATATTTATGTGTAATACATAGTTTTGATAATTATAATCTATGAATATATAAGTTTACATATTCTAAATTAAATAAAATTTATGATATTTTATTGGAAATAGAAAACCTAATATCACTATGAAAATATAATATTCAAAGAAAACACAAAAAACCTTCATTGTTAAATACATTTTAATTTAGTTCAATCATTTTTAAAATAATATTTTTAAGCCCATGTAATATTATGAAATTATTATTTTTTATATATACATATTTTAAGATTTAAATGGTTTTTAAAAGATCTATTATATTCTTACAAACATGCTAAAATCATTAAAATAATTAATTTAACAAAAACAATTTTTTTGTATATGATTAAATATATTTGGAAAAAACAATAAAATTTAATCATAAGATAACATTTTCATTATATTCCCAAAAATTAAACTCCTCTTGTAAAATTTCATTTTGAAAAATACTAAATTTAAATTTTTAATAAAATCAAAAAAGAAAATAAAAATACATTTTTTTTTGTTAAATGAAATCTATACGTATTTTCTATTTTTATTCTTATTTCATATAATTTTATTAAAAATTGGTGTCTAATTATATTAATATCATATATAAGTATTGAAATTAGTCACATGATTCTTTTTATAGAAATTTATATCACATACAAATATATTTTAAGATAAATAATTTTCTTTAAAATAAATGATCTTATAATTCAATTTTTGTAATATAATTCAATTTAATTCGTATTAAAAGAGGTAATTATTTTACTTATACATATATTTCATAAATTTGTTACATATATTAATTATCACTAATTAAATTTCTATTTCTTAATTTACATACTTAAATAATTATATTTTAATAAAATATACCATGGTTTCATTTATGTCTCATGTTAGGTGAAATGAATGTTGTTAAAAAATTATTTAGTTTAAAGGAATTTTTATATTATTATCTCAACGTGTTAAATAGACTAAATCTCCCATATAAGTTATATATAATATCATAAATTTTTTCAGAATCTATTTAATCTTCTTTGGAAATGGTTATCAAAAAGTCTCTGAAATGTCAGACAGAAACATTATTCCAAAATTATTTCTCATTTCACTTCCATATTCATTACCATGTGAAAATAATATAATTGAAAAAATATGATTTCCCTTATCCAAAATTAGATGCAGATATCAGCCTCTTTCAAAATATTTACGCTATTAATGTTAAAAACTGGTTAGATGTGATCTCGATAAAACATGGTTATATCACTATATGAATATATCCACTACAAGATAAATCTTCTACAATCATATAAAATATTTTATAAAAAAATTTATGAAAAAATCAAGTGACTGCTAAATATAGAACATGTCAATATATTGTAGGTTGACTCATATGTTCATGATTTCTAGAAATAGATACATTTGTATGTATTAACACATCTCATGTCAACAATCCAAATAGTTGATCTCATCACATATTAATAAAATGATAATGCCTTTTTATAACCTGTTCTAATTCAATCATATTATCAAATGTAATACATTTCATAAAATTTGCAAAATTCCATCATCGTTAAACTGAACTGGTTAAATGATCAAAAACATAACCAACCATCACTGATTATCTGTGAATATAAGATACTATAAAAGTTTATCAAATCAAGGAGGCATTTATGATAATTGTATTTTAAATCTCAGGAAGTGGTATTTTTTAAGCATAAAAACATAAGTATATAAATGACTATTTCATATTCCATAAGATATATTTTTTTAATTATTCTTGATAATAATTATCCACTTCATATCCAATTAATCTATATCATATCACATATGAGATTGTACTCACGATAATCATATCCATGTATCACAAACTATGATACTCCTGGATGATAATTAAATAATGATAACTAAAATTCATGATTTTAGTTGATATTAATATTAGAATATTCATGAAATATATGAACTATAGATGAATGGATTATAAATGGATACATACATTATTATAGAACCCTGATACATTTTACAACCAATACACAAAATAATTCATTTATCTAATACCAAGAAATTTAATATAACTACCATTTAGTGTGTACATAAATTATTTTATTAGTAGACCAACTACATTCTCATATTTAACCACCTAAGAGATCATTTCATGCCTCTTAATGATCAATTTAATGAGATTGTATTTTTAAAGAATGTGTTGGGTCCATTGTTGATACTAAGATTCTTGGCTAAAGAAATAACACTATTATTATCAAAGTACGTCAAAATTTCAACCATTATATATTAAAAAAACTAATGATTATTAATTGAATGCTTGATCTAAAATTTGTTATTCATGGAATTTGAGGTATTCATATACAATGCCAATATTTTTTATTTCCACTATATTGTATGTTTTTAACTACTCCAATTAACAACACAATCATTGAATAAATATATGAAATATGACTATGTTCTCTTATCATCACTATTTGTTTGGAAAGAAGAATAATAATAGAAACTTATAATGACTTCAACTTCACCTCCAAACAACAATGATTTTTTCCTACATAATACCATGTTCCAAAGTAAATTCATAAAAGTATATAAAGGACAATCACCATTATTAGAGTGGCATTTGGGGGTTATGATCAAATAATAAGTGACATCATGATTTTTATAAAATCTGAAATACATGATAGATCCAATGGATTACGAATATAGAATACTATCCATAATTTTTAAATATTTATAAGTATATTTAATCATTCAATGGAAAATCCCATGAAATCTTACATTGTAGACTACTTCACCCATGTCATTCACTGAGAATAATTTTTGCAAGAAAACCATTTTAGAATTCAAATATGTGATATCATGTTGGATAATTAGCATTAAATTCATATAAAATATAAAAATTACCACAGAACTCCCACTAAGCAACTAGTATACTTAGGAATCATAGATGTTCTTTATAATCATAAATTATTTGGTTGCATCATAAAACTCGATGTTCTAACTTTGTGAATATTTATTCAGTCTATAAATACACCATTACAACATATAAAATAATATTAGACTCATTTATAAATTAAAAACCATTATTTTGTCTCATATACACATCCTTTATTAAACTCTCATTAAAATAAATTCAAATCCATTTGATATATATACTATTTATAATGAGATAATATGGAAATAAATATCAAAATGTAATTTACCATCAATTTTTTTGAAAGGGTTTCTTTATAATAAATTACATGATTTTTTCTATAATTATCTAAAATATGATATTTATATATAGAATCTCTTTCAAACATGTTTATTTTCTTATGAAAACCCCACATGTAACTCTTGGGTATCACCCCTTTAGGTTTATCGACAATGTTCGAATAATGGTTTGTGTATAAGGAGGTCTTCTCAGTTCCCACAGAATTTATACATTTCTATAATTGATAAATCATAAAAACCTTCTAGTATAACGTATTTCAATTTTATATTTACCTGATACCCTAATAAATTTTCTCAATATATTCATACCTCTCTAGTAATGAGATAATATAACCTAGAATTTGAGTTTCTTTTTAACCTTAGTCTATTATTCATTGAAAACCTATTATGAATCCTACTCATCTCCTATAATGTAAACAAAAATATTTGTTAGTATTTATCCCATTTTAACATTTAAAAATTTATTTCCCACAAGAAAAATACAAAATCATATCAAAAACTCATTGTATGTATATTAATTATAAAATTAATTTTTCACTATATCATTGTGATAATCTAAAAACATATTTTTAGGATTGAGGGTTAAGATTATTTGATGCAAAAATTTATACATATTATTCAAAACCCAAATATCATCTTAAAATATACATTGGAAAACATCATATACCATATCTCATATGGTGACATTATAACCACCTTAGATGGATTCCATTTTATTATGAATGACTATGATCCAAAATAATTTCTTCAGCATATCCAAAAAATTAAATATTATGATCACATAGACTCATCATAAATAGAGCCATGTACGACAAGGAATGAATAATTCTCTCAAACACACCATACCATATTTTTTTCTGATAGTATTATGTTATAATAAAATTATAGTCTCTCATATGATCACTATAATTCTTTCTTACATATTCGCTACTCTAATCCAATCAGAAAATATCAATACTCTTACTCTATTGATTTTGTACTGCATTTTTAATATATTTAACATTTAAAAGTTCATAAACGTATGTATCATTAGTAACACAAATCCATTCTATCAATATTTATAATATAATTATATTATAAAATATGACTATGTTCGTTATCATATAAGACACAAACCAATGAGCCCAAATGAACCATTTAATATTTATACTTTAATATGACTGTTATAAACTGGACCTTAAATTATTGGGTATGAATGGTATTAATTCATATATTAAATATATATGTACATCCTAATAAATAAATATATATAGATTTTTTAGTAAATAATCATTCATCTTTTAGTACATTCATTGTATACTTTAAAAATATATTTTCATTCAAAATGATTTTATTAATTTTTTATAGAGTGTTATAATTAATTTAAAAAACATAAAATAAATTTAATTTTTTATTTTTTTTAACATTATATAAATAATCATATTTGAATAATCTGAAAGTGATTTTTTTTATTTTTCAAAACATATTGACTTTTTAATGAATAATGAGAAATAATGATTTTTATTCACATTTTTATTTTCTTTTAAAAAATTTATATCATGAAATAATTTTTTTTGATTATATTAATAATTCAATTAGTTATTTTATATTAATAGTTATCCAAATTTGGTGTTGGGAATGAATTTTATACTTGTAATTGGAATGAAAACATTTTTTACTGTTAAAAATTCATTTTTCTAAAAAATATTTCTAGAGTTTATTGTTTTTATTTTCAATTAATTATTTCGACATCTATAAAATAAATAAAATTAGAATTTATTCCATATTTTTGAAAACATGATACAATTTTGGTAAATTGGTAACTTTTATTTTTGGTTATTATGATTTCTAAACATAAAAAATAATATTTACCATCGTAAGTGTAAATATGGTAATTAAGGTAAAAAATATTATGATAAGGACTAATATTGACTATAAAAGTTGAATTTATTTTAATATAATAGATTAGTCAAACAAATTTCATACATTTTCATAAAATAAGGCATCTTCATGGAATACGTATATGATTTTGGCTGTTATAATAATTAAGTAATTGATGAATGAAAAAATTTCATTGTATAGTTATAAATAAAAATAATATTTTTTGAAATAGATAAACAAAACATATGTTAAATAATAAATACACAAATTAAATATAATTATATTATATATTTTTAATTTATATATATATGTGGATAAAATAATTACATTAAATTCTTATGAAAATCTAACATGGTAATTATTTAATTAGGGAAAAAATAAAATAATTTATTTTAAAAATGATTAATGTATTATAATATAAATGCATTGAATTTCAAAATTAAAGTTTTTATAAAAATAAAATATTATAGTTGTTTTAATGGATTATACTCTAGTTTCTTTGCAATCATGTTGGTTTCAGGGTCAAATTAACTGAACAACTCCACTAATAATACAATGTCATTTTATAATAAGTAATATTTTATTAAATTATTTAAAATTCATAACTAATAATATACTAGTCCATTTTATTTTAATTATTTTTAAAATTTCAAATATGGTCAAATAATCTTATTATAATAATAATATTGGCCCCTAAAGAGCAAAAAAATTGTTCTCAAGGTAACTCGGAAAAAGGGATAAGGCGGGTTAAAACAATGAGATAACTGTACAAAAATAATATAAACATTTAAAAAAATTGTATTATGATTATATTTTTTACCCATAATCATAATATATTATAAATATATCATTTATTATCCATTTTCAATAAAAATAAATCTCTATTAATTTGATATTTTAATTAATTCTAAGAGTGCCCCTCTATTCTCTTATAAAAGGGAACCTCATATCCTATTTTATTAACTCGTAATGGAATTTAATTTCATCCGAACCCATTTCAAAAACCTAAAAAAAATATTAATCATGTTTTATAAGTTTTGTTTTTCTAATATTACAAACCTAAATGTACTTAAGGTGAAAAGAAAATGTGGTTGTCCCAAGAAGAGGTATAGATTTTAATCAAATGTTTTTGTTTTATTCTCCTCCTACCTTCATAAAATATTATCAATTAATTGTGAGATAAATAAAAAATAATATTCACAATAATTCGAGATTTTTATTTAAATGAAATAACTTATATTCATCTCCCCTCCCTTTTAATGGTATTCAAATATGTCATACTTGTGTACAACAAACTGCATCCCCATGAATTTATATAATTTGTTTCCCATAAACACCACTCCTGGATGATTATATGAATGGTTTAACTATATATATATATATATTATAAATATGATAGATTTGTAATTATTTAATGATAATGTATCATATAATATATTTCCTTTCCATTCAGTAAAAAATTATAATATCATTCTTGCGTACATGTTGATTACCGCATCCATTATATGACATGATTCTTTTTTTTAAAAAAAATCACACAACTACTAAATTTATTTTCACATAAATAAATATTATTTTCATTATGGTAAAATAATTATACTATTATGATAAAATAATACAAACCTTCTTTTAGTAATAATAAATTAAAAATAAAATTGTTAATCATGTGTATGTACAACATACCTTCTTCGTGATTATAACATAGTGAATTTTACATTTAAATATTTCATTTTTCTAAATATAATTGATGTATTAAAATTATAATTACATCATGATTTTTAGTATATAGATAATTTATTAATTTTTACAATAACCATTTTCAATCATCCAAAACATTTTGGACATATGAGTCTAATATCTACTAAATGTGAGACGAAAACCTATGTAAATATATATAACATGGTAATAAATTTAATAAAAATAATAATAAACATGAAAAGTGTTTCTATGAAATTAAATAATTTACTTATTTTTATTATTCCTAATGTTAACCAATATATGTGATGAATCAAAATCAAGGTAAGGTATCTCTCTAAACCGACCTTCTTCTTTATCTTGTGACATTTCGTTCACTAAAAAAATTTATATCTTCATTTAATGTTATGACATGCATAAAATTATATATATATGTCCACAGATTTATGTATATATTATTATCTTTTCATTTTATAGGGTAATATATTCCTTATGTTTAGTTCCCAAATGACTTATTTGGGAGATTTTATTTGATTATGACATGAGGAGAGATAATGCATCCAATTTCATTTGATGGTAATTATTATGATTATCCTTTTTTATTGATTTATTTTGGAGGAAACATTTATCATGATAAAGTTTGGATCAGTGTTCCCACATAGTTCTCTAATTGATTAGGTCAATATTTTATCTAAAGATATATTATGTATGGGATTAAGGAGTAATCCTATTCCATGATGGGACTCTATATACAATGTGATATTGCCTTACATGTAAGATATGATTATGAATATGTCATGTATTTTTTTCTGTCACATTTCTTATATTTACATGTTATTTTAATACCAAGTTATTTATTTTATTTTACCATTTGATTACTTATTTAAATTCTTTTTTATGATATCATTTTATACAATTTTCTTACTTTTTTTTCCTTTTTATCATGTTTATTCCCTTACTGGGTATTTTAGCTCCACCCATTTGTCTAGGTATTATACATGTCTTACAATGTATATTTTGGAGCTCAAGGATGTTTAGGATCTCATATTTTTTATTTTCATATTTAAATATTATGTAACTATTCTCCCAAAAAATCCTAGAAATTTTAACGGTGTTTCGTATTTAATTGATATTTATATTAAAAATAATATCTTAAAAAAATCTTCGGTTTCTAAGTTTATACCATAGGGATGTATAGTTATTTTTGTGGATTAGAAGCAGAATACTTTATTTTCAAACATTGTGAGAAGTCTCATTATAAGGAAATTACTATAGATAACCTATATAGAAAAAAAATAGACTCATAAGTTTGGTTGTACTTAATCATTATTCCTTATACATATATATGTTTACTTTTTGTGAGTTTATTAGTCAAAATATTCCCAAGAAGGTTTTATATTTTAGTAAATGGTGAGAAATTGGGGAAACCATCCCAACAACCAATGTGATAGGGAACATGATGATTTCTCTATTCATATGTATAACCATATGATAGAGGGATATAGGAGTTGTGTGGTAGTGCTAGAACAAAAAACTCATTCTATAAATAGAATCCCAAACCATTAATAATGACCTTATTATACTAACAAATAGAATGTTGTTGTACAATATTTTTTAAATAATGGTCTCTAACATTTAGTGTATCATATGATCCCCTCATAAGGAAATAGTGGAGTTACTTTATTGAGAATATAATATTTATCCCACAATTCTTTGAACATGATAAAATTGTGATAAACACTTATCATAAAGAGGGGGAATTTGATTACTGATCGATGCTGATCAAGAACAATCATTTGAATGAATATATCGATTTCAGATAATGCTAAAAAATGATGAAAATAGTTTTCAATAAATATTTTCTCATTACTCTCCATCTTAAGATGGATATGGAGTTCATTAGACTAATGTAAATTGAATATGATTCTATTTGGGATTATGGGGAAAACATAAAAATGATTTTATAGTGTACCTTAAACTTCATCATCAATACTTATAGTAAGGTGGAACCCTTCCTTAGTGTATTAATTCCAATTTTTTGGGAATATTCCACAATTTTAACCTTTGAAAACTATGAAGATAATGTTTGTTGTTCCCCTAAGGGTGATACCGAGATTGGAGAATCACATGGGTCTCATGGTCCTAGAGTAAATTAACCATAACAGTGTTTTTTTGGTAGTATAAATAGATCAATATCATGGTTGAATGAATACCCAGCACTCCATGTGTTAAAAGTGTGGGTATAAGCATCTAAAAATTTGTCCAGATAGGCCTGGGAGATGCTTCATGAATGGTAAAGAAGGGAATCATTCCAATAAATTCTAAATAGAGATAAGGAACTCACTAATTTTATTGACTAAAATAAGTTTCAGATCAACACTCATTATATGATACATTGTTTCAACTATAATGAATATGTGAATTATGCAATCCAATGTCGTAAGAAAACGTTTTTCAATGAAAATGAATGAAAAAATCTCCATGGACTTTAGAGAAGTAATGTAAAAATTTTATCACTAATTTGACATGGATTATGAAGATAATGTGGGGATGGGGGTATAGGTTAATCAGTCCCAAATATTGAACATATATTTTGATTCTGGTTCTTTGCATTTTTTCATATCAGGTATGTTAAGAATAAATATTAAAATTACACCTCAAATCATGGTGGTTTAGATATATATAAGAATAAAAAATTGATATATTTTTGAATAGTAGTTATATATCTGCTTCCCAATAATTTTTTTTTGAATTAATCAACCACTAAATATCATATTACTTCATTTAGTGGAGTTTAATGCTATTTTTGGTATGTATATATTGGGATTATATAATTCTAACATCAATTGTTGGGAGAGGGAGATCCCTCTTCACATCCCAAGGTATCCAATGATTATATTCATTTATAAGTGTGAAGATGAATCTCTATTGGCATCTTAATATCTTATATTGCTATTATTTACCTAAAATCAGGCTTATATAGCTAATTAATTTAATTCAATTGAGATAATAATTCATGAAAACATTCCCATTATGATGGATTATAATCATGTATTCTCACTTAGAGTTTATTCATCTTCCTCCTGAACCAAATGTTGATTTCTCAATAAATCTTATACCTGGATCACTACCCATATCTAAGCCTTAATAAAAATTCCCATCGTTTACAAGGAATAATGGAAAATACCATTATAAGAAAATATATAGAAGGTTTTTATACACTCGATTGATTTTTCGAGGTGTATGCCAATCCTTTTCATCAGGAAGATAGATATGACAATGTTCCACATTATTTATTATCATGAACTCAAAAAATCATGATAAAGGAAGTATATTTCCTACCATGGATAAATGAATTAATTGATCATCTATATGATTCCTAGTATTTCATTATGTTGAAACATCTGTTAGCATATCACTAATTAAATTTCAATAAGGTGGATATTTCAAATTTAGGGAACATCTATGTTCATAGTTATTCCCATCAGACTCACAAATTTATAAGGTCCCAACTATAAAAACTACATAATATAGTTATTTCAACAAGATTTCACTTTTTTAAAGTCCCAAATATCATTCGAGTTTATATTTTTATAAAGTTCGGAAAAACCTTATACATATCAATCCACAATCATACAAATTTGATACTATTAGAACAATATCTTATTCTTCCAAAACATGGTTTTTTAAACACAAAACAACTAAAATATTTGTTAGAAAAAACATTATACAATATAAATTGAATTCCTTATTTCACTTACAAATCATTATAACCTATGAAGAAAAATTAAAAACATGGAATGAGAATAAAAATTTTAGCAAGTAATATAAAATTTTAGAAAGAAACAATTAGTTCATGAGTACTTATAAACATAATAAATGATTTCACAAAGACATACTTGTCACAAATATATACTTGATTTGTGAAAATTGTTATTTCTATAAAACAATATAGAACAAATATAAATGAATAAATATATCTTGGGGTAATCACTTACTTATATTGTAACCATAACTGCATCCTTCTGATTTGTATCCCTCATGGATACCTTACAATGTAACCCTCACGACTACCTTGTAGTGTAACCATCGCCATGACACATCGTGTAACCATATGTCTGACCAAAAAATTACAAAAACCCAATTAATTAGAGGGAGATATATGTCCAAAAAATAAACATAAACAATTCTAAATAACCATTACATAATCATAAAACATTACTATTTTCCAAAAAACACTGCATTTCAATTTCTTGAAATAGGTTTTCAAAAGAGGATTTTAAAAAGAAAGTTGCTTAAAAATATCATAAAATTGATGTTAATAATTAATATAATGAAATTAATATGTGTATACATGAGAAAAAAATAATGAAACCTAATATGAACAAATATTCATGAAAAAAACAATCTTAGTAAGATATAATTGATGAAGTAGAAGATCAAACCCAAATAAAAAAATTGGGTTGTGAATTCCATTACATTAGCTTTGTTTTATTGAAAAGTGCATGAACATCCTGTATAATTTTTAACATAATGATATTAATACGTTATAGAAACATATTCACATTTATAACACCTTATATGATAATTTTATAACCTAATTTTACTCATTTATCAATTCAATTTATTGATTTCAATTATTTCGGGTTCATGTTGCTCATGATTTCCATGGTCTATTCGTGAAGGATTTTCTTGTCAAATAGAAGTGAAACACTATAAGTGGAATCACATAGTTTTAATATTTTCCAAATTATTAATTAATTCTATAAATATTTTTGGTTTTAAAGTTAGATGAAGAATCCTTAGATAAATCATTAGTGATATTCATTTAAAACATTTTGGAGGTAATTTCATAATCATTAACTTATTTAATCATATACCATTAATATTATGCATATAAGTTGGTTCTATACCATAATATTGGTCATATCATAAACAATAAAATCTATTTTATCAATTAAAATGGTTTTACATTAATCTATGAAGGATGTAAAGGAAATTTTAGACACCTCGTCCATGATGTTGGTAAATAAACACATTACAAATGGTGCTTTTATTTTTAGAATAAGAGGAAGAGGTGACGAAAAATAATGGTGATTGTTTTCCATAAAAATGATAAAATAATGAATATAGAAAATTTTGGATATTTAATTACTCATGGATAAGGTGAGATGAATAGAGTATAAGAAAAGAAATGAATTGAAAAGAAAATAGAAGAAACTAAAAGGTGATTTTTAACTCCTAATTTATTCTCCTTGAGATCCTCATTAATGTGTTGGGATTTTCCCTTTTGGTGAGACCAGCAGGTCTAGAACATGGGGAAGGAATTTAGGAAGGCGATTTGGAAGAATTATGAAAATTATCACTGCTTTATAGAAGTGAGGGGATGATGGAGATGAGGGTTCTGTTTATAGTGAATGTGGGGGAGTTTTCTAAATCTGATTATTTTAATTTTTAAATAAATAAATAATTTAAATAAAAAAGTATTTTAAAAATACAAATCATTTAACATCACCTTGAAAAATCTATCAAAATATTATTATATTAAAAATATAAAAAAATAAATATAATAATAATATTTAATATTCAGAAGGGTCATATTTCTACTCGTTTTAATATTCAGAAGGGTATGTTACTATTCACCAAAAATACATATTGGTTCATCACACTTTAAATAACATACTGATCACTACTGAATATGATCAAATTTTTAAATTCAAATCATAGAAGCATAAAAATTATGTTTAATGGGTAGTTCATATCTATTATATTAAAAATGTTTCATGCATTTCAATTTATTTTTAAATCATTGTGGTGTTACATTTTCCCCTCCTTCTATAAATTGTGTCCTTGTAATTTTATTTTCATATTAAACAATTGAGGAAGGCTTTCCCTAGTATAATTTTCAAATGACCATGTTTTTTTCTCAACCATGTGGTTTCTCAAAAAAAATCATTACATGGTGGATTTCCTTATTCTGCAATACATGATCCCTTTGATAAAGATTTTGAATATTTTTCTACATATAAGAAAGGTTCTCTTCCAACTGAACTGTATCTGGGCTCAAAACATGAGATGAATCTGGTGCATACTTTCTCAATATAGAAAAATAAAAAAACATTGTTTACCTCGGGTAAAATCTAAATCAAAGCTACTAGGTAGGAAACTAGTCCATGTTTCTAAATGATTTCATAACGTTGAATGAACTGTGGACATAGCTTTCCTTTCTTACTGAAGTGCATAAAACTTCTCCATGGTGAGATTCCAAGAAAAATGTGATCACCTGCCTCAATAAAAAATTCTTGCAACCTGTTATCTAAATAATGTTTATTACTAAATTGAGTTTTCCTCATGTGTTGGTAGATCATATTCACTTTCTAAGCCACTTCCTCTACTAATTTTAGTTCCATCAGCTTCCTTTCCCCGACCTCATCACAAAATACTGGAGTTAGCCACCACTTCCCATATAATTTTCAAAAATATTCCATCATTATAATGGTATGAAAATCATTATAATAAGAAAATTCCACTAAGGATCTATGTTGATCCCCACATCCCATGTAATCCATTGAACAAGCTCAAATAATATCCTCTAATTTCTAAATTTTCCATCCTAAGTACACATCTTATTGTGGATGAAAAGCAGTACTAAAATTTAATTCGATTCCCATTGACTTTTAAAGGTGTTTCCAAAAATATGTAGTGAACATGGGATCACAGTGGGATAAAATGGAAAGAGGAACTTTATATAACCTGACAATATCTTTTATGTACAATCCATAAAACTGGTCTATGGACATAGTATCTTGGATAAGAAGGAAATGATAATATTTAGTCAGTCAATCAACAATATCCCATATTTATTGTTACATGGAGAATTCTTCAGTATCCCCACAATGATTTCCATAGATATATTTTCCCATTTCGACTCTGGAGCTGTTAAAGGATGAAGTATCCCATTCGGCAACTGCCCCTCTGATTTAACCTATTGCTATGACATTTAACAAAAAAATCTACAATATATCTTTCATTCCATCCCACCAACAATACTCTTGAAGGTATCTGTACATCGTGGTGCTACCTGGATGAATTGAAAATAGGGAACTATGAGCTTCTCACAAAAACACTTTCTTCAAATGAGAGTCATAGTGCACAAACAATATCTTTCCAAATATCAAAACACAGTCATTATCAATGTTAATTTTTTTTAAATTACCAATTTTAACCAATTATACTGTATTCTATAACTCCCAAGCTTCCTTCTGTGCTTTTTTAATTCTGTATGACAAATATGACTGCAATGAAACATGAAACAAAATAGAGGAATTTCCTACACCATGTTCCAAGAAAGAATTCTTAAAATAGTTAATTTAGGGCTCATATTCCAATTATAACATCTTTAATGATGCGTGATGTTTTGGACTCAAGGCGTCTTCCGCATTGTTTTCCTTTTCAGGATTGTAATTTATTGTGAACTCAAAATACATTATCAATTAAAGGAATATTCTATGCCTCATATTTATTTCCTTCTAATAGAATATATAATTCATAATTATATGGATGGTATATATTTTTCATTTTTCTCCATATAAATTATGCATAAAATTTTTGAAACAAAAAAACCATATATTCTAACACTAAATCATGTGTCGGATAATTTAAATCATAAGGTTTTAGTTTTATTGAAGCATAAAAATTACATGATCATTCTTTATCAAAACAAAACCAAATCCTTTCAATGATGTATCATTATATATGAAAAAAATAACATTTCTAGAAGGCATGTCCAAATCTAGATCCTTCACCAATCTATTCTTTAGTTCTGGAAAACAAACATAAAATTATTATACCAAAACAAATTTAACCCCTTTTAATTTTATGTTAGTTAGAGGACTAGTTAACAATTAATTTTTTTTAACAATTCATCAATAATTACATGATAGTCCACGAAATCTATAAATCTTTGTAACATAAGTAGTTATTTTAAATTCATAAAACACTTTAGTTTTGGAAAGATAAACTATTATTCCATCCTTATTAACTATATTCCCATGAAACGAAATATATTGCAACCAAGATTCAAACATTAAAAAATTTCCATACAGTTTCAGTTATTTTAATGTTTTTAAAACAAAAATCATTTTTTTCATAATATTTTTTACTTTAATAATATATAATAGATTCATCAATAAACACAACCACAAACTTATCAATGAAATCATGAAACATTCTATTCCTAAGATCCATGAATACAATAGATGCATTAGAAAACCCAAACGGCATGAAAACATATTCATAATGACCATATCTAGAATGTAATTCATTATATATTATGTATTATTCCTTTAAATTAAACTGATGGTACCCTGACCTTAGTTCAACATTAAGAAAATACTATGCTCCTAGGAGCTGATCAAACAAATCATTGAGGTGATGTCTTATCTCAAGTAAATTTCCTTTATTTTTCATTCTCCAACCACCTTAACATTCCTTCTTCATTTCATTTATACCAAATCCAATATATCTGATGTTCTAGGTTTTTTATGAGATGTATTCTAACTAAAATTACACAGACCTACATCTAATTAGTAAATAATATCCTGTTTATCTTGATGGGAAAATGTTGCCTCACAATACGATGATTGTTCAATTTTCTCCTACCACATTTTATGGTGTCCATTATAATGGAACAATAATTATATATGATATTTATGGTATTTTCATTATTTATATCCTAATTAAATTCTCATTTATAAGATAACATTATGATTTTCATGTTGTTTAAATATGATAATTTCATTTGAGGAAGTGTTGAATACCACCACCTCTAAGTGATATGACTCGTTCATGCTATAAATGAAACATAAAAAGGTTGGTATTAATGAAAATATGTAAAATATGTAAAATATATATTATAGTTTAATTATAATATACATAGGTATTATTTATATTTCATTCCATTAAATATTAAAAATAAATAAAAGTAGCATTCCTGCATAAACATGAGTTACCATCTCCATGAATGATGAATTTCATTTATTATATCAAAGTGATAGTTACCATTATAAATTCATATATATAAGGTATATATTATATGTAAATCATGAATATTATTTTGGAGATAATATAGTTTTGATCACATGAACATTTCTTAATTATAACAAGTTCATTTTGGACTCTTGTTTTCAACATTGACAAAATGTATGATATGAACTCAAATAATAAACTAATTGTTATAGCAATGTAATAATTGATATTAATGAAATAATAAAAATCAAAAAGGTTCTTAAGAAATTATAAATTAACACATGTTTAATATTTAGGAACAACAAAGAACATATGAGACAAGTCGGACTCGAGGTAAGGGAACTTCATAACCCAATTTCCATTCTTTGTATTAATCATCTACTTCATGATTATGTAATTATATAATTATGTGGGAAATAATATTTTATAAACTATGATGTATTTATTATTTATTTATGTGTACATCTAGTGAATACACATATTCAATCTATTTTATTTATAAAAAGATCTTTGTATGGTACTTTATCTCAATCTCCTTTCATTGAGGCATGTTTTGATAATATACATCTCTTTCTTTTACATGGTGTATAATAAACCCCCTTGTCTATTAATTTCATTAAAATGAAATATTTTATCTTTGAATCATTTAACTAAATGAAAAAAGGACTATTTTTAACATGTGAGGTGACAAATAACTTCATGCTGCCATAATCATTATTTGGATATTCTATGAGCATTAATGTTTTTAGAAGGAAAAGAAATCCATTATTCCCTTCTTGGGTGTTTTTGTATTGAAAATGGTTTTTATTCTGGATTGATAATTTTAGGACCTTGAAATGATTTCTTGTTATAGATAATGAAATGTTATTAGTGAAATTTTTATATTTGTAATATTGTATTTTTTATGATTATATAATTATACTTAGACATTTGATCGGTTGTTACTTGAGAAACCAATGATGGGTGGTTACATGATTAACCAAATGGTTGGTAGTTACATGCATAACTAAATGAAAGGTGATTATGTTATAACCTCCAATGAATTTGTTATTGAAGTTGGCCATATGGATATTCCATTCTGTGATAGGTGTGGAAGTTTATCGTATGGTTATTCCATTTCACTCTGTTTATGTACCATGTAACCTTTATATGATATACATCGTTTTCTATGGGATTTATGCTAATATATTGGTTATAAAAAGGTTAGGCAATGAGCTTATATTCATTGAAGTGTTTTTTCTACTTCTTAAAGGTGACAAGTATTATGTTATAATAAAGTATTTATGTTTTAATTTTTTTATAAACTATCAAATTTCATTCTATATGGATCCCTTACTGAGCTTCTTATTCTCTTCCCATGTTTTGAAATGTTTTTCACAAGACCGAAATATGAATAGGGTCAAGTACAGGCTCAAGTAAAATTCATTCTACCTAAAACGTGGACCTATATGTGTTTTTTAATTGTTTTTTTATGAAAAAATGGATAGTGAGTATAAGTGTCAACTTATATTATTAAATTTCTTGTGTATAAATTATTACATAATTATCTAATTCTCTAAATCAGAAAAGATCTTCAATGTGAATTATTAACTTAATTCAAGTTTATATAATGTTTAATTTTGGGGTATTACAATATTTATTCTTTTTTTAATTGTTTTGTTTTGTAATATATATTCAATCCATGACATTAATATGTTCAAATAGTATTAATGTGTTACTCTTTAAAAAACTCACAACATTTGTTACAAACCAGAATTAGAATCTAAATACATTTAAAAATTTCTAAATGAATACCATGAAAATGTTGTATTAAACTCATTCATGTAATGGATTCAAATTATATAAATTCAGTCAATTACATAATATAAAAAATGTAGTATTAGTTATCCACCCCCCACTTTTCTTGACATGGAATAAGTCTCAATGCAAGTGAGAATTCAAAACCAATTTCCCTCTAACCTTGAACCATTACTCAAGAAATAATTATATTAATTCATAACTTTAACAAATGATATATATAAACTAAAATAATTAAATTTATAAAAAAACATTACATTATTATCGATAAATCTAATCATCTTGTTACAATATATCAGCTCTTCTTCTTTATAATTTATGTTGTTTTTATTTGAAAATAAAATGATTATATATCTTACCAAATATAAAAAATATATTCATTATATTTCCCTCCCAAAAACTAGCATTTAATGTTCTACCAAGTAATTGGGCCTAATCATTTTCATGGTGAAATATCCTACGAATACATAAAAATATATATTTTTTATATGTACCAATGAAATTATCCAGATTTGAGGCCTTAAAAGATTTAAATTTATCTAACATGTAATTTTACTCTAATTATACAAACTTCCTTTTATAATGAGAGATCCCACCATGTATGGAATATATTTTGGCCCCATAAAAACAACCATGTCATGAAACCATCTTTTAGTAGGATAATATTGCATAATATCATGATGGTACTTATTTCAAAAATAAGTAATAAAAACATATTTTCATTAATATTCTTCCTTTAAATAGTTTTCATCCCCTTCAACATATGTTTTATAATCACTAGAGTAATATATTGTATCAGGTTTCTTTCTTTTATCCATTTCTTCATAATCAATATTGGAAAAAAAATATTTTAAAATTTGATAAACTTTCTACATCAATGGATATTGGATTTAGTTTCTTCTCTCTAGTATAAATTTATAAACACAAATTATTTTGCTAATCTAACCTCATCATTATAATAGATTTGATATAAGAGTTTTCAATCAGAATAATATTGGATCATTTAAGGGTATTCCATCATCACATATCATTTAATGCAAGGAAATCAATTACCATAAGAAGAGGATAGAACATCAAGTAAATAATATTATAATATAATTATAAAAAATAGAGGGTAAAAAGTATAAAAAATCTAAATTATGTTATAGAAGAGGAGAAAATTTATTATCTAAGTGTTTTGGGGCCAATATAATAGGTTCTGATCAGTCAATACTGGAAACTATATAACCTATACTCAACTGATAAATCAAATATTATAGCTTCATAAAAAATTCAAATTATAGTGGATGGGAGTTAATTACTATGATGCAACACCTATCATGTTTTTGGTTGTATTAAAATATTATTAAAATCTATTTAGATAATTCATCCCAACTAAATAAATATTTACATCATATAAATATTTCATATATGGGAATTTTAAAATAATACTACCATAAATAAATGAATAATTAAATTATTTAACATTAGATAAAAAAATTTAGACCATCAATTAGATCGAAATAAATTTTGGAACTTTTTAATCCCATTCTAATAATGATTTTTGAAAATTATAACAAAAATATATTTTTATGTTGAATTATACACAGAAAATATAGCCACATGGTCTACTATTCTATAATTAAAACTAACATAGTTAGAACCACCATGATTTTTATCAATTAGAGTGAATTATTTGGGTCATATGTTTATACTATAAACCACGACTACATAAGAATGCATTTATTATTACAATGAAATTTTGGACGGGTCATCTTGGTCATTCCATTTTGTATGTACACCTCCTTTCTAATGTAACATCAAAAGTAAAAAAAAAACCTAGAAAATTCCATAATTCCATTCCTTATCCTCATTGTGGAGGTAATAGGGGAATATAAATATACTTTCCATAGTATAGTTATATATAATTTAATTCTATATTTTATAGAATAATTTTCAATACCAATTTTTTTAAAACTATGGCATGGTCCATGATCATTTTCATAAACATCAATGATTTGGCTAGAAAAATAATGATAAAATGGTAATTATTTCCGATTTGATGACCATCCAGGGTGTATAGATTTGATTAAAACCCACTTTCTAATTGAAGTTGTTCTTTTGGAATTTACTAGTGTTACCTTAAAATGCATTCCTTCATAGATGATGGGAGTATGGAATAATCCACACACTTTTGAGGGGGAATTATTTTGTAGTATGAAAATTTATTATAGATTTAAGCGATATTCTTGAATCCATCCCAAACACCAGTTTGGTGATTGTTACCCTCAATAAAATGATCAATCAAAACAATGAACTATTGTGAACATGTGTATTTATTAAATTTCCAGTATCTATGAGATGATATGAATCTATCATAATTTCTCCCTGGATGGGTCCATCTTTTTGTATTATAGGTGTTCCATATTTTTCAATATATTTAGTTATTTTTTGTTTAAATCCACATTTTTGGGTTCTTCATAGTTTATTGCTATCTAGGGAGGTGGTATGTGTTGCATAGTGTTATAATTTCGCTCAAGAGGGGCGCTTATTAGATATCCCTTAGAATTGAATCAGTTCCCATGTAGTCTGGTTCTAGTTAATTGGACACATCATATATTTTAAGGTTTTAAGAATGGACTAATGTTTATCCTTATATGTTTTTCCATCCATGACCATGTGATGTTCATTTTATAGTTTGGGGGATAAGACCTATTCTAATAAATTTAATGTCAATTGATGTATATTGTAATATTAAAGGATTCTAACAAAGCTTGTTGTGTCACTCAAGCTTGGTCGACTTTTTTAGCTTCATAATTAAAGAAATATTGATTTAGTAATGATAGATAAGTCCATTAGGTAATATAGGATAATGAGAAATATATTATTATACTCCAAGAGAATACATATCAACGATTGGGGTCGTTTTTATGAGTATGGAATAGTGAAAATATATCATGGGGTTTTCATAAGAAATATGGAAAAGTGGAAATAATGTTTGGGAAGTAAGTTTTGTTTCATGAAGAGAAATCCTATGTATCCTTGTTATGAAGAATCAATTCCCCAAAGTTTTTTTCATAATTTAATTTTTGATGAAAGGATGAAACTGTGTAGTTTAACCACACAAGGTAAGGACATTTCCATCCACTTTTACATCATTTGACTAAGGTATTGTTTCGTTAAATGGGTGAAAAAACTAGTGACTATTTATTTGATATTTTTTATCAATTTATGTTGTTTTTATAGGGAATGTATATTATTGAAGGTAGTAATTCTATGGGAATATTGTGTATTAAGGATGGTTATATAAGGGATATTTCCATATGAAGATGGTTTGTTGATTATGCATGGGTTAACCAACAATATATAGATCACAAGGGGATTATATAGATAATATCATTATCATGGAAATTATTAGGCCATATATATATATATTTATAAGTCAATTTCCTTTTCTTTGAGTATGATGTATATTTTTTGGATCTTGAATATGATAACCTATTATATATCTACTTCCTATAGATTATCAATTATGAGTGTGAACGTTGAATGTATGATTAAGGGATATGGACTCATATAATAGTGTTTGGTCCTTATTTATAAGTTTCCCAAATAATTAAGATAATATCATTATTTATGGAATGATTAGGGCTTGTAGCTCGAAAGGAGGCCCTAGAAGTTCCAAGGGATATGAAGGATATATGTAGATAAATCACATGGGATTTACAAATAAATAAATACCTATCTTATTTATGAATCATGGTGATGAAATTATCATTGGTAAAATGATTGGGGATTACACCTAATGGGAATTTCCATTCATATATGGCTCATTTAATGGTCCAGTTTGGCCATCCTGACCATTTATAAAACATGACGAGAATCCTATTCCAGGGGATGTTTCACCCGAATCCTCCTGATAAAGTTACTAACTATCAAGGGAGTACATGATCATGAATACCCTGAGAGATCTATTAATCTTAGTGGAAATCCCAAAAAACACATTTTATCATGTTGGTGTATGATTTAATGTATTTACACTTATGTACCTAACTATATCATGAATTTCAAGAAGTCATGGAATTGGCCTCGCTATAAGGGACAGTTCATATTATTTTCCTTAGATAAATGAGGAAATGAAAGTTATTTGGGATTATCTTTTTGATGTAGGTGACATGAATAGAGGTAATAATTTCAAGGGGGTCTAATTCTCAATCTAAATGTTAGATGGTTTAATATGGGGTACCATAAGAAAGTGGAAATTTAAAACCCATTGGAGACTTCATATCTCGTTGAATAATTTTCATCAAGAAGATGAGGTGTTCAATCAGGTATTGGATCAAGGGAGCATGATAAAAGGAAATTCATGTACCGCATATTCATTAAGTAGGTATGTATTTTTTAAGGGTCACATTTTTTTAGGGGTTATGTTGGGGAAATTAATTTAGTATGGTTCCTCACATTCCTCTAATTTTTGTAGGGTTCATGTGGAATTATAACATTCAAATGTAATTTCTGGGTCATTCATTCATGAAGGATCTCTACGGTCCTCTAATTTGCAATGGGGATCTATGGTCCTCTCATTTTCATGGAGACCATATGGGTTTTTTCCTTTTTGTTCCTTATTTTGGATCCTCAGTTGCCTATGGATTTCTTTATTAATGAATGATCTTTTCATCCTTATAGTATCCCAATGTTTTAGGTACATCATTGGAGGTTTATATCTTCTTCCATTTAAAATATTTTTAATGAGGTTATATGGAATTTATTCTAACTTCATGGAAAAATCCTTCCCCAAATGGGAAGTCATGTATGGAGTGCACTGTCATAAAGTGAATTCATCATGATTCTAAAATGGAATATCACACTCCAAGGTTCAATGTAGGGGGTATAAAATATCTACCCAAGAGTGGTGATTGATGATGCATCAGGTACATCTCTTCATGAACAACCGGGTGCCTGATGGAGGGATTCTTTATGACTGATTTAGTGTATCATGAAAAACTTCTTCATGTGATATGGGGTATATCATGAAAGACTTATTTGAAGACTATGATGTTTATGATACCATTAATGAGAATATTTTTTTTAATGAGTAAAAATGCATTAATGAGGAAGAATCTATCCATGTGTGTGTGGATTAAAAGATATAAGTGAGGTGTGTCAATAATGTGTGGTTATAAAGCTAATAAAATTTATCAGCATGTAAAATCTAAAAATTGATAGTTACTACTACTTGAATATTAGGGCTGCATATATTCCCGTAGCATCCATACATTTGATAATAGATTTCAGGTTCTTTATGACACTTACATGTACTTATGTTGAATGTATTACCAACTGTATTTTTATGGTATAAGGGGTTTCCCAAAAAATGAATGACATTAACTATTTAATTATGAAGTAGTTAACATTGAAGATATGATATGTAAATTAATATGAATAAATCCTTGGAATCCTCAATATACACACAATATTATCAAGTGAAGGACTAACCCTTAGAAGATTATTTTTGTTGATTTCAAGTGATAAAAAATCCCTAAACGTAATTTGATTATATTATATTAATATTTTAAGAGATTTAAAATAATGTAATGGAATCATAAAATTATAAATTAATTAACCCTATCTACTTTGTATGATTCTTGTTTTATTCATAGGGTATAAAACAAAAAATCTATGATACATGCAGTTTTTTTAAATTATTTTATTGTATAAACCTAAAGAATGACTTCATTAAAATCATAAAAAATATTTTAAATGTATAGTGGAGTACCATAGTGAGGTAAAAATCATTATAAGATTCCATAATTCGGTATATTGTAGCTTTATAGGGAACACATGGTAATCATATGGTAGCACTAATTTTTCTAATTCAATGATGCTGATGACTTCATAATGTAAAATATTATTTATATAAATCCTATGTTTGGTGTGATAATAAAATCATATGGTACGAGAACCCTAAATTTCTATCTTTTGGAGTACCTATAAATACTTCATGGGGTTCAAAGATTATCATTGACCATGACATTCATATTGAAAAAATAAACCCTATGATGAATTAGATAAATTTTCACACCATAAGATAATAAGTTTAACAACTAATAAATAATCATGAGGTTTTTATGGGGACATATAATTACACATTCAAAGAAAATATATGAATTAAAAATATCTGACAGATAAAATGAGAATTATCACACTGAAATAAATGGGAGATTAATCAGTAAAATTAATATTGATAAATTGAATAATTTTAAAATAATCTCAAGATGATTTATTCATAAAAATTGTTATCATTTATAATTAAGAGAGCATGAATTTATTTTGATATTTTGGGATAGTTTTCCATAACTCATATTGGATATCCACATTGAAATGATATATGAATCAATGAATTCAAGGAATTATTTAAAAATAAATTTGTTATTTCTGAATATAGAGAATTTGAATCCATAATATTTATATATCATGTGGGGTTTGATGACCATTTCTACATGAGATATTATATGGATTTATAATATTAGATTAAATTTTACAAAAATAAACAATATATTTAGGGGAGTTGAATTTTCCAAAAAATATGGGGATGATATTCAAGGTAAAATTAGAAAATATATTTATATAGAGAATAATAATAATAAGAGAGTCTTGAGACATTGAGATAACTCAATAATACATCCATGAGAACACCTACCAGTATCACAGTGTAAATGATGATTTTATTTCTTACATATTTATGCATCCAAGAAGAGACAGTTCCAATGAATCCATGAGATCATGCAAACTAATAAAAATGAGAAGTCTCTATGAATTAAGATCACTGTGAGAGTAAGAATATCCAATTGTTAAATAGAATTCCATTATTCCAAGACATAATGGAGAAAAATTCCAAAATGCGCTTCACTAGGATACAAAAGTAATATAATAATATTGTATAGTATGATTTTGAGAGGACTCTTGGAGCACCATTAGAAAATAGTACAAATTCCCCACTTTCTGATATAAAAAATATTTTTGGGAGATAGCTTCATCTTTCAAGGGAATGTATATAGAAATATCCACATAGATCACTGGGGACCATGAATTTTAGTAGATTTGAAAATTGGATTTTGGGGAGATATCTCATAAATTTACTCTTGTTTCTTCATATTTCAGAAACTGGGTCTCATAACATGATAACAAACATTCATGTAGTGTGATTTAATGGAAAAACCTTATAAATAATTTGAATTCCTTGAATTATATACTATATCAGTAAATAAAGGTTGAGAGAAACATGAAATAATGTATTAGAATTTGACTACTCATAGAGTATGAATTCAAAGAGAAAAATTGAAAAAAATTAAACTGTATTAATGATTCACCCGTCCCCCTCTCATTTATCTCACCAAAATAGGTCAATATTTATGGAATAATTGGTAGGTTTTCTAAAAAAGATACAAGTATATGCATATTTATTCTCAATACTATCACTCAAAGAGGAGTAATTATTTTTTATAGTAATAAATACTATGTAATTAATCATTAAATTTTTAAATATATTTTTTCATAAGTATTGGAGGAAAGTGATTATATGATAATGGGACTTAATCCACATATAATATATTCTCGCATGATTTTTTTTAAAAATATAAATATTTAAGTATATTAGAAATCAATAAATTATATTCCATATCCTCTATCAGATAATTTCTACAAAAAAATGAGACTTTAAACTACTAAGGATATGTTAGATATGGTACAAAATATGTTTGATGGTAATGGGAATATTAATTAAACCAAACATTAAACTCCTAGAAGAATGTTTGAATATATATATATGTTTTAATAATGAGGTATAAATGACAACTATATTGGGGTTAAGGGCATTTTTATTCATATTAGAGAGTTTTGATATAATTTCAGAATAATCCACTCTGTAAAAAAGTAAGTGTACTTTCCCATAAAAATCCCACCCAATTATTTATTATCCAATGTTGATTAGAGATCAGTCCCTTTAAAATCAATGAAACACAATCACTAAAAATAGATTGGGAAGAAAATATATACTCAAAAAGTTTATATAAGAAGAAGTTTCATTAAAATAAGAATTATAGATCATGTCAAGGATGGTTGAATATGATTAGGATTGAAAAATTGAATATTAATAGAGTAAAGAGAATAATAAATCATTGGCCTCTGTCTCTAAGAACATCGTTGGAGGGAGGGGAAAACAAAAAGGTAATCTTTCTATTTAATTTTTTCAATGGGGAGGAATATTTTAACTGATAGATCCAATAATAAATTTTATGAATTTGAGTGTTATAATGAATAAGAATAATTTTTTTTTGTAATTTCTAGATAATCTAGAAAAAAATCGTGAAGTAATAGGAATCCTTAAAAAAATTTAGAAGAAATATAATTAGTAGGAATTATTTTTAAGACTCATCAACCTATAATGAGTCATAAGAAGAAGTTATATATAAAAACCATAAATTTTTCTTAGATCATATAAGAAATTTGGAGACATCATCATGAAATGTATTGGAGGAATAAATTCATGCATATACTAAATAGATACTGAGATTGGAACTTCATACTAAATTATAGATAATTTCAAGCTCAATATGGGATTAAATCTATTATAAAACGTTAAAGTATGTGAATATGTGAAAGAGAGCGACATGATAGAGGATATAATCTTTTTGAAGGTGAAAACTCTTTAGGAATATAAGATAGAGGAAGATCACAATGAAAAATTATTACCAAATCAAAGTATATTCGTGTAGAATAATAAATGTAATTAATACTAATAATACATTAAATAAAATGATAAAAAAATATGATCAATGTATACAAATTCAATAAAAATAATCCAAATAATAATAGAATATTGACCCTTGGAATGAGATACAAACTATCTCAATTTTCTCAAGTGATACATAATCTATTTAATAATGTTATGTAATATATAATCCTTGAAATGGATTTTTAGGATTAATAAATTTACATAAAATATCACCCTAGTGTTATAGTATATTTAAATGAGTCAATAAATGTAAAACACACCTTGAAGATGGGGAAAACGATTTTACATAACTTGGAAAATAAACATAATTTCATCAAGTCAATTAGAATTATGGAATATTGGGTTTCATGCGATACTTCTAGTGTTATGGAGTCTTTTTTAAATATTATTTTAACTTCTGGTTTAACCATTCATTTCCATGAAACATTCATATATCAAGGTGTTCAATTTGGAAAATAAGAGAATTAAATCGTTGAGAATATGTAATTAACATGAAAAAAGTTTTTTTGTTCATAATAAATATGTAGGTATATCCATTAAATAAATTATATATGTTTGAAGAAACTTATGGAAGATGTTATCAACAGGGTCACCATGCAGAACGGTCTGTGAAATTTTATCCTAGAGAGACTCTATAAACTATTTAATCAATTATTGTATTCTATAATAATGATAGGAAACATAAAAAGACTTTTGAAAATTTTTCATTAGTGTTTCAAGATATTGGTGATGTATAAATTGTATATTGTTCATTTATTGGATAAAAAAAATTCCCACTCGGTGAGGTTTTTTAATAGAAAAAGAAAACCATGTATTCCATGTAATATTATAAAAGAGCATTCAGTAAAGGATTCATGAAGATATCCCCAAGATATTAAACAATAAATCATATAGAATAATGGTTGAAAACCTATTGTTATCCATTATTCATTTAATTAAATGAAATAAAAATATACCTCTTTATTGTTTCTTAGTTTTTGTGTATACTAACATTATAGTAATTGATGTAAAAAATAATGTGATGTAATTAAGGTTTCATAATGACTATTAAAATTAATAAAAATGATGTCAATCATGGGATAAAGTTGAAGGAAATAAAATGTGGTGGGGATTTGATGAGATGTAATCTATGTGGGGGTTTTAACCTAAAGAAAATTATGACAATTGTATTTTTTAAATGTATATTGAAATTATATATAACCATTTGGACATAGTGATTGAGGTATTATAATAACAGTATTTACTAATTTTTTTATTATAAATATTATTTCTATCAAGATGATGAGTTGATTGATGTGTTTGGTAAGATAATGTGGGAGAAAATAACATCACATTAACTTTATGATGTTTTCACTGTGGGGTGTTTTGGATGTATGGTATTTTTGAAAAATCTATTTAGATAGCCACTAGAATTGGGAATTTTTAATGGTATCAAATTTATGGGTATTTTTGAATAGTTTATATGTCTTATGAACTTCAAACATTATTTATAAACCAGAGTTTCCTAGGTATAAATTTAGTAGATTAACTAATGGACTATGGTTATGTTGTGTGTGGTTTCATCCTTCTTGCAATATCATTTCCCGGTTGTAATATAGATATATATATATATATATTAACCGTTGTATTGAATTTAAACTTTTCTCAAGAATAATAAGGATACTATTAGTGAGGATGAAACATTACATGACATTTTCATTAATTTTCATTAAGAAAGTGGAGTACAAGATTTACTGAATTTATATTGACATGGATGATTAATGTTTTTTCCAACAAATGTAATTAGTGATATTGATGTGTCCATGAATGAGATTTTAAATTTTTTAAGGGGTATAGATTACTCTAGGATGGTGAAACAACCAATATGTGAGTGTATGAGAATATATAACTGATTTTATATCAAAAAAATATAGAATTAAACAAGGATAAACCACTGACCATGTAGATAGTGTAGAGAGATAGTTGTTACAGCTTAAATATCATGGCTATACAAATTCAAGTGGATTCAATATATATGATTATTGATGCGGTAATTGTTAAGGTAGTTAAAAGTAATTATGATGAATGTATTATCTTATAATTTTATTGAATATTTATGTTTAAATATACTATAATAGTTTAATGATTTAATTATATAATAGAATGTGATGGCTCAATGTTTTACAATGTATTCTCCATAAATAATTATTATGTCAATATCTTCCTCTACAAGAAAAATGAAACTAAAAAGAGAACCAACATATTATTACAACATAATTAAGAAATTATAAGATGAATAAAACCAATAATAAATTAGAATATTGAAATAAATACAAATTTCTTATGTATAAACTAGAAAACATTTTTATGATTAATATAAAAAAATGATTTTTTTTGATAAAAGGATTTTTCATTACATTCTGAATATTCATTTAGAAGATGTTTAAACAAATTTTTTAATTTTATTTTTAAACTATAACTTTAATTTTTATCCTATAATGAAAAAATTAGCATCATATGAATTTTTTGTATATTCTATAAAAGCTTAGTTTTTATATTAATAGTGATAAATAAAATTTTTTACACGTACTGTAGATTTTATGGAATTATTAAAAAAAAAATTACCTGAGATTTTATATAATATATTCATTTAAAAAATATGTAATTTATATGATAAATTATGAATTTAAAAATATTTATTTTACAAAACAAGCCTATAATTGATATTTTCTAATATAAAATACAATATTTTCTAATACTATTTTGAATAGATTAGTTGTTATAAAATTTAACATTACCATTTTTATTATTTGAATATAATTTATTTTATTTAAAATAATGAATTATAATATCCACATTATTTAATAAGAACTATTTATTTTTCGTAATATAAAATTTATTAGTTAATTGAACAAGTAACATTGGTAAAATCTAAAATGGTAATTAGGGTTAACAAAGTTGCAAATTAACTAACATGTTAAAACATGATTTTAATATAATATTTTATGTGTGTATCAAAAAAAATTATCTCTCTCTAATAATTTACATTTTTTAACCTATTGACATGTGAAACATGATCTTTTTTTAAATTATGTTGAAATATTTTTATAAATATCATTCTCACCAATTATAAATGTGCCTCTCACCATAACATAAAGTCAAATATAAGTTTTAGACTCAATTGGAAACATATAATTAATTACTTCCTTGGTAGTCCAATTTCACATAAATAATATTTCATAAAAAATAGTTAGTAATTAGTTTACTCTTAATAGGGAATCCTCAATTTGATGTTCAAAGTTCTCAATGCAAGTATTAACTTTTCCATAATGTTATTTCTTTAATATCATACAAATTTAAATATATGTTTCCCAATATTATATGATTAATTTCATATATATTATATATCTAATTGTATTAAATTTTTATGTAACCATTAATCTCCTTTACAATTTTTCATTATGAAGAATTAAGACGATGTTCATGTGTTTGTGCGGACTGCTGCATCAACTGAAAGATGTCTTTCGTTTGCCACCACCACCTCCCATAACTCGTTTTATTAATGGAATTAATGAATAAAAGTGATATATATAATATAGTTATTATTATAATTATTAAACGTGTAATCTAACATTATTCCATTCCATCCATTAATAAAAAACCAAAATAGTATTCATGTGTTTGTGAGCACTACCACCGCTACACATTAACATAACTGAATTTCATGTAGTTTCATTAGAATTTTTTAAAATATAATAAAAAAGTATTTAACTCAATAAAAATATCAAAATAATATATTTATTCATCTTTAATGTTTTAATTATTTCCAAAAATAACATTCATAACAATACTCATCCATTAATTAGGATATGTTAGTGTTTGGGTTGGTGTAACAACCCAGATACATAATGATATGAAATAATATTATATATTACTATGATAATTTACTTTTAGACAATATATTATATAAATAATAAAATTAAGATTTAATTTTAACATTTTAATAAATAAAATAATATGAAACATGTTAATTACGATACCAATGTCTATTGGTTGAAAATCACTAAAACATACTCATCGTCAATTTCATATTTAAGAATCATGTCCAAAATACAAATAAAATGAAATTATATAATTATAAATAATTATTAGTGATAAATTATAGTATCATGTATGACCTGATAATGATTAAACATTGGATAAGAATGAATCAAAATTTTATTATTACAAAACCTTCTTACAACGATTAAGATAACCCGCCCTTGATATAAAAAATATATAATAAAAAATAATATATAGGCACACCATAATTATAAATTATTTTTACATAAGGTAATAGAAAATATTTAAATTCTAAAATATATGATTATAATTATTATATTTTTATAATGGATATTTGTATCCTTTAGTGGAAGTAATGAATTATGTTAAGGAGTTCATGACTAAATTTTAATTTTATGAGACATGGTTGATATTATGAAACGTTATATAATTTATATAGTGTATACACTACCCTATTTCAATAATTTATTATTATTAACTTACATTTATTGAATTTTTTTGTTTATTTCAAGGAAACCCTATAATTTTATTTTTATTATTACTTTACCATTACTATAGCTGTTTTGACAACACGACTATCTTCATTATGATAAAATTATTTTTTATGAAAATTTTCCACTCGAATTGGTTTCTTCTACCAAATTAATTTATTTCTTGGTGAATTCAATATCACTCTAGGGATAAGGAATTTTTAATTCAATTAAGTTACCTTGCCAATTTTGACCTCAAAAAATATATCATAGTTTGGAATAATTATCATCTTGTTTAATAATGGCTTCCCCTCCTGGTCTATATTTTCCTTTTCTAGTACGGTTTGCCTATATAAATCAAAAACAAACTATGTCCTACCTCAAGGGTCCTTTATATTCCTCATACCCAATTTTCAAATCAATTTTTTTATCTATTTTTATTTGGGTTTCAATGAAGGGATTTCAAAATGTGAAAATTGTTTCCATTCCGTGACCATTAGATTTATATTCCACTCCCATTATCCATGAAATAACTTTTATGGATTTTTGATGTATACATTATTGAGTATTGTTTTAAAAATTAAATTATTTAAAAAAAATTCATGTCACAATTTCAGAAATATGTATTTTGATAATGACCTGAATTTTCTTATTTTATGTAAATGTTAAAAATATTATATAAAAAACTATTTTGTGTTTTTTAATTTATTTTTTTCAATTTTCCTGATTTACATGGAAATTATAATTAAAAATTATCCTCTAAATTCCCTTATAATATTTTGGGGGTTTATCTCAGGGAAATCCATTATTAATTTTTTCTTTTTAGTTCACTAAATTATTCGTAAATTTAAAACAATTTATTTACACTATAAACATTCATTATTTCCTTGTATTGATTGAAGGGTGTTCACCATGATTTCATAAATCGATTCATTTTCATAATTATAAAAATAACTATATTTTCATTATCTATGTTGTGTAAATATTATATGATCGGTTATTTTTACTAATGGGTATTTACATAAAATATTATTTAATATCTTTAGACACCTGTATATTTTCCATGGGTATATCTTGTTATTGTTATTGATGAAATTATTAATTATTTCCTTATGTTATTCTATTTAGAAAGAGTATGAAACCCATTTCAATCAGTGAAATCATTGTGATATAGTGAATGATTGATTTCATACGGAACTCTTTTTTACAAATGGTGACATGTGATGTCCTATATTTCGATCCAAGTGGAAGGATAAGTATTTATATTTCATGAGTTGATGATATGTGGAAGTATATGGATTTATTCACAATAAAAACTGTGGAAATACATGGATTTTTTCACAACACAGATGGTGAATATACATTGATTTATTCATAACGTGTTCTTCTACTTATGGTTGTCCATAATTCTCTCAAATGCCTTGTTCTCATGCTACATAGTAATTCTTTCATATATTCTTATTGTATTTCATGAATTGTGTCAGGATTTATTAACTATTATTTATTTGGAATAATAATCTTATAAATCTTGATTATACACAAATTCTCATATTTTGATCGCTTATGATTTTTGGTTTTCATCCCAGATTTTTACCCATGCTATGAATTTGAGACTACATATAAATTTCATCATGTAATGATGAAAATTAATACGATTCATCATTCTATAAGTGTATATTTTGTGGATGTTTTTTGGGTGATATTGAAGGATTTTAAGGTATTATGAAGTTCTTTTTATTGAAGGAAATGTTTTTTAGTTGAAGAAGTAATGGGTCTTTTTATTTAATTTTTTTTCCTAATTCCCTAGAACAATAATCTAAAATGGTCATGAGAATGTATGTATTAAAATATTTTATTTATTCCCTTATTTTAGGATATTATCAGATCCTTGGGAAGTCATAACGTCTATTAAGAATATAATCTTACTGAAAGAATACTATATACATCCATGGAGACAAATATATAAAAACTATTATATCATGTAATGGTCCCAACATTGGATGATTATCTGAATTAATTTGAGGTGATTTAGAGGCCCTTGAGGTGATATGATGAGATTCTATCAATATTTTGAGGAGTCTATAAATGTTATACTAAATGCATACAGTTGAAAAGTGATAGACACTACACACTTTAACGGATATATGTGATTAGTATATAGTACACCACCAGTACATCATAAGGTACAAGATAATAAGAAAAAATGTTATTTTGTTTTGGAGTAAACCATTTGAACTACATCATATGGTACAAAACAACACATAATAAGGTAAAGAAGAGTACCATCAAAAGGTAACATTATATATAAGGTTCCTTTGTAGGTTCACTAGATATTAATTTGGTATATGAGAACAGTTTTTGATATAACCTTTTTGTGAGAATACCAAAAATATGATGTATTTGTTGAGTATAATATAATTTTCATATTCCCTATATCGGGACATTGAGGAGAATAATTGGGTACATAAACCATATAAACATAAATTCATAATGTTCCCACGACGACATCATAAGGTAAAAGGGTTATCATAGGGAATATTAATTTTATGTTAAAAATAAACACTGTGAATAATCAAAGAATATAGTTCATCCTTATAATAATAGAGAAACTAGCCTAAAAAATTCATGATGTTCCTACATATTAATTATAGGGTACATACCAAAATAATTTTATAATGTAAATTTATTAGATGAAGAAAATTAGAATTATTTGTTTTAAATGAATTCGAGGAAAAAAATATTCCAATAGTAAAAATAATTTAACGTAATGATGTTGAGTGGTTCATCATAAATTTAAATATCATGACCATTAAAGTGATTTTGATTCAGGATTCACAATTGAAGATATAATATTATGCCACATTGACGAGATTTTTTTGGATATTATTCATGGTTAAATTAATACATGGATACATGAATGGATTTCAAAAGAAATTAAACTTTTGGGAAATATATATAAGAATACGTATTGATTTTAAAATATCACATTGAGATTGATAATTGAGTCTACAAGAGATGTTATATAAATATTTCATATCATATTAAATGATTTTAAAATAAATAAATGTATAATAGAGTGTTGAATTCCTAAAACCAAGGTAATTATATTCACATTAATATATATATATATATTGAGAATAAGAAAAACGTTCTTAATAATTTGAGAGAATATGATTATTCGTACATAAGAACATATAATGGTATCAAAATAGAACATATGATTATATTCCAGAAATACTTTAGGATCAAATAACAAGGAGAGACCAAATATCCATAAGGTCATTTGTCAAAAGAAATATTACTATGACACAATGAACCTAGATCACTTAAAGAGTGATTAAGGCTGATGATTTCTTAAAAGAACATGATTTTAGAAGTTGATTGAGAATAAGGTAAACTCGTACTATATTAATCGAATGATTTGATTGAATACATGTTCCAAAGTGTTGTTTGGGAGGAACCTTTATGAGATATCAAGAGTATGTATGGAGACCCCACATTGATGTGGAAAGAATAAGTTTGAGAGATACCCCCAATTGATAATAGCCCGTATAAAGAACCAATTAGGAGGTGAATGTTGTGTTCCCAATACACCTTGAATTTTGCGAGAACTTCTGATAGGATTATTAGAATATATCATTTACATGTACTCTTACTAATTCATATTTGATAATTAAAGTAAGTTAACACATCCCTAAACTAGAAAATGGTAGTATTTAATGTTATAAAATTCTAAATCACTTATATTCTATTATTTATATATTAATTATCTTGTTTAAGGATGATTAAAACAAATATGATATGATCAAGCATTAACTAGTAAAATAAATTGAATTAAAAGAGAATAATTCAAAAAAAAGAGGTACAAGATTCACCCTATCCCTATCAGTTGTCTCACTGGACCCATTAATTATATGGGTTCTTAATTAAGGACTCAATTTTTTGAAAATAATTTTTTCTATATATGTATATATATATTTTGATTGATTCCAAATTTGATCACTTTTGGATGTGATCTTGAATTAAATACACCTAAAACATTGATCTCCACTAGAATTGGGTTTATTGAAGATGATGAGGATATAATTTTTTAGATGTATGATAGAATAAGTACACTTTATATAGTATCATCCATGGTAGGTCACCATATATATGAAAAAATACCCCTGATTTAATTTTCAATTTTCATGAATCGATTAGTGAATCCTAATACAAGAATGAATTTAATATCTTGGACGAAGTCCTTTGAAATTGACCACCTTTGCAGAAGAATTTAAATTCATGATAATAATTTTAAAAACAATTAGCTCTAATGGAAAACATATTACTAAATAACATTATTTTATGAGTCTCACAAAGAACATATAATATTTAATTTCTTTTTATGTTAAAATTAGTATTTTTTTCACTTCCTAGAGTTTTCTTCCTCATAGAAATTTCAAAACATGGCTAACTTCATTTATTTGAAAAAAATAAATCTGGATAAAATTAATCAATATTGGGATTTTTCTAGATCATAAATGGTTGAAAATATTGAGGATATACATTATAAAATGATTATCCAAAAGAAAAATTTTCTCTCAAAACTAATGGGAGGATCCCTTCATCCTTACCCTATATCGATGTGTTTTAGAGATATATGGTTCTGGGATACTGTCTGACATTCCAATTCATTCTTCACATAATAGGAAAAAAGATGAATCTTTTTAATAACTATCAATGATTATTGGTTAAAACAAACATTTTTGTGGGATGAAATTTTTTTATATAAATTGATCACACTTAAGAATTCACAGTGGGATTTAATAACATTCACCTATACGTAGAGTGATGAAAAAAATAACTAGATGATCATATTTATGGATAAATTTGAACAAAAATCAATATCGAGTAATAAAATAGGTTATTTGATGGCTTGAATCTACTCATTGGGGGAACTATTGGCATAAACTAAGCTATCATTTTTAGGTGTGACAAATTTGTGATAATTTTGAGAATGATTTTAAGTAATATTGGTTATATTATATTTTCTTGGTCTCATAATACTTTAAACTCTATAATAAACACATCGTCTGAGATCAGATCAGTATATTGATCCTAGCTATGTATATATTTTTCCTAGATCACAATGAGTATATGATTAGCCTATGTGATGTGCACATGACTAGTGGACCCCAACCCTGGGTGATATATATGTGTCCATTTATCATTCCTCATTACTCTATTTTGGATGAAAGTGATCCTATGATTATAATGGATTTTTTATAGTGTGAAACTTCATAGGAGTGGATCATTTCATAATAATCATTATCTCTTGGTGAAATTGGGCTGGCATGTACATCATATCATATATAATAGAGTTAAAAGTGATGACCTTGAAGAACGACGTGACTCATAGTACTCATCAACTTCTTGATACATAAATTATGACATTAGAGGAAGGTGTCTATTCTATGTTGGGCAGGGAGGTTAACTTTATAATTAATTGACTATTCCATCAGTAGGAATTTTTATGGTGTTACAAAATAGTTATCTACATCCATTGTTATCATTTCATATTGAGGATAGAGTTGGGATTTTCATGATGGCAGACCATCTAGAATCTAAGAATAGGTTTAACATAGATGTACCCATCCTCTAAAGGTTTTTTCACATATTAAGATACATATATTAGGGAAAGTCTCCATTTAGAATCATATAGACCTTCCATGTACTATGGGATTGGATCAAATCCCATGGGGGGGACTATAACATCATCAATAAAAAACTCATTCCAAATCCTCAATCAAAATTCTACCTATAATGTATCGTTTTATTCAAACCAATAACCAATGTCATATGAACCAAAATTCAAAATTCATTTTAAGAGATTATTCAACACTAAATGCCTTCATTATTGATAATGAAACTATAATCCATATGTAAATAGAAAATATAAAACCTGTTAGGGAAGTTATATTGTCTAATAAGATTTATGGGGAGTTGATATTGAATGGGAATTCTCCTCATATATTCATACAATAATATCATTGGGAACAAAATAACTACCTCACAACTCAATAAAATTTGAGAATAAAAGAACATGTCATGTTTAATGGTTACTTCATGTTGATTCTTAAATGAGTGTTTCCAAACATTTCTCTAGGGCCCATGCGTCTGTCTTCTTGAGTGTGAAAGGCACGACTTTGTTACCCAGCATTCCCACTTTCCAAAGGCGGGCGACATTCGTTCCTTATTTAGGGACGTTTTCCCCTTGATTAAAATGGAATTTTGGGATATCATTTCTTCATCCCGTGGATTCCTCCTCAGAACTCGTCACCTAGTCCAGGTCTCCATCATATATTTAATACATTGTTTGTGAAACTATTCCCAGAACCATATCTTAATGGACACCATTTAATTAACCTACTTCGGTTAGGACATTCCAAGGGGTCCGATCAGGGCATCAACATCCGGTTAGGGGAGTAGTCACGCTGGGCATCAATGGCATGTCTGGATTCTTGGGATTGGTGTGTCTCTCTTTTGTCCCTTATTATAGGGATTCTCGAGGGCACAGAAGCCCGAGGTATCCCACATCGAACGTGGGGAATCATATGCCATGGTCATGTATCTGAGGTTTTTCTCAACTTTCTGTGTTTAACACAAGGTATGTCACAAGTTTAACTTCCAGCGGAGATGGATAGGGATGATCATAACACTGACTAGAGATGATCAGACGGAGGAACCCCAAGGATGGAACACCAATATTTGGGCCATCATGTGGGCGGCCTCCCGAATTTTGTCAAACAGAATGGGGACTGGCATGGAATTATCTCACAATGATGTGGCGGCCCGAGAAAGAATCAGGATGAATGATGGCTTTGGGCATGAGCCTCGAAGAGACCTCCTACGTATCCCCAGGGAATGGAATCAATGTATGCGTAGTTCGTCTGTTGATGGCTTACCGTCGAATGAGGATGACAGCGGCTTACCTTTGAATAGGATGCAACGGATTACCGCTGGATGGGGTCGAACCGATGTGAAGGAGGTTAGAATGATCGGGTGATTGGCTTGATCCTCATGGAGGCTTCCTACATACCATGCCTTGACATGGATCAAAGACCACATCATTCAGATGGTGAATACAGTTTAACGTCATGCAGGACGGGGCGAATAGACGTGAAGGGAAGGTCGGAAGAACTTAGTGGTGGTGGGAATGAATAGCATGGAGGCTTCCTACGTACCATGCCTTGACATCGATCAAAGTCCATGTAGTTCAGAAGGGTGTGTGGCTTACACTCTAGGCTTCCCAAGGTGTTGATGAACTGACGTGAATGGGGTCAGAAGGACCCGGTGGTGGTGGTCTTGAACCTCAATGAGGCTTCCTATATACCATGCCTTGAAATGGATCAAAGTCCACGTAGTTCAGAATGAGTTCCGGTGAACCTATGTGATGATGGATCCAGGGTCTGATCGGTGTTGGTCTTGAACCTCGTGACGCTTCCTACGTACCATGCCTTGATAGGGATCAAAGTCTATGTTGTTTGGAAAAGGGGCTTGTCACGCCAACACGGAGACGGTCGAGGCCAATGGTTGTTGGGATCGAACCCCATGGAGGCTTCCTACATACCCTTCCATGGAAAGGATCAAATAACACATAGTTCAAATGGTGTGGGCAATACATTCTGCGGCGGCCCAAGGTGGTGTGGAACCGATGGTTGGAACAACATGATGGTGGGATTGAACCTCGTGGGGATTGCTATGTACCATGCCTTGACATGGATCAATGTCCTCAATGTTCGGGAAGGGGAAGGATACTGTTTAACATCATGTAGGACAGGGGTGAACAGACATGAAGGGGGGTCGGAATGACTAGGTGGTGGTGGGATTGAACCTCAGGGAGGCTTCCTACATACCATGCCTTGACATGGATCACAGTCCCCATAGTTCGGATGGAGATGAATACAGTTTAGCATCATGTGGTATGGGGGTGTTTTCATGATCGATGCTTACTCTATGCCCACGTGAGTCTAGCTCAGTGTGAGAAACAAAAGGCATCACAGGCCTGACGACCATGTCACGAAAGGTGCATATGTGGGAAGTGAAGAGGGACTTACACGTGGGGAGGAAAAGGGAGAGAAATATTTTCACTTACTCTGAGATGGAGGCCCGATGGTGACAAAGCGCAGCGGGAGAGGGATTTGGGATTTAAGAAAGGAGAAGCCCCATTCCCTATTACGCACTATGCTGGCCTTGGCACCGAGGATATGAGGAGGGGCAGGGCTGCTGCCTCCTACAATAAAAGCTAGGAGCTTACACCAAGATGGTTTCCCTTCCCTGCGGTCAAACTCCACTCAAAGAAAGATGATATCATCCCCTGTTGAGACCAGGGGCGTGAAGAATTCCCAAGGTGGGGGGATCCTGCGTGGGAGGCACAAAGATAGGTCACAGTTTAATGTCATGTGTTGTGGATGATGGTGCATGGAAGTTTAATATCCTGCAGCTCGGACGAGGTGGGGTTTCTCTACTCCACTAGGGCTTACATGACCGGTACCCTCTGCGCCTTGTGGGAGGGAAGGAACCGCAATGCCATACTGAGGGGTTTTTGCGGAGCGAACCATTAAGGGGTCCACGTTATTGTGGCTATGTGAAGAAGAAATATCCATTATCGTGCCTATGCGAGGAAGAATTATGTGAATCAATGTTACGGGTGGTAGCATCCAAGTGACTTTGAAGTCACATTGTGCAAACATGGGGGGTCGCACGAGAAAAGGGTTTGCCAAGCAGAGGGGTCCATAGGAAGGGGCCTTTTTGATCTCTATTTCTCCATGTAGTGGAGGTCACATGAAAAGGGGTGTGCTTTGCAATGTGGGGTGCCTTACACTTAGCATGGAGCGGAGGTGCAAATGGGAGGCGCATCGTGAAGTGGAAAGGAATTCACGGAGCACAACCTCACGGAGCAAAGGTGCCTCGCGAAGCATGGTGTCGGGAAGAAATGTGATTCATGAAGTACAATGAACCTGCCTTAGTATGTGGATCATGTGTACATGAAGGGTGTTTTGCGAAGCATAAACACTCCGCGATGACCCGGGTCCCCTTGGGGATCCCCTTCCTTCGCGAAGACACTTAGGCTTCGTGAAGGGCATCCCTCTCATAATATGGGATCAAAACAGGAGAAGGGGAGGCACTTCGCGGAGCAGAAGTACCTTGCATATCTCATGGATCACAGAACGGAATGACACTTCATGATTCGGGAGAAGGGAAGCCAAAAGGTCAGATTTTCCATCCCCTAGAGCTTAGGGGGAGCCTGATATTTATAGGCAAGATGCTTTGTTGAGAAGATCTCATGTGACGAGAAGAGGGGCATGGTGGCTTTGCGGTAGGGTCGCAAATGTCAAATGTGGTTGCGGAGTGTCCCACCTCCTTGCTTTGAGGTGGGGTCGCGAACGTCAAATGTGTTTTCGGAGCCTCCCACCTCCTTGCTTCGCGGTAGGGTCGAGAACGTCAAATGTGTTCGCGGAACGTCCCGCCTCCATGCTTCGTGGTGGCCGCGATGTTGGAAAACTCATCTAAGGGACATCGCAAGGTATTTCTTTGGGCCTCCTTTGGGCTCTTCTTTGTCCCGAATTTTGGCATCAACCAATTCCCCCCCTCAGACATGGAGCCGTAAAGAGATCGAGGGTTGAAGTATGAGAGAAATCTCCAAAATCCCCAGTCATTCACGGTGCTGACTCGCGAAGAGGGCTCGCGAGGCGGATGGGGGACAAGCAGGCCGAGGGCGCCGTGATACTCCGCTGAAACTGGAAGTGTCGTGATGCTCTGAAGGGAGTCGCCTATAAATAGGGGGTGTGACCTCTATTTTTTTCCATTCCCTCCACCGTGAATTTTTTTTATTGAGCTCTCGATCTGCTAAGCTCGGCGTACTCCGCGATTTGTCTCTGTGAATCGATTCTCTGCAGAGCACATCAAGTCCTTGACTCCGCATTTGTGCACCGCGATCCAACTTTGAATGCCTTGGTAGCGCCCTAAGAATAGTCTTCGCAAGTGGGTTCACAAACATTCTTTGAAAATGATCTTCACAAACCATCCAAAAAAACATCACAACTTTAGAATGAATGGCCCACCAAGAAGATTGTCAGGGGTCCATGCGGATGCCACCTAGAGGGATGAAATGGAGAACACTCTAGGGATATGAGGGCAGGTACGGAGCCACTCGGACCACAGTTTTTTGGTGGAGCTGCTTTCGGAGATCCAGAATAACTAACCTCTATGTAGGAGGTTTCACTTGTATGGCTTCGGGCTGAGGGATGACATCTTCATCCCTGAAGTAGGAAGGGATGAGCCAGCTTACTAGTTCTAGAGTACACCATGTCAGTACCGATGGTTCAGGGCACCCGATGGTTATGCCCGGGAGGACTTCATTTCTGTAATTGTTGACCATTTATACAATCATCTGAAAAATGTCGACGAGAAGTAATTTCAACCCGAGACAACCCCTCCTCTATACCGAAACATCCTCAAGGAGGCGCTGGGGAACCCGACGAAGGGGTGGTCTGAGGAATGGGACCAGCGCTAGGGTGGAAACTTTACGGACGATTGGGCTTAGGCCTACTTGGTAGGTGCCTCATGCGAGGAGTTCTGAGCAGAGATGAGAAGAGTGGACCTGTATGAGGCAGCTTGGGCTTCCCATTTCTATATCTAATAGCTGAAGTAGTTAATACCGGATCTGTTGAGTCAGTGGTCACCGGGGACCAATACCTTCCACCTGCATCATGGGGAGATCGACATCAACCTATGGGACATGCATCAGAACTTAGGGGTCCCGATACTGGGGTTGATTTACGACGAATTCCTCCCGGTTATGGGTGAGTGGGAGGATCTGGAGTAGATGCTATGTCTAGCGATGGAATTGATGGAGCTTGTGCCCAGGAAGGATAAGGAGGCGGTGAGTGATGTCCACTTCAACACTGGTTCAAGATGTTTCTGAACATCCCAGAGAATAAGTAGATCCCAGCGAGGCCTCAAACTTTCCCAAAAGGGTCCCAGAGTAAGGAAAACTCATACTAGCTATTGTTGGAGAATAGCTAGTTGAAGACCTGGGGATTTAGGGTCTGTACTGAACAACAACCAATAGTCCGGTTGGAGGCATTCATCACAGCTCTCATTTGTGGTTGGATCCTACTGGTGATGGATAAAAACATTGGATTGAGGCCATGAACTTTCATTATGGCGTCCACATTGGTGAAAAGAGGAGGGGTCAACCTAGGGATCTTGATCCTCGCCAAGTGGTACCGAATGATGTGGCACATCAGGGAGGGGAAAAGGCCACAGAGGGTATGCGGGTCGTTCCATCTTCTGTACGGGTGGATGGCGGTGCACATCAGAAAGATATCTGAGTATCTGAACCCCATATCACCTCAAGGGTCAAACTTCCATCCCTCGATCTTGAATTCCATAGGGATATTTCCCACCAAGATGACTACACCAACGGTTCTGAATCGGGTGTGGAGGGTGGAGGAATTCAATTTCCACCTGTTCTCGTTGCTGACATGGGAATTAACTGATGATGGATAGTGGATAGAATAGCATCAGACCTATCTCATGGACATTCGAGGTGGAGTCTTGGTGGCTAGGGAGGACCGTGAACATCTCTGCGAACCATACACCCCACACCGGTTTGCATGGAAATTTCAATGCCTACAGTGGCTGACCCCGCAGATCTACATGGGGGTGCACTACGAGGAGCACTCTTGTGTGTTGAGGAAAATGTGGCTCATGTTCACATGGGAGGATGGGAAGATGCAGAATGTTTTTCCTCGGTCGAACGTTGCCCTTGGGCTATAAAAAGAATATGCCCAGAGCTGCGAGGTTGCCTATCCAGGGGAGATGCTGAAGCGGCCAACTGTCTTGGTCGGTGAGGGTGATCTTCCCCGATCTCAGGGACGAGGCTGGAAGGTGACAAGGGCATCATGTAGTGGCGGGGTTGTTGTGGGAATGACGCCCGCACTAGTTGAGGGGGGAGCAGTGGTAGCGAATCCGGTGATAGCAGCGGAGCCGGTAGTCCTAGGAGAATAGAGTCATCCAGAGGGGTGGCCGCCGAGGGGATTCCGCAGGATTTCTACTTAGGCCCCGAGGAAATGGCTGCACCACATTGATAAGCCGAAGGATGCTGTCTTCCTAGAGGCCTGGGACATCTGAAAAGTCAACCGGTAATTCCTCAGCCCATCCGAGTTATGGAAGCACCTTAACCACCTCAGGATGGACTTGCCAGGAATCGGCCCTATTAAGGCTGGTTTTGCAGTATCCCAGGAAGAGGCAGAGGAATACATAGAAGAGCAGGAAGACATCATCCACTCCCGAGGTGCCTTGCACCCGATGAAAGACTGGGTCAGGGTGATTCTATATTTCCTATTCCCTTCGCAACTATCATCCACTAACCCGAGGGAGTACTTCCCCCTACCGGATGAATTAGACGAGTCCTCCTGGGGAGATGAGACAAGTTGAGAAAGTCCACCAGAGGAGGTTGAAGTCAGCAATTAGTCCTCGGATCTTGAATATTTTTCAGAGGCCCTCGAGGTAAAATCTAAAGTTCCTTTTTCAGATTCATCCCTTAGTTTACTCTAGATTCCTTATTAGTGTCTGTACTGTGCAAGAGGACCTTGTCCATAGACCTTGTTCCCGCCCCTCAGTGGGTTCCAACGTGGCACCTTCTAGATCCACGCCCGTGTCCACATCAAATTCCGTGTCTAGCGGGGTTGGGATAGTCAAGGTGGCTCCCTTGGAGTCTCTAGACCTGCCAAACATATACAGGGGGCCGCATCTTGAGGTTCTGATGACATCAGCCCAAGATCGAAATTAGGGATTTGAACTCTGTAAGTATTCTCTACCGAATTCACAACATCCATCCCCTGTACATGATAACTGACATTCTCGTCCCCAACATGGAGTGCGTAGTCCTTCATTTGGCATGGGATATTGTGGTGAAGTTGGTCAGGGCTTCTGGTTGTGCCCTTCCCAGGGGCATGCCAGTGGTCATGGAGGTGGACATCCAACCTAACTAAACTACAGTGCTCTCGATCACTGGTGGGGGTGCCAGTGGGACTGTGCCTGAGATTATCAAGGTGGGATCCGATGATGAGGATTTACCAGATGATTCAGGACCTGCCACGCCCGATCCAACGCCAGATGTGGACCCAATCGACGAGTTTCTTGGGGCATTCCATGCATACCGTCCTGCCAATCACGCCGATTGGGATGAGATAGCCTCTGACGAAGAGGAAAACAAAATAGTCAATCACCGATCATGGAAGATGATCACGTGCTTCATCAATGACACCCCCAAGCGATATGGTTGGTTGAGATGGACATACATCATTCGCGACTGTGAAAAATGTGTTCTGGGGAGTGGATGCCCGACGACTTGACATGCTCATCCTAGATCTTAGACTGGAAATTTTTTGGTTTTATGACCGTGGCCTTGGCATGGGCTAGCCGCGAAGGAAGGTGATAAACATCAAGAGGCTCCAAAAGGCTGAAGATGAAGTCCAGCGGCTACAGAATTGGGAAGAAGAGCACTTGACCTCACTCAATGCACAATCTAATATAATATTATGATTGAAGGATCAGCTGGAAGAAGATGAAGAGGGAATAAATAGATCTTCTGAGGAGATGATTGTCATCCGAGATGACGTGGAGTGGGCCCTGATTGCGGCCAAAAAATTAAGCCATCTCACAACCAAGGTGGAGCAGGAGCTGAACAAGCAACAACAACTCCTGGACGCCACCAGCCAGAGGGTGGCGGATCTTGTATGCTCATTTGACTAGGTCAATCCATCCATGGGGGGAGTCGACCCCAGGGTACATTAATGATTAAAAACCCTTAAACGTACTTTCATGCTTTGATTTTTTAAATGTCATAGCATTCATGAGTTCTGTTGTTTACATTGGTTTATTGCATCTCTGTGATGTTCGCGGAGCATCCAGCGACCATTCCCTAAGCTCGCGTGGGTCAGTCCCGATGTGAGAAACAAGGGAAGGCCACCATTTCACCCATCCAAATGTAAGAGTGAAAACCAAACTTCGGGAATCCGGGGTTTGGATTATCGTTCCGAATTTCCAGGAGGAAATAGGAGAGACCTGGCTATAGAATGAAGCTCTCAAACCAACCGAATTACCGTTTTCCTAGCGTGTTATCGTGCATGATTGGGGTAACACAAGGGGCGCTGAAATAGATCCAAACAGATCAGAAACGGTGGTGTCAATCACGATACCCAGGATTCAGAACATTGTGGTGGTGACATGAAAATAATGAATGGTTTTTGACCGCATTCGAAATACAACATTCTTTTTTCATTATCCTTGAGTGGGGATAGAAAACGAGGTCGACCATTGAACATATTCAAAACATGGGACCAGACTCAAAATATCATCTATTAGTCTTCTAGAATGTTGTCCTAGGACAATAGGCGGTCCATAGGATGAGCATCAATACTGTTAGGGGGTTCCTCTAGACATGACAGAGGATGATGGTCTGAATAAGGGGCATGCAAAGCATGTAATGTGTAGTGAGGCTTTGTTAAAATAGAATCCAACACTCTTGAAATTACACCACCGTTGTGGAAGAACACTGGATGGACGCATCGGTTTGATCATAGGTCATTCCTTCTTTTAGACAGAGCCTCTTTGGCGAGGGAGTCGTCTCTTAGCAATGCATCTTTGGGCATCCTGAACTTGTTCAGGGCAGAGTTGCAGTTGCACGGTTCCCCACAAGGGGTCAGGCTTGGGGGCTGGAAATGAGGAGGAACATGACTTTATGATTCCTGGGGTTGGACCCTGGGAAAAATATGGGCGTGTCTTTACGTATCCCATAAGGATAGGAATCAAGCCATACGTAGTTCTAGAAGCACAGTTTAACGTCATGCGGGATGATGAGAAGCCTAGCTGTGCTGGTGTACATCCTATAAAAACTACTAGGCCCACGTGTGTCATGATTGATGTGGGAAAAAATAAGTAATGGGGGAATTTCCTAACACATGAAGGAACATGTTAGGGAAAAGGGACGCTCGGTGAATATCGGCCCAATGTTGCTAACCCATCCATGTATCGCACCTATATGTGTGAAGAGGTAGAGCCGAGTATGTTGGAATTCCATTTGAACATGAGGAAGTAGAAATGAGTGAATCATGATGCTCGAAATTTGGATCTCTATGATGGTGGCATGATGATGGAGGATAACTATTGATCGTGGAAGAAACACAACATCCACATCATGTTAACCTGGAATGGGGATAGACAAATGATGGTCGGCCATTGACCATGTTCGAAACACGGGACCTGTTGCAAATGTCATTAGAGATCCTCAGGGAAGTTGGTATAAAATGGTAGGAGAGCCCATAGGCCCATCATCCATGCCATCTGGTGGGCCTATTGGATATCGATGAGGATGAGGATCCAAATAGTGAGCTCACTACGCTTGGACATGGAACGAGGGGAATGTCCCCATGAAAATTCTGCAATTCAGGATCATTGTCAAACACATCTAAATATGACAATGAGATGTATTATATAATTGGTGATCTTAGATTAGGGTCATAGAACTCAGACCATAGATGGAAGGAAACATGATAGACACGTGGTGGGGTAACTACAAAAACCAGATGTAAATGGGAACCGAGGGTTCCGACCACCACATGTTCCTTGGAGAGGTTTTAGGTTGAGGGACCGAAAATGAAGGTATAAATAGGACCGAGGAAAAAATAACAGGCATTCCTATGTACCCCACGAGTATGGGGATCAAGCTGTATGTAGTTCATGAGGTGGAAGGGTGAAGGTACCAGTGCCAGAAAAAAATGGCGTGCGGGCGTGGCCCTCGCACCAATAGAAGAAGAATTTGATAAATCTAGTTTGTCCTTTAAGGTGAGTGGTTTTTTTTTGTGAGGCGAAAGGCCTAGGGTAGCAGGCCCTGGTATATCTACATGAATTAATCCATAGTGGGTGTTGAAAAATGGTATGGCGTGTGTCCAATACCAAACATAGTGTCTCTTTGAGTGAGAACATCAAGATGCAGTGCCGTTTTTTGTCATACGTCTAGGACGATAATGTCACAGTTTAGGGTCATTTGATAGGACTGGATGGCATCATTTATAGTCATATTTCTTGGACATGTAGGAATGCGCACTACATGGTACAGCATACTCGATGTCAATGATGACATAATCCTACACTACACTGTACGCAATCCTGAGAAAAGAGCCTTAGGTCAAGGGTCCTACATAGAGGTAATTGGAAAAATGGGGAAGAGAAACTTGCTCCCAACTATGCTGGACAAAAAAACGAGTCGTTTGGGTGGTCCTACGTTTCACATAAGGATTGGAATATATAAAAAGATAGTTATTATATGTTATCTTACTTTATAGTCTTAGAGCTCGGACCATTGATGGAGTGAAAGCCCTCCAAGTAAGTGCAGTCCTCAACCTGATCCCTAAACTCCTGTGAGTTAAACTTAGTGTGGGAAACAAGGGAGGAAGATGTATATTACAATACATGGAATGCATGCCAACGGGAAATCGGTGTGGAGCCCCAGATGATGCCCTAATCGTGGCTTTGGTCCTCCTCACATGCGGATGCACACTAAGGAATCGTTCCAATAGGTTCGAAGTTTTACTTGAAAATGAGAAGGTGGAGAAGGATTTGAATCATGTAACTGATATTTTGGACTTAATGGTGTTGGAATGGAGGTGAAGGATAGCTATTGACTGTGTTCAAAACATAGTAACCATATCATGTTAGCCTGAAACGGGAAAAACAAATGAGCATCGACCGCTGACCATATTTACAATGCAGGATTTGTATCGGATTGTTGTCTGCGAACCTCATGGACATTGGCCCTTCATTGTAGAAGGGCCCTTAGTTCTGGCATCCATACCAATCATGGGCCCTTCCAGGCGTGAAAGGTGATGTAATCCTTAATGAAGGGGAACGGAAATCCTAAAAAGAGGATTGAAACATGTCCGACTAGAGTCCGACATTCCAGCTACTAAACCAGAGTACCCTTAAGAACATTGGTGAACCACCAAAGATGGTCTACGAGGGTGCTAAAGAGGGAGAGGCATATGGAATGGTTGTTAGAATCCCAATGTGAACATGACATAATCCTGCACCATACAGTACACTCTGAGTAAGAACATGTGTCGGGGCCCATGAAGGCTATGGGGATAGAGGCTAAGCCTTTTTCCGGAAGGCTCAACTATTTTTCAGTTTAATGTATTTTAGTGAGGATGAGGTTCATGGCCTTAGAAGGCCAAGGGGCCAGAGGCTGGGCCTTGGTCAGGAAGGCCCGACGAGTTTGCGGTTTAACATCTTGCAGTGAGGATAAGGAGGTGGGGGAGGTGGGATACCCCAGAAAAGGGAGAAGTACGGTATGGTGAATAACCCAACGTTAATAGGTACATAATCCTGCACCAAACCATACATTCCCATAATATAGAACCTGGGTCATGGGGATGAAGAGGCCTAAGGGACTGAGGCTGAGCCTTAGTCAGGAAGGCCCGACCAGTTTGCAGTTGAACATCTTGCAGTGAGGACAAGGTTCGGGACACGAGAAGGCAAAGGGGGATGAGGCCGGGCCTCGGTAAGGAAGGCTTGACTAGTTTTCAGTTTAACATATTATAGTGAGAATGAGGGTCGGGGCCCGAGGAGGCCAAGGGGCCGGAGTCTGGGACTTGGTCAGGAAGTCCTGGCGAGTTTTCAGTTTAACATCTTGCAGTAAGGATGAGGGCCGGGGGCCAATGAAGTCCAAGGGGCTTGAGGCTGGTCCTCGGTTAGGAAGGCCCAAATAGTTTGTAGTTTAACTTATTGAAGTAAGGAAGAGGGTCGGGGCCCGAGAAGTTCAAGGGGCCTGAGGCTGGGCCTCGGTCAGGAAGGCCCGACCATTTTTCAGTTTAACGTCTTGTAGTGTGGACAAGGGCTGGGGTCCTGAGAAGGCCAAGGGGCCTGAGGCTAGGCCTCGGTCAGGAAGGCCCGACCAGTTTGCTGTTTAATACCATGCAGTGAGGATGAAGAGAAGATGCAGTGTCTCATCTTGGTATGTGTACAGAATGGTGAGAAACCTGACGTGATTGAGGACATAATCCCATACCACACTACACAATCCCATAAAAGAGAACCTAGGCAGGGGGCCTGATGGTTGGTATCGACCATAGGGATTTCGTCGCTTGGAGATACAACATGTTAGAATTAACAACTACAATAAATGTTTGGGACATTATGGGGTGGCCCTAATGGTCCAGGATTGTTATTGACCATGTTCGAAACACAGCGTCCCTATAGTGACAAAAAATGTGAGAAACAAAGGAGAATCGACCGCTGACCCAATTCAAAACATGGGACTTGTATCAGCTTGTTGTTCGACATCCTCGAGGGCACAGTCCCGAAGTGGTAAGAGGGACCATAGGCCTCACATCCATACCATTTATGGGCCCTTCAAGATGGGGAAGATTATGGAGTCCCAATCAATGAGTGGGTGAAGCATAGTTGTCCCCATATTATGAAAGAGGTGAACGTGTCTAGTGAGAGGGATGTATGACCAGATCACGGTTATCTCAATGTGAATCGGGAAAAAACGTTTGCACCCCTTCCATACGTCTTAACCCAGGGAGCTGATTCTGGCATTTTGGATGGGCCAACAGACGAAATATTTGGGCATTCCTACATATCCCATGAGCATGGGAATCAAGCCATACGTAGTTCTTGAAGTCCATTCAGTTTAACATCGTGAGGTGAAGACATGGGAGGATAGAAGAGTGGGAGTGGGCACATGATGTGACCAATATAAGCCTTGTATGAGTGGGGCTGAGGAATCCAACACCATATCATGTGAGTATCCTCCGAGAGAACTATACCCATGGGGGATAGTTAATAATAAGAGTTAGGGGGATGGGCTCAAAAATTGGAATCTTAGCATTCCTACATATCTCATAAGAATGGGAATCAAGCCATATGTAGTTCTCAAGATGCAGTTTAACGTCATGCAGGACGATGCATAGTTTGAAGTCATGTAGGACCAAATAGTTTAAGGTTATGCGGGACTATCGTGTAGTTTAGGGTCATGCAGGACCATCTAGTTTATGTTCGTGTAGGACCATTAGGATCAAGCAAATTATTTCTTGAGGAACATGGAATTGGTGGGAGGTGTTATGCGCTCACCATCTGTGGTCACCAAGGAGTATGCTCCATTTGGGTAAACCCCGCGGACTATGTAAGATCCTTCCCATTTGGGCTCCAACTTGGGTGGTTTCCTGCCAGGGATCATTAGTTCTTGGAGGGACAACACCAGTTCACCTTACAGAAAGGAGCGGAGGTCAACCTTCTTATTGAAGGCTCTAGCCATCTCATTTATGATGCCTTTCCAAATTCTGCAGGGCCCAAAGCCTATTCTCGTCATGTTCTTCCAATTAAGTTAGATGGATTTCAACCACCTTATCTGGCACATGCTGTTCATAGACCGCGGTGCGTAATGAAGGAATCTTGATCTCGATGGGTTGGATGGAATCAGCCCCGTACACCAGGGAATATGGAGTCACATGGATGGAATTGTGAGTCATCGTCTGATATGCCCAGAGGGTGTTGGGGAGCCTGTCTGGACAACTCTTCTTATTCTGGCCAACCATTTTCTACAAAATTTTAGAGAGGGTTTTGTTGAACGCATCGATCAATCCATTTTCCTACACGTGATATCGGGATGTATGGTTCGAACGGATATTGTACTTGGTGTACAATTTCTTTAGCTCGGCTGCTCAGAAGTTGGTGTCGTTATCGGTGAGGACAGTGTGAGGGACTCCAAACCGGTGGATGATATTGGAACTCGTGAAGTCAATGATGGAACATGCCTTGACTTACTTGGGTGGAATTTACTCTCCCCATTTGGAGAAGAAATCTGTGGCGGTCAGGATGAACCTGCATTGGTGAGCTGTCACCGGTGGATATGGTCCCACGACATCGAGTCCCAATAATGCAAATGGATCAGAGTACTTGGTGGAGTGGAGAGGTTCTAGCAGCCGATGCAATAAGTTAGTATGAACATGTCACGTGCGACATCACTTGATGAACTCAATAAAATCATGGATCATAGATGAGAAGAAGTACCCCAGTCTCTGGATTTGATGGGACATCTTTGGCCCAGCCTGGTGGGCACCGCAGGAACCTGCATGCTCTTCTTGCATGACCTATGGAATCTCATATCCCTGGACTCAATGGAGTAGAACACCATCGAAACCGCGCTTATAGAGCATCTACTCAAGACTAGGACAACTCTGGTGGGTAAACTGTAGTGAGCGACATCAGATTCTCTCATGTTCATGATGATCATCTGGGAGGAAACCATTTTAAAGATACTCAAAAAGGGGCTCCCCAGTCGAGAGTCGCTTCAACCGTTACATCTAAATAGCCAAGCGTTCCTATCGTGGAGGATCTAGTGGTAGCTTACTCGTAGGCCGTTGTCATCCTATGGGGTGATGGGGGCAATAACTCTCCGGTGTGCCATATGTATAATCAGATCATCCTGTTCAGAATTTGAAAGTGATGCAGCTAATCCATCTAAAGCATCCGCTCGACCATTCTATGACTGAGGGACATGTGGTACCTCTGGTTGAGAAGAGAACTAGTCCATTAGATGGAGGGTATCCTCTAACAATGGTGTGAGATCTGGATTTCTGACAACATAGCCACTGTAGACCTGCTTGATGACTAGCTCGAAATCCCCTTTCACCTGAAAATGGGGCACATGGATCTTGAGATCCTGCTTGAGGCAAATGATAAGAGCATGGTACTCTACTTCATTATTGGTTCAGCCTTCTAACAACAGGAATGAGTATGACAGAATGGCTTGGACGGGGACATAAAGATGAGACTCAGGCCTACTCTTTTGAGCCTAGGATCATTGAGCCTCCTATCGGTGGGGCTCTGGGAGGCACCATAAATGTGAATTTAGCAACATGGGACGGATTTATCGACTGAGAGGATTGCCTCATCAGGAAAATCCAGGTCCATGGACTATCTTGGAGATGTTGGATGGACAGCTAGAAAGTCTTCCAATTCCTTCCCCTATATAGCGTTATGAGGCACTAACCTGATGTCGAACAACTGGAGGATTACTGCCCACTATGCCAGATGTCCAGTCAACATGGGGTGATTCAGAATATTCTTTTGTGGGTCTACCCAAGTGACCAGTTGTAACTCATGGTGCTGTAGGTAATGTCGCAACTTTTGTATGGAAAATACGAGCACAAGGCATCTCTTCTCGATGGGTGAGTATATGGTTTCTGTATAGAGAATCATGTGGCTGAGGTAGTAGAGACTGTTCTCTATCCCCTCTTTGTTCTCCTAGGCAAGAAGGACACTAAGGGGTTGTTCCAAGGTAGTCATGTACAGGATTTTCGGCTTCCTGGAGATGGGTGTAATCATGACCGGAGGCTGGAGAAAGTACTGCTTGATTTCCTCAAACGAGGTCTGGCACTCTTCGTCCCATTCGTAGGCATATCCTTTCTTCATTAGCCGAGAAAAGGTCTTACACTGGCCATCCATATTCACTATGAATCGGCGTATATAGGCTAAGTGGCCTCAAAAACCTCAAAGCTCTCGGATATTGCTCGGGGGGAGGCATCTTGCTGAACGCCTTGATCTTCTCTCGGTCAATCTCGATGCCTCGATACCTAACATAAAAGCCAAGAAACATACCATAAATGACCCTAAAATCACACTTTAATGGGTTTATCTTCAAGTTGTGGGAGATGAGGGAGACTAACACTTTATCATGGTCCTTGGGATGGTCCTTGAGATTTCAAGATTTGATAACTGGATTATCGACATAGAATTCCACCAATGTCTCTTGTATTGGCTTGAATATGCGATGCATGGCCCTCTGATAGGTGGCACCCGCATTCCTCACGCTGAAGGGCATAACCTGGAAACAAACGGTACCTTGGGGAGCCCTGAAAGCTGTGGACTCTTCATCCTTGGGGGCCATCAAGATTTGATTATATCTTCAGTAACCACCCATGAAGGATAGCGCTTAGAACCCGGCTATAGTGTCGATCAACAATTCTGTCACTGAAAGGGTAAAATCATCCTTCGGATAGTGACAGTTGAGATGCCGAAAGTCGATACAGACTATAATATGTTCGTTCTTCTTTATGACTCATAAAATGTTATCTGGGAACATAAGGTACTGGACCTCCTTGATGAAGTTGGCTCGGATGAGCTTTTCTACTTCAGCCTCGACCATGGCACTGTAAAAAGGGTGCATCTTTCTGGGAGGCTGCTTAAAGCCGCGATGGTTTTTCGGGAGACCGAGGTGGTGGATGACTACATGAGGATCTAGTCCTCACATCTCGTCTTAACTCCAAGAAAACATGTCACGGTGCTATTTAAGGAAGTTCACGTACTGCTGTTGCACCTTGAGGGACATGGAGGCATTGATCAATGTGGGTCTTGGGTCTGCCTGGATAACAAGGTTCACCTGTACCAGTTCATCGACCATGGCTGATATTCCTTCTTCAATGGATGGGGATAATCCTCTGGAACCTATTTTTCGCTTGTGGAGGAGGAATTACAAGTGTGTAGAGCTTCCCCTAGGTCAGGGAATCCTGACGGGAGGCTGCTACCAACCTGGACAGCTGTGGAAAACACATCAAGAGATTCACGCACCGCGGAGACCATAGTGATGAAGGCAGTCGATCCAATCCCATCTGGCCTTCATCCCAAGGGGCCATGCATGATGATATCAATGAAATTGTGGCTCTTTGGCATCATCCGGTTAATCCTATCCCGGAAAAAAGACACATAGGACGTACTGTCGTTTCCATGGGTCTGACGTCCCGATACCGTACGGGGGTTGGAGGTTCCGGGATCACCTGAGCCTGGTTTGTGTAGGAGTACGAGATGATTATATAACGTCGCTTGGACTTGGGAATATGCATTTTCCTTGTACCAGAGACAAAAAACCATTTCCCCAAGCCAGGGTTGTGGCGTCTAATCAATGTATTGGGAAGATGTAGGCGTCATCCAGACCTACCCAGGGGTCACTTGTGACCAGGGCAGGATCAACCTCACTTTCGATAATCGGCTTATCCTTGCTCTTGTAATAGTCAGCATCTAGATAACGGGATTCACAAGAGGCAAAACGAGATATATCACCTTGGAGTACGCCTACTCGACCATTAACGGAGTACTTGAGGCATTGGTGATATGATGAGGGGACCGCCGCATAAAAGTGTTGCCATGACCTACCCATAAATGCATTATACGCGGTGTCCTGGGAGACAACCATGAACTCGGTGCTGGAAACTAGGCCGCCAAACTGGGTCTTCATACGGATCTTGCTGACCGGGGTCTAAAATATCATATCATATCCCTAGATCCTTAAATCAGAGGGAGTCAGGTAATCCTTGGATAACCCCAACATCTACAGTGTACGTGTCGGGATAAGGTTCATCCTAGAGACAGTGTCAATGAGATAGCGGCGAACCTCTAAGACATTAAATTGGATGGTAATATATAGTGGGCAGATGTGACCATGTATGGGAGAGCCTTTATCCTCTCTATATAATGAAATGATGGCCTGGAATTCGGAATTCTCAACTGCTTCATCATGAAAGGATTTTGCAGCTACTACCTCCGTCTCAAACTGGAGGGGACTCCTTAAAGAATCAACAAGGGCCTCACACATATCTAACGACAAGAGGAGGGATTTAATGATTGAAATAATTGATGGGATGTTGTCAAGGTGCTTGATAATGTCGTACTTCAATGCCAGGAATGAACTTCTTCTTACACGAAGCTGCTCTGCGGTTGGAGACATGGCAGGCCCTAAAGGCTGGACCAGTGGCTGGATGGTGCTGGGAAAGTTCCATTGTTCACTAGTTAAAGCCTAAAAAGTAGCTTCCGGATGAGGTCCAAATGAATGAGGTTGACCCGTATGGGGTGAAGCTGGTTAGGGTATGGACGAAGTGGCTCTGCCTGATCCAGTAGCACAAACGGTGGCAGAGGCGGTCCTGATGACACCAGATGAAGAGGTTTTGAGTGCTGAGCTCTGCGCTGGGCCTGTAGTCTGCTCTCATTGGAATGCATGGACTAGTTGGAGGTGATGACTAGCATAACTCTATGAACCATATATATGTAGCTCTGTCGACGTTGGCATCCTCTGGGGACACTGCGGAGGTTCTCCTCGTGTTCCCCCTCGTCGAGAGTCATATAGGGGTTTACCAACTCGACAGTGTTAACCGAAGCGTACCCTTAACTGTCACTTGATGAATCATCCTCCGATTGGTGGATTCTGGGAGGCATCCCCATCTCTGAGGGCAGGAAGTCGCCGAGAGTGCGAGACAACGATGACATTGGTGGGGCGCGTTTCTTTTTCTTGTGCCACTGATGCTTGCTCTTCTGGGAAGAGGCTGGAAGAGATGATGATGCAGAGGTGGTGGTCACAACTTTTTAAGTATCCATATGATTCAGGAATTCCCAAATGATTCTATTGGTGCGATCAACCTTTTTACGAGCCATCTAGTCATCGTACTTATGGGATCCGCGGTGGGGAACCTGCTGCCACTCACCTTCACCGTCGTTACCGATATCTGACCTCACAAATACATCTGCCACATGTTCCGGGGTTTAGCCTAGCCAGACTATGTTGTTATCAACCTAGTATTGGAGATATTTCTTAAACACATAGAACTACTTGATGGTGTGCCCCAGAATCCCATGATAGGGGCAGAAGTTAGGGCGATCTGTGAGATTCGCCTCTGCCGGCATTCTTCACTCAGGCAAGCGTACAATCCCCTACTCTAGGGCACTACAGAAGTAACCCGAGACCTAATTCTCACTGAATGAATAAGTCTATAGTCTTTTTTCTGGATAAAGAGCCCTTGGAGCCTAGCCTTGATGTGGAGCTGGAGGGGTCTGTCGAGGAGGTGGACCCTGATTATCCCACCTAGGTAGTGGCGGGGCATTACGTGGGAGCGCCTGCCGAATCTGAGGATGTTGCATAGCTAGAGGTAGTGCCTGAGGTGGAGGGCCTCTGCGAGGATGCAAGGTCGGTGCTACTAGTAGTAATTATAGCTACCTGGGGGCTTCTATTTGGGCCACTATGGCGGGCTAGGATCTGGAAGCCCTCCTAGCTGGGATCACAGGAGGTAGTGGATGTGCCTGGATAAACTGTTATAGAGATTCTTCAAGGTTTTAGGCCTTATCTGAGATTTCAAGGAACCCTCTGGGATAGTTCTGAGCGATTAAGGAGGGAACCAGTTCCGTCTTGACATTCTCTATGCACATCATCAGTAATTCCTCCTAAGTCAGAGGCATGTTGAGGGAGTACGTGAGCCCCTTCCACTATGCGATAAAGTCCGCGACTCACTCATCAGGCCTTTTCATGCACATGAAGAGGTATGTGATACAAGTCTTCTGGGTGGTAGATCTAAAATGGTAAAAAAACTTCATGTGAAGGACCTCCCAGCTGGTCACGGATCCGACAGGGAGCTGGCTGTACCAGGCGAATGGAGGACCCTCCAGCGTCTGAATGAAACAGCGGAGCTTGGCGGTCTCCTGTTGTGCTGGGGTCCAAAGAATAGACTAACACCTTGAGTTGAAGTGGGCTAGGGGCTGTGGTGGGTCCCCTGTCCCGTTAATGGGGGAGAAGGTGGGATCCCAAAACCAAAAGGTGCGGGTATATCATCCACACAGGCCTGGTATGGATTTCCATTTGGTGGGATTTCCACCTACCGCGTTTCCAATGCCTCAAGATGGGGCTATTAGTGACGCCATAGAATCATACGGGAGGGGGTCCCTGTCTTGATAGGGATCCCTAATCACAAGTGTGTTGTGAGGATCTTCGACATGGTAGACGGGTTTAGCGGCTCGTGGAGCGACGGGTGGAGTAGCCTGCGTGGCAGCTAGGAGAACCCGGACCGGATTCCTCGGACTGTTGCGCTGCTCAAGAGGGTTTGGTGAGACATACCGAGCCCTCTTTCCATGAGTTCCAGCTTCAGCCATGTTTGTAGGAGCGGTATGATCAGGGTTTCCCGAAGGCATATCACTGGGGGAAGTTGTTCCTGTCCCTACTACCCCAGATTAGGATCTCCATAGTTGGGTCGTCGCTCTAAAACGTGTTCAGCCAGGAGTTTTTCAACCAACCTCTTCTGCTCAACAATTTGTTGGTGCAACACAGCCATTTTGGGTTCCTCCTCCATCTTCTACACTGAGGTGGACGTGTCGGAGTACATGACATCTCCGACATACTCATTTCCCTTACTAGTATTCTGGCTGAGTACCAATGCCTCTGTGGGCGCGGGGAGAACTAGGAGGTTACTCTATTGATTAGTAATCCACCCCGATGGGTCCAATAGAGGTGGAACACCCTTTGAGGGTAAGTCTCCATCGAGAAACTCCAGCTCATCCTCCTTGTCAACTATGTCGGCCATGTGGACCATGAGCCTTCCTGGGGGCATGACCTCAATATCGCATATCGATTCGGGTTCCTGCCTGATAGGACTGAAGACGAGGGTAGCATACTTCACCCATCCATTTATTTTCACGTGGGTAGTTTCCTCCCTGATAATTTTGTGGAGTACCTTAATACTCTGAACACATTGCTGCTGGAGGGCCTCATGGTGGCCTGGTGACTCAGGGAACTGGGCCATAGGGAGTGCGGCCATGTCAACTAGACAACACTACTCGCTGATGTCTTCAAAATGAACTTGGATCCTTGGATATACCACGCGCTGATGATGGAGATTGAAATGCGTCGCCCAGCGGGTGTAGCGGAAACACTCAACTTCCTATTGGTTGAGGGACTCGTGTATGCAGAAATCTCACGCTGCTGTGGGCCAGAACATCTGGGGGAAGTGGTCCGCTGCAAGGATGCTCCAAAAGCTCCTCGGCTCAAATTCATGGTCTGGCCTTTGATTTCCCCACTCGTCAACTAGAGTTGGTTGAGGAACTGGCAGCGGTACTAAGGCAGACCTCTAGGATGGCGGGTTGGCTGGTGGAGAATACGGTGAACAGGCTGACTTGCCACTGATTCTTGGGTTGTCCTTCGAAGAGTGTAGTGACCTGGCCTCTACATCGCAATAGGACGGTATGACTGCCACCGTTCCAAGCTTATGTGTCAGGGCTGCTGGTGGTGGGTCGCGCTACTGCTCGCTTGCCATTGGTCCCCATAATAGCTCTCTGTGATCTCTAGTGGAGGGAGAATGTGCTTCCGGTGATGATGGTGGTGACTGTATGTCTGTAACCTATGGGGTCTCCATGTTTTTATCCTCCTTTATAAACCTATATAGGGAGGTGGGAATCTTGTGGACCTCACATTCTAGGTGAACCAGGCCGATTCGCCTTGTCCAGGCCCTAAACCCTGACTCGGATGAGCGAGGGGAGGGTTCCTGAGCTGAGTCGTACTCCGATTTCGAATCTGAGAAGTGGACCAGTTTAATCCCCATCTGGGCTTTCCCAGATTTCTTCTTGTGGTGGAGACAACCCTCATTCCTTCCCCTAGGTGGCTCCTTGAGATAGGGCTGACTTCTGACGTGTGGTCCTTTGGCCGCACTAGTGCCAGGGTGGAGAGGGGTTCGCCTTGAGACGGTCAAGGTGAAGGGAGCAATGGGAAAAATGTCTAAGGGGACATGGGGAGTACCTCAATGAACAGAACCTGAGTGGGAAAAACCTCCACTAGAACTGGCAGGAGCATGGGGGGGGGGGGGGGGGGCGGACCGCCATGCATGGTGCAGGTGGAGCGAGGATAGCCTTCATCCCTCTGGTTGTCGGGGCGAGGAGGACCTCCACTAAATCCGGAGAGGACATAGGGAGTATCCCCACATTGGAGAGAGACCCGTTGGTTAATGTCCCCATGTCGATGGTCGGGGAAAGGAGGAATGGCTCCATACCTTATGTGATGGGCATGGGAGAGGCTTCCGTACCGAAAATCACCGCTGTGGGGCAGACCATCATTCGGATTGGGGGTATCATGTGGCATACCTCCATACCGATCCTCGAAGTGGGGAAGACCCACACTTCTTTGGTAGTTGTACAGGGAGGACATCCATATGGGGTGGCATCACTGCGGGTTGGTTCACAGCGACCCCCGTGTGTGCCTCTACCCAGGAGAGTCGACCCAGATTTCCCGTGGGGCGGTTGGAGCCTCGATCCTGGTTGGGCATATGAGCTCCCCTACTTAGTGTGTGTAGGGACTTCATGATAGGCGTCAGCGGTGTCTCGGGCTGCAGTAGCCATCAACGTTGACACCCCTTGGTGGGCATCCTCAGCTCATGCTTGATGCTGGCGACAGGTCGGGCAAGAAGGTGATGGTGGTGCTGGTGCATAGCTTACCTGCTCCTCTAGCAAGGCCTGGCGATGGCGATGACGCTACCGGGTGGGGGCCCTCACTGGGAGCCCCTATATTGAGACTCTTATCAGGCTGGGCCGAACGTCATCCACCTCATCAGCGTAAGGTAGGGAGTCATCAAATCTCTCCGGGGATAGGCTCCTAAAATGATTGAATGTTGGGGTGGGGAGCAGTGTCTCCCTGTGCGGCCCTCAGGGGCGACGTTCACGGCGCAGTCTTGATGCCTCCAGGTCTATGTGGGCCATATCCTAGGTTTGGATTATTCCCTCCTCTCCATAATGACGTATGTGGTCGTTAATTACCCTTCGTTGGATAACTATCGATGGGGAGATGGGGTGTGGACGCCCCATGGTCTTGGACGCAGAAGTTGTTGCAGAAGCAGTGAAGCCATGCAGAGTGGATGTGCTAGCATTTCCGCTTCCCCTATATAGGTGAAAGGCCAGTGATCATGTTCCTATGGAAGCAACATGATTCCTGGTAAGTATAGAGTTTATCTCGTTAGTGCTGAAAAGAAAAAGGAATCGACGACCAATGCCCCAACACCAACCTGCCTTCCCTGACCAGTTAGAGGGATCCACGCTGACATAGACGCAAAACAGGATGTCCAATGTTCTACTGCCCCACCTTCTGGAGAGTTTCACGCTAGGCCCACTATTTTCTTTGTGGGACTCGGCGTCGGATAGCTGGATCCGGTGACACGTCAATCCACTGATGCCCCGAGCGCTACTAATCTCCATATTGAGGCAAAGATCTTCATGTCGGGTTCACCATTTCTATTTTGGATTCTTTTTCCAGTGCATGTGCGCCCATATACTTGAGTGCGATAGGAATGACATTGTTACCCCACATTCCCTCTTTTAAAAGCTGGGTGGCATCCCTTTTCTATTCAGGGACGTTTTATCCTTGATCGAAATGGGATGATGGGATGTCAATTCTTCCTCTAGTGGATTCTTCCTCGGAACTCGTCACCATGTCCGGGTCACCCTCATAGATTTAATACGTTGTTCATGAAACTCTTCTCGGGGCCATAGTTTCATGGACACTAGTTAATTATGCTAGTATTGTCAGGACATTCCAAGGGGTCTGGTCTGGGCAGCAATCTTCGGTTAGGGGAGTAGTCACGCTGGGCATCACTGGCGGGTCTGGACGCTAGGGATTGGTGTGTCTCTCTAATATGCCTTATTATAGGGCGTCTTGAGGGAACGAAATCCCGAGGCACACACATCTAATTTGGGGAATAATATTCCATGGGCATGTATCTGAGTTTTTTCCCAGCTTCCTATGTTTAACAAAGGGTATGCCACAAGTTTAACATCCATCAGAGAGGGATATGGTGGATCAAAACACTAACTAGAGTGGATCACACGGAGGAACCCCTTGGAGGGAACGCCGATATTGGGTCCATCATATGGGGAGCCTCCCGAATGTTTTCAAACAAAATGTGGAGTGGGTGGAATGATCTCACTGGGATGTGGTGGCCCGAGTAATAATCAATATGGATGATGAATTTTGGCTTGAGCCTCGAGGAGACCTCCTACGTATCCTCATGGCAGGGAATCAAACTCTGTGTAGTTCATCTTGCAATGGCACACCATAGAATGAGGTTGGGAATGGCTTACTGCTGAATGAGGTTGCAACAGCTTACCGCTGGATGGGTTCAAACTGATGTGAAGGAGGATGGAACGACCGGGTGATGTGATTGAACCTCATGGATGCTTCCTACGTACCATGGCTTGACATGGATCAAATACCACATAGTTCAAATGGAGAATATAGTTTGATGTCATGTGGGACGGGGAGAACTGACGTGAAGGGGGGGGGGGTCAAAGCGACAAGGTGGTGGTGGGCTTGAACCTCAAGGAGGCTTCCTATGTACTATTCCTTAACTTGGAACAAAGTCCCCGTAGTTTAGAAGGGTGTAGGGATTACACTCTAAGCTTCCCAAGGTGATGGTGAACCGACTTGAATGGGGTCGGAATGACCAGGTGGTGGTGGGCTTGATCCTCAGGGAGGCTTCCTACGTACCATTCCTTGACATGGATCAATGTACAAATAGTTCAGAATGGGTGCCTGTGAACCGACGTGAAGATGGACCGGGGGTCCGATGGGTGTTGGTCTTGAACCTCGTGAGGTTTCCTGTGTACCATGCCTTGACAAGGATCAAATTCATCATAGTTTGGGAAAGGGTCTTGGCACAACGACATGGAGACAGTTGGGTCCAATGGTTGTTGGGATTGAACCACGTGGAGGCTTCCTATATACCCTTCCTTGGCAAGGATCAAAGACCATGTAGTTCAAATGGTGTGGGGCTTCTACTCTGTGGCGGCCTAAGGTGGTGGGGAACTGATGGTCAGAAAAACCGGATTGTGGGCTTGAATCTCGTGGGGCTTCCTACATAGTATTACTGGACATGGATCAAAGCCCACGTAGTTTCATAAGGGGAGGAATACAGTTTAACGTCATGCGGGATGGGGGTGAACCGATATGAAGGGCGGTCGAAACGGCAAGGTGGTGGTGGGATTGAACCTCAGGGAGGCTTCATACGTACCATGCCTTAACATTGATCAATGTCCCCATAGATCAGATAGAGAGGAATATAGTTTAACGTCATGAGGGATTGGGGTGTTTTCATGGTCGATTCTTACTCTAAGCCCACGTGAGTCATTCTCTATTAGAGAAACAAGAGGCATCACATGCCTGACAACCCTGTCGTCAAAGGTGCATCTGTGGGAATTGAAGAGGGGCTTACACGTGGGGTGGCCCAGGGATATAATGATTGGGACTTACTCTGAGATGCAGGCCCGATGGCGACAAAGCACAACGAGAGAGAGATTTGGGATCAATGAAAGGAGGAGCCGCATTCCCTATTATGCCCTCCGCTGGCCTTGGCACTGAGGAGTTGAGGAGGGCAGAGGTACTGCCTCCTGCAAAAAAATATAGGGGATTACACCAAGGTGGCTGACCCTCCCTATAGACTAAGGCCACTCCAAGAGGAGGATATCATCCCCTGTGGAGACTAGGGGGTATAGAGAATGCCCAAGGTGGGGGACCCTGCGTGCGAGGCACGGTGCCTTGTCAAAATTTAACACCATGTGCTGAGGACGATGGTGCTTGGAAGTTTAACGTCCTATAGCTGGGATGAGGTGGGTTTCTTCTACACCCCTAGGGAATTCATGACCGGTACCCTCTTATCCTTGTGGGAGGTAGGGCACGGGCAACGCCGTACTAAGGGGGTGTTGCGGAGCCAACCATCGAGGGGTCCACGTTAGCATGGATATGAAAAAAAAACAATAGCCATTAGAGTGCCTTTGTGAGGAATTATTAGGTGAAGAAAATCAACGGGTGGTACCGTCTAAGGGACTTTGAAGTCACATTGTGCAAATCTAGGGGGTCGCACGGGAAAAGGGTTTGCCAAGCCGAGGGGTCCATAGGCAGGGGCCTTGTAGAGCTATGTTGCTCTGTGTGGCAGAGGGCAGCTGCGAAGGGGTGTTCTTTGCGAAGTGGGGTTCATTTACCTTAGCATGGGGTGGCGGTTCAAATGGGAGGTGCTTCATGAAGTTGAAGGGAATTTGAAGAGAACATCCTCACGGAGAAATGGTGCCTCACGAAGCAAGGTGTCGGGAAGCAATGTGCTTCGTGAAGTATAGTGACCCTGCCTTATCATGTGGATCATGTGTACATGAAGGGTGTTTCATGAAGCATAAACACTCCACAATGACCTGGGTCCCCTTGGGGATCCTCTTCCTTCGCGAAGGCCCTTAGTGTTCACGAAAGGGCATCCCTCTCGGAATAGGGGATCAAAACGCGATGAAGGGGAGGCACTTCGCAGAGCAGAAGCACCTCGCACAACTCATGGTTCATAAAGCGGAAGGACGCTTCATAATTCGGAAGCTGGGAAGACAAAAGGTCAGATTTTCCGTCCCCTAGAGCTCAGGGGGATCCTGGTATATATAAGAAAAAGGCACCGCAGAGCAGAGCTCACGCGGCGTGAAGAGAGGCATGGTGGCTTCGCGGCGGCATCGTGAACGTCAAATGTGATCGCAGAGCGTCCAACCTCCTTACTTCACGGCGGGGTCGCGAACGTCAAAAGAGTTCACAGAGACTCTTTCCTCCTTACTTCGTGGTAGGTTCGGGAATGTCAAATGTGTTCGCAGAGCCTCCCGCTTCCTTGTGTCGCAGCCGCCGCAGAGCTGGGGAACTCCGTGAATGGGCTTCACTACGGAGTTCATTGGGCGTCCCGTGGGCCTCTTCTTTCTCCCAAATATTGGTGCCAACAATGAGTGTAGATGAAAATTAGGTTTCTTATCATATCATAGGAGGATTTCATTGGGATCATGGATGGATATATTTAGATTTGAGTTCTATAATAAACAGATGGGAATCTAGTTGATCATGTGCCTCTAATGGAGGGACAGTTTATGACCATAGCCAAGGATGAACAAGAGGATCCAATAGTAAAAAAAGACATCATAAGTGGATTGTTCCATTAAAAATTCCATTTCTTAATATGTTGAGGAATAAGGGGAATCTATACACTACTTCATCATTAAGTAAATTTTCACCCAAACAATCCATCGTCAATGCAGAAATATTCTAAATATAATATAGGGAATGAGATTATTAAAGGCACAAATTATGTAATAAGTAGGATGAATATTTTTATATGTGGGGGAGATTTCCTTTTTAGGGTTTAATTTTTTTTCTATAATCCATGACATTTTTTTGGAAAATCATCTCAAGGATATGAAATTTCATCCTCATGATCCTGATAGTTTATCCATTCACTCAAAGTCAATAAATCGAAAATTGACTGATTTTTTTAAATGATAAGACTTTGAGCTAGTAAAATTGAAGAAAAATTATCTCGTAACTACACCTCATGGCGAGAAGTTTGATAAAATCCCCATTTTTTTCTATTTTTACATTTTGGTTTAAATTTTGTTTCTTCATTCGACATATTCTCATTGTCTTATATGAGGATTTAGTTAATGAATCACCTATTACATCTTTATAATATTCTATTGTAGGGATATAAATTAGCCTAGTTCATCAAACTATTCAGAGAATTGTGGAGGGAGGATCCCCTAAAATAATGAAATCTATACAAGTGGTGATATTTAATCCTTATAAGGTGTTATTGATACCACCATCAATGATACATCTCATGGTCTCACCTATAGGAAAATTATACAAGTATAAGTTCGTCTGGTAAATGATTCCATATCCTTAGTTGGGTCTAATGATTAAGTGTTATATTTTATCACTCATCATTTGACATATGTTGAGAACTCAATATTAATATATTTACTCATTAAAATGATGGTATGAGTTTAACATACTTGTTTTCATCAACTACCCATGAGCATACAACCCCTATGCTCTGAGAAAGGAAATCTACAGATGATTCAGTTAGGTAAGTACATGGATGATAAAATACAACTCATGTCTTAGCTAAATTATAAATTACCCTTGTAGACTCATGGCTAGTGGATGATGAAATAAAATTATATAAATCAACGGTATTATCTCTCCAAGAACATATATCCCATAATCATAATAAATCGATCACTACAGTAGTAGTGTTGGTCAAATTTATATTGAATATAAATAATCCATATGTGTTGAAAACAATCAATGAAAACAAATGTATAGTAGATTAACTTGTAGAGATCCACGAACCAACCTGTTTTAAAACCTTAAATCTTCCTACATTGTGAATTTCTATGAAAGAAAACGAGTTTCGTAGTAAATAGTGTTTACTTTTTAAATTTCATTTAATTATGTTTATCTGCATGTGAAAGCCAATATAGTGATATGTAAAGAGGTTCATGTCAGTGACACCTTTTAGTATTATTTCTCTAATAGAGTATTTGATTCCATTTCTCAAAGAAAAAAACTATATTTAAAAAATAAGTCACATTTGTTGTACATATCATTGGGGAAGTGAGAGTCAATAAGTCAGATGTTCTAGTAGATGAATGTGGGTCTTTTCATCTTTAATCATATAAATTATTCTTATGCCAATTTTTTAACATGGTGTTGTTTTATGTCATTGTAAACCATCATAGGTCTTGGGATACCATGGTTACATTATTCTTATTACTCAGTATATAGAAGCCTTGTTGATGCAACAATATATGGTTCTATCTTACACAGGTGGTGTTGAAACTAGACCCTCATTATGTTATTGGGTCTTAGATTATATGCATTTCCATATGAGGGGACATGATTTTTAAATAGAGTATACTCTATTCAAGTGGATCCCATAGATGATTACATGTAGTAATATCTCAATGTATTTTTCTTATAATAATCTCTATGAGCTCTGTTGAATGATTAATCATCCCAAACAAATGTTTCTTAGTCTATTTGATGGTGGGTATGACTACCATATAGTGTATACATGGGTGAAATATGTGAATATTTCATAAGAGGGAATGATTGATCTTTAATTATAGCTCTCCACTGAAGAATATGATGGACACTATTTCAATATCAAAATCATGGTATATAATGAATCTTTGTTATATATAACAGTAATATAAGATCATTAAGATCGAGCCATATAAGTGATGGAATTAGAGGAAAAACACATACAATATTTTCCCCGAATCATCCACAAACCTAACTGACTCAAACAATATTTGTTTAAAAATGAAAATATAGAAGATGAAAAGATATAATATTTTTAGAAGTGTGATAAGAATGAAATATATTTTGTTTTTATGGAAGATTTGTTTTGGCCTAGTTTAGATGTCGAATCCACCAAGTTGGTCAGGTTGTTCATTTTTTGAATGACATGGAATAAACATTGATCTATCTGCAAGGGTAAATAAAGTGCACCTCGTAATAGTATTCTATTTTAACAATTTTTTAATGTGTGTGTGTGTATGGTAGAGACTCCAAAATGTGGATTCTATTATCTTCTATTGATCAATGATTGATAAGCCTTATTTTGTTTCATTGTTGATATCTTCACTCATATTTTCCCTTCTACCAATATTGTTCGTTAATATTTGATGTCAATAAGGAGTAATATTCTGGTAATTGAGTGTATCTAAAAAATAAATAAATATTGATTGACTCAATCATTGTTTCAAATATTCTTGATGTATTTTCTGAATTATACTCAAATCCATCATATGTCATACATGTGCCTTAAAACAGGTATAGGTTTCTTTGATATATCTGTACATGAAAAAACACTTTACACTAGGGTGAGTATTGTGTAATTAAGGACCATAAATATTTTTTCCGTCTATAGAAAGTTTTAATAGAAGATTATATGAATTCATACCATCACCAGACAATAGATTTGTTTAACATGGAAATGATGAAGAAGAATGACTCAATAATTATTATGATCATTAAGAGATAACTCATGGGATAAAGGTTATAATACTAGCAATGGTTTGATTACTTTTGGAATTTATCATTATTTATTCTTTATGAATACTATGATATAATATTGTGAGGGGTATAAAGTTGAGCATATGTTTTCATATGTCAAGGGAACATTAATGCATTAATTAATATATTTTAAGATCATATGGTGGAACCCGTGATATTTGTTTCTTTTTTCAATATTTTTGTTATATGCCACATGAAACGAACATGCATGGGATAACAGCCAACTAAAAACCCTACCCATCCCATCACATGTATAGAAGGTTGTTCCTGATCCTCATGGAATGGTGATAATATCATGAGTATAAAAGGAAGACCTTGGGGAATTTATTTCCACAAAATAGAGACAAACAACAATGCAATAAATAAATAATTGAGCCAAAATAAAAAAAATTCATGAAAAATAGGTCATGACCATCTACCATGATCCAAAAAAATTTCATATACCAAAATAGGAAATCTATGAAAAAGGTAAACACATGTAAATAGAACGAAATAAAACAACTGAATAGGTAAAAAATCAAGATACGTGAGTGAAGCATGAACCATAGATTTTCAACATCTAGTTGCGCAAGATCACCCTACTCACCCCAGACTGGTCATGAAAACCATGATGGTTCTAGTTGAGAACCAAAAAAATGAAATATATAAGTGTTATAATAACAATACCAGTATGAAAAAAATGACCCTATTAAAATATTCTATATGTTTCATTAGATATTCATCAATGCTAGTTTTAAAATAAATTAAAAAATTAAGATTTCATTATTTAACAAATAATGCAAACAAATCTTTCCAATCTTCACATAAGAATGATTGAATTTTTCATTACAAAACCAATCACAAATATTTTGAAATAAATTAAATCGTCTAATACATATTCAAAAATCCACACATACCATTAACATTTCTAAAACAATATACCACTTTTTTATTTAATGAAAATGGTTAACTTAAGATATTTTACATTCATATCCATCTTTAAACCAAAAAATATTTTGAAATCCATTTCACAGAACTCATAAAATGGTAATTATATTTAAAATAGTGTTTCTAAAAATTATTGGAAACTTGTTATCTGATAAAACCACCCAACCCACACTGGTCAAGAAAAAATGGGCAGGATCAGATCATTAGAAGAAATACACACAATATAAACAATGTTGGGTTCTACAATAATGAAAGGTTGGTAAAATCTGGCAAAAATCAGTAGATATGACTCCCCACAATGACTATCAAAGCATCAATAAATTGAATGTTTGATAGTCCAACCCAAATTCAATAATCAGACAAGCATATAATCATATGGGTATAACCACCCAAAATAGATACTCTCATATATTAAGTCCATAATTGTCATCCTGGTATAAAAAACCATCATTGTAGATATGACAATCACCACCCATCCCTTTTTCCTTGCACAAATTTTTGGAACCCAGTGCTTTATGAACCAACTAGAGGAATAACAATGATCTTCGAATTGGTACCATGTTTTCCATGAATAATAGAGGAAGTGAGTTGTAGTGAAAACATTACATGTAAAACACACAAGAAAAAACCAAAACTCCCCCAACCCTAAAACCTATTGATGAATGTCCCTATACACAAAACAAACACTCAAGGAATATCAAAAAAATTCACAATGGTATAAAACAATCATCACATACACCACTACAAAAGTGTATTTTAACAATGCTAAAATAATATTTTATCATCCCTAAAAACCATTGACAACCACCACATTGTTAAAAGACATATAAACTTATTATCACTATAACATAATGGCTAAATGGAACATTTTTTAGTGCTAAAAGCCCACTGATTATTGAAAAAATTTATTAGTATTTTTATTCAGTCCTAATATACAGTTCCATTATCAGTGCTTCTACATGTATAGATAATGGATTATTTTAAATTCACTAATAAATGTGCTGATAACGTTCAATAAGGTAGCGTGATGAAAAAGAACACTAACGAATTAAAAATAGGGTATACTATTTTGTTTTATAACATCACATTGGAGAAACAAATACACCACCAAAAATTTGAAAAATTTGATACAAATGCACAATTTAAATGAAATTAAATTTAAAACACAAATACAAGGAAAACGCCTATTATAATGTAAAATAATGAATATATATATAAAAATACTCATGTTCATGAAAAATGATTCAGATATATAAGAAACAATTATTATTTTATAATAATATAAAGAAATAAATTTAGCAAAACTTGTTAATTTTATACTAATAATTGAGTCATAGAAATAACGTTGTTTATTAGATTGATTTGCGGTTGATTCATTCAAATAAAATAATTTATTGTTCATCATCAAGTAATATATATTTTAAAATTAACTAAATAAGTATAATATAAAAATTGTATTTTTATAAATAATGTAATTTATATAGAATGATGAGAAAACAATCTAGTCATTTTTTATTAGTGTTAGTGATGGGATGAACCTTTTATTCTAAAATGGCACGTATATACTGAAATAACGGTCACAACATGCATCATATTGAGTTATGGATGATTCCTACATGTCTCAAATTCCTTATGGATCATTCTCCAAATGTATCACAAAATATGAATGCATTTGTTTAGTTTGTGATACGCTGCATGTGTTTTTTTTACCAATGTGTCAATTTAAACACTAATCATGCACCTTTAGCCATACTGGTCACATCATGTTTGGGTTTTATGTGAGACTAATTCATACAAGCCTCAAATTAATTATGAAACATTTTCATAAATTATAATGATATTCTGAGAACATTTTCTCTATTTTCAGTGAGTGACACTTTTTTGTACTAAAATATACATTTTAAAATGATAAAAAAACATTGAGTTATACTGGACACGTCCTTTATCATATTAAGGTGATGATAATTCTAATAATTCATACTTTACATATGGATCATTTGACTAACGTATAAAAACAATCAAAATGTGTATGATCAATTTTGAGTTATTTAGATATCTTTTTTTGTAAAAGTAATGTCATTTTTAAATAAAAAGACTCACATAGAGTTATATAACTTACCCCATGAACTATATTATGTTTTGGGTGATTCTTAAAATCCAAAATGACTTATTTATTAATTAACTAATTTATCAAAATAGTAGAAATGTTTTTTTTCAGTTTTAAGTATGCCACTTTTTTTTCACTAAAATGACATTTCAAACTAAAAATACACTCATTGAGTCATACCGGTCACATCATATGGGAATTTTACATGAGACTATTTCCTATCCGTTAAAAATAAATATGAATTTTTTTCATAAATTATCAAGAAAATATGAGTGTTCATTCTTGTATTTTATTAAGTAAACCTATTTTGTAATAAAATTTCAATTTTAAATTAATAATGGGAATTGCGATACATATCAGAAACATCATGTATTAAATTTTTAAGGGGATGATTACTATATATTAAAATTACTTATGGATCATTTTTCTATGTATGAAAAAAATTATGATTGTATTTTCTAAATTTTGAGTATACCAGTTGTTCTTTTAGTAAATTTAAAGTCAATCTCAAATAAAAAACCCACTTGGAATCATGCAAATCAAAATAGGTGTCACATTAAGGTGAATATGATTACAACATCTTCCAAATGACTTATGTATTATTTATATAAAATATCAGAACAATATGAAGGTGTTTTCTCTATTTTGAGTATGTCAGATGTATTTTCTATAAAAGTAATGTCAATATTAAATTAAAAGACATACTTTGAGGTATACCAGTCACACCATGCATCATATTGTGGTGCATATGATTCCTACACATCATAATTGACATTCGTTTCATTTTCCGAAAGTGGAAATACAATTTAAATTTTTTTCATGAGTTTTGTGTAAGACATTTTTTATTTTACTAAAATAAAAATTTAAACTAGAAACACATACTTCGAGTCATGTAAGTCACATCATGTGTGGGTATGATATGAGAATAATTCCTAAACACTAAAAATGAATTTTTTATCATCTTATAAAATATTTGGAATATCAGATCATGTTTTCAAAGTTTTCAGTGATTGATGATTATTTGAATTAAAATGTCGATTTTAAATCGATGTCATGCAGATTGAGTCATACCAATAAAATAATGTATCATATTTAGGTGCATATGATTACTACATATCAAAAATAAATTATTGAGAATTATCCAAAATTTTAAAAACAGTCCAAATTCATTTTCTATGTTTTGGGAATTTATGTTGCCTTTTTTAGTAAAATTAATGTAAAATTTAAATATAAAAATATACTTAGATGCATATGGGTTTCACCATGCATTGGACTAATGTGTGGAACATTCTTAAATTTCAAAAATGACATATACATTATTTTAATAAATTATTAAAACACACTGAATACGTTTTCTGGATTTTGAGTAATCCAACTGTCTTTTTTTGTCAAATTAATGTCAATTTTAAATGAATTGACTTGCATGGAGTCATTCGGGTCACCCTGTGCATCTAATTGAGGTGATATTGATTCCTTAAAATCCCAAATCATGTATCTATCATTTTATTAACGTATCAAAATTATAAAAATGTGTTTTTATAAGTTTTGAGTTTGCCTATTTTCTTTTGATAAAAATTATTATCTATTTTAAATAAAAATATCCTATAGGTTTCAAAACAGACCCATCGTGCATCACATTTTGGTGAATATGGTTTCTACATGTCTAAAATGAAATATGTATCATTTGAAAAAATTATCAGGACAAAATTAATGTTTTTTCATGGATTTGATTATGCCAATTGTATTTTGAGTAAAATTAATTTAAATTTTTAATAAAATGATGCACATTGAATCATACCAGTCATGCCATGTGTTATATTATGGTGTAACTAATTTATAGAGATCAAAAATCCCTTATGGATCATCTTCATATTATGAAAAATAAAATAAAATGTTTTTCATCTATTTTGAGAACGAAACATGTGTATTTTTTATTTAAATGCCATTTTAAACTAGAAACACCCACATTTAGTCATACCATTGACATCATCTGTGGATTTGATGTGATATTGATTCCTACACATAAAAATTTAATTATGAATAGTTTTATTATATTATCAATACAATCCAATAAAAGTTTCATCATTTTTAGTAAGTGAGGGATTTTTTTCTAAAGTTCCATGTTTAAACTAATAACGAAGACTTTGAATCATACAGAAAACATCAAGATTAAAATTTATGTGAGAGATATTTAAACATGCAAAAAATGTATTATAGGTCATTTTAATAAACATTAAAACAATATGAATGTGTTTTCTCTATTTTGAGTATGTCTGTTTTGTTTTTCTATAAAAATAATGTTAATTTTAAATCAAAAGACACACTTGGAGTTGTAACAGTCACAATGTGAATAGGATTGATGTGCGGTTGATTCCTACACATCTCTAATTACACATATATAATTTTCCTAATGTATCAAACCAATATAAATTTCTTTCTCTATTTTGTGTATTCCAATTGTATTTTTTAGTAAAACTAATTTTAATTTTAAATAAAATGATGAACTCAGAGTCATACTAGACTCAAAAGAACAACCAAATTCAAACAAGCCATCATAACTAAAATAAAATAATCCATCATGTATTTATTTTAATTATGGTTCATTCCACAATGTATTTTTATCCCCTTGTGCATTTGACACTCTTGTTCATCTAAAAATATTGAAACTTGATAACAGACCATATTGAATGAATTAGGGAATAAAAATGAAATTCCATCATCATGATTGAATCATCCTTATTAATTGTATTCCCATAGTATAGGAGTAAATCATCCATTTCAACAAATAAATTTATTATTAATTTTTTTTTATCCATTTTTGAAAACAGAACAACAACCATTGAGGAAAATAAAATACGTATTTACATATGAGTATGTATGGATGATAATAAAATATCTCTTACCCTTTCACAGTCATAGATTAAAAACTCCTTCATAAACCATTTACCTTATTTGATAGAAAAATCTTCAGTGTGACCCATTATGTATTTTCAGAATACACTAAAGTGCATTATAAATTGTTTACCCCTTTTATATTATTAAACATTAGTATATCCCCTTATAAAATCAAAATGATACTAAAATATAGGGAATCAATTAAGTATTCTTGGATTGTGATATAGATTATTATATCATTTTCAATATTATGGGTGATCATAAACTCCAAGATAACAACATAATTAATTATTCATCAAATTAGAAATATCCATATTCTAATTTATTATTTATTGAGAATGATGATGATTTTTTTATGATCTTGGGAACATAGATCATTCATCATAATTAACATCCACAATAATAAAATATGTTAGTTGAATGTATTTCAAAATATTTTTTGATGTTATATCATCAGTCTAATTAAAGATCAGTTACCCCAAATAATTCCACCACCCACTATAGTGAAACAACTATATTTTTATTTTCAAATAATTTATGATTCAGCCGATGATATTTTGAATTTATTAATTATTTTAAGGTTTCGGATCAAGAAACTTGATTGTTTTTAAAATGGGTCATAATTTTTATTTTTGGTACTTCACTATTTCATTTGATGTGGGTTTTTCATTTTTGGGATTTTCTTCATAATTAATTTTATTTCATTTGATTTCATATTTCATTTGACAATATCTATCCTTGATGACCTTGATCTCTAAATGTTGGTTTTCCTCTAATATTTCTCTCATTTACATGTTGTCTTTAGTGGTCGATTACTTGCATATTTGTTCAATCTATTTAGTAGGATAATGTACTTGTTTGATGATTTTGTTTGAGTTTTAGGACCCTTAACTGACCATTTTATCCACTAATAAGGCCCTATAATTGTAGTGTATTGAATTCATGGTCTAGAAACCTCATCGGTTTTTTTGCTTTGGTTTATTATGTTATTGGTGAGGGGTTTCTTTCAAACGTATGTAATATTTGATTGTATATGGAATGTGTAAATAGAAATTGTAGCCTATGGTAATCAATTTGAAAAAATAAGTGGTATTTGTTTCATTTCAGAAAAAAAAATTCCTCTAATTAGATTCCTGTATAAAATATCACAGACAAGAGGTGAAAAAAACCAATTTTCCCCATGAAAAAATGCACAGTAAATCTTATCATAATTGAACAGTGTTGTGCACACATTTCATTAATTGTTCTCAAAATTAAACATGTCATGGCCCTCATTATATTCCATTTCCATAAAATTATATTGTTTTAAAGAAAATTCATCTTCTTTTCCTTTTCCTTGATCTCCACCTCAGCCTCTACCTCATCTTTTTCGACTACCTATACCTCCACATGTATCTACATCATCTCATATTATCTACTATAATGACCTGGCCTTAAAAATGACACAATCTAGAATTAAATAAATAATTCTTATTGAGGAACTTTTTACGTTTAGAAATTTAGTGAATTAGGATATAACATATACATAACAACTTGAATATTACATTAAGACAATTCTACTTAGTATCCATTTTTTATAAAATAAATTGTTTTGAAAAAAAGTGTCATGTCTAGTTCGATATTTTATACAGTATGACTTTTCCTAGATCCCATACTTTACCATATTCATCTATATGTCATGTGAAAAAAATTAAAATATTGGGTATTTCACAAAAAGATTATTAATGTTTATAAAACAAAGAAATAAAACTTTAGTTCATCAATATATACATAACATAATCTCTTTAACATACCTCATGAAATCATTTGATTTATGAATAACACATATTAATCAAAAATAATAAAGGTAACATGTGGCATCCATAACATACTTACTTTGTATCTTTCACATCTATGTAGGGAGTTACATTTGGAATACTCATCATAGTATATTCCCTAAATATCTTAGATGTAACATTCACGTTTACCTCTGTCACATTACCCAATGCATTGGAGAACTTTCTCGGGCTCACTAGTCCTATGTTTATCATGGAACCACCTGTATACGTAAACAATTCCAATGAAACATAACATATTCATAACACATAAAAAAATATAACTGATAGATAACATTACCACATTTAAATCACAATATATCATTTAAATATATTTACATAAAAATTACATTATCAAAACCATTTTCAATACCAAAATATTAAAAAGAGTATATGGAATTTATTTTTCATTAAAAAACATTACGACTAATGAAGGAAGCCAATGATAAAATAATACTCACAGTGGCGAGAAATTCCTTTTCATCAATTATGATAAAATGAAACATTCATTTTTTTCATTTATTAAAATCCCTCATAGAAAAAAGATACCCTTTTAATGAAATTAAAATTCAAATGGGTTTATACCCCAAATAAAATAATTTCGTGTATAAATCAAAATATGCCTCAATGAAAGGATATTGAGACGAAGTCCCTTACCTCATATAAGACATGACTCGTTCATTATCTAATCTCATGAATAATAAACTAAAGATAATTTATACTTGTTTAAAAACCCATTTAAATTTTATTAGTCCCTTTATATCACTTATTACCATGTTATAGACATTATGTATTCATTTATGTTAATAACGGTCATTTTGTCGATATTTAGTACACGAGTCAAAAATGAACTACTTATAATTACTAGTTGTTCATGTCATCAAAATTAAATTATCTCCATAATTATATTCAAAATTTATATATAAAATATTTCATATATATCTAGTATATATATGTATTTACGATAGTGAATAACATTTGCAGATAAGAAATTAAATGCACCGTTCATGGAGATGGTAAGTTGTACGTACACATTAACACTACATTCATTTCTATTTTGTGTTTATTGGAATGAAAAAATAATGATACATAGGTATAATATAATTCCATTATATTATGATATATAATTTCAGTAACTCTATCCTTTAAATGTTACATATATGGTATGAACGATTCATATCACTTTGAGGGGGCAGTAGTTCGCACTTCTTAAAATGAAATTATCATGTTTACCCATTATGGAAACTATAAAGGAATGATATAAATAAAAAATTAAGAAGAATATAGACAATATAAATATAATATTTATCACATATAAATATAGTAACATCATAATAGCCACTATAAGAGGTGGTAGGAGATAATTGAACAATCATCATTTCGTGAGGTGTTAGTTCACCGTCAATAGAAACAGTATGTTCTTTACCCTTAAGATGGATGTGTGTGTATGTTTAGTTCAAATAATTATAATAAAAACATTATAGTATATTTAAGATACTGGTTCTTTTATAAAATAAAGGAATAAAAAGAATTTATGGGGTTTGGGAAGTAACAAAAAACAAAAGAACTAAAGAGAAGTCGTTGCCTTTAAATCGGGTAACTCCCTTTGGATTGAACCAAAAAAATTTATTTAATTGCCTTCTGCCTATAGGAAGGCATCTAGGAGGAATAACGTTATGTAGTTATATTAATTGGGACAATAATGGACTATCCATATGGCTTTAGAGGTGTGGAAAATGGGTTAGAGGTGATGACTTTTTATAAGGGAGGAGGGGCTCTTTAAGGAAGTTTGAAAATAATTTTTTATTATATAATGATTTTAAGTTTTTAATAGTCCCAAACTCATTAAAGTCAAAGATAAGATGACTCTTGTTAGAAAAATATCATCCAATAACAATTGGATAGGTTTTGGATATTGTTTTGAATTTAATAATCTCATTTATTTAAACCATTCATTAATGATGTAAACATTGCATCATTATTGTTTCATAAATTATATTATTTATTTGCAGTCTAAAAAGTTAAAAAGTACCATGATATAGGAAATATTTTTATATTTAAAATAAATATTTATATTATAATAGATAACTTATAAAAACCCATGCAAATATTGATTTACTAAAATATATATGTTTATTTCATTTTTGTTTTTAATTTAAATTAATTAATATAGTGTCATTATCACTCATAAATGGCTCCATCGGGTCCCAAAATCGACTCATGGAAGCCCAAGGTGGGAAATTTATCAACCAATAGGATTAAATAACATTTTTGGGTAATTTAGTAATTTTAATATTATATTTTATTACCCTTATTTACATGATTTACCCTTTAACCATGGTTAATAAAATATTTACTGAAGTAAATATTCCTAATGTCTAAAAATAAAAGTTAACTATTTAAAAAATTGTAACTCATGTTTCAAAATATGAAATGAATTATTCTAAATTCATAACACATAAGTGGTAGAAATTAATTTAAATTCCTTCTCGTTTTCAAAACAAAATGTGAGTTTTTTAGAAATAATAACTATGAAAAGATTAACACTTGTTTCTGTCAAATTTCGAAGTGAAATTACATCCATTGATCAAAATTATATTAAATGGTAAAAATATAATCCAATTAAATTTTAAAACCAATTAAAATGATATAATATCCATATAAATAACTTTTATTAAAAGGCAGTTTGGAATTAAACTACTATATTTTTTACTATTCATTAAAAATGAATTTTATCAGAAAAATACCAAAAATTTACACAATGTAATGTCCCGATTATATAGAAGAATGTTATTTTGTCCAATAGAAAATATAAAAGAGAAAAGACTATATTTAAATAGGGTTTGCCATAAAAAGGCGGTAAATCATCCTTTTAAGGAATATTAGAGTATTTTTATGCTTAAAATTGGATTCTTTCTTATTTCAAGCCTCTTAAATTTATTGGATAAATTTAAAAACTTTTATCAAATATGTATAATAATATTTTAGATAGTTATGTTCCTTCCATACATTACAACTACTAGGCATTAACTACTAATTAAAATAATAATATTATATTATTATTTTTCAGTATAACTCAATGTTGTGTGCAACATTAGATTTCAATGAAATTTGTTGTTGTGTATCAGGTATGCCATCGAACATAACATCCCCATTAAAGTAAAAATAATATTTCTTTCAAAAAATATGAATAAATTTGAAAATGTTATATTCTTTATTTACCTAGATATTTCAACCTTTCCCCCTTTTAGAAATTATGTTTTCCCAATTTTTATTCTCTTGTCAAATAGTCGGGGGTATTTATCCATCATGGAATTTTCAGATTTCCACATTGTGTCTTTAACCATATGGTTTTTCCAAAAAAACCATTACCTGATGAGTTACCTTATTCCACCACACATTCTCTTTTCGGTCAGGAGTCTGGATTGGTTGTTCTTCATAAAAGAGATTCTCTTCCAACTGAACTACCTCAGGGCTCAAAACATGAGATGGATATGGCATAGACATTCTCAATATTGAAACATGAAAAAAATTGTTTTCTTGGGATAAACATGGTAGTAGAGACACACTATATAAAACTGATCCAACATTCGCCAGGATTTCATAGGGTCCAATGAACCTTGGACTCCACATTCACATCACAGCAAAACGCATCAGACATTTCCTTGGAGAAACTCTCAGAAAGAGAAGATCACCTTCATCAAAAGAGAGATCCTTCCTCCAGTTATTAAGATAAATTTTCAGCGTTCTCTGAGCTATTTTCATGTTCTTCTCAATCTACTAAAATTTTGCAACCATCTCTACTACCAATTTTTCTCCCATCACATTCCTTTCTGCTACTTCATCCCAAAAAGCTTGAGTCTTACAATGCTTCCCATATAATGCCTCAAATGAAGCCATATGTATACTGGAATGAGAACTATTATTATAAGAAAATTCATCAAATGAAATATGTTAGTCCCAAATTCCCTGGTAATCCAGTGAACAAGCCAGTAGAATATCCTCCTAGGTCTGAATTATTCGTTCTGACTGCCTATATGATTGGGGATGAAAAGTTGTTATAAAATTTAATTTAGTACCCAACAACATCTGAAGGCCATACCAAAAGTTATATGTAAACCTGGGATCATGATCAGATACAATGTACTGGGGAACTCTAAGAAACCTGAAAATATCTTTTACATACAACCGAGAAAGTGGATATAGAGATAGAGTATCTAGAATAGGAAGGAAATGAGCAGATTTAGTCAATCGATCAATGATAACACGGATTTTATTGTTACCTCGAGATGTATTTGGTAATCCCACAGTGTTTTCCATGGATATATTTTCCCATTTCAACTATGGCACCAGTAATGAATGAATCATCCCTTTCGGTAACTGACACTCTACCTTAACATGTTGACAGGCCAAACACTTCACTGTAAAGTTAGTAATATCTCTTTTCATTACATCCCACTAGTAATAATCCCTAAGATCTATATACACCTTAGTACATAAAGAATGAACTAAAAACAGAGAACTATGAGCTTCACATAACTACTAATTCTTCAATTTTGAATCACCAGGCACATACAATCTCTTTTAAGTTCACAAAAAAATCAATATCAATGTTAAAATCCAGCATCGTTCACTTCTAAACCAACTCGGCCTTTTTCTAAAACTCATTTTCTTACATCTATGCTTACTTAATTCTATCTGATATAGATGATTTCACTAATACCTGAAACAAAACAGAGGCATTTCTTGCACTAACTGCTACTATGCCAATGTTCATCAAATATTTCATCAAATGATCTCATTTCAAATGAATCATGGTTAATGAAGCATTAGTTTTTTGACTCAAATCATCAGAAACATAATTTTATTTTCCCAGAAGGTAATGGATCATGAAATCAAAATCCTTTATTAATTCTAGCCATCTCATATGTCTCATGTTCAATTATTTCTGAGTGAATATATATTTTAATCATTTTTTTATTATATATTTCACATTTTACTACATATAGATTATGCCTCCAAAATTTTAAAGCACAAACAACAGCAGCTAATTTCAAATCATGTGTAGTGTAATTTAACTCATGAGGATTCAAATGACATGAAGAATAAGAAATCACCTGATCATTTTGGATATGGGAAAAACCCATTCCTTTCGACGAATCATCACTGTAGATAAAAAACCCACCTTTTCATGAAGGCTGTTCCAAAATTAGAGCATTAACCAATCTTTTTTTCAATTATAGAAAACAATCAACACCCTTCTTTTATCCAAATGAATTTAACACCGTTTTGAGTTAACTTAATCATTGGGAAAGATAACCGTGCAAATTTTTTAAAAAACCTCCAATAATAACCTGCTAAACCAGAAAAACTACAGAATTGAGTTCTATTTGTGGGTCTAAGACATTCTTCAACAACCATTGATATATAAGGATAAATAGTTTTTCCATTTTTTGTAACAATGTGACCATGGAATGAAATTTTTTGTGTCAAAAAAACACACTTTCTGAATTTCCAATAATGTTTATTTTCTTTTAAGGTATGCACAACAAACCAGAAATGAATTTCATGGTTCTATTTACATATAGAATAAATCAAAATATCATCAATGAACACAACCACAAACATATCCAAGAACTCACTGAAAATTCTATTCATAATATCCATGAACACAATAGGTTCATTTGTTAACACAAAATGAATAACTAAAAATTCCTAATGGTCATATATAGTATGAAATGTGATCTTTGGAATGTCTCATTCCTTTACTTTTAACTGATGGTACCCCATCCTCAAGTCAATCTTCGAGAAATACTGAGCTCCTTGGAGCTGATCAAAAAAATCATTGATATGAGGCAAAGGATACATGTTCTTAATAGTGATGGTATTCAATGCTCTATAATAAATGCAAAGTCTCATTGAACCATCTTTCTCTTTAACAAACAAGATAGGGGCACCTCATGTTGATGTGCTAGGTCAAAAGAAACCTTTATCTAATAACTCGTGAAATTGCTTCTTTAACACTAAAAGATCATTTAGAGCCACTTGATAAGGGGTTTTGTAATTGGATTAGAATACGGAAGTAAGTAAATAGTAAATTCAACATCTAGATCTGGTATAATACTAGGAAACTCATCACAAAAAACATTAAGGTTCCTATTTACCACTGGGACACGTTTATTCTGAATAGTTACTTTATTGTCAACAATATGTGCAAAGTAACATTCATTTCCATGTTTTACTAGTTTCTCATCTTCCTGGTATGTTATCAAAAGTATTGTTTCGTTCTAGTACACAAACTGAAAATCCTTCTGAAAAGAAACATATTTAACTCTGTAGTCAATCATATCATGATAAACATAAATGGAATCCATAACGACAATAACATCAATCTATACTAAAGTAAATACAATAAGGGTCACATGTAGATTCTTTCCGCACACAAGGAAAATAAGGTTCTTATAATTTCATTCTGTCTCAATATTTCCCCCTGATGGTTTTACCATATGATTAGGATTAATATCTTGAGATGGAATTCCTAATTTACCCGGAAACATCCTTGAAATGAAAGAGTGTGTAGACCCTAAATCAAATAACACATTAGAATAATCTTAATAAACAAAAAGTGTACATGATACTACTTCATTAGAAGGCCCGACATCTACTAAAGTAGTTTCAAATGATTTCACAACCCCTTTCTACTTGTAGTACAACTAATTTCCCTTAGTTGAGTTCTTCGTTGGAAACTCATTTGCATAATGACCCATTTCATTTCACTTAATACATTTTACTAACTATAAATCAAAGTTTTTCTTACTATTAAAATGATCTTTTTTAGTTAAATTACGATCCTTATTTCCCATTTAACCACATCAATAGCACATACCCGAATTCAAAAGAAATTCCCCAGCATGCATTATACCACAATTTTCACAAACTATAAACTTAAGTTTCATACCGTCATGATATTTTGATAAGTTATTACCTAATGTCTGCTACCTCAACCACTTATTCTATTGTTTATTAAAAACATAAGATTATCAGAATACTCCATTTCCACCTTCTCTGTATATAGGACAAGTTTTTCATAACTTTTTAACTCATGAGAAGAAAAATCCCTTCCATTCTTTCTCTTTAATTGTGTGTAAAATAGATGATTTTACTATCAAGATTTCATATGAAATTTTGAGCATACCTTTCCAATCCAGTGAATTTTGCTTCATAAGCATCCACTGAGTCATCCTACAATATCAATTCCTAGAAATATTTTTCCATTACAAGTCTAAGAAGCTTAGGAAAATATTTCTCAAGAAACACATCTTTGAATTCATCCCAATCAATAACGTCAATCTCCTCACTATCCCAGATATTTGTCACCATAGTCCACAACTGCTAGGTTTCACCTTCACAATAGAAAACAACAAGACTAACCATTTGATGTTCTAAACACCCCATGACATCAAAAATATTTTCGAGTGATTTAATCCACCTTTCTACATGAATAGGGTCAGGCAATATTTGAAATGATGGGGGTTTTTGCCACATGATATGGTCCACTATGGACATGTTCCTCTGTGGATGATTTGGATTATCTCTTGCATGGATTCCACCGCCATTTATATCCTGAGTCAACTTTTCCATCTGGACAACACAATATTCAGTTCCGATTCAGACCATCTCAGGTTTCTGGTTTGGAAGGTTTTATTCCTCCTGATGTCGTCCCATTCTATCTTTCTTGTTTCCTCTTTGAAAACCCATTCAAAACAAATAAATATATTACGTAAAGAAATATAGTAATCTATAAATGCTATATCATTTCAATCATACCATAAATTAGTTTATGCATATTAATTTAACAATATTATAACTCCTAATATTGTCAAAACTATCCTCTGATACCAACAATATGGATGTGTCCTTAAACATTACATAATCTAGAAATCAATTAATAGGTCACATTGAGTATCTTTTCATGTTTAGCGATTTAGAGAATTTGGTCATAACATATATATATATATATATATATATAAACTTGAATATTACATGAAGTCACTTCTACTCAATATCCCTTTTTTATAAAATAAAAATTTGTGAAAAAAAGTGTCATGTCTAGTTCCATGTTATAGATAGTATGACTTTTCCTTGATCAAATCCATGACCCAATTCATCTTTAAGTCTTGTGAAAAACAATTAAAAAACATGGGATGAACATTAAAAGATAATTAAGGGTTATAAAACAATGAAAGAAACCATTAGTTCATAAATACATACATAGCATAATCTCTTTAACATACCTCATGAAATCTAATGATTTATGAATAACACATTATAATCACAAATAATAAAGGTAATTTTGGCATCCATAACATACTTACGTTATAGCTTTCACAACTACGTAGGGAGTTAAATATGGAATACCCATCACAATATATTTTCTAAATATCTTAGGATAAACATTCACATTTTCCATTGTCATGTTACCAAATGCATTAGAGAGCTATCTCAGTCTCACCCACCCTAGGTTTTTCATTGAACCACCTCTATATGTAAACAATTCCCAACAATCATAACATATTCACAACACATAAAAGAAATTTAAATAGAAGATAAAATTTCGAAATTTCAATCATAATATATCATTCAAATATATTGACATAAAAAATACATTATCAAAACCATATTTAATACCAAAATACGTAAAAGAGTATGTGATATTTATTTTCCATTTAAAAACATATTATCTTGTTAAGGAAGCCAAAGATAAAATGATACTCGTAGCAGCGGAAAATTTGTTCTCATCAGTTATATTTGAAAGAAACTTTCCTTTTTGTCATTTAGTAAAATTCCTCATTGAAAAAATATTCCCATATAATTAAATGAAAATTAGAATGGTTTTATATATCGTATAAAATAATGTCATGTATAAATCAAAATATGCCACAATGAAAGATGATTGAGACGAAGTCCCTTACCATGTTTCTGACATGACCTATTATTTCTTTAATATCATGAATAATAAAAAAATGATAATTTATATTTTCATAAGAACCTTTTTAATTTTTATTATTCCTTTTGTATCACTTACTACCATGTTATAAACATTATGTAATCATTTAAGTTAATAACGGTCGTTTTGTCGATATTTGGTACTTGAGTCAAAAATGAACTTCTCATAATTACAAGTTGTTCATGTGGTCAAAATTCCATTATCTTCATAATCATATTCATGATTTAGATATCATATATATCATATAAATCCAGTATATATAAGTATTAATAATTGTACATAACATTTGGAGATAATAAATGAAATGCACCATTCATGGTGACGGTAAGCCGTACATAAGCATGAACGCTACTTTCATTTCTATTTCGTGTTTAATGGAATGAAAACTTAATGATAAATATTTATATTTTAATTATAGTATAATATCATATATAATTTCAGTAACTCCATCCTCTATACACTCCATGTTTTTCATGAACGAGTCATATCACTTTGAGGGGCTGGTAGTTCGCACATCCCCAAATGAAATTATCGTGTTAACCCTTTATGGAAACCATAATGTTATGACATAAATGAAAAATAAATAATCCTATAGATAATATAAATATCATATATATCACATATAAATACATCTCCATCTTAATGGACAACATAAGAGGTAGTAGATGAATATTGAACAATCATCGTTTCGTGAGACGTTAGTTTGTTGTCCAGAGAAACAGTATGTTCTTTACCTATTAGATGGAGGTGTGTGTAAGTGTAGTTCTAATCCTTCTCATAAAAACATACTATTTTATTTAATATGCATTTTTGTTATAAAATAATTTAATAAAAAGAGTTTTAGGGGTTGTATAAGTAAAATAAGAGAAACAAACTCAAGAAAAGATATTACCCTTAAATCGGGTAACTCTATTTGGTTTGAACCAAAATAAAATATTTAAGAGACTTATTCCTAAGGAAGGAATTATAAGAGGAATTTAGGGATGTAGGGTGCTTAATTGGTCAGAGTTTTTATGATCCAAGAATCATTAGTGATGTGAGTAATGGGTTAGAGGCGATGAATTTTTAAAAGGGGGAGGAGAGGTACTTTAGGAATGTTTGAAAATATTATTTTATTATCTAATGATTTTTGGATTAAAAAGTTAAATAAATATTTAAAGTATATTCTAAGATTACTCTTATTCTAAATAAAATTATACAATAATAATTTGATAGGTTTTTTATATTGTTTTACATTTTATACCTCATTTATTTAAATCATTCATTAATGAGGTAAACCCTACATCATTATTGTGTCATAGATATTTTTTTCAAAGATGTCAAAAAATTATAAAAGAAATTCCATGTTATAAGAAATATTTTTAGATTTCATATTAATATTTATAGTCTATGTGATAACTTATATAACCCTAAGTAAAAATATGTTTACTAAAAGATATATGTTTTTGTAATTTTTTTCTGTACTTTTAATTCATTAGTATAAAGTGTCATTATCACTCTTATGTGGATCCATGGGGGTCCAAATACGACCCAGGTATGCCCATGGTCGGAAATATGTTAACCAATTGGATTAGGACACATGTTAGGGTAATTGAATTTTATAAAAATAATATTTTTTAACCCCTATTTACCAGATTTACCCTATAACCATGATAAATAATATATTTACCGAAATAAATTTTCATAATATATAAAATAAAATTTACCTATATACAAAATATGTACCTCCATATTACAAATATGGAATCCATTTTTTCAAATTCAAAACACATATGTGGATGAAACTAAATTAAAATTAATTTTCGTTGTCAAAACAAAAAACGTGTTTTTTTAGAAATAATAACTATCAAAAGATTGACACTTGTTTGTGTCCAATTTCAAAGGTAAATTATATCCAATGATCAACATTGGATTAAATGGTAAAAATATAATCCAATTACACATTTAAAAAAATTAAAAATATAATCTAACCATATAAATAAATTAGATTATAAGGTAGTTTTTAATAAAAATACAGTATTTTCACTATTCATTAAAAATGAATTTTACAAGAAAAATACCAAACATTTAACCAATGTAATATCCATATTCTAATGAAGAATCATATTTTGTCAAATAGAACATATAAAAGTGACCAAAAATATATTTTATGAGGGTTCCCCACCAAAAGGCGGTAAAATGACCTTTTAAAAAATATTATAATATTTATGCAAAAAAATTTATTCTTTATTTTTTTTAAGCCTCTAAAATTTATTGGATAAATGTAAAAACATTTAAAAAACATTTATACCCATATTGTAGTTTGTTCTATTCATTACCTCCATTATAATGGATAAGCGTTATCTACAATTTAAAATAATAATATTATATTATTATTTTTCAGTATAACTCATTGTTGTGTGCAATGTAAGATTTCAAAGAAACTCGTTGTTTCAAATCAGGTATGCCATCAAACATTGAATCCAATTTAAAGTAAAATTAATATTTAATCAAAAAATATGAATAAATATTAAAATGTTATATTTTTTATTTAACTAGGATGTTTCTTCTACATCTGCCTTCTCCTCTACCATTTCCCAAAAAAAATTATTGTATGTAGTTTAGTGCTTCAAAATAAATTGTTTTCCTCCATTATAATTCTACATGAAAAATCATACAGAATAAAAGGCATTATAAAACTAATTATTCACACCCCAAATAGATTTCTATGCTCATATCTCGTACTAGATCACAACTATAACTCGTAGTCATCTAGATTTATTGTTAGAAAACATTCTCACAACATGTACGTTGTTAACTCACCTCCTAATGTTTTTAAATCTTCTTTTGAGTATGGGGGTTTTTGGAAGTCTTGATAGTACTGAGAAAATTTGGATAAAAAAAATTATTAATTATATATAATGTCATTTTAATTAACATAAGAAATTACTTATTGGGGTATTTATGTCTTTTAATTCATTATGATCTATCTTTGAAATTTGCAAACACAATATCCACAATCGATTCCATAATCTTGCTTCAAACACAATAGAAACACTATCCAAAAATAATTAAATTTTTTATAAATATGTTCTTATGGTTAAATAATTCTTTATATTCCACATTCTATTTCAATTTCTAGAAATCCATGAGCATTATCCTTATATACACTGAGTTCATTAAATGATTTTTCCTATATATAGTAACAACCCTATAGTAAGAAAAATATTGTTAAAAATTGTTTAAAAAATATAATATTAATTTTATTTTTAATATTATAATTATAATGTATTATATGTTCACAGTACACATATTGTGTGGTTGGTTTTTTGCATATCCATGCCTGGAATCAAAAAAATTAATATTTTGGGTATCCAGATTGACTATGATTAGAATTTAGTGCTTCGTAAATAAAAAAATAATAATAAGTACTGAAAAAGTAAATATATATTTTATGTGATTATATTTTATTTTTTTACTTCTGTATTGTATTCATCAAAAAGAGTGTCATTTAAAAAACATTCCAAAACACATTGACTAAGAAATCATTTTTATTTTAAACTTCTTAATTATCCAAAAAAAAATATTCCATCAAAATGACGTCGGGATTATAGAATCCAAATAGTGCACACATTTTTTTCTTTTATATAGATGTAATAGAAAATCAATTTAAAATATGAATAGTTCATAACAATAATAAACATATTTTCCCACTATTTGGAATGACATATTCTGAAAACATAATGTATGTATGCATTTACAAAAGAAACTCCCATACATTCAAGCTTGAGAATCTCATTTATAGCCTCAGGACAAAATGTGTTTGTCATTAATGTTTTATATATTTCATTTTCAAAAGGAATATAATATATATTTTCATCTTTAAGTGTAGTTTGTACATGATTTTGCAATGACAATAAATGTTTCTCTAGAACTAGCGGGGAGAAGGTACATTAGGAATGTCATTTTGATGTCATGGTCAATTCATTAGGCTTTCGTAACTTGAAATTACATTTCCCATTATCATTTTTCACCTCTAATATCATACCTCATTTATGACATTTTTTCAACTATAGTTTTAATTTTTCATATTAAATTTTTTTTAAATACAAACCAATTGTATCTTTATAATATTATAGGTCAATTATATGAGTGTTCTAATAGATTCATTGACTATTTTAATAAATGGATCTTCAAGAGGAACATGAAACTCAGTAGTTATTTCATGACCTATTTTAATCCATAATCTCCTGTGATCTTTCTGGAGGTATTTAAGGTTTATCTTTCCTCATAGGATAATAAACTCTATATCCCTCACAATAAGGTTGTGTGTCGGTGTTGACAGATACAAATCACATTCAACTATACCTAACATAATCATAGTAAAATAAACTTATCTGAAGTTGTTTCATTCACACTTATGAGAAATACTAATGAAAAAATCATTTACCACAGGTAACATATGTGGTTTTTGGGAATGACAAGATGCAAATATATTGGATTCGTTTGATTCATGTGCAGATCTTGGTTCAATATTCGTCTCATAATTTTTTAACCTCATAAACTGGTTTGCAAAACCAGACTATATAATAATATCTTTTAGTGATTATATATGTGTTTATAATCATCTCACCATATCATACCTATCTTAATGTTGTTTTATATTCTCAATATATGTTTTAGGAGACACTCCAAATCCTAATCTTATAAAGAATCCATATTTTTCGAGCAACTTTAAAGCTAATAAAATTATTTTTTCCCATACTTCTTTTTTGTTTTCATCAACTAGTTTACCCTAATTTTTTATATGATCATCCTTCCATATCACATGTTGTGGAATAAATGTTTATTTAGTTTTTAATTCATCAATATTAATGTAAAAACCATACAGACATTGTTTCATATCATATTAAAAATTTATCTCTGACTTAAAAATACATTCTAATTTCTTCTCTAGTGAAGTTTACCCCATCCTTCCTTTGTGATATGGGTTCATTTGATTTGATGCATGTTCATTATTTTTGGAAATAATTTTTAATTTTGTTAATGAATATTTTCAAATAAAATTGGATAAATTAAAATATAAAAAATAATATATTATTGACTGGATTAAACTTGAAAAATTTTCTCATTGTAGTGATTGATGAAATAAGTCCATGGTTACTTCATTATAATGTTTTCATCACTAACGTGTGAATCCAGTATTCATTCTCCTAATAATCCCTAAGATATATCATTTTAATATGAGTATGGAATCCTCTATGAGATTTTTCAGTTGCGGTTAGGGAAAATTTATTACATAAATCTTGTAAAATAAAAAAAACTATTAATAATGAAAATTAAATCAATGTTTCATGGAACGTCCTGACCTGACATACCACTAAACTGGTAGATGGACTGGTGGGTCACATGGCCCCGAGCATGCCTCCCGATGTACCACAGGCTATCGACTAGTAGTGAGGGTTTATGGGGGTGATAGTGGGGAGGCTATAACCATATGATCAGTGAGGCACAATGGTCTAATAGAAACTAATTATTAGAAAATAATAGAATCATTTTAATATATATATATATAATTAGAAGAATAAAGTAATCAACAAAAACAATATTGCCAACTCTACTATGTATAATTCATGCATGTAAAGATTCTAATATAAAACTAAAACTGAAAAATTATAGGAGGTAGTGATATCATATAATACATGAATACATTAAACAAAATAGAATCCCTAATGAATAAATCCATGAGTATCTCAAACTTTATCATGGTCTTGTGCTCCTAAATTTTAGGTACAAGAAAGTAATAATAAGAAATCCACCATTTTCATATGAACAGAAGACCTACTCGGGTACCCCCAGTGTAATGGTGGCATGAGTAGGGTATGAGAGATACATCCTAATGGTTCCAACTCAAGGAGTCTAAAACTAAATCCATCCCTTGTGTTAATGTTAAGGTAGTATAAGTAATAATTATAATAAATTGAACATAATAAATCATCAAATTCCTACCATGGTTTCTAAATGACACCTGGAGGCTCTACCTAATTTGGATCATGTCTAGTAAGAGGGTCTGATGAGGAACTGTATATAAATACAGTAATGAAACAAATATACATACAGTTCGGTTGTATATTTCTTCCCCCTATATGAACCATGTATCTTCAGACTCATAATGGACATATAAAAAGAATACTACTTGCCGACTGGACTAGTTCATAACTTCTTCATCCATAACCATTATAAATGATCCTAAAATCTCACACAATATGATAAATTCCCTATATCCCAAAAGGGTGAGATAATTCATGCTAGAATAATCGGAGAGGTGAGTGATACTCCATGGAAAAACTCTAATCGTGAAATCTGGGTCTTCACACCATCTCCCCTATAGTATCACCAGTGCGAGTTGTCGTTCTCAACTCTCGATGTAACGGGGTGGGATGCACCATACTCAATAGAACCCTTACCATTGTTATAAATCCTATGTATAAGGCGTAATCAGATTCATCATAAATGATCATCAGAAAATAACACTTGTTCCATACATTTATCAATAATATATAATGGAATAATTATATTTTTAATACATTCCCTGAGGAAATACATATGTTGATTTTAATTTATATAATCCATTATAATAAAGGTAATAAAAATTATAAGAATTAACATATGAACATCCAAAGAGTAAGAAAAAAGTGTGGACATTCCACCCTTATGAAAAAATTAATGAATTAAAATATTGAAATCCATCATGAACATTATATTATTATTAAAGAATTCCCATAAATGTGGAAAACATTTAAACAGCATTATCAAGTTAAGAAGGGGAACGTAGTTTGTTTCCATGGAGACTGGGAAATTACCTACTTTGGTAGTTCCATGTACAACACAATCCAAGAACATAGGAGGTTATGGGTCCAAAATAAACATTTATCAAAGGGGGGAAACTCTTTTTGTAACTTCAATTAGGACCATGTAAAAATATCCACCTTCTAAACCATGATATCAAGCATCGAGTAACACAAAATCATTTAGACAAACATTATTTATGCCACAATACATCATTTTTTTACTATTGAGGACAGTGCACCTCCATCAAGGGGATTTATTATTAAATCATGGAATTATTTCACGAACAAATCATTTAATCATAATTTAGCATCACAATGTATAATCACAACTAAATTCACCTCATGTATTCATTTTATAAAAACTAAAATGTATGGAAAAAAATAATAGATCCACATGGAACCTAGTAGGTTTCACTAATAATTGAATAATATACAACAAAGGTAAAACCATTAATTCGGGAAGTTGAATATTAGAATGAATTTGAGTAATTTTATTAATTTAATTTAAATGGTTCAATTCAAGATGGCACACCCATGGGGTGTCCGTGATTGAGATTGGTGACTTTTAACTACACAATAAGGGTCGAAGAGGGTAATACTATGTGATTTGATCAGTTTTATATGATGAAACCAATTATAAATAAATGCACAGAAATGGTCAGTGTGCGATGTAATGATTTTTTTAATTAATCGTCGAAAAAACTTGGGAATTTCATAGATCACATACTTTATACTTAGGATGACCCACTCATCCAATACCAATGTTTTATTCAATCCGGTTTGGAAGAGATATAAGAAACTAAATTTTCTGTAAATATATGGGAAATGGGAATTCACTAAAATAGCAAAACCAAGGGGATATTAAATGATGACCTATTCAGAATAAGTTGTGAGATTACATATGTGGCTCCCAAGATACAAGTGAAAATTGATTCAGTCAACTAGTGGAGGAGTTATCATCAAGCCTAGATTAGGTTTGGGTGAGTAAAAAACCCATGGGAGAGGAGGGCTCACATGAATGGAGGGAAAAGATGAAAAATAAAAGAGGTAATAAGGATTCCTTAATGGTGTTATCATAATTTTACCAAAAACCCCAAGTGACATAGCTTGGCCACATGGCATGGCCAAAACATTTGCCAATCATCCAACATACCCTGCCAATGGAACTCACCTCACATAGTTGTTACACATGGTTTCCCTAATGATACCCCAGCAGTGCTATGAATAGTGTCGATGTTCTTAATAAATTGAACTACTTGTGTGGGCTATGTTCACGATTTGGGAAACTTTGCAAATCCAATGCACACAAACTCTTATTAGCTATTTTACATCACACGATTTTCTACTGAAACCCACATGGTTTTTCAAAACCATGAAACATATTTAAAGCACCCAAACCATAGATTTTCAGCACCCAATGCTCTCGAAACATGATGAGACAATAGGAGGACCCTTCGTGACTTTACCAAATTCTGAATGCAACACATAGTTGTGTTCCACCTCATAGAATTTCATTATAAATCTCGATTTTTAGAAAACATTTTCCCAATAAATACAAAATCTCAAATCCCATTAGAATTTTACCTCAACACAAGACACTGTTCATTACAACCGCCCAACAATAGAATGTCAAATCCTCAAGGAGCCTTATAGAATAATGAAAAAATCACCCGACCTTTGAGGAAAGTGATGTTATAGAGACCCTACATTTTCATACATTACTATTACATCATTTTAAATATAAACAACGTAATAGTATTACACATATAGGATCCAAAGGTTTAGTTTCTTGGGAAAACTAAGACCGTACATAACAATTACAACATCCAACATAATAATTTATTTAATTTCTTCTTCTCTAGCTTCTTATTGGCACTTGTCCTCTCCTTAAAACATGTAGCCACTTGAGGATATACATAATAAGGGGTGATCTAAAAGCCCCGTAAGAGGATAGATATGTATAATATAGCATGGGGTGACCATAATCATGACATAGTCAAAAGAACATGAACATGAGAGGAGCATAAATCAAAGGCTTGAAATGTGGAAATGTATAAAAAATGAAACATCAAGTCTTAGTGGTTAACTACCACACATACACACTACTGGAAATAAAGGATATACCAACGGTTCTAAACCGTCGGTATAGGCTGGAGAACCGTTGGTATATTCTATACCAACGGTTGTCCCAACCGTAGGGAAGTAAGGCGTGGGAAAAAATATATATCAACGGCAGTAAACCGTTGGTATAACCCACTCTAGGTATGGATTTTCCAACGGTTAAAGAAGAACCGTTGTTATAGGTTTACCCAACGGTTCTAAACCATTGGGAATACTATAATTATAATCTTATACCAACGGTTCACAACCGTTGGTATAGTATTTTTCTCAACGGTTTTCATAAAACCGTTGGGAATTCAATGGTTTTGATCTTATACCAACGGTTTACAACTGTTGGTATAGATGTTTTCCCAATGGTTTCAATGAAACCGTGGGGATATGATTAAGTATGGATTTTACCAACGGTTTATTGAAACATTGGTATAATTCTTTCTCAAATTATACCAAAGGTTTACAACCGTTGGTATTATGTATTTCCAGAATTTTTGCACAGCAGCCCCTCCAGTATCCCCTCCAGTGCATACACCTGCATAAAAAACAACACTAAAAATAGTGACAGACTTAAAACAACAAAAAAGGACACCACCTATTTGATTACACCACCTATTTGATTAGAGTCATGGTGAATAATTCCCAATTTGAATCTTCATATGATAAAAATCATCCAGTATAGTTGAATCAGAGTTTCAACAAATCAAATATTATTTACACCCATTTCAATCTTCATACGACAACCACTTTTAGAATATATGGTGAAAAGGTATTTTCATAGGAGTCTCATCACTTGTGACTCAATAAGTTCCACACCATGCCTCGAATTAAGGCTGGGTTGACTGGTACACATCACATATGATCCATGGATCATTGTCCTAAAGTTTCAACACAATCAAAATCCGTTTGATCGGTTTGGCATATGTACGTAAAATAGTAATCCATTTTGAACAAATGAGAAGTAGTTTGGGTGGTCCCCGCCCAACGGTGACTCGTATTGAGGCAGTGTTGACTTTTTAACGTCACATATGACCCATGGATCGTTTTCCTAAAGTGTTAAAAGAATTAGAATGTATTTGGTCTGTTTCCCGTATGTCAATTGTTGATATCACTTACAATTTAGTCCATTTTGAAGAAAAGAGAGACAGTTTGAGTGGTCCTGGCCACACCGTGGCTTGGATTGACGTAGGGTTGACTCGTACACATCGAATATGACCCATGGATCGTTTTCCTAAAGTTTCAATAGAATCCTAATGCGTTTGGTTGGTTTGGCGTATGTCAACTGTTGTTTTCACTTAAAATTATGTCCATTTTAAAAAAAAAGAGACACTTTGAGTGGTGTCGGTCACACCGGGCCTCATATTGAGGTGGGGTTGACTCTTACATGTCACATATGAGCCATTAATCATTATCCTAATGTTTCAACACAATCAGAATCTGTTTTATCATTTTGGTGTATGTATGTAAAATATTGTCCATTTTTAACATAAGAGAGACAGTTTGGGTGGTGTCGGCCTCACCATGCCTCATATTGTTGTGGTATTGACTCTTACACATCACATATGACCCGTGGATTTTTTTCCTAAACTGTAAACAGAATCCGAAGGTGTTTGGTCGGTTTCCCGTATGACAGTTGTTGATTTCACTTACAATTTAGTCCATTTTCAACAAAAGAGAGAAGGTTTTAGTGGTCCTAGCCACACCATGGCTCGTATTGAGGCGGGGTTGACTCATACACATCACATATGACCCATGTATTGTTTTCCTAATGTTTAAACAGAATCCGTAGTTGTTTGGTCGGTTTTCCATATGTCAGTTTTGGTTTTCACTTAAAATTAAGTACATTTAAAAAAAAGAGAGGCACTTTCAGTGGATTCGGCCACACCGGGCCTCGGATTGAGGCGGTGTTAAATCATACACGTCACATATGAGGCATGAATCATTTTCCTAAAGTTTCAACACAATCAGAATCCGTTTGATCAGTTTGGCGTATGTACATAAAATATTGTCCATTTGGAACAAAAGAGAGGCAGTTTTGGTGGTCTCGGCCCCACGGTGCCTCGTATTGAGGTGGGGTTGACTCGTACACATCACATATGACCCATGGATCATTTTCATAAAATTTAAATGGAATCCGAAGGTGTTTGGTTAGTTTCCCGTATGTCGGTTGTTGATTTCACTTACAATTTAGTCCATTTTGAACAAAAGAGAGACAGTTTGAGTGGTCCCGGTCACACCGCAGCTCGGATTGAGGTAGAGTTGACTCGTACACGTCAAATTTGATCCATGGATCATTTTAGTAATGTTTCAACAGAATTAGAAGTCGTTTGGTTGGTTTTGCGTATGTTAGTTGTTGTTTTCACTTAAAATTATGTCTATTTTAAACAAAAGAGAGATAGTTTGAGTGGTTTCGGACACACCGCAGCTCGGATTGAGGTGATATTGACTCGTAAACATCACATATGACCCATGTATCCTTTTCCTAAAGTTTCAATAGAATCCGAAGGCGTTTGGTCCATTTCCCATATGTCAGTTGTTGATTTCACTTACAATTTAGTCCATTTTTAACAAAAGAGATACATTTTGAGTAGTCCTGGCCACACCGCGGATCATTTTTTGGCGGGGTTGACTTTTACACGTCATATATGATGCATGGATTGTTTTCCTAAAGTTTCGACATAATTCGTAGGCTTTTGGTCGGTTTCTCGTATGTTAGTTGTTGTTTTCACTTAAAATTAAATATATTTTAAAAAAAGAGAGTCACTTTGAGTGGTGTCGGCCACACCGGGCCTCATATTGAGTCGGGGTTGACTCATACACGTCACATATGAGCCAGGTATGATTTTCATAAAGTTTAAACACAATCAGAATCCGTTTGATCGGTTTGGCGTATGTACGTAAAATATTGACCATTTTGAAAAAAAGAGAGGCAGTTTGGGTGGTCCCGGCCACACGACGCCTCAGATTAAGGCATAGTTGATTCATACACCCAAAATATGACCCATGGATCATTTTCCTAACGTTTCAATAGAATCTGAATGCATTTGGTCCGTTTCCCGTATGTCAGTTGTTGATTTCGAGAGAGTTTGAGTGGTCTCGGCCACATCGTGGCTCGGTTTGTGGCGGGGTTGAACCGTACACGACACATAGGATCCATGGATCGTTTTCCTAAAGTTTTAACAGAATCTGTAGGTGTTTGGTCAGTTTGGCGTATGTCAGTTGTTGTTTTCACTTAAAATTAAGTTCATTTTAAACAAAAGAGAGGCACTTTGAGTGGTGTCGGCCACAACAGGACTCAGATTGAGGCGGGGTTGACTCGTACAAGAACACATATGACTCATGGATTGTTTTCCTAAAGTTTCAACATAATTTGTAGGCATTTGGTCGGTTTCTCGTATGTCAGTTGTTGTTTTCACTTAAAATTAAATACATTTTCAAAAAAGAGAGGCACCTTGAGTGGTGTCAGCCAAACCGGGCCTCAGATTGGGGCGGGGTTTACTCGTACACGTCACATATGATCCAGGTATAATTTTCATAAAGTTCAAACACAATCAGAATCTGTTTGATCGGTTTGGCGTATGTACGTAAAATATTGTCCATTTTGAACAAAAGAGAAGTAGATTGGGTGGTCCCGGCCACACGGTGCCTCAGATTAAGGAAAAGGTGATTCATACACATCACATATGACCCATGGATCATTGTCCTAACGTTTCAATAGAATCTGAAGGCATTTGGTCTGTTTCCCGTATGTCAGTTGTTCATTTCACTTACAATTTAGTACATTTTTAACCAAAGAGATATAGTTCGAGTAGTCCCGGCCACATCGTGGCTCAGTTATTGGCGGGGTTGACTCATACACGTCACATATGACTCATGGATCGTTCTCCCTAAGCATGACGAGTCCATCCATGAGTCCATAACTTGTAACCCATGTCTTATCCTAATAATTAACAAGTAAACCAAATCAAACAAGGAATAATTCACATAACAAGGAGAATATACAACAAGGATTTGTATTCAAATTAAAGAATATAATCACATGCATTTGATGAGCATGAATTGATAAGCTTACCACGAAATTCATATATTTCAAGACATAAAAAATAGAATAATCCTAAATAACATTGCATGATCATAGAAATAAAAAAGGCATCTGAAATCAACATGCCTACAATTACATATCATCCATGAGGTATAAAATTTAATCAACTTGTAATAGAATTATACATAAGGCATATGAGTCTCATTAACTTGCATACATAGTGGTACAAAAGGAAAATGTTATTAATGTCTGGGGGGCTGTCCGGGGTCCAAGGAGGAGGGTGGGGGATATCCGGGGAGCTATCCAGTGTCCAGGGAGGGTGGGGGGATGTCCGAGGGGCTATCTAGGGACCAAGGAGGAGGGTGGGGGCTGTCCAGGGGGTTATTCGGGGTCCAGGGAGGAGGGTGGGGGGGCTGTCTGGGGTCCAGGGAGGTGGGTGGGCGGCTGTCTGGGGGGGGGGTGTCCGGGGACCAAGGAGGATGGGGGGGGCTGTCCAGGGGCAAGGAGGAGGAGGTTGTCTGGGGGGTCGTCCGGGGACCAAGGAGGAGGGGGGGCTGTTCGGGGACCAAGGAGGAGGGTGGTGGGTTAACCGGGGGCTGTTCGGGGGAAGTCCAGGGGGCTATTTGGGGGGTGCCCGGGGGGCTGTCCGGGGTCCAGGGAGGAGGGTGGGGTGGATGTATAGGGGCTATCCGGGGGACTTTTTGGGGACCGAGGAGGAGCGTGGGGGGATGTACGGGGGGGGGGGGCTGTCTGGGGTCCAAGGAAGAGGGTGGGGGCTATCTAGTGGGTGTCCAGGGGGCTGTCCGGGGACCATGGAGGAGGGTGGAGGGTTATACAATGTCCTGGGTAGACGGTGGAGGAGGGACTATACAAGGTCTTAGGTGGAGGCTGGAGGGGGTTGTCCAGGGTCCAAGAGGGGGTGGCTATCCATGTTTCAAGAAAGAGGGGGTGGGTTGTCCATGTTCCAGGAGGGGGGTGTCTAGGGTCCAAGAGGGGGGTGTCTATGGTCCAGGAGGAGGGGGGCTTTGTTAAAGAGAGGAAATCCCCATATAATTCTTTGAAAATTATCTAAACCCAATCCAAACAACATCACAATTCCAATCCATCACCCAACCAACATCCAATTCATCCTCAATATCAGTAACCTTCCCATAATTCCTTAAACAAAAACTATAAATACAAAACACATATCCATTTTTTGAACTAAACTAATGTCCATAGATACTACCATATCACCCCACTAAAAAAGGGAAAACCACCTACGCCACTACCCCAACCGTCCACAATCACTTCACATGGAGCATACTTATATCCATTACATACCTCGAGACAATATGACTAAACAAACTCTTTATCATCTTTGTGTGGGGATACATCTCACCAGCACGTCCATTGGTTCATATGGTTCACTAAATATAGGAAAGGATTGGCTATGTAGACTTCAAATAATGTTGATCCATACAATCATGAAACATAATTATTGAAGAAAGAAAAAAAACAAATCAAAGTGCACTTGTTGGGTATTCCATGCCACAAACATCACAAAAAGGTTTATACCAAATTAAAAAAGAAAAAGAAAATTATAGATGCAAAACATTTAAACAAAGTTATTACTTACAGATTTAGAGTGTAGAACTAAAAAATTCTTTTATTCAAGATGGATCTATCAAGTGGAATGAGTTTCTCAATATGGGTATAGAGAGATCACTCACATTTAGGTCAAATAAAAAATAGAAAATAGAAAATATAGATGAAGAAAATTAGAACTGAGGTAGGACTTACTGATTAGATGTCTTGAACAGAAAAGTTGTTTGATTGAAGAGGATGGATGGAGTTTCCAATACCCATAAGGAGAGAGCATCGAGAGAGAATCAATTTTAGGGCTGCAGTCGCACGAAGAGAGAATTTGGGGCTCACTGTATTTGGAGAGAATTTTTCCCAACAGTTTTTAAAAACCATTGGGATATGAACCTTTCCCAACTCTTTTACTAAACCGTTTGGAAAATGTGGTTGAATGTCAAGATTTCCCAACGGTTTTGTTGAACCGTTGGGAAAAGTCTTAGATATTCCAACGGTTTAATGTAAACCATTGGGAAAAGCTGGTTGAAATCAAGCTTTCCCAACGGTTTACATAAACCATTGGTAAAAGTTCTCCAATAGTGAGATATTGCAACAGTTTAATGAAACCGTTGGGGAAGAGGTCTGTAATCCACATATGCCAACGGTTTTCTAAAACCATTGGCACCAAACTGTTGGTATAGCTCTCCATTCCAGTAGTGACATGTGAACCATGCTAGAATCTTGTTCACATATCATTTCACATTTACTCATGAGATTAATCACTCTACCCAATGCATTGGAGTGCTGTATAATTCTAGGTGCACCCGTCACATTCAAACATTCATATCGCGCTATATAATTCCGGGCACACACGTCACATCACAACATTATCATTATCATGATTCCCACATGGAACATATATCAAAAGTGATCATAAATAACCCATTTAATGTAATGGGTTACATTTCATAGGAACCCATTCATAAACATTAGGTTCCCAAAAGAAAGAGGGAATGACATACATGTTACAAGAACCGTCCACTTTGGGTGAGAAGTAAAAGGTGTGTTCTTAAAAGAAGAGTTCTTTTGGAAAAAAATTTGTGTGACATAAAAACTAGATACAAACATGTATATCCTAGAAAAGAATATAAAATGATGAAAAGATGATCTTCAAGGAGTAACCATATCAAAATTGCAGTGAAAGAGGGAGAACCCGAAGGATGAAATTTGTGTTCTAGAATTTCCCCTTACCTTGTATCTGAATGCTTCCTTCTCTTTAATGTCCTGTATAATGAAATTATATTCATTAATTAGAAATTACAGAACCATTTATACATTAATAGGGTAAATTATGGTTTTATTATATCATATTATGTTCCTTTGGACGACTTAAAGGTTTTAAAAACATTGTTCGGTGATGTTCGTTTTTATGGTTTTTCTTGGCGGTTCACTTGTATTCATAAATTGATGTTCGGGTAGAACATGGGTAAACATCCAGAACTAATATAAAATGTTATTAATGAAATTCAAGAATTTTAAATGATCTTATAATGTGTTATATTATATACCAAGTGGATGAATCATTACATAAAAATTAAATGATCATTTTTTGGGTTAATTTGAGCGGCTTTTTAATCACAATGAACTTGTTTTAATTTATCACTTAGTAATATGAACATGAGATAGTTTAAGAAAATTAAATAGGACAAAATACATATAAAATATTCTGTTTCAACCATAAAAATGGTTTCATGACCAGATCTGAAGGTAGATATTTAAGAGGAAAGAATGTTGTTCTTGAAGGTGATAAATTAACACCTCATGAACAACGTTCTCTTTAATAAAAATAAAAGGAAGAGGGTAAAGGGGATGAATGATATAATATCCAATTGGCATCATAAAATTCCAGTATATTTATAATAATGGAGTTAAAATATCATTTGGATGAATATAGGTGGGGAGAGATCAGGAAATGAACTTGAACTTGAAAGGAAATTAAAGGAGACGAGGGAGGGAAATTACATCTTAAATCCTACTCTAGAGATTCTCCTTAAGGAAGCTAAGCATGGTCTTTTCATGAGACCAGAAGCTCTAGGACGTGATAAATGGTATAGGTAAGATGTTTTTGATGATTATAGATAAGTCTTGGAGCTTGAGAGGTGTGAGGAATTGAGGGTGAGAAAGGTGGTTTTTATAGTGGAGGGGACAGGGGTTTCTTAATATAAAACTCATTAGTTTATTAATTTCTCCGAAGGTAAGGAATAGTGAGTCTTGAATGACCAAGAATAGTAATTTTATAATTTTATCCCGAACCAAGTGGGATTACATCAGCATCAAATCACACATTACTCTATAATTAGCTTATTTAGCTTATTTTTGTAAATTACGGTATTTCACTATTCAAAAAAATTCAAGTATTTCAGAAAAATACCAAAAATTTACCCCAACCATTTTTCGATGTGTAGAATAAAAAAATTAAGTCCATTTTTAAAAAATAATATTCTAATAATTAAAATCCTAATTAACTTTAAAAAATAGTTTTTAAAAATTAAAACTGTTTTTATAGTGCTATCAGAAAATTATGTAGGGTCTTATAAAATTATCTAAAAACTGTAAGACAATGTTTTGATAATTTATGAACCCATTTTAGGAAAATAAATTTTCTTATAAATTAATTAATTAATTATAATTATTTATTTATGACATAAAAAACAACGAAACGTCCAATAAGGTCAATTTTTCACTTTCTAAGATGTTTAAATTTTATTGAATTATTCATGGGTAAGGTTACTCTTATATTGGATGATTTACTATTCATAAGGGTCATATTACTATTAATAAGGGTATGTTACTATTCCTAAGGGTAAGTTACTATTCACCAAAAATTATTTTTGTTTCATTAGACTCCAAAAATCATCTTGAACACCAACGTGTATGTCAGAATTTCAAATTTCTAAACACTAAAGTAAAAAAATTGTGTTTAAAGGTCTCTTATCAATTAGTAGTTCATTATGTTCTGTTTCATGTTATTTTATAACATAAATATAAGAAGGGAATTTCCATTGAAAAACATTGGGTCGTTACATTATTCCCCCTTAATAAATTTCACCCCCAAAATTTCACTTTACACAAACAGGTGAGGGTGTTTCTCCATTATTGCCTCTTATGGTTCCTAAATTTCTTCCTCAAACTTATGGTTCCTCCACGACACTTTGAAAAGATGGGTTTTCTTGTTGCATTAAACTTTATCCCTCCGATCCAGAATCTTCACTGGCTACTTCTCATAGGAGAGATCATCTTCCAGGTGCACCACCTCTGAGTTTAGCACATGTGAGGGGTCTGGTATGTACTTCCTCAGTAGTGATACATGAAACACATCATGAACTTGATCCATATTCAGTTGAAGTGCAAGACAATAGTCCATGACTCTTATGTGGTCAAGGATCCAAAGGGGCCAATATAACTTGGGCTTAACTTCCCTTTCTTCTTGAATCACATGACTCTCTTTCATGGAGATATTCGATAGAAGACATTATCTCCAACTTCGAACTCCAAGTCTCTTCGACGGTTGTCAGCATAGCTCTGTTGCTGACTTTGTGTAGCCTTGATTTGTTTCTAGATGACTTGAACCTTCTCTAACATCTCTTGAGAAAGATCAGGTCCAAGTAGATTTCTTTCACCAACTTCATCCCAATAAGATGGAGTTATACATCGCTTTCCATAAAGATCTTGATACGGAGCCATCTGAATACTCTAGTGGAAGATATTGATGTATGAGAACTCAACCAATGGGAGATGCTGATTCCAACCAACATTGAATTAAAGAGGGCAGGCTCTTACCAAATCTTCATGTGTCTGAATAGTCCTTTTATATTGGCCAACATTTGGGGGGGGGATGATAGGCCATGATGAAATTTAATTCAGTACTAAAAGCATGTTGAAGGCTCCACCAGAATTTAGATTTGAACCATGGATCATGGTCAGAGACAATTGAGTGTGGAACACCATGCAGTCTCACCACTTTCTTCCCATATATCTTTGCATGTTGTTCAAGCGAGAGATCTTCCCGAATAGCGATAAAATGGGCAATCTTGGTGAGTTGGTCAACCACTACCCATATCGCATTATTTCCCTTTGACGTCTTTGGTTGGCTAGTGACAAAGTCCATAGTAACATTTTCCCATTTCCATATGTGTATAAGCAATGGCTACATCATACCTTTGGACTTTTTTCGCTCAGATATAACTTTCTGACATACCAAGCACTTTGATATATATTCTACAATCTTCTTCTTCATGATATCCCACCTGAAGTGTTCTTGGATAACAGGGCACATCATTGTACTCCCATGATGGATAGAGAATTTTGAGCTATGTGTATTGTCCAGTAGCTCTTTCTTTATCCCGTGTGATGAGGGGAAACAAAGCAGCGTTCCAAACCAAATCACACCATCATCACCAATATGGAACTCCTACAGCTTCTTGTACTTTATTGCATTCACCCTCTTTTGTATGTCCACATCATCCCTTTCTGATTTTTTAATCCTCTCTGGGATAGATGGTTGTGCAATCATTTGGGAAAGGTATGATGTATCCCCAGCCCTTATGATTTTCAAATCGATCTTTTTCATATCTAAGAAGATAGAGTCTTTCTCAATATGTAACATGGATAGAGTAGCGGGTTATTTTCTGCTTAGAGCATCAGCTACCTTGTTCGCCTTCCTAGGATGGTAGTGAATAGAGAAATCGTAATCCTTGATTAGCTCTAACCATCTCCTTTTATGCATGTTGAGATCCTTTTGTGTGGATATATACTTTAGGATCTTGTGGTCGGTGTATATGTCACACTTTTCGCCATAAAGGTAGTGCCGCCATATTTTCAAGGAAAAATCACGGCTGCCAACTCTAGATCATGCATCTGGTAGTTCTACTCATGGATCTTCAACTGTCGTGAGTCATAGGCTATCACGTTATCATTTTTCATGAGTACAAAACCCAACCCTTTCTTTGATGAATCAATCTATATCAAAAAACATTCTCCACTTTTTAGTAGTGTGAGTACAGGTGTTGTGACCAGACATCTCTTTAACTCCTTGATGCTTCCCTCACATTCTTCCATCCAGACATAATTTACCCCTTTCCTTGTTAACTTAGTTAGTGGGCTTGACAATCATGGGAAGTTTCTCACAAAACCTCGGTTGTACCCAGCAATGCCATGAAATCTATGGATTTCTGTGACACTAGAGGGCCTGATCCATTCCTCAATCGCCTTTGTCTTTGAAGGATCCATAGAAATTCACTCACTTGTGATCACATGCCCCAAGAATGTGAGTTTCTTCATCCAAAAGTCACACTTGATGAACCTGGAATACAACTTCTCCTTTCTCAATGTCTCCAACATAAGTCTTAGATATTCTTCATGTTCCTCCTAGCTCTTGGAGTAGATAATAATATCATCGATAACCACTGCCACAAATTTTTCAAGATAATTTCTAAAGAATCTATTTATAAAATCCTTGAATATTGTAGTGGAATTAGTAATTTTGAAGGGAATCACCAAAAAATCATAGTGATCATACCTTGTACAAAAGGTAGTCTTCTGAATATCTTCCTTCTTCACCTTTACCTGATGATATCCAGAATGAAGATCCTCCTTTGAGAAGTTTTGAGAACCTATTAACTAATCGAACAGGTCGTTAAAACTTGGAAGTGGATACTTGTTCTTTATGGTGATCTTGTTGAATTCCTGATAATCGATACACATCCACATTGTTCCATTCTCTTCACAAAGAGCACTGGTGCACCCCAAGGTGATTCACTAGGGAATATGAACACTTTGTCTAGATGCTCTTGAAGCTCCTTCTTTTACTCCTCCAGTTCGATAGGATCCATACTATATGGACACTTTGAGATAGGATTAGCTCCAGGTATGATTTCAATTGAGAAATCTACCTCACTATCCGGGTGAATTCCGGGTAAATCTTTGGGAAATACATCTTCGTATTCCATCACAATGGGAATTTCCTTAAGGTGGGAACTTTCCTTCAACTCAACCATTTGGGAAAGGTATGCTTCTTCCTAGGAAGTCAATACCCACACCATCGAAGGATTTCTCAAAAGAAAATTAATTATCATACTTGAATTTGTAGAGGATCATGGGATGGTTCAGAATATGAAAAGATATTTCCTTTACCCGATAGTTGATATGTTCTCTATATAACGATAGCCAGTACATTCCCATTACAGCGTCGAATTCCTCCAAGGGAAGCATTACTAGATTTTCCAAAAGAATATTCCCACATACACCAACAGGAGACGATTCAAACACTTGGGTTGCAATTATTTCACCACTTGGTGTTTTTACAGATATCTCTACTTCAAGGTTTTGGGGATTTGATTCAATAGTTCTAGAAAACATGCAAGATATAAAGGAATGCGTAGAACCAGAATCAAATAAGACTTCTGTCACTCTTGTGTGAATAGGAAGTGTACCTTGTATGACATCATTATCATGCTCCACCTCCACAGTGTTGATGGAATAATCACTCCCTTGTTCCATTGGATTTGGTGGCTGCTGACGCTGAATACCCTCAAGAACTCGAGGTTTAGTGCACTGGTTTGCATAGTGCCATAGCTCCCTACAGTGGTAGAATTGAACCATGAGTGGTTCTCTCCTTTAATCGGCTACATTCTCTTTCCTTTTCATACCTTTTCAACACTCTTGAGCACGGTGTCCTTTATTCCCACACTTGAAGCATTTCCCCGTCCCTTTGAGGCAGTTCCCATGGTACAACTTCCTACATTTTGGGCATGTGGGTCATTGAGTTTTCTTCCCTTTTTTTATTAGATCGTCAAGCATGAAACTCCATATTTTGTTTCTTATACCCATATCCATGGGAACAATCTCCAAACTCCATCTCCACTTTGAGAGCACACTGAAGAACATCTTCATAACTCCGAAAGTATCGAATTGCGAGAGCCTTTCGAAGGTGTGTTTTTAATCCACTAAAGAATCTATCAATTTTTCTATCATTTGTGATAACAAAACCCAAAGCATACCTTGAAAGCCTTGTGAAATTCTCTTCACAGTTTTTGATAGATTCTCCTAATTTTTCCATGATCTCTATGAATTCTCACTCCATATTCGTGCGATGAGTTCATGGGAAATACATATTAAGAAACATTATCTTAAAGTCTTCCCATTCCATATCATCAATTTCCTCCCTTGGCTTGGTGTTCTTAATCAAATCCCTCCACTGATCGGCTTCTCCATTAAGATGATAAATAGCTTGGGTCACCTTCTCCATCTCAGAATAGTGAAGAATATAAAATATCTTCTCCATCGAGTTGAAACACTGTTCTGTAACTAGTGGATCATAAGATACACTAAATGTTGGTGTTCGTTTCCATATAAAACATTCGATAACATGTTTCTCCCTATTTTGGGAAGGAGGAAGTTCCACATTATTATGGTTATTTTTCATAACCTATGATAATTGGGAAAGCATCGCCATGATGTTTTGAAATCCACCTCCCAAATCATTGGGGATGTCGTTCGGGCAATCGTTACATTGGCACTCGCATGAGTTGTTGGCATGCTTTCCCATGGTTCCCACCATTTTCAAAAATTGAAATGGATAGAACAAAATATAAGTAAATAAGTCATGAATAACTTATTCAGTTAAACAATTTATACCAAGAAAATAACATATGGGATCCCTATGTAAATATTCTTGTGTGCATATTTGTACTTAGCCTCATGCTCTAGATTTTCCCTAGGGTTCACTAATCCAAATTCCCAAATTAACTAATACTTTCCTATGATACCAACTATAGCAACCCTACGTTTTCTTACATTACTATTAAATCATTTTAAAGATAAAAAACATAATAGCATTACACATAGAGGATCAAAAGGATTAGTGTCTAGGGATAACTAGGACCGTATAAATCATTGTCAACGTCAAGCATAAAAATTTATTTAATTTCTTCTTCTCTAGATTCTTATTGGAACTTGTCCTATCCTTAGTACATGTAGCCACCTAAAGATATTTATAAAATAGGGGGAGGTAAAAGCCCAGTAAGTGGATTGATTAGAATAATATAGCATGGGGTGAGCGTAATCATGACATAGGTAAAAGATCATGAACATGATAGGGGCATAAATAAAATACGTTAAATGTGGCAATACATAAAAAATGAAACATCATGTCATAGTGGTTAACTACCAAACATACTTTTGAATCGAGCTAGAATCTTGTTCACACTTCATTTGACATTTAATCATGATATACGTAATTTTACCCAATGCATTGGAGCGCTGTATAATTCCGGGCACACCCGTCACATTCAAACATTCATGTTGTGCTATATAATTCTTGGTGCACTCGCCATATCATAAAATTATCAACATCAGGCTTGAAACATGGAAAATATATCAAAAGTGAACATAAATAACCCCAGGAAATTAATTGGTTGCATTTCATAGGAACACATTCATAATCTTTGGGTTCCCAAAAGAAATAGGGAATAACATACATGTTAGAAGAATCGTCCACTTTGAGTGAGAAGTAAAAGGTGTGTTCTTAAAAGAAGATTTCTTTTGGAAAACATTTTCTGTGACATAAAAACCAGATACAAACATGTATATCCCATAAAAGTAAAGATAATGGAGAAAAAATTATCTTTACTGAGTAACCATATAAAAAATTTAGTGAAAGGGGGACTACCCGAAGGATGAATGTTGGGTTCGAGAATTTCCCCTTTCCATGTATCTGAATGCTTCGTTGTAACAGCCCGAGATTTTATGAAAAATATTATTTTTAATTTTATTAATGTATTGTGTTATACACTACACCAAAAGGAGCTTGCACAACACGCATCCTTGAATTTCCTTTCATTATACGCAATCACAACCTTCCTCGATAGCGTGTGTAGTACGTAATACTGAGTTTCACGAAACAACGATATGCTATTAAAATATTATTAAAACTAGCCGTTATGAATAGTAATAACCACTTTTTAAATTTTAGAAATTTTAGCTCTCAAAATGGACTTCATTTTTGGATTCGGAGTATCGAATTTTGCCTAAGGTGAAATTTTGGTACTTTTCGGATAACTTTCATATTCTGATGAATAGTGAAAATTACTAAATTATAATTAAAAACAACTTTTTTAATCGAAATAATTAATAGTTATAAATTATTAATTTGAGTGGTTTTAAAGTATATTTAGAATATATTTTTAAAATTTTATACAATGTAGGTCATTGAATGTAATTTCACATTTAAACCAGACATAATCAGGTGTCAATCTTTTGTTAGATATTGTTTCTTAAAAACAAGCTATTTGTTTTAACAGCGGGATTTAAATATAAAATTAATTAATGCAACTTCTATGTTATTAATTTGGTAAAATATACTTCATTTTTGAATTCTGAATATGAAATATATCTTAGGATGAAATTTTGGCATTGTTCTGAAAAACATCAATTTTTGATGAATAGTGAAACTACTAAGTGGTAGTTAAAAAACTAAATTTTTCATAAAACTTAATTTTACCGCTTCTGTGAATGGAATTTCAAAAATCCGAGACACACGGTTGATGTCAGTAAGTAAAATGTGGTTCAATGAGATGAAAATAATTTTTGGTGAATAGTAACTTTTTACTGTTATTTACCACGGTTAAAAGTAAATAGGGTAATTAAGGGTAAGAATGATATTAATATTACCCTAACACATATCCTAATTCTATTGGACAAGTGTATCTCGACCAAAAACAACCTTAAGTGTAAATTATTATCATTTAGGCCCACTTGGATTAGATTAGGACATTTATTATTATTTAATTCAAAGAAGAGTTAAAAGAGTTAAAATCAAAGTTTATTTACTAAAACATTTTTTATATAGGGTTGTACATGAGATACATTCGATTGTAAATATTCATTAGAAAGATAAAATGATTTCCTACAGAATGGTATTTTATTTGTAATTTTTAGACATCAAATAAGTTAATTTATTTATGACACAAAGATGATGCAGTAATTATCTTTTTTATGAAATATTGACATAATTGATGTTATAAACACAAAAATAAATGTAATTTGAGACTTTTTATGAATTACACTAATTTTCTAGGTTACTATGATATATTAGTGTTGATTTAATCAACTTGGTTCGAACATATAATTCTGTTATGACTTTCACAAAAATCATATATCAAATAGTGTCAAAATTGACACAAAATAGTTTTTAAATCAAATATTATATTATTAATTGTTATTTTATTCCTAAAAATCTAAGGTTAGGCCAAATGACTTATATAAGGATATATATATTAATAATAAACAATTTGGGGTTCGTTTAGCATGTTATAGTAAGTGTATTAACCATATAGTGAAAGAAAACAAAAAGACTTGGTAACAGTTAAATTATTTAACTTAGAGTTAAATCTAATTGATAAGGTTAAAATAATACCCTAAACTTGTCTAAATCCTATTGGTTGATAGGCTTTCGACCCTTCCCCACTTTATCTTCGAAATAAGACCCTATGGAACCATTATAAACCGATGTTGACTTTAATATAAAATAATATTTTGAGATATTCCTAAGGTGCCCCTCTCCTCCCTTATAAAAGGACACCTCCTCCCCCTCCTCCTCACATCAATTTGAGCACTCAAGCTCGGCCAACCCCTGACATTTTCTCCTCTCCACTTCCCTATAATAATCATAGAGGTTCTGGTCTTCTTCAAAGACCAATCTTAGTTCCCTAAGTGGAGGATTCAAAGAGGCGTTCCAAAGAAGAGGTAATATCCATTACCGATCTTTTCAATTTCTTTCTTCTTCAACTTCTTCTTCTTTAGTTGTTTCATTATAAAGTAATAACATCAGTATTACTTACATACTGATATGTTATTATATATATGAAACAACCCTAATTCACCTTCTATCCATCCTACGGAATAATGAAATCACCGCGCGTGCGTACGTACGGAATACCGTCTCCACGACGCGATGAGATTCATTCTCAATGATTAACCATTCATGAATGATTATAAAGTATATATAATAAGTACTAATGAAATATATGGCATAAAAATTATACTGGAATTATTTATATTTATATGTATGTCATCTACTTAATTCCATTCAATTCAATAAGGAAACGAAAACATCGTTCATGCATACGTACGGACTACCGTCTCCATGAACGGTGTATTTCTTTCCATTTAATGATTTATTATATATGTATATTCTGAATATATATATATAAATCATGTTTTATATTTTGGAATTAGTTAATCATGATCTAAGTAATCATATGAATAATTACAAGTTAAAAACACGAACGACAAATGAGACGATTTTACCCAAAACGCTACTTTAACATGAATTCAAAAAAGAACGAGTAATATAAAGTCATAAGTGGACCATATATGCTATAATAAAAATTAATATGATTATGGAATAAGTCAATAACATGATTTAAATCATTATACAGGAGGTTCGGACACTTACAAAGCAAGTCGGACCTAAGGTAATGGAAATATCACAATCTCATTTTTATCCGAGATTATTTATACTTTGGCATTTACTGGGGTGTATTTTATCATACACATCCATGTTTCCTCAATATGTACTATTTATATCCTTATACAATAGTTTATATTCAATTTTACCCTTCGGTACATTTTTAGTAAAGTATATGAATGGAATCTTTTTTCATTTTTCGTACGAGGTACTTTTTTGACTTTTCCGAAAAAAGTACGAGAAGAATGTTTTTTTAACTAATATGGAATGAATGGATTTTTAAAACATTATTTCCAAGAATATTCCTTTAAAATTTTTCAAGTTTATTTTTAATCAACTTATTTTTTTTTAAAGTCGTATGACATGTTATGAAAGGAAAAATGTTTTTGAAGTAGAAAGGATATTTTCCTCAAGAATGGAGTTCAAGTATTTTATCAAAATTATTTTACATCTAAGATAATAAAAGGGTTCTGTTTTTATCCCTATTATTACATTGGTTTGATTATGTTGTGATGGAAATATTTTTATGAATTCCTTTATCTTATATGAATTGTTTTATGATTTCATGTTGTTTAAGAATTCCATTTTTATTACATGGGTTACGCTATGATGTATGGTTTATGATTATGTGGCACACATAAGAAAGGATTCATTATAAGATGGGTGGGACCTATATCTCCCTCCAATGCATTGGGTAAAGATTTTATATCTCGTGAGATAGACAGGGCTGGAACGGTAGGTTATACTGGTTCAGTGAAACAGGACTGAAACGAGGGTTACTCGATTCAGAAAGGGACTTTGTCCACTAAGATAGTCTTGGCAATGAGTCTTGACTAACAATAAATGATTCTCTATGATTATGTGTGAATGCCACAAAGTTTCATGTTTTAAGTTATGATTATTGTGATTACATTTCACTGCCATGATTTACCCCATGTTATGAAATTATGATCTCTTTTGCAGATTAAGATTTCCAAAAGTTATGTGCTTATGTATATGATGTGATTGATATTTATTTTGTTTACCCTTACTGAGCATTTGAGCTCACCCTTTTATGTTTTCTTTTCCCCAGGATATAAAGAAAGGTTATAGGTAAAAAAAAGGAAGATCTTTATGGGAGATTTTGAAGATCTTTCACCACGATTAGAAGATTATATTCCGAGTTTCCAAAGACACTAAACTATTACGATCCTTGTGTGTGTGTTTTTTGTTATGTACTAAGTATTCCGCAAATGTAATGTAATGTCCATGTACGTTAAGCTTCGGGTCTCTACATTCGTTCTCTTTAATGTCATGTATAATGAAATTATAATAATTAATTAGAAATTACAGAACCTTTTATACATTAATAGGGTTCATTCTGGTTTCATTATGTCATGTTATGTACCTTTGGATGACTTATAGAGTTTCAAAACATTGTTCGTGGATGTTCGTTTTTTATGGTTTTTCTTGGGTGGCTCACATGTGTTCATAAATTGATGTTTTGGTAGAACATGGGTAAACATACAGAACTAATATTACATATTATTAATGAAATTAAATAATTTAAAATGATCTTATAAAGAGTTATATCATATACCATGTGGATGAATCATTAGACAAAAATTAAATGAAGATTGTATGGGTTAATTTGGGCGGTTTTGTGATCACAATGAACTTGTTTTAATTTATCACTTAGTAATATGAACACAAGTTAGTTTCATAGAATTAAATAGGAAATAATACATAAAAAATATTCTATTTCGACCAAAAATATTATTTAATTAACAGATATGAAGGTAGAAATGGAATAAGAAAGCACGTCGTTCTTGAAGGTGATAAATTAACACCTTACGAACAACGTTCTCTTTAATAAAAATAAAAGGAAGAGGGACAAATGGATGGATGATATAATATCCCATTAGGAACATAAAAATCCAGTATAAGTATAATAATAGAGTTACAATACCATTTGGATGAATATTGTTTGGGAGAGATCCAGAAATGAACTAGAACATGGAAGGAAATTAAAGGAGAAGAGGGAGATAAATTACCTCTCAAATCCTCCTCTTGAGATTCCCCTTAAGGAAGCAAGGAATGGTCTTTTGATGAGACAAGATTATCTTGGATGTGGTAGAGGGGCTAGGGAAGATGTTTGGGCAGAGATTAGGGAAGTCTTGGAGCTTTAGAGGTGTGAGGAAATGAGGGTGTGAAGGGTGGTTTTTTAGTGGAGGGGAGAGAGGTTTCCTTAATATAAAATTCATTAGTATATTAATTTTCCCTATGACAAATAATAGTGAGTCTTGAATTACCAAGAATAGTAATATTATCATGTGATCCTGAAACATGTGGACTTACATCAGCATAAAATCAGTCATGACTCTATAATTAGCTTATTTAGCTTATTTTTGTAATTTACGGTATTTCACTATTCACAAAAAAATCATGTTTTTCAGATAATCCCAAAAATTTACCCCAACCATTTTTCAACATGTAGAATCCAAAATGAATTCCATTATTCAAAAATAAATTTCTAAAAATTATTAATTTAATATTTAATTAAAATCATAATTTACTTATAAAATGGATTTTAAAAATTAAAACTACTTTAATAGTGCTTTCAAAAAATTAAGTAGATTCTTATAAAATTATCTAAAAACTATAAGACAATGTTTCTATAATTTTGAACAAACTTTAGGAAAATTAATTTTCTTTTAAATTAATTAATTAATTATAATTAATTTTTTACGACATACAAAATACAGAAATGTATACTAAGGTTAAATTGTCACTTTCTAAGATGTCTGAATGTTATTTAATTATTGATGGATAAGGTTACTCTTATTTTTGATGATTTACTATTCTTAAGGGTCATATTTGTATTCATAAGGGTATGTTACTATTCCTAAGTGTATGATACTATTCACCAAAAATTATTTTTGTTTCAATAGACTCAAAAAATCATCTTGAACACAACCAGGTATGTTGGAGTTTCCAAATTCCAAACACAAAAGTGAAAATTTTATTTTTAAAAGCCACTTATCACTTAGTAGTTCATTATGTAGTGTTTTCATGTTATTTTATGACATAAATATAAGAAGTTAATTTCCATTGAAATACTTTGGGTCGTTATATTCATCCCCCCTTAAGAAATTTCACCCATTAAATTTCACTTTACACAAACATGTGAGTGTGTTTCTCCTTCATTGCCTCTTATGGTTCCCATGTTGCTTCCTAAAACTTATGGTTCCTACACAACACTTTGAAATGATGGGTTGTCTTGTAGCATAGAATCTTATCTCTCTGATCCAGAATCGTCATTGTCTACTCCTTATAGGAGTGATCATTTTCAAGCTACACCACCTCTGAGTTTAGTACATGTGAGGGGTCTGGTATGTACTACCTCAGTAGTGATACATGAAACACATCATGAACATGAGCCATATTCAATGGAAGTGAAAGACAATAGTCCATGGATCCTATGCGGTCAAGGATATCAAAAGGGCCAATATACCTTGGGCTAAGATTCCCTTTCTTCCCAAATCACATGACTCTCTTCCATGGATATATTCGAATGAAGACTTTATCTCCAATGTCAAACTCCAAGTCCCTTCGACGGTTGTCAGCATAGCCTTTCTCCCTACATTGAGTAGCTTTGATGTGTTTCCAGATGACTTGAACCTTCTCTGTCATCTTTTAAAAAAGATTGGGTCCAAGTATCATTCTTTCTCCAACTTCACCCCAACAAGTTGGAGATCTACATTGCATTATATAATGAGCTTCATATGGAGCCATCTGAAAACTATAGTGGAAGATATTGTTGTATGAGAACTCAACCAATGGGAGATATTGATCCCAACCACCTTTGAATTCAAGAGAGTAGGATCTTATCATATCTTAATGAGTCTGAATAGTCCATTCAGATTTGCCAAAATTTTGGGGATGATAGGCCATGCTAAAATTTAATTCAGTACTCAAAGCATGTTGAAGACTCCTCCAGAATTTAGATGTGATTCTTGGATCACGTTCAGAGACAATTGAGTGTGGAACACCGTGCAGTCTCACCGATTTATTCACATATATCATTTCAAGTTGTTCAAGTGAGATATCTTCCCGAATAGCGATAAAATGGGAAGTCTTGGTTAGTCAGTCAACCACAACCCATATCGCATTATTTTCCTTTGATGTCTTCAGGTGACCCGTGACAAAGCCCATAGTAACATTTTCTCATTTCCACATGGGTATAAGAAATGGCTGCATCATACCATTTGAATTTTGTCCCTCAAAATTAACTTTCTAACATATCAAGCACCTTGATATATATTCTGCAATCTCCTTCTTCATGCTTTCCCACCAGAAGTGCTCTTGGAGATCCTGATACATCTTGGTACTCCTAGGATGGATAGAGAATGTTGAGCTATGTGTATTGTCCAATAGATCCTTCTTTATCCTGGGTGATGAAGTCACACAAAGCCTCATTCCAACCCGAATCACCCCATTACACCGATATGGAACTCATGCAGCTTCCCTTCCTTTACTGCATTCACCCTCATTTGTATCTCCACATAATTTCTTTGTGATTCATTAATCTTCTCCTGGATAGATGGTTGCGAAATCATTTGGGAAAGGTAGGATGTATCCTATGCCCTTATGATTTCCAAATCCATTCTTTGCATATATAAGAAGATAGGGTCTATCTCAATCCATAACATGGATAGAGTAGCAAGTTATTTTCTTCTTAGAGAATCAGTTACCTTGTTCGCCTTTCCAACATTATAGTGAATAGGGAAATAGTAATCCTTGATTATCTATAACCATCTCCTTTGATGCATGTTGAGCTCCTTTTGTGTGAATATATAATTTAGGATCTTGTGGTCGGTGTATATGTCACACTTCTTTCCATAAAGGTAGTGCCACTAGATTCTCAAGGAAAAAATCAGGGCAGCCAGCTCTATATCATGTATCGGGTAGTTTTTCTCATCGATCTTCAACTGGCACGAGGCATAGGCTATCACATTATCATTTTTCATGAGTACACAACCCAAGCCTTTCATTGAAGCATCAATGTATATCACAAAACTTTCTCCACATTTTAGTAGTGTGAGTACAATTGCTATGATCAGCCTTCCATTTATCTCCATGAAGCATCCCTCACATTATTCCATCCAGACTTACTTTACCCCTTTCCTTGTTAACTAAGTTAGCAGGATTGACAATCGTGAGAAGTTTCTCACAAAACGTCGGTAGTACACAGCTAATCGAAGAAAACTACAGATTTCTGTCACACTAGAGGGCCTAGTCCATTCCTCAATCGCCTTTATATTTGAAGGATACACATAAATTCCCTCACTTGTGATCACATGTCCCATGAATGTGACTTTATTCATCCAATTGTCACACTTTCTTAACATGGCGTACAACTTCTCCTTTCTCAATGTCGCCAACACAAGTCTTATATATTCTTCATGTTCCTCTTGGCTCTTGGAGTAGATGAGAATATCATCGATAAACACTACCACAAATTTGTCAAGGTAATTTCTAAAGACTCTACTCATCAATTCCATGAAGATTTTAGGGGAATTAGTAATTCTGAATGGCATCACCAAAAATTCATAGTGCCCAAACCTTGTATGGAAGGCAGGCTTCTGAATATCTTCATTCTTCACCTTTACCTGATGATATCCAGAATGAAGATCCACCATTGAGAATTATTGAGCACCACTTAACTGATCGAACAGGTCGTCAATCCTTGGAAGAGGATACTTTTTCTTTATGGGGATCTTGTTGAGTTCCCGATAATCGATACACAGCTGCAATGTTCCATCCTTCTTTTCACAATGAGAACTGGTGCACCCCAAGGTGATCAACTAGGGCGTATGAACCCTTTTTCCATATGTGCTTCAAGCTGCTTCTTTAACTCCTCCAGTTCGATAGGATCCATCCTATAGGGACTCATAGAGATAGGAGTAACTCCAGGTATGAGTTCAATTGAGAACTCTACCTCACTATTTGGGGGAATTCCGGGTAACTCTTCATGAAATACATCATCGTATTCCCTCACAATGGGAATTTATTCAGGGTTGGCACTTTCCTTCAACTCAACCATTTGGGAGAGGTATGCTTCTTCATAGGGAATCAACACCCACACCATTGATGGATTTTTCAAAGGAGATTCATGATCTTCCTTCAATTTTTAGAGGATCATGGGATGGTTCAAAATATGAAAAGGTATTTTCTTTTACTGACATTTGATATGTGCTCTATATAACGAGAGCCAATCCATTCCCATTATAGAGTCGAATTCCACCAACGGAAGAATTATGAGATTTTCCAGAAGAATCTTCCCACATACGCCAACAAGAGAAGAGTCAAACACTTGGGTTGCAATGATTTCACCACTTTGTGTTTTTACAGATATCTCTACTTCACAGTTTCAGAGCATTGATTCAATAGTTCTAGAAAACTTGCAAGATATAAAGGAATATGTAGAACCAGAATCAAATAAGACTTTTTACATTCTTGAGTGAATAGAAAGTGTACCTTGTATGACTTCATTATAATCATCCACCTCTACAGTAGTGATAACATAATACTTTCCTTGTTCCTTTGGATTTGGTGACTGCTGATGCTGATTACCCTCGAGAACTCGAGGTTTAGTGAACTGGTTTGCATAGTGTCCTAGCTCCCTACTGTTGCAGCATTGAACCATGATTGGTTCCCTCATTTTCATTTCTTTTCGACACTCTTGAGCATGGTATCCTTCTTTCCCACACTTGAAGAATTTCCCCATCCCTTTGAGGAAGTTTCCATGGTGCAAATTCCCACATTTTTAGCATGTGGGTCGTTGAGTTTTCTTCTCTCTTTTGTCATTAGATCCTCCATCTTGAAACTCCATCTTTCCTTTCTTATCCCCATAGACATGGCACCATACTAAAAAATCCATCTCAACATTGAGAGCACACTGAACAACTTATTAATAACTCCCAAATTCTCGAATTGCGAGAGCCTTTCGAAGGTGTGGTTTTAATCCATGATATAATCTATCAATTTTTCTACCATTGTTGATAAAAAAACGTGAATCATACATTGAAAGGCTTGTGTAATTCGTTTAAAAGTTTCTGAAAGATTCATCTTTTTTCCCTGATCTCTATGAATTCTCTCCCCATCTTCATGCGAATATTTCATGGGAAATACTTATTAAGCAACATTATCTTAAAGTCTTCCCATTCCGTCTCTTTAATTTCCTCCCTTGGCTTGGTGTTCTTAACCAAATCCCACCATTGATTGGATTCTCCATTAATATGATAAACAACAAGTGTCACCTTATTCATCTCATAACTATTATGAATATAAAAGATCTTCTCCATGGAGTTGACCCACTGTTCCGCAACTAGTGGATCAGAAGATCAACTATATGTCAGTGGTCGTTGCCGCATAAAACATTTGATAACCAGTTTCTCCCTCTTTGGTGAAGGAGGACATTCCCCATTATTATGTTTATTGATCATAACCTGAGATAATTGGGTAAGACTCACCATGATGTTTTGAACGCCACCTCCAAATTCATTGGGGAAGTCATTAGGGAAATGGTTGCATTGGCCCTCGCACGAGTTGTTAGCCTAATTTCTCCTGGTTCCCACCATTTTCTAAAATTGAAAAGTTTAGAAAAAAATATAAGTAAACAATTCATGAATAACTTATTCATTTAAAAAATTTATACCAATAACATAACATATGGGATCCCTATGTACATATTCTTGTGTGCATATTTGTACTTAGTCTCATACTCTAGGTTTTCCCTAGGGTTCACTAATCCAAATTCCCAAATAAACTAAACCATTCCACTCATACCAACTATAGAGACCCTACCTTTTATTACATTACTATTACATCATTTTAAAGATAAAAAATGTAATAGTATTACACATATAGGATCCAAAGGCTTAGTGTCTTGGGAAAACTAAGATTGTACATACCAATTACTACGTCAAGCATAAAAATTTATTTAATTTCTTCTTATCTAGATTCTTATTAGTACTTGTCCTCTCCTTAGTACATGTACCCACCTGAGGATATACATAAAAAGGGGTGAGCTAAAATCCCAGTAAGAGGATAGATAAGAATAATATAGTATGGGGCGAGCATAATCATGACATAGGAAAAATATCATGAACATGAGAGGATCATAAATAAAATACTTGAAATGTTGCAATGCATAAAAAATGAAACATCATGTCTTAGTGGTCAAATACAATAAACACTTGTGAACCAATCTATAATATTGTTCATACATCATTTCACATTTACTCATGAGATTCATCACTTTACCCAATGCATTGGAGCACTGTATAATTCTTGGGTGCACCCGTCACATTCAAAAATTCATATTGTGTTATATAATTTCGGGCGCACCGGTCACATCATAACATTATCTTTATCTTTCTTTCCACATGGAACATATATCAAAAGTGAAGATAACAAACACATTTAAAGTAATGGGTTACATTTCATAAGAACAAATTCATAATCATTGGGGTCCCAAAAGAAAGAGGGAATAAAATACATGTTACAAGAACCGTCCTCTATGAGTGAGAAGTAAAAGGCGTGTTCTTAATATAAGAGTTCTTTTGGAAAACAATTTTTGTGACATAAATACCCAATAAAAACATGTATATCCCAGAAAAAGAAATAAAATAATGAACCAATGATCTTAAAGTAGTAACCATATCAAAAATGGAGTAAAAGAGGGAGAACCCGAAGGATGAATGTTGGGTTCGAGAATTTCCCCTTACCTTGTATACGAATGCTTCCTTCTCTTTAATATCCTATATAATGACCTTATATTTATTAATTAGAAATTCAAGAACCTTTTATACATTAATAGAGTTAATTATTGTTTCATTATTTCATATTATGTTCCTTTGGATGACTTATAATGTTTAAAAACATTGTTCGGCGATGGTCGTTTTTATGGTTTTTCTTGGGTGGTTCACTTGTATTCATAAATTGACGTTCGGGTAGAAAATGGGTAAACATCCAGAACTAATATTAAAGGTTATTAATTAAATTCATGAATTTAAAATGATATTATAATGATTTATTTTATATACCATTTGGATGATTCATTAGATAAAAATTAAATGAATATTGTTTGGGTTAATTTGGGCGGTTTTGCGATCATAAGAAACTTGTTTTAATTTATCACTTAGTAATATGAACATATGCTAGTTTCAGAACATTAAATAGGAAATAATACATATAAAATATTCTCGGTCAACCATAAAAATGGTTTCATGGCCAGATCTGAAGGTATAAATTTAAGAATAAAGTGTGTCGTTCTTAAATGTGATAAATTAACACATCACGATCAATGTTCCCTTTAATAAATATAAAAAGGAAGAGGGAAAAGGGGTTGGATGATATAATATCCCATTAGCATCATAAAATTACATTATATGAATAATAATAGAGTTAAAATACCATTTGGATGAATATAGGTGTGGAGAGGTCAAGAAATGAACATGAACTTGAAAGGAAATTAAAGGAGAATAGGGAGAGAAATTATCTATTAATTCATCCTCTTGAGATTCTCCTTAAAGAGGCTAGGATTTGTCTCTAGATGAGACCCGTAGATCTTGGAAGTGTGATAGGGGCTAGGCAAGATTTTTGGGGAGAGTTTAGATAAGTCATGGAGCTTGAGAGATGTGAGGAAATGAGGTTCTGAAGGGTGGTTTTTATAGTGGAGGGAAGAGGGGTTTCTTTAATATAACATTCATTAGCTTATTAATTTTCCATATGACAAGGAATAGTGAGACTTGAATGACCAATAATAGTAATTTTACCATGTGATCCAAAACCAATCGGGCTTACATCAGCCTAAAATCACACATGACTCTATAATTAACTTATTTAGCTTATTTTTGTAAATTACAGTATTTCACTATTCATAAAAAATTCAAGTATTTCAGAAAAACCCCAAAAAATTTCTCCAACCTTTTATCAACGTTTAGAATCCAATAATGAATTCCATTTATCAAAAATAATTTTCTAAATATTACTAATTTAATATTTAATTATAATCCTAATTTACTTAAAAAACAGTTTTTAAAATTTAAAACTGATTTTATAGTGCTTTCAAAAAATTAGGTAGGGTCTTCTTAAATTATGTAAAAACAATAAAACAATGTTTTCATAATTTATGAAAACATCTTATAAAAATAAATTTTGTTTTAAATTAATTAATTAATTATAATAAATTATTTATGACTTACAAAATACAGAAATGTTCACTAATGTCAAATTGTCACTTTCTAAGATGTCTAAATTATATTTAATTATTCATGGGTATGGTTAATCTTATGTTTGATGATTTGTTATTTATAAGGGTCATATTACTATTCATAAGGGTATGTTACTATTCCTAAGGGTACATTAATATTCACAGAAAATTATTTTTGTTTTATTAGACTCCAAAAATCATCTTGAACACAACTGTGAATGTCTAATTTTCAAAATTCCAAACACAAAAGTGACAAACTTATGATTAAAGGTCACTTATCAATTATTAGTTCATTATGTTGAGTTTTCATGTTATTTTATGATATAAATATAAGAAGGGAATTTCCATTGAAAAACTTTGTGTCGTTACAGATGTCCTATTCAAATAGTCATGATATGTTTCCAAACTCCCAATGCACCTTCAAGAATCACATAAGAATAGGACACATAACCTACCAAAACATAATCCAATGCTCACTTTCTAATTGAAACACCAAAATAGATATCTCCTAAGTCAGTTTAGCTATAGACACAACCATTTCATTATCTAATTAAAAATTTGGCCAATATTACTCACCACTACAGGATTTTACATTAGAATGGAAATATTCATAGCCATAGTGCATCCACGAAGAGAATTTCCTTATAGGGGATGCCTCTAAGCATTCTGAAAATGCTCCTAGTGGGACTTATTTTTCATAGAGAACCCGATTAGATATGAGTTCATGACATAAACCTCACCAGAATGAAAAAATAAAATATCGATTGATCAAACCCAAACTGTCCATACATGATTTCATAAAAGACATTTATCTAATGTCCCAGTTCTTGAAGCCACCCAAAGGCGCCCCATACCTGGTTGGCCACATAGACTTTAGCTCATTTCCATGAACTCCAGAGGCTTCTGACTAGCAGCGAGGGACTTAGGTGTGATTTTTGGGAAATTATACCATCATTGGAAGAGTGACACAACAGATGAATGCAATAACAAAAATGGAAGCAATAATAATCCATACAAAAAAAACAGCAGAAGAAAGGAAATAATAAACTATATCACACACACACACACAAACATATATATATTGAATGAATCATGATACAAATTTCTAGGAAAGCAGCCAAACAAATCACAATGCTAGATTACAAAATAGTACTAAGACAAAGTACAAAAGAAAGTTGATAATCTACTCCTCAGCATCGCAATTGTCAGCATTGTCACATGCTCTCCTTCTCCACAATAATCAAGAACCTAAAGTAGAAGAGCGCTTTCCCTTATCTATACCTACAACAATATAATCTTTTTGGGCCCATAGTCAGGGCCCAACTAGTTTGTGAGACTAAATCACAGTAGGGAACCACCACGAGATATGTGCCAAATAGTCAGTGAATATATGGTAGGAAGCTAGCTAATAAATGCAGTAAACATGGAATTAACCATGGTAAAAAATTAACAGATTTAATGCATTCAGCTTCATATAACAATTAAAATCTAGTAAAGTGGGTAAAAAAACAGGTAACCCTCTGGGAAGCACTCATTTCCTATGCCATATGGTCCTACCTAGCAACACAGGCAACCCTCTGGGCAGTACACTCAGTCTAACCCCTTAGGTTCAGCATAAGCATAGACTCTCTGAGGAAGCACTCATTGTCAATTCCTCCTATAGTCTCGTATTGCTAAATAAAGTCTCTCTAGGGAAGCACACAACATCTATTCCCTCTGTGAACCACATCATGGATCTAGAGACTCTCTGAGGAAGCACTAAATGTCAATTCCCCCCGTGGTCTTTCATCGTAAAATTATAAAGACACTCTGGAGAAGACCTTACATACATTCTTCCTATGGATTATACAAAAGGTTCTCACAGCCCTGTGTAAGTCAAGAATGAATAGTAGTGCGCATCAGCCAAGGAAAACCTCAAGAACTACTTTGCTAGAAATCTACAGCATAACAGCATAACAGAACAACAGTCAAACCATCCTACAATAATAGGAATTGGAAGATAAATAGTAGCCTAATAGGAAAAATGGACCCAAAGGGCAAAAAAAGAAAATCATTCATATTAAACACAACCAAAGTTCAACAATTCACCATATTCACAATCAAATGTAATCTACTCAAGCATACAAGCATAGTAGACAAACAATGAGGCTAAAACGGTAAACACAAAATACCTCATTCATGGGTATTAGGAACATTTTCACATAAAACTCAATGAATTACGACAGAAAGGCACAAAACACCTACCTCAGAGTTGGGAGATCAATATAATTGAACCGTGCGGCTTGAATCACCATTGACCACCATAGATCTACGAAAACGCTCAAAACGTTCAACTGATGATAACATGGAAAAGAAGAGGATTCTAGAAACGATGCTCTTGAAGAAGAAAGATCATATTGAGGCGATCCCAACTCAATAAACGGTGGTCGAATCGGAAATTAGATGGAGGCTCAGGGGTTAGGAGGAAGCTCATGGTCGTACGGGTTCTCTCAGATGAACGAAACATAAAATAAGGGCGTTCTGTCCATCATATGCAATCCCGATGTGTTTAATGAAAAAAATTTCACCGCATGTACTTTTGAAGTACATGGCGTGTACTCTCCATTTTCTTACTCCGCTTTAGGTGGCCTCCAGGTCACCCCCACATGGCTGTGTTCATGGATTATACACAGCTAGCAGATGACTACCTATGGTAACTGAGTACACGACATGTACTTTGAAAATTTCCAAAATTTCGACTTTTTCTTAAAAATAACCAAAAAGGGAAAACATTCCTGAAAAGCAAGTCCATGTTCTTACAAACTTCCCCCCTTAAATAAATTCATCCCCGAATATCCCTAGTGCAGCATAGAAGAAGAAACCCCAAACAACTCCGACCACTGTGCTCGTACATCAGCCTCCTACTCCCAGGTCTCATCCTGTACTATCCCGTGTTTCCATAGCACTTGTACCAAAGGAACCGACCGACCACAAAGAAACTTTTTACTGCGATAGAAAATTAGGATAGTATTCTCCTTGAAAGATTATTCCACTTACAACTCAAACTCCCTAGGTTGAAATACATGAGATGGTTTAGAAAAGTAACGTCAGAGCTGAAAAATGTGAAAAGCGTTGTGCATATCCCGGTACCTCTGAGGTAACTTCAACCGATAGTTAACCAGCCCAACTCTATCAAACATCCCAAGTGGCCCGACGTACCTCAACGAAAGCTTACCATGTCTCCTAATCCTTTTGTTCCCCAACCTTAGTGTGACAGGAAATATGACCTAATCCCCGACCTCAAACTCCTGAGGTCATCTCTGTGAATCATCATAAGAATTATGATGAGATTTTTCAGTAGGAATCCTCTTCTGAATCAACTATATCTGCTCTACGGTTTCCTAAACAAGATGACTACCCATAAAATATGCCTCTCATGACTACATCCAGCATAAGGGTGATTGGAATGGAATATAGAAAAAAACCTCATAAGGTTCCATCAGAATAGTTTCATGAAAACTATTGTTGTTGGTAAACTGCACATGAGGTATGTGCTTCTCCCAAGAACCTCCAAAATCCTGGATGTATGCTCGGAGCATGTCTTCAAGAACCTGAATCGTACACTCGGACTAGACATCTGTTTGAGGGTGGTAGGGTGTACATAAAAGCACCTGTGTACCCAAATCTTTCTGTATCTCCTTCCAGAATCGAGAATTAAAACATGCATCCCTGTCTGAAATGATGGAGTGTGGAACTCCAGGAAGACGCACAATTTCATGGATGTACAACCATCCCATCTCATCAACACTAAAGGTCTCCCTAATCGAAAAGAAGAGAGATACCCTTGTATATATGTCAATGACAACCAATACTGCATCGTTCCTTTGAGGGGACCTTGGAAACCATGTTATGAAGTCCATCATGACATTATTCCACTTCCACTCGGGAATGGGTAACTTCTATAAAAGCCCTATTGGTCTCTGATTCTCAGCCTTCACATACTGATAGGTTGAACACCTCCTAAAAAATCTTGGAACATCCCTCCTCACACCTGGACACCAATACTGACGGTGTAGATCATCATACTTCTTGGTGACACTGGGATGAACTGCACAAACTGAGGAATTAATTTCCCACATCAGCTCCTCACGTATATCTTTTGGCACCCATACGCGCCCCTAGAAATTTATGATCCCATCGTCACCTATGGTCCATCATGGTATAGGGTCCTCTCCTAATATGCTCTCCCAAAAGACTAGGCCTTTAGAATTTGATAGCTGCCTCATTTGCACTTGATCAAGAAGAGTAGAGGTAACAACTACAAATGAAAGGAATGTCTGTCCATGTCTATCATGCACCTCGAAATGCAACTCAGAGAACATAGCCATATGCTTCCACTCACCACTGGCCTCCTAAGCATCCTATATCTGAGTCATTCTGATTAATGCATCACCCACTGTGTTTCCTTTACCAGGCTTATTGGCAAGCTCAAAGTCAAAGGACTGAAGGGAATCAAACCACCTTCACTGTCTAAAATTCAGATCATGCTGAGTGAAGATGTACATGAGAATTTTAGGGTTGGTGAAAACCACAAAATGATCTCCTAGAAGATAATGTCTCCAACAGTGTAAGGCATGACAACTGCTCCAAACTCAAGATCGTGCATCGGGTAGTTCCTCTAATGTGGCATCAACTGCTGATACCCATACACAACAACTCCTCTACCTGCATAAGCACAGCTCCTAGATCGATACCTGAAGCCTCGTAGTAAATGGTATAACTCCTTATCAGCTCTATCAACACTAGTATCGGTGCAGAAGTCATCCTCCCTTTCAGCTCTTGAAAGGTTGACTCACAAGAATTTGACCACAAGAACTATCCACCCTTCCTAGTCAGACCCATCAGCAGTGCTTCTATGCATAAAAATATCATTTATGAAGTGTCTGTAGTATCCAACCAACCCTAGAAAACATTGAACCTCAAATATGTTATTCATATTCTCTTAGGAAACTACTGATATCACTTTCTCTAGGTCGACTGATACTCTTGTCTCTAAGATAACATTACCCAAGATGTGAATCTAATCCATCGAAAAGTGACATTTGGAGAGCATAACATATAATTGATGCCCTCTCAGTGTACTCAAAACAATCTGAAGATGTGTCGCATGGTCATGACTTGTATGAGAGTACACCAAGATATCATCCATGAAGACAAATTCAAAAGAATCCATGTAAGGATGGAACACTTGATTCATTAGTTCCATGGAAATTGCAGGCAATTTCATGAGACCGAATGACATAACCATATACTCGTATAGACCATAACTGCTCTGGAAGGCTGTAAGAGATATATCATATGTGCAACTGATCGTGACCAGACCTCAAGTAAATATTTGAGAACACCCGGGCACCTCGAAGCTGATCAAAGAGATCATCAATCCTCAGTAAGGGATATCGGTTCTTGACCGTCAACTGGTTCAACATCCGATAATCTACACAAATCCTAAATGTTTCATATTCCTTCTTTACAAACCAGATAGGAAAACCCCAAGGAGAAGTGCTGGGTCAGATGAAACCCTTTTCCTGCATCTCTTCCAACAGTTTCTTGAGCTCTTGCAACAAAGGTGTACCATCCTATAAGGAGTAATGGACACCAGTGCCACTCCTGTCACAAGCTCAATAGAAAAGTCTACCTCATGCTCCAGAGAAAATCCTGAAAATTCCTAGTGAAAGACATCACTGAAATGATCCACCACTGGAGTAAAGTCAAACTGTGAAGTCCCCTAGCCATCCAGATATAGACTAGAAATCTAGGTTGTAAGTCCTCCCAACCCATGACCTCTTGATGACCCACCTGTGAGATCACATCCCACCATATCTTAGTGGAATCACGAAGCATGTAAGTAGAGAGATTACCCCACCTCTTTGGTGGCATCTCGAGATGCTCAAAGATCTCCAGCATGGATTCCAGCTAGGACTCTACATCCTGAGGCCTTCCTTCCCCTAAGAAGGTGCGAGGATGCTGCTACTACAAAACCTGGGTCAAATTTTCCATTGATGGTGTAGGAGGTAGTGCCCCCTGAAAAGTTTGCATCATCCTTATAAATCCATCCTTGAACTATACATCACCACCGATATCAAGTATAACTACCAGTGCCACGACTGGCACAACATGAGGATCAGCTAGAATTCCCTGATCAGCCATATCAGGGTATGGCCACCGCCTGGAAACCGGCGTACAACCGGAGGACGTTTTGGTGTCATGGATCTTTATATTCAAGAACACACCTTAGATCAAGATTAATATGGACATAAAAATATAAGTATAAGAAAGGAGAAAGACAAATAAAACATTCATGTTTTAAAAAACATGACTACACGGTGTTTATAATTCTTACACACCGTGTTCCCTTAAGCCATTCACATGGGCGTGTAATTCTGCCAAGACTATTCATGTAACACCCAAACAACACGGCAAGTTTTCCTAACACAAATGTGTACTTGAATCATCATTCCATACTTGAGTCCTTCTACACGGCTAAGACACACGACTCTCCTAAGGAAAGACTACACAACATGTTCAATATTGACATATCATGTACTAGACAAGATTCCCCTGGCCCGTGTTGTAGTGACAATGCCTAACACAAGAGCTCAAACTACACGGTGTGTTCCAGACAGACAGAACGTGTACGAGAAAGGATAACACCGACCCATTTTGTTCAGTACACGACTGGGTACCTGGGTTAGAATACACGGCTTGTTTATATGGGACACGGCAAGTATAAGAAGAGACTCCACTGACCCGTGCTGTTAGATACATGACCGGGTTCCTGGGATGACACTACACGGAGTGTTCAAGATTGAAACGATTTTTATAATTGAAGATTTATCCATTTGTGTTGTTAGTCACATGGGCAGACATAGGGTCCACACCACACGACATGCACAACCGGTACATGGCGTGTTCCAACAATAATCTCCTTGTCCCGTGTCTCTTCCCACATGACCAATGACATGGTTAGAGACTAAACATCGTGTATATAAAGCACATGGTTTTTACTTAAGAAAAATAGTTTCTCCCCGAAAATAAGAACAAACGGTGTGTATTCTGGGTTTCTCCGAACAGTAAGCCTCAGAAACTACTCTGGAAACTAGAAAAACATTTAAACGAACATTGAAGGTGCGAAATTTCAATTCGTGAGGGCCCATACTCCCCACGAATCAAATCTTGGAATCTAATTCATGTTATAACAAGGTAAAGAAGTCAATGATACACCAAGTTATAGTCCATGAGGGCCCATAATACCTCAAGAACAAATATTTGGAAGTCATTCAAACAAAAACATACAAAAAAATGCACAATCAAACAGTAGGAATTTTATCATGTCATCTATCACAAAAACCTGCATATTCTACACAACATTAATCACAATAACATGAAACTTATAATGCACCCTATATGGCATGGAAATAATGAATGACATGTGATTTCTAGAGAAGGCCTATATGAATCATGAGATGGAATACCATCATCTCATCGGGTGGCAACGGAAATAGAACCTAAATAACAATAATGGAAACAACACAAAACATGTGAGTCACCCTGTGGTGAAAATCCAATCCATCATAAAGTTTCAAAACCATTAAAATTGCAATAATGAGGTAGAGTGGCTTTCCCCTATACAAGGGTTATCTACTCTCGAGAAAATCTTATTACCATGTACCAACTCTTTTCTATCCCAGGATAATGGCTCCAAAAAGTAAGTCAAGAAGAATATAATCCTCTGATACCACTTTGAAATGTACCGGTTCTGGATGCCACCCAGAGGCGCCCTGTACCTGGTTGATCACATGGCCTCAAGCGCATTTCCCTAAATTCCAGAGGCTGTCAACTAGCACTGGGTGCCTTAGGTGTGATAGTGGGGAAATTATACCCTCATTGGCAGAGTATCAAAGTGGAAGAATACAATAGAAAAAATGGAATCAGTAATAATACATAGAAAAAAGGAAATAGTAGAAGACTAGAAATAATAAACTTGAACACACACACATATATATGAAGGACGCATGATACACATGTCTTGTAAAGAAGAATAATAAATCACAATGTTGGAATACATAATAATACTAAGACAAAGTACAAAAGAAAGCAGATGAACAGCTCCTCACCATCCCAAGCCTCAGCTTGGTCCCATGCTCTCCTCCTCCACAGCAATCAAGAACCCAAAGTAGAATGGAACTTTACCTTATCTATACCAGCAACAATATAATCTATTTGGACACAAAAACATCGCCCAAATAGGGAGTGAGACTAAATACCAGTAGGCAACCACCACGAGATTTGTGCCTAGTATACAGTGAATAAATGATAGGCAGAAAGCTAATAAATGCAGTAAACATGGAATTAACCAATGTAAACAATTCACAGATTCAATACATTCAGCTTTATATAAAAACTAACATCTAGTAAAGTATGTAAACACAATAGGTAACCATATGGGATGTACCAATAGCCTATCCCATCTGGTCCTACCAAGCATCACATCAAACCTCTGGGCACTATAGTCAGTCTAACCCCTCTTATTTAGCTTAAGCATAAACTCTCTGAGGAAGCACTCACCGTCAATTTCCCTTATAGTCTCGTATCAGTAACTAAATGTGCTTTGGAGAAGCACTCAACATCTATTCCCCCTATGGACCATGTCATGGATCTACGAACTCTCTGAGAAAGCACTCAACATCAATTCACCATGTGGTCTCACATCATATAATTATAAAGACACTCTGGATAATATATTATGTATATTCTCCCTATGGTCTATACAACAGGTTCTCACGGCCCTGTGTAATTCAATCAAGCGTAGCAGAACGTATCGGCCAAGGTAAACCTCAAGAAAAACTTGTCTAGCATTCTAAAGCATAACAACATAACAGAACAACCGTCACACCATCCTACAATACTAGGCATTGGATGGTAAAAAAAGCTTATTAGGAAACCTGGACCCAAAAATCAAAACCAGCAAAGCATGCATGGGAAACACATCCAAAATACAAAAATTCACCCTATTCACAATCAAATATCATCTACTCAAGAATACATGCATAGAAAAAAAACAATAGGGAAAAAAAGTAAATGTGAAATACCCCATTCATGGGTATTGGGAAAAATTTCACATAAAACTCAAAGACATTCAACAGAAAGGAAAAATCCCCCTCTCACATAGCCTCAGGCACATTTCCCTGAATGCCAGAGGCTGTAGACTAGCAGCGAGGGCCTTAGGTGTGATAGTGGGGAAACTATTCCCTCACGGGAAGAGTTAAATAGTGGAAGAATGCAATAGAAAAAACGGAAGTAGAAATAATCCATAAAAAAGAAAATAGTGGAAGACTGGAAACAATAAACCGGAGCACACACACACAGATATATATATATGAATGATGCATGGTACATATGTATAGGATGAATCCAAACAAATTACAATGCTAGAATACAAAATAGTACTAATCTAAAGAACAAAAGAAAGAAGATAAGCAGTTCCTCTGCATCGCAAGCCTCATATTGGTCCCATAGTCACCTGATCCACATGAATCACGAACCTGAAGTAGAAGGACACATTCCCTTATCTATACCTGCAGCAATATAATCTGTTTGGGCCTAAAAACATGGACCAAATAGGGTGTGAAACTAAATCCTAGTAGGCAACCTCCAATAAATCTGTGCCTAGTAGTCAGTGAATATATGGTAGGCAGTAAGCAAATAAATTTAGTAAACATGGATGTACCCAAGGTAAAAAATTCAAATATTCAATTAATTCCACTTCATGTAAATATTAATAGCTAGTAAAGCAGGTAAACACAATAAGTATCCCTATGGGAAGTACTCACATCTTATCCCCTCTGGTCCTACCTATAAATACAAGAAACCCTTTGGGTAGTACACTCAGTCTAACCCCTCTTGTTCAGCTTATGCATAGACTCTCTGAGAAAAAACTCATCGTCAATTCCTCCTATAGTCTTGTATCAGAAACTAAAGGTGCTCTAGGGAAGCACTCAACGTCTACTCCTCCTATGGCCTTTGTCGTGGATCTACAGACTCTCTAAGGAAGTACTAAACATCAATTCCCCCTATGGTCTCGCATCATATAATTATAAAGACACTCTGGAGAAGCCCTTACGTCCATTCTCCCAATGGTCTATACACCAATATCTCACAGCCCTGTGTAAGTCAAGAAATCGTAGCAGCATGTATCGACTAAGGTAAACCTCAAGAACTACTTGGCTAGAATTCTATAGCATAATATCATAATAGTACAATAGTCACACCATCCTAAAATACTATGCATGGGAAGGTAAAAAGTATCCTAACGGGAATACTAGACCTAAAGGTCAAAATAAGAAAAGAATGCATTGGAAGAACATCCAAATCACAACAATTCACCTTATTCACAGTCAAATGTCATCTACTCAAGCATACAAGCATAATAGAAAAACAATTGGGCAAAAATAGTAAACTAGTAATACCCCGTTCCTGGGTATTGGTAAATGTTTCACATAATACTCAAATAATTTCAACCAAAAGGAACAAACCACCTACCTCAGTGTTGGCTGATCAATATACTTGGACCTCAAGGATTGAATTGCCTTAGAGTGCGATAGATATACAAAATAACTCGATATGTTCAACCAAAGATTACTTGGAAAAGAAGAGGAATCAAGAACTGATGCTCTAGAATAAGGAAGAGCATACCGAGGTGATCCCAACAAAATCGACGGTGGTCGAATTGGAGATCAGACTGAGGATTCGGGGCTTGAAGGAAGATCTTGACCGTATGGGTTCACTCGGACGAACGAAACCTAGAAGAAGGGTGTTCTGTCTATTAGAAATGATCTCGTTGTGTTTAATGAAAAAAGAAATACCACGGTGAGTACTTTTGAAGTACATGGAATGTACTCACCATTTCCATACTCCTCATTAGGCTGCCTCTCTGTCACCCCCACATGGTCGTCTTCATGGCCGCTACACGGCCAGCACACTACTACATGTGGTAACCGAGTACACGACATGTACGCATAATGTACATGACATGTACTTCGAAAATTTCCAAAATTTCGTCTTTTACTTAAAAACGTATATAAAGGGAAAAAATTCCTGAAAATAAGGTTAGGCTTCTTAGAATTGCTGACCCTTACACCAAACCAACCTTTACACTTTCATTTTATTTTAACATGGTTTTCACCAACCGTACTCATCAAACTAAAATATTAGAATATTGAGCAACTCTGTAAAACTTAACACAGAGATACCCAACTCATATGAATTGAATAGTTCAAATTGAATCGAAATTACATCCTCCAAGGCCATTAGAATTTACAATAGGCACATTCACTGAGGTCTATACCCATCTTTTGATATTCTTCCTTGTTCAAACCCTCACCTGACCATTTAAACGTTCATGCTTCTACACTGACAATGAAATTATATAGATCCTACCCACATGATTCCTTTCCCTATAAAAACACCTCAGAGCCCAAAATATAGTTTGGGATAATGATAGTCTCATCAATTTGGAGTCTGAGGATCTAATCCAAGGAAGTACGAACATTAAATTTCAATGTGATATATTCATTCAAGGCCAAACCTTCCACATCAGATAAATGACTGAGACCATAATGACATTATCCTAACATTCTGGTCAAAGGAAAATGTCTGGTGTCGAAGAGCCCATCCAAGGTTCTCCAACATGGTAATCCTGGTTTCACTCAGGGATAACCATGTCTCAAGAAACCCATGCATCCAATATAAAACCATTACCGAGATTACATCTCAGGCCCAATGGATTCAAAACATTTTCATGATAGAATACTGACACTCATTTAATGCATCAAAGATGATTCCATTATAGGGTAAATTATCATAAATTTAAAAAGATTACTTTAAGTGGAGACCTAGATATCAAAAATAATAAAGAATAGTCAATACTATCTTGATCAAATTCCTAAAAAGAGATTGGATTCACCTATAGATGAATTTCCATTAAAGGAACAACAATTCCTTCACTATCTGAGGCATTCCATGTTTTCTCATGTTTAACCCCCAAATCCCATAAAAAGCAAATCATTTTTCTCAACGGTCCCACGCACATCCAATGGAATTCAACGTCGTTCTTGTAAAGAGGTACTACCAAAATTTCAAACATGAAAGACTTGTATGAATTCAATTGAGACCAACCATTTCCAAATGGTCCTCACCAACTGTGTTCCCTATACATAGAAGAACAAACATATACCATAACCTGGCATGATATTCCCCACCATAAGAGTGTCTTATATATCGATAAGATAGATATACTAACGACTTATAATAAAATTGCAGCTGATTCAATGATAAATTCATGAGCGACACTTCCCTGAGTCATACTCACATAGGTCAAAGTCATTGGCAAGAGAACAAAAACAAACCTCACCAGCATGTCCAAACACCTGATCATATTTTGAACGTTATCCTGAGAATTTGGAAAAAATATTTTCTATTAATTCCCATCTCACTCTACTATGAATATGACCTAATACCACACTCCACAACACAAGTCTCAATGATTCTACAAAGCTCAGCCGATTCATTACTAACATCAAGGAGAATTGACGGGTACCACATATGTCTACACATACTACTACAAAATTTTATAATCAAGATGAAACATCTGGGATAATACCCATAGACTTTTCTATACTATGAATTCATGTATCTGATGGACTATGTAAAATATTTATGAAAATAAAATTTTTAGGTACAATGGAAAAATTGACTAAAGACCTATTATGTTTCCCAAGAAACAAAACAAGGTCATAAGACCTAGAGAGTGGCCAACCATGCCCTAGGAAATTCTAACCTACTAAAACAAATAATTTCTCAATTCTCACACCCATATAACAGGACAATGATTTCATGACCACTCATCTAAAAAAGTGTGTCATTAAGAAACAAAGAGTCCTACAAGGGAAAATGGAACCGGAATGACACCATACAACAAAAAGTTTATAGAACCTAGAAAGGCATTTAGATCAAAGTGTGATACCTATCATGGGATAGACACTTACAAAATCACAATAAAAACCCCATATCAAGGTCCCACATATAGAAAAGTATCTGGACTCAAATTTTATCATGAATACATTACTAAAAATGATAAAAAACTATGGTAAAATCATATAGTCAGCTCCCATGGCTACTCAATGAGATTGTTTTTCAACCCTTACATGAGAGGTTTATAAAAGGATACCACATAGGTTTCCATTTTAATCCATTAAAATGATTATCAATAAATATTTATAAATTTATATGATTTTAAAAAATATTCCGGTTTTGACATTAAAATATGAGTACTGCGTACTTGATTTAACTGAAAACCCAAGCTAGAAAAGACAAGGGTTATCATAACTCCTTCTAAAACAATTACATTTGATGAAATCCCTTTATACATAGTCCATTTACTAATTAAAATTAATTTTTAACTAATAATTGATTGGGATACCTATGAGGGTCCCACTAAAATACCTTGGGTTCATCAAAATGAAACCCTATAGTAATTTTATAGTTATTAAAAATTTTAAAACCCCTGTACGGTGTTATCTCATAAGTAACACACCCCAGCTATCCTACATGGGCCTAGTTGATCCTTTTAGAAACTAATAAATTAAATATAGATGAAAACATTAAAACTTTTAATTTAAAACCATCTAAAAATATATGATGGTAAGATAAACAATATTTCAATTACATGGGCTTCCCCCACCCCAATCTATAATTCACCCATACACTTTATAAACCAAATTATAGATCTAATTTAACTGAAATTAATCACATATCTGGATATAACCTGGTAATATCTGTAATAGACCAGTTATATTGGAAATCACCTAGAAATTGAACATGCACCCATACAATTTACATCTTGGAATTTCTCTCCCATTAATCACAACCAATTCACTTTAACATTTCATTTTAGTAGCCTTTTATATTTTAACAAAAGTATATTGATCCACAAATAATTTCAAAAGATGGATCAAATATACAGGTCACCCATTCATAATTATAAGGCTCCCATTCAATATATAATTGTACCCAAGATCTCATTTAATTGCAACCCACAAATTTATGCCATGAAACCATTTATTTATCAAAATAAAAAAAAGGCACGTTATCGTAAGATGAAAACAAAGTGGAATGTGATATAAACACAAAAGAAATATGTACATGAAAAAAATCTACAAACGCAAATGAATGGTGTACAAGTAGGCCATGGTAAATAAATAGGATGCACGGAATATACAATAAGTCATACTAAATAATTACATAAGCACGTACAAACTAACAAGCTATTAAAATATGTAACATGACATATAACATGACTGCTAATAAATAAAAATAATTCCATAGATTCTAGGGAACACAATAAAAATAGAAATTAATCTTTAAATTTAAATACATGCAATTTAATATGAATGGAACGTTAATTATCTATGAGCCTATTATGATGCATGCGTTGTTAAATCCATTTAATACAAGTCTAAGGGTAAAATAAAATGAATTCCATAAATCAAAATTAAATTTGATGTTCACCAATATATCAAGGTGAAATCACAATCAAATTTAATAAATAACATTATAAACAACAATACAATCCCTTTCCACTTTTCATTTTCCACATGGTTGGGTTGATCAGTCCTATACACGACTACTTACTAAGTACATAGAAATTCCCTATCACCATTCTATCATACCAAAATAGAAAGATAAAAAAACAATAAAGCTATGATACCACATTATAAAATCTCGACCATAGTTAACACTAAAATGATAGCTGGACGGGTGGGTCACTTGTTCTTAAGCCCACAACCCCATATTCCAGGGTTTTCTGACTAGTAGTGAGGGTCAATGCCAGTGACAATGGGGTGATTATTCCTTCATGATCAGAGTGGAATATAGGTATAATGGAGCCCAAATAGAAGAAAATAGTGGATTTCATATAATAAACATAAGAAATATGTAAATTGAAGAATAATGTTATCATACATATATACAACATTTTCCATGGCACTATGTATAATGCATGCATGTCCAAATGCTAATACAAAACTAAAACCGGAAACATAAAACATGCAGTGATAAAATACAGTACATGAATAAATAAGTGAAAAGAAAATATTTAAGGGAAATCTCCTTGATAATCCCATGATTCATCTCAGTCCGGGTCTCCTAACTCCCATATAAATGAACAATGACGTAAGGAATCCACCGTGGTCCTGCGAACAGATGATCTACTCATGTACTCTAGTGAAATGGCGACCTAAGTAATGTGAGATATATAACTCACAGTAGGTTCCAATATATGGATTATATGAATTAATCCAATCAATGTATGTATGGTATTCCTGTTCAGGTAATAAGAATATTAAAAAAACTAAATGAATAAACAAAGACCCACTCTTGTTCCTAATGGGCACTTTTCAGCTCTACCTACTCCGACTCATTTCCGGTGTGAGTGTTTGATCTGGAACTATATATATATATTATTTATATAAATATTTTAAGGTTTTATATTTCATACACTTATAGGAACCTAGTGTGTGAGGATTATTAATTTCAATATACCTAGAATAATAGTTAATAGATGGAGGAGAGAATACCTCTAACATCCATAACAAGTTTAAACAATTTTAAAAGCACATTCAAACTGTTATATTCCCTATATCCAAATAGACTGATCTACATCATGTGAAAACCCATGTGATGGAGAGAGATCCTAAATTAAAATACTCTAATCATGGAACATTTCATGTCACAACATTTCTCATATAGTAAAACTTGTGCAAGTCGCATACACAACCCCAGATTTAAGGTAGCATGATGCACCTTGCTAAAAAACCCTTAAAATCATTCCACAACCTATATATAAGGTGTAATAATATTTATTATAAATTTTCATTAGGTAATACCTATCATGCCTTTTATTTAGCAAACCCATATAAGGGTATTATCATATTTATAATAAAATTCATGAGATAATACCCCTCATTCTTTGAAATTAAATAATATTTTATAATCAAGGGCATCAAAATTATAACAATTCATATAAGCATGTCCATGCATAAGAAAAAGGTATGGCCTTACCACCCTTATTGACCATTTTATATATTATATAGAGAATTCCAATATGAACAAGCTATTCATGTCAAAGGGTTTCACATAATTAAAAAAACTTTTAAACTTATTTGTCATGTTTTGAAGGGGAACTTAAGTGGTATTAAGGGAAATCGGCTAGTCACCTTCTTTTGTAATATCATGTACAAATCAATAGAATATCTTATTAGTTGATTGGTTCAAAATAAACCCTTATAAAATTAGGGAAATCATTTTATAACGTCAATAAATACCATTTTAAAAAATGGAATTTTTTAAACCATGACCTCAGGCATAGAGTAATATGAATGCATTAAGAAAAACATGATTTAATCTAAAAGACAACATTTTTTTCTATTGAAGATAACTCACCTACATCTGGGGGTTTTATTAAAAAATCATGGAATTGTGTAACAAAAAATACATTTAATATTAAACAAGAATCCTAATGAAATATCACAATAAAATTATCGTTAATGAATAATTTTACAATAACATACAAGTAAGGAAAAACAAAATCATGGCTCTACATGTATCTAAGAAGGTGCCACTAAGAATTGAACAATATCCTACTAAGGGGAATACCCATTAATTATCCTTGATGAATGTTTATAAGTTGTTTCACGAATTATATTAATTTAATTAAAAAGGGGAAATCCATGTAGTCACACCAATGGTGTGTTAGTAATTTGGATTGACATCTTCTAAATAGACAATAAGGGACAACAAGTGTAGGACTAGGTTTGTTGTTCCCATTAATATGAAAAAAACTATTAAAAAGAAATGTGTGAAAATGGCCAATATGCAATGCAATTAAACTATTCATTAAATGACAAAAATGAGGAATTTTCATTCACCACCTCCTTCATACTTAGGATGGCCCACTCATCGAATACAAAGCTCTAATTCGATCCAATTTGAAGAGATATAAGAAATAAACATTTAACCTTGAAATAGGAATGATGATATCTCACCAAAATAACACATTCAAGATGATATTAAATTATGAAGGATTCAATAGGAATAGATATCAAATGGATTATGATCTATAGATACCATCAGTATTTGATTCGTACAACCGGTAGATGAGTTATCATTAATCCTATACTAAGACTCGGGGAGGAGAAACCTCGTCGGAGAAGAGGGATCACACTACTGGAAGCTGAAGAATAAAAAAGAGGTAATTTATTTCATTATGAGTATGATTATAATTTCACCCCAAACACCATGTTTCATGGGTTGTCTATAGGGATTTACTACACCGTGTACCAACATGTGGCATCCTCTATCTAAGGAAGCCCTCTAATAAGTTTTTTCTATAATGTTTTCATAATCATGCACCAAGATTATGGTGAATAGTGATGAGGTACTTCCTATATAGAACTACCCATGTGCATTAGGTGCACAGTTTTGGAAACCATTCATAACCCTTGTTTACCACCTCCTATAACATTCTCTAGGTCACACAGTTTTTTTCTAAGGACCACACGACTATAGACATACCATGGTCCCTATTTAGAAAACCCAAACATTATCTTTTCCGGGACACTCCTCTCCTGAAACATGACAAGACAAGATGAGGGACCCATCAATCCTTTACTGAAGGACAAAAATAAAACATAGAGGTTTTATAACTCTTTAAATTCATTTCTAATTATTAGTTTCAAAAAAACAGCCCATCCAGTAAATGATAAATCTCAATTTACATTGTAATTTTTCCTCAGATCAAAACATAGGTCATTACATTTCATTATATATTTTTTTTGGTAAACTAGAGAATTTATATAATTCATTCATTACATGTTGTGCCTGGTTACATGAATTAATATCAATACAAACATTCATCCTCTTTGTGACCCCAATATGACTAATGAACATTGACTTGTTGGGATCAATATGTTGGCTGTGTTGATTCCAACCAACCTAAAATTTTGTACAATAACTTTTTTAATGGATAATTCTATTCCACATTGTGACGTCATGTCATTGTTGTTTTTTCATAAATATAATATTAATATGCTAATAATTATATTGTTTTATCAACAACAACTTTGTCTTCCTCGAGAATCATAACATAATCATGTACAATAGACATTTTATGCATGAGTATTAAAACATTAAATTTGTCTTCAATAAAAATATTGTAAAAAATCAAAAACTATTAGAGAACGGTCACTTAAATTGTCTATAAAAAATGTAATAATCTCTCTAACACCATCTTCAAACTCTTTTGTTAAATGGTTAGTGTACATCCATTATGAAGGAAATGGAAAATTGAATTTATGACACTACTGGAAAATTATCCTATACGCATGGTTCAAAACATTTTGTATAGACCCCCAAACCGTGGGTATAGGCTATACCCACTGTTTGGGGAACCGTGGTCGTTGGAGGCATCGATATAGGTCCATGTCCTATACACATGGTTTGTAAATACCATGGGTATAGGTTTTTCCACCGTGTCATAACTATATACTAACGGTTTGGAAACTATGGTTATAGCATATCTTGCAAAATAGAGGCCCGCAGGATTCGATCTGGTGACCACTTCTCCGTCCACGAGCGGCCTTACCACTACCACATCACCGCATATATGTATGTATGTATATATTTTATTAAATATATTAATATAAACCATGAATATAGAGGAATAAACCATGGGTATAAAACTCTAAACAATTTTTTTTTGTTCCCGCAGAAAAAATAAATTTCCCGCGCACATGCGGGAAACCTATACCCACAGTTTGTCAAAAACCTGGGTATAAGTCTTTTTATCTGATTACTATACCCATGGTTTTGGGGAAAACAATGCATATAGTTCACCCTATCCCCATAGTTTTGGGAAAACTGTGGGTATAGGCATTCATTGATTCCTTATACACATCGTTTGGAGAAAACCATGGGTATAGGGTAACCTATGCCCACTATTTGGGGAAACCGTGGGAATAGGCTATCAAAAATGCCTATACCCATAGTTTTCCCCAAACCAGGGGTATAGGTTGACCTATATCCATGGTTTTCCTCAAAACCATGTGTATATGTCCATTTTCCAGTAGTGTGAGATGATTCACACAACTATTGTTGGTTTTATCATTTGAAGTCATCAAAAGGTTATAGTTATATACTACTTTCATCACCATCGAATTCATATCATGGATAGATATTATTTTATTTTATATAATGAATCTCATCATCTATCTCACCTAGACATGAACTTATATTGATTGAACTACTTAGAAGAGTATTAATCCCATATTGGGTTCCAATGATCATTTTGGATGACTACTTTTTTGGGTACTTCAAACAACATAGAACAGAAGGGGGATGAGTCTCAAGATACCAAATTATATATTAATTCTTTGGGAGATAAAGCTAGTGAGGATGGTAGATGTCTCATTTAGACATTTAGAATTACCAAATAATAATATAAATTTTATTGTCTCATCTAAAAAAGCTAAAAGGGCCCTAACACTACTATGAGAACATCGACTCATCCCCACTAAGCTGCATCAACTCTTATCTATGTTACTAGTCATTTTCCCTCACTTGTATCTCAAATATGTGGACTCCATATCCACCGAGGATCATGAATAGGGTGTGACTGTAGAAATAAACATGAAAATAATAATATGGCCTCTAAAATTAAAAAAAATGCATATATTTGAGTATATGATTAAAGTATTATCAGTAAAAATAATCATGTATGTAATGACATTATGTACTAACCAGGACATCATGGTTATTAAATGTACTGACTTCATTTCATACTTGTGAATTATAGTAATAATACCATATATTTATACCATGGTAGTTCTTTGACAATAAAATAATTTAATTAATAATAGATATACATTTTAATAAAAGGAGGGGAAATTTTATTTTTCACCCTCTTGAAATAACTACATCAGAGTTACCACGAGATTCGACCTCACAGCCCTAGCATCCATGATTATCCCTCAAAGATAACCATCACATGTACTTATTGCACCCAAATCATGAAATGGGTAAAAAGATCTTTTTTATTAGGAAGTTCATTTAAAATATGAGGATGTATTAACAAAATTATTTCCCTTAAGAAAGAACCAAATAATGGGTGCCATAATATATTACTTAAACGAATATTCTAAAAACCATTAAAGAAAAACAAACAAAAACAGAAATGTCACTTCACCCTCACCATAGCCCTTGATCAATAACTAACATGTGTATATGAACTCATATTATAATGTATAAAGAATATCATCATATTACCTATTCTGTAACAATTTAAAAAAATCAGCTTTCGTAATATCATTTTGCATTCTTAATCCACTATAATGAAAAGAAAATAATGTTATTAAATAATATTTATTATAATTTGAATTAACTTATTGAATAGATGTGAAGAACTTAAACATTTACCAAAGCAATAAACCATGTATAAATTCTTTTCTATCCCATTAATTCAGTTTGAATGTAAAATATATTAATAAGTCTATAAATATATCAATTCATCTAATTTATAGTATTTCATAATACTTAATTACACAAAAAAATTCTAAAATATACTGAATATTAGTGATCAAACATGTTGTCTACCAAAATTATAATTTTTTTTAATTTGAAAGTTAAATATTTACCACTTGTGTTATGATATATTATTTTATTTATTATTAAATGTACGTAATGGAGAGAAATTAACCAAAAAACACATGTACTGTGAAATTCATTTATTTCCATGTGGAATTTATAAAGTATTAAATGATTGAGATCCAAAGAATATGTTGATACTTAATATGTCCCATGTTATAAAAAATAACCTAAATAATGTTGGACATAAATATTCATCCAATAATAAACAATTTTACATTTAAATCCATATGGAAAATAATTGATTTTATTTAGTGGATCGTTAAATAAATTTATTATTGATTAGTGTATTAACTCAATGGATATGATAATTTTCATGATTTATTGATTAGAGTGATAGAATGATATTATAAGCATATACCATTTATGTGAAAAATAAAATATACGAATTTTATTTTTTGGGAGTATAATTATAATGGATGTAGTAGAATTTATAGAACTGAATTAATTTAGCAAAACATCTCTTCATAAATATTATCTCAATACTCATTAGACCCCGATAAAGGGAGAATGGGTAATGATCATTAAAATGTAGAAAAAATATATTTGTATATAAGTGAAAAAATGCATAAATAATTCAAGGTACACCACTTATATTGTTATATACCTTGTAATAAAAATTCAAATAAAAAATTACATGTTAGAGAACATATAAAACTACCCATATAGAAAATATATTGTTCAATGGACATGATTATCATTCCTAAGAAAACTAATAATGAGGTAAAGTGTGATATAGGGGGAGTATAGTGCATGAATATTTTAAGGACACAAAAAGACAATTATAGAGAGTATATAAAATAAGAAAACACTCAAAACACAACACACAATATAATGGTTTTATTACAAAGAACATGGGATTAGTGTAATCCAAAAAACCAAAATAATTTTATTTGAGTATAGCCATTATTTAAAGGGACCAAAGCTATGAAAATAGGTATGTTGTTATGTCAAGGTAAATAAATCTATATAATGGTCATGTGAAGTCAAAATTGGTAGTGAGAAAGGATCATGTGGTATTGGTCATTGTGTTAGACATCCAATTCGACTATTAGAAATGGGAAGATCTTTATGGGATAGTTTAACACCCATTAAAGAAAATACAAAACATCAGAAAGTATCCAGAATCATTATTTTCCACTAAAGAAGTACAGTTAGTCATGGTTGACACTAATGAAAAAACACAAAACGCAGAACCCAAACAAGCATTTAATGACAGAGGAAAATGAGAAAATAACATTCATTGATTTCTAGCCTTCGTTCTTCTGAGACAACATTAAGGTGTTGCTCCGATAGCGTGGGAGTACCGCGAGAGATTTACAATCATGAATAAATTTTTCACAGTCAGGGTTCTTTAAAAAGTTATGGAACACTTTTATCAACACTTATAGAAAATAGTTGAAAAGTATACCTTTAATAAGTGCTAAATTGAAAAGTAGTAATAAATGAAATCTTTATCAGTGCTTTTTTTTCTAATAAAACTATATCTTTATTAGTGGAAAAGAAGCACACAATAATGTTTTATAATTATAAATATAATTATTAAAATTTGGAAATGTATTTATATACTTTTTTATTTTTATTATAATTTTATTGTTATTTAAATGTATAATTAGTAGTTTATAACTACATTAATAATTATTAAAAACATTATAGATATTTTAATTTTTCAATTTATAAATTTGTGTAGAATTATTTATTTAGAATTATAAATATATTTAAATCATTATATATATTTATATAATTATATATATATGACATAAATATATATAAATATAAATATAATAAATATATTTATTATAATATTATATTTATAACTATATTTATATCATTATATATATTTAATTATTTAAATATATATTTGTATATATATATTTATTTAAATACTTAAATATATATTTATATATATTTAAATATTTAAATATATATATATATAATAAAAAATATATAAATATAAATATAGAGAACATATTCATTATTTAAATATATTTATTATATTTTATAAATATTTAATTATTTAATTATTTGTATATAAATATATTAATAGTTTTACAAATTAAAATTTATATATCTTTCTAATTATATATATATTTATATTATATATATATATATATATATATCCCATTGGGTGAAGCTCAGTGGTAGCTTCTCCTAAAGGTATCAGTGAGGTTTGTAATTAGAGTCTTACCGAGTATATCAGTATATTTTGTGCTTTTCATTGTTATGTAGCCCATTTCCCCGAATAAACTATGGCTTTAGCATTAACTTATATATATATATATAATATAATATAAACATAAATTAAAAATGATTACAGTTAAAAATAATTGAATGAAAGGATAAAATTCATTAATTAAAAATAAATTATTAATATATATATAATGTTAAATATATATTAAAAATAATAAAACCTAATAAAAAATATATATGACTAGATAATAGAAATTGAGTAAATTCAAAAAAAATTACAAAAAAATTATTAAAAATTATTAAATAAAAACTAATAATAATAATATTAAAATAAAAATATCTCTGATTAAAAATATAATACATTAAATGTATCATGTTATAATGAAATTCAAAAATATACGAAAATTTGAATAAATTACCTAAATATTAGGTCTGTGTCTCTCTATATGATTTCATTAATTGTGTTAATATTTTTGTGCATGTGTTGTATGTAAAAATGCATTAGTTATGTATATATATGTATGTGAGATCAATTTAAAAAACTTTTCATATATGTTAAATTGAAAATTTAAACAAAATTAAAACGAATAAGTCATTAATATGTGTTTTATTATAAAATTTTATCCATTTTCAAAATATTTATATTTAATATATATTATTATTTACTATTTATAATTTATATATATATATATACATATATATTAATCTTATAAATTTTTATTCATAATTGTTTCATTAATAAATTTTTTAATAATCCTGTAATTAATTCATTTTTTATTTTTCTTTTTAATTATTAATATTTATTCATTTTATTAAATTATTAAAATTTATTCATTTTATATATCTATATTTAATATATAGTATTTATTAATATTTATAATATATATATAAGTATATTAAATTTATTTATTTTAACCAATAATTATTAATTTAATAAAATGATTAATGTTTTCCATAACATTCTCACTTTGAATTTTTATTTAATTAATAATTTCATTTTTTCATTTTAAATATCATTATATTTGATATATATTTATTAATATTTATAATTAATATATATATATATACAATTAATTCATTTTTATCAACACATATTTAATTAATGAAATATTTTATATTTTTTAAAATTATTCATTCTTTAACTATTTCATTTTATTATCGATCATTATAAGTGAAAATAATAATGTCATTGTAAAGGGTTTCTTGTAAAATATAACATCACTGATAAAGGTTACCCATTACCAGTGCTACAAAAAATCATGCAGATAAGGGGTACTATTAATTAAGGTTTTTTAGCACAGATAAAATGAAGCCATTATTCGTGCTTCTTTAGAAATTATAAAGGAAAATTTACTTTTTCTTTTTGATAGAACTGATAAATGCAATCAATATTAAAGGTACGTGTTTTAGTCGTCATAGTGATCACAAACACAAATAATGGGTAAACAAGAATGGGAAAATTGAAAGTTCGACACAGACTATTTATAACCAAAGTTCCAAATGAATGTTTAAAACCAAATAATAGTTCATAATGATAATAAATTTTTAGTTTCATAATGTACATTCCAAACACCATTTGTAAAATGATGGAAAATGGCCATTCATTTAATAAATTTAATGTTCACCCTTTCATAATGTATCACATCTTTGAAAATCCCAAACATGGCCAACAACCATCATTTACTTCAATTATTTCATTTTTACCATTTAACACATTTTATGATGTCCAATGATATCAACCATTTCATTTTAAAAAATTTTAATATACCATTCAATAAGGGTCTTCAACATTGAAAATGTAAACAACGCCAACGGGCCAACCATTTACACTAAACCAATTTAATGAATCTAATAGGCATTTCACATGGGGTAATCCAAAAAATATATCAAATCCCAAATTCTAAACCTTTAGAAAAAAAGAATTTATAAAATTATTTTAGGTAAACACATCTCCTTTATTCAAAATTCCATTTAAAACCCCTTATTTTTACTCATTATATACCAAAACAATATCAGAACTCTTTTCTCACCATTGAATCCATTTAAAAAATACATACAGATTGTTCTAAAAAGCTTACATTTTTTAAACATTTCCCTTCAATCATGATAAGATAGGATACACATGATAAACCATTTGTGCCAGGCTACAAACACTAAGAAATAACATCAAAAGACCACATGTCTATCACATATTGTCCTACATTCTTTATAATGGATATTTGAAATCTCAAACACTCCTAGAAATATAAAATTAAATAATTACATAGTATAAAATACCTCAAACCAGCATATATCAAGCCAAAACATCTTAAAACCTATTGTCTCTAATGGAAACCACACCCATGGTATAGTTACTGTTTTCTAATACCCATATAAACTAAAATCCCTATCATTTGAAACACCCAAAACACTAAAATCGAGCCACATCATAACATGGGTTTGTTGTGGAATCCAAGTCTAAGAAAAAATATGTGGGAAAGGAATAAATAGAGAAGTAGAGCAATTACTAACTGTAAAAATATTTTCAAAAATGTTAATTAAATGGAAATAATCATGAATAAGAACTCAGTGGATCTCCTCTAACCCCCCTTGGGGTCTACTAATAAAAATTAGGACAAGATGTGGTGAAACCCCCTTAAATTCTAGGTGTTTAATATGAGAAATCCAAAATTTTTAATCACATGGGTAACTCAAATGTTTTGGCCATTTGGTTAAGAAAACCATCTTTCAACTGTGAGAGTTCCACAACCTCCCAGAATTTTTAAATCTCATGGTTACTACATAGAGGATTCGTGGTAAGAAAAACACATACACCACACTCCTGAACTACTTGAAGCCTTACACATCCTACCACGGTGCCCCACACGGTTTGAAAAACCATTCAGTAGCTGTATATATGGTTATATCTAAAATCATAGATCCCAATAAACACACACTTCATAATTTTAAAAAAATGCATGAAAGTATTGTACCACACTATAGATACATAAAAGAACCTCCATAGTTTCTCATAGGAGAAATATGTTTTATATTGAACAATTCATAGACCATGATAACAAACCATGCATAGATAAATATTATCTAAAATGTATCCTCAGTAAGGGATGCTATATGGTTTAGCTCTAACTATTCCCTCAAACCATGTAAAATTTTATTACCTTATATTTTACCATTTTTTGATATGGAAATCCATGGAAACATAGAACGAGACTCCACCTCACCCAAGATTACATAAACAATAACATCATGATGTGGTAGGTGTCACAAACTCCCCCAACAAACCAAATGCTACCCCCTTAAAGTCCTGATCAAAATAAGTGTCCAAGGAAATCAAATATTCCAAAAATGAATAATCCAAATGAACTAGTCAACACATCTACACGTCGATCCCAACTACTGAAATCCTAAAATGATAAATTTGATCAACCATAAAATAAAAAAAGACTCATATCACAAACATAATGAGAACCTCTATCACAAAGTCCAACAAAACATAAGAGACTTATCATGGTATCTCCAATCTTAGAATTGATCTCACATGGTGTCACAAAGGTACCACTACGTAGTGTAAATCCTTGAGAAACCATTAAACCATTCTTACATACCCAATGGTATGAAGAAAAATCAAAAAGATCCTCAGAAAAAAATCACATGTGAACTCACCTCGGGTCATAATACATAGAGATTATCTACGGACAATAATAGGATAAACCATACATGGTACATCCCACAAAATTCCCACAACAAAAAACCATCTAGTATACCACACTCAATAAGTGTACCACACACTCAAGTAAAAAATTCATTCACCAGAAGGCCACTATCATGTCTAGACAATTAGAATTTCCAATATCATCTATACAAACAGGAAAAACCCCACAATTACCGAGGATAGTTTTCCCAAATAACGAGACTAAATGAATTAAAAAATCATATCAAATCAACAAAACCACCAAAAGGGGATGATAGGGGGGAAATTACACAATGGAAAATTACATTCCACAACCCATCATTCAAAAAATCCATCAAGATATTCTTTAAAGGAAACCATAAATAAAGAAAATTCTAAAAAAGTAAATTTTTCTATAAAATCAATGAACAACAATCGAAGATCATGAAACCTAGGACACAACCTCCATAGAAAATGTCTTGAAACAATAAAATCCCAAACTTAAAAAAGGAAAAAATCTAAGGAAAATTCCATAAAACTCACATGTAAAAAATTTTAAGCTGATCTACAGGCCCTGGTAGAAGAAAACTCTCATTCACCTTGTTACCTTTCACACTCATAGGGATCAACAAATGGAATAACATTCATGTGAAATTGGAGAAACCAACCCTCCACCCAACTCAGCTAGAATAATGCAATAATCACACATTTGAGAATCATTAAGGGATTCAAGAGAATTTAGTATCACATAAGTCTATTTTTTCCATGAAAATTATTCTAAGATCAATGAAGGTTCTCTTCCCACTATTTTGGATAGATTTGGGGTAGGCACCTCAACAAGAGAAACATGTTTCAACTATTCTGGGGGTAAGAAATTCATGAACTACCTCATGTATTTTCTAAAAAAAACTATGAAATTACATCACAGAAAATGAATAAAATACACAATAAGAAACCATCTTGGGAGGAACAACAAAACCAAATAAAAAATTATTTTGAAAAAAACCATTTCACATATGAATTTCTGAACTTACCATCTAACATGGGGAACACTAAAGGAAATATAGAACATATTATAAAATGAAATAGAAATAGTAGAACACACTCATATCCCGAAGTAGGAAAGAAAAAAAATTACATCCAAAATCTCATTTTACTTTTAAAATCATGAATCCAAAAAATTCATATCAAGACTAATTTCCATATTTTATAATATTTTCCAAAATTATTTCATAAAGAAATGTCATTTCGAATCATTTTAAATGCAACAAGTGAAACAACGTCATTATAAAAAGTACAAAAACCCATGGGAATTAAATTTTATTGCAATTTAAAAATGATGCTAAAAAATAAACATACTCAAAAATCCCATTTTAGATTCAAAAATAATGATTTAAAAGTAAATTAAACTCAATGAACTACAGAAGAATAAGCTAAATAATAAAAAATGACATCCTATAAATGAAAAAAAAATCCCCATTTAACCTCTATTAATTAGAAACAACCTTTGGAGAATTCAAATATCAAGAGGGGTACAAATAAAATTACTAAGGAGAAACCACTTATTGAATTCCTTGACCACCATATTTTGGTAGACTGGATTCTATCAAAGAAATACACTCTAAAAAAAGGTTGAATTGACCCTATGAGCTCAACATTGATTCCCAGGCCATGTGATCACACTGTACTACTCAATATCCCTTCAAATTCAACATGAATCCAAATGGAATTCCTTAATTTCACATAAATAATCAATAGTGATCTATGAAATAATAATAATAGCTAATAACCTATATTGATTTTATTTTACAATTAAAACCCAAAAAACTCATGACTGGTTAATGTTTGTGATAATAAATATATATCGAATCTCCCATCGCATTCCTCTCATGCTTTGACAACCTTAATCCCATTTATACTATGAAATACATTAATATCAAGGGATAAAAAAGAATCTTAGGATCCTAATAATGTAACCCAAAACATCGTTTCCATTCTTAAATGAACAGACTTGGTATATCATCCTACCCTGCACCCATCCAATCCCATCACAGGGCCAAATGGAGGTACCCACTCTCCATGGGCTAAAGGGAAGAAATTGGGAAACAAAATAACTCCATAGTGAATGGTTTTTTTTGGAACAGAGATAAAAATAGATGAATAAATAAATTATAGAGAAAAAATAAAATGTTGAATGCCCAACAGGTTATAATGAACTACTATGATCCAATCCATTTTTATATATATAAAAATAAAATTTAAAAAAAATGGAAACAACATTGAAAAAGAACTGAATATAACAAAAAATAGTAAATAAACCACCCAATATTTCTAAACTCGATCCACTATTACGGGACCTCCGATTATTCCCCACCACCCTACTCACCCTACATCATCCATGATGATCAATAAGGATATAATAAACAACCTGGAACCTGAAATATATAGGCATGGTATAAATAGGATAATAGGTCACCCTAGATTTGTAAAAAAATTAAATATATTTCATAAGGAAATTGATCAATCCTAGTTGGATAATATACTACTAAAATAATACTTCAACAATTAATAGATGAAGAAAAAAAATTTATAATCACCCATAAAATGGTTCACATTATTTTCAAAAACCAATCAAATATGTTTTGAAAACAATTCTTCCATTATATGCCACATTCACTATCAATAAAGGACATTAACATCACTAAAAAATTCCCCACATTTTTACATACATGAAAAGGTAACCGTGAGTTATTTGACTAGACAAGATAACATTAAACCAATACCCATTTCAAAAAAAATCAAGGAAATAATAGACGGGGCGTTAAATTAAAAATATTTTTTATAAACATGTTTGAAAAAAAAATCTACCGAAACTACCCAACATGCACATAGATCAAGAAAAAATAGACAAGAACCATGCATCATAAGACATATACCCAGTATAGAAAGAGGAGGGTTCATTTATAATGAAATTATGAGAAATGTTTTAAAAAATATCTCGATCTAAATCCCAAAAATCACTAACCAATCATCAAAAAATCAATCATGTCATAGTAATACCCAATGTCACAAACATTCCATGAATTTAACCATATGGGTATTACCACCTGAACTATCTACTGGTAAATTCGTTGTCTGTAACCTTCACCATAGAATCCCACTCAAGAATCTTAGTGATGAAAACCCCTTAACAAGTTCTTGTTACAAACATTGATAGTGGGAAACTAGTATTGTGTTATCATCTTTTGGAATGGGTAATATATTACATAGAGTACATGGTTTCCCAAGAATTATAAAAGAAGTTAGGTGTAGATAAAACATTCCAAATCTACAACAAAACAGGTAAAATAACTACCCACATCCTAGAGACCCAACGATGAATGTACCCATATCCATAAAATAAATTATGACATAACAATCACACTCCCACATAAGGGTAGAAAAAATAATCAAATAGTTGTCAAACCCCCACACTAGGGGTAAAAAAGAAAGGGGAAAAAAATCCTTCCACATAAACCATTTTAAAAAAATGTTCGAAATATGCCATTAACATCAAACCAAAGATTTAAATTCCAATAATCTCCAGATTTCATAAATTAAATTCCAAAAAAAATTGGAAAATGACTGAAAACACCCAGATATTTAAAATATTTCAATTTTACCCTTACAAAATTTATATTCTCTTCTAGAATAAAAAATGTGTCCAAGGGACATTATATCCCAAAAAAATTCAAAGATACCAGTTAAAACATTTTATTAAGTCCTCAAAAAAATCTATTACTTTTAAAATATTCGAAAGCTACCCCTCAACAAGGGCCCTCCTCTTTGAAAACAAGAATAATGAAAAAGGGACAACCATTTCCATCAAACCAATTAAAGAAATATAATATATAATTTCATAATGGGAAAACCATAGAGTCATTTCAAATCACCATTTTAAATCCACATTAAACCCCTCTATATAATACATGTTGAGGTCCAAACCTCTCTCTAAAACCAAATTCCTGTTAATCCAAAAAAATTTCACTCATTGAAATCCAGAACATCTCAAAATTATTTTCTCATGGGTGAAGATATTTTATAAATCCATTTTGGGCCATTAAAAAATTAGCATATTTAATCATTTTATTTAAATCAAAAAATCATGGGATTCAAATGAATAACCGTTTATTCCAAGATCATAACACTAATAAATGGATTCAAAACACCACAATATAATATCATATATCCATACATTCAACAAAATGGAATTTAAAATTCAAAATCATGGTTTTAATTCCAAAATGAAACAATTTCATAGTAATACTGACCATGGTTAAAAGGGATCCATGCTAGAACACCAAAAATTATATCACTTTTAATGGAGAGTAAACCCTAGGATTTTAAATGGCATCTATAAAACATAGAAACCAAAATAAATACCATTATAACCACATGGATCACTAATACCTAGACACATGATATATATGGTTCATAGGAAAATCGAACTCTATTAAAGAAGAGGGTGATAAGGGTGAAAGATAGAAAAATATGATAAAATAACCTCAGATCTCTTCGAAAACATCAATGGAAGGGAAATAATCAAGATAAAGAAGGTATTGGAGTTCTTCTAATCCCCCCATGGGGTTGGATGACAAAAATTATTAAAAGAGGGGATGAAAAACCTTACATTGATGGAGAGAAATTATGGAAATCCAAAATTGTTAAACACATATGAAACTCACACTATTTTATCACATGATTACACAAAAATAATAGAAAATGTGAAACATCCACTACCTCAAAATATTTAAAATCTACACTATTACTTCTAAGAAGAAACCTGATCAAAAAAATGTACACCTCAATCCAAAACCACCCTATGCCTTGTAGTACCTCCCAAGTACACGTACATAGTTTGAAAAAACATTTGGTACCTATGAAAGAAGGTATATCAAAAATCATAGATCCTAACACATGAATTCGATATTGTTTATAAAACCGTGTGAATATGATACACCACAATTCATACACCATATGGAACCCTTAATGTTTCTCATAAGGGATACATGGTACTGGATTAAATGTTTTCAATCCATGATGAAAACTCATACACATTTAAAAATAAAAATAAGAGGATCCTTGTGAGTGGAGGAATGATTGTTTACCACTAAACATGCACCATAACCTTGCATAGTTAGAAAACCACAAAAGTTTACTTGTTCGATGCAAGAACTCCATTGAAACACAAACCTAGCTTCCACCTCACCAAAGAGTATCAAAAGAAAAACATTGTGACGAGGGGTCTGTCACATCTATTATGGGGGGAGATTAGCGGGTATGAAAGCCTCATTTTCACATATCTCGATTTTGGGGTTCATAGTAGGACATGTTCTATTCCTTTTTTTCCTTTTCTTAAACATACACTCATACCTATTCCCTGCATGGTTCATTCCAAATGATTGGATACCAAAATATTTTCCCTAATTCCCATTATAGGTTCTTGACCAAAAATGTTCAACACTTATTTACTTTGATAGACTAAGGAATTAAAAGTCAGTCCTATAAAAATTATTAAGGTTAGATAACCTTTCAAAAAACCAAAAGTAGTTGACCTAATATGAAGGTTGAGATAATCCTGTTATGAAATATTTCCCATGTAGTGACCTTGTATTATCCTTTTCAGATGTTCAAATATATTAAGAGATATTTTTGAGATACCAGCTAAGACAATGTGATATTCTAAGACTTAGTGATCCCAAAATTGATATTATAAAAGTGTTAAATATATTAATATCACATAGAGGATGTGTTACCGAAATAATATAAAAACTTATATGTGGAGCCTCAAATTGGAAATCAAGTATAAAATTTCAATGCGGAATGTTGGGTTTTTCCTAGGTGTGACCTAAGGTTGGTTAGTGCTGGACGTTCATCTCAGGTAGCCGTTGGTAGAATTATTACATGAATTAATTAATTAAATTTATTTATTTATTTTAAAAATATTTCATAATCCACTCTCTATAAATACTTTGTTATGATGATTTTTATATTTATCCCCAAAACCAATAATAGATCTACGAGGAGGAGGATAACATTATTCATTGGTAGATTAACATCAGATGGTGTCTAGTGATTTGATTTAGGTGGTTTGAGAGGTATTGAACACAACATGTCTTTCTCATTGGTAACATACATATTATTAACCAATGATTACTCCATAATAAATGTAGGTATCACCAATTACGTTTTCCTCCCATAATTAAAATTTTGTGAAAATAGTTTTTTTTATTCTTGATCTTTGTTTTACCTAATATTTTGTATGCACCTTTTTTCAAATATATTATTAATCCATTATTTATCTCCTTATTTCAAATGTTATCTCTACTATAAATCCTTGATTATTACCATTGTCCAATAAATCTTGGAAAATTATACATTCATGTTTTTATGTGATTTATCCTCCTCTAATATCCATGTTATTTACTATTGGATTAAAATGTATTGTTTTTACTTTTCTGAATAGGGTTCAAGTGCGATCGAATAACTAAATTCATGGAATTTGAACTTATGGTGAAAGGATTCAAAAATCAAAGATGGGTTGGGATGGATCAATGGTCTTTGGTGATTTAATTGGGATCTGGGATTCAACGTGAATGTGGGATTGAGTGTAATTTGAAGAGAGGAATGTTAGACAATGTTTGAGATTCATAAAAATGAATAAAATTCATTTTGCATTCCCTAGAGTCTAATAAATACGGTTTATAGGAGCACCCAATCAATTTATAGTGTCTAAATGTATGATATCATAGAAGAGTATCCAGATGAGAATAAACCCACAGTGAAGTTTTATTTTTTTTGAAAACATTACTAAACAATGTGTAATCTATGAACAAAAGTCGTGTAGCCCCACATAGATACATTAGATAGGGTTTTGGGGAATACAATGGCCACATGACATGTGGATGGGACAACACACCATGTGACCCTCCCCATATGGGTAAGAAATATTTATTTTACACATGGAAAGGGGCATGTTTGGTATGATTGATGTTTACTCTGTGGAGGTATGGCCATGAGTTAGTAGTCTGACACAACCAAGTACACAAACATGCACACAGGTATGACTTGGATAATATTAGTATGTCGAGGAGCACATGGTTGGGCCCCATGTTATTGAGAAAATATATGTGTTCTCTTTTACATATTGTGTATGGTTACATTATATTAGACCCATGTCTAGGGAATAACACATCCATGTAGCAAATAGAGGCCAAACACCATGTAGACTATATACACGTCGTGTACCCCAATAAGAAACTTACACATTTTTTGTCTTCTTCGTATGGACTCGGATTTTGTTTTATGATTCACCAATATTGAGAATTTTTCAATGTATATTATGAATCTATCATTAATAGAATATTCTAAGATATGATGTGGAATGCAAATAGTGTGAAACATTATTAGGAAATACTAGACAATGGTAGTAATAAGGATAAATCATCCCATGGAGGATGGGGTTTGTAACACCCTATTTATATAGGGTGTTCTCCCCCATACATCTTACATAGGGTGAGTAGCACCCTCACCCCAAGGTACTAGGGCGCAGGTCCTCTACCCTCTATGTGGAACCCTTTGATATACAAGGAAGTGGGCCCTATATCCTTTGAGTGGAACCCACCTGACGTTTTGGGCTTGGGTTGTCTATACTCTAAGTGGAACCCCCTAATGTACTAGGTGGTGGGTCCTATACATATGAAGTGTTACCCCCTAATGAAATATGTTATGGGTCCCCGCATAATTCAATATATTGAGTTGAATATCCTTGAAAAATAATTGAAAAGTTCCTCTAGCTATTGAGTGGAATCCCCCTGACAGATTAGGGAGAGTTTCCAACACCCAGATAATGAGTGGCATCTCCCTCACACATCAAGTTGCAAGTCCTATCTTGATCTACTAAGTGGTGTCACCCTTAAACAATAATTAATGGGTCCAATATCAATCTAATTAGTCGAATCCCTCTAATTTACTTGTTTGAGAGTCTTATTTCTATTATATAGTTCACCCCCCTCATATTGTAGAGATGTGGAGAGGTGAAAGACCTCATCATGAATTATTTTGAAAGATACACAAGATGGTGGAAAAAGTGATGGAACTTTGGATTTATAGGTAGACTAATCCTCCAAGGCTATGTTGTGAGACGAAGAACCATGTTTTCTCTTATATGGGTTCTTTCATGAGTACAGATACATATTAATGGGTTTTGTTTCCCTCTTGATTTATATTGAGCTGAATACTTTTATTGTATCTTCTATTGATCCATCATTTGATTTCGGGTCATTCAACTTTGTGATTATATACTCATGCCATCATGGTATTTTCCATTACTTATCTTGTCTTATATTTTGATGATGGAACAATTGGTGGTGATTTGGGTGGAGCTTAGGGATACTCATGTGTGTAGGTCCCGTATAGTGATTGGGATTGGAGAACATAAGTAAGGATATCTCATGTATTTTCTATTTCATTTATTTTTAGCTTTGGACTTCAATTTTGGGTTAGAATGTATTTTTTTCATTTACACTTAAGCTATATTTTTTCATACTATAATTCATTCTTTATATGTATTTTATGCATGGTATATTCTAGATATCTTAATATGTTCTTATTATACCTCTCCACATTTTCATGGAGGTGGTTGGTTGTGTGTGCGAAGGTACATTATGAAAAGGCTACCAATTTACATTTATACTTCTTGGTCTTGTTACTAGCCACAGGCCTACTATATGTTTTCTTGGTGTTGTCATGGATCCACCTTCTACAATCAAGGATCACCCCATTGATTCGGGACATTACAAAGTATAATTAACGCTAATTTATCCTTTGCACATTTTAGAGACAATACCAATGTGAGGATTGGTTAAGAACATAGTAAAACAATTTCATAGTGTTTAGAGTTTTTAATTCATGTAGGGAAACCAATGTTGGGGTTGTGCCTAACGTATCCATACACTAGGAATCTGATAACATGTTATTTGAATTGACATAATGATACATTAGTTTCATGGAATAATGGTAAATCCATAATATAGGATTTAGTCATATGAATATAAATTTTGATTCATGTTTCTTTATATATAATCATATTATCATAACATGTCTTGGTCACTTTCAAGATGCTTCCATTAAAACCACCAGCCATGCTGCATATTTAGGATCAAAATGTTGATCCAATGAGTAGGGATACCTCAATTCTGGGGCCTTCTCATGAAGATATTCCTCTAGGAATAGTGATAATATAACCCCCTACCATTGAGTAGAATTTCGTACCAACAATATTGTAACAACCAAACGTTTAATATAATAATTTTTTCTTGAAAATGTATGTTATATAATTTTTTTTAAAAACCCGTTTTTTTTATGAAGTGAATATAATATGAAATTTGACCATTTGGATTTGACCTTCATATTACTATTGTACCATTATGACTGTTGGTCAATATGGGCTTTGTAAACTTATTTTAATAAATATTTTAATGTTATAATTAGTTTTATAAAGGAAAATGATATTGGGTAAATAATGAAGAAAGGAGGAATAATGGCCTCAACTAGTAGATTCATACTTTTTGAAGATACATTATTGGAGATTGGGTGGGAGGTAACATCACATGGCTTCACTTTTGACCAAGCCAAATTTGTGTTTGAATATTTTATGCCAGAATGAAATCGACTACGGGAGAATTTCAAGTTAGTCGAAATTAATACTCAAGAAATGTTATCTAAGCCACCCCAAAAATCAATCACAGTATAAAACCATACCCTATGGTCATATAAAGCTGTTATAAAAGGTTATTTTTTAAGGCCTTATTTTCTTATTTTCTAATTTCTTTTTATAAATGAAAATTTGTCATCCATCAATTTTGTTTAAAGATTTTTTTTCCATAATATAATTGAGTATGATTTATTTTTTTAATATAAGATGTACTTTCCAAATAAGATATAAATGTTTATAATAAACTAATATATTATTAATAATTTTTATTTTAATGAAATAGTTGTATTAAATCACACCTATTTAAATTTAAATGATAAAATGATTTTATTTTTTATGTGTATGAAATTTCTCTATGCAATTTCACTGTGCATTTTCTATCCACTATTATTTTTAATAAATAAGGATTTTTATCATTAAAAATAAAATTTATCATAATTATAGAATTATTATGATAAAATAAATATCATTTTTTAAATCAAGGCATCAAAATAATTTGAGGGAGAATTTAGGAGAATTTTCTAAAATATTTTGTATTTCGGTCAATAGTAATGACATCATAATAATGTATTATGTAATATTATATTCTTATAGAGTCTTTGAATTTAATAAAATTATAGATATACCATGTGTCTAATACTAAGGGAAAATACCAAGGTGAATACAATGGTTTCTCAAATACCACCACTGATGTGTCCAAGGAAATCAATAAAAAATCCCTCAATATTTTTATAAATACCTCACCATTTTCCAATTATCATTCATTAAAAATTAATAAACCCTGGAGATATGATAGTATTAGCTCCCATTTATTCCTCCCATTTTCTCCTCAATCCCCCATGTTCCCAAATAGTTAGTTTATGGAGTTACTCTGCCATGTAAAGGAAATTTCAACTTCTCTATTGCTTTCAAGTTACCTTTTTTATATTCTATTTATTTCATATTTACATACTATGTTATTCTATATATTTATATTTTCCGTTTACTAAATTAATATAATTTTATGAATCTTATACCATTTTCCCTCTATTTTTTACATTTTCTAAAATGATGTTTCATACTCGTTATAAGGAAATATTTTATTCTTAAAATTTCCCTCTTTTTCTAAAGAAATTAACTTATTTTATTTTTTGAATACACAATACTCTTTCATTTCAAGTGGTATTCACCTATATGTCCAAATAATCTAATTTATACTGGGACTAATATACATTAAACCCACCTTTATTTTTCATGGGTAAATAATGACAGAATAATTTTTCCTTCAAATACTTTTTTTAAAACGTCATGATTATGATATGAACCCAATTTCTATTAGTATATATGGATAATTTCATGAATTTTTTTTATAATATATGAAGATAAAAATAATTAATATATATGAAGGGTGATCCTAGATAGATCTCCAATTCACTTCATAATGAGTATAGTCTCTATTGATGACATGTTTTAGGATACATAGGTGAATAACATTAGTAAATTTAATGAAACATTGATGATAAACATTGGTGATAGAATTATTAATTATTCAAGTAAATTTTGTATCCACACTTCTATGTTATGATAAATATTATTATTATTATTATATTCCTCTTTCTCATGAATTTATTTTTTCCCTCGTGTTCTTATTGATATTCCTCAATATCAGAAGTTAATTTTTTCCCTTATTTTCACTTACTCAGCCTTATGATCACCCTATCATTATATGTATTCTCCACAACATATGATATGTAGTAATTATATTTAGGATTAACCATTGATAAATCATTTTAAGTGTAATAGATTATTTCTTTATTTTTTCATGCATTATTTACCTTGTTTCCAACAAACTCATCTTTAAAGGATCTTCTATTTTTAAAAATGTAATGAAATGCTATGTAATAAAAATGAGGGATGCCATAGTTGATATCAAAAAATAATTTAGTTATTTTTATAAATATTTATTTCAAATATTAAGGAATAACCATATAGAAAAGTTGAGATATAAGAAAAAATCCTGATATTTTAGTGAAATATTTAGTAAGTAGTTTCTGAGTAATAAAATCCTTGTCCAGATACAAATAGGTGGATATGGCTCTAGTATAGATATATCTAGTTGTAAAACTCAAAAACATCACATTGCTATAGAATCAAATGGGAACTAATGCATGATAACCACCCTTTAGAAATCCTGGTTTGACACTCCCAAGGGACATGTTTTTCAAATCACATGCTTTTTACAAAAAATTATGAAGGATTTTTAGAAAATGTATTTATTGTCAAAAATAAAATTTTTAAACATTATGTTTCATGAAAATAAATAAATTATAATAATACGATTATTAAATCAAACATGTTTCTCTGTATGTTTTTCTTTTTTTTAAATGTAATGAAGTGAGATAAACTACATAAATGTTTGGCGTAATGGGCCATGTGTGGATGGCCTTTTTATGGAATCTACAACATAAAACATCATGAGGATGGTGATCCAACTAACTCGATTTTTGGGATATAACATGAATCAAGCTGAGAGACTGAATTATCCTCAATGGAAAAAACATTTTATTGAGTTATTATATGGCAATGTCCACCATATTTCAGTGGATCTACCAACCCATTAATTTATGAACAAAAGATATTCTCTATAGAAAATATGTTTTCTGCAATTCATTGTTCATAACAAAAAAAGGTAGCTATGGCTGTGTACATCCTAAATGTAGAGTCTTATCATTGTTATAAGGTAGTTGCAAATATACAGTTAGGAGTGGAGATTGAAGAAATGGAGTGGGAGTTGTTTAGGGGAACTTTTTTCGAGAAATATTTCTCTTGTTCAATGAGAATAAAAATGTAGAGGAAATTACATGAGAAAAAGGTGAAGGAAAATAAATCTATGGTATGTTTTTATATGAAAATCACAAGACCTTCCCATTACACCTCAAGTATTTTCATGGATCCTAATTTAATGGTTGATATATTGTTTAGTGGACTAAGACCTCATCTACAGACAAATTTTTCCAAAAAAATACTATTATATCTCTGATGAGATAGTACAGAGTTATATGAAATCTGAATTGGGGGTCAGAGAGACACAATGGTCCCACATATCAAATGAGAAGAAAAGATATTTAAAGTAAAACATAGGAATGGTTTATGATTATTGAAGATTAGGGAATAAGTGATACTTTCCACATGCAATAAATTTTGGAATAAGAATTCATGGACCCTCTTGCTTGGGAGTGAGAAATGTTACGAGTGTGGAATAGATGTCCGAATTTAGAAAAGCTATCACAGAGAGGTGTGCCCTTTACTTCTCAACACTAATGAAAAAGGGAAGATGGTGACGGCCTAGCTTTAAGTCCAATGCTTCAAGTGTGTGTATATTGGGAATCTTTTCTATCAATTTTTTGAATCAGATGAAAATAGAGGGGAATCACCATCAACCTCAGCATAGGAAAAGGGAGCAAGATTATTCTTTTTATATCATGACAGATGATGTAAAGGGTATAAATGATGTTGTGGAAGATTCTCACATTATTCTATCAAAGCTAAAAAATACTTTGTTTAATTCAGGTTTAATGTACTCAGAAATTTATTTCTACTTCAAAAAGAATATAGAATCAATCCTAGAAGTGCTATGAGTAGAACTATCTGTCATGACTCCTATAGGGATCATCCATGAATCACCAGTGTATAGATACTCTTATATTTACTATTTTTATCACAATCTTATCACAAATCTAGTAGTGATTCCCTTTTTTAGAATTTGAAATTATACTAGGGATAGACTAGATCTCAATGTATAATTCTAAAATCAACAACATAATCAAAGAAATAACCATATTTTCTTTTAGAAACCATACATCTTTTTCAAATGAGATATATCATGACCAGATCTATGTCTAGAGGCACCCCCATAGGCTTATTAATGAAATAAATAGTGAAGATAATGATAGTAATGAATGTATTAAAATATAAAACTTTCCCATCATTCAAGAACACACTAACATATTTCTTGAGTAGTTACTTATAAAACCCCAAAAAAGGGAGGTGGTGCGCTCCATTTAACTCATCCTTGTATCAAAGTCGATATCAAAGACCCCATGTTGAATGGAAAATATATAAATAGTGGAATTAATGTAACCACTCCAAGATCTTTGGGAGAAGGGGTTTATTCAACCCAGTGTGTCTCCTTATGGAGCATATTTTCTCTTTTTGAAAAATAATGATAGATAAATTCATATATAATTTGATTATAGAAATATTAATGGAACTACAGGGGAAAAAGTACCCTCTACCAGGAATTTATGATTTATTTGACAATTTTCATGTGGCTTAATTCTTCTCCCTGATTTTTCTCTGATCTGGTTATCATTAATTGGGGGTGTATAAGGATGTTATTCTAAATAGTTCCGTCTGATCAAGATATGGGCATTATGAGTTTGCTGTAATACCCTTCAGATTAACTAATTATCATTCTATTTTATGGATTTTATCAATATATTTTTTATGGAATACATTGACAGCATTTTGGTAGTTTTTATTAACGACATTTTGAAATATTGTAAATCTTGTGTGGAGAATAAGGATCATCTAAAGGTCATATTGATAAATATAAGGATGGAAATTCTACTTGGAATGTTCAGAAACTAAGAATTGTGGTTATAACAAGTTTCTTTGTTAGAAAAAATTGTATCCAATGAAGGAATCTCTTGTTACCTTTCGGAGAAAAGGGTTATGGAGTAGTGTCCTCAACCTAAAACAATAACTAATAATCGTAGTTTCTTTGGTTTAGATGGATATAACATGAGGATTCTAAAAAACTTTTCATGAATTTCTAATCCAGTAACCATGTTTTCCTGAAATTTATATACATTCATCATGAAAAATGAGTGTAAAGAATGTTTCCAAAATATAAATATGAGATTGTGAACTTCACCCGTGTTAACATTAACCTCTATCAGATACGGCTTCATTATTTTTAGTGATGCATCTCTGAATGGGCTAGGGTGCATCCTTATGAAAAATGACAAGGTGATTTATTATGCATATATTTAGTTGAATCCCCTTGAGTATAACTATCATAAAAATGATATGGATATAGATACATTTGTTCTTTCATTTATGATATGGAGGAACTATCTTTATGGATAGAAATGTGATATATATAAATAAAATCAATGATTGAAGTATATTTTCATGCCAAATGAATTGAACATGAGACACATGATATTATTGGAGATTTTTAAGGAATTTTATTGTTAAATTCATTATCACCAGGAAGAAAAAAAGAGTCGGTAATGCATTAAGTATGAAATAACATATTTTGTTGGCAATGATGGGGATTCATAGAGATCCTCTGAACCAAGACCTAGTAAAAGTGGAAATGGGAGTTTCAAGTGAATTGAAATCATTATCCATGTCCCAAATGATTTCTCAACAATTATTACTAGAAGGTATCAAGAAATATCAATGAGATGATTCTTTAATGTAAAAGAAGAAAGAGGTTGTAATGGATGAGGTGTTTCCTGAGTTCAACATTGATTAAGAATGTGTAATGAAATTTCATACAAGAAAATGTTGTCCATATATTCTGTAAATAAAGAATGAGCTAATTGTTGAAGCTCATAGCATTAAATTCTCTATACATCCTTTATGAACGGAAATGTATAGAGATATATATGGTCATTATTAGTGGGATAATAAGAAGAGGGATATTTTTTAATACACAATAAGGTGCCAAGTGTGTCAATAAGTGAAGGTTGGGCAACAAATTCCTAATGTTGTGTGACAAACACTACCCATACTAGCATGAATGTGGGACAATATCACCATGGTCATTTCATTGGTCTCCCAAGAACATCCAATGGAAACAATGTGATATAGGTTTTAGTGTACCATCTCACAAAGAGTTCCAATTTTGTCTCTATTTTTGAATAATTATTTCTTGATAAAAATTCCATGATATATATATAGGATGTGGTTTGGTTTTAGGTAGTTCCACTTTATATCATTTCTTTTCATGATCCAATGTTTATGTAAAACATATATAGAAGTATTCAACATGCATTGAGTACTAAAATGAATTTTAGTATGGCCTATCACCCCCAGAATGATGGCCAATATGAATAAAATATTCAAAAATTTGGGGAAATACTAATAACATGATCACTAAAATTTAATGGTTAAGGGGATCAACATCTCCCATTTGTTGAGTTATTATACAACAACAGATTCTATTTGAGTATTCAAATGGAACCCTATGATGATATACATGAAAAATGATGTAGAACTCATACTTGTTGGGTTAAAGATGGTGAGAGAATATTGCTTGGGCCTAATCTCAGGCATGAGATGACAAAAAAGGTTCATTCCATTTAAAAACATATTAATGCATCTCAGTGATGGTAAAATAACATTGTTGAAAAACGTCAAAGGTACTAGGTTGTTGATGTTGGTGAAAATTTCTTCCTTAAAATTCCACCATGGAAGAGATTCATGTGGTTTGGAAAGAAATGAAAACATTCCCCAAGGTACATTGGCCCCTACAAAATCCATGATCTCATAGGAGCAGTGGGACACCAGATAACACTTCGACCAAATCTAGATCATGTTCATGATGTATTTCACGTATCTATCTTGTGGAAATAAACACCTAAACCATTATATTCACTAATTCCATAGGTGGTGCAACTGTAACATGACCTTTCTTATGAGGAGTGTTCAATGGAGATATTGGAGCATAGAGACAAGGATCTACACAACAAGACTACGCACTTTGTCAATGTGTTGTGAAGGAACCACGTGTATGAGGAAGAAACATAGGAACCATATGAGACAATAAATCGAAACTATCCATACATTTCTCAACTAGGAGAATGAGTTGAAATTTTAAAGATGAAATTTCATAATGGAGGTATAATGTAACAACCCAAAAATTTTGAATGCTAATTGTTTCCTAAAAATATATTTTATATTATTTTATTTAAAATAAAACTATATTTTTTTAATGAAGTGTATATAAATGGAATGTAACCATTTGGATTCAACCTTATTATAACAATTTGTCTGTTATGACCATTGGTCAATATGACAATTGGAAACAAATTTTAATGATAATTTTAACATTATAATTAGTGTTATAAATAGAAATGATAATGGTTATTTAATGTAAAAAGGAGAAAAATGGAATCAGCAGTATAATTGTGAGGTAAAACTCCAAATTATCAGAGTAGAAAAAGGTGGTGTTGTCATTAGGATTCCCTAATGACTATTCCCAATCAGAGCTTCAACATGTTAATATTTAACAAAATTCCTTACGGGAGAAGATCAAGGCTATGGAAATTACCAATCTAGAAATGTTATGTGTGCTGATGAAATAATCAATCACTTTCACACACCCAACCCTTAGTTTATAATTTGGTTTTATAAGAGGTTATGTGTCAAGGTCTTAGTTACCTAATTCAAAATCTGTTTTTGTAAAAAACATTATTCCTTCAATTCTGTTTTATGAATATTTTTCTTTATAAAATTAGGATAGATTAATTTTTTATAAAAAGATTGTACTTTTAAGAAAAGGTATAATTTTTAATAAAAATAAGTTATTATTAAAAATATTTATCCTAAATAAACAGTTTGATTAAAACAATCAAATTCTAATTTGAATTACAAAAATAAGTTTATTTTTTTATGTGTCAGAAATTTCACTTTATAATTACACAATGCATTTTACATCCGCTATTAATTTTAATAAATATGGATTTTTTATATTTAAAAGTTAAATTTCTCATACATATAAGGTTATTGTGATAAAATATATATCATTTTTTAAATCATTTGGTTAAAAATAATGTTAGGGTAAATTTAGGATAATTTTCTAAAGCATTTTTTTCGCATGAATAGTAAAATTGAAGTTTTATGTTTTCAGTATGATTAATGATATAATAATGATGTATTATATAAAATAAAACTCTGGTAGACTCTTTGGGATTATAATAACATAATATGTGTCCCAAGTGTCCAATACCATGGAAAATTACCCAGGAAGGCCCATGGTTTTGTAAATATACTATTGAGGTGTCCAAAGAGACCAATAAAAAATACCTCACTTTTTATATAAATACATAGCCATATACCCATCAGCATTTATTCGCAATTCATCCTCTAATAAGACCTGTTATTTTTCCTCCAAAGGAGTCCTCCCTATTCTTCCTGAAGTCCCCATTATCCCAATCTTTGAGTTTTAGATGTTACTCTTCAAGGTAAGGAAAATCACAAATTCTCTTTTCCTTTCAAGTTTCCTTTTTTATGTGGTATGTCATTAGAAATTCCATAATAAGATCTTATATTCATTTTATTCTATCCCTTTACTATATTATTATTATTTTGATAAATGGGAAACACTTTTCCCCACACTTTAATGTTTTCTAAAACCATGTTTCACAACCATTATGCTGCCATATTTTCTTCTCAAAATTACCTCTTTTTTTAATTAATTTCCATAATTTTCTTTTTTTTAATAAACAAAAGTATATATTATATACATGTATTATCCTATATTTCTATGTGATATATTTAATTTTTTTTATTAAGATACTTGAAACCCACATCTATTTTTCATTGGTAAATAATGACATAAATATCTTCTAAGCACTTATTTAAATGTAATAATTTTGATATGAACCCCATTTCATTTATATTCCATGAGTTATTTATGGAATGTTTTATTATGATCTATGTGTCTTAGATTAATTAATAAATATTATGGTTGTGACCGGATAGTTCTCCAATGAATTGGGTAATATATTTAATCTCTAGATATGGAATGTTTTATGAATCCTTAGTGATAACCCTAGTAAATTTTATGAAACCATGGTGATAAACCATTGTACAATTCTTATTAATGTATCAATTAATTTTTTATCCATCTTTTCAAGTTATTATTCATGTTTTTATTATTATAATATGACTGTTACTAACCCCTTTATGTATTAACTCAAGTTCTTATTAATATTCCTCATGATATCAGGTATATTGTTTCCATTTTTTTCACTTATTGGTGATTATGATCACAAATTCCTTTAATTTATGTCCCCATTTAATGATATGAAGTAATTGTACATAGTATGAACCTTTGATGAATCCTTTCAAGAAGAATAGAATAATTTTTTATGTTTTCATGTATTATATACCATGTTTCCATGAAAGTAAACATTAAAAGATCATATGTTTTGTAAAATGAAATGAAATGCTTTGAAATTAAAAGGTGGAATTCCATAATAATAGGATGGGGATTTTTAAAAGCATAGTGCACTATGTGGGTTCTAGGCCCAAAGGCCACTGGGTTGTTATGGTGAGGCAGTTCCTTTATAAGTGGAGGGCTAGATTGAGCTGCTAATCAAAGTCATCAAGATCAAGTGGACCCCAACGGATTATATGGTTATGCTAGAAGATAGTCTATTCGAGAGTGAATTTGTGTGTTAGTGGGGTCTAGTCGTGAAGACTCGTGATAATATGACACTCTCATGGTTTGACACAAATATCTATTTCATGAGGAGTATAACATCTCAATTTTGTTCTCATTTTAGATTTTAGAGATTATGTACTTTTTGTATGGTAGTATGTTAGTTGTTGATAATGCTGAGAGTTCCAATAACTTTATGGGGTAATCCATAAACATGTGGTGTCATGGTTACTTCATTGTGTGAATGTTTGAGAAAGATTAGATACATCCATTCCATTTTCATTCTATTATGCATTTTGGCCTATAAATGTGTGAAGGAGTGGTCACTATGGATAGAGAGACTAATTTCGGAGAGTTTCCATAAAGATAAAACAATTAATGGGTCTCATGGGGATATGTCATCTATAGTAGACAGAAGGCTCCTTTTGAAAAAAAATTATCAAATAAGAACTCACCGTAGAGAGTCTCAGTCACATGGACATGTGGTTCAGGGTTGTCACATAATATTTGTTTAGCCTATATAAGGTTAATGTTATTCCTCTGATGATATAGGTTGCAAGAGTAATGATTTTCCAACCTGAGTGGATGGACCGCCATAGAGATTAAGTTTAGTAATCAAGGATCTACCAAGCATGTAATGGGAAGCCCCTTGGGAGGCGGTTCGTGTAGAGGAATGGCTGGAGATCTAGGAGGATTACCCATTAGTGTAGTGTGAAATTGTGATATATATACTCCACCATCACTTTGTAGACCACACTAGGCTAATGGAACTAGAGGTTGGGGACACATGTAGTAATAAGAAATGGAGTGGTATTCCTTATAAAATAATTAGATGATATATGTTATGATCTAGAAATATTCTATACACTATCCATTATTTTAGACATATTTTAAAGTCACTCCTTCATTTCTGAATCCATTATGTTTGAGGTAGAGCTCCCCGTCGAGAAATTTACACATCATCTCTTTATAGGGGATCCAAATGAGTGAAATTCATAAATATTGATAATATGTTAGTAGTGGAATATGTTTCTTAGTGGAATGAGTTTCTCATGAGACCTCCTGTTTTTCATGATGAATCCTTATGAATTTATCATGTGTATTGAATGGTTTTCCATTGTATTGTCCCAGATTTGTTGTCATCACAGGAAGGTCAGATGCCTTCAAAAGGATGGGATGAGATTCTCCATTTTAGGTGAGAGAAACCTCATGGATGATAGAGTGAGACATGTGATATAAGGGCTACAACCTATCACCCATCACATAGAATTCGTGTACCTTGTGACAACGGGCTATTCGGGCATCTACATTCCTTCAGTAGTGGTGTAATTTATTAACATCTTCCATGAGGATTTTCCATGGAATCCTCAATGATAAGAGATTGAATACTATATGGAGTGGTACCCATGGACCATATCACTATTCACAATGGAATATCATCCATAATATTGTATGATCTGGGATCTAGGGGTGTAGTTAGTTATCCTTTAAGTGTGGAGTTTTATCTGACCATGTGTCTCCTTATTAGAATGAGTGGTTTTTTCATTAAAAAGGAGGATATGATCTTATATCTTTGTATCTATTATAATTCCATGAACCAGGTTATGATAAAGAACAAGTAACCATTTTCAATGTTTGATAACCACATTGATCAATGGTGTGGTGTTAGTTGGTTCTCAGATATCTATATCGGGTTTGGTAACAAAAAGGAGGGGGTTTGTGAGACTGATATTATGAAGAAGAAATTATGATGTCTCTAAGGACACTAAAATTTCCAGATGATTACTTTTTCAATAATTAAAACAACAATTGTGTATATGGCGTTGATGTATCATATTTCTCAACCATACATGGATTGATATGTGGTTTTTCTGAGTGATGAAATGCTCATTTACATAGCATCAGAGGAGGAGTATAGAGAGCATTTGAGTGTGGACTTAGACTTACACTAGGTGAACTAGCATTATGGTAATCTTATTAGGTGATAGTTTTGGATGTTTATGTTTTAATTTTTTGTGGAATATTTTTTCTAAGCATGGATTAGATATGGACCAAGAGTTGATTGAGGCGGTTCTGGCTATAGATCCCCCTTGGTGAATTTTGGATGTGTAAGGTTTTCATATCATAGAGGGGTACTAGAAGAGGTTCATGGATGATTTCTCCACTATTTCATCACATTTTAATACCCTATAATGAAAATGGTATCCATTTACAAGTACCAACCATTGTTAGAGTTCCTCTGAGAAGTTAATCCTAAGGTTGGAAAGTGATCCTATTAAAAGAATACCGTATGAGGGAATGCAGTAAAATGTTTATTGTGATTATTTTAATATTGGGATCATCTACATGTTGATTTAGAACATGGGAGTGATTACGTATGGGTTAATGAAGTTGAGAACCTATGACAAAAACTACATGACTCATGACCTAGAGTTCTCAGTAGTAGTCATAGCTCTGAAGATTTAATGGAACTATCTTCTGAGAGTGTTCTTTGTGGTTTAGTCAATCATCTATATTATGAGTTATATCGACATATTGAGAGATATTAAACTGTGATAGATGTTTTGGTTTTAGTTCTTTTAGTACAATGGCTTCTGGATAGTCTAAACTCTTATTAGGGGAAATATGGTAACAAATTTCCATAATAGGAAGTCATTTTCTAATTTGGTGGAGGAGGCATCAAAGCAGTTGGCTTTGATATAGCTGGCCCTGGTGGAGGAGAGAGGTGTAGAATATAATCATTAAATGGTGTTTAATCCTCATATTATACATTGTGTGATGGGGAATTAGTTGGGATACATTAAATATGTGGTTATTAATTATTATATGTATTCAATAGATTCACCTGATTGATTTTCAAATTTAGTGTAACACATTATCCTTTTCTACAGAAGGAAGTTTTTTCTAGACATTTTTATACAATATGTGATGATGGAGTTTAACACTTACCATTTTTTTTGTACGTCATTGAGTGGTGAGGATGTGGATTAACCTCTAGTGTTATTTTTGGTGGTGTTTTATTAGATGGAGTATAATGGAGTTCATCTCCCAGTCTATCAAATGTTAGTAGGAGAAGGCTGAGAATTCGGTGTGAGCATGTTTTACATAACCTCTAGTGATCCTAGTGTAGAAATGGGATGTCGTATATACGGACATTCTAACAGGACATCCATAGAAAATGAGTGGCCATGATGCTATCTCAGTGATTTTTGACTGACTCATGAAATCGGTACACACACTTTCCATCAGGGAGAAGAGTTCCATGGAGTGTATGGGGATTTAATAAATGTATGAGATAATCAAGATACTTGGGGAATCATCAATTATTGTCTCTTTATATGATCCATGTTTTACATAATGGTTGTAGAGAGGCATATAGGTGGTATTCAAGACCCAGTTGTGGATGAGTACAAAATTTTACCTCCAAACTAATGGGATGTCAAAGCGCACTATCCAAATATTATAGGATATGTTGACACCTTTTTTTACACATTTATCAGAGTTAGATGGATATACTTTCATTGGTATAGAAAACACATAAAAATATCTATCACTCTTTAATTGGAAGGGAACCTTTATAAGAGTCATATAGGAGACCCAGTAGGTCTCCCTTGTTATAGAATGTGATTGGGGAGGAATATCTTGTTATGTAAAATATGGTGCAAGGGATGGTATAAATATTTAAAATTTTACATGAGACTAATATACCATCCAATGGACAAGAAATATTAAATATATCAATGTTTTATGCCATTATATTTTAGGTAATAATACCATGTTTACTAAGAGTATCCTCATGACAAGGATTATGGATGTTTGGTTTGGGTGGAATGTCACTCAGTATGTTCAATAGGCTATTCAGGATCTTATCAAGAGTTGATGGGGTTCTATACCACTAGTCTTTACCCCCACCATTGGAGTGCTTGTATGACATCTTCCATGTATCGCCACTGGTAAGATACATGCACAATCATATACACAATATTGACTAGGAAAAGTTGAACATCGAAGAAGGAACCCCCTTCAAAAAGTACTCAGTGAAATTTAAGGATCAATTTGAGTGGATTCTATGTGGAGGGGCCCTTCTCTTGTTTCATGTTCTTCTAAATAATGATAGCATGTAAGAAGTATCCGAGGAGTGGGAGATCAAGATATGGGATAGATTTCACAACCTTTTTGTATAACTAGTTCATTTAGGGGATGAAAATCCTGGAAGGGTTGAATATTATTATGACCTATATTTTTACTTCTAAGAAATTGAAATGTGTTAAGATATATTATTGGATACAACCACCAATAAAATGTGAGTTTTTGAGGCCTGGTGAGACCATATATGATATTACTAAAAAATTAAATATAGTAATACTGTGGGCATGTGTTTTTTCAGAAATAAATAGAATATCTCTTGAAAGGATCCCTAATTAGAAATATGAGACCATAGTTGAATATATAATGCATGGTTTATCCTAGGTGTCAACTGAGGTTTTTCGGTTCTAGAAGCTTTGTTATGTCACCCTTTGGTGGGTGCGCTAAGTGAATTAATAAATCTTTTTTATTCATTTATTCATCAAACCTTACCAAACCCTCCCTCTACCAATACGTCATTATGATATTTTTAAAGGGTTATAAATATGAAACTACATATATCTAAGAGTAAGAGGATAAAATTATTCATTGGAAGTTTGACATCAGATGAAGAACGAAGATCAGATCAAGCTGGATCGAGAGGAACTAAATGCAACGAGTCTTCTCCACTACCTGAAAACCCAATAATTACATATGATTGATCGATTGTAAACTCATGGATCACCAATTGTGCTTTTTCCATGATTAAATGTTTGAGCACGTATATTATATACTATTCATGTTTTTTGGTTTAACTAATATTTTTCACGATCCGTGTTGCCTATTAAGTTGATAATTTGAAATTATTGTCCTTATTATACATTTTATCACCCTCATAAATCGATGCTTATTATCATTATCCAAGAACAATTTCCTAATAATAAATTAACATTTTTTTGTGGTTAATCCACCGAATTAATTCATGGTATTCACTATTGGACTATAAGGTCATGGTTTAAATTTTCCCTGATGGATTTGAGGGAGGTCCAACACCAGGATTCATTAGAGTTATGTGTATGATTAATGGATTGGAAAATAAAAAATAGATTGTGACGGATCATAGATTCGGAGTGATTCTGTATGTATCTAAGATCTGAATCAATGATGGGATTAAACAAAATACGAAGATAGGTATGTCTGGTTTCATTTGGGCTTCATATAAAAGAAAAAAACTATTTTCCATTCCCCATAGGATAGAAAACATTGGTTATAATTGACGCTACCAATTTTGGGTGATCAAATAGTGAAAATAGTAGTGGAGAATCTATATCTGGAGAAAAACATGGAAAATATTAGTTTCTATGGTAAAATCTACTACAAAACATGAATTCTGTGATCACACATCATGTAGACACTCCGGGATAAAGATGCTTTGTTTTCATGGAAGATGAGGATCACAAGTAGTGTGGATAGGACCACATGTCCCTGAGTGTAAAAACCTTATGCCAGATTCACATATATAGGACCCCATTTAGGAGTTAACCTCAAATATTATAGGAGTACATGGGCATTGGCTGGTACCCACGCACGACTATGTACACTTCCATGTACACATGCATGGCTCAGTAAAAATGGGCATGGCCAAGAGCCTATAGGCATGCCGTATGATGTCGAGAAATTTCATATTTCCCTTTTACATGCCATTTATAGTGGCAAGGACTCTGAAACATGTCTATTGGATAATATATCTGGATGGACTAGTGGGACCACATGTTGTGTGGACCATATACACATCATGCGTCCCTTTGAGAGACTTCCATCTTGCAAATCTCCTTCATCTAGACTAAAAGTTTGGCCCATTAGTATACTATCCTTGGTATTGATATACATAGAATGATATAGTTTCATTATTAGTTGATATTGATATATGATGTTGAATTTAGCAAGAATAACACTTATTTTGGGGATGTTTGACGATGGTAGATATCATGTAGAAGAATCAAAGAGTGGTTCGGGTTAGTAAACCCCATGTTGTACTTGGATGCTGGTCTCTTATAAGTATTACACTAGTTTTGTGGTTCACTATATGTTAATAGGGGATTGGTCCTCTTACCAATGATTAATACCCTATATCGTACTAGGGCGTCGGTCTACATCCCTCTTAGTGGATCCCCATTGATGTTCTGGGGTGTGGGTCTGCATCTCTCTAAGTGGAACTCCCCTTGATGTATTAGGGAATGAGTCTTCTATCTAGGGGGTTACACCACCCGGATACACTAGGGTGAATTTCCTATATCAATATCATTTATTGAGTTGCATCTCTATTACCTATTAGGTTGTGGGACCTCTACCAATTTATTGGAATCCCCCTAACAGACATAGAAGCTGTCCACTACCAAGCTATTGAGTTGAATCACCCTGAAACAATAGGGCAAGGTTACTCTATATATCTACTGAGTAGAACCCCCTTGATAAAATAAGGTAAATGTTCTATATCAATCTAATATGTATCATCCCACTAACATACTATGCTACCAGTACTCTTTTTATTTGGAATTGAAACCCCTTAGGTTGTGGTGTAGTAGTGAGGTACGAGTCTTCCTCATTACTTCTTAGAATAAACATGCGATATATTGGTAATTGATGATGGAACTTTTAAGATGCAGGAATGATGATAATATTTGTCTATGATGTGAGGTGGAAATACACTTTCTATCTCAATTGGGCTGGTTTAAGAACATGTTTATATATTATTGGGTTTCATTTCCATCTTGATTTGGTTTTGGCTGAATACTTCTATCGTACCTTATATTTCTGCCTCCACAGTCTTTGGTGCATCTTACTGGGTATGTATATACTAACCCCTTCATGTGAATATCTTGAAGTTGTCATTACTTATGAATATAGTGGAATGATTAGTGGTGATTTTGATGGATCATTTGGATAGTCGAGTTCATAGGCTATGTGCAGTGGTCGACTATGGTGATCAGGAGTCAGGATGTCTCAGAAATATTATGTTCCAATTTTTTTTATTTTGGGAATTATAATTTTTGTTGGGTATGTATTTTTAAACATTAAAATTTGGTTCCAAAATATCATACTCTAATATATTCTCTTGAGGTATTTCATGAATTTTTTACTCTAGATGTTACTGTCATTTTTTTATACATAATCATTGTTTCCCGAATATGGTTTGGTGCATGCATATTGTTTTACATGGAAAAGTCTTCCCATTTAGGTTATGACTTCTTGAATATTTTCCAATACCCTCTCTTATTAAAGGCATTCTAAGGGTTATGACAGATCAACCTTCTACTATATAGGCGGGAGCACACGATTTTAGTTGTTACACCAAATTCCAGGACTATTTATTCCCACATTTCAATGGTTATATAGTTTAATTTTGTGATTATAAAACCATTAGGACATGTATTTTATTTCTAAATGAAAATTTCCTTTAAATTTTCAGGAATAAGATGATATATCATTCATTAAAAATATATGAAATAAAAAATTTGTAACATCAACTTTATCAAATTAAATTTAATATATTTCTTTTGGATTGTGTAAATGATTAGTATATGCATGGGAAGAAGTTCATCATAATATGGTTCTGGTATGCTTAGTATAATTGCTGACCAAATTTGAATTGAAGGATCCAATGTAATATTTTATTTTTGTATAGAGAATAGAGGTCCTTCCCCTAATGACGAAATATTTATCTAAGCGGAAACAACAAATATAGAGGTAATGAAGGTCATTACCAAATAATGTTTTCCGTTAGAGATAGATATACTCACTACTAATAGACATTATTCGATTTTGGGGATTCAAGAACTTGAGAAAAGAAGTAGTCTTATAGAGAGAGAGGTATTGAAGAAGATATCCTCAACCTTTAAAGATACACACCTATGCATGTAACACATATTTTGGGATGATTGATATGAACTTAAATTTCTATAGCCTTTTTATAGACCTATAGGCCCAGTGAGTGTGGATTTTATTTCTCTAGGACCATATGACGGACCCCAAAACCATTGTTCCTTTTCATGTATATCTGGTTTATGGTATTCAAATTTGGAACACTGCCGCCTTTATTTTAAGGTATGAAATATTTAAATTAATGTCTCTGGGGATTAGTGTCCCATATCATGGACTAAGATATGGGAGAGTCTCCATTTCAGTAACTGTGTGGTTGACCCAATGTGAATGGGAGCCATATTCCACTAATGATGGAAATATTAATTGGTTGTACACATTGTTTATGTACATGGTGATTATATCAATGAGTTATATGCTTTTTCAAGTAAGGGAGAGAAATGGTAAGATATAAATGAAATTCTAAATGGTCATGATTATTATCCTATAGATGAGTGAGATATATTAACTATATTGGGGATCAAGTGCTAAGGGTACCCAAACACTATTTTATGAGGGTTGATGATTATGAAAATAGTTATTATAAATATTTTAATTAGGCATATGAATTGGAACAATTTTTCCAATGATTATAATTAACTAACATTCTAACGATAGGTTCCACAACACTGTTTTTTGAGGCATACAGTAACTAAGGGATATTCTCATTATGAAAAAAGTCCTCTTGATGATAGGGCCAAATATAGTGGAATATGTGATCATTAATAAATAATGGTGTCCCTTATATCCATATACATTCATTATCAATATCCATATAAGGTTTTTTGTGGATTCATACACTCAATCCATAAAGAAGGATATGTGCATGGAAACATAAAATAGGTGGTTAGAACATCATAGTAATTAAGTAACCATGATTAGGTTGTTTTTTGAAAATGATGGGAAATAGAGGATGAAAAAGATTTGGGTCTGGGATTGAAATACTTATTCTATAAATTATATTTTTTCATAGAATAAAAAAAATAAAAATATTGTTATCATAGGTGGCCCCTAAATCAATAAATCGTAAATACAATGGATGGAAAATTCTAAATCCAACCGTGGGATTTGAAATAGAAGGTGACCCATGAATATTACATGGTAAATTCTATAAATCATATCTAGATATGAATATGAGATATCCATACTCCAAGGATCTTTGGAATAATGGAAAATTTGATGTTGTTGCAGGTTCTTATGCACTATGAATTCTTACATAGATATTTCCCTCATGTAGAGTAATCTGGTCATGTGGCATAGACCACTATAATAACTTTAAGGATATTTAGTCTAGAATGTATGTATTTTAGTTTAATTTTAGGTTTTAAAGATGAAGCTATTATATAGTTTAATTAAATAAATTGAGGACCTCCATATCTAGGAATTTTGTAGAGATCAGACTTGGGAATTAAATAGAGTATCACCATAGCAATGTTGAATCCGTGAAGGGAACCCCAATGTGAATGAAATGGTAAAAATCAATGATAGAACTATATATGATGGGTATATATTATATTCTCTATATATTTTTGAATATATAACTATATTTTCAGTAACTCTTCTGGATATATCTCATCCATAGAGGATTTTTCATAATGATTAGATTACTCTAAACAATTTAAGGACATGCAAGGAAGATTTAAAATTGTATTATTTAATTATAGGCGATAAAGACATATATTTTCTTCAATTTATGGTCTTATGATGACGAAATTTTGAATTAAAATGAAACACCATCTTAGTGTAGTGTCTGATGTAACTGGAAAATATATGAATGAGGATATAATACACTATGAGGAATTCTAATATTTTTGAGCACGCAGAGAGGCCCAAGATCCTTGTTCCATGATTCACTCTATAACTAATTAAAAAAAGGATTAATATACACCTAGTTATTATAAAAAAAGAAATCTCCCTTTGTAAATAATGTTCTAAAATTGGAATGGAGATTTTTCAAATATATATTGTTAAATAATAGAGAAAAAATCATTAGAACATTATTATGGATATGTGTATCATGTGAAGAGGACAAGTCACACCAAAATATAATTCAAAATAGTATAGAATATCATAATTGTTTTCCACATGTCACTCAGTTTAATATCAATCAATAGAGAATTTTTATTCTACAGTGTAGTTTTTGTACATCGGGGAACCATACAATGGATTTTAACATTGTTTGGTATGAACATTTGCAAACCCAATGAAAATGTTGAAGAAGATAAAAATAATATAGATTTTTAGAATGTAAATGAATAGAGAATACAATCATAAAAATGTATCACAAGGTACCTGGATCAAGTTTCTTTTATTTATCATTTGTCTTTGTATATGAGGCTTAAGAAACTTTTTAGAATTTTTACAAAGTTTTGTATTTGTTGAAAACTAATCTTTTTTTTGAAAAATGTTTTTGAGTTACAGAACGTTGAAGTTGCTGGTTGCTAAAGATTTTCTTAAAGAAGATTATGTTGAAGAATAAAAATTCATAAGGTAAGAAAGTGTCTCAAAGTTTCTAAAGTAAATCCAACGATGATTTTCTGATCTTAGATTTCTCAAACATCATGAAAAGATTCATGATAAAAGCTATTGAAGACATGGTGAAGAGGATTAATGTTTTTCACTAAGAAAAATTCTAAGGAAATTTAGAACCTATTTCATGAACCTGTTTCCTGAACCAGATGTTCGGAGTCCATTTCCTGATCCAAAAGTTCAGAGTCTATTTCCTGGAACTAAAGTCCATAATCTACTTCCTGAGATAGAAATTCGAAGTCTACTTCCTGATCCAGAAATTCAGAGTCTACTTCCTGAGATGAAATTCAGTGTCTACTTCCTAGGCCATGAAATTCAGAGTCTACTACTTGAGGAAGGAATTCGTAGTCTACTACATGTGCCAAAAATTTGGTGTCTTCTACCTGAGCGAGAAATTCAAGATCTACTTTCTGAGCCAGAAATTCAAAGTCTACTACCTGAGCCAGAAATTCGGAGTCTACTTCCTTAGCCCGAAATTCGGAGACTACTTCCTGAGACAGAACTTTGGAATCTACTTCTTGAGCTGGAATTTCAGAGTGTACTTCCTGAGCCTGAAATTCAGAGTCTGCTTCCTGAACCTGATGTTCGGAATCTGTTTCTTGAACCTGATATTCAGATTCTATTTCCTAAACCAGATTTTTGAATCATGATTTAGATTTATCATTCTGAGAAATATATGAAGAGTTCATGAACCCCCAAATTTCAACATTGCATAAATCTCGGAGAAATTTTAGGAGATTTGTAGAAGTCAAATCATGATGTTTAAATGCGATAGATTTGCGGAATTTTTGAGATTTGAGGAAGCGAGAATGTTTTTCATGATTCTCGCCTTTGTTTTCTGAGTTTCTTATAAATATTTGCTCAGATCATTCACGTATTTACAACTTTTTACACATCCGGAAAAGGCGGAGTGCAGGAGAATTCAAATTTAAAATCTTCTACCATTTTGAAGAAGTTTTATTGAGTGTTTGAGAATACCAATTTCAAATAATCGGATTCAAAAAATCTAGATTGAATATTCAGAGTGGACATTTTTTGCGGAATAATTATTTCCTTGCTGAGAAGACCAGTTTCAGAAAATCAGACTCATTAAATCTGGATTGAATATTCGGAGTGGGAATTTTTGTGGAATCATCTTATCATGCTGAGAAGACTTTCTTTAGAAGATCAGATTCAAGAAATCAGATTAAATATTCAGAGTGAGCATTTGTGGAACAGTGTAACAAAGTTCTTATTCTTGTGTTTGGGTCATTTTTTCATTATGAAAACATTGTAAACTGACGGGAGTCAGTATAATCTTTCCTATCGATAGATAGAAGGTGTCCAATGGGAGTTGAAACAAGTTGTGTTCACTGCTTCATTATAGTGGATTTCTATAGACCCATGAGAGTGGCTATGGCAAGGATGTATGTTCTATTATTGAGAACGAACCTTGTAAATCTTTTGTGCCTTTACTGAATTACCTTTATTTCATGATTGAGTTTCTTTCTAAAGTTTGATAAAGAAATAAATCTTAACAGGTTTCTAGGGTTATGTTTCTTTATGTTTTGAAACTTATAAAAGTTAAACAACTGATTCAACCCCCACCCCCCCTTCTCAGTTGTAATTCAATCCTTGAATCTTCTAGTAGTATCAGAGGCAGGTTCCCTTGTTTAATCTGTATCATGGAGAATATCAATTTTGTCAACAGTAGAGGAATTACGACATTCGATGGCAAGAATTGTTATGGTTGGAATAATAGGATGATTCATTATCTCCTATCTCTTGTCCTTGAAGTTTTTTATGCTTCTACTATTGGCTATCCACCTTTTTAAAAAAAATATCCTATGAAAATTTCTGATAATAGGAACATAAAAGTTGATGGTATGTCTAGAAATTCTATTCTCATGTCCTTATAAGATAACCTTTATCAGAAGTTGATGGGTCTCACAACATCAAAAAACATGTGGGACAAGCTGGAATGTTTTTTTGAAGGAAACACAAAAGTAAAGGATTCCAAGCTACACATTTGGAGTACAATGTTTGAAGGCATCAGGATTAGAGAGGACAAAATAATTGAAGAATACTTCACAAAAATTAATGAAAATTTATGATACATCAGGGGATTCAGAGAAGACTTGGAAGATTCTATAATTGTGAAGAAACTTATGAGAAACATTCCAGACAGGTTTTATTGTAAAATTTCATCTTCAGAAGATATGAATGATTTATCTTTTGATGAACTGAATAACATTATTGTTGTTTATGAAATGAGGAAATCTCCAATATTTATGAACAAAATGAAAGATGAATTGTCTTTTGAAGCTATGGGAAAGATAAAAATCCAAGAAGATGGTGAATCTGATCCTTGCGAGTCTGTTGATAAGGAAGACGAAGAGTTGAATGAAAAAAATCATGTCTCTTATATCCAACAACTATCGAAGAGAAAGAGGAAATTGTGGGGGGAAACATCCTCTCAAATGTTTTGAGTGTGGTGGAATCAGACACTTTGCAATGAATTTCCCTAAGAAGAAAGTTGGAGAATATCAAGATTTTCCGAATGAGAATCCTCGATGGAAGAAGTATCACAAGAATGAAAAATAAGAGAAGAGTTCAAAAATAATTCAAGAAGAAGTTTTATGGAAAGAAAACAAGTATGTTGAGAAGGAAGGATGAATCAGAATCATCTGAAAAAGATTCCTCAGAAGATGAAAGTAAAGAATGATTCATAACCTTCATTACACTGGTTGAGAAAACAAATGTTTCCTCAGAGAGTGCAGAAGGTGGTGAAGAATCTTACAGAGAATATCAGATAGGATCCAAACATCTTTCATGTCTTGAGTAAAAGAAATCTCTCAAGAATGAAATTCATGTGATAAAGAATAATCATCAAGAAGTTCATGATAGAAGTAAAGATGTTACCAAGAAGGAAGATGAATACAATCAAGAAATTTTATGTTACAAACTTAGAATTGTTGAACAAGGAATCATGATTCAAGATCTTATCAAAAATATATAAAATAAAGAATAAGTGATCAACAAGTTTCAACCAAAAGTTATTGAATCCGAAAATACCCTATGGAAGATGAATGGAAACTTCCACAAGGTCGAGACTTCCAAGATTGCTGAGAAGGCTTACCATGAGAATCAGGTGATATCTTATCCTATCTAAAATAATGTTTTATCTGATTCTTATAACATTTCAGGTTGTGGAAAAAGTATTGGTAAAACATGGGTGGATAAAGGATTTGAGAAACCTATCAATACTACAAAAGTAGAAAACTCACTCAAAAGAATAGAAGGCCGAAATCCTGATTTTTCTAGAGTTGAAAGAAGTTATCAACCTCAATAATGTTTCATTATAGAAAGATCATTCTTTAATAGAAAATTAATATTTGAGGGCTATTTCTGGTGTTGCAGAATGTATGGGCCTAGATCTTATAATTGTTAGCACAATTTACCTCTAACTGGAAGATGGTTTGAGAAAAGTGGAAGAAATAGTGAAAGAAGAATGAGTAACTTTCCGTACTCACAGAATATTGAAAAGGGGATTTCTCAAGATGTTAGAAACATTCCAAAAAAGAATCAATTTTAATGTTTGAAATAAGTTCATGGATGATGTGATCAGTCTGGTTATTATGCCGAACGATGTATGACTCTCCTTCCAGAACAAGTTTCTTATGATATGAAAGAAAATAAATATGAAAATAAGGAGGATAATGAAAGAGTTTTTGTTGTTGAGACAACTTTGAATGCAATTAAGAGGAATAATACATGGATTCTTGATAGTGGTTGTTCCTCACACATGACAGGTGATATAAAAATATTGGAGCATGTTGAAAGTCATGATGGAGGAGCGGTTACTTTCGGCAATGATAGTTCATTAAAAATTAAGGGAATCAAAACAGCAGAGATTGAACCAGAGAAATTGAAATCTAAGGATATCTTTCTTGTTGATGGGGTAAAAACTAATTTACTTAGTGTAAGTCAACTTTGTGATGATGGAAAAGAAGTTATCTTTGGGATGGATTCTTGTGTCATCAAAAGTGTGAAAATGGAAAAGTCATTTCAAAAGGAGAACGAACCAGTGTGAATCTCTTTCAAATTGGATAATCCAACGACTCTTGTTATTTCAGTGCGGAAGATGAAAAAAATTTGTGGCACTGAATACTTTGCCACCTTGGGAAGAAGAACATGATTAAGCTTTCTAAAGTTGATGCTTTTCAAAAAATTTCAGAACTGAAAAGAAGAGATGAATATGTTTGTATTACTTTCCAGAAAGGAAAGATGACTAACAAAAGTTATAAAAGAGTTGAGATTCAATCTTACAAACCACTTGATCTTATTCATTCTGATATGTGTGGGCCGATGAGACATCAATCAACAATAGTAGATTTATACTTTATCACCATTATTGATGATTTCACTCAGATGAAAAACATCATGTTCATGGCACATAACTCAGAGGCTATTGAAATGTTTAAATTCTTCAGAAGAGATGTTGAGAAAGAATTATGAGTTTCCATAAAGAAGTTGAGAGGAAACAATGGTACCAAATTCACAAGAAATTATTTTGAAACATATATAAGGAATCATGGTAGCAAACATCAGTATAGTGCTCCCTATACTCGACAGCAAAATGGAGTTTCAGAAAGGAAAAATATAAGCTTAGTGGAAATGGAAGAAGTATGTTATCATAATACAAAATTTCAAAAACCTTTTGGAGAGAAGCTATTAGCACTACTGTACATGTTCAAAATAGATTCTTTTTGAGACCAGAAACCAACAAGACTCCTTACGAGATGTGGTATAACAAAAAAACTTCTTTTAATTACTTCAATGTTCTTGGATTTCCATGCTTGCTCAAAATCAAAAATCCAGACATAGAAATGTTTGACGAGAAAGATGAAGAAGGAATATTTATGGGATATTCACCGAATGGATGATGTTACAAATGCTGGAACAAATGTTTACAGAAGCCGGTGGACTCATATGATGTGAAGGTAATTGAACATACACGTTCCTTCACAAAATCTGTTAAGAATACCGAGGAAGATAAATCAGAGAATCCCCTCCATAGGGAAAGAAACTCAGACGAGTCACACGGGGAAGAAAATGATGTTGGGAAAGGAAATGTGAGTTTTCCTACCTTACAAAAACATGTTGAATCTAAAAATATTATTGGGGATCAGAGTGCTCCTGTTTAGACAAGAAGGATGTTAATATTAGAAAATCAGACTTCTTTTATCTCAAAAGATAAACCTGAAATAGTTTCAGAAGCTATTAAACATATAGAATGTGTGGTTGCTATGAATGAAGAACTTTAACAGATTGAGAAGAATGAATCATGGGAAATTAATCCAAGTCCAGCAAATAAAAATGTTATTGAAAAAATGTGGGTTTACAGAAATAAATTTAATGATCATGGAGAAGTTACAAGAAACAAAGAAAGGCTTATGTTTAAGGGATATTCATAAGTTGAAGGTGTGGATTTTGATGAAACCTTTCCTCTTGTTGCATGGTTGGAATCTGTTTGAATGTTTCTTGCAGTGGCTACTCATCAGAATTATAAGGTTTATCAGATTGATGTAGAGTCAGCTTTCTTAAATGGTGATATTGATAAATAAGTTTACATTGAACAACCATGTGGGTTTTTACATGATGAGGATGAAAACAAATTTTTCAAATTGAAGAAAGCCTTGTATGGACATAAACAAGCTCCATGGGCATGGTATTCGAAGCTTGAAAATTCTTGTAGAATGGGTAACTTTTCTATAGGACAGGTTGATAACAACTCATATGTTAAAGATGTTTACTCCGGAACTTTTATTGTAATCATTTATGTGGATGATGTAATTTTTGCTGGAGATGAAGAAAAGTTTTGTGAAAATTCTGCTGAAGAGATGAAGAAATTTTTTGAAATGTCAATGTTGGGAGAATTAACATTCTTACTTGAATTACTTGTTCAACAATGAGAAAACTACAATTTCTTATCCCATGAAAAGTATTCCAAGGAATTGTTAAATAAGTTTGGGATGGAAGAATCAAAGGAAGTTTCAACTCCTGTCTTAGTGAGCACAAAGTTGAGAAAGGATGTGTTGGGGGAACAGTGTGAATCCAAAAGACGTTCGAAAGTTGATAAGAAGTATTATTTATCTTACAGATTACATGCCGAATATTGATTATTTTATGACTCTCTCTTCCCGATATCAAAGTAATCTAAAAGAATCACACATAATGGCAGTTAAGAGGATCCTGAGATATGTTAAATGAACAATTTCACATGGGTGTCTATAAAAGAGAATCAATGAGATGATGTTTCATGGTTATACTAATGCTGGTTGGGATGGTGATTTTAATTATAGAAAACAAATACCAGGAGGAACATTATTCTTAGGGGAATGTTGTGTGAGTTGGCACAGTAAGAAAAAAAGTTCAGTAACATTCTGTAGAGCTGAATCTGAATATGTTACAGCTTGTCAGGCTTGTACTCAAATGATGTGGATGAAATTTCACCTGGAAGATTTGATAGTGAATGTTTCCAAACAATTGAAAATACTATGTGATAATCAAAGTTCCAATGATCATTCCAATAATCCTTTTCAACATTCAAGATCAAAACATATTGATATAAAGTATCACTTTTTAAAAGGGAAAGTTGCTGCTGGAGAAGTCTTGCTGGAATATATCTCAACAATGTATCAGATTGCTGATATTTTTACAAAAGAAATGTCAAAGGAATGGTTTGTTGGACTAAGGCTGCAACTCCATGTTCAGCCTCCTCCCATGACTTCCTAAAACTCATAAGGAAGTATCCCCCACTGTGCTTTGTATTTTGTTGTCAAAGGGGGAGATTATGTTTTCTATTATATCTAATGTTGTGGTAATCATATAATGGGGGATAGAGAGAATAAAAATGAGCAAGGAAGATAAAAGTGAGAAAGATACAGATAAATATTGAGGGGGAGTTTGAGTAAGGTGAAGTTTATAATTACATGGCCACAAAATTTTCTTGTCACTGAGGGATGGAAATCCTTCAAAAACATTACATTATTTGGTAGTGTGGTGCTAGGACACTCTTTTTTTGAGAAAGGATATGTTTTGGTAATGTTCAATAACATGAGATGTGAAAATTTTTTAAGAGGTGAAAACTTGTTAACTATGGTTGCCAAAAAATCTAAAGGGAGAGATTAAACAAAATTTGTGGTGTTTTAACAAAGTTTTGTATTTGTTGACAATTAATATTTTTTTGAAGAATGTTTTGGAGTTACAAAAAGATGTAGTTTTTGGTTGCTGTAGATTTTCTTAAAGAAGATTATGTTGAATAATAAGAAGTCAGGAGTTAAGAAAGATTCTTAAAAATTCTAAACTAAATCAGATGCTACTTTTTTGATCTTATAGTTCACACACATCATGAAAAGATTCATGATAAAATCTGTTGATGAAATGCTGAAGAGGATTTACATTTTTCACTAAGCAAAATTCTGGGGAAATTCAGAACCTGTTTCCTGAACCTGTTTCCTGAACCTGAAGTTCGGAGTCCATTTCCTGATCCTAAAGTTCGGAGAATATTTCCCAAACCTAATGATCGGAGACAACTTCTTGAGTTGGAAATTCGGAGTCTACATCCTGAGCCAGAAATTCGTAGTCTACTACATGAGTTAGAAATTCAGAATCTCTTTCATAAGCCAAAAATTTGTAGTCTACTTCCTGAGCCAGAAATTTGGAGTCTAATACCTGATCCGAAATTCGGAGTCTAATTCCTATTCCAGAAATTTGGTGTCTACTACCTGAGCCAGAAATTCGAAGTCTACTTCTTGAGCTAGAAATTCAGAGTTTTCTACCTGATCCAGAAATTCGGAATCTACTTCCTGAGCTAGAAATTTAGAGTCCACTACCAGAGCCAGAAATTCGGAGTCTACTTCTGGAGCTAGAAATTTGTAGTCTACTTCCTGAGCCTGAAATTCAGAATCTACTTCCTGAGCTAGAATTTTGGAGTCTACTTCCGGATCCTGAAATTCAGAGTCTGCTTCCAGAACCTGAAGTTCAGAGTCTATTTCCTGAACCTGAAGTTCAGAGTCTGTTTCCTGAACCAGATTTCAGAACCATGACCCATCTTTATCATTCCGATATAGATATGAAAAGTTCAAGAAAACCCAAATTTCAACATTGCATAAATCTCGGAGAAATTTAATGAGATTTGATGAAGTCAGAGCATGAAGTTTTAATGGGAGAGGTTTGCGGAGTTTTTGATATTTGAGGAAGCAGGAATGTCTTTCAATATTCCCATCACTATTTTCTGAGATGCCTATAAATATGTACTCAGATAATTCACTCATTTCGAACTTTTTACACACGCAAAAATGGCGGGCACTCGAGAATTCAATGTAATAAAAGCTTCTACCATTATGAAGAAGTTTTCTTAAGTGTTTGAGAAGACCGATTTCAAAAAATCAGAGTCACGAAATCCGGATTAAATATTCAGAGTGGGAATTTTTTGGATTCATTATTTCCTTGCTTAGAAGACCGGTTCCAGAAAATCTGATTCACGAAATCCGGATTAAATATTCTGAGTGGGCATTTTTTTGGAATCATCTTATCTTGCTAAGAAGACCGGCTTCAAGAATATCAGATTCAAGAAATCAGATTGAATATTTTGAGTGAGCATTTGTGAAGTATCTTAACAAAGTTCTTATTCTTGTGTTTGGATCATTTGTTCTTTATGGAATCATTGTAAAATGACTGGAGTCATTATAATCTTTCTTATAGGGAGATAGAAGGTTTCCAACAGGAGTTGGCACAAGTTGTATTCACTTCTTCAATTATAGTGGATTTCAATAGACCCACGGGAGTGGCTATGGAAAGGATGTAGGTTCTCTTATTGAGGCCGAACCTTGTAAATCTTGGGTGGCTTTTAGGATTTACCTTTCATGCATATTTGTGTTTCTTGCTAAAGGTTGATAAGGAAATAAATATTAACTGGTTGCAAGGGTTAAGATTCATTATGTTTTGAAACTTATAAAAGTTAAACAACGGATTCATCCCCCCCTTCTCAGTTTCTATTCGATCCTTGGAGCTTCAGAGGCTATGTGAAAGACCTAACCAAAATTTAAAACGAATTAAATAGTAGGATAAAAGGGAGTTCAAGTGATTAACAATTTCACATGGTCCACAAAAGAGATGTTAATGTGTTATTAAATATCCTATAATAATATGTGCTAATCCGTATGTATTTATTGAAGTGGGAAAACCATTGAATAGATCTCTACCATGTATGATGGAAAAATGGTATGTTTCATGGGAACTGTTGTCATAGAGACAAAACCCAATGTGAATGATGTAAAGACACATCACAAAAGTAGATCTTATGGTGTAAATGAGGGTTCTGTCTAATCCTGGGATGAGAACTCCATGCATCACTATATATCATTTATTAATATTTATCATGTAACACATAGTTATTGTATATATGGTGGAATTTTATCATAGTAATGATCATTATATGTAGGATATGAACATTAATTAAGAACAATTACATATATAAGATTATCTTTTTAAGAGAACTGCTATCACAAATAGAGCATCCCAATAAATCTGAGAGTTAGTGTGTTGTGAACCCTATTATATTATATATTTTAATTTCATGATTCAAGAAAGAAGATGTTATAGGGTAAATGGTTATGTGACATGGACCATGGTTGTGGAGTTAAATGTCTTGTAGTGAGGAATATAATTTAAAGGTGGAGTTTCACTCTATGTGAAAACTAAAAAATAGGTATATAACACTCTCTAGGAAATAATTCATGCATCAAGCTCTTTTGAATTGAGAAGGAGATTGGGAGTGATGAGTATTTATGGTTGGTACCGTGATAAGATATCCATGCAACATTGTATATCCTAGTTAACATGATTCAATCATCACATAGTTCCTATTAACTAGGTGAATCATCTTTAGTTTAGGTTAATGATAGAAAACTATTGATTGTGTAATCCTACATGGACTATACTATTATATAGGTAGATGAATCCATAAATATTAGGAAACTATTTTTTGTTTTATGTCATCATTTATGAACTCACCATTGTATTGTTTAACATCATATATAAAGGTCTAGTTTCAATTATCTTCAACCTAATTCACCTCAATCATTCATGTTGGGGTTATTAGAAAAACCCCAAACCTCTTTTGAAATTTTTTTTGTGTGATAAAAATGAATTTCATTTTAGATAAACCATATTCGATGATATTTAATGATAAGGTTGTATGTTAACCGTGAATTTTTATTTCATGCAATGAGGAATTACTCTCAGTTGTTTAACATAATGAAAAATTGAATATATTGTTTAATTTATTGTTTTCAATATATAAAAGATATGACATTTAGATTAGGTTCAAATGAAGAGTACTTTGGTGCTATGTGGTTCATATTCATATAACCATGACATCATGTTATGTAGTTTAGTATCATTATATCATAATGATGTCAACTAAATTTGAATTTCTAAAAAGTATTGTCATGATAATCCTTGAATTATTATCCAATATAATATTCTCTCCATCGATTGTGAATATATATGGAGCTCTATTAAATTAGACTGTATGGATGGAATCACGTCATTAACAAAATTATATCTTCTATATAGGGTCCATCCTACGAATTAATGGAGATCTATTTTAAACCACCAGTTTAACCTTAAATAACGAGAAAAGGAAAAAACATTATTAAGAATATATGAAATAAAATTTTGATTGATTTATAGGTTTTTTAGTGTGAAAAGAATTTTCTTATCAAGTTTCTCCAAATCATCATCCAATTTCTTGAACAATTCAAATTTTATGATTTGAATGAAAATTTTAATGTGAAATACTGGAAGATAATCCTCAATGGTTAATACTCTCTATGTACTATACATAATAGAATATGGGGTCTCCTGGTTTACAGTACATGTTTTGGGGAAATAATACCACTAACCTTGCATAAGTTTACCATGGTAGTATTTCTATTCCATATCCACAAACAAGTGCAGGATATAATATGGGGGCGTTTTTTAATAAATTCTATATCAATTCATCGGAATATGGTAATTGTATGATTAGATGTATGATATGATATATTCGTGATAAATCCATTTTAAATAATATTTGAATTAATTAGTATTATTTTATATAAATATTTTTTTTGGTACAAAAAGTCTAGTGAATATGGTTTCCCTCATTAAATTTATGATATATTTTTCCATAAAATCATTGATGGGTATAATCTTTGCCCATTTAGAGAAGAAATTAGTGGTAGTAATGATTTACATAAACATTATATCTATATATTGGGGATATAATCCCATAAAATCATTCTCAAATAATGAAAAAACCAATTGTGTTTGGGAGTTTATAATAGCATTGGGGTTTAATTGATGAATTTGGAATGTATCTAGAAAGCATGAAATTTCATGAAGAAGTCCACATAATCTTGCATCAGCCATTGGAAAAAAGTATCTAGGCCTCATGTTTTTATGGGATAACATGATTCATGACTGAGGATTTATGATGGTGACCACATAGACATCCTTCGTAAAAGATGGGGTCTCTCTTCCTTTGGTTCATCTGAGGAAGACTCAATATAAGCCCCATTTTAGAAGAATTTATCAGAGTTTGGGCCATTAGAATGAAATAAATTCACTTCACACCATCAAATATTCTCATTATTGATCCATTAGAATAAAAATATTGCACAATGTAGATAACCCAATACGGAGAGCATAAATCTAATATAATTTTTAGTTGGAAAATAAATAATTACTCTTTGATCAAGGGTGATATTTAACTCATAAACTTTTCCAATGTTTTCAGTAATGAATGGGTAAATGATCCTATGATTTTCAATATAGTTCATTGTCTCATCTTGGTCATCATCATTAGGGGTTATTGATGAATTAGTAAATTCATTGGAATGATTTTTACTTGAGTATAAGTTATGAGACAATGTTCCTCTAAGAGAAATTATAAGATTATTCATCAAATCTAATATTGCATAGATATTATTTTTTCCATTATAATTGTATATTCATTCTGTTTTTCTTATTATCAAACTCAGAATTACCCATGGAATTCATAAATACCACCGATATTTTCATATCATGTTGGAAGACTACAATGTGTTCTTAGTACTCTACTTTATTGTTTATTCATCCTTTGGATTGTATGTAGAGAATTGGGTGAAAATATTTCCTTGTAGAGATGTGATCAATTTCCAATACAAATTATTCAAGATTTTTATCTTCCATTTTTCTTCTCATTAGGCTTCTTAAGGCATCATCATAATATATATCGCATATCTAGGGAGTGTATCGAAGGTAGAAATCTAATTTTTAGTGGAAGTATGACGTCCCAACCTAGATCCCACTAAATAGTTCCACGAGCTAGTAGGACACATGGCCTTAAGACTGCCTCCCCATATGCCAAAGGATGTCGACTACCAACAAGGGTCCATGGTGGTACAGTTCGGAGAATATACATTCATGATCAGAGAAGAACACTAGTGAAATGGATAGGTAAATAGTAGAAGCATAATAAATATTGCATACTAGAAGGTAAAGAATCCAAATGTAATAAATAACCGAAATTAACAATATCTGGTATCATATACAAAATAATGTAAAGTCATGTGTCTCTCATAATTAAACTGGAATACATGGTATCATGAATGAAATAAAGTACATGTATCAAAATATAAAAATGGACAAAAAACCCATCTCTATTAACATCATGAGCCATATCTTGGTCATGTGCTTACAATCTCAAAAGCTATAATAAATGATGTACCATCCATTGAGAACCATTCATTATCCATACTTGTATGTACACAATCTACTAGGGTACCATCGACGACCTGGATAGTTTCTAAGATAAACATAGTAGGCTTCCACCAACGGTCTCTATAAATAGAAAATAAATGCATATAATATGATATGTGTATACTTAGTATGAGAAGCAATAATAAGACTCTAATAGGTATGATCTAGTTCCTAATCAAAAGAATACAAACATTACCTGCTTTGGCTCATGATGGATAATATCTAAACAAGTAACCATATGTATTCATAAATATAGCCTATATGTAATGTCTCATATTTTCCATGTACTATTTTGAAATATTATAAGGATTAATTTTGAGGCCAGGTTCTTATACATCACGTGATTCCGAGGAAGGACGTGCTTTTAATAATTGTCTGAAATATATTAAACATATTAAATAGAAAGCATGTGTCTGTTTTATAAAAAAAGTGAAATATATTCTAAATGTGTTCCCAAAATAAAAATATAAGGGCACCATTGGGTTAGGAAATCCAGTTTTACCCTATGTATGGATAAACATTTGCCACTACAGGTCCTTTGAGGAAAAGTCATCACATACGTAGATGTGAATTAAACAATTGGAATAATTTATATTTTTCCAATTAATTATAGGTAGAAATTAAAAATCCTAAAATAGATCCTTATGTTTTAAATACAGGGTTAAAAAAATGGAACCTCTAGAGGGTGTTTGGAGAGAACCTATAAATAATTCTATCAATTAAATGATGATGGGGTTGTGAATCAAGGATTGATGCACCTTGGATTTGACAGATATTATCAATGATGATGACAATAGATCCTTCTTCATCAACAATTTAACAAAATTGAGGTATTTCATCTATTTCAATTATGTTATTCCCCATTCATTAGTCCTTTGACAAATGTAGACCAATAAACTAACATATTATCCCACAAATCAATCATTATATGGGATTTCTTTATTTGTAGGGTTATCCTGAGATTTTATTAATGGGTGTTGATTATGTTATTATTGTTCTAATGGAAGTGAACCAAGATATAAATGAACCTCGATTAATGTCCACTCTACTAATTTGATTTTTTATTTTCTCCCCTAATTTCTCTATTCCCCATAGAATTATTTGGTATTTAGAAGCTCGATATACTATCTAATGACTGATTTTTTTTATTTATTTCAGGGTGAAATGATTCAAAATTATAGATATGGGATCAAAATGGGGCCACTGAGGTGTGATGTAGCTGCAAAAATTGATCAGATGATGTAGTTACTCAATTTTTCATTCTTTTTCATAAAAATAAGAAAAATGAGCGATCATATTCATGAGAGAATCAAGGGGCCAAAAATTTTATTTCGGTGGTACAGAGTCTCAAACAAGCCTTCCCCTTGAGTTTCTTAGAATGGAGTTTCCATAATGGTCACTAGAACGATGGAGAAGAGGACAAAAATCAAACTAGGGATTCTGGAAAATCACGTGTTACACAACATGTAATCGATGATTAAACGGCATGTGTTGACCCCTTGGAGATGGCTACATGATGAGTACCACATGACTTGTGGGTTGGCCTACATGATGTTTGACTACAACCGAGAGACGCATCATGTACCTTGAAGTTACATTGATACGGGTGTGGGTACGTAGGTGGCCTACCAAGTGTTTACTCCCCAACATTACTCTAGATGACACAGTGTATTAGCACATGACTCAAGTACATATGGGGGATCCGAGATAAATGGACTTGGAAGGTAACACCTCTACACACCATGTACTCATTTACATGACAATGGGTGGATGAAATTGTCCATTTACGTAGATAGTACATGTGTTTAAGGGACATAATGTGTACCCATGATACACACCATGTACACCTTTCTTAATGGCTTGAATCTATTTTTCATTCATATCATAGACATGCTTTGTTTGGATCTGTTCCACTTATAATATCCTTGAATGTTTGTAATAATTGTTTCCTAATCCTAGTGTTATGGTCTGTTTATTGGTACTTTCTAGATAGAGTTGTTGGTATCCACCAGAGATTCATGGAGTATGATCCAATATTCCTCTTCATTCCATATGTGGAGTTTTTGGTATCGACATGACCAAATCTATGTGGGAGACAATCCTCTACATAGAGGGGTTAATAAATATTGAGTTTTTGGTATCCCCCCCATGGATATTTCTTTCATCCTAATATATGTATTATATTCTCCTCAGACTATCAGCATTTATCATTTTCCTAACTAGTCTCAATGAATAGAATATATTCGATGGATGTCATCATTTCTTTTAGAATCATGACTTCATTCTACCAGATGACTGCTTGATGGAATCATTAATATAGAAACCTATGGATGGTATACTATGGTTCTAGATAACCCCTAGATCAAGTTTCATTGATTTATTATATCTAGTTATTCCTTTTATATGTTTCTTAGACATATACCTATGGGGAGATTACTTTAAATTTGTAAGTTATATTTCATTGTGGTTTTAGGGTTCCTTACTGAGTACTGTTACACTCACCCCTACATAGGCTTTTTTTTACACATTTCATGTCTTGTGAATACGATCAACCTTTTTTCGAGTCCCAATAAGACTAGGACCAGATTTTACTTAGTGAGACCCGATTGAATGAGGTGCCTTCCAATGAATTTCCGATAGTAGTCGCAAATACATTTACATTCATATTGGAATTTTGTTACAAAATCATTTTGGTGGGATTTTATTTGGCCATGTTTAATTTAAATTACCTCTTTTTTTACTCTATACATGGAAATTAGATGAATTCATGCATGGTTACTTAGTGGTTTTAACATTTCAACATTTTTATGGTCTTGGAGATTTGTGTGTGTTTAAAGGTACTTATGATAAGGACTCCAATGTTATTGATATACCTTCATTGTTCTAGTCTCTCACCACTGTCATACTGGAGGTGGGAATGGAGAGTCACAGAATGGGACCCACTAGAAATTTTCGTGATAGGGTTGTATCAAGCTATCAGTTCTACTATAGGACCATGAGGTTTTGAGGTTGGTTTGGGGAAATCGTGTTATGTGTGTTGGGTTCATCTTTTAGGGTAAGGACACTAGTATTGGTGTGGAAGCTGATGTATCCATAAACCATGAATCTGATCACCTACTTTTTTACTCGATACATGATAAAATTAGTTTCATAGAAAACAAACGTACAAGGATCATATAAGAATGGGTTATGATTTCCATGCCCTTCTTAAGTTATCTATCCATATATACTCATTAACTCTTGCAAATCTTGTTTTCATTCAAGGTTCCTCTACGATGTATGACATCTATAATTTTCCATATTGATCAAGGTGTAGAATGCCTAAATGATGAGGCGTTGATATAGGGACTTTATCCTAAGATGTTACCTCTAGTCGGTGCACCAACCACATCGATGACATTAGAGAAGCACGTGGTCCCTTCAGTACCGACGAGTGATGTTTTTACGCGGAGCACACTTCATGAGTTTTAGTGGCAGAGACCCCTCAGGTTCTGAGCTAAGCTCCACCCATTGGTGGCTGAGGAATAGCTTGAAGAGGTGACCTGAGTTTTCAATATATTCACGACACCAAGAGACTAGATGGAGGCCCTAGCGGAGATCCTTCTTCAAGGATCATTAGAATGATGTTGGAGTTTGGTTACAAAGACCTGTGTTGAGGAGACTCTATCATGTAAGGATACAAAACACCTTTTCATAAAAGTGTTATCACTAGCTACATATAAGGATGTTAATATACCGGAGCATCGGACGTTCTAGTTGGGTAGCATGACAGTTGCTGAGTATTCATCACAGTTTACTATCCTTTCGAGGTACTCGATGGAATTTGTTCGACATCGGTTCCTCTAGGATCAAACCATCAAGAAAGGTATTCATAGAGACATATAAAATGATTTTATACCTCTTTTCATTAATACTTATATTGGTGTTCTTGAGAGTCTCGTGGTAGTACAAAGCATCTTAGTTGAGGAGATAGATTTTCTTATAGTTAGCTGTGGGAATGAAAGAGGAGAAACCTTTGTAGTAAAGATCCTATGTCAGTATCAGGGATGTATAAGTGGAATATGTTTTTGTAAGAGGTCACAAGATATAGGATCTATAGTTTCGGGATCACTGAGTGGGTTTAGTTAGCATTGAAAAGGGTGGTTTTATTCATGTGATTGAAAGGGGAATCTCGCTCAGTATTGTATGACCCACCGTACAACAGAAAGATAAACACTGTATTTACCACCAAGATATTGAAAATGACATGAGAATGAAAAACTATAATGTATAGTATATAACATATAATCTATAATATAATTAGGTGGTGGTAAATATTTTGACTTGTTACCACCACCAACCCCAGGTGGTCCATGCCAGGCTCATAGAGCTAGAGGATAGGGGTGGGGACAGTTGTAGTCAGTTGAGGAATATGACCTTGGTTCCCTAAGAGTGATTCAAGGTATGATCTATGTCTTTTCTAATATACCTATAGTAGTGGTAGACACATGTTCTATTAAATAATATTTTCCATATACCTTCTTGAGAAATAGAGATTTCAGTTGAATAGGTTACCCATCCATTACTCTTGGAGACTCTTATTGGAGAAGCCTCAGTGATCACAAGCATATGTTGATAGTGTAACCAAACCCATAGAGGAAATATTTTTAGTTATAATCCTTTGGTAGTAGTGTATAAGACATAAAACATAATTCTTTGTATGGATTGGTTATATATGGTTCATTCCTAGATTGTATATTTTAGAAAAAGGGATTGGTTTGTCCATAGTGAAGGAACAATGTTTTTCCTTCATGGTGAAAAGGAATCCCATGAAAAATTGGATGGAATCAAGAATATGATGGTTCATGAAATTACATATCGGTTGACTAGACTCACCTTTGGATCAATGGATGTTATGAGTTCCTTGTTTCTTACAATGGTGGTGAAGTTTGAGAGCATCTTTCCTTAAGATGTTCCAAGATTACCATCAAGACAAGATATTGACATATGAATTGATCTAAACCTTAGTAGAACACTGATATCATCACCATTATATTGGATGTCTCTCATTGAGATTATCAAGATGAGGGTGAATTTGGATGGCTTGTAGATTAAGGGATTTGTGAGACCTTGTTTTTTCTCTTGGTAGTCCCTAATTTGTTTGGTAAAAAATCTGCAAAGAGCTTGAAGTTTTGTGTGGACTATCATCACATGAAGTAGGTGAAAATGAATAAAATTTATCTACTACCTAGGATCAATGACCGCATTGATCAGTTCATAGGGTTATGATTATTATAAAATTTTATCCTCTGATCATGACATCACCAACAGTGAGTATGGGATAAGGGTATATCGAATATGGTATTCCAATTTCATTGTGGTAAATCTGAGTACATGGTGATTCCCTTTGGTGGGATGAAAGCCCTATAAGTGGTCATGGAACTCAGGAACTGGATCTTTCATCCTTACATCAACTGTTTTGTGGTGGTTTTCTTCAATGATATCCTTATATACTCAACGTATGATGATGAGAACATGAGACCCTTATAGAATATTCTACACATACTCTGATAGAAATATCTCTATAGATTTCTCTCTAAGTGGTAGTTCTGGATTCAATAATTACAATTTTGGGACACATTATCTCAGTAGATCGAGTGGAATTGGACTTAACCAAGGTTATAGCATCTTAGCATGGGATCTATTAAATAGAGTGATTGTGGTGCAGAGCTTCCTTGGTTTGACAGTGTATTATTGGAGATTAATACCCTATTTTTATAAGATGTCATCACCCTTGAAAAAATGGACTTTAAATAGGAATCCTTTCATGTGGACTTAATGGTGACAATAATAATTTCAAAAGATGAGGAAGAGTTTAATGAGCGCTCCGATATTGAGATTTCTAGAAGAAGGTTTCGAGTATGTGTTGATATTGATGCATCATGAACTGGGAATGGTTTTATTTATATATATATTTAAGAAATATTTCATATGGTTCTTTAATGTTGATAGCACATGAGAAGAGCTGCATGACCCATGATCTTAAGTTAGCAGCGATTGTCATTTCTTTGAAGAAGCGATGATACTACCTGAGGGGCGAGTAGTTTATCATCAACAATTATCATAATATTATCAGGAATATCTTCCCTTTGATGGATCAAAACTTGAGGTAGAGGTAATGGATAGAGTTCATCCTAGATTATAACATTGAAATTTTCTATACATCTAGGAAGGAGAATGTGGTACTAGATTCTCTCACCAGGAGATCTATTAAACAGTTGTTGAATGAGGATTGAAAGAAGATAGACTCATTACAGTTATCATTTTAGGATGGATATTGAGAATCGTACCTCAAATTGATGGATATCATCCCCACAAATCTTATAGTGAGTCAAGGATGCATAACATGGGGATACTAACTATAAGATCGTACGTGTTCAAATATCGACAGGACAAGTTCCTGATGGATTGTATAAATGTGGGGGCATGTAATTATTTTCAAACGACATGTGATAGTACCAATGACAATGTAGGAGGTGGTTATAACTGAGTTTCATATGTCCCATATAGTGGTACATCTATGTGGGGAAATGATGTATCAGGACCTATGATGTCAGTTTTTGTGGCCATGTATGATGAAGGGAGTTTCATAATTTTTCCCTCAATTCATTACGTGTTATAAAGTGAGAGAAAAGAACCAAGTTCTGTTTGGTTTGGCTCAACTCCTTGAGGAGCCGAGATGGAAGGGGAATTGGATATCTATGGACATTGTGATATGATTACGACGTACACCCATGGGATGTGATTCCATTTGGGTTATCATTGATCGACCCACAAAGTCATTCAACTTCCTATCTATCTAATAACAAAATTCAAGAGAGATATTTTGATTCTTATACATTCATAAGATATTTTGGATCCCTATAGTTCTATCAGTGATTTTTTATAATTCATAATTTTTATTTACATCTCGGTTTTGGAACGGATTATAGGAGGTATTTGGTACCTAGATACTCTTGAGAGTAAAATTTCACCTATATAATCATGGACATACTGAGTGTCCATTCATGTTTTGTAGGACATGTTGTGATCATTCATGTTAGACTTTGGTCAAAGATGTGTGGACCGACAATCCCTAGATGAGTTTTCCTGCCACAATGGCAATCATTCCACAATCAGTATGGAACACTTCACGGATTTTCACATGGGACTCTACAGGTCACCACACTGTTGGACTAGTACGTGTGAGGTGGTACTCATAGACTAGAATATAGTGTGAGAAGAAAAAGAGAAGGTACAGATCATCCATGAGTGGATGAAGACTATATAGAGCCATTATAAGTCTTATGATGACACGTGATGATGGAATTTGGAGTTTGGGTAAGGAGACCACTTATTCCTACAGGTTTCAACTCAGCATGGATTATAGATATTTGGATTATGAAACATGTTATCTATAAGGATAATCTACATTTTCCTGATAATGTGTATAGTTGGGACGGTGGCATACCACATTTAGACCGGGATTATGAAGTCTTCCATATGTCACACCTGAGGAGGTATATGCATGACTGATCAGAAATTATCAATTGGGGTGAGCATGACATTGAGGATGGACCGACTATTAATGATTACCTAGTGGATATTGAGGATCATTATGAGGGGATCATTTATGGGTGATCTGTTTCTTTTGTGCTTGTACATTGACTACAAGGGAATATCTAGGAGATAACATTTGAGGAAGTGGCTCAGATTAATGCTCAGTTCCAACATCCTTTTGAGTAGCCATTGTTTTTTCTTTTTGGCGACCGAAATCCCCACGGGGGGGAGAATGTTATGTCTTTGATTTTTTGGTAATATTTTTTAAATATTATATGGAATAATTTTTAGATCTTACGCTATGATGACATGTGATTTAAATTCCTTTTATAGACTTAATAAATGTTTGAAATATATTAAATATATTAAATATTATAAATATAAGAATAACATATTTTTCCTAAAGTATGGAATATAATCTAAATGGGTGTCTAGATTAGAAATCCTTGGGAACTGTTGAGTTTAGAATGGTTATTTTACACTCGGACCAACATAACAGTAATCATTGTGGGTTGTATGTGTTAAAGTCGTCACAGGTGCAGAAGTGAATTACACAATTGGAATAATTTATTTTATTCCAATTTTTTTATGGGGAAATCAAAAATAATTAAATTAGTGATAATGCTAGAAATTCATGGTTATCCACATAACCCTAGAACCTATGGAATGTTTTTAGAGAGAACCTATGTAGAATTCTCTCTAACTAATGATGAAATAGTTGAAAATTAAGGATCGACACACCTCATATTCAACGAATCTTTTTAATTAAGAAGAAAAATGATTTTAATTCATCTATGATTGAACATAATCAATATAGGGAATGTGTGTCAATTTTTTACTTCCATGTTCATGATTTCTATGAAAAATGCAGATTAATTAAGGTATATATTGACCCGTAGATCAATCGTTATGAGGTATGGGTTTATTTATAAGGATATCAAGATTTTTTCATCATGTTTTTTGATCATCTAAATATTGTTCTAATGAAAATGAACAACATTTTGACTTGAACATCGATTGAGTTACATTCTCCTCATTTGATATTGTGATTTTCTCCCCCCTGAATTCTCTATTCATCGTTGTGTTCTTCGTTTGGACATGGTTCGATTTATTAACAAATTATTGATCATTTTGTGGTTATTCTATAGTGAAACTATCCAAATCGTAGATCCGAGAATGTTATGGTGAAACGGAGTGAATGTTTTTTCCACAACGGATCAGATGATACACTTACACATTTTTTTTGTTATTAATTGTATAATGATGAATGAGGATTGATTCAATTTGAGAGAATTTCAAGGGCCAAAAAGTAATTGTTCAGTGATGGAACGTCTCAAATTAGGATTCCCATTATGTTTCATGTTATGGGGGCCAAATGGTGGCCAGAGCGATGGAGAAGGTGATGGAAAGACAACCAGAGATTCTGGAAAATCCCACATTACATAGAATGTAACCTAGGATTATATGAAATGTAGGACCCCCATGGAGTAAGCGGGAGTTTGGGGTAGGATATGAGTACCACATGTAATATGGATTTTCCTACCTGACATGTGACCACTCCCTAGAGACTTGACATGTACATTTAAGGTACAAAAACAAAGGCTGCATTACAATGGTATCCTACAAAACGTGTACTCTCCAACACAACATGGTCTAACAACATGTACTGGAACACATATCAAGTACACGAGTAGGACTTGGGATACACGGAAACAATGTGTAACCCCTCTACACTCTATGTACTATTCTACATGACATTGGTTGATGACACGTGTTGTTTACAGTGTCAGTACCCTGGGACAATGGACATGACATGTACCCCTACTACAAGTTGTGTACCCATTTCTACATGGATTTAATATTTTATCCTCCATATCATAGAAATGTTTCATTTTGTTTTATTCCCCTAATTAATTCACTGATAGTTGGAAAAAATAGTTTCCTACTCCTATGTTTATGAACATCTCAACAAGTCTTCTTGGATAGAGTTGTTTAAATCCTCCCGAATGGCTGGGAGTGGCTTCCTCTATTCATTTTCATGACCATGGTGGAGTTATTGGTATCGATATGAACAAAAAAATTTGGGAACTGATCCCCTAAATAGTGGGGTTAATACTAATTGAGTTATTGGTACAACCCCATGGCCTTTTTTGTGATCCTCATATGTTTATCAAATTATATTTAAACTATTATCATGTATAGTTCTAGTGAAAAGACCTGATTAGTATTACCTATGAAACAGACTTCATCAGTGTTATCAATCTCATGATTGTGCTCTCTCAGATGAGTGCTTTATGGAATCTTTAAACCGGATACCTAACACTAGTATACTTTGATTGCGGCTTACCTCTATACTATGTGTCTTAGATTCAGTATATTTAGATATTATTGGTATATGTGTCATTGAATTATACCTATATATATATTAAGATAGTTTCCTTTTTGTAATAGTTTTTGTTTTTAGAGTTTCTTACTGAGTGTTGTTATACTCACCCCTACATTGGATTTTCATGCACATGTCGTATCTTGTGGATACAATCAACCATTTGATGGTATCCTTGGAGGAACAGTACCATATGACTCTTACATAGACTAGAATAAATGTGGTGTGATCCTGTAGTATTCATACTGGAGTCCTAGTACCTTTACATTTAGGATGGACTTGTCAAACTGACTCTTTTCTGTGGGATTTTATTTGGCCTTATATACTTTACAATACTTACTATCATACCCGGGTTTCTGGATTTAGATTTATTCATGCATGGTTACTTACTATTTTTTAAATTTCTTCATTTGTATGGAATTGGATATATGTGTGTGTGTAGAAACATAAGTTAAGGTCTCCCATGTGAATGATATTCATTCTTGGTGACAGTCTCCTTCCCATGGCCTACTAAAAGCAGGAATGGGGAGTCCCATCAGAGTCCCCATTGGGATGGATTGTTAAAATACACATAGTGAATTATAAAACCATATATATTTATATATCCAATACACTATACAAGAAGAATTACTCTAGAATCCATGAATATTACCATGAGTCTCACAACTTTCAATGGATTACATTCTTTTCATCACATGAAAAAGGGATTCCATGTTTGATATCACATGCTTTAGGGACACCATGACCGTATTCCAACTATTGGTAAACCATGACCATATCATGACTATAGGATCCCTGAGCCTGAATCATAATAATAGGGCCATTATTATTGAATTATTATTGTTGGGACATCATGCCCAAATCATATTAGTAGGGACTTCATGCATAAATCTTGTTATTACGACCACTTTTCTGTTATATCCTAATCCACAATGGTCACCATTTCTATTTCATAACAGTAGGGTCAATATGCTCATATCAAAAAATTTGGGTTCTAATAAATATATTTCAAATTTCATTATGGTCTCCATGACCATTTATCACATTCCATAAAAGTCTCTAAATCCATTTCATAATAATCCATAGTATGCAGTCTTGGATTTTGGAAGATCCAATTTGAAAGTTCATGGTTCAATAGTGTTTCTATTTAATAAGGGAGTAACCAATGTTCTATTTAAAATAAGTCACATGATCATACCCCTCATCATCAATTAAATTAAGAATACTCTGGTATGTGTAAAATCCATGATACACCACTACAATTTTCCATTATAAATTATAATATCATATTATAGATTTTGAAACGAACACTCCGATATGTATTTTGGTTATATAACCATTATGGTTAATAATTTATTCCGTGGGTGCACCCAAATGGGAGTCTCCTATTTAGGTTGATGACCTCTAGCATCTTTAATGATCTATAATAGTCATTAGGTTATAAAAATGGGGTACCAATTAAAGTAAAACTCATATTTGGGGAAACTCTAGTGGAAATGGTACGAGGCACATAAATCCTTATATAAATCATATCAACATTGAGGGATAATTATTATCCCACCCCAATTATGCTTGTAGTGGATCCCTCATCGAGTATCAGACTTTGGTTTGGTTAAGATAAAGAGAAAACATCAGAATAGAAAAATGCATTGAAAACAATGCATATGATCATGAACCAGAATAACTCTATATATGATAAGAGAAATGAGAAAACGTGCCTAAGGAGTGAATGATTTATCAATTTCTATCCAATCATAAAATCATTAGTTGAAACAAAGTCTGGATGATTAATTGATTGATGATCCTAGAGTGATGTGAGGAAGATCTCAAATGGAATAAAGGTGAGAGGTTTGTCCTATTAAAATAGTGAAAAAGAAGGGGTTTAAATTTATAAGACCTTAAGTAAAAAATCGTATAATATCTTAAAAATAAACGATCTCATGGTTTTTCCACACATATGGACAAAAAAATGTCCCAACCATGTACCATGTACTATCCAAGGAGGGAACCTTCATAAATCATGTTCATGTTTTTCGAAACTGTGTGAAAACCGTGTGTTTTTTCTCTGATAAATATTGCATAGCTTCTACAATGATGTGAGGCTTGTGTCACAATACTATGATAAACCATGATTCCAAATTCTTCTCACTAAAATGCTTCTAATTGCATGGAGAAACCATTCATATTGGGTTTTATAGCTTCTACTAACTTTTTGACCCAATTTTCCTTTCTAGAGGCCAGGGATCTGGAATCTAAATAGGCCTTGAACAACCCAATTTCATCCCTAGATTTACATTCCCTTCATATTATGTCAAATCAACGAGTTTAAATTAAAATGTAAGAGATTCATACCTCATTAAAAATTTATTTACATAGTGACTTCCATATTAAAGTTACTCTTCCAAAAGTTTCCCATAGAAGGATTGTGAAACCACTTCTATGAATAATTCCATCATCTAAGCATTTACATCAGCCTTAGTATCCCATGTCTCGTCTGGTACATGGATGTGTCTCTATACCCCCCCCCCCTCATAATAAAGGGACAGAATGAACCTGTAGATCCATTATTCTCTTATTAGTGATTTAAATTTATATTCCTGAAAAGTATCATTTCCATCTAATTCAACATCTTCTCTATCAAAAGTATGATACATGTCAGCTTGCTAATGGTGAAGCTATGAAACATGTAATACATTGGTAAGGAGTTTGTTACTCTGAGGTAATAACAATTGATAGGCTATCGGCCTGACACTATCAACAATCTCGAAGGGCCTAAAAATTAAATGACAACTTCTCTCTCCTCTATATCTATATAGGCTGATGTATAGGTGATACCAGCAAGAAAACATGATCAAATACATTGAACTCCAAAGGTCATTAATAGAAATAAACATAAAAATTCAGTATTTACAAATCAATAGAAATTAAATTTATGATTAACTACACCATTTTATAATTATTTTTCATGATATGAGGACCAAATACCACAACCTCTCCTAGCTATAACTATAACGCCCCAAACCCAGTTACCCAGAGTCAGTGCCTTATTATATAACATTGGCATGACACAATGAATCATGTCCCAAAAGATCTATCAGTTAAGTATAATTGGAAACAAGATATATACATATGTTCAACATTACAACATGAAAAGAAATGCAACTCTAATTTATTCTATTAGAAGCATCCAAGCCTCTTAGATTATGCCTACAAGTCACTCATAAGTATCTTCTCCATATCCTAGGAAAATGAAACATAAGAAATGGGTGAGATAAAATTCTCCGTAAGGGTAATAAATACAGAGAAAGAAAAAAATAAACATTAGGCATGATTAATGATTCAAAACACATGCCTTTAAAAAGAATAAATATAAACACATTATGGAAGGAATATGAGTTGAGTAAATAATTCCATAATAAAACATTATCATTGGTATTCTACTAGTCAAATAACCACATGAACCATCATTATTATTTACATAATGAGGGAATGTATAATCCTGGACATTCTGAAACATTTTTTCAAGGCCTCGAACAAGACGTCTCAAAATGATTAAGGCCTTTTCCAAAACCATATTACCAATTGGGAATGGCCCCAACCAATTTCACTTCTAATTGTATCTTTAAATCTACTGATGCATCGATGAGCTATAGCAGGCTCCACTAGTCACATACTAATTCCAATATATTCCTCATATGAAAAGGATGAAACATAACATAAACATTCGTATTAAAATTTGAATATGAAATGTCAATGCTTTAACCATAAACCATGAATGGTATATAAATAACACAAAAACATTCAAACATATCAAAAAACCATCAATACAATATGGATGTTTTATATCATAATATATAAACTTCAAATAAGTTTAAAATCCATCAAAGTTTGTTGACATAGATGAAATGAATACTACTTGAAAGAAATACCTATTTCTATTTTGAAACCATTTAATAGTCAAATAATTATAAAATATAACATTCATTTTTAAAGTATTCATATAATATTTTTAGGGAAGCTTCAACGATGTTATAACGGTAGAAAATAGCCACACTCGACGTATAAGTTAAAAGAACATTATTACCTTAATTTTTTCGAAAATGTTATAAAGTGCCTTGTTTGGAAAAAAACGGAAAGATTCCTCTCAAAACATATAAGTTCAAATAAGGGTATTAATGACCTTAAACCATAGCCTAGTAAATAGTAAAAAGGTTCTGAAATATATTTTTAAGAAAACATGGGTGTGGATGATAAAGAGGTACAAGTAGATACTTACGTAAAAACAACCTCGGATAATAAAGGGATTGTGAAATTAACCCTTACCTTGAAATTTTCCATAATAATTTGTATGCTAAAATAATTTATAAAAGACAAAATAGTGTTATTAAATTAAACATAAACTATATACAAAAATTTTCTATCATATATGATCCTCTAATATAGCTTTGTTAATAATATTTCAGACATATCATCGTTTCAGGTGTTAATTAATTCATTTTCCGTTATATGATTGGTTACGTAAGAAATGTTTTTTATGGATAGGATGTATTTGATTAATATAAAGATTTATATTATGTTCATAAACATTATATTTAATCATAAAATTAAAATTATTCTTGAATGATTATAATGGAGAAATTAATCTCATCGCGTTCGTGGAGACGATAATCCGTACGTACGCATGAGCGAAAATATCATTATATTGATGGTGAAATCATATGTAATTGGATGTTATATCATATATAACGAATTAATATCTTGTTATATTTATTATTTATATCTGTTATACTCATTATTATACCGATCCAAATAATGAAGTGTTTGAATAACAAACCACACCATGATGTGGAGACGGTAAGCCAAAGGTACGCATATATGGTGACCTTTTCATTCATATGATGGATAGAATAATGAATATGGTTGTACCATTTATATAATAACATAAAATTATATATAATATACTATAGATATTATTTTATAATGGAAACAACATTGAAAGAGGAAGGAGAAGAAGAAAAGAACTTCAAAGATGTGATGAAATATTTACCTCTTCTTCGGGTTCTTTCTTTTGATTTGACCAAAAGGTCTCCATAGGTTGGCTTTATGACCAATGTAAGGAATTTATAATGAAGAGAGAAGAGTTGGGAGGATATTCATGCAGGTTTTGGCCATAAAAAATGGATTTGGAGTTGTGAAATTTAGAGAAGGGGAAGTGTGCTTTTATAAGAGAGGTGAGGGTCACTTTAGAAAAATCTTGAAATATTATTTTATAATAAAATAATTATCAGTTTCAAATGGCTCAAAAATAATTTATGTATAGGATAAGGTGGTTATGGGTTGAAAATATCTCATCCAATAGGTTTTATACAGGTTTATGTCACCATATTATCCTTGTCTTTTAGATTTAACTCTTTATTAAATAGTCTCATATTCACCACGTCTCTTTGTATTTTTATATTATATGGTTAAGAAACAAATTATAAACTCCCAAGAGAACCCCAAGTGGTTAATTATTAATATATATAACCTTATCTATATCCTTTTGGAGAACCATAGATTTTTATTAATATTTTATCAATTAATAATATAGTATTTAGTTTAAAAACTCAATTATGTCAATTTTGAGACTATTTAGTACTTGATTTTTTTGAAATCCATTAAAACCTTTTCACTTCTTATAAAATTTATTTATCTCACCCTAATCTGTCATATTAACCATGAAAATTAGTTTAATTAATCATAAGTCTCAATTTACATCTATTTGGATATTTATAATATCAATTATTTTAATATTTCATTAATAATGTAATTACTACATCATCATTGTGTCATAAATAAATTAAATTATTAAATGTTAAAAAATTATAAATAAAATACCATCATGTATATAATATTTTTAACATTATAAATAATATTTATATTTGAATTTATATTGTGTTTAACAATATATTAAAAAGGTTTAGTTAATAAACTTTGAATGTAACTCTTTTGAATGTTCTTTAAATAAAATAATAATAATTTTCATAATCAAATTAATGTGGACCAAAATGGATCATATTTTATTACTAAGGTTGTTTTTGGTCGAATTACATGTATCCAAACGAATTAGGATGTGTTTTATGGTAATTATGATATCATTTTTACCCCTAATTATCCTATTTACTTTTAACTGTGATATATAAATGTCAAAAGTTACTATTCAAAAAATATTATTTTCATCTTATTGAAAAAAATATTATATACTGATATTAACTGTTCCTCAAGGATTTTTGAAATTTAACTCACAGAAGTGGTAAAATTTTGTTTTATGCCAATTTGAAAATTCTCCTATGAGGTGGGTAAGAGGCGGTAAAAAGTTCAATAAATTTTTTATATATCTAAACTTATTATAAAATGACTCTAATTAATTAAATTGGACTTATATAGATATTATGTATCTATTTTGAACTAAAATAAATTTAAACAAAATGAATAATTATTTATTTAAAAGGACGGTTTTAACCAATAATGCAGTGTTCTTCACTATTCATCAAAAATTGAATATTTTCAAAAAAATACAAAAAATTTACCCTAAGCTAATTTCGATATTACAAATTCAAAAATTAAGTCACTATTGAAAAATAAAATTTATAAAATTTCAAAAATTGGAAATTACTATTCATAATGGCTTGTTTGATATGTGGTGGTGTGTTAGAATCTCGAAGTTGCGTACAATGCAAGCTATTAAATTATTCAAAGGGAAACATACCATGGAAGCTTTGGGTGTTACATTCTTCCCTCATTCAAATAATTTCATCCTCTAAGTTTCTAGAAAAAAACCGCACAAAATGATTCTGGTGGTTCTTCATTATATGTTTCTATAGTTCTCAAATTGTCTATTCCATCTTATGGTTTCTCTATAGAACTTTTACCCGACGAGTGGTCCAGTTTCTCAACACTTGTTCTCTGGTATCAAGAATCTTGACAGGCTCTTCACAACAAGACAAATATTGTTCCAGATCAATTTCCTCATAGGTAAGTACATGCGTTGGGTAAGGTATGTATTTTCTCAATAGTGATACGTGGAACACATCGTGAACTTTGGAGAGACTTGGTGTCATTTCCAAAATATAATCTATAGCCCCAATTCATTCTAGAATTTAGAATGGTCTAATGTTCCTGGGACATAATTTACCTATTTTACCGAATTTTATAACTCCATTCCATGGAGATACCTTCAATAAAACACGATCTCCTACCTGAAATTCAAAATCCTTCCTTCAGTTATAGGCATTTCTCTTCTTCCTAATTTGAGCTGATTTGATGTGGGTATAAATAATCTTCACTTTTTTTATTATTTCCTCAACATGTTCTAGGCCTATGAGTTTTTATTCATCAACATCATTCCAACAAGAAGGTGTGCCACATCTCTTTCCATATAACGCTTCATATGGTTCCATCTGAATACTTGAATGGAATCGATTGTAATAGGAAAAATCTACTATAGGGAAATATTCATCCCACATACCATGAAAGTCAAGTGATAAATATCTCTACATGTATTCTAAGGATTTAATAGTCCATTCTGATTGTCTATAATTTTGATGGTGGTAGTAAGTGCTCAAAAGAAGTTCAATATCTAAGGATTTCTGAAGACTTTCCCCAAATCGTGATGTAAAATAGGGATCACGGTCATAAACAATTGATTAGGGTTCTCCATGAAGACTTACAACTTCATTAATATACAATATTTCTAAACATTCAAGTGGTAAATCATATCTTATAGCATGAAAATGTGTTGACATGATAAGATGATCAACAATGGCATGTATTGAATCATTCCTTCTGGGAGTCTTTGGTAGCCCCATAATGAATTTCATCATAATATCATCCCATTTCCACTCATGTCTATGAAGCGGTTGCATGGATCCTCTAGGATGTTTTCTTCCATCTTTCACTTGTTGGAAAACAATTCATCTTCACAAAAAATAAATAATCTATCCTTTCTTGTTGTCCCACCAAAAATGTTCATTCAAATCTCTATACATCTTGGTGCTCCTTGGGTATATAGAGAAATTGGAACTATGAGAAACATCCAACAATTCCCTTTTTAGATCAGGTATATCTGGAACACAAATTATCTTCCCAAATTAGAAAATTCCATCTTCATATACAAATTCACTCACTCTCCCATTATTTATAGCTTTAATCTTCTTTTGAAACTCCTCATCAACAGTCTGAGATCTATTTATCCTTTCTAGTAAAGATGGTTTGGAAACCATTTGAAAAATTATTGTTGTTTCACCTTCCATGGTTATTCCCATATTCATCTTTACTAGATCCGTGAAAGTAGGATCCCTTTCAACTCTCATATTGTTCAAAACTCCATGGTCCTTTATACTCAAATCATCTACCACCTTATTTTTCTCCCACGGGTTGTAGTGTATAGTGAAATCATAATACATGAGTTGTTCAGGCCATTGTCTTTGCCTCATGTTGAGTTCTTTCTGTGAGAAAATATACTTCAATCTATTATAATTAGAATAAATCTCACTTTTTTCACCATAGAGATAGTGTCTCCATATCTTCAGAGTGAAGATTACAGCTGCTAACTCAAGATCACAAGTGGGAATATTTTTCTCATCAATTATTATCTGTCATGATGCATAGGAAATAACTATTTCATTTTTCATAAGGACACAAACATGTCCTTTCTTTGAAGTATATATATAAATAACAAAGCCTTCATTCCTTGATGGTAGAGTCATGATAAGATAATTAACTAACAGTACAAGAATGTGGGTTTTTCCCCACACTTACATACCAACGGTTTCATAGAACCGTTGGTAAAGGATGGTTTAGGAAAGGTTTTACCAACGGTTCTAGTAAAATGTTGGTATTGATGTGTTTAGTGGATTTTTACCAATGGTTCTCATTGAACCGTTGGTAAAAATGTGGTTGGGGTAGGTTTTTCCGAACGGTTCTTTAGAACTGTTGGTATAGGTGTGCCCTGAAAGTATATACCAACAGTTTTTAAAAACCATTGGCCCAACATTCCACAAATTGGCTGCGGATCATCCTCTCCCCCATTCGAGATACAAAACCCTAAACGGGAGCAACAGGTGATTTCAGAGCTCCTTCTACCGGACCAGTTTGGATCTTCGAGCTCCTTCAGGTTCCTCTTCTTCCATCCCATCCATGGTGTTGAATCTACTTCCGAATCTCATAAGAACCATACTAAATTAGATATTTTATTGACCAACACCTTATTTTTATTGGAATTTATCTAATATTTTAGTTTTTAGATTTGATTTTGATGTGTTTATGTTTTTGTTTCTGTTTTGGTTTAACCTATATATTTTTTATTTAGACCCATCCTATATGTTTTTGTTTCTGTGTTTTTTATTTTTATGTGTTTATGTTTAAGTTTTTATTTTGATGTGTTTAAGGTATCTTATTAACTGTTACATTATTCTTTATTGCAATTTATCTAATTATGTTTTTGATTTAGACCCATCCTATATGTTTTTGTTTCTGTTTTGATGTGTTTATGTGACGAGCTTGTATCGTCATTAATATGTGTCCAATGATTCTTTGATCATTGTTTTGTGGAGAATGAATGGTTTAGGACCAACATTACAATTAGCTTCCAGTGAGACCATTTTAGTATAAGGGGAAACAAGATTATGATCTACAAGGTGGTGATTGAGTTTTTAGAGACCAAACATAGTTTGTTCCTTGAGTTCAAGAACAATAAATAGTGTTCCAATTAGGTGGTCATCAGTAAAGACATAGGTAATATTTCTAGGTCCTGTTTCATGAAGTTAAATATGTGGTGCTATAGTGGTTTTGGATTGTTTGAGGTACTCTTGGTGTATTGTAAACCCTCATTTGTTCCATATTCATTTAAATTGATTTAATATCATTTTTTTCACACACACAATTATATACTTTCAAACTATATTTAGAGGTTATTTTGATCATGGTGTTAAATATTTTAATTAGTAAATGTCCATACTAGCTTCTTTTATGTGTTCTAGGGGTTTAGACTAATGACATGGCTGCATGATTATTGTGGGGGTATTCTTTTCATATAAATATACCTATACTATGTCATCAAATGAATCAACCATGGACAACCTGACCACCCCCCATGGACAGCCCCCCCTGGAAAGCCCCCCCTGACACCCTCGACCCCACTGGACAGCGCCACCACCCCCGTGGATAGCCCGACCACCCCCCGTGGACAGCCCGCCCACCCCCCTGGACAGCCCGCCCACCCCCTGGACAGCCCCGGCACCCACATGGGATGCCCGCCCACCCCCTGGACACCCTGTACCCCCCATGGGCAGCCCGCCCACCCCCTGGTCACCATGTACCCCCCCCCGGACAGCCCCACCCTCCCCCTGGACACCTCGCCACCTCCTTGGACAGCCCACCCACCCCCCTGGACTCCCCCTACCCCATTGGACATCCTGACCACCCCCGCGGACAGCCGACCCACCTGGACACCCCGACCCCCCTAGACACCCCCCGACCCCCTGGACACCTCCAACCCCCGGATGGCCCCACCACCCCCTAGACACCCTGCACCCCCCTGGACACCCCACACCCCCCTTTTACACCCTATACTGCCCCAGGATAGCCCGCTCACCTCCTTGGATAGCCCCCCCTGGACACCCTGTACCCCCCAGATAGCCCCACCCACCCCCTAGACACCCTGCTCACCTCCTTGGACTGCCCACCCACCCCCCTGGACACCCTGCAACCCCCTTGGGCACCATGTACCCCCCCCCCCCCCCCCGTACATCCCTCTCAACTCCTTGGACAGCCCACCCCCTGGACACCATGTACCCCCCCGGACAGCCCCACCCACCCCCTGGACACCCCGCTCACCTCCTTGGACAGCCTGCCCACCCCCCTGGACACCCCGCACCCCCCTTGGACACCCTGTACCCCCCCGGACATCCCACTCTCCTCCTTGGACAACCCACCCCCTGGACACCCTTTACCCCCCTGGACAGCCCCACCCACCCCCTGGACACCCCGCTCACCTCCTTGGACAGCCCACCCACCCCCTGGACTCCCCCTACCCCATTGGACAAACTGACCACCCCCGCGGACAGCCCTCCCACCTAGACACCCCGACCCCCCTAGACACCCCCCGTCCCCCTGGACACCTCTGACCCCCCGGACGGCCCCACCCCCCCTAGACACCTCGCACCCCCCTGGACACCCCAACCCCCCTTGGACAGTCCCGCCACTCCCCTGATCATTATCATACTCCTCATCCTGATCTCCCTGAAGAATTTAATGTATAAAACTCATGTACTCCCAACAAGATCCTTAAGGATTATGTATTCCTTGATCCACTTCCAATATCTTACCGGGCAATCCTTGAATATAGGCATTAGATATTATGTATCTTATTTTCTTATATACACTGTATTTTTTTGTATTTCCTAATATGATTCTCATATAGATTAATGTTTCAGTTATTCTTTTATATAAAGTAAACAATTTTCATTTACCTAAATAATTTTTTGATTATACTTCAATATTATTGAATTGCTTTCAAATGAATTATTACAGTTTTTAAAAAAATGGACATAAATTGGATGTACGAAACTGATTGGATTTCAACCAATTTTCAAAATAATTTGAACAGCTTTCTAGATTTTGCATTTGACAAGGCATCAGATAGTGGTCACATACACTGCCCATGTTTTAATTATGTTGGAAGACCTTGGTTGAGTCATGATGCAGTTAGCTATCAAATAACAAAATATGGTTTCCAAACAAACTATTATGTGTGGTATCACAATGGAGAGAAAATGGAATCTCAAAATTTTCATGATCCAAATGATAAGACTGAATTAGAGAGTTTGATATATGATCAGTTTCCATTTATTCGGCATCATAGAAAGAAAGGATGTCCATCCAAGAAGATTTCGATACAAGCACACATGATGCATCCAATGAAAATGATGATGTTGATAGGGTGAAAAAATTGAATGATGCTGCGACGACTCCAGTATATCGAAAATGTGGTATAATGAAAAAGTTGGAATTTTTAATCCGGTTGTTTCATGGGAAAACTATGTATGGGATTTCAAATACTGCAATTGATTACATTCTAACCTTCTGGAAGGACTTACTTCCATATGATGCAAATATTCCCTCAAACTACTATATGGCATGGAAGTTAGTTGATGAACGTGGATTCTAAAAAAAACAATTCATGCTTTATTGAATGATTGCAGCTTATTTTGGGAGGAAACTGCTGAAAGAAATGATTTTATCAAATGTGGAACCTCTCGATGGAAGCCAAAAGATGATGGATCACCATCTCATGTGCCACAAAAATTATTGTGTCACTTTCCATTGATACCCAGATTATAGAAACATTTCATGTCTGACAAAATATCCGTAAAAATGTGATGGCATGACACCGAGAGAAAAAAGAATAATGATGAGTTGGTTCACCCAACAGATGGATTTTCATGGCAGATATTTGATGCTCGATATCCTCAATTTTCAGCCGACGGGCGTAATATGAGACTGGGTCTTTCATGTGATGATTTTAATCCATTTGGGCATATGCTTACTTCGCACAACACATGGCCAGTTTTCATACACATTTATAACCTTCCCCCTTGGTTGTGTATGAAAAAGCCTTACACTTTCTTGAGTATACTGTTATCTGGCCCTTCTGATCCTGACAATGATATAGATGTATACATGCAACCTTTAATAAAAGAGTTGAAACTTTTTTGGGATGTGGGTCTTCCCACATACGATGCATGTTCGAAAGACATATTCCAGATGCGTGCTGTGCTTATGTGGACGATCAATGATTTTCTTGCTCATGCAATGATGTCTGGATGGAGCACTAATGGAAAATTTTCTTGTCCTGTTTGTATGAAGAATAATCGATCGAGAAGACTGAAATATCATCGTAGTTTTAGTTTTATGGGACATCGACGATTCTTTCCAACGAAACATCCATATAGAAACAATCGTCGAAGATTTGACAATACCATGGAGAATGACGCTCCACCTCAGCATATGTCTGGAACTGATGTGATTAATGAATTTCAAGATTTTAGTTATTCATTTGGGAAGGGTGTAATAAAATCTAGAAAGAGGAAAAATGTTTCCAATGATACCTGTTACAATTGGAAGAAGAAAAGTATATTCTTTGAGTTTCTGTATTGGTCAACCAACATGTTACGTCATTTCTTAGGCATAATGCACATTGAAAATAATATATGTGAAATTTTGCTTTCGATTCTTCGTAATGTCAATGGGAAGACAAAAGATGATTTACGATATCGGCGTGACTTGGTAGATTAGGGGATCAGACCAGAATTGCATCCTACTTGTATCAGTGAAAATATATGGCAAGTTCCATGTGCTTCTTATGTGATGACACCTGCTGAAAAAAAATCAATTTATGGAAGTGATAGAGACTATTAATGTTCCTGATGGCTATTCAAGCAATATATCAAAATGGGTCAACAGAAAAGAGTTGAAGCTGAAATCTTTGAAGACTCTTGATTATCACGTCCTTTTGAATGAGTTGATTCAAATAACAATCTGTCATCTCTTTTCCAATAATGTTAGAGTCTCAGTTATTTGGTTGTGCTATTTGTTTATAGATCTTTGTACTAAGAGGCTATCCAAATTCTTCTTGAAAAAACTATTGGCAGATACACCATTAAATTTGTGCTAGTTATAGAAAATATTCCCTCCATCATTTTTTACATGCATGTTGCATCTGAATGTCCATCTTTGATAGAAATACTTCTTGGAGGACCCGTTTCTTTTCGTTGGATGTATCCAACTGAATGAGACATGTGCACATTGAAATCAAATGTTTGGAATAGGAATTATCCTGAAGATTCTATTGTGAACGGTTACTTGGCTCAAGAATGTATGGATTTCTACACAATGTATTTGCTTGATATTACTACGAGAGTAAACAGACCAATGAGAAATGAAGAAGAACAGTATGGGAAAATCGAATCCGATTTTCCATCACTTCCTCAGACAGGGGGAATTCCAGGATCATATACATTGACGACATTAAGCCTTGAAGAGCGAGAGATGGCACATCGCACAGTGTTGTTCAATTGTGATTTGTTCGATGAGTATATCAAGTATGTATATTGTACATGTATCTCTTATCATATCTCTTGTAATTTTAAATATTTTTTAAACTATTATTATTTTTATCTACAGAGAACATAAAGAATATATATATAGAAAGCATCATTCTTTATCTTTGAGAAGGAAAGAGACTTTTCATAGAAAAGGGATTTCTGCTTGGTTGAAATTGAAGGTTAAAATATTTCTGTAATAACTAAATAAAAATAATATTTAATTAAGTTTACTATTTTTTTATATTTCATGTATTGAGTATGCCTGCAGACTCTATTTCTGAGGAAACAAGAGCTTTGGATTTTGGTCCTAATACCATGGTTCGTGCTTTTAAGTCACTTTTGATCAATGGATACAAATTTATTATCACTGAACGAGTAAGAAACATGAAAACACAGCATAATGGTGTTATGATAACTGCCACAATAGACTGTTATGCCAGTTCATCGGATACTAGACCTCCTTCTGAAAATGTTGCTTTTTATGGAGTCGTGGAGAAAATAATAATTTTGGATTATTACTCACATGGTCGAGTCACGATGATGAAATTTCAATGGTTTGATTCAATGATGAGGCAAGGCACCTTTATTGATGATTGTGGATTTCGAGTTATTGACATGACTCGCACTCTTTCCACCAATGAACCATATATATTGGCATCAATGGTGAAACATGTTTTTTAGGTCCAAGATCATCGTTATCCTAAATTCGGTGTAATTATTGAAGTAAATCCCATACATGTTTTTTATGATGGTGATGATGAAGTTGACACAATCTCTACTGTAATTGGAAGCAATCCATTTATTACTTATGATGATGCCAATAACACAATTGTCAGAGTTGATTCTGAACCTGAAGTTGTGGTGGGAAATATATAAAATCATACGGTCGTGTTCTCACCTACATGTTTCACCAACATCATTCAGAGTGTGTATCCTAGTACTTACCTCCAAACCACATAAATCTTCTTTTACTTTATGTTTTTTATCAGAATGTTTTTTCTATATTTTTTTTGGGTTACACATTAGTTATCTGTTTTTAATTACTTCCATATTCGTTTTCATTGCAGGAAATGACACCCATTGAAGAGTGTCGACGGAAAAAGATGACAGATAATATTCGTCGCCTGATACAGATGGGTGTTCCGCCACTCATCCCTGTTGTGTGTATTTTATTTCAAATATATATATTTCAATAACTTATAATATCATGTGTTTACTTATGTGTTAAATTTTTTTTCAGGATTGACCCCCTAGACGATAGATATATGATGAGGAGCCTGATATTGCTCCCAGTAGAGTGGCCAGTGGTAGGAGGGGGGGGGTGTCAGAGATTGAAAATCATCTAGTGGGCCCGGTACTGAGGCCGATGGTACGAGAGCTCATGGGGCGAGAGTTAGACGATCCACCACCACAGATGTATCTTCTTCACCCCATTTTGATCCTGGTGTGTCTCTAGGGACACACGGGATGTTTAGACCTCCGATGTTTACACTACCAGTTGGCTAGATGTCTATGCCATCATCTTTTTCTTCTGGTTCATTATCTCCGAGCAATTATATTCCACCTTCTTCGACTCCTGATGTGACACAGTATGTAGCTGAGGAGTGTACACTGAGGGAAACTCCACCTGTACAAGATATTCCTTCAGCTTCTGCACATCCAGTGACGCCTATTGATCCGACTACCACAAGTATATTTATTTGACTCTATCAAATTTTTATACAAAAAATTTATTTTATTATAACTTGTACTGATATTATTTTTCTTTAATAACAGATTCATCTACAGATAGGAGGCGGGGGAGGGGGCGTACTCTCTTGAGTGTGGTATGGAACCACCAGACATTGTTGATGGTTGAATATAATGTTTGTGGACAACTGATTGAGAAATCTGGGCAGGAATGTCAGGGTTTTTTGGCGACGCTAGCCAAATACTCTGATATCATTCTGGTCAGCCCTCTCTCTTGGAGACAACTGCCACACGAAGTCAAAGATAACGCGTGGGCACAAATATGGGTAAAAAATCTATTGGATTTAATGTAGTGTTTTTTTGAATTTATATGAACTAATCTATTGGGTTTCATCTTCGGTTTAACTTCCCTGATGGCGAAGGTGCACAACCAGCACGTTTAAAAGAGTTGGGAGAGCATTGGAGAGCTTATAAGCATGACCTGTATATTGGATAGTGTGATAGGGTGGGCACGGATTTAGAGACATTACCTATCGTGGATGACTGCCTGATAGAGCAATATCGCCAAATGATTACCCATTGGGTGACTGCCAAATTTAAGGTATTAATCTCATTTGAGGTATTTAAATCAGAGTTGTCATATTATGCATTAATATAATCTTATTTATTATTAAACATTATTTAGGAATCTTCTGAAAAAAATAAAAAAAACATTGATTCAAAGCAATACCTCCACACTTTGGGGCGAACAACTATGTCAGATCTTGAGAGGCAGCTGGTACGATATAGTTGTTTATAATTTTTCTTTAGGACTTTCCCTTTTTATTATGTCCTACATAAATTATGTGATTTATTTAATATTGAATATATGATTATACTTTCACTTTATATTGTTTCAATGTCATTACAGAAGCACAAATTGAATATTGAAGGACGTATCTCTCGAGGAATTTTTTTTTACTCGAGTAGAAGAAAAAAAGATGGAACTGTGGTAAATAAATCTACTCAAGAATAGATTGTAGGTTTTAATTTGTTTATTTCAAAGTTTAATATCTATTTTGAAATTTATTAATCTATTAACATTTTTAATGGGCTGCTTTAAAGGCTCTTGATGCCTAGGAGCCTGACAATTTTGGGCCACACGATCATTTATATCAGGTTTTGGGAGTGGAGCACTCTGGTCGAGTACGCTACCGACCTGGTAAGAATATAGTCCCGACAAGGTATTGGTCCTCTCCAGGTATCCATTCTAGTACGACTGAGTTGGAAGAGGTCAAGGAGAAAGCAATAAAATATGATAAAAGGGTCACAGAGTTGGAAGTACAAGTTCAAACGAGGGACAAAGAATTTATGAAACTGATGAAAGCTTTATCTTCATCACTTCCACCAGAGGCTAGCGCGGCTTGTCCGACATTTATGTCGTCAATGGGTGCATTATCCAATGTACCAGGCGACAGCTCTAGTGGCGATCAAGATCATGAAGTTCCTGGTGATGACGAGGATGCTGAAGAGGATGAGGGCGAGGATGAGGATGAGGATGAGGGTGAGGATGGGGCCGAGGGCGAGGATGGGGCCGAGGGTGAGGATGGGGCTGAGGATGAGGTTGAGGCCGATGATGAGCATGGGGACGATGATGAGGATGATGACCAGGACAGATATGGTAGCGAGGATGAGGCCGATGATGATAGTGGTGAAGGTGATGGTGATCAGGGGCACATTGATCCATTTCATTTTTGAATTCTGTATAACTCTTTATTTTTGAACCTCGTTTTCCCCTACGGGGTTTTTCTCTTCTTCATAGTGATGTTGTTATCAGATCACTTTTTTGCACATGATTCTTATTGTATGATTAGTCTACTACTTATACCTTTAGTATTCCTTGGTACTATGATTTCCTGTATGATATCTGGTTTGATAAGATAATATGGTCATCTTAATATTCAAAAACAATCACTCGAAATTAGGGGTGTCCATGGGTCGGGTCGGGTCGGGTCGGGTCATCGGTGTTCTAGGGCCTAATTACATATGGTAATCCATTAGTAAGATTTAGGGCCTAAGGACATGACATTAAAAATTATGTGTTTTAGATCCATGGGTACTATTGGGGGTTTATTTTAAAAATAATAAAACGAGGGTTTTGAGGTGGAAAATGATTTATTAGGTGATGAATTCCCTTGGTTAAAAAATATAAATAAGTGGGTGTCTTTTTTATTTTGATAAATGCATTTTAATGATGATGAAATATTTGTTAATTTCTTTGGTTAAAAAATTTATTTCTAACATTTTTATTCTCTATTTTATATATTTTCATTGATTGGGAATATAATTTACAAACAAAAAATATCCAATTACTTATAATATTTATATGTATTAAATTGAGTAATTTTGAGAAAATTTATATTGTATTATGTGCAAATTTTTGATATATAATATGAAAAATATGAAGAGTTTATATTTCACCCTTAATATCAATTATTGACATCACTTTTAGTTTATGGTTGGTGGCTTAGAGTGCACTAAAAATGGATTCGGATTCTATTGAAACTTTATGAAAACGATCCATGGGTCATTTGTGTCATGTACGAGTCAACCCCGCCTCAATCTGAGGCACCGTGTGGCCGGTACCACTCAAACTGTCTCACTTGTATTTGAAATGGATAGGATTTTAAGTGAAAACAACTACCAGCATACGGAAAACCGACCAAACACATTCGGATTGTGTTGAAACATTAGGAAAACGATCCATGGGTCATTTGTGATGTGTACGAGTCAACCCCGAATCAATATGAGGCACGGTGTGGCCGGCACCACTCAAAATGTATCACATTTCTTTGAAATGGACAACAGTTTAAGTAAAAATAACAACTGACATACGGGAAATGGACAAAATGCATTCGGATTCTATTGATACTTTAGTACAAGTATCCATGGGTCATTTTTTTCATGTACGAGTCAACCCTTCTTCATTCTAAGTCATGTTGTGGCTGGTACCACTCAAACTGTCTCACTTTTATTTGAAATGGACTGGATTTTAAGTGAAAACAACTACCAGCATACGGAAAACCGACCAAATGCATTCGTATTCTGTTGAAACTTTAGGAAAATGATCCATGGGTCATTTGGGACGTGTATGAGTCAACCTCGCCTTATTCCAAGGGCCGGTGAGGTTGGTACCACTAAAAGTGTCTTTCTTGTGTTTAAAATGGATGCGCTTTTAATTAAAATAAACGACATATGGAAAACCGACCAAACCCATTTGGATTGTGTTGATACTTTATGAAAACTATCCATGGGTCATTTGTGACGTGTATGAGTCAACCCCACCTCAATCTGAGGGGAAATGTGGCCGACACCACTCAAAGTGTCTCACTTTTCTTTGAAATGGACAACAGTTTAAGTAAAAACATCAACTGACATACGGGAAACGGACCAAACGCATTCATATTCTCTTGATACTTTAGGAAAAGTATCCATGGGTCATTTTTGTCATTTACGAATCATCCCAGCCTCAATCTAAGTCATGGTGTGGCCTGTACCCCTCAAACTGTCTCACTTTTATTTGAAATGGAGAGGATTTTAAGTGAAAACAACTACCGGCATACGGAAAACTGACCAAACACATTTGGATTCTATTAAAACTTTAGGAAAATGATCCATGGGTCATTTGTGACATTTAAGAGTCAACCCCGCCTCAATCCAAGGGCCGGTGTGGCAGGTACCACTAAAAGTGTCTTTCTTTTGTTTAAAATGGATGTGCTTTTAATTAAAATAAACGACATACGGAAAACCGAACAAACGCATTTGGATTGTGTTGATACTTTATGAAAACGATCCATGGGTCATTTGTGACGTGTAAGAGTCATCCCTGCCTCAATCCGAGGAGTGTTGTGGCTGGAACCACTCAAAGTGTCTCACTTTTCTTTGAAATGGACAACAGTTTAAGTAAAAACAACAACTGACATACGGGAAACAGACCAAACGCATTCAGATTCTGTTGATACTTTAGGAAAAGTATCCATGGGTAATTTTTGTCGTGTAAGGGTCACCCCCGCCTCAATCTGAGGCACATTGTTGCCGGTACCACTCAAAATGTCTCACTTTTATTTGAAATGGACATGATTTTAAGTGAAAATAACTACCGGCATATGGACAACCGACCAAACGCAATCGGATTCTGTTGAAACTTTAGTAAAACGATCCATGGGTCATTTGTGACATGTACGAGTCAACCCCACCTCAATATAAGGCACAGTGTGGCCGGAACCACTCAAAGTGTCTCACTTTTCTTTGAAATGCACAACAGTTTAAGTAAAAACAACTACTGACATAAGGGAAACGGACCAAACGCATTCGGGTTCTGTTCATACTTGAGGAAAAGTATCCATGGGTAATTTTTGTCATGTATGAGTCAACCCTTCTTCAATTTGAGGCATGGTGTGGTTGGTACCACTCAAACTGTCTCACTTTTATTTGAAATGGACATGATTTTAATTGAAAACAACTACCGGCATACGGAAAACCGACCAAACGCATTCGGATTCTATTGAAACATTAGGAAAATTATCCATGGGTCATTTGTGACATGTATGAGTCAACCCCACCTCAATCCGAGGGCCGTTGTGGCCGGTACCACTAAAAGTGTCTTTCTTTTGTTTAAAATGGATGCGATTTTACTTAAAATAAACGACATATGGAAAACTGACCAAACCCATTCGAATTGTGTTGATGCTTTATGAAAACAATCCATGGGTCCTTTTTGACATGTACGAGTCAACCCCGCCTCAATCCAAGGCGTGATGTGGCCGGCAACACTCAAAGTGTCTCACTTTTCTTTGAAATGGACAACAGTTTAAGTAAAAACAACACCTGACATACTGGAAACGGACCAAACACATTCGGATTCTGATGATACTTTAGTATAAGTATCCATGGGTCATTTTTGTCTTGTACGTGTCAACACCGCCTCAATCTGAGGCACGGTGTGGCCGGTACCACTCAAACTGTCTCACTTTTATTTGAAATTTACAGGATTTTACGTGAAAACAACTACCAGCATACGGAAAACCGACCAAACACATTTGGATTCTATTGAAACATTAGGAAAACGATCCATGGGTCATTTGTGACATGTAAGAGTCAACCTTGCCTCAATCCGAGGGTTGGTGTGGCCGGTACCACTAAATGTGTCTTTCTTCTGTTTAAAATGGATGCGCTTTTAATTAAAATAAACAACATACAAAAAACTGACCAAACGCATTAGGATTGTGTTGATACTTTAGTAAAATGATCCATGGGTCATTTTTGATGTGTATGAGTCAATCCTGCCTCAATCCGAGGCGCGATGTGGCCGGCACCACTCAAAGTGTCTCACTTTTCTTTGAAATGGACAACAGTTTAAGTAAAAACAATAACTGACATACGGAAAACGGATCAAATGCATTCGGATACTATTGATACGTTAGGACAAGTATCCATGGGTCATCTGTGTTGTGTACGAGTCAACCCCTCTTCAATTTGAGGCACGGTGTGGCCGGTACCACTCAAACTGTCCCACTTTTATTTGAATTGGACATGATTTTAAGTGAAAACAACTACCGGCATATGGAAAACCGACCAAACGCATTCGGATACTGTTGAAACTTTAGGAAAACGATCCATGGGTCATTTGTGACGTGTACGAGTCAACCCCGCCTCAATCTGAGGGTTGGTGTGGCCGGTACCACTAAAAGTGTCTTTCTTGTGTTTGAAAAGGACATCATTTTAAGTGAATACAACTGAAATTTACACTTATCAACGATAGTCGCAAAATCTTTTCCATGAGTTGTTTAGTTTCACAAATGGGTTCATAAGGGATGAGACTCCTACGAAAATTCCTTTTCACCATATATTATAAACAATACAAGTTCAATGAAAAATTCATCACAAATCATTACATACCCAAATCTAGGACCATAACAAAATGGGATATGAGCCAATTCCAAACTCTTATTCAACTCTAATAGTTATTTCTCATAATATTATTCCTATTAAAATCTGATGGGGAGGTGGGGGCTATGATGGTTGGGGGGTTGTGCAGGGGTGAGGTGAATTACTACTGGATGATTGTTGTCTTATGAAGATTGAAATAGGGAATTGTTATACATGACATGGTTGGAAGATTTTGATGATTTTAAGTGTTTTTTTGTTCTATTTTAGGTTTTTTATACTATTTCAAGTATGTATGTGGTTTTTGTGATTTTATTTATGCATGCGTATAGTGGAGGGGCTACTGGAGGGAGGGTCTGCGGGGCTGCAGTTCTGGAAAAACTCAATACCAACGGTTATAAACTGTTGGTATAAGGGTGCTAGAATTCTGAAAAAACACTATACCAATGGTTTAAAACCGTTGGTATAGGTGTTCTGGATTTCTGGAAAAACTTATACCAACAGTTTTAAACCGTTGGTATAGGTGTCTGGATTTCTGGAAAACCAAAACCAATGGTTTGTAACCGTTGGTATAGGTGTTGCTGGAAAACCAATACCAACGGTTGTAAACCGTTGGTATAAGTTTTCTTGAAAATCACATTACCAACGGTTTAGAACTGTTGGTATAATACTTCCTAAAATGAATTACCAACGGTTTATAACTGTTGTTATACATTGGGTTAAATTTATATAACCAATATACCAACGGTTTGGATAAAACCGTTGGTATAAGGCTTTCCTCACGGCTTACTAGCCAACGGTTTGGGAAACCGTTGGTATAGGATATACCAACGGTTTTCTAGCCTATTCCAACGATTTATAACTGTTGATATAACCTTTTTTCCAGTACTGTAATGTTGTATTCAATTATTCAAAACATTCTTCACAGCCTTTTTTCTAAAGAAATTTAAACCCTTTACGTGTGAGCTTGGTTAATGGGTTATCCAACCAGGAAAAATTCTGGATGAAACGTTGATAATAACCTTCTAAACCAATAAAAATGTGTATCTCATTTATACTCATCAGTTCTATCCATTCTTGGATTGCCTTTTACTTTAAGGATCAAAAAATATTCCATCTATAGAGACAATATGGCCAAGAAAAGAAATCTCGTGAAGCTAGAATTAACACTTTCTAAACTTCCCATATAATTCATTTCTTCTAAGTGTCTTCAGAATAATTCCCAAATGATTTTCATGATCTTTGTAGCTTTTGGAGTATACCAAGATATCATCACTAAATACCACTAAAAATTCATCAATCTATTCCTTGAAAACTCTATTCATTAGATCAATGAATATAGAGGGTGCATTAGTCAATCCAAAAGGCATTATTGTAAACTCGTAATGCCCGTACCTGGTTCAAAATTCATTTTTTGGAATGTCTTCCATCTTCACACAGAAGTGATGATATCCATATCAAAAGTCAATATTTGAAAAATATTAACTTCCCTGAAGTTGGTCGAATAAATAATCAATCTGAGGTTGTGGATACTTGTTCTTTATTGTTATAGCATTGATCTTCCTATAGTCAATACATAGCCTCATAGATATGTCTTTATTCTTAACAATAAGGAAAGGGGCTCCCCATGGAGAAAATCTAGGGAGAATAAATCCTTTATTATTCCATTCCTCTAGTTGTTTCTTTAGTTACACTAATTATACAGTGGCCATTCTATAAGGGGTCTTCGATATGTTCCTTGAACTAGGGATTAAATCAATGGAAATCTCAATTTATCGTTCAGGAGTATGTCCAGATATATCCTATGGAAACACATCAACATAATATTTCACAATAAGTATGCCCTCGATTCAAACATTATTTCCCTCAACCATAATTATTTAATTCTTATCCTCCCCAATAATTGAATTTAGTTGAGCTATAGGGTGTGGGTCTAGATAAGAATTTGATAGTGATGTTTCTACGCTAATGATAAGGTACTCCTTATCATCGTCGTGAATTATTCCCTCCCTCTTCTTACAATAAAATTTTACATCATGGTCCAAAAGCCAATCCATACCAAGGATTATTTGAAATTCATTCATGCGTATAACGATTAAATCAGTAGATAAATATCGTTTATATGACTTAATGGGGACTAATTCACAAAACGTTATTGCAATGATACTTACCATAAGAGTTTTGACTTAAAACACCCTTGTTTAATCAAATTGGAAATATCTAACTTTCATAGATAACTGGGAAGATATGGAACAATGAGATGATCCAGAATCAAATAAAGCATTGGATAAATTTGATGAAACCATTAAATTACCTGCCACCACATCTTTTGGAGCTTCAACCTTAGCTGTAGTGACCGCATATGCTTGGCCTTTATCCCATGGCGTTTTTTGATGTATGTTTCCTTGATGCTTAGAAAATTCATTTTCATAATGTCCCATATCCTTGCAATTGTAGCATTGAACATTGGTATCTTCTTTCTTCCCCTTACAATCACTACCATGATGGAATTTCTATCCACATTTTTAGCATATTCCTTTTTATTTTAGATAGGCACCAGGGATCTTCCTTCCCCAATTATCACAGGGTGGAAATTCAACTCTTTCCTTCTTCCCTGTTTCCTTATTTGCTTTCCCAGATTTTTCAGAAGAAATCATATTCTCTTTATTTTCTTTAATTTCTTAAGACGTAGAGAATTCTTTTTCTTTCTTGATAGCACATGAGATAATATCTTCATACGATGATAAGGATTGTGAGACTAATTCTCGATAGAGAAACGGTTTTATCCCATAAAAGAAACGATCAATATTACTTTGGTAGTTATGTATGTAATCTGTAGCATGCCTTGCTATCCTTTTCATGTTAGCTTCATACTTTGTAAAATACTCATCCTCCTTTTGTATCAGACTCAGAAACTTCCTTTCTATATCCGCTTGATGGTCATGAGGAAAGTATTTTTATAATAAAATCTCTTTAAACTCCCTCCATTCCATACTTGATACATCTTCATCCTCTTTTGTGTTTTAAATTAATGACAACTATTGATCTGCATCTCCGATGAGGAAATAAACTTCCATGACAACATTTTCCCTTTCTCTACTCCCCAAAGCATGAAAGATTTTCTCTAAGGAACTTATCCATTATTCAAATACAAATGGAATTTTAGACCCAATGAATGTTGGTGGTTGTTTCCCAATGAAGCAATCTAACATTGATCCTCCGTGTTGTGGATCAGGGTGCTCTATATAGGTAAGGTTATTATTCATAACCTCTGTGAGTTTTCCCAGTATGGTGATAAGCTGATTCGCACTAGTTGTATCACCATCTCCATTATAATTTTGTTAATCAGGAGGTAAATCCCTATATGGATTACGTTCATTGATAAAGTTTCCATTTATTTCACAAGGTGGCATTACTAAACAATGGCATACAGTAGATTAGTTTATGAACCGCAATACATTATTCCTTACTTGTAAAAAGCTTAACATAAATTGAACAGTTTAATGATATAATAAATAATCACAAACAAAATTCTTTGAGGAGGTATATACTCATAAATCCTTCATAATGTTTTGTAAAGAAAATGAGAATTGTCCAAATCATATCCTCCGGGAGTGTCATAACCAAGAGTGCAGCAAGGCCTCTTGTCGTGAACCAGTTCTCATTCGAGTCTAGAACAAAGCAGTGTTTTTAGATTTTACCCCTAGATACATCTATGCCAGAGCCACCTCTACCTACTCGTATCCAGATAGGGATGTATTTCATAGAAAACTCACAAAATCTCTACCGTACCAAAATTCTAGGAAGTTCATCTATACTAACCCTCAATGTTTATCTTAGTGTAATGTTATCTAATCAGAGTTTTTCTAAATATAGTTTCCAAGGTTTGAACTAAAATTTCTCTGATACCAACTGTAACGCCCCAACACCAGTTACCCAAAGTCGATACTTTATTACATAACACTGGAATGATACAAGGAATCATGTCCCAAAGGATATATCAGTTTAGTATTATTGGAAACAAGATACATACATAAGTTCAACATTACAACATTAAAGTAAATACAAAACTAATTTATTTCATTAGAAACATTCAAGCCTCCTATATTATGCCTTCAAGTAACTCGTAACTAACTTCTTCATATCATGTGAAAATGAAACATAAGAAAGGGGTGAGCTCAAATGATATTTAATTGTAATCAATACAATGGAAGATAACATAAACATTGGGAATGATGAATTATACAAAACACATGCTTTTACAAATAATAAACATGTACACATTATGGCAGGAATATGAGCTGAGCAAATAATGCCATAATAAAACATAGTCATGGGAATTCTACTAGTCGAATTACCCCATGAACCATCATTATTATTTTCATAATGATGGAATGTATAATGCCTCACATTTTGAAACAATTTTTCAAGGCCTTGGCCAAGACGTCTAAAAATGATTAAGGCCTCGACGAAAACTATATATCATATTGGGAAAGGCCTCGGGAAATTCCACATCTATTTGTTTCATGAGACCTACCGATGTACCAAGGAGCTATAGAGGATTACACTTGTCACATGTTATTTCCCATACATTCCTCATACGAAAATGATGAATTGTTACATAAAAATTCTTATTAAAACTAGCATATGAAATGTCAATACTTTAACCATAAACCATGAATGGTATATAAATAACACATCCACATTAAAACATATCCTAAAACCATCAATACAATATTGAATATTTGTATCATAATAAATAAACTTCAAACAAGTTTAAAATCCATCAAAGGATATTGACATAGATGAATTGATAACTATTTGAAAGAAATACCACTTTCTATTTTGAAACCATATAAGTGTAACATAATTATAAAATAAAATATACATTTTGAAATTCTTATTGTATGCTTCTAAGGTAATCTTCAATGATGGTATAATAGTGGAAAATAGCCACACCCACCATATAAGTTAAAAAACATTGTTACCTTAAATTTGTCAAAAAGGTCATAAAGTACCTTGTTTGGAAAACAATGAAAAGATTCCTTTAAAAACATACAAGGTAAAATAATGTTATAAATGACATTGAACCATAGTATATTAAATAGTAAAAACAAATTGAAATAGATTTTTAACAAAACATGGATGTGCATGTTAAAGAGGTCCTAGTAGATACTTTGTAAAAACAACATCGGATAATAAAAAGATTGAGAAATTAATGCTTACATTGTACTTTTCTTTAGTCGATGGTATGTTAAACTAATTTATAATGGTTAAAAAATTGTTAATAAATTATAAAATAACTATATACATAAAGAGGATATCATATATGGCCCTCTAATATTGCTTTGTTAATAATATTTCCGTAGTATCATCGTTTTGTGTGTAAACTGATTCATTTTCCTTTATATGCTTAGTTAAGTTTTCCATGTTTTTTGTGGATAGGATGTATTTTATTCATATACATAATTATATTATGTTCATAAAAATTATTTTTTATCATAAAATGAAAATTATTCTTGAATGATTACGATTGCTAAATGAATCTCATCGCATTTGTGGAGACGGTAATCCGTTTGTACGCACAAGTGACAATATCATTTTATTGATGGAGAAATCATATGTAATTAGATTTTATATCACATAAATAACAATTTATATTTATTATTTACACTATTTATACTCATTATTATGCACATTTAAATAATGAAGTGTTTGAATAACAAACTACACCACGGTGTGGAGATAGTAAGCCGTACGTACGCACGTATGGTGAATTTGTCATTAATATGATGGATAGAATAAGGAATATGGTTGTACCATTTATATAATAACATAAAAGTATATAGAAGTTACTGGATTTACTATTTTCGAATGTAAACAAAAAAGAAAGAGGATGTGGAAGATGAAAAGAACATGGAAGAGGTGATGAAATATTTACCTCTTCTTCGGGTTCTTCCATTTGATTTTATCAAAAGGGATCTGTAGGATGGCTTTATGACCCAAGAAAGGCCTGTGGAATGAAGGGAGAAATGTTGGGAGGATATCCATGTTTGGGTTGGCTGAGCCAAATGGCTTTGGATATGTGAAATTAAGAGAAGCGGAAGTTTCTTTTTATAAAAGAGGTGAGGGTCGCTTTAGGAAAATCTCGAAATATTATTTTACAATATAATATTTTTCTGTTTATTATGGTTCCAAAATAATTTATTTAGAGGCTAAGGTGGGGATGGGTCGAAAACCTCTCAACCTATAGGTTTTGGATGTGTTTAGGTCACCATATTATTCTTATCGTTTATATTTAACTCTTAGTTAAATAGTTTGACATTTACCATGTCTCTTTTCATTTTTATATAATATGGTTAATAAACTTACTATAAACTGCCAAGAAAACCCCAAGTGGTTCATAATTAATATATATAACTTTATCTAAGTCCTTTGGCCGAACCTTATATATTTATGAATATTATATCGATTAATAATTTGTATTTGTTTTAAAAACTCAATTATGTCAATTTTGACACTATTTAGTTATTGTTTTTTTAAAGCTATTAAAACTTTATCACTTCGAATAAATTTTTTTTATCCAACCATAAGATGTCATATTAACATATAAAATTAGTGGAAATTAACAAATGTCTCAATTTACATTTATTTGGATATTTATAATATCAATTATGTTAACATTATATTAACAACGTAATTACTACATCTTCATTATGTCATAAATAAATTAAATTAATTAATGTCTAAGATTTTTAAATAAAATACCATTATGTATAATTTTTTTATCTTTATAAATAATATTTATAGTTTAATTTATATTGTGATGCAACCTTATATTAAAAATGGATTTTTTGTTAAACATTGAATTTTACTCTTTTAACTCTTCTTTAAATAAAAATAATAATAAATGTCCTAATCAAATACAAATGGACCAAAGGGTGTCATATATTATTCCTAAGGTTTTTTTCTATCAAATTACTCTTATCCAATAGAATTGGGGCATATTTTAGGGTAATTATGATGTCATATTTGCCCTTAATTTCCATATTTAATTTTAACCGTGGTAAATAAATGACAAAAGTTATTATTCATAAAAAATTATTTTTATCTTATTGAACCAAATTTTACTTAATGATACTAACCGTGTCTCTCAGATTTTTGAAATTCAACTCATAGAAGTGGTAAAATTATGTTTTACACAAATTTGCAAATGCTCCCAGATGGTGGGAAAAATACGGTAAAAACTTCAATCAAATTTTTATATATCGAAACATGTTAAAAAAATGACTCCAATTAATTACATTGAATTTATATAGGTATTATGTAGCTATTTTTACCGAAAATAAATTGTAAAAAACAATTATTTAAAAAAAATTCATTTTTAACCAATAACGCAGTGTTTTTTCTCTATTCATCAAAAATTGAAAGTTTTCAGAAAAGTACCAAACATTAACCATAAAATAATTTCGATATTCAAAATTCCAAAATGATGCCCATTTTGAAGAATAAAATTAATAAAATTTTAAAAAGTGGGTATTACTATTCATAACGGCTAGTTTGATTTGTCGTGGTGTGTTAGAATCTCGAAGTTGCGTACTATGAAATCTATTGTATTAATCGAAGAAAACTATACCATGGAAGATTGGGGTGATACACTAACCAGCATAGGGGTTAACAACACGACCTTCTGTATAATGCCTCCTACAAAACCATATGAATTACTTCATAAAAACATCTTAATGTAAAAACACTCAATGAGAGAACTATTCTTCTACCAAGAATCCTTATAATCAAGTAATCATGTTCATAAAATGTCCTATAATATTTGTATAGTCCTTTATGACTCTCCATCAGTCTGATGGTAAAAGTATGTTCTTGTAAGCCCTTATGTATCCAACTATTTCTGTAACCCTTTCTAGAACATTGATGTGAAACGAGAATACCAATCTAAAATAATAGTTTGGGGGACCCTGTGTATAAATTTAATATCATGGAAATATAGTTTTACCATCTCATTAATTGAGAATATCTTCTAAATAATAAGGAATTGGGTACCTTCATTAGCCAGTTAATGACTACCCAAACAATGTCGCTAAATGGAAGTGAATATAGTAAACCAAACAAAATATCCCTTGTGATGTCATTCAGTTTCCATTCTAGGATATGAATAATTTTACACAATCTAGTGGGACACTAGTGTCCTTCATTCACCTGCTGAATGGTTTAAAACATAATGATAAAACCTAAAATCTAACATTTCGTCACAGAGAGCCAATACGGATGGTGCGTATCACAGTACATCTTAGAGATACCAAGGTGAACTCACCACTAAGAAGCACAAGTCTCCCACATCAGATCCTATATCATATCTATAAGAACACATATACTCCCATGTATATATAAGATTTCATATCCATAAATTGACGACTCTAGTGTTGAGTTCGTACTAGAAATACTTTCCTATAGGACCAAGCATTGACTGTCTAAAAACATCCCTATCTTCCCTATCTCCATATGTAAGAAGGTCACTGGTAGACATGAATTTAAATACTATCCCTAAAAATTCTTGGACCTCTATGTGAATATCATAAAATAGGTCCATTAGTTATTACACTCTACTGGCCCCCTAAACCATCTATTTCTGATTACTATTTCTTATAGCATCAGCAAAAGCATTGGCCCTCATATTAATACAAGAAATATAAAACTTAAATGATTGTAGGTATTCCACCCACATTCTATTTGTGATATTAAAATCACATTCCATGAAAATATACTCCTGGATTTTTTGGTCTATAAATACTAAAAAATTCTCTCTCTATAGGTAATTCATCCTACAATGTAGGTTGTGAACAACAGTTACCAACTCAAGATCTTGTGTCCGATAATTCCATTCATGCGGAGATAGATACCATGACACACACACACACAACAAATAAACCTTCCTACATTATAGTTATAGAATGTATGATACCCAATGCACCAAAATACACCTTAGAAATGATTCCAAACTCGAGAAGAATCCAAATCAGTGTTGAAGATAGTCTTCCTTTCAACTCTAGAAAGGCTATCTTGTAGGCATCTGGCCATATAAAATTCACACCCATCTTATTCAATCCCATAATAGGTGTTGATAAGAAAGAGAGGTTAGGTATGAATCACCTATCAACTACCGTCAAGAAACTCTTTATGTAAAATCTATTCATGAGATTCACCTTGGATAATAATGATCTCACATTCTCAAAGTGAACTGATAAACCTTTCTTTGAGATAATGTGACCCAAGAAGTGCACCTTATCTATCCTAAAGTGGCACTTTGTGAAAATATAATAAAACTAATACAATCTCTGTGTATTCAAAATGACATTAATATGTTTGTAATTCTCCATTGGATTATGAGAATACAACAAGATTTTATCTTTGAAGACTCCCACAAATGAATCAAAAAATGGGTGGAACACCAAATTCATCATAGAGATGAAAATGGAAGGCATGAATTTGAGATCAAACAAAGTAAATAGTTACTAATATAAATTAAACTAACTTTCAGTTGTCACATGTGGAATATATAAAGGCCTGACTTACACATGATGATATCCTAATATCAATTCAAACTTCAAGAATACATTACATCCTCCGAGATGATAAACAATATCATTAATTCAAGGAAATAGATAAATGATATTTATTGTTAAATGATTCAGTTTTAGGTATTGCATGAAACACCAGAGAATTTTATGAGAAATCTTTTGTTTTTATGTTATATAAATCATCAAAGAAATCTTTCACTACACACAACACTAGCTTGGCTTGCTTTACACGCAACCGCGGCCTTCCTCGATAAATTGCGTCGTACACAATACCGAGTTTCACTAAACAACGATATGCTATAAAAATATTTTTAAAACTAGACGTTATGAATAGTACTAACTGAATTTTGAATTATATAACATTTTAATTCAACTTATACATTTTATAGAATGAGGTATAAAAGCAAAAACAGTTTTTTTGGATAAAAGAAATATTTTTCAAAAAATACAGTTTTACAGCCTTTTGATGGTGCACCCACATTAAATCTAGTTTTTTAAATATTTATAAGTTCAATTTGACAAAATAAAATTCATCTTTTGAATTAGGGTTTAAAAATTTACTTTGGATAAATTTCTGATATTTTTCTGATAACTTTCATATTTTGATGAATTGTAAAAATACGCAAAATTTTAATTTAAAAAAACATTTTTCATTGAGATAATTTATATGGATAAATTATAATATTGAATGGTTTTAAATTATAAATAGAATATATTGGTACCATTTAATATAATGTATGTCATTATCATTAATTTCACATTGAATTCATAGGTAAAAACATTTCAATCTTTGGCAATGTTTTAACTTCTAAAACCCATTTTCTTAACAACGGGATTTATTTTAAATTAATTACTGAAACTTATATGTTTTGAATTTTGAAAAATGGATTCCATATTCAGAATCAGTGGGTCCAAATTATGTTAATAGGCTACTTTTTATTTTTGAGCATTATGAATAGTAACTATGGTAAATTTTATTTACCATAGTTAAAGGTAAATCGGGTAATTAAGGGTAAATATAAGATTATAAAATTTCCCTAACACCTGAACAAATCCTATTAGATTACTAAAAATTGACGCATATCACCTAAGGGTTGGATTAGATTCATTTAATGGACTTTTTTCCATGAAAATAATTTAATTATTATTAAAACCAAAGAATGTGACAACATGTCACTTTCTTAAATCTTATAAGTATAATAATTTTAATTTGGTGATAAACTTAATGAAACTTCGAACATGAATAGTTTCGAGAAATCTAATACAATTATCTACATCATAGAAATTTATTATTATTTTTTAGGGATTAAATAATTATCATTAATTAAGACACAATAGTGATGTTGAAATTATTTTATTAATTAAAATATCAAATAAATTGTTTTAAAAATATTAAAATAAATTTTATATGAACTATTTAATGTGATACACTAAATTTTTAGACACATATGAAATTTTATTAGTATATTAATGCTTTTATTTTGAACATAACTTCTGTATATATTTTATTTAATTTCAATTAAATGAATAGTGTCAAAATTGACACAATTGTTATTTTATAAAAATAACATATTATAAAATTATTTGAAAATCACAAAAATATTTAAAAATTATAAATTAAACTTTATATGGTCTACAATGTCATAAAGTGTCAAATTATGGAAAATTCACAACATATATGTAATTATTTATAATAATTTAAAATTTAGAATATTATTAACCCAAATAAAATTAAATTTATAAATAAAGATAAATCAAGTTGATAATGTTTAAAATAAATTCATAACATGTCTAAATTTTATTGGATGATTCTATTACAACCTTATCTCATATATGCTTCGGATATGAGTCATTTTGGAAGTTTTTATGTGGGGTTGAGATTTAATATAAACTAATATTTCTTATATTTCCAAAGGTGCCCCTCTCCTCCCTTATAAAAGGGCACCTCCTCCCTCTCTTCCTCACACCAATTTGAGCGTTCAAGCTTAGCCAACCCCTGCCCATTTCACTTCCCCACTTCCTTAGAAACCTACTATAGGTACTGGTCTTATCAAAAGACCAACTCTAGTGACTTAAGGGAAAGATTAAAGGAGGCACTTCGAGAAAGAGGTAATACCTTCTACCGTTTTCTTCAAGTTCCATTCTTTTTCTACTCCCTCTCCTTTAGTTGTTCATTATTAGGTAATAACATCAGTATCACTCATATATTGATATGTTATTATAAATATGAAACAACCCTATTTCACCTCTTATCCATCCTACGGAAAACGAAATAACCACGCGTGCCTATGTAAGGAATACCGTCTCCACGCCGTGGTGTAATCTATTTTCCACCACCACATTACTTTGATGGGTATAAGGGTGAAAGTAATAAATATATATGATTATTTTATAGTGATATTTATTCTTAAATAGTATACATACACTCCAATACAATTCCACGATCATGGGAACAATATCATCGCTCGTGCGTACGTACGGAATACCGTCTCCACGATGTGATGTGATTCGTTCTACATGATCTTCATTGCATAATGATTATATAAATGAATTGAATTAATTGAATGAATTAATATGATATATATTATACTAATTCCATTCTGGAAATGAGGTATCTATAACCTAATGAGAAGAATAATAATTTATTCGACAAACACGCACAAGAACAAAAAGTAATAAACACCTGAATAACAAGTAGTAATGAAATATTACTAATAAGAAGCTAATAATATGACCATATATGATATCATAACAATAATTATGATTCTTGAATAAGTCAATAACATTATTTAAATCATTATACAGGAGTTTCAGACACTTACGAAGCAAATCAAACCTAAGGTAAGGGAAAATCTCGCAATCTAAATTTTTATCCGAGATTGTTTATACTTCAGAATTCACTGAGGTGTATTTTATCATACACATCCATGTTTCCTCAATATTTAATATTGTTCCATCTACCTACATTTGTTTAAATCCAACTTTACCCTTCGGTGAGTTTCTATTAAAAGATATGAAAGGAATATTTTGTCGTTTTTCGTACGAGGTACTTTTTGAATTTTCCGACAAAAGTATGAGATGAATGTTTTCTTAACTTATACGGCATGAATTTATTTTTAAAACATTTTTTCCAATAAAATTACTTTAAATGTTTTCAAGTTTATTTTTAATCAACTTATTTTAGTTTAAAATTGTACGACATGTTAAAGAAAGGAAAATGTTTTTGAAGTAGAAAGGTTATTTTCCTCGAGAATAGAGTTCAAGTGCATTATCAAAATTATTTTCCATCTAAGAAAATATAGGGTTCTGTTTCTATCCCTATTATTACATTGATTTTATTATTTTCTGATGGAATTATTTTTATGAATTCCATTATCTTATATGAATTGTTTTATGATGTCATGTTTTTTAAGAATCCCATTTTTACTACATGGGTTATGAAATGATGTATGATTTATGATTTTGTGGCACACATAATAATGGTATCATTTTCAGATGGGTGGGACCTATATCTCCCTCCAATTCATTGGGTAAAGATTTTATATCTCATGAGATAGACATGGCTGGAACGGCAGGTTAAACCAGTTCAGTGAAACAGGACTGAAACGAGGAGTGAACTCGGTTCAGAAATGGACTATGTACACTATGATAGTCTTGGCAACGAGTCTTGACTAATAAGAAATGATTCTCTATGATTATGTGTGTTTTCCACAAAGTTTCATGTTTTACGTTATCATTATTGGGATTTCATTTCACTACTATGATTTATCCCATGTTATGAAATTATGCTCTCTTTTGCAGGTTATGATTTCCAAAATGTTATGTTCTTATGAATCTGATGTGATTGATATTTCTTTTTTTTACCCTTAATGAGCATTTGAGCTCACCCTTTTGTATGTTTTCTTTCCCCAGGTCAGGAAGAATCTTATTAAGTAAGATATGCCAAAAGGGACTATAGATATGATGAAATAAATGAGAGATAGTGCAGACGCTTTATGAACGAGTTGTTTATGATTCCCAGATTCTAATGACACTATACTTATACGGTCCTTTCATGGTTTTGTTATATGTTGTAATTTGTATGCTTCAATTTTGAAGTAATAACAATTTATGAAAAGTATGGGTCGTTATAGTTGGTATCAGAGGAAAGGTATAGTCAACCTTTGGAAACTAGGATGTGAAAGCCTTAGTAAGAACCCTAAGGAAAAGTCTAAACATAGAACACAATCTTTGTGTTTTAGAAATTACCATGAATAACCTAGGATAAGACATTAAGTGTGAAATTTTATTCTTGATTATGTGGTTTTCCTATTATAATTAGTGTTTCTCACATTATTCTTCTTGGTTTTAGTCAATGGTTGGAACCTGAAGGAACCGTGTTAATGCGGAATGCGACGGGAAATGCAATGATTGTCCCCCTGAGAAACCAAATGTTATGGGAGCTGGAATGAAAAATCTTGTAGTCATGCTCACACAACATTCTCAAGCTATGAATCATTTAAGACTTCCAAATGAGAAAAGGAAGGAGAAACATTCTGTTGAATCCTTCATGAGGCAGCGTCCACCTTCTTTTAGCAGGTGCTGAACAATGGATTAGTAATACTGAAAAGTTATTTTCAGTTCTTCAATGTTCTGAACATGATAATGTCATCCTAGCAGTGTATCGTTTGGAAGGAGATGATGATCAATAGTGGAATCTTATTAAGAATATGAGTCAAAGGGATGAAATTGAGTCCATGGAATGGGACGAATTCAAGAACTTATTTTTCAATAAGTACTTCCCTCGTATTCTCCGAACAATGATGGAGAAAGAGTTTCTTGAACTGAAGCAAAAGGATGATGAATCTGTTGGTTCCTATGAAGCAAATTTTACAAGACTTGCAAGGTACGCTTCTGGTATTATTATCCAACCTGAGAGTAATATCGATCGATTCTTTAGTGGCTTAAAACCAAGTCTTCGATGGGTGTTAGCCATAAGGGACTTCAATAGATACGAGGAAATCGTTCGATGTGCTCTCAAAGTCGAGATGGAGATTGGAGTAACCCATCAGTCATATGGGTTTGATAAGAGAGGAAAATTCAATTCAAAGGAAAATCTAAAGATCACACTAAAAAGAAGATGAGCTTTCCCTTATGCTCAAAGTGTGGAAAGAAACCTGAAGGGAGTTGTCTTAAAGGGACAAGTAAATGTTTCAAATGTGGAAAGGAAGGTCACCGGGCATTTGAATGCCGCAATGATGCGATGAAGATGTCTAATGATGCAAACAAAGGAAGGGACACAAAGAATGAACCTACTACACTTCAATGTTTCAAGTGCAAGGATATGGGGCATTATGCCAATAAATTCCCTAATCCAAGGGTTGTTGATGATGATCGACATCAACAAAATCTTAAGGCTTAAGAAAAAGGAAAGTCACATGGAATTTCTATCAGCGATGTGGAGTACGATAACGATGTGGTGAAAGGTACACATACCATCCACTCTAAAGTAGCAAATGTTTTATTTGATTCTGGATCCACCCACTCTTTTATTTCTGAAGATTTTTCAAAGGGTATCACCGTATTACCTCAATAACTAGATGTTGAGTTAGTTGTGACAACACCTAATGGCACAATAGTCGCATCAAAAGTTTATAATTCTTCCCCGATTGAAGTTTGTGGAAAAGTGCTTCTTGAAAATCTTGTGATCCTTCCTATAGTGAAATTTGATGTGATTCTTGGCATGTATTGGCTTTCTTTATATGGAGCTCATATCAATTGCCAAATAAGATAAGTCACATTTAATATTCCAAATCAATCTATGATCGTCTATCGATTCAAGGATGAACATAACCTTCCAGTGGAAATTCCTTCCATCTTATGGGTCTTGATTCCATTTAATGAAGGTTATTTATCTCAAATGGTTGGTGAGAAACTCACAATTAATAATATTCCCATTGTACGGGAGTTTTATGATGTCTTTCCGGAGGAATTGCTGGGTCTTCCACCAAATCATGAAGTTGAGTTTTCAATAGAACTCATACCGGGTGCTTTGCATATTTCAATGAAACCTTATAGAATGGCCCAAATTGAGTTGCAGGAATTGAAGAAGCAACTCCAAGAGAATCTTGATAAGGGATTCATACGCCCTAGTGTGTCACCTTGGGGAGCACCAGTTTTGTTTGTTAAAAATAATGACGGATCAATGAGACTCTGCATTGATTATCAAGAACATAACAAGATCATTATCAAGAAAAAATAACCTCTCCCGCGCATTGATGACCTATTTGACCAACTACACGGAGCTCAATACTTTTCCAATATTGATATCCATTCAGGGTATCATCAATTAAGGGTCAAAAGGGAGGATATACCAAAGACGGATTTCTGTACATTGTATGGACACTATGAATTTATAGTGATACCATTTTATCTTACTAATTCCCCTACTATCTTCATGGATCTGATGAATAGAGTCTTTAGAGACTACCTTGATCAATTTGTGGTAGTCTTTATAGACAATATTCTTGTCTATTCAAAGAGCAAGGAACAACATGAAGATCACTTGAGAATTATATTGAAGACCCTGAGAAAGGAGAAGCTTTATGCCAAATTTACCAAGTGTGAATTTTGGCTTCCAAAAGTTGCATTTTTGGGTCACATAATCTCAAAAGAGGAGATATTTGTGTATCCAGCAAAAACAAAGGTTATCGAAAGATGGTCGAGACCAACAACAGTAACTGAGATCTGAAGTTTTATTGTTTTGGCTGGATATTATCGACGTTTTATGAGAGATTTTTCACGATTATCTAATCCACTCACCAGGTTGACTCGAAAAGGAGTTAAGTTCATGTGTACTGACGAATGTGAAGTGAATTTCAAGGAGTTGAAAAGAAGGTTATCCAGTGGACATGTACTCACACTTCCTTGTAGTGGAGAAAGGTTTGTAATCTACAGTGATGCATCCAAGAAGGGAATGGGATGCGTTCTCATGAAAAATGATATGGTGATAGCTTATGCCTCACGACAGTTGAAAACCCTTGAGCAAAATTACCCAACTCATGATTTGGAGTTAGCTGTGATAATCATTGCATTAAAGATTTGGAGGAATTACCTATATGGTGAAAAGTATTATATTTATACTGATCATAAAAGTTTAATGTATATTTTCACACAAAAGGAACTGAATATGCGTCAAAAAAGATGGTTGGAGCTGATTAAGGATTACGACTGCTAAATTCATTACCACCCTAGGAAAGAAAACAAGGTGGAAGATTCTTTAAGTCGACAAGACCATTCCAATTTATCCATGATGAGGATCAAAAAAGATCCAATATATATGGATTTAAAAATGATGGATCTTGGAATTATAATGGAACGGGGAAAATCATATCTTTCTCAAATGAATGTTCAACCATCTATACATGTGAAGATTAAAGAGGCACAGAAAGAAGATGTAGAGTTACAAAAGAAGGTGAGAAATGTTCCTGAATTCAACCTTGATTGTGATGGGATAATAATGTTCAAGAATCGGGTTTGTGTTCCTCCCATCCCTGAATTAAAGAAGGAGCTGCTTTATGAGGCTCATAGTTATTCATTCTCTATTCATCGTGGAAGCACGAAGATGTATAGGGACCTGAAGGAGTACTTGTAGGGGGATGGAATGAAAAGAGATGTTGCTGAATATGTCTCTCGATGCTTGGTTTGTAAGAAAGTTAAAGCTGAGAGACAGAAGTCTGAGGGGATGTTACAACCATTACCCATACCCGAATGGAAATGGGAAAACATCACTATGGACTTTGTCACAGGACTTCCTAAAACATCCAAAGGCAATAATGCTATCTGGGTCATAGTTGATCGTCTTGCAAAGTCTACACACTTCATTGCTATTAGAGAGGATTTATCTCTGGATCAGCTTGCCAAGATATATGTAAAGGAAGTGGTAAGATTGCATGAAGTACCAATTTCTATTATATCTGATCGGGATCTGAGATTTACCTCGAAGTTCTGGCGAAGTCTTCAGCATACTCTGGATACAGAGTTGTATTCAGCACTACTTATCATCCTCAGAAAGACAGTCAGTCTGAGATAACAATTCAAACTCTAGAAGATATATTGAGATCTTTCTCTATGGATTTCAAAGGTGGTTGGGATCAACACCTACCTTTGGTGGAATTTTCTTATAATAATAGCTTTCACTCAAGTATTCAGATGGCTCCTTATGAAGCTCTCTATGGAAAGAAATGCATGACTCCAACTAGCTAGGATGAAGTTGGGGAAAGAAAGCTATTAGGACCTGATCTCGTTGATGAAATGGAAGAAAAGGTCAGATCTATTCAACAACACATAAGAGCAGCTTAGAGTCGACAGAAAAGTTATGTAGAGTACCGAAGAAAAGACCTAGAGTTTGAAGTGGGTGATAAAGTGTTCCTACGAATATCTCCCTGGAAGAGGGTCATGAGATTTGGAAAGAAGGGGTAGTTGAGCCCTAGATATATCAGTCCTTTCGAAATACTGGATCGTTTTGGGAAGGTAGATTACTGGGTGGAGCTTCCACCAAATCTCTCTCAAGTACATGATGTGTTCCATGTATCTCTTCTGAGAAAGTACATATCTGATCCTTCACATGTACTCAGCTCAGAAGTTGTACCGCTGGAGCAGGATCTTTCTTATGAAGAACAGCCGATAGAGATTCTGGATCGTAGTGAAAATGTCCTATGAAACAAGACCACTCGCTTGGTGAAAGTTTTATGGAGGAACCACCAATTAGAAGAAGCTACATGGGAGCTTGAGGGTATGATGAGGGAGAGGTATCCTCATCTGTTTGTCATAAAGTGACGAATTTCAAGGGAGAAATTCATTTTAAGGGGGGTAGAATGTAACACCTGAGACTTTTATGAGAAATATTTTGTTTTTATGTTATATAAATCATCAAAGGGCTCTTCCACTACACACAACACTAGCTTGGCTTTCTTTACACCCAACCACGACCTTCCTCGATAGCTTGTGTTGTACGCAATACCGAGTTTCACTAAACAACGATATGCAATTTAAATATTATTAAAACTAGCCGTTATGAATAGTAATAACTGAATTTTTAATTTTATAACATTTTAATTCAAATTATACATTTTCTAGAATGAGTTATAAAAGCAAAACCAGTTTTTTTAGATAAAAGAAATATTTTTCAAAAAATACAGTTTTTCCTCCTTTTGATGGCGCACCCACATTATATATAGTTTTTGACATGTTTATAAGTTCAATTTGACAAAATAAAATTTTTCTTTTGAATCAGGGTATAAAAATTTACTTTGGATACATTTTTGATATTTTTCTGATAACTTTCATATTTTGATGAATAGTACAAATACGCAAATTTTTAATTAAAAACAACTTATTTCATTTAGATAATTTATATAGATAAATTATAATATTTAATGGTTTTAAAGTATTAATAGAATATATTTTTACCATTTAATATAATGTATGTCATTATCATTAATTTCACATTGAATTCATAGGTAAAAACATTTCAATCTTTGGCAATGTTTTAACTTCTTAAACCTGTTTTCTTATCAACGGGATTTATTATAAATTAATTACTGCAACTTATATGTTTTTAATTTTCAAAAATGGATTCCATATTCGGAATCGGTAGGGCCAAATTATGTTAATAGGCTACTTTTTATTTTTGGGCATTATGAATAGTAACTACGGGAAATTTTATTTACCATAGTTAAAGGTAAATTGGGTAATTAAGGGTAAATATAAGATTATAAAATTACCCTAACACTTTCCTAAATCTTATTGGATGACTAAAAGTTTACCCATATCACATAAGGGTTAGATTAGATTAATTTAATGGACTTTTGTTCATGAAAATAATTTAATTATTATTAAAACCAAAGAATGTGACAACATGTCTGTTTCTTAAATATTTTAAGTGTAATAATTTTAATTTGGTGATACACTTAATGAAACTTCGAAAATGAATAGTCTCCAGAAATCTAATACAATTATCTACATCATAGTAATTTATTTAGAATTTTTAGGGATTAAATAAGTATCATTAATTATGACACAATAGTGATGTTGAAATTATTTTATTAATTAAAATATCAAATAAATTGTTTCAAAAATATTAAAATAAATATTATATGAACTATTTAATGTGATACACTAATTTTCTAGATACAGATGATATTTTATGAATCTATTAAATCTTTTAGTTCGAACATATCTTCTGTATATATTTTATTTAAATTCAAATTAATGAATAGTGTCAAAATTGACACTATTGTTATTTTATAAAAATAACATATTATAAAATTGTTTAAAAAACACAAAAATATTTAAAAATTATAAATTAAAGTTTATATGGTCTACAATGTCATAAAGTGTCAAATTAGGGAAAATTCACAACACATATGTAATTATTTATAATAATTTAAAATTTAGAATATTATTACCACAAATAAAATTAAATTGATAAATAAGGATAAATCAAGTTGATAATGTTTAAAATAAATTCCTAACATGTCTAAATTTTATTGGATGATGATATTACAACCCTATCTCGTCTAATATTCGGATATAAGTCATTTTGGAAGTTTTGAAGTGGGGTTGGGATTTAATATAAACTAATATTTCTTATATTTCGAAAGGTGCCCCCCTCCTCCCTTATAAAAGGGAACCTCCGCCCTCTTTTCCTCACACCAATTTGAGCCTTCATGTTCGGCCAAAACCTGCCCATTTCACTTCCCCACTTCCTTATAAACCTACTAGAGGTACTGGTCTTATCAAAAGACAAACTCTAGTGCCTTAAGGGAATGTTTAAAGGAGGCACTTCGAGAAAGAGGTAATACCTTCTACCGTTTTCTTCAAGTTCCATTCATCTTCTACTCCCTCTACTTTAGTTGTTTCATTATGAGGTAATAAAATAAGTATCAATCATATAATTATATGTTATTATAAATATGAAACAACCCTATTTCACCTCTTATCCAACCTATGGATAATGAAATAACCGCGCGTGCGTACGTACGGAATACCGTCTCCACGCCGTGGTGTAATCTATTTTCCACCACCACCATACTTGGATGGGTTTAAAGGTGAAAGTAATAAATATATATGATTATTGTAAAGTGGTATTGATTATGAAATAGTATACATACACTCCAATACAATTCCACGATCATGGGAACGATATCATCACTCGTGCGTACGTACGGAATACCGTCTCCACGATGTGATGCGATTCGTTCTACATGATCTTCATTGCATAATGATTATATAAATTAATTTAATGAGTTAATATGATATATATTACAATAATACCATTATTTAAATGAGGTATCTATAACCTAAAGATAAGAATATGAATTTATTCTACAAACACGCATAAGAACAAAAAATAATAAAAACCCAAATAACAAGTATTAATGAAATATTACAAATAATAAGCTAAGAATATGACCATATATGTTATCATAACAATAAGTATGATTATGGAATAATTAAATAACATTATTTTAATCAAAATACAGGAGGTTCGGACACTTACGAAGAAAATCGTACCTAAGGTAAGGGGAAATCTCGCAATCTCAATTTTTATCTGAGATTGTTTATACTTCAGAATTTACTGGGGTGTATTTTATCATCCATATCCATGTTTCCTCAATATGTAATATTTTTCCATCCATCTACAATTGTTTAAATCCAATTTTACCCTTCGGTGAGTTTTTATTAAAAGATATGAAAGGAATCTTTTGTCGTTTTTCGTACGAGGTACTTTTTGACTTTTCCGACAAAAGTACGAGAAGAATGTTTTTAACTTATACAGCATGAATGGATTTTTAAAAAATTATTTCCAAGAATCATCCTTTACAAGTTTTCTAGTTTATTTTTAATCAACTTCTTCTAGTTTAAAATTGTATGACATGTTAATTAAAGGAAAATGTTTTGGAAGTAGAAAGGATATTTTCCTCAAGAATGGAGTTCAAGTGTTTTATCAAAATTATTTTCCATCTAAGATAATATAGGGTTCTGTTTCTATCCCTATTATTACATTGATTTGATTATGTTGTGATGGAATTATTTTTATGAATTCATTTATCTTATATGAATTGTTTTATGATGTCATGTTGTTTAAGAATGCCATTTTTACTACATGGGTTATGCAATGATGTATGATTTATGATTTTGTGGCACACATAAGAATGGTATCATTATGAGATTGGTGGGACCTATATATCCCTCCAATGCATTGGGTAATGATTTTAAATCTCATGAGATAGACATGGATCGAACGGCAGGCTAAACCGATTCAGTGAAACGGGATTGAAACGAGGAGTGAACTCGGTTCAGAAATGGACTTTGTCCACTAAGATATACTTGGAAATGAGTCTTGACTAATAAGAAATGATTCTCTATGATTATGTTTGTATGCCACAAAGTTTCATGTTTTAAGTTATGATTATTGGGATTTAGTTTCACTACTATGATTTATCCCATGTTATGAAATTATGCTCTCTTTTGCAGGTTAAGATTTCCAAAATGTTATGTTCTTATGAATATGATGTTATTGATATTTCTTTTGTTTACCCTTACTGGGAATTTGAGCTCACCATTTTGTATGTTTTCTTTCCCCAGGTCAGGAAGAAGCTTATTAAGTAAGATATGCCAAAAGGGACTATATATATGATGAAATAAATGGGAGATAGTGTAGACGCTTTATGAACCAGTTGTTTATGTTTCCCAGTTTCTAAAGACACTATACTTATACGGTCCTTTCATGGTTTTGTTATATGTTGTAATAAGTATGCTTCAATTTTAAAGTGATAACAATGTATGTAAAGTATGGGTCATTATATTTCACATAAATATTGGGTTTTATTTAAACCTTCTTAAAGAAAATAATTTATCATTACTAGGGAGATGTAATAGGCCATATAAAACCTTTGACCTAAAAATCATCTAACTAAATTTTGATATTCGACAACTCAGTAGTTGCCATCCTATAAAGAAGAATCGATACCATTTGATCTCTAGGAACATTCTCGATATAAATTCTACCTTTCTCTATGGAGTTAATTTTATAAATCATCAAGTAATACATCTAGAAAACTTTCTACAATAAGAGAAAATTTAGTCTGATGTGACCCAGGATCATCTATATAGAGGCTAGGAATCTGGTCGGTCACTCCACTTATCCCATGAAGCTCAGATCCGTCTCTACCTACATATATATCCCACTCACCCATGTGAGTATAATTTACACCCTCTGGTGATCTTAACAACACCCATTAATGATAATAATCCATATACTCAAGATATGGGACCAGCCGACCCAAACAAAGATTGATAAAAATCCTATCATTTCAAGGACAATGAAGTCCCATAAGTAGATATGTTATCCTATCTCAAGGGGGGCATTTCTTAAATGCGAATTATATCTATAAACGCATACATAATGGGTTTTCAAGTTTAATAACTCTATATAGGTACCCTATATCAAGCCTAAGGATTTACAAAATATCAACAAAAAAATAGAGCGTGAATCATCAATACCAAATAATGCAAACAAAATAGTCGAGGTTGTTAGAATAGTACCTCAAAATTAGATGGAAAGTCACCTTACTCTTATATTATATGTGGCACTAAATAAATCCTTCCTAATCAATGGTTCTATTCTATATCCATTCTACCTTGATCGGTTTTTCTCTGATATCATTGTGTATTTGAAGCATGGATACCTCCATAACGACCTCTTCATCTACCTATATGGATGATAATACTCAATATACCTATGTGAAGATGTGTTACTGATCCCACACATGAAGGTAGAGATGGAATGGATCCTCTCCCACTAAACACTTATGAGAAGGTCATGAAAATAAAACTATGGATTCCCTAATATTCTATAGCCTCTAAACTCAATGGTTTCTCTAGTATACATGGGCTTATTATTCCCTGAAATCCCACATTATTGATAAAACAGATTTCTATCAGTGGGTCTCTCCTGGCTTCCGGTACTTCTTCTTCCAATCTCGAGTCATCACTTCAGACCACTAGTTGAACAACTTCCCTATCTCGGTATTCAACCACCAGGGCCCACACAATCCAATTCATTATGTGTTTTCTTGTCAATGAGATCTAGATTCACTATATCAAACATTATTGTAAATAGGGAAATATTCACCTGGTAATTTATAGGATTCATATGCTCTTCTTAATGATATTCCTCTTTCATTGGATCATCATTATTATTTCCAGGTACATATAACTGAAACACTATAAAATGAGATGAATAGTCCATAACAGACTTTGAACATAGTTGAGGGCTTATAAACACTCACTCACAATATTCCCTTCGGTCCTATAGGAATAAATAATCATATAAGTTATATTAGAAATACCTCCAAATAACTTCATTATACTGACTATCCTAGTTTATAATATCCCATCAATGTTCAGTGGATACCAAAATCATATAAATATAGATATTCTACCTCCTTTTAGAAGTTATCTCAATGTTCTCAGAAAAAGATAAGACATTTTCAAAATAAAACAATGCATCATGGGTTCTACCAAGCCCGAAAAAGTAGGTGGGTGTTCCTCTTAAACCTCCTATGTAAACACTCCCATAGAAGAGGTAGGTCACAAATCTCTCTATATAATCTACAAAAGCCTCAAAATATCCCATAGAAACCATACATGATACTAAAAAATAGGGAAAACATATGGATATATAGGTTAAACTACCATAGGTATTACTAGTGGTTCAGAGCCCACCACTTGCAACGTATGGTCATTACCACCCTCCTAACTCATGACTAGAGTATGTTACAGTTGTGTAGATCTAAAAATAAAAAATACATGCCTTATAGAAGTTTTGATAAATGTAAAGATAACATATAAATAAATAGGATAGTTTCAAGAAATCCAATGTAAGATCCACAACCCTCTTACTACTCTTATATATAGGTCTATCTGAAAGGAAAAATTATATACAACACAATAAACATTACGTACTTCACACTACTATTGTTAGGTCTAGGTAATGTTCTGTGTTTTGTTGGGGGGATTCATCTATAAAGAGTTCAGTTGAAATTTATATAGGAAAAGACTCTTTAAATTTTTATTGGAACACCTATTTAATGGTGACCATATAATTCTTGAATTCAATTTCTTTTAATTTCATTCTAATTTATATAAAAAAAATATTTAACAGGTTAAACTATATGGATCACTACTACAAATTTATATGGGCCAGTACACCTTATAAATTTAGTTGTGGAATCCCTACAGTACTAACCACTCACATCTCAAGTTACTACATGAAATGTTATCACAGTTAATGGACATTTCAATATGAACCAAAACATTCATCAAGAAATTCAATAAGTACGTATTTATGGAAAGAAAAAATGTATGACATATTTTTCATATAATGTGCCAAAAATGATTCATGAGCATTGTTAAATACCATATTAGACCATGGATAAAACATAAAAATACATCATAATAATAAACATCACACATCATAAGTGTCACATAATAGTGGAACAAATCAACTATAATCGTTATAAAAAGAAACATTATATCGTATCCTAGGTAATCTTTCCTTTCTATATACGTTAGTTAACTACTCCCTAGCACAACTCATTACTAAATTATAAGGCATTGCCAATCCCCTTTCTAATACTCCAAAATGATATGATGATAAAAAATAAATTTTCTTTGATACAACTTTTGGACGTTCCAAATTGAATTCTACTAAATTATTCCCCTAGTCGCTGGGACACATGTCCTCAAGCACACCTCCCCATATTCCAGATGCTACCAACATACAGTGAGGGTCCAATGTGGTATTATGGAGAGACTATACCCTAATCATTATAGTATAACAACAGTCAAATTAATTGATATATTGGAGAAGAATAATAAATACCAGACAATTGAATGTATATATTCTAGTATTAATAAATATTTGACATCAAAAATATCTATATCAAATACACAATGATTTAATGTCTTATATCTATCAAATGTAAATAGGATATAATGTTAGAAGGAATATAATACAATACATGTATCAAAAAATAAAAAATTCCATGAATACTCTCTTTATTAGCATCACAAGCATATATTTGTCCTATTCTTCCCCTATCCCATGCTATAATCTATTAAGTATCCACCACCGAGCTGTTTCCCATGTCCCTACACGTATCCACACAATCTCCCTGAATACCTTTGGTGGCCCAAAAAGGGATTCGATATAAACTCATTAGGATACCACTAATGGTGTCTATAAATACCCTGTTATTGTATATAATATGAGTATTGTGATGATATAATGGTACATAGTATTAATACTATAAAGGGTAGGCTCTTGTTCCTAAATGATACAAAGATTACACTGCCTACTTTAGCTCGTACTATGTAATCTTAGAAAAAGTTACTATATATATATAAATATATAGTCTATACACACAGTAATTTATAACACATATATATTGATATTTCTACTAGAATGGACCTATGGTACAAACCTAGCATCCAGGTATAGTAGTGTGAGTCTCACAATTTTCAAGGGAATTCATTCCTGGTATCAAAATATTATGTTATAAATTTTCCTATATCACATGTTTAATGGATTCCAGGCCCATATCATAACTGTTGGGTCAATAGGTCCACATCGTTACAATAGGGTCACCATCCCCGAATAATAATTATCAGGTCATCATGACGAAATCATAACAGAATGGGATTCATGTGAAAATTGTATCAGTAGTGATTTTATGCCCAAATCTTATCATTCGGATCCCTATGCTCATGTATCATAATCCACAAGGGTCTCTAAGCCTAGTTCATAATATTAGGGTTGGAATTCCCTTATCATAATTGCAGGTCTTCAATTCTGTTGTATCAAATTATATAAGGCCCACTATTCCCATTTATCAAATTCCATTATGGGTTTCTTACCCATTTAACATTAATTTATAGAAATAGGTCAAGGATTTATGAATATATAGTTAGACACTTCAATGTTCAATAGTATTTATATTTAACATGGTCTTAACCTTTTTTCTATTTTAAAATGGTGAAATTTTCATACCCCTCACCAGCCATTTATTTAAGAATAGTTTGGTAAGTATTCAAGCAATTTTGTTGTACTAAAATTACCCATTATCAATTATGATATAACATTCTAGAAGTCAAGATATACACCCATATATGTGTTTTGGTTAATAAACATGATGGTCAATTAATCATTTCAAGGTCACACCCAAAGTGGAGTATCATGTTGAGGTTGACATCCTCTAACCTTTTGTAGGACCTATAAGTGTCATTCAGTTCTATAAAATGGGAACAAAATAATGGATGATTCATTTTTGGGGAAATTGTATGTGAAATAGATGTGCGGAAAATGACACATAATATAAATAATCTCAATATTGATGTATAATTACTATAACACATATTTTATACCTATAGAGTAACACTCATCAAATATTGGAATTTTCTTAGGTCTAGATGAATAAAAAAATCAAAACAAATGAACTCTATGAAAATAGGGTATATGATCCTAAAAAATAACTCAATCAAGGATAAGATAATTTTTCAAATGCGACAAAGGAGTTGAGAACATAACACTGGGTATCTAATGATATGACCAAAAGTGGTATTGGAGTACAGATGATGGATTTATCGAAGAACCTAGGGTGATGGGAGGAGGATCAAAAATGGGAGAAACGTGAGAGTGAAGTCCACTAAAAATATAAATATATATATAATGTATCTAATGTTTTAAAACCTTATTGGTAAACTGGTATAATCACTCAAAAATAATGAGTCACACGGTAGGAAAAAATTTTCACCAATGGTGTGCTATGAATATTCCATAGAGGGAATCCACACGGTTAATGTGAACAGTTTGGGAAACAGTGAAAAAATTGTGTGTTCCATAGAGGGAATCCACACGGTTAATGTGAACAGTTTGGGAAACAGTGAAAAAATTGTGTGTGTTTTCTAAGATAAAAATTATAGATCTTCTTCAGGGGTGTGTGGATTGGGTTACATGCTCAGAAAAAACCACGTGTCATACTACTACTCTTTCAAAATCAGGGCATGGATTGGAAAAATCATGAAAACATGGTGGCGTGGTTTCCACTAACCATGTATCCCAGATGTTTCTTCCACTGACTAGGGATATAGGCTCTAAACATTCCTTATACACACCACATTTCTTCAAAATCCTTAATAGAAATTCATATTAGCTCAAAACCAATATGATAAAAAAATAAAAGGATCCGAACATATTAAAAATTCCATATTCTTATAGGAATCACTGTATTAACCTATGTACATTTAGCTGAAGGGTGTGCAGTAAGATTGTCTAAAAACACTGACCTATAACGACCCAATGTTTTATAAATAAAGTTCCCATTTTAAATGAGAAAAATCATTATTATGTAATGAAGTTGTAGAATACACATGAAAATATTTAGTTATTTTGGAACATAATAGGCTATATCCAATAATATTAAAATGGTCTTTAATATTCATCATTGCATATAATATAACCACTATTTAGATACCATTAATATTATTATATATTAATGGATATGAAAATGATCAATTGTTAAAACTAAAAGAAGTGAAGACCTAAATCAATATGATCATACCCTATAAATCACATTTATCAGATATTTTGATAGATATGGCTTCACTAAGATTTATTGTGGACTAATCCTAAGATGAAATTCATTGCCCAAAACATGAATAAAAATAATTAAGGGATATATTCAATAATACTGATCTCACAACCCAAACCAATTTCAACAATCCACATTATGAATGTATCACTATCTCATACCTTACCCTTATGGAATACACTATTTTAATAAGGTGTTGTGTATCTAGACTCTCTCTTTAAGGACTATTGTATTATCTTTTTAATAAAACAATGATTGTATTTATCTCTATATTACATTATTAATGATTAATGAGTTTTATAAGACATAATATTTGATATGAAGAATGAAAAAGTGTATTTTTTGAGGAAATATAAATTAAGACACACTTTTAGAAAAATATAATATTTTTTGAGGTAAATTTTATGCTAATAAATAATTTCATATTAAATATGATTCATTTGAATATAAATGGCAATATAATTTTATGAATTCCAATATAATCATTATAATGGTCATTAAACTATTACTATAACATTTTTTCCATAAATGGGGATTATTAATTTAAATAGATAAATTATCATATTCAGAGAATATTTTTTATTGTGTAAATGTTATTATTTAAATCAACAAACATAAATTATATAACAATTATTTTTATATTTTTCTTGAAAATTAAGTTTTTGTATAAATGAAATACAATTGAGATATATGGTTTATATTATGACATCATAAAATCCAAAAAGTAATGTAATAAATAATATATATAGTATCCATGACTAAACCAATGTCTCCCATTTAAAATAACTAATTTTTAATTCTATTTGTTTCATTTTATGGAGAATTATTGAATCCTTCAAAACCTATATAAAATTTTAATGTTTTAGAATTATTTTTATTTAAACATGACTCAAATCCACATCACCAAGGGTTTTATTTTATTGTTTTTAGTTCATATAAAAACAAAATTTTAATAACCACTTCGCTTTAGTAGAACACTTGGGAAACTTTCTGGGAGGGTTTTTTTATTATTTTATCATATACCCATTTTTATAAATTATTAAAAAATCCCAATATATTTTTCTATAAACCCCCCACCCATCCTCTCAATATTGTCTGCATTAGATAGTCTTAGAATTTATTTTCATTTCCATTCCCTCTGTATGTCACACCTATGTTTTTTTCAAACTCATAATAAGCATCACCCATTCATTTAAAGTTCCCTCCCAAGGTAATGGATCTTCCCCTTATCCTATTTATTGATTAAATTTTTTTATAATATTCCTTTTTACCCCCAATAGTTCATGTTGGAATATGTTTTTTCACATGAAAAATAAATTCCAAATGATTTCCGATTGAATATATGCCCAATTAACTGTCATTAATCCCTTACATGAATCATTATTTACTCATATAATGCCGTCAAAGTCGTAATAGGATTTTACAAGACAAAATATGATGTAGTGATTACTCATCCCCTTCGCAACTTATGCGTATTTACCTAGATATACCTATAAATCAATTTTTGGCTAATTGCATGTATGTAATCCAAACTCATCCATCGTGAAATTAAAAGTGAGAATGACAAACTTATATAGTAAGATCTATATAGAATACTTGTGAATGTACATTATATGAATATGACAGGTGGTCCCAAAATTATATATCCATAAAATGATTTGGGAATTTTTTTATGTCATCATATACCATGTATAGTTCACATGAGTTTATCCAAAAATTATAATGTAATTTTATCACAATTAATAGACTGGAATTATGATTATGATGTCATTTTTTAAATTGGTTCCATATTCCATATGTTTCATCGATTTTTTCATCTTATTTAATTATTTGATATTGATGTTTCTGATTTTCACCCCTCATATATAACCTCGATATTCCTCTTGAATATCTTGTATTAATATCATCATGTAATTATTTATCTATTCTTTATTTTCCATAATATATCACCCCTTTTTCATATATGTCCCAATTTATCCAAGGTAGTTTTATAAGAAATATGTAATTTTAAGAGTATACAAAATAGTTTTAAATAATTTCATTCTATCCTCGTTTAATTTATTATTCTATGAGAAAAAGTTTCCAAAGGAACTATGCCTTAGAAAATTATGGGATTTTATTATGTTTTTTTCATGTAATAAATCATGAATGAATCTATATAAATTATATGAGTTTTCATGCTTGGTATGAGAGGAAATTATAGTTATTTTATGGGATATAGATTATAAAACCCAATTAAAATCCTTATGTATACTTGTAAACATATGAAACTACACCTAAGTTTAGTAAAATTAATGGGTTAGTAGTTTCTAAGAAAATAAAACCCAACCTGGATACTACAATGTGATTTGGATCTGGCCTGATTGTACATAGTTTTAATAACCCTAAACAAGGGTACATTGGGAATAGACTTGATTGTCACTATGTACACAACAATGAAGTATTGTTTCATGCCTTATTTAATACTCTAATGGGATATGATATAGTAAATTCTCTATGAATCAAAAAAACATTACCAAAATATTTTATATTATGAAGTAGATCATGGATATCATAGAATGAAACACAAAAAGTCATTGGTGGAGAATTTGTGTCATTTATGAGTTATCCCTTTAATTATAATGGTATCTTATTTATGTTTTTCCTATTTTAAAAACTATAATCACTAATTTACCCTTTATTTTTAGAAAGTGACTAGAAAAATGGGGAACCTGGACAACAATGAATGTAAGGGGAAATGTGTTGACTATCCAACTGAGATTCTAAACCCAATGGGAGAAAGTATCTAGAAATTCAGGAAACTAATTTCTCCAAAAAATTGTTATTAATCAAAATTTGAATCTATAGGAACACCCACATCCACCAAATAATGATTAAGTATCAATTACGACCATCATGCAAGAAATTACTCAAAATAATAGTGGAATTTATGGTCCCTTAATCATGGAACAATGGAATAATTACCTTGTAAAGAACTTTTCCTTCATTTAATGATCAAAATAATAAAAGGTATTACTATCTATTTATCATATGGAGGGAGAAGATGGTAAAAGGTGGATATAAATCAATAATATGAATCTTGATAAGGATATTGATGTGATGTAGTGGAATGAATTCTTGAAAATGTTTTTCATTAAAAACATTCCTCACACTCTTAAACATAAAATAGGGATGGACTTTTTGGACCTTAATAGAAAATATGATGAATCCATTAGAGTGTATATGGAAAAATTTACAAGACCCACATAATACATCATAGGCATGTCAGTGACCCTGAATGTAATGTTGTATTGTTTGTCTTTTTGTTATCTTGATTTGAATCTATGACATTCTTTTAAGATTTGAGTCATTTAAATCTATGAATATTTTTATATGGAATCAAAGATTAAATTGAGATCAAAAAATCTCAAGGGCCTCATAGGATATTGGATTGGTTGTAGATGATTTATTTTAATTTTGTAAGAGTGGTATATAATTCTCATTGGAGAAATAAAGTCAATCATCCTACTTATTAAATGTGTCGGATGAAGCATCCTATAAATTTCATGAATGAGAGAATTATTTTTTTGTGAGAGAAGTAAAATAGCATATTAAATAATTTATTATATGAGAAACCAACAAATGTGAGGCATTAATGGAATTTTTTATTCATCCCACATGTTATTTTCCAATTTTTCAGCTACAATGAACAATTACACTGTGTCAATCAATGAACTGAGATAAGGATTGTTAATGATAACTAATGTCAAAAACATAAAATTATTACAAATTAATGGAGAAATTACAATATCAAAACTAATGAGTTTGACCCTGAAAATGAAGTGGTGATAGGTAAAGTAGTTATTCATTCAAATATGGAAAATATATTTTTAGATTATGGTTCTATGAATTCATTTATATCATGCATATTTAATATATTTTTTCAAATACCACCTCAAAACATAGAAGTCACGCTCACGATGAAGATGGAAAATCGGTCAATTATTTCATCCCATTTATAAAATTCATACCCTATCAAAAATAGTGGTTTGATCTTTATATTTTACCTTTTAAAATACCTTTTGTTGAATTAGATTATATATTGAGTAGGGATTGGATTTCTTTGTATAACACCAATATAAATTTCCATGATAAGAAAATCACCCTTCATACCATAAATAACCCTTAGATTATATACAAGTGAGTGAAGAGGATTAATATACTTTGGTATCAATATCTTAGTCATGGATATTATTTACTTTTTAGAAACCATACCTAGATTAAGTGGTGATACTAAGAAAAAATTATCCTTACTGACATGCCCATCCTAAGGGAATGTCTTTCCAAAAAAGTACATGGTCTCCCTCCTAACAAAGAGGTTTATTTTTCAATCTTACATATTCTTAAAAAAAATTATTTTCGAAGACTTCACATAGAATTAACACTAATGAATTTTAATATCTAACTAATCAAAAATGGTACAATTTCAACAAAAAAAGAGTTTATACACCCATGTGTTTCACTACGGGCGCACTAATCCTTTTCATCAAGAAGAAGGATTAATAATTTCACCACCTAATTGATTATCATGAGATAAATAAGTTCATTATAAAAAACATATGTACTTCTTGAATACAGATGATTTATGAAATTAGATATTTAGAGCCGAGTACTTATCTATGGTGCATATTTGGTTAGGATACTATAAATTATAGATAATGAAGTATGAAATTACCAAAACTTTTTCTCATACACGGTTAGAAAATTACAAGTTCATGGTGATTCCATATGGAACCACTAATTCTCCATTTATCTTCAAATATTAGATTAATATAATCATTATGTATTACCCTGAAAAAGTTTTCGTAGCCTTTATAAATGATATTCTAATTTACTCATACACAATGTAGGAACGTGAGAAATATTTTAATACATCATTGTATACATTGTGAAAGGAAAATTTATATGAAAATTACCCTAAATGAGAATTTATTATGTATATAGTAACATTACTAGGAAATTTTATCACCATTAATGTGATATATATAGATCCTTCAAAAACAGATGTGATTGAAGGACACCCAAGACCATCATTTGTGACAAAAATTTATAGATTCCGTGGTTTTTTGGGTAATATTTTTGATTTGTTAGAAAAATATCTTGATTTATAAGGAAACTATATAATTTAACATGAAAGGGTGTCTTGTTTATCTAGAGTGATGAATCTAGGGATAGATTTAAAGAGTTAAATAAGAGGCTAATCATCGCACTTGTGCTCACATTACCATGGAGTGAGGAAGGATTTTTGATCTATAGAGATGCATCCAAAAAGGGATTGGGATATATAGTCATGAAAGATGAAATAATTTACAACCAAGGCCTCATGATAATTAATGATTCCTGAGAAGAAACAACACATTATCTATAATTGCCTACAGTAATATTCAAATCAATGATTTAGAAACATTCTATCTATGGGTTATAGTTTGACATATATAAGGATCATCAATGGATCGTGTATATATTCACACAAAAGGACATCAATATGCGCAAATGGAGGTGACTAGATTTGATTAGGGATGATGATTATTAAGACCATTATAATCATAGTAAACAAAGAGAATTAGTCAATTTTATGAGGACAAAAGAACATACAACCCAATCAATGTTGAGGATTTAAAGGGATAAAATAATCATGTGCACGATGATAATAAAAATGGTAATAAAAAAGTATATTTATCGAAATTTATCCAATAGAATTTTATCCATACATTCATGGTGGGATCATGGAAGCCCAAAAAATGATTTGGTGATATAGAAAATGTAGATAATATTATAGTGTTTAACAATTATGAAGATGAATTTATAAGTTTTGTAACATTGATATATGTCACATAAAAACTAGAAATTAAGAGATAAGTTATGGATGATGTGGATAGAAAATTCTTATCTATTAATATTGGATGCACTATGATTTATGTATATCGAAATAATAACATATTTGGGGGGAAATTAAGAGGGATACTGTATGATTTTTATCTAGATGCATGGTATGACGACAAGTCAATTGTGATTAAGAGTAGTCTACAGTCATGATACAACCATTACTCATACAAGCATGGAAATTAAAAAACATGACCATATAATTATTCATTCGACTCCCCAGTACACCTATGGGAAATAAATCCATTTTTGTGATATTTAAACACCTTAAACTTTCAATGAATTTGATTTCTATCAATGAAGATATTTATATTTTATGAATCAATAATCTATATATATATATAATAGAAGAGGTAATATTTTTTGGAGTTAAAATCTCCCTTATATTTGATTATGATTTTTGGTTTACATCATGGTTCTATAGAATCCTTCAGCACGAATTGGATATCGATTAGTGTTTTTGTATTTCTTATCACTGTAAAATGGATTGTCAGTCAGAAAGGACCATTAAATCTTTATTGGATATGTTTATATTTTGTTCAGTAGATTTCCATAGATGTTGGGGTCGACTAAATTACCTTGAAAAGTTATCAGGTAACAATGGTTTACATTATATAAATATAATATAATCTTATAAGGCTTTATATGGGAATATGTGTTAGACTCTAAACTATTGGGATGAACATAGAGATCATAGTCTGACGTTACATGATGTTATCCAAGAGATAACAGAGAAGGTTTAATCCATTAAACGTTATTTTAATTCTACACAATGAAAACAAAAAATATCTGCATATAATCACTGATGTGTTCTTATGTTTGAGTTTAGAGATAGAGTGAACCTTTATAAATCATAGTGGAATAAATCCATGAGGTTTCATAAGAAGGGATGGATTATTCAAAGATGCATCACCCAATTTGATATTCTCAATCACATCAGAACTATTGTGTACCAACTAGAACTCCCATGTATCCTATCTCAAGTAGAATATTTTTTCAAAATATACCTGATGAGAATGTAAATATTAGATCCCTCAATTATTTTAAATCCATAGGTGGTACCAATGGATTATTATCATCCATTCAACACACAATCACTAATGATATTATTTTTTAGTGAAAAATTTCTAAAAATATAAGATAACTCACCCAATCAATGTTTTTTTATAACCATGAGTTTTTGGATTCAACTTAGGAACTAGAGGATGCATTTAAACAGAATAATCCTCATTTTTCTCATTTACGAAAGGAAATTTTGAGGGTGAAATTTCCAAATCGGGGAATAATGTAACAATCAAATGTTATAAAAAATAATGTTTTATTTAAATGAGAAAATTTATTTAATGGGACGGTGTTATAGAAAATTCTTGAAATACATTGATTATTTTTTATCATTATAATCCATATCGCATAAAATTTAAAATTCTATTACGCTTCAAAGATGTTTATAATTTAGTCATTGTATATTGACCAAAAAGATCAATACATATTAATGGTTTTTATAAAGTCCCATTGACACAGACTAAAGATGTGATGGACTCAACCATTAAGATCACACCATATGATGTTAATTTTTCAAGGATTAATAGGGAGATGTTGTCAGTAGGATTTTCAATTGAGCAAGACCATGATTTTATCATATAGATAAATCATGATCAAACCCATTAATGGGAGATGTGTAGGTTTTCCTGGAACATAGCCAAATCCATATTCAATGAACCACCCCATGAAATGGTCAGCATCTCACACCATACACTTATGGTTTACCCTTGTGTAATAAGCGTCAATGTATCTTGAACAAAACATTAAAAATTATTGTATTATCTATTTAATAAATCCATCATTATTATTATCCATTTATTAATTTATAAACAAATAATGACATTCATAAAAATTAAATTATTATAAAAATAAATCATAATTATATTTTTTGGAAATATATATTATGACACTCTTTTTGGAATAATTAAATATAATTTAAATAAATTTAATTTTAATTAAAAATTCATATTAATTATTATTTATTTTTACATAAATTGTCATATAATTTAATTAATTCTGAAATAATCACTATAAGAGTAAAAAACTCATATCGACATAAAAACCATTATTTTTAAACAATTAGAAATTTTTTATTTAAAATAATATGTTATGGTATTTTTAGAAATATATTTATAAAATAAATATTATTTTTAAAGCATCAAATTGAAATTATCCAACAGTTAATTTTTCAAAAAAAATTAAGATAGCTAATTTTTTTTGTTAAAATTAAATATGTTATATATATATGATATGTTTTATGACTTTATAAAATATAAAAATTGGTGTAATATAACATATAATAGTGATATAAGAACCAAATAATGTGACCCTTTTTAAATTATTTATTTTTATGTTATTCTATTTTGTTTATAACCCCAAACTGAATCGTATAATTTTCTTAAAAGGTTGCGGCCGAAGCCTCATTTATTATTAAATCAAAGAAAAGACCTCTTTAACTTGATAGAGGGAGACCCATTACATAACTTGATGTCCAAGTGCGAATTTAGCCCATTACATGTCCTGTAGGCCCATTTTTTGGCCCAAATCCCATTCTATAAATAGTACTGCTACCGTACCATCACTGCTATAGTACTGCACATTACCCGCAACAGCTATAGTACTCAGCCTCCCCTACAATACTCTGCTACTACTTCAGTGCCTACCATTTCTACAGTGCTGATGCTGCTACAGTACTACTACAGTTCCCTACACCCACTGGGTTTTGGACCCCCATTTTTCATGTATAATTAGGGGGTGATTACCACTATTCCAAACCCCAAATACCAAAATGAATTCTATAAAACATATATTATATTATAAAAATTTAAAACTACTTATTTAAAAACATGACTCACTTCCACTTCAGCAAGGGTGTAATTTTAATAAGTCCATTTATTATCCAATTATTTTAAAAAAAACACACTTTTTTAGATGTAACCCTGGGAAACAACCATGGGAAGACTTTTGGGTCTGATTATTTAATCATTTGAATTCCAAAACCTATGTTTAGAAATTAATAAATAATCCTCATATACTTTTTTATTAAAACCCTTGAAACCCCCATTTCCACTTCAAAAAAATAGAAAACTTTTACTTGTAATATCCATCTCTAGATCCCTATAATGGTTTTCCAATTCTATTATAAAGCTCCTCTAAAACAATTAGAATCCCCCTCTCAAGGCTACAAATCCTCTCTTTCAATTCTATATTCAATAACATTATTTATATAGTAATTTTTTTTATTTCAAAATATTCAGGATGCAATACATTCTTAAACAAACCTATTACTTTTAAAATTTTGTATAAGTGTTGAAGGTCTTCTTTCACTCTGATTATTCCCTTCAATTAATTATTATGTTCACCTATTATGCTACTAAAATTATCCTCTGAATTTATAAACTAAACATTTATTTAGTAAATAACCATCCTCATTTACACTACTGTTTTTCACCTAGTTATCCATATAATTTGTAGATTTGGGGAATCCATTTTTTTACTCACACTCCTTAATAATAACATGAAATGTGATGGATTATGTCCTTGTGTTTTATGATCTATGTGTAACACTTATGCGTGTACATTTGATGAATGTGATGAGTGGTCCTGAAATTATATTTCCATCCAATGCATTAGGTGATCAATTTATCTCATGAGATACCATGTATAGTGTGCGGATGATTATCCTACTCACACTATGTTATGATTTCTCAAATGTTATCACTGTCTTATGTTTATTATATCACATTTTCTATTTTTCCACAGTCTTTATATTGTATTTATGTTATCATCTTATATCATCACTTGATGATCATATGTATGACTCTCATCACATTTTCACCACCTTGATATGCCCCTTTACTCACATGTATTACATTAATCATGTTATTCTTTGCTTATTATCATACAAGGTTTTATAGCTAACCCATATTTTTGGTGTGTTCAGAGGTCATCTCATGTAGTTTTAGAATAAAAAGAGATTTATTACATTTTAATGATTTTAAAATAATTTTTATATATCCTTGCTAAATTTATTATGATATGTACCAATGTTTCCAAAAGAAACAAAGCCTCAAGTTCTTTTAGAGCTGTATTAAGTGTACTTTTACATAATAAATCGTGAATTAATGTGTTTAAAAGGAATGGATTTTCAAACTACACTTTCACATCTTTATGAAACATGACTAAAACATAAAACTAATACAATATGACTAACCAAATTTATAAATATCCCATAAGTATTAGATAAATGAGGATATATTTTAGTGGAATGATATGATAGAACAATTTAGACCTTCTGATGATATAGTTTTGTTTGACTTTCTACAACATAATTTTCAATTCCATAATTTTATTCTCCATATCATTATATCTGGTAATAATATCTACAATGGTGTTTCTATGATAAAAGACAAAATTTTCTATCCCACAATCATTATTTTGTTTGGGGGTAACAAAAATTTACCACTCAAGGGTTTCTTCATATATGAGGATATATTTTCCTTCTATGGGTGGTATTTATATAGGTGGATGAAAGATATAATGAATATGATCATCAAAATAACTTTAGAAGTCTACATAACATGATAGGTAATTTCCTTCTTCATCAGAATTTTAAAATGTAATAATTTACCGATAATTTTAGCTATGAATGGCCTAATAAGGAAATACATGTCATACGTAACCTAAAATATGTGATGTTTTGAGGATATGTCATGTTATAAAATATATTATTCATCTTAGAGTCGACATTGATGTTATGATAGAAAATCATGAAGCTAAAAAATCCCCCTAATGATACAGTAATGATGCTTTCGTAGGATTCATCTTAAATCTATGCCCTCCGAGTTTTTTTGAACTATTTCATGATTGGAAATATGATCATGAAGTAATTGAAACTAAATAACATGATTTCTAACATAACACCATATGAAATTTCTCATAAGGATCTTGAATGTATTATTCATGGTATTTTTTAATTTGAAACCAATTTTATTCAATCTTTATGGAAATACCTGATAGAAATATACCCCTTGGAGTTCTTTATAAGTGGTGAAAACTTCTTCTATAGGGGATTTCTAGTTGCATTTGGTTTCTTAAATACCCATACATAAGTGAAATGTCCTAGAAACCAGAATCTGTATCAATCAAAAATTTAATTATCAGTTTTAGGAAATCATCATTTAGTATATGATATTTGAAATACTAAAAATTTATGCAAACCGTGATGTTCTCAATATTATTCTTGACTAACATGATGTCGAAAATAAACTTTAGGAATTGATCATTTATAATGATGTAGTATTTGATTAGAATATTAATTTGTTCCTCTACTTTGGAATCCTTATTCGAATTCATTCTTCTTTCCACCTTTTTATAATACTGATTGTCATCTAACAGACCAAAATGATGCATAGCCACATCCAGACCTCGATTAAGAATTTTCATATATTTTCTAGGAGACATATCCTAGTAAAATTTCATGAAGGAGTCATATGACTCTTACTATTGTGGTTACATGGAAGAACTAATTAATATGGGGAATAATTCTTCCATTGTAACATGGTTCACTTGCATATTCTCATTAATGTTGCTAGAGATGCCTTCTTCCAATATTGGAGGTGTATATCTATGATTTTTTCTATAAATTATATTTTCCTAATATCATTGTAATTAGAAGTTAAAATGAAATTTTAGTATTTATAATTCAATATGTGGAATTTTTTATCTTCTATAATGTAAAAGTAAGCATCTTTTGACCCTTAGGATGGTGATGCAGGGTAATTTTTTTGGGGGAATCCTGGACATTTCCCCATTCCTCCACTCAATCATCATGCGAATAATGTGTTATAATGTTCTAAATTGTATGAGATGTTATGCTTGTATTATTTATTCTTTTTTATGATGGGGAGGCATATTTAGATTGAAAAAATCACAATGTTGATGTCATTTTGTATGCATAAGACATTGTGGGTGCATTTATTCTGGGGAGTTATTATCTTTTCCAATAACATATTCCTATACTAAAACAAAATTTATAACTAGAATAATTGATATCAGGAGAATTGGGTAAAATGTTCTGATTACCTATTCATTCCTCCATCCCTAAGGGTTGAGGTTGAGTCAGTCAAATATCCTTAGCTAATCATTATGGATATCAATGATACAAGCCTTCATGTATAAGTGCTCAAGAGTGAGAATGGCTAGAATAAGATTCAAAATGGTATTATAATTGGTTAATTATGGATAGTTGATGGAATAAATAAAAAATCCATATCAAGATGTTAAATTTATCAGATTAATTATCTTCTCAAATGAGGCTCCCATTACATAGTGACATCTCAATTCTGGAGGGTTGGACTTTACTTGATTGATGAGAAACATATAGTCTTCCTTAGTTTTGTTTAATGGATTGTTTGGAGCCATCTCAAACCCATTATGGTTAGAAATACTAAAATAATTATATATCATTGAAAACTTCCCCGCCATTTTATAGAATCCAAAGCCTATATATTGAGTTCTTTAAGACATAAGGAGGAATTGACACTATTTAGCACACTAACATGCCCATTAAAATAGGAAATTATGTATAAATGGTATGATGAGATAACATTAACATGTATATAAAGGAAATACTTCTCAAAAGAGCATGAAAACTTTTATCATAGTTGTAAAACATTAACATAATTTAGAGATGAGGTTTCCAAACTATGATATGTGTTAATTTCGTCTGAGATGTTTTAGCACACTCTTTTCATGTGCATGTGTATAAAAAAGGATTGAGATAAGTAGGAATCCCTATAACCCATGATTCAAGATTTATATATTGGTATGAGAATATTCCAAGAGCCATTATCATTATAGGACAACAATATATAAATGATTCCATACATACCAAATACATACAAGGGTCTAATGTAGCTTTTTATATCATATTATTGTTATTATTCTTTGGAGGATATGAACATGAGACAATAAATAGGTTCAATTACATTATGAATGACCTTATCTATAGAAATATCATCCTTGAATTCAAAAGGACATAAATGGGTTGAATTTAGAAACTTTTAGAGTTCCATAGAATGGTTAAGGGAACCTAGAATCCAAATAATGGATTAAGAGAAAGTGATATGTTTAATGATAACATATATTTCAATATAATAACAATGAATTAAACAATTATGATTCTCACTGGTCTTTGGCTTATAGGTTTACGCTATTTATGATAATGATTCCATGTCTTATCGATAATTTGATGATTTTTTTACATTCATGAGTCTAGATAAGTCAATTATCCAGCCTTCAAATATAAAACATATAACTAAACATTCACAAGATATTACATCAATATAATAAGATTTTAATCATATATAAATGATTAAATATATGATTGGGTTTCCTATTTATGTCATTTATGTTCTTATCTATACATATTTTAATCTTATATGGCCTCATCATAGTCATTTTCTAGACACTCAAAACCATGTGGACTTATTCTCTCTCGACCTCTATAACCTCTTCCCACTCCCCTGGAGTTAATGTAGAGGAACTATTGTATTTATATAAATTTGTATTAAAAGAAGAGAACATTTAATGGGATAATAATGATGAAACCATATTCTTATTCGTTATCAAATTAAGATCTTATTTGGTGGTGTGGTTCACATAGACTTGTGTGATGGGACAATCCACATCCTCCAAATGATGTTAGAAATAAGTGTTACGTACTTGTAAGGGTTATTTCTCTTGTACCTTGTTATTTTCATACCAATTAAGTTGTATATTATAGGATAATGATTCTCAAAAAGTTAGTTTAATCATCATTGAGGGAACTAGGGGCACTACTAGTTCATTCATTTTCACTCTATAATTCAGGATCCATGTTCAATGGTTTTTTATTTATCTAGTTGTCAATTTGATTCCATTTTTCAATATATCGTATCATTATCCACCTTATTCAGGTGGAATTATATAGGAAAAAAATACATGTTATTGTGTTTTTCCAAACATTACATGATCATATTCGATCATCTTCTAGGGGATGTATTGAAGGACACATTACTCTGAATATCATTCTCTATAATCTTATGGTAGGGGATATAATAAAGGTGGAAATTTAGATAAATATCACTAGATTTTCTATTCTCTAGTAACTTTAACAAGTCATTCTCCCATGTGGTTATAATGTATCATATAACATTTTTTTAATAATAAATATACTTTATTCCTCTAATCTAAAAATTGTAGACACTATTGGTCAATTATTTACTCCAAAAGTGGGATTTTTATCAACTTCATCCTTATGAGGCACAATGTGATACTTCATGTGTAAAAGGAAAACATTTTAATTTATTAGTACCTTTTAATAAATTAATGTGTTTGATATAATATTCCTCATGAAAATTGAGACATAAACAAAATTGTGATATATTTGGAAAATATATAATAGGTATGAATTTAAAACAATGATTTTGAATATGTGGGAATGAATAGTAGTAAATTTTTTAGTAAATAATTATATAATTAAAATCAATTCCACTTTAATATAAATTATATTCAATTTGTTCGACTACATTTTCTAATAATACTATTTTAAGAATAGAAATTTATATTTCGTAAAAATATTTCTTTTACACACTATTATTTTTATCACAAGTTATATACAATTAACTAATGATAATATATAATTTAATAAATAATTTTTTAAAAATATTTATTAATTTTTGGGTAAAATAAATGAGTATGATTAATATTCAAAAAAAAATTCCTATAATTTTTTTTATATTGCATATCATCTCTTTTTTTTAAAATTTAAAATTATCAATTTTATATATTTCATTGGAAAAATTGAGTAGTATTTATTTCATTATAGGTTTTTTCTGATGATTAATTTTTTATATTTTTCTAAAATAATGATTTTTTGTTGAATTGTGAAACAAACAGTTCTTACAACTAAAATGAATTTAATTACATTATTATTATATAAGTATGAATTTAAAATTCATTACATATTTATACAAGAAAAAATATATATTTTATAAGTGGATATGTACTTTTAAAACTACTTTTAAATTACAAACCAATATTTGACATTTAAGAAAATAAGTAATATTATTATAAAGATAATAACAACTCAATAAAAACATTGTATTTTAAAATTTATTTTACTCAGATATAAAAAATTAATATAATAAAATAGATTTCAAATTTTAAATCACTAGGTCCAAATTATTTTATAATGACCAATTTATTTTCATGATTAAAAGATAAATTACATTAGTAAAAACTACTTACCTAGGAACGATTTAAAAGGAGTAAAATGGTTTTAACCAAGATGGAATAACCACCGACATGGTTTAAAATTGTGTTGTCCTGGTTGGTTGAATACTATATAGACCTTATACCATCAACTATCCATTATTGTAAAATATTGATTCCAATTTTCTGGAGTCTCAATTCCCATTTTTGATAATATTTGGACATTTAAAAAATGAAATCCATTTTCAGTTATAAAAGTGGTACTTCTCACCTCAATTCCTATCACACAAAGACTCACGTAATTACACCCATAATCTACAAAACCATATTTTAAAAATAAATTTACACCGTAAATTTTTTTTATATTCTCAAATTAATATCCCTAAATTTCAAAACACCCTAAGCATATGAGATAATTCATTATGTGAGGTATAAATTTATAATTCCTCTATTCTTAAATCAATTTCATTAATTGAAACTAATCATAAAACATTTCCATTACAAATTCATAAAATGAGATTTTTTATCATTATTATTACGTTTTGTAATTATACAGATGATGTGAACATAAAATTATTCCAATTTTATAATAATAAAAATGAAGTTGTCATTATAACGTTATGCGGACTACCGCATCCACGACACAATGTGTTTCATTTCAGATCACCACCTTAAAATAGTAGTACAAATATATAATTTATTAAAATATTATGATATTAAAAATCCATTTTTAATTATAAAATGATAAAAATATAAACACTTTAAATCGTTTTAGGGAAATCGAAATCATTATCCATATGTACATGTGAAATGGAGCCTCCATGGAACAATTGATTTCTATTTTCCTTTTCATCACCACCATTAGTTGATGGTCATGAGAATGGGTTGAATGTAAAAGAAATATCCTTATAAAATTATTATAGTTCTGGATAGTCAAATTGTACAACCATTTGAAAATATAACAAATAATCAATTGTGGTAAGTTCAACTGTCCAGAAGAGCATTCTAAGAGAAAAAATGATTTCATCATACATTGAAATTACAGAATATATGTAATATTATTCATATAATTATATAATATTTAGATATATCCAAATAATAAACAATAAATTATATCATTATTCTTTTGTAATAATGTCATTAAATCGAACTGATTTTATAATCATCCATTAGTTATGTAATGTTTTTGGTTGGGTTGGTTTGACCACTTACTTGAACAATGATATAATCAATATCATGGAATAATAGTGACTTTTTTTTAATATAATATGTGAAATAAATTACTATGAAATTATGTTATCCTTTTTTTAGAATGGTATTCATATTATTAGATTCGTTAATTAAGAAAACACCCTTTGTTCGAAAAAAAATCATCTAAACAATCTCATATTCAAATTCATATTTATGGATCATAACAAAGAATAAAAATTAATGAAATTATATCACTATAAATAATCATTAATAATCACATATATTACCTTTTATGATTTTTGAATCATTATATTTTTGAGAAGATTGAATAGAAACACCCCTATTACGAAAGCAGTTCAAAAAATTCATTGTTACTCACACATGATATTGAATATATTTTATAACTAAATAATATTATTGTATAAAAAAATTATACATGAAATTGATACATGAATATAGATAAAAATAAATTTTTAAAATAGGTTATTAATATGGTTAATATGGATATATTTTATTCCATGTTAATTATATTATGAAATTTTTAATAAAAAAATAAAAAAAAGTATAGGGTTTCTTACTAACTTTTCTAATACTTTGGGGTGTGTTACATATTATGCACCATGATTCCTTTATATATTGTTTTCTTTATATAATATTCAATTAATGATGGATAATTTATTTTAATATTAATATTGTGAAATACTATTCCATGTAACAATATTTTTTTAAAATTTTCTTTTCACTCAACTGTCACAATAGTCTTAAGTGTTTTTTGTAACTCAATTTTAATTCATTAAGTTCTAATAATACTCATGATCATGTTTCATATAAATTGGGTACATAATACAAGTAATTTTTCAATATGGTATACTATCATTTTTTCTATGAATATATATTCCTGACGCATTCATTTTTATCAGTTATTTCATAACTTATGTAGTATGTTTCTCTTAAAAAATATTGGCAGCTCAAATCTCACTAGAGTAGAAATTTTCTTTTCACATATTGTTTTCTTTTTAATGTTTTTTATTACAACAAGTTACTGTAGGATATGTTGTAAACATGTTTTTAACATCAGTTAACAAAATCCGACGTTGTAACTAAATTAGTGGGTGGTTTTCCACATAGGTTATTCTATAAAAAACATGAAAAACAAATTCATTTTGGGTTTTTTACTTTTTTTATAAAATAACATATGTGAATAAAATACTAAAAGTCTTTTCAAGTCAGTTATTTAATGACCAATGTGAAAAAACAATTCATTAGTTTTTCACGTCGTATATCTATTAAACAATGTGATAAAAACAATTTAATATTTTTTTGACTCCAAATATCCATAATGGCAATGAATATAAAATAATACAGCCTTAAAGGAAAACCACATATTTTAGGTATTCAAAGTAGACAAACAAACAACAAAACACACTAACATTTAGAATTTTAATGTTTGCAATTTATACGTAGATAATCTGAAATCTAATAACACTTGTGGAATGATTCACCAATTAAATTTATAAGTGTATAAAATCTTGAGATATATAAGCTAAAGGATCATAAAAAAGATAAAAATTAATAGAGAATAATTTATCATATATTATAAATAAAATTAATGAGATATAATAGAAAATGTTATAAATAAATCTATGTTGGTTAAACCTCATAACTACCCCAGTTGAAATGGTTTTATGCATAAATCATAAAACATAATATCTATAAAAATTTATGATTTACTGTTCATGAAAAAAAAATTTAAAATAGTATTCAAATTCAAAATTACATTATCAAGTAATATATCAAATATGTTAGTAATTATAAATTAAATATATGCTTTTGTGTAACATATTTGATCTTTGAAATTGTCAATATTATTTTCATTCTAATGAAATTTCATTAACTATTTGAAAATAATAAGAATAAACTAAATTTAACATTCATTATAATGTAAACAATTATTAAAAAAATTCAAATTTACGTGTCTAATACATTGTTAAAATTTCTCACACTAGGCTATTGATAGAGAATATCCAGTAAAGTAAATTCTCCCTTTTAATAAACTAACCAACATCCAATAAAATATGATATAAAAGAAATTTAATGTCAGTGGTTATAATTTTAAAAAATATATAATAGTTTTTTATATATATTGTTAATACTATTGATGAGAAGGCAACATCTTACACTAGATAATTGGGTTCTTTTGAAATATTCTTACAATATAAAATGTTGTTTATACTTTTTTCATTGTCTTCGATATATGTTAAATAAAGTGTGGGTATATAAATCTATAAAAAAATTTCTATTCATGCTCACTAAAAATTTAATAATATTCCTAACAAAAATGAACATACGTAGAAATTTTCAATACATTAAACTAACGATTTTTTAATCGGATTATATGGAAAAAACGTGAATCGTGTGGATTCATAATAGATCTTCAGTATAAGGCTCTATGATATCTCATTTCAAAAGTTCCACAATCATTGAATGCCAACAAAAAGATGATTTAATTGGGACCTCGTAAAAATCAAATAACAAAAAAAATTTAGATAACAATCTATCAAGAATACCAAAATTTATATGTGATGTCACAGAGTATTATATTTGTTGTTGTCCATACAATATTTCTTTACCTAAAACTTATTCCTATAAAATATATAAAAATATATATACATTAAAATGTTAATAAATTTAATATAAAAATGTAATAAATGATAAAATATTCACATATATCAATGGTAATATGTAAAATGAGTATATATGGTCAAAATAAAAAGTATTCAATGCTTTTCCACTATACTCACCATATCTATAGGTATTCGTATTCTTTATAATCAATCTATAATTTCTTTTACTGTGACCTTATCATGCAATTTCACTATTTTTTAAGATGAATGGTATCACTAATATAATATACCATCCCATATGAAACATTATGATGTTGTGCATCATCAGCACATAACACATCATTAATTGAAAATTATAGAGGAGGGTTGTAGTTGAATTATTATAAGGATTGGGGTCTGTAGGCAGAGGATTAGGAGTTGGAGCTACGGGGGGAGGTAGAATAGTGTGATCAATAGTTTGAAATGTTCTTTTCATCTTTGAAGAAATATATTATACCAAATATATGATTCTATGAGCCAATGACAAATAAATATCATTAACATCATCTTACAAAGATTCTATTTTTAAGACATCTTATATTAACGAAACAGAAAAATGTGGAAATGTATTTTTCCCAGATACACGTATTGGGTATTTTTTTATATGACCCGAGGGTTTGGGATTTCATAATTTTATAGCTAAAATACCTTTCATAACCATAACTATAATGACACCCTAAGTGGACTTCTCCTTTAGATAATACTACATGAAATATTTCAATAAAAGTAAACTAAATCGCAATATATAATGAATTGAATTAACTTAAAAAAATGAATAAAATGAATAGCTTACAATCAATTTAACTAAAACCATCAACCCTTGTATAAGATATTATCAATTCTTGCCCATATGATCCCTCCTCTCTTTTTATTGTCTGTAATGAGGGAAGAGGATCACCATATACAGAGCCATCAGACTCAACTCTCATCTTTGGAAATATTGCAACCATGATTTGTTCTTCCAATAATATGTTCCCTCCCCATGATAATGTATGAGAGTATATATTTCTAGGTTGGATATCTTGATGGGGTCTCCATGATTACTATAAATCAAGAATAAATAAATCATTAATTAGATAATTAGTATTAAAAACAACTAAAATTTACCAATACACATACAAAAAAAGTTTCACTTCTTCTAAATTCAAATAATTTCTTCCATGTATCATCATATATAAATTTGTATATATCATAAGTATTTTTATTTCTCCAAAACACAAAACTTAAATCTAATGTGACAGTTGATTTATAATATCTCCATCTTCTAGATTCCAATGATATAAATTTACTTCTAACTTATCCAACATCAGGTATATCAAATGTCATCTGATAAGGAGGAAAACATATATGAATAAAATAAATTCTTGATGGAAAAATAATAAAACAATTATTACCAAAATGGTTTGGTGCATGCATATTGTTTTACATGGAAAAGTCTTCCCATTTAGGTTATGACTTCTTGAATATTTTCCAATACCCTCTCTTATTAAAGGCATTCTGAGGGTTATGACAGATCAACCTTCTACTATATAGGCGGGAGCACACGATTTTAGTTGTTACACCAAATTCCAGGACTATTTATTCCCACATTTCAATGGTTATATAGTTTAATTTTGTGATTATAAAACCATTAGGACATGTATTTTATTTCTAAATGAAAATTTCCTTTAAATTTTCAGGAATAAGATGATATATCATTCATTAAAAATATATGAAATAAAAAATTTGTAACATCAACTTTATCAAATTAAATTTAATATATTTCTTTTGGATTGTGTAAATGATTAGTATATGCATGGGAAGAAGGTCATCATAATATGGTTCTGGTATGCTTAGTATAATTGCTGACCAAATTTGAATTGAAGGATCCAATGTAATATTTTATTTTTGTATAGAGAATAGAGGTCCTTCCCCTAATGACGAAATATTTATCTAAGCGGAAACAACAAATATAGAGGTAATGAAGGTCATTACCAAATAATGTTTTCCGTTAGAGATAGATATACTCACTACTAATAGACATTATTCGATTTTGGGGATTCAAGAACTTGAGAAAAGAAGTAGTCTTATAGAGAGAGAGGTATTGAAGAAGATATCCTCAACCTTTAAAGATACACACCTATGTATGTAACACATATTTTGGGATGATTGATATGAACTTAAATTTCTATAGCCTTTTTATAGACCTATAGGCCCAGTGAGTGTGGATTTTATTTCTCTAGGACCATATGACGGACCCCAAAACCATTGTTCCTTTTCATGTATATCTGGTTTATGGTATTCAAATTTGGAACACTGCCGCCTTTATTTTAAGGTATGAAATATTTAAATTAATGTCTCTGGGGATTAGTGTCCCATATCATGGACTAAGATATGGGAGAGTCTCCATTTCAGTAACTGTGTGGTTGACCCAATGTGAATGGGAGCCATATTCCACTAATGATGGAAATATTAATTGGTTGTACACATTGTTTATGTACATGGTGATTATATCAATGAGTTATATGCTTTTTCAAGTAAGGGAGAGAAATGGTAAGATATAAATGAAATTCTAAATGGTCATGTTTATTATCCTATAGATGAGTGAGATATATTAACTATATTGGGGATCAAGTGCTAAGGGTACCCAAACACTATTTTATGAGGGTTGATGATTATGAAAATAGTTATTATAAATATTTTAATTAGGCATATGAATTGGAACAATTTTTCCAATGATTATAATTAACTAACATTCTAACGATAGGTTCCACAACACTGTTTTTTGAGGCATACAGTAACTAAGGGATATTCTCATTATGAAAAAAGTCCTCTTGATGATAGGGCCAAATATAGTGGAATATGTGATCATTAATAAATAATGGTGTCCCTTATATCCATATACATTCATTATCAATATCCATATAAGGTTTTTTGTGGATTCATACACTCAATCCATAAAGAAGGATATGTGCATGGAAACATAAAATAGGTGGTTAGAACATCATAGTAATTAAGTAACCATGATTAGGTTGTTTTTTGAAAATGATGGGAAATAGAGGATGAAAATGATTTGGGTCTGTGATTGAAATACTTATTCTATAAATTATATTTTTTCATAGAATAAAAAAAATAAAGATATTGTTATCATAGGTGGCCCCTAAATCAATAAATCGTAAATACAATGGATGGAAAATTCTAAATCCAACCGTGGGATTTGAAATAGAAGGTGACCCATGAATATTACATGGTAAATTCTATAAATCATATCTAGATATGAATATGAGATATCCATACTCCAAGGATCTTTGGAATAATGGAAAATTTGATGTTGTTGCAGGTTCTTATGCACTATGAATTCTTACATAGATATTTCCCTCATGTAGAGTAATCTGGTCATGTGGCATAGACCACTATAATAACTTTAAGGATATTTAGTCTAGAATGTATGTATTTTATTTTAATTTTAGGTTTTAAAGATGAAGCTATTATATAGTTTAATTAAATAAATTGAGGACCTCCATATCTAGGAATTTTGTAGAGATCAGACTTGGGAATTAAATAGAGTATCACCATAGCAATGTTGAATCCGTGAAGGGAACCCCAATGTGAATGAAATGGTAAAAATCAATGATAGAACTATATATGGTGGGTATATATTATATTCTCTATATATTTTTGAATATATAACTATATTTTCAGTAACTCTTCTGGATATATCTCATCCATAGAGGATTTTTCATAATGATTAGATTACTCTAATCAATTTAAGGACATGCAAGGAAGATTTAAAATTGTATTATTTAATTATAGGCGATAAAGACATATATTTTCTTCAATTTATGGTCTTATGATGACGAAATTTTGAATTAAAATGAAACACCATCTTAGTGTAGTGTCTGATGTAACTGGAAAATATATGAATGAGGATATAATACACTATGAGGAATTCTAATATTTTTGAGCACGCAGAGAGGCCCAAGATCCTTGTTCCATGATTCACTCTATAACTAATTAAAAAAAGGATTAATATACACCTAGTTATTATAAAAAAAGAAATCTCCCTTTGTAGATAATGTTCTAAAATTGGAATGGAGATTTTTCAAATATATATTGTTAAATAATAGAGAAAAAATCATTAGAACATTATTATGGATATGTGTATCATGTGAAGAGGACAAGTCACACCAAAATATAATTCAAAATAGTATAGAATATCATAATTGTTTTCCACATGTCACTCAGTTTAATATCAATCAATAGAGAATTTTTATTCTACAGTGTAGTTTTTGTACATCGGGGAACCATACAATGGATTTTAACATTGTTTGGTATGAACATTTGCAAACCCAATGAGAATGTTGAAGAAGATAAAAATAATATAGATTTTTAGAATGTAAATGAATAGAGAATACAATCATAAAAATGTATCACAAGGTACCTGGATCAAGTTTCTTTTATTTATCATTTGTCTTTGTATATGAGGCTTAAGAACCTTTTTAGAGTTTTTACAAAGTTTTGTATTTGTTGAAAACTAATCTTTTTTTTGAAAAATGTTTTTGAGTTACAGAACGTTGAAGTTGCTGGTTGCTAAAGATTTTCTTAAAGAAGATTATGTTGAAGAATAAAAATTCATAAGGTAAGAAAGTGTCTCAAAGTTTCTAAAGTAAATCCGACGATGATTTTCTGATCTTAGATTTCTCAAACATCATGAAAAGATTCATGATAAAAGCTATTGAAGACATGGTGAAGAGGATTAATGTTTTTCACTAAGAAAAATTCTAAGGAAATTTAGAACCTATTTCATGAACCTGTTTCCTGAACCAGATGTTCGGAGTCCATTTCCTGATCCAAAAGTTCAGAGTCTATTTCCTGGAACTAAAGTCCATAATCTACTTCCTGAGATAGAAATTCGAAGTCTACTTCCTGATCCAGAAATTCAGAGTCTACTTCCTGAGATGAAATTCAGTGTCTACTTCCTAGGCCATGAAATTCAGAGTCTACTACTTGAGGAAGGAATTCGGAGTCTACTACATGTGCCAAAAATTTGGTGTCTTCTACCTGAGCGAGAAATTCAAGATCTACTTTCTGAGCCAGAAATTCAAAGTCTACTACCTGAGCCAGAAATTCGGAGTCTACTTCCTTAGCCCGAAATTCAGAGACTACTTCCTGAGACAGAACTTTGGAATCTACTTCTTGAGCTGGAATTTCAGAGTGTACTTCCTGAGCCTGAAATTCAGAGTCTGCTTCCTGAACCTGATGTTCGGAATCTGTTTCTTGAACCTGATATTCAGATTCTATTTCCTAAACCAGATTTTTGAATCATGATTTAGATTTATCATTCTGAGAAAGATATGAAGAGTTCATGAACCCCCAAATTTCAACATTGCATAAATCTCGGAGAAATTTTAGGAGATTTGTAGAAGTCAAATCATGATGTTTAAATGCGATAGATTTGCGGAATTTTTGAGATTTGAGGAAGCGAGAATGTTTTTCATGATTCTCGCCTTTGTTTTCTGAGTTTCTTATAAATATTTGCTCAGACCATTCACGTATTTACAACTTTTTACACATCCGGAAAAGGCGGAGTGCAGGAGAATTCAAATTTAAAATCTTCTACCATTTTGAAGAAGTTTTATTGAGTGTTTGAGAATACCAATTTCAAATAATCGGATTCAAAAAATCTAGATTGAATATTCAGAGTGGACATTTTTTGCGGAATAATTATTTCCTTGCTGAGAAGACCAGTTTCAGAAAATCAGACTCATTAAATCTGGATTGAATATTCGGAGTGGGAATTTTTGTGGAATCATCTTATCATGCTGAGAAGACTTGCTTTAGAAGATCAGATTCAAGAAATCAGATTAAATATTCAGAGTGAGCATTTGTGGAACAGTGTAACAAAGTTCTTATTCTTGTGTTTGGGTCATTTTTTCATTATGAAAACATTGTAAACTGACGGGAGTCAGTATAATCTTTCCTATCGATAGATAGAAGGTGTCCAATGGGAGTTGAAACAAGTTGTGTTCACTGCTTCATTATAGTGGATTTCTATAGACCCATGAGAGTGGCTATGGCAAGGATGTATGTTCTCTTATTGAGAACGAACCTTGTAAATCTTTTGTGCCTTTACTGAATTACCTTTATTTCATGATTGAGTTTCTTTCTAAAGTTTGATAAAGAAATAAATCTTAACAGGTTTCTAGGGTTATGTTTCTTTATGTTTTGAAACTTATAAAAGTTAAACAACTGATTCAACCCCCACCCCCCCTTCTCAGTTGTAATTCAATCCTTGAATCTTCTAGTAGTATCAGAGGCAGGTTCCCTTGTTTAATCTGTATCATGGAGAATATCAATTTTGTCAACAGTAGAGGAATTACGACATTCGATGGCAAGAATTGTTATGGTTGGAATAATAGGATGATTCATTATCTCCTATCTCTTGGCCTTGAAGTTTTTTATGCTTCTACTATTGGCTATCCACCTTTTTAAAAAAAATATCCTATGAAAATTTCTGATAATAGGAACATAAAAGTTGATGGTATGTCTAGAAATTCTATTCTCATGTCCTTATAAGATAACCTTTATCAGAAGTTGATGGGTCTCACAACATCAAAAAACATGTGGGACAAGCTGGAAAGTTTTTTTGAAGGAAACACAAAAGTAAAGGATTCCAAGCTACACATTTGGAGTACAATGTTTGAAGGCATCAGGATTAGAGAGGACAAAATAATTGAAGAATACTTCACAAAAATTAATGAAAATTTATGAAACATCAGGGGATTCAGAGAAGACTTGGAAGATTCTATAATTGTGAAGAAACTTATGAGAAACATTCCAGACAGGTTTTATTGTAAAATTTCATCTTCAGAAGATATGAATGATTTATCTTTTGATGAACTGAATAACATTATTGTTGTTTATGAAATGAGGAAATCTCCAATATTTATGAACAAAATGAAAGATGAAATGTCTTTTGAAGCTATGGGAAAGATAAAAATCCAAGAAGATGGTGAATCTGATCCTTGCGAGTCTGTTGATAAGGAAGACGAAGAGTTGAATGAAAAAAATCATGTCTCTTATATCCAACAACTATCGAAGAGAAAGAGGAAATTGTGGGGGGAAACATCCTCTCAAATGTTTTGAGTGTGGTGGAATCAGACACTTTGCAATGAATTTCCCTAAGAAGAAAGTTGGAGAATATCAAGATTTTCCGAATGAGAATCCTCGATGGAAGAAGTATCACAAGAATGAAAAATAAGAGAAGAGTTCAAAAATAATTCAAGAAGAAGTTTTATGGAAAGAAAACAAGTATGTTGAGAAGGAAGGATGAATCAGAATCATCTGAAAAAGATTCCTCATAAGATGAAAGTAAAGAATGATTCATAACCTTCATTACACTGGTTGAGAAAACAAATGTTTCCTCAGAGAGTGCAGAAGGTGGTGAAGAATCTTACAGAGAATATCAGATAGGATCCAAACATCTTTCATGTCTTGAGTAAAAGAAATCTCTCAAGAATGAAATTCATGTGATAAAGAATAATCATCAAGAAGTTCATGATAGAAGTAAAGATGTTACCAAGAAGGAAGATGAATACAATCAAGAAATTTTATGTTACAAACTTAGAATTGTTGAACAAGGAATCATGATTCAAGATCTTATCAAAAATATATAAAATAAAGAATAAGTGATCAACAAGTTTCAACCAAAAGTTATTGAATCCGAAAATACCCTATGGAAGATGAATGGAAACTTCCACAAGGTCGAGACTTCCAAGATTGCTGAGAAGGCTTACCATGAGAATCAGGTGATATCTTATCCTATCTAAAATAATGTTTTATCTGATTCTTATAACATTTCAGGTTGTGGAAAAAGTATTGGTAAAACATGGGTGGATAAAGGATTTGAGAAACCTATCAATACTACAAAAGTAGAAAACTCACTCAAAAGAATAGAAGGCCGAAATCCTGATTTTTCTAGAGTTGAAAGAAGTTATCAACCTCAATAATGTTTCATTATAGAAAGATCATTCTTTAATAGAAAATCAATATTTGAGGGCTATTTCTGGTGTTGCAGAATGTATGGGCCTAGATCTTATAATTGTTAGCACAATTTACCTCTAACTGGAAGATGGTTTGAGAAAAGTGGAAGAAATAGTGAAAGAAGAATGAGTAACTTTCCGTACTCACAGAATATTGAAAAGGGGATTTCTCAAGATGTTAGAAACATTCCAAAAAAGAATCAATTTTAATGTTTGAAATAAGTTCATGGATGATGTGATCAGTCTGGTTATTATGCCGAATGATGTATGACTCTCCTTCCAGAACAAGTTTCTTATGATATGAAAGAAAATAAATATGAAAATAAGGAGGATAATGAAAGAGTTTTTGTTGTTGAGACAACTTTGAATGCAATTAAGAGGAATAATACATGGATTCTTGATAGTGGTTGTTCCTCACACATGACAGGTGATATAAAAATATTGGAGCATGTTGAAAGTCATGATGGAGGAGCGGTTACTTTCGGCAATGATAGTTCATTAAAAATTAAGGGAATCAAAACAGCAGAGATTGAACCAGAGAAATTGAAATCTAAGGATATCTTTCTTGTTGATGGGGTAAAACCTAATTTACTTAGTGTAAGTCAACTTTGTGATGATGGAAAAGAAGTTATCTTTGGGATGGATTCTTGTGTCATCAAAAGTGTGAAAATGGAAAAGTCATTTCAAAAGGAGAACGAACCAGTGGGAATCTCTTTCAAATTGGATAATCCAATGACTCTTGTTATTTCAGTGCGGAAGATGAAAAAAATTTGTGGCACTGAATACTTTGCCACCTTGGGAAGAAGAACATGATTAAGCTTTCTAAAGTTGATGCTTTTCAAAAAATTTCAGAACTGAAAAGAAGAGATGAATATGTTTGTATTACTTTCCAGAAAGGAAAGATGACTAACAAAAGTTATAAAAGAGTTGAGATTCAATCTTACAAACCACTTGATCTTATTCATTCTGATATGTGTGGGCCGATGAGACATCAATCAACAATAGTAGATTTATACTTTATCACCATTATTGATGATTTCACTCAGATGAAAAACATCATGTTCATGGCACATAACTCAGAGGCTATTGAAATGTTTAAATTCTTCAGAAGAGATGTTGAGAAAGAATTATGAGTTTCCATAAAGAAGTTGAGAGGAAACAATGGTACCAAATTCACAAGAAATTATTTTGAAACATATATAAGGAATCATGGTAGCAAACATCAGTATAGTGCTCCCTATACTCGACAGCAAAATGGAGTTTCAGAAAGGAAAAATATAAGCTTAGTGGAAATGGAAGAAGTATGTTATCATAATACAAAATTTCAAAAACCTTTTGGAGAGAAGCTATTAGCACTACTGTACATGTTCAAAATAGATTCTTTTTGAGACCAGAAACCAACAAGACTCCTTACGAGATGTGGTATAACAAAAAAACTTCTTTTAATTACTTCAATGTTCTTGGATTTCCATGCTTGCTCAAAATCAAAAATCCAGACATAGAAATGTTTGACGAGAAAGATGAAGAAGGAATATTTATGGGATATTCACCGAATGGATGATGTTACAAATGCTGGAACAAATGTTTACAGAAGCCGGTGGACTCATATGATGTGAAGGTAATTGAACATACACGTTCCTTCACAAAATCTGTTAAGAATACCGAGGAAGATAAATCAGAGAATCCCCTCCATAGGGAAAGAAACTCAGATGAGTCACACGGGGAAGAAAATGATGTTGGGAAAGGAAATGTGAGTTTTCCTACCTTACAAAAACATGTTGAATCTAAAAATATTATTGGGGATCAGAGTGCTCCTGTTTAGACAAGAAGGATGTTAATATTAGAAAATCAGACTTCTTTTATCTCAAAAGATAAACCTGAAATAGTTTCAGAAGCTATTAAACATATAGAATGTGTGGTTGCTATGAATGAAGAACTTTAACAGATTGAGAAGAATGAATCATGGGAAATTAATCCAAGTCCAGCAAATAAAAATGTTATTGGAAAAATGTGGGTTTACAGAAATAAATTTAATGATCATGGAGAAGTTACAAGAAACAAAGAAAGGCTTATGTTTAAGGGATATTCATAAGTTGAAGGTGTGGATTTTGATGAAACCTTTCCTCTTGTTGCATGGTTGGAATCTGTTTGAATGTTTCTTGCAGTGGCTACTCATCAGAATTATAAGGTTTATCAGATTGATGTAGAGTCAGCTTTCTTAAATGGTGATATTGATAAATAAGTTTACATTGAACAACCATGTGGGTTTTTACATGATGAGGATGAAAACAAATTTTTCAAATTGAAGAAAGCCTTGTATGGACTTAAACAAGCTCCATGGGCATGGTATTCGAAGCTTGAAAATTCTTGTAGAATGGGTAACTTTTCTATAGGACAGGTTGATAACAACTCATATGTTAAAGATGTTTACTCCGGAACTTTTATTGTAATCATTTATGTGGATGATGTAATTTTTGCTGGAGATGAAGAAAAGTTTTGTGAAAATTCTGCTGAAGAGATGAAGAAATTTTTTGAAATGTCAATGTTGGGAGAATTAACATTCTTACTTGAATTACTTGTTCAACAATGAGAAAACTACAATTTCTTATCCCATGAAAAGTATTCCAAGGAATTGTTAAATAAGTTTGGGATGGAAGAATCAAAGGAAGTTTCAACTCCTGTCTTAGTGAGCACAAAGTTGAGAAAGGATGTGTTAGGGGAACAGTGTGAATCCAAAAGACGTTCGAAAGTTGATAAGAAGTATTATTTATCTTACAGATTACATGCCGAATATTGATTATTTTATGACTCTCTCTTCCCGATATCAAAGTAATCTAAAAGAATCACACATAATGGCAGTTAAGAGGATCCTGAGATATGTTAAATGAACAATTTCACATGGGTGTCTATAAAAGAGAATCAATGAGATGATGTTTCATGGTTATACTAATGCTGGTTGGGATGGTGATTTTAATTATAGAAAACAAATACCAGGAGGAACATTATTCTTAGGGGAATGTTGTGTGAGTTGGCACAGTAAGAAAAAAAGTTCAGTAACATTCTGTAGAGCTGAATCTGAATATGTTACAGCTTCTCAGGCTTGTACTCAAATGATGTGGATGAAATTTCACCTGGAAGATTTGATAGTGAATGTTTCCAAACAATTGAAAATACTATGTGATAATCAAAGTTCCAATGATCATTCCAATAATCCTTTTCAACATTCAAGATCAAAACATATTGATATAAAGTATCACTTTTTAAAAGGGAAAGTTGCTGCTGGAGAAGTCTTGCTGGAATATATCTCAACAATGTATCAGATTGCTGATATTTTTACAAAAGAAATGTCAAAGGAATGGTTTGTTGGACTAAGGCTGCAACTCCATGTTCAGCCTCCTCCCATGACTTCCTAAAACTCATAAGGAAGTATCCCCCACTGTGCTTTGTATTTTGTTGTCAAAGGGGGAGATTATGTTTTCTATTATATCTAATGTTGTGGTAATCATATAATGGGGGATAGAGAGAATAAAAATGAGCAAGGAAGATAAAAGTGAGAAAGATACAGATAAATATTGAGGGGGAGTTTGAGTAAGGTGAAGTTTATAATTACATGGCCACAAAATTTTCTTGTCACTGAGGGATGGAAATCCTTCAAAAACATTACATTATTTGGTAGTGTGGTGCTAGGACACTCTTTTTTTGAGAAAGGATATGTTTTGGTAATGTTCAATAACATGAGATGTGAAAATTTTTTAAGAGGTGAAAACTTGTTAACTATGGTTGCCAAAAAATCTAAAGGGAGAGATTAAACAAAATTTGTGGTGTTTTAACAAAGTTTTGTATTTGTTGACAATTAATATTTTTTTTGAAGAATGTTTTGGAGTTACAAAAAGATGTAGTTTTTGGTTGCTGTAGATTTTCTTAAAGAAGATTATGTTGAATAATAAGAAGTCAGGAGTTAAGAAAGATTCTTCAAAATTCTAAACTAAATCAGATGCTACTTTTTTGATCTTATAGTTCACACACATCATGAAAAGATTCATGATAAAATCTGTTGATGAAATGCTGAAGAGGATTTACATTTTTCACTAAGCAAAATTCTGGGGAAATTCAGAACCTGTTTCCTGAACCTGTTTCCTGAACCTGAAGTTCGGAGTCCATTTCCTGATCCTAAAGTTCGGAGAATATTTCCCAAACCTAATGATCGGAGACAACTTCTTGAGTTGGAAATTTGGAGTCTACATCCTGAGCCAGAAATTCGTAGTCTACTACATGAGTTAGAAATTCAGAATCTCTTTCATAAGCCAAAAATTTGTAGTCTACTTCCTGAGCCAGAAATTTGGAGTCTAATACCTGATCCGAAATTCGGAGTCTAATTCCTATTCCAGAAATTTGGTGTCTACTACCTGAGCCAGAAATTCGAAGTCTACTTCTTGAGCTAGAAATTCGGAGTTTTCTACCTGATCCAGAAATTCGGAATCTACTTCCTGAGCTAGAAATTTAGAGTCCACTACCAGAGCCAGAAATTCGGAGTCTACTTCTGGAGCTAGAAATTTGTAGTCTACTTCCTGAGCCTGAAATTCAGAATCTACTTCCTGAGCTAGAATTTTGGAGTCTACTTCCGGATCCTGAAATTCAGAGTCTGCTTCCAGAACCTGAAGTTCAGAGTCTATTTCCTGAACCTGAAGTTCAGAGTCTGTTTCCTGAACCAGATTTCAGAACCATGACCCATCTTTATCATTCCGATATAGATATGAAAAGTTCAAGAAAACCCAAATTTCAACATTGCATAAATCTCGGAGAAATTTAATGAGATTTGATGAAGTCAGAGCATGAAGTTTTAATGGGAGAGGTTTGCGGAGTTTTTGATATTTGAGGAAGCAGGAATGTTTTTCAATATTCCCGTCACTATTTTCTGAGATGCCTATAAATATGTACTCAGATAATTCACTCATTTCGAACTTTTTACACACGCAAAAATGGCGGGCACTCGAGAATTCAATGTAAAAAAATCTTCTACCATTATGAAGAAGTTTTCTTAAGTGTTTGAGAAGACCGATTTCAAAAAATCAGAGTCACGAAATCCGGATTAAATATTCAGAGTGGGAATTTTTTGGATTCATTATTTCCTTGCTTAGAAGACCGGTTCCAGAAAATCTGATTCACGAAATCCGGATTAAATATTCTGAGTGGGCATTTTTTTGGAATCATCTTATCTTGCTGAGAAGACCGGCTTCAAGAATATCAGATTCAAGAAATCAGATTGAATATTTTGAGTGAGCATTTGTGAAGTATCTTAACAAAGTTCTTATTCTTGTGTTTGGATCATTTGTTCTTTATGGAATCATTGTAAAATGACTGGAGTCATTATAATCTTTCTTATAGGGAGATAGAAGGTTTCCAACAGGAGTTGGCACAAGTTGTATTCACTTCTTCAATTATAGTGGATTTCAATAGACCCACGGGAGTGGCTATGGAAAGGATGTAGGTTCTCTTATTGAGGCCGAACCTTGTAAATCTTGGGTGGCTTTTAGGATTTACCTTTCATGCATATTTGTGTTTCTTGCTAAAGGTTGATAAGGAAATAAATATTAACTGGTTGCAAGGGTTAAGATTCATTATGTTTTGAAACTTATAAAAGTTAAACAACGGATTCATCCCCCCCTTCTCAGTTTCTATTCGATCCTTGGAGCTTCAGAGGCTATGTGAAAGACCTAACCAAAATTTAAAACGAATTAAATAGTAGGATAAAAGGGAGTTCAAGTGATTAACAATTTCACATGGTCCACAAAAGAGATGTTAATGTGTTATTAAATATCCTATAATAATATGTGCTAATCCGTATGTATTTATTGAAGTGGGAAAACCATTGAATAGATCTCTACCATGTATGATGGAAAAATGGTATGTTTCATGGGAACTGTTGTCATAGAGACAAAACCCAATGTGAATGATGTAAAGACACATCACAAAAGTAGATCTTATGGTGTAAATGAGGGTTCTGTCTAATCCTGGGATGAGAACTCCATGCATCACTATATATCATTTATTAATATTTATCATGTAACACATAGTTATTGTATATATGGTGGAATTTTATCATAGTAATGATCATTATATGTAGGATATGAACATTAATTAAGAACAATTACATATATAAGATTATCTTTTTAAGAGAACTGCTATCACAAATAGAGCATCCCAATAAATCTGAGAGTTAGTGTGTTGTGAACCCTATTATATTATATATTTTAATTTCATGATTCAAGAAAGAAGATGTTATAGGGTAAATGGTTATGTGACATGGACCATGGTTGTGGAGTTAAATGTCTTGTAGTGAGGAATATAATTTAAAGGTGGAGTTTCACTCTATGTGAAAACTAAAAAATAGGTATATAACACTCTCTAGGAAATAATTCATGCATCAAGCTCTTTTGAATTGAGAAGGAGATTGGGAGTGATGAGTATTTATGGTTGGTACCGTGATAAGATATCCATGAAACATTGTATATCCTAGTTAACATGATTCAATCATCACATAGTTCCTATTAACTAGGTGAATCATCTTTAGTTTAGGTTAATGATAGAAAACTATTGATTGTGTAATCCTACATGGACTATACTATTATATAGGTAGATGAATCCATAAATATTAGGAAACTATTTTTTGTTTTATGTCATCATTTATGAACTCACCATTGTATTGTTTAACATCATATATAAAGGTCTAGTTTCAATTATCTTCAACCTAATTCACCTCAATCATTCATGTTGGGGTTATTAGAAAAACCCCAAACCTCTTTTGAAATTTTTTTTGTGTGATAAAAATGAATTTCATTTTAGATAAACCATATTCGATGATATTTAATGATAAGGTTGTATGTTAACCGTGAATTTTTATTTCATGCAATGAGGAATTACTCTCAGTTGTTTAACATAATGAAAAATTGAATATATTGTTTAATTTATTGTTTTCAATATATAAAAGATATGACATTTAGATTAGGTTCAAATGAAGAGTACTTTGGTGCTATGTGGTTCATATTCATATAACCATGACATCATGTTATGTAGTTTAGTATCATTATATCATAATGATGTCAACTAAATTTGAATTTCTAAAAAGTATTGTCATGATAATCCTTGAATTATTATCCAATATAATATTCTCTCCATCGATTGTGAATATATATGGAGCTCTATTAAATTAGACTGTATGGATGGAATCACGTCATTAACAAAATTATATCTTCTATATAGGGTCCATCCTACGAATTAATGGAGATCTATTTTAAACCACCAGTTTAACCTTAAATAACGAGAAAAGGAAAAAACATTATTAAGAATATATGAAATAAAATTTTGATTGATTTATAGGTTTTTTAGTGTGAAAAGAATTTTCTTATCAAGTTTCTCCAAATCATCATCCAATTTCTTGAACAATTCAAATTTTATGATTTGAATGAAAATTTTAATGTGAAATACTGGAAGATAATCCTCAATGGTTAATACTCTCTATGTACTATACATAATAGAATATGGGGTCTCCTGGTTTACAGTACATGTTTTGGGGAAATAATACCACTAACCTTGCATAAGTTTACCATGGTAGTATTTCTATTCCATATCCACAAACAAGTGCAGGATATAATATGGGGGCGTTTTTTAATAAATTCTATATCAATTCATCGAAATATGGTAATTGTATGATTAGATGTATGATATGATATATTCGTGATAAATCCATTTTAAATAATATTTGAATTAATTAGTATTATTTTATATAAATATTTTTTTTGGTACAAAAAGTCTAGTGAATATGGTTTCCCTCATTAAATTTATGATATATTTTTCCATAAATTCATTGATGGGTATAATCTTTGCACATTTAGAGAAGAAATTAGTGGTAGTAATGATTTACATAAACATTATATCTATATATTGGGGATATAATCCCATAAAATCATTCTCAAATAATGAAAAAACCAATTGTGTTTGGGAGTTTATAATAGCATTGGGGTTTAATTGATGAATTTGGAATGTATCTAGAAAGCATGAAATTTCATGAAGAAGTCCACATAATCTTGCATCAGCCATTGGAAAAAAGTATCTAGGCCTCATGTTTTTATGGGATAACATGATTCATGACTGAGGATTTATGATGGTGACCACATAGACATCCTTCGTAAAAGATGGGGTCTCTCTTCCTTTGGTTCATCTGAGGAAGACTCAATATAAGCCCCATTTTAGAAGAATTTATCAGAGTTTGGGCCATTAGAATGAAATAAATTCACTTCACACCATCAAATATTCTCATTATTGATCCATTAGAATAAAAATATTGCACAATGTAGATAACCCAATACGGAGAGCATAAATCTAATATAATTTTTAGTTGGAAAATAAATAATTACTCTTTGATCAAGGGTGATATTTAACTCATAAACTTTTCCAATGTTTTCAGTAATGAATGGGTAAATGATCCTATGATTTTCAATATAGTTCATTGTCTCATCTTGGTCATCATCATTAGGGGTTATTGATGAATTAGTAAATTCATTGGAATGATTTTTACTTGAGTATAAGTTATGAGACAATGTTCCTCTAAGAGAAATTATAAGATTATTCATCAAATCTAATATTGCATAGATATTATTTTTTCCATTATAATTGTATATTCATTATGTTTTTCTTATTATCAAACTCAGAATTACCCATGGAATTCATAAATACCACCGATATTTTCATATCATGTTGGAAGACTACAATGTGTTCTTAGTACTCTACTTTATTGTTTATTCATCCTTTGGATTGTATGTAGAGAATTGGGTGAAAATATTTCCTTGTAGAGATGTGATCAATTTCCAATACAAATTATTCAAGATTTTTATCTTCCATTTTTCTTCTCATTAGGCTTCTTAAGGCATCATCATAATATATATCGCATATCTAGGGAGTGTATCGAAGGTAGAAATCTAATTTTTAGTGGAAGTATGACGTCCCAACCTAGATCCCACTAAATAGTTCCACGAGCTAGTAGGACACATGGCCTTAAGACTGCCTCCCCATATGCCAAAGGATGTCGACTACCAATAAGGGTCCATGGTGGTACAGTTCGGAGAATATACATTCATGATCAGAGAAGAACACTAGTGAAATGGATAGGTAAATAGTAGAAGCATAATAAATATTGCATACTAGAAGGTAAAGAATCCAAATGTAATAAATAACCGAAATTAACAATATCTGGTATCATATACAAAATAATGTAAAGTCATGTGTCTCTCATAATTAAACTGGAATACATGGTATCATGAATGAAATAAAGTACATGTATCAAAATATAAAAATGGACAAAAAACCCATCTCTATTAACATCATGAGCCATATCTTGGTCATGTGCTTACAATCTCAAAAGCTATAATAAATGATGTACCATCCATTGAGAACCATTCATTATCCATACTTGTATGTACACAATCTACTAGGGTACCATCGACGACCTGGATAGTTTCTAAGATAAACATAGTAGGCTTCCACCAACGGTCTCTATAAATAGAAAATAAATGCATATAATATGATATGTGTATACTTAGTATGAGAAGCAATAATAAGACTCTAATAGGTATGATCTAGTTCCTAATCAAAAGAATACAAACATTACCTGCTTTGGCTCATGATGGATAATATCTAAACAAGTAACCATATGTATTCATAAATATAGCCTATATGTAATGTCTCATATTTTCCATGTACTATTTTGAAATATTATAAGGATTAATTTTGAGGCCAGGTTCTTATACATCACGTGATTCCGAGGAAGGACGTGCTTTTAATAATTGTCTGAAATATATTAAACATATTAAATAGAAAGCATGTGTCTGTTTTATAAAAAAAGTGAAATATATTCTAAATGTGTTCCCAAAATAAAAATATAAGGGCACCATTGGGTTAGGAAATCCAGTTTTACCCTATGTATGGATAAACATTTGCCACTACAGGTCCTTTGAGGAAAAGTCATCACATACGTAGATGTGAATTAAACAATTGGAATAATTTATATTTTTCCAATTAATTATAGGTAGAAATTAAAAATCCTAAAATAGATCCTTATGTTTTAAATACAGGGTTAAAAAAATGGAACCTCTAGAGGGTGTTTGGAGAGAACCTATAAATAATTCTATCAATTAAATGATGATGGGGTTGTGAATCAAGGATTGATGCACCTTGGATTTGACAGATATTATCAATGATGATGACAATAGATCCTTCTTCATCAACAATTTAACAAAATTGAGGTATTTCATCTATTTCAATTATGTTATTCCCCATTCATTAGTCCTTTGACAAATGTAGACCAATAAACTAACATATTATCCCACAAATCAATCATTATATGGGATTTCTTTATTTGTAGGGTTATCCTGAGATTTTATTAATGGGTGTTGATTATGTTATTATTGTTCTAATGGAAGTGAACCAAGATATAAATGAACCTCGATTAATGTCCACTCTACTAATTTGATTTTTTATTTTCTCCCCTAATTTCTCTATTCCCCATAGAATTATTTGGTATTTAGAAGCTCGATATACTATCTAATGACTGATTTTTTTTATTTATTTCAGGGTGAAATGATTCAAAATTATAGATATGGGATCAAAATGGGGCCACTGAGGTGTGATGTAGCTGCAAAAATTGATCAGATGATGTAGTTACTCAATTTTTCATTCTTTTTCATAAAATTAAGAAAAATGAGCGATCATATTCATGAGAGAATCAAGGGGCCAAAATTTTTATTTCGGTGGTAGAGAGTCTCAAACAAGCCTTCCCCTTGAGTTTCTTAGAATGGAGTTTCCATAATGGTCACTAGAACGATGGAGAAGAGGACAAAAATCAAACTAGGGATTCTGGAAAATCACGTGTTACACAACATGTAATCGATGATTAAACGGCATGTGTTGACCCCTTGGAGATGGCTACATGATGAGTACCACATGACTTGTGGGTTGGCCTACATGATGTTTGACTACAACCGAGAGACGCATCATGTACCTTGAAGTTACATTGATACGGGTGTGGGTACATAGGTGGCCTACCAAGTGTTTACTCCCCAACATTACTCTAGATGACACAGTGTATTAGCACATGACTCAAGTACATATGGGGGATCTGAGATAAATGGACTTGGAAGGTAACACCTCTACACACCATGTACTCATTTACATGACAATGGGTGGATGAAATTGTCCATTTACGTAGATAGTACATGTGTTTAAGGGACATAATGTGTACCCATGATACACACCATGTACACCTTTCTTAATGGCTTGAATCTATTTTTCATTCATATCATAGACATGCTTTGTTTGGATCTGTTCCACTTATAATATCCTTGAATGTTTGTAATAATTGTTTCCTAATCCTAGTGTTATGGTCTGTTTATTGGTACTTTCTAGATAGAGTTGTTGGTATCCACCAGAGATTCATGGAGTATGATCCAATATTCCTCTTCATTCCATATGTGGAGTTTTTGGTATCGACATGACCAAATCTATGTGGGAGACAATCCTCTACATAGAGGGGTTAATAAATATTGAGTTTTTGGTATCCCCCCCATGGATATTTCTTTCATCCTAATATATGTATTATATTCTCCTCAGACTATCAGCATTTATCATTTTCCTAACTAGTCTCAATGAATAGAATATATTCGATGGATGTCATCATTTCTTTTAGAATCATGACTTCATTCTACCAGATGAGTGCTTGATGGAATCATTAATATAGAAACCTATGGATGGTATACTATGGTTCTAGATAACCCCTAGATCAAGTTTCATTGATTTATTATATCTAGTTATTCCTTTTATATGTTTCTTAGACATATACCTATGGGGAGATTACTTTAAATTTGTAAGTTATATTTCATTGTGGTTTTAGGGTTCCTTACTGAGTACTGTTACACTCACCCCTACATAGGCTTTTTTTTACACATTTCATGTCTTGTGAATACGATCAACCTTTTTTCGAGTCCCAATAAGACTAGGACCAGATTTTACTTAGTGAGACCCGATTGAATGAGGTGCCTTCCAATGAATTTCCGATAGTAGTCGCAAATACATTTACATTCATATTGGAATTTTGTTACAAAATCATTTTGGTGGGATTTTATTTGGCCATGTTTAATTTAAATTACCTCTTTTTTTACTCTATACATGGAAATTAGATGAATTCATGCATGGTTACTTAGTGGTTTTAACATTTCAACATTTTTATGGTCTTGGAGATTTGTGTGTGTTTAAAGGTACTTATGATAAGGACTCCAATGTTATTGATATACCTTCATTGTTCTAGTCTCTCACCACTGTCATACTGGAGGTGGGAATGGAGAGTCACAGAATGGGACCCACTAGAAATTTTCGTGATAGGGTTGTATCAAGCTATCAGTTCTACTATAGGACCATGAGGTTTTGAGGTTGGTTTGGGGAAATCGTGTTATGTGTGTTGGGTTCATCTTTTAGGGTAAGGACACTAGTATTGGTGTGGAAGCTGATGTATCCATAAACCATGAATCTGATCACCTACTTTTTTACTCGATACATGATAAAATTAGTTTCATAGAAAACAAACGTACAAGGATCATATAAGAATGGGTTATGATTTCCATGCCCTTCTTAAGTTATCTATCCATATATACTCATTAACTCTTGCAAATCTTGTTTTCATTCAAGGTTCCTCTACGATGTATGACATCTATAATTTTCCATATTGATCAAGGTGTAGAATGCCTAAATGATGAGGCGTTGATATAGGGACTTTATCCTAAGATGTTACCTCTAGTCGGTGCACCAACCACATCGATGACATTAGAGAAGCACGTGGTCCCTTCAGTACCGACGAGTGATGTTTTTACACGGAGCACACTTCATGAGTTTTAGTGGCAGAGACCCCTCAGGTTCTGAGCTAAGCTCCACCCATTGGTGGCTGAGGAATAGCTTGAAGAGGTGACCTGAGTTTTCAATATATTCACGACACCAAGAGACTAGATGGAGGCCCTAGTGGAGATCCTTCTTCAAGGATCATTAGAATGATGTTGGAGTTTGGTTACAAAGACCTGTGTTGAGGAGACTCTATCATGTAAGGATACAAAACACCTTTTCATAAAAGTGTTATCACTAGCTACATATAAGGATGTTAATATACCGGAGCATCGGACGTTCTAGTTGGGTAGCATGACAGTTGCTGAGTATTCATCACAGTTTACTATCCTTTCGAGGTACTCGAGGGAATTTGTTCGACATCGGTTCCTCTAGGATCAAACCATCAAGAAAGGTATTCATAGAGACATATAAAATGATTTTATACCTCTTTTCATTCATACTTATATTGGTGTTCTTGAGAGTCTCGTGGTAGTACAAAGCATCTTAGTTGAGGAGATAGATTTTCTTATAGTTAGCTGTGGGAATGAAAGAGGAGAAACCTTTGTAGTAAAGATCCTATGTCAGTATCAGGGATGTATAAGTGGAATATGTTTTTGTAAGAGGTCACAAGATATAGGATCTATAGTTCCGGGATCACTGAGTGGGTTTAGTTAGCATTGAAAAGGGTGGTTTTATTCATGTGATTGAAAGGGGAATCTCGCTCAGTATTGTATGACCCACCGTACAACAGAAAGATAAACACTGTATTTACCACCAAGATATTGAAAATGACATGAGAATGAAAAACTATAATGTATAGTATATAACATATAATCTATAATATAATTAGGTGGTGGTAAATATTTTGACTTGTTACCACCACCAACCCCAGGTGGTCCATGCCAGGCTCATAGAGCTAGAGGATAGGGGTGGGGACAGTTGTAGTCAGTTGAGGAATATGACCTTGGTTCCCTAAGAGTGATTCAAGGTATGATCTATGTCTTTTCTAATATACCTATAGTAGTGGTAGACACATGTTCTATTAAATAATATTTTCCATATACCTTCTTGAGAAATAGAGATTTCAGTTGAATAGGTTACCCATCCATTACTCTTGGAGACTCTTATTGGAGAAGCCTCAGTGATCACAAGCATATGTTGATAGTGTAACCAAACCCATAGAGGAAATATTTTTAGTTATAATCCTTTGGTAGTAGTGTATAAGACATAAAACATAATTCTTTGTATGGATTGGTTATATATGGTTCATTCCTAGATTGTATATTTTAGAAAAAGGGATTGGTTTGTCCATAGTGAAGGAACAATGTTTTTCCTTCATGGTGAAAAGGAATCCCATGAAAAATTGGATGGAATCAAGAATATGATGGTTCATGAAATTACATATCGGTTGACTAGACCCACCTTTGGATCAATGGATGTTATGAGTTCCTTGTTTCTTACAATGGTGGTGAAGTTTGAGAGCATCTTTCCTTAAGATGTTCCAAGATTACCATCAAGACAAGATATTGACATATGAATTGATCTAAACCTTAGTAGAACACTGATATCATCACCATTATATTGGATGTCTCTCATTGAGATTATCAAGATGAGGGTGAATTTGGATGGCTTGTAGATTAAGGGATTTGTGAGACCTTGTTTTTTCTCTTGGTAGTCCCTAATTTGTTTGGTAAAAAATCTGCAAAGAGCTTGAAGTTTTGTGTGGACTATCATCACATGAAGTAGGTGAAAATGAATAAAATTTATCTACTACCTAGGATCAATGACCGCATTGATCAGTTCATAGGGTTATGATTATTATAAAATTTTATCCTCTGATCATGACATCACCAACAGTGAGTATGGGATAAGGGTATATCGAATATGGTATTCCAATTTCATTGTGGTAAATCTGAGTACATGGTGATTCCCTTTGGTGGGATGAAAGCCCTATAAGTGGTCATGGAACTCAGGAACTGGATCTTTCATCCTTACATCAACTGTTTTGTGGTGGTTTTCTTCAATGATATCCTTATATACTCAACGTATGATGATGAGAACATGAGACACTTATAGAATATTCTACACATACTCTGATAGAAATATCTCTATAGATTTCTCTCTAAGTGGTAGTTCTGGATTCAATAATTACAATTTTGGGACACATTATCTCAGTAGATCGAGTGGAATTGGACTTAACCAAGGTTATAGCATCTTAGCATGGGATCTATTAAATAGAGTGATGGTGGTGCAGAGCTTCCTTGGTTTGACAGTGTATTATTGGAGATTAATACCCTATTTTTATAAGATGTCATCACCCTTGAAAAAATGGACTTTAAATAGGAATCCTTTCATGTGGACTTAATGGTGACAATAATAATTTCAAAAGATGAGGAAGAGTTTAATGAGCGCTCCGATATTGAGATTTCTAGAAGAAGGTTTCGAGTATGTGTTGATATTGATGCATCATGAACTGGGAATGGTTTTATTTATATATATATTTAAGAAATATTTCATATGGTTCTTTAATGTTGATAGCACATGAGAAGAGCTGCATGACCCATGATCTTAAGTTAGCAGCGATTGTCATTTCTTTGAAGAAGCGATGATACTACCTGAGGGGCGAGTAGTTTATCATCAACAATTATCATAATATTATCAGGAATATCTTCCCTTTGATGGATCAAAACTTGAGGTAGAGGTAATGGATAGAGTTCATCCTAGATTATAACATTGAAATTTTCTATACATCTAGGAAGGAGAATGTGGTACTAGATTCTCTCACCAGGAGATCTATTAAACAGTTGTTGAATGAGGATTGAAAGAAGATAGACTCATTACAGTTATCATATTAGGATGGATATTGAGAATCGTACCTCAAATTGATGGATATCATCCCCACAAATCTTATAGTGAGTCAAGGATGCATAACATGGGGATACTAACTATAAGATCGTACGTGTTCAAATATCGACAGGACAAGTTCCTGATGGATTGTATAAATGTGGGGGCATGTAATTATTTTCAAACGACATGTGATAGTACCAATGACAATGTAGGAGGTGGTTATAACTGAGTTTCATATGTCCCATATAGTGGTACATCTATGTGGGGAAATGATGTATCAGGACCTATGATGTCAGTTTTTGTGGCCATGTATGATGAAGGGAGTTTCATAATTTTTCCCTCAATTCATTACGTGTTATAAAGTGAGAGAAAAGAACCAAGTTCTGTTTGGTTTGGCTCAACTCCTTGAGGAGCCGAGATGGAAGGGGAATTGGATATCTATGGACATTGTGATATGATTACGACGTACACCCATGGGATGTGATTCCATTTGGGTTATCATTGATCGACCCACCAAGTCATTCAACTTCCTATCTATCTAATAACAAAATTCAAGAGAGATATTTTGATTCTTATACATTCATAAGATATTTTGGATCCCTATAGTTCTATCAGTGATTTTTTATAATTCATAATTTTTATTTACATCTCGGTTTTGGAACGGATTATAGGAGGTATTTGGTACCTAGATACTCTTGAGAGTAAAATTTCACCTATATAATCATGGACATACTGAGTGTCCATTCATGTTTTGTAGGACATGTTGTGATCATTCATGTTAGACTTTGGTCAAAGATGTGTGGACCGACAATCCCTAGATGAGTTTTCCTGCCACAATGGCAATCATTCCACAATCAGTATGGAACACTTCACAGATTTTCACATGGGACTCTACAGGTCACCACACTGTTGGACTAGTACGTGTGAGGTGGTACTCATAGACTAGAATATAGTGTGAGAAGAAAAAGAGAAGGTACAGATCATCCATGAGTGGATGAAGACTATATAGAGCCATTATAAGTCTTATGATGACACGTGATGATGGAATTTGGAGTTTGGGTAAGGAGACCACTTATTCCTACAGGTTTCAACTCAGCATGGATTATAGATATTTGGATTATGAAACATGTTATCTATAAGGATAATCTACATTTTCCTGATAATGTGTATAGTTGGGACGGTGGCATACCACATTTAGACCGGGATTATGAAGTCTTCCATATGTCACACCTGAGGAGGTATATGCATGACTGATCAGAAATTATCAATTGGGGTGAGCATGACATTGATGATGGACCGACTATTAATGATTACCTAGTGGATATTGAGGATCATTATGAGGGGATCATTTATGGGTGATCTGTTTCTTTTGTGCTTGTACATTGACTACAAGGGAATATCTAGGAGATAACATTTGAGGAAGTGGCTCAGATTAATGCTCAGTTCCAACATCCTTTTGAGTAGCCATTGTTTTTTCTTTTTGGCGACCGAAATCCCCACGGGGGGGAGAATGTTATGTCTTTGATTTTTTGGTAATATTTTTTAAATATTATATGGAATAATTTTTAGATCTTACACTATGATGACATGTGATTTAAATTCCTTTTATAGACTTAATAAATGTTTGAAATATATTAAATATATTAAATATTATAAATATAAGAATAACATATTTTTCCTAAAGTATGGAATATAATCTAAATGGGTGTCTAGATTAGAAATCCTTGGGAACTGTTGAGTTTAGAATGGTTATTTTACACTCGGACCAACATAACAGTAATCATTGTGGGTTGTATGTGTTAAAGTCGTCACAGGTGCAGAAGTGAATTACACAATTGGAATAATTTATTTTATTCCAATTTTTTTATGGGGAAATCAAAATAAATTAAATTAGTGATAATGCTAGAAATTCATGGTTATCCACATAACCCTAGAACCTATGGAATGTTTTTAGAGAGAACCTATGTAGAATTCCCTCTAACTAATGATGAAATAGTTGAAAATTAAGGATCGACACACCTCATATTCAACGAATCTTTTTAATTAAGAAGAAAAATGAGTTTAATTCATCTATGATTGAACATAATCAATATAGGGAATGTGTGTCAATTTTTTACTTCCATGTTCACGATTTCTATGAAAAATTCAGATTAATTAAGGTATATATTGACCCGTAGATCAATCGTTATGAGGTATGGGTTTATTTATAAGGATATCAAGATTTTTTCATCATGTTTTTTGATTATCTAAATATTGTTCTAATGAAAATGAACAACATTTTGACTTGAACATCGATTGAGTTACATTCTCCTCATTTGATATTGTGATTTTCTCCCCCCTGAATTCTCTATTCATCGTTGTGTTCTTCGTTTGGACATGGTTCGATTTATTAACAAATTATTGATCATTTTGTGGTTATTCTATAGTGAAACTATCCAAATCGTAGATCCGAGAATGTTATGGTGAAACAGAGTGAATGTTTTTTCCACAACGGATCAGATGATACACTTACACATTTTTTTTGTTATTAATTGTATAATGATGAATGAGGATTGATTCAATTTGAGAGAATTTCAAGGGCCAAAAAGTAATTGTTCAGTGATGGAACGTCTCAAATTAGGATTCCCATTATGTTTCATGTTATGGGGGCCAAATGGTGGCCAGAGCGATGGAGAAGGTGATGGAAAGACAACCAGAGATTCTGGAAAATCCCACATTACATAGAATGTAACCTAGGATTATATGAAATGTAGGACCCCCATGGAGTAAGCGGGAGTTTGGGGTAGGATATGAGTACCACATGTAATATGGATTTTCCTACCTGACATGTGACCACTCCCTAGAGACTTGGCATGTACATTTAAGGTACAAAAACAAAGGCTGCATTACAATGGTATCCTACAAAACGTGTACTCTCCAACACAACATGGTCTAACAACATGTACTGGAACACATATCAAGTACACGAGTAGGACTTGGGATACACGGAAACAATGTGTAACCCCTCTACACTCTATGTACTATTCTACATGACATTGGTTGATGACACGTGTTGTTTACAGTGTCAGTACCCTGGGACAATGGACATGACATGTACCCCTACTACAAGTTGTGTACCCATTTCTACATGGATTTAATATTTTATCCTCCATATCAGAGAAATGTTTCATTTTGTTTTATTCCCCTAATTAATTCACTGATAGTTGGAAAAAATAGTTTCCTACTCCTATGTTTATGAACATCTCAACAAGTCTTCTTGGATAGAGTTGTTTAAATCCTCCCGAATGGCTGGGAGTGGCTTCCTCTATTCATTTTCATGACCATGGTGGAGTTATTGGTATCGATATGAACAAAAAAATTTGGGAACTGATCCCCTAAATAGTGGGGTTAATACTAATTGAGTTATTGGTACAACCCCATGGCCTTTTTTGTGATCCTCATATGTTTATCAAATTATATTTAAACTATTATCATGTATAGTTCTAGTGAAAAGACCTGATTAGTATTACCTATGAAACAGACTTCATCAGTGTTATCAATCTCATGATTGTGCTCTCTCAGATGAGTGCTTTATGGAATCTTTAAACCGGATACCTAACACTAGTATACTTTGATTGCGGCTTACCTCTATACTATGTGTCTTAGATTCAGTATATTTAGATATTATTGGTATATGTGTCATTGAATTATACCTATATATATATTAAGATAGTTTCCTTTTTGTAATAGTTTTTGTTTTTAGAGTTTCTTACTGAGTGTTGTTATACTCACCCCTACATTGGATTTTCATGCACATGTCGTATCTTGTGGATACAATCAACCATTTGATGGTATCCTTGGAGGAACAGTACCATATGACTCTTACATAGACTAGAATAAATGTGGTGTGATCCTGTAGTATTCATACTGGAGTCCTAGTACCTTTACATTTAGGATGGACTTGTCAAACTGACTCTTTTCTGTGGGATTTTATTTGGCCTTATATACTTTACAATACTTACTATCATACCCGGGTTTCTGGATTTAGATTTATTCATGCATGGTTACTTACTATTTTTTAAATTTCTTCATTTGTATGGAATTGGATATATGTGTGTGTGTAGAAACATAAGTTAAGGTCTCCCATGTGAATGATATTCATTCTTGGTGACAGTCTCCTTCCCATGGCCTACTAAAAGCAGGAATGGGGAGTCCCATCAGAGTCCCCATTGGGATGGATTGTTAAAATACACATAGTGAATTATAAAACCATATATATTTATATATCCAATACACTATACAAGAAGAATTACTCTAGAATCCATGAATATTACCATGAGTCTCACAACTTTCAATGGATTACATTCTTTTCATCACATGAAAAAGGGATTCCATGTTTGATATCACATGCTTTAGGGACACCATGACCGTATTCCAACTATTGGTAAACCATGACCATATCATGACTATAGGATCCCTGAGCCTGAATCATAATAATAGGGCCATTATTATTGAATTATTATTGTTGGGACATCATGCCCAAATCATATTAGTAGGGACTTCATGCATAAATCTTGTTATTACGACCACTTTTCTGTTATATCCTAATCCACAATGGTCACCATTTCTATTTCATAACAGTAGGGTCAATATGCTCATATCAAAAAATTTGGGTTCTAATAAATATATTTCAAATTTCATTATGGTCTCCATGACCATTTATCACATTCCATAAAAGTCTCTAAATCCATTTCATAATAATCCATAGTATGCAGTCTTGGATTTTGGAAGATCCAATTTGAAAGTTCATGGTTCAATAGTGTTTCTATTTAATAAGGGAGTAACCAATGTTCTATTTAAAATAAGTCACATGATCATACCCCTCATCATCAATTAAATTAAGAATACTCTGGTATGTGTAAAATCCATGATACACCACTACAATTTTCCATTATAAATTATAATATCATATTATAGATTTTGAAATGAACACTCCGATATGTATTTTGGTTATATAACCATTATGGTTAATAATTTATTCCGTGGGTGCACCCAAATGGGAGTCTCCTATTTAGGTTGATGACCTCTAGCATCTTTAATGATCTATAATAGTCATTAGGTTATAAAAATGGGGTACCAATTAAAGTAAAACTCATATTTGGGGAAACTCTAGTGGAAATGGTACGAGGCACATAAATCCTTATATAAATCATATCAACATTGAGGGATAATTATTATCCCACCCCAATTATGCTTGTAGTGGATCCCTCATCGAGTATCAGACTTTGGTTTGGTTAAGATAAAGAGAAAACATCAGAATAGAAAAATGCATTGAAAACAATGCATATGATCATGAACCAAAATAACTCTATATATGATAAGAGAAATGAGAAAACGTGCCTAAGGAGTGAATGATTTATCAATTTCTATCCAATCATAAAATCATTAGTTGAAACAAAGTCTGGATGATTAATTGATTGATGATCCTAGAGTGATGTGAGGAAGATCTCAAATGGAATAAAGGTGAGAGGGTTGTCCTATTAAAATAGTGAAAAAGAAGGGGTTTAAATTTATAAGACCTTAAGTAAAAAATCGTATAATATCTTAAAAATAAACGATCTCATGGTTTTTCCACACATATGGACAAAAAATGTCCCAACCATGTACCATGTACTATCCAAGGAGGGAACCTTCATAAATCATGTTCATGTTTTTCGAAACTGTGTGAAAACCGTGTGTTTTTTCTCTGATAAATATTGCATAGCTTCTACAATGATGTGAGGCTTGTGTCACAATACTATGATAAAACATGATTCCAAATTCTTCTCACTAAAATGCTTCTAATTGCATGGAGAAACCATTCATATTGGGTTTTATAGCTTCTACTAACTTTTTGACCCAATTTTCCTTTCTAGAGGCCAGGGATCTGGAATCTAAATAGGCCTTGAACAACCCAATTTCATCCCTAGATTTACATTCCCTTCATATTATGTCAAATCAACGAGTTTAAATTAAAATGTAAAAGATTCATACCTCATTAAAAATTTATTTACATAGTGACTTCCATATTAAAGTTACTCTTCCAAAAGTTTCCCATAGAAGGATTGTGAAACCACTTCTATGAATAATTCCATCATCTAAGCATTTACATCAGCCTTAGTATCCCATGTCTCGTCTGGTACATGGATGTGTCTCTATACCCCCCCCCCCTCATAATAAAGGGACAGAATGAACCTGTAGATCCATTATTCTCTTATTAGTGATTTAAATTTATATTCCTGAAAAGTATCATTTCCATCTAATTCAACATCTTCTCTATCAAAAGTACGATACATGTCAGCTTGCTAATGGTGAAGCTATGAAACATGTAATACATTGGTAAGGAGTTTGTTACTCTGAGGTAATAACAATTGATAGGCTATCGGCCTGACACTATCAACAATCTCAAAGGGCCTAAAAATTAAATGACAACTTCTCTCTCCTCTATATCTATATAGGCTGATGTATAGGTGATACCAGCAAGAAAACATGATCAAATACATTGAACTCCAAAGTTCATTAATAGAAATAAACATAAAAATTCAGTATTTACAAATCAATAGAAATTAAATTTATGATTAACTACACCATTTTATAATTATTTTTCATGATATGAGGACCAAATACCACAACCTCTCCTAGCTATAACTATAACGCCCCAAACCCAGTTACCCAGAGTCAGTGCCTTATTATATAACATTGGAATGACACAATGAATCATGTCCCAAAAGATCTATCAGTTAAGTATAATTGGAAACAAGATATATACATATGTTCAACATTACAACATGAAAAGAAATGCAACTCTAATTTATTCTATTAGAAGCATCCAAGCCTCTTAGATTATGCCTACAAGTCACTCATAAGTATCTTCTCCATATCCTAGGAAAATGAAACATAAGAAATGGGTGAGATAAAATTCTCCGTAAGGGTAATAAATACAGAGAAAGAAAAAAATAAACATTAGGCATGATTAATGATTCAAAACACATGCCTTTAAAAAGAATAAATATAAACACATTATGGAAGGAATATGAGTTGAGTAAATAATTCCATAATAAAACATTATCATTGGTATTCTACTAGTCAAATAACCACATGAACCATCATTATTATTTACATAATGAGGGAATGTATAATCCTGGACATTCTGAAACATTTTTTCAAGGCCTCGACCAAGACGTCTCAAAATGATTAAGGCCTTTTCCAAAACCATATTACCAATTGGGAATGGCCCCAACCAATTTCACTTCTAATTGTATCTTTAAATCTACTGATGCATCGATGAGCTATAGCAGGCTCCACTAGTCACATACTAATTCCAATATATTCCTCATATGAAAAGGATGAAACATAACATAAACATTCGTATTAAAATTTGAATATGAAATGTCAATGCTTTAATAATAAACCATGAATGGTATATAAATAACACAAAAACATTCAAACATATCAAAAAACCATCAATACAATATGGATGTTTTATATCATAATATATAAACTTCAAATAAGTTTAAAATCCATCAAAGTTTGTTGACATAGATGAAATGAATACTACTTGAAAGAAATACCTATTTCTATTTTGAAACCATTTAATAGTCAAATAATTATAAAATATAACATTCATTTTTAAAGTATTCATATAAGATTTTTAGGGAAGCTTCAACGATGTTATAACGGTAGAAAATAGCCACACTCGACGTATAAGTTAAAAGAACATTATTACCTTAATTTTTTCGAAAATGTTATAAAGTGCCTTGTTTGGAAAAAAACGGAATGATTCCTCTCAAAACATATAAGTTCAAATAAGGGTATTAATGACCTTAAACCATAGCCTAGTAAATAGTAAAAAGGTTCTGAAATATATTTTTAAGAAAACATGGGTGTGGATGATAAAGAGGTACAAGTAGATACTTACGTAAAAACAACCTCGGATAATAAAGGGATTGTGAAATTAACCCTTACCTTGAAATTTTCCATAATAATTTGTATGCTAAAATAATTTATAAAAGACAAAATAGTGTTATTAAATTAAACATAAACTATATACAAAAATTTTCTATCATATATGATCCTCTAATATAGCTTTGTTAATAATATTTCAGACATATCATCGTTTCAGGTGTTAATTAATTCATTTTCCGTTATATGATTGGTTACGTAAGAAATGTTTTTTATGGATAGGATGTATTTGATTAATATAAAGATTTATATTATGTTCATAAACATTATATTTAATCATAAAATTAAAATTATTCTTGAATGATTATAATGGAGAAATTAATCTCATCGCGTTCGTGGAGACGATAATCCGTACGTACGCATGAGCGAAAATATCATTATATTGATGGTGAAATCATATGTAATTGGATGTTATATCATATATAACGAATTAATATCTTGTTATATTTATTATTTATATCTGTTATACTCATTATTATACCGATCCAAATAATGAAGTGTTTGAATAACAAACCACACCATGATGTGGAGACGGTAAGCCAAAGGTACGCATATATGGTGACCTTTTCATTCATATGATGGATAGAATAACGAATATGGTTGTACCATTTATATAATAACATAAAATTATATATAATATACTATAGATATTATTTTATAATGGAAACAACATTGAAAGAGGAAGGAGAAGAAGAAAAGAACTTCAAAGATGTGATGAAATATTTACCTCTTCTTCGGGTTCTTTCTTTTGATTTGACCAAAAGGTCTCCATAGGTTGGCTTTATGACCAATGTAAGGAATCTATAATGAAGAGAGAAGAGTTGGGAGGATATTCATGCAGGTTTTGGCCATAAAAAATGGATTTGGAGTTGTGAAATTTAGAGAAGGGGAAGTGTGCTTTTATAAGAGAGGTGAGGGTCACTTTAGAAAAATCTTGAAATATTATTTTATAATAAAATAATTATCAGTTTCAAATGGCTCAAAAATAATTTATGTATAGGATAAGGTGGTTATGGGTTGAAAATATCTCATCCAATAGGTTTTATACAGGTTTATGTCACCATATTATCCTTGTCTTTTAGATTTAACTCTTTATTAAATAGTCTCATATTCACCACGTCTCTTTGTATTTTTATATTATATGGTTAAGAAACAAATTATAAACTCCCAAGAGAACCCCAAGTGGTTAATTATTAATATATATAACCTTATCTATATCCTTTTGGAGAACCATAGATTTTTATTAATATTTTATCAATTAATAATATAGTATTTAGTTTAAAAACTCAATTATGTCAATTTTGAGACTATTTAGTACTTGATTTTTTTGAAATCCATTAAAACCTTTTCACTTCTTATAAAATTTATTTATCTCACCCTAATCTGTCATATTAACCATGAAAATTAGTTTAATTAATCATAAGTCTCAATTTACATCTATTTGGATATTTATAATATCAATTATTTTAATATTTCATTAATAATGTAATTACTACATCATCATTGTGTCATAAATAAATTAAATTATTAAATGTTAAAAAATTATAAATAAAATACCATCATGTATATAATATTTTTAACATTATAAATAATATTTATATTTGAATTTATATTGTGTTTAACAATATATTAAAAAAGGTTTAGTTAATAAACTTTGAATGTAACTCTTTTGAATGTTCTTTAAATAAAATAATAATAATTTTCATAATCAAATTAATGTGGACCAAAAGGGATCATATTTTATTACTAAGGTTGTTTTTGGTCGAATTACATGTATCCAAACGAATTAGGATGTGTTTTATGGTAATTATGATATCATTTTTACCCCTAATTATCCTATTTACTTTTAACTGTGATATATAAATGTCAAAAGTTACTATTCCAAAACTATTATTTTCATCTTATTGAAAAAAATATTATATACTGATATTAACTGTTCCTCAAGGATTTTTGAAATTTAACTCACAGAAGTGGTAAAATTTTGTTTTATGCCAATTTGAAAATTCTCCTATGAGGTGGGTAAGAGGCGGTAAAAAGTTCAATAAATTTTTTATATATCTAAACTTATTATAAAATGACTCTAATTAATTAAATTGGACTTATATAGATATTATGTATCTATTTTGAACTAAAATAAATTTAAACAAAATGAATAATTATTTATTTAAAAGGACGGTTTTAACCAATAATGGAGTGTTCTTCACTATTCATCAAAAATTGAATGTTTTCAAAAAAATACAAAAAATTTACCCTAAGCTAATTTCGATATTACAAATTCAAAAATTAAGTCACTATTGAAAAATAAAATTTATAAAATTTCAAAAATTGGAAATTACTATTCATAATGGCTTGTTTGATATGTCGTGGTGTGTTAGAATCTCGAAGTTGCGTACAATGCAAGCTATTAAATTATTCAAAGGGAAACATACCGTGGAAGCATTGGGTGTTACATTCTTCCCTCATTCAAATAATTTCATCCTCTAAGTTTCTAGAAAAAAACCGCACAAAATGATTCTGGTGGTTCTTCATTATATGTTTCTATAGTTCTCAAATTGTCTATTCCATCTTATGGTTTCTCTATAGAACTTTTACCCGACGAGTGGTCCAGTTTCTCAACACTTGTTCTCTGGTATCAAGAATCTTGACAGGCTCTTCACAACAAGACAAATATTGTTCCAGATCAATTTCCTCATAGGTAAGTACATGCGTTGGGTAAGGTATGTATTTTCTCAATAGTGATACGTGGAACACATCGTGAACTTTGGAGAGACTTGGTGTCATTTCCAAAATATAATCTATAGCCCCAATTCATTCTAGAATTTAGAATGGTCTAATGTTCCTGGGACATAATTTACCTATTTTACCGAATTTTATAACTCCATTCCATGGAGATACCTTCAATAAAACACGATCTCCTACCTGAAATTCAAAATCCTTCCTTCAGTTATAGGCATTTCTCTTCTTCCTAATTTGAGCTGATTTGATGTGGGTATAAATAATCTTCACTTTTTTTTATTATTTCCTCAACATGTTCTAGGCCTATGAGTTTTTATTCATCAACATCATTCCAACAAGAAGGTGTGCCACATCTCTTTCCATATAACGCTTCATATGGTTCCATCTGAATACTTGAATGGAATCGATTGTAATAGGAAAAATCTACTATAGGGAAATATTCATCCCACATACCATGAAAGTCAAGTGATAAATATCTCTACATGTATTCTAAGGATTTAATAGTCCATTCTGATTGTCTATAATTTTGATGGTGGTAGTAAGTGCTCAAAAGAAGTTCAATATCTAAGGATTTCTGAAGACTTTCCCCGAATCGTGATGTAAAATAGGGATCACGGTCATAAACAATTGATTAGGGTTCTCCATGAAGACTTACAACTTCATTAATATACAATATTTCTAAACATTCAAGTGGTAAATCATATCTTATAGCATGAAAATGTGTTGACATGATAAGATGATCAACAATGGCATGTATTGAATCATTCCTTCTGGGAGTCTTTGGTAGCCCCATAATGAATTTCATCATAATATCATCCCATTTCCACTCATGTCTATGAAGCGGTTGCATGGATCCTCTAGGATGTTTTCTTCCATCTTTCACTTGTTGGAAAACAATTCATCTTCACAAAAAATAAATAATCTATCCTTTCTTGTTGTCCCACCAAAAATGTTCATTCAAATCTCTATACATCTTGGTGCTCCTTGGGTATATAGAGAAATTGGAACTATGAGAAACATCCAACAATTCCCTTTTTAGATCAGGTATATCTGGAACACAAATTATCTTCCCAAATTCGAAAATTCCATCTTCATATACAAATTCACTCACTCTCCCATTATTTATAGCTTTAATCTTCTTTTGAAACTCCTCATCAACAGTCTGAGATCTATTTATCCTTTCTAGTAAAGATGGTTTGGAAACCATTTGAAAAATTATTGTTGTTTCACCTTCCATGGTTATTCCCATATTCATCTTTACTAGATCCGTGAAAGTAGGATCCCTTTCAACTCTCATATTGTTCAAAACTCCATGGTCCTTTATACTCAAATCATCTACCACCTTATTTTTCTCCCACGGGTTGTAGTGTATAGTGAAATCATAATACATGAGTTGTTCAGGCCATTGTCTTTGCCTCATGTTGAGTTCTTTCTGTGAGAAAATATACTTCAATCTATTATAATTAGAATAAATCTCACTTTTTTCACCATAGAGATAGTGTCTCCATATCTACAGAGTGAAGATTACAGCTGCTAACTCAAGATCACAAGTGGGAATATTTTTCTCATCAATTATTATCTGTCATGATGCATAGGAAATAACTATTTCATTTTTCATAAGGACACAAACATGTCCTTTCTTTGAAGTATATATATAAATAACAAAGCCTTCATTCCTTGATGGTAGAGTCATGATAAGATAATTAACTAACAGTACAAGAATGTGGGTTTTTCCCCACACTTACATACCAACGGTTTCATAGAACCGTTGGTAAAGGATGGTTTAGGGAAGGTTTTACCAACGGTTCTAGTAAAATGTTGGTATTGATGTGTTTAGTGGATTTTTACCAATGGTTCTCATTGAACCGTTGGTAAAAATGTGGTTGGGGTAGGTTTTTCCGAACGGTTCTTTAGAACTGTTGGTATAGGTGTGCCCTGAAAGTATATACCAACGGTTTTTAAAAACCATTGGCCCAACATTCCACAAATTGGCTGCGGATCATCCTCTCCCCCATTCGAGATACAAAACCCTAAACGGGAGCAACAGGTGATTTCAGAGCTCCTTCTACCGGACCAGTTTGGATCTTCGAGCTCCTTCAGGTTCCTCTTCTTCCATCCCATCCATGGTGTTGAATCTACTTCCGAATCTCATAAGAACCATACTAAATTAGATATTTTATTGACCAACACCTTATTTTTATTGGAATTTATCTAATATTTTAGTTTTTTGATTTGATTTTGATGTGTTTATGTTTTTGTTTCTGTTTTGGTTTAACCTATATATTTTTTATTTAGACCCATCCTGGAAAGCCCCCCCTGACACCCTCGACCCCACTGGACAGCGCCGCCACCCCCGTGGATAGCCCGACCACCCCCCGTGGACAGCCCGCCCACCCCCCTGGACAGCCCGCCCACCCCCTGGACAGCCCCGGCACCCACATGGGATGCCCGCCCACCCCCTGGACACCCTGTACCCCCATGGGCAGCCCGCCCACCCCCTGGTCACCATGTACCCCCCCCCCCCCCCCGGACAGCCCCACCCTCCCCCTGGACACCTCGCCACCTCCTTGGACAGCCCACCCACCCCCCTGGACTCCCCCTACCCCATTGGACATCCTGACCACCCCCGCGGACAGCCGACCCACCTGGACACCCCGACCCCCCTAGACACCCCCCGACCCCCTGGACACCTCCAACCCCCGGATGGCCCCACCACCCCCTAGACACCCTGCACCCCCCTGGACACCCCACACCCCCCTTGTACACCCTATACTGCCCCAGGATAGCCCGCTCACCTCCTTGGATAGCCCCCCCTGGACACCCTGTACCCCCCAGATAGCCCCACCCACCCCCTAGACACCCTGCTCACCTCCTTGGACTGCCCACCCACCCCCCTGGACACCCTGAAACCCCCTTGGGCACCATGTACCCCCCCCCCCCGTACATCCCTCTCAACTCCTTGGACAGCCCACCCCCTGGACACCATGTACCCCCCCGGACAGCCCCACCCACCCCCTGGACACCCCGCTCACCTCCTTGGACAGCCTGCCCACCCCCCTGGACACCCTGCACCCCCCTTGGACACCCTGTACCCCCCCGGACATCCCACTCTCCTCCTTGGACAACCCACCCCCTGGACACCCTTTACCCCCCTGGACAGCCCCACCCACCCCCTGGACACCCCGCTCACCTCCTTGGACAGCCCACCCACCCCCTGGACTCCCCCTACCCCATTGGACAAACTGACCACCCCCGCGGACAGCCCTCCCACCTAGACACCCCGACCCCCCTAGACACCCCCCGACCCCCTGGACACCTCTGACCCCCCGGACGGCCCCACCCCCCCTAGACACCCCGCACCCCCCTGGACACCCCAACCCCCCTTGGACAGTCCCGCCACTCCCCTGATCATTATCATACTCCTCATCCTGATCTCCCTGAAGAATTTAATGTATAAAACTCATGTACTCCCAACAAGATCCTTAAGGATTATGTATTCCTTGATCCACTTCCAATATCTTACCGGGCAATCCTTGAATATAGGCATTAGATATTATGTATCTTATTTTCTTATATACACTGTATTTTTTTGTATTTCCTAATATGATTCTCATATAGATTAATGTTTCAGTTATTCTTTTATATAAAGTAAACAATTTTCATTTACCTAAATAATTTTTTGATTATACTTCAATATTATTGAATTGCTTTCAAATGAATTATTACAGTTTTTAAAAAAATGGACATAAATTGGATGTACGAAACTGATCGGATTTCAACCAATTTTCAAAATAATTTGAACAGCTTTCTAGATTTTGCATTTGACAAGGCATCAGATAGTGGTCACATACACTGCCCATGTTTTAATTATGTTGGAAGACCTTGGTTGAGTCATGATGCAGTTAGCTATCAAATAACAAAATATGGTTTCCAAACAAACTATTATGTGTGGTATCACAATGGAGAGAAAATGGAATCTCAAAATTTTCATGATCCAAATGATAAGACTGAATTAGAGAGTTTGATATATGATCAGTTTCCATTTATTCGGCATCATAGAAAGAAAGGATGTCCATCCAAGAAGATTTCGATACAAGCACACATGATGCATCCAATGAAAATGATTATGTTGATAGGGTGAAAAAATTGAATGATGCTGCGACGACTCCAGTATATCGAAAATGTGGTATAATGAAAAAGTTGGAATTTTTAATCCGGTTGTTTCATGGGAAAACTATGTATGGGATTTCAAATACTGCAATTGATTACATTCTAACCTTCTGGAAGGACTTACTTCCATATGATGCAAATATTCCCTCAAACTACTATATGGCATGGAAGTTAGTTGATGAACGTGGATTCTAAAAAAAACAATTCATGCTTTATTGAATGATTGCAGCTTATTTTGGGAGGAAACTGCTGAAAGAAATGATTTTATCAAATGTGGAACCTCTCGATGGAAGCCAAAAGATGATGGATCACCATCTCGTGTGCCACAAAAATTATTGTGTCACTTTCCATTGATACCCAGATTATAGAAACTTTTCATGTCTGACAAAATATCCGTAAAAATGTGATGGCATGACACCGAGAGAAAAAAGAATAATGATGAGTTGGTTCACCCAACAGATGGATTTTCATGGCAGATATTTGATGCTCGATATCCTCAATTTTCAGCCGACGGGCGTAATATGAGACTGGGTCTTTCATGTGATGATTTTAATCCATTTGGTCATATGCTTACTTCGCACAACACATGGCCAGTTTTCATACACATTTATAACCTTCCCCCTTGGTTGTGTATGAAAAAGCCTTACACTTTCTTGAGTATACTGTTATCTGGCCCTTCTGATCCTGACAATGATATAGATGTATACATGCAACCTTTAATAAAAGAGTTGAAACTTTTTTGGGATGTGGGTCTTCCCACATACGATGCATGTTCGAAAGACATATTCCAGATGCGTGCTGTGCTTATGTGGACGATCAATGATTTTCTTGCTCATGCAATGATGTCTGGATGGAGCACTAATGGAAAATTTTCTTGTCCTGTTTGTATGAACAATAATCGATCGAGAAGACTGAAATATCATCGTAGTTTTAGTTTTATGGGACATCGACGATTCTTTCCAACGAAACATCCATATAGAAACAATCGTCGAAGATTTGACAATACCATGGAGAATGACGCTCCACCTCAGCATATGTCTGGAACTGATGTGATTAATGAATTTCAAGATTTTAGTTATTCATTTGGGAAGGGTGTAATAAAATCTAGAAAGAGGAAAAATGTTTCCAATGATACCTGTTACAATTGGAAGAAGAAAAGTATATTATTTGAGTTTCTGTATTGGTCAACCAACATGTTACGTCATTTCTTAGGCATAATGCACATTGAAAATAATATATGTGAAATTTTGCTTTCGATTCTTCGTAATGTCAATGGGAAGACAAAAGATGATTTACGATCTCGGCGTGACTTGGTAGATTAGGGGATCAGACCAGAATTGCATCCTACCTGTATCAGTGAAAATATATGATAAGTTCCATGTGCTTCTTATGTGATGACACCTGCTGAAAAAAAATCAATTTATGGAAGTGATAGAGACTATTAATGTTCCTGATGGCTATTCAAGCAATATATCAAAATGGGTCAACAGAAAAGAGTTGAAGCTGAAATCTTTGAAGACTCATGATTATCACGTCCTTTTGAATGAGTTGATTCAAATAACAATCTGTCATCTCTTTTCCAATAATGTTAGAGTCTCAGTTATTTGGTTGTGCTATTTGTTTATAGATCTTTGTACTAAGAGGCTATCCAAATTCTTCTTGCAAAAACTATTGGCAGATACACCATTAAATTTGTGCTAGTTATAGAAAATATTCCCTCCATCATTTTTTACATGCATGTTGCATCTGAATGTCCATCTTTGACAGAAATACTTCTTGGAGGACCCGTTTCTTTTCGTTGGATGTATCCAACTGAATGAGACATGTGAACATTGAAATCAAATGTTTGGAATAGGAATTATCCTGAAGATTCTATTGTGAACGGTTACTTGGCTCAAGAATGTATGGATTTCTACACAATGTATTTGCTTGATATTACTACGAGAGTAAACAGACCAATGAGAAATGAAGAAGAACAGTATGGGAAAATCGAATCCGATTTTCCATCACTTCCTTAGACAGGGGGAATTCCAGGATCATATACATTGACGACATTAAGCCTTGAAGAGCGAGAGATGGCACATCGCACAGTGTTGTTCAATTGTGATTTGTTCGATGTGTATATCAAGTATGTATATTGTACATGTATCTCTTATCATATCTCTTGTAATTTTAAATATTTTTTAAACTATTATTATTTTTATCTACAGAGAACATAAAGAATATATATATAGAAAGCATCATTCTTTATCTTTGAGAAGGAAAGAGACTTTTCATAGAAAAGGGATTTCTGCTTGGTTGAAATTGAAGGTTAAAATATTTCTGTAATAACTAAATAAAAATAATATTTAATTAAGTTTACTATTTTTTTATATTTCATGTATTGAGTATGCCTGCAGACTCTATTTCTGAGGAAACAAGAGCTTTGGATTTTGGTCCTAATACCATGGTTCGTGCTTTTAAGTCACTTTTGATCAATGGATACAAATTTATTATCACTGAACGAGTAAGAAACATGAAAACACAGCATAATGGTGTTATGATAACTGCCACAATAGACTGTTATGCCAGTTCATCGGATACTAGACCTCCTTCTGAAAATGTTGCTTTTTATGGAGTCGTGGAGAAAATAATAATTTTGGATTATTACTCACATGGTCGAGTCACGATGATGAAATTTCAATGGTTTGATTCAATGATGAGGCAAGGCACCTTTATTGATGATTGTGGATTTCGAGTTATTGACATGACTCGCACTCTTGCCACCAATGAACCATATATATTGGCATCAATGGTGAAACATGTTTTTTAGGTCCAAGATCATCGTTATCCTAAATTCGGTGTAATTATTGAAGTAAATCCCATACATGTTTTTTATGATGGTGATGATGAAGTTGACACAATCTCTACTGTAATTGGAAGCAATCCATTTATTACTTATGATGATGCCAATAACACAATTGTCAGAGTTGATTCTGAACCTGAAGTTGTGGTGGGAAATATATAAAATCATACGGTCGTGTTCTCACCTACATGTTTCACCAACATCATTCAGAGTGTGTATCCTAGTACTTACCTCCAAACCACATAAATCTTCTTTTACTTTATGTTTTTTATCAGAATGATTTTTCTATATTTTTTTTGGGTTACACATTAGTTATCTGTTTTTAATTACTTCCATATTCGTTTTCATTGCAGGAAATGACACCCATTGAAGAGTGTCGACGGAAAAAGATGACAGATAATATTCGTCGCCTGATACAGATGGGTGTTCCGCCACTCATCCCTGTTGTGTGTATTTTATTTCAAATATATATATTTCAATAACTTATAATATCATGTGTTTACTTATGTGTTAAATTTTTTTTCAGGATTGACCCCCTAGACGATAGATATATGATGAGGAGTCTGATATTGCTCCCAGTAGAGTGGCCAGTGGTAGGAGGGGGGGGGGTGTCAGAGATGGAAAATCATCTAGTGGGCCCGGTACTGAGGCCGATGGTACGAGAGCTCATGGGGCGAGAGTTAGACGATCCACCACCACAGATGTATCTTCTTCACCCCATTTTGATCCTGGTGTGTCTCTAGGGACACACGGGATGTTTAGACCTCCGATGTTTACACTACCAGTTGGCTAGATGTCTATGCCATCATCTTTTTCTTCTGGTTCATTATCTCCGAGCAATTATATTCCACCTTCTTCGACTCCTGATGTGACACAATATGTAGCTGAGGAGTGTACACTGAGGGAAACTCCACCTGTACAAGATATTCCTTCAGCTTCTGCACATCCAGTGACGCCTATTGATCCGACTACCACAAGTATATTTATTTGACTCTATCAAATTTTTATACAAAAAATTTATTTTATTATAACTTGTACTGATATTATTTTTCTTTAATAACAGATTCATCTACAGATAGGAGGCGGGGGAGGGGGCATACTCTCTTGAGTGTGGTATGGAACCACCAGACATTGTTGATGGTTGAATATAATGTTTGTGGACAACTGATTGAGAAATCTGGGCAGGAATGTCAGGGTTTTTTGGCGACGCTAGCCAAATACTCTGATATCATTCCGGTCAGCCCTCTCTCTTGGAGACAACTGCCACACGAAGTCAAAGATAACGCGTGGGCACAAATATGGGTAAAAAATCTATTGGATTTAATGTAGTGTTTTTTTTGAATTTATATGAACTAATCTATTGGGTTTCATCTTCGGTTTAACTTCCCTGATGGCGAAGGTGCACAACCAGCGCGTTTAAAAGAGTTGGGAGAGCATTGGAGAGCATATAAGCATGACCTGTATATTGGATAGTGTGATAGGGTGGGCACGGATTTAGAGACATTACCTATCGTGGATGACTGCCTGATAGAGCAATATCGCCAAATGATTACCCATTGGGTGACTGCCAAATTTAAGGTATTAATCTCATTTGAGGTATTTAAATCAGAGTTGTCATATTATGCATTAATATAATCTTATTTATTATTAAACATTATTTAGGAATCTTCTGAAAAAAACAAAAAAAACATTGATTCAAAGCAATACCTCCACACTTTGGGGCGAACAACTATGTCAGATCTTGAGAGGCAGCTGGTACGATATAGTTGTTTATAATTTTTCTTTAGGACTTTCCCTTTTTATTATGTCCTACATAAATTATGTGATTTATTTAATATTGAATATATGATTATACTTTCACTTTATATTGTTTCAATGTCATTACAGAAGCACAAATTGAATATTGAAGGACGTATCTCTCGAGGAATTTGTTTTTGCTCGAGTAGAAGAAAAAAAGATGGAACTGTGGTAAATAAATCTACCCAAGAATAGATTGTAGGTTTTAATTTGTTTATTTCAAAGTTTAATATCTATTTTGAAATTTATTAATCTATTAACATTTTTAATGGGCTGCTTTAAAGGCTCTTGATGCCTAGGAGCCTGACAATTTTGGGCCACACGATCATTTATATCAGGTTTTGGGAGTGGAGCACTCTGGTCGAGTACGCTACCGACCTGGTAAGAATATAGTCCCGACAAGGTATTGGTCCTCTCCAGGTATCCATTCTAGTACGACTGAGTTGGAAGAGGTCAAGGAGAAAGCAATAAAATATGATAAAAGGGTCACAGAGTTGGAAGTACAAGTTCAAACGAGGGACAAAGAATTTATGAAACTGATGAAAGCTTTATCTTCATCACTTCCACCAGAGGCTAGCGCGGCTTGTCCGACATTTATGTCGTCAATGGGTGCATTATCCAATGTACCAGGCGACAGCTCTAGTGGCGATCAAGATCATGAAGTTCCTGGTGATGACGAGGATGCTGAAGAGGATGAGGGCGAGGATGAGGATGAGGATGAGGGTGAGGATGGGGCCGAGGGCGAGGATGGGGCCGAGGGTGAGGATGGGGCTGAGGATGAGGTTGAGGCCGATGATGAGCATGGGGACGATGATGAGGATGATGACCAGGACAGATATGGTAGCGAGGATGAGGCCGATGATGATAGTGGTGAAGGTGATGGTGATCAGGGGCACATTGATCCATTTCATTTTTGAATTCTGTATAACTCTTTATTTTTGAACCTCGTTTTCCCCTACGGGGTTTTTCTCTTCTTCATAGTGATGTTGTTATCAGATCACTTTTTTGCACATGATTCTTATTGTATGATTAGTCTACTACCTATACCTTTAGTATTCCTTGGTACTATGATTTCCTGTATGATATCTGGTTTGATAAGATAATATGGTCATCTTAATATTCAAAAACAATCACTCGAAATTAGGGGTGTCCATGGGTCGGGTCGGGTCGGGTCGGGTCATCGGTGTTCTAGGGCCTAATTACATATGGTAATCCATTAGTAAGATTTAGGGCCTAAGGACATGACATTAAAAATTATGTGTTTTAGATCCATGGGTACTATTGGGGGTTTATTTTAAAAATAATAAAACGAGGGTTTTGAGGTGGAAAATGATTTATTAGGTGATGAATTCCCTTGGTTAAAAAATATAAATAAGTGGGTGTCTTTTTTATTTTGATAAATGCATTTTAATGATGATGAAATATTTGTTAATTTCTTTGGTTAAAAAATTTATTTCTAACATTTTTATTCTCTATTTTATATATTTTCATTGATTGGGAATATAATTTACAAACAAAAAATATCCAATTACTTATAATATTTATATGTATTAAATTGAGTAATTTTGAGAAAATTTATATTGTATTATGTGCAAATTTTTGATATATAATATGAAAAATATGAAGAGTTTATATTTCACCCTTAATATCAATTATTGACATCACTTTTAGTTTATGGTTGGTGGCTTAGAGTGCACTAAAAATGGATTCGGATTCTATTGAAACTTTATGAAAACGATCCATGGGTCATTTGTGTCATGTACGAGTCAACCCCGCCTCAATCTGAGGCACCGTGTGGCCGGTACCACTCAAACTGTCTCACTTGTATTTGAAATGGATAGGATTTTAGGTGAAAACAACTACCAGCATACGGAAAACCGACCAAACACATTCGGATTGTGTTGAAACATTAGGAAAACGATCCATGGGTCATTTGTGATGTGTACGAGTCAACCCCGACTCAATATGAGGCACGGTGTGGCCGGCACCACTCAAAATGTATCACATTTCTTTGAAATGGACAACAGTTTAAGTAAAAATAACAACTGACATACGGGAAATGGACAAAATGCATTCGGATTCTATTGATACTTTAGTACAAGTATCCATGGGTCATTTTTTTCATGTACGAGTCAACCCTTCTTCATTCTAAGTCATGTTGTGGCTTTTACCACTCAAACTGTCTCACTTTTATTTGAAATGGACTGGATTTTAAGTGAAAACAACTACCGGCATACGGAAAACCGACCAAATGCATTCGTATTCTGTTGAAACTTTAGGAAAATGATCCATGGGTCATTTGGGACGTGTATGAGTCCACCTCGCCTTATTCCAAGGGCCGGTGTGGTTGGTACCACTAAAAGTGTCTTTCTTGTGTTTAAAATGGATGCGCTTTTAATTAAAATAAATGACATATGGAAAACCGACCAAACCCATTCGGATTGTGTTGATACTTTATGAAAACTATCCATGGGTCATTTGTGACGTTTATGAGTCAACCCCACCTCAATCTGAGGGGAAATGTGGCCGACACCACTCAAAGTGTCTCACTTTTCTTTGAAATGGACAACAGTTTAAGTAAAAACATCAACTGACATACGGGAAACCGACCAAACGCATTCATATTCTCTTGATACTTTAGGAAAAGTATCCATGGGTCATTTTTGTCATTTACGAATCATCCCAGCCTCAATCTAAGTCATGGTGTGGCCTGTACCCCTCAAACTGTCTCACTTTTATTTGAAATGGAGAGGATTTTAAGTGAAAACAACTACCGGCATACAGAAAACTGACCAAACACATTTGGATTCTATTAAAACTTTAGGAAAATGATCCATGGGTCATTTGTGACATTTAAGAGTCAACCCCGCCTCAATCCAAGGGCCGGTGTGGCAGGTACCACTAAAAGTGTCTTTCTTTTGTTTAAAATGGATGTGCTTTTAATTAAAATAAACGACATACGGAAAACCGAACAAACGCATTTGGATTGTGTTGATACTTTATGAAAACGATCCATGGGTCATTTGTGACGTGTAAGAGTCATCCCTGCCTCAATCCGAGGAGTGTTGTGGCTGGAACCACTCAAAGTGTCTCACTTTTCTTTGAAATGGACAACAGTTTAAGTAAAAACAACAACTGACATACGGGAAACAGACCAAACGCATTCAGATTCTGTTGATACTTTAGGAAAAGTATCCATGGGTCATTTTTGTCGTGTAAGGGTCACCCCCGCCTCAATCTGAGGCACATTGTTGCCGGTACCACTCAAAATGTCTCACTTTTATTTGAAATGGACATGATTTTAAGTGAAAATAACTACCGGCATATGGACAACCGACCAAACGCAATCGGATTCTGTTGAAACTTTAGTAAAACGATCCATGGGTCATTTGTGACATGTACGAGTCAACCCCACCTCAATATAAGGCACAGTGTGGCCGGAACCACTCAAAGTGTCTCACTTTTCTTTGAAATGCACAACAGTTTAAGTAAAAACAACTACTGACATAAGGGAAACGGACCAAACGCATTCGGGTTCTGTTCATACTTGAGGAAAAGTATCCATGGGTAATTTTTGTCATGTATGAGTCAACCCTTCCTCAATTTGAGGCATGGTGTGGTTGGTACCACTCAAACTGTCTCACTTTTATTTGAAATGGACATGATTTTAATTGAAAACAACTACCGGCATACGGAAAACCGACCAAACGCATTCGGATTCTATTGAAACATTAGGAAAATTATCCATGGGTCATTTGTGACATGTATGAGTCAACCCCACCTCAATCCGAGGGCCGTTGTGGCCGGTACCACTAAAAGTGTCTTTCTTTTGTTTAAAATGGATGCGATTTTACTTAAAATAAACGACATATGGAAAAATGACCAAACCCATTCGAATTGTGTTGATGCTTTATGAAAACAATCCATGGGTCTTTTTTGACATGTACGAGTCAACCCCGCCTCAATCCAAGGCGTGATGTGGCCGGCAACACTCAAAGTGTCTCACTTTTCTTTGAAATGGACAACAGTTTAAGTAAAAACAACACCTGACATACTGGAAACGGACCAAACACATTCGGATTCTGATGATACTTTAGTATAAGTATCCATGGGTCATTTTTGTCTTGTACGTGTCAACACCGCCTCAATCTGAGGCACGGTGTGGCCGGTACCACTCAAACTGTCTCACTTTTATTTGAAATTTACAGGATTTTACGTGAAAACAACTACCAGCATACGGAAAACCGACCAAACACATTTGGATTCTATTGAAACATTAGGAAAACGATCCATGGGTCATTTGTGACATGTAAGAGTCAACCTTGCCTCAATCCGAGGGTTGGTGTGGCCGGTACCACTAAATGTGTCTTTCTTCTGTTTAAAATGGATGCGCTTTTAATTAAAATAAACAACATACAAAAAACTGACCAAACGCATTAGGATTGTGTTGATACTTTAGTAAAATGATCCATGGGTCATTTTTGATGTGTATGAGTCAATCCTGCCTCAATCCGAGGCGCGATGTGGCCGGCACCACTCAAAGTGTCTCACTTTTCTTTGAAATGGACAACAGTTTAAGTAAAAACAATAAATGACATACGGAAAACGGATCAAATGCATTCGGATACTATTGATACGTTAGGACAAGTATCCATGGGTCATCTGTGTTGTGTACGAGTCAACCCCTCTTCAATTTGAGGCACGGTGTGGCCGGTACCACTCAAACTGTCCCACTTTTATTTGAATTGGACATGATTTTAAGTGAAAACAACTACCGGCATATGGAAAACCGACCAAACGCATTCGGATACTGTTGAAACTTTAGGAAAACGATCCATGGATCATTTGTGACGTGTACGAGTCAACCCCGCCTCAATCTGAGGGTTGGTGTGGCCGGTACCACTAAAAGTGTCTTTCTTGTGTTTGAAAAGGACATCATTTTAAGTGAATACAACTGAAATTTACACTTATCAACGATAGTCGCAAAATCTTTTCCATGAGTTGTTTAGTTTCACAAATGGGTTCATAAGGGATGAGACTCCTACGAAAATTCCTTTTCACCATATATTATAAACAATACAAGTTCAATGAAAAATTCATCACAAATCATTACATACCCAAATCTAGGACCATAACAAAATGGGATATGAGCCAATTCCAAACTCTTATTCAACTCTAATAGTTATTTCTCATAATATTATGCCTATTAAAATCTGATGGGGAGGTGGGGGCTATGATGGTTGGGGGGTTGTGCAGGGGTGAGGTGAATTACTACTGGATGATTGTTGTCTTATGAAGATTGAAATAGGGAATTGTTATACATGACATGGTTGGAAGATTTTGATGATTTTAAGTGTTTTTTTGTTCTATTTTAGGTTTTTTATACTATTTCAAGTATGTATGTGGTTTTTGTGATTTTATTTATGCATGCGTATAGTGGAGGGGCTACTGGAGGGAGGGTCTGCGGGGCTGCAGTTCTGGAAAAACTCAATACCAACGGTTATAAACTGTTGGTATAAGGGTGCTAGAATTCTGAAAAAACACTATACCAATGGTTTAAAACCGTTGGTATAGGTGTTCTGGATTTCTGGAAAAACTTATACCAACAGTTTTAAACCGTTGGTATAGGTGTCTGGATTTCTGGAAAACCAAAACCAATGGTTTGTAACCGTTGGTATAGGTGTTGCTGGAAAACCAATACCAACGGTTGTAAACCGTTGGTATAAGTTTTCTTGAAAATCACATTACCAATGGTTTAGAACTGTTGGTATAATACTTCCTAAAATGCATTACCAACGGTTTATAACTGTTGTTATACATTGGGTTAAATTTATATAACCAATATACCAACGGTTTGGATAAAACCGTTGGTATAAGGCTTTCCTCACGGCTTACTAGCCAACGGTTTGGAAAACCGTTGGTATAGGATATACCAACGGTTTTCTAGCCTATTCCAACGATTTATAACTGTTGATATAACCTTTTTTCCAGTACTGTAATGTTGTATTCAATTATTCAAAACATTCTTCACAGCCTTTTTTCTAAAGAAATTTAAACCCTTTACGTGTGAGCTTGGTTAATGGGTTATCCTACCAGGAAAAATTCTGGATGAAACGTTGATAATAACCTTCTAAACCAATAAAAATGTGTATCTCATTTATACTCATCAGTTCTATCCATTCTTGGATTGCCTTTTACTTTAAGGATCAAAAAATATTCCATCTATAGAGACAATATGGCCAAGAAAAGAAATCTCGTGAAGCTAGAATTAACACTTTCTAAACTTCCCATATAATTCATTTCTTCTAAGTGTCTTCAGAATAATTCCCAAATGATTTTCATGATCTTTGTAGCTTTTGGAGTATACCAAGATATCATCACTAAATACCACTAAAAATTCATCAATCTATTCCTTGAAAACTCTATTCATTAGATCAATGAATATAGAGGGTGCATTAGTCAATCCAAAAGGCATTATTGTAAACTCGTAATGCCCGTACCTGGTTCAAAATTCATTTTTTGGAATGTCTTCCATCTTCACACAGAAGTGATGATATCCATATCAAAAGTCAATATTTGAAAAATATTAACTTCCCTGAAGTTGGTCGAATAAATAATCAATCTGAGGTTGTGGATACTTGTTCTTTATTGTTATAGCATTGATCTTCCTATAGTCAATACATAGCCTCATAGATATGTCTTTATTCTTAACAATAAGGAAAGGGGCTCCCCATGGAGAAAATCTAGGGAGAATAAATCCTTTATTATTCCATTCCTCTAGTTGTTTCTTTAGTTACACTAATTATACAGTGGCCATTCTATAAGGGGTCTTCGATATGTTCCTTGAACTAGGGATTAAATCAATGGGAATCTCAATTTATCGTTCAGGAGTATGTCCAGATATATCCTATGGAAACACATCAACATAATATTTCACAATAAGTATGCCCTCGATTCAAACATTATTTCCCTCAACCATAATTATTTAATTCTTATCCTCCCCAATAATTGAATTTAGTTGAGCTATAGGGTGTGGGTCTAGATAAGAATTTGATAGTGATGTTTCTACGCTAATGATAAGGTACTCCTTATCATCGTCGTGAATTATTCCCTCCCTCTTCTTACAATAAAATTTTACATCATGGTCCAAAAGCCAATCCATACCAAGGATTATTTGAAATTCATTCATGCGTATAACGATTAAATCAGTAGATAAATATCGTTTATATGACTTAATGGGGACTAATTCACAAAACGTTATTGCAATGATACTTACCATAAGAGTTTTGACTTAAAACACCCTTGTTTAATCAAATTGGAAATATCTAACTTTCATAGATAACTGGGAAGATATGGAACAATGAGATGATCCAGAATCAAATAAAGCATTGGATAAATTTGATGAAACCATTAAATTACCTGCCACCACATCTTTTGGAGCTTCAACCTTAGCTGTAGTGACCGCATATGCTTGGCCTTTATCCCATGGCGTTTTTTGATGTATGTTTCCTTGATGCTTAGAAAATTCATTTTCATAATGTCCCATATCCTTGCAATTGTAGCATTGAACATTGGTATCTTCTTTCTTCCCCTTACAATCACTACCATGATGGAATTTCTATCCACATTTTTAGCATATTCCTTTTTATTTTAGATAGGCACCAGGGATCTTCCTTCCCCAATTATCACAGGGTGGAAATTCAACTCTTTCCTTCTTCCCTGTTTCCTTATTTGCTTTCCCAGATTTTTCAGAAGAAATCATATTCTCTTTATTTTCTTTAATTTCTTAAGACGTAGAGAATTCTTTTTCTTTCTTGATAGCACATGAGATAATATCTTCATACGATGATAAGGATTGTGAGACTAATTCTCGATAGAGAAACGGTTTTATCCCATAAAAGAAACGATCAATATTACTTTGGTAGTTATGTATGTAACCTGTAGCATGCCTTGCTATCCTTGTCATGTTAGCTTCATACTTTGTAAAATACTCATCCTCCTTTTGTATCAGACTCAGAAACATCCTTTCTATATCCGCTTGATGGTCATGAGGAAAGTATTTTTATAATAAAATCTCTTTAAACTCCCTCCATTCCATACTTGATACATCTTCATCCTCTTTTGTGTTTTAAATTAATGACAACTATTGATCTGCATCTCCGATGAGGAAATAAACTTCCATGACAACATTTTCCCTTTCTCTACTCCCCAAAGCATGAAAGATTTTCTCTAAGGAACTTATCCATTATTCAAATACAAATGGAATTTTAGACCCAATGAATGTTGGTGGTTGTTTCCCCATGAAGCAATCTAACATTGATCCTCCGTGTTGTGGATCAGGGTGCTCTATATAGGTAAGGTTATTATTCATAACCTCTGTGAGTTTTCCCAGTATGGTGATAAGCTGATTCGCACTAGTTGTATCACCATCTCCATTATAATTTTGTTAATCAGGAGGTAAATCCCTATATGGATTACGTTCATTGATAAAGTTTCCATTTATTTCACAAGGTGGCTTTACTAAACAATGGCATACAGTAGATTAGTTTATGAACCGCAATACATTATTCCTTACTTGTAAAAAGCTTAACATAAATTGAACAGTTTAATGATATAATAAATAATCACAAACAAAATTCTTTGAGGAGGTATATACTCATAAATCCTTCATAATGGTTTGTAAAGAAAATGAGAATTGTCCAAATCATATCCTCCGGGAGTGTCATAACCAAGAGTGCAGCAAGGCCTCTTGTCGTGAACCAGTTCTCATTCGAGTCTAGAACAAAGCAGTGTTTTTAGATTTTACCCCTAGATACATCTATGCCAGAGCCACCTCTACCTGCTCGTATCCAGATAGGGATGTATTTCATAGAAAACTCACAAAATCTCTACCGTACCAAAATTCTAGGAAGTTCATCTATACTAACCCTCAATGTTTATCTTAGTGTAATGTTATCTAATCAGAGTTTTTCTAAATATAGTTTCCAAGGTTTGAACTAAAATTTCTCTGATACCAACTGTAACGCCCCAACACCAGTTACCCAAAGTCGATACTTTATTACATAACACTGGAATGATACAAGGAATCATTTCCCAAAGGATATATCAGTTTAGTATTATTGGAAACAAGATACATACATAAGTTCAACATTACAACATTAAAGTAAATACAAAACTAATTTATTTCATTAGAAACATTCAAGCCTCCTATATTATGCCTTCAAGTAACTCGTAACTAACTTCTTCATATCATGTGAAAATGAAACATAAGAAAGGGGTGAGCTCAAATGATATTTAATTGTAATCAATACAATGGAAGATAACATAAACATTGGGAATGATGAATTATACAAAACACATGCTTTTACAAATAATAAACATGTACACATTATGGCAGGAATATGAGCTGAGCAAATAATGCCATAATAAAACATAGTCATGGGAATTCTACTAGTCGAATTACCCCATGAACCATCATTATTATTTTCATAATGATGGAATGTATAATGCCTCACATTTTGAAACAATTTTTCAAGGCCTTGGCCAAGACGTCTAAAAATGATTAAGGCCTCGACGAAAACTATATATCATATTGGGAAAGGCCTCGGGAAATTCCACATCTATTTGTTTCATGAGACCTACCGGTGTACCAAGGAGCTATAGAGGATTACACTTGTCACATGTTATTTCCCATACATTCCTCATACGAAAATGATGAATTGTTACATAAAAATTCTTATTAAAACTAGCATATGAAATGTCAATACTTTAACCATAAACCATGAATGGTATATAAATAACACATCCACATTAAAACATATCCTAAAACCATCAATACAATATGGAATATTTGTATCATAATAAATAAACTTCAAACAAGTTTAAAATCCATCAAAGGATATTGACATAGATGAATTGATAACTATTTGAAAGAAATACCACTTTCTATTTTGAAACCATATAAGTGTAACATAATTATAAAATAAAATATACATTTTGAAATTATTATTGTATGCTTCTAAGGTAATCTTCAATGATGGTATAATAGTGGAAAATAGCCACACCCACCATATAAGTTAAAAAACATTGTTACCTTAAATTTGTCAAAAAAGGTCATAAAGTACCTTGTTTGGAAAACAATGAAAAGATTCCTTTAAAAACATATAAGGTAAAATAATGTTATAAATGACATTGAACCATAGTATATTAAATAGTAAAAACAAATTGAAATAGATTTTTAACAAAACATGGATGTGCATGTTAAAGAGGTCCTAGTAGATACTTTGTAAAAACAACATCGGATAATAAAAAGATTGAGAAATTAATGCTTACATTGTACTTTTCTTTAGTCGATGGTATGTTAAACTAATTTATAATGGTTAAAAAATTGTTAATAAATTATAAAATAACTATATACATAAAGAGGATATCATATATGGCCCTCTAATATTGCTTTGTTAATAATATTTCCGTAGTATCATCGTTTTGTGTGTAAACTGATTCATTTTCCTTTATATGCTTAGTTAAGTTTTCCATGTTTTTTGTGGATAGGATGTATTTTATTCATATACATAATTATATTATGTTCATAAAAATTATTTTTTATCATAAAATGAAAATTATTCTTGAATGATTACGATTGCTAAATGAATCTCATCGCATTTGTGGAGACGGTAATCCGTTTGTACGCACAAGTGACAATATCATTTTATTGATGGAGAAATCATATGTAATTAGATTTTATATCACATAAATAACAATTTATATTTATTATTTACACTATTTATACTCATTATTATGCACATTTAAATAATGAAGTGTTTGAATAACAAACTACACCACGGTGTGGAGATAGTAAGCCGTACGTACGCACGTATGGTGAATTTGTCATTAATATGATGGATAGAATAAGGAATATGGTTGTACCATTTATATAATAACATAAAAGTATATAGAAGTTACTGGATTTACTATTTTCGAATGTAAACAAAAAAGAAAGAGGATGTGGAAGATGAAAAGAACATGGAAGAGGTGATGAAATATTTACCTCTTCTTCGGGTTCTTCCATTTGATTTTATCAAAAGGGATCTGTAGGATGGCTTTATGACCCAAGAAAGGCCTGTGGAATGAAGGGAGAAATGTGGGGAGGATATCCATGTTTGGGTTGGCTGATCCAAATGGCTTTGGATATGTGAAATTAAGAGAAGCGGAAGTTTCTTTTTATAAAAGAGGTGAGGGTCGCTTTAGGAAAATCTCGAAATATTATTTTACAATATAATATTTTTCTGTTTATTATGGTTCCAAAATAATTTATTTAGAGGCTAAGGTGGGGATGGGTCGAAAACCTCTCAACCTATAGGTTTTGGATGTGTTTAGGTCACCATATTATTCTTATCGTTTATATTTAACTCTTAGTTAAATAGTTTGACATTTACCATGTCTCTTTTCATTTTTATATAATATGGTTAATAAACTTACTATAAACTGCCAAGAAAACCCCAAGTGGTTCATAATTAATATATATAACTTTATCTAAGTCCTTTGGCCGAACCTTATATATTTATGAATATTATATCGATTAATAATTTGTATTTGTTTTAAAAACTCAATTATGTCAATTTTGACACTATTTAGTTATTGTTTTTTTAAAGCTATTAAAACTTTATCACTTCGAATAAATTTTTTTTATCCAACCATAAGATGTCATATTAACATATAAAATTAGTGGAAATTAACAAATGTCTCAATTTACATTTATTTGGATATTTATAATATCAATTATGTTAACATTATATTAACAACGTAATTACTACATCTTCATTATGTCATAAATAAATTAAATTAATTAATGTCTAAGATTTTTAAATAAAATACCATTATGTATAATTTTTTTATCTTTATAAATAATATTTATAGTTTAATTTATATTGTGATGCAACCTTATATTAAAAATGGATTTGTTGTTAAACATTGAATTTTACTCTTTTAACTCTTCTTTAAATAAAAATAATAATAAATGTCCTAATCAAATACAAATGGACCAAAGGGTGTCATATATTATTCCTAAGGTTTTTTTCTATCAAATTACTCTTATCCAATAGAATTGGGGCATATTTTAGGGTAATTATGATGTCATATTTGCCCTTAATTTCCATATTTAATTTTAACCGTGGTAAATAAATGACAAAAGTTATTATTCATAAAAAATTATTTTTATCTTATTGAACCAAATTTTACTTAATGATACTAACCGTGTCTCTCAGATTTTTGAAATTCAACTCATAGAAGTGGTAAAATTATGTTTTACACAAATTTGCAAATGCTCCCAGATGGTGGGAAAAATACGGTAAAAACTTCAATCAAATTTTTATATATCGAAACATGTTAAAAAAATGACTCCAATTAATTACATTGAATTTATATAGGTATTATGTAGCTATTTTTACCGAAAATAAATTGTAAAAAACAATTATTTAAAAAAAATTCATTTTTAACCAATAACGCAGTGTTTTTTCTCTATTCATCAAAAATTGAAAGTTTTCAGAAAAGTACCAAACATTAACCATAAAATAATTTCGATATTCAAAATTCCAAAATGATGCCCATTTTGGAGAATAAAATTAATAAAATTTTAAAAAGTGGGTATTACTATTCATAACGGCTAGTTTGATTTGTCGTGGTGTGTTAGAATCTCGAAGTTGCGTACTATGAAATCTATTGTATTAATCGAAGAAAACTATACCATGGAAGATTGGGGTGATACACTAACCAGCATAGGGGTTAACAACACGACCTTCTGTATAATATCTCCTACAAAACCATATGAATTACTTCATAAAAACATCTTAATGTAAAAACACTCAATGAGAGAACTATTCTTCTACCAAGAATCCTTATAATCAAGTAATCATGTTCATAAAATGTCCTATAATATTTGTATAGTCCTTTATGACTCTCCATCAGTCTGATGGTAAAAGTATGTTCTTGTAAGCCCTTATGTATCCAACTATTTCTGTAACCCTTTCTAGAACATTGATGTGAAACGAGAATACCAATCTAAAATAATAGTTTGGGGGACCCTGTGTATAAATTTAATATCATGGAAATATAGTTTTACCATCTCATTAATTGAGAATATCTTCTAAATAATAAGGAATTGGGTACCTTCATTAGCCAGTTAATGACTACCCAAACAATGTCGCTAAATGGAAGTGAATATAGTAAACCAAACAAAATATCCCTTGTGATGTCATTCAGTTTCCATTCTAGGATATGAATAATTTTACACAATCTAGTGGGACACTAGTGTCCTTCATTCACTTGCTGAATGGTTTAAAACATAATGATAAAACCTAAAATCTAACATTTCGTCACAGAGAGCCAATACGGATGGTGCGTATCACAGTACATCTTAGAGATACCAAGGTGAACTCACCACTAAGAAGCACAAGTCTCCCACATCAGATCCTATATCATATCTATAAGAACACATATACTCCCATGTATATATAAGATTTCATATCCATAAATTGACGACTCTAGTGTTGAGTTCGTACTAGAAATACTTTCCTATAGGACCAAGCATTGACTGTCTAAAAACATCCCTATCTTCCCTATCTCCATATGTAAGAAGGTCACTGGTAGACATGAATTTAAATACTATCCCTAAAAATTCTTGGACCTCTATGTGAATATCATAAAATAGGTCCATTAGTTATTACACTCTACTGGCCCCCTAAACCATCTATTTCTGATTACTATTTCTTATAGCATCAGCAAAAGCATTGGCCCTCATATTAATACAAGAAATATAAAACTTAAATGATTGTAGGTATTCCACCCACATTCTATTTGTGATATTAAAATCACATTCCATGAAAATATACTCCTGGATTTTTTGGTCTATAAATACTAAATAATTCTCTCTCTATAGGTAATTCATCCTACAATGTAGGTTGTGAACAACAGTTACCAACTCAAGATCTTGTGTCCGATAATTCCATTCATGCGGAGATAGATACCATGACACACACACACACAACAAATAAACCTTCCTACATTATAGTTATAGAATGTATGATACCCAATGCACCAAAATACACCTTAGAAATGATTCCAAACTCGAGAAGAATCCAAATCAGTGTTGAAGATAGTCTTCCTTTCAACTCTAGAAAGGCTATCTTGTAGGCATCTGGCCATATAAAATTCACACCCATCTTATTCAATCCCATAATAGGTGTTGATAAGAAAGAGAGGTTAGGTATGAATCACCTATCAACTACCGTCAAGAAACTCTTTATGTAAAATCTATTCATGAGATTCACCTTGGATAATAATGATCTCACATTCTCAAAGTGAACTGATAAACCTTTCTTTGAGATAATGTGACCCAAGAAGTGCACCTTATCTATCCTAAAGTGGCACTTTGTGAAAATATAATAAAACTAATACAATCTCTGTGTATTCAAAATGACATTAATATGTTTGTAATTCTCCATTGGATTATGAGAATACAACAAGATTTTATCTTTGAAGACTCCCACAAATGAATCAAAAAATGGGTGGAACACCAAATTCATCATAGAGATGAAAATGGAAGGCATGAATTTGAGATCAAACAAAGTAAATAGTTACTAATATAAATTAAACTAACTTTCAGTTGTCACATGTGGAATATATAAAGGCCTGACTTACACATGATGATAGCCTAATATCAATTCAAACTTCAAGAATACATTACATCCTCCGAGATGATAAACAATATCATTAATTCAAGGAAATAGATAAATGATATTTATTGTTAAATGATTCAGTTTTAGGTATTGCATGAAACACCAGAGAATTTTATGAGAAATCTTTTGTTTTTATGTTATATAAATCATCAAAGAAATCTTTCACTACACACAACACTAGCTTGGCTTGCTTTACACACAACCGCGGCCTTCCTCGATAAATTGCGTCGTACACAATACCGAGTTTCACTAAACAACGATATGCTATAAAAATATTTTTAAAACTAGACGTTATGAATAGTACTAACTGAATTTTGAATTATATAACATTTTAATTCAACTTATACATTTTATAGAATGAGGTATAAAAGCAAAAACAGTTTTTTTGGATAAAAGAAATATTTTTCAAAAAATACAGTTTTACAGCCTTTTGATGGTGCACCCACATTAAATCTAGTTTTTTAAATATTTATAAGTTCAATTTGACAAAATAAAATTCATCTTTTGAATTAGGGTTTAAAAATTTACTTTGGATAAATTTCTGATATTTTTCTGATAACTTTCATATTTTGATGAATAGTAAAAATACGCAAAATTTTAATTTAAAAAAACATTTTTCATTGAGATAATTTATATGGATAAATTATAATATTGAATGGTTTTAAATTATAAATAGAATATATTGGTACCATTTAATATAATGTATGTCATTATCATTAATTTCACATTGAATTCATAGGTAAAAACATTTCAATCTTTGGCAATGTTTTAACTTCTAAAACCCATTTTCTTAACAACGGGATTTATTTTAAATTAATTACTGAAACTTATATGTTTTGAATTTTGAAAAATGGATTCCATATTCAGAATCAGTGGGTCCAAATTATGTTAATAGGCTACTTTTTATTTTTGAGCATTATGAATAGTAACTATGGAAAATTTTATTTACCATAGTTAAAGGTAAATCGGGTAATTAAGGGTAAATATAAGATTATAAAATTTCCCTAACACCTGAACAAATCCTATTAGATTACTAAAAATCTACGCATATCACCTAAGGGTTGGATTAGATTCATTTAATGGACTTTTTTCCATGAAAATAATTTAATTATTATTAAAACCAAAGAATGTGACAACATGTCACTTTCTTAAATCTTATAAGTATAATAATTTTAATTTGGTGATAAACTTAATGAAACTTCGAACATGAATAGTTTCGAGAAATCTAATACAATTATCTACATCATAGAAATTTATTATTATTTTTTAGGGATTAAATAATTATCATTAATTAAGACACAATAGTGATGTTGAAATTATTTTATTAATTAAAATATCAAATAAATTGTTTTAAAAATATTAAAATAAATTTTATATGAACTATTTAATGTGATACACTAAATTTTTAGATACATATGAAATTTTATTAGTATATTAATGCTTTTATTTTGAACATAACTTCTGTATATATTTTATTTAATTTCAATTAAATGAATAGTGTCAAAATTGACACAATTGTTATTTTATAAAAATAACATATTATAAAATTATTTGAAAATCACAAAAATATTTAAAAATTATAAATTAAACTTTATATGGTCTACAATGTCATAAAGTGTCAAATTATGGAAAATTCACAACATATATGTAATTATTTATAATAATTTAAAATTTAGAATATTATTAACCCAAATAAAATTAAATTGATAAATAAAGATAAATCAAGTTGATAATGTTTAAAATAAATTCATAACATGTCTAAATTTTATTGGATGATTCTATTACAACCCTATCTCATATATGCTTCGGATATGAGTCATTTTGGAAGTTTTTATGTGGGGTTGAGATTTAATATAAACTAATATTTCTTATATTTCCAAAGGTGCCCCTCTCCTCCCTTATAAAAGGGCACCTCCTCCCTCTCTTCCTCACACCAATTTGAGCGTTCAAGCTTAGCCAACCCCTGCCCATTTCACTTCCCCACTTCCTTAGAAACCTACTATAGGTACTGGTCTTATCAAAAGACCAACTCTAGTGACTTAAGGGAATGTTTAAAGGAGGCACTTCGAGAAAGAGGTAATACCTTCTACCGTTTTCTTCAAGTTCCATTCTTTTTCTACTCCCTCTCCTTTAGTTGTTCATTATTAGGTAATAACATCAGTATCACTCATATATTGATATGTTATTATAAATATGAAACAACCCTATTTCACCTCTTATCCATCCTACGGAAAATGAAATAACCACGCGTGCCTATGTAAGGAATACCGTCTCCACGCCGTGGTGTAATCTATTTTCCACCACCACATTACTTTGATGGGTATAAGGGTGAAAGTAATAAATATATATGATTATTTTATAGTGATATTTATTCTTAAATAGTATACATACACTCCAATACAATTCCACGATCATGGGAACGATATCATCGCTCGTGCGTACGTACGGAATACCGTCTCCACGATGTGATGTGATTCGTTCTACATGATCTTCATTGCATAATGATTATATAAATGAATTGAATTAATTGAATGAATTAATATGATATATATTATACTAATTCCATTCTGGAAATGAGGTATCTATAACCTAATGAGAAGAATAATAATTTATTCGACAAACACGCACAAGAACAAAAAGTAATAAACACCTGAATAACAAGTAGTAATGAAATATTACTAATAAGAAGCTAATAATATGACCATATATGATATCATAACAATAATTATGATTCTGGAATAAGTCAATAACATTATTTAAATCATTATACAGGAGTTTCAGACACTTACGAAGCAAATCAAACCTAAGGTAAGGGAAAATCTCGCAATCTAAATTTTTATCCGAGATTGTTTATACTTCAGAATTCACTGAGGTGTATTTTATCATACACATCCATGTTTCCTCAATATTTAATATTGTTCCATCTTCCTACATTTGTTTAAATCCAACTTTACCCTTCGGTGAGTTTCTATTAAAAGATATGAAAGGAATATTTTGTCGTTTTTCGTACGAGGTACTTTTTGAATTTTCCGACAAAAGTATGAGATGAATGTTTTCTTAACTTATACGGCATGAATTTATTTTTAAAACATTTTTTCCAATAAAATTACTTTAAATGTTTTCAAGTTTATTTTTAATCAACTTATTTTAGTTTAAAATTGTACGACATGTTAAAGAAAGGAAAATGTTTTTGAAGTAGAAAGGTTATTTTCCTCGAGAATGGAGTTCAAGTGCATTATCAAAATTATTTTCCATCTAAGAAAATATAGGGTTCTGTTTCTATCCCTATTATTACATTGATTTTATTATTTTGTGATGGAATTATTTTTATGAATTCCATTATCTTATATGAATTGTTTTATGATGTCATGTTTTTTAAGAATCCCATTTTTACTACATGGGTTATGAAATGATGTATGATTTATGATTTTGTGGCACACATAATAATGGTATCATTTTCAGATGGGTGGGACCTATATCTCCCTCCAATTCATTGGGTAAAGATTTTATATCTCATGAGATAGACATGGCTGGAACGGCAAGTTAAACCAGTTCAGTGAAACAGGACTGAAACGAGGAGTGAACTCGGTTCAGAAATGGACTATGTACACTATGATAGTCTTGGCAACGAGTCTTGACTAATAAGAAATGATTCTCTATGATTATGTGTGTTTTCCACAAAGTTTCATGTTTTACGTTATCATTATTGGGATTTCATTTCACTACTATGATTTATCCCATGTTATGAAATTATGCTCTCTTTTGCAGGTTATGATTTCCAAAATGTTATGTTCTTATGAATCTGATGTGATTGATATTTCTTTTTTTTACCCTTAATGAGCATTTGAGCTCACCCTTTTGTATGTTTTCTTTCCCCAGGTCAGGAAGAAGCTTATTAAGTAAGATATGCCAAAAGGGACTATAGATATGATGAAATAAATGAGAGATAGTGCAGACGCTTTATGAACGAGTTGTTTATGATTCCCAGATTCTAATGACACTATACTTATACGGTCCTTTCATGGTTTTGTTATATGTTGTAATTTGTATGCTTCAATTTTGAAGTAATAACAATTTATGAAAAGTATGGGTCGTTATAGTTGGTATCAGAGGAAAGGTATAGTCAACCTTTGGAAACTAGGATGTGAAAGCCTTAGTAAGAACCCTAAGGAAAAGTCTAAACATAGAACACAATCTTTGTGTTTTAGAAATTACCATGAATAACCTAGGATAAGACATTAAGTGTGAAATTTTATTCTTGATTATGTGGTTTTCCTATTATAATTAGTGTTTCTCACATTATTCTTCTTGGTTTTAGTCAATGGTTGGAACCTGAAGGAACCGTGTTAATGCGGAATGCGACGGGAAATGCAATGATTGTCCCCCTGAGAAACCAAATGTTATGGGAGCTGGAATGAAAAATCTTGTAGTCATGCTCACACAACATTCTCAAGCTATGAATCATTTAAGACTTCCAAATGAGAAAAGGAAGGAGAAACATTCTGTTGAATCCTTCATGAGGCAGCGTCCACCTTCTTTTAGCGGGTGCTGAACAATGGATTAGTAATACTGAAAAGTTATTTTCAGTTCTTCAATGTTCTGAACATGATAAAGTCATCCTAGCAGTGTATCGTTTGGAAGGAGATGATGATCAATAGTGGAATCTTATTAAGAATATGAGTCAAAGGGATGAAATTGAGTCCATGGAATGGGACGAATTCAAGAACTTATTTTTCAATAAGTACTTCCCTCGTATTCTCCGAACAATGATGGAGAAAGAGTTTCTTGAACTGAAGCAAAAGGATGATGAATCTGTTGGTTCCTATGAAGCAAATTTTACAAGACTTGCAAGGTACGCTTCTGGTATTATTATCCAACCTGAGAGTAATATCGATCGATTCTTTAGTGGCTTAAAACCAAGTCTTCGATGGGTGTTAGCCATAAGGGACTTCAATAGATACGAGGAAATCGTTCGATGTGCTCTCAAAGTCGAGATGGAGATTGGAGTAACCCATCAGTCATATGGGTTTGATAAGAGAGGAAAATTCAATTCAAAGGAAAATCTAAAGAGCACACTAAAAAGAAGATGAGATTTCCCTTATGCTCAAAGTGTGGAAAGAAACCTGAAGGGAGTTGTCTTAAAGGGACAAGTAAATGTTTCAAATGTGGAAAGGAAGGTCACCGGGCATTTGAATGCCGCAATGATGCGATGAAGATGTCTAATGATGCAAACAAAGGAAGGGACACAAAGAATGAACCTACTACACTTCAATGTTTCAAGTGCAAGGATATGGGGCATTATGCCAATAAATTCCCTAATCCAAGGGTTGTTGATGATGATCGACATCAACAAAATCTTAAGGCTTAAGAAAAAGGAAAGTCACATGGAATTTCTATCAGCGATGTGGAGTACGATAACGATGTGGTGAAAGGTACACATACCATCCACTCTAAAGTAGCAAATGTTTTATTTGATTCTGGATCCACCCACTCTTTTATTTCTGAAGATTTTTCAAAGGGTATCACCGTATTACCTCAATAATTAGATGTTGAGTTAGCTGTGACAACACCTAATGGCACAATAGTCGCATCAAAAGTTTATAATTCTTCCCCGATTGAAGTTTGTGGAAAAGTGCTTCTTGAAAATCTTGTGATCCTTCCTATAGTGAAATTTGATGTGATTCTTGGCATGTATTGGCTTTCTTTATATGGAGCTCATATCAATTGCCAAATAAGATAAGTCACATTTAATATTCCAAATCAATCTATGATCGTCTATCGATTCAAGGATGAACATAACCTTCCAGTGGAAATTCCTTCCATCTTATGGGTCTTGATTCCATTTAATGAAGGTTATTTATCTCAAATGGTTGGTGAGAAACTCACAATTAATAATATTCCCATTGTACGGGAGTTTTATGATGTCTTTCCGGAGGAATTGCTGGGTCTTCCACCAAATCATGAAGTTGAGTTTTCAATAGAACTCATACCGGGTGCTTTGCATATTTCAATGAAACCTTATAGAATGGCCCAAATTGAGTTGCAGGAATTGAAGAAGCAACTCCAAGAGAATCTTGATAAGGGATTCATACGCCCTAGTGTGTCACCTTGGGGAGCACCAGTTTTGTTTGTTAAAAATAATGACGGATCAATGAGACTCTGCATTGATTATCAAGAACATAACAAGATCATTATCAAGAAAAAATAACCTCTCCCGCGCATTGATGACCTATTTGACCAACTACACGGAGCTCAATACTTTTCCAATATTGATATCCGTTCAGGGTATCATCAATTAAGGGTCAAAAGGGAGGATATACCAAAGACGGATTTCTGTACATTGTATCGATACTATGAATTTATAGTGATACCATTTTATCTTACTAATTCCCCTACTATCTTCATGGATCTGATGAATAGAGTCTTTAGAGACTACCTTGATCAATTTGTGGTAGTCTTTATAGACAATATTCTTGTCTATTCAAAGAGCAAGGAACAACATGAAGATCACTTGAGAATTATATTGAAGACCCTGAGAAAGGAGAAGCTTTATGCCAAATTTACCAAGTGTGAATTTTGGCTTCCAAAAGTTGCATTTTTGGGTCACATAATCTCAAAAGAGGGGATATTTGTGTATCCAGCAAAAACAAAGGTTATCGAAAGATGGTCGAGACCAACAACAGTAACTGAGATCTGAAGTTTTATTGTTTTGGCAGGATATTATCGACGTTTTATGAGAGATTTTTCACGATTATCTAATCCACTCACCAGGTTGACTCGAAAAGGAGTTAAGTTCATGTGGACTGATGAATGTGAAGTGAATTTCAAGGAGTCGAAAAGAAGGTTATCCAGTGGACATGTACTCACACTTCCTTGTAGTGGAGAAAGGTTTGTAATCTACAGTGATGCATCCAAGAAGGGAATGGGATGCGTTCTCATGAAAAATGATATGGTGATAGCTTATGCCTCACGACAGTTGAAAACCCTTGAGCAAAATTACCCAACTCATGATTTGGAGTTAGCTGTGATAATCATTGCATTAAAGATTTGGAGGAATTACCTATATGGTGAAAAGTATTATATTTATACTGATCATAAAAGTTTAATGTATATTTTCACACAAAAGGAACTGAATATGCGTCAAAAAAGATGGTTGGAGCTGATTAAGGATTACGACTTCTAAATTCATTACCACCCTAGGAAAGAAAACAAGGTGGAAGATTCTTTAAGTCGACAAGACCATTCCAATTTATCCATGATGAGGATCACAAAAGATCCAATATATATGGATTTAAAAATGATGGATCTTGGAATTATAATGGAATGGGGAAAATCATATCTTTCTCAAATGAATGTTCAACCATCTATACATGTGAAGATTAAAGAGGCACAGAAAGAAGATGTAGAGTTACAAAAGAAGGTGAGAAATGTTCCTGAATTCAACCTTGATTGTGATGGGATAATAATGTTCAAGAATCGGGTTTGTGTTCCTCCCATCCCTAAATTAAAGAAGGAGCTGCTTTATGAGGCTCATAGTTCTTCATTCTCTATTCATCGTGGAAGCACGAAGATGTATAGGGACCTGAAGGAGTACTTGTAGGGGGATGGAATGAAAAGAGATGTTGCTGAATATGTCTCTCGATGCTTGGTTTGTAAGAAAGTTAAAGCTGAGAGACAGAAGTCTGAGGGGATGTTACAACCATTACCCATACCCGAATGGAAATGGGAAAACATCACTATGGACTTTGTCACAGGACTTCCTAAAACATCCAAAGGCAATAATGCTATCTGGGTCATAGTTGATCGTCTTGCAAAGTCTACAAACTTCATTGCTATTAGAGAGGATTTATCTCTGGATCAGCTTGCCAAGATATATGTAAAGGAAGTGGTAAGATTGCATGAAGTACCAATTTCTATTATATCTGATCGGGATCTGAGATTTACCTCGAAGTTCTGGCGAAGTCTTCAGCATACTCTGGATACAGAGTTGTATTCAGCACTACTTATCATCCTCAGACAGACAGTCAGTCTGAGATAACAATTCAAACTCTAGAAGATATATTGAGAGCTTTCTCTATGGATTTCAAAGGTGGTTGGGATCAACACCTACCTTTGGTGGAATTTTCTTATAATAATATCTTTCACTCAAGTATTCAGATGGCTCCTTATGAAGCTCTCTATGGAAAGAAATGCATGACTCCAACTAGCTAGGATGAAGTTGGGGAAAGAAAGCTATTAGGACCTGATCTCGTTGATGAAATGGAAGAAAAGGTCAGATCTATTCAACAACACATAAGAGCAGCTTAGAGTCGACAGAAAAGTTATGTAGAGTACCGAAGAAAAGACCTAGAGTTTGAAGTGGGTGATAAAGTGTTCCTACGAATATCTCCCTGGAAGAGGGTCATGAGATTTGGAAAGAAGGGGTAGTTGAGCCCTAGATATATCAGTCCTTTCGAAATACTGGATCGTTTTGGGAAGGTAGATTACTGGGTGGAGCTTCCACCAAATCTCTCTCAAGTACATGATGTGTTCCATGTATCTCTTCTGAGAAAGTACATATCTGATCCTTCACATGTACTCAGCTCAGAAGTTGTACCGCTGGAGCAGGATCTTTCTTATGAAGAACAGCCGATAGAGATTCTGGATCGTAGTGAAAATGTCCTATGAAACAAGACCACTCGCTTGGTGAAAGTTTTATGGAGGAACCACCAATTAGAAGAAGCTACATGGGAGCTTGAGGGTATGATGAGGGAGAGGTATCCTCATCTGTTTGTCATAAAGTGACGAATTTCAAGGGAGAAATTCATTTTAAGGGGGGTAGAATGTAACACCTGAGACTTTTATGAGAAATATTTTGTTTTTATGTTATATAAATCATCAAAGGGCTCTTCCACTACACACAACACTAGCTTGGCTTTCTTTACACCCAACCACGACCTTCCTCGATAGCTTGTGTCGTACGCAATACCGAGTTTCACTAAACAACGATATGCAATTTAAATATTATTAAAACTAGCCGTTATGAATAGTAATAACTGAATTTTTAATTTTATAACATTTTAATTCAAATTATACATTTTCTAGAATGAGTTATAAAAGCAAAACCAGTTTTTTTGGATAAAAGAAATATTTTTCAAAAAATACAGTTTTTCCTCCTTTTGATGGCGCACCCACATTATATATAGTTTTTGACATGTTTATAAGTTCAATTTGACAAAATAAAATTTTTCTTTTGAATCAGGGTATAAAAATTTACTTTGGATACATTTTTGATATTTTTCTGATAACTTTCATATTTTGATGAATAGTACAAATACGCAAATTTTTAATTAAAAACAACTTATTTCATTTAGATAATTTATATAGATAAATTATAATATTTAATGGTTTTAAAGTATTAATAGAATATATTTTTACCATTTAATATAATGTATGTCATTATCATTAATTTCACATTGAATTCATAGGTAAAAACATTTCAATCTTTGGCAATGTTTTAACTTCTTAAACCTGTTTTCTTATCAACGGGATTTATTATAAATTAATTACTGCAACTTATATGTTTTTAATTTTCAAAAATGGATTCCATATTCGGAATCGGTAGGTCCAAATTATGTTAATAGGCTACTTTTTATTTTTGGGCATTATGAATAGTAACTACGGTAAATTTTATTTACCATAGTTAAAGGTAAATTGGGTAATTAAGGGTAAATATAAGATTATAAAATTACCCTAACACTTTCCAAAATCTTATTGGATGACTAAAAGTTTACCCATATCACATAAGGGTTAGATTAGATTAATTTAATGGACTTTTGTTCATGAAAATAATTTAATTATTATTAAAACCAAAGAATGTGACAACATGTCTGTTTCTTAAATATTTTAAGTGTAATAATTTTAATTTGGTGATACACTTAATGAAACTTCGAAAATGAATAGTCTCCAGAACGCTAATACAATTATCTACATCATAGTAATTTATTTAGAATTTTTAGGGATTAAATAAGTATCATTAATTATGACACAATAGTGATGTTGAAATTATTTTATTAATTAAAATATCAAATAAATTGTTTCAAAAATATTAAAATAAATATTATATGAACTATTTAATGTGATACACTAATTTTCTAGATACAGATGATATTTTATGAATCTATTAAATCTTTTAGTTCGAACATATCTTCTGTATATATTTTATTTAAATTCAAATTAATGAATAGTGTCAAAATTGACACTATTGTTATTTTATAAAAATAACATATTATAAAATTGTTTAAAAAACACAAAAATATTTAAAAATTATAAATTAAAGTTTATATGGTCTACAATGTCATAAAGTGTCAAATTAGGGAAAATTCACAACACATATGTAATTATTTATAATAATTTAAAATTTAGAATATTATTACCACAAATAAAATTAAATTGATAAATAAGGATAAATCCAGTTGATAATGTTTAAAATAAATTCCTAACATGTCTAAATTTTATTGGATGATGATATTACAACCCTATCTCGTCTAATATTCGGATATAAGTCATTTTGGAAGTTTTGAAGTGGGGTTGGGATTTAATATAAACTAATATTTCTTATATTTCGAAAGGTGCCCCCCTCCTCCCTTATAAAAGGGAACCTCCGCCCTCTTTTCCTCACACCAATTTGAGCCTTCATGTTCGGCCAAAACCTGCCCATTTCACTTCCCCACTTCCTTATAAACCTACTAGAGGTACTGGTCTTATCAAAAGACAAACTCTAGTGCCTTAAGGGAATGTTTAAAGGAGGCACTTCGAGAAAGAGGTAATACCTTCTACCGTTTTCTTCAAGTTCCATTCATCTTCTACTCCCTCTACTTTAGTTGTTTCATTATGAGGTAATAAAATAAGTATCAATCATATAATTATATGTTATTATAAATATGAAACAACCCTATTTCACCTCTTATCCAACCTATGGATAATGAAATAACCGCGCGTGCGTACGTACGGAATACCGTCTCCACGCCGTGGTGTAATCTATTTTCCACCACCACCATAATTGGATGGGTTTAAAGGTGAAAGTGATAAATATATATGATTATTGTAAAGTGGTATTGATTCTGAAATAGTATACATACACTCCAATACAATTCCACGATCATGGGAACGATATCATCACTCGTGCGTACGTACGGAATACCGTCTCCACGATGTGATGCGATTCGTTCTACATGATCTTCATTGCATAATGATTATATAAATTAATTTAATGAGTTAATATGATATATATTACAATAATACCATTATTTAAATGAGGTATCTATAACCTAAAGATAAGAATAAGAATTTATTCTACAAACACGCATAAGAACAAAAAGTAATAAAAACCCAAATAACAAGTATTAATGAAATATTACAAATAATAAGCTAAGAATATGACCATATATGTTATCATAACAATAAGTATGATTATGGAATAATTCAATAACATTATTTTAATCAAAATACAGGAGGTTCGGACACTTACGAAGCAAATCGTACCTAAGGTAAGGGGAAATCTCGCAATCTCAATTTTTATCTGAGATTGTTTATACTTCAGAATTTACTGGGGTGTATTTTATCATCCATATCCATGTTTCCTCAATATGTAATATTTTTCCATCCATATACAATTGTTTAAATCCAATTTTACCCTTCGGTGAGTTTTTATTAAAAGATATGAAAGGAATCTTTTGTCGTTTTTCGTACGAGGTACTTTTTGACTTTTCCGACAAAAGTACGAGAAGAATGTTTTTAACTTATACAGCATGAATGGATTTTTAAAAAATTATTTCCAAGAATCATCCTTTACAAGTTTTCTAGTCTATTTTTAATCAACTTCTTCTAGTTTAAAATTGTATGACATGTTAATTAAAGGAAAATGTTTTGGAAGTAGAAAGGATATTTTCCTCAAGAATGGAGTTCAAGTGTTTTATCAAAATTATTTTCCATCTAAGATAATATAGGGTTCTGTTTCTATCCCTATTATTACATTGATTTGATTATGTTGTGATGGAATTATTTTTATGAATTCATTTATCTTATATGAATTGTTTTATGATGTCATGTTGTTTAAGAATGCCATTTTTACTACATGGGTTATGCAATGATGTATGATTTATGATTTTGTGGCACACATAAGAATGGTATCATTATGAGATTGGTGGGACCTATATATCCCTCCAATGCATTGGGTAATGATTTTATATCTCATGAGATAGACATGGATCGAACGGCAGGCTAAACCGATTCAGTGAAACGGGATTGAAACGAGGAGTGAACTCGGTTCAGAAATGGACTTTGTCCACTAAGATATACTTGGAAATGAGTCTTGACTAATAAGAAATGATTCTCTATGATTATGTTTGTATGCCACAAAGTTTCATGTTTTAAGTTATGATTATTGGGATTTCATTTCACTACTATGATTTATCCCATGTTATGAAATTATGCTCTCTTTTGCAGGTTAAGATTTCCAAAATGTTATGTTCTTATGAATATGATGTTATTGATATTTCTTTTGTTTACCCTTACTGGGAATTTGAGCTCACCATTTTGTATGTTTTCTTTCCCCAGGTCAGGAAGAAGCTTATTAAGTAAGATATGCCAAAAGGGACTATATATATGATGAAATAAATGGGAGATAGTGTAGACGCTTTATGAACCAGTTGTTTATGTTTCCCAGTTTCTAAAGACACTATACTTATACGGTCCTTTCATGGTTTTGTTATATGTTGTAATAAGTATGCTTCAATTTTAAAGTGATAACAATGTATGTAAAGTATGGGTCATTATATTTCACATAAATATTGGGTTTTATTTAAACCTTCTTAAAGAAAATAATTTATCATTACTAGGGAGATGTAATAGGCCATATAAAACCTTTGACCTAAAAATCATCTAACTAAATTTTGATATTCGACAACTCAGTAGTTGCCATCCTATAAAGAAGAATCGATACCATTTGATCTCTAGGAACATTCTCGATATAAATTCTACCTTTCTCTATGGAGTTAATTTTATAAATCATCAAGTAATACATCTAGAAAACTTTCTACAATAAGAGAAAATTTAGTCTGATGTGACCCAGGATCATCTATATAGAGGCTAGGAATCTGGTCGGTCACTCCACTTATCCCATGAAGCTCAGATCCGTCTCTACCTACATATATATCCCACTCACCCATGTGAGTATAATTTACACCCTCTGGTGATCTTAACAACACCCATTAATGATAATAATCCATATACTCAAGATATGGGACCAGCCGACCCAAACAAAGATTGATAAAAATCCTATCATTTCAAGGACAATGAAGTCCCATAAGTAGATATGTTATCCTATCTCAAGGGGGGCATTTCTTAAATGCGAATTATATCTATAAACGCATACATAATGGGTTTTCAAGTTTAATAACTCTATATAGGTACCCTATATCAAGCCTTAGGATTTACAAAATATCAACAAAAAAATAGAGCGTGAATCATCAATACCAAATAATGCAAACAAAATAGTCGAGGTTGTTAGAATAGTACCTCAAAATTAGATGGAAAGTCACCTTACTCTTATAGTATATGTGGCACTAAATAAATCCTTCCTAATCAATGGTTCTATTCTATATCCATTCTACCTTGATCGGTTTTTCTCTGATATCATTGTGTATTTGAAGCATGGATACCTCCATAACGACCTCTTCATCTACCTATATGGATGATAATACTCAATATACCTATGTGAAGATGTGTTACTGATCCCACACATGAAGGTAGAGATGGAATGGATCCTCTCCCACTAAACACTTATGAGAAGGTCATGAAAATAAAACTATGGATTCCCTAATATTCTATAGCCTCTAAACTCAATGGTTTCTCTAGTATACATGGGCTTATTATTCCCTGAAATCCCACATTATTGATAAAACAGATTTCTATCAGTGGGTCTCTCCTGGCTTCCGGTACTTCTTCTTCCAATCTCGAGTCACCACTTCAGACCACTAGTTGAACAACTTCCCTATCTCGGTATTCAACCACCAGGGCCCACACAATCCAATTCATTATGTGTTTTCTTGTCAATGAGATCTAGATTCACTATATCAAACATTATTGTAAATAGGGAAATATTCACCTGGTAATTTATAGGATTCATATTCTCTTCTTAATGATATTCCTCTTTCATTGGATCATCATTATTATTTCCAGGTACATATAACTGAAACACTATAAAATGAGATGAATAGTCCATAACAGACTTTGAACATAGTTGAGGGCTTATAAACACTCACTCACAATATTCCCTTCGGTCCTATAGGAATAAATAATCATATAAGTTATATTAGAAATACCTCCAAATAACTTCATTATACTGACTATCCTAGTTTATAATATCCCATCAATGTTCAGTGGATACCAAAATCATATAAATATAGATATTCTACCTCCTTTTAGAAGTTATCTCAATGTTCTCAGAAAAAGATAAGACATTTTCAAAATAAAACAATGCATCATGGGTTCTACCAAGCCCGAAAAAGTAGGTGGGTGTTCCTCTTAAACCTCCTATGTAAACACTCCCATAGAAGAGGTAGGTCACAAATCTCTCTATATAATCTACAAAAGCCTCAAAATATCCCATAGAAACCATACATGATACTAAAAAATAGGGAAAACATATGGATATATAGGTTAAACTACCATAGGTATTACTAGTGGTTCAGAGCCCACCACTTGCAACGTATGGTCATTACCACCCTCCTAACTCATGACTAGAGTATGTTACAGTTGTGTAGATCTAAAAATAAAAAATACATTCCTTATAGAAGTTTTGATAAATGTAAAGATAACATATAAATAAATAGGATAGTTTCAAGAAATCCAATGTAAGATCCACAACCCTCTTACTACTCTTATATATAGGTCTATCTGAAAGGAAAAATTATATACAACACAATAAACATTACGTACTTCACACTACTATTGTTAGGTCTAGGTAATGTTCTGTGTTTTGTTGGGGGGATTCATCTATAAAGAGTTCAGTTGAAATTTATATAGGAAAAGACTCTTTAAATTTTTATTGGAACACCTATTTAATGGTGACCATATAATTCTTGAATTCAATTTCTTTTAATTTCATTCTAATTTATATAAAAAAAATATTTAACAGGTTAAACTATATGGATCACTACTACAAATTTATATGGGCCAGTACACCTTATAAATTTAGTTGAGGAATCCCTACAGTACTAACCACTCACATCTCAAGTTACTACATGAAATGTTATCACAGTTAATGGACATTTCAATATGAACCAAAACATTCATCAAGAAATTCAATAAGTACGTATTTATGGAAAGAAAAAATGTATGACATATTTTTCATATAATGTGCCAAAAATGATTCATGAGCATTGTTAAATACCATATTAGACCATGGATAAAACATAAAAATACATCATAATAATAAACATCACACATCATAAGTGTCACATAATAGTGGAACAAATCAACTATAATCGTTATAAAAAGAAACATTATATCGTATCCTAGGTAATCTTTCCTTTCTATATACGTTAGTTAACTACTCCCTAGCACAACTCATTACTAAATTATAAGGCATTGCCAATCCCCTTTCTAATACTCCAAAATGATATGATGATAAAAAATAAATTTTCTTTGATACAACTTTTGGACGTTCCAAATTGAATTCTACTAAATTATTCCCCTAGTCGCTGGGACACATGTCCTCAAGCACACCTCCCCATATTCCAGATGCTACCAACATACAGTGAGGGTCCAATGTGGTATTATGGAGAGACTATACCCTCATCATTATAGTATAACAACAGTCAAATTAATTGATATATTGGAGAAGAATAATAAATACCAGACAATTGAATGTATATATTCTAGTATTAATAAATATTTGACATCAAAAATATCTATATCAAATACACAATGATTTAATGTCATATATCTATCAAATGTAAATAGGATATAATGTTAGAAGGAATATAATACAATACATGTATCAAAAAATAAAAAATTCCATGAATACTCTCTTTATTAGCATCACAAGCATATATTTGTCCTATTCTTCCCCTATCCCATGCTATAATCTATTAAGTATCCACCACCGAGCTGTTTCCCATGTCCCTACACGTATCCACACAATCTCCCTGAATACCTTTGGTGGCCCAAAAAGGGATTCGATATAAACTCATTAGGATACCACTAATGGTGTCTATAAATACCCTGTTATTGTATATAATATGAGTATTGTGATGATATAATGGTACATAGTATTAATACTATAAAGGGTAGGCTCTTGTTCCTAAATGATACAAAGATTACACTGCCTACTTTAGCTCGTACTATGTAATCTTAGAAAAAGTTACTATATATATAAAAATATATAGTCTATACACACAGTAATTTATAACACATATATATTGATATTTCTACTAGAATGGACCTATGGTACAAACCTAGCATCCAGGTATAGTAGTGTGAGTCTCACAATTTTCAAGGGAATTCATTCCTGGTATCAAAATATTATGTTATAAATTTTCCTATATCACATGTTTAATGGATTCCAGGCCCATATCATAACTGTTGGGTCAATAGGTCCACATCGTTACAATAGGGTCACCATCCCCGAATAATAATTATCAGGTCATCATTACGAAATCATAACAGAATGGGATTCATGTGAAAATTGTATCAGTAGTGATTTTATGCCCAAATCTTATCATTCGGATCCCTATGCTCATGTATCATAATCCACAAGGGTCTCTAAGCATAGTTCATAATATTAGGGTTGGAATTCCCTTATCATAATTGCAGGTCTTCAATTCTGTTGTATCAAATTATATAAGGCCCACTATTCCCATTTATCAAATTCCATTATGGGTTTCTTACCCATTTAACATTAATTTATAGAAATAGGTCAAGGATTTATGAATATATAGTTAGACACTTCAATGTTCAATAGTATTTATATTTAACATGGTCTTAACCTTTTTTCTATTTTAAAATGGTGAAATTTTCATACCCCTCACCAGCCATTTATTTAAGAATAGTTTGGTAAGTATTCAAGCAATTTTGTTGTACTAAAATTACCCATTATCAATTATGATATAACATTCTAGAAGTCAAGATATACACCCATATATGTGTTTTGGTTAATAAACATGATGGTCAATTAATCATTTCAAGGTCACACCCAAAGTGGAGTATCATGTTGAGGTTGACATCCTCTAACCTTTTGTAGGACCTATAAGTGTCATTCAGTTCTATAAAATGGGAACAAAATAATGGATGATTCATTTTTGGGGAAATTGTATGTGAAATAGATGTGCGGAAAATGACACATAATATAAATAATCTCAATATTGATGTATAATTACTATAACACATATTTTATACCTATAGAGTAACACTCATCAAATATTGGAATTTTCTTAGGTCTAGATGAATAAAAAAATCAAAACAAATGAACTCTATGAAAATAGGGTATATGATCCTAAAAAATAACTCAATCAAGGATAAGATAATTTTTCAAATGCGACAAAGGAGTTGAGAACATAACACTGGGTATCTAATGATATGACCAAAAGTGGTATTGGAGTACAGATGATGGATTTATCGAAGAACCTAGGGTGATGGGAGGAGGATCAAAAATGGGAGAAACGTGAGAGTGAAGTCCACTAAAAATATAAATATATATATAATGTATCTAATGTTTTAAAACCTTATTGGTAAACTGGTATAATCACTCAAAAATAATGAGTCACACGGTAGGAAAAAATTTTCACCAATGGTGTGCTATGAATATTCCATAGAGGGAATCCACACGGTTAATGTGAACAGTTTGGGAAACAGTGAAAAAATTGTGTGTTCCATAGAGGGAATCCACACGGTTAATGTGAACAGTTTGGGAAACAGTGAAAAAATTGTGTGTGTTTTCTAAGATAAAAATTATAGATCTTCTTCAGGGGTGTGTGGATTGGGTTACATGCTCAGAAAAAACCACGTGTCATACTACTACTCTTTCAAAATCAGGGCATGGATTGGAAAAATCATGAAAACATGGTGGCGTGGTTTCCACTAACCATGTATCCCAGATGTTTCTTCCACTGACTAGGGATATAGGCTCTAAACATTCCTTATACACACCACATTTCTTCAAAATCCTTAATAGAAATTCATATTAGCTCAAAACCAATATGATAAAAAAAATAAAAGGATCCGAACATATTAAAAATTCCATATTCTTATAGGAATCACTGTATTAACCTATGTACATTTAGCTGAAGGGTGTGCAGTAAGATTGTCTAAAAACACTGACCTATAACGACCCAATGTTTTATAAATAAAGTTCCCATTTTAAATGAGAAAAATCATTATTATGTAATGAAGTTGTAGAATACACATGAAAATATTTAGTTATTTTGGAACATAATAGGCTATATCCAATAATATTAAAATGGTCTTTAATATTCATCATTGCCTATAATATAACCACTATTTAGATACCATTAATATTATTATATATTAATGGATATGAAAATGATCAATTGTTAAAACTAAAAGAAGTGAAGACCTAAATCAATATGATCATACCCTATAAATCACATTTATCAGATATTTTGATAGATATGGCTTCACTAAGATTTATTGTGGACTAATCCTAAGATGAAATTCATTGCCCAAAACATGAATAAAAATAATTAAGGGATATATTCAATAATACTGATCTCACAACCCAAACCAATTTCAACAATCCACATTATGAATGTATCACTATCTCATACCTTACCCTTATGGAATACACTATTTTAATAAGGTGTTGTGTATCTAGACTCTCTCTTTAAGGACTATTGTATTATCTTTTTAATAAAACAATGATTGTATTTATCTCTATATTACATTATTAATGATTAATGAGTTTTATAAGACATAATATTTGATATGAAGAATGAAAAAGTGTATTTTTTGAGGAAATATAAATTAAGACACACTTTTAGAAAAATATAATATTTTTTGAGGTAAATTTTATGCTAATAAATAATTTCATATTAAATATGATTCATTTGAATATAAATGGCAATATAATTTTATGAATTCCAATATAATCATTATAATGGTCATTAAACTATTACTATAACATTTTTTCCATAAATGGGGATTATTAATTTAAATAGATAAATTATCATATTCAGAGAATATTTTTTATTGTGTAAATGTTATTATTTAAATCAACAAACATAAATTATATAACAATTATTTTTATATTTTTATTGAAAATTAAGTTTTTGTATAAATGAAATACAATTGAGATATATGGTTTATATTATGACATCATAAAATCCAAAAATTAATGTAATAAATAATATATATAGTATCCATGACTAAACCAATGTCTCCCATTTAAAATAACTAATTTTTAATTCTATTTGTTTCATTTTATGGAGAATTATTGAATCCTTCAAAACCTATATAAAATTTTAATGTTTTAGAATTATTTTTATTTAAACATGACTCAAATCCACATCACCAAGGGTTTTATTTTATTGTTTTTAGTTCATATAAAAACAAAATTTTAATAACCACTTCGCTTTAGTAGAACACTTGGGAAACTTTCTGGGAGGGTTTTTTTATTATTTTATCATATACCCATTTTTATAAATTATTAAAAAATCCCAATATATTTTTCTATAAACCCCCCACCCATCCTCTCAATATTGTCTGCATTAGATAGTCTTAGAATTTATTTTCATTTCCATTCCCTCTGTATGTCACACCTATGTTTTTTTCAAACTCATAATAAGCATCACCCATTCATTTAAAGTTCCCTCCCAAGGTAATGGATCTTCCCCTTATCCTATTTATTGATTAAATTTTTTTATAATATTCCTTTTTACCCCCAATAGTTCATGTTGGAATATGTTTTTTCACATGAAAAATAAATTCCAAATGATTTCCGATTGAATATATGCCCAATTAACTGTCATTAATCCCTTACATGAATCATTATTTACTCATATAATGCCGTCAAAGTCGTAATAGGATTTTACAAGACAAAATATGATGTAGTGATTACTCATCCCCTTCGCAACTTATGCGTATTTACCTAGATATACCTATAAATCAATTTTTGGCTAATTGCATGTATGTAATCCAAACTCATCCATCGTGAAATTAAAAGTGAGAATGACAAACTTATATAGTAAGATCTATATAGAATACTTGTGAATGTACATTATATGAATATGACAGGTGGTCCCAAAATTATATATCCATAAAATGATTTGGGAATTTTTTTATGTCATCATATACCATGTATAGTTCACATGAGTTTATCCAAAAATTATAATGTAATTTTATCACAATTAATAGACTGGAATTATGATTATGATGTCATTTTTTAAATTGGTTCCATATTCCATATGTTTCATCGATTTTTTCATCTTATTTAATTATTTGATATTGATGTTTCTGATTTTCACCCCTCATATATAACCTCGATATTCCTCTTGAATATCTTGTATTAATATCATCATGTAATTATTTATCTATTCTTTATTTTCCATTATATATCACCCCTTTTTCATATATGTCCCAGTTTATCCAAGGTAGTTTTATAAGAAATATGTAATTTTAAGAGTATACAAAATAGTTTTAAATAATTTCATTCTATCCTCGTTTAATTTATTATTCTATGAGAAAAAGTTTCCAAAGGAACTATGCCTTAGAAAATTATGGGATTTTATTATGTTTTTTTCATGTAATAAATCATGAATGAATCTATATAAATTATATGAGTTTTCATGCTTGGTATGAGAGGAAATTATAGTTATTTTATGGGATATAGATTATAAAACCCAATTAAAATCCTTATGTATACTTGTAAACATATGAAACTACACCTAAGTTTAGTAAAATTAATGGGTTAGTAGTTTCTAAGAAAATAAAACCCAACCTGGATACTACAATGTGATTTGGATCTGGCCTGATTGTACATAGTTTTAATAACCCTAAACAAGGGTACATTGGGAATAGACTTGATTGTCACTATGTACACAACAATGAAGTATTGTTTCATGCCTTATTTAATACTCTAATGGGATATGATATAGTAAATTCTCTATGAATCAAAAAAACATTACCAAAATATTTTATATTATGAAGTAGATCATGGATATCATAGAATGAAACACAAAAAGTCATTGGTGGAGAATTTGTGTCATTTATGAGTTATCCCTTTAATTATAATGGTATCTTATTTATGTTTTTCCTATTTTAAAAACTATAATCACTAATTTACCCTTTATTTTTAGAAAGTGACTAGAAAAATGGGGAACCTGGACAACAATGAATGTAAGGGGAAATGTGTTGACTATCCAACTGAGATTCTAAACCCAATGGGAGAAAGTATCTAGAAATTCAGGAAACTAATTTCTCCAAAAAATTGTTATTAATCAAAATTTGAATCTATAGGAACACCCACATCCACCAAATAATGATTAAGTCTCAATTATGACCATTATGCAAGAAATTACTCAAAATAATAGTGGAATTTATGGTCCCTTAATCATGGAACAATGGAATAATTACCTTGTAAAGAACTTTTCCTTCATTTAATGATCAAAATAATAAAAGGTATTACTATCTATTTATCATATGGAGGGAGAAGATGGTAAAAGGTGGATATAAATCAATAATATGAATCTTGATAAGGATATTGATGTGATGTAGTGGAATGAATTCTTGAAAATGTTTTTCATTAAAAACATTCCTCACACTCTTAAACATAAAATAGGGATGGACTTTTTGGACCTTAATAGAAAATATGATGAATCCATTAGAGTGTATATGGAAAAATTTACAAGACCCACATAATACATCATAGGCATGTCAGTGACCCTGAATGTAATGTTGTATTGTTTGTCTTTTTGTTATCTTGATTTGAATCTATGACATTCTTTTAAGATTTGAGTCATTTAAATCTATGAATATTTTTATATGGAATCAAAGATTAAATTGAGATCAAAAAATCTCAAGGGCCTCATAGGATATTGGATTGGTTGTAGATGATTTATTTTAATTTTGTAAGAGTGGTATATAATTCTCATTGGAGAAATAAAGTCAATCATCCTACTTATTAAATGTGTCGGATGAAGCATCCTATAAATTTCATGAATGAGAGAATTATTTTTTTGTGAGAGAAGTAAAATAACATATTAAATAATTTATTATATGAGAAACCAACAAATGTGAGGCATTAATGGAATTTTTTATTCATCCCACATGTTATTTTCCAATTTTTCAGCTACAATGAACAATTACACTGTGTCAATCAATGAACTGAGATAAGGATTGTTAATGATAACTAATGTCAAAAACATAAAATTATTACAAATTAATGGAGAAATTACAATATCAAAACTAATGAGTTTGACCCTGAAAATGAAGTGGTGATAGGTAAAGTAGTTATTCATTCAAATATGGAAAATATATTTTTAGATTATGGTTCTATGAATTCATTTATATCATGCATATTTAATATATTTTTTCAAATACCACCTCAAAACATAGAAGTCACGCTCTCGATGAAGATGGAAAATCGGTCAATTATTTCATCCCATTCATAAAATTCATACCCTATCAAAAATAGTGGTTTGATCTTTATATTTTACCTTTTAAAATACCTTTTGTTGAATTAGATTATATATTGAGTAGGGATTGGATTTCTTTGTATAACACCAATATAAATTTCCATGATAAGAAAATCACCCTTCATACCATAAATAACCCTTAGATTATATACAAGTGAGTGAAGAGGATTAATATACTTTGGTATCAATATCTTAGTCATGGATATTATTTACTTTTTAGAAACCATACCTAGATTAAGTGGTGATACTAAGAAAAAATCATCCTTACTGACATGCCCATCCTAAGGGAATGTCTTTCCAAAAAGGTACATGGTCTCCCTCCTAACAAAGAGGTTTATTTTTCAATCTTACATATTCTTAAAAAAAATTATTTTCGAAGACTTCACATAGAATTAACACTAATGAATTTTAATATCTAACTAATCAAAAATGGTATAATTTCAACAAAAAAAGAGTTTATACACCCATGTGTTTCACTACGGGCGCACTAATCCTTTTCATCAAGAAGAAGGATTAATAATTTCACCACCTAATTGATTATCATGAGATAAATAAGTTCATTATAAAAAACATATGTACTTCTTGAATACAGATGATTTATGAAATTAGATATTTAGAGCCGAGTACTTATCTATGGTGCATATTTGGTTAAGATACTATAAATTATAGATAATGAAGTATGAAATTACCAAAACTTTTTCTCATACACGGTTAGAAAATTACAAGTTCATGGTGATTCCATATGGAACCACTAATTCTCCATTTATCTTCAAATATTAGATTAATATAATCATTATGTATTACCCTGAAAAAGTTTTCGTAGCCTTTATAAATGATATTCTAATTTACTCATACACAATGTAGGAACGTGAGAAATATTTTAATACATCATTGTATACATTGTGAAAGGAAAATTTATATGAAAATTACCCTAAATGAGAATTTATTATGTATATAGTAACATTACTAGGAAATTTTATCACCATTAATGTGATATATATAGATCCTTCAAAAACAGATGTGATTGAAGGACACCCAAGACCATCATTTGTGACAAAAATTTATAGATTCCGTGGTTTTTTGGGTAATATTTTTGATTTGTTAGAAAAATATCTTGATTTATAAGGAAACTATATAATTTAACATGAAAGGGTGTCTTGTTTATCTAGAGTGATGAATCTAGGGATAGATTTAAAGAGTTAAATAAGAGGCTAATCATCGCACTTGTGCTCACATTACCATGGAGTGAGGAAGGATTTTTGATCTATAGAGATGCATCCAAAAAGGGATTGGGATATATAGTCATGAAAGATGAAATAATTTACAACCAAGGCCTCATGATAATTAATGATTCATGAGAAGAAACAACACATTATCTATAATTGCCTACAGTAATATTCAAATCAATGATTTAGAAACATTCTATCTATGGGTTATAGTTTGACATATATAAGGATCATCAATGGATCGTGTATATATTCACACAAAAGGACATCAATATGCGCAAATGGAGGTGACTAGATTTGATTAGGGATGATGATTATTAAGACCATTATAATCATAGTAAACAAAGAGAATTAGTCAATTTTATGAGGACAAAAGAACATACAACCCAATCAATGTTGAGGATTTAAAGGGATAAAATAATCATGTGCACGATGATAATAAAAATGGTAATAAAAAAGTATATTTATCGAAATTTATCCAATAGAATTTTATCCATACATTCATGGTGGGATCATGGAAGCCCAAAAAATGATTTGGTGATATAGAAAATGTAGATAATATTATAGTGTTTAACAATTATGAAGATGAATTTATAAGTTTTGTAACATTGATATATGTCACATAAAAACTAGAAATTAAGAGATAAGTTATGGATGATGTGGATAGAAAATTCTTATCTATTAATATTGGATGCACTATGATTTATGTATATCGAAAGAATAACATATTTGGGGGGGAAATTAAGAGGGATACTGTATGATTTTTATCTAGATGCATGGTATGACGACAAGTCAATTGTGATTAAGAGTAGTCTACAGTCATGATACAACCATTACTCATACAAGCATGGAAATTAAAAAACATGACCATATAATTATTCATTCGACTCCCCAGTACACCTATGGGAAATAAATCCATTTTTGTGATATTTAAACACCTTAAACTTTCAATGAATTTGATTTCTATCAATGAAGATATTTATATTTTATGAATCAATAATCTATATATATATATAATAGAAGAGGTAATATTTTTTGGAGTTAAAATCTCCCTTATATTTGATTATGATTATTGGTTTACATCATGGTTCTATAGAATCCTTCAGCACGAATTGGATATCGATTAGTGTTTTTGTATTTCTTATCACTGTAAAATGGATTGTCAGTCAGAAAGGACCATTAAATCTTTATTGGATATGTTTATATTTTGTTCAGTAGATTTCCATAGATGTTGGGGTCGACTACATTACCTTGAAAAGTTATCAGGTAACAATGGTTTACAATATATAAATATAATATAATCTTATAAGGCTTTATATGGGAATATGTGTTAGACTCTAAACTATTGGGATGAACATAGAGATCATAGTCTGACGTTACATGATGTTATCCAAGAGATAACAGAGAAGGTTTAATCCATTAAACGTTATTTTAATGCTACACAATGAAAACAAAAAATATCTGCATATAATCACTGATGTGTTCTTATGTTTGAGTTTAGAGATAGAGTGAACCTTTATAAATCATAGTGGAATAAATCCATGAGGTTTCATAAGAAGGGATGGATTATTCAAAGATGCATCACCCAATTTGATATTCTCGATCACATCAGAACTATTGTGTACCAACTAGAACTCCCATGTATCCTATCTCAAGTAGAATATTTTTTCAAAATATACCTGATGAGAATGTAAATATTAGATCCCTCAATTATTTTAAATCCATAGGTGGTACCAATGGATTATTATCATCCATTCAACACACAATCACTAATGATATTATTTTTTAGTGAAAAATTTCTAAAAATATAAGATAACTCACCCAATCAATGTTTTTTTATAACCATGAGTTTTTGGATTCAACTTAGGAACTAGAGGATGCATTTAAATAGAATAATCCTCATTTTTCTCATTTACGAAAGGAAATTTTGAGGGTGAAATTTCCAAATCGGGGAATAATGTAACAATCAAATGTTATAAAAAATAATGTTTTATTTAAATGAGAAAATTTATTTAATGGGACGGTGTTATAGAAAATTCTTGAAATACATTGATTATTTTTTATCATTATAATCCATATCGCATAAAATTTAAAATTCTATTACGCTTCAAAGATGTTTATAATTTAGTCATTGTATATTGACCAAAAAGATCAATACATATTAATGGTTTTTATAAAGTCCCATTGACACAGACTAAAGATGTGATGGACTCAACCATTAAGATCACACCATATGATGTTAATTTTTCAAGGATTAATAGGGAGATGTTGTCAGTAGGATTTTCAATTGAGCAAGACCATGATTTTATCATATAGATAAATCATGATCAAACCCATTAATGGGAGATGTGTAGGTTTTCCTGGAACATAGCCAAATCCATATTCAATGAACCACCCCATGAAATGGTCAGCATCTCACACCATACACTTATGGTTTACCCTTGTGTAATAAGCGTCAATGTATCTTGAACAAAACATTAAAAATTATTGTATTATCTATTTAATAAATCCATCATTATTATTATCCATTTATTAATTTATAAACAAATAATGACATTCATAAAAATTAAATTATTATAAAAATAAATCATAATTATATTTTTTGGAAAAATATATTATGACACTCTTTTTGGAATAATTAAATATAATTTAAATAAATTTAATTTTAATTAAAAATTCATATTAATTATTATTTATTTTTACATAAATTGTCATATAATTTAATTAATTCCGAAATAATCACTATAAGAGTAAAAAACTCATATCGACATAAAAACCATTATTTTTAAACAATTAGAAATTTTTTATTTAAAATAATATGTTATGGTATTTTTAGAAATATATTTATAAAATAAATATTATTTTTAAAGCATCAAATTGAAATTATCCAACAGTTAATTTTTCAAAAAAAATTAAGATAGCTAATTTTTTTGTTAAAATTAAATATGTTATATATATATGATATGTTTTATGACTTTATAAAATATAAAAATTGGTGTAATATAACATATAATAGTGATATAAGAACCAAATAATGTGACCCTTTTTAAATTATTTATTTTTATGTTATTCTATTTTGTTTATAACCCCAAACTGAATCGTATAATTTTCTTAAAAGGTTGCGGCCGAAGCCTCATTTATTATTAAATCAAAGAAAAGACCTCTTTAACTTGATAGAGGGAGACCCATTACATAACTTGATGTCCAAGTGCGAATTTAGCCCATTACATGTCCTATAGGCCCATTTTTTGGCCCAAATCCCATTCTATAAATAGTACTGCTACCGTACCATCACTGCTATAGTACTGCACATTACCCGCAACAGCTATAGTACTCAGCCTCCCCTACAATACTCTGCTACTACTTCAGTGCCTACCATTTCTACAGTGCTGATGCTGCTACAGTACTACTACAGTTCCCTACACCCACTGGGTTTTGGACCCCCATTTTTCATGTATAATTAGGGGGTGATTACCACTATTCCAAACCCCAAATACCAAAATGAATTCTATAAAACATATATTATATTATAAAAATTTGAAACTACTTATTTAAAAACATGACTCACTTCCACTTCAGCAAGGGTGTAATTTTAATAAGTCCATTTATTATCCAATTATTTTAAAAAAAACACACTTTTTTAGATGTAACCCTGGGAAACAACCATGGGAAGACTTTTGGGTCTGATTATTTAATCATTTGAATTCCAAAACCTATGTTTAGAAATTAATAAATAATCCTCGTATACTTTTTTATTAAAACCCTTGAAACCCCCATTTCCACTTCAAAAAAATAGAAAACTTTTACTTGTAATATCCATCTCTAGATCCCTATAATGGTTTTCCAATTCTATTATAAAGCTCCTCTAAAACAATTAGAATCCCCCTCTCAAGGTTACAAATCCTCTCTTTCAATTCTATATTCAATAACATTATTTATATAGTAATTTTTTTTATTTCAAAATATTCAGGATGCAATACATTCTTAAACAAACCTATTACTTTTAAAATTTTGTATAAGTGTTGAAGGTCTTCTTTCACTCTGATTATTCCCTTCAATTAATTATTATGTTCACCTATTATGCTACTAAAATTCTCCTCTGAATTTATAAACTAAACATTTATTTAGTAAATAACCATCCTCATTTACACTACTGTTTTTCACCTAGTTATCCATATAATTTGTAGATTTGGGGAATCCATTTTTTTACCCACACTCCTTAATAATAACATGAAATGTGATGGATTATGTCCTTGTGTTTTATGATCTATGTGTAACACTTATGCGTGTACATTTGATGAATGTGATGAGTGGTCCTGAAATTATATTTCCATCCAATGCATTAGGTGATCAATTTATCTCATGAGATACCATGTATAGTGTGCGGATGATTATCCTACTCACACTATGTTATGATTTCTCAAATGTTATCACTGTCTTATGTTTATTATATCACATTTTCTATTTTTCCACAGTCCTTATATTGTATTTATGTTATCATCTTATATCATCACTTGATGATCATATGTATGACTCTCATCACATTTTCACCACCTTGATATGCCCCTTTACTCACATGTATTACATTAATCATGTTATTCTTTGCTTATTATCATACAAGGTTTTATAGCTAACCCATATTTTTGGTGTGTTCAGAGGTCATCTCATGTAGTTTTAGAATAAAAAGAGATTTATTACATTTTAATGATTTTAAAATAATTTTTATATATCCTTGCTAAATTTATTATGATATGTACCAATGTTTCCAAAAGAAACAAAGCCTCAAGTTCTTTTAGAGCTGTATTAAGTGTACTTTTACATAATAAATCGTGAATTAATGTGTTTAAAAGGAATGGATTTTCAAACTACACTTTCACATCTTTATGAAACATGACTAAAACATAAAACTAATACAATATGACTAACCAAATTTATAAATATCCCATCAGTATTAGATAAATGAGGATATATTTTAGTGGAATGATATGATAGAACAATTTAGACCTTCTGATGATATAGTTTTGTTTGACTTTCTACAACATAATTTTCAATTCCATAATTTTATTCTCCATATCATTATATCTGGTAATAATATCTACAATGGTGTTTCTATGATAAAAGACAAAATTTTCTATCCCACAATCATTATTTTGTTTGGGGGTAACAAAAATTTACCACTCAAGGGTTTCTTCATATATGAGGATATATTTTCCTTCTATGGGTGGTATTTATATAGGTGGATGAAAGATATAATGAATATGATCATCAAAATAACTTTAGAAGTCTACATAACATGATAGGTAATTTCCTTCTTCATCAGAATTTTAAAATGTAATAATTTACCGATAATTTTAGCTATGAATGGCCTAATAAGGAAATACATGTCATACGTAACCTAAAATATGTGATGTTTTGAGGATATGTCATGTTATAAAATATATTATTCATATTAGAGTCGACATTGATGTTATGATAGAAAATCATGAAGCTAAAAAATCCCCCTAATGATACAGTAATGATGCTTTCGTAGGATTCATCTTAAATCTATGCCCTCCGAGTTTTTTTGAACTATTTCATGATTGGAAATATGATCATGAAGTAATTGAAACTAAATAACATGATTTCTAACATAACACCATATGAAATTTCTCATAAGGATCTTGAATGTATTATTCATGGTATTTTTTAATTTGAAACCAATTTTATTCAATCTTTATGGAAATACCTGATAGAAATATACCCCTTGGAGTTCTTTATAAGTGGTGAAAACATCTTCTATAGGGGATTTCTAGTTGCATTTGGTTTCTTAAATACCCATACATAAGTGAAATGTCCTAGAAACCAGCATCTGTATCAATCAAAAATTTAATTATCAGTTTTAGGAAATCATCATTTAGTATATGATATTTGAAATACTAAAAATTTATGCAAACCGTGATGTTCTCAATATTATTCTTGACTAACATGATGTCGAAAATAAACTTTAGGAATTGATCATTTATAATGATGTAGTATTTGATTAGAATATTAATTTGTTCCTCTACTTTGGAATCCTTATTCGAATTCATTCTTCTTTCCACCTTTTTATAATACTGATTGTCATCTAACAGACCAAAATGATGCATAGCCACATCCAGACCTCGATTAAGAATTTTCATATATTTTCTAGGAGACATATCCTAGTAAAATTTCATGAAGGAGTCATATGACTCTTACTATTGTGGTTACATGGAAGAACTAATTAATATGGGGAATAATTCTTCCATTGTAACATGGTTCACTTGCATATTCTCATTAATGTTGCTAGAGATGCCTTCTTCCAATATTGGAGGTGTATATCTATGATTTTTTCTATAAATTATATTTTCCTAATATCATTGTAATTAGAAGTTAAAATGAAATTTTAGTATTTATAATTCAATATGTGGAATTTTTTATCTTCTATAATGTAAAAGTAAGCATCTTTTGACCCTTAGGATGGTGATGCAGGGTAATTTTTTTGGGGGAATCCTGGACATTTCCCCATTCCTCCACTCAATCATCATGCGAATAATGTGTTATAATGTTCTAAATTGTATGAGATGTTATGCTTGTATTATTTATTCCTTTTTATGATGGGGAAGCATATTTAGATTGAAAAAATCACAATGTTGATGTCATTTTGTATGCATAAGACATTGTGGGTGCATTTATTCTGGGGAGTTATTATCTTTTCCAATAACATATTCCTATACTAAAACAAAATTTATAACTTGAATAATTGATATCAGGAGAATTGGGTAAAATGTTCTGATTACCTATTCATTCCTCCATCCCTAAGGGTTGAGGTTGAGTCAGTCAAATATCCTTAGCTAATCATTATGGATATCAATGATACAAGCCTTCATGTATAAGTGCTCAAGAGTGAGAATGGCTAGAATAAGATTAAAAATGGTATTATAATTGGTTAATTATGGATAGTTGATGGAATAAATAAAAAATCCATATCAAGATGTTAAATTTATCAGATTAATTATCTTCTCAAATGAGGCTCCCATTACATAGTGACATCTCAATTCTGGAGGGTTGGACTTTACTTGATTGATGAGAAACATATAGTCTTCCTTAGTTTTGTTTAATGGATTGTTTGGAGCCATCTCAAACCCATTATGGTTAGTAATACTAAAATAATTATATATCATTGAAAACTTCCCCGCCATTTTATAGAATCCAAAGCCTATATATTGAGTTCTTTAAGACATAAGGAGGAATTGACACTATTTAGCACACTAACATGCCCACTAAAATAGGAAATTATGTAGAAATGGTATGATGAGAAAACATTAACATGTATATAAAGGAAATACTTCTCAAAAGAGCATGAAAACTTTTATCATAGTTGTAAAACATTAACATAATTTAGAGATGAGGTTTCCAAACAATGATATGTGTTAATTTCGTCTGAGATGTTTTAGCACACTCTTTTCATGTGCATGTGTATAAAAAAGGATTGAGATAAGTAGGAATCCCTATAACCCATGATTCAAGATTTATATATTGGTATGAGAATATTCCAAGAGCCATTATCATTATAGGACAACAATATATAAATGATTCCATACATACCAAATACATACAAGGGTCTAATGTAGCTTTTTATATCATATTATTGTTATTATTCTTTGGAGGATATGAACATGAGACAATAAATAGGTTCAATTACATTATGAATGACCTTATCTATAGAAATATCATCCTTGAATTCAAAAGGACATAAATGGGTTGAATTTAGAAACTTTTAGAGTTCCATAGAATGGTTAAGGGAACCTAGAATCCAAATAATGGATTAAGAGAAAGTGATATGTTTAATGATAACATATATTTCAATATAATAACAATGAATTAAACAATTATGATTCTCACTGGTCTTTGGCTTATAGGTTTACGCTATTTATGATAATGATTCCATGTCTTATCGATAATTTGATGATTTTTTTACATTCATGAGTCTAGATAAGTCAATTATCCAGCCTTCAAATATAAAACATATAACTAAACATTCACAAGATATTACATCAATATAATAAGATTTTAATCATATATAAATGATTAAATATATGATTGGGTTTCCTATTTATGTCATTTATGTTCTTATCTATACATATTTTAATCTTATATGGCCTCATCATAGTCATTTTCTAGACACTCAAAACCATGTGGACTTATTCTCTCTCGACCTCTATAACCTCTTCCCACTCCCCTGGAGTTAATGTAGAGGAACTATTGTATTTATATAAATTCGTATTAAAAGAAGAGAACATTTAATGGGATAATAATGATGAAACCATATTCTTATTCGTTATCAAATTAAGATCTTATTTGGTGGTGTGGTTCACATAGACTTGTGTGATGGGACAATCCACATCCTCCAAATGATGTTAGAAATAAGTGTTACGTACTTGTAAGGGTTATTTCTCTTGTACCTTGTTATTTTCATACCAATTAAGTTGTATATTATAGGATAATGATTCTCAAAAAGTTAGTTTAATCATCATTGAGGGAACTAGGGGCACTACTAGTTCATTCATTTTCACTCTATAATTCAGGATCCATGTTCAATGGTTTTTTATTTATCTAGTTGTCAATTTGATTCCATTTTTCAATATATCGTATCATTATCCACCTTATTCAGGTGGAATTATATAGAAAAAAAATACATGTTATTGTGTTTTTCCAAACATTACATGATCATATTCGATCATCTTCTAGGGGATGTATTGAAGGACACATTCCTCTGAATATCATTCTCTATAATCTTATGGTAGGGGATATAATAAAGGTGGAAATTTAGATAAATATCACTAGATTTTCTATTCTCTAGTAACTTTAACAAGTCATTCTCCCATGTGGTTATAATGTATCATATAACATTTTTTTAATAATAAATATACTTTATTCCTCTAATCTAAAAATTGTAGACACTATTGGTCAATTATTTACTCCAAAAGTGGGATTTTTATCAACTTTATCCTTATGAGGCACAATGTGATACTTCATGTGTAAAAGGAAAACATTTTAATTTATTAGTACCTTTTAATAAATTAATGTGTTTGATATAATATTCCTCATGAAAATTGAGACATAAACAAAATTGTGATATATTTGGAAAATATATAATAGGTATGAATTTAAAACAATGATTTTGAATATGTGGGAATGAATAGTAGTAAATTTTTTAGTAAATAATTATATAATTAAAATCAATTCCACTTTAATATAAATTATATTCAATTTGTTCGACTACATTTTCTAATAATACTATTTTAAGAATAGAAATTTATATTTCGTAAAAATATTTCTTTTACACACTATTATTTTTATCACAAGTTATATACAATTAACTAATGATAATATATAATTTAATAAATAATTTTTTAAAAATATTTATTAATTTTTGGGTAAAATAAATGAGTATGATTAATATTCAAAAAAAAATTCCTATAATTTTTTTATATTGCATATCATCTCTTTTTTTTAAAATTTAAAATTATCAATTTTATATATTTCATTGGAAAAATTGAGTAGTATTTATTTCATTATAGGTTTTTTCTGATGATTAATTTTTTTTATTTTTCTAAAATAATGATTTTTTGTTGAATTGTGAAACAAACAGTTCTTACAACTAAAATGAATTTAATTACATTATTATTATATAAGTATGAATTTAAAATTCATTACATATTTATACAAGAAAAAAAATATATTTTATAAGTGGATATGTACTTTTAAAACTACTTTTAAATTACAAACCAATATTTGACATTTAAGAAAATAAGTAATATTATTATAAAGATAATAACAACTCAATAAAAACATTGTATTTTAAAATTTATTTTACTCAGATATAAAAAATTAATATAATAAAATAGATTTCAAATTTTAAATCACTAGGTCCAAATTATTTTATAATGACCAATTTATTTTCATGATTAAAAGATAAATTACATTAGTAAAAACTACTTACCTAGGAACGATTTAAAAGGAGTAAAATGGTTTTAACCAAGATGGAATAACCACCGACATGGTTTAAAATTGTGTTGTCCTGGTTGGTTGAATACTATATAGACCTTATACCATCAACTATCCATTATTGTAAAATATTGATTCCAATTTTCTGGAGTCTCAATTCCCATTTTTGATAATATTTGGACATTTAAAAAATGAAATCCATTTTCAGTTATAAAAGTGGTACTTCTCACCTCAATTCCTATCACACAAAGACTCACGTAATTACACCCATAATCTACAAAACCATATTTTAAAAATAAATTTACACCGTAAATTTTTTTTATATTCTCAAATTAATATCCCTAAATTTCAAAACACCCTAAGCATATGAGATAATTCATTATGTGAGGTATAAATTTATAATTCCTCTATTCTTAAATCAATTTCATTAATTGAAACTAATCATAAAACATTTCCATTACAAATTCATAAAATGAGATTTTTTATCATTATTATTACATTTTGTAATTATACAGATGATGTGAACATAAAATTATTCCAATTTTATAATAATAAAAATGAAGTTGTCATTATAACGTTATGCGGACTACCGCATCCACGACACAATGTGTTTCATTTCAGATCACCACCTTAAAATAGTAGTACAAATATATAATTTATTAAAATATTATGATATTAAAAATCCATTTTTAATTATAAAATGATAAAAATATAAACACTTTAAATCGTTTTATGGAAATCGAAATCATTATCCATATGTACATGTGAAATGGAGCCTCCATGGAACAATTGATTTCTATTTTCCTTTTCATCACCACCATTAGTGGATGGTCATGAGAATGGGTTGAATGTAAAAGAAATATCCTTATAAAATTATTATAGTTCTGGATAGTCAAATTGTACAACCATTTGAAAATATAACAAATAATCAATTGTGGTAAGTTCAACTGTCCAGAAGAGCATTCTAAGAGAAAAAATGATTTCATCATACATTGAAATTACAGAATATATGTAATATTATTCATATAATTATATAATATTTAGATATATCCAAATAATAAACAATAAATTATATCATTATTCTTTTGTAATAATGTCATTAAATCGAACTGATTTTATAATCATCCATTAGTTATGTAATGTTTTTGGTTGGGTTGGTTTGACCACCTACTTGAACAATGATATAATCAATATCATGGAATAATAGTGACTTTTTTTAATATAATATGTGAAATAAATTACTATGAAATTATGTTATCCTTTTTTTAGAATGGTATTCATATTATTAGATTCGTTAATTAAGAAAACACCCTTTGTTCGAAAAAAAATCATCTAAACAATCTCATATTCAAATTCATATTTATGGATCATAACAAAGAATAAAAATTAATGAAATTATATCACTATAAATAATCATTAATAATCACATATATTACCTTTTATGATTTTTGAATCATTATATTTTTGAGAAGATTGAATAGAAACACCCCTATTACGAAAGCAGTTCAAAAAATTCATTGTTACTCACACATGATATTGAATATATTTTATAACTAAATAATATTATTGTATAAAAAAATTATACATGAAATTGATACATGAATATAGATAAAAATAAATTTTTAAAATAGGTTATTAATATGGTTAATATGGATATATTTTATTCCATGTTAATTATATTATGAAATTTTTAATAAAAAAATAAAAAAAAGTATAGGGTTTCTTACTAACTTTTCTAATACTTTGGGGTGTGTTACATATTATGCACCATGATTCCTTTATATATTGTTTTCTTTATATAATATTCAATTAATGATGGATAATTTATTTTAATATTAATATTGTGAAATACTATTCCATGTAACAATATTTTTTTAAAATTTTCTTTTCACTCAACTGTCACAATAGTCTTAAGTGTTTTTTGTAACTCAATTTTAATTAATTAAGTTCTAATAATACTCATGATCATGTTTCATATAAATTGGGTACATAATACAAGTAATTTTTCAATATGGTATACTATCATTTTTTCTATGAATATATATTCCTGACGCATTCATTTTTATCAGTTATTTCATAACTTATGTAGTATGTTTCTCTTAAAAAATATTGGCAGCTCAAATCTCACTAGAGTAGAAATTTTCTTTTCACATATTGTTTTCTTTTTAATGTTTTTTATTACAACAAGTTACTGTAGGATATGTTGTAAACATGTTTTTAACATCAGTTAACAAAATCCGACGTTGTAACTAAATTAGTGGGTGGTTTTCCACATAGGTTATTCTATAAAAAACATGAAAAACAAATTCATTTTGGGTTTTTTACTTTTTTTATAAAATAACATATGTGAATAAAATACTAAAAGTCTTTTCAAGTCAGTTATTTAATGACCAATGTGAAAAAACAATTCATTAGTTTTTCACGTCGTATATCTATTAAACAATGTGATAAAAACAATTTAATATTTTTTTGACTCCAAATATCCATAATGGCAATGAATATAAAATAATACAGCCTTAAAGGAAAACCACATATTTTAGGTATTCAAAGTAGACAAACAAACAACAAAACACACTAACATTTAGAATTTTAATGTTTGCAATTTATACGTAGATAATCTGAAATCTAATAACACTTGTGGAATGATTCACCAATTAAATTTATAAGTGTATAAAATCTTGAGATATATAAGCTAAAGGATCATAAAAAAGATAAAAATTAATAGAGAATAATTTATCATATATTATAAATAAAATTAATGAGATATAATAGAAAATGTTATAAATAAATCTATGTTGGTTAAACCTCATAACTACCCCAGTTGAAATGGTTTTATGCATAAATCATAAAACATAATATCTATAAAAATTTATGATTTATTGTTCATGAAAAAAAAATTTAAAATAGTATTCAAATTCAAAATTACATTATCAAGTAATATATCAAATATGTTAGTAATTATAAATTAAATATATGCTTTTGTGTAACATATTTGATCTTTGAAATTGTCAATATTATTTTCATTCTAATGAAATTTCATTAACTATTTGAAAATAATAAGAATAAACTAAATTTAACATTCATTATAATGTAAACAATTATTAAAAAAATTCAAATTTACGTGTCTAATACATTGTTAAAATTTCTCACACTAGGCTATTGATAGAGAATATCCAGTAAAGTAAATTCTCCCTTTTAATAAACTAACCAACATCCAATAAAATATGATATAAAAGAAATTTAATGTCAGTGGTTATAATTTTAAAAAATATATAATAGTTTTTTATATATATGGTTAATACTATTGATGAGAAGGCAACATCTTACACAAGATAATTGGGTTCTTTTGAAATATTCTTACAATATAAAATGTTGTTTATACTTTTTTCATTGTCTTCGATATATGTTAAATAAAGTGTGGGTATATAAATCTATAAAAAAATTTCTATTCATGCTCACTAAAAATTTAATAATATTCCTAACAAAAATGAACATACGTAGAAATTTTCAATACATTAAACTAACGATTTTTTAATCGGATTATATGGAAAAAACGTGAATCGTGTGGATTCATAATAGATCTTCAGTATAAGGCTCTATGATATCTCATTTCAAAAGTTCCACAATCATTGAATGCCAACAAAAAGATGATTTAATTGGGACCTCATAAAAATCAAATAACAAAAAAAATTTAGATAACAATCTATCAAGAATACCAAAATTTATATGTGATGTCACAGAGTATTATATTTGTTGTTGTCCACACAATATTTCTTTACCTAAAACTTATTCCTATAAAATATATAAAAATATATATACATTAAAATGTTAATAAATTTAATATAAAAATGTAATAAATGATAAAATATTCACATATATCAATGGTAATATGTAAAATGAGTATATATGGTCAAAATAAAAAGTATTCAATGCTTTTCCACTATACTCACCATATCTATAGGTATTCGTATTCTTTATAATCAATCTATAATTTCTTTTACTGTGACCTTATCATGCAATTTCACTATTTTTTAAGATGAATGGTATCACTAATATAATATACCATCCCATATGAAACATTATGATGTTGTGCATCATCAGCACATAACACATCATTAATTGAAAATTATAGAGGAGGGTTGTAGTTGAATTATTATAAGGATTGGGGTCTGTAGGCAGAGGATTAGGAGTTGGAGCTACGGGGGGAGGTAGAATAGTGTGATCAATAGTTTGAAATGTTCTTTTCATCTTTGAAGAAATATATTATACCAAATATATGATTCTATGAGCCAATGACAAATAAATATCATTAACATCATCTTACAAAGATTCTATTTTTAAGACATCTTATATTAACGAAACAGCAAAATGTGGAAATGTATTTTTCCCAGATACACGTATTGGGTATTTTTTTATATGACCCGAGGGTTTGGGATTTCATAATTTTATAGCTAAAATACCTTTCATAACCATAACTATAATGACACCCTAAGTGGACTTCTCCTTTAGATAATACTACATGAAATATTTCAATAAAAGTAAAATAAATCGCAATATATAATGAATTGAATTAACTTAAAAAAATGAATAAAATGAATAGCTTACAATCAATTTAACTAAAACCATCAACCCTTGTATAAGATATTATCAATTCTTGCCCATATGATCCCTCCTCTCTTTTTATTGTCTGTAATGAGGGAAGAGGATCACCATATACAGAGCCATCAGACTCAACTCTCATCTTTGGAAATATTGCAACCATGATTTGTTCTTCCAATAATGTGTTCCCTCCCCATGATAATGTATGAGAGTATATATTTCTAGGTTGGATATCTTGATGGGGTCTCCATGATTACTATAAATCAAGAATAAATAAATCATTAATTAGATAATTAGTATTAAAAACAACTAAAATTTACCAATACACATACAAAAAAAGTTTCACTTCTTCTAAATTCAAATAATTTCTTCCATGTATCATCATATATAAATTTGTATATATCATAAGTATTTTTATTTCTCCAAAACACAAAAATTAAATCTAATGTGACAGTTGATTTATAATATCTCCATCTTCTAGATTCCAATGATATAAATTTACTTCTAACTTATCCAACATCAGGTATATCAAATGTCATCTGATAAGGAGGAAAACATATATGAATAAAATAAATTCTTGATGGCAAAATAATAAAACAATTATTACCAAAATGGTCTCCCAAAAGTGAGGTATTATGAATTTATCAACAATTATCCAATTTTAAATCAATGCTGTAACATTTATTTTATCTTGAACATCTATAAAACTCCTAATTTATTTTTCATTTGGTCTTTTAGGAATATTATTTTCATCAATTTCTACCGATATCCTCTTTTTCTCTCTACGAAAATGTGATAATTTTTGGTAAACGTGTATATCACATTAACCAAACCCCGAACACATCTTTGGACCCATAGAATGAGATGTATCTTGTAAAGAGGGATGTGGATCATCAAAAATAGATTGTGTACATTTCTCCATAGAGGTATGAGTATGATCATATTTATGAGTTTGTGTTGAATGAGTTGATTGATCTGTCTTCATCCTAAAAATCAAGGCATCAAAAAATTAGTACATAAAAAAACAAATCCAACTATTAGATACTAATTTAAAGAAAATTATAATAATAGAAAAGTAAACTAAACATTACATATAAAAATAATTTTTATTTTTATATTTATCTAAAATACTATAGACATTAATGAGGCATCAAAAGACATACAAACAAATTAAAATAATTCAAAAAATGGTGTGTCAATAATCAAAATGCGACAACATTATAAATAATTATTTACACCAAAAGAATATTTTATTAATATAATCATTTACAATTTTTTAACATATTATATTTCAAATAATTTTATTTCAGAAAATTAATTCATAGAAAAGTTATTTTTTGGAGAACATGTTAAAATAAACAAAAATAACTAATATAAAGGAAAAAATTTAACGTATTGGTTATAATAAGTGATTTAATAAAGAAAATAAAATTAAAATATCTAACATTTCTTTAAATTTAAAATAGTAAACAAGAAACAAAACTATATAATATATAATATTATTAATGTAATAAAGGTTTGTTTTCCCAAATTCCTTCATCATGAAGGTTCTGTATGGAAAAACAATGTCTATGTCGTTCTCATCAATATTGTCTATAAATAGTTACATTGAATTAGGGAACTCACATAAATAAACTTTGTCTCCAATTTTTTTATCATAAAAAATTGTTTTTCCTTGTAAAAAAATAATCCACTACATATAAAAATGATCAATAACATGGAATATTTATTTTTCTTGTGTATCCATTATAGATTGATTTGCTTTGTATTCTAATATATTCATATTAAATAGTGTCATTCCAAATTCGTTGTGTCTAAAACTATTGTTACAAATAAACCATTTAATGTTAAACATTATTACTTGAAATTTAATTAAATCAACCTTCCATATTTATTCGATGACTTGATAATATGTAATAGATGATATGATTGTGTTTTTTTCATCAGAACTCAAAAAATTGAACTTCATTTTGTGATGACCAATACACAAAAATTATGAAATGAACTTTGGTTGTCTAGATATTTAAAAATAAATATATAAGAATTAATGTCATACCCTATCCATGATTTCAAATTCACACTTGGATCATCAAATATAAATATAAATATTTCCAATTCATTTGATCTACCATGAATAGTCTCTTTAAACCATGAAAAACATTTGTTTTTATGATCAATTGAAATCCACAAAAATTATTCATTGGATAACATCATTTCAGGAAATTAATATGCAATGTTATATTTGTATTAGCATCATATATGTTATTAATGATATAAAAAATTTACCTTATTTATCAGTACACCTATCGATGATTTGAATTTCAAGCCACATATCTCATTTCCCCCATAATTATATCATTCATGTCCAGATGTAGGAAAACCAATGTGCACACCTATAGAAATGTTTCTCATAAAAAACACCACTACCTCATCAGAAATATACTTTTCAATAATGGAGGCATTATTTTAATATTAATTATTAACAAACCACTTAAATATCATCATTTAACTTTCAAAATGATTCATCAATCATAGATATACAGGCTGAGAACATTTATTTCTCAGACTAAATGGACAAATAAATGAACTTTAATATATAAAATCATAGAGTAAAATACATTTTTATTGACAAATGTATAAAAAACTTTTTTCTCTATAGATATCATAGTATTACGATCAATCACATGTTAAAAATTGAATTGAACAAATAACACACCTTTATAGTAGTAAATATGACCCTGATGTGCAATATTCCAGGAAATGAAACTAGTAGGATCTATTGAATCATGCAGTGATAATCATTATATTTCATTCCCTTTAACTTCATATCCACTAAATAAAAAAATTATAATTATAGAACAACCCTAAGAAACATTGATAACATTAAGAAACTAAAAATTCTACATTTATCACTCTTAGAAAATGTATGAAAAGGTTAGGACTGGAATTATTTACTTCCATCAGAAGTGGGAGATAAATCCAAATGTATTCCCATTGAGAGTATGTCCAATCTTTCATTTAACCCATCATTAGTATTTTTTTATATCTAACAATGTTCAAATCAATATGTCCTATATATTCTTATCCATGTGCATGAAATAAATGTTATGTTTAACCTCATGAAATCTCCAATATAGTATCTCAAAAAATATTTACCGCTTCTTCTAAATATATTTATCATTGCTAGATTTATGTGTCTTTATGAATGTCACATCAATGTTTTCACCTTCTCAATATAATGATCAGTGGATAATGGTTTTAGAGTAATATAAAAGTGTTTTGTTACATTGAATTACCTTTTTAATCTTATATAATTGTGAACCCTAGAAAAAAATATTATGATGAACCATGTATAATACTTTTCACCCATGATGTAGTTGATAACATGAAATCTGTTGTTCATAAATTTGACAATCTTTATGCCACATAACGCTATATCTACATCAAATTTCCATATTCTAGGAAGTCATTTATAGTGAACATAATCATTTCATGTAGTTAAAAATATTCCATTTGATCAGAATAATACATTCTAATACCATCCTCACCTTAATGTTTCAAATCAACAATTAATAGTTATAGGAAAACTTCAATATCATTTTAGGGTTGTTTTGGTCTAGAGATCATTAAACCCAACATGACATATTTTAGATTCATAAAAATATCTAGAGATAGGTTGTAAATTTCCAATAAAACAATACTTGAATAATTCATTATAATGAGGATTCAATATGGATATATCACTTCCATGCATAGTCTCTATCTAAAATTTATAACATCGTATCTAAATATAGAAAACTGATGATCAATTTTCATCCACATTGGACAGTCGACAGGATTCCATAATTTTCCTTTATATATATGCTCCTCTACATGCCATAATAACATTTTTAATCATCTGAATTATAAAATAAACGTTTGAAATGGGTAATTATAAGAAGATTCCAAAATTCCTTATAAGGTTTCTCTCTAAATAATAAATCAATATGTAATTTTTATTTTACCTTATACCATTATGTCTCAAAATTTTGGAAATCATGATAGAAATTCATATTCCATTCGATATAGAACACATTCATTAGAGAAGACATGTTTGTTTGTACCCTAATCCCACCATGAATAGAATTTTCTTGTCCTTATAATGGGAATCTTGAAGATCATTTTCCACAGGATGTATATATTTTATAAACTGTAGAAAATCAGTAAAACTCTAGTAAATCCATTCATGTTTCTACTTCAAGTTAATAAATCATAACACTAAGGATAAAATAATAAATTCCCTATAACATAGATATAATGGTTCTTAGAATTATTATATAGATGCACAATTGTTGGTTATTTCATAGTTTTATCTACTTCTGTATCACAAATCATTTCTCCAATTTGATAAAAATTATCATCTTGAAAACATCATCATTAATTAATCCAAAATTCTGAAAATTTTCACCATGCCTAATCAATGAGCTGTATCTCAAATTAAAACAATTTAAAACGTAATGATCATTGATATCTATTCTTGTCAACTATTTTTTTTAAACATTTTCGGAATAAATAAGGAAAAATGTTATTTGGAACATTTCATTTAGAAATTTCCAAAACAAGCATCAACACCTTCTTCTTATTCATCCCTTCTTCTATAACGTCATTTCCTGGGTTCCACACCCCAGTTCCATGCGGAAAACCTTCAAATAACCTCAAGCAAGCCCCATTATATTCTAAAGGATACTGACTAGAAATGTGGTCTTTAAAAGACGATCATGGGGTAACTTAACTTCATTTTATTAGATTAATACAATTGTGAAAATAAAAAAACATCCAACGAATAAAATATAATAATAAAAAATATCAATAAATCAAGGAAATAAATTACAAAAATAAAATATCCAAACTATATTTTAAAACATACCATGTTGATTTACAAGTCTGGACTCTAAAGTGAAAACTCAAATGAATGACCCAAATGACACCCAAGGGAGTCCTAAACCATATATGGTTCCCTCAACCATGCTCTATCTCAACTCATCCATCTTAAATAGGGCATTTTACCTTAATCTATCCTACATCAATGAAATCAATTTAGGTGCCGATTAGGCAGCACAAGTAGGGTGTGATTAAAACATAGTAGGCCACCACCAAGGATGACTAATATAATATCTAGTCAACTTAAATTTTATTCATTTGTATAAACAATCAATTACAATGCATAAGTATGAACTTATTACCTTATAAACTAATCTTATTTTAACCATATAACCATCATGTTCATGAGGACACCCAAACATAAATACCCACATTAGCACATATAAGAGTTTGAACTATCTCCATGTTATACTATATATAATTATTTTATGGTTACCATTCATTATTATAGTTGATATCCTAATAAATATTAATTAACATGTAAAAAAGTCAGGAATGTGTAATGTTTACAAAAGGATTTAATAGCAAGGGTTAAAAGTTAGTAAGACTTATTGAAGCATAAAATATTTATAAGAAATGGGGAATTCTCTCATGGTCATGACACATTCCCAACTCTAACATATACAAAATATATTTAGAAACAAGTAGAATATATCACAGTCTTCTCCCCCAAAATACCCACACGATCCTTCCGAAAATAATATATAATCTCACATTTCGTCTTCCATCAAGGCGAACACAGTCACTCAAAAAAAACCTCTCAAATTCTTCCATAGTTAATCCCCCACTCACACCATAGTTATACCATATTCTACTCCATGCCAAAATAATCACAACCAATATCCATTCCAATAATCATTCGATTAATTATTTCCACAATTACATAATCATACACATTTCCAGTAAGTGTACTGGTGATTAAATAGTCACATCAATGTCATTTACTAATTCCATAATTAATTAATCATCCAAATCCATTTAATAATTTAAAAATTAAATAATCATTCATATCCCATTAATAAATTCAACAATTAATTAATAACATCTATTCGGTTAATTAATTCAAAAATTAATTAATCATTTAATGAATAAAAATATAATAATTAATTCACAAACTAAATATTCGCAATTCAAAACTGAATAATTCCATAATTTACTCAGTAATTTATTATCCAAAATTCTCAATTATTCATTATTCATTTAAATCCCCAATTCCTAAATTAATAAATTAACCGTAATATTTTTTTTAATTATGAATTCTAATTGGTAAACGACTCTATAAATTCTACAATCACATAATCATAATTGATAATAAGTATATGGTATTAAATTAATACAACACCATACTCAATTTTTTGATAAGGAACTGCCCATGGAAAATTTCCAAAAAATGTGTTGCACAATGATGTAGATTGTGGTACGGATCTAAAACCAAAAATAAATATTGAACAAAACCAGATAACTTAATTCTATTAATATATCCATATTACTAGATATATATTCATCAAATATATTTCTAGATCTAGAAAAACAATAGAAAACATCACACCAAAATAATGGGAGAATAAAAAAATGAATGAGAAAGCAACATGATAAGATCCACTTACTAGGAGGGGTGATGATCTTTGAGTTGGGATTCAAACCAAGATAAAAGTAGGTTTTAAAGGTATAGAATTCATTTGGTGAGATCAAAAAATCATGAACATCTTCCTAGGGTCTAATGGGTGTTGATTTGTGATTATAATGGATGCTCATGAATTTTAAAAACTAATTTCTAGTTTTATTTAATTCCAATGCATGGTTTGTTGGGAAGGTATGTACGGTTTTCCCTAACTGGGTGCCTCAACCATGTTCCAATTTTATAGTGGGTTCATGGTTATTTATCATATGGAGAATGGTTTGAAAATATATTTTACAACCATGAAAATTCCATCTATCCAGTCTTGCATGGTTTACCAGGCTGGTGCACACCACTAAGGAAAACTGTGTGCCAACCATGCACTACCACATTTCATCCATTTATCTCAAATTTCCGACAAAATAATATTCACATTATAACCCATAAAAATACTCAAATAATAAAATAGAACATATAAATGATCCTGAGACTACTCTAGAAAAATTCAGGAACTTACAATCCACCTAGATTATAACATATCATCCTTGAGCTGCACTCCCAAATATCACTAAGATTCTGAGATAAAAGAATTTGGCTGTTAGGACCTCATATCTTCTTCAAATTCCCATATTTTATCCAACCCGAGCCCATGTTTCTAAAATTCATGAAATATCCGCAAGGTTTTCCCCTATAACTCATTATCATTATGATCCAACACATATATCTGATGATTCTAAAAGGATTAATCTATATCAATGTCAACCTCATCCACATCAATCACATGAGAAATATTTGGGGATATTTATATTGTTGTGATACATGGAAAACATCATGCATATTATTGTATTTATGTGAATGGATAATCGATACACCACATGCCTAACTGTCTTGACAACCTTAAATGGTCTAATGAACCTTGGTTCCAACTTGACCTATCATTGTTTCCTATGGTGACCCAACTGAGGTGACACTTGTATGAATGAAAGATCACCCTCTATAAATTCTAGGGTTCACCAATGTCTAGTATCATATGACAACTATCTACCTTTAATTGTATCCATGCACTTCTAAATCAATAGGACCTTCTCCAACATCTCTGTCATGGGACTCAGTCCCAACAACTCAGAGTCAACTAACTCTATCCTCCCAAGAGGAGATCTTCATGGACTACCATAAGAAGCCTTATATGGTTCCATTAGTATAGTTCGATGATAAAAATTTATATTGAAACAAATGACAGTATATAGGTTCTTCTACCATGATCCTCCAAAGAATATGAAACTTTCCTTAAATGTATTCTCAAGTACCTATATCATACGCTTTGACTGCCCATCTATCTGTGGGATGAAATATGTACTCAAAAAGGAATACGTAACAAGGGACTTTGATAATTACTGCATGAAGATTAATGTGAAGTGTGTGTGTCTTGATATTAAACAATAGACTATGGAACCTCATATAGAAAAAAAAATATTTTGGACATACAAAACTCTTAGCTACTCTACTGAGAATGTCTCCCGTAAAGGCATGAAATGTGTTACTCTCATCAGTCATTCCAAAATGACCCAAATAACAACATTATTCAGAGGAATCATTGAGAGACCCACCACAAGGTCTATAGACACAAAATTCAACATCCAATTTGAAATGGAAAATTATTTTAGAAAACCCCTAGGTTGTTGATTAACTCCCTTCACCTACAAATAGGTTTAACATCATGTCCCCAACCATGCTACCTATTTTTTCATACTACTCTACCAAAACTATCTTGGTATTTTGTGGTACATCTTTCTTACACTTTAACATATTTCCCACTTCATGGAATGAAATTCATACATCAACTCCTCTTACATGATCATAGGCATAACAACTTAATTCTTTACATAGAAGATCTCATCTTCATCTATAGTCGAATCCCATGTCGACTCCCTACCTTATATTATTTCCCTCATGGTAATGAAATCTAGGTCCTCATACTTCATCAATATAATCTGTCTCCAAATAGTAGAATCCACAGAAAATGATGTGAGATTAATCTACCTCGGAATATCCTAGACCACCCCATGCATTTCAGTTGGTAAAGTCATAATATTTCACTCAGTAGTAGAATATTGAACTATCTGGGATTGATACTTCCTACTCGAAGTGAAAACCACATTGTTCCCCCTACAAGGCGTATATACTAGATCGAAATCAAACAACTCCTTATAATCAACCCATATTATTTTTTTGTATATTATTGTCTCATTGAAAGAATATATACTAGAAGATCTTGTGATATGTAAACACTATAAACTTCTCACCCACCAAATAGTGTCTCTAACACTTCATGTAATAAACTCTAAAACCTAACTCGAGGTTGTACTTTGGTTAATTTTTTTCATTGGGCCTCAATTGATGATACTAATATGACACAACCCAATCTACCCACATCAACACATATCTCAGTGTGATTACCAAAGTGTGACAATACACTATATACTCTTAAGCTAGATCTGGTAGGATCAAGATCAGTGATGATTTCATGTTCTTCAATAACTCTATGAATGAATTCTTAGAAGATAATAACAATTCAAACTTTATCCTCTTTTTTTTGAATCCTGTAAATAGTGCTTTCAAATGGGAAAAATGTTGGGTGAACCTCCCCTTGTATCCAACTAACACTAGAATGAATAATATATCAAAAAATTTATTTGGATACTCACAAGATAAAACTGGCTACACTTTCTCTGGGTCTACTAACACACCTTCCTTCGAGATGATGTGACCCAAGAAGTTTAATTGATCAATCCATAACTAGAACTTAGACAACATGAATTGTATAAAATAATCTATCACTATAATCATGACAGTGTCAAAATTTTGGGAATTATTTCTATTAGTCTTGGATTACACCAATAATTCATCCACAAATACTACCAAAAATTGATCCATGTACGGATGGAAAATTCCGTTCATCAAGGCCATAAAAAAATCTAGTGCATTCATTAACCCCAACAAGATTATGAAGATATCATATAGGCCATACCTTCTCATGAAATATAACATTCTAAAATCAGAAGTATGAACTCTCATCTTATGATAACCTAATGTCAAGTTGTTATTTCAGAATATACAAGCTCCTCTCAACTAGTTAGAAGGATATTCAATACGTGAAAGAGGATACTGATTCTTCATTGTATTCGTGTTCAACATGTGGTAATCAATACACAAGAATGGTGTCCCAAAATAATTAATAGAAAAAAACTAGTGAACCCCAATGCAGGGTACTTAGGTAGAAAACTACCATACCATCAAACTCCTCCCAATAAATCATGAGCTCATGAATCTAATTCAGTTCTATTATGTACAGTGGAATTGATACTGGAAATTCCCCCAACATGAGCTCAATAGTAAATTATAAATCACTCTCTGGTGGAAACCAAGAGAATCCTTTATGAATGTCCTCCTGAATCCAGTCCAATCTATGTTGAAAGTCATCCTACATCACACATCTATCATCCAGTAATAGACTTTCCATATGTACTATGATCTCTCTCAGTTTCTGAGTAATTTCCCCTGCTCGGCCTACATAGATATCCCACACCCCAAAGTGAATATAGTTTCCAACATTATGAGATGTAAAAATCACTCTCCTCTGGTAAATATCAATATTGGAATTGTATGTGACAAGCCAGTCCATGCCCATAATTAGGTCAAAGCCTAACATGAAAAGAATATAAATATCCCACTAAAAGAATTCTCCAATATCTCAAGAGAACATTCCATTAACAAGAATAGTTATATTGAACTTGATAACAATGGTTTATATATTTTCATTTTCCCACTCATAGACTACCTGGCCAAGCTTATTCCATTACCATGTTTTGCAGATATAAAATAATGAGAGGCACCAATATGAAATGGGGCACAATCTATGTAGAAGATATAAGAAGAGTATATATCATAATTGATGTTCCATCCTCGCTATCCACAAGTGTAGGGTGAATAGCATATAACTATCCTACCCATATTCCTTGTGACATAGATTGTCTTCCCTGAGTTGCACCACTATATTGATTTAGTATCTGATTTTCATAAACACCAAATCCAGTACCTCTACTACGTCTTCCAGAAGAAATTGAGCTACCATATTGATATGGTTTAGAAGACCGTCTTCCTAGATTATAGTACTATCTATAATCTTCATCACAAACCATCCATCTCAGTTTCTTAAAAAACTTATGAAGATGTCACATATTGAAAAAGCCTTAGTAATTTTATTTTCAAGGATTATATTTTTAGAAGTTTCTAAAACCACCAAACAGGTTGAAAAGAACATGTATAAGATCATGAGTAACTGGTCCCCTTTACTCGACACTTTGTTTCCCACTACTCTGGCTAAAGTTCTGATAATGGTGCTTCTATATCATGGATGATGTACCTCTAAATCATCATGATGAAACCACATGTCTGCTATTAGAATCGTCTTTCAGGTTTCCCTGTGAGATGAGGGCTTCATATACCAATTTTGAAATTTTCTTATGGATGATAATATTCATTGGTGAATTAATTTCCGATTTTGTTCAATCTTGTAATAATTTTTTCTAATTGGCCTTGTTTTCCATCAATGTTAGAGAAACGTTCTTCAAATCCAGGAAGTGATCGATATATTTACAAACATACATGTTCCCCTGAGTCAGTCTCATGAACTCAACTAATCTCTCCTGCCAAACTATCTAATTATATTAGATCTCAAGTAACATTTCTTGGATGTCCTTCTACTATATAGTCTCCATATATCCATCCCAAGTCTAGATGAAAAAACATCGGTTAGGAAGACCACATAATATATATGAACATATCTTAAGTCTCTTATCATTAGGAGTCCCTATGTGGTCATGTATAGTTTTGATTGACTCAAAAATGAACTCATATCCACCAGTTCTACCCTCTCTAATAAAATTCAGGTAGTTTTGTATCTAGAATTTCCCCGTTAGGTCTAACATGGTTTTCAGAACCCATCCTAGGTCTCTGACCAAGAATTTCATGACAAAAATGAAGTTATATCTAAACATCTCCCCTAATTCCTCAAACTGTACAATCGGTTCTTAGAGTTCTACTACTGGTGGGGAATCTTGATAGATATCCTCATATCATCTCCTCAATTTGCGTCATTGTGGATAAATATTTCTAAAATATCAAACACACGTTTTATGTCTCATAACACAACCTTATCATAATTATGTACGAGGAAAATAAAAAAAGTTCAGAACAACTCTATCCATAAACCTTTTTAAATGGTCTAAATTAAGACGTTATCAATACCCTTAACTATACTATGCCAAGGTCTACATTAAAAAGAGAAAACACATTCTAATTGTTCAAGTTTCTCATTTAGATACCAATTTTTTCACATTTTTCAACATTTTCCAGTTCCCTACATCATGGTAGGAACCATTTTCTTTTCCATTTCACAAAAAAAATATTTCAATTTAAAAAATATACCCAAAACCTATTTTTCAATGTATACCTAGAAAGGATGAATATAAAAATGTAATATTGAGTGCCTATAATTATGCATGAAAACTCAACTGTTGTGAGAATGCTCAGCCAAACGTCAATGTTCAACAAATTTTAGAAAAAATAATCACATGACACAATTAGTGTGTCACACAAGGGGAAATAATATTCTACTATAGCAACAAACAATAATCACACCCTGGGTACTTGGGTTTTAAAATGTATATGGGTTTGGTACCCCCATTCAAAAGATCATTACCAATGCTCAAATCATCATAGTATCATTTCTTCCTGTCCAAAACAGTAATGAAAATTCTAAATAAATGAAAAAATTTCTCGGATATCACTTTGTAATGTCCCTACCAAGGTTCCACCCACCTGCTCCCTATGTCAGACCATCACATAACCATAGGCATGCCTCCCCGTAGGACATAGGCTAAAAAATAGTAGTCAGGGTCTAATAAATTGATTGTGGGGAGAATATACCCTATTATATTTGAGTAATACACAATAATAAACAAATAATATTCAATAGAATAACATATAACCATAAAAATACCAATTCCTATAGATAGTCAAATCAGGAAATAAAATATCAAAAATAAAGAAGGAAATAGTCCATGATAATGTATGTGTCATGTTTTCAAAATGAAAACTCAAATGTAGGACACTAACGACTCCTATGTAGGTCCTAAACCATGTCTAGTTCCCTAAACCATTCTCCATCTTGATTCTTCCATCTATCATAGAGCCTTTTCCCTTAATTTATTTTTTCTATGAAATCTTTTTTGCTAACAATATGGAATCTTGAGTAGGGTGTGAGTAAAACTAAAAATGAAACTGACAATGGTGTTTAAAATAATATCCAGTTAACAAAAAGTGATTGAAGTTGTATAAATAAATAATTACAATTAATTAGTTAATAGTCATTACGTTATCAATTATTCATAATTTAACCACATAACCATCGGGTTCCCGAGGACACCTGAACCTCAATACCTCCATCAGATCGTACCAACATCTTAACTATCCAAATGAGATACTATATATCTAAATTTCATTATTACCATTCATTATCACATTTAATATCATGATAAATAGTCATTAATGATGTAAAATATTCCAGCATGAGTAATGTGAAAAAATGTCCCTACACTCAATGGTCTAAAGTCAGTAAGACCATACAAAGCATAAAAATTTCATAGAAAAGGGGAAATCTCTTATAGAATTTTCCCCACCCCAACTCTAATATATCCAATTTTATCTTTGTAATACTATGGATGATCTCACTATCCTCTCTGTCGAGGGTTCACACGGACCTTTAGAAAACAAAATAGAATCTCTCACAATCATCATCATCAAAGGCCCACATGGTCCATTAAAAAAGAAAGTAGAATCTCTCATGGACTTCCTTAGTTAATCCCTCTCTCACACACCAGTTATCTGATTTATTACCTAATGAAAACTAATTCACAATGAACAACCATTCCACATATCAGTACATTAATTAATTCCATAATTTAGTAATCATTCCCATTTCCATTAATTAACTAAATAATAAAGTAATCACGTCAATATCATTAATCAAATCCAAAAAAAATAACCATCCCAATTCTATTAATTAATTAAAAAATTAAATAATCATGTCTATCCCCTTAACTAATTCACCAAATACCCAATCACATCTCTTCTATAAATTAATTGACAATTACCTAGCTGTGTAAAGTCTATTGAAAAATTAAAAAATAAATTAATCATTTCATGACTAAAAATATAATAAAAAATTCACCAATAAATAATTCACAAATAGAAACTCAAAAATTCTATAATTAACTCAATAAATAATTATCCTCTATTCAAAAATTCCCATTATTAAATCAAATCCCAGATTCCCCAGTTAATTTAATTACCACATATATTAATTAATATTTGGAATTAAAGTCACCAAATGAAACCTATAATTTATATAATCACATACATGTAGTTGATAATAAGACTATGGGATTTGACTAATAGACAACATACCTTGAATATTATATGAGATATCACCCAATAGAAATCCCCAAACTTTTGGATGCATAATTATGTAGATCGATATCCAGATTTGAAAACGTAAATCAATATTAAACAAAATGGGACCTCTTAATTATAGATCTAGATGTATAATAAAAGATCTATATTAAAATAATATTGATCTATATCTAGTAAAATAGAGGATAAAAACTCCAAATTAGAATCCAAGAATAGAGGACGATAAATGTGAATGAAATGAGATAAGATCCACTTACTAGGAGGGGTGACGATCTTCGATCTGGGAATCGAATAACAAAGAACAATGGTATGAAAGAATTTTTCTTTATCCAGGGAGTTCCAAAATAATGAATGACCACATAGGGGTGAGTGTGGTTCATCTTTGAACTAAAATGGGGGTTCGAGAATTCTAAAAATATATATTTGTTAATTTAATTCCCAAGAACATTCTTTGGGTTATGGGAACCTGGTTTGGACCAAAGGGTACACCTAAAACGGGTGACTTTCTTATAGGGGTGAAAATTTTGACAAAAAATTCACCAACCATGTTATTCTTCTCAACTGAAGGTTTAATGGTCATCTAGGTAGGGGTGTGATGTTAGGTAAAACAATGTGCCAACCATGAACTACCCTATTTCATCAATTTTTCTCAAATTTCTACCCAACACTCTTCAACTTATTAACCAAACAATGTACTCAAATTATGAAAAATAGATTACCAAAAAATAGTCTCAAGAAAACTCATGAAATGATCAGGTTCATACTCATTTTATGTTCCTTAATCCACCTTTTACTAATTATTACCTATAAAATTATCAAAAAAAATAATGGGGATAAAAGTGAGAATAAATAATTCAAGTCAAATTGGGATTAAATTTTTATCAAATATATTATAATTTGAATTTGAAAAATTGAAATTATAATAATATAAAATAATTTTTGAAAAGTTTAATGATAAAATATAGATAATAATGGAATATAATTTAAAATATAATTGGTAAATCATAAAAATAAATTCATAGAAAAATTTTACAAATGAAAATATAGTAACATCATTATCTCATTTATCATTTTCTTTTAAATGGAATTAGATGATACATGAAATGGAATATTATTGACTACAATCCAAATCAATTATGAATTTCCCATTTGTATTTGAATAATTATCATTGATTCTTTAATAGTTTTTTCATATGTAAAAACAAAAAATTATTAGAAGAAAAATTAATTAAACTATATTATAATCGAATGGTAGAGTTAAAATACCATCATCATTAATTTTTAATGAACCACACACATATATATATATTTATTATTATATATTATATATTCCAATTGTATTATGAAAATTTTGAAAATCATATTACATATTTTGTGTTATATGAAAACATATTTTATTTGAATATACCACATTAATAACTCACATTTCAAGTATTTCAGTCTATAATAGCTGATGTAATAAAAATAAAATTTCTGGGGAGGAATATTCATTTAGTGTGAATACCATGTGATGGATTTGTAATTTCATGAAAACATAACATAATAAAAACTCTACCTATGTAGTGGTATAATCCTCTAATTTTATAAATTAATGTATCCCAGTGTATGACTAGTGATAATGTATGTCTGGGGATAATGTGTAACTGGGGATAGGAAGAAAACTAATATATATTATCATTTATAAAAAATGAGTTAATTAGTCCAAAAAAATCCAAAACATAAAATATATATATCATAATATAAAAATATACGTACGGAAACCTACAAACATTTCGTTTTGTGTATTCACAAATAATATCAACATTATATAGATAGTATATCATAATTTGCAGACTATGTAATTGATATTTGATAAATACAGATAATAATATGCTCACGTTACCTAAAAAGTGTTGATATAAATATATACTACCTATAGGATATTTCATTTTGGACTATAATAAAAATGGTTTGTATGAATACATTATATTTAAGATTAGTAATTCTCCAATAAATTCATAACACTAACTAAATTATTTTGATATACAAGGATGTGTATTCATAAATAATGAAAAATTTAAAATAATCATCTAGATAAACAAAATTTAGATATTAAATTTGGAAATTTATAATGGTATAAAGTATAAAAATCTATACAACAATTCAATGAAAATTCCCTACCTTAAATTAGAAACACCAGAACATGAAGTTACACTATTGAAATTTATGATATAACATATAACATTATGTTATAATGAACTCCAAACCAATACACCTAAATAAAGGAATAACTAATAAATATGAAGATGGTAATGTAGTATTTTAGAAGAGTAAATTAACATACAAATGTGAAATTATTAGTCTGAAGAAACATGTTGGTTTACAAAGATGGTAATTTTATATTTGAGTCAATGGAATAGAAAAAACAAGAGTCACGGTATTCATGAAATTAAATGACCAAAAGAAAGGGTCAATGTCTCAGGATTAATTGAGAGTTTAGATATGAGTGGATAAAATTTGAAATAATGAGCCCACTGAATATTTATGATGCATGATGATGGTAATATGTGATTATAGTCCACGAGATCAAAGAAATGAGGATCGGGCTTCCATGCAAGAGAAAAAAACTTCTTTCAAAAGATCCAATATAAATGAAATGATTCAAAAAAACAATTGATAAATTTATAAAGAGTGTATCACATCGGTTATATAATAACCAATGTGATAGAGAAATTTGTTTATTTCTTTATCACATCAATTATTATATAAACAACATAAAAATTATTATTTATCAAATCAGTTAGTACATAATCGACATGAAAATTTTGGTTTGTCATTTTAGTTATTATATAATTGAAGAGATACTAAATTATATTTGACTTTTCACATCATTTAGAAGATAACTGATGTGGTAACGAAATATACATAGTTTTTTCATGCTTGTTATAAATTTCCGACATGAAAAAGATGGAGTGATAAATATTTTTTGTCCCAATGCCTCCTTTATTTGAATTGTAAGGTGTTATCATGAAAATTGTTCTTACATTCATGGGTTCTCCCACCATAAAAATTTATATTATTATATATTATATTCTTCATTAGGAAAATTTTGATTTAACACATGTACAGTTTTAATACACATTTTAAAATTTACATTTTCAATAAGGGTAATTTTAAAGTATTAAAAAGGTTCTTTTCATAATAATTTTATTTTTGATTGGATTAAGATTTCATATATTAATTTTTATATCAATTTAAAATAATTTCTAGGTGAAATTATTTTTTAAGAAATTTTTTAAGAATCAATCATTTCACCTTTTAGAATGTTACTTTTAACGGCGACATGTAAGGTTTTATTTTACATTAATGATCACAATGTAATCTAAAATACCCTTTATGTTTTCACCTCCATTTTCCATCTAATATTCAAATGTATATAAACGTATGATATTTTTGTTAAATCATATATTCTATATATGTATATATATATTATTTTTAATTGAACTAAAGTTATTAAATAATTTTATTCTTGATATTTACTTGTGTGATACGATTTGATTCATTCTTTTTCATTGATGTTTTTTATCTACGTCAACACCCTTCTAAATATACCACATTAAAATAGTGATATAGTCTTTATCAAAAATCCATATTATTTATCTGGTTAACTTATATAACATATTCTCTATGAAATAAATTATAGGTCACTACCTTTATATTTCTAAATCATCATATATTAGTGGCATTATTTTCTTTCCATTGTATTTCCTCTATGACCTCTATATATTTCCATTCCATGATTAAAGGGTGTTCACCTGAATTCTATAAATATATTAAATATAGAATTTATTGTCTTAATTATAAACCAATTTCACTATATTATATTATTTTGAGGGATTCATATATATAAAGATATTACATTAATTAATTGGGGAGATATTTAAAATAAAAAAATATTCTGATACAAATGTGTATGGATTTCATAGTAAATTTAAATAAATATTGTTTATCCCTACACCTCTTTTCCCCAAGATTTTTATAATCATGTTAGCCCTTTTAGTAACATTCTGAAAAGTATCATCCTTACATATTGGATTATTTAAATTTGGATGATTTTTATGAATATTTATTTGTGTATTTTTACCCAAAATCTCAAATAATGCATGAATTGGACATAAAAAGTGTCATGTGTGGCTCGAAATTTTATTCACCCTTGAGGCATTAGAAGGACTCTTGGGAAAAACATGTAATGTTATTTTTGTGTATTCTTTTCTAGAATAAGTTATTTCATAAATAAAGGTACATGAAGGTAAGATAATGATGTCAATGATTTTGATGTCATGTATTAGAGAATGTAATTAGTTCTATAGAATTATTTATTTCAACACAAAATAATCTATTTATATTATCAAAGTTAATATTTATTTTAATTTCTATCCCTGGATATGTTGTGATCTATTTTTTTCATTATAAAATTATGATGATTACTTATTCCATCAATAATACTTATTCCATTTGGATTCCATGGCTGCCTCAATAGTAATCATTCCCTTACTATGCCTTTGATAAACCCCTTATTATATTTTTATTTCCTTGTTTCTTGAAGAAAATTTTAAAATTTTATATATCTAAAAGGATGGTCATTATGATTATTTGTGAGATATATTAAAGACTTCTTATATATTAAGTACATTCTAATATAGTAATGAAATTTCCATTACATGAGAGTGAAATGGGTTTTGTTAATTTATTTTTATTAATAATTCCATAAATCACTAAACAAAATATGATTTTGGAATATAAGTAACGAATTATCTTATTTATGAAAATTGGTATCAAATAATATTTTTAATGTATGATCTTAAGTCACATGATCTAGAAGTGTGGGTATAAGGCACCAAATCATCTGTTTGAGAACTGGATATGGAATTGATATTGGTTATTGTGAGATAGATTTTCCTATAATCTACAAATATTTCATCAACTTTATAATGGAGTTTGGTGAGGTTTGGACTTCGGTCACATGATAACATCCTCCAATAACTGTGCAACTTCTCAAAACTCCCAAAACCCTAATGTATATTTTTATTGAAGAAAAATCATTAGAAAATCACCCTATATATTTACTATATATATATCCCATAATTGATAATAGGGGAAATTAATATTCATGTAATAATATAAAAACTTATATCTTGAAATGAATTCCAAGACCCTCTCACTCTCACTTTCTTTAAAATTTTAGATATTGAGGTTTTTATCATTCTATACTGTGAACATCTAATGTTATACATTTTTTTATTTTTTATGTTCTCCTATCATGGAGACTTATAGATACATAAAACTAAATTAAATTGTATTCTAATTCATGATTTTATTTAAATATTGTTAATGTTATATTCTTGAAGTTGGGTAGATGAGGATTTGAATATAAATACTCTATATATTTTTTTTCAATGGTGCTCATCTCACTTCTAGGGCTTCCATTTATGTATTCATGGATTAAATGGAATATTGATGTTCATATTGGTCTATTGGATAGACCAATACATGAGTATAGGTTTCAGCTGACTATTACAACTTCCTTCTTGACTTTTTCAACCAAACCCAATCATTAATAAGATTTTCTTTATATCCCAAATTTGAAATAACTTCGAATTAATGTTAATATAATGTTCATGGATTTACTTTTCTCATATATAACCCTAACTCAACTTTCTTAGTGTCATGATGGAAGATCATGTGGTTATCATATTATCACAAAGTACACCATTTCGAGGCCTATGAGAAAATGGAGTTCTAAGGGATTGACCAACTACCATATTTGGAACATAATCATGAGAATTATCTAGAAGAAATTATATCACAGAAAAATATTTTTTGGGAAATTTTAATGGTTATGGTATAGATTATAAGGAAATTCTCTATGATCACCCAATTCTCTAATGTGTGTGTTGGATGTTTCATCAGATAAAAACATGAATAGAGCCATAAAAATATTAAGGCATTCCATATATAGATCTATGTACCACCTTCCTAACTATGGTTTTGGTGGATCTAAAAGGGAAATTAAGTCAATCCGGGTGTGGAGTTATTTAATTTCATTTTCATTGTTTGAATATTATCCATAGGATAAATAATTTTTCTTGTTGAGTGAAAAATTTTCTATGTATTTGGATGTATTTAATGTGTAAATTATTCATTCAATTCTTTTATAATGTCATAATTTGGGGTGAATATTTTGTACAATATAATTTATATAATGTATCTATTTAGTCCATTCCACATAAGAATATTTTTGGCCTCATCTTTGAGATAAATTTTACTACATGATTTAACATATCTAATCACATTCCCATAGCCTTACCATGGACAAAAATATTGTTTGGAATCTTTAACATTGAATTGTAGGTGGTAAAATTTGGATTTTTCATAGATAATGACTATAGAATCCTGAAATCATTTTCTTCAGTTTACATTTCATTAGTTTGTGATGAGATTCTCTTTGTAGCTATCTTCAATACTATTATTTATTCTTGGTTCGAAGGATCTTTATGGGTGACTTTAACATGGGGTGGATCTTCATATCAAAATTATATTTCACTATATATAGGAAATTAAAAATTAATTCAATATGTAATACCTCTGTGACTATATTTATATTCTCTATCATGGGAAGGAAATTCATTCAGATTTGATATCAGACTAAAGGGAGTACTCTATATCATAATCCACAAGATGTAGTTGGTTGATTTGTTTTCCTTGGGGACTCTATTTGTGGTAACCAATATTTTTTTAGATCATATGTGGAGGAAATTCTTGTTGATTAACCATCTAGCTATGAGGAGGATATTTTTATCTTACACCATGGATCATATGAATGACATACTCACTGGACCAAGGGAAAACACTAAGACCCTAGAGTGAATTGAAAATAATCATATATTTATTTTTACCCTCCATGAGATCCAACCCCTTTGTCATCACATTGTGAGACCATATAGCATGGTTTTAGCCTCTACTAAAAGTGAAGTTCCAAAGCTCAACCAGGTAGAAAAACCTAAGATGGATGATCCACTAGAGTCATTGACAATTCACACTCTACATATGATCCCCGAGACACATGACCTGTCAGTGTTATGATTAAGGCCCTAAAGTGGAGGGTTCCATCAGACCCATTTTTCAGAGGGGCTAGTGGTAGGAGCATGATCATGCTTGGTATGAAAGAGTTGTTGCAGTGTTGGGGCCTCCCTCACATTACTGAGAAAATTGACCATATCAATAAGTAGGGTTTTAGTCCTTATAGTAATCGCAGGAACATATTAAGGCACTCCATCATGTTAGTATCTATATTAACCCTGAAACATGCACCAACAGCAAATGTCTAAAATCAGGGAGTGAACCCTTTTCTCTATTCCCTATGTACCGAGCTATGAACAAATGAATACGAAAAGGCTGATCTTCCTTGGTTAGAATGGAAAATAAAATAAAATCACCAAAACATGTCTAAATATCTTTCTCCCAATCACTCTTAAAAACAGATGATCTAAACATTCCACATTATGATTCTTTGAGCAGACACAACGAGAGGCCATGCTCATGCCACGTTGCCTGAAATTATCATTAGTGGGTATTTCATTGTTGCAGATCCTCCAAGTGAGAAAGATCAACTTTTTGGGGATGTCTTGGTCCAACAAGAAAATATTCCATTCATCCAAACCAGTCTGCGAGCTAGATACCTGATGAAAATTTGTGGATGAGAAGGATCCTGTGGGGGACGGGGTGAATACACATTGATCGAGGGCCTAGGTCAGGCTGATGAGTTGGATAAAATCTAGATGGTTTCTATTTAGAACATCATTGATGAAGGATGGGTAGTTTATGGCATCCTTGAAGGATTAGTTCATCGAAATACATCTTGGGTAACCAATTCTCTCCCCACACTAGTTATCATGCCGTAATGAGACATATGTTGTTCTGACGATCCATCAAGAGTGGGACCAAAGAGAATTAATTACTGTGGCGATCTCTCTTTAGAGGGATGAGATACGGTCATTCCATACAACCCTATCCCCTAAGTAGTATGTGTTCATGATCAGTCCCCATAAATTCATCATCTCCAATAACTCCCATGCCATTTTCGCATGCATGCAGGTAAGGGAAATGTTGAGAATTCAAACATTGATACGGCCATCACTGATAAGCCTCACCGGCTTAATCCAAGATGCCCAATTCCTTCATCCCAATGACATGTGATCCCAGATGAATCATTCAAAAATCCTATCCGTGCTTCAAATAAAATCGTTGGGGACCCTGATAACAGAGAGGGAATGGATCAGAGATTCTTAGAAGATGGTGTTAATCAAAGCTATCCTACCTCGAAAATATAGTTATTGATTCTTCCAGTTGAGAACCCTCTACGTAATTCTACATACTATTGAATTAAAATCACTAATTCACAAAGGCTTCAATGAAAGAGGGTCTCCCAGGTACACCTCAGAGATTATTACCTTTTTTTATTCTCATAGAGTGTCTCTCATTAAGAACACGCCTATCAGAAAAATGTCTAGAAATATATAAATTAATCTTGATTATTGTTATTATATAAACAATCCAATATAATTTGGCCACCAAAACTCTATGTAGGCCTTGAAAAAACTTTTTTATGAATTTATGTAGATAATGGAGTCATCCAAAAACATAATATGAGACACATAGGGGAATCTCAACGTTCTGTGGAAGGGAAGGATCTCGACATTGCTAATGTTTTGATGAATGATCAAACTGAAGAAATCCGTGATAATGGTAAACATATGTAGGGATATGGTATCCCAATTAAAAAGTTCATGTGTATCTTTGAAGAAGCCATATGTTTTTCCCATGATCAATATCAAAAAATAGACTGAACTAAAGAAGAGGAAGATGATATCAATATTTCAGAAGGAAAGGGACATACATGCGAAAACATTATTAATGAATCTCCTCTCCACATTTTCGTAGGTGTAGATAATGTCAATTTTTATATCCATATTGGAACCACCATATTTAGTTTTGAGAACACTGATCATTTCCAAGGCCAAACCAATCACCCCAATATAGAATGCCCTCTCACGATGATGTGATGTTCTATGGAGATCCATTTGGGAAGATGGATGATTAGACATGAATTAAGGATATAGGTGAGAATTTTATAACATACATTACACATGAAGATATGACAGGAGTGGTCAATATAGGTAGTGGACATGGATTTGGTAATGAGGACAATTGTGGGGGAGCATGCTACTTGAGGAGAAGAACCACCCCTGAAAAAGTCCTCAATGGACGTAATTAAATCCACCTTCACGATATCCCAAGAGGCTCGGTATAATGATCATGAAAACCCATTAAGACCCAATGCACTCTAAGGATTTAGATTCATAATAGAATGAAAGATCGCATTCCCTTGCGGAAAGGGCTCATGACCTCATTATCTTGATTAGAGAAGTTGGGCTAAATGATATCAAAGATCCCTATGTCACCCCATGTGTACCTATTTGGAATTTGTTTCGTAAGACCATGAAGTTGGTCATAGAAGTGGGAGCTGGAAAGCTCCCCTACCACCTCCCAGTCATCATAGTATGATCCATCCCCTAGTTCAATGTTTTCTTGGATCCACCTCTTTCTTTTCTTAATACAATCATGAAAATACTCCATATTCATGCCACCCCCTCTGTGACACTTAATCCTAGAATCCTCTCTGGCCTACCTCTATTTTCTCAGTTGTATATCCAATATAAGCTCTTTCTTTCTTGAATGATTCTTAAAGGACTGATCGTCCCAGTCCCCTTCGAGGTGCCTTTCGATACAATCAACATCCTGCATAACAGCTTCTAGGTCCATGTCATCTAAAGGATAATCCTTTGACCACATTTGGACCCTCTTGTTGTGTCGTCTCAATATGTTGTGGAATTATTACCATGTGTGGCCTTGGGTGGTGGTGTTATAGGAGACTCTAACAACCTCTTTATAGCAAGGGGTGTCTACCTAGTGCTGATAGAAATGAAAGTGAGTTTGATTCTCTTGTCCATAGGATAAATTGATCAACTGTGGGGAGTGATATGAAACTCGACATGAGTTGTGGGTCACTTGGGTATTGAAAAAAACAGGGAGAGAATTCAGGTTTTCTAAACATTTATCCAAACTGCTCCATGACTTATGGGATCCATGTTGGTTATTGCACCATGTAAACTGGTCTCTTGTGAATCTGTTGTACATGTGACCTTTTCTAGCCATGAATTTTTCATCTTACCCCATGATAAGAGTACCCATGATTGATACTTTTATTTCAATGGTGGGGAAATATGTGGAAAATAGTTTGAGGATGACCTATATAGAAACTGGTCACAATACCCTAAGAAGGACCTTCATTAAGATAGATTCTTTCTCATTCTAAAGTTAAGATAATTTTTTTAGTTACACTATTAATAGGTTTAGAGATATCCCAATAATATGAAAACATATTTGGGAATGAATATGAGAATTCTCATTGTTCATGTGTTGGCCTCAATGATATATCATTTTTTATATTCTTCATCAGGGGGATGGGGTCACACATTTTTGAAAATGACATTCGTTGGAGGGATCACTCTTATGAAAATCCCATATTAAAATAGAAATATACCTATGGGATTCTTGATATTGGGAGGGGATATGACCACCAACTTACAAAGATCAGAATATGTTGATTCGGTTTTTTACCACATGTATGAATATAAACCTATTTCCGGTAATCTATTATGATACATTGCAATCCTTACACGAACTAATGGGGAAATGGAATATGGGTCGATTCCTTTGTTATTTTTAAAATGTGTTGGTGGGATCAAATGATTTTAATAGTTAGATGAGACTACCCTAAAGTTGATATTGGGTTATTTTAATGAATTTTTTTCAGAATGGAAAAATAAGACCGATCGGTTTTTTATTTCTATATTGGGACATGCCAATGATACCCCTGAATTGTATTGGTGGTACATGCATCACTTCAGTCACAATTAGGATTTTCTAGTGATTTGGTTAAAGATTTTTGAGAGTATTAATATATTCTTTCCACCTAATGGTGGAGAGAATATTGTAATGATCACTTTCTATCATGTTATCTTATGTTACAGTCTTTATAAGATGTGGTAAGGTACATAATACTACACTTTCATTGATTGAATAATTTGTTGATGGATTATGCCTTAAAATTTGGATTTAATCCCACTAGCTAATTATTGTATCGATATTATCCCAATAAACTCCTTGGATTACAATAAGGATATGTTCATGGGATTCATAATTGAGAGTAAGAGTGTTTAATTTCCTTATACTTATTATTAGAGTACAATTTCATATTCCTTCTAATTGAAGAAAAAATATATTGGTATGATTGTTAAGTATAGTTAGAATATAATCCTTAATTTATTTTTTCTCCTGAGTATGATAGTGGGATTCTTCCATTGGACTATAAATATGGGTATTTTCTTTTCATATTCTAAATAGATATCCTTAATGGGAGATCCTCCCTGGTTCTCAAGTATGAGTTACCAGTACAAGTATATCTTGATTAGTATAGTCAAAAGTATTAGGAGGATTAGCAGCCACATGGTTTTTGTAGTGCTAGTATTTGCCAAAATCCCTCCCCAAAAGCTCTTAGAATATATTGAGGACAAAATATTCTTCTTTATTCATCTCTCATAGGTAAATATATTGTCATTATTTCTCTTATGTGATATGCATCCAAACCTATTAGCAGTGGTTACAGGTTCAAAGGGAATCATCATGTCCCTCTATTGACAACAATATCAATAGTTCTTGATTTTTGAGGGGATCTACTATACCAACTCTACAGAATATAGTATTCCAAAGAATTGGTAATTTTTAACATGACCATTGAAAAAAATAATGGAAGGTGTTACATCCACATAAAATACCACACGGTTGGTGGAACCACACACTTTTCAATAGCTATTACATAATTTTTATGCTTTAATGATTCCATATATTTTTAATTGATGTGGAAACATAATAAAAAATCCTGAATATGATCCAAAAACTTAAATAATAAAACATATTAATTTTGAATCACTAATATGACCTTTTATGATCATTCACTTTATTAGATAATGGATTCACATAGGGTTAATATTTTTTATTGTAATGAACTGACTGACAGATGTATTTTGGTTTGATGTAAACTTACTTTTCTAATCCTCATGGTCTCTTATACAATACTCGTGACTCCTTAGAATTTTAATTGGTTGAGAGAATAGTATTTCTAGATATCCCACACCCTTTTTTGGAGTTAGTTATTTCTTAATATTAAACTATCTTAAAATTTTAGGTCATGATCATGAATCCTTCTCATATCTCAACATGGTATAGGTTACCCCTATGTTCATAATAGATTAGAACTATTTATTCATGTGAAAACCTGTATTTATTAAAGGTTCTTTATCAACGGTACAATCTATAAGTAAAATATTATATCTATAAATTGATTCATATTTAGATATTAGATGTTCTCTATATTTCTATTTCTAGTTACAAATGATGTGTTTGCAATCATCAATTCTAGGAGATCTGATTTTTTTATGATATGGGGAGGTGGTAAGTATTTTGAATAGTTGGGATCAAGCCCATGGGAGGATCTAATTATGTATCCAAAATAAAATAATCATAAACCATATAGAATTTTTTTCACTTTTTGATGTATTTAGGAACTTTTAGGTATGTGTTATAAGAACTAATTTGGTGATTCTGGGTTTGGGAAGCAATTTAAAACAACTAGCAACCTATAATATTAGAGGAGAAAAGATGCCTAAGAAAAATAGAGAGGTGGGATTCTTCAATGAAAGAATATTTTGACCCCTTCAATGTTTATAAATCACATGAGCTAATAGAAATTCTATTTTGGAAAGGAGAAATAGAAAACAAGTGAGTCTAATATTTGAATGAAGAATATGATAATATGAAATGGTATAAGGTGTGGCTGGCTGTGAAGAAATTTAAATAGTAATATATATTTTATTTAAAAGAAATTTATTATTCAGTTTTTAAGAACACTAAAATTCATATTGGGTTCATCATCGTAACTGTGGAAGGTCATTCTCTAGAGTATCTTTGTTTCAAGACTGTATTCCATCTTGGTGACATAATGTTAGATATCTATATGAAGTAGTTGAAAGGGATATTGAAAAAATTATTATAAGGTTTATTTTATATGATAAAATAGACTATTATTGGGCATTTTTTGGAGATATGGTAGTGGAACTATATGTTTGAGGCATTTATAGAAAATTATTTGTTTATGTAATGAAGTGATGATCATTTCTTATACTAGATGATTTTAAAACATGGGTGACTTTTTTATTCTTTATTATAAATATGATATGATCATAACTATATTATAGAACAAATGTATGGAATAGTTATATATTTATTTTTCTAAAAGATTAGAGATGATGACTCATGGTTCTCCATTTATTATGTTGCGGATGAGGATCAGAATAAAATTTAAGTCTTCAATTTTGTTTTTGACTTATCAATAGTATATCTAAAAATTGTTGACAATATTTACAAAGATATAGTCTAAGACTGTGAACACCGAATACATATAAACTTCATGTTATCAAAGTATAAGGATCCTAAAATTGATTATGATTTCAATTAGATGAATGTTATTTATTTTTTTCCAACTATGTAACGTCTAACTTAATTCATGGGTTGTACAAATATTGACATCATGCATGGGGTGTGAGTAGTCATTAAATTCGCAGTTAATATAGGGAAGGAAAATATGAATCCTATTATGTGAATTCTTAATTATATCATGGTTTTATTAGTCAAGGGACTTTTTTAAAATAGATGATCCATTACATGGTTTTTGGAATAGACATAAGGAGGAGATACAAACTCTCAGAAGGGAACCGCTGATCATTTATTAATTATAGGGGAATGAATGTGGGATGTATTTATTATAAAATAAATAATATTTTCACTATTAATGATAAAATATGAGTACATTACATTTATAGAATTTGTAAATGAGTTGTTCTGGATGATGTATTTTTAGAGGAAAAAAAAGTACAAGATGTTTCATTTCATTTATCTATAATACCCAAAGTGTGGTTTATCTTGAAAAGAAATCTATGATTCACTCACTACTAAAATACATTCTTAGAGGACATGTATTTGAAGCATTAGAATGTTGGTAGTGATGGGTTTTTAAATATTTAAATACACTCATTCAAGGTAGAAAAAGTGATTAGAAACCACATTTATATTATTAACAATGAATCATGTCAAAACAGTATTCCTATAAAATGAAAAAAATTACACACCCTACAATTATGATCCTCTTATACTCTTGTCTATAATTTATATACTTGCTGATTATCCAATTGAGATATTAATTAAACCCCCACAACCATAATTAATCCATTGGTGAAATAAAATGAAATTTATCTCATGTATGATTCATATAAATATGAATGGTATAATGTCACCTCCATATGGGAAAGTGTAGAGGAGATTGAGATAATTTGAGAGAGTGAAAAAAAATCAAGATGCAATTCAATCATGAACTATCATCATCTCATTGTTCATACCTTTTTATAATGTTCCTCGATGTAGTCTTTAATATTAGAATCATTTATACATATATTAAATAATGTATGCATTAATGCTTTATTAGTTCATGTCTTCATTTTATAAATGAACTATAGAGTCTATTATATATCATCATATAAAACATATATAATAATTATGGTAATCATGGTAGATAAACTACATGTAAATACATAATGTTTGACACCAAATGTTTTTCTTATGGTGTTATACAAATCATACACTATTGTTCACATTTCCTTATGATATATCTAGGTCATACAATAATACTGATAGATGATGGAATGAGATCATATAACATTCCTTTTATTACCCCCATATCTTACCAAGTGACATAGCCAAATACACATCAAATGTGTAAGGTTTAAGGAAATGTCACAATCGATATTCCACCTATAGTGAAGCCCTATAAACTATATGTAGTTTACACCTATATTACATTGTAAACAATATGTTTTCTTTAACCACATCCAAAATTCATTTTTTAAAAATTATAAATCTCTATTGGAATGATACAATAAAATTCCTTATATATCACAACATATAAAACACCTTTTCAATACCTATACAAAAAACTTACTAGTTTATCTCTAAAATACAATAAATGAATCTCACTAGGTTAAAATAAATCTGAATGTTGTTAACCATAAAGATTCAACCCATATATCAATATATATTAGATGAAAAATAATAATTTCATCAGATTATAATGTAAAAATGAGTTACCTCTAAAAAATTACCTGTGATACTCAAGCTAAAATGGGATATTCTTTCATCACAATAAATCATAAGTATCATTATACCTAAATTTAAAAAATCATTTATATGTGATAAATATTTTTCTATATAACCACTTTTCCTAAGAAATAGAGTAACATGAGACCTAAATTATTTTAATCACATATTGTAACATATATGTTATTTATTTTATATTTATAAATAAATTATTTCAACGAATAAATCACCACTCATGAACCTTTATATATAAGAAGATCACATGTCTCTCATATGATACATAAGTAAATCAAATGGATTGTCTATGTTCGATAAAAATACCTTAGTTTTGTTTAAATTGTGGGACAAAAATTTTATACTCATCATATGAGAGGAAAAATATCGCATTTGTTATACACCAACATTTAACATGATTAATAACATACAAAACCACCCAAAAATTAGCTAGAACCAAAAGAGTTCATAATAAAGGTATCAAATTACGAAGGTTATCATTATAGGTATTTCACTAACCATATTTATGGGGAAATAAAAATTTGATGATGATCCCTTATTATACCAAAGACATAGTCCATGACAGTCCTTGTTTTATACTTCACAGGACATCAATCTGTATATTCCCATTTTTTATCTCATGAGGATAATTATATCACTATATGAAATAATAACCATAATAGACATTAAATTCCATCACAACTTATTACATTCGATGATTAGAATTTTTTATACGTAACTTAAATATCGAATCTTAAAGGGGAATTATCAAATCACTTCATAATTATATACAGAAAACATGGATAAAAGATAAATTAGTGACTATCTTCTTTATAACATGATATATTTTATATTTTTTAAAAAAAAAAATTCAAGATAATTATACATAAACTCTTATCTCATCATATCATATACAATATACTATCAAGTTAGCCTTAAATTTCTTATATTATTAGTGTTTTCTTAAGATCATACATATATATATATAATTCAATCAAAATATCTATCTGAAAATATCATAAAACCCACCAAATAAACTCATTTATTTAGTAATATTAAAAATGTATATAATTTTAATAGAGTAGTAAATTAGGAAAAAATTCAAAATTTTCTAATACTTGAAAAAAGTATCCAGACATCTTAACTACAAAAAAATCAGTTTTATACTATTAATAAAATATTATTTCTAGTTGACAATCCTTATAATTTATTCATTATAATAACACTTTGGATTATTTTCATGTCAAATCCTTTTGGAAAAAATATATTATTCATTAAATTATTCTTTACCACCACAAAACAAAATCCTATATGATATGAAGTGAAATTTAATTTTTTTGTAATGACATTTGACACCTTAAATTTATCATTACTGACATAACCTAAACCTCTTTGGATACTACATGACAATAAATTTAACTATCTAATGAAATAATCTTTTATTTCATAACTTTTATATTCTCAATGTCTAAACATACTCCAATTATCCTCTTAAAAACTATATTCACATAAAAATGTCATAGTATGATATATAACCTTCATTCTGATTGGGAAATAAGTATTACTATTTTAGTGGTAATAGTTAATAAATAAACCATTGTGTCTATATCATATATGGTATTCTAGGATTATAGATAAATATATTGAAACATGACTTTATTCTGTCAAATATACCACTACTGGTGGTGGGATAAAATCCATTATATTTCAAAAAACAATAGGAAGATATATTTTTTCCTATATATAACATTTTTAAATTTACATATTATTAAAAAATATTATAGAATATAATTAATAATAAATAATACTAATTAAAATGAGAACTTATTTATTTTACATCAACTTTTTAAAAAAATAAAATTTGTATTATAAAATTGGAAAAATAAGCTAGAATTATTAATATTTTATTAATATACATTTGAGAATGATATTTTTCTTTATGTTTATATTTATGATTCATGAGCCCCTTTTCTTCATCATTTTCAAAATTAAAGAAATCTCAGTAAATTATATCCTTAATCTCGAACTCATTTATATTTACAAAAATTGTAAAACATGTAGTTGGTATTATATACAATTTTATACTAGAGAATCAATTTTATAACAATAATACATAAAACATAATATTCATGTAGTTTATAAACTCCCCTTTTAGTATGGAAGGCAATTAATATCCTGTTTAAAAATACTTAATTTTTTCTAAAACATTCTTAAGGATTCAATGAACATGGTTAGAAACTCAATAAAACATTTTTGAAATTTCCAAAAAATGTTTCTTCTAAATGTTTAAAATTGCACACACATGAAATAATAATAAAATATTATAACATAGATATTTTATTCCAAACTCAATAATCCATCATAATTTTGAATAAATATGGAGAACATTTAATGAACTCATTAATATTTTTGGAACACTTATATTGATAATTATAGAATAAATTCAATAAAAATAATATTAATGAAAACCTAAAATCCCTAATTATGGCATACCACCTTTTTATTACCTAACTTTTCAATACATTTTGCAAACAGTGGACCATTAAAGTATATTGTCTTTTAAATCAAGAACAAAATTCATGAAAACATAAAAAACTACTTTAAATCACCTTGAAAAAACCACTTGAAAGGGTCATCCTATGAACATCTAATTCATCTCATAACCTAGATACATACATCAAAGGAAGGGTGAGAAGATAGCATAGTAAAGAAAGCAAGGGATTCAATTTACTTGTGATATCAATAAGAACTTGATAAGGACATGAAAAATGGATGTAGAGTCATTTCATAATTAAACTTAATTGAACCATAACATGAATATGTATCTAAAAAATTAATTTATACATTCATGAACATATCACCAGGGATTATCCCCAAGATGTAAAAAAATTACCAAGCTATCATGAAACTTGTCATCTCTAGAGATTAAATTCTTTACCCAATGTATTAGAGTGCAATCAGGGATCACCATTTATATGTATTTATATCCATGTGATACCCATAGATCATAGTCAAATATTTAATAAATAAAATTTGGATAATACAAGAAAAGTGTTTCATTTCAAAATCGTGACGTTTTAAAAGTTCTTAAAAACATGATCGTTATATCATTTATAACCCGTGGAATGGGAGTGAGGGTTATATGTGTGTCAATTCCAGAATCAAATATATGATTTTTTTATACTTATGAATACCCATATAAACTAAATTGGTATGGGTATTCACATAAATAAAACAAGAGAATTTCATGAGAGAAATGGAGAGAAATTTTGATTTAAAATTTCTGCAGCATAACGGCTATATAACATGGTTTTAGAAAATATTGAAAATATAGGGGAAAATAATCAGCCACTCATTAATAAATCATTATATAGTTAGTTTACATATTAAAAATTAATAATATTATTTTATGTATATTTTAAGGAAATACCATATGAAAATGAAACTTGAAGGAAAAGAGAAGATTCGATTTATTTTACGAAAAATTTGCAGCCTAACCGCATAACATTAAAATTAAGAAAGTAAATTAATGAGAGAACAAATAGTTTCCCATCATTTGGACATGAATATTAATTTAATAAGAATATTAAATAACATACACCCACATAAGAAGATGAAAACTGGAAGACATAACTTAAAGGAAATCATGACTAAAGAGGAGGGTGAAAGTTTCCCTTTCCGTGAAGAGTAACTTCAAAATCCGGAAGGTTGGGACAATGGGGGGATTGAGGTCACCTTGGGAGAACTCTTTAAGAGGTAAAAATACTAGAGCTTCTTTGAGTTGGATTTTGGAATGAAATGAATGAGGGAATGGCTTGGTATTTATATGAAAAGCAATGGAATGTTTAATTTATTTTCAAAGGACACCTCATCGATGGTGTTTGAAAAACCATGGGCTTGACCCTGTTATTTTCCCATGGTATTGGCCACATGGGACACCTCATAACATATATTACTATTCAAATTTCTACCAGAATTTTTAAATAATTATTACATCATTATTACATCATTATTACATCATTAATGATTTCATTAAACACCTAAAACTCAAAACTGTATTTTTACTCTTACCTGAAAATTCAACTGTTTGAGAAAAATCCCAAAAACATACCCTTACCCAATATGAATATTATGAATTCAAAAATGAACTTTATTTTTTGAAAATAATATTTTAAATACTTTTAAATTAATTTTTAAATAAAATCATTATTTATTCCAAATAAAAAACATTAAATCTATGTCTCCTTTTGTAACACCCTAAACAGGTAATCAAGTTCCCATAAAATTATCATATAAATATAAGAAAATGAAGTAATAATTAATGATTAAATTTTATGAAAATAAATTTTCATTTTAAATTATTAAATTAATAATAAAATTATAAATAAAATATTTATGACTATAAAAATAACAAAACCTATACAAGGATTGTTTTTTCACTTTTATTATGTTGAAATTATATTTATACATTTATGGCTATTGTTTCTATTTTTTGGGAAATTTACTATTCATTACTATTCATAAGGGTATGTTACTATTCATGTGTTACTATTCACTAGAAAATATTATCTTATTAGACATTAAATTTCTTACTGATAACTACTACAGAAGACCATTTTTTGAAAATCATTTCACATTATTAATTATATAAAGTTAATTTGAATATTTAAATATACCCATTTTTAAAAAATTCATCAATAATATTCATCCAATAAGTATCTGGACATTTGAAAATACTAAATTTCACCATAATAAGAAATAAAAAATTTATTTATACTAAGGGATTAGAAAAAGTATCTAATTACTCATTACATAGCACCATATTACACCGGCATAGGTCGTATGTGTCTGTTGTTCTATGGAGATAGAATCTTGGGGTGACTCGGAAAACATTTCCCTTGTGGTGATTTCTATCAACTTGAAATTCTTCCACAGATGATTCTATTCAAGCTTCACATGTTGATGTTCAGCATGGGATTTGTCCATAGCAAATCCCGAAGATCCTACATCCTTTCCAAGCTCTAATAGATGGGCTTCGTACGACCGGAGTCTACTGGATGAGGCCATAAACTCCTCTTTCTGTATTAATTATCAAATATCACTTGTATTTATAAAGAATAATTGTATCGTTAAGAGTTTAGTTAACAGTGGTCATATTGACCAAGGGTCATCTTGACCAATGATCATCTAAAAGTCAAAACCCAACTATATCACGTCATTAATTAAAGGATATAGTTTTTGGAGTATAAATGAAATAACACCAAAATTTAGGAAACAAATATGATTCAAATATTCAAGTAATTATATTATTCCCCCCTTAAGAAATTTCATCACTGAAATTTTAACTCGTACCCTAAGAAGAGAAATAGTGTCGGTACTTCTACCAAATACACTCCTCTGGTTCCCATGTGGCTACTTCACATCTGTGGTTCCTCCACAACTCCTTAACAAGGTGGGTTGTCTTGTTATGAAGAACCATGTCTATTCGATCCAAGATCTCCACCAGCCGCTCCACATAAGAGAGGTCATGTACCAGTTGTACCACCTCTGGATTTAGTACATGTTATGGGTCATGTAAATACATCCTCAAGAGTGTTACATGATAGAAATCATGAACTTGTGCAAGATTTTGAGGGAGTACAATCCGATAGACCACTGCTCCAACGTGATTATGGAATATTGTAAGGGCCAATGTACTAAGGTATGAGCTTCCCTTTCTTCCCAAACCTCATTACTCTCTTCTTAGGTGAAATTATAAGAAAAACACTATCACCAACATAAAACTCCAAGTCCATTCATTGGTTTTTGGCATAGCTCTTTTGCCGAATTAGAGTATCCTTAATGTGTTGTGGGACGACGTGGACTATTTCTGTCCTCTCTTGCACAATATCAGTAAAAAGAAGATTTCTCTTACTAGCTTCATCCCAAAATGTAGCAGTTCTACATCACTTCTCATATAGAGCTTCATATGGTCTCATTTGATTGTTCAAGTGGATGCTGTTATTATAAGAGAACTCAAATAAAGGGATATGTTGATCCCATCCACCATTAAATTTCATTGAGAATATTATCAGCAGATCCTTGAGTGTTTTAATAGTCCTTTTAGATTGGCCATCCGTTTTTTGGTGATAGGCCCTACTAAATTTTAATTCAGTGCTCAGATCATATTGATGACTTCTCCAGAATTTTTATGTGAACCTTGGATCATAATCAGATATGTTAGAAAGTGGAACTCTATGGAGCATTACGACTTCCATCACGTAAATCATGTCATGTTGATCAAGAGATAAATCTTCCTGAATGAAGATTAAATGGGAAATCATGGTGATACTTTCCATAATAAACCATGTCGCATTGTTTCGTTTGGATGTTCTCGAGAGACCAGTGACGAACTCCATAGTGATATTATCCCACTTCCATGTTGGTATGGGAAGTGGTTGCACTACCCCTTTTGGAATTTGTTTCTCTGCCTTCCGCTACTGATATACCAGGCACCATGATGTGTTGTCAGCAATCTACCGTTTTATATTTTCCCACTAATAATGATCACGAAGGTCCCTATACATTTTTATGCTTCAAGGATGTATAGAGAAAGTACAACTATGAGCTTCATCCATCAGATCCTTCTTTATTTCCAAAATAAATGGAACAAAACGTCTTGTATAAAATTTTAGTAGACCATATTGATCAATATTGAACTCAAAAAACTTCTCATCCTTCACGGCCTCAATATTCTTATATAACAAAGGATCTTGTTTCTATGCTTTCTTGATCTTCTCAAGTAATGGAATTTGAGAAATCATTTGGGTTATGGTGGATGATGTCCCTTCCCTTATAATTCCCATGTCCATATTTACTAGTTCATTGATCATATAATATTTTTGAATCCTCATCATGGAAAGAACAACTTGGTCTTTTTACTTAATGCATTAATGACATTATTTTATCATCCAAGATGATAATAAATTTAGCATTCATAGTCTTTGTGAAGATCCAACCATCTCCTCTGTCTCATGTTCAATTCCCTTTGTGTGATAATATACTTCAATATTTTATAGTCTTTGTATATATCCCAATTCTCTCTATAAATATTGTGCCTCTACATCTTCAGAGAAAAAAATACCATAGCTAGCTCCAGATCATGCGTAGGATTGTTCTTCTAATGAGTCTTTAACTGCCGAGATTCCTAAGAAATGACCATGTCATTTTTCATGAGGATTCACCCAAGCCCTTTCAGAGATGCATCAAAAAAAATAATGAATCCTTATCCACTTGAGGGAAAAGTTAACATGGGAGAAGTAACTAATCTCTTCTTTATCTCTTAGAAAAATTCTTCACACTACCTTTTCAAGATGAACTTGACCCCTTTTCGAGTTAACTTTGTTAATGGATTTGAAATTCGTGAAATGTTTTTTATAAAACTCTTATAATATCCCTCTAATAAAAGGAAACTACGAATATCAATTATCATTGTTGGCTGGGGACACTCCATTACAAATTTTGTCTTTACTGGGTCAACTATGGTTCCTTCATTGGTAAAAATGTGTCCCAAGAAAGCTGCTTGCAGTAACCAGAATTCACATTTTCTAAACATCCCAAAAATACTATCCTTCCATAGAGTTTTCAAAATAACATGTAGATGATCCTCATTCTCCTCAAAAATGTTAGAATATATCATAATATCACCAATAAGAACTACCACAATAAGATCAATGTAGTTTTTAAAGAATATTTTCATCAAATCCATATAAATAGCAGTGCATTAGTTAGTCTGAAGGGCATAACAACAAACTAATAATGCCCATATCTTGATCGGAATGAATTTTTTAGAATATATTCTTTCTTGACCATCAATTAATGATAACAATACTGAAGATAAATATTAGAGAAAATTTGACCCCCGTGAAATTGGTCAAATAAGTCATCAATTTTTTGACGAGGATATTTATTTTTCACTGTGATCCCATTCAGATCTCTATAATCAATCCATAGTCATATTGATCCATCCTTTCACAAAGAGAACTGGTGCTCCACAAGGAGATGCACTCGGTCAGATAAAACTCTTCTCCAAAAGATCTTGGAGTTGTTTCTTTAACTCCTCTAGATCCACATTTTAAATCCTATATCAGGTCTTTGATATCACATGGGATCGATGTACGATTTCAATAGAGAACTCTAACTCTTTTTCGTAGGGAGCCTCTAGTAACTCCTCAGTAAATATGTCAATGTATTCATAGACGATGTGGAAATTTTCTATCCTCTAACTCTGATCTCCTTATTCTTCTTCATTGATCAACTCCATAAAGAAATATATAAGATATTTTTCTAGAAAAAGATCAGGTTGAGATATCTCTCTTTTGAAGAAAATTGTAGGTTTTCTATTCAAGACTACTGAGATATCTTTGCCTCTATATTTTATCTTAGAATTATACTTTGAGAGCATGTCCATCCATAGTATAATGTCAAATTCCAACCTGGAAATGACTATTTTATTTTCAATAAGATAGTTCCCACTAAAGAAAATTCTAGAGTTTCTAAGTAGTGATGATGCCTGGATAATCCGACCATGATTTTTGACTGATAAATGTACTTTTAGAAAATCATGTGTTGATTTTAACAACATTGGAAACATGGAAGAAATAAAGGAATTTGTAGAACCATAATCAAACAACGTACTTTATAGTTTATGGAGAACAACAAGAGTACCTGTCCCCACATCATTTGGTGCCACAACTTTAGCCGTAGTGATTGCAAAGGTCTTACCTTTTTCCCTTGTCCATTTTTGAGCCTAATGGTGATTCCCCTCTACTGCCCTTAGATTAGGATAGTGATTGGAAATGTGTCCAAGTTTCCCACACATATATCATTGGACATCAATTAGGGCATGAAACACCTTTCCCTTGTCGTTAGTGTTGGGAATTTGAGGATTAACCTCACTACGACAATTCGTCACAATGTAAACATCTCTACCACAATTGTAGCACATCCTTCCCCCAAGCAGGCAATTCATAGAATGCTTCTTCCTATATTTATTACACATGGAACATTGTACTTCATTTCCTCCACTTCCCTTATTAAAGCTCCTTTCTAATCATGGAATCGTTGATCTCTTCTTTTCATTGTACTTATGAGACCACTGTGTCTCACCAAACTCTAGGACAACCTCCATTGCACTCCGTACAATCTCCAAATTGCTATCATAGTCTTGGATGGCAATATTCTTCCACATATGAGGTCTTAGTCCACCAAAGAATCTATAATCCTTACTATTAGGATCCATGAAAAATCATGATGTGTAACGAGAAATCCTTGTGAAGATCATATCGTAGCTTCCCACAGATTCATTCTCCTTCTACTTCAGCTCGAGAAACACCTTCTCCAATATTTCTCTCATAGAACGAGGGAAACACATACTAAAGAAGATCCACATAAACTCTTCTCACTCTATAGCTTCATCCCCCACTCTTGGCCTCATGTTTTTAATCAGTTCCCACCACTGATCAGCCTCCCGCTCAAAAAGATAGACAGCCTGGGTGACCTTCTCTTGCTCAAAATAGCAAAGTATAAAAAAGTTATTATCTATAGAGATGATCCACTATTCTGCAATTAGTGGGTCGGTCGATCCACTAATGGTTAGTGTTCATTGATGTATAAATGACCCAACAGAAAGTTGTTCCCTTCACTGTTATATCAGTCTCTCATCTTGATTCAATTTATTTCCCATAACTTGAGCCAATTAGTTCGTCATTCGTATGAAATTTTCCTTTCTGGCTTCCATCGGAAAGTCATCAGCGCGTGGTCCATTGCGGTAACCATTTTCACGGTTCCTCTAATTTCCCTCCATTTTCTAAAAGAATAATACCTTAGCGAGAAACTTATTTGTTTTAAGAATATTTTCACTATAAAGTATTTTATGCATTAAAACATAATGATTTAAACTATCACGACTCGTCCCCAGGGCCTGGGTCGTGACTAGACCAAACCCGCCTTCCATAGGCCAGGGGCTGACGACTAGCACTGAAGGTGTATTCCCTAAAACTAGGAAGGCATTTCCTTTATCAACTTTAACACACACAACCAACCACACAGTAGGATACAAACTCAATTAAACTGAATAGTAGATTGAGCACAGTAAGTAAAAGGGGCCAGAATATAAGCCCAACTGGAAAGTACAAAAAACTGAATATATAAGTAAACTAGAACAGCTCCTGTGAACACCCTCCAAGGATCCTACCTAAAGGGAAGGTACTCCTCTCGACTGATCATCTCTATGGTACGCCTCATCTAGTGTCCACCTATGAGCTACTTCCAGTCTAAGTACTCACATCCTTAGTCTTTGTTATCCATCTTCTACACCAAACACAACTAGGTGCAGGGATAGCCTGTGTAGGGGTGAGTATAATGATACTCAGTAGGGACCCCGGGCCCCTCAAGGTCTCTCAAAATCCACCAAGGATAACCACACAGAAATAAAATCAACTGACATCCCTACTTAGGTATATGCCCATACATATACCTATGTTATCACTAATGAAAATCTAAATCATGAGGAAAACACAGAGTCTAACTCAAACCCCAAAGTTCAATTGTTCCACAAAGGAATGAAAAATCACTAAGGCAAGTACCACACAGGTACACCACACAAGAGAATAACACCATAGTATTACCACGAAGGAAAGTACCACAATGTACAGACATAGCTCACATGAGGTATAAATTAGGTACAGTAGTAGTGAAGATTTGGTATAACTACTAATTCATCTTACTCTGTTAAGAGAAAGACCCACGAATGATAGCTAAGAGATGACGCACACAATATTGATAGGAGTTGACCCACACAGGATCGATCAGAGCTGACCCACATAGGATCGTTAGGAGCTGACTCACATAGGATCATTAGGAGCTGACCCACAAAGGATTTCTAGGAGATGACCCACACAGGATCGCTAGGAGCTGACCCACACAAGATCGCTATGTGCGGACCCACACATGATCATTATTCACTCTTCTCATCACAGCCAGCTACTGGGTTCCCTCAATAGGCTTTCTAGCCTCTGGGAGGGTCCACTACCCAAGCCACTGGTTGATATTCGAACTTACACGATGTCCCAAGAAAAATTATTTCAAAGGGACACCATGTCATAGGGGTCTCAATGCCACAGACGGTGCGTTAATCCGATGCTTGGTGTGTGATTTATTCGCCTTTTAGTCCTGAGGGCCCGGTTGGATTCGTGCTCGATCAAACCCGACCATACACCATCCTAATCCAAATATACAGTGGGGTATAACAAAGGTACCATCTCGCTCCAAGGTTTCTAGTGCCACAGACGGTTTTTCAAACAGATGTTTGGTGCCAACGTTATGGCCAAAAGAGCATAAATGGGTCGAAGTTGGTCCGTGTTTGGTCCGACCAGGCCTGGGTCAACCCGGCCCGACCCGCTGGGTCCGGCCTAGCCCATGAGGGGTTGTGGATAGAGCGGGGCGGCTCATCCACGAGGCGGCACGGCGGCGGGGCTGCTCAGCCACAGAGGGCTCAAGGCCACCAGTGATGTAGCTAGGCAGTGGGGCGGTGCAGCTAGGCCGGGGGTGACTTGGCTAGAAGGGCGGATGCTAAGGGGCAGCAAGACCAATGCCTCTCGGCGGGTGTGGCTTGGCTAGGAGGATTCCATGAAGACGTCGGGCGACGCAGCTTGGTCGCACGGCGGTGCGACCGACAACCAGAGGCGGGGCCCATGGGGTGGTGTCGTTACCTTCATCACCTTTGTCGCCTTCGTCGAGGTTGATAGTCATCCTCCTCCATCATAATGAACACAAGAATTATCCCGTGAAATTTGGAGAAGATGGGCCATGTTTGTTAGGCCTGTACTCTCCGCAATAGAGTGGTTGCAAGCATCTAATACTTGAATCACAAGAATATCAAGACCAGGTAACGAGAATACTTCAAACATCCTCCCTACCTTGTTTTATTAGTTGATGGAGGTCGGGAGGAAGGAGACGACGTCATTGGGAATAGACGGATGTCGGTGATGTCTGGGTTTCCTCGATTGTTGGTTCGTTGAATTTTACGATTTTCATCGTCAATGAATGTCCCGAGGAAGATGTCTAAGTCGAAGTTGGATTTCTTCATTGGTGTTCATTGTTGGAGAACATGTTATTCATTAGATAGCTTTCTCCCAATTTTCAAAAACTCTCCCCTTTTCCAAAACCTTTCCCCAATTCCACCAAAATGAAAATATAAACAACTTCTTAATTTAAGTATTCAAATTAAATTATGTTGTCACAATTTCAAAATGGTTTAATTAATTAATTGAGTTGGAATAATTAATTAATTGGGGGTGGATCAATTAAGGGGAAGTTCAAGAGAATTCCCCTCATTTAAGAGGGGAGTTAAAGCAGTTTACCCCTCAGGTGGTCCCCACCACCAAAAACTCTCATGGGTGGATAGGCTCGGTGGTACCCAACTCCATAACCTCTCATGTGAGGTTTTGGTTTAGGTTTTCCTCGCCTATGAAAATATCCTCATGGGAGATTCAAATCAAAATAAAAATAAAATGTTACACCATTTTATTTTATTTATTCACACACGAATATGTGAAAAGAAATCATCCACCCTCAACCTACATTGGTCGAGGTGAAGGATTCATTAACCGAATATCGGTGCTGCTAGTTTAACAGTGCCCTAAGATTTAAATTCCAAGCAATGGTTCAAATGATAGAATATCCTTCTGGAACATTTTCTGAATGTACCCGAAAAAAAGTTCATAAATTCATTCTGATGACACCGGAAGCCAGAATCATTCCCCTTCAATTTTCATGGACTTGTAAAATTACCAATTAATTAAAAAAAATAAATAGAAGTTCTAGGTCTTTACATTCTCCCTACCTCAGGACTTTACACCCCTGTAAGCCAAAAATCAAAACTAGGAAGACAAGTTGGGGCCCTGAGCGTGAATCTGAGCCTCCCGCTCCCATATGCTCTCCTATAGGTTCCCGTGCTGCCAACAAACGCGCACCAGAGGTTCCACATAATGGAACTATAATTATGTAATATTAACTTAAATGTGTATAAAAAATATTTATATAATAGATATATATAATATAATTAATATATTGGATATATATATAATTATGAAAATCAAAATATAATATTAACATTTTTTGAAATCTAAGTAATGTTTTTTTCAGATGAAAAATGTTTTTAATTCTTCTATTTTAATAAATTATTTATAAGGTTTGATTCAATTTAATTTTTTTGAATGAAAAATATATTTAATTTTATTTATAATAATTAAATTAAATCCATTGGAATCAATATTATTGTTTATTTTGTGGTAGAAGTATTTTTATGCTTATAACACAAATTTTTTAATTACTAGTTTCATTGCATTTTGTGCACTTATGTTAGAGTGAATTTATACTACATATATAAATTATTCCTGGTAAATTGGATTAAATATTAAGGGTAAAAATGAATAAAATTATTAAGTTGGGTAAAAATAATTATTTTCATAACATATATTAACCAAAAAAATATTAATCTCCTCGTTTAATTGTAAAACGGTTTAATGGGTTAAAAAATGGTTAAGGTTTCAGGGTAATACAGATCAGTTTATTAAACATCATTAGATATTTTTATTTCACCCATACCCTTAATGGGAGGTGCGTGACCTCGTCGGGTCCTGCATGTGCTGGACCAGTGCCACCTAGCACCGGTTGGAGCTCCACCCAAACGACAGAGCCGTTCGGGAGCCAGGGGCGCACGACATCCCCCTAGACGTGGCTTCAGCAGACCTCGCGAGCCGCCGGGCCGCTACGCAGCTGGGTCGGGAGGCCCTCAGGCCGGGCCGCCATCGGGCCGATCTTACCACTCGGGTCGGTCTGACCACTTGGGTCGGGTTGCTCCCTCGAACCAGGTCAGACCCGTGGATCGAGTCGAACCCCGGTCCAGACCCAGCTTGGTTTGGTTTGAACATAAAAACCAACCGGGCCCCTGGAACGGAAATGCCAATAACTCACAGACTTGGCGTCCGATTGACGAGTCGTCCGTTGTATTGAGATCCCTATGACGATGCAGACCTTTGAGATACTTCTACTTGGGACTTTATGACAGTTGGAGTATCAACCAGTAGCTCATAGAGTGGATCCTCTAAGAGATGAGTGAGAAAAGACCTAGTAGATGGCTGATACCTGACTACTCCTGACCTTTTGACTCGGAGTGTTTCGACTAGCCCAGGGGGGGAGCCTCTGTTTGACCAAGAAGAATCATATTGGGGAGAACCTCTGTGTGATTCAATAGACCCACGATACTCTACAGAAGGATTTTATCAGTAGGCGACGAGAGGGAGAACCTCTTTTTGAGCATGGTAGACCAACAATGGTGAGCGCCTCTGTGTGATGCAACAGACCCATGGTACTCGACAAGAGGAGTACCACAGTAGTCCAGGAAGGTGGGAAGTGCCTCTTTGTGACACGGTTGGCCCACTGTACTCGACGGGGAGGAGTACACCATCATCTAAGGTTCTGACAGTCTGACTGCGGTTGTTACTTGATACTACCCCTAGAATAAAATCTTGGTTTGAGATGAGTCAATGACATTTGTGTTTTCCTCATTATTGAGATGGGTTACTAGATAACTTAGGTATATGTATGGGCAAATAACTAAGTAAGGGTTATCCATTGTTTCTTTAATTTTTGTTTAACCTTGATGGATATTGTGAGACCTTGAGGGTCTCAGGGTCCGAAACGAGTGTCGTTATACTCACCCCTACGTGGGCTATGCCAGCACCTTGTTGTCTTGGATGTAGATGACAGACAACGCTAACAGAGCACAACAGTGCTAGGACTGGACGGTACCCGGAGGTGGACCTTATGACGAGTTAGTACACAGAGGTTTCTGACGTACGTGGAGTACTGAGGTGGCCATCTATACCTACCCTTCAGGTAGGAACCCCGGACGATGATTTAAGAGCTTCTCTTTACCATTTATCTATTTGTCCCTTTTTCAATTGTACTTGTTTTTAGGTGTACCTATACTTTACTATTGGGCTTGTATTTCCGACCCCTTTTACCTTCCAGCACTTCTTATGTATACAGTATTTCTTCGTTTTTTGGTTCCAGTTGTGTTTTGTGATTGTGTGTGTTTACATTTTATAAATACAATGCCTTCCCAGTTTAGGGATTTACCCCTTCGGTGCTAGTTCACAGCCCCTGGCCTATGGAATTCGGGCTTGGGGTAGTCGCAACACGAGTCCTGAGGATGGGTCGTGACACCTCTATTTCACAGAGACCAATGGAATCAATTCTTCATCGATCAACTTATTAAAACAACTCAGGATATATAAAGACTACCCAGTAATGGTGATGTCATGATCCGCCTCTCAATCATCCAACTCTATCACATGTGATGGGTTTTTATGGTACTTAATCTACTAAGACATATATAAAAAAGGTATCGGGGTCATACATAGTGGAAATATAAACTCATAGGTTACCTTACCTAGACACTCCCCATTCTGAAATATATTAACAAAATAAGGTGATAACTACCCCTTATATTCCAATAGATGATGACCTCATTAAACAAATTCCTAAAGAAACACCTTATCAATAACCTCATAGACTCTAATGAGATAAAATGATGATCAGTATATGAATTATAGAAAGTTAATCCATCTCTAAAATCTTTTAAATCAACTACACATTCATCATCATCTCTGGGATGAGACTCTGTCCTAATAAGGATACACTCCCATCACATCCCAATATGATAGTGACCAACATGGACCCCCCATAAACCATCTAAAAAAATCAATATTGATTTAGGTCTGATAACTATTATTTTAAAAAACATAACCAATGAAAAGTAAATCACCTAAAAATCCCATAAGTCAAGCATGAAAGATCAAATCATATTCTCATGATAATGGATGTCCAACTCATTCTGACCATCCATCTATGGGTGATATATTACACTCAATATAAAAATGGCCTCTATTGGATTTTTGGAGAATTTTCTAAATCATATAAGTAATAAAAGTATCTCAAATATATAATATATCTAAAGAAACTATATAAAGTCTAATGATCTATAATAAGTACATGTGCTCGATCTCCTTTACCTTCTTTGACTATTTAATGGAAATAAAATGGTTTGATTGGTCAACAGATATATAATCACCAAAATAACATCTTTTTCAATAATATTATGAGGTAGGTCAATAACAAGGTCCATAGAGATCTCATCCCACGTCCAAACTAAAATGATAAGTTGTTGTAATAAGTCAGTTAGTGTCTAATTATATGATTTGGTACTCTACCATGTAAAATATCATGATACAAAATCATCAATTGACCATCTCAACATGGGAAACTAGTACCTCCTCAAGATATAAAGGATCTTGGTAATCCTGGGGTGAATAGACCAAGTAGAATAATTCCCCTCATGCATGACCTCCTACAACATGTCAAAGTAACTAATAACAACTTGTTAAAGTAGAAGGTTTTATTAAGAGATTGAGACCAATCACTCAAGATATCCCCAACTTTAAAACCTTGATAATCTCATAGTATCTAGTTTTGTACACCTACTCACACCTAACATGATTTTCAAAAGTGGTTATGACCCTAATTGGAGTCTAGGGAACCCACATTCAATCCTCATGAAAATCCAATCCTAGATCAGTAAACACACCTATTAGAATCCACTCATTCATAGACTCGTTTTCTACCTAGATTGGGAATTTCCTAATCAAGGCACCAAAAACAACATTTATCTTTCTAGAATTATAGGATATCTAGAGATCTAGGGTTTTAATATACTCAACCCAATCACTTTTCTTAAGGTTTATTTACCTATGGGTGAAAATATATTTCAGAATCTTATGATTTGAATAAATTATAAATTTCTCCCCAACAAAGTAATAGATATAAGTCTTCACTATGTACATCCAAGCTACAAACACCCAGTTTTGGGTGGGGTAGCTACTCTAATGTGTATATATATTTTAATAACCATATGCCTTTATATGGTTATCCTGCTTCAACAAACACCCCAACCCCACATATAAGTCATCATAATAAAATTTTTATCCATTATTAGACATAGAAAGAATCAAAAATGGAGTTGATATTGGGAATAACTATAACTACTCAAGAGAACTATGGAAATTAAAACCCCACTAAAAAATCACCCCATTCAAAGTCAAATTTTTTAAGGGGGAATCTAAACTAGAGAAGTCCCAAACAAAATAACCATTATACCCATCTAAATCAAAAAATATAATTTTCATAAACACATTCGTCTAATTATCTCCGGAAATAAACACTAATATCATCTAATGGTCCTCAAAAATCTATTTTCATAAGTCATGTGATCTAAAAAACTTTACATCATGGATCTAAAATTGAATTTATAAATCTTATAATAAATGTTTCTCTCTCTCTCTCAAAGCTCCTAAAACAACCTCTAAACGGTGTCCATGCTCCTCCTCTAACATTTTATAAACAATGTAATCATACATTAACATTATAATGAAGGATCCTAATAAGTGATACAATAGTCAGTTGATCAAATCCATTTATATTTTAGGAACATTGGTTAGACCAAAAATCATAACTAAATTCTCAAAATTCCCACAGAATCATAAAGGTAGTATTAGAAACATCCTCTTCATGAACCCTCAACTAATGGTACCCCCAAACATAGGTTCATTTTATAAAACCATTTGACACCCCTATGTTTATAAAACTATAATCGATTCATAGAAACCTATACTTTTTTAAAGGTTACCTGATTTAGATTATGATAATCTAGGGAAAGTCAAAAAACCACGTATTCCTTCATTGAAAAAAGTTCCGGAGATGCCCATGGTGAGACACTTGGACAAATTAATCCCTTACTTTTAGGGTAATATAAAGAACCATTGTATATTTGAACTTATAATTACACATCTAGTATGATGGTTAAGAAATAAGGCTCGTCCCATATAGTATATTGATAGAAAACACAATCTCTTATTGTGGTGTAAACTTAGAAAAAAACTTCTAGAAACACCTCAAAACTCAATTCCACTACTACTTGAATATGACCATCTAATAACTGCTCAACAACATTGAAAACCAACCTATATAACATTCGTCAAATCAATGTCACATCTTAAACAATAGGTTCTTATCTCCTTGGATTTGATTCCCACTCAAATTAATAAATGGTAGTGATCATGTTAGGGGTAGAAATCAGACACTACAGTGGTAAAAAATCAGTTTAATCTTTAAAACTAATCATTCAATCCATACTAATGATTCGACCAATGACACCCAATAATATAAGTCTAATTCCCTCAGAACATCTACATTAGTATATATTAAACAATACTCTATGTACATAAAAACTAATTCCTTCATCCATCCCAATGGGGTATATTGTTCCATTTTAAATAGAATCATCTTTGGTCGGGTAAATAATGGATAAAAAAACATAAAAGAGGTAAAGTAATGGGAAGAACCTATTACACCCTGATATTTTATATGATAGATAATTTTTTATTTCTTTTATGTCTTATGTTGTATGCTACACCATGATTATCATTCTCTATATGCAACACTGTATTAGCTTGCAGTATATTCAACACTATTCTTGGATTGTGTTGTAAAAATGTTCATGTTATTTGTATAGAATTCATTTCATGACACATTGAGTATAGATTTTTTTTCTATGTATAAATGGTATAAGTTTGGATTATGTTATACAAAATACTAAAGGATGTTTTCACTACACTTAACACTAGATTATCTTGTGTTACATGCAAGAGCGACCTTCCTCGATAGCTTGTGTTGTACACGATACCGAGATTCACTAAAAAATGATATTTTATTAAAATATTATTATTTAATGGGATATAAACTAGAAGTTATGAATATTATTAACCATGTTTTAAATTTTATATAACATTATAATTCATCTTACACGTTTTATTGAACATTATACGAGAACAAAATCAATATTTTTAGATAAAAGAAATATTTTTCAAAAAATGGAAGTTTTACCACCTTTTGATAATGAACCCATTTTAAATACAATTGTTGACACTTCTATAAGACAAATTTGAAAAAATTATATTATTCTTTGGAAGAGGTAAATAAATATTTTCATTTGTATTTGTGGAATTTTTTTAAGAAAATTAAAATTGGAATGCATAGTGAAAAATACTGCATTTAAATTCAAAATGGAATTTTCATCTAATTTATTTATATTGTTAGATTATCTTTTTAATTGATTTTAAAGTGTAATTGGAATATATTTTTGTAATTTAATCCAATTATTTTAATTAGAAGTAATTTCACCTTTAAATTGGACATAAACACATATCAATCATTTGATAGTTATCGCATCATAAAAACCCACTTTTTGGTTTTGACAAGGGGAATTAATTTTAAATTAATTAATGTAAATTTTTTGTATTGAATTTGAAAACATGGATTCCATATTTAGAGTCAGAAGGATCAAATTATGTAAATAGGTACCTTTTATTTTTAGGCATTATGAATAGTAACTTCACTAATTATCTTATTTACCTTGGATAAAGGGTAAATTTGATGAATAAGGTTAAAAAAATAATATTATAGAAATATTAAACTACCGTAAAACATTTCATAATACTATTGGATGAGATATTTCTAACCATGGTCATACATGGGTTGATTTTGGGAAGCCATGGATTCACGTGGATGCGAAAATGACATTTTATAAGAATTATTTAAAAGTAAATATAATTATAACCTAAACGTATATCTTTTTTTAAATAAATTTTAATATAGGGTTATATAAATTATCACTCTATCTATGAAAAAGTAATTAGAAAGATAAAAATATTTACTATATAATGGTTTTTTATTTATAATTTTTAGGAATTTTTTACATAAATTTATTTGTGGCACAATTATGATGTAGTGATTGCCTCATTAATGAAACAATCAAATAAATGAATATAGAAATATTAAAATAAATTTAATTTGAATATTTTTATGGAATTCATGAATTTTATATATGAAATTGACATATTAGGGATTATTTAATTAATTTTTTAAAGTAATGTGGTTTTTATTAATTTTTTAGAAAGTCAAATATGAATAGTGTACAAAAATGATATAATTCATAAGTTTGAATATAAAATAGTTTATTAAATTATATTGAATTTTGCAAAAAAAGAATCATCAAAATGGTTACTATAAGTCCAAATATTTCATAAATAACTTTTTTGGGTCATTTTATATTATATGGTAATTACATTAACCCACAACGAGTAAATAACATGATATCACGGTAATAATAAAATGGGTAAAATATGGGTTAAACCAACAAGATAAAGGTAAAGAAATATTCCAAACTTCTCTAAAAATTATTTGATGGGGGTTATTAGAATAAAGAATATCATATATTATATTTAAATAAGTTTTTGACCCTTTTATACTGAAATAAAATTTATAATAGATTAATATTTCTAGACATTCCTAAAGATCCCCTCTCCTCTCTAAAAAAAGGGAACCTCCTCCATACCCTATTTACACCATTTTGAGCCTTCATTCTCGGCCAAACCCTGAAAATTTGTCATCTCAAATTCCCTAGATACAATCTAGAGGCTCAGGTTATCTCCACATACCAACTCTAGTGCCCTAATAGGAAAGTTAAAGGAGGCACGTTGTGGATGAGGTAATCCATTCTACCAATTATTCCAATTTCTTTCTTCTTATACTTCCTCTTAATTATTTGTTTCATTATAAAGTAATAACCACAGTATCAATCATATACTGATATTTTATTATTAATATTAAACAACCCTATTTCACCTTCTATCTATCCAATGAGAAATGAAATCACAGTGTGTACGGATGTATGACTCGCCATCTCTACACTATTGTGTAATCTTTTTTCACCACCACCTTACATGAATGGGTATAATGGGGGAAATAATAACAATAAATGATTATTATAACATGATACTAATTCTGAGATATTATACACCATCCACTTCAATACCATTCAACAATTATGGTAATGATATCATCTCTCAAGCGTATGTATGGATTATCAGCTCCATGAAGCGATGAGGATCATTCTCCATGTAACACCCATAGATTTCATAGCAAGTTATCTCATTAAAATTACTCAATTGCTTGCGCTACACGCAACACCAAGTTCAAGTGCATCACGATATATCAAACTATCCATTTAAAAAGAGGTTTTGAATAGTATTAACCACATTTTAAATTTTATATATATCATATATAATTTTAACATTAATAATCTGTGTTTATTAGACATTGTATAAGGATAAATTAAATTTTTCAGATAAAAGATGTATTTTTCAAAAAATTAGGTTTTTCACACTTTTAATGGATAACCCTTTTTAAATCAAATATTTGAAACCTTTATGAATTCAATTTAATGAAATGAAATTATTCTTTAGAATCATGACATAATAATTTATTTGTTTGGTACTTTTCTCATAACATTCATATTTTGATGAATAGTGACAATGCAAAATTTTAATTGAAAATAACTTTTTTAATTGAAATAATTTGGTTTGATAAGTTATGAATTTGAGTGGTTTTAAAGTATAACTAGATAATATTTTTTATCATTTAATATAATTTAGGTCTTTTTATGTAATTTCACTTTTAAATTGGACATAAACACATGCCAATCTTCTGATAGTTTTTAATTATTAAAAACCAGCTTTCTATTATTCAAAGCGGAAAATAATTTTAAATTAATTAATGTAACTTCTATGTTTTAAATATGTAAAATTGGTCTAAATTTTTGGATTTAGAATATAAAAATTAACTTTCGGTGATTTTTTGGTATTTTTCTGAAAACTTTCAATTTCTAACGAATAGTGAAAAACAGTACGTTATTTTTTTAAATTGACTTTTTAATGAAATAATTATTTATTTTATTTATATTTATTTTATGCCAAAATAGATACATAATACCTATATATGTACAATTTAATTAATTAGAGTCATTTTATAATAAGATCGAATATAAAAAATTTTGTTGATCTATTTAACCTCTTTTTACACATCTTCTAGGCACATTTGAAAATTTGCATAAAACATAAATTGACAGCTTCTATGAATTTAAAATATTTTACTTTTTGATCCACTTCTATTACATTAGGAAATTTATTATTATTTTATTTAATGAAGTGTTAAAAGAGTTAAATTAAAATTTTAATAACCAAAATATTTTTAATATTGGGTTATAAATTAGATAAATTAGACTATAAATATTCTTTAGAAATATAAAATGATTTCCAATACCAAGGTATTTTATTTATAATTTTTAAACATTAAATAAATCATATTATTTATGACACAATAATGATAAATTAATTACCATATTTATGAATGATTAAATTAATTGATATTATAGATAATAATATAAATGTAAATTGAGACTTTTGATGAATTCCATGAAATTTATATATTAATATTACATGTTATAGTTGATTAAATAGAATTTTTTCGAATTTATAATGTTTTTTTGACTTTCACAATAACAAAATACTAAATAGTTTCAAAATTGACATAATTGTGTTTTATAAAAAATATTATTTTATTAAATTATATAATATTCATAAAAATATAAGGGTTGGCCAAAGTAATTAGATAAGGTGGGGTTCTTTGTCATTTTATATAGTATTTATTAACCATATAATATAAAAATAAAACAAGATAATGTAAAAGTTAAAACATTTAACTAACAGTTAAATATAAAAGTTAAGGTTAATATGGTATCCTAATTGCGTCTAAATCCCATTGGTTGAGAGTATTTCAATCCATACCCAACATTTCCTAGAAATAAAAACATTCGGAGCAATTATAAACCCAAAATTATTTTATATTAAAATAATATTTTATGGTTTTCGTAAAATGACCCTCACCTATGTTATAAAAAGGTACTTCCCCTTCTCTTAATTTCACACCTCCAAATCCCTTTTCCTTGGACACAACCTGCTCAAAAATCTTCTCAACTACCCTCAATTAAACCTAGAGTCCTTACTTTGATGATAAAGAAAACATATAGATCCCTTTTGATCATATAAAAATAGCACCTGAAGAATAGATAATAATTGCATTACCTATTTCAATGTTTGTTTCTTCTTCCACTTCCTCTTTCACTGTAGTTTCTATGCCAAAATAATAACCCCAGTACCTTATAAATATTTTGATTTATTTATGAATATGATACTACCATATTCGTTATTTTATCCACCCTATTAATGATAAAGTCACCATTCGTGCGTACGTATGACGTATCATCTCCACGTCGTGGTGTAGTTTGATATTCAACACTTCATTATTTGGATGGTATAATAATGAGTATAATTGATGTAAATAGTAAATATAACATGTTAATTATAATTTATATATAATATATTATCTGATTTCAAAATATTTCAACATTAATAGAATGATTTTGTCAATCATGCATATGTTCGGCTTACCGTCTCCATGACGCGATAAAATTTCATTTTCCATCAAAACTATTCAAGAATAATTTTCATTTGATATTAAAAAAATACATTCTTTCCATAACAAAAATTACTTATATAAAAAAACATATAAAGGAAAACAAGTCATTTTAGACATGAAACAATGATACTACTGAAATATTATTAAAAAATCAATATTGAATGATCATATATGATATCTTATTTATGTATGTGGTTCTTATTTGATTCAATAAAAAATTTCTGTTATACAGGAGGTTAACATTCCCTCGACTCAAGAAAATTACAAGGTAAGCGTTAATTTTACAATCTATTTATTATCAAAGACTGTTTTTACGAAAGTATCTAGAGGGACTTCTTTATCATCCATATCCATGTTTCTTACAAATGTATTTTAAATTTTTTTATTAATTATGAGAATATGGTTTAAATTCATTTTCACTCTGGTTTTAATTTTTATAGTTATTTTTTAATGGAATATTTCCTTCATTTTCCAAACAAGGTACTTTAAGACCATTTCGACAAATCAAGGTAAGAATGTTTTTTAACTTATATGATCGGTGTGGGTATTTTCTACTATTATAGCACCTTAGAAGCTTCCCTTACAAGCTTATAAAGTTTTTTCAAAATAAATTTTTTCTTTTTTAATTATTTTACTTTTAAAATATTTCAAAATAGAAAGAGATATTTCCTTCAAATAGTTTTTTTCATCTATTTCAACATCCTTTGATGGATTTTACACTTGTTTGAAGTTGATTTATTATGATAAAATATTCCATATTTTACTGAATGTTTTGTGATATGTTTGACAATATATGTGTTATTTTTATATCATTCATGGTTTATAGTTAAATTATTAACATTTCTTCCTCTAGTTTTAATAAGAATGTTTATGTTATGTTTCAAAATTTTCATCTGAGAAATTAATTTGACCTAGTATGTGATGTATGGTGCCTACTGTAGCTCCTCAACGCATCAGTAGGTCTCATGAGACCAAATAGTGTATTAGCACAAGGCCTTGACAAAATATTTATTGGTAGCCTTGGCATGAGGCCATGACTTAGTGGTTATGATGTCCAACATTATGCATTATATCGTTATGAAATTAGCTATTGATATTACATGTGATTATCCTACTAGTAGAATATTCCTATAATTTAGTAAATGTAATTATTTGATTTATCTTTTCCATATTCTGCTGAATTTTATGTTTAAAATTCTTATGTTTTAGTATTATAAATTTCCATATATTTTTATGATTATTAATTATAGTTTGTGATATATTGTTATCCTTACTGAGAATCTGAGCCAACCCCTCTCTTAATTTATTTTTTTAGGATGTGAAAATTTTATTATGATTAAACTATAGGAATAGGCTATGGGATATCAATGTGTTCAAAGGGGACATAGTGTTTTCATTTTTCATTTCATTATGTAATGTAAAACGTATGTATGTATCTAGTACTTCCAAGGCTACTAAACTAATTAGTATTTCGGGACTTCATCTCTTATGATCATGCCAATGTTATGTAATAATGCACCAACACTGGTAAACTAGGGTCAGTGCATTACTGTTGGTATTAGAGAATGTTTTGTACAAACCATGGAAACTATATTTAGAAAGACTCGGATTAGATAACATTACCCTAAGAGAGACACTGAGGATTAGTATAGAAAAACATCCAAAAATTTGGTAATTTAGATATTATTTGGGTTTTCTAGGAAATACATCCTTGTCTGGATACTACAAGTTGATGTGGTTCTAGAACAGACGTACCTAAGAGTGAAAACTCTGAAAAGGAGTTTCAGGCTTGACCCATGGTATCTTGCTTTATGACAATGGGCCTTACAGCACACCTAGTTTGACACTCGTGAGATATATTCTTAGGATAATTCACATTTTCATTACAAACCATTACGAATGATTTCTGAGTAAATATGTCAGTAAAGAAACCATTTTTATGATTATGAGACTAGATGTGTGAAAGTATTCAATTAATGTTGAGAATTTTTCTAGTTTTTTGAATTATACATTATGATATGATCTAATATAGTGTATTTCATCATTTATAAATGGTGCCAATTATATAGAATAAGAACTCCAACAATACGTGTGATCCAAAGAGTAAGAAGGATCATATATTTCATGGTCATAAAACAACATTTAGAAGGAAAATAGTCTCTCATGTATTCTCATAATTTGAAGAAATAGTATCATGTTTTATTTAGATAAGTAACGAATTCTCTGTGTGATATGTCATTAAAAGGAATCAAGATAAGAAGATGATGGTAGAGATAAAGATGGATAAATGGAAGAAGGGAAATACTGATTTTCCTATATGTGATAACTGTTGAAAGAATCACCATGGTAAGTGCTTGAAAGGAATGGGAGTTTTTTGTAAGCGTGGAGAAAAAATAAACCAAGTTCATGATTTAAAGGGTAAGAAAAAGGTTTCAAATGTGAAATCCTTCATCTATAAAGAGTTGGGACAATACACGAATTAATGTCCCAAAAATCATAGTATACCCCAAATGATGCTATAGGATAATAATCATGTTATGATAATACCATAGATTAAGAGGAATGATTGGTGTTATTAATTTTTTATTAAATAATTTTGGAATTAGTATATTGTATTAAACATGTACAAGTCATAAGAATTATAAATTATATAAGGATTGTACTACAGTACATTTTCATTAAGGATTTGAGATTTTATGAAACGAAGTAAAGTGACACAGTTTCAAGTTAAACATTTTGGGAAATATATATTTAGGGGAAACATAACACTTATTATGTTTATGAAACCAAGATAATGATTTTTGGACTAAGATATGGTTGATTTGGACAAATTTAATTGAATATTCTTGACTACCTTGAAACTAATTAATAGTTTGTTTCTTCTAATATTGTCGGAGTTTACAATATTTTTGGATATGATGAGTATATCAAGTATTATATAAGAAATAAGGGAGCATGACTGTAATAAATAAGGTTTTACTGTAATCAAGGGTGTGACCATGTTTTATGAGAATACATGATGAAGGTATTCACATGTTATTACGTGAAAAAGATAACTTTAATATGTTTACCTTCCTTATAAATTTTTGACTACGAGTTTATACAGAAGTATTTTGGATAAGTATAAAGGTTGGAATGAATTATTTTGGACATTTAATACTATTGTTTAAGGTTAAAACATTGCGTAAGATTATTTTTGTATTTTTATAAAAAGAACAACCTTGAGGTGGGCAACAACTCGTCATGTCCTGCATGGCTGCGAGACTTTAACCTGCAACCAAAAGGCAACAAGGGTAAAACACCTACCACTGGCCTAGGTGATGTCCTAGAATTTATAATATAGTTTTTTTATAAATTTAATGAAAGATGAATTATAAATTCATTTTTTTTGAAACCCTGTATTATTAGGTCAAATAGAATATTTTTGAGTTCTATTATCTTTTGAGAGAAAGGTGAGTTTGTGGTAGAAATTATTTAAAGGATGGAAATGTACCTTCCAAATATTATTTTTTTAATTCTATGAATAAATTAATTCATAAAACTTATGGAAAAGAACATATAACTAAAAATGTGTTATCCTAATCCATTATTTTTTGTTGAAACAATGATACTTTAAGTCATCATAGATTTATGGTTTTAAGGCCCTCAATTTTCCATTAATTGGTCACTTGTTTGTGATTTATGACCTCTATCACATCTTATAAATATTAATTTTTTCCCCAATAATTTGTCTTCAATTTAATCCAATTTTATTCTATTCTAAATCCAAATTTGGCTGTGACTTTTTCATTTCCCGTTCCCCCTTATTAAGATAAAATTTTATTAACCCTATTTCCGATGTGGGTTTTCCACAAAGGTATTTTCTATTTTCAACATTTTATTTTCAATGAAAAATTTGAAATTGTGAGGACATAATTTATTGAAAGAGGGTAGAACATAACACCCCAATATTTCATAGTATGTTATCTCTTTAAAGTAATTCAATAGCTTGCGCTACACACAACACCAAGTTCAAGCGCATCATGACCTCTAAAACTAGTCGTTTAAAAAGTAGTTATGAATAATAATAAACTTATTTTGAATTATATATATATATTATGTAATTTTAACATTCATATTTTTTGTTTCATAGATATAATATAAGGACAAGTTAAATTTTTCAGATAAAAGATGTATTTTTCAAAAAATGAATTTTTCACGTTTTAATGAAGATACCTTTTTAAATACCATATTTGACACTATTATATATTAAAATTAAATAAATTATATTCATCATTAGAATTGCGACACAAAATTTTAGTTTTTTTTTACTTTTCCGATAATTTTTATATTTTGATGAATAATGAAAAATAAAAAATTTTAATTGAAAACAAAATTTTTAATCGAAATAATTTATTAGGTTAAGTTATGAATTTGAGTGGTTTTAAAGTATAATGAGATTATATTTTTATCATTTAATATAATTTAGTTCATTTAAATTAATTTCACATATAAATTTGGTGTAAACACATGTTAATCTTTTGATAGTTTTTACTTCTTAAAAACCCGCTTTTTTGATTTTGACAACAGAAATTATTTTTAAATTAATTAATTTAACTCCTATGTATTAAATTTTTTAAAATGGAAATCATTTTTTGGATTCAAAATATCGAAACTACATTAGCGTGAGTTATTATTATTTTTCTGAAAACACTCAATTTTTTGATGAATAGTGAAAAACATTGCGTAATTGTTTTAAACCGACTTTTAATTTAAATTTTTATTTATTTTAATTATATTTATTTTAAGAAAAAATAGATACATAATACCTATATAAGTACAATTTAATTCCTTGATTTCATTTTCTAATAAGATTAGATATATAAAATTTTATTAAACTATTTATTGCCTTTTACCCGCCTTTTAGGTATATTTGAAAATTTTCATAAAACGTAATTTTACTGCTTCTGTGAATTGAATTTAAAAAATATAAGATACATGATTTTTATCAATAAGTAAAATTTGGTTCAATAGAATGAAAATAATTTTTTATGAATTGTAGCTTTCGAATTTCATTTAACACTTTTAATGGTAAATAAAGTAATTAAAGGTAAAAATGATATTATAATTACACTAACATATTTTATAATTCTATTGGATAAGTGTATTTCTACCTAAATAATCCTTAGGAATAAAATATGGTCCTTTTTAACCAATTGGATTAGATTACGACATTTAATATTATTTTATTTAAAGAAGAGTTAAAAGTTTTAAATTCAAATTTTAATAACTAAAACATTTTTCATATAGGGTTTTACATAAGATAAATTCGACTATAAATATTAATTAGAAATCTAAAAATATTCTCTACATAGTTTTATTTTATTTATAATTTTATGTCATTAAATAATTAAATTTATTTATGACACAATGATGACACATTAATTACCTTAATAATGAACGATTAAAATAATTTATATTATAAATATTAAAATAAATGTAAATTTAGATTGTTGATTCATTCCAATAATATTATTGGTTAATATGACATTATAGTTTGGACTAAAAATATTTTTTTCGAAGTGATAATTTTTTTATTAATTTCACAAAAACCAATTACAAAATATTGTCATAATTGACATAAATTAGTTTTTAGGAAAATTACTATTTTATTAAATGACATAATATTACTAAAAATATAAGGATCAACCAAAAGACATAAATTATGTTATATATGTCAATAATTAAACAATTATTTTTCTCTTGGCATTTTATATTATATTTATTATATATGTAATATAAACATAGAAGAAGATATAGTAAAAGTTAAACTATTTAACTAAAAGTTAAATCTAAAATATAATGTTAATATGGTGACCAAAACATGTCTAAAACATATTGGATGAAAGTATTTAGTCCCATCGCAACCTTATTCTCGATATAAATCCATTTTTAGACATTATAAACCGTAAATTTTTTAATAATAAAATTATATTTCAGGCTTTTCTGAAAGTTACCCTCATATCTCTTATAAAAATATACATCCCCTTCTCATAATATTACACCTCAAAAGCCATTTTTATCGGCCAAACATGGCTCAAATATATTCCAAAATTCCCTCACAACAACCTATAGTCCTTATTTTGATCCTAAATCCATCATATTGATCCCTTTTGATCAAATCAAAAAAAGGAAGCACTCGAAGAAGTGATAATAATTTCATCTCCTCTTTCAAAGTTATTTTCTTCTTCAACATCCTCTTTCTTTGTTGTTTCCATACCAAAAAAATAACTCCAGTGCCTTCTATATATTGTGATGTTATTATAAATATGGTAAAACCATATTCATTATTCTATTTATCATATTATTGAAAAAGTCACCATAAGTGTGTACGTACTTCTTACCGTCTTCACGTCGTGGTGTAGTTTTTTATTCAGCTCTTCATTATTTGGATGAGTTTAATAATGAGTATAATTGACTTAAATAATTAATATAAAATTTAAATTATTCTGTATATATAATATAACATCCAATTACAAAATATTTCGCCATCAATTTAATGATATTTTCTTTCGTGCATACGTACGACTTACCGTCTCCACGACATGATCAAATTTCATTCCCCACCCTAACCATTCAATAATAATCATCATTTTATGACAAAAAAATTATATTTAAATAAATTATTATCATTATGGATATGAATTAAATACATTCTATCCATAAAAACCATGACTTTCATAAAAAACATATAAAATAAAATAAACCAGTTAACAACCAAAATGATGATACTACTAAATTATCTTTAACAACGAAATATTAGAGGATCATATATGATATCATATTTAAGTATTTGGTTCTTTTATAATCTAATAAAAATAATTTCACCATTATAAAAGAGTTCAATATACCCTCAAAAAAGGAAAAGTACAAGGTAATGGTTAAATTTATAATCTTATCTGAGGTTGTTTTTATGAAGTATCTACTGGTACTTATTTATCATCATCATCTGTGTTTCATAAAAATGTATTTCAAAACAATTTTACTATTTCCTAGAATATGGGATAAATTCATTTATACCATTGTTTTACTTTTTATAATTTTTTTGAATGGAATCTTTCCATCGTTTTCCAGAAAATGTATTTTATGACCTTTTCAACAAGTTAAGGTAAGATTGTTTTTTAACATATACCGTGGGTGCAGTTATTTTCTATTACTATAAAACCTTCGAAGCTTACCTTACAACCTCATACGAATTTTTTCAAAATAAATATTTTCTTTTAGGATTATGTGACATTTAAATGATTACAAAATATAAAGATATATTTCTCTCAAATAGTGTTTATTTCATCCATGTCAACTTCCATTGATGGATTTTACACTTGTTTGGTGTTGATTTTTATTATACAATCATCCATATAATATAAAAGGTTTTTTGATATATTTGACTATGGTTGTGTCCTTTATATACCATTCATGGTTTATGGTTAAAGTATAAATATTTCTTTTTCTAGATTTAATAAAAATGTATTGGTTTTGATTCAACCATTTCATATAGTAAATGCATTGGACTAATTATGTGATGGGTGGAGCCTTCTATAGCTCCTCGATGCATCGGTAGGTCTCATGAGACAAACTACTGTCTTTGCACAAGGCCTTGAAGAAATATTTATTTTTTGTCTTGGCATGAGGGCTTGGCCAAGTGTTTATGGTGGCTGGGATTATGCATTCCATCATTATGAAATTAGATATTGATATTAATAGTTATTATTCAAATATTATAATATCAATGTAAATAAGTAAATGGAATTATTTTATTTATCTTTATAACATTATAATGATGTTTAATTTTAAAAGGCTTTTGTTTTAGTCTTATAAACTTCTATAAAATTTTATTCTTATTTATAATAGTTTCATCTATATTTTAATCGTTACTGAGCATCTAAGCTCACTCCTTTCTTATGTTTTATTTTTCAATGGCTGCGAAGAAGTATATTACAATTAAAATGACGGAATATGCTAAAGGATATGAGTTTTTTCAAAGGTGACAAAATGTTTTTGTTATTACATTTCATAATGCAATATAAAACTTATCTATGTATATAATAATTCCAAGGATACTAAACTAATTGGTCTTTCGGTACTTGATCTCTTGTGATCATGCCAATGTTATATAATAATGCACCAACTCTGGGTAACTGGGTTCGGGGCGTTACACTCCACATTAACCATTCAAGAATGATTATAATGTATATATTATAAACAATCATGAAATATATAAAATAACAATTCTACTATATTTATGTATATATATATGTGTGTGTGTGTGTCATTTACATACTTCCATTCATTTCTATAAGGAAACGAAATCAGTGTTCATACGTACGTATGGCCTATTCGCTCAATGAATGGTGCATTCCATTTAATTTATCTATCTATTATATATATACATATGTATATATACTGAAGATATGTAATATATAAATCATTTAATACATTATGTAAGAATGTAATTCATTATATAAGTAATAATATCCAGAATTAAAATTCAAGACATGTTCGATAAATATAATGATTATTACCCAAAATGTTGCTTTAACATGGAATTGACAAATTAATAGTTGATATAAAGTTAAAAGTGAATCATATATGATATCATAAATATTATTAAGGTTATGTTAAAATTTAATAATATGTTTAAACCCACTATATAGGAGTTTCAAATACATGTGAAAAAATCAAACCTAAGGTAAGGGATAACTTTTCCAATCTCATTTTTATTTGAGATTGTTTATTCAAAAATATTTACTTGGGATATATTTATCATCCATGTCCATGTTGTCAAAATATTTTTTATTAAAATATTTATTATTCTTCAATGTATATTTAAAGTAATTTTTACACATTTTTGAGTTTTAATACGTGGTATGGACGGAATCTTTCATTTATTTACCATATGAGGTACTTTTGGACTTTTCTAGAAAAAAGTATGAGGAGAATTTTTTTTAACTTCTATGGAATTAACGGGTTTTTAAATATTATTAATTACTTATTTCAATGAATCTTCCACTACACATTTACAAGTTTATTTTCTACTAAATTCTTTTCTTTTAAAATTTTACAACATTTTGATGAAAAGAAAACATTTTCGAAAAGAAATGGTATTTCATCAAGAATTAAGTTCAAGTGTCTTATCAAAATTATTTTCCATCTTAGATGATATAGTTTTACATTTATATACCTATTATTACATTTATTTTATTGTTTTTATGATGGGTTTTTTATAAAATCCATTTATTTTATATAGATTTTTATAGAATGATGTTTAAGAAACCCATTTTATTCGATGGGTTATGCTTTGATGAATGATTTATGTTTTTTTGGCACATGTAAAAATGATTTCATTATGAAATTGTTGGGACTAATATATCCCTCCAATTAATTGGGAAATGAATTATATCTCATGACATAGATATGAATGGAATAGAAAATTAATCTGGATCAGTAATATATGGCTGGAATGACAAGAAAATATGATTCATTAATACATGGATGGAATGGTATGTAAACCCGGTTAAGTATTAGAATTTGTTCACTCTGATGCTCTTCGAAAAATTTCCTTGGCTACTGTGGAAATCATATTATGTGCTTATTAGTTTTACACAATTAAATTTTTTACAATAATGTTATTATATCATGGTTAATGTTCCATTATGATCCATGCCTCACGTACTACCATGATTTATTTAATGACTTAAGATTTTGATGTTTTAATATTTTGTTAAGGTTTCTACATCCAAATGTTTATGGTTTGTTTTATTTTCTCTATTTTTACCCTTACTGAGCCTTTGAGATCATCCTTTTTATGTTATCTTTTCTTTTAGATATAATGAAAGGTTTTAGGTTGGAGAAAAAAAGGTTAACATATTTATGGTAGATGGTGAAGATATTTTACCATGATTAGATGATTAAGTTCTGAGTTTCTCAAGGCACTAAATTGATATGATCATTGGGAATATGTTTGGGTCATGTATTAAGTATTCCGAAAATAAAATGAAATGTCAATGTACGTTAAGATTTGGTCTCTAAAGTTTCTATTAGAGTGAAGGTTTAACAATACTTTGGAAACTAGGATGCAAAAACATTAGTGAGATACCGAGAGATATTTCTAAGGATAAATATTGGGATTTCCCTATGGATAAGTCTAACTGTAAGTAAATATCCATGAATTGTAGTAATAGTATTTAATAACCAAGGATTAAACACCACATGTTTGATAATGAAAGTACCCCCCATTGGTTATGTTGTTTTATCCTATGAGATGTGTTTCTCACCCCGTGAATTTTGGTTTTAGTTAATGGATGACACGAGAAGGAATTGGATTAAGATTGATTCAGATGGATATATAGTGATTATGAGCATGGAATTTGGATAATGATGGGAGATAAAGATATTATGATTATTCTGACTCATTTATCACGACATATGATTAATAATGTGAGCTTTGGTGAAATTCCTAACACATCTAATAAGAGGAGGATGATCATTTTAAAGCACAGTGTAAGGAAAAATAAACTTCTATATATCAAGAATAAGGGGAGAAGAACCCTGAAGAATACCTCAAACGGATTGAAAAATGTTATCTCTATGGGAAAAAGGGTGAGAGAGTGATGAATTGTTATGGATTTAAATATCTCATTTGTGGAAAACATGGGGATTACCCAACTCAATTCCCAGACATAAGAATCCACTTCTATGATAAGGAAGGACTTATTTCATGCCTACCATTAAAGTGTAATAATTTAATTATTTATGTATTTTAATACACGAATATTGAATGGTGAATTATATAAGAATTATCAAGTTATGTTTTTCGCTAAAGATTTTAAATAATATGTTGAATAGTTATAATGGATAAAAAATTGGTTTAATGAAAATGTGATATTGATAAGAAAAACATAATAAAGGATGTGATAACACTTAATATGAGAATAATTTTGAGATAATGATATTTGTACATATATATATATATTAGACTATATTAGTTGCCTTGGAATTTATTAAGGATTTGTTGACATGTTGGTAATGTTTTCATGGATAAAGTATAAGACTTTTTAGAACTTAAGATATATATCTAATAATTTTTGGAATTAAAAAACAAGCATGTTTTAATAAGGACATATTGTTGTTTAGGTTATTACAATGACATAAGAGAATACATAATGAAACCATTCAAATGTTTGGAATGTGACCAAAAAGATATATCCTATGATGTATGCGGGATAAATAATTGTATCCATATGCTTATTCTATGATGTTTGTTGTTTTTTTTCTAATACCATGAGAATTATTTTTTATAAAACAATACATTGGAATGGATTGTGTTGGACATTGAATAGTATTATTTAAGGCTAATTTTTTTCTAAGATGTTTTAATAATATTGTTTTAGAAAAAAGGAGAACCTGCAGGATGGGAAACAAACTGTCACGTTAGACAAGGCTATGGGAATCAAACCCAAAACAGAAGTGTGACATACCTTTATCACCTACCACTGTCCTACAAGAAGTCCATGGTTAGTATAAATTAGTTTTATTTTATTAATAAGTATGATAGATGAAGTATAAGTCCATTTATGGGTCCATATACGATTAATCACACCATAGATGGACTTATGCATATTCGATAACTTGTGATAACCAATTTTTTATTAAGACAGATGGAATATCCTATCATTATGTTTCCTGATCTTCTGACACTTCAAGAATGAAAAGAATTCAACATCATTTCAGTAAATTAAGTGGAATTTTTTCATGTAACAATCAATGGTGAAATTATACAGAAATATAGTAGGAATGTCTTCTCATATTATTCAACTTTTGGAAATAGATCTTGATAACCAAAAATATTATCCTAGTACCTTATTATCCAATGAATAAAATAGTCCCTTAAATCATCGCATATGTATGGAATTCTGGTAGTTAACTTTCTCCAAACCTTATTCTCTATCATTATCCACCAGAACATGATGGTTAAATTTCTCTTCCACATCCATGTTTTCACTTCCCACCCATGTTATCCTAAGTGGAAACCTAGTGATGAGTTAATTTGGGTAACCATTATGTTTCTAATTGTCCTATTTTTAAAAAAAGTTTCAGAATTCCTTTATTTGATGTGGGTTTCCATGAAAGAAACTTTCATGTAGTAAACCATTTATAAACCCGACAAATTTTGAGGGAGAAATTTATTTTAAGGGTGGTAGAATGTAATAACCTGAGATTTTATGAGATAGAATCTTTTTAATTTATTTTATGTCTTTTATTGTACACTACACAATGATTTTTTAGTGCTATATTTAACAAAATATTTTCTTGCAGTATATGCAATACTACTCTTGGCTTGTGTTGCATATAATTTCAAGTTCTTTTGATAGAATTAATTTCATGCAACACTAAGTATATATTTTCTTCAATTTATAAATGGAATTAATTTGTCTTATGCTATACACAACACCAATTCAATATTTCACTACATGTAACACTAACATGGACTGTGTTACACGCTTGATTGACCTTCCTCGATAGCTCGCGTTGTACGCGATACCGAGTTTCACTAAACAACGGTATATTATCATACTTTTATTATTTAATGGGATATAAACTAGCTATTTTTGAATTGTATTATCCAAAATTTTAATTTTATATAAAATTATAATTCATCTCACACATAATCTACAACATTATATGAGAACCAAATTAAATGTTTTGGATAAAAGATGGTTTTTAAAAAAAATATTGTTTTACCACCTTTTGATAGCACATCCATTTTAAATATAGTTTTTGACAGTATTATAAGACAAATTTTAAGAAATTAACTTATTATTTGTAATTGGGAAATAAATATTTACTTTTGTTTAATTTTTGGTATTTTTCAAATAAAATTAAAAATCTAATGAGTAGTGAATAAACTACAATTTAACTCAAAACTGCCTTTTTATCTAATTTATTTATACAATTAGATTATATTTTTAATTGGTTTTAAATTATAATTGGATTATATTTTTATCATTTAATCCAAATTTGGTCATTGTAAGTAATTTCACTTTAAAATTATACATAAACACATGTCAATCTTTTAATAGTTCATACTTCTTAAAAACCCACTTTTTAGTTATGATAATGGGAATTAATTTTAAATTAATTACTGAAACTTCGATGTTTTTAATTTGGAAAAATAGATTACATATTTATATTCATATGGTTAAAATTGTTTAAATAGGTGCCTTTTATTTTTTGATATTAGGAATAGTAACTTGGGTAATTATTTTATTTACCATGGTTAAAATGTAAATATGGTAAATAATGGAAAAAATAATAGTATAATAATATTAAACTACCCTAACATATTTCCTAATCCTATTGGATGAGATATTTCAGGCCATGTGGATCCTTGGGTCAATTTTGGGACCATGGATTCACTTGGATGTGAAAATGACATTTTATATGAATTAATTTAAATTAAAGATAATTATAACCTAAAAATATATCATTTACTAAATAAATTTTAATATAGGTATATATAACTGATCGCTATGTCTATAAGTAGTAATTATAAATATAAAAATATTTACGACATCATGTAATTTTATTTATAATTTTTAGACATTAGATAAATATATTTATTTATTAAACCATTATGATGTAGTTATTACACCAATAATGAAAGATTGCATCAAATGAACATATAAATATTTAAATAACTTTAATTTTAATATATTCACGAATTTTATAGATGAAACTGACATATTTGGGATTCTTTAATGACTTTGGTTTGAGAAAATGTGGTTGTTATAATTTGTTATAAAAGTTAAGTATGAATAGTATCCAAAATTGACATAATTCATAACTTAAAACATAAAATAGTCTATTAAATGATATTAAATTCCTAAAAATATAAGATTCATCTAAATGGTTAATACAAGTCCAAATAATTAATAAATATCTTTTTTTGGTCGTTTGACATGATATGGTAATTACATTAACACACAATGTGTAAATAACAAGATATCACGATAAGATTAAAAAGGGTAAAATAAGGGTTAAACAAATAAGATAAGGATTAAAAAATATTAAAAACCTATCTAAAAATTATAGGATGATGTTTATTAGAAAAAAAAATTTCTTATATTAAAATTAAAAAAAATTGGACCATTTTAAATTGAAATTGAATTTATAATAAATTAATATTTTTTGACTTTCATAAAGTGACATTCTCCTCACCATAAAAGGTCACCTCATCCCTCTCCTATTCACTTCATTTTGAGACTTCATGATCAGCCAAATCCTGATTATTTATCTTACCAACTACCCTAGTTAAATTACACAGGTTCTGGTCTTCTCAAAATACCAACTCTAGTGCCCTAAGAGAAAATTTAAAGGAGGAACATTGAGGAAGAGGTAATCTCTTCTACCAATTCCTTGAAATTTCATTCTTCTTATACTTCCTCTTTATTAGGTTTTTCATTATAAATTAATAACATATGTATAAATAATATTCAAGATATTTTATTATAAATACTAAACAACCATTTTTCACCATTTAGCCATCGTACGAAAAATGAAATCACCGTGCGTGCATATGTAAGACTTACCATCTCCACATTGTGATGTAATCTATTTTTACCACCACCATACATGGATGGGTATACTAGTGGAAATAAAAACTATTTATTACTATTATAACATGATATTAATTCTGAGTTACTTTAAACCATCCACTTCAATACCATTCAACAATTATGGGAATGATATCGTTGCTTGTGTGTACGTATGACTTGCCGTCTCCACAACACGATGAGATTCATTCTCCACATTAAAGATTAAAAAATGAATATAAAGTATATATAATAAAAAATCATGAAATATATGAAATAATAATTCGGATAGATATATATATATATATTTCATTTACTTACTTACATTAAATTCAATATGGAAACGAAAACAACGTTCATTCGTACGTACGTCCTAACGTCTCCATTAATGGTGTGTCCCATTTCATTTATCTATATATTATATAAATATATATTTATATAATAAATATTTATAATATATAAATATTTTTCTACTTTCTAGAAGTATATAAGTCATGATTTACTTAATAATATCAATAATAACAATTCAGAACACATACGATAAATATAACAATTATTAACCAAAATGTACCTTTAACATTGAATTGAAAAATGAATGGGTAATATAAAGTCATAAGTGAATCAGATATGATATCATAAATCTTATTATTGTTATATTAAATGTTAATAATATGTTTAAACCCACTATATAGTAGTTTCTGACAAATACTGATGAAATCAGACCTAAGGTAAGGGATAACTTTGCCAATCTCATTTTTATCTCAGATTGTTTATTCAAACGTATTTATTGGGGATAAATTTATCATCCATGTATGTGTTTTATAAAAGTTTTTTAATAAAATATTTAATATTATTCTATTTAAATTTAATTTAATTTTTACCCCTCTTTTACTTTTAATACGTAGTTTTGAAGGAATCTTTCTTTTGTTTACCATACGAGGCATGTTTTGACTTTTTTGGAAAAAGAATAGGGAGAATGTTTTTTTAACATAAACCATATGAACGGTTGTTTACATATTCATAACGCCTTATTTCCATGAATCTAACTCTATATTTTTAAAATTTCATTTTCTATTAAATTATTTTCTTTTTAAATTTCACAACATTTTGATGAAAAGAAAAAAAATTCGAAAATGAAAGGATATTTCCTCAAGAATTAAATTCAACTGTTTTATCAAAATTATTTTCCATCTATGATTACATAGGGTTATATTTCTATCCCAATTTTAAAATTTATTTTATTTTTTTTATGATGGATTTATCTTTATGAAATACATTTATTTTATATATATTTTGAATGAATGATGTTGAAGAAACCCATTTTATTCCATTGGTTATGATGTGATGAATGATTTATGTTTTTATGGAACATGTAAGAATTATTTCATTATGAGATGTGTGGGACCTATATCACCCTCCAATTCATTGGGTAATAATTTATATCTCATGATATAGACAAGACTATAGCGGCATGTAATTCCGATTTGGTAATATATTCATGCAATGACATGTAAATCTGGTCTAGTATTACATGGCTAGAATAGAAAGTAAACCCAGTTCAGTAATGGACATTGTCCACTATGACGGTCTTCGTAGCAATTCCTTGGCTAATTTGGAAATCATATTATGTGCTTATTATTTTTCCACAATTACATGTTTTATGCCAATGTAATACTATCATTTTTAATGTTCTTTTATGATCCTTGCATTAAGTATAACCATGATAAATTTTATGACTCAAACTTTTGATGTTTGAACATTATGTTCATGTTTTAACATTTAAATATTTATCGTTTGTTTTATGTACTCCATGTTTACCCTTAATAATGATTTTATCTCAACCTTTTTATGTTTTCTTTTCCCCAGGATATAAAGAATGTTTTTAGGTAGGAAAAAAGGGAAACATCCACAGGAAATATGTTGAAGATATTTCATCGTGATTAAAAGATTATATAATGAGTTTCCAAAAGAAATATCCTAAAAAGATCTTTGGGTGTCTATTTTTTTCATCTATTAATTATTCCCCAAAATAAATTTAATTTCCATGTACTTCAAGCTTGGGTATCTATAGAACCCATATCAAATGAATCCAAACCTATATGAGAACTAATAAACATTGTACCTCTTATAGTGGTAAGTCTAGATTAAGAGTCCACATCTACAATATTTGTGTCATAAATGCATCTTGATGTAGGATTTCTCTATTTATTCTTATTTGAATGATATTCCCCTTTAGACTAAAGGAAAAATCCCACACACTTTGATGCTGCATATCGCACCAGTGAACCCTTATAGAAGGCATAAGAAACTCCAATAGTTTATGGGGCAGTCTTATAAAATCATTGGGTATTACCTAGACAAGTGGAACATACTTGCATCCAATATGTAGGTAGGTATGTTTTGTCTAAACCTTCCACATTGATAAAATTTCAATATCTTATGCCCTTAATAATACACTTGACAAAAACATGGTGATTGGAAAACACCTCTTCCACTACTGTGATGAGGTTCATCACTCTTTCTCTTCTATAGAGAGTAATAACTATGGCCACACCCACTTCTATAGAAACCCCACCAAGAATATTTCTTAACTACTAAACCCCCTTCTTCCATAACCATGTTATCCACCAACAAATCGAAATTTAGATGTTTAATGAGAATAATAATAAACCCAGTATCATCCTTGAGAACCATTTAAAAAATCTAAAGCCTTAATGTTTTCATTCATGGTTAGATCAAGTGAAATATAAGTTAATATAATAAATCTAATAGTTTACTCAATCAATGAATGTTATCAATTATATTTAGGCTTTAATTCATTGGGCTTCACAACCGTCAATGTCCCCATATAAATTTTTTGACCAAATTCTTTCTTGAAGGTAGTTTAGGTGAGATCCCCATAAATATTTTCTTGTAATATGGATTCCCATTACTTTAAACTTGATCTGTCTAATATGTATATGTAAAATCAAACATTATATTCCCTAGGGGTATTCTAGAAAATAAATATATACTCTTTTTATTCGATACATTCCACAGGATTCTAGGTTATTTTTTCTCAAGGAAAACTGATGTGTTCTTCTGAGTGTACATCCGGGCATGGTACACCATCGAGGCCTAACCAATTTCACCCTCTTAGCCTCAGAATTGGATTTTCTATACAACAGATTCCACTACATATATATCAATGAAAGGGATCTCTTGTAGAACACTTTTCAGTGCTCTATCCCTTCACTTTAAAGAGACATTTATTATAGGCATTGTTTTAAAAAAAAATAAGCAAACTCTTTCAATACACAATTGAATATCATATGGAATAAATTATACTACAATGTACCCTTATATTAAAAAAACGACCAACATTAGATTAAATACTCTTTAAAATAAAGAAGGTGTACAAAAATCAAAATTTGAAACATTTTTTCAGTGGGTTTGATTTGGATGCTTTCTTTGATAAAACATGTTCCAACCATATTAAACAAATATGGAAGGATTTTTGGTGTATACGCTTCTGATCTTCACAATTTCTACTAACTGTACATTTAAACCATTCTCAGCTAAATTCCTCCTTCATTTTACCATAAAATGTCATATTTCTCAAAAACATTAATGATTTATTCTCAATTCCCATAACCTCTAATAAAATACCTAAAATCTAATATATAAAAAATAAATATTGGGTTCAAAATTAAAACAAAACTCTAGAAAACCCATAGAACAATGAGTTTTAGCATGATAGAGAGCCATCTAGGAACTATTTCTCACCTACCACTCAAACCATGATGTTCTTATCTATAATCTTCCACTGACCCTCAAAATAATAAGATGGATCTTTATCCATTTTGTAATGAACCATCCTAGGTCACCCTGACATGACACTTGGACCACTCCTCCATAAAGAATGAAGTGAATTCCTAATCACAATAGGATGGTGAAAATCAACACTACATCACAATTAACCATTTGGGAATGGATTTTCTATTGAAAATATGTTATGACTTATACATTAATTGGACATCCACACTATCAAACACACAACATCAATATATATGAATTTAAAAAATTGAGTGTATAAATTGACAACCCAAAAAGATATTGTAATCTTTATCACTTTACAATATCTAAATAATTCATATTCATGTTATACATTAGTTAAAATAGAAAATATCTCAAAACAATGATCAAATTCTAAGAGTTTAATACATAGCATCCCAATAATTCAAAATCTGAAAAATGATCCATAAGGGTAACACTAAATAGAACAATGTCTCCACAATCTTAGATCAATCATGAATGAAGGTAATAAAGAAGATCCCCAAATGATATGTCTCCATTCTATGTAATTTTTTTTAAAAAACAATGATATTATATTCTAAAAGGTAAATAATTAGTTTGAAAAATTAATTCTAATAGGATACCACCATGAATCTAAAAAATATATTTCTCTATAATACTAATAACTGAAGTTTGATACCCATATTTTAATCCATGTTCATTATAAAAACAGTGAAACTTGAAAAAAACATATTTCTAGATATCCATTTGATTTTTCTCAAAAAAAATAATGTCTCTAAGAATCAGTAAATAAGTATCACACAAAAGAATGAAAATCAACATGACCCAAACAACTCAACTCATCCAAACATGGAATATGTATAAGTATCATGGTTTATCCAACAAGTAGAAATGGGGAATATATACAAGGAAATCCAAAAAAAACTGAACAAGTTATAAGAACCATGTTTTTTATCAAATGGTGTAAATTATGGTTTATTATATGACATGGTCTATTAACTGGGAATGAAATTATAAATTTTTTAAATTCTTTCTTGATATTCCATCAACCCTAAAATCCACTCATTAGAACTCTCATTACACATGGGAAACAATAATTCCATGGGATCCCTTAGTATCATGGATAACTTTCTTTACTAGATCACCCTTTTCCTAATGGTAAGACTCCATATCTATAACATGGTATAAGTTATGGATTCATTTTCCTAAGACCCTCACACACCCATGGTCCCCGTGGTTCCACAAATTTTTAATCACATAATTCTCTATAAATTCCATATTTATAAAATGCATATTCTTATAATAATGAAACACCAATAATAATCTAAATCCTTTTCGAAACCCCATTTGGGGATCCATTTGAAACGAAAAACATTCATTTAGGATTTTATTTTCATTTATAGCATAATAATTTAACAAACTTTCTTTTGAAAATCCATTTTAAAAATTCAAATTTCCAATACCTTCCCTGAATCACAAAAATAAGTATAAAATATATTTATCAACAAAATTTTAATGAAATTTTATAAACGAAACCAATGAAAATAAAGAATAAAATTTAATCCATATAAAATAACCCTTATTTAGATAAACCTACAATGAATCTAAATTGAAAATCAACTCCTTTGATGAAAACCACAAGAACTGAGTGGGAGGATTCCTGAAAAACCTAAACCAACAAGATGAAAAATAATCCCACATCCACAAAACTAGGTTCATCATATGTTTTTATAGGGTTTCAGAACCCCATGATAATGATATTTTAAGAGAATAATAATGGTATAGGATGAATAAATTTGTATTTTCAAGGATTACCTCAATATAACACCAACTGATAAAGATAAATCATCGAAAACCCAACGAAGAATAAGAACCTATAAAAAGGGAGGATGTGCACATGAATAGGGTGGAATAGGGGTAGATTTAAATAAATAATCATAAGGTCATTTTAGTAAAATAACAAAATTATAATGAGCTAGATATCCCACATGTTTTAAACATACTATGGGAAAGAACTTGTGAAAACCATAAGGGATCTATTGTCTCCCCCGACCAATGTTGTTCAATTATTAGAGATTTCAATATGGTTCAAAAAATATTGAAAAAAAACATGTCAAACCATACTATCACTCAAAATATCCCTTCACTTTTTTATCCACATAGTTACAAAAAAATCAGGCACTTACTATGCACCAAGGACTATTCCTCCAAAAATGGTGGTTTTCATCCTCCAATTCCCTGGAATTGCAAGAATAATTACATAAAAAAATATAAAAAAAGATATACATGGGACCTGGTGGGTGTCATAGTACCCCACAGTAATGATCCACTACTACCCCTAACATTATTTTATATTCTTAATGTTGATCTCATGAAAAAATCATTGAAATCCATCTTATATGGTGTATCCCTTGGCTAAAAGTAAATCACATAATGCTCAAGTGGGATTATCATACATACCTATAAAATTCTATTACCCCTTAGTGAAAAATGGTGGAGGATATAATGATATGAAAGAGAGTTATAAAAAAAATAAGGAAATCATGACGCATCACCATATCACAATTATTTCCTCTTTAGAAATGACATCAAGACATTATTGGGTGTCAACAACATTCACTCATTTTTTCCATAACATCTGAGTAAATTATTTGATAGTTCGTGGATTAATAATATGAAATCATTCTATAATTTATCATATGATGAATCATATGAAACATCAATTATAGTGATATTTAGTTTTGAAAATAAGCTGAATTTAAATACATCACATTCAACTCATGTTGTTAGTCATATAATGTTATATGAATATAAGGCATTGATTCATTTTTCCTAATGATATATCAAAGTCATACGATATAATTCCTACGAATTCCCATGAAATACTATATTATGCATTATGATATGCCTATATCATACAAAATAATACATCCAATTACACATCAGATGTGTAAAGAGTTAGTGAATATCTATATTAGGTGAGAGTCAAAATCATTGGGAATGCTAACTAAAGTCAAAGTCGAGGAAACCATGGGGTAGTGTTTTTTCTCAATGGGGAATGGATAACATAGTGTTCATGAGAACATGGATTCTATAATTATAAAATAAAATATGAATATGAGGAGTGGATATTAATTTTGGTAAAACCTTGAAAGTTTTTATCTTGTGGAAGATTGTTAGTTTTAGATTTAAAAATATCTTTTTTCTTTTTTTTTATAATTTTTAGGGTGACTGATCATGTATTAATTATTTATAATTGAGGGCGGTTTCCATTAAAACCGTTTTTAATTTAATGTTTCTTTGTTTCAAGAAATTTAATGATAGGATGTTTTTAAAATGTGTGAAATATTCATTAAATGTAATGGTGGGGTCATTGTGTTCAGTGGGATCTAGTCGTGACTTTGATAAAGATATAGTCATCTATAAATATCAAATATTCATGGAACAATAGAACTATATTTATGATTAAGATCAAATATATAAATATATTGCAGGGTTCACTTTAATAGTAATTATGAGTTTTTCATTGTTTAGATTATGTTATCTTGTGTAATGAAGTGACTGTAAATGCTTGTTTAGTTTCTCCAAGTTAGTGTTCCTATCATGTGATCTTGATGAACTGTGGGGTTTCATTTATTATATTAATGTTATATTTTCACCCATATATTTGGACTTATACTGTAGATTATTAATTTTTGTTGTTTTATGTGTGATTGGTTTCTACTATTTCTCATTGTTTGTTTGGGAGTGATTTGAGGGTGTATCATGGGTGAAATTTGGTTTATGGTTGGGGTGTTTTTACTTTTTAGTTTGGATACAATAATTTTATCGCTTCATTTTGGGTAGAAAAATTTGAATTCCTTATTTTTAATTTGAGGTTTTTGGAAGCTATTCTCAGACCATGGATTGTAGAAAAAGACACAAAAATCAAAAATAATATTTATAATAATAATGTTTTCATTTATACATGGGTGTGATGCTCATATTAGAGTAGTATTGTATAAGTATAAGGATACTTGACATTGATGATAGCCCTATTATAAGGTAATTTTTATATGAGTTGTAATGAGATTTTGAGATTGAAACCTAAGATCAATTTCATGGGTTTTAACCTATAAAGGTTCATGGTCCTTAGACTATTCATGGATTTGGGAGATTATGAGATGCATCATGATATATTGACGAGTTGGTGATGTTAATAATCTAAAAGGGAACTTATCTTTTTTCTATTTTAGTTGTGTAGTTATGTATGAGGGTATCCTGAGAGGTAGGGTTTATCCTTGTCACATGAAATCCTTAAAGGTGAAAAACTTGGGATGATGCTTACATGTTAGGATATACCCATGGGTGACTTGTGATTTGGTGTTTAGTAGAGGAATGAGGGTTTCCTTGGGTATGTTTTGGGAATTATTAATGGATGGTTCCTTGTGTGATGAATATGGCTATAATACATGGGATGCATGATTGGTTTATTAGGCATGAGAGCCTAGGATAGATGGGGTATGACTCATAATTTTATTACATGAGTTTCATAGTAGTTTAGTGTCACGGTTTATTAATACTAAGGTATATGTTTTGTTCAATAACACTACATGTTATGAACTTTTGTGAGATTGATTTTTGGAAACTCTCTTACCTTGTGAATAAGATAGTGATTTTTCCCTCAAAATACATGGTATATGGGTCATCCTAACATAATCATAGCCTTATGATTAAAGGATTAGTAATATATTAGGTACAATAAACCATATATTACATGTGATATATTTCGAAGGTTTGATTTTAAGGGAACTCTATGGAGTGGGCAGATTTAGTTATGAGGTTATCATGACTCACAGAGGCAGTTCACCATGAGTATTGATAATTCAATGATTTCATATTATGCCTTGAAAAGTAGTGGTTTTGGTTGGGTTATTATTTTTTTTCCTTGAGATCCATTTAGTGTTATAAGACCTCAAGGGGTGCAATTGTGTGATAGGAAAATCTTATACCGCTTAGTTTCCTCAATTATATAGATCTATGTCATTGGATGCGAATGGATTTCAATGAATGGTCATACATATAGTGTGGTTAGGGGTGGAAACAATGGTAAATAACGAAACACCATTGTTGGGTAATAAAATAGCTAAGTGACATAGCCTTATGATGAAATATGGTATTCTTGTTATGTAAGATCCACTCAAGGAATATTTAATTGTGTGATTCATAGAGATATTTTGTGGACCTTGGGACAACTAATATTGAATAAAGGATCTCTATAGATTGATTATGTAATGAATGAAGCTTCATTAGACCATTTTTAGGTTGGGGTGGACATATATAATGGAATACATTTTGACTTCTTAATTAAGGTGGGTGTTGGGGATATGGATATTGGGTTATGTGAGACATAAATGGATTGAGTGGTATGGTATGATTAGTAGATAATTTGTAAGAGTGTTCTATATACTACAAGTTATACACTCAATAAATTATGGAATCACTAACGATGTGATGTGGAGTCCATTGGAAGTGGGAACCATTATATTTTTCTTAAAATTACTGTTTGATAACCATAATGTGTTTTCATTGAGTTTTAGTGACTTAGAGATACAACATCAATGAAATTAGACAATGATATTATAGATGAACATGGTAATAATAGTCCTTAGAGAGTGACTTGTGGTATGGGTGTCTTGGGTTATATTTTTTTTTGTTATTTTGAGTATCATCATTCAATATATGAAAGAATATGGGATAGTCAATGAGGATAATAAAAATACCATAGTGGGGAGAATACCCTGTAATTATGGAGGTTTTTCCATTTTTGGGTAGAATTTACATAAATGATTGAGTTGACATTCTTGGAAAACCAATCTCATTGGTGGTTGAGGTTTTGTGTTGGTTATTATATTCAACTGATTTGGATGTGGATGCAAATTGTTAATCACTCATATTTCTGTATTGAACAATAGTATTCATGTAAAGTCAATGCTTTAAGAAACTAATGATAGTGAGTAATGGGATAACGAACTACTGTATTGACGTATTTGGGGAATTTTAGTTCCCATGAATGGTATAAATTCATATATATTAAAGGAATGATATATATATATATATAGTTTCTAGAATAAGATTATAGAGTAATTATCTTCTATAATTAGTGACTTTGAGTTTTCAGAAAATGGACTTGTGTGATGACCTAGTCTAGAAAATGTCAGTACCCATAGATATAATTAATACATATATAATATATAAATAATTTATGAGATGTATTGGTTTTAAATCATAGGATTTTAAATTTGAGAGGTTAGGAATTAGTGTGTGATAAAGTGAAACACAAATTGAGATACGGACCAATATAGACTAGTGATGTTATCTATGGGAGTGTATTGTAAAAAAAATTGAATTCCCTAAATTTCATTAGGATTTATAATAGACCTGAGATCAAATATAAGTGGAGGTAATTTTTTTTGGAACTATAGTAGTATTCTAGTCGTATTATAGAAGGTACTATAGCAGCCAGAACTATTCATCCATTTGGGCCCCCGGGCCACCGGTTTGGTCCTCGGGTCCTTCAAGGCCTTAGGGCCACCCATGTTCTTCAGGCCAGTCTAGGCTTTCTGTCCAACTCAAGGCCTTCAGGCCACCATAAGGCCTACAGGCCACCTCAAGGCCTTCAATCCACCTAAAATTTTTGACATACCAGACATATTGTAGGTAACAAGGCTCCAGATGATGATTCATAGTATGTGCATTCACCATATCAAAGCTAACCTGACAAGGAAGAATGAGAGGTTATGGAATTTCCATCAGTATCTCGCCTATGCAACTCTTCAAAGGACAGCTATCTGACAATCCTTATTATGGTGGAGAGATGAAAACATGACATTTTCTAGGGAGGGTAAGTTCCATGTTTTCTTCTTTGGGTTGGTTTCCTAAGACCTACGAGTCATGTAATGTCACTCAATCCTTCGTGCCTTGTAACGATTCTGCCTCATACCTTAAAAGGTGGATTATCAAAAATCAATAAAAAAAGAAGGCCTTCGGGCCATTCTGGCAGTATGATTTCTAAATTATCATGGAGTTAAGTAATATGTCAGTACAATTGTGCATGTTCTACCTAGTTTTTGGAGTCATATAGTGTATTGGGGAATGAATAAAAAATTTTAATGTTATTGAATGATGATACATACATATATATATATATAAAATCATAATTTAGTGGAAGAATACCATACATGATAGACTGATGCAAGAAATGTCTATAGAATAGAAATTTTTACACATTTTGGTGTGGCATTAGAATGTCTTAACCATAAAATATTTTGGGTATATGAGTGTGTATCAAATGGAAGTGATAAATATAGATGGTAAGAGATGTACGATGAGTCTTCTCAAGGATAAAAACATGGTGATTAGACTGATTATCATATAAGAGAATCTAGATCATATTCAATTAATTAGGAGGTAGTTGGCACTCAAAGTGAATAGTGATCTTATCCATACTGGAAACATAAACCCCAAATGATTGTGGTAAGTGACTATGTATTCTTAAAACTTTCCTCTAGATTGGTACATAAGAAGATTTTAAGTCAAGAGATATCAGCACCTGAAGTTATAGTGTTGTTAAATGTTATATCACGGTTTGATACTATGGTTTTATAGTTTGAAATTATCCAAACATATAGTTTAATTATTGGTGTGTTATCCATATATATATCATCTTTGGTGATATCATCCAAATCCTTATCACATGATCTTCACCAAATATGTCAAACTAAAGGTTGATGCATCATTTATTAAGAAAACAGTATGTATAGAGACATAATGAAGAAGATTTGTTTAAGGAAAATGATACCCTTGGAACCTGTATTGTGGTAGAACATATGTATCTAGGGTAATCTAATGAGTAGTACGAAAAAATCTAAGAATGTTTTCCAAAGATTTTTTTTATGATGATTTCCAATGAATCCCATAGATGGGTTTTTCTGTAGTATAGTTTTTTAAATTACGACAAATAATTAGGTATGAATTGGTTTAAATAATTCTAATATCTAATGTATTTGACGGTTTTGAACTATTAAAGTTGTTGAAAAATGATGGGGATCCGAATGTGAGAAAATAAGCTCAATGAAAAAAATTATTTTAGTGACAGATACCACTAGGAATCTTGAGTCATGGTACTAGGCTCCCAATGGACAAACTAGTTCATTGGGAGTCCTTAGTGGGAAACCAGCAATTAGTTGTCTCCTAGGATACTGCTCAATGGGGTATCAAGTACCTGGTGGGAAAGAACAAGGAAAATGATGACCCCCTTATTTTTTTTAAAAGATTAATTAAATTTAATTTAAGTTAAAATATAACCCCTATATCATTTTATTATACATATTTTAGATTCCCCTCACCCACATTTTTATCTCCTCTCATACTTGATAACTAACTTATTGATATTTCAATACACAATTCATTTTCAATATCGGATCGCAAAAGCTGATTCTAAGAAATATCTCTCTTAAATAGTGGAATTCTATTATTTCATCCCTAATATATATATAATATACCTAATTTTTGTTTTCATTATTTGAATTAGGTATTTATACTATTTATGCTTGAATAAATCATGGATATATAGAAACCAGATGTATATAACTTTGAGGTATGTGATCAGTAAAATTGTTTTTTTGTCTTATACGAGTCTCAAATGATGTATGATATGGGGTGAAGGTGGTGGGTGAAATAATCTTGATTTTAAAATAATTTATTTATTATCTTGTTATATAACGATTGAGGAAAATATATCCTATGATAGGTCATATAAAACTTTTGTTTCTTAAGCATCCTCATCAATAGTCATGTCGCATTCGGAAACTAGTGAGATAATGGGAAAATAGAACCCATAAAGAGTTTACTTGATTATGATATGTTTTATTCACTTGTGAGGTATCCTTGAGAATTCATTATCATTTACAAGAAATCATATTTGTTAAACTAGTAGCAGATTATCCTTTTGTGGGAATTTATTATACTTAGTTCCCACTACAACGTGACCCTTGTGAGATGTCTATATTTTGGGATCCAAATCCATACCAATGAGAGGTAAAACTGAATTATATGTTCTATTTATAAACAATTATTGGTACAGGTGGCCTAGAGAGTAAATTACATTTAGAGAAAAAATTCCAAGGCAGATATTTCCTTCACTATATTTATGAGGATATTATGAATATTTTATACTTATTCTAATTAACTATTCACCATGATATTTATTATGATTATGGTGATTAATAGTTCTATTTTTTTATTTCATTATTTTATTGGTGAGAATTAATTAACTTTTATCCATTATTATTCTTATGGTGATATTTTATAAACACGTTATTGTTTTTGTTCTTTTATTAATAAATTTTTCACATGGGTTGTTATTAATTTATTGATAATTACCAATTCACCTTATTTGCATTTATTATATCTATGGAACCACATTCACCATATTTCATTGTTATGAATACAATGATAACATTTTCACCGATTGTTATGTTCTGCTGTGGTGATAATACATTTTCCATTTTCAAAATTATATAGTTATAGTAACTTATTCACACTTGATATAGTTTGGTCAATGACCCAATAACTTTAGTTTAGTACACATGTAGTGATAAATCATTCAACCATAATTTTGTGAGGATAGTGATAACTTTTTCTTTTATTATTTATGATTAATGTGATGAATATTTCACCTTATGTGTTTATTATTATGGTGATAACTTATTTGTATTTATTATTATTGTTTATGGTGGTGACATGTTAAACTTTATTATTATTGATTATAGTGATCATCAAATCACCATTGTCATGTTATGATTGGTGGTGGAGTATTCATCCATACTCATGTATATTGGTGAAAACTCATTCACCCTAGAATGGTTATAGTTATAACTAATTCATCATGGTTTGGTACACATGTGGTGATAACCCATTCACCCATAATAATGTGAGGAGATTTATAAACTATTCACCATTATTATTGATGATTACAGTGATGTGTCATCATCCTTATTTGTTTATTATTATGGTGATGACCCATTCAGATTTATTATTATTGATTATGATGATTACTTTTCTACCTTTATTATTATTGATTGTGTCAATGAATCATTCACCCATAGTTGGGTTATGAGTGGTAATTACCCATTCACCCATACATATGTGTATAAAAAATTACAACCTATTCAGTTAGTTATGATTACAAAAGTGAATAATTTAGTTTAGTTTTATCATAGTGATAAAAAATTTATTGGTCATTATGAATATTTTTGTGGTGATAACCCATTCACCCTTATGATTCTTAATATATGTGTCGATAGCTCGTTCCCCAAAACATATTACTTTAGTGGTGATTATGATTTTTAATATATGTGTTGATATTCCATTCACTAGGTTTTATCATTTTAGTGTTGATTTTTTGATAAAACATACAAATTATTGGTGGTGATACTCCATTCACCCATGTTTTTATTGTTATAAATTGTACCCATTCATTTTATATTTTTGATCAAATTATGGGGTACTCATCCCAATTTAGAATTGGTCAAAACATGTATGGTCATTCATTTGGATGGATATTAGCATCTTATGATATGAAGGTTGTTTTTTATTATTATCGATTATATCCATATATATTGTTCATGCACCCATTTATTTTTAGAATTATTTACGCGAATCATTAGTTGTGGCTGTAACATCTTATGTTTTCTAATGGATCATTTTCCTAGGAAAACATGAATTTTCAGTTTATTAGATGGATAAAATTATATTCTATGATTCCAAAGTAAATTATAATATTTATATAGCTCTATAACCATATATTTTGGTGGATTTTATGTTTCAATAGACATCATGGGGGTTCATAAGAACATCGGAGGAAGAATGGAACATCATGGTTATTGAAAATAGCTCCATACAGAAATAAACATTGTATAGTATATACATGAATTGAATGGGATTTACATGATGTGATTGTGGTTTACACATTATGTGACATGGGGTGAATGTACAGGGGGATTACCCCAAGGAATTCACAACATGTATCAAATACACATAGTGTATTGAATACATAATGTGAAACCTGCAAGTACTATTTTTTATTAAAATATCCACAGGTGACTTGGCCTTCTATAATTTATACTTCATGTACAGTTGAAATAGAAAATAGGGTGTATCATGGTACCTTTTCCCCCTCTCCTAGGTTTATTTGGATATTCTCTATTCAAGCTCTGATCCCAGGTCTATCTATCTTATTATAAGTGTAGCAGTAAGTTCTTCAATCATCTTTCTTCTTTTTCTCATTTATCTCTCCATATAGAATGCTAAATTTTCCAGCAACTTTTTTCCTATTCTTAAGGGTTTTTAAAAAACAAAAAATTATCTCATTTCATCTCCTGTAAGAGTTTGATATTAAAGTAGAAAAAACTTATGGGTCTAAGGTAGTTAGTTCCTACATTTCTACTTAACATTATAGGTGTTTTTGAGTGCATGATTTAATACGCACGTTAGGTTGACCAGGTGATACCATAAATAAATATATTCTTGTTCATAAATTGATTAATTAATTTTATTGGATGTCATTTAGAAATCTCTAGTCTATTTATATTTTAGAATCTATGTAACATGATTTCAAATTTCTAGGTAGGTTAGGAAAGTTTCTTTATTTAACGTAATTAACTATAATATGATCGTTGGGGTTCTAAAAAACATGTTGGGAAAAGACCAGGATACATGAAGTGATATTGGTCACTGGGACTATGGAGACATGTTCTTCGGGTTGAGGGCTTGGCACCAAATATATATAAAGTGACGATGGTCAAAAAGATGCAGGCAAAAAGGTTGTCTAGATGAGGTAATAGCCCATGTGACTTGATAAGTTCTGGACCATAAATATCGGATTAATGTGGTCACTAGGGAATGAATTTTCGGTTTGTGTGTCTTAGGTATGTTTCTGATTTCCACACACCATTATTATCCAACACACCATTGGAGATATGCTACTATAGATACGACTTTGTTGAGGTGGTGTTTACAAATTAATATGTTTGGAGGAATCTTTAGATATTGAAACTTAGGGGATGATGTTGAAAATTAGTTTTAGATGAGGTTCTCACCATATAGAACTATGGTTGATGGTGATGGAACATTAGGATAAGTGGTGTTGGGACCACCATTTTGGGCATGTTACTTTCTGTTAGGCTTGAGGTCGATGGGAAAGGATTATTGGACAATGGATATCAATTCTTATGGATGTTGGGCTGTTGAACCATCAGTGATGTATTGTATATTAGAGGATGGATATCATCATACGTCGAGACGTGGGCTGCTGAGAAGATTTTGACTTTATGAGTGAAGGTATGAGAGACCAGGGACTTATTAGTTGGTCATGATGATAGCACATGATGTTTTAGATGGGATATGGTGTCAGAGATATATTTTTTGGAGGATCCCAATGGCTCTCCAGGTATCAATTTATTTAGGGGATTCATGGGGACTCAGCCACGAGCCCTTTCCAATGAATATGTATATTTCTAAACATGTAATAAATAAAAATAAATATTTGGGGGCATTTATTCCATGATATACCAGTGTTGGATAAATCAGGTAAATGCTCACTTGCGGCTATTGAGCACATGTGGAGCAGGTTAATTATTAAAAGAGTATGTGTTGATTTTTTAATTATTTTTTCCAACATTATAAAATTATGTATATAATATAGAAAGAGGCTTTTGGTTGTCCACTATGTTCATATCATAACCTATGTGGAACCGTCAAGATGTATGTATATTTTATGGTTTTGTGATCTAATAATGGATCGGGCTAGGGAGATGGACCTTAGTGGTCAGGGGTGTAATTTTTTTGCATGGTATAGATGGAAATGATCCTGGTGGTTCCACTTTGTCATGTTAGAACATGTTATTTTTTGTTATATAAATATGGAAAATTATTATTATCATCACCTAAGATTATAGTCTCCCAACTATAACATAATAAGAAAATTGAATCTAGTTGGGAGGTTTTGGTGTACGAAGAGGTATACCTAAGGCTCAGTGGAAAATCAGCTTAGAAAACAGATTGATTGGAAAACTAGCTTGGTGCACTACAACTAGTATTAAAGAATTTTTTTTCTTTTTGGTCCTAGTGTTTGGGTGTTGGTAGAATGAATACAATGATTTAGCCAGAACTGGGTGTAGTGATCATGTTTGGGTTCCTACATCCCCATGCATGGGGGGATATAATATGTTTCTTAGGGTATGAAACGGATTTCAAGATTTATTCATTTATAGTTGAATGATTTCACCTTGAGTGGCACACCTAGGCGTGATATTAGTAGATTATATGATTTTGACCCTTGGAATGATATAGAAAGGGTTGATTCTTTATGCAACATAGTAGGCACATAGGCACATATGTTGTGTGTCTATACCAGATATTATCATTGGGGCATGGAATTCACTAAGATAGTTTTGGCTATTTAATGTGTCAACAATGAAGCTAAACAATGTTTTCCTGCTTAGCCTTTCTGGTGTATTTCTAATCAGCCAGCCCAAGTATGTGGTTATTGATGTGAAAAATATGTGGTCTTATGTGTATATAGTATGTATGGTTCTTAATATATTATGGGAATGTATTGATAATGAAAGTGGGTGAGTTGTTTAAAGCCTCAACAAAGAATCTAAACTAAGTTTTCCTACAATGCCTTTTTTGTGGTATTCTACTCAGCAACCTGGATCTAAGTTATCTATTATACATGATATGTGATGCTTGTCACTATTGTTGGTATGCAAGGGTCCATGAGTCTGGGTGATATATGTGATATCTAACTCTTATATAAGTATATAAGGGTCCATTAGGTTGGATTTCATTTGAAATGGGTGTGTTGGGAGTGTCAGGGTGTTTATATGCCTTTCCCATGACATATCCTTGTCCAATATATATAAATATATATATATATATATATCTGTGTGTGTTTGTGTGTGTCTGTGTGTGATTTTTATGAATGTTTGACCATAGTTATTGGAATTCAGTGGGATTCCACCTAGACGGATTCTGGTAGTGAATTAGGAGGGTAGATATACGGTTTTTCTAAATCATTTAAAGGATGAATCCCTAGAGGGTTAGTATATGGTCACTAAGGTTCAAGATGATCATGACCCACTTGTATATGCACCTGTACATGTGGTAAATTTATAAGAGATGGTAGATTTTGGGCCATGGTAAGATTACAATCTCGGGTAGATCATGGTTTTTGTTATACAATCATCAATAAGGGATATCAGGTAGTTGCACCATCCAAGGATTATCTAACTCAGGAGTTCCAGTCTTAGTACCCACCATTATTTCAGATATAGGGTGTATAGTTTAGAAAAAAAACTAGATCAAGTTAGTTTATATGATTTTGGTCAGATTTAGACACACGAGGTCTACGGGGGAAGCAACCAACATATATTTTCAAATGACTGAAAAAATACTAATTGGATGTAAAGGTATAGGTAGGCACTCATGAGGGAATAATTTGGAAGGATTTTGAGGCTAGGTTCCTTGAAAGCTTCTTTCTTGAGATGTTGAATGAGGTATGATCTCACTAGTTTATAAACCTCTAGTAGGGAGACGTGTTTTATATGGATTATGTGACTAACTTCAAAGGCCTGTCATGATTTGGGACTTTTATGATGTGGGATGACATCCACAGGGTGTGATGATTAGATGATAGAGTATGAAATTACATCATGTTTTAAGAAAAAATCTTCTTTATTACATATGTCTTTCAGTTTTGGAATCATGCACTAATAGCCAAGGGAAACATTATAGACCAATCATATTTTACTTGAGTGATGATGTCAAATGAGATAAGTAGATTTTCTTTTGGTAATTGAAAGAAAGGTCGTGAGGTGTGTCACCTGGGTTGTCTGGTTAGAGATTTAGTTATAACACCATGGAGTGGTTCTTCAACATTTGTCTTCTGATGTGGAAATCCAAGGCATGTTTGGACTTAGTATAATCATGTTATGTAGGAGTGTCAGGCATACAGCCAGATGGACCATATGAAGATGTTCTACAAGAAGCATTCTCAGGTAGATGGGAGGTAGGGACCAAGTCAGACTTAGGGATCTAAGGTAGGAATATGAGATATACTTGGAACTAATAGCTAGGATTTTGATGCATATAGAGTTCATGGTATGGAGAGAGATACCCTGTTGTGGGTTTAGTGGTTAGTGGTCGGTGCAGCTCTGTAAAGGATGAAATTAATCAGGTTGTTGGGATTCAGATCTGGTGCATGTTGGTCATCATGAATTTTCATAAGTGGCTAGTGATGTAACAATGGTTAGAGGTATGCCTTTATCATGGAGTGACCTTCTTTTTTTGGAATTGCTCTTTTGGGTGAATTTGGTGCAAGTGTTTTATTTGGGCTAACCAGGCGTTGGTTAATATGTGGTAATTGAAGGAAATTCCTTTTTGTATGAGCATCAATAGAATCAGGACTATTAGGGTCATTCATATATGTAATATCCCCCTATCCAAAACTCCCTCACATTTCAATTACATGTTGATAACTGTACCTCAAGCACCCTTCCCCATACGCTAGAGGCTACTGTCTAGAAATGGGGTTATGATAAGTTTAGTGGGAATACTATACCCCCCAGTATTGAGTACAAAATAGAGGGAAATAACTCATAATAAAAAACATCAGTGTAATAGAAAATATTGGAAATATTATATTGTACAACTAGGAAAAAAGGAGGAGTCAATAAATTAATAATAATGGATCACATAATGATAGGCTGATAATGGTCAAATTTTCAAACAGAAAACAATTCAATAAAATAAAAATTTGACACCATTAAATTCTAAATACACCATTCTGGAACCCCATGTTGGTCCCATTTTCACACTCCTTCCCATTCATAAATGATTAAATCCTCAAAAAGGTCTCCTTTCATTGTTAAAATCATCATCCATGTAATCAAATCAAGTAATAAAAGGTTTCTCGAATAGTTTGTGAGTAAATTTTAGTAAGTCAACACCACCATGTCTAATAAGACCAGTCTGATAATAATTTTATGCAATAATGTGGTTAACAGATGTATTAATTAATCAATAAATATTATACTTCAATAAACATACTTTTCAACCATGTGGGAATATCTCTGATCATGTAGCACAACCATTCCATCTAATAAGCATATATAAATGGAAAAATCATAATATCTAGATTGATCCTTCTATATAAGAATATCAGTATGGAACTATGAAAATACAACTCAATATAAACATTATATCATGGTACTGGGCATACCTTGATCAATCTAAGCACTATAGCACGGGACTAGGTATAACATACTCTATAAAAGAATTACATCATTGGATTTGTCATAGCTCACTAAATATAAGCATTACAGTATAATAACACCAAAAGTCATGAAAAATTGGATATCACAACATCACATCATACATCACAAGGGTTAATTATGAAAATTGCAATTTTTCTTCCAATTACACAATAATTTACTTCCCAAATGATCACTAGTCACATTAATAAACATTAACCCATTACCTCGATATTCTATATCTAGAAATCACCTAAGGTCGCAGTCCCTGCTAAAAAAAATTTATGTGATTAGATAATTAATATAAATCAGGGGTTCTCTCCCCGAAAGGGTAGATACATTCCATGTCACAAACAATTTGATCCACGAAATATTCTATTTCATGTTTTACCTTTAATCAATGAATATATTCAATTCAATCACATGATAAATTAGTGAAGTGAAATTATTTCATATACATCATAATTAAAAAGACAATATGGTTAGGTTTATACTACTTAACTTTAATAGAGAAATTTAGGCACCCCAATAATGGGTAGTGCCAATGGAACAGAGGTGAGGGATATCAACAAAGGAAACCTACATCAAATGAAGATAGAGCCAAATTTATTCCACAATGGAGATCAAAAAAGAACACAACATCAATGGAAAAATGAGGAAAAGTGAGGAAGTCCAAAGAAAGGAAACATAATAAGGGTCAAACACCAAATTGTGACATCCAACGGTGATGAAGCCTCCTCAAAATCACCAGGAACTACATAGGGCTTCAAAGGAGGGGCTGCACAAAATGGTGGTATGAGAATCAAGTGTACCGTGCTTATAAAAACTATTTCTTTGATATTTACCTAGAGTGTAATCCATTTACACTTTGTAAATTTATTTTTAAAGGATACGTCTAACAACTCGTCACCTAGAGTTAATATTTATCTAGATATAACATTACACAGTGTGAATAGTTTTCACAACATGTAACAACTTCATGTAAAGAACTCTTCCCTGAATTGTGTCCAATGGTAGTTATACATCGTATAGAATGTTCATGGTTTGTAAATTCTCTATAGAAATATTTCTTAAAAAATCACGATAAGGACTTGAACAACCTCTATAGACTTCCAAATCAGGTAAAACCCTAATAATCCAACTTAACCTATTTATACTCAGACTCCATTAATTTAAAAAAAAATTACATACCATAAAATTAAGTTATTTTACCTAAAAAGGATCTCTGTCAATGAACAATCCACAACCACTGGGATCATTGAAAAACTAAAAAGGGATATACCAACAAAAGCACATGATCTTACAACCACCCCAATATATAACAGCTCATCCATGAGCTTCTCTAAGCATCATTTTGGGGTTTTGATGAACAAATATGGACTTTGTGCTTGAAAATATGGTCTCGTCTCCCATGTTTCCTCCTGGACACATCTATGTTACCACCATACTCTAACCACAGGTATAGTCATACCCCATAGTTACGTCTTACTATGGTCCAAAATCGGTATCAGAGTATCTATATAGCACACATCAGCACATAGGTAGACATCCTCAGTATATATCACATGAGTTGGGTCATGATCATATCTCTGAAATCTACAACATGTGAAACAAATCATTCAAGGAATTTTACTTATGTGTAAGGAATAATTTTTATGCCATTGGACTAATCATATCCACTATCTCAAATGGTATGACAAACCTAGATGTTGGCATTCCCCATTTCTGAATATGGAATTACTCCAACCAAGGTGACACCATAAGAAAAAAAAGACCCATCTCAAAGTATAGAGGTCATCTCTAATGGTCTGTATAAGATTTATTCTGGATCTGGACAGTCACCAATAGTCCTTGATCAGCTAAACATGATCAGATGTCTACTATATGAGATTATTCCCAACAAGATCAGAATCATGTACCACTAACAAATAAAGAGGATAACATCATAGAATACCATAAAAATACTTGAAATGTTCCATCCTGATCAATCCATGGATGTTATTATTATTGTAAAATTCTAAAATGTCATATTTTATTCCCATGAAGCACAAAATTTCAAAACCTAAGATCATAACATATCTTACAGAACGTGAGTAATCTTCTTAGATTGACCAAAAGTCTGGGGGTGATAGGATATTATTAAAATTACATGTGATCCCAAATAATTTTGAATAACCTACTAGAACTATGATTTAAAATGAGGATCTCTATCTGAAATTACATCCCTTGGAACACTAAGAAACCAAATTATCTTTCAGATGTACTGACTTCCCAAATCGTCATCTATGAATGTCTCCCTGATAGAAAAGAAGTGGTCTACATTTTTTAGCCAATCCATGATCGCCCATAATGAATCATTCTTATGGGTTTTATTGGTTAATCATATCACCAAATCTATATTGAAATCATGAATTTTTAACTCTTTAATTGGTAGAGGATGAAAAATCTCAATTATCCTTTGATTCTCATTTTCACCTATTGAGAGATGAAACATATTTCCATAAATCCCACTATCTTATTCTTTGTTTATGACCATAAATAATTTCTTCAATGATCATGATACATATTTTATAATCAAGGTTGTACTACTAATCTTGAAGCATGAAACTCTCTCGTGATCTCCTCTTACAATTCCATAGGAACCCATACGTGGCTACAAAAGAGATAATATTTTTCTGCTACCAAGAGACCATCTAGATGGTATCTCCCCACCATATAAGTTGACACTCATATCCAATCCCTATAGATTAGATAACTACTCTATCTTGATCTTGAATAAATTACTGAGTATAAATTATTTCATTGTCAGAAATACACATGCCTATGAATCATACACACTATATGCATGTCTCTAAAGACTATCATCGTCCTCCACTCCTCACAAGACTCCCATACTACCTTGGCATATATCTCCCCACTGAAAGAATCATAAAATTCATTTTCCTATCCTGGTTTATATGCAAAATCAATTTTTAATGATTGTAGATACTTGACCCACTTCCTTTTATAAAGGTTTAGGTATCATTGAGAAAATATGTACCTATGGTTTCTGTGGTTTGTATGCCCACAAACCTATCACCCATAAGATAGTGTCTCTAGAATCTCACTACATGTACCACTATTTTTAAGTCTATATCATGAGTAGGGTGATCTCTCTCGTGTGGTATTATCTATCTGGATACCTATGCAGCCACTGGATCCTCCGTCATCATATCTTCTGCAAGTCCAGCTCTAGATGTGTCACAATATGTGACATATAATTTACCAGACACAGGTAAAGTGAAAATAGATGTTGTTTTTATCCTATCATTCATTACCTAAAAATCTTGTTTATAAGTTCCCAACCAAAAAAAACATCCCCCTGTCATTATACATCACTAACATTTGAGCTTCCATGATTGGAGAAGTCTGGGATAATATACTGATAATAACCATCTAAACCTAGAAAACACTGAATCTCAAAAATAGTATTAGGCTTCCCCTATGATACCATGATTGGGACTTTCCCAAGGTCCGCTAACACTCCTACCTCTAAGATTACATGGACCAGGAAGTGAACTTTATTAATCCAGACACAACATTGGGTTATCTTGGAGTAAATCCAATGCCTGCTCAATGTACTCAAGAAGATGCTAATGTGTTTGGAATGATTATCTACTAAATAGGTGTACACTATGGTGTAATTGAAAAAGGAAACCATAAAATGATCCAAAAAAGGATGAAAGATATTATTTATCTAGGCTATTAGTACCATTGGTGTATTTTTCAACCCAAAATTCAACAATATATATTCATAAAGTGAATATCTACTCTTATATAATTCATTAGGTATGTCTAATATGGTCACACACTGAATTGGTGATATCCTGATCTCAAATATATCATGGAGAAGATCTTATCATATCTCATTTGATTAAATAGATCTTTGATGCTTGAAAGAGAACATATGTTTCTAATTGTGATCTAGTTCAATTTTCAACAATCCACACATATTTGTATGGTACCATTAGCCATCATAGAGAAAAGAACCAATGAACCCCGTGGAGATTTATGATTCCATATGAAACCATTAGATTCCAAACCTTTCAACTAAACATTCAACTCTTGAATCTCTTCAACATCCATCCTATAAGTATGAATAGAAACAAGATCTAAACCCACTGCCAAATCGATCATGGAATTGATCTCCTTATTAGTTGGTAATCTATATAATTCATAAAGATATGTATTTTGAAAATGGTCTACCACTAGAGGAAAATAATCCTATTATATTCCATCATCATCCAGAATATGGATTTCTATCTGGGTCATGGGACAACCCAATCTGCACCGAATTGGTATGCATTACTAGAATGAAGGTCCCAATCACCATAGTTAAAATAGATGAATCCTTATAGATAGAGAAATGTAACCCTCCCCTAATAATAGTTAATATGATATTGATTTATGATAGACCAATCCATACAGACAATAAAATTGAAACCTAATATTTCTAGCAAAATCAGTTTCCATAAGAAATGGTAACCACTAATCTCTAGAGAACATACCTTACAAATTCTAATTTTATCTGACCACAATCCCATTGGTGTATCAAGGGTCAAAGAACCATCCAACATTTACACATAAAATCACAAACCATTTGAAATACGAGTAGATAAAAAGGAATGAAAAAGAGCATGTATCAAACAAAACCTAAGAAAGGAAAGATGATACAATAATCATAACTCTGACTGTAGATGGTCAAACATCAACAACCATTAAAGTATTATACATAATATATAGCTAACCAACCCCTAGGACTTGGACTCTAGCCTGAATACCTAGAACAATTCCCTATTCCTAGTACTATCATTTCTTCAAATGGTATGCCATATCCCCCGCCTCAACAAAAACATCCTACGGAACTCTGGATACATGTATGTTGGGTAGTATCAATGTCCTTCCTAGACTCCAGTACCTGCCCTGATCCCCTACCAATACTCTACTATTACATTCCTCCAAAAATCCTTTTTAGATGGCCCATCCTGTTATAAGAATTACACTCCAATGTGGGGTATGGAAATTTTTGTTTCTTGTGGAACACCTTTCCATACTAAAAAAGGGGAATGGAATACATTCTAACGATGGATTTACACTACCATTATTAATCTTCCATATTCTATCTGGGTAGAAAATATTATAGTGAAACCTCTTACCACTAGAAGAAGAGCCCTTAGTTTTACCAATGTAAACAGCATGGTCACTTCTTATGGCTACTCTTATATTACATTTGTGATGAGTTTCTAATTCAGTGTATCTTAAAAAATGTTTTGATTAAAAAATTTCACCTGTGTCCAGTTCTCATGGATAATACATTCCAAAAAATGTCTCACCCTTGAGATCTCATCAACATCTAAAGATGATGCAAAGTGTTGAAGTTCATTGAAATGTTTAGTGTATTCCATCACTGACATTCCCTCATTTGTCAGATGAATGAACTCATGAGAATTTTCATACCTCAACATCTATAGATATAAGTGGCTCACGGAATTCTCTTAAATTTCCTTAAATGATAATTCCTACTTATTAAGAACATGATCAACAATATCCCACCAATACATGGCTAGTCCATGGAGTATATGTGTAGGATGCTTCACTATCCTATTTGAGGGTCTTTATGGATGCTTAAAAATTATCTAGACTAACTCAATATAGAACTTGGCTGCTTGGGGACATCCCTCCCCAGTGAACATTAGAAGATTCTATAGCTGGAACTCTCTCATCAACTCATACATAAAATTAAATTTACAATCCATCTCCCTTTCCATGGATCGCATGACCCTACAGAAATAATAGAGAATAATAAGGTAAATCTGATCCTTAAGATATGTTGGAAGATCTAGCTCAACTATCTTAGGAGTGTGCATAATACTACTCACATGATTCTCAACTAGAACATAAAGAGGATACATTTTCTCTACAAGATAAACACATACATTTGAACACCGTATATATTAAAAAATAAACCTCAACAGGAAAGAACAAGGGAACCATTGACTCTTGGTCACTATAAACATGAAATGGATATTTTTATCATGACATAATAATTTATTCCATTCCATTTATTAGATATAATAGTTATCTCATACAATATTTATTATAGGAAATAATATAACACATGAAATAAATATGTTCATATCATGAAAAATTCATGTCAATATATATCCCTATATTCCTACCATGATGCATGAAAACACATCTAATTCCATATTGGGCCATGAGTACAAATCTAAAGAACCAATAATATCATGTAAAAATAAAATGACACAACAAGTAAATCACCCAAGGTGAAATAACATCATCTTAAATAAGTGAACAATGTAGACATCAATCCTAACCTAGGGAACTCAAATTTTCCCTCGTATATGGGATATATACTCCCATGCATAAAATTATTACCATTTCCCAACACATCCTCATCTCATTTATGTCTTTCACTAATATTAATGAAACAAAAACATAAAACCTTATCTATTGACACCACATTGTAACATCCCTTAATCCATCACTCTCTCACATGGAAAAAATAGGTTTGTTATTGGACCTCAAGCATGCATCCCTATACACCACAGGCTGTCAAATTGTAGTGTGGTGTGATAAGTATATTGGAAAGACTATACCCTTAGTATGGAGTAAAAAAATAGTGGAAAATGACCCATTATAAAAAAAATCATAGAAACAAAAAAAGATAAAATAGTATTTTATACAACATGTAAATAAAAGGATGATTCAATAAACCAACAAATATGAATCATATAATGACAAGATGAAATTTTTTCAAATGTGAAATTAAAAACAATACAATAAAAGAATCAACTGAAATAATAAAACTGAAAATACCTTAGTCCCGATCCATATGTCGGTACAATATTCCAACTCCATCCCATCCAGAAATAAATAAATCAGTAAAAAGGTCCCTTTACCTTGTCCAAATTTGAATCCATGTAATCTTCTCAGCTACCAAACATTAACCAAAATAAAGTGTCAGTAAAAAATAGTAGGTCAGAACCACCATGGCTAAATTAAGATAGTATGATAATAATCCCATTCAATAATGTTATAAATATATATATTAATTAATCAATTAATATATTACGTCAATCAACATGCACTGGCATCATGTTGGAAGATCTCTTAGTATGTACCACAACTATTCCAATCGAAAACCGTATATCCATGTCAAAAAATAATGAAATTATGTGTCAAGATGTCTATATACATATTTCAGCATGGAATTGGGCATATATTACTCAATATATACATTACATCATGTGAATATGCATATCCCACTCAATATAAGCATTACATCATTTTACAAGGCATAGCCCACTCAATATAAGAATTACATCTTGATATTGGGCATAGCCCACTCAATATCAGTATTACAGCATGGGAATGGGAATATCCCACTAAATATAATCATTACATCAAAAGAATAAGCATATCCCTCTCAATATAATCATTACATCATGATAACACAACATGTTATAATATCGTGGATGTCACAATATAAAATCATACATCATAATGTTTTATTGTGAAAATTTCTTTTTTTCATTCAATAAAATATTAATTTATATCTCTAATGATAAATAGTTATATCAATTAAAAATAATCCATTACATAGTTATTCTATTTTAAGAAATAACATAAGGTCTCGTGGCATGCTGAACACACTTTAAACCATTAGACAAAGCTTATAAATTAAGGGTTCACTCTCCTAAAGGGTACATATAATATTGGATACAAACAATTGGAGCCCACTAAAATTTTATTCAATGATTTATCACTAATAAATGAATAAATATAACTAAATCACATGTCACGTCATCCTAATCATAATATTTCATACACTTCACAATTAAACAGGCCATAGAGTAAGGATTCGGCTCCCAACCTTTAACTCAGTGATTAAGCCACACCAAAACAGTGTAATGCCAACAAAAAAAGGAAATAGAGATCATAAAAGTAAACCTAGATCAAAAAGAGATGATATTAACATGATTCCAGAATAGAGAAAAATATAGAACACAAGCAGAATGGAAGAACAAGGAAAAGGGAATAAGAACAACGATAGGTGACCTACAAGAGATCAAACAGTAAATAAAAATGTCAAACGATAATGAAATTGACTCAGAATCACAATGATTCCCCTATGAATTAAGGTGAGGGGATATAAATAATTTTGGTATGATTTTGAAGCATGTGGAGATGGTTAACACCACTACTCATTATATTTACATAGTGTCTAATCCATTTTCATGTATGGAATTTCTTTTTAAAGGGATTATACAAAAAAACCATCATCACATGTTACTATTTATCCAAATTGAAATTTGCATGATGTTAACGTTTAAACGATGTGTAACCACTTCATTCCCAACATAAGTTCATGAAATGTTTTGGGTGTACATTACACATTGTGTAACATGTACACATTGTGTAAATGAAATATACACATATTCCCTGATAAATTAAATATAAGGACATGAACCACCTCCAAACCCTTCCAAATAATGAAAAAACTCTTAATACCATTTAAAACATTCATATTTAGAATCCAATAATTGAAATTAATATACATCCCAGAAATTCAGGTCATTTTACCAAACAGAAGGTCGCCTTATCCGAATAGTACTCGACCACCAATGATCAATGAAAAACTCGAAGAGGGATGTAACAGGAAAAAAATGGGATCTTACAATATATGTATATAAATATATATATATATATATATATATATATATATATGATGTGGGATAATATTTTGAGCATCATATGTGATGTAGGAACTCTGGGAATCTGATGAGATGTTGAACTTATGGGTTTTGTGTATGACTTGAGTACTAATGAGCATCCGATGCATTGTAGGACTTGATGAGAATCTTATATAAAATCAGTATGATTGAGAACATGATGAGTTAAGGAATTTCGGTGTGTCATATGAAGATGTTAACATCCATTTATAGTAATAGGAAACATCAGAATATTAAATTTTGGCTCGGGAAGTGACTAGGTAGGTAACTCTTAAAGTGGGGAGTGCCTCAAGGGAAGTTGACAAGTTTTTTACTAGGCATGGTAAACTAGGGTAATATTTTTATATGGTTATGTTCAGTACCTTTACAACAAGATACCTCATTGCTCATTCATTTTGTATTATATGGTTGTGATACTATAACAAACCATGTTTTTGAATGGTTTTTTTCATGTAAACTGAAATTTTGAGTTTGGTGGATGGACCAACATAAATTATAATATATGGATCCTAAATATGAATTATTGATAGTTCAAAAAAAATTAGGTGGGGTTTTGGTTTTGGTGGAAGTACTTGGAGATGGAAGGAACACTGGAGTAAGGATTGAATGTCTAGGATATTGAAAGTTCCTCTTTCTAGAAATACATGTCATGCATTATATACATGATGTGGAATGGGTTTACATGATGTGAATGTTGTTTATACGGCATGAAACCAGGTGCTAAAGCATGGGGGAATTCTCCAAGTAATTTATGATGTTTATAAAATACACATATTCATCATTATTTACATTGTGTGTTGGATACATTACATTAAACCAACATATTGTGTTTGTTTATATAGCTATAGGGGTCTCCACCCATGTCATTTCTACTACACGCATTGAGACTGGAGCACTCAGGGGGTCTCATAGTGCCTTCTTTACCCTATCCTATGGTTCATTGGTTATTCTATATCTGAAATTTGAACCAAGATCTCTCTATCAATTTGGAATTATAGTGTTTGGGAACTTACTAATATTTCTTACATTACTATTTTATATCAATATACAGATTGAAAAATCTAAGAAAGCCTCTTTTACATATTCTTGGGGAGTTTTTTTTGAAATATTTCATTCTCTCATTTCAGCTTTATTTAAAGTCCTAAATTCAACCTGAAATAACATATGAGTCTAAGGTAGGTGATTCCTAGATTTATCTTTAATTTTGTGGGTGTTTTGAAGTGTGAATTAATATGTACATTGGGTTGATCAGGTGACTTCATAAATAAATAGATGATTATCCTTAAATTGATTAATTCTGGTTATGGGATGTCATTGAGAATTTCCTAGTGTAATTATATATGTTATGTCAGGTAAGGGGATTAGGACCAACTAGGGAAGCTTTTATGGTTGTTTCATTTAAATTAACTAATTCTAATTTGATTGTTGTTGTTTCATGGGAACATATTGGGAATAACATGAGTTACATGAAGTGATGTTGTTCACTGAGACAGAGGCGTCTTGGTCATCAAGTTGATGGAGTTGCCTATGAAATATATGTAGTGGTGATGATCCCTGGGATGGAGGTGATGAGGTTTTATGGATGAGGGTGTGGTCTTTCGGACTTGATATGGGGTTGATCATCTGATTTTGGGGGACATCTTCACAGAGGCATATGGTTCTGTTTGGTGTGTTTTAGGTATGTTGGTGATTTTCTATCACTATTGTTGGCCGACGTGCTATTGGAGCCATTTGAAAATAGATTTGAATCAAATGAGGTAGTTTTGACCACCCATTATAGGTGGAGGCCTATGTATATATTATGAATTAGGGGATGGTGTTGAATATCAGTTATAGAGGAGCTTCTCACCATAGAAATCCAAGAATTATGGCGATGGACCATAGGTAGATGGTGTTGATACCATTGGTTGGGGGTGAAGTTACATCAATATACTTGAGGCCGATTGGACTGGATTATTTTAGGATGGATATCGTCATTCCTTAGGGAATTGGGTTGTTGAGTAGGTGGAGATATATTATACATGGGAGGATGGATATCCCCAAACCTCCGAACATTAGGTTGATGAGATGATAGTTACATTATAATAGAAGATCTGTGGGGCGTGTAACTTATTGGTCGGGTATGATGAAAGGATGTTCTATACATGGTTGGTGTCATGTGGAATGTCATATGGAATGAATTTCTAGTCTTATATTTATGGGTGGTACTCAAGAGATCTCGATATTTTATATTATTTAGTAGAAACTGAGGTACTAAGACAAGGGTACTCACCAATGAAATATATATTTACAATAATGTACTATATTCCAAAAATAAATTTTGGGGCACATATTTAAACATAAAACATTTTTTTCCAATGCTTGAAAATACTAAATTTTAGATGATGATAACAGGTGGATCGATTTAATTATTACATGTGTGAGAATTGAATTTTTTATTATTTTTGTATACACTATAAATTTATGGATGAAAGATAGGAACACATTGGTGGTGGCCTACTGACTACATACTCACACCCTACAAGGGCCCCTTTGGATGCATTTATAATGTATTGTTCTGAGGTCAAGTAAGGGATTAGGCTTGGTAGCTAGACCTTAGGGAGCATGGGTGCACTTCTTTGGCATAGGATGGATGGAAATGGACTTGGTGCTTCCTATGCATCGATATGGACCTTCAGCTGGGATTATATAAATAAATTATTATATAGTTGTCCCCTAGAAACCTTTATCATATACATTTTATGACCTAATGTGTTGTGTATTTTTCTATATATCGTATTAATAACATTTCATGTATTTTAAATGATACTGCTTTTTAATATATTTTCGTTGAATTTTATTGTTTATCCAGTTGCTTATGATTCTTATTACACTGTGTTATATACATAAGAACCATTATTATTAACATTACATGAGGTTATACTCTCTTAACTATCAATTAATCAGGCCCACAATGCTTTTTGGTAGCCTTTGCATTATAGAGAGGCATGCCTAAGGCCTAATGGCCATCTAGACTGAAGAACAGTTTGAGTGGGATACAGGGTTAGGGATCCACAATGGCCTACTAATAATGTTTCTCAAACCATTAAAGTGAACATCTATGGGAGTGGAAGCTATATGATTTAATATATAACAAAATTCAAGGCCCCTACTTTGATGGGTGACCTATAAATCCTTATTGGATTGGGATATAGGGATGGGTAGATCATTAGGACCATATTTTATAAATTTCCCCTTATTTTTTATATTTTTTATTATATATTATCTATAATTGATCCATCAGTAAATATTATATTTTATTCATGTATTTCATCAAAATAAAATATGATCACATTTTTTATAGAATTTGATGTTTTATTATTGTTGGTAAATAAATGTTTTGTTTATATAGTTTTCATTATCATAGATAATGATTTATCGTTATTTTCACTATTATTTTTGGATAGCTAATAGAGGTTAGACTATCCTCACATTATTTTGAACCTCAATTCTCGTAAGATGTCTCTAGTTTATGGGGAGCTACAATTAATGTCATGTGGCACATTTTTTCATTCGGGTTCAAGATATCCATGTTGAGAATTATAGATCTGAATGTTTTGTTGTATAATCAAGTACTACAACATTCCCCATTTCCATATCAAGGAAATATCTATATTTTTTTTAAAACTTTTCATCTCATGATAATCCAATGAACTAAATATAATTTGGAATCTAATAAATGTTAGATACCTATGTATCTTCACTTCTACATCCATCTCCTACGATGTATGAGTTAATATTTTGAGAATGTATGTAAAAAAACTCTTCCTTTTTAAGTTGTGGAATTATTATTAAATGGAAATATTATTCTGGTCATTCTCAATTAACCTTTAACATCAAACACATCACCATATCCTCTAAAGAGAGGTGTGTTTTTTCCACTTAATGTTGAATTCCAACTCTTTCTGAAACTCTTGATCGTTATCTATTTAAAGAATATAATTTTCATAAATAAACTAACCAAATATTTCATGATTACATTGCATATTCTCGAATCCTTTTTCCTGAACTAGATCTATTCATGGGAGAATTTTTACAGTTTTATAAAAGTTGAAATTATACAATTCTTTATATAGTGAGATAATTTTAATTACTAACAAAAGTTATAAAATTAAAATAAAGAATTATTTTATCTAAGTCTAAGAATCTATATTCACCAAACAATGATTATTTAAATTTATAATTTAGTTTAAATACATCAATTAATAATTTCAACCATAATTCTTATCCAAATCAAATATTTTTAAAATCCATAAAAGAAATTTTCAAATCTAATTTCTTGTAATGAAGTAATTTTTTAAGACAGACAAATACATATAGTAACACATGAACACACTATCTTTCTCACCCAATTTTAGTTGTAAACACCAATAGGTCACAAAATAAGACATCCTATAAGATATTATTAAAAATATTGTCATTATATAACTCCCATAAATTTCATGTTTATATATAAAATACATTATATGAATTTTTATTGATACATATTGAGTTGAAAATACCCTATTCGCTACACCGACAAAACAACCCAAGACTTGTCTTAAAATCACATCACCGATACCATTCTTTAATTCCCGTACTTTTTTAATCACCTTGATACTAGAGGATAGGTGTGTCACATGTACTCTAATACATTACTGAATTTCTAGAGGATATAATCTAGTGATCATGTATTAAAAAAATCATTCATAGAATTGTTTTAATTAAAAGGTAATAGAACTATTATCTAATAAAAAATTATATAAAAAATTTATAAATTGAAGCCATATATTTAGAAAAAAATTTATAAATAAAAAATGGTTTAACAATGTCCAAATAACGATGTCATGCAATGAAAAACCCCATTGTAAAAACAAACATTTTCCTACCATGGATAGTCAGAATCCTTTTCAAACATTATGTTTTATTCCAAAACACTTTTCCTACATTATGGATCTTATAATGTTTCACTAATTAATATGGTCAATTTGTTTCCGATATTATGAAAAACAATGTCGATATACGCAAAAAAAAAAATCATTCAAGTAGGATTCACTAAATGAATACTCAATAATAACTCCCCAAGTCACTCTCATGTATTCCCATTAATAAATTATCACCTAAAATGTAATTGGATTCTTTTTTAATAAATTTAAAATATTTTACGATTTATGATGAACTATATCCACATAAATCAAAGACAAAAATTCCAAAAAATATTCTAAGAGTTTTATAAAGAAATGTAACATTACGCACATCATCTATAAATAAAGAAACTAATAAACCATGTAAAATTTCAGAAATTATCAGTAATATCAATCAATAATTCAATGAAAATAATTTTCTATGATTGTAACATCAACCACCATAACTCTTGTGACAACCAACATGTCACTGTAGTATTTAATTTTATATTATTTTATTATTTTAAGGCTCATTATATGTTTCCAAGGGGTTTTATCCCAAAAAACATAATTTTTAGGTTTTATATATTTTAATAGTTAAGTGACATGGTTAATCCCAAAACATGAATGTTTGAGTAGAAACCTTATTGGTCCTTTGGTGAGGCTATTTTTTAGTGCACTGCATGGACATGGATAGGTACAACAAGAGATAGACATGAAATTTCATGCTTTAATATGAATTTTCTTTTTGTCATGGTTCGATCACAGTTAGTCCAATCATGTAGCATTGAGGTAAAATAATGTGAGTTGTTTCTAGCTATATAGTGGCCAGTGAAATGTTATCACATGGTTTGGAAAACCATGTACGCCCCCCCCCCCTCACACACAAACACAAACTTGCCTCTCCCCCTTTCCTCCTTTATTCCTCTTTCATTTTCAATGGATTTATTTTGGATTCTAAGTTAGATAATAATGATATTGATGTTTCATACCTTATATCATATCTTTCTCCTAGTTTTATTTCTCCTGCAAACCCTAATATCTTACATGGTTAGGATTTGGGTCTGGGATGTTTCAAAAATTCTGGTTGTTTGTGTTTAGGATTTGTATAGGCATGATCTTGGGTGTGGGAGCCTTAAACATTAAAGGTAAAAAAGTTTCTTCTCATCACAGATTTCTTCCTTCTAAATTTCCATTAGGGTGAGGTAGGAGATTATTTTACATCACTTTCTATTGTATTTATTCAATTTCTTCATGTTTTAAAATGAATAATATTTTAAATTATTCATATATGTATGACTCATAAGGGGTTCATCTTGTTTAAAATTGGTTTGAAACATAGGAATGGGATAAGAATCCATGCAAAGTGGTTGTGAAAATGTATGGTTGGATATCAAAGAATTATTTTTTTTAAATATTTGGAATGTATTAGTTCAATGTTTTAAAAAGATTTCTTAATTTAAAGTGGTTCTCAAACCATGTTTTCGGGTTATTCTTTTCAAAGTGATGTGATAACATTTTTAGGGTGTTTAAAACTTTTAATATTTTAAAATTATTTTAGTGATATCCAAGGAAACCTTATCCCATGGGGATTATATTTTCAAACTTATTGTGTATTTGAATGATTTCAATGGGAATTTAAAAAGGGTAACAGGGAGTTCCATTTTGATTTTGAATGGCTTTTAAAAAAAATTATTGGTGTTCTTGATAGTTTGGTTTTATAGAAGAGACTATTTGGAATTTTTGGTAAATTAGTTTTCTAATGATTATGTGATACCCTCTGGATCCCTCTTTTTGATTATTACGTCAATAAGTGGCATGTGATCCCATGATGACATGTTATATTTAATTAATTGTAATTTTTTCTATTTTTTATGCATAGGAATACTTTTTTAGGGTAAGAGGTGGTGTCAATATTGTTTCAAATGATTTCTCTTTGAGTGAGGGATTATTTATTATTCACACATATGATGGCATGCCATGATTGAAGATGGGAAATTCCTTTGGTGAATGAGTCGGTTGAGGCCCTATCTTGGTATGGTGATTAGGAGCATCACAACAAGGACTGAGAAAGACCACCATGGGAATAGTACCCCTGGGATCAAATGTTCCCATGTGTGGTTGGGGAATGGGAAATCCCTAGAGGGTACTATGATATCCCAGGGTGGACCAAGTGATCCTTGACTTTTTTGTAGTCATGTTATTTAAACTAATTTAGCCTAGGGTCATTCTGATTCATACTAACACCCATTAAGAGCTCATTGGTTATTACCATGAAACTAGGATTCTTCTTATGATCATTTAGGGGATTTGTATTTTTTATTTTATCTTTTCCAATTTTGTTCATTTTATTTAATGTTATATGTATTATTATTATTATTTATGCCTTGTTGGGTGACATGACATAGTGGTGCCTTCCGATGTTCTTTCATACTTCATTATGTGGTTTCTTTTCAAATGTTTTTTAAAACATATTATCAATGTTTTTAAATAAGTTGCGGGAGAACCATGAGTTTAATGTGATTTAAAACTATTTTAATAAATTTTTTAGGAATGTTTTCTCTTATGAGAATAGTGAAATATTTTTTTTATGATCCAAGTGTTTGTAGTTTATAAAATAGTTCTTAGGCTATTATTCCTAATGTATTAATTGTTTCTTTTAAAACAATTTTTGGAAAACATTGTGATGGTCATGAAACGTTTTGAGTTTCTATATGGATATTACTATAATATGTGTTTATGAAATGTGCTAAAAGTTAGAAATTAAAAAATATGTTTTTCCAAATGGTTTAGGCATGGGAAAATTGAATTCTATATTATTTTTTTAATTTAACAAAAAATCATGGAAATGGTTATTTAGAAATATTTTTTTTGTGTTTTTTATTTTATTGAATAAATTAATATTATATGTTTGTTTTTTAGTTGTATTTTATGCAATAATTCTTGGGATTTAATATGAAAGTAGATTCTTATATTTCGTAGGTTGTAGTGGTATTTTAAATTCTTATGTTCCCATGCCGATTTTATCCAAGTTACATATTCCATGTTCATTTTCATAGATTCTATTGAGAGAATATATCCATTTTATGTTTGTTTTTTATTGAATGTGTACCCCTATACCTATTATTACACATTATTATGGCCTAATTTTAGTTTCATATAATTCCTAAAATGTTTCCATTTAAATTATTTATATCGAATAATTATCCTTTTAATCCTTTCTAATGTTAGAGGTGTAGTGATTTTGCTGGAACTAGAAGGAAATTCTACATGAGATGGAGACTAGTGTGTGAGGTATGTTTTTGGTGGTTGTGTTGTTTTCTTGTTTTATTTTATATTACTTGATAATTGTATCCAGAATCATCATAGACATCAAAAGTATAGAATTTTTAGACAAAAAATTTATATTCATATTGTTGTAGATACTCAGATTATTGGAAGAAAGCATTCTCAAGTGTGTTCCAAGGATTACCTAGAACTATTTTCCTGCCTGTGGGGATTGGAAACACCCTTCATACATATGAAAGGCATGTTCAAGAATCCATTAGATGCACCACCATGAACATTTCATTACTAGTTGTATTAGAGATTTGGTTTCTTCTTTTCGGTAATATCATAATCCTTTTTCATTTCCTATGTTATTTTGGGTGTATTTATCTTTTAGATAAGGTTTCATAGACATTAAAGTTTGGTATATGTAGTGTTTGAAGATATATTTCTCTCCCTCCGCCTTCAGTTTCTAGGGGAATTTGAGATTTTTATATTGAATCGTGTTTTCTATTTAATGGTTTTATTGGATTATGGTTCTATTCCAGTAGCAGTGTTGTTTTGTTCCTCATTTTTATGGATTTATTTTCATTCGTTATTTTGTTTTGTGTTGGGGTGGAAATGGAAAAGGGTGAATCAATGTTTCAGTTTTTATTATAGGCCCTGATATATAATACATTAACCAAACACTTAATGCTAGAAATGTTATAGGGACCAATGTACAACTGGCATATATACATCGACCATTCGGCCATGTTGGGCATGGTTCCATATCCCTATTGCTTTTTTTATTCATAATTCTAGACCATTTGATATCTTAGTGTGTGAAAGGGAAATATGATAGGGGTCATGGTTAGTCTATTGATATGTTTAAATATTTAGAAGTAGTTTTTGATGGAGAATTGTGAAATTCCATTATTATGTAGTTAATTCATTTTATGTGACATTTTTTTTTGGTGAAAATGAATTTCAAAAGAAATGGTTTTCATTTTAAAAAAAAATCACTAAGGAATTGTTTTTAAGGTGATTTTATTTCCTAAAATGTTTTGATATAGTTGATTTTATTTTGAAATATTTAAATAGATTAATGATTATTTTTATTTTAAATAATTTTCATATGGTTTTTTAAAATATAAATGCGGCACCTCAAGATTTAATAGTGTGTTACTTCTTCAAAATAATTCAATAACTTTCACTACACGCAACACCGAGTTCAAGCGCACCATGACTTATCAAACAAGCCGTTCAAAAAAGGTTATGAATAGTATTAACTAAATTTTGAACTTTATATAACCCTTATAATTTTATAATCCATATTATTAGTTTATTAGACATAATGTAAGAATAAATTAATTTTTCCAGACAAAAGAATTTATTTAAAAAAATGCACTTTTACCAACTTTTAATAGTGAACCCTTTTCAATCCAATATTTTATACTTTTATATATTCAATTTTACTAAAAAAATTTATTCTTTAGAATGGGGACATCAAAAATTTACAATGTAACACCCCAAGCTTCCGCGGTATGCTTCTCTTTGAATAATACAGCTGCATGTGTTGTACGCAATTTCGAGTTCTAACACACACTACAACCAATCAAACTAGCCGTTATAAATAGTAATACCTAATTTTTGAAATTTTATAAATATTATCTCTCAAAATGAACTTCATTTTTTGATTTTTAATATTGAATTTATCCTAGGGTGAAATTTTGGTACTTTTCGGATAACTTTTATATTTTGATGAATAGTCAAAATTAATAAAATTTAATTAAAAAAAAATTATATCAAAATAATTAATAGTGATAAATTATGAATTTGTGTGATTTTAAATTATATTTAGAATATATTTTTACCATTTAATACAGTTTTGGTTATTGGAAATAATTTCACAATTAAACCGAACATAAACAAGTAACAATCAGTTCATAGTTATTATATCTTAAAAACACGCTTTTTGTTTTGACAGTGGGAAATAATTTTAAATTAATTTCTTCCACTTCTCTGTTTTGAATTTGGAAAAATGAATTCCATATTTGGAATCAGGATTTCCAAATCGTATAAATAGGTAACTTTTATTTTTTAACATTTTGAATAATTACTTCGGCAAATATTTTATTTACCATGGTTGTAGGGTAAATTCGGTAAATAAGGGTTAAAATTTAATATTATAACAATAATAAATTACCCTAAAACGTCTCCCAACCTTATTTGTGGATACAAGTCCGACAATGGGAATCTTTGGGTCGATTTTGGGACCCCATGGAGCCACTTGTAGGTGATAGGGACACTTTATATTAATTAAGTTAAAGTGAATACAAAAAGACGTAAGCTTATATCTTTTAGAAAAAAAATTTTACATAGGGTTATATATGTTATATTTTAGATTATAAATATTCATTAGAAAGATAAAAATATTTCCTACATAAAGTTATTTTATTTATAATTTTTATACATTGAAAAAGTAAAAATATATATGACACAATAATGATGCAGTATTTTCTTTATTAATGAAAGAATCAAATAATTGATATTATAAATGTTAAAATAAATATAATTTAAAAGTTTTTATGAAATAAAAGAATTTTATTGGTTAATAATACATGTTAGGATTTCCTAAATTAATTTGGTTCGAATTAATAAAGTTGTTAAGACTTAAAAAAACCAATTTTGAGTAGTGTCAAAATTGACATAAATGCGTTTTTAAAACAAATATTATATTAGTTATTTATATTCTATTCCTAAAAATCTACGGTTCATCCAAGAGACTTATATAATGATAGGTTTTTAATTAATGGACCATTTTGGGGGTCACTTGGTGGTATATAGTATGTTTATTAACTATATAATAAAAAAATAAGGTTACATGGTAAGTGTCAAACTAATTAACTAAGAGTTAAAACTAAAAGATAAGGTTAATATAATGACCCAAACCTGTATAAATTCTATTGGTTGAGTGGTTTTAGACCCATACCCACCTTAACCTTTAAATAATCCATTTTTTATCGATTATAAACCGAATATGAATTTATTATAAAATAATACTTCTAGATTTTCCTAAAGAGCCCCTCCTCCCCCTTATAAAAGGACACCACTTCAAACCAATTCCTCACACATCTCAAGCCATTTTTATCATCCAACCTCTGCCAAATTAAACTTACTACATCCATATCCTACTTTTAGAAGCCTTACCCTAGGCAGAAAGCACATCAAGAGTCCTTTTTGGTTCAAACCACAAGGAGTTAACCAAATTAAAGGTAACGATTTCTCTTAGCTTCTTTTCTTTAATTTTACTTCTACAACCCCTAAAATCTTCTTATTATTTTGTTTTTTAACAAACAAATTATCCAAAATAAACTAGGATATTGTTATTAGATTTATTATAACTACACTTACACACACATCCACTTAATGGGTGAAGAACATAATGTTTCTGTGGATGGAAACCAAACGCCTCACGAAGCGATGATTGTTCAATTATCTCCCACCACCTCCCATGGAGGATATTATGATGGAACTATAATTAAATATGATATTATTGATATTTATTTTATATATAATCTTCTGTAATTCCATTTTATATCATACCATTATTTATTTCATGATGTATATATATACGATAATATCATTTGAGGAAGTGCGGACTACCGCCCCCTCAAAGTGATATGACTCGTTCATACCATACATGGAACGTATAAAGGATGGTGTTAATAAACTTAAGTAACACATATAATATATTATATTATACTTTAATAATTATATACCTATGTATAATTTGGTTTTTATTCCTTTTAAAAATAAAATTGAAATGGAAGTAGCGTTCGTGCGTGCGTACGGATTACCGTCTCCATGAACACGATGAGATTCATTTCCCCATCATATCCATTCAAGAATAATTATAATTTTATTATTAAAAGTAATTTTTAAGGACTTGATATCATTCTGGATATGAATAAGATACAACTTATCCATAACAAACACGGCTTACGTAACGAAGCCTATAAAGGAAAACGAATCAGTTAACACCCAAAACGACGATAATACTAAAATATTATAAACAATGCAATATTAAAAGATCATATATGATATCATATTTATGTATATTATTATTTTATAATTTAATAAAAATTATTTAACTATTATACAAGATTTTAACCTACCCTCGACCAAGGAAAAGTACAAGGTAATGGGTTTTCATCTCACTCTTTATTCCCATTAGATTCATGTCATATTGCCACTATAACCTTTTGTGTGGTGTATATACTGTCCATAATTGTATTATTTATGTAATACACTTTAATTTATGTGTATTTACATATTAATTGTATGATAACTCTTTCATGGGGTGTATGATTCATAAGTTACCAAATTGGTATGGGTTAATTCCTCAATCTCATTATTATCTGAGATTGTTTATGTGTAAGTATCTACTGGGACTTTTTTATCATCCATGTCCATGTTTTATGAAAGAGTTTCCAAATGGAGTATTTTAAGGGACTTTTTACTAAAACAACACTTAAAATGTTTTAAATATTTATTCTTCTAAATATATCTCTTTAATGTCCATGTCTTCAAAATGGGTTTTAAGGATTTATTTATATGGACATGAATGTTTTAAAAATGTTTATTCATTTCAATATTTTCAAAGTGGTATGGTACACTTTGATTCAAAAATGACTTCAAATGACTAATTTTCTAAATTGTGTGACTTTAAAATGTTTTCATGAAAAACGGGTATTTCTCTCAAAGAGTTTTACAAATCATTTTCATCTATGTCAAAATTCTTTAATGGATTTTAAACTTGTTTTGACGTTGATTTATCATGATACAAATCATCCATATTGTGTTGAAGTTTTGGTGATATGTTTGATTTTGGATGTGTTATTTTTATACCATTCATGGTTTATAGAGAACGTTTTAACATTTCGTATACTAATTTTAATATGAATGATTATGTTATGTTTAAACCTGTTCATATGAGGAATGCATTAGACCTAGTAAGTGACAGGTGGAGCCCGTTATAGTTCCTCGATGCATCGGTAGGTCTCATGAGACAAACTAGTGTCTTGGCATGAGGCCTTGAAAAAATCATTTTTGTAGTCTTGGAACTAGGCCTTGGCTACGTGGTGGTGATAGTCTGGCATTATGCATTCCATCATTATCAAAGTGGTTATTTATATTTCATGTGATTGTTCGACTAGTAGAATATACATGCGAGTAAGTAAATGAAATTATTTTAATTTTTTTATCTTTTCCACATTATGATGAAGTTCATGTTTAAAGGGCTTTTGTTCTAGTTATACATTGCATTAAATGTTTATGTTTATTTATAAATGTTTCCACTGTATTGCTTACCATTACTGAGCATTTTAGCTCACCCCTTTCTATATTTTATTTTTCCCAGGATTCCAAGAAGTGTATTGTGATTGATATGCTGGGATAAGCCAATGGAATAATGGATTTCATAAAGATTATTTGTGTTGTTTTTTATTTCATAAAGTGAAATGTAACATTCAATCATGTAATCTATTTTCCAAGACTGCTAAACTAATCGGTCCTTCGGGACATGATTCCTTATTATCATACCAATTTACTAAAATAATAAACTAACTCTGGGTAACTGGGGTTGGGGAGTTATAATAAAATTTCTATTTTAATGTAAAATTTTCTTTTCTAAATTTTGATTATTTCCCATGGTATGTAATTTTTTATCTGGTAAAGGATTGGAATTTTTTTTACTAAAATTAAATTCATTGTTTTATTTTGAAGCTATGAATTGTGTTTTGGTTTTAAAACATATTTTCTTCATAGAAATTAGTTTTTAAAGCAATTTATGATTTGTAAGAGTGAGTATGGGGTTGGGTTTCTATTTGTAAGAAATGTTTTTTTTTTGCATTTTGAATCAAAGAAGGTTCAATTTTAATGGTACAATTGTATTCAAAATATTATTTTAAAAATGGATGTAAGTTTTTTTTAAATATTTCTCTATTTTCTATTTTGGAAAAAATGGTATTGTTATATTCACATGACTATCTGAGGTTCATGTTCTCGTTTCGTTTGATGTAATCCTCCTAGAAAGTTCATGTGTGGAATTAGAGTAACTATTTTTGGGTTCTTCCTCATTCTATTTAGAATTTATTAGGCTTTTTATGGGGAGGAATGTGTGATTTCCTTTTTTGAGTTATGTTCTTTGGGACTATATGAGGTAGTGTTTACTTAGTGTCTCCATTGGATATTTTTGGGACTACTTGTTTAGAACTCTGATCATTTTCTTGATGGTTGGATCTATCTGGGTCATATTTTTTTGGAATCTCTTATGTGCACTTGAGTTGAGAGTTTTTACTGGGTTCATTTTAATATGTTTTAGTTTTAATGGATTATTGGACATTTTATGTTTTTTTCTCATTTATTTAGGAGTATTTTTTCTTCATGAAACCTTAAACTGTTGTTCCCTTTGGGATTTTGTTCATACCTTATTGATTGCTGTTGTCATTTCCCTTATGTGGTGGCAACCATGGGTATTATTGTGATTGTCTACATGGATTTGGGTATAACCTGGGTGTATACATGGATACATGGGGTGTTGTTTCATTCAGGTTAGGCTGTAGATTTCATCAGGACATGTTTCCCATTAAAATTATTGGGGAATGTTATCAGTGGGAGTTAAATTTAAAACAACCCCAAATTCCTATTATGACCTCGAGGATAAATCCCTTTTCTATCCTATCATGTCATTGTTTCTATTTTTAATCTGGTTGTTTAGGTTCCTTGGGTTTTGGTGACCCAAATTTTTTACTAAATGTGATATTTCATAGAGTGTTCTCTTCTTATGGTTTTGAATTAGTTGCTTTTGGGAAGCATTGTCCAATGGAGTTTTATGAACTCCATTTAATGATTTTATACATGTATTTACTTGGTGATGTTCCCTCTTAATTTAGAAATATTTTTCTGGTTGTTCAACCATTTTAGTTCATTTCAAAATAGTGGGGAGACTAATGCTCAACCTCTATTTATTTATAGATTCTCCCAGAGTTCTTTTAACCTCTTGTTCTTTGTGTTTGTGGAGGAATATTTGTTTCTTAAGGATTAATTTTTGTTATTAATTTCAATAAAAATAAATACCTTTATATATATACTTATCCTAATACTTTTGGGGTGAGTAATTGGTATGGTGGCAAGTTTGTGACACCCACCATGTCTCTGTGGTGTTTATTTTTATATTATTTTATGATTTTGAGAATCATTTTCGGATTCCATGGATTTTTTTTAGAAAATGTAAATTATTGATTTTTTCCTAATATGGATGGGTAAGTTGAATGTTTAGTCCATAAGCATCTAATTTATATGAGAAATAAATTGGGGGAATTTTTTGAGTCTAGTGCATAGTTCATGACTTGTGCATCCTTAGACAAACCATGCAAAAAGCATACGATTTAGAATTGTAATGTAACAGTGACTTTTGGAATGGTTTGAGAATGGTTTGACTATCCTTCTAGTGCCTAGGGTAAATCATGTGAATTTTCATTGGTGTATTAGGGTTCATCACATGGTTAGCACATGGTTTGAAAAATCATGAAGTCTAACAATGTGCTTTTCCCTGTTTCTTAGATTTTTGTTTTTTTAGTATTTAATTTTTTATTTACTTAATTTAAACACATTAATATAAAATAACTCCATTAACCCTATTATATTTTTTACACTAGACACCCTCACACAACCACAGACAACTAACCACGCCCCCCCCCACACACACATGTGCACAACTCCTCTATATGGACTTCTTTCCTCATGTGTTTTCCCCATATTTCTTGGGTATTCTTAGTTAGATAAAAAACTAATGGTATCTTCCTCTCTTCTTCCTCCTCTTTACCAATATTTTAATTATCCTATAAACCCTCATCACTGTAACTGTATGATATTAGAGTTTCAGATGTGTCTAAAATTATAGTTTTGGGTGATAATGTTATGGAGGGACCCTCTCATTCATGTGACAAAAGTATCCTTCTAATGATACATGATTTAGCTTCCTAAAAATTTCTTCAGGATATATTTCTATTGGTCAAAAATAGATATTACTTTTCCATCAAATTATATTAAATTCCATTAATATATTATTTTTTTGAAAATCGTTTGTCTTTTAAATTATCATTATACGTATAACCCTTGATGGGTCTAGCTAATTTAAATTTTTTTATAAAAAAAGGAAAGGGATGAGAATCCAATGGAAGTTTATACAAAAATTATCAGTAGGATTTTAATGATTTTTTTGGTATATAATGTATTTGGCGAACCGTATTGTCAATTTAAAATGTATTTAGTGATTTTAATTGTTTCTTAAATTAACGTTTTGAGGTTTTTTTAAAAGGGATGTAGAAACAATTGTTTGGGTGATTAAAATATTTTTGATTTTCAAATGAGTTGGGTGATTTCAGAGAGAAATTTTATCCCATGAGGATTTTATTTTGAAACCATTTGTGTCTTTGAATGTTTTTAATGGTTATTAAAAAAGGGGATGTGTGAGTCCCCATTTTAATTTCCATGGTGTTTTATGAAATTGATCGGTGTTCCAATCTTGTTTTATTTTATAGAATAACATGTTTTCCATTTTAAGGAAATGTGGGATTTGAGTTGGCTTCAGCAACCATGGAGTTTGTCCATAGATAAAGGATCTAATGTTCTTTGGTTTGGGTTTTTCTGAAAACTATGGTTCATTAATGATGATGATGATGTACTATGGTTGTCTTCTTGAACGAGTGATCTAGTGGGATGATGGGTCGATTTTTGTCAAGGAATGTGACACAAGGTGGGTGGTGGCACGAGAAGGTGAGGTTTGCTATAGTTTGTATGATGAATTTTGATATTTCTTAATTTAATTTTGAATTAGTTTTTGTGGTTATTTTCATTGATATGTAATTTTTCAAAGGATCCCATCTAACCAAAAAGTTTGTTTTTAAAATAATAAAAAACTTGTTTTGAGGTTCATTTTAAGGAAATGAGTTTTCCAAAAATGCCATGATTCCCTCTTGGTCTCCCTTTTTGGTTCATATGGCCTATAGTGGCATGTGATCCTATGTTGGGATGTTATATTTGAGGTATGTACCCTTTATTTCTATTTATTATACTTGGTATTTCTTTTGTGAGGGTAGGTGGTGGTGTGCGAATTTTTTATTTTAATTGATTTCTCCCTGAGTAAGGTATTTTTTCTTGTGAACTCCTCTTTTTTCTCATCATGACAGACTTCAATAAATGGTGTAGGTGAATAAGGTGGTTCTGGCCCTAACCTAGACTATTGATTAAGCTCATTTCCCCCAGGGCTGAGAAACATTTTATTGGGAACTGTTTTGCTAATACTAAGGGTTTGCAAGGGAGTTTGAGGACTAAGAGGGATATAATAGGGATCGTGATAGAACAATGAGGACTAAGTGAGCCTCTTCATTTTTATAATCATGTTATTCACTATATTTTAACCTAGTGTAATTATGAGTCATTCTATTTATCATTTAGATATTATTGTTAAATATAATGATAATGGAATGTATCTTAGGATTGTTTATGGGGTTTATATTAGTTAATCCATAATATCCCCAATTGTTTATTTTAATTTGTGGAATATATTTTCATGTAATTTTTATCCCTTTTTGTATGAATTTATAGGGGTGTCTTCCTGTGTGATTTCCTCTTTTTTTTTGTTGTTGTATCATTTAGAATTTCATGAAAATAGATTATTATAGGTTTTAAATAAGGGAATATAAAATCATGTAATTAAAGTGTTTTCAAACTATTTTTAGAAATAATTTCTAAAAGTGTTCTCTTGTCATAAAATTAGAAAATAGATTGTTTTTAAACTCCAATAGTGTGTGTGCTTTAGGAAATGGGTTTTCTATGAAATTGTAGCAATTTTATAAATGGTCAGTTTTCAATCATGTTTTTGAATACTGTGTAATGGATTAGAACCACTTTGAGTTTTGAAATGGTAATTTTTAAAAGTGGTGTACATGAAATAGGTTTAAGGTGAGAATTTAAAATAGTGTTTTAGAAAAGTTGTTTAGGCTAGTATAATGGGATTTATGTGTAGTTGTTTTTATATAACAAAAAACCCATGGAAAATTAATTTTAGAAATCTTTTGATGTGTTGTTTAGTTATTTTAAAAACAAAATAGAAAATATTTATTTTTATATATCATTTTATGCTATAATTATTTGGATGTAATATTGAATGTGTCTTTCTATACATAGTGGGTTGTGGTGTCCTACTAAGTGTTTATGTGATCAAGAAAATTTTATCTCAGTTTTAGGTTCCTATTTTAGTTTCCTATAAACTCATGGGAGCATTGATACATTTTTGGTTAGTTGTATTTTGTTTTATTCTACCAATTGTTCCTATTAATTGAATTTAATAGGTCTTGTTTTTATTTTCCTATAATTCCTGAATGATTCCATTTAAATAATTTTCTTTGGACAATTAGGATTTTATTACTTTATAATATTGGATTTGCAATGATATTGGGGTGGACAATGATAGGGACTAGGGGGAATTTATATCAAAGTGGGCGACTAGGCTGTGAGAGAGATTTTTTGTTGTTGTGTTGTTTACTTCTTTTATTTTATGTTTCTTGTTTACTATTTCTTATAGTGGCATGGATGTCTAATGTACATATAAGTTGTACTGAATTATTTTATAATCTAACTACTATATTTACTTTAATTATTGTGTGAATCTATTCCCAATTGTGTTCATGTAATTCACATGAAATACTTTCTAAACTTTGGGAATCAAGAACACCCTTTTTTCTAGTGGAGGATCAGTTCATTCATCTATCTGACAGACATCATGGACCAATTCGTTACAATTCATCATCCATAATGATGTTTCCCTTTAATGGACCACCACTATCTATATCACACCTATAAGCAATCTATTTTAGTATAATTTCTAACACTACCATCCATTTATTGATACATTTCATTCAATGATCATATGAATATTATATTTATTAATAAAAATAATTTTCTTCATAATATAGTTTCCATATTGAATATACAAAATCCAATATATTAAATTCAAGGAAAATTGAAAATAAAATGCCTTTTTCCAAAGATATATGTTTCACCAAATATCATGGTTTTCAAAACAATTCTATATTACCAAAATTAATATAGTATAATTTTAAAAACCAATACAATGATTTCAATAACAATGTAAACATATTTTTTTCAAATAAAAAAAATATAATTTTATCAAATCAATTCATGCAAACAATTATTTGATAAAATTGTAACCTTAAATTATCATTCAAAATGAACATTAAATCAAATATAAATGGATTATCAATGATAATGGAAGGAATATAATCCTAATTTATTATAAATGACTTCCAAAATTATTATTGAACATTATTTTATGAGGATGATGTTTGTTTGATTCATCAAGGCCTAGTAATAAGAAACTAGTATCATGAATATTTTGGTTATGATCTAATAATTTACAACACTCAATAAAGAATTTGATATGTTAAATCTCCATGAAAGTGAGTGAGGGGAATTAATAAATAGATATATTGAATATTTATTACCTCTAATAAACTATTCATTGACCCAACCCTATAGAGAGTATCATTAATCAATGGTGGAGAATTTCCAAAATCTACATTTGGAAGAAAAAATCCCATTCAACATAATTTATGGAGTTAATGACGGTTGGAAGGGGAAAATAAGGGTTTTTGAAACCAAATTTTATAATTTTTAACTAACAACAAAGTTAACATATAGGGTTTCCCAAACCATTATATAATTATTTATATCTTTTTTTCTACATTTTTTCAACATTTATGGTTGACATGCATATTTATACTAACCAGGAACCTAACCATTCATTAATTAACACCTCAAAACCTACCTTGCATGTTTTTCTTGTATGGATTGTATAACTATGTTTCTAACTCTGCTCTTGGATCTTCTCTAAAAACCACAATAAATTGATAGTATAAATGGACTTCAAACCATGTGTATAATCATGCTTCGAACAAAAAATTCTTCCCAACATCATATTTAAGTTTTAAATTAACCATAATTTCAGTGAAAACTAAAATTCCAAATTCGAGGAAACATAGAGTACTCTATCATTTACAATTGATGGGGTTATAATGGACTAGTATTTTTAGAATGATCAATGTTTAGGTTTTGACGTGATGATATATTTACATTGAGAATTCTATGAGAACTCAGAAATTTTAGTGGAATTTCTTAATTGTGGGTGAAGGGGTTGATGATGGTACTTCTAGAAAGTGTATCATATTCCATAGAGTACTATTTGGAGGTTTACCAAATTCCATATAAGATATGGTATATTACTATTGAGTGTAGTAGATACCATGGGAACCATGGTAGATCTATACTAGGTACATAGTTAGATCTCCATAGGGGAGAGAGAATGTTTAAGGATGATCATTGGGTAGTAGGTTCTTATACACTAGGTACCTGAGGTCCTATATATATGTTTTTTTAATTTTTATTATTTTTTTTTTAAAATAACACATCACCCTCCCTTTTATCAATTCAACTTGTATGCCCCCTAAGTTAACTCCCAATCCTATCCCTTCCATCTTTATGCCCCCATATTGTTTGTCTCTTATTCAGTCAAAATGTTTTCTACAGTTATTGTAATAGGGATAAGGATAAGCTCATTACCCCTATATTAATGAGTTTTCTCACTAACTAACATTAATCTATGATAGTTCCTCTAATTTAAGAGTTTTTTGATTTATTTAGTATTATAAAAATGAGTATAAATAAATTCATGGTTATGGATGATTTCAATCCTATTATATTAATGTGGGTGGTCCCTATAATGTTAACGTATTTATATGTTTTTGAGTGTGCCATGTGATTTATGATCTTGGATAAGAAGGAGAGATGAAATAATGGTATAGTTGATAAGTCTTGGGTATTCATGAGAGGATTAGTAAGGTTCATTAGAACCATAATGTACATATTTGATGTGATATTCCTTGATTTTAGAATCATTCAGTGATTATGCCAATTTAAGGGAATTTTCAAAAATTAAGAGGTAACCATTAAGGGTTATTAAACATAAATTAGGACTTTTTTGAACTTATAAGATTTTTGGGGATAATATTTTATATTTTACACATACTTCTGGGCCATCTACGTGTTACAAGCTTGGTCAAGTTGAGTTTCCCTAACTAAAGTGTCTTCAACGGGAGTGGTGAATCATATTCTTAGGATAAGATATGGGAAAGAAGGTATTTTTTGACCTTGTACATCCTTGGGTGAGGTTTCAATCAAGGTAAATTTTTTTTATCCACCCAACTAGTGTTTGAAAAATGGGATCAAGTATGATAAGGATAGAGATATGCCTAAAAGGCTACGTTACTATGGACTAGTTTATTTTTATATTGAAAATTGAATATGATTTAATAACAAAGGTGTTATCACATGAATTTGAGGAATAACCTACCCTCAATATGAGGTCAGTATTTTTTTAGGTGTTAGGACTGAGTCATCACCATAGAGAATGAAATTAATAATCTATAGCCGATAAAAATTAATCATTCATGGAATAATTATTAAAAGTTGTTAATCATTAAATTATTGGTTGACCTTTGTGTTTTGGGTTTAGGGTGTGATATTTAAATTTTTTTGTGTCATAATAGCTAAGGTGAAGGGTTTTCATTTTATATCCCAACTTAATATTATAATCAAAAAATTATTTTATGACATGATGTTTCAATTCATCTAAGAATAAATTTCAATGAAATTGGGTCTAAAATTCATGAATTGATAAAGAATATGTATATGAGTACGCCACTTGTGATTTTTAAGTATAGTTTTTTTTGTTTTTGGGGATTTTTATAAAAATATATTAGGATTATTCATATAAGTATTATGATATTTTTTATTGAGAAATGAAACTAGGGATAAAATATGAGTATTTAAATTCTGTTATCTTGGGATCATTCTCATTTTAGATTGATGGATTCTTTTATGGAACCCACAGGATTGTGTACCTCTCTTAGAGTTTTATAATCCTTGTATTATAAATTATTGTTATCTTGAAATATTTCAAGGACTAAAGGATTACATTGAAGATTCTTGGGTTTAGGCACCAGTGCATTGAGTTAATTATCAATAGTTACTCTTGGGGATAGATATTATTAAGAGGTTACCAGGATATTATTGATATTGGTAATCTCAAACCATGATGTATTACTCAGAGGATATTTTCACAATAATCAAACCATATTTTTTGTGGACATTTCCCCTTTATACATGAAATCAGGTTATAGAAAACATTATTCAAACACTAGTATCCATGAAAATATTTTCTAAATATTGGCATATATTAATCTGGTTTTTTTGAGATTCATCAAATCTTAGTAAGTGAAAATGTGTCAATTTAACTGATATATAATGTGTATAAATTTTTCATATCATGTCACACCTACATTCATATATATACCAGATTATTTTTAGGACCCCATAGGGTGTGGCATAATCATTTATGAACTCATAACCTGCATGTATACCTGGGTGTATGAATAGACCCTATGTTTTGAATTAAATTTTGGGAATGGGCCTTAATATAGGTACAACTATGAAGTATTTTAATGGGGATGAGGTAATCTGTTGAGGGGATGTTGAGGTCCCTTTATAGTATATCCTTTTTTATTTTTCATATCATGTATATGATTTACCTATTGGGAATTATTATTCATATATATCATGTTTATGAATAATTATAGGTTTATTTTTACATAGTATTGAGATTTATATTTTATATGGTGTACCTTAAACTATAATTCCACAACTCATTGATTTTTTAATTGTTATTAGATTTTTATATTATTATTCTTTTATTGTGTTCTATGATACTGACCGTATTTTCTCCCCATGGTTTGGTATCAAATACTCAATACTATTGGGAACTTTTAGTATATGGGGGAGAACTCCTGATGTTATATAGCATCAGAACATGGGTTATTGAAAGAATTATAGAGATTGGATATTAAAAAAAATATCAACATAATTATTTATTTTATTTTTTATAGATTTTTTATATGAAGAAATATGATAGGTTGGTCAAGACATGGGATGCCCATTATGCTAATGAAATCTAACACATTTTTAGTGATATTACTAGTCATCAGAGAGTGGTAATATGGTTTTTATTACATTTTTTATTTTTTAATTTTTTTTAAAAAAATAATTTTTATATTTATTGATTTACTATTTTACTCTTGGGATGAGGTGAAAATATGGGTATATACTTATATCATACATGGAATATAGTTTCACATGATATTTACATGATTTTGAGTGATTGGAAAATATTTTTTGAAAATGGTTTTTTATTAAGTAAATCATCAACAATAACATATTTAAGGTTTTCCTAAAAAAATTATTAGAATATTATTTTAATGAATATTATAATGATTAATTTTCTCATCATTGTTAATTCATTGTTAGTTTGATGTGATATGAACATTCTACCCTAAATTCAGAGGTATGGTTATGTGGGAACCACTATAAATAGAATCCTGGATAGGCCTGATCATGGTATAATATATCTCTTTCCTTTTTTAAATTTGCGATAGATAATAATGAATAGTATTATAGTATTATTTTGATATGTAGGAATTACGGATAACCTGAAAGTGGTTAGTCTACCCATGTATATTCCTTGTGTATTTATATATAAAAAAACATGGATAGTTTTTTTGAGAGATAGTTGACCAGTTAAAGTTATGGCAACAGATTCCTAAATTTATTGATTAAAAATTTGTGGCTAGGATTGATTGGTTATAAGTCATAATGATATGCATTAAGTTTTTTGTAACATAGTATGAGTGTGAATGCTTATCGATGGATTTAATTTTATAGACTTTGTAGATGGTCATGTAAGTTTCACTCTTCCCAATTATCTATAATAGGGATTTTTAGATTATAAAAATTATAAATAGGATAAAATAATCTTATAAAATTAAATTTATAGAAAAATTATACCATAGTTTATTTTGATGGGATATTTTTTATGAAAATTAAATTTTTAAATTGAATATTTAATGGTAGGTTATTTTTTGAAAAGGTCATCTGGAAGGTGATCTTGTTCTTATAAGATGATTGTTGATTACTTGTCATTTATGGGGAATCGAATGGGAATAAAGAAGACATATCTAAATTATAGGGTCCCTTTGGATGATCCTTATTTATTGACTCTGTTGTAATTTTTTTTATCTTACCTAAAATAATTTGGGAAGGAAAATAGGTCGGTATTGATCGTACAATGATACACTATTCTTTTCTACCATTATATCTCTATGATAAACTATTTTTATACTAAAAAAACTAATTTAATATTAAATTTAACCTCTCATTTGGATTAAATATTAAATTTAAATTACTTTTAAAAATTTAAATTTTACTTCTTTTGATTATTTCATTTTAGGTGGAGGTGATTTAGGGATTCCAACATAATGGGGGGGGGAATGGGTCAAACTACAAGGAATCTTGAGAAAACATGTGAACAGAGTTATTAATTAATAAATAAATTCCAATCCATTTGGTTTATAATTTGGTATGAGGAAACCTAATTTTGTGGGGTTAAACTCTTAAGATATCATTGAATACAAATTTTACCATATATATTCTTAACTAAGGTGATCTATTAAGAAAACCAAAATTGCATGAATTCAAGAATATTGTGTTATATTTTAACAATATCGATAACTATAGGTATTAAATGGCCACAAAATTCTATAGAGAGATATTCAAGATTATTTAAAAAAATTATTTTCCTTTTCAAATTAAAGATAAGTACATTTAAATATTCAAATATGTTCCACATTTTTTTAAATATGTGTTCAAAAAAACATGCCAATTTCAAAATAAATGGTAAGCTTGGGAACATAATTTGTAAGTTTAACCCCGGAGTGATACTCATACATATTGGTGACCCAAAGGAGTCTTCCCATCATCCAATATGGTTTGTATTTCTCTATACTCATAGGGATATCATGTATGAATATACACTTCCACTGAGGTCTCATAATCCTCTCTATGGAGAGATAAATGGTGGTAGATCATTTAGAGGGATCTACACATGTGTAAAGATAGATTAGAAACACCTATCAGTTATTGGTTTCATGTATTTTTTTAAAAATTTCATTATTTTTTATCTTACATTTATTTAAATTTGAAATCTCTATTTTGGTGAGTGAATGAAATTCCCATTGTTTCTTATAGATCTATTTGGGCTTTTGAGTGTGTGACTTCTGTTATTCTAATTGGCTGGACCAAGAATCCTTTTATTTCTAAAAAATGAGATTTAAATTTTATTTTGAAATTATTATACCCTTAATTAGGTTTGGACCTTGGTAACTTGATTCTTATGTCAATGTTTTGTTTTAATTTCATTGATATCAAGGATTAGAGGGTAGCTAGGATTCATCTCAACCTTCACCAATGACATACAACAAACCCAAGTTTAATATTTTTAAAAATTATATGTAGATTTTTTGTAGATATATTTAAATGATAATATCCTTCTATTTCTCCCAAAATCCACTCTTTCTACTTTAAAAATATATAATTATATTTTTTTATTTTGAAACATCATTTAATATCTTCTCTCCCACTCCCCATTTTCAGTTTCCTTTTTGAATAAAATATTGAGAATTCACACATTACACCTTCAATGAACCTTGATAGGTGACATAGGGTTTTCCCTATTCTATAAATAATCTCTAAAACCAAACTAATTTTTCTTAATAGTAAAAAATAAATCATGGATAAATTAATAGTTTATTTTTTAAGTTGTCTTGTTTATCTTGTAGAGCTGGATTGTGATCCCAAGATGAATAAAATCAGATATAGAACTTCCAATACGCCTTTAAATATATATACACTCTGATATTTTCATGCAGACATAGAAGTCTCCAAATTTAAAAATGAATCATTTTCTTGGTGGATGACCTGGAACCCTAAAATGGGCTGTATAGCATAATCTACGATAGATTTCCACTCTCTATTCTATAGGAGGTTTTTTAGATGAGGTAAACCTATAAAATATTAAAATTTTCATAGAGATTCTATATATTGGGTAATCAGTGGTGGAGTATGATACAAAATTTTGAATATTACTTCTCTTCATATGATCCTTATAAACGATTAAATTCATGATGCCTTAATATTTTAATATGGGCCATAGTGATATGTTTGGAGTCCCTATAATACCCTACTACTTTTACAAACACTCTCTAATATGGTTAAAAAGGCCTTAACATTGGATAAAAGTATTTACCACAAATTTCTGTTATATAATTTAAGGTAATTGTTTGTAAAATTTAAGAATATGATAATACGTTTTTTTGGGTTTCAAAAGTCATGTAAGTCGGTGGGTTGATTATAATCCTCTATGACTCAATGGAAGGTGTGTTTTGGAATTCTTCTAGTATATATGGATGGGTAATGAATGAACATAGTATGACAAGGAAAACCTAAAGTTCCTAAATTACGGTAGAATGTGGTATTTGAGAATATTTATTATAACTTCTCAAAAAAGATACATGGTTTATAGAAAATTGGATGAGGGTATTATTGGCTATAAAACTATGGGAACTATTTTTTATTAAATCATAACTTCTTATTATTTTATGATAATTTATTATTTTATCTAATGATATATTTTTCCTTTTTTATAGTTTTTTTAATTTCTATGAAGGCTTTGGAATTATAAGGATGAGTTGTCTATTATCCTAGAAAAGGATGGTGAAAATCAATATAATGTATTTATACTTAGAGTTAGGTTTATGAAATTGTATAGTCAAATAATGATGAAACTGTCTCATTATAAATAGTTTTATGTGATTATATAACTAATTAATGTTATTTATTAAGGAAATAGGGATAAGAAAATATTTATAGTGGGGATCACACAACCATCTATTCATAAGAATGACCCTTTTATTTCATGAATTTGTTGTAAATTAATGGATATGTATCAACTAATACATACCATGCATTAAATATTCTTAACATTGTATGGTTGTAAGTAGTGATTCATGTTTACTCATTTCTTGGGGGTGAATATATGGTTGTGTGATTCAGAACTAGATTTGGCATGGTACTCTAGAAAATTTATGTTAGCACATTCTAATTATGTTGTTGTATACTAAAAAGTATGTTTTTATGTAATAGGAAGAGTATGTGGAGAGTAATAAAAACTTTAGGTGTGAGTGATTAGGTGATACTTCAGCGTAGTTCAGATCATACAATGGTTACATGTAGACTAAAAAAATTTATAATCTTAATGTTTATGATTGGATATTCTATATATTTAAAATGGATTGGGGAATGTTCATTAAGATATGGAATTTGTTGTAGTCACAGTGTGTAGACCATTGATGAATTCAAAGTAAGTTGGTAAAGTAGAGTATTGAGAAGCATGCCTCAAATATGTTCAAACATAACGAAATTAGTTCAATGATAGGAATATAATTCAATAAATGAGTAGTTTCTATAATAGAATTTTATTAAATGGAGGATATGAGGTGTTATTTATATGAGTGTTACTCAAGATATCTGGTGGTGCATCTCAAGGATGATAATTAGGGTGGTAGGGATATTATAATTCATTAATATTTTTAAAATGGATTGAGTTTATTTATTAATTTATAATATATGATTTTTTTAGAATTTTATTAAGGTTATGTTAATTCAGATAAATTTTTGGTAAATTAGGGAGAATAATATAATAAAAAAAAATTCACCGAATATCATCGAGTACCTAGTGGTGGTGTAATGGGTTCCTAGTATAATGTGTAGTTTTTCTTATAAGTTCATTAAATACAGTTGGATACCATATAGAGCTCACCATGTACCTAGTGATATGTTAATAAGATAGTTCTAGACTCCATTATGATCCTAGGTTGCTGGAGGCCATCTATTTGTTACCTATTATCTTATAAATATGTTTCATAAATAATTATAATTTTTTTTAGAAAACCATAGCATAACTCCCCCATTTTGACTAATTGAGATGCAATCCACAAGAGCCAAATCCACCTTATATAACTCCTCAAAGATCTGTGTTTTCTATATCTTTGTTGATTGATGAATCATCTATGACAATAGTCTCTTAATGGTAAAGGTAACCTAATGCCTCCCCCCTATATTTTTGGATTCACTCACAATTTAACATTAATAATCCTTAATTTCCAAAATTTGATGGTTTTATAAAATCCTTTAAATTCAATAAAATGATTATGGATAAATCCATGATTATGAATGAGTTAAATTGTAATGATATATGAGGTTCCTATCATTTCCCCAGGATTATATGAATTCTCATTTTCCATTTGACTTATTATCTTTATTTAGTGACTATGATAGATTAAAATTGGGTTTGATAAGTCATGGATGATTTTTAGAGAATGAGTAAGGCTTGATACAACCTTGAATAAAGTAACACACATGATATGACTCAATTTTTTCATTTTTTAATGATTATGTCAACATAAGTTCATTTCCCAGATTTAAAAGAGTGTCTGGTAAGGGGTAGTAAACTATGGTCTAGGACTTAAGTGACCATGTGTATTATAGTGGGATGGTGTTTCATATTTCACTGAGAGTAGTGTGTCATTTATCAGTTATGGGATCAGCCATGTTTTGTTTACTTGATTTACGTGGGTTCACCAAATGTGGTGTCGCTCATTATAAGATTTTGATATGAGGAGAAAGTCTCATGTGAACTCATATAGCCTTTAGTGAGATTATACTGAGGGTAGGTTTTTTAGTATCCATCTAATGAATTGTTTATAAAGGGTTAAATTATAAAAAGGTAAAATATGACCATAATATTCTATGTTACATTTGATGATGTAACTAGTGTAATAAATATTGACTAGAGTGGAGAATAATAGAGGAATCATGTGATTTTGAGGAATGATCTACCTTTGGTGAGGCACCAAGATTTTAATCAAGTGTTGGGTCAATATTATAATCTTAGGGAATAAAATTGATGATTTATGGAATGGCGACCATATCCATATATGAATGGATATTGTGAGTTACATTTCATTCCTTCGATGGTCATGCTATTTTATGAGGTTTTCGGTTATGAGAAGCACATGGTGTAGTGGGGGTAATAGTTTAATGTTATAGTATGGGTAGTGGATTCCGTTTGACTGTTACTATTATCCTAACATTTTTATGTGATGTGGTCTATTCATTTGTTATAGGTAAGATTTTCATGGAATCAGGCCTAATATTATTGAATCAATAGAGAAGATGGATATGATTTGGTCACTTTTGGTTTCAGGTGTAGTTATAGGGGTTAGGGTGGTTTCACAAAAGATTTATAGGGATATAAATTTTGACTCTTTTGATATATGGGTTAAAGATTGGTTCTTAGGTCAATAATATGAGTATGTTGAGTTTTCATTTAGGGGATCATTTCAAAGGGTGGAACATGTGTATACCTCGCATATAACCTAGGACCTATACTAGGGATAGATACTATTATTCTATCAATAGGTTATTATAATGGAAATTTTTTATGATTAGGATCATTTCCTTTTGCATGAATAGTGTAAGATACGATTAGGTTGGTTCTATTATCATGGGTTCTTCCTTTTATTGGATGTTATAGACTTATTATCAAGATATTGTTGATATTATAATTGACACACCCTAATGAATTAATTTAATGATATTGTTGGTGTGATCAAAAAATTAATTTCATTTTGTGTTTACCATTATATATTTGATCAGCTCATGGAAAACTCCTTCCATAAACATTTATGCATGAGCAATCAATCTAAATATTGACATAGTATCAAATGGGAATGATCATGATTTATAAAGAATTATCAAGAACATAGTGAGTTAGTTAATGTGACGTGTTTTTTGTGTTAATAAATTTCATATTATGATTCAAATATATACATATATATATATCATATTATTGTAGAAATCTCATGGGTGGTGGAAAAATATGCTTTATTATTACACACTATGGAATGAAACTGATCAATGAGGTTGTATTTGGTTTAATTTTGGTGTCTCTAAATATATTTACGGGTATTATTTGGGTTTTATTTTTGTAATTATATGTTAAGGGAGATAAATGAAGAAGTTAAGGGTTGTGTATCATGCTAAAAATTCAATGATTAATCCCTAGGTACACAATAATAGTGGATGATGTCTAGAAGACCTAGGTAGACACTAGGTGAAAATGGTAGGTGAATCTGTACTCATTATCATAATAGGTGGTTTTGTTTAATTTGGGGAATATTTTTTGTTTTTAAATCATTATTATTAGTGTTTAATCAATTTCTCTCCAGGTTTGGGATAATTTTTAGGAACATAAAGCCTCAAAAACTCTCTCTTTCTTCCTAAAAAATCATGTGGTGATTCCTAATTAATTTATGGTTGGAATAATGATCTATTTTTATGGTTATCCCTATATTGATAAGAAATTAATTCAACTATTTTTTTAAGGAAATGGTGTCACAGTTTGGTAGCTATCAAGTTATAATATCATCTCTTTTTATTTTTGATTATTATTTTACTTGGTTATTCATATACTTAAAAGTGATAAGGATCCAAAAATTTATTGGATTTTGTTTATTATTTGAGGTATCAGACATGTTTCATTATTTTTAATTGTGATTATACCTTTCATATACAACACTAGTGATCTAATGATTTAATTGAGTTCTATTGCATGATAAATTAATTTTAATGTTGTGGAATGATTTTTTAAAACTTTTTATGTGTTTTTAAATTCTTTAGTGGTTCTTTCAGTAGTATTATAATAATATTTTATTGATTAAACTATGAATTTTAGATATTTCAAAAAAATAAATTCCATTAACACCATACCTTTCCAGCTGAAATGATATAAAGGTAGAAATAAAGAACATATACCTTATAACAAATTATTTTTTTGGCATCACATATAACCAGTTATTGATGAGGATCACTTGTAGAATAACTAAAATGATCTTACCTCTGAGGTGAAACCATGGGATTCATTGAATAATCCAAATTATTTGGTAAGGGCCTCCCAAAACTCTATAATATGGTTGTTAGTTATGTTACTTAAGAGAACGGAAGAGGATATCTTGGGGATAAAGGTAGTGTCATGTGGAGTTTTCATGATGATTACACACCAAAGGATCCTAAAAATTTATACATTTTATAAGAAATAGTTACACTCCTCAATCTATGTATTTATTCATTTATTTTATAAACAAATGATCAATGCCTTTGATTATTTCTCATATAACCATCAATCATTAACTCTCCCATTAGATTCACCATATTAAATGGATAATAAATTATAAATTACTTGTGATTGATTTTAATGATAACTCATTAACACTAAATTTCATTCAATGAATAATATAAGTTCCAAATGAAATGTATCATATGATTCATGGAACTTTGGTTTACCCTACTGTAAAATACAACTGACCCAGAATGTTATTATGTGATATCCTTATGTCATGAAATATGATATACCAAATTGAGAATATATAATCATGATTCCATGTGTATATCATAATCTATTAAATATGATATGATATCATAAAATATCATAAGGAATTAAGTAATATTCTATTTAATATCCCAATTTCACTAATTAATTATAGAATATTTGGTCATTTAACAAATATTGTATCATATATGATATCTTGTGAAATCATATCCAAAACTCCTATTCAATATTTCAAAAAAAATGTCTTTTTAAAATATATCAGCAATTCCACAGAGTATCACATCATGTGTAATACCATATAAATAACTGTCCAAAACTCCTTTTAGATGAACTCTAAAAAACATTTATAGTAGCTCTTTGAATGTTGTATAACTTAGACTTGAATCAATAAACCCAGAACTGTCTCCCAAGTTGCCTTGCTATTATTTATGATGAATATGAATTACTGAATTCATTAATGTAATAAAATCATTTACACAAGAAAATCATAAATGATACTCAATGAATAAATGGATCTATCCTGATCTATATTAAAACAAGGTATCTCTATAACTATGTCCCCGATATGCATAAAATGAAGGTGTACATAATCATATAATCCCACTGTCAATGACATCAACTGACCATGGGACATAAAGTGTGTCTATCCAATATAATCTCCTCAAATGATCTTTACCCTCTAATCGTAGACTAACTAGGTCAATGAAAAAAATTACATTTCTTATATCATAGTGGATGAGAGCATTAAATTTCCTTCACCTAATAAGATAAGCACATCATACTCACTATTTAAGTATGTCCATACATTTTCTTAGTCTATATTCATTAGGGACCAGATTTAATACTCACCATACAAGAGGAAAAATCACTTCTGGGTTGTTTTCCATTGAAATGTATGGTCAGTAGAAAACCCAACCATAAGCTAATTAGATAAGACTCAAGGTATGCATAAGAAATGTATCAAAGTATGAATGTTACTATGCTATGTATCTCACCAAACCAAGGTATAGAGAGTCAAAATGATACATTCACCCCTATTAAAGAAAATAAATAGTGTGTAATACTCCATGTGATATACTTGTGGGACATTAAGTGCACAAAACGTTTTTTAAAATCATTATCATATTTATTATATTGATACAATAAACATACTCATTCTAACCAAACATTTCGTATGAAGCTATAGTACTCAATGTCAAACCTCGGGAAGGTATAACTCAAACTCATACCTTGAGAGTTCAATTATCATTTAACTTCATGAAAAATATATCAAGTTATACATATATATAGCTAAACTAAAAGAATGATAAAGTAGTGGTTTTTTTCTAGTATAGCATGACACATTTTATATTCCTAAAAACATTATGAATGCACAAAAACCAAATAAATTGGTACCTTTATCATCATATCATATATGATAGACTTCCAAATCCACCATATTCTTATTACACATAATGGTTTTTGTTAAAATAATTACATCTCTATGTAATTCTTGCCAGAAAATTATATGACGACCAGATAAAAGCCTCCCAATAAAATCATCAATGAGTAACATCTATGAAGTAATTTGGTTTCAATAATGATGAAACCATGGAATCATATTCTTAATGTTTAACACTTTGAGAATATCTAAACTCTTTAACATAACACCATCAAATGTGTTGATGCTAATAAATTCTATTTTCTAATAATAAATCTTCTATGTTTATCATCATCGTCGTAGTTAATCCACTTTCAATGTGAACTGTTTCCTTAAAATCAATGGAAATTAGTGGAAATATTTACATTATTACATTACCAAAACATCATAAACTCTTTTAGGATATTTATGTACCTTCACATTGTTAAGATGGATAAATGTAACTCTTTACATTTTTCATCACCTACATACCCTAAAATCTCTTAAGATATCAAATATAATTAATTTTCATTAGAATAATCTTTTATTTTTTTACTCTGAACTTTGAGAATTCTCAAACATATTCCCTTTATCATCGTAGTAACTATTTTCATTTAAAAAAATCATTTATGATAAAAGACTATTTTATATTATGGAAATATCTATTATTTCATTAATTATGAATATTCAACAAATTATCTATCATATCATTTATTTTACACAATGTTGGATCATTTTCTTAAAAAGAATGTTATTTTTTAAAATATGCCATTGATGGAAGTGGAACACTTGGGGAACATTGGGCTATATATAACGTCAATGAATATGGCTATTACCTTTTTTACTATCTCTATAGGTTATAGAGATTTTTGGTAAGCCTATGAAGTCTATTGACATAAAAAAGTCTCAAATAAATACTGTAACACCCGAGACTTTTGTGAGAAATATTTTGTTTTTATGTTATATAAATCATCAAAGGAATATTTCACTACACACAACAATAGCTTGGCATTCTTTACACGCAACCGCGGCCTTCCTCAATAGCTTGTGTCGTACGCAATACCGAGTTTCACTAAACAACGATATGCTATTAAAATATTATTAAAACTAGCCATTATGAATAGTAATAACCACTTTTTGAAATTTTTTAAATTTTATTTTTCAAAATGGATATCATTTTTGGATTCGGAATATCGAAATTATCCTAGGGTGAAATTTTGGTATTTTTCTGAAAACTTTCAATTTTTGATGAATAGTGAAACCACTAAGTGGTAGTTAAAAAACTGAATTTTTCATAAAACATAATTTTACCGCTTCTGTGAGTGGAATTTCGAAATTCTGAGAGACATGGTTGATATCAGTAAGTAATATGTGGTTCAATGAGATGAAAACAATTTTTTGGTGAATAGTAACTTTTTTCTTTTATTTACCACGGTTAAAAGTAAATATGGTAATCAATGGTAAAAATGGTATTATTATTACGCTAACACATGTCCTAATTCTATTGGATAAGTGTAATTCGACCAAAAACAATCTTAGGAATTAAATATTACCATTTTAGCCCACATGGATTAGATTAGGACATTTATTATCAATTTACTTAAAGATAGGTTAAAATAATTAAAATCAACTTTTAATAAGTAAATAATTTTTAATATGGGGTTATACATAAGCTAAATTCGACTATAAATATTCATTAGATATCCAAAAAGATTTCCAACATAATGGTATTTTATTTATAATTTTTAGACATTAAATAATTTAATTTATTTATGACACAATGATAATGCAGTAATTATCTTATTAATGAAATATTGACATAATTAATGTTATAAATACCCAAATAAATGTAATTTGAGGATTTTTATGAATTACACTAATTTTCTAGGTTACTATGACATGTTAGTATTGATTTTATTAACTTTTTTCGAACTAATCATTCTGTTATGATTTTCAAAAAAATCAATTACTAAATATTGTCAAAATTGACATAAAATAGTTTTTAAAACAAATACTATATTATTAATGTCTATTTTATTCCTAAAAATCTAATTTTCACCCAAATGACTTAGATAAGGTTATATATATTAATAATAAACAACTTGGGGTTCGTTTGGCTTGTTATAGTAAGTTTATTAACCTTATAGTGTAAAAACACAAGAAGACACGATAAAAGTAATATTATTTAACTTAATGTTAAATCTAAATGATAAGGTTAAAATAGGAATATAAACTTGTCTAAATTCTATTGGATGAGAGGATTTCGACCCATACCCACCTTAGCTTCGAAATAAATCAATTTGGAGCTATTTAAAACCGAATTTGGCTTTATAATAAAATAATATTTTTAGTTATTCCAAAGGTGCCCCTCTCCTCCCTTATAAAAGGGCACCTCCTCCCTCTCTTCCTCACACCACTTTGAGCCTTAAATATCTTCCAACACCTGCCAATTTCTTCTCTCCAATTCCCTAGAGACATCCTAGAGGTCCTGGTATTCTTCAAAAGCCAATTTTAGTTCCCTAAAAGGAGGTCTCAAAGAAACACTTCAAAGAAGAGGTAATGTCCGTTACCGATTATTTAATCTTTATTTCTTCTTCCACTTCTTCTTCTTTAGTTGTTTCAAAATGAAGTAATAAAATCAGTATCACTAATATACTGATATGTTATTATAATTATGAAAAAACCCTATTTCACCATCTATCCATCCTACGGAAAATGAAATCACCGCGCGTGCGTACGTACGGAATACCGTCTCCACGCCGTGGTGTAATCTATTTTCCACCACCACCTTACTTGGATGGGTATAATGGTGTAATGAATGAATATATATGATTATTTTAAAGTGTAATTGATTCTGAAATAGTATAAATATACTCAAAAACAATTCCACGATCATGGGAATGATATCATCGCTCGTACGTACGTACGGAATACCGTCTCCACGATGTGATGCGATTCGTTCTACATGATCTTCATTGAATAAAGATTATATAAATGAATTAAATGAATGAATATGATATATATTACACTAATAACATTATGGAAATGAGGTATCTATAACCTAAAGAGAAGAATAAGAATTTAATCAACAAACACGCATAAGAACAAATAGTAATAAACACCCGAATAACAAGTAGCAATTAAATATTACTAATAATAAGCTAAGAATATGACCATATATGATATAATAACAATGAGTATGATAATTTAATAAGTAAATAACATTATTTAAATCATTACATGAGGTTTGGACAGTTACGAAGCAAATCGGACCTAAGGTAAGGGAAAATATCACAATCTCATTTTATCCGAGATTGTTTATACTTTGGTATTTATTGGGGTGTATTTTTCATCCCCATCCAGGATTCCTCAATATGTAAAATTGTTTCCATCCACCTACCATTTTTCAAATCCAATTTTACCCTTCGGTGAGTTTTTAGTAAAATATATAAAAGGAATCTTTTAGCATTTTTCGTACGAGGTACTTTTTAACTTTTCCGACAAAAGTACGGGAAGAATGTTTTTTTAAACTAATACGGCATGAATGGATTTTTAAACATTATTTCCAAGAAGCTTCCTTTACAAGTTTTCACGTTTATTTTTAATCAACTAATTTTAGTTTAGAATTTTATGACATGTTAAGAAAGGAAAAGTGTTTTTTAAGTAGAAAGGATATTTTCCTCAAGAATGGAGTTCAACTGTTTTATCAAAATTATTTTCCGTCTAAGAAAATAAAGGGTTCTATTTCTATCCCTATTTTTACATTTATTTGATTATGTTATGATGGAATTTTTTTTATGATGTCCTTTTATCTTATATGGATTATGTTACGATGGCATGATGTTTAAGACTCCCATTTTTACTACATGGGTTATGCAATGATGTATGATTTTTTTTGATTTTGTGTCACACATAAGAATGGTATCATTATGAGATGGGTAGTACCTATATCTCCCTCCAATGCATTGGGTAAAGATTTTATACCTCATGAGATAGACATGGCTGGAACGGAGGTTTAAACCGGTTCAGTGAAACAGGACTGAAACGAGGAGTGAACTCGGTTCAGAAATGGACTTTGTCTGTTAAGATAGTCTTGTAAATGAGTCTTGACTACAAAGAAATGATTCTCTATGATTATGTGTGTATGCCACAAAGTTTCATGTTTTAAGTTATTATTATTGGGATTACATTTCACTACTATGATTTATCCCATGTTATGAAATTATGATCTCTTTTGAAGGTTAAGATTTCCAAAAGTTATGTTCTTATGAAAAGTATGTAATTGAGATTTCTTTTGTTTACCCTTACTGAACATTTGAGGTCACCCTTTTGTATGTTTTCTTTCCCTAGTTCATGAAGAAGGTTATTAAGTAAGATATGCCAAAAGGGGCTATACATATGATGAAATAAATGGGAGATAGTGTAGACGATTTATGAACCAGTTGTTTATGTTTCCCAGTTTTTAAAGACACTATACCTATACGATCCTTTCCTGGTTTTGTTATATGTTGTAATAAGTGTGCATCAATTTTTAATTAATAACAATTTATGTAAAGTATGGGTCGTTATAGTTGGTATCAAAGGAAAGGTATAGTCAACCTTTGGAAACTAGGATGTGAAAGCCTTAGTAAGAACCCTAAGGATAAGTCTAAGCATAGAACACAATCTTAGTGTTCTAGAAATTGGCTATGAATAACCTAGGATAAGACCTTAAGTGTGAAATTTTATTCTTGATTATGTGGTTTTCCTATTATAATTAGTGTTGCTTGCACTATTCTTCTTGGTTTTAGTCAATGGCTGGAACTCGAAGGAACCGTGTTAATGAGGAATGCAACGGGCAATGCAATGATTGTCCCCCTGAGCAACCAAACGTTAGGGGAGCTGGACTACAAAATCTTGTAGCCATTCTCACATAAATTTCTCAAGATATGAATAATGCAGGACTTCCAAATGAGAAAAGGAAGGAGCAACATTTTGTTGAATCCTTCATGAGGCAACGTCCACCTTCTTTCAGCGGGTCTACTGATCCATTAGTTGCTGAACAATGGATTAGTACTACTGAAAAGATATTTTCAGTTCTTCAATGTTCTGAACATGATAAAGTCATCCTAGCAGTGTATCGTTTGGAAGGAGATTCTGATCAATGGTGGAATCTTATTAAGAATACGAGTCAAAGGGATGAAATTGAGTCCATGGAATGGGACGAGTTCAAGAACTTATTTTTCAATAATTACTTACCTCATATTCTCTAAACAAATATGGGGAAAGAGTTTCTTGAACTGAAGCAAATGGATGATGAATCTGTTGGTACCTATGAAGAAAATTTTACAAGACTTTCAAGGTACGCTTCTGGTATTATTAACCAACATGAGATTAAGATCGATCGGTTCTTCAGTGGCTTAAAACCAAGTCTAAAAGGGACTTAGCCATAAGGGACTTCAATAGCTACGAGGAAATCGTTCGATGTGATCTCAAAGTTGAGATAGAGATTGGAGTAACCCATCAGTCATATGGGTTTGATAAGAAGAGGAAAATGGAATTCAATGGAAAATCTAAAGAGCACACTGAAAAGAAGATGAGTTTTCCCTTATGCTCAAACTGTGGAAAGAAACATGGAGGGAGTTGTCTTAAATGGACAAGTAAATGTTTCAAATGTGGAAAGGAAGGTCATCAGGCATTTTAATGCCGAAATGATTGGAGGAAGATCTCTAATGATGAAAACAAAGGAAGGGATACACAGAATGACCCTACTACACTTCAATGTTTAAAGTGAAAGGAGATGGGGAATTATGCCAATAAATGCCCAAATCCAATGGTTGATGATGATGGTCGATGTCAACAAACTCTTAAGGATAAAGACAAAGGAAAGTCACATGCAATTTCTATTAGGGATGTGGAGTACGACAACGATGTGGTGAAAGGTACACTTACCATCCACTCTAAAGTAGCAAATGTTTTATTTGTTTCTAGATACACACACTCTTTTAATTCTGAATATTTTTCTAAGGTTATCACCATATTACCTCAACAATTAGATGATGAGTTAGCTGTGACAACACCTAATGGCACAACAGTCGCATCAAAAGTTTATAATTCTTCCCCAATTGAAGTTTTTGGGAAAGTGATTCCTGTAAATCTTGTGATCCTTCCTATAGTATAATTTGATGTGATTCTTGGAATGGATTGGCTTTCTTTATATGGAGCTCATATAAATTGTCAAAGAAGGTAAGTCACATTTCATATTCCAGATCAATCTATGATCGTCTATCGATGTAAGGATGAACATAACCTTCCAGTGGAAATTTCCTCCATCTTATGGGTCTTGATTCCACTAAATGAAGGTTAATTATCTCAAATGGTTGGTGATAAGCTCACAATTAATAATATTCCCATTGTACGGGTGTTTGATGATGTCTTTCTGGAGGAATTTCTGGGTCTTCCACAAAATCATGAAGTTATGTTTTCAATAGAACTCGTACCGGGTGCTTTGCCTATTTCAAAGACACCTTATAGAATGGCCCCGATTGAGTTGCAGGAACTGAAGAAGAAACTCCAAGTTATTCTTGATAAGGGATTCATACTCCCTAGTGCGTCACCTTGGGGAGCACCTGTTCTGTTTGTTATGAAGAAAGATGGATCAATGAGACTCTGCATTGATTATCGAGTACATAACAAGATCACTATCAAGAACAAATATCCTCTCCCATGCATTTATGACTTATTTGACCAACTACACTGAGCTCAATACTTTTCCAAGATTGAAATTCGTTCAGGGTATTATCAATTAAGGGTCAAAATGGAGGATATACCAAAGACACATTTCCGTACAAGGTATGGACACTATGAATTTATATTGATTCCATTTGGTCTTACTAATTCCCCTTCTATCTTCATGGATTTGATGAATAGAGTCTTTATAGACTACCATGATCAATTTGTCGTAGTCTTTATAGACGATATTCTGGTATATTCAACGAGCAAGGAAGAACATGAAGATCACTTGAGAATTATATTAAAGACCCTGAGAAAGGAGAATCTTTATTCCAAATTTACCATGTGTGAATTTTGGCTTCAAAAATTTTCATTTTTGGGTCACATAATCTCAAAAGAGGGGATATCTGTGGATCCAGCAAAAACAGAGGTTATCGAAAGATGGTCGAGACCAACAACAGTAACTGAGATCCGAAGTTTTCTTGGTTTGGCTGGATATTATCGACGTTTTGTGAAAGATTTTTCACGATTATATAATCTACTCACTAGGTTGAATCGGAAAGGAGTTAAGTTTGTTTGGATGGAAGAATGTGAAAATAATTTCAAGGAGTTGAAAAGAAGGTTATCCAGTGCACCTGTTATCACACTGCCTTATAGTGGAGAAAGGTTTGTGATCTATAGTGATGCATCCAAGAAGGGATTGGGGTGTGCTCTTATGAAAAATGATATGGTGATGGCTTATGCCTCTTGACAGATGAAAATCCATGAGAAAAATTACCCAAATCATGATTTGGAGTTAGCTATGGTAATATTTGAATTAAAGATTTGGAGGCATTACCTTTATGGTGAAAGGTGTGATATTTATATTGATAATAAATTTTTAAAGTATATTTTCACACAAAAGGAGCTGAATATGCACCGAAGAAGATGGTTGGAGCTGATTAAGGATTACGACTGCTCAATCCATTACCACCCAGGGAAATCAAACAAGGTGGAAGATGCATTAAGTCGACAAGACCATGCCAGTCTATCCATGATGAGGATCGCAAAAGATCCAATATTTATGGATTTACAAAGGATGGGTCTTGGAATTATAATGGAAAGGGAAAAATCTTATCTTTCTCAAATGAATGTTCAACCATCTATACATGTGAAGATTAAAGAGTCACAGAAAGAAGATGTCGAGTTACAAAACAAGGTGAGAAATGTTCCTGAATTCAACCTTGATTGTGATTGGATAATAAAGTTCAGGAATCGGGTTTGTGTTCCTCCCATCCCCGAATTAATGAAGGAGCTGCTGGATGAGGCTCATAGTTCATCATTCTCTATTCATACTGGAAGAACAAAGATGTATAGGGACCTGAAAGAGTACTTCTGGTGGGATGGCATGAAAATATATGTTCCTGAATATGTCTCTCGGTGCATGGTTTGTCAGCAAGTTAAAGCTGAGAGACAGAAGTCTAAGGGGATGTTACAACCATTACCCATACCTGAATGGAAATGGGAAAACATCACTATGGACTTTGTCACAGGACTTCCTAAAACATCCAAAGGCAATAATGCTATCTGGGTCATAGTTGATCGTCTTACAATGTCTGCACACTTCATTGCTATTAGAGAGGATTTCTCTCTGGATCAGCTTGCCAGGATATATGTAAAGGAAGTGGTAAGATTTCATGGAGTACCACTTTCTATTATATCTGATAGGGATCCGAGATTTACCTCGAAGTTCTGGAAAAGTCTTCAGCATACTCTGGATACAGAGTTGAGTTTTAGAACTGCTTATCATCCTCATACAGACGGTCAGTCTGAGAGAACAATTTAAACTCTAGAAGATATGTTGAGAGATTTCTCTATGGATTTAAAAGTTGGTTCGGATCAACACCTACATTTGGTGGAATTTTCTTATAATAATAGCTTTCACTCCAGTATTCAGATGGCTCCTTATGAAGCTCTCTATGGAAAGAAATATAGGACTCCAACTTGTTGGGATGAAGTTGGGGAAAGAAAGCTATTAGTACATAATCTTGTTGATGAGATGGCAGAAAAGGTCTGATCTATTAAACAACACATAAGAGAAGCTCAGAGTTGACAGAAAATTTATGCTGAAAACCGAAGAAAAGACCTAGAGTTTGAAGTTGGTGATAAAGTGTTCTTATAAATATCTCCCTGGAAGAGGGTCATGAGATTTGGAAAGAAGGGGAAGTTGAACCCTAGATATATCGGTCCTTTCAAAATATTGGATCGTGTTGGAAAGGTAGCTTACCGATTGGCGCTTCCACCTAATCTCTCTCAAGTTCACGATGTGTTCACTGTATCTCTCCTGAGAAAGTACATACCAGATCCTTCACATGTACTCAGCTCAGAAGTTTTACCGCTGGAGAAAGATCTTTCTTATGAACAACAACCGATAGAGATTCTGGATCATAGCGAAAATGTCCTACGAAACAAGACCACTCGCTTGGTGAAAGTTTTATGGAGGAACCACCAATTATAAGAAGCTACATGGGAGCTTGAGGATATGATGAGGGAGAGGTATCCTCATCTTTTTGTTACAATGTGATGAATTTCGAGGGTGAAATTCATTTTAAGGGGGGTAGAATGTTACACCCGAGACTTTTATGAGAAATATTTTTTTTATGTTATATAAATCATCAAAGGAATCTTTCACCACACACAACACTAGCTTGGCTTACTTTACACGCAACTGCATCCTTCCTCGATAGCTTGTGTCGTACGCAATACCGAGTTTCACTAAACAACGATATGCTATTAAAATATTATTAAAACTAGTCAATATGAATAGTAATAACCACTTTCCGAAATTTTGTAAATTTTATTTTTCAAAATGGACTTGATTTTTGGATTTGGAATATTGAAATTAGCCTAGGGTGAAATTTTGGTATTTTTCTGAAAACTTTCAATTTTTGATTAATAGTGAAACCACTAAGGGGTAGTAAAAATGATTTTTTCATAAAACGTAATTTTACCGCTTCTGTGAGTGGAATTTCGAAAATCCGAGACACACGGTTGATGTCAGTAAGTAAAATGTGGTTCAATGAGATGAAAATAATTTTTTGGTGAATTGTAACTTTTTACTTTTTTTACCACGGTTAAAAGTAAATAGGGTAATTAAGGATAAAAATGATATTATTATTACCCTAACACATGTTATAATTCTATTGGATAAGTGTAATTCGACCAAAAACAATCTTAGGAACAAAATATGACCATTTAGGCCCACTTTTATTAGATTAGGACATTTATTAAAAATTTACTTAAAGAAGGGTTAAAATAGTTAAAATCAAAGTTTAATAAGTTAATCAGTTTTAATATGGGTTATACATAAGATAAATTCGACTATAAATATTCATTATAAATATAAAAATATTTCCAACATAATGGTGTTTTATTTATAATTTTTAGACATTAAATAATTTAATTTATTTATGACACAACGATGATGCAGTAATTATCTTATTAATGCAATATTGACATAATTGATGTTATAAATACCCAAATAAATGTAATTTTGGGATTTTATGAATTCCACTAATTTTATATTTTAATATGACATGTTATTATTTATTTAATTAACTTTTTCGAACTAATCATTCTGTTATGATTTTCACAAAAATCAATTACTAAATAGTGTCAAAATTGTCATAAAATAGTTTTTAAAACAAATACTATATTTTTAATTGTTATTTTCTTCCTAAAAATCTAATTTTCGGCCAAATGACTTAGATAAGGTTATATATATTAATAATAAACAACTTGGGGTTCTTTTGGCTTGTTATAGTTTTTTTATTAACCTTATAGTGTAAGAACACAAGAAGACACGGTAAAAGTAAAATTATTTAACTTAATGTGAATTTAAATGATAAGTTTAAAATAGGAACATAAACTTGTCTAAATTATATTGGATGAGAGAATTTAGACCCATCCCCACCTTAGCTTCTAAATAAATCAATTTTGAGCTATTTAAAACCGAATTTGGCTTTATAATAAAATAATATTTTTAGTTATTCCAAAGGTGCCCCTCTCCCTCCTTATAAAAGGGAACCTCCTACCTCTCTTCCTCACACCACATTGAGCCTTCAAGATCGGCCAAAACCTGCCAATTTCTTATCTCCGCTTCCCTAGAGACATCATAGATGTCCTGGTCTTCTTCAAAGACAAATTTTAGTTCCCTAAAAGGAGGTCTCAAAGAAACGCTTCAAAGAAGAGGTAATGTCTGTTACCGATTCTTTCATCATTGTTTCTTCTTCTACTTCTCCTTATTTAGTTTTTTCATTATGAAGTAATAACATCAGTATCACTCATATACTGATATTTTATTATAATTATGAAACAACCCTATTTCACCATCTATCCATCATATGGAAAATGAAATCACGGCGCGTGCGTATGTACGGAATACCGTCTCCACGCCGTGGTGTAATCTATTTTCCACCAACACCTTACTTGTATGGGTATAATGGTGTAAAGAATGAATAAATATGATTATTTTAAATTTTTATTGATTCTGAAATAGAATACATATACTCCAATACAATTCCACGATCATGGGAACGATATCATCGCTCGTGCGTACGTACGGAATACCGTCTTCACGATGTGATGTGATTCGTTCTACATGATCTTCATTTCATAATGATTATATAAATGAATTGAATGAATGAATATGATATATATTACACTAATACCATTCGGGAAATTAGGTATCTATAACCTAAAGAGAAGAATAAGAATTTATTTGACAAACACGCATAAGAACAAAAAGTAATAAACACCCGAATAACAAGTAGCAATGAAATATTAATAATAATAAGCTAAGAATATGACCATAAATGATATCATAACAATGAGTATGATTCTAGAATAAGTAAATAACATTATTTAAATCATTATAGGAGGTTCGGAGACTTACGAAGAAAATCGGACCTAAGGTAAGGGAAAATATCACAATCTCATTTTATCCGAGATTGTTTATACTTTGGTATTTATTGGGGTGTATTTTATCATCCACATCCATGATTCCTCAATATGTAAAATTGTTTCCATCCACCTACCATTGTTTAAATCCAATTTTACCCTTCATTGAGTTTTTAGTAAAATATATAAAAGGAATCTTTTGTCGTTTTTCGTCCGAGGTACATTTTGACTTTTCCGACAAAAGTACAGGAAGAATGTTTTTTGAAACTTATACGGCATGAATGGATTTTAAAACATTATTTCCAAGAAGCTTCCTTTAAAAATTTTCAAGTTTATTTTTAATCAACTTCTTTTAGTTTAGAATTTTATGACATGTTAATAAAGGAAAAGTGTTTTTGAAGTAGAAATGATATTTTCCTCAAGAATGGAGTTCAAGTGTTTTATCATAATTATTTTCCATCTAAGATAATAAAGGGTTCTATTTCTATCCCTATTTTTACATTTATTTGATTATGTTATGATGGAATTATTTTTATGATTTCCTTTTATCTTATATGGATTATGTTATGATGGAATGATGTTTAAGATTCCCATTTTTATTACACGGGTTATGCAATGATGTATGATTTTTTTTGATTTTGTGGAACACATAAGAATGGTATCATTATGAGATGGGTGGGACCTATATATCCCTACAATGCATTGGGTAAAGATTTTATATCTCATGAGATAGACATGGCTGGAACGTCGGGTTATACTGGTTCAGTGAAACAGGACTGAAACAAGGAGTGAACTCGGTTAAGAAATGGACTTTGTCCGCTAAGATAGTCTTGACAGTGTGTTTTGACTACTAAGAAATGATTATCTATGATTATGTGTGTATGCCACAAATTTTCATGTTTTAAGTTATTATTATTGGGATTAAATTTCACTACTATGATTTATCCCATGTTTTGAAATTATGATCTCTTTTGCAGGTTATGATTTCCAAAAGTTATGTTCTTATGAAAATGATGTAATTGAGAATTCTTTTGTTTACCCTTACTGGGCATTTGAGATCACCATTTTGTATGTTTTCTTTCCCCAGTTCAGGAAGAAGGTTATTATGTAAGATATTCCAAAAGTGACTATATATATGATGAAATAAATGGGAGACAGTGTAGACGCTTTATGAACCATTTGTTTATGTTTCCCAGTTTCTAAAGACCCTATACCTATACGGTCCTTTCCTGGTTTTGTTATATGTTGTAATAAGTGTGCTTCAATTTTGAAGTAATAACAATGTATGTAAATTATGGGTCATTATAAATATCCCTGAGAAAAAAGGGTTATTTCTATGGGAAATTCTAATAAAAATAAGTGGATGTGTACATAACTATTTCCATAGGAACTATGGCCATGGAAAATTGGATAACAAATATTTCCTATGAGGCTCAAAGCTCAATTTTTGTTATGTGTATAAGGATAATTTACAACTCCATTACCACATTTTTTAGATATATTTATATCATTAATAAACACACAATAACATATATAAAATAAATTTAAAATATATTTTATTATTATTATAAATATATTCATGATATATGACCACATTACTAAGTGATAATGGATATAGCCTACACATATCCATGTTTCATGCCCGTCATTGGATATAAGGGATTACCCATGCCCTTACCATGGGAAAAAATGTTAACAATTCAAATTAATTAATTAATAAAAAATATTATGGTTGATATAAAATTATTTATATTTTTCCTTATTTTATAATTTGTTAACAATTTATAAATTACTCTTATAATTTCCATATAATCCATTTATATCTAAATTATAAGTCACCTAATATAAAATGAAAATTAAATTTTAACATTGAATGTTATTGTTATGGATATTTATTTAATAAATGATTCACACGAATTTAATTAATAAATTTTTTGACCCATTAGGTAAAATACCCTAATAGGGGGTGAATTACGGTATTATATATTAAATCAACCTCACATTTGATCTTTGTTCATAGTTAAACAAATCACTCTTCTCTCTAATTTCCTCAAATATATGTAAATGCATAATTTAAAGAATTCATAAGACATGTAGATTTTACTCGGTTCACCATTAAATAGTATAGTGTAAGAATCATTCAACGTAATTATATTAATGTACTAAATCCACTTGACTCAAAACTATTACAAGGTTTGGAGTGGAATCATTGTGCATCCTGGTTTAAAATAATTCACACTGAAATTTTACAAATAACACTCCCAGATTCAGATAATCTACCCTTGTCTTGTGTATTTTGAACTTATATAATGGATGGTTTTATATTTAGGAGGGCTATAGTTTGTTTTTAGAGACTTGAGAAGAGTTATATTTTTTTGAGGCTACCCCATGGAGCATGGGGATGTCGTTTAAGACTTTGTGCCCCCCATTAATGAGTATCACGCTATAAAATAGGTCCCCGGGTGGATGCAATTCATATCCGATTCCATTTTTGGAAAAGTGGATCCATGGATTATGGACAAGTCACATACCTCAGGAGGTGGAGGCATAGAGACCGTCAGCTAAGGTAAAGGGGTACCATGTAGAAATCATGTTACTCTACCAATTTGGGAACCCATACAACATTTGGGGTGGGTTGTAACGTAGATATTTTTAGATGCATCGCAGTGTATGGTTTGTGTTTTAGTCCTATTTCTAGAAAAATAGGACATATGGTGTAACATTTTAAATATATTTCATACATGTTTGATCAGGTGGACTATGTTTTAGCTTATGTTTATTTCATCATAGTATGGGTAAGCCACACTATTCTGAAGTAGGATGTGCCATGGTGTGGTGTTTCTCAACCTATCCCACATTTTGGTTTAATTTTTATTAAGAACTGAAACCCTAATTATTCTTTTAATATTCGAAGGTCTCAAACTACTCTCCATCCCTAGGACTGCCAAAAAAATTACCTTCGTTTTAGATGTGACTTTCTGACATATCAACAAGTGTTGGAGATCAAAATTTGATAGTTTGTTCTTTTTTTCCCCTTTTCTTATTAGATATACCTTTTATACTCTCCCTCTGAGTTATATAACTAGTTCTTTTTGTATGAATCTATGTACTAGAATGTTAATTGGGATAATATCTAGTGGAATTGATTGAATGGAAGGTGTTTTGAACCTATATCTACAATTTTTAAGTGTCATTCATTGTTTTATCTATCCATTGAGATGTACTTGGACACTCTCTCATCTCAAATGTTCTATAACATGAAGGATTTGAATTATAAAATTGGTTTTTATGATTTTACATGCTATTTTTTGTGATTCTATAATGGAATCATTTTAGTTTATGCTTTTTAATTTTGGAAGATTTTATGGATTTTGGAAATCCCTCTTAAATTATAATTATGTAATGGTGATTTTAAAATTGTGGACTAGTTTTGAAGAAATCAGTGAGTTTGATGATTTTTTTAATGGAATATTTGTTATTTTAAATTGAATTAGAATGGAATTTGAAATAAATGTGTCTGTTTTTGTTCAAGTGGGATGGACAATGAATTATATACCCACCATTCCCGGTTAGAGAGAATATGGTATTGTATTACCACTATTAATGGCAATACCAAGATTGTGTGAATGTTTTTTTTGTATGTATATGGGTGTGTGTGTGTGTGGACATGGGAAAGGTTGTGCCAAATGATAATAGTTAGAAGTAAACTTGTTTATATTTTCTAACATTGTTTTATCTTTTGAATTTATATAATCTATTTAACTATTTTTAAACAATTTTATATAAAATGTTCTAACCCATTTTTGACCCAGTGGAATGTGTGGGGAAGTCTTTAGGGAATGCCTATAATTTTTATAATCACCCATTTCTTGGGAACATCAGTGCATTTACAGATGTTATATACAGACACATAGAAAAGTAGAAGATATCTTATTTTTATAGTGATGAATATTTATTCAATGAGAATGGGATGTGGTGTTGATCTTGGAGATGGTTTGGGTGGTACTAAGGATTGTGTTACATAATTTCATTTATACAAGTTATTTTTTGGTTTTCCCTTTTGATATTCTATGTGCTGTTATAACATTGATATTACTGTTCTGTTGGAATATTTTTTTGGTTTGTTTAATTTATTCTGATTTCTCATATAATGGAATGAATTTTCATGTTGTGTGTTGTCAATTGGTTTTATTCTATAGGGAAAATCATCCACCAAATGTTTAATAAGCCCTTGACAATTATTATTGGACATTCATATCTTGTGGTTTTACCTAATGTTTGTTGCACTCAATATCTTCTCAAGCCAGTGGATTGGGGTGTGATGTTACAAATGGTATAGATCTTTTTTAGTCAATATATCTCTCAATATGGTAGTAAAGATATAGTAATTTCATAACATGAAATGTATATCTCAAAATATGTAAATAGCCTTGTAATGATGAGTTTCATATTATCTGCGTGTCTGGGTAAAAAAACATTTCTAATAAACATTTATGTGAATTTTCATCTCATTGTTGTGTGTCTAGACGAATAATTTTCTATATCATAACTATTTAGTGATAATTACCACTAGTAATGCATTGATCATTTTGAGTATAATGATTTTTGAAAATGGTAAAACTGGTCAATTTTAGAAAAGAATGGTTACTACTTGTTTTTTAGGGTAATTTGGAATATTTGTCAAAGACTATAGTTCCAATTTTTGTTATGACTAAATAGAGGTTTATTTTTTGTAATAAATAATTTCACTAGGTACAAATCATAATAGTAAACATGGTGTAGCTTTTGAAAATGTGATCACACATGAACCACAGTTGAAATAGAAACTGGTCAAAATATAATATAGGCCTTTTCAAGCTGTAATGATGAACCTTAACATATAGACCACATAGTTCAATTTTAGAAACATAATCCATACATATTTTTGGAGGATTCTTAGCCTAACCTAATAGAGTTATGGATGAATTGGATAAGCTAAATTTTAAATTCTTGGTCACACCTTCTGAGCTGGAAGTTACATTGTAAACATATATGCTGGAAGATATTGTACCCCGGTGGTGGTATTAATCTTATCATGCTCAATTTCACCATGTCATCACATGGAAGGACATTAAAAAAAATTTAAAAAAAAAATTATATCCTCACATATTTATTATTTCAAGAAAAAACATTTTCTTTAGTTTTAAATAATATAATTTATCTATCATAGAGTATGTTTATAATTTTAGGAATTAATCCAATTTACCCCAAAAATTTTCCGTAGTATATCCTTGAATTTATGCTTCTCTTAATTGGTACTGTGACTAGATATTCACTCTAAGATAGTTTTTCAGTGAACTATGAAGTGTAAAAAATTGTATTTAGGGAAATGGTGGTGGAAATAGATATTTCTAGAAATTTATCTAGAGGGACTGTGTTTATTACCATGCTATATAGAAGGAACTATAACAATAGGAATAACCAGAAGTGGGACACATACTTCTAAGGTGGTGGAGGCTATCAGAATTAGACTATAGGAGTGGTTAACTCTACTCCAAAACACAACATAAATCCTGATTATTTCCAATTTATCTCTAGTTTTCAAAGGTATAGAAATTTTACAACACCACCTCAAGAATTATTTAACTAGAATCATATAGGAAATCATTATCCTTATAGTTGTAATAGTCATAATTTTTTTCTAGGAGATATGTCTCATGTTTATTAGATGTATTATAATTTAATGGGGGTATCTCTTCAAAATAATTAACTTCTTCAGAACAAAGAATGAAAAGGTGATTCTAGGAATACTATGACTACTTAGGTTATTCAAACTCAACAAGGAATAAAAGAATAATGGGGATATGGTAAGTTACTATGTGGTGCGGATGAGGTGATCATGTATAGTTAATCAAGTCCTTTGATAGTTATAGGCATGATTATTTTAAATCCTCTCCTTATGTAATTTTTTAAATCTGGTTGAATCCAACTATTTTAAATATTCTTATGTTGTTGATCATATGGGTTTCAAGTTGGGAGTATGCCTTCTGTGTTAAGACTTTAAACACCTCTTGGGAAGTGAAAGTGTTGACACTTTAAGTGTGGAAATGTTTCAATAACAATTAATGGGACTAAATTAGGTTTTGATATATATTTTCATGACATATATATATGACCTTGTTTTGGGTATGTATTGGATGAATAATTTTAAGGCCCATATCCATTGTTATAAATGCTGGGTGAGTTTCACATCTTCTGATGGCATTAAGCACCACTTTAATAGATATTAAGATGAAAATGTTATTAGAAAAGGAACTTTGGTACTAGTGGTTGGAAATAATTCTTATTAGTTTGTAGAAGCTACATTGGAATATATTAATGAGACTACAAATAGATATTATCCAACCATTTTGACCAATTTTCTGATTTTTCTCATGATAGTTTCTTTTTGTTTCCAATAAATATAGAAATTGAATATATGATTGATCTCCTACTATTGGATAATACTATTTTAATTTTGTCTAATAGGATGGAAACAATATAATTAAGGGAATTAAATGTCTATTTATAAGACATAGAAAACAAATCCTTTATTTAAAAATGCACATCACTATGGGAAATACCAATAATTCATAAAAGAAAGGGGATGGATATATTTTTCATTGTGTAGATTATCACAATCCAATCAATGTTATAATTAATAATTGGTATCCAATTCCATCAATTGGTTTTCTCATTGATCAATTTAAGTGGTTCGCTAAAATTGACTTGTGATCATGGTATCACCAATTTAGAGTTTGAAAAGGGGATATTCTAAAGATAACATTTAGGAGAAGATATTACCATTATGAATATGTGTAAATGTATTTTGGTCTTATAAATGAACCATTAGTATTTATGGAATTAATGAATAAGATATTATATAGGTATATTGAATCCTTTGTGGTTATATTTGTTGATGGATTTTTTTATCATTTTACGACAAAATCAATTCAGGAGGAACACATGGATATATTATTGGTAATGTTGAATGAATATTGAAATTATGAAAATCATGTAATGTGTGATTTTTGGATGGAAGATCTAAATTTACTTGGTCATGTGATTCCCAAAAGGGGGGATTTTTTACCTAAAATTGTGAAAGGTGTTATATATTGGTAGAAAATGAATAATTTCATTAATATACATTGTTTCATTATCCTAGTGATATAATACAGACGCTTTGCCCTTGATTTTACATAGATTGAATCACTCATGAAATATTTTATAAGGAATGGTGTTCCATTCTATTTGAGTGATTGGTTCTGGAAATATTTTTAAGAGCTTAATATTCTCCTTACATCATCACATATCCTTTCATTTCGAGACTCATACGAAGGGAATGTCTCATATTATGATGCATTGAAATCTTGGTTGGTAATGTTCTCATGAATGGAGATAATGCTATTGGTTATGGTTCATGGATTTTATCAGTTCATGAGAAGAAATTCCCAACACATTTTTTAGAATTTACTATTGTAGTTAATTCCTTAAATACTTGGACTGAATATATTTTGGTGAGAAATTTATGGGGTTTATGGATCATAAGATCTTGAAACACGATTTTTCGGACCGAGATTTGAACTTAAGTAAATATAGATTGATAGAATATTTGAATTTTTTTTACAAAGAATTGATGTGTAGATCGGTAAATGTAATTCTATATCTTATGTATTGACTACAGATACATTTAATTAGTTCAATAAAGATGCTTTTGATTAGTGGAAACAAATGTTAATAATAGTTTAAATAAATCTCTATTATGTGAGAATGTCAATGTGATAGTTTTATTTATGTACTCTCATATTCATGATTTAGTTGATCAGGTTAGACATTCTCATTCATACTATTCTTAATTTTTACCCTTGATGTCAATGATCAATGGTGGGGAGACCGTTATTTCATGGAAACTAGATGGGACATTTTTTTGGTGTTTTAGAGATCATATTTTCTTACATCCAAACTATTAGAGAAAACTTATTAATTCATACCACCATTTGATATGTGTTGACCTCACCTGTTTTGATAATCTCAATCATGTATTCATATGTGTTGAAAATCCCAATTATGTTTTCATTCTATATGATATTGTTAAGTATCATTGATCTATACTTTAATTCTTTCAAATCTATGGTCAAACCAATAATAATTTTTAAAATAGTCTTTGAAATATGTTAATCCTCATTTATTCATGTTCATACAAGTTATAAATTGATTCTAATCCAATCGTATGTGTTCTGCATAAAACAGATAAGTATTCTGCCTATAGCTACTGATAATGAGCTACCGGTAACCAGTCTACCGATAGACTTAGTCTACCGACAGACAGCTACCGATAGACTTAACACAGAGCTACCGATAGACTTAACACAGAGCTACCGATGTGCTTATAAATGTAAGCTACTGACTTACAGACAGCTACCGATACAAATATAGAGCTACCGGTGTAAGTATAAATAGCTACCGATGGGATACGAGTCACCGATGGACGAAGCAACTGACAGACTCACAGCTACCGATACAAGCATGGAGCTACTGATACAAGCATGGAGCTACCGATGCATGGAGCTACCGATGCATGGAGCTACCGATGCATGGAGCTACCGACGCATGGAGCTACCGATAAACAAAGTCACCGATATAAGCATGTACCAACCGACGCATAGAGCCACCGATAGAGTCAAAGCAACTAATGACATTGAGCTACCGATGTTCAAGCTACCGATGTTCAAGCTACCGATGTTCAAGCTACCGATGCTGATCACCTACCGATCACTCGACGAACTGTTTGAATTTCTTTATTTCCTATATTTAATCTATCCAATGGTCATATCATGTACATTTTAATGATTTGTCAAATATCTGATAAAGGTTGTCGGATGTCCGGAACCCGTACCTCGTACCTGCAGAAAGGAAATCTTTTCTGTCTCCTGTTGCACGTGACATAAATACAAGAAGACTCTACTGAAGAGAGTAGCGAGACAACACACAAAGAGACAAGGAAGACATATGACATACTCAAGAAAAGCTCTGTGCATACAAGAAGAACCAAGCAAGACAGAATCACATATACAATCAAGCCTACTCAAGAAGAGTTCTATGCATTCAAAAGAATATCAAAGAGCTTCATCGACTACATCTCACTACCTACGAACCTGGAGCATACAACACTCTGTTTCTCAAACAGAAACGAGAAGAGGACTCAAACTCACTTCTGATCGAATCCAAAGAAGTCCAGAGCTACACTGCAATCACCAGAACCACTTCTATACTCTACAACTCTTGTTCGGTGATTTATTATCATTCATTTCGAGCAGTGTGTGTTATCTGCTGTATCTAACACATACACTGTCTCCTGTACTCAATCTGAAGGATTTTAAAATCCTTACCAAACTCTTTCATTCTTTCTTTCCCATGAATAACAGTGGTAGAGGTCATGTGTGACCTGGACAGCTGGTTGCTGTTGTACTGTTTCCCACGAAGAACAGTGGTAGAGGTCTTGGACCAGGACAGTTGTAAACTGTTGAACCCTGATCCAGGGTGTGGATCATTTTTTATATAAACTTTTGAGAGGACTAAGTCTTGGCTTGAGACTGAACCTCTTGGTTACATTGTTGTGTCATCTCTTTCAAAGTTTTATTCCGCTGCTAATCACTTTAAAACCAATACTGTTTTTGAAGATACTTTGATAATTAAATTAGCAAGTGTTTATGTTAAGTGTAGATTAGTAAGTTAGTTTCAAAAGATAATCACACACTCCTGTGTTGATTAACTGGGAATTAATCAATCCCTTGAGAATCTGACAGAACCTCTACTTTAATATAAATTCACTACAGTTTAATTTATTATTTTATTTGGGGGTCTTTAAGACACTGTTTTTTATTAAATACAGAAATTTTAATTGGTACTCAATTCACCCCCCCTCTTGAGTAAACCACTCCGACCAACACTTGGTATCCGAGGTTGAAAATACTTTCTAAAAGTACTCTTCTTTTGAACTGTGATTTTAGTTGTATTTTAAAGGTCTAAAAATTTCTGTTATATCTAAATTTTTATCTCTTTAAAATTTTTTCATTATGGACAATATACTTGAGGGTGCTGCTACTAACTGGCCACCTTTATTTAATGGAACTAATTATGCTCAGTGGAAACTGAAAATGAAAATTCATCTAGAAAGCATAGGTTTTGATATTTGGACTGCTATTGAATCAGAATACAAAATTCCTACTACTGCTAGATCTACTTGGGATGAACCTACAATGACTGCTTACAATAACAATTGTAAAGCTATGAATGCTCTGTACTGTGCTCTAGGAGATGAAGAATTTAATAGAATTTCTGCTTGTAAAACTGCTTTTGAAATTTGGGATACCTTAGCTGTTTCTCATGAAGGAACAACTAATGTTAAAGAAATGAGATTGAACACTTATACTATCAATTATGAGAATTTTAAAATGAAGCCTGATGAACCCATTTCTGATATGTATCTCAGGTTCAATGAAATTGTCAACACAATGACTTCTCTGGGAAAGTATGTTCCAGCAAAGGAGAAAATCATGAGAATTTTGAGATGTATACCTGAAAGATGGAGAGGAACATCTGTCTCAATCAGAGAATCATGTGACATTGGAACACTGCCTGTCAAGGAATTAATTGGTAAGCTTATGATGTATGAACAAGAGCTTAAAGTAAATAAAGAAGAAGATGATGAACCTAAAAGGAAGTCTATTGCCTTCAAGACTACAACCTCAAATAATAAGGATAAGGAAAATCCTCAAGCTATCAATGAAAGTTCAAGCAGTGAGGAAAGTGAGAATGATTCTAACAGTGATGCTGAGATGGCTCAAATAGCTAGGAGATTCAAAAAGTTTTATAGGAAAAAGAAATTCTTTAGGAAACCAAATTACAAGGGAAAGTATGACCAACAAGGCAAATGGAAAAAGGATTGGAAGAAGGCTGACAGAACTAATGAAGTTGTCTGTTATGAATGCAAAAGAAAAGGACACATTAAAGCCGACTGCCCAAAGCTGAAGTATAAAAAGAAATATGAATACAAGGATAACAAGTACAAGAAAGCCATGAAGGCTACCTAGAGTGCTTCAGAAGACAGCACAAGTGAAATTGAATCTTCAGACTCTGAGAGGAATCGAGCCAACATGTGCTTTATGACAAACACTTCTCAGGTAAATACTGAAACTCCTGCTTTAAATTATTACTCTGGAGATAATGCAGAATCTGACTCTGATTCTGGAACAATGTCTAAATCTGAATTTTTTGAATACTGTGACATGTTAGAAGAAACTTGTAATGAGATTAAAGATAAATATAAAGGTTTAAAGAAATAGTATGCTTTAAGTGTTAAGCATAAATCTGATCTGGATATTGAAGTAGAAAATAATGCTCAGTTTCTTAAAGAGAACACTGAACTGAAACTGTCTAATGAGAAACTCAAGAAAGACTTAGAGAAGTTCACCAATGGTAAAAATACTCTAACACAAATGCTAGGAAAGAAAGTTTCACCTAAATATACTACTGGTATAGGATACCAACCTGGACAAAGGAAAATTGCCAAAACTAGATTCATTTCTAAATCTGGACAGAATGAAGGTAATTCTGGAACTTCATATGCTTCAACCAGTTATATACATAGCTATGGATCTAATAAAGTTTATCTTTCAAAGCATGTCAATTCTACAAATTATATTAGACCCATTAGACAAATATGGGTACCTAAAGTGTTATTGGCTAACCTGTCTGGACCCAAGAAAATCGGGGTACCAAAATCATCTCCCATCTAAATCTGTTTTGTAGGGAACTTGCTTGAAGAGCTCCTATAAAGAGACCTTGTATTTGGACAGTGGTGTTCAAGACATATGTCAGGAGACTTCTCATGTTTCAAGAGTTTAATAAAAGTTGATGGAGGCTTTGTCACCTTTGGTGACAACTCTAAAGGAAAGATCATCGGCCTAGGCCAGATTGGTAACACTGATTCAATTTTGATCTCTAAAGTTTTATTTGTTGATGGCCTTAAATAAAATTTATTAAGTATTTCTCAGTTATGTGATGATGGTTTTCATGTTAAATTTGAAAATGATTCTTGCAAAGTTTTTAATTCTAAGAATGTTTTGGTATTTTCTGCCTTAAGAAATGAAAATGTTTATGCCGTTAATCTGAATTCTTTAGCTAAATAGAATATTACTTGTTTGAATGCTTTTCATAAAGAATCTTGGCTATGGCACAGAAGATTAGGACATTGCAACATTCACTCACTTAGAAAACTTTCTAGGAAAAACTTAGTTAGAGACCTACCTAAATTATAATTCCCAAATGATAGAGTGTGTAACCCTTGTCAAAAGGGAAAACAACACAAAGTTTCTTTTAAATCAAAGAAAGAAGTTTCGACTTCTCAATCACTTGAATTGGTTCACATGGATTTGTTTGGACCATCAAGAGTTTCTAGTTTAAATGGGAAGCACTATGTTTATGTTCTTGTAGATGATTTTTCTAGATATACTTGGGTATATTTTCTAGCTCACAAAAGTGAAGCTTGTTCTTACTTTGTCAAATACTCCAAGTCTGTAGAGAACCTTAGTGGACTTAAGATTAAAACTTTGAAGAGTGATCATGGTCGTGAGTTTGAAAATCAGGATTTTGAATCTTATTGCTCACACGATGGCTATAATCATAACTTTTCTGCCCCTAGAACACCCCAACAGAATGGTGTAGTAGAAAGAAGAAACCGAACCCTTCAAGAAATTTCTAGAACCATGCTCAATGAATATGACCTGCCTATTTATTTTTGGGCTGAAGCTGTAAATACAGCTTGTTATGTCATTAATAGAGTCTTAATTAGACTTGTTCTTAAGAAAACCCCTTATGAATTGTTGAACAATAGAAAGCCTAAGGTTAATTACTTTAAAGTTTTTGGTTGCAAAGTATTTATTCTGAATACTAAAGATAATCTGGATAAGTTTGCTTCCAAAAGTGATGAAGGAATTTTTCTGGGTTACCCTATTTCAAGTAAAGCCTATAGAGTAATCAATAAGAAAACCAAATGTGTGGAAGAATCTGTTCACATCAAGTTTAATGAAACTGATCCACATGAGCCTAAAAACTCTCTTGAGAATCTTGAAGAAGATTTGTCTATTCTGGACCTTCATGATAAATCTAAAGAACCTATTATAAAAGTATCCAGTTCTGGACTTTTTCCAGAATCTCCTTCTGTTGAACCCGAACCTATAGATGAACCTGAAATCTCTAGTCCAACCTTTACCAGATCAACGAGGATTCTAATGAATCATCCTTTAGAAGCTGTTGTTGGTAATATTGATAGAGGAACACAAACTAGAGCTTCTCTAAGAAACCAGGTTGAACATCAATCTTTTCTTTCACAGCTAGAACCCAAAAATATCAACGATGCTATCAATGATGAATTCTGGGTAATAGCTATGCAAGAAGAATTAAATCAGTTTGAAAGAAACAAAGTTTGGGAATTAGTTGACAGACCAAAGGACACTTTGAAAATAGGCACAAAATGGGTTTTTAGAAATAAAGTAGATGAATCTGGAAATATAGTTAGAAACAAAGCTAGACTAGTTGCACAAGGATATAGTCAAGAAGAAGGTATAGACTATGAGGAAACTATTGCACCTGTAGCTAGACTAGAAGCCATTAGGATCTTACTTGCAAATGCTGCACATCTGGATTTCAAGTTATATCAAATGGATGTGAAAAGTGCATTTCTAAATGGTTTTATAATTGAAGATGTTTTTGTAGAACAACCACCTGGATTTACTAATCCCCATTTTCCAAATCAAGTTTTTAAACTTTCTAAAGCTTTGTATGGTTTGAAACAAGATCCAAGAGCTTGGTATGATAGACTTAGAAATTTCCTTATTTCAGAAGGTTTTACTAAAGGGATTGATGATCCAACTCTTTTCATTAAAAGAATTTCTAAAGATGTTTTAGTTGTACAAATATGTGTTGATGATATTATTTTTGGATCTTCTAAACACTCTTTATGTACTGATTTTTCAAAAAGTATGCAAAATGAATTTGAAATGAGCTTAATGGGAGAGCTTAAGTACTTTCTTGGATTTCAAGTATTTCAAAATGAAAATGGTATTATTTTGAATCAAAGAAAATATACAAAGGATATTTTAAAACGTTTTGGTCTGGATAGTATCAAGGAAAGTGAAACTCCTATGAGTACTACCTGTAAATTGGATGCAGATGAAACTGGGAAACCAGTTGATCAAACAAATTACAGAGGTATGATTGGTAGTTTACTTTATCTTACTGCTAGTCGACCTGATATTATGTTTAGTGTGTGTATGTGTGCCAGATTTCAAGCTAATCCAAAAGAATCTCATTTGCTTGCTGTTAAAAGAATTTTTAAATATCTCAAACACACGGTTAACTTAGGTTTGTTTTACCCAAAAGGACAATCCTTTGAGTTAATGAGTTATTCAGATGATGACTTTGCTGGTTGTAAGTTAGATAGAAAAAGCACATCAGGAACATGTCATTTGCGTGGAAAATCCTTAGTTTCTTTTTGTAGTAAGAAACAGAACTCAGTTGCATTATCTACTGCCGAAGCAGAATATATAGCTGCTGGTAGTTGCTGTGCACAAATTCTGTGGATGAAACACACTCTTTTGGACTATGGATATGTTTTTTAAGATGTTTCAATCAACTGTGATAACACCAGTGCGATAAACATCTGTAAGAATCCTGTATCTCACTCTAGAACCAAACACATAGATGTAAGACACCATTTCCTAAGAGATCACTATCAAAAAGGTGATATTTCTCTTGAATTTATTGGCACTGAACATCAATTGGCTGATATTTTCACTAAACCTCTATGTTCGGATAGGCTAAGTTACATAAGACACGAATTGGGAATGTTTAATCACTGATGTGAAAATTCTCACTGATGTGAAATTCTCACCGATGTGAAAATTATCACTGATGTGAAATTCTCACCGATGTGGAAATTCTCACTGATGTGAAATTCTAACCGATGTGAAATTCTCACCGATGTGAAAATTCGCACTGATGTGAAATTCTCACTGATGTGAAATTCTCACCGATGTGAAATTCCTCACCGATGTGAAATTCTCACCGATGTGAAATTCTCACCGACGTGAAATTCTCACCGATTTTTTTTCTCACCGATGATTAACTCACACCGATGCAAGGATTTTAAAACTTATGTCTGCCGCCGAGAATACGAATCGTTTTATTTTATTTTATTACTCTATTTTAGTCGTTTATTTGGAATTCCTAAATGATAAAACTAAGCCTAAGCCACTTCTTACCTCACCGAGCTCAAAATCCCTCAACTTCGAACCTTAGCTCCCAAATCGACCAAGAACCCTAAACCCGCGATGGCAAAAAACAAGCTTCCTATCGTCAGAGATGAAAGAGTAGAGCCAAACGCCAAGAAGTAGAAGACACAGCATAAAGCCAGTGTTAGTGAAGTCAGAACTAGACCAGGAAGGCGACCAGTGAATCCTCACTTGCAGAATAGAGACATAGTAATCGAGAAGGAACTGTGCGTGGAATGGATACTGCCTAGCAAATCGTTAGTACTCGAGATTCTGGAGGACCAGAAATGGGTGGATTGTTTCTCGAATAACAATGGCCCATACTACCCGAAGTTGGTAAAACAGTTCTATGAGTTTGTAACCTTTGAGAAGTCTGAGAATGAGAATCGAGTAAGCTCTTTTTTAAATGGAAAAGAGATGTATTTTTCTTCAGTAGAGTGGGCTGAGTGTTTGAAAGTACCACATGAAGGTGTCTCTGGGTATGTATCAAGATCAATGCCACCTAGAAGTGACATCTTTGATTATGAAACCGCCTTAAAAGAGCTGACTGGTAATGGAAATCAAAGGCAAGTGGTTGCTGCTGAAATGGATGGAGAAAATCGACTGCTTTTCAAGTTTGTTCAACATGTGTTGATACCAAGGCGAGGAGATTTTACAAATCTGAGATATAAAGATATCTAACTTCTTCATTTGCTAAGACATGGTGTGAAGATCAATCTATGCAGATTGTTGATGCTTCAAATGGAAGACATGATTCGACCAAAGTCAAAGACTAATGCTTTGTCCTTTGCCAAGATGATTTCAGTGATGATAAAAGTGAAAGGAATAGCTGAGTCTCGGGATGAGAAAATTGTAGTCAAGAACAATTTCTGCATCACCTCGACTGTTTGTAAGTACATGAAAATTAACTGGAACCCATGGAAGGGAGAATGGGTCAGTGATGATCAGAAGATATATGATAGGTTTAATCCTGTGGATCATCCCTCAAGACCAAAGGATGAGAGAGATCCGAGTCTGGGACCTAATGAAGAGGAACCTGTTTATAGTGATGAAACAGAAGAAGAAGAAGAAGAAGAAACTCCTATGGATGTTGGAGGAGATCCAGACTTGCCCCCAAGTCCTGTTGCAGAATTGGTCTATTCTAGGAAAGGAAAGGTAGAGGAAATTGTATCTACTCATAAGGAAGACCAGTCTGTACCTCTCCAAGAAGAAGAGGAAAAGGAAAATGTATCTGAATTTTCTGCTTCTGGTAGTTTAAGTATGAGCCCTTTGATTGTAAGCTCAGCTATGCCTGCTGCTGAAGTAGAAAAAGATACAGAAGAAGCTGTACCTGTTTCAGAAAACCTCCTTACTGCTGCTGAGATGGAAGTTGTTGTGGAAGATTCTGATGAAGAGAATCCAGCACTGAATGCTGTTGTGATACATGAGAATGCACCCATTGAGGGGGAGCATCAATCTGTTCTTGGAAATGTTACAGTAGCTATTGAGCTTGGAGACTGGGTAGAATACCCAGGGTTTATAGTCTGTGGATTGGATTATCCGGATTCAGATAATGAGATGTCTGTGAATAGACTGAAGACCAATTATGATCTTGCTTCTGAGATGTTGCCAGATGATGTGGTCAGATTTCATGATCTGAATAAGCTGAAAGAGGACCTCAAATCCAGTTTTGTTAAAGAAGTTAAGTTAATGGAAACCTCTCTTTCTTCCTCAATTAATTCAGTAATGACTGATTCTGTAGTTAGTTTAGCCTCAGCAAGAGGATCTGCTGCAGTTGTCTCAAATGATTTTGTCTCTAAATCTGATCTTGAATCCATGAAGAATGAGCTGAAAGAATCATTCAATGTATCAGTTGCTGAGATGAAGCAAATCTTTTATGAAGAAATGAAAATGTTAGAGAGATCCTTCGAGCTATATCTAGCTTGTAATTTATCTTCTTTTATGTCTGAGCTTATGGAAGAAGTAAAAGAGTGCCAGACTCAGTCTTCTAAGATCGAAGCAGATCTTGAAGCTCTCAAGACATCAGTTGCTGCTTTGGATTCTTATATGAGCACCAAGTCTCAAGCTGACAAGGACCTAGCTTATGTGAAGAGTGTAGTAAGCCAGTTTGTCTCGGTGTTTGAAAGTTTCAAAACCTCAGTGAAGGATCATGTTCAATTACAAGACTCTCAAGTTCAAAGCCTAATCAGTGGTTTGTCTAAGAGTTTTAAAGAAACTGTTTCCTTCTCTCTTGGCCCTCTCACATCCAAACTATCAGTTGACCTGAATCAAGTTCGAACAATGTTGAAGGAGGAGATTGGTTCTATTTCAACCAGTGGCTCTGTGAACTCATCAGAGTTGAGCCGAGTGGTGCTTTCTACAAGAGATTCTGCCAGAGAAATAATGAAGATTGTTCAAGATTATATGAGAGAAGCCTCTGCCTCTCAAGAATCCATAAAGAGAAAAGTGGACCACTACTTCACCAAAATTTTCACCAAGCATCAACTCGAACACCACTTCAAGATGATGTTGGAAAACATGAAGCTCCCTCCAGTCACTCAAGCTTTCAGAGAACAAGTGAGAAAGCTAAGAGAACTGACTCCTGACTTAGAGAAATTTATGGAGAATAAAGATGATTTCATCTCTGCTATGGAAAGAGGAGGAGGAATTATTATGGATTTTAGAAATCTGCTGCTGCCCTTCTTGCATGTTGATGCCAGACCAGTCATCATCCCTCCTACATTGCCTGCTTCTGCCTCAACTGCTTCCACAGTCCAGCTGACTCCTGCTCAAGCTATTCGCAGCCTCACACCGATGATCACCCAAAGATCTTCAACCTACAGGCCTGACTCTGTGTCAGTGGCCCAGCCTCCTTTGATCTTTTCTGGGATTCCAAAACCTTCACCTACATCCTCACCACCCGAACCTTCTTCTGATCCCAAAGGAAAATCTCACGTGTAAGAGGTGGAATGATCTAGTGGCTAGTATTTTTTTATAGGAATTCCTTTGTATTCTGTTTTTGTACTTTTTGACTACTCTAATAAAGAAGAACTCCTTTTACTTCTCATGTTTTATTTGTCTCCTATCTATCTGCTTTCCCACTTTTTGATTATCACAAAGGGGGAGAATAATAAGGGGAGAACTAAGGGGGAGAAACTTTTTATGAGAGCATAAGGGGGAGAACAAAATGAGGGAATGAGAAATATTTTCAATGGAGAAAAATAAGGAATAAGGGGAGACACATTACCTCTTTTTCATTTTTACCTCTGATACTTTATGTCTATTTAGTACCTTATGATTGTTACCTCTGATAACTTATGTCTATATCTTACTATTTCTATTATCTCTGATGCTGTTTTCTCTGAGAAAATTGAATTCAATATTATACTCTTTACCATTATATTTTCACTATGTTAAATTCCCATATCATAAATTGTATTTATCAAAAAGGGGGAGATTGTTGACCTCACCTGTTTTGATAATCTCAATCATGTATTCATATGTGTTGAAAATCCCAATTATGTTTTCATTCTATATGATATTGTTAAGTATCATTGATCTATACTTTAATTCTTTCAAATCTATGATCAAACCAATAATAATTTTTAAAATAGTCTTTGAAATATGTTAATCCTCATTTATTCATGTTCATACAAGTTATAAATTGATTCTAATCCAATCGGATGTGTTCTTCATAAAACAGATAAGTAATCTGCCTATAGCTACTGATAATGAGCTACCGGTAACCAGTCTACCGATAGACTTAGTCTACCGACAGACAGCTACCGATAGACTTAAAATAGAGCTACCGATAGACTTAACACAGAGCTACCGATGTGCTTATAAATGTATACTACTAACTTACAGACAGCTACCGATACAAATATAGAGCTACCGGTGTAAGTATAAATAGCTACCGATGGGATACGAGTCACCGATGGACGAAGCAACTGACAGACTCACAGCTACCGATACAAGCATGGAGCTACCGATACAAGCATCGAGCTACTGATGCATGGAGCTACCGACGCATGGAGCTACCGATGCATGGAGCTACCGACGCATGGAGCTACCGATAAACAAAGTCACCGATACAAGCATGTACCAACCGACGCATAGAGCCACCGATAGAGTCAAAGCAACTAATGACATTGAGCTACCGATGTTCAAGCTACCGATGTTCAAGCTACCGATGTTCAAGCTACTGATGTCCAAGCTACCGATGCTGATCACCTACCGATCACTCGATGCACTGTTTTAATTTCTTTATTTCCTATATTTAATCTATCCAACGGTTATATCATGTACATTTTAATGATTTGTCAAATATCTGATAAAGGTTGTCGGATGTCAGGAACCCGTACCTCGTACCTGCAGAAAGGAAATATTTTCTGTCTCCTGTTGCACGTGACATAAATACAAGAATACTCTGCTGAAGAGAGTAGTGAGACAACACACACAGAGACAAGGAAGACATACGGCATACTCAAGAAAAGCTCTGTGCATACAAGAAGAACCAAGCAAGACAGAATCACATATACAATCAATCCTACTCAAGAAGAGTTCTGTGCATTCAAAAGAATATCAAAGATCTTCATCGACTACATCTCACTACCTACGAACCTGGAGCATACGACACTCTGTTTCTCAAACAGAAACGAGAAGAGGACTCAAACTCACTTCTGATCGAATCCAAAGAAGTCCAGAGCTACACTGCAATCACCAGAACCACTTCTATACTCTACAACTCTTGTTCTGTGATTTATTATCATTCATTTCGAGCAGTGTGTGTTATCTGCTGTATCTAACACATACACTGTCTCCTGTACTCAATCTGAAGGATTTGAAAATCCTTACCAAACTCTTTCATTCTTTCTTTCCCACGAAGAACAGTGGTAGAGGTCGTGTGTGACCTGGACAGCTGGTTGCTGTTGTACTGTTTCCCACGAAGAACAGTGGTAGAGGTCTTGGACCTGGACAGTTGTAAACTGTTGAACCCCGATCCAGGGTGTGGATCATTTTTTATATAAACTTTTGAGAGGACTAAGTCTCGGCTTGAGACTGAACCTCTTTGTTACATTGTTGTGCCATCTCTTTCAAAGTTTTATTCCGCTGCTAATCACTTTAAAACCAATACTGTTTTTAAAGTTACTTTGATAATTAAATTAGAAAGTGTTTATGTTAAGTGTAGATTAGTAAGTTAGTTTCAAAAGATAATCACACACTCCTGTGTTGATTAACTGGTAATTAATCAATCCCTTGAGAATCTGACAGAACCTCTACTTTAATATAAATTCACTACAGTTTAATTTATTATTTTATTTGGGGGTCTTTAAGACACTGTTTTTTATTAAATACAGAAATTTTAATTGGTACTCAATTCACCCCCCCTCTTGAGTAAACCACTCCGACCAACAATATGGTATGTTAATTCTCATATTCAAATTAATTACATGGCATTGAGGGAATAATTTTTGTGGTCTTCCATGAAGAGGAAAGTCGTGGAGTTTATCTAGAGATACCTCACCTGTCAGTAAGTAAATGTAGATTACCTATGACTAGTGGGTAGTTGTGATCATAAAAAATTACCTTGTTGAAATGGGAATTGATATCAATGGTTTTTGGATAGGTTTACTAAGATTGGTTAGGAAGCATGATTCCATATGCGTTATTTTGTATCAACTCATGAAGATGGATCAATTTATAACTATTCATGAATTAAATATGGTAGATAATTTTTCCAAAATCTATGTTTAGAAATTTTTTATTTTGTATGGTGTTCTAGTTTCCATCATGTCTGGATGAGACATTTGGTTTCCCTCTTAGTTTTGGAAATCCATACAACAAGACCTTGGAATGAAATTGACCATGAGAACATCTTATCATCCTAAAACATATGAAAAATCTAAATTTATTATCAAAACATTGGATGACATGATTAGATCTTGTGTGATGGATTTTGGTGGCTCACAATATGTTCATAAAACATTGATGGATTTCTCATAAAAAAATAGTTTTTGGGGCATGATAAATAAGTCTCCTTAAAAATAATTGCATGTTAATCCATTTCATTCTTCTATTTTTTTGGTAGAAACAAGTGATTCCTCAATTATCAAATGTATCATTATGCTATAAAAAATTAAGAGCATTTATATTATCACAATTAGAATATAAAAAAACTCATAATCATCATAAATTTGATGCGGATAATCATAGACGATTGTTGTTATTTGAAATGATTAATCATGTTTTTTAGGATATCTCCAAGGATAGGGACTCATCATTTAAATATTTAAATAAACTTGTCTCATAAGGACATTATTACTTTTTAGATACTATAATGAGTGTGTAGTGTGTATTATATGTTATCTTTATTACTAAGGTTCCATTCCGTGTATAATGTGTTTTGTGTATCTCAATTGAAGAAGTACGGTCCAGATCCTAACCATGTGATTTGACTAATCCAATTTGATATTGAACAGGATTCTAGGTTAATTCAAGTGATAGTTTGGATTTTAGATTCGAAATATAATCTATTTCAAGGAAAAATCATTGGGTTTTTATTGTTTTTATGGTAGTATTGGTAGATTTTTGTGGAGACATGTGAGTGTGGAATGGAAATACATGATAAATGTCATTAACTCTTCTAAAACAACAATGGATTTCTTATTTATGAGGATTGAAATACAAATGGTGGGGAGATGTTTGCACCCCCCCTGGTTTAAGAGATTTACCATTTATTTTATTTTTAACATAAATAATTCTTAGCTTTATTTCAAGGAGTTTTCTGATGGGTTTTGAAGAGTTTTGGGATGAGTTATATTGTTTGTGGGGAGGTTATGTTTTGGGGAAGGGGCTACGGTGTAGGAATTTTTGTCTTGATTCATGGTGGCTTAAACTATGGTATGGGGCCCTAGGACGAGTGAATTCAGAGCCAATTTCATTTTTTCAGGGCTTCACTATAGAAAATAGAAAACACTGAAACCCTTTTGTGGTTGGGTGTAGAGACCATTCGATGCATCGTAGGGGGATCGAGTAGACTCAATATTCCTTTGCTAATTTTTCCACCATTGTGGTGTAAGGGGTGGTCTATATCATAGAAATGTTTATTGTGCTATTGTGTAGAGGATAATTTATAATCCCTTTTCCTAATATATATATATATATATATATATATATCATAGATATGTCATTGCATTCACCAGGGTTTGAGAAATGTTTGATCGGGAAGACTATATTGAAGTCTATTTGGATTTCACCATGGTATCGATAGGTAGTTCCATAGTGAGGTTTGTTTCATAGTGGTGTTTTTCAAATCTGGTGTCCTACATTAGGTATTTAATTTGTATTCATAAATGAAACCCTCGGAAATATTCTAATCTTATAGGTTCTCAAACTCTTCTCCCTTTATAGGCTTGAGAGAAAATTCCATTCAATCATGAAGTGAATTTTAGAACAATCAACGTGTGTTGGAGATCCAAATTCATTGTTAAGTTATTTCTCTCCATTATTTTCTTAGATATACTTTTATCCTCTCTTAATGAGCAATATATCTAGTTTTCTATGGATATATCTATGTACGGGGATGTAAATCACAATAACATATCATTGAATCAGTTGAAGGGAAGGTGTTTTGGACAATGATATAGATATTCTAAGTGACATTATTAATTTCTTGCATTCATTGAGAGGTAGGTGTATTGTTCTCATCTCCACTATGCTATAACATGAATACATAGTTTTCAATAAAAAGATCTTAATTTTCCATCATTTGTTTGTGTGATTTTGTGAAGGAATCATTTTATCGTTTTCTTTTTAATTCTATAAATATTTAATGTATTTTATGAAAAAACCCAGTATTTATAATTATAAAATAATGATTTTAAAATTATGATATTTTTTATAATGGAAATGAGATTCAAGAAATTTTTTCAATGTTATATTTTTTTGCGTGATTTTAATTGGAATGGAATTTTTCACAACTAGGATGGTGTGTGTTCAAGGGGAATAGGGTGTGGATGGGAAGTTCCAATATTCATGATAGGATAGATTATGGTAATATAATACTTCAATTTATGGTAACAATAATCATTAATGTATGGTTGGGTGTATTTTGATGGTTGTGTGTGTGTGAAACTGGAAAAGGTTATTCCAAATGTGAATTGATTGAAGTAATATTGTTTATAGTTTTCTCAGATGGATCTGTATTATAGATTTATATAATATGTTTATGTATTCTTAACATATTTTATAGAAAATGTTCTAATAGGTTCTTGTTCATGTGGCATATGTTATGAAGTCTTTGGGGAATGCCTACAGATTTTCTACTCACTCTCTTCTTGGTAACTTTACTGGGTTAATAGATGTTATATTCTGAGATGTAGGAAATAGGGAGATATATTAATTTCCAAGTGATGAATCTTGATTATATGGGAATGCTGGGCGGGTTTGGAGCTTGTAGACAGTTTATGTGGTGCCTAGTATTGCGTTACATGATTTCTCTAAGTCATGTTGTCTTTGGGTTGTCCCTTTTGGTATTCCATGTTCCATTGTAACTCGGATATTCTTGTTCTGATGGATTAATTATTTGAGTTTTATTATTTATTATCATGAATAATATAGTGGTTTGTATTATTATGTTGTGTGTTTCTAGGTGGATATATTATACCAAGAAAATCATCCCTGGAATGCTTCCAAATTCTTTGGAATTTTCTATCAACCTTCTTGATCTTGAAGAATTCACCTAATGTTAGTGGAACCCCATCTCTTATCAAGACAATGGGTTATCGTGTAATGTTAAATCACTTATCTCCTAACTGAATTGAACAAATGGAATGTCCTGAAGATTCTTTTATTGATGTGAATCACCTCAATATTGGGTTACAAATATGTGAGTGTTCTCTAAAGCTCTGGCTTCACCTAAAAAATTAAATCAACATTATCGTGTAGTTTTTTCTTGGAGTAAAGTCCCTTTATGAATTGTTCGTATTCCTTCACAAACTACATCAATCCAAATTTGAAATACACATGTACCACATGGTGTGAGTTTTTTTGTACTGCCTTTAATTCATTAATGTATGACTCAATATTCACAAAAATACTTTGCAATGAAAAACTACTCTACAAACTGGTCTTCCATTATGAACTATACCACATCATAAACCAACCTCATTTGGGAAATAAACTTTTTAGAGAACCACTTTTGGATTTTTATAAATTTATCCAATGATAATCCTTTTAAATAATGTTCTTTCTACTCAGAGTGAAGTGTTTAGGGCTCCTCTATATAGGTAAATAAACCTAAAAAATTTATAATTACATATACTAGTAAGGCCATCATGAATGGACTCCAATGTGTATTTCACCCATTGTGTGTCTAAAATAGTATATAAGTTCTCTTAAAGTGTCTTCTAAATCATCATAATTTGAAAAAGATAAGAATAATTTTTTGGGAACTCAAAATTACAACCATTTTATCACAGACAAAAATACTCCTCTGTGAACATTCCATTCAGTTTAAAAGATTTCTATGTTATCTCATTTCCTTTTCCAAATTTCTTTCTCTGTAAACATACCATTTGAGTTTTAAGTTTCCATTATGGTCATAAAATACATCATATGTAGTTTTTTACCACGTAAAAATATCATTAATGGTTTCAAATTGTTTTTATATAATCTGTATATATTTCTATGTAGAATATTTCCATTTTCTAAAAAATGATCTCTGAAATGATTCTAAGAGTTATTTTTCCCCAATATAAATTAAAAATAAATGATTTATAAACTCAATTATAAATTTATTAAGTCTCTCAAAATATTCTTAAGAATATTTTTTTAACAATAATGAAAATATTAAAATCTTTTTATAACATATAATTTAATAATTTTTATATATATTATATTTTATAATAAGAATATATCATAGGATAAAGTAATTAAAATACAAAAAATATATATGAATTTTATTCAATTATTGAAAACATGGAACTAGGAAAAGTATGATTAATTCAGTGCACACGTTTCTATCATGGAATATGATATAGATAATACAGTAGTTTAATTCATTAGTTAAAATTATATCATACCCTATGAAGTATGGGGAAGGCTCGAAACAATACCCTAACATTTTTAATTGAATAGAAAAGTGAATAACAATATTAAGAAACCTGGATAGAAAGAGAAAGCTGTAAATCCATTAATTGGATGTGTGATATCAAAGGCTTGGGAGATTCTTGAGAGAGGCTTCTTGGGAGATTGGGGCACCTTGGGAGGATTCTAGAGAGAGGAGGTTAGGGTTTGGTCGAACTCCAAATGATTTGAGTGAAGAGGAAGTGGGATCTTGGGTGGGTTTATATAGGAAAGGAGAAGAAATTCTTAATTATTTAGGTTTGGGATACCTCACATTAAACTAATCAAAACCACAAACTAGCACATGGTTTTTGCCCATGGTTTTTGAAAAAGGGGAGTGGAAAACAATATTTTATAATACCAATGGACAATATTCTTAAAATAATAGGTTTTCTTATGTGGAGGTGAGTCACACTCTCAAGGAAAACAATTTAAAGAGACAAAATGGTTTATAAGCCTTGAAGGGTCCACTAAAGCTTTGTAAAATAAATCAAACAAACCCAAAATCATATTATTTTAATGTTAAACCATATATTTTCCGAACATAATGTTTATAGTATTTTATTACATAACTATTGGTTCATTATGATGTCATAAAACACATTATATATTTAAAAGTTATTTAATTTTTTCCCAAAAATTCGACTGTCTCAAAAATTTATGAAAAACTCACCGTTGCATAATTTCAACATCCTAATTCCAAAAATAATTTTAATTTTATCTAAATAAATTTCTAAATATTTTAATTTTTAATTTTAAAATAATAACATACATTTATCTAAAATTATGGGTTTTGACAAAAACAGCTTTCAAACCTTAAAAAAAATTACAAATGCATTCATAAAATTATACGGTAATTTATATTTAATAAAAATTAATTTATTAATAATAATATTTTTTTAAAATATTATTTAATTCAAAAATCTATTAATTCTTCAGAGTAGATTTCATCGTTGAATATTAACTAAAAATACTATTTTCACTTTAAAAACCATTTACAAAATAATAATAATTATATTAATGCACATTATTTATAAAAAAATAATGTACATTGTCATAGTGCTAGAATCTCGTTACATAACCCCTAATAACACCCACATAAGATCAAAGGGTAAGGTGTGAGATGGTGACAGACTATTGGGGTGGCTCAAATAAAATTTTTTGGGAGGAAATCTCTATTAACTAACACTTCTCCCTTAGTTGGTTCTGCTCAAGATTAACATGTTTAAGACCGGCTTGGGATTGGTCAAGAGAGAAGCCCAATGACGTCGCCTCATTTCTAAGCTCTGATAGAAGGGCTTCGTATGGGATAAGTCTATTGGATGAGGCCATAACTTACTTTTTCGGAGTAAATTGGATTTGTTAAAGAGGTATATTTATACTAATCATGTGATCACTATTCAATGGCTATATTAGCAATGGTAAAAATACATAACAATATTTTAAAATCCAAAAACATAAAACCAATGAATTTCACAATTTATATAACCCTAAAGAGGAATTTCTATTAATAAAATTTTGTGTCATTACAATCTTCCCCCCTTAATAAATTTTTCCCTTGAAATTTTCTTTTCCCACACTAAAACAGATGTGTGTAACTCTGCTTCACCATTTCCTCTGATTCCCACGTCGCTTCTTCAAACATTTGTTTTCTCCACAACACCTTGACCTCGGACATTGTCTTATTTCGTAGAACTATTTTTTCAATGATCGTAGATCTTCACTGGTTTCTCCTCATAAGAAAGATCATCCTCTTTCTATACTACCTATGAAAAGAGTACATGTGAAAGTTCTATTATGTACTTCCTTATGAGGGATAGATGAAAAACATCATGTACTTTTTCCATGGTATGTGGAAGTGCTAGTTGATAGGCCACAACCCTAACATGATCCAGAATCTTGAAGGGGCCGATGTACTTAGGACTTCACTTCCCTTTCATTCCAATCCTCACAACCTTCTTCCATGGAGATATATGTAGAAATACCATTTATCCAAATTTAAACTCAAGGTCTCAATAATAGTTATTTGCATAACTCTTCTATCGACTATGTGCTGCCTTGATATGATTCTTAATGGTTTTCACCTTCGCCACTATTTTTTGACCATTTCTGGTCCTAATATCATACGCTCACTGACTTCAACCCAACATGTTGGTGTTCTGCACCACTTCCCATACAAGGCTTCATGAGGTTCCATTTAGATACTCAAGTGGAAACTGTTATTGTAGGATAATTCAACCAGAGGAAGACGTTGATCCAAAACTCCATTAAATTCCATTGAACATGATCTTAACATATCTTCCAGTGTCTGAATAGTTTGATCAGATTGGACATCTGTTTGAGGATGATAGGCCGTACTGAAGTTCAGTTCAGTATCCAGAGCATGTTGAAGACTCTTCCAAAACATAGAGGATAATTTTGGATCTCAGTCAGATACAATAGATAGTGGTACTTCATGTAGTCTTACCACTTCCCTGATTTATATCTATTCCAGTTGATCCAGTGAGAAATCCTCCAAAATTTCAATAAAGAATACATACTTTGTAAGAAGATCCACAACAACCCAAGTTGCATTGTTTTCTTTGAATGTCTTCGGAAGTCTGGTGACAAAGTCCACGGTGATGTTCTTCCATTTCCTTGCTGGTATGGGCAATGGTTGCATCATCTACATAGACTTCGGCATCTCTACCTTCACTTGCTGACACACAATGCACTTTGATGTATACGTAGTGATCTCCTTCTTCATATTATCGAACCAATAATAATCTCGGAGACCTCGATACATCTTTGTGTTTCTTGGGTGAATAGAGAAATTTGAACTATGTGCATCATCCAAAAGCTACTTCCTCAGCTCTGGACTTGATGAAACACATAGTCTTTTCCCAAATCTCACAATTCCTTCTTTATTAACATTGAACACTATGGATTTCCCATTTCTGATAGCTTCAACATTCTTCTGAATTCCCACATTATCCTTTTGAGCATCCTTTATCCTTTCCAAAAGAGATGATTGAGAAATCATTTGTGAAAGGATTTATGATGTTCCCTTCTTTATGATTCCCATGTCCTTCTTCATATAGTATTATAATATTGGATCCTTCTCAATTATCATCAATGATAGAATCGTTGGGTCCTTTCTACTTAGAGCATCTTCCACCTTGTTCTCTTTCCTAGGGTGGTAATGGATTGAGAATTTTTAGTCTTTGATCAGCTCTAACCATCTTCGTTGGTGCATGTTCAACCCTTTATATGTGAATATATACTTGAGGATTTTGTGGTCCGTATATATTTCACACTTCTTCCAAAATAGATAATGCCACCAAAATTTTAAAGTGAAGATCACCGCAGCCAACTACAGATCATGTGTAGGATAATTTTTCTGATGAATGTTCAATTTCCTAGGATCACAAGCAATTACATTGTCATTTTGCATCAACACATAGCCCAGGACCTTCTTTAAAGCATCACTGAATACCACAAAAAGTTATACACTTGTGGGTAAAGTGAGAACATGCATAGTGATAAACCTCATTTTCAACTCCTTGAAGATTTTTTCACATTCAACACTCCAAGAAAACTTTACTCCCTTCTGAGTTATATTTGTAAGAGGGTTGTACAATCATGAAAAATTTCTCACAAATCGGCGGTAATATCTACCTATCCCCAAGAAGCTACGGATATTTGTTATCGATTTTGGCATCGACCATCCCTCAATTGCATCTGTTTTGGAGGGATCCATAGATATCCCATTTCTTTTGATAATATAGCCCATGAATGAGACCTCCTTCAACTAGAACTCACACATGTTGTACATTACATTGAGATTATCCTTCCACGAGGTCTCTAGTACATTTCTTAGATTCTTCTCATGATAATCCTTGGTTTGAGAGTATATTAGAATATCATCTATAAAGACTACCACAAATTTGCCGAGGTAATCCCTAAAGGCACTGTTCATCATGTCCATGAGGATTGATGGAGAATTCGTGAGTCCTAAAGGCATTACTATGAATTCATAGTGCCTGTATATTGTACGAATAGTCATCTTCGGGATATCATCCTTATTCACCCTTACTTGATAATATCCCCACTGAATATCCACCTTAGAGAAGTATTGTGCTCCACGCAGCTGATCGAACAATTCATCAATTCGTGTGAGAGGATACTTTTTCTTTATCATGATTTTGTTAAGCTCACGATAATCGATGCAAAGGCGCATTGACCCATCATGATTCTTGATAAAGAGGACCGGTGCAGCCTAAGTTGAAGCACTTGGGAATATAAACCACTTATCCAGATTCTCCTGTACTATTTTTCATATCCTCATGCTACACAATAACCATTCGATACAGAGTCTTAGATATTTCCAATGCCCTAGGTATAAGATCAATTGAGAACTAAACATCTATTCTTGGAGGAAGAACAGGAGATTCCTAAGGAAACACTTTAGTGTATTCCCTCAAAATAAGCATGTCTTCAAGGATGGTTTCCTCCCTAGACTCAATAATATGAGCCAGATACGTGTACTCATAGGTAAGTAATATTCATGCTTGATATGATGGAGATAAAGAAGATTGATCTTCCTCCTTTCACTTGTATAGAATTGGGGGGCGATTCTCCACATGGAGAGTGATATCCTTATCACATAAATATATGTTTTCTCTATATAAGGAAAGAAAATCCATGCCAAGAATTGAGTCAAATTCCACCATAGAAATTATGACAAGGTTCTTAGGTAAATTCAATCCATAGATTATGATATGGGAGGAGTTTTATTCATGGGATGCAATGATTACCCCATTTTCTGTACTCACCGAAATCTTTACATCCATGATTTGTGGTAGTGCTGGGATTGTTCTAATAAGATTTTGGGTCATAAAATAATGTGTAGAACTTGAATAAAACATTACGTGATCTATTATTGAAAGAATAACTAGAATACATGTCCACACATTGTTTTCAAGGTTCACATTGGCATTAGTGTTGGAAAAATCTATCCCTTGTTTCCTTGGAGGTTGTTGGATCCTCAAAAAACCCTTGGATTAGGGAACTAATTTTCATGATTCCCTAGTTCTTTGTAGTTATAGAAATGAAAAACGCACTAAGTTTTTAATGGAGCATTCCTCTACTCTGTTGGAGCCATAGGTTTTTCTGGTCAGCAGTTAACAAATAGGTTACCTTATTTTCCTCACCTAAAGAATTTCCTCATCCACTTTAGAAAATTTCTTGGGTTCTTCTTTCTGCACCATTGAAAAGTGAGGTGCTGGATCTTCTTAGAAACATTGGATTTATCCATCAGACTGCTAGCATTGAAGTCCACCTTATGCTTCTTATCCCCCTGATACCCCTGATATTATCTGATCTCCATTTTGAACATGAGGGCACATCAGACAATTTCCTCATATCTTTTCAAGTCAAAGATCACTAGCGCTTTCCGTAGGATAAGTCTCATCCCACTAAAGAAGCGGTCAACCTTGAATTCAGGGTAACGACAAAGTCAGAGTTGTATCATGCAAGACTTTTGAAGTTTCCCTCATACTCTCTGATAGATTCGTCATCTTTTTCATTGAGGGAAAGAAAGTCCCTTTCCAGCTTATATCTAAGGGTTCATGGTAAATACTTATCAAAAACATATTTGAGAAATCCTTTCATTACACCACCTCAATCTCATCCTCAGGCTTCAAATTTTTTATCAATGTCTTTCATTGATCAGCTTCACCCTCCATAAGATAAGCAGTCAGAAAACCTATCTCTTGTTTAGAACACTGAATGTTGGAGAAGATCTTTTCAATGGAGTTGATCCATTTTTCATAAATTAAAGGATTAGATGATCCATTAAAATTAGGAGGTCTTTTTCTCATGACGCTCTCATTAGTGACTTTTTATTTCTTGGGGGGGGGGGTTGAACGTTCCTCTTGACCCATGTTTCTATTCAAATCTAGAGTTAACTGAGGGAGAAGCGTGAAAAAGTTCAGGATTCCCACTCCCATCAGATTGGAAATCTAATTAGCACAGTCATCACATTGATCTTCACATCAGTAGTTAGCCCGAGCCCTCCTATTACCAACCATTGTCTAGAATAAAAGGAAAGTTAGGGGTAACACATAAAGGGTAATCCAAGGAAAAAACTGATGACTTATAAATAAATTTTGTTTCCTAAACATATGAATCCATGGGATTCAATATATGTTATTCATGATCTACATTCTAACATATATTCTTAGGGGCAGTTTATAAATTCCATTAATAACGGTTCATACTATGCTTGTGAATTTACCAAAGAATATCCCCTGAGAATGTTGTAACAAAGAGTGCAAAAAGGCCCATTTTCTTGCACTAGTTCCCATTCAAGTCTAGCTCAATGCTGTGTTTTCGGGTTTTACCCCTAGGATACATTCTTGCTAGAGCCGCCTCTACCTACTTGTATCTAGACATGGATGTATTTTCTTGAAAAACCACTTAATCAATACTCACCAATACATAGGGATGTTTTTATTATAATTATTCTTGTCTCTATGACTTCACTAGGGTTTTCTAATCCTAATCCCAAAAATAACTAAACCTATCCTCTGATACCAACTTTGACAACCCTTCTTTTATTATAAACATAAACATGATTTATTACATAAACTATTCACTTGATACAACATGGAAGATCAAGGGATATAGTGTCTTTGAAGATTAGGATCATTACATAACAACTTAAAATATAAAATACAACATCATTATTGAAAACCTCCTTTACATGACCACTACATTCCCTCATACCTAGCATTTCATGGGATAACCTATGGACATGCATTAGAAAGGGGTGGGCTATAAATTCCAGTAATGGAATAAACATGGAATAACATGAGGAATAAAATACATTGTAGAAAATAGGAATATCAATGGAGAACAATAGAAACATGAACATAAAGGCTTGATAAAGCATGATAATCATAACATGGAAATGTGGCAACAACACTTAACATGGAATTTAGCATGAACCAAGGCTCACTTCCCATGGAGCATGAGTAAAACCTCATTGCACATGAAGCATGAGTAAACCCTCATTGAACATAAATTATCATGATTCAACAATTATTACACATTAAGTATCATTATACTATACTTTACCAAATGTATTGGAGCACTATCAGGGTGCACCGTCTTTAAACATTTTATTTCATGCATAAGTCTGCCACATGGATCCTAAAACATGGATTCATTAAAAATAATCATTTATTACATGATAAAGAAATATGTAATTCATAAATGAAACTCTATAATAAATAAGTAAATGTTCATAAAGGTGAATACACTTGATAGATAAATGGGCTTGGTATTCACTACACAATGACTTTGGCTTGAAAATATGCGATACAATTTCGGTAGCATAACGGTGTGACATAAGGATTCATGACAATGGTTGATGAGAGATAAATGGGTGTCTCTTCATATTTACATGAAATTTATAGTAAGGGGCTCATATAGATGCATTTCCCAACAAACTTAATTGAATTTAGATGCATAATACAAAGGATTACTTGGATGTAAAAGAGGTGAGAGAAATCCCTCACAGAATTTTGGCATGGTAGCGGGTGTATATGGGTGGAATTAAAGAAAGAGAAAGGGGTATAACGTTATACAAAAATAAAGAGGGAAGTAAGGGGAAGGTGAGAAATCATACCCCAACATTTTTAATTGAATATAAAATGGAATAACAATATAAAGAAACTTTGTTAAAAAGAGAAAGGTAGGAATCCCTTACTTGGATGTGTGATCCCAAAGGATTTGGAGAAGCCTGAGAGAGGCTTATTGGGAGTTTGGTGTACCTTAGAAGGATTATAGGGAGAGGAGGGAATAGTTTGGTATAACTCTAAAGGCTTTGAGTGAAGAGGAAGTAGGATCATGGGTGGTTTTATATATGAATATAGATGGAATTATTTATTATTTACGTTTGGGACACCTCACATTAAACTAATAAAAATCACAAACCAGACAATGGTTTTTGCACATGGTTTTTTCCCATGGGGAGTGGAAAAATATTTTATAAGTCCAATGGCAGAAATTTTTTGAATAATAGGGTTGCTTATGTGGAGGTGAGTCACACTCTTAAGGAAAACAATTTTAAAAGACCAAATGTTTTATAAGCCTTGAAGGGTCCACTAATGCTTTGTAAAATAAATCAAAAAACCCAAAATAAAATTATTTTAATGGTAAAACATATATTGGATGAAAATAATTTTTATAGTATTTTATTACATCACTATTAGGTCATTATGATGTCATAAAACATGTTATATATTTAAATGGTATTTAAGTTTTACCCAAAAATTCGACTGTCTCAGAAATTTATAAAAAAATCACAATTGGATAATTTTGACGTCCTGATTCCAAAAATAATATTCATTTTATCTAAATAATTTTCTAAATATGTGAATTTTTTACTTTCAAAATAAAAACATCCATTTATCGAAAATTCCCGGGTTTTGACAAAAACAGCTTTTAAACCTTATGAAAAATTACAATTGCATTCTTAAAATTATACAATAATTTATATTTAATAAAAAGTAATTTCATAATAATAGTAATATTTTATAGAAATATTATTTAATTCAAAAATCTATTAATTCGTCAAAATAGATTTCTTAGTTGAATATTAATTAATAATACTACTTTCAATGCAAAAACTATTTACAAAGTAACAATAATAAAATGAATGCACGTTTATTGTACAAAAATAATGTACATAGTTGTAGTTCTAGGGTCTCATTACATAAATCTTTCTAACACCCGTATAAGACCGAAGGGTAAGGTGTGTGATGGTGAAAGACTTTTGGGGTGGCTCAGATTACATTTCTCAGGTGGTAATCTCTATTAACTTCCACTTCTTCCATAATCGATTTCGCTCAAGCTTAACGTGTTCAAACTCGACTTGGGATTGGTCAAGAGAAAATCCCAACGATGCCACCTCTTATCCGAGCTTTGAAAAATGGGCTTCATATGGGGAAAATCTACTGGATGAGGCCATCACTTATTTTGTTTGATTAAATTGTTATTGTTAAAGTGTATTATATTTACACTAATCATGTGATCACTATTCAACGAAAATATTAACAATGGTCACATTTCATAACAGTATTTTAAAATCCGGAAACATTAGACCAATGAAGTTCACATTTTATATAAACATCAAGAAGAATTTCCATTAATTAATGTTTGGCCCGCTGGGAAGTCTCTCAACCCCAAAATATCATCTGTTCCCATTTTAATCATTCTGATCCTTATAACATCATCAAGATTTCTACCTCTAACACTTCTGCATATATATCTCAACCTTCTTCTCTGAAGATCACTTAGTTTCATACCAATTAAATGAAAATCCCCCCAACTAGTGCTGAAGTCATCCCATACTCTTGGAATCGTTATGACACCAGATATGGGGATCACCCCTAGATCCGCCCAGTTTTGGAGGATTCTTCAAGTGATGATAAAGAGTATTCCTCAGTGAATACTGTCAAAATTGAGGACCTTTAAATGGTTTTTGGTGATGAGGAGCGCCATGATAGACCTCCTAATTTCCCCAGAGGGTGACTTTGCTAGTGCAGTCATGGCTATGTGAACTGTCGGAATGCTCTGTCTAGTGATTCCACCCAAGCTGTGCACACAACTGAGAAAAACAACAATCTTAGAATATATCACAATAAGTGTTGTCCTCTCATCCCACCTAATCAGGATTACAGCAACCAATATTCATGTTACTTGGTCAGGATGAACTGTTAAAACTATGTTTTGGCCAACTGTGTCCAGTCATGGCCATACCTCAGTCATCTAACATTCATCTAGTTCTCATTTTTTCGTGATTTAGATAGTTAGTAGTGGGATTTCCCTAGCACCACGAAAAATCTTCTGTCTCAACCAACAACACTCATCATATCACCTTATTATTGGAGTGTGGGTTTATAATGGAAGAATGATGTTCTCAATGATTATTTAAACATTCTTTTGAAGCTCTTGATCCTCAAATCTCACCACCTATTTGAAGATATGTGCGAATATATCTCATAGGATCTCAAAATCCCCCTCTAGTTTGAAGTAGAGATAGTGGCTGCGGATTCCTTCCATGTTGAGGATGTTGAGAAGGTAGAATTCAATGTCATCAACTAATTATGATGGGAAGATAAAGGTTCTCCACTTTTGGGGAACATTCATCTGTTGTACATCACAGGCCAGATCAATGGAATGGAATTCCACCTCTATCTTATCAATAACTGTTTGGGGTTTAATCTTATCTTGATCGAGACACTCCTCATGCTAGATTTGTCTTAAGTAGATTTATTTCCCTCTGGCCTAAAAATTTAAGGTTATGTCTAGATGGGGTAGAGGTCCTCTGGAATGATCCATCTAAAGACCCAATTTGGTGTCCTGATTTCCAGAACCTAATTCATTGTCGTCTCTCAAGACACCGCCTATAACACACTGATGGGAAGTCATTGGATCCTTATTCATGTGCTGGTGAGTCCCTCTATCCTAAATATTCAAGTTTATAACATGAAAGAGTTGATTCTTTGTGAAAATATCCATCTGAATACCGAGTTTGGTTTCCTGGTTTCTAGCATCGAATTCTTGGTTGTCTCACAAGACACCACCTAAAATGAATTTATGGTTAAGACCTCGCTCCATCTAAACACATCATTTCCTTCCCCATGTCACCAATGCCTAAAACACTCCATTAATTATTGAGTGGGAATACACTAGGGTAATGTGTCTCCCATTGCCTCTTATAAAGCCCATAATTTGGACTTCTACGACTACAAGTGAAAGGAAAAGTGGGTTCAAAACAATGATATTTGAGCACAATACTCCATTGGACAACCCATGGGAATACCTGGATGATTATTTAATCCTATTGATTCACCGGTTTCCGGCCACAACCTCAGACTTGGGACCCTACTTTGATGATTCTAAGGAAAGGGGGGAGCGTGTTCCCATCAACAAGGAATGATGGAAGATCGCATTGTTCTCCTACATGAATTTGTATTGAGTGAATATAGATCCCTTTACCACTATAATGTATCGAGACATTCACCCCATGGTAACATCAATACATTATAATGCATGTTCTTCCAGTCCGGGTTTAACTGACTTAAGACAAAGCACCACTATTGCTTTGATATTTCCAAGTGTGGCCCATTGGGTGGAAGGCCTAATGGGATTAGTTCAATGGGTTTTTTCCAATGTATCATCAATGTTTTGTTCTCCCGGTGAATATTCCACTTCCACTCAAGAAAACACTACCATTCTTCCTAGATTAGATAACTCATAATAATTCCCTCATACCAATGATCCTCTCACCTTGGATGATAAATATGATTTGGAGTATTTTATCCCCACATTCAAAGATGGTGTATCTATAACCATCGATGAGTGGATACATATTAATCTCTTTACCAAATCAGACCCAAGTCCTCAGTGCAGTTATGACTATCAAAGAGTATGAACAATATGGGGATTTCCTAAATCCGCATCTTGATGTGTTTTCCAAGGGCTAGGACAAGATGCCTGGACTCTATCCTCTTGTATCCATCCACCTTCTTGGTCTCCCAAAATATCATTGTGGTTTCATGTATTCTCCATAGAATATGCACCATTATTTGGGTTCCATGGTCGAAGAAGAAGTTGATTAGATTATAAAAGTAATCTTCATCAAGGAAGTATAGTATCCTAGATGGTTAGGCAACATAATTCCCATAAGGAAGAGTAAAGGAAAAATGATATTCTTCATCAACATTCATGAATCCAACTTTCATTGTCAGAAGAATGATTTTTTCCGTCCAATGATAGAGTTGTTGATCAGAACCACTATTGAATTTCAGGCCCTCTCCCTCATTGATGAATATTCCAGATATAATCATATCTAAATAGCCCTTGAGGAAAAAGAATCCACCACCATCAGGGAACTGAAAGGAACTTTTTTTTATCAGGTAATACCCTTCTGTCTAAAGAATGATGTATCCACCAATCATCATTCCATGTACCACATTTTCAATCTGGTCCTCTGGATTTTGTGGAAATATATATGGATATTTTGGTGGTCAAATCATACCAGCGTCAAGACCATCTTATTGAGCTTCAGAAATTGTTCATCTTCCTACACTCCCAGCATATGAAGATGATCCCTATGAAGTGTTCCTTCAGGGTTACCTCTAAAATGTTCCTCGAATTTATTGAAAGATATAGATGCATCGAGATCGATCTAGATAAGATCAAGGCTACCAATTTGATGCCTCATCTAAACAACCTCTGAAAGCTCCAAGGGATTTAAGGCCCCATATCATTTATATGTTGATTCATTGTGAATCTAGATGCCAAGTGTAAGAACCTTTCTAGAAATATGAAGAATGGTGTTTCCTATCATTGGGATGAAGAATTTCATACCACTTTTGAGAAAATAAATTTGTATCTGCTACAACCTTTGGTTTCTATGCCACCTTCCTCTAGTAAAATTCTGTTATTTTATGTGATCTATCTATAATGATCTCATAACACCATTCTCACCCAAAATAATTGTGATGACCCAGACTCTCTTGGTCCTTCCCTTTTCCAAAATCCGGGTCCTAAAGGAGTGGCATCTTGATGAGACTGATCGGAGAGACCAATCGGTGAGACTGATCAGCGTCACCTGGCCTTGTCAAGTTGTTTCCAGAAGCGCTCCCTCTTGTGCAAATATGGTTTTAAACCCTATTTTGAACTGTTTGAGCGTGTTTTAAAGACCTGTAACCTACATAAGAGTTTTAAATAAATACTTAATCAATTCATGAGTCAGCTTAAACCACCATACCCCCTTTTAATGACGAGTGGAGTCGCATGGTCAACCCATGACCCCCGCGCCTTACGCGGTTTCGCATTTTCACCTCAACCGTCTTCGGCTCTTATAAACTAAGGGTTAGCCATGGTTTCTCCTATCCTTAATCGTGGCTTTTCACAAATAGCTTCTGGTGCATCGGGCGCACCGCATCGTTATCTGTAAAGTTCCGCGCCCCCGGCCTAAACATCGATCATCTATCAACAAGTAGGGAATTTCTCCTTTGCCTCTCTCTTTTGTGTATCATACGGGGTGGGCGTGCTTTCGATTCTGTAGAATTGGATAAACCAAACCACATTAAAGATAATGAACAGATTCTATAAAGAAAGGAGGGGGGATGTGATCGTTGATGTTGTCTTATATTTTTGATGTTGTTTCTTTTATGACCATATTGTTGAGTGGTGTTGGCTTATGCCTCCTAGAAATCGAGGTCGTTGGTGGTCGTTGTTTGTGCACTACTGAACCCCTGCTGATGTTTTAAATGGCTTGTTGTGGTTGTAAACTCCTGCTGTGAAAAGTAATTGGTTAATCACGTATATCCGGGTGAATAAATTGAAAGCACCAGGATCAACCCTTCTGTGATAACTCCTGGTTAGAACACATGGAATTTTAAATCATGGAGTGTGTTAAGTCGTTTAAATATGAAAATCTTTGACTTGTGTTGGTGGTGGTAGTTGGTTGTTTTCCTTTCGGGCCGATTTCTGGAGATGTGGGAGGGGATGAGATCCCCTATTCTTTTATACCCTCAGTGGTTGTGTAAAATTGGGGATGGGATCCCCTGTTGGTATGGGTTCAGTGGTTGTGAGTTTTAAGACCGGGTGGATACTTGTTTATATCACGAATTGGGGTGTAATCCTCTGTTGTTGAGAACCGGGTGTGGACGTTTTGGTTGATGTTTGACTGTTTACTTTCCTAGACTCATGATTATGCCTACTTGTTGCCCAGTAGTGATTAAACTTAAACATTAACACTGAACGTTAAATAAGAATGGGACAAATGGGTTTGTTAGCATGTGTCGTGACTCGTACTTGAGTGTTGTTGTGATCTGTAGGCTGTCTGAAGAAAAACCTAGCTTTGGGTGAGTGCTTGTTACCTACATATATAAACTTTTAGCTTTTTTTTCCTATTCGCGCCCCACCCAAGTTGAGCACTTAGTGATGAACACCCCCATTTCATGGGGGAGGGTGTTTTTACAAACACTATTCTTGGTGGCTAGTTATTAGCTCCTTTTCTGCTCCCTTTCCCGAATAGCCCAAGTATCTTCGGGCAGGATGTGATGGACTGAGGTCCATTATTAGCCCAAGAACCTTCGAGCGGGGTAGTGTGGTGGTTGGCCAGGTGTGTGCGGCAGGTGGTTTCTCAAGTGTCTTTGGTATGAGGCCCAGGTGTCTTCGGGTGTTGCAGTGGATCCTTTACCCTAGGTGTCTTCGTGCGTGGTGGTTGTTGTTCTGTCCTAGGTGTTTGAAGGTGTGGTTACATGTGATAGTTGTGGCCCAGGTGTGTGCGGGCAGGATTCAGCAGTGGGACTGTGTGCAGTTGAGGCCCAGGTGTGTGCGGCCGGCATTCGGTAGTGGGACTGCGTGTGGTTGTGGAACAGGTGTGTGCGGGTTGGTGTGGCAGTGGGACTGCGGTGAGAATGGCGGGATTGGTCCGATGCGTAGGATGTCTCAATAACCAGTGGGAAAGTGGCACGGGGTACCCAAACATCGATGTGCTCTGAATATATATATTATTTGACTTGTGTTATTTGGGGAGTGTGTCTTTGTGAGGCCTGGGGTGGATAGTTTACCTTGATAGGTGTTTGGTTTACTCTTTTTTCTCACGGTACTTTAGTACGTTCCCCCACTTGTGCACGAGAGTGTTTGGTTTTCCCTACTGAGTGTACTTTTATGCTCACCCTATGTATATAAAACTACTTTCAGGTTTCTAGGAGGTCTTCAGGGATCACGCAGGACCTTACTAGCTCGGACCTTTGGGGTAGTTGCAGTTGTTGATTTTCCTCTTTGGTACTTACCTTTGTAGTCACCTTTTGTACTTTATGGATTTACTTTTGGGAACATGCATGTGGGAATGGTTTATTTTTGGCTTTACATTTCTGTTACCTTGGTGTTGTTGAGTTTCATCATCTCATCTCTCGATCTTGTAAAACAAAAAGGGGTAATGCCTTCCATTTGTGAGAAATTTCTATACCCTTGGTGCTAGTCGCCACTCCGGGACCTATTGAAGGTGGGTCTCGGGGGTCATTATCTCTCCTTCAACTTAAATAAGGAAGGTCCTGGCAATCTGCTGACCCTTCCCTCCTCTTGGTGAAGACAGGTCGTGACAGAATGGTATCAGAGGTGATGGTTGAGAGATAGGATTGAGACTGTAGTTAGGCACATAGAGGATTGCATGGGATGGTAAGGCAACAGTGTTGGGTGACCTTGGCGTGTGAATTAGGCCAGGGAAGACCGGCTAGGACACGGGATTTTAGGGCCCCCCGTGATCCGATGCAATGACTATGGACCTACCAAATGACCAAGTGAGGCCACAATGATTGCAGGGTAGAGACCCTAGGAAAGGTACATTCATCATAATGACTTGTGTTCTTGTGTTTCTGGGATGTATTGGGAATTAAGAATAAATTAAATTTTAATATGTTTTAAGAACGATATTCTGCACTACTTGGGCTTAGTCATTCCTTGTTTACCTTGCATATATGGCACCTGAAAGGCAACCACGTGTGGTACAGGAGATCGAGGCCCTGGAGAATACATTGGCCGATTGGCAGAGAGTTGATCGAGAGGAAGAGGATGACCAGTGGCAGAAGACTCTTCGAGCCTTCCAGTGATAGGCCCTCAAGAAGTATGAGGGCAGCACCTCCTATATGAAGACGGATGGTTGGCATGAGGAGCTAGTTATAGCCTTCGACCTGATTCGGGCCCCGACCGAGTAAAGGGTTCCCCTGGCCGTTATCCAGATGCGGGGAGCGGCACGTCAGTGGTGGATGCTTTACCTGGGGGAGAGGAGAGAGTCTTAGGTGGCTTGGGCATATTTCGAGAGGGAGTTCCGGGAGGAATTCCTCTCATCGGCGATGAAGGCAGAAAAGAGGCAGGAACTACTCTCCCTCTAGCAGGGGAGTATGTCCGTGAGGGAGATAGGGATCAAGTTCAAGGACCTCCTACATTTTTCTCCGGACCACTTTCCCGACGAGGAGTCTCGGGCAAGACATTTAGAGGAGGCACTCCGACCCTCCCTCCATTATGCTGTTACCCCCTTTACCCTGCCGACGTACTTGGAGGTCCAGAAGAAGGCCGAAGTGGTGGAGAGGATGCATGCTCTAGGGGGAGTGTCACGAGAGGGGATCCAGCTGGGACCATCGAAGGAGAAGGCCGTCAGCACCAGGACTCCAACATCAGGACCCTCCAGGTTCCGACCCGTATGGAGCAGACCGCAGCAGTTTCAGTTTCAATCCCCCGGCCCTCGCCCTTTTCCTTCAGTCCTAAGACTGCGGTGCTTCATATGTGGGATCCCTGGGCATCTCCAGATTCAGTGCCCCGACTGGGTGCAGTACAGCAGTGGCAGTCAGCCCCAGCACCCGCCCCAGCAGTAGCTTCCAGCCAGACCTTTCCAGCCGCAGCAGTAGGGACAGTGAGCTACCGCTCCTCCAAGGGAAGACGTAGGAGGAGGCTGACCTCAGGGCGCTCCACAGGGACCTCGACCAGGGCGTGGTCGGGGAGGTGGCCGATAGCTGAGGGGCAGGGGAGCTGGGCGTGGACAGTTACACACCGCAGAGGCAGCAGTTCCAGTAGGGCCAGAGGTTGTTCGAGGTATGATCAGTCTGTTTAGAACTCTTGCTTATGCTTTGTTCGATACCGAAGCTTCGCACTCCTTGTTGCACCCAGTATAGCTCGTGCCTTGGGTCTAGATGTCGAGAGACTTCCAGTACCCCTGGTGTTGAGCACACCAGTCCAAGGTCAGACTGACTTGTTGTTCGTTTGTCGGGGATGTAGACTGATGTTAGGGCCACATCAGTCGGTTAGGGATCTTCTTCTACTACAGATTCAGCCATACGATTTCATCCTAGGCATCGACTGGCTATTTTATGTGTGCTCTGTCATCGTCTGTTTTCGAAGAAGGGTGGTGTTCTCAGACTTGGACAGCCGGCATGTTACCTTCACCAGCGAGCGGAGAAGTCCGAAGGGAAACAGGAGAGAGGAACCTCTCCTCTTCTTATTGACCGAGCTGACAGTGGAATCAGTAGATGCTGAAATGGTGGAAGTTCCAGAGATCCTCTGTGAGTTTATGGACATCTTTCCTGAGGAGGTAATGACTATACCCCCTCAATGTGATATTGAGTTCGGGATAGACCTTCAGCCCGACGCTCGTCCAATCTCGATGGATCCTTACCGGATGGCACCTTCGGAGCTACGGGAGTTGCGGATACAGATTGACGATCTGATGAAGAGGGGTTATGTTTGACCGAGTGCGTCACCATGGGGTGCTCCGGTCTTGTTTGCAAAGAAGTCAGATGGTGGTCTTAGATTGGGCATAGACTACAGGAGGCTAAATCAGGTAACGATCAAGAATCGCTACCCTCTTCCAAGAATATATGATCTTTTTGACCAGCTGAAGGGGGCATGATGGTTCTCGAAGATCAACCTACGGTCTGGGTGCCACCAACTGAGGGTGAAAGGGAGCGACATCCCGAAGACAGTGTTCAGGTGCAGGTATAGACACTTCGAGTTCATATCCATACCCTTCGGTGTTACGAACGCCCCGGCTGTGTTCATGGGGCTTATGATCTCCATCTTCCGGGAGTACCTGGATCGGTTCGTGGTTGTGTTCATCGACAATATGCTGGTCTTCTCTAGATCAGAGGAGGACCATGCAGAGCACCTGAGGATAGTTTTGGAGGTCATCCGACAACACCATCTCTATGGGAAGTTGTCAAAATGCAAGTTCTGGACACGAGAAGTGCACTTCCTTAGGCACTTAGTGTCTAATCTGGGGGTAGCGGTTGACCCATCAAAGGTTGAGGCAGTTGTTTCTTGGGCAGTACCCAAGAATGTGGCGGAAGTCCAAAGTTTCCTCGGGCTGGCGGGTTACTACCGGAGATTCGTACCCAACTTCTCCCGAGTAGAATCCCCTTTGACGACTCTGACCAAGAAGGACCAGGCTTTCTTATGGAGTTAGCAGTGCCAGTCAGCCTTCAGCTATCTGAAGGAGAAGTTGGTCAGTGCCCCAGTGCTGAGATTACCAGAAGAAGGGGCGTCTTATGAGGAGTTCTGTGATGCCTCAGGACAGGGCCTGGGATGCGTGTTGATGCATCGACAATGGGTGATCTCTTATGGGTCCAGGAAGCTGTGTTCCCATGAGCGTAATTACGCCACCCATGACCTGGAGTATGCAGCGGTCGTTTTTGCGCTAATGTTATGGCGGCACCACCTCATCGGGGAATGCTTTGTGGTCTTCACGGATCACAAAAGCTTGAGGTATATCTTCTCCCAGCGGGACATAAACTTTGGACAGCGGGGATGGGTGGAGTTCCTCCAGGATTACGACTTTGAGATCTCTTATACTTAGGGAAATGGAAATGTAGTGGCTGATGCCTTGAGTAGGAAGACGAATAAGGGTGTGGTCCGAGAGTCGGCGGATGCCTGGAAGGCAATGGAGGACTTGGCTGCCTTACACCTGGATGCGAAGATGGATAGCAGCAGAGGCTGCCTATACCAGATGACAGTGCAGTCATCCCTGTTTCAGTAAGTGGAGGAGTCTCAGTGGGGAGATCTAGAGTGCGAAGTGATGCGTGACCAAGTTGACTAGGGCAATTCTCCGGATGGATGGACAGAGGATGGTCAGAACCGGATGTTTTCCTAGAAGACGTTGTATGTCTCGGAGTCGATGCGCGGCAAGGTTCTCAGTGAGTTCCACAACTCACACCTGGCGGTACACCCAAGAGTTTCCAAGATGTACCAGGGTTTGAAGATGTAGTTTTGGTGGCCCGGAGTTCAGCGAGTGGTGGGAGAATTTGTGGCCAAGTGCTTAGTGTGTCAGTAAGTGAAGGATGAACACCGAGTTCTAGGCGGCCTACTGCGGCCTCTAGATGTCCCCGAGTGGAAGTGGGATGACATCTCGATGGATTTCGTCATGGGACTACACAAGGTCCAAGGAGGGTATGACGCCATCTGGGTGATAGTGGATAGGTTGAAGAAATTGGCTCACTTTCTGGCGATCAGGGAGTCGAGTTTTGTGGAAGCTTTGGCACGAAAGTATGTGGACGAGGTGGTGTGGTTGCATGGAGTTACGAGGTCCATAGTCACAGATAGGGATGCATGGTTTACCTCACGAGTCTGGAGAGGATTGCAGCATGCGTTTGGCACCCAGTTACGCCTTATCACTGCTTTCCATCCCCAGATAGATGGACAAACAGAGCACACCATCCAGACCTTGGAGGATATGTTGCGGGCATGTATTCTGGACTCAGGAGGATCATGGGTGTAATACTTGCCTCCGGTAGAGTTTTCCTACAATAATAGCTACCACTCTACCATTGGCATGGCCCCATTTGAAACATTGTACAGGAGGCCATGTCGTTGGCCTGTGTGTTGGACCGAAGTAGGAGAGGTAGGCATCCTTGGCCCGGAGGTGGTGCAAAACACGACAGATAAGGTTTAGCTCATACGAGAAAGGATGAAGGTGGCCCAGGACCGACAGAAGTCGTATGCGGATACCAGGAGGAGGGCCTTTGAGTTTGAGGTTGGGGACCACGTGTTCTTGAAGGTCTCCCCTCGGCATGGGCAGCAGAGGTTCGGCAAAGGGAGTAAGCTTTCTCCTAGATTCATCGTACCCTTCCAAGTGTTACGGCGAGTCGGCGAAGTGTCTTACCCGCTAGCATTTCCACCGCCGCTACTAAGAATACATGATGTCTTTCATGTGTCCCAGCTCAGTCAGTATCTGCACGATGATTCACACATCCTTGATTGGGGTGAGCTGGACATCGAGGATGACATGACCTTTGTGGAGAGACCAGTGGTGATTGAGGATCGCAAGGATAAGGTGCTTCACGGGTGAACCATCCCCTTGGTTCGTGTGTTGTGGAGACATGGTGGGCTTGAGTAGAGTACGTGGGAGAGGGAAGCACAGATGCATACCTAGTACCCTGAGTTGGTTTGAGTTTTGTTCCTTGTTGTACCTATTGTGATAGAACGTTTTGTCTTTTGGCTATGAAATGTACTGGTTTTTTCCTCTTCTTGTGTGTGAAAAGCCCCGTCTATGGGGAAAGAGAGAACCTGACCCCTAATCAAGATGCATTAAGGTGGATGCGATTAAACCAGTGCGGGCGAGTCAGTGCCGCCCAAAGCAGATAATATCTTGACATGGGGGAGGAGACTCCCCAACCCACATGCCCAAGCAGTTTGGCATGGCATGTTTCTTGGTTCGTGATAGGAAGGTGTTCTTAGTTAATGATGAGGTTCACTCTTGAGAGGTATCTTTCGGGGTGGTTGTTCGGACTCGACCTTTCCTTCTGGGTTGTTTAAAATATCGGGGACGAGAATAGTTTGAGAGGTATCTGATGTGATGACCCAGACTCTCTTGGTCCTTCCCTTTTCCAAAATTCGGGTCCTAAAGGAGTGGTGTCTAGGTGAGACCGATCGGTGAGATCGATCGGCGTCACCCAGCCTTGTCATGTTGTTTCCAGTAGTTCTCCCTTTTGCTCAAATAGGGTTTTAAATCCTATTTTGACCTGTTTGAGCATGTTTTAAAGACCCGTAACGTGCATAAGAGTTTTAATTAAATACTTAATCAATTCATGAGTCGGCTTAAACCACCCGACCCCCTTTTAATGATGGGTAGAGCTACGTGGTCAACCCACGACCCCCGCGCCTTACGCGGTTTCTCGTTTTCACCTCAACCGTCCTCGGCTCTTATAAACTAAGGGTTAGCCATGGTTTCTCCTTTCCTCGATCGTGGCTTTTCACAAACAGATTCTGGTGCATCGGGTGCGCCACATCGTTATCCGTAAAGTTCCACGCCCCCGGCCTAAACGTCAATCATCTATCAACAAGTAGAGAATTTCTCCTTTGCCTCTCTCTTTTGTGTTTCATGAGGGGTGGGCGTGATTTTGATTCTATAGAATTGGATAAACCAGACCTAATTAATGATAATGAACGAATTCTATAAAGAAAGGAGGGGGGCTGTGATCGTTGATGTTGTATTATATTTTTGGTGTTGTTTCTTTTATGAACATCTTGTTGAGTTGTGATGGATTATGCCTCCTGAAAATCGAGACCGTTGGTGGTCGTTGTTTTTTCACTAATGAACCCCTGCTGATGTTTTAAATGCCTTGTTGTGGTTGTAAAATCCTGCTGTGAAAAGTAATTGGTTAATCACGTATATCCGGCTGAATAAATTGAAAGCACTAGGATCAACCCTTCTGTGATAACCCTGGTTAGAACACACGGAATTTGAAACCATGGAGTGTGTTAAGTCGTTTAAATCTGAAAATCCATGACTTGTGTTGGTGGTTGTAGTTGGTTGTTTTCATATCAGGCCGATTGCTGGAGATGTGGGATGGGATGGGATCCCCTGTTCTTTTATACCCTCGGTGGTTGTGTGAAATTGGGGATGGGATCCCCTGTTGGTATGGATTCAGTGGTTGTGAGTTTTAAGACCGGGTGGATACTTGTTTATATCACGAATTGGGGTGGAATCCTCTGTTGTTGAGAACCGATTGTGGACTTTTTGGTCGATGTTTGACTATTTACTTTTCTGGACTCATGCCTATGCCTACTAGTTGCCCAGTAGTGCTTAAACTTAAACATTAACACTGAACGTGAAATACGAATGGGAAAAATGGGTTTGTTAGCGTGAGTCGTGACTCAGACTTGAGTGATGTTGTGATCTGTAGGCTGTCTGAAGAAAAACCTAGCTTTGGGTGAGAGCTTGTTACCTATATATATATAATTTTAGCTTTGTGTTTCTTATTTTCACCCCACCCAAGTTGATCACTTAGTTACGAACACCCCCATTTCATGGGGGAGGGTGTTTTTACCAACACTATTCTTGGTGGCTGGTTATTATCTCCTTTTCTGCACCCTTTCCCGGATAGCCCAAGTATCTTCGGGAAGGCTGTGATGGCCTGAAATCCATTATTAGCCCAAGAACCTTCGGGCGGGGTAGTGTGGTGGTTGGCCAGGTGTGTGTGGCAGGTGGTTTCCCATGTGTCTTCGGGATGAGGCCTAGGTGTCCTCGGGCGTGACAGTGGATCCTTTATCCCAGGTGTCTTTGGGCGTGGTGGTAGTTGTTCTTGCCTAGGTGTTTGCAGGCATGGTTACATGCGACAGTTGTGGCCCAGGTGTGTGCGGGCGGGATTCAGTAGTAGGACTGCGTGCGGTTGAGGCCCAGGTGTGTGCGGTTGGGATTCAGCAGTGGGACTGCGTGTGGCTATGGCCCAGGTCTGTGTGGGTGAGTGTGGAAGTGGGCCTGCGGTGAGAATGGCGGGATTGGTCCGATGCATAGGATTTCTCAATAACCAGTGGGAAAGTGGCGCGGGGTACCCAAACATTGATGTGCTCTGATTATATATATTATTTGACTTGCGTTATTTGGGGATTGTGCCTTGGTGAGTCCTGGGGTGGATAGTTTACCTTGATAGATGTTTGGTTTACTCTTTTTTCTCAAGGGACATTAGTACGTTCCCCCACTTGTGCACTAGAGTCTTTGGTTTTCTCTACTGAGTGTACTTTTATGCTCACCCTACATATATAAAACTGATTTCAGGTTTCTAAGAGGACTTAGGGGATCACGCAGGACCTTACTAGCTCGGACCTTTGGGGCAGTTGTAGTTGTTGATTTTCTGCTTTGGTACTTACCTTTGTAGTCACCTTTTGTACTTTATGGCTTTACTTTTGGGAACATGCATGTGGTAATGGTTTATTTTTGGCTTTACTTTCCTGTTACCTTGGTCTTGTTGAGTTTCATGATCTCATATCTCGATCTTATAAAACAAAAAGGGGTAATGCCTTCCATTTTTGAGAAATTTATATACCCTTGGTGATAGTCGCCACTCCGGGACCTATTGAAGGAGGGTCTCGGGGGTCATCATCTCTCCTTCAACTTAAAGAAGGAAGGGCCTGGAAATCTACCGATCCTTCCCTCCTCTTGGTGAAGGCGGGTCGTGACCAGAATAGTGATCTGATAGATAACATTTTGTACTATCTCAGTTTCATGCTAATCAAAACCGAAACGAGATATTCCTCTATCGAGAAATATTATCTCACACTAGTTTTCATAGTGAAGAAATTGTGGCATTATCTATAGAATCATGAGATAAATATGGTGTCCCAAAGGGATATGATGGAATATATTCTAAAACAACCTATTTTTAAAAAAATTGTGGCTTGGTGGTTAGAGATCCTTCATTAGTTATAAATTATGTTCATTCCACAAAAAGATGTCAAGGGTCAGGAACTGGCATATTTTTTGGCCGCCCATACGTCCCCTGTAGAGCAGTCTCTGGATCTTAATTTTCTAGATGAGTCTATTCTCTTAGTGAATCGGGTTGTTCTATGCTTCCAGATGCATTTTGATGGTTCCTTATAATGTCCAACCAGTAGAAGACTCAATGATCCTAGGCTTAACAGATCAGTCTTGGGAATCATCCTCATCACACCTACAGAGGTTTTTCCCCTATTAATTCTTGATTACAAAGGCAGAGAATTAAGCTCTTATCATTGCTATCGAGTGGACCATTAATATTGATGTTCCCCACCTCTAAGTGTATGGGGACTCTGAGCTGGTCATCAAGTCGAACAAAGGTGACTATGTCATTATAAATCTCAAACATCTTCCCTTGTTAAAGCACAATCTCAAGTTGATGTCCCAGATCCCTTCTTAAACTGAAATCACTTGTGTTCCACAATCATAGAATAGTCAAGCTGATGCCTTGTCTATCCTTGTTGGATCTCTCGTAGACACTGACCAGGAAGATTAGACCATCCATGTGGTTTCTCAAAGGGTCATCACTCTGATCACTCTGAATGATGATGATAACCCAAAGGTAGGCCACCTTACCACCTATTCTTCCATATCATGACCTCCAGGTCCCCCTACTATTGTAGAAGAGACCCATAGATGGACAAATCCTTTTTTCAAGTACATAAAACATAGAAATATATCTACATATAGAGCTAAATGCGAGGGAATCCATTCGAAGGTAGTGTAGTTTACCCTCCAGAGTGGTATCCACATTGAGAATATTTCTATAAATGTGAGTTTGATGAAATCCTCCTGTGTTGAATTTTGGGATATGAGGTTCAATAGATAATGTGGAAAGTTCATGCTAGTTCATATAGATCTCATTAGACCAAGTCAAGACTATCCCACCATATCTAATAGTTGGGGGACTTCTAGCCGACTATGGTCCATGATAGTTTTATTTACCCAAGAGGTGTCCCACAAGTTAGATCCATGCCAATTTTTTGTATCGGCTAATAGAACCCCTCTATACTACCAGGTACTCTTGTCCCTTTTCCATATAGGGACTCAATATCATTGGACCATACCCAGCATCAATAGCTAACCAGTGTAGGTTTATTCTGACCACCATTGATTTCTTCTCCATGTTGGATGAAGCAGTTTTCCTCATGGAATTCAGGGTAATGACTTCCAATTTTGAATAATATTTTGTTTCCTGAAAATTCTTGTTTTACTAAGTCATAATCAATAAAAATATATAAGTTTGAATGAAATGTGACCATTGGGTTTTGATCGATATATGACTGATAGTTAATATGACCGTTGGAAACAATAATAAATTTTTTCATTATAATTATTATTTACAAATAGAAATGATAATGGGTAATTAATACAGAAAGAAGAGTCGATGGCCTCATCTAGTAGACTCATGCCGTATGAAGTCCATTTGTCAGATCTTGGTAAGGAGGTAGTGTCACTAGGTAATGCTCTGGGCCAATCCCATGCTGAGCTTCAACATTTTAAGCTTGAATGAAATCACCTATGGGAGAAGTTTAGGTTAGTGGAGATTACCACTGAGGTGATGTTATCTGATCCTCCCTAAGAGTCTATCACCATAGAACACCATACCCTTAGGTCGTATGTGGGTGTTTTAAGGGGTTCTGTGTCGATTCCCTAGATACATAAAATATAATCCCTTTGTTTAATTAAAATTTATATTTCATCATTTTTATTTTATTCATATATTTTTTTAATAAAATATATGTTTAATTAAGAAAATTTTGAGAAATTTATTCTAGAAGTAAGAAATTGTACTTTTTTAGAGATTTCTCATACTTAGAGAATTATTATGGTATAGTAAACATTAATTTTTAATTTTAAATGTCAAAATTAATCGAGGGTGAATTATTAGTAGTTTTCAAAGAATTTTATATTTTGATCAATAGTATTTTTGATGAATAGTATTTGATAAATTGTTTTTTTGATGAATAGTAAACAATATTTTTTTAGAGAATTATTAAATAATTTATTTTGTGAAATTATTTTCAAAAAACAGACATACAAGGTTCTCATTAGTAAGATATTTATAGTCTAATAGGATCAACTAAATTATTCTAGTGAATAGTAACTTGACCCTTTTGATTAGTAATTTTAACGATATAAATATTAATTTTATCAATGAAATAGTAACCTCACCTAAGGATGTATAAATATATTTTAGTCATCTTCAATGGTAATGTGAAATAATTATTTCTTAGTATAAGTAAATAAATGTATTAGAATTTATTGGTTAAGTATTTGTATTTTATTTACTTAATATAATTTAAAATGTAATTAATTTTTTTAAAATGGTTTTCATTATTGAATTCTACATGTCAAAAAAATGTTTGTGGTAGTTTTTTGATATTTTTCTGAAATAGTTAAATTTTTGATGAATAGTAAAATTGCATTTTTGAGTTTTTGGTATATTGAAGGAAATCATAACTATATCATATAGATTTAATAAGGAAGATAATATTTTTTTCAATTATATTCAATTAAAATATAATATGAGGTGTCCCAACAGGAAAATACCATGGGAAAATACCATGGTAAAGCCCATGGTTTTGTAAATACCACTAATGTGGTGTCCATTGAAATTAATAAAAAACTACCTCCATTTTACTATAAATTACCACCCATTTCATCATTTTCATTCATTGAAAAATAAATCTCCATGATGTTAGGAAATTATTACCTCCCAATTAGTACTCCAAAGGTTCCCTTAATCCCCTAAGGTCCTGATCTTTGAGTTTTAGAAGTTACTCTTCAAGGTGAGTGAATTCTCAACTTCTATTTTCCTTTCAAGTTATCTTTTATGTTGTATGTCTTTCAAATTTCCATACCATGTTTTTATTTCCATTTTATTCCATCAATATACTATATTACGAGACTTTTATGAATGTTCAACCAATTTCCCCTTTCTTTTTAATTTTTTATAAGCCCATGGTTCATACCTGTTATGTTGAAATATTTTCATCTCAAAATCACTCTATTTTTTGATGAAATTATTTTATTTTATTTTATTGAATAACCAAATATCATTCATTTCTAAGTGTATTCACCATTAGAAATTTGATTTATAATATTCTAGAATTTATATAAATAAAACCCTCATTTCCTTTCCTTGTGTGGTAAAAGAAATAGTGATTATGTTTTTAAGCACTTCTTAAAAATCTATGATTATGATATAAAATCCATTTCTTTTATTCTATTTGTGTTATTTATAAAATTTTTTATTATGAAATACGTTGATCACATGAAAGTAAATACATATTAAGCGTGCATCCTGATATATCTCTAAATCATTGGGTAAATAAATTTATCTCTAGAGAGGATAAGTTTTACAATGCATTGGTGAATAACCTTGGTAACGTTTCTGACACCTTGGGGATGGACCTTGGTGATATGCTTATGAATGTATAAATTAAATTTTGTATCCAAAATCTCATGTTATTATACAATATTATTATTGTTATATTCCTCTTTATTGTTCTTTTATGATGTTCCTCATGTTCTTATTGATATTTCTCCAGTTCACATGTAAACTATTTCACTTGGTTTTCCCTTACTGGGCCTTCTACTCACCAATTTCCTTTGATATATGTACCAAGTTTATGAGATGCAGTGATTTAACATGTGATGAACATTTCAAGAGTCCTTTTTAGTGGATTTAAATAATTTTTTAGTTTTTCATGTATATTTTACCTTATTTCCAAGATAATAAAAATTTAAGATCCTAGATTTGTTATATGTAATGAAATTTTTTGATATAAAAAGCTCGGATGACATAGTTGGTATTAGAGGATTGTTTAGTTATTTTTCGAAGTTAGGATATGAAATCATTAGAATAACCCTATATAAAATAATAAATATAAAAAAACTTTATAGTGAGCTTATTAAATATTAAGTAACTGGTTTTCGAAAAAATAAATTATAGTTGGGATAAGAATCTGGGGATCAAGCTCTGTTGCCGATGTAACTAGGGGTAAAACCCAAAAACACCACTTTGAACTAGACTGGAATGGTAACTAGTATATGAAAACGATCCTCTCAGCAATCCTGGTTTGACACTCTCGGGGGATATGATTGGTTGTCACAAGGTTTTTATGATCCATTGTGAAGGATTTATAGAAAATGAAATAGTTGAAAAAAATTAACAAATTTAATCATGATTTTTAAGACATAAAAATAATTTAGAGATATAATATTCTTAAATGAAAAATGTTTCTCACTAAGGTTTTCTAATTTTTTAAAATTTTGGTAAATAGGATGAAACATGCAAATGGCTATCACAGCAGACCATTCTTTGACGGTCCTCTGATTCACACTGGAATGGAAACATTCATGAGAATGATAAATAAAATAACTCATGTTAGGGGAAATAAATTTAATCAAGATCAGATACAGATCTCCCCATGAAGGTTAAGCCTTCTTTTTGATTCCTTTATGCGTTAACGACCACCAACATTTAGTGGATCTACCGACCCATTGATTTCTGAACAGTGAATAAGCTCTATCAAAAAGATAAATTATGTAATTTATAGTTCTGAAGAAGAGAAATTCACCCAATCTATTTACCTCTTAGAGTGAGAAGTTTTATCAGTGGTTGGAACTAATTAAAAAAACAAGGCAATGGGTGATATTGAAGCTATATAGTGGGAAACATTTAAAGGGATCTTTTTCAATAAGTATTCCCCTCATTCGATGAGAACATAAATAGAGAAGAAATTTCTTAAGAAAAAGTATAAGGATAATGAATATGTGGGAAGCTATGAGATGAAATTCACATTCCCTTCATGTTACACCTCTAGCTTTGTCATGGATCCAAATAAGAAGGTTGATAGATTTGTTGGTGGACTATGACCTCATCTATGAAATAATTTATCCAACCAATACTATGATAGCTATGAGTAAATTGAAAGAAGTGCAATGAATGTTGAAATAGAGTTCAGTGAGATGAAATGATCCCATAAATACAATTAAAATAATAGTTTAATAGAGCTAGTCTTGGTTAGGAGGTTTGATATGGCAATAGAGGGAAATCTTGTGTAACTTCCCATGTGTAATAAATATTGGAAGAAGCATTTAGGGAACCACCTTCTTGGGATAGGGAAGTGTTACAAGTGTGGAAGAGATGGAAATATTTCTCAAAATTTTTTTAGTGAGGTGAAGCCTCAACTACCCTACTATAATGATAAAGGGGGGTTGGTTTAAGCCCAACCTGAAGTCCAATGATTCAAGTGTGGATATATTGGGTGCTTTTCCAATCATTTTATGAATCCAAGGACTATAGAGGTGAATCAACATCAGCCTCATCATAGTCCAAGGGAGAAGGTCATGATTTTGTTATCACAAAGGCCGATGTTAAATTTCCAAATAATGTTGTGGTAGGTAATATTTTTGTTCTCTCAAAACAAGGAAGTATTTTTTTATTCTGGTTCTATGAATTCCTTTATTTTTCCGATGTTTGAAAATAATATAGAATAAATTTTTGAACTTATAAAAGTAGAGATATCATTCAATAATCCTAGATGGATTATCCAATTGTAAGAAGTGTTTAGAAACTCTAGTATTTACCTTATAGATCACAATATTATCTCAAATCTAGTAGTTATTACCATGTTGGAATTCATCATTAAAGAAGGTATAGACTAGCTCTCTAAGTTTAATTCTAAGATCAAATGTATATGTAAGTAATCTCAGTAGACATGAATGTAAAACCAACAGTTATCTTCGAAGGAGAGATCTCTCAACCTGATATTTTTCTAGAATCACCTCTTAGAGACTTCTTTATGTAGTTGATCGGTGAAGAAAAAGTATAAGGATAGATTATGTCCCCATCATTGACTAATACATTGAAGTATTTCATGAGGAGTTTAATGGAACTCCCCTAGAAATAATGGAATGGTTATCCACTAAACATATTCCTAGATCCAAGAAAATTTCAAAAGGCTTGTATAGAATGGAGATTGTGGAGCTGGAGGAATTAAAGAATCAACTACAAGATATTTTGAATAAGGGGTTTATCGATACATGTGTGTATCCTTGGGTAGGACCTATTCTATATGTAATGAAGAAGTATGGATTAATGCAGTTTTGTGTTGATTATAGAGAATTGAACATGATCACATTAAAGAACAAGTACCCTCTTCCAAGAATTGATGATTTATTTGATTAGCATCATGGGGATCAATTCTTCATGAAGATTGATCATTGATCTGGTTATCATCAATTAAGGGTGAAGAAAAAATATATTCCAAAGACTGCCTTCTAATCATAATATGGGAATTATTAGATTTTTAATTCCCTTCGAATTATCTAATTCACCTTATATTCTTATGGATTTATTAAATAGATTCCATAAGGATTACCTTGATAACATTTTGGTATATTTTATTAATGATATTATGATATATTAAAATTTTCAGGAGGATCATGAAGATCATCATAGGGTTTTATTACATACTCTTTGGAAGAAAATATTATTCGGAATGTTTATAAAGTGTGAGTTTTGGTTACAGAAAGCTTCTTTCTTAAGGAACATTGTATCCATTGGAATAATCTTAGTTGTCACTTCCTAGACAATGGTTGTAGAGGAGTGTTTTCATCCTAAAGTAGTAACAAATACTCATATTTTTCATTTATTAGTAGGATATTATAGGATGTTTGTGAAAACTTTTCATGAATTTCTAATCCATTAACTAGGTTAACTCAAAAATAGTTCAATTTCATCTAGACAATAGAGTGTGAAGTAAGTTTCCAAAAGCTGAAGAAGTGATTGGTTACTGCACCCATGTTAACTCTACCCTCAATCAGAGAAGAACTTTTTATTTATAGCGATGCATATATAAAATTTCTTGGGTTTAACCTAATGAAAATTTATAAGGTGATATCTTATTCTTCCCGATAGTTGAATCCTTATGAGTAGAATTTTCATACGAATGATATTGAGCTAGATGTAGTTGTTTTTACTCTGATGATTTGGAGGCACTATCTTTATTGGAAGAAGTATGATATACACATATACCATCAAATATTAAAGCATATTTTCACAAAAAATTAATTTAACATTAGACAAAGGAGATGGTTGAAACTTCGTAAAGACTATTATTGTTCAATTCATTATCATCCAGGAAGAGAAAAAATTCACTAATGCATTTAGTATGAAAGACCATGTTATGCTGGAAACAATGAGATTCAAATATATCCTTTGATCAAAGACCTCATAAAACTATACATGGTAATTTTAAGGGAAGTTACATCATCAAACATATCTCAATGGATTTCTCAACCATCATTACTAGATAATATCTGGAAAGCTCGAAAAAAGATCCTTTGTAACAGAGGAAGATTGAGGCTATGAAGGATGGGATGTTTCCTGAGTTAAATATTGATCAAGAAGGCATACATAAATTTCGTACAAGAATATATGTTCCATATATTTTGAAAATCAAGTTGGAGTTGATGGATTAAGCTCATTTATCTACATCATCTATACATCCTAAAAGCACAAAAATGAATAGGGACCTTGATGATAATTATTGGTGGGAGAATATGATTAGTGAGATTGTTGATTATGCTAATATTTTCCTGGTCTGTCATAAAGTGAATGCCGAGTGACAAAAACCTAAAGGGGTATTACAACCACTACATATACCAGCATAGAAGTGGGAAAATATCATTATGTACTTTATCATTGGTCTCCTAAGAAATTCCAAAGGAAACAATGTGACATGGGTTATAGTGAACCATCTCACAAAGAAAGTCCATTTTATCTCTGTTAAGGAAGATTTATATCTTGGTCAAATTACTGAGATTTATGTGAAGGATGTTATTAGAATTTATGGTGTTCGACTTTCTATCATTTCTGATCATGATCCAAGTTTCACATCAAAAATTGGTATAATTTTTCAACATGATCTATATACTAAATTGAATTTTAGAATGGCATGTCACCCCCAAACAGATGGACACTCTAAAAGAACTATTCAGACACTCGAGGAAATGTTGAGAACATGAATAATGGAATTTAAAGGTGGATGGGATCAACATATCTCATTAGTTCAATTTTCTTACAATAACATCTTTTATTCGATCATTCAAATGGAACCCTATGAATCTCTATATAAGAAACGATGTAGAACTCTTAGTTTTTGGGGTGAAGCTAGTGAGAGAAGGATTCATGGGCCTAATATGGAGAAAGAGGTGATAGATAAAGTTTATTCCATCTAGAAACACATTAAGGATGCTCTGATTCAGTAGAAGATCTATGTTAACAACCATCAAAGGGGCTTGGAGTTTTATGTTGCTAGCATGGAATTCCATCAAATTTCTCCATGGAAGAGAGTCATGTGATTATGAAATAAAGGGAATATCATTCCCCAAGTACATTGGACCCTATGAAATCATTGATCTCATATGAGTAGTGGCACATCATTTTTCACTTCTCCAAATATTTCTCATGTTTATGATGTATTCCATGTATCTATCTTGAGGAAGTACATACTTGACCCTTCACATGTACTAAATCAAGAGGTGGTACAACTTGAACATGACCTCTCTTATGACTAGCAACTACTGTGGATCTTGGATAGTAGAGACAAAGGTTCTATGAAACCAGACTACACACCTTGTTAAAGTGTTGTGGAGGAACCAAAAATATGAAGAAGCCACATAGGAACCAGAGGAGACTATGAGGCAAAAATACACACACCTTTTCTCATATTAGGGTACGAGTTGAAATTTTGGGGATGAAATTTCTTAATGGGGAAGAATTTAGTGACCCAAAATTTTAAATAATATTTTCTTTCATGAAGGTGTATGTTTTTCTATGTCATAATAAATAAAAATATATAAGTATAAAAGAAATGTGACCATAATCTGTTGACTATTATATGAACGTTGGTTATTATGACCGTTGGAAATAATAATAAATTTTAACAATAGAATTATCATTTATAAATAGAAATGATGAAGGATAATTAATGAAAAAGTAAGAGTCAATTGAAAAGTAGACTCGAGCTGTACAAAGCCCATTTTTGGACCTTGGGAAGGAGGTAGCATCACTAGGCTTCGCTTTGTACAAAACCCAAGCCGATCATCAAAATTTTAATCCTGAATGAAATCTCTTATGAAAAAATTTCTAGTTATTGGAGATTATCACTTGAGAAATATTATCTGGGTCACCCCAAGATTCTATCACCATCACACACCTTAGCATTAGGTCACATGTGGGTGTTTTAAGGTGTTATGTGTTGAGGCCCTAGATACTTAAAATGAAATCCCTTTGTTTTAATAAAATTTATAGTTCATCATTTCAATTTTATGAATTTATTTTCTTAATAAAATATACATTTAATTGAGAAAATTTTGATAAATTTATTTTAGAATTAAAAAATTTTTCTTTCAGAGATTGCCCATATATAGAGAATTATTATGGTAAAATAAACATCAATTTCGAATTTCAGATGAAAAAATTAATCTAGGGTGATTTTTAGTAGTTTTCCAAGATGTTTCATTTTTTTGATGAATAATATTTTTTATGAATAGTATTTGATTAATATTATTTTTGATGAATAGTAAAAAAATTCAAAAATATTATTAAATAAATTATTTTGGGAAATGATTTTAAAAAAATGGGCATACACAGTTTCGATTATTAAGGTATTTAGAGTCTAATGGGATCAACATAATTTTTTGGTGAATATTAACTTAAAACATTACAATAGTAATGTTAACCATATAAATTATAATTTTATCAATGGAATAGAAACGTCACCTAGGGAAGAATAAATGTATTTGAGTCATCTTAAATGGTAATATGATATAATTATATCACAGTATAAGTAAATAAATATTTTAAAAAAATTTAGATATGTATTAGTACTTTTTTTACGTAATTTAATTTAAAATGAAATTCATTTTTATAAAATGGAGTACATTTTTGATTTCAACATGGTGGAAATGGTCATGTTTACCATATTGGTATTTTTTTGAAATTGTTGAATTTTTATAAATAGTAAAAATACCATTATGAGTTTTTGGTATGATTATTGATATCATAACTATTTCATAATGATGTAATGAGGAAGATAATATGAATTTCGACTCTTGTGGATGAAAATATGGTTTGAGGTGTCCAATTTTTTCAATAAAATGGGCAAGCGCATGGTTTTTCAAATGCCACTAAGGTGGTGTCCTTTGAAATTATTAAAACAAGTACCTCTCTTTTACTATAAATTTCAACCTATTAATTCATTTAATTTCATTACATAATAATTATCCAAGAATTTATGTTATTATTACCTCCCATGGAGTCCTCCCATGGTTACCTTAATCTCCCAATGTCCTGAGCATTGAGTTTTAGAAGTTACTCGTCAAGGTTAGGGATTTCTCCATATCTCTTTTTATTTAAAGTTCTATTTTATATGGTATGTCTTTAAAATTTAAATAACTTTTTCTTATTTTCATTTTATTATTTCCATATAATTTATTATTAGTCCTTTATGAATGCATGACCCATGTCCCCTCTCTTTTTAATGTTTCATAAAACCATGTTCTATAACTATTATGTTGCAAAATTTTCATCTCAAAATCTCTCTCTTTTTCTCAAGAAATTAGTTTATTTTATTAATTTGAATACCCAAATATTTTTAATTTCCATGTGTATTCATAAATAAATAAAATTTAATTATATGATTCTAGAATTTACATACATTAAACCCTCATCCCCTTTCTGTGGGTTGTAAATGTCATAATGATCATGTTTTTAAGCAATTTTTAAAACTCCATGATTTTGATATGAATCCCATTTACATTATTACATTTAGGATATTTATGAAATTTTTGATTATTATATATTTATGTCACATGAAAATAAATAAATTTTTTGGGTGTTCCCAGATAGCACTTGTTTCTGATGCTTTCGCCAGGGCGCGCACATCCGTCTGTGGAGGGCGTGCAGCTGTTACCCCACATTCCCGCTTTCCAATGGTGGGCGGCATCCATTACTTGTTAAGGGATGTTTACTCCTTGGACTAATTGGGATGATGGGATGTCAGTTCTCCCTTTCATGGATTCCTCCTCAGAACTCATCCCCTTGTATGGGTCTCCATTATAGACTAATTTGTGGTTCGTGAATATCGTTCCCAATGCCATATTTGTATGGATGACGGTTAATTAAACTACGTCCTTCAGGACATTCCATGGGGTATTGACATGGTAGAAACCTTTGGTCAGAGTAGATGACAATATCAGGCATGTCGATGCATCTCGGGGTGCTTGGAAATTGGGGAACTTGTATTCTTTTTCATAAGAGGGCATCTCAAGGGTGCATAACCTGAGGCATCCCATGTCAAATGCTGAGAATTGTATACAATAGGCATGTATCTAATGTTTGTCTAAGCTTCCCATGTTTAAAATAGGGTATGCCGCATGTTTAACGTCTTGTGAAGATGGTTACGCCAAATGTATGTCATCCGAGGTTTTCCTCCGGCATCTCATGTTTATCCTGAGGTAGGTCGTGAGTTTAACATCTTGGAGAGGCGAAATGAGAGTGATCAGAAAGTCCCATAGAGACAGATCAGATTGGTACATCCCCAGGAGGCAATACTTGGAAGAGGGTTGGATTATAATGACCAATGATGATGGATCTCAGGTCGTGTGGGCCATGTAGGGGAGATGCCACACCGTAATGGCTGATCTAAACACCACTGAGGGAAGATCAGGGAGGGTGCACCCCAGAATGGGGGACACAATGGTTTACCATTGTCTTGGATTGAACCTCATCGAGTTTTTGTATGTACCCTGGGTAGGGGACATGGATCAAAAGCCACATAGTTCAAAGGGGTGATGAATCAGGGTGTACACAGAGGACAACAACCAGAATACATGATGGGGCTTATGTGTTCATAGAAGCCCAAGTACTGCTAGGAGCAGCGAGGAGGGTGGATGACATGATCCCACCGGGACGTGGTGGCTCGTGTAAGAATCAAGATGGATGATGGAATGTTGAAAGGAGTGGATGGGGAACGAGATGAGACCGTCATGAAGATGATGGTAGTTATGGGATTGAGCCTCGAAGAGACTTCATACATATCCCCATGGTATGGAATTGACGTCTTCATAGTTCGGTGGGATGATGGGACTCCTGTGGAGGCGGCCCATGAGAATGGACACATGGATGGGACCCAGAGGAAGTAGAACCTCTAAGATGGGGTGTGACCTTACTAAGACACATAGGCTCGAGGGAGAGATCAGGATGACACAAGAGTGATGGGCTCGAGCCTTAGGGAGGCTTTCTAGGTATCCCCATGGTAGGAAATCAAAGTCCGTGTAGTTTAGAGGGTGGGAACCGAGGGGCTCGGAGCAACCAATGGGTAGTGGGCTTGAACCTCAGGGAGGCATCCTATGCACCAAGCCTTGACATGAATCAAAGTCCTCGTAGTTAATGATGGGGTGTGTCTGTGAACCAATGTGAAGATGGACCTAGGGTATGATGTGTGTTGGGAAAGAAACTCTCGGAAGCTCCCTACGTACACTACCTTGGAAAGGATCAAAGTCCACGTAGTTCAGGTAAGGGGTGTGGTTCTTACACTCTTGGTTTCCTAGGGTGTTGGTGAACCGACATGACTGGGGTTGGAAAGACTGGGTGGTGGTGGGCTTGAACCACAAGGAGGCTTCCCACGTACCATGCCTTGACATGGATCAAAGTCCTTATAGTTTGGGATGGGGCGTGTCGGTGAACCGATGTGATGATGGACAATGGGTCTGATAGGTGTCGTGCTTGAACCTCGTGGAGGCATCCTATGTACCCTGCCTTGGCCTGGATCAAAGACCATGTAATTCAGGGGGTGGCATTGGGCTTACACTCTGAGGTGGCCTAGGGTGTTGGTGAACCAATGGTCGGAACAACCGGGTGGTGGGATTGAACCTCGTGTAAGATTCCTATGTACCATGCCCCGACATGGATCAAAGTCCTCGTAGCTCTGGAATGGGGCATGGCACACCGACATAGAGATGTTCGGGTCCAATGGTTGTTGGTCTTGATCCTCGTGGTGGAATCCAAAATATCATGCCTTGACAGGGATCAAAGCCCTTGTAGTTCAGGATGGGATGGGGCTTACACTCTGAGGTGGCCCAGGGTGTTGGTGAACCTATGCTCGAAAAAACCGTGTGGTGGTATTGAACCTTGCGGAGGCTTCAAACGTACCATGAAATAACATGGATCAAAGGCCTCATAGTTTGGTAAAGTGTCTTGGCATACCAACATGGATACGGTTGGGGCCAATGGTTGTCATTCTTGAACCTTGTGGAGGCTTCCGATGTACCGTTCCTTGATACGGATCAAAGTCCTCGTAGTTCGGGATGGGATGGGACTTACACTCTGAGGCGGCCCGGGGTGTTGGCGAACTGATGGTCAGAACAACCAGGTGGTGGGATTGAACCTCATGGAGGCGTCATACGTACCATGCCTTGACATGGATCAAAGTCCTTGTAGTTTGGGAGAGGGGCTTGGCACACCGACATGGAGACGGTCGGGGCCAATGGTTATTGGGCTTAAACCTCTTGGAGGATTCCTACGTACCATGCCATGACACAAATCAAAGTCCTCATTGTTTGGGATGGGGTTGGGCTTACACTCTGAGGCGGTCGAAGGTTGTGGGGCTTTAACCTCATCGAGCCTTCCTACGTACCATGCCTTTACATGGATCAAATTCCTCGTTGTTCGGGATGGGTTGGGGCTTACACTCGGAGGCGGCCCAAGGTGGTGGTGCACCGACGTGAATGGGGTCAAGACGACTATATGGTGGTGGGATTTAACCTCAGGGAGGCTTCATACGTTCCACGACTTGAAATGGATCAATATCCTCATAGTTAATGTATTTGGTGGGCTTGAACCTCAGGGAGGCTTCCTACATACCATGCCTTGACATGGATCAAAGTCCTCGTAGTTTGGGAAGAGGCATGGGGCTTACACTTTAGGCTGCACAAGGTGTTGGTTAACCAAAATGAATGGGTTTGGAATGACTGGGTTGTGGTGGGCATAAACCTCGTGGAGGCTTCCAACGTACCATGACTTGACATGGATCAAAGACCACATAGTTTGGGTGGTGGTATCGTGCTTACACTTTAGGCTTCCCAAGGTGTTGGGTTGTCGGGTTTGATCCTCATGGAGGCTTCCTACATACCATGCCTTGACATGGATCAAAATCCTTGTAGTTTTAATGGTTTTCATGTTTGGGTCTTACTCTAATCACACGTGACTCATGCTCGGTGTGAGAAACAAGAGGCAGCATAGACCAGACGATCACGTCGTGAAAGATGCGTCTGTGGGATGTGGAGTGGGGCATATGTGTGGAGCGGCCCAGGGAGAGAGAGATTGGGACTTACTCCCAGATGGAGGCCCATGGGGTTCGAGGCTTACTCCAGGATGGAAGCCAATAGAGGTTGGTACATACTCTAGGATGGAGGCCTGTGTGCCGCTGTGGAGAGGAAACAGTGGATGGGGCTTACGTAAAGAAGCTTTCATGGTGCCGCTCTAGAGCGGCAATCGTGGATTGGGTTTATGCAAGGAAGATGCCCGGGTGCCACAAAGGAGCAGCAATCATGAATGGGGATTACACAAGGAAGTTGTCCGGGTTCTGCTATGGAGAGGAAATCGTGGATGGGGCATATGCAAGGAAGCTACCCGGGTGCCTCTATGGAGCGGCAGTCGTGGATGGGGCTTACGCAAGGATGGTTCCCGGGTGCCGCTCTAGAGAAGAAATGGTCCATGGGGCTTATGCAAGTAAGCTGCCCGTGATGTCTTCCTCATGTTTGTCCATGAGGGCATCCTAATCCACTGGTTGATTGAGGCCTTCACCTATGCGCTGGTGCACAAGAGGGAAAATTCCAAGGGGCATTGGAATCAGTCCTAATAAATGGAGATGAAAAGTGTGAATCACATGCACAACATTCGGAATGTGGTGAGGGTGGCGTGATGACGGATGATAACTGTTAACCATGTTCGAAACACAACATCAATATCGCGTTATCCTGAAATGGGGACAAACAAATGAGGGTCGACTTTTGACCGTATTCGAAACATATGATCTGACTCAAAGTGTCATCCAATGTCTTCAGGGGTGTTGGACCAGGATGATAGTTGAGCAGATCTGGCATTGGACCAGGCCATTAGGGTGTCCCATTAGACATGGAAGTGGATGAGGATCTGAATGAAAGACACACAAAGAATTAGGTGGAGTAATGGAATGTTTGAACGGATTCCAACGCTATTGAAATTATGACACTATAATCATTTCATTAGGAATCTTATTCTTTGAGCATAAGGCATCACTTGTTTAGTGCAAGGGCATCCTATGATTGGAACACATGGTGTACTGCAGTTTAGAGTCATGTAGAAAGGACGGTTGGCATCTCAGGCTTGGAGTATAAGGCCTCTCTTATTTTGAGAAAGAGGCATCCAATGTTAGGAACATAGGGTGTACTACAGTTTAGAGTTTGTAGATAGTACTGTTGGCAGCTCATGCTTAAGGGATAAGGCATATCTTGTTAGAAAATGTGGAATCCTATGTTTGGCACATTGGGTGTCCTACAGTTTATAGTCATGTAGATAGGACTATTATCATCTCATGCATGGATCATTAGACATCTCTTATTTGGAGCAATATTCATTCTATGTTAGGAACATAGGGCATACTACAGTTTAGAGTCATGTAGAGAGGATTGTTGGAATCTTATGCTTGGAGAATAAGGCATCTCATATATTGGGTAAGAGGCATCATATATTTGGTACATAGGGAGTTCTATAGTTTAGAGTCATGTAGAAAGGACTTTTGGAATCTTAAGATAGGCGCTTAAGGCATCACTTTTCTAGAGAGAGAGGAATCATATGTTAGGAACATAGGGTGTACTACAGTTTAGAGTCTTGTAGGGAAGACTGTTGGCATCTTATGCTTGGAGCATAAGACATCACTTAAATTGAGTAAGAAGCATCCTATATTTGTCATATAGGGTTCAATATAGTTTAAAGTCTTATAGATAGGACTATTATGCATATGGATCCAAGAAATGGTTGGTGTTGGGTCTTAAGCAAGGGCAACCCTTTCTAGTTCCACCTGGCGTAGGAGCCAAGTGATAGGGTTTGGAAGAGTTGCCTGAGGAATGGTTCAGCTCAACGTACATGGGGAATTGATTATGAGGATCTCAACTAATGATATGGGAATGGAATTAAGATGAATATGTCTACTCAAGGTGTTCGGAGGAGTCTCTCAAATCATGGTATTGCACAGGCAGAAGGTGGGTGCACATAAGTGTGCAATGTGAAATCTCGACATCCTGGCCTGAAAAGTTTGTGATGAGACTCTTCATTTTTCATTGGAGCGAGGGTGAGGGGGAACAGCTCCCGCAGTATGGACCGGTGGGCATGAAAGTATGATCCTCGCAAAGGATAGGCCTTCGCGAAGTAGCTTCGCGGATCATAAGGGTTCGTGAAAAAATGGGGTCTCGCGGAGCATCGACTCGCGGAGCATGGGCTCGCGGAGAATGGTCTCACGAAGCATGGGATCATGGAGCATGGTCTCACAGAGCATGGTCTCATGGATTAGGGACTCGTAGAGTAGCAACATGAATGAAGTTTCTCGTGGAGCAGGGTCTCCCAGAGCAGGGGCTCGCGGAGTAGGGGCTCATGGAGCAGGGGCTCACGGAGCAGGGGGTCATGGAGCCGCTTCACGAAGGAAAGTGGAGCTCCACGAACCGGGAGATCGTTCTACCAAGGGGCAGAGTCTACTTCTAGAGAAGGGGGAAAACATGGGAATTTATAGGGAGAGGCGCAATGAATAAGTGCTCTTACATCACGATGATGGTGCTTACTCTACGGTGGTTGGTGAACGTCAAATGTGGTCACAAAGTGTCCCACCTCCTTGCATCGCGGAGGGTCTTCACGGTAGGTCGTGAAAGTCAAAGGGGTTCGTGAAGCCTCCTTTCTCCTTGCTTCGTGGAGGGTCTTTGCAGTGTGACGCGAATGTCCACTGGGTTCATGGAGCATCCTGCATCCTTGCTTAATGGCGACACTCCACATTCGCGGAGGGGGGCTTCACGAATGGGCTACGTAAACCAGTTTTCCAGCCCAACTTTAAATGTCAATAAATCCTAATTCGTAACTCTGTTCGGGATATACGACCTACCAAATTGAAGTGTACAAAATGGGCTATGATCTTGGATCATGTATGGACACATATGAAATATTTTTGGGGATGTGTTTTCCAGTGCCAACAGTACCCCCATTGCATTGGGTAAAAAAATAATCTCTTGTGATGACATGTTTTATGAAACCTTGGTGAATAACCTTGATAATTTTTATGACACATTGGGGATGGACCTTGGTGATATGCTTGTGAATGTATAATTTTAATGTTGTTGAAATTTTTTAAAATTATGATTCTATATAATATTATTATTATATGCCAATTTATTAAGCCTTTAAGATATTCCTCTTAATCTTATTGTTACTGGTCAAGTTAACATGTAAATTGTTTCACATGTTAATCCCTTATTGGGCCTTCAACTACCCCCTTTACTTTGATGTATGTCCTTGGGTTATGATATGTAGTAATTGTAAGTGAGATGAACATTTAAAGAATCCTTTAAAGTGGATAACAATATTTTTTTTTGTTTTCATGTATATTGTACCTTATTTCCAAGAAACTAATATTTAAATTTTATTTATTTGTAAAATTTAATGAAATGTTATGTAATAAAAAGGAGGGATGAGATAGTCAGGGAAATCATCCACTAATTCAGATTCCCTCACACCATCCGCACTGATAATGACACTATCTTTTGAGCAGTTATGATGAAAAACTGTATGCCAAGTATATCGTATGGTCCAACCACACTTCTTGCAACCACACATAGAAGAATGGAATGATTGAGTCGTTCAAAAATACTGTCTCTAACATTTTAAATAACATGATTGATCAAAAAAATAATTTATTTTCGAGCAAGTTCCCTATTTATCTCTCGTCTCACGGGATGACAACTCATAATTCCACACTGGTGACCCCATATTCCCTGGTGTATGGAACAGAGGAAGTCCTGCCCATCAAGATTCATTTTCCGTCTCTCCATACAACCGTATATGATCCGAAAAATCAAAAAAATGTAGAATAAGTATTTCTAGATGAGCTAGAATCTCTTGATGTGAATATGATCAAGGTTTCTCACAATCTTGAAAGGCATCAAAACAAGATAGCCAGATTTTTGAACAATATATTTCATCTACACTCCTTCAACTAGGGTGACATGGTACTGGATCTCAGCATGTCGATGATACCTGGTAGGAATCCACCATAGTTAGAGCCTAAATAGGAAGGACCTTACATCATTCATAGGTTTTTCCTCAATGGTGCATACTCTTTGATCACTATTGATGGTGAGTGAATCGTTCCTCCCACCAATGCAATGTTCCTCATGTAATAATTCACATAAATGATTTATCATCCTACATGATGATAAAATGCAAATTGTAAACACAATCCTTATGGTCTAAGCTATATGACCTTAAACTAAGATATATTTCATCCTTTAGGTTGTAAAAATAATCAACCTCATCTAGGCTACTAGATGTAAAATTTCTTAGTATCATCATCCCACATGACAATAAAATACACACCCCCATCCTAAATGATGTTAAGTTATTCCAAAATCATTAACATGTGATGATATACTATATAGAACATCAAGAACTATGTATGGATTTATTTCTATATTTATGGGATGCGTAGGAATGCCCAAAAATTTTATCTTTGGGACCAGTACCCAGTTCCAAAAATTATTTCTTCCCTTTTGTCATTCGTCCTTTGTTCTCATTGAGGATTACAATGGTTTAATTAAAACCTCTTTGGTTTGCATTCACATCATATTTACATTATTTTCATCATGTAAGCCCATTGGTTGCATTCGTACCTTCTCCCATCCTAACCAAATGATGTTAAACATCATATAAATCAAGAATTATGTGTCACTTGATTCCTTCCCTCACAGGAAACGTAGAAACACCCAGACATATTTTCATTGAGGCCAACCACCGAATTGTTGATTCACACTTGGTAGCACCCTTTTTCCTTGGGTACCCTTTTGAGAATGTGTGGTGTTGTTGAGAACTCTATCGTTATCATTCACATTAGGATATTTAACTCACAATGCATTTCCCCTTTAGGATGCACATATTTCAGTTTCCCAACAATAAACCATAAAGTATACTCATCTCCACCCAATGACATTAAACTACACGGATTTGTACCATGTACATGATATTAAATTGGTCGATTATGGTCTGAGTTCTACGACCATAGACAAAGATCAATTACACCCCACACAACATTAAACTATTGTTTCTATCCTTCAAGAATGTAAACTGCATGGAATTTATGGTCTTTTCCACATGACCTTCAAAGGAAAGTTCTCATTTGTCCAATATGACAACAAAACTACCCCATCCCAAATGATATAAAACTATTATTTCATCCTTACCACATGATGTTAAATAGCACCGCATTAAAGAACTATGCATGGAATGATTCCTATCCTTATGAGATATGTATGAATACCTAGAAATTTTGTCTTTGGATCCAGCCCCCAGTTTTCTCATGTTCTCCCATCCTTCTGCCCCCTTGTGGCATGAGTTCTCTAAAAAGAGTGCATAGTGTGGTGTGGATCTCGAATTTCCTCATTCTCATCGAGTTTATTTGCTCCATGCCACGTACATACCCTTTGGGGTATCACCCCCTAATCATTACCACATGAAGATAACTTCACGGAACACCCTGAACTATATATGCCTTGATTCCCATCTATATGGTGTTTGTAGGAACACCCGAACCTCTTCTCTTTGTGTCCAATACCAAGTTTACTGACCCATTTTTCTTCCTACATCCTCTCGTCTTCTCGATTCATCCACCATTAATTGAATCCCTCATCCTATTTTTTGCCTCATTAACCTAATAATTGGTGATGTGGTGTATAGCCTAGAGTGTTGGATTATACATGGACATTATCTAACTCCATATTAATACCTCACATGCCCCGTTATTTGGGCCTCCATCAGCTTTCACAAATGAAAGGTCCCCCAAAAGGATTGTATTCCCAGACTTATGCCTCACCTACTATTTTTGTTCAATATCCTAGAGGATATCGAATGAAATTTCATGTTTGTCCTACTATTTTCAAATTCGGTCACTGGTCAACACTTGTCTGTTTAATTCCATCCTTGGAAAAAATGATATGGATATTATATCTCAAAATTAGAAAATTGTTATCCTCTATTGGTATGCCACCCCCATTGTGTCTCGTATACTAAACAATGTGATTCAAACCCCTTTTCACAACCTCATTTCTAGGCGAACTTTAGCACCCTCGGTGTTATTTCTCTGTGCACCTTTGCATGTTGATAGGGAAGACCAGCATCATGAGGCCATCCTTGACTCTAGACCTCAAATTCCTTGTGATTTTATGTGTTGTGAGAATCCTCTTCACCCCTTTTTTTACACACCAAGAATGGATCATGTGGGATTAGGGGTTCAGATAGAGTCTTTCACTCGAATGGAAGAATCGCACCTTCATATAGTCCAAGACATTGGACTTTAAATTATGTGAGGGTTTTCCCTCAGGTTTGTGTGGTGTGGTGTGGGTATTCTAGATCCTCATTTACATCATCTTACTTTATGGAACAAACTATATGCATTTCCTATTTATTTTTCTAGATGTATAACCTTAAACTACGATCTCTCCTATCCCACAAAACGTTAAACTGCTACTTCATCTGTGTTACATGATGATAAACTGTGTGGTGTCCTCAAGTCCAAATTTGAGAGGGAATAACCTATTCATAATTTTAGCCTATGTTCCTCTTGGGAATACGTGGTGTGGAGTGGATATTTGTGGCCCTCATTCACATTAGGTTTACAATATCTGCACCACGAGCCTCCCTTGAGAGCTTCTTTCCTCTTCCTCATCCATACCACATTACGTTAATGTGAATGAACACATCCACAATTCATGCATCCCCCTTTTTTGGGATCCCATAATTTTTCATTCCATAAAAAACCCTTAGATGACATGTATACTCAACCTTATGGATCACCTACCATTTTAAGCTAACATCCCAGAAGTTCTCAAACAAGATTTTGAGTCCGGTCATGTGTTTTGAATAATGATAATGGTCAACCCTCACTTGTATATTCCCATCCCATGTTACATGATGTGGATACTATGTCTCAACATGTCCAATAGTTATTCTTTGTAATTACCCCACCCCATTGTATCCCATATATCAAATGTTGTTATTCACATTTTCTTTCCCTTTAGTTCTTGTGAGTCTCCAATGCCCCTCTCAGAATCTACCCATGCTGAGTAAGAGAGTTGATTTGGTTTGTATTTTCTCGCCCAACATTCCTTTTTATCTTTTTTACCTCCTCATGTAATGGGGAAATCTTGACATCACTCCTTGTTTCCTACACCTAAAGGGCATCACATTGGATTAGGATTTTTGGTAGGTTATACCCACATATAGAACTTGCAACACCATGGTCCGAATTCTTTGACCTTAAATTAAGATCTCTTTTATCCAAGACATATGATGTTAAAAAATGATTCCACATCCCACATGGAATTTAATTGTTTTTTCATTACTGTATGTTGTTAAGGTGAAAGAACAAGTCATATCATATGATTTTAAACTGCAAAATCATTGTCTGGGTCACACCATGAAAAATGGAACAATATTATAGTGCTCTCATTTGAAAGGGAATCACCATTGGACCTGGTCATCAACCATGATATTTTTCAAGACTGGAACATGGTTTGATTCCAATAGTGACACCCAAACTTTTCATGCCAGTCTGGTCACTCAAAAAAACACCAACAGTAAAACATGAATCAATATATATTGAATGCCTCTTTTTGTACATAGTTCATACCTACAAAACAGAATTGTTTCAAGAAATATGTGCGGCTTGATTCCTATGTTTATGGGATATGTAGTGATGCTCGAATCATTGATCTTGGGTCCAGTCACAACTTCATTCCCCTTTTCACGATGAATCCCTTATTTTCTGACCACATGACATTAAACTACATGGATGTTAGGAACTATATATGGATTCATTCCTTCCCTTGAATGATAAATAGTGAAATTTGGGCATCTAATCCCCAGGTCCAACCGCATAATTATAAGCTCCATGTTTCATCCTTTTTGTCCTTGGATCCCCTTTTGATAATTCATGATGTGGTGTTGACTTCTATTATCCTCATTCATGTCGGGTTATGTACTACACCGCACATTTCTGTATTGGGATTCTCATGTCCTAGCTATATGATAATAAAATGCATTAAACCCCACATCATGCATGATGGTAAACTACATGATATTCATGAACTACCCTTATCTTCCTTCCCACACTTCTGGGATATATGCTGATTCCATTATCATTGATCTTGGGTTCATCCTCGGCATTATTTCCCCTTGCTTCGTCCTCAATGCATGACGCTAAGATGTAACTATAACGTGAGTGAGTTCGGGATTCCCCATGATAATTATGGGATGTTTCATCTTCCTCACCATGAGAGAGGATTTATCCCACTAGTGTTTTCCTCTAACAAAACTATTATTCAAGAACTATGTGTGAATTGATTCCCAACATTATGGGATATGTAGTGATGCCCAAACATTTTTTCTTCAAGTCATGCCACAAGTTCATTATCCCCTTACCACCCCTGGACTATATTCATCATAGGTTTGTATACAACACATGATACACTTTTATCCTCATTCACATTGGATTTTTTTTATTGTGTGTTTTATATACCCTAAGGTTGAGTGTTTTCCTTAGTTGAAGCATCATGACTTTAAACATTCTACCATGGTCCAAACTCTATGACATTAAACTAGGAGCCTCATAGGAATATTTGGTGTGGTGGTAGGTCTCCTTGGCCTTAATTGATGTCGTGTTCTCTCCCTCACTACATCAGATATTCCTCCTACATGACTTTTCTATAGTATTTGTATTGTTACCAAGCCTCTTTTGTCTCATTCATGTTGGGTTCATCTTCTTAATTCCATGCAAACATTATAGGAAATTGCATCATAGTCCATGAAAAACGACTATACACTATTGACCAGGGGCCCAGTAGTATGACCTTAATCTATGTGAAAACATCATAACTTCATGATGTTAAACTAAAAGGCACATCTAGGTCAAACGATGTTAAGCTAGATCATGTATCATCCCTGTTGTTTGAAGTTAAACTATGTAACTATCATCATTACATTCCTAACGTAATATTTCAGGTAATCCCAAATCCTTTCCAATGGTGTCCATTATGAAATATAGGTTCGATCCTAATTGAAATCAAAATTCTCACACTAATGTTCTCTCATCATGGTGGCATATATTCATTAGTTTTTTAATCCATTTGAACATTCCATCCCTCCCCCCAACGCTTCGCATTCCCCTTGTTCAGATCTTCATCCTCATTCATGTCTAAAGGAACCCCTATAAAGGCCTAGTCTCATATCTCTCTAGATAACCTACCATTCTGGTCCAACATTCTGGAGGACATCAGATGAAATTTGGATTTTTGGCCCAGTGTTTATGAATTTTGTCAATGGTTGGTTCTAATTTTTGTGTTCCTTTTTCAAGATAATAATATGAAAATTTAATTTCATAAATTATAATTAGTTATATTATATTGGACTTACATCATAATTTTGTTTTGAATTATGAGTATTGTGATTTACATTTCCCATTCCCTCTTGTTCAGATCGAGTCTAACACCCTTGCTATTATACCAGTCGTGTAGTAGAACACATTGGGAAACGAATCTTGGTCAATCCATGAACCTTATTCTTCATGCACATCCTCCCTTAGCTTTGATATTCTGGGTTTTCTATCAATAATGGAAGACCTTAAGTATCAAACAATTGACTGACACTCTCATATAAAGTGAATGATTATGCGGTCATCCCTTGTTTCCCAAATTGGGTATGACCCACGTAATCTTAGAGATTCATCATTGGTTGTTTAAAAAATATAGTAGAGATTTAGTAATTTAATCAAGAAATGAAATATATCCATTCACATAGTTTTATTGAAAGTGATGTAAGTAAGAAGAGTATGTTTAAATAGTTTGTCTTAAATACAACCCTTACGGATATGCTCCTTCAATGGAACATTTCAATTCTACCACTCTATAGTGTGTAGCTTCTTGGGTATCTTTCCTTTTTATGAGATCCCACTCATCTTTGGTGGATACATAATAAATTTTTTTATCCCATATATGTGTTTTTCCTTATTCATCTCTGAGTTATGCCACTCAATAGTTCACCTAGCTAACAGCTCTTGGGCTTCTGCCAAGTGGGCCATTAGTTGTTCGTTGAGCCCAGTCTGCTTCACGAGGTATTTGAAATGCTCTCTAATATGATCATTGTTTCAATGGATCTCTTGCTCAACCTCATGGAGCATCCGAATATTTTTGGAATTCTTATGACACATGAAATCATCTAATTTTTGGTTACTCTCTTGTACCATTTTAGTAAGGTAGTATTGTATCAGCATTTGAAAATTCCTTAATTCTTCCCCTCCAATGCATATATCGCACAACCGAAGATGAAGAGATCCCATAGGGATGATCCAATATTCTTTTTAAATCATATAGATAAATTTTTCTGTTAGTTTCAAAGTTTGGCATCGGTCCTTCTGACTGCTCTCAACTACATCATAATCAGATTTGTCTAAATCTAATAGATCGATAGGTTCATACATAAGAAATGCCTCTAAGTTCTCATTAGTGAAACATTCTTCAATAATATCATATGAAGAGTATGTTTCATGGTCATCAGGATGGTCCTCATCACTTGATTCTATTTCCATGATGTTGGCCTGCCCAGCTCCAGGTTCTTCCCCACCAGTGGTGTCACCCGCGATTATAGATGGTCACTTATCTGGAACCATGGCCTGGCCACCCTCGATAATTAGTTCCATATAGGCCAAATTTTCCCTCAATAAAGGGGTACCTGGTCTTCCATCCATCTAGACATTTAGTGTTCCCACTTCTTTTAGAACTATTCTGATAAGGATAGTGTTAGTAATGTCAATTATGAATATATTAGGTATGGATCTATGAGGTAGGAATCTTACAATGGTATAGTGATGGTGGTCCATACTCTATCCTATTTCATATTATCACTAGGATTCCAGGGCATGGACCCCATATATAATAGTGGGTTATGAGGGTTACTAGGAGACCACCCTTTACTCCCCAGCCCTACTTTGCTCTGCAACTATTACTTCATTAGACACAGGACACAATGATTAGTTCTCCACACCTATCTCCATGCCTTCATCCCCATCAGACAGAACAATCTTCACAAGATCCTCCTACATAGGTAAATTTTTGGTGAAAGCCCAGTTACATTAAGGATGTTAATGGAATATGGGGGGGATTCATAGAGTACATCAAGAGATACAACAAATCCACCCAGAGATTCTCCCTCTGAGGCCACAATTGTTCCCAGGGAGGATCGTTTTCTGAAAAGAGTGTGTCAGCGCAATTGTTCATAGAGATCTAGTATGACACTAGGCCCATCTGGTCCTATTTATAATCAAGTCATACTCGATCATCATGATAACCTTCCCTTAAGCTTCACAGAAACCTTCATCTATAGAAGATTCACGGTGTGCCCAGTGGGCATGATTTTTGAGCCACCCTCGTGGTCCGATTAGTTGTTGCTTTTTTTTTCAGAAACTTGACCTCAGAATCTGACCCTATTTTCTATCAAATACAATTTTGAGTGGGGGACTAAAAAAAATCATTCTGATTAAATGAATGAACAAATCCACATCTAGTTCAAAGCTAATCCAGACAAAAAATGACCTCAGAATCTTTCAAAATCATCAAAGGGTTTTGTTTTTCTATGTTCCTACCTGGAGACCCCTCACCAACACAACTATGAAGTATGATGATTGTGTCTTTATGAATATGATAGAGTCCAATGGGTCATGGATACAATACAGATTCCCTTTTGTGTCTAGCAAGAAATGCGAGTGTCTAGCCTCTATGACCGTGAGCATCAGTGACAGTGTCTTTGCGACTCCGACTGAGTCTGATGCCACTGGACCACATCCTGGAATCACTCTTTCTCCACACTGATCCCCATGAATGCCACTTTTTGGGTCCATTAACAAGTCCAATATATTCTGACACTATATCATTACTATACAATGTCACGCTTTCTCCACAACATCTTATTGTTTCTTCGCATCTTGCCTGGTGATCACTGAACCCCCCCAGTTCCTATAAATAGAGTGATCACCCCCACCCCCTTAAACCATTGTCAGTATGACATTTCACTTTCTAACCTCCCATTTCACGAAAATCCCAATCATTGAAAAACTAAGAGAAAAATTGTTCAACCATGGTAATGGAGCATCACAAACCATGATTTTCTACATTCTTCATGGACTATACTTGTAGTGATGCACTTCGTAAAGGCCTCCATCCTTCATGAAGGAGGGGTCCCTTTGGGATTGTTGAGGATCTATAAAGCATTAATCCATTTTGTATCACTATCCAAATAATGATCTCTTTAATAAGGTGAAACCTCGCTCCACCAAATTATTTTATTTTTGAATAACACTTCCTTTGAGAAACACCCTTCCTTCACGAAGCTCTTTTTTTCTAAGAATCCCCTCCAAGTGAGCACTCTAGCCACACAAATCCATATCTTATATGGCCCTCTAGGATTATATGAAGTGATATTTTGGTCCCCTGAGTGGTGTTTCATGTTTTTTCCCTAACATTTTATTATTCGCATAGGTATGTTAATAGATATTGCTTCTTCACATAGCCATTCTAACATGGGCCCATAAACTAAACCCTCCTCCACCTCACTCCTACCATGAATTTCTTGTACTTGTACCTCCCCATGTGTGGGTTTGTACAAGTTATGTAAGTCTAAGGGATGTGTAGTGATTCCTCATCTTCTGATCTAATGGTTTTTAAACTAATAAGTACCCACATCCTCTACTAATTTTGTTAAATTATTTTATATCACAAGCTTGAAAAGTATGAGAAGACCAGAGAGGGGATGGGGATGGGGACCTTTTTTCTCCCTTCCTTGATCGCCTCTCTCTCTCACTTTGGGATTTTCCACTATGTGCTCCTTGTGCAGTCTCTGTGTAATCCTCAACACACATTGATAGGTTGTACCATCCATATGGAGCCATATTCTCCTCGTACATCATGAAATCCTCCAACGTATTTTCTCTTTCTTTATGTTCCAATATACATATCCTTGGGATGTTATCCATGCATAATCCCCACACCATCCCTCATGGTCGCATGCTTCATGACATGATCGTCATGTCTGCTATTACCTCTTATTTCCCACACCGAGAATGAATCATGTGGGCTTAGAGTATGTATTGACAATGACACAATCTTTGGATTCTAACACTGTGTAATCCCCAAAATGGATTTGGGCTTCTATCGATGCATAATCACAACTCCCCCTTTCCTACATGATATTAAACTAAACTTAACAAACTATGTGGACATCGATCCCTATCTTTTAAACAGGGTACATAAGAAGCCTCTATGAGGTTCAATCCCATCACTTCCTACAACCCATTTATTTTGACTACATCATGTCAGTTCACCTTCTTTCAGCATGATGTTAAACTAAAAATTCCATGATACACTATTTTTATCCTTTTTCGGCCTGTAGAAAGCCTCTTTGAGGTTCATTCCCAACTAATGGTAAACCCTGGTTCTCCCTTTTAGGGATGTTCCCTATTGATATGACATCTTACCTTATTGGGAAACATCTCCTAGATCCACCATTTGAGGTGTTATAATCCATCCTCCAAGGAAGATAACCATGCATAAGCCCCACAATTCTCCATACTCCTCCAACAAAGAGTGTCCCTCTTGATAAGGGTTGTTAGCCATGCATAAACCCCTGATGTGTCTCAAGGTCACTATCCTCTATGTATTCCTTGATTCTGTGTCCCCATAAAACTATGTGTACATTGATTCCTATTTGTTGGGATATATATGAAACCTCTCTGTTGTTCAAACACAACACAACCATCTTCATATCAGATCCATATCATTTATCCCAACCACTTCATTAAATACTCCGCCATTCTTCATTATTCTTACATGGGCCACCACATCCCGGTGATATCATGCCATACATGTCACTGCTACTCCTAGAATCACCTGGTCAGCTAAACATGCATAATCTCAGCACATAATATCCATCCAACCAAATGGGTCCCTCTTACAAAGGGAAGATAACAATGTGTTATCCCTAAACCACCCTCTCAAACTATGTTAGATTCTTTCCCCGTCTTCTAAATATGGTACATAGGAATCTTCTTTTAGGGTAAATCCTATCCAATGGTAAACCTTAAAATCCCCATTTTGTGAGGTGTGCTTCCCTAATCTTTTCTTTTTGATGTCCATATCATCCATAATGATGTGAAACATTCCATTTTTGGGACACACCATCTTTGGTTCATCCTTATTAGGCACCTGATTCATTCTTATGATAAACCTTCTATGTGTTCCCTCCTATAGATGTATCTATCTAATCCACTCGCATCTATGTTTTGATCCATATGATCCATCTCTATTAGAGGTTAAAATCATGGCATACCCCATGTTAAACATGGGAATATATGGAAAATCTTGGATACACACCTCCAGCATAAGTACTATGAAATTAATTTGGTATGCCTCAAGCTTCCACTCCCTCAAGAAGCCCTCTAATAAGGTAGGATTTAGGTGTACTAATGATCCAGCATCCAGAAAATCCAGTGATTCCCAATGTGACTACTCTACTGACTGAAGGTTTCTGTCCTCACTTGAACCTCTGGAATGTCCTTAATGAAAAAGGGTAATTTACCGGCTTCCACAAAGATATGGAACTAGAGAGAGTTTCATGAACAAGGTCTTAATCTTTAAGGGAGACATAGACAAGGCGACCATTTCTAAGGACGAATCCATGGATGTAGGAACCAACATCCCATCATCTCATTTGAATGAAGGAGAAAACAACGCCGAAGAAGTTAAAAATTCCGTAGACCTTTGGAAAACGGGAATGTGGGGAAATAGATGAACGTCCCCACAAATGGCATGTGCCCTGGTGGAAAGCGTTGGAAACATCCTTCCTTGTGTTGTATAGTTTGTGATAGATTGTTATAGGTATATACATATAGGAAATAATGGATAATGTTTGTAGTATCTAATATACAATCAATCTTGGTAATGTGGTTCCAATGATGATATATGATGACAGTTATGTATGGTAGACGTATGAAATGAGGTTAATGTCCTTCATGCTGACAATACCCCACAATGATATGGGATGTGATGGATCATAGTATAAATATGAATACGGGATGTAATGGCTTATGGTTTTTTAATGTGACTTTCTAAAAAAATTGGTCATATAATTGTGATAATGATACAGAATGGGGTTGTAAATGGTATGAGGAATCCCTAAGGTTTATTTCCATCATGTTCATGATACCATATTATAATATGGTTTTAATGTGTTGTATTTGGTGATATATATATGGTGGTGGTGATGATGATTATGATGATTTAGTAGTGGTAAGTGGTATATGGTCATGATATGTGATATGATGTGTGATGTAATAGATGATAAAGGGATAAGAGAACCCATAAATTTTTTATTAGTGGATAGGGAAGAACTGATGGGGATGTGGTTATAGGGTAGCTTCTTGACTTATATTCATTTAATACTATGTTATTATTCATGGATATTGGGTTAGTGAGCCTTCATGAGGTTGGGTAATAGATGGTGTGGTGTGGGTTTCAAATTGTTCTTCTATTTATTTACTGACACATTTTAATGACTTTCCAAAATTTGAAACATTTTAATGGGAGGATCATATATAGAATAGTTTAATTCATACCCATATATATATAAATCAATTATTATTCTTTTTAGGATGGGTCTTTTGATCAACTTGGACTATGCTAACTCATGGAAATTATGCTTTGTATTGTCATCTGTTCTATAGTGGTGCTTATATATATTCTATATTTTACAAACATTAGTAAAGTATGACATTTACATGCATTTTGGAATGATTTTATTATATATTATATGGGGTAAATTGGAGTTTTCTATTATGTTAATAGTATTATAAGGGTAGTTTCTCCCATATATGTTTGATTATGACCTCAATTGTGGTTTTTATCTTGTAACATATTAGTGGAGGACTTTGGGGTTAAAACGACTTCATGGAAGGATTGGAAGAGGTTATCAATGCAGTCAGTTCATGAAAAAGGGGTATTATATATATATATGATGGTAAAGATAGAGATTGTAGGTTGCAACTGGTAAGGATTGAATAAGTTCGGTAGGGAAACAATATTAATTATAGTTGGAATGTGTAGTAGAAAGGGAGACTGGACATGACTTGTGTGATTTGGTCCCCCTATGAATTGATTCAAGGATCGTAAAACTTTTCAATGTACTGGGAATGGTAATACATTATTCTATTTAGAAACCTAGGTGTGACACATGCATCATGATGATTTCACCTATACTTGAATTTCTCTAATTTAAGAAATGAAAACATAGTTTCATAAATAATTTTATGTGAAATTAGAAGTTCCAATATTAAGGATTTTATTCTCATTGGTGACCTATGTTATGTTTTTAGGGTTGTTAAGGGTTTATTATAATTGCAATTGTAATTCCCATGTTTATTTGTATTTTTGTCTCAAGAATTTATTATTTTAGTTTTTCCATCTATTTTGAGAAAATTCTTGTTTTCATTGATATATATATATATATATTAACACACTTTATTCTTATATTGTTTTGATTTAATGTACTTGTATTATTTAAATGTATATAAATATAATATTAATTTGACACTCTAAGAAGTAATGAATTTTACTTTAAGTTAATGGTCTATGGAAAAATTGAAAACGTGAAAATATTAGATAAGCTAGATCATTTTGATCTATGGTATTAATTATTTTTTATAACCTGATTTATGTTAATTTAGATTCTATTATTTAACATTTAGTCATACTGATATTGATTAGACAGTGAGCATTTTTGGGTTTCATGGGTCAAAATGAAATTATGATAAATGTTTGTAACATTTTTCATTTTGATATTTGGAAGCTATTAAGAAAAGAATATTTAATATAAAACATTAGTCATCATATTAATTATATATATACATTTTATTTATGAGTTTCCATGTTATATAATGTAAATTATATAAAATTATAATTCAATAAAGAATTAACAATTAATATATTTCTATATATGGGGATTTAATGTATTTGATTGTGTAATAGGGTATATTTAACTATGAATTTTTTTTGAGATTTTTTTTTGATTTTATCATTCATAATATTTATAATTCATGCCCTTTTATAAAATAGTGTGTGTGGTGTCAGTTTGAGGTGTTTATGTGACTTGTTTAAATAATGATGTTCTTTATTGGTGATATGTTTTCTTAAATGAACGGTAAATATCCTTTTTAATAAAGTTTTCTTAATTTTAAAAATATTTTTACAAAATATCATGGGATTTTTTGATAATGTTGATTTATATCCTTTTATAATAATGTTTTTCATTTAAATATTTCTAGAAAAATTAATTTTTAATGGAAAAAAAGTGGTTGATTTGAATGGTTTTGAATGTTTGTTTCTCAAACATTGTATTCGTGTTTTAATTAATTTTTTGATTTAATATTATTTTAAGGAAGATTTAAAATGAATAATTTTATATAAATAAAATTAGTTTTTCCTTGCATTGTATTGTTGGGGTCCTTACATTGTATCAGATTGATGTTTTTGTTTTGTAATAAACATGATTAGTGGTAATAATAAAGGGGATGTTTGATTACCTATTTGTTTGATAAATTGTTGCATGGATGTGATAAGGAATTTGTATTGTTGAAATAATGGATGGTTTTCATTTTGGAGAGAGTTGATATTTTTTCAAAAAAGATTGGTTTCTTTAAGAATTCAGGGGTGTATAAGTAGATTAAATTCTCTTAGTTTATTTTTTTTCTGTGCTTTTTGTGTGTAAATTGATTTTTATATATTGGCCTATTTATTTTGTGGTTTTTGTATAAGGAATTTCATCATTTCATCATTTGGATGTCGTACATTACAAGTTGAATAAGGATTCATAGGATTAAGCATTTCCCATATTTTAGTAGCAAGAATTTCAAAATTTCCTTAATGAAGTGTCATACATCATGGTTGAGGTGTGTCTAGAATAGGTTGAGTTTGACTTAAAATTTACAGGGACTCTAGATCAATTCCGAGTTATCATAGTAGTGGGTTTTCATGGAGGGATATATTGAGTGTAGTGTGGGGGTGAATCATGGTTTCATAGTATTGGTTTCTTAGGAATGGTTTATTACCCTTCTCATGGAGGAGTTCATCCTCAAGTGTAGATTGGTGAACATATAATGGTTCACTTTGAGTTTGAGAATGTTTGATTAAGTGTTCAAGATATTGTAATTTTTTTATATGTGTCATCAAATTTTAATGCTTCTTTGTTAATAAAAATTTATGATATTGGAATTTTGGGAATGACTTATGTTCTATAATTCAAAAATGGTTAGTGGTTTTTTATTTGAGGTCATGGATAGAGGTGAATTATTGTCCTGATATGACTAAGGAATATTTTTCCCAGGTTTTGGAGGGAGTTTAGGATGTGACTTTTGTTGTGGTTCTTGTGGTAAGTTAAAGTGAAGAGTGAGGAAATATTCTTTAGTTTGGTAATGTAATTGAGATTTGGTTTTGAATTTCTATATGTTTATTTTTTTAGGTAAGACTATATGTTTTCATTTTGATGTGTTGGGACATTGTTAATATGAGTTCCCCATGGCTCATGTTCTTCCATAGTTTAGGTGATGTTTATTTTATCATGTACTGATGTTGTATTTCCGTTGGTGGGAAATTATGGTGGAGTGAGTCTAGATTCATGAATATAATCATAGTTTTATTTTTCGTAATTGACATTGTTACCTTTGGTAATAAGCTCATTTGAATAATATTTATCCTTATAATTTCATATTATTTTTCATATTTTCAATTATTTCCCTTAAATTAGTATCGAAAATCTGAGCATTTTTTACATTGAAAATAGATCTTATCAACATTGAATGAGTTAAAATAAAATAAAATAAAATTTTTCTATTTAATATATATTTATAGATTTTTTTTAAAATTTATAAAGGCGTTGATAATTTTAAAATACATGTTCATTAAAATAGAATGTTTAAAAAACATAATTTCATGTAAAATTTTTAAATTATGAAATAATTTATGATTATTATTGGGTGGATTTTTTAGAGGATATAATTTATTTTTTCCTCTTTATTTTTTGGTTATGTTGAGACACTCTTCATGGTGTAATTTTTGTTTGATAAATATCTCACATTGTTTTTAGGTTTTAATATTTCCCCTGGTAAATCTAGGTTGTTGATGTAAGTTAATTTTTAAGTCAGTAGTTATAAGTGTAGATTATATGTTTTCTCTGACTTTAGTAATCCCATAAAACAATAAGGAGGTTTCTTAAGAGGCTAGGTCTTTCTTGGGATCAAGGAGTAGTTTATTTGAAAAAAAAGACCATCTTGGGTTGGTGTCTCTCTTTATTTTTATATTTTAGGTGGATCTTTTCACTGAATTGTATTGATTTTAAAATTATTGATTATATTACGTTGTGAATTAGATTATCATTATCTGAGTCACATTCATGTTTTGTTAATAGTGAGCTCCTTGGTTGGGAGATGATTTAAAGGGATGTTTGGGTTCATTGTTATTTGTTTATTTTTTTGGTTTTGGTTTTTATTCTCAGTGGTGAAATTTTTTTCAGTGGTATCTAATGAAATATAGAAGACATTTATGGACAATAAAATGGTGTATTTTTTGGTTGTTAGAGGTGTCAAGTTAAATTTAGAGGAGGGAATATAGATTTAGAGCTTAAATTTCATCTGGGGAGAAGTATTTGTGTTCTAACCTGATGTACTACACCATAAGGATTTGGATATTGGGGGAATGTTTTAGGAATCTTATGTTCCATGACATGTAGTGTTGGGTTGTGGAATGGTTCTTATGTCATGGTTCAAGGTGTGATTTATGAGGTTTCAGTTTCACTTATTCTCATGGTGAGACAGTTGTGGCATGGGGTGTATGGGTTGTTCCATGAATCATTTTCAGTTCACAATACACAAGAAAGGTTACAACGTGGAGAATTATTATAACACCCTGATATTTTGTAAAATATATTTTTTCAAATAAGTTTTATATTTTATATATTTTTTCTAGATAAAGAACCAAGTTTATCTTCTGTTATATGGAACACCGATTTTATCCTTCATTACATGAAACACTTAGTTTAACTTGTGAGGCAATCAACATTGAGTAAAAATGAAATATAACATACTATTAAAACATTATTATTTATTATGATATTTATCAAATATCTATTTGAATAGTGGGTATGAATAGGATTAACTACATTATGAAAATATATTTTCTATATATGTATATAAAATTAATTCTTTGGTAACAAATTTATTAGAAATGAAAATTAGAACTATTTTTAACTAAATGAAGCCTTTTTTGAAAAACTATTTTTATGCATAGAAACACATTTTACCTTAATAAATTAATGAAAAATCACTTTGAATGAATTATTTTAATGAAATATATATATTTTATATTCAATAAAAAAATTCACATACATTATATATGTCTTCTAGACAAGAGATAATAATAAATTCAATTTTAGTCTTTAAAATGGAATTCCTCAAAAAAGTAGTTTCTTCAGCTTTTTGTGCTCTTTGATTTTAAAAAAATTGTCACTTTTGGAAAATTTATTTGAAAAAAATGAACATATATTTTTAATATTATAATTTAAAAATTATCTTGTGGTTAATTTTATAGGATATTTTGAAAAGATTAATTTTTTGATTAATAGTGAAAATAAAGAATTTTAATTTAAAACTATCATTTAATTTAAATTATTTATAAAGATAAATTATATTTAAAATTGCTTTTAAACTAAAATTATTTAATTAATATATCTATTAAACCAATTTAGTTCATTGGAAACATTTTCATATTTAATTTTGATATAAAAACCTTATAGTATTTTGATCATTTTCTCTTTGAAAATCCTCTTTCTAGTCACGTCGAGGGATTAATATTAAATTAAATTTTATCAATTATATGAATTTTATTTTAAAAAATGGATTCTATTATTTTAATCATAATAATTTATATTATATAACAATTTCAGCATATTTTTTTAACAAAAAGAGTAGTGAAAATAGTAAAGATTGGTTTATTGGGGGATAAACAAAAAGGTAAGGGTTTAAATAACATTAAAACATTTATAAATTCTATTTTATGGCCATAATTAGACAGTATAATTAATAATTCCAGATAATAATACATTTTGATCCTTTTTCATGTTAAAAACATGGGTACATATTTTTCTTCTCAAAGAATACATGTTTTCCACTCACATCACTTTTAAAAGGCCACCCACTCTCCCCTCATGTTCACACATTAAAACCCTTTTTCAGCCAATAACTACCAAAATAAATTCCCTAATTACCTAATATCATACTAGAAGAATTATTTTGGGAAAACATACAACCTTGTAAGGATTTAGGTGTAAACCTGAGGAGGTTTCCTGAAGAAGAGGTAACAATCATAAATGAGTGTTTTTATCTTATTTCTTCTTCCACCTCCTTCATGTATAATTTAAAATGGTGATATAATAACACTAGTATATTCCATACACTTATAATTTTTTTGATATTTTAATGACCTGAAACCCTCCTCACTTCCATCAAATTGGTTATGAAATCATCATTTTTGTGTTCATAGGACTGTCACATCACAAACTGATGTCATTCATTTTTCCATTACCACCTATAACGGCTAAGTACAATCATGGATATAAATTATATATATGATATTTATAAAATAATTATAACTATATAGTCTTTTTATGATATATATAAAATTTTACCCTAAATTCCATTTGGGTTATGATAATGTTGCTCATGTGTACGGTGGACTACCACTACACAAAGTGATGTCAATCAATTTTCACTAATGCTTTACATGGAATATATTAAAGATAAAATTTAATTAATATATGTGATATAAATAAAATAATTATTATATTAATGACATATTTATCATCTGAAAAAATAATATATCAATTTTTTTATCTTTTCACTCACTAAATGATGAAATCGTTGTTTATGTACCGGTTGACAACTACCTTCATGAAGCAATGTGAATCTAAACATTCATCATCATACCAAATGAATTATACGCATACTAAAATTAAAGGAATAATATTTTATTTGTTATATTATTATCATAATTTAAAGTTAAAATATTACTTTCCACCATTCCATAATTATTGTTAAAAAATGGAAATGATACTCATGTGTATGTATGACCTACCATCAAAATGATCGTAACGTACATCATTGATCAAACCCATATATCATGATTAGACATAAAAGTATAATTTATTTATAAATATAATAATTATATAATGAATATTATTATTTAGATTTTGGAACCTTGATATATTTTACAAGACCTAAAATAAAAAATCAAATCATATATGAAAAACAAGAAGGTTATTACCTGAAATGTGAGTTTAACAAGAAATTGGTAATAAAAGAGTAAATAAAGGTAATAATTAATTAATATATATATGAGATATATATATTTGTGGTTATTTAATATATTTATATAAATATTTTTATATTATATAGATGGTTCAAATATGTATGATGGAAGTCGACACTTACCGTAAGGGATTTCTAATCTCTCTTTTATTTCTAGGAGACATATGAAAATTCACCACAAATTTCTCTTTCATATGGTACATACTAACCATTTTACAATTAATATAATTAATATATTCATTTTAGAGATATATGATGTTTAATTTTATTTTATGCTTTACTAGGGCTTATGATTCAATGGATTACTAAAGTGGTAAAAAATTTCTATCTCACTTTTTTCTATGAGACATGAGCCATATTCACCATGTGTTCCTTTTATGTGGAATATACATAGGTAATTAATTTATTTTAGGATTATTATATTTAAAATAATTTTTATTTAGATATCCATTCTAGTACCTCACTTTCATGGAGATTACAATTCAATGTAACCAAAGAGGTCTGGGTTTTATATTAAAATCTGATCGTTTATCAATATTAATTATAATTATGCTTCCAATGATAAAATATTATGATCCATCTCTCAATAAAATCATGAATTTTATTATAATAAATTTATTGATTATATTTTCTAGTAATTTTTCCATTTTTCTACCCATTTAAACATAAAATAATTTAGAAAGTTTTTTCATAAAAATTATCTTTATTTCTCTATTTTGTCCAAAAGCCTTTTTTTCAAAACCATGTTTTCTAAAAATGGGTTCAAAATGTTTTTAAAATTAATATTATGATTTAATAAATATATATTCCCAATTTAGTTTTAATTAAAAAAAAATTAAATGGATCTTCTGGTAGTTCTCTAAAAATTACTCCTTTGGATTTTACGGAAATTTTGAAAGGAATCTTTGATATAATGTGTATGTCATTAATGAATATTTCTTCCATAACTACCATCAGATTCCTTGAAAATTTATTTATAATAATTCAAGGTTATTTTAAATGAAATTTATTTTCAAATTTTTTTGTTATTTAAAAAGTTTTTTATTAAGTGGAATAGTTATTTCCCTTATGGAATATTACAAGGGATATTTCAAAAATATTCTCCATCTAGGATAATATCCTTTAATGTAACTTATTATTTGTTGGGAATATGATCCAAGGATACCATTATAATTATTTATCTAAATTTTTTATGATGAAAATGTTTTTATGAATCCAATTTCTCTTCCATGGGATATGCCATGATAAAATTCTTATGATACTCACTTATTTTTCCATGGTTGATGACATGGTGAAATGATGAAATTATTATGAAACCTATCACTTTTACATAGTTTATGTTATTCTGAAATTTTTCTCAAACCCATTTAATTTCATAGGTTATTATAATATGAAATTTATATTATTTTTTGGAATATATAGATATGATTTTTATTATGTGATGGTGGTAACATTATAACCAAGTATATTGGTTATATAATAACCATGTATGGAGGTTACATTATAAAAAAAAGAAAAATGGGACCTATATCTCTTTCTAATTCATTGAATAAACATAGAAAACTTATCAATAAATATGTTATGCATGAAGCAGATTAAATTTTCACAATGTTTTTTATGAACCATATAACATGGTAACAATGTAATTTGTGAACCTGATTATATTTTCACAATATTATGTGTGAACATGATTACATATTCACATTGTTATGTGTATACCTTTATTTCATTTCCATAATATTAATTCATATATCGGGTTCTGTGTCTATAAGTTAATGTGAGGGCTTGGTTTCATGTTAGTACATTAATGAGTAAACCTTACTCTATTTATATATGTTTATAATATTATAAGATGATGTGTATGCCGAAAATCTAGGTCTTATGAAAATTTTATGCTCTCATGGATCATCTCCTTTTATTCCCTTATGATTCATGCCTTAAAAAATCAAATAATTATTCCATGAGTCAGTATTATGATCTTGGATATAAAACCTATGGTTTTCAAATGTTATTCTCATGTTCTCATACCCTTATGTTCATGTTATTCTTACATATATCCCCTTTTTACGCTTACTGATCATCTCATGTCACCCTTTCTTATGGTTCCTTCCCCAATATTATAAATAAAGGTTTTATGTAAAGAATGTTTGTGAAGATTACTAAGGGGGTTACCCTTATGGGAGATGTTGATGATCTTTCACCAACTTAAAATATTGTGTACCTTGTATCAAAAGATACTCAAATATTAAGGTAATAAATCATGGGTTTGTATAATGTATTGAATATTAATCTAAAAAGATGTAATATTTGTGTATTAGAATCTTGTGTCACTATAGTTGGTATCAAAAGAAAGGTTTAGTTAAGCTTTGAAAAATTGGATCGGAGAATTTTATTTAGATCCCTAGGGATATTTCTAATGATATTTCTCGGGACGAATCTAAGGATAAGTCTAAGGATTAGTCAAAGTATAGTAAAATGTCCTCTAATATCGGTAAAAGATAGAGTGAGTGGTTTCCATGAAATTGAATCTCTTTTTGAATTCTTCAAGTGGATTTAGCCCTAGAATAGAGGTTCCTATGAATAATTACTCTAAAAATAAAGCATTTAGTTGGACTCAATCATCACCTAATGCACAATAATGGGCTTTTTTCACACCTAGTTTGACACTTCTAAGGGATATGCTTATGAAATTCACAAACTCTTCATGAATAATTATGAAGGATTTAAAAAGATAATGATTATGAATGGTCAATGATTAAACTATAGTTTCATGGAATAAAAAGAAGGTGTCATGATTTACAAATCCAATAAGGGATTTTCAAGAATATGTGGTTTTTACTAGGATTACTTTTTTATCACAGTATTCTTTTTGGGTTTATTCAATAGCTGGAACCACAAGGTATCACGTTAAGATTGATTCTAATGGAAATTTTAGTGACTATGAGAAAAAAATTGTATACTAACAAAAGAGAAATATATTTTTATTATTCATAATCATCTATCATGATATACGATTAAGAATTTAAAAATATGATAGATTCTTAACACATAAAATAATAAGAAGATGAAATTTTATGAATTTCCATGTTGTAATAAACATGTAAAGAATAAGATTTGAATTATTGCATGTTAATGAACCTGGAGGAGTATCTCATATGGAGGTGAAGATGTTATTTATAGGAAAAACAAGGTTATAGAGTAAAAAAATTGTCGAGGGGTTCAATTTGTTATGTGTGGGGAACATGTTCATTATCCAACTCAATGTCCTGACTCGTGAACTAACTTCTAGACAAAGGATATATTCTTTGTTAATCACTAAAGAATATGGATTTAAGAATTTATATATTAGGATTCAATAATTATGTGGTATATGTATTTTACTAATGTCATCTTGGTTATAAGAATCATAAAACATCATAGGATTTAAATGTTTTTTGTAAAATATATGTCTCCATGTAATATTTACTTAATAAGTATGGATTACAACATAGATTTATGAGATTAGGTTTTATTGTATGTTCAAAGTCATAGAAACCCCTTTTGAGATTTTATGTGTTGGGATTTTATCAATATTAAGTATATTTGGAGACACATTTATTGAAATACAACCCTTTCACTTTGAGGGGCAAGGACTTTTGTGGACATATCACTAAGTGTATTGATAACATTGAGGGTTTATCTTATCATTCATGTGGAGGTAATTATGGGTTATAGTTGATTACCTTATGAAGTCATCAAATTTAATTTATTCTAAATAATATTTCTCTCTATATTGTCTTACTAGAATATACATTAAAAAAGTGGTAAGGTTGTATGGGGTACTACATTCAATTGTATTTGATCAGGAAATGATGTTTTCCTCAAGGTCATTGTGAAGTCTTTAGAATGATCTTGATGCAAATTTGAGTTTCTGCAATGTGTATCCTCCTTAATCAAAAAATTATTTTTCAGGAATAATTCAAACCGAATAAGATATTCTAAGATCATGTTATATGGATTTCAATGGTGGTTGGGATCATAAACATCCCCAAGTTGAGTTTTCATACAAAAATATAATTCAATCAATAATTTATATGGATCATTATGAATCCCTTTATAGAAAAAAGATTAGAATTTCAATGTACTAGAATTAAGTTGCAGAAAGAAATCTATTGGAAACTAATATAGATAATGGAATTTTAGAGAATATTAAATCCATTCAGAAATACGTAGGAGAAAATTTATAAAAAACATTATGTAGATAATTATTAAAATGAACTAGAACATAAATTTGGTGAGAAGGTATATATATGAATTTATCTATGCAAGAAATAAGGGAAGATTGATCATATGGTATATCAGTCCCTTTGAAATGAAGGGTCATAGTAGGATCGTAGCTTATCTCTAGAAACATCAACCAAAAAACTCTTAGGTTCACTATAAGTTTCATGTTTCTCTACTAAAGAGGTATATACCTTATCCATCAGAATTTCTAAACTCAGAGGTCATACTGATAGATCATGATATCTATTTTCAGGGACACTGATAGAGATTCTTGATCAAATAGAGAAGGTTAATTGAAACAAACCCACTTACCTAGTCATTTTTTTGTGAATACCCCATCCTAAGGAAGCTATATGGGAACCTAATAATGTAATAAATCAGAAGTGTCCATAGTTGTTGGTACCAATGTGATACATTTATAGGGAGAATTTTTTTAAGGGGGTGGAATGTAACCCCTAAAGATATTGTGAAATATTTTTTTACAAATAAATTTAATCTCTTATATATTTTATGTTACACAAAACAATGATCTTATCTTGTTTTACTGAATAATTTATTTTTTCTTGCATTACATGAAACTCTAAGTTCATCTTTTGTTACATGCTACACTGAGATTAAATAAAACAAAATATTATATTAAAATATTATTATTTAATGTGATAGTTATCAACTATCCATTAGAATGTGAGGAATAATTTTGATTAACTAAATTATTTAAAAATAGGGCCTAAAAATGTATATAAAATTAATTCATTGGTGACTAATTAATTATAATATACAAAACTATTTTGAAATAAAGAAAATCTATTTCTGAAAACCAATTTTTATACACAGAAACAAGTTTTCCCTCAATAAATTAAACATATATCTTAAGGTGAATTATTTTAATAAATTTTATTTATTATACATCAAATAAAATTTCTTAAATTCATCTTCTTTTTTTTCTAGGTAATATAGAAGGAGAAATCTAATTTTACACTTAAAAAATTTCAAAAAAAATCACTTTTATCCCCTTTCTGTACACATACATAAAAAATAATTTTAGAAAATTTTAGAAAATATTAGAAAATATATTTTTAAAAATTAAGCATTATTTTTTAAATCATATATTAAAAACTAATTTGTGTTTATTTTTTTAAAATTTTCTGAATATAGTTTTTTAAGGAATAATGAAAAATAATAAATTTAATGGAAAAATGTCTTTTAGTTTAATTTATTTATAAAGTTAAATTATATTTGAAATTTTCCTTAATTAATAATTACTTCCAATATATAATTATTAATCAAATTATGGTCATTGGAATTATTTTCATTTTGAATATTGATATAAAAACATTGTTTTCTTTTGAACACTCTCTCTTTGAAAACCCACTTTTTTCTTCTTGTTCGTGGGAATAATTTTAAATTAAATTTATCCTTTTATATTTATTTAATATAAAAAAATTTATTAAATATTTTTAATAATCATAATTTTTATTATATAATATTTTCAACATATTTTTTTACCAAAATGAATAGTGAAATTATTAAAAATTAATTATCATGTTTAGGGTTCAAATGGGTTTTGCATGGGGTAAACTAAAATGACAAGGGAAAAAATGAATTAAAAACATTCCTTACTATATTTTATTGAAAACTTTATACCCTATAAGGTCCAATAATCTATAATACCCCATTTTTTTGATTTTCATTTTAAAAACTTTGGAAAAACATTTTATTCTCGTTAATTATATGTGTGTCACTCACTACACTTATAAAAGGCCACCCCTATCCTCTCCACCTCACACATTAAAACCATTTATTCATAAAATACCAACAAAATTTATTTCCCGCTTCCTTCCTATTAACCTATAATCCTTATTTTGGAAAAATATCTAACCTGTGAGGGCCTTTGGTGAAAACCTATGGATGTTACCCGAATAAGAGGTAATGTTCTTCAGTGATCAATTTTATTTTTGTTTATTCATCTATCTACTTGAATTATTAATTAATAATTATGTTATAATAACCTAATTATATTCCATATAATGAAATTATTTTATAATAATTTTATGAAATACAACTATCCCCACTTCCATCAAATGTGTTACAAAATCATAATTCGTTTGTATAGTGGACTTCCACCTCATGAACAGATGTCATTATTTTTTTAATTACCACCTCTCAAGCTTAGTTGTTATGAATTATTTAAATTATATATATGATATTTATAAAATAAATATATCTTTTTTGTCATTTTTTCAAATATACCTTTTTTACTTTTCATTCCATAGTGGATATGAAAAGGTCACTTGTGTGTATGGTGGATTGTCGTCTTGTGATGTGATATGATCCATATTTCCCTAAAACATTACATGGATGATAATAAGCATACCTTTAATGAATATATGGGTTATAAATTACATAATTATGATATTATTTAAATAATTATCATTTTTAAAAGATAATAAATTATTATTTTTCTTACGTTATCTCTCATTAAAATATTATAATGGCAATCATGTACATATAAACAACCGCCGTCACAAAGCAATGTGACTCTATCATATCATCACCACACTAAATGGATGATATGTATAAGTATAACAAAAGTAATAATATATTATTTATTATATTATTATAATTCTATAAAGAAAAAATATTATGTACCTCTTTTACAAAATTATTTTTGAAAAATGGAAATGTTATGCATGTACAAGTACAACCTACTGTATCGACGATCGTGATGTAATTATATTATAAAAACAATATTTTATGATTGGTATTAAAAGGATAATTTTTCTATAAATATGATAATTATTTCATTATTTTTATTTTATATTTAATTAAACCATGCTCAAAGTTAAAGGAATGAATGTATCAAATAGAAATATAAATAAAAAAAGTGGTTGTTTCTTAAAATTTTATTTTAACAAGAAATTGATAACAAAATGGTAATAAATGGTCATAAGTAAATAATATATTTATGAAATGTAAAATTATGGTTCTGTAACATATTTATAATAATATTATATTTATTTTATAGGATATTTTAATGTGTATGAAGGAATACGAGAGTTAGAATATGGGGTTTCTAGTCACTCTTTTATTTCTAGAAGACATATGAAAATTCACCACCAATTTTTTTGGGTGTATTTACTACCCATTTGAATTGTTATATCATGAATCAATTCCTATTAATGATATTAAATGTTTCATTTTCTGTTATTCTTATGATTTAAAGGACTAATAATGTGGTAAGGTAATTCCATTTAAATTGTATTTTCTATGAGACATAAACCATATTTACCATTTGTTTGTTTTGTGTGGTGTATATTCTAACCATGAATTTATTTTATGATAACTACACTTAATATTATAGGTATTTAAATATCCATATTATTATATCTCCTTCAATGGTATTATTATTCAAAGTAACCAATGTGGTAAGAGTTTTATGCTACAATCTCATCGTTTATCATAATTATTTATGATTATGCTTCTAATGATAAAATATTATGATAATTTCTCAAAAAACTCATGAATTTTATTCTCCTATTATTATACATGATATTTTCAAGCAATTGTACCATTTACCCACTCCTTTTTACTTAAAATAGTTGAGTATGTATTTAAAAATAAATCTTCTTTATTTATCTCTTTGGTCGAGAACCCTTTTTCTTCCAAACCCATGTTTTCTAATTTTTTTTTTAATATCATTAAAATGATTTATAAAATTCATTTAACCTATCATGGAGTTTTTACAAAATTATTTTAATGTAATCTTCAAGTCATTTTCCAAACAACTCTCATTTGGATTTTGTTAAAACTTTGAAATGAATCATTATTTTAACATGTATGTTAAGAACCGAATTTACCTATTTTATGAACATTATTTTCTATCAAGATTCATTAATAGGTGTTCAAGGTTATTATTAAAGAAAATTATTTTCAAAAAAATATGTTTTAAAAGTTATTTTCAATGTAAAAATGTTATTTTCCTCAATGAATTTTCTAGGTGATCTTTCAAACTCATTCTACATCTATGATGGAATCATTTGATATAAGTTATTCCTTAATAGAGATATAAGCCTAGGATAACATTATTATTCTATATCAGAATGTTCTATTATGAAAAGGTGTTTTTGAAACCCATTTCATTTCCATGGGTTATACCTTGAAAATTTTATTAGGAAACCTTCTTCTTTTTCTATGGGTTATTCTATAAATAAATGATAAAATGATTATGAAACTATATCTTTTCCACATGTTATGATACGATAAAAATTTTATGAAACATATTTCATTTCATGGGTTGTGATAATATAAATGTTTTATGAACTTTTGGCACACATATGTATGATTTTCATTATGTGATGATGGATATATTATAATCAAGGATAGTGGTTATTTTATAACCAATGATAGTGGTTATATTATACCCAAATAAGGGTGGGACATATATCTCTCTCTAATGAATAGGATAAATATGGATATCTCATGCATAAGTATGTTATGTATGAACCTAATTACATGTTCATTCTTTTATGTGGTAACCTAATTATAATTTTCCAATGTTACGAATCAACCAGATTACATGTTCAAAATGTTAGTCGTAGACCTTTCATTTAATTCCATCATGTTATGTGTAGACCTGGTTTCATGTCCATAAGTTTAATTGAGGGCCTAATTTCATTTGATTAATATAATTAGTTAACTTGTATCTAGTTAAACATGTTAAAAATGTTATAATATGATGTGTATTCCAAAAATCTATATCTTATTCCAATCTTATGCTCTCATGGCACATGAACTTTGATTCCCTTGTCATTCATATCTTATAAACTTCCAATAATTATTCCATGACTCAATATAATAATATTTGATATGAAATGTATGGTTTTAAAATACTATTCTCATGTTCTCATACACTTATGTTTATATTATGTTTATGTATCTCCCTCGTTTACCCATACAATGCATCTGAGCTCACCATTTATTATGATTCCTTTCCCTAGGTTATGAATAAATGTTTTTTGTATGGTATGTTTGTGAAGAGTACTAAAGATGAAGATCCTTGTGGGAGATTTTGAATATCCTTCACAAAATTAAAATATTTTTTAGCTAGTCTCAAAATTCACTAAACTATTATAATCCTTAGGCAGGTTATTTTGCAATGTATTAAATATTCATCAAAAAAGTATTAATATCTATTTATTATAATAATATGTCCACATAATTTTGATGTTTCATAAAGATTTATCAAGATTCTGGTTTAATCATCCATGATTCGGGTCAGGATGTGGTTAGTATTCGTTATAGAACGAATGATTATGGGATTTTCATATATGAGGGTTGTTCCAAGGCCAATCAGAAGTGATCATTTGAGTTCACATTACATGTGGTTCATTTTTAATTTGAATTCTCCAAGTCTCTATATGTAGTATTGGGTCATTCAATCCTTAGTTATACCTTTACAAGGTTTGTACAGTAATACCTATGTCATTATTTTTATTCGATGTCTCCAAATATTTGCTGATTAGTCCATGTTTTCACCATTTTTCTAATGTATTTATTATCATTTCTTATCCCCTTTGATTGGGAAGTGTCATATATTAAATGTATGCAGTTAAGGTGGTTTTGATTGACATATTTGGAGAAAGATAAAGGGTGATCACTAAATGCTTTTTAGAGGTGCATTTAATTTATCCATGTTTCAGTATCATTATAATATGTCAGGTTGGTACTCTTTACAATTATTATTCTATTATAAATTTAAAATCTCAATCTTATTGTTTCAAAAATAATGGATGTACTTATCTGATCCAATCTAGACTTAGCAAATATTGTATTCAATGGATCATTTTCATATTGTACAATATATAAATTTCCGGACAAATAATACTTTTCAAACCGAATATTGGAAATTAAGGATGAAAAAACTAAGGGATGTTCATTTTCATAATAAATTTATAATTACATAAATTAAATTAGGATAATTATTAACTAATTATTGAGATTTTTTATCATAGTAGATATTTTTCTTCTGAAACCCTTTTTCTTAATTTGTTGTTGTACTTATAGGGTCCTATTATAGAATCCCCCTAGTAGTGATCAGATTGTTATTCTATGATCTAAAAATGACACTAGTGATTTTTTTGGCGATAGCTCTATCAATTAATCATATTGAATTTTTTTTAATGATCACTTTATGTTTCATTAGTCGTGATGAAATTATCTTGATCTTCTCATTCCTTAGATGATTCTAGAAGAAATATGAGGACTCGAGAAAAAAATCTATTGTTCTCAATGATTCTCGATTTAAACCCTCTCAAAATGAATTATAGGTCTATTTTTAGACATATTGTTGGGTTTATTTATTTAATTAGTTTTCTAGGTGAATATAATAAAAAATTTTACCCATGTCTAACCCCATCCATATATATAAATAATAATAATATTTTTCTTCCATGGTGTTCACTAACTACAACAATAATAATTATAATTTTACTAGATTATAAATTAATATTTATCCCCAGACTCAATCTTGGTATGTTGGTCCAATTAATTACTTGAATACTCAAATAAATTAAAATTTTATTTATTTAATAAATAAATACTATATATCTATGTAACTTAAAAAATTACTTTATTGATATTTATTTAATTTATGGGATCAATATTCCGAAATAAAATTATTATCAATTTTTTTAAATAAAATTTATTCTAATAGTTCAATTAAAATAAAATCCAATTTATTTCAATGGAAACAATTTTTTTGATTTCCTCTAGGATTTATTTTTCATTGTTATTAGTTTATCTTTCCTGAATTTGATGATTACAATCTATAAATTCATCAATGCACTCAAGAGAATGAAGTTAATGTCACAATATGGAAAACCAAAAATGAGTGTTCTCTATGTAATATAATCCCTTCGTCATAATAACTCATTAACCAAGATTCACACCCATGTCATCAGCATAAATTTATAATCCATCATTCTTTAATTATCTAAAATAAACTCATCATTACCCCATGGATATGAAATTTAAGGAAATAGTTCTATTTCAATAAAAGTGTATAGATATCAATTTCCATTAATATGAAAGCGTAGAATCCTTCCTCGAATTATTCATTAATAACTCATACTTCATAACACACCCTATATACCCAAAATCTCAATGAACTATTATTGTCATGGTTTACAGTAATAAATCTAATTTTTTGAGTCATGACATGCGTTAATAAAATCATACAGTCTAAGTACCATTATACAAACTCACAAAAAATAATATCGAATGCCACATAAACATGTGGAATTCATACTAGTATTTCCATTTTCATAATATCCCTTCTTAGATATTATCATGTGGAAACTTCATTAGAAGAATTCTCCTCAGCTTATGGGTACTCTCACTTGACAGTAAACATTATATTTTCCCTATCATAGAATGTTTTCTAATCGTATAACTGGGTTTAACAATATCATCATTGTATTTTCAATATTCTCATTATAGTGGGGAACTGTTATTCACTTTTAATGTTATAGATACACTAGTACATTACTTCATTAAAGTCATATAGAACTATTATTGATATATAATAAGATATTTAAATCTTTATTCCCTTATTTAAATATAAATTTAATCTAAAGTAAAAAACTATTGGTTCTCAGACACCAACTCCAACAGACTCCCACGTTGAATAGATCCAGATACGAAATTCATTTAGGTTTATAGACCTCACATGGGGATTATGTATCTGCCAAGATAAGGCTTTATCCATGTGTCATGTCACATTTTCTTATATAAAGACTCTTCTCACAACAACATCACCTATATGTAAAAAAATAACTTAAGAAATAATAATTAAAAAGTATGTGTTCTTTCTGATGATGTTTCCTTAGATCCCTTATAAGACCCACCACTACAATATTATCATAATAGAGTGTGATAGGTAATTTACTTCTTGGTTCCATATTACATTGTTAGATGAATTTTTACATCCAAACTTCTTCTTTATCTACCTCATAAGTCAATATATACTTGGAATATGACGTATAATATGTGACCAAAACTTTTTTGGAGCTCTTCTAGCTCACAGAACCCCCATTAAGGGTGAATATATATATATATATATATATTAAAATTTCATATCGTATTTATTTATTTTGAAACTAGAATCTGCATATCTTTTAATGACTAGTTCCTCATCTCCTCTAGAGAATATAAATATCTCCTCAAATCATATTAGATACATAAAGATAGTATTTACTGCCTTTAAATGGTGGTCACCTAGGTTAACATAATATATTCCTACCACACGTGAGGTATATGTGGCATTTTACCTATATTATAGAATAACATACATGGTTGACCTAATCAGTGATGCATATGGAATCCTTACCATCTTTTCTATTTCCACATGTGTTAGACGACACATTTTCTTATAATGATTAATTTCATGTCATACTAGTAACAATCCCCTCTTATATTGTTCTGTCCTTAATATCATTAATATATTATCAATATATATTTTGAATTAGACCAATTAAACTATTTGATCTATCACAATGGATCTAGATACCAATAATATTTGATTCAATGCCAAATATTTTCATAAAGAAGCATCAATTTAACCATACATTTCTAGACAATAATACATGTATTTTGTTTCTAATAAGTAGTATGTATTCAAAATAAACTATTAAGAAAGTTAATATACTCCCACTAAACCTTTTATAAACACAAGTATCACATTCAATTTTTTTTATTCCAAATTTTGTTATTGAATCATCAAAATTAATGTTACATGACCTGTATGCTTTCATTAATCCATAAATTGATCTTTTCAACTTGTATACCTCTTTGTAATCCTTTGGAGTCCCAAAACCATCAATTTCTGTCATATAAACATCTTCTTAAAGTTTCACATTAAGGATGTTGGTTTTGACATCAATTTTCCAAATCTCATTTCTATGGAAATATTTTATATCAAGTACAATTCTGATGGATTTTAGTATTTAAATTGGTGAAAAAGACTTTTCATAGTCAATGACTTGTAACGATTTTTACCCTTTTACAACTTGTATTGTCTTATAAGTAATGAATTATCCATACATGTCAATTTTCTTCATTAATACAGATTTATAACTAGTAGAATTCACATCCACTAGAGGAATCCATTATTGGTTTTAGTACATAAAATCCATTTCAGAATTTTAAGATTCTTTTGATTGGGAAATATTTGTGACACTATTCATTACAGGTTAGAGGATCATTATTTTCAACTAAAAATGACTCACCATCCTCGATGACTAGAAAATTATATATTTCATGTTAGATAACCTATATTTTACTCCAATTCAGTACTTGAATCTTGGGAATGTTCTCTTCTATAATGCTTATTGAAATCTATTCTTGTACCAACTCTTGTGTATAATAAGCATGGAATTCATCAAAGTTTATCTCACTACCACTATCAAAACTATAGATGTGATCCATCTCAAGTAAAGATGGATTTTTTTTCAACCATGACCTTTTTATTTGGATGTTCATGTAGGTAGTGTCTCATTGTTTCCATGGTATGTCCGATAATGATACCCTTAGTACCTCAAAGAGAATGTTTTTTCTAGAAATAACTATAAAAAACATCACATCCTCACACTCATAAATGAGGTAACATGAGTTTATTTATATACCAAATTTCATATTGAATACCCTTTACTCTTGTTGTTGGAACTTATCTTAGAATATGTTCTTCTATCTATAATGTGGGTCACCAAAAGGATAATGAAATACTCACATGACTCATTTCTGATCTCACAATGTCTGTCAAAGTGAAGTTCCTCCATTCACTTACACTATTACATTGTGGGGAATAATTTGGATTAGGTTGGGATAGAATCCCAAAATACTATAAATAATTAATAAAGACTTGATTAAGGAATTCCCCACCACAATATGAATATATTTTCTTAATCATCTTATCGATTTGGTTCTCAACGTCATCCTTATGTTACATGAAGATCTCGAAGGAATATAACTTATAAATCATTAAATAAACATATAATTATATTATAAAATCACCATTAAAAGATATAAAGTATGACTATCCACTCCCTTCTTCAACTATATATATTCCACACACATCGATATGAACCTACTCAAGAAGCTCAATGAACCATTCCCTTTTACCATTAAATAGAGATTCGGTCATTTTTCCTTGTAAATCTGAATGACATACTCCAAGTTATTTTACTTCAAAAGTGTCTAAATATACAAATTAGTGTTATATGTATAAACATTTTTCATTTACAAAACCTAAATGATGATTCCATAGTTGGGTGCGGTATGAATCATGGGAACCTTTCTTGTTATCAATTTCCATTACATGGATTGTGTAATCAAACAGGTTAATACCATTGTTAAAATGATACTTGTAATAAAAATTATTTATTTATAAAATAATTAGAGCTTATTCCCAATTTATAAAATAAATCCATATGTATAATGTCTGGATACATTTTTAATATGTATGGTAATTGATTTTACATAATAACAATATTTCAAAATGATGATCATTACTATTGGAAATCTGAGGTGGCAGTCCCCAATAACCATAGAAATAATTTTATCTCCATTGGATACTAATAGATCTACCTACCCATAGAAAAATTTAAAAATACTACCTGGTTCTTGTTTTCTAATACACATTTGATAACTAAATACCATATCTAATAACCAATAAGTATATATGGGTCAATTTCACTCGATAAAGAACACACTTTAATCTTGACCTTTCTTATTTATTTGGATATAGTTTTTTTATAGTGAACCTTATTTACACATGTGAAACTGCTCTCATCTTATTCCTATGCATTCCCCTTCATCGTTCTCTTCTTGCAAAGTTGTTGAAAAGAAGCATTGGAATTAGATATCTTCACTTATCCATTCTTTTCATTCACCATATCTGTGGATCTATTTTTATGTTTCATATCCTTGTGAATATGGTAAATTATAGTGATAATATCTATCAGATACTTCACTATGTGGTCATATTAAAATTAAGAAAAAAATGTAATAATCATAAAGGGAGTGATTAAATAATGATATTGGTACACATTTCATCAGGTAGTTTAAACACTTGAATCTCTAGGATCTTAATTTAGTTAGTTATTTCAAATACTTGAGTCGCAGATAAAATACATTCTCTATGTATTCTATGAAATATCACATTAAATATCTCAAAATTTTCTAATCTATATCTCTCCTAATATAGACCTTGGAGATTAAAGAGTAGGCTATAAGCATCCATATCATCATGTGACTTCCTGAGTTCATTACACTTGGATGAAAGAATTAAAAACTAAAAGTTTACCGCATCTATGATGTGTTTATCATAGATAGTGATCTTACCATCACTCACCTCATTTTAATGTAGCTCAGACAGTGATAATTCTAGCACATAGTATTTTTGTTTGTCCCACAATACTACTTGTAGGCATCTTAACCACTCAAAGAAGTTACTTCTAGAAATGATATTTTTTTTCTCTACAATTTATCATACGAATAATGTTGTGGAACGAAATTCCATTATTCAAAAATTATTAAAGAACATACTATTAGTAATTCACATGATTACAATTTATATGGGATTATAATAATTTTAATTTTAATAAGTCACCCACTATTTAATCAAGTCTCAATAGCCCTCTCCATTGAAATCGGAATCTCTCGTCACTAATGAAACTATATTGTAAAAGTTCCATATTATACATATTATAATGAATATGAAGGTTATGAAAAATAAAAGAAGGTATTTTGGGTGGTGGTACTTTCAACTAAAAACAGACAACTCATTGAACTGTTTAGTGGACTCCAGGATCTAGAAATCCTGAAACAAATTTATTCAACACATGCATAAATTTTTTCATTTGAATGATATTCTATCAAACCCAATCATGTTTAGTTAAGTTGACCCATTATCATTTTTAATAATTCTTGATGATTAAAATCTCCACTGACAGAGGCCAAACTCACATATTAACTATGGGTTCTATTTAATTCAGTTGAGGGAAGTCTTAATAACTTAATACTAACAAGAGGTATTTTTTTATTATGCATGAATTTTCTTATTTCATATTTGACATTTATTTTTGAAATATAGTGGGTTTTACATTGTGGATTGACCATGTTCTAGTAAAACATTTACTCATAACCCATTATCTTTTATTATATCATTACATATTAGTTCATTTATTTATGTGATAATAGTATTTCATCCCTAAAATAAATCATACATATGAAAAAATAAAATTAATAAATATATAAAAGACATGATCATGAGCTTATCTAATGTTTTATTTAAAATATAATAAATAAATAAACCCATAAAAATTTGTAAAAACTCTTTATGCCAGCCTTCGTATGAGTTTTAGTATTCATCATGTTCACGAATTTATATGTCATGTTGGTTGTGTCTAGTTTACATCTTGACCTGCCTCCACCACACCTCCACCTTGAACTAACTCCATGCACCTTCATACACATCTTCGATTAAATGTGTTTTATAAATCATGAATAGGTGAAGGTGACTAAGGATAATTAACAAATACAAACATGGACATGTAGGTCTAGTATAATAAAAGATGGAGATATTGATCACGGGCCACCATATTTAATTAAATAATAAATAATTTAAAACTCATGCAATTAAATTAAATTAAATTAAAAAATCATGCATAGTTCTGGTAAAATATATTAATAAGTCATTCACACACAAAGACAATGCATTTAAAAAAATTAGTTATCATTAATTTCAATTAATTCTTTAATAAGATAGAATATTCAAGAAATAATCTCATTAATTATATTATTAATAAATAAATTAATTTTATCTTATTTAATCCAATTATACAAAAATTATCATCCATTGTGATTTTAAAGAAAATAAATTATTTAATTTAATTTTAAACTCAATGAAATAGTAAAACACTTAGTACTTAGACGATACTTGGGGATTTCCTATATGAACTACTCGATATGGTTTTAATTGTGAACAATTCACTCATATAGTGTATTGTGTACATGGAATGAGTCATAATTAAATGGTGTATGATTAAAATTTAATTCCATATGAAATAAATGAAAATTATTTAGCCAATGAATATAATGTGTTGCGTCCTTTGTATATAATAACAATTCATGATTCAAACATCAAATATTACATGGAATTAATTAAGAATCTTATATAATACAAAACCTAATGAATCACGTGTACTGCCAACTTAATGAACCACAATAATCTGGTTATGTAGGTTTAATAGATTAATTAACTAAATTTAATATTTCCACAACATGTACTATCAGATAGCATGTAATTGCCTTCATCGAAGATCCACAATACATTCATAAGGCCTTGGTGTGTATTTATCACAGACATTTATGAAGAACACAACATATATACTGGATAAATGATTTTTACTTGAAGTTTCATGGTTTCCAACCTATACAAGCCATCTATTAAATATATGATGTTTATTAATTACATGATGCGGTATAACCCCATTTAATTCTTGAAAACACATAGACTACATGGTGTGTATTCAACTACACAACATGCACTCTATAAAATTCATGTTCTACCACAGTTGTTCAACATGTTGGGAATTTAATTTATGTGGTGTAGACTAATTACACGACGACCTATAATCCATGTGGGAGACCCTATTCAAGGAACAAGAATACAAGAAATGTAACAAAAAATTATGAACCATATGGTATTATTTTATCCATCTAGAGTTCTTGGAACCTCTGTGTTGGTTATCTATATGTTCTATTCATTAATTTTCAATCAATCATGGTAATATGAGTGAGAATTAGATAAGAAGAAGAATATATTTAAATGAAGGATCATGAATGAATTAAAATTTGAAATTAACTCTAAATTTTAAATGTGTAATGATAAAAAATAAAATAGATTTACAAAAAATGGAATGATGCTTTTGATACCACATAATGGATCTGGGCATAGTGGAAGTTCTTATCAAACTTAATCCTAACTCGAAAAAAGATAGATTTAATAGGCAATATTCATATTGTACATGACACCAGCCTCTTGACCAAAAGATATTTTATTGTATATTGATAGGAATGTTTGATGAAACGAGATGATAATATTTTTTACATTAAATTTATAATTTAGTTAATTAAATTATGTGAAAGATTACTTCATTCTTGAGATCCTTCATTAAAGTTGATGTTGACCACCAAGAACTCTTTTCTATTGTACATCATTGTACTTGTTAGATCCAAGTGTAGAATCCCTCTAGTAGTGATCCACATGTGCTTCTATGATCGATGAATGACACCAATAAATCTTAGAGTTCTATCATGGTGGATTAATAATATTACATTGTTTTTAATCACATCATTTTTCTTCATTCTTGAATAAATTCTATAAATCTTATAGTTCTTGAGAGAATTTGAAAAGGATGAACTGAATTCAAGATATTAATTAATTGTATACAATGATTCTCAATTTAACCCCTCTTAAAATGAATTATTAGTACATTTATAGACCTACTGTTAGAGTTTATATTTTAATTAATTTCATATGTTCACTTAATAAAATTTTAAACCCATGTCTGACATATTTCCATATATTAAAATAATATTATTATTATTATCATTACTCCATAGCATACTCTAACTTTTTTAACAATAAAAATTATTTTTCTAGATTGTAAATTAATATTTATCATTAAACTAAATCTTGGTCTTCTAGTCATCCTCTATATTTATTTAATACTTGAATAAACTAAATACCTTTTAAATAAATAAATAGATATTATATATTCACATAATTTAAAAATTAAATTGTTAATAGATATTTATTTAATTTATGTGATCATTAATCCTAGGTAAAATTATTCCTTAGCCTTGATAATATTATTTATTCTAATAACTGAATGAAAATAGAATTTAATTTAAATTAGCAGAAACTCTTCGTGTACGACCCAATGTGATTATTTCTCATTGGAATTTTGAGATCTTGCCTAATGTACAAGATTAATATCTTGCAATGGGTTATGGAACCCGAAATAAAGAGGTTAATGCCATAATCACAACAACCACATATGATTCCTCAGTGTGTAATATAATCCTTATTTCACAATATATCATCATGTTGGTTACACACATAGGTCATAAACCATTATGTTTTATATATATTTATTTAAGTATATAAAATAAACATGTAATTACCCCATAAAAAATGCATTTAATACAATATTTCTATTAAAATATATGTTTCAAGACATCAAATTTCATTAATATGAAAGGGGAAAAACCTTATTCTCTTTATTCATTGACAATATGTCATCTATGATGCTCCCAATTTACCCAACATCATCATAAACTCTTATTATCTTGGTTTACATCAATATATCTCTATGTTTGATTCATGACATGTATTGATAATAATTTTAAATTTTAATGACCATTACACATTCTCACAAATTGAAATATCCAATGACACATAATCATCTATAATTCTTACAGGTGATTCTTCTCTCAAAATATCTCATCACAGAGATTATCAAGTGTGAACATCATGTGAAGAAGCCTCATATAATTATGAGTACTTAAAAAATATATTCAACATGTTATTATCCCTATTATATAAAGTTATAAGACCGTAGAATTGGGATTAAGAATATCACAATGGTGTTTTCAAGGTTATCATCATAGTGGTGTATTGTTATACCCATTTAATTTTCGAGATACACTATGAAATTACTACATTAAAGTCAAAAAGAATAATGAATGATAAGTAATAAGATATTTAAATTAATATTCACTTCCTTGAGTATACCTGAAATCTAAAGTACAAACTATTGGTTCTTGAACAACAACTCCAACATATTAAAATTCAAAAAAAAATCATTTAGTCTTCCCAATCACTATATGATTAGTTGAGTGTATTTATTGATCATAGATACGCTTTTTCATTTATGGTCGCTTGGATTAAAGAGATAAATATCTATGAAATTAAAGGTTATTCCCTTTAATTATCATTTTATTATCTCCAATTATTTCATCTTGGGAAGTCTAAGGTAGTAATGTTTATTTGGTTTGGGTGATGCTGGACAAGGAGACTAATGATTTTTGTTGTGATATAGGTTTTAAGGAATTCCATATAAGTTATTTACATTTTTTTCATCTCCTACTATTTTTTATTTCATATAAATATTTGAGTCTCTTGTTGATATAGGTTATTTGATTCTTCTTGTTCTTTATTTTGTGCAAATTATAAATGTATTGGGTTTTCATTTATTTTGTAGGGTCTTGATAATTAAACTAATAGAGATAATGAATTAGCCGAAAATAATTCATTAGGACTAGTAAATTATCATGTGTTTAATATGATTCCTTGACATTTCATATAATTAATGATAGTTTTATGTTGGTATTGACAGTTTTTTTTCATAATATATATGCTATTTATTATGAAATTTTTTGTGATATCACCTTTCATAATGGGTTTATCTTGTAATGGTGTAAATCAATTGGTTGTGTGGATATTTTAAGTTTATGGAAATTATGATTTAACATTGAATTATTATTTAATATGAAAATATGATTAATAATAATCCTTAAGTTAATTATTGTTATGTTTGTTTTTATTTTGTCTTGTATTTGGGATTTTCATCACTATTGTTAAAGGGGGTGTGAAAGGTATATCTAGTTAGTTGAGGGAATGAGATTTGGATTCTTTATTGTAGTCATGGGTAATCTATTTTGTGACTTTTTTATTGTAATGGTTGGTTTCATAGAGAGGAAGTGGTTTTTGGAAGTTAAAATTTAAAATAACATGTGTTTTTTGCCACTTTTTGAGATAATGGACTTGTTGTCAAAAGGTTGTGTCATAGTTATTTTATGTCATTTAATGTTTTTGGAAAGTAATGAAATTATTGATGGAATAATGGGTTATAAATGGTTATTGAATGATGTATATGTCTGCATTATTGTGTCTAGTTAATGGTTAAGAATGAGATAAAGGTGACTAATGTTGTGGAGTGGCTAAGGAAAATGTGACTGATGTTTAAAAAATGTTTTGGTATTCAATGTAAATTAATAAATAAAATAATTAATTAAAATTTAGATTTAATTTTTAATTATATAAAACTTAAATGATAACATAATTAACGGGTAAGCTAATTATTATGGTGGTTTTATGCTGATATTTATGGATGGATTTTGTTATTGTAATGAAAGTGGTTATTAGTTCATGATTGTAGTGATGCAATGAAAATTATGGGTGATAGTAGTGTTGGTTTAGTTTGAACCCTTAAATGGGGCTTATATGTGACTAAAATATTTATTTCATATTCATTTAATTTTTTATACATCATCCTTCAATTCGGATATCCTTTCCAATTCAAATATAGTTTTTTGATCTAGTTGTTTCCCCAATATCCTGTTTATTGATGGAGTGGATGGTTTAATGATCCCTCCTATCAAATCATCCATATAAGTTTACTATAGGATATTATTGATATTGGTTTGGATATGCATATGGGTTGTAATAGAATAATATTTTAGAATGTAATATACTGGAAGACATGGTTATGAGGTTGTGTTGATGATACATTGTAGGTTTATTCAAAAGAGGAGGGAATTAGGTTGATTTCCTTCATGTTCATGACACCATACTATGATACGGGTTGTTATGGATCATAGTTTTCATATGAATACAAGATGTGATTTAATAATTTTTTAGGATGTAATATACTGGATGACTTGGTTATGTAGTTGTGAGGATAATACATGGTGGGGGTGAATGGTAGGAAGAGTGTATGTGTTTGATTTCCTTCATGTTCATGATAACATACTATGATAAGGTTGTGATGTCCAATATGTGGTGGTGGATATATTTTTATGATGATTATGATGGTGGTGGTGGTGGTGATTATATGTTTTATGTATGTGGTATATGTTTGTGTTATGGCATAATATGTTTTATTGAATGAATTTAGGAAGGATAGAAGCACCAGGGTATTTTTCATTGGAGCATGAAGATGAAAAACTAGTTTGTAATTTTTTGTGGGGTACCATCATGAATTATATTCTATTAATACTATTTTATTATAGTAATATGAGATATTGGATGAGTTATTCATAGTGATTTTGGGTGATATATGACCTAGTATAGGTTAAAGCTAATTCTATTATTTATCAACAGGGGTATTATAATACCTCTCCCACATTTTTAAGAGAGGTTTAGGAGAGTATCCTTCTATGTATACTTTTATTATTATCCTTATACATATAAATATATTTTCTCATTTTTCCATGTGATAGTTGGCGATCAAGATAGATTGCACTAGCTCATAATTATTTTGGGTGGTGTTGGTGTTTCTTCCTTAAGGGTGTTTTTTGTCTTCTATTTTTTTGTAGATTGTGGTTATCTATAGAATTTATATACATTTTAGTTTGGGTTTATTTAATATTATATATAGTTAATTTATGGTTTTCTTATGTTCTTGGGATTATGAGGGTAATGTGTCACATATATGCATGATTCTACCCTCAATGCTAGTATCTAACTCACGACCTATTGAAGGTTGGATTCAGGGGGACACCCATATCATCATTATAGGCCCAAGACTAGTTTCTAATGGGTCTAGGTATTGATACATTTAATACCATAGATAAGATTCAATTGAATGGTTTATGACTAGACAACATATTGATAACATTTAAAAACTATGAATCCTAATAACATTATCCCTTTCGATGGGAATAATTGTGATGTTATAAACAAACAAATGGGGGTGAATTAGTGTCATAAATTTTACTATGAAATATTAGTCTCTCTATTATGTATTTATAAAGGTTCTCTCTAACTCATCTTGATTCGTAATTAAAATACAAATCAAATGTTTCGTAATGAGGTTTACCTTTGACTATGATGACTACCACCTTGGTGTATGGTGGTTTTCTATCCCACACACATACATATCTCTTATTATTAATATGTAGATATATTAGAGGGAATGCCCTTGAGTCTGAAATAAAGGATAGCATAGAATATACTAATAGAAAATGCCAAAAAAATTGAGTTGAAATATTTCTAGAGAAAGAACAAACCACCGATGAACTAATCTAAATTTGAACTTCTTCCTTCTCCCCTATCACAGAAATCCATTTTGGTTGTTCTCAACATATTGAAGTTCTTTAGAAGAATCATAAATTTATAGAATACCCTTATCTGAATTCCTTTTTCTCTTTTGTACTTATAAATAAATTTTTATCATGTTTTAATATAATTAATATGAAACTCATATTTCTCGTATTTCAAGTCTCCATGAATCTTGATCTTTAACAGATGAATTTAAATCAACTAACTTAAATATCTCCCAACTAATTTCTCTTTAACCATAATGTGATATTTAAAATTAGCCTGAACTTCTATTTTGAAAATATCTATGGGGATTTTATTTCTTTATTTGCATCAAAACATGTAGTGAACCTTTCACTACATAAAGGGATCTCCAAAGGCATAGCTTCATTAGGTTTTTGGTGGAAGTGTTGTGGCGTCTCCTACAAAGTTCAAGAAACAGTCATCCACCTTATTACATTTCTCCTCAAAACACCCATGTAATGTCATCATATAGTGTCTCTCTCCTATTACATTTCCATCATCATGCACCATGACATGGTTATATTCACATGATATGTAAATATATCAATCAATAGATCGAACTTTATTTTTTCCTTCATTCATAGACTGCTTCAAAGTGTGGATACTTTTGTCACGAAAATGAAACTATCATACTCAATTATACATGTATCATTTCAAGAATCAGATCATATTCACATTCACATGATACCTAATGATTACAGGAATAGGATAATCATTGTCATCTTTACCATTAAAATTTCTATTCTATAATATTTTCTCCTTCACCAAATTTTCGAACTAAGAAATCATATATAAGAAATAAAATTTCTTACGTATCTTAGTGTAACACTTTCCTTTGTATTATTTCCCCAAATATGATTAATATTATGAAATATCTGGTTATTATTATTTATGGAATAATTTTAATTACTTTTCTATATTTCAACTTGATATTATAAATTTCCATAAAAATATAACAAACTTATGCATCATCCAGTGATCCTCTAAAAATTTTATATTTCTTTTGCCTTTCTGGATTAAAATTTATTTAGAAGAAAAATATTTTACATAAAATGTTAAATATATTATATTTATTAGGATTCCACTTCCTTTTCTGATTTTGTCATCTTCCTAGAAGATATAATGCATAATATAAAAGGATATAATGAATTAAATACATATATAATTTTTTTGAATTTTAGTAAATATCTTATGTATGAATCAAAAAACGATTTTGAAACATAAAAAGGTTTATTTGCAATATTAACTTTATAATAAAAGCATTATTTATTCCCTTACTTTTCCAAAATTTTACCTCCAATCAAAACATAATAACATTATGAGTTTCTTACTTTGGAGATACCATATCATCATAACATTCCTCAGTGTCTAAAATACCATCTTCAATAGATGGTAAATTCCACTTTAATAAATTTTGGTGGTTACTTCTTTTCCATTTACTTTGAGATTTATTATTCATAGTTATTTATTTTTACTGGATAATTTTCTCTTAGCTACATCATCCTAATTTTATTTTTCAAGGAAAATTTGGAATAGAAATGGAAACAAATCACAATTGTAGCATTTATACTCATTTTTCCCTACATACTTACATATCTCTAATATGAACTTCCTAGACATTATATATATTCTTAGTTAATTATTCAATATTATCTTTCACATTATAATAATTATTCTCATCTTATATCTACAACTCCTTGATGTCATTAAATGAAATTTCATTATCCTTCATAAATGTTCTTTTGAGATAATTTACTCTTCTCATTTCGAAATTAATGAGTGTACTACAAAAACCATCAATATTACAGTCATAATGATGTTTATATTAATGATTTTGAATACTAGAGTCAACCTTTACTAGGATAACCCTCAAGAGCCTATTTACTATAGTTTAGTATTCAAGTATTTCTCCATATCCTATGATGGTAATAAAAATAACATTAACCTTGGTCAATAATTCACCAAATGATTCATATTTATTCATTATCAGATCTTTAAATAGTTTTCTATAGATTTTAATCTTTACATCATTTACCTTCTTGTTTCCCTTTTAAATACTATGATGTTTTTCCAAATTGTTACAATAAATATTATATCTCACGACTTTTATTAAACATTTTTATAATAATACTGAATGTAAAACATTTATTACATTCCCATCGGTCTCAAAATTTTTATTTTCAGTTAAATACTAGCCTATAGTCTAATTTATAATACTAAAACCATGAATAAAAGAATCATGAAAATAAAGTCCCATTGAAAGAAAGTAGGGAATCATTAACTCCTTCCAAATGTGAAAACCTTTACTAAAAATATAGGAATACATTTGTTATGAATGGATTAATAAAGGTCAATGATAATATATAGAGAGATATTTGAGATTAAATATGGCCTCTAATACCGATTGAATGGAGGGGTGAATTAATGTTTGTTATATAACTCCCATGTCTCAATCAATATCTTTCTTATTTGGTATGGTACTCTCCAACTCACCATGATATAGAATTAAAAGGGACATAATAAATTATTTAATGATTTTTTAATCCATATTGGATGAAAACTTCCTCAGTTGGTGTTGGTTTTATACCCCCTATACATAGAAATATCTTTTATTCTCAATAAGTAGTTATAGCTAAGTAAATCACCTTGAGCCTCCAACAAATAATGGTACCAACCAGAAGTGAAATAAATATAAAAAACACTTTTGTTAAGAAATATCACTAGAGAAACCATGATCCACATCTAGAATACTTTTAAATTAATATTCTTCCTTCTCCCCATGCACATTAATCCAGATGGGTTGTTTTAAATATTCTTTAATCATATATTTTTAATAGTTTTTTTTAACATACAATTTTCATTTTTATAGTTATAAATACTTCTGGATTTGGTTTTAAAATATCTAATATAAAATCCCATATTTCTCACCATTAAAAACATTATTAATATTTGTATTGAAAAAAATCCATTAAAACAAATATCTAAAATATTTTCTTAATTAATGGTTTTTAACCTCCACATGATATTCAAATTTATCATGTATTCTATTTCTAAAATAATTGTACACCTTTAATTTCTATGATTATATGAAAATATGAAATAAACCTATCACAGGATGACAAGATCTCTTAGGGAATGGATTCTTTAGGTTTTTCATGGTATCATTGGGGCATCTATTATTGTTGTCATGAAAAACACTTCCACCTAATTTTAGTGTTTTTCTGAAATCGTACAACATTTCATCATTGCATTTAGCGCTCTAGAAATATTTCCTTCATCATGAACATGGATGTAGAATTTTTCTCAGATAATGGAAACATCTTAATAGAAACATTTATTGGGGAAAAATTATGGTCCTCTATGATTCTGATAAAACCATCAGAAATCCAAACTTCAATACACTAGAAGCCTCCCTATAGTAACATAGTAGAAAATTCAAACATCCAAAATTTTATATTTACTAAGAACACCATAAATAGGTTGTAATTTCACCCTAGTCACTTCATAATGTCATCCTTGATTACCGAATAAGGCTTAAAAACTTTCCACATAAGAAAAACATGAGAAATAGTAGTACATAAACTAGTAAAATAGAATGTAATAAATAAGAAAATTATTTTAAATTCTTTAGATGATGATTCCTAAGTGCACAAGAGAAAAACATTGAAGTTTACATTATTATATTCATAATATAAAGATGATTACAAAAAAAATAAAGTAATCCCTACAAAATTCATAGCTCTATAATAATGCTTAGAGTGAATAAACCATGGAATTGAGGTCCCACACACTTATTTACTAAGAGATATCCAGTCAAACTGTAAGAAATTATCCAATGCAAACACATATCACTAAACATGGACATCATAGATTGATTATAAACATGGTGAATATTTATCCTTGATGAAATTTAAAGACATCAATACTCCATAATAGACACATAAATAGATAAAACTTATGATTCCCATGGTGTCATTGGATAGGTCCTCCTACCAATGCACTCACTTCATGTTTATCCCATCATCTAATGCATGTGATTCTGGTGAACATAATTATGACGGATAAAATTTTAGGGAAATGAAACAAAATTCACCTCCCAACAATCTCTAACTTAAATTTTGTTCTATGGAAGTTCAGTAGCACTCTAGAACATAGCCTGCAGAAGTGTTCTCCATTTTATACATCCATTCACCCAATCCCTATTAAAGAATAATGTTTCCTAAGAATTTTTAATTAAATTACCTTGTTAAATATGTCATCTGGATTTGTTCATCCTATAATCTTTTATTTCTCTATATTATTTTCCTATAGAAATTTTTTGATGAAACTTTACTTCAAATCTATCTACATTATCTGATCATGGAACGATGTATTTTTAGCCATGTGGGTTTCACTTTTTCTAACAATAAAAACACTATTCCTTATTTACTACTTTTAAGATTCATTAACAGTATCTTTAACCAAGACATTTAATTCCTAGCTTATTTTGTAGCTAGATACTCATCATTTTTAAAACATATAGTAAAAATATATGTAAACTTTGTTTAATGGATTATAGTCATTCCTCCAAAATTAAACACAAAACCTGTAATAATTCTCCTTGTACCTATATGACACGTAAATTAAAATTGAAAAACCCATTTTAGAGGGTCATTAATTCCAAATAATAGGGTTTTTTATTCTATTCCTATAAAATAACAAAGGACCCACTTGAAAACCACCTTCTATACCTTCTTTGTATTATATATATATAGAGTTATAACTTCCACTACAAGATAAATATATAGCTACATGAAAATCATTAGATATATAAAAATTTCTACCACTGAAGAATACGATACTTTCTCCTTTTACATATTCTCATCTTGGAGTTTTGTTTCTAGTGACTTGGATATCTTGAATTTTGCAGGAAAAGGGGTATGGACTGGATTTCTTGAGGATGTCAAAAATATTTCAATGATTTCCCAAATATAGTCACTATGTGATAAAACCAATGTCCTGAAATTTCTTTCCCTCCCTATTTTTGTCCCCAAAATATTTCTTGCATATCCAATATCTTTTATCTAAAATATTTTAGACAAATCAAACTTTATCATTTAAATTCCCCCAACCTCTAGTATTATTATCAATATATCATATGTATATAAAATAAATATGATAAATGTTTTATATTATCATTATTTCTAGTAATAAAGATAGTATAAATTTCTCTTATTATAACCTTATTTGGACATGAACAAATCGAATTATTGATTCCATTATTGATGAGATTTATTTCCCCATAAAGTATTTTCATCATAATACAAACCAAATTATTGTTCCCTTCTATCGGGGAACTTATCATTTTTTTCATATATATCTCCTCCTCAAAATATCCATGAAGGATTTTTATTTTTAAATAGATTTGTTCTAAGTAAAAAAAAAATTTGATGCAACCACAATTAGCATCATTTAAAGAGTCTTATACATAACTACCTGGGAGAATTATTTTCAAAAATAAAATCATCCCTGATATTGAAATATATTTTCCACTAACCTTTCTTTTTTTAATTTCATTCCAATAACCTCTTCCTTTATAAATTAAACTCAATTATTCTCAATTTCCATTTTCCTATTTGTTAAATAAATCATTTTTTAAGTTCCCTTGAAATTTAATGAATCCATTTCTCCATCCATTAATGAATTTCATTTCATTAATCCACTATGAGAATTCAATTTTTATAGGTATCTAGGTTCTCCTGAATCCATTTAAATAATAAAACCCAAATCAATGATAAATCACTAAATGGGATTTCAATATTTGTTTGATCTCCTCAACTATGTGGGATTATTTTCACTTCCCAGCTGATTTGTTTCTTTTGGTACTAGAACATATGATACTCTAACTTTGAGAGACATACCAACTAGTAATCCAACTTGTAATTTACCAGTTCATTGATTTTATAAATGTTCTTCCACTGGTATCACCACAATAATAATCTAGTTTCTCTAGTTTTTATGAAATTATATTTCTTTTACTAATATCAACTTAGACAATGATAGTTGATTTACCAATAACTCCCTTCTTCCCTATGTTTTTATAATTCTAAATGTCCTATTCATTGAAGTGAATATATAGGAATTTGATAACATGTCTCTTGTCTTTATCCCATGGTTGGTGGGAAAATTTCTCTTCATTATACCCATTGAAGAAAAAAATGGTCTTAACCTCAATTTTTTCTACCCCTGGAATCAATATACATGTATGATAAAATCCTAAAGTCTTTGAGGTGTGTAACTTCCATTTTTTATCGGTCCATAAATCCTTCCAAAATTTCATGCCCAAGTACTAATATTGGACTTTTATTGAAGAATTATGTCACTATGTTGATATATTATACCATAATTCTCAGAAATTCCACAATGTAGCCTTATACTCTAACTCTTTTCTATTAATATATAATTCATTAAATCATCCACTCTATTATATTGTGTATTTTTAGGCACTCTCTTCTCATTATTTATCCACCTTATTCTTATAAATGGTCTATAATTTATATCTAAGTTACTCACTATAATTTTTAGATCATATGAATTTAATCATATACTTACTTTCCCTTTCCACTATGGCCTTCCATTAAATAAACACCTAAAGACATCAAACTTATTTTCCAAAAATTAAATCCAAACTTTTATTTTTTTTGTCATCAATAATGGATACATAATATAAGGAGTCATAGTGGGATTGGACATTGCTAAGTCTCAAAATATCAATATGAACTAGTTCTAACATTCAAGCATTGAGCTTTAATCCATATAATATAAAAGAAACTATCCTTTACTTCACCAACACACAAATTTCACATATTATGATTTTCATAAAATTAGTTACAATATTTATAGTATTTTTAGACCATTAAAATTCATATAACTAAATAACTTTTTTTAATTCTAACCCTATTAATTTTCTAAATATCAATCCAATGCAATTTCATTTGTACTTATGGTCAGATATAGAATAAAAACATTTACTCCTATTGGAACCATTATAGTGCCCCATGTAAATCCCCATGATCCATTAGTAAATGTAGTTTGGTACCATGGCTCATCCATTTTTACAATTAATATTAATTTATTCCTTATCTCTGGGATATGTCTATAATTCAATAGTTTCAAAAATTCCTCATTCTTCATTATAATGTTAATATATCCTTTTCTAATGACATCTATAGATTCATAATTTTCCAAATGTACTATTTTGAAATTTCCAAAAACATGATTTTTAAGGGGTCTATGTTCCCTCATTTAATGGCATTAGAACACGATTCTTCATCAACATATAGACCCCTTTTAGTTTCATTGTAACACATTGTTTTACCAAAATGAATGCTACCTAGGATGTTGAGAAGGTTTTAGGAGTGTTCAGGTCAAGGAGTTAAGGATTTTAATGAAACAAGATGAGGCACATGGTTAGGGAATGTTTTATCTAATCATTACCCACAACCACGTGGCCTATAAAGGCAACAAGCATTATTTGGGTAGACGTCAAAAGCGGTCCAGAAATTCATGCAAACATTTCAATTTATTATGGGTCATCCCATGTGGTTTTAGTATGGTTTTTCTACCTCTACAATAAATCCTTGTGAGTTAAAGGCTTTTGGATAGAAATTATCACATGGTTGGTGCATGGTTTGTCTAACCATTTGTCCAAAAAATGATACCTTTTAAAAAAAGGAAAAAACATTTTCCCCTTTTCCCTTAAAAAAATTCACCCTTCCTCATTCATTTTTTATAGCATTGATCATAGAATATATCACTTTTCTTCTCCTATAATCATTTCTTGTTATCACCCATCTATCCTATATTTCATTCCCCCATAGTCATGTTTTAACTATCTCGGTAAATCAAACACTTGATAATCTATCTTTCTCACTTTATATTTTTTGTATTGGGATTCATCTCTTTATAAGCTATTATACCCTATTTTTGGTGATTTTTTCTAGTACTAATATTTCTATCATTCAAGCCCAAACATGAGGATCACACCATATGAGGATATTTCTAAGGATATTATGTGGTTAGTATATTACTTTTCCCAAAATTTATTCATATTTATAACCTGTGTAATTATACCACAAAACATACTTTCTGGGCATTTATCCTAAAAATAGCTCTTACTTTCATTATCTAAACCTCAAACTAGACTTTCAATGACACCCTTAAAATTAATTAATGGATGATCTCCCCAACCCAAACCACCCCTTGGGGTTTTTTCATTTAAATTACAATGAAAACTGTGTCATTCCCTAGTAACCAAACAACACATTAGGTATGTATGGATTGTAACCAATAAATGGGAGGAAAATGGAATTAATATAATTGTATAAGTCTATGGATACTTTAATTTCCCTTGTAATTAATTAATTAAAAATTGTTGTCTATTATTATACAAGTTTTTGCAATGTATCGGCTTAGGTTGAAAACACTCGTGCCCCAGACACATGGGTCACATGTCCATAGGTGCACCTCCCCATATTCCAAAGTATACTGACTAGTAGTGAGGGTCTCATAAGTTGATCACAAGGAGAATATAAGCTCATTTATGATATTAATACACCATCAAAAATAAATGAACAATATAGGAAACATAAGTAACCATAAACAATACCAATATTTCAATATAATTAATAAAGAAAATACAATATCAAATATAAAAAGAAACCATGAAATGGTAATGTATGTATCCACTATCTAAAATGAAACTCAAAATAAATACATTGAAGACTCCCATGCGGGTCCTGAACCACATTTGGTTCCCTCAACCATGCTCCATCCCAACTCAGCCATCTAACACGGGGCCCTTTCCATTAACCTATCCTATATCAATTAAATCCATTTAGGTATTAATCAGGAAGCCTGATTAGGGTGTGATTAAAACTCAGTTGGCCACCACCAATGGTGTCTAAAAAATCCATTCAGTAATAAGTGTGTATAGTTGTATAATGAAATAATTACAATACATAATTAAATCGTTATCATATTATCAATTACTCTTTATTAATTTATACCGACCACTGTATTTCTGAGGACACCCATACCTCAATACCTTCTTTGTCCAGCAATAGTTTTGAACCATGTTACATATTCAATTCACATTTCATTAATTAAAACCACTTAGAACCATATTCTGATGCCAATGTTCTAGGCATAGAATTCCATGTCTACTAACTCATTTTTCAATCATGTATATATACCATGGGTGTAGAACATCATGTCTAGCACCCAAATTCCCTATCACACATTTACAACATTGGTCTAGATTATTATGTCTAGCAACCCAATTCCCAATCGTGCAAGTATTTATATCATTGGCATATATCACCATGTCTAGAACTCCAATTCTCCATCATTCATGTATTTATATCATTGGCGTAGATCATAATTTCTTGCACCCCAATTCTCAATCATTAATATATTTATATCATTGGATAGGATTTTCATGTCTAGCACCGTATTTCTCAATCATGCATATATATCATTACTTACCACAATATCACATGTTTTCACATTGCCACGTAAACTAATATTAAACAACATTAATCCACTTTTCATAATTAACCAACAAAACATCCATTAATTAATTCATAAATTAATTAATCAAAATCCATTAAAAAATTTACATTTAATTAATCTTTTCTCAATATCAAAATCTAATAATTAATTCACCAATTAATTTTTCAATTCATAGCATCAATATCCTGTAGTTAATTCCCCAATTAATTATCTCAAATCATGATATCAATAACCCATAATTAATTCCCTAATTAATTATCTCAAATCATAACATCAATATATCATAATTAATTCCCCAATTAATTATCTCTAACCTTAATATAAATATACCATAATTAATTCACCAATTAATTATCTCAAATCATAACATCAATATATAATAATTTTATTCAAAAATTATTTATCAAATTCAACATCCCAAAATCAAATAATTAATTCTGCACTTACATATCACATTCAAATTATCCCTAATTTTTGAAATTTCAAAATTATCTCAATTAATTATTATACCACATTAATTAATTGAATTAGTGATTTAAATTGCTAAAAACTATAGCAATTATACAAATTAAGTAAATAAAATCTATATCACAACATGGGATTTGAAAATTTGACCACCTACCTTGATTCGTTGAGGAGAGATTGTCCAAAAAATTTCCCAAAATTGAGCAGCACAATGATGTGGATTTAGGTCTATATCTCAAAACCCTAAATCAAGATTTAGTAAATCACGTTCTTCTAAATCTAGTTCTAGATCTTGAATCATGTAACTAGATATCACAAAAAATATAAATATTGGCCCACAACAGTTGATTACATCAGTAAATAAAAGTGGATGAAACATGGGAAGAATGAGAGAAATACCTATATAGGATTCATTGACTGAGAGAAGAGAGGATCTTCGATTCGAGCATTGAATTGAGAAGTATGTGCATTGGGATGGCTTGGAATTTTTCCATGGAGCTAAAAAATCATGAAAGACCACCTAAGGTCGAATGGGGGTAGATTTTTGATTAATTAGGGGGTTTGGTAATTTTTAGAAATAAATTTTAGGAGATTTTAATTTTCATGCACAGTTAGTTTGGATAATGCGCACAGTTCTCTCTAACCATGTACCAACCATGCGCCTATTTTCCAAATGCTGGACTAGCCGTGTGAATCCCCTATGCCTAGGTTCCAATGGTTAGATGGGATAGGGTTCACAGTTTACCCTAACCATGTGCCAACCCTATATAGCCCTTTTATTTCATTTATTTTTCATGATTCCACCCAAACACACCCCAAGTCATAACTCAAACAAAAATTACTCTAATAAAGAAAAAAGAGTACCTTAAATCATGTTTGATTTTACTCTAGAAATGGTTGAGAACTTACAATCTCCCTACCTTATAAAAGCTCATCCTTGAGATGCACTCAGATGATTCCTTAATATTATGATCCTAAAATATTGAGCCACTAACCTCACATATATACTTTCATTTCCCACATTTCTTCCTACACATTCTCTTGTTTCCACAATACATGAACTATCACCACGATATTTCCCAACAAATCATTCTCATTGCGATCCAATACATGTTTCAGATGATCCTCAAAGGATGCATATATATCTAGGTCAACCTAATCCATATAAATCACATGAGAAGGGCTGGGTTGATACCTCTGCTATTTTGACACATGGAAAACATCATGAATATCACTATATTTCTATAGAAGATCCAATTGTTGTGCCACCAGCCTGAATCTATCCACAACCTTAAAGGGTTTAATAAACTAGGGAACTAAATTTTTGTACCTCTATATCTTGTGGTCACCTTGTCTATGTGAAACCTAAAGGAATACAATATCACCCTCTATAATCTATAGGGTCTGTCAACATCTATCAGCCTATGAATTATATATAGTATGATCTGTATCTATAAATTTCCAAATTAGTTGTACCTACTCTGACGTCTCCTTCAAGAGACTCAATCCCAACATCTTTTACTCACCTACCTCTATCCATAATAGTGATGATCAACATGTCCTACCATAAAGGGCCTCATATGGTTCCATCTTTATAGTTTCCTAATAACTGTTGTTATAGGAAAAATACACTAAATCCAAGTGATTCTCCTAACACCCACCAAATTTGAGAACACAAGCTCACATAATATCCTCATTAACATGAATAGTATGCACTAAATGCCCATATATTTGTGGATGAAAATCAGTACTCAATAATACCTGCATACCAAGCACTTTCTGCCAACCCTTCCAAAAGCATAAATTGAAATGATAGTTGTGATTTAAAACTATAGTATGTGGAACCCTGTGTAGATGTATTATCTCTGGAACATATAAGGATCCCAGCTAATCCACTGATAAATTCTCTCATATAGGAAATAAATGAACTTCTTTCATTAGTCGATCCATAATAACCCAGATAGAGTCGTTCTTCATTGTCATTTTCTGAAGACCCAATTCAAAATACTCTATCATGTCATCCCACTTTGATTATGGAATGGGAAACATATATAGAAAAACACCAAGTCATTGATGATTTGACTTCACCTTTTGACAGGTGTTTCATTGTTTCACAAGCCCTACGTTCTCTGTTTCCATGCAAGGCCTCCAAAACTATCATAGTAGCTCTCAATAAGTTTTTGTCACACCTAGATGTACCACCCACTTCAAGTCATGAAATTCATACATAATCTCCACTCAAATTCTCATAGGCACTAGAACCCAATTCCTAACATAGATGATCTCATCCTCAAATATTCTCCAATTGGAAGGTGACTCTATACCTTCATTGTCTTCCCTCGAGGTCAAACACTCTAGATACTCATAATTATTATCTCATATCTATCTCAAAACTATATACTTCACTAAAACTAATACAAGATTCATCATCTCATGACTCTCCCATACTTCCACATGCATCTCACCTAATATGGTAATCATATTTCACTTAATACTAGACTCCTAAAACATTTGAGTTTGAGTTTTCCCACTCAAGGAATCAACCACACTGTTTCCTTTTCCAATCATATATGCTAGCTGAAAATAAAATGACTTCATATACTAAACCCATATCCAATACTGAAGATTCAAATCTCATCATGAAAAGATATACCTCAAGACCTTGTGATCTGTATACCCCATAAAATTCCTTACTAATAGATTGGGTTTCCAACACTTCAGATCATAGACCACCACTACTTGGTTGATGTCATACATAGGTTAGTTCTTTGCATGTGGCCTCATCTTCTGTGTCTCATTATCTACAAATTGATCTCCCTTTATTAACACAGCTCTAAGGCCAACCCCAAAAGCTTCACAATACACCATGTACTCCTCACGATGCTCGGTATGATCAAGATCATTGCCAATGTCAAATTATTATTTAACTCATTTAAGGAATTCTAATATTAGTTTGAACAATCAAAATTTATCCCTGTTTTGGTCATGCTCTAAATCAAGGAAACCAAATGGGAAAATTTCTGGATAAACGTCTGAAAATATCTAGATAACCCTAGAAAGATAAATATATTAAACTTTTCATTGTGTTACTCCCATGAAACCAGAACTTAATAATTAATTGGTTCCACTAACACACCTTCCTCTAAGATGATGTGCCCCAAGAAATGTACCTAGTCAATAAAAACCTAACACTTAAATAGCTTGGATTATATATGATGCTCTCTTATTGTGGTCAGAATGATATCAAGATGTTGGTCATGATCTTCATGAGTCTGGGATAACACCAAGAAGTTTACCATGAATACCACTACAAACTGATCCAGGAACCTAATAAATATTCTATTAATTAAGTACATAAACAATTATAGTGTGTTCATCAACCCAAATAAATTTACAATGAACTCATATAGGTTGTACCTACTTTTAAAAGTAGTCCAAAGTATATCAGAAGACTGAAATCACAGCTGATGACACCCCAGTCTCATGTCAATCTTCTAGAACACATAATATCCTCCCAGCAGGTAAAATATATCATCCATATTTGTAAGGAGATATCAATTATTTATATTCATCTAGTTCAAATTCTAATAATTGATACATAAGCACAAACCCCCACCAGCCTTATTTAGAAACAACACAAGTGATCTCTAAAGTGACGTACATAGACATATATATCCCATATCCTCCAATTCCTAAAGCCAATTCTTGAGCTCTTGAATCACTATTGGTTCCATTTTGTATGGTGGAATATAAACTGGATTATCCCCAAGCATAATATCAATAGTAAATTCAATATCTCTCTTAGGTGATAGCCCTGAGAATACTTCCGAAAAAAATATTGAAATTATTCCACCACTAATGGAATGATATCATGCTTTACACATCCATCATCAAGTAATAAGATAGAAACCTATGATGTGAGCTATCTTAGTTTCTTACTAATTATCCTCACTCAGCCTACCTGGATATACCATTATCCATAAATAATATAGTTTTCACCCTTACGAGACATGATATAAACACTTTTATGGTAAAAATAAATGTGAGATCAGTATGAAACTAGCTAGTACATACACCTAATTAGGTCAAATCATAACATATATATTATATAGAGATCCAACTGAAAAAATGCTCCCTAAAATAGATAAAACATCCCTTGCATAGACATATGTCTCTAGATCATACTCCTGATGGTGTATATATCATTTTTACCCAAATGAAAACTCCACCTCTAGGATCAAAACATTAACATGTTTTGTGGATATAAAATGAATGAGGGCCACCAATATCAAACAAGACACTAGATAATGTAGATACAATAAGAATATTACCTCTCACTATTGATGGCCTAACCTCGCTATCCAAAAGTGTAGGCTACACCGCATGAAACTATCATTTCCCTCTTCCTAATGATACTATCTAACTCCCCTGAGTTGCAAGACTCTACTAATATAGGATCTCTTTTTCATAAAAACCATGTCCTCTTCCTCTACCTCCTCAGCAAGTATAATTCCATCTTCTAGATTGATATGGTGTAGTAGACCCTCTCCTCATGCTCTGATCCCCCTGACTGGCCACTCTTCAACCCACTACTCTAGCAAATGTTCTCGTAATGACGATTCCGTTTCTCAGAATTAGTACTTCTAGATCCTCTAGAAAAAGACACATGTTCACTACTGGAAACCTCCTCCACATTCCCCTCTGAGATATGAGCCTGATTCTACACTTCTAAAAACTTCTTCATCCTGAAGATATTCACCTAGGACTTAATTTCACACTTAAGACCATCCTAAAATAATTTTAATGAAGTTGCCTCATCTGCCTCTAATATTTGACCACAATGCTGAAAATATGTAAATTGTATGTCACATTCCATCAAGAACATGCTTCCTTGAGTCAGCTTCATGAACTCTACTACTCTCTCCTGCCTCAGCATCTCTAAGTAGAAGTGATCTATGAACTTCAGCAATAATCACTTCCATAGCATCCCATCAGCATGTCCATTCCATGCATGGATTTCCCACTAGCACTTCACTGATCATCATAGTGTATAGGTGGAAAACATGACAATATTCATAGTCATAGTCTCCAAATGGTCTATTATCATCTCAGTGGAATCAACCCAAATTTCATCTCCCTCAGGTCCACCCTCTCAAGTAAAGGTCATTGGGTGATACAACTAAAACTCCCTCATCAGGTCAGACATGCTCTTCAAAGACCTCCCTTAGTTTGTTTCCAAAAATTTCATGAAAAAAGATAAGTTCTCTCAGAATGTTTCCCCTACTTCCTCACTCAGCAATATATCTTCCTCAGGTTCCACTACTGGAAGATAATCTCCATCTATATCCTCATATCACCCTCTCACGAGTCTTTATCACGTAGCCATAAATCTAAAAATCCAAACACAAATATTAGGACTCATGACACAACTTCATCACATTTTAAAAATATGAATAATCATAATTTCATGACCCCCACCCCACAAGGTGTACCCCTCCAAGGCCGGAAATGTGAGAAGAGAGATAATGACCCTCGAGTCCATCCTCTAGTAGGCCCCGAGTTGGCGAATAGCACCGAGGGTATAATAAACACAAAAATGGATGGAATTAACCTCCAAGAGAACACATAAAAATAGAGAGATAAGATAGAAACCAACCAACTCCAACTCAGACAGAAATATATATGAAAACCCAAGTACATGTAACGACCCGAAATTTTGAATAAATCTTGTTTCCTAATTTTGTGTGTTATTTTATTTTTTTTATACTCAACAAAACGGTTTCATTGGATAACATGAGTATAATTAAAATGATATTGTTGGGTTTTGAATGTTATATGACCATTGGTCAATATGACCGCTGGAAACTAAACATTTTGATATTTGTCTCTAAATACATGTGATCATGGTTAATTAATATAGAAATAAGATTTGATGGCCTCACCCAGTAGTCTTGGACTGATCAAAGCCCATCTAACAGAACTTGGGAAGGAGGTAGCACCATTGGTCTTTGCTGTGGACCAAACCCAAGACGAACTTCATTGTGTGAAGCTAGAACGGAATCTCCTTCGCAAGAAGTTCAAACTAATAGAAATTACTACTCGTGCGATGTTGGCCGAGCCTCCCTCAGATTCTCTCACCTTAGCACACCATACACTTAGGTCCTATGATGGTGTGATAAGGGGCTATGTAAGGAGACCATAACTTCCTTGTGTAATCCTTTTATTTTAAAAAAAATTATTTTTCTTATGAGGAAGTTTTTGAGTTTTCAAATGTACGGATAAATATAGTATGCATATTTTTGATGAATTTTAGAAAAAGGATATTTTTAAAATGTTTATGTAAACCATAAATAATTAAAAATGTTTAATGATTTTTAAAAAATGGTCTTCTACAATTTTGTTCAGTACAAAATTTAAAGTCTAATAAGATCAACTTAATTTTTGATGAATAGTAAATTATGAATAGTGATTTTATGCTTAGGATTAGTAATGTGACCAAATGGATTAGTAATCTCACTTAAAGAAAGTATTAATATAATCTAGGCACCTTGATTAATTAATGTGGTTCAATAAAATGGTTAAATAACGGTTTCATAAATTATTAGTGAAGTATTAGATTTTTCGGGTGAATAGTGTTTTTTAATTAAAAATTAAATTAAAAATATTTAGAAAATTATTTTTATAAAATGGATTTCATTTTTGAACTCAGAGCATCGATATTATGTTAAGGTAATTTTTGGTGATTTTTCTGAAAAAAAAGAATTTTAAGTGAATAGTGTATTTATTTAAAAAATAAATTTAAAATATTTAGAAAAATATTTTTATAAAATGGAGTTCGTTTTTGAAATCAGAGCACCGATATTTGGTTAAGTTGAAATTTTGGGTTTTTTCTGAGAAAGTTGAATTTTCGATGAATACTGAAAATATAGTTTTTTAGTTACAGGTGATTAATGACATCATTAAATGATGTATTAAGTATGTAATCAATATGGTAGACTTATTAATAGTAAGATAAGGTATTAGGTGTCCCAAGTGGCCAATACCATGGGCAAATACCATGGTTAAGCCCATGGATTTTCTAAAACAACCAATGAGGTGTCCCTTGGCCATTAATGCCTTGTCCCCTCACTTTTTCTATAAATACCAAGACATCCTCTCATCCGTTCGACTCCCAACTCTCCCCCAATGAAGCCCTGGTCTCATTACCTCCCAAGTAGTTCTCCCAAGGTGCGCCCATTCCCTCATGGTCCCAACCATTGAGTTTTAAGAAATACGTTTTAAGGTAAGGGATCCAAACTCTCTCTTTCTTTTCAAATGCTCTCTTTTAAGTCATTTATTTTATGCTCCATGTTCTTGTGTTGGAGGATGATCTTTTATATTACTCTTACTACCCTTTTCATGTTAATATAATGATATATCCCCTATTAATCCCATTATTTAGTTTTATGAATGTTTAAGGGGCGTCGTCAGGCAGCCGAAATTTTTGTAACGGATTCTTTCTCCCTTCTCTTTTTTGAAGATCAATTTTCATGTGAAGTCTTTCAAGTTCATTTTTATTATGTTGGGGTATGATCTATTTATCTATCATACTGATCTTTTATGATCATATGATGAGAGAACCCATTTTATCTCTTCAATTCAGTATTTTGATGTTTTAAGTGGCGTCGTTAGGCTGCCAAATTTTTAAGTGGTTCTTTCACCCTTCTCGTTTTCAAGTTCTACTTTCATGTCAAGTATTTCAAGTTCTTTTTTATGATGTTGGGGTATGATCTCTATATATATCATACTAATCTTTTATGATCATATGATGAGAGACCCAATTTTATCTCTTCAATTCAGTATTTTGAAGTTTTAAGTGGCACCGTTAGGCTGCCGAATTTTTAAGTGGTTCTTTCACCCTTCTCGTTTTCATGTTCTACTTTCATATCAATTATTTCATTTCGCTTTTTATTTTGTTAGGGTATGATCTCTATATCTATCATACTGATATTTTATTATCATATTATGAGAGACCCCATTTGATCTCTTCAATTCAGTATTTTGATGTTTTAAGTGGCGCCGTTAGGCTGCCGGATTTTTAAGTGGTTGTTTCACCATTCTTGTTTTCAAGTTCTACTTTCATATCAATTCATTCAAGTTCCTTTTTATTATTTTGGGTAATTATCTCCATATCTATCATACTTATCTTTTATGTTCATATTTTTAGAGATCCTATTTGATCTCGTCAATTCATTTTTTTTGATGTTTAAGTGACGCTGTTAGGCTTCCGATTTTTTAAGGGATTCTTTCACCTTTCTCCTTTTTCAATGTTCTACTTTCATGTCAAGTCTTTCAAGTTCCTTTTTATTATGTTGGTAAATGATCTATATATCTATCATATTGATATTATAAGTTCATATGATGAGAGACCCTATTTTATCTCATCAATTCATTTTTTTTATTTTTAAATGACGTCGTTAGGCTGCCGAATTTCCATAAGAGAAATCTTATTTTTGTCTTCCTTCTTTGTTTTTCATTTCATATGGTATATATTTCAAATTTCATTACCATGTTCTTATAAACTTTATATTTTGTCCCCCTACTGTTTTATGGATCATTTATGAGTGGGTGACCCATGACCCCTCTCTTTTCAATGTTTTCTAAAACCTCGTAACATAGCCATTATGCCGCAGAATTTCCGCCTCAAAATGTCTCTCCCTTATTCTCAAATTAATTTATTTTACTAAGTTAATACTCAAAGATATTTCTTCTAAAGGGGTATTCACATATATAAAAAAATGTTCTATTTTAAATTCTGGTATTTACATACATGAGACCCGCTTTCCGTTTCCATGGGTTTAATGTGACATAAAGATCATGTCTTTAAAGCAGTTTTTAAAACGTTATGATTATGAAATGAAACCCATTTCTTTTGAGCTATATGGGTTGTTTTTGAAATGATTGATGATGATATATGTGGATCACATGATAATAAAGACATTTCAAGGGTGCACCTTGATAGCGCTCCAATGCATTGGGTAAAGACATAATCTCTATAGATGACTATTTTTTTAACGACGCCTTGGTGAATAACCTTGGTAATTTTTAATGACACCATGGAGATGGACCTTGGTGAAACAAAAATGATTGTCAATATTAAATTTTGTAGCCACATCATCAAGTTATGAAATACGTTATTTTTATTATGATATGCCTCATGATTTCTTTCTCATGCCATAATGTTCTTTTTCATGACATTATTGATGTATCTCAATTTCGCATGTTAAATGTTTCCCCTTGTTTCCCTTACTGGGCCTTCTTCTCAACCTTTCTTTTGATGTATGTCCCCAGGTTATGAGATGAAGTAATGAACCTAGGATGAACATAAGGATAATACTTTCAAGTGTTTAAGAAAAATGTTTTATGTTTTCATGTTTTAAGTTCCTGATTTCCAAGACACTAAACCTTAAAGATCCTCAGTTTTGTAAAATGTAATGAAAGTTTATGTGATAAAAATGCGGGATGTTATAGTTTGTATCAAAGGATGGTTTAGTTATTTGTGGAAATTAGGATATTAAAACTTTAGGAAGAACCCTATATAAAAGTTTAAATATAGGATACCTTCCTGGTATTTTGGTGAGTATTGAGTAAGGGGTTGCCAAGAAAATACATCCTTGTTTGGATATGAGCAGGTAGAGGTGGCTCTAGAATAGATGTACATAGGGTTAAAACCCAAAAACACCGCTTTGAGCTAGATGCGAACGGGAACGGGTACACGACAACGGGCCTTGCTGCACTCATTGTTACGATACTCCTGGGGGATATGCTTTGGTAAATTCATAAGCTTAGTATGAACCATTATTAAAGGAACAAAGATAAAATAAAATAAAGATTCACATAAGAATATATTATCATGGATAACCTATATTGGGACCTAGGGGATCACAAGTTAGGGTATACTTTTCTTCTACAAGTTTATCCTTCTATGCTTTAAGTTTCCTTTTAATGATTATTGTCTAAGTATTTAAGCCCCTAATTGTCCTTTCATTCCTTAGTTAATGGTGGGAAATGGAAGAACACGTCCCAACAACCAATGTGATAGGAAATGTGATGATTGTCGTATTATTATGACAGAGATTATTAGGGTATTAAAAGATGATTATTAATTTGGAAGAGGTTCACTATTTTGGGAACCCCATTTGATCGAGGTAAATAGATTACTACGGTATTTTCATTAAGGAGTAAAGGTTGAATTGTATTTTGAAGAATCGATGAATTTAAGGTGAAATTATGGTATTATAGGTTACTTATAGAAATTATTGACCTATAATGGGGAAAATATGTTTAGGTTAGTTACTTTTGTCATAAGATGTTAGGAGTGGTTGATGTTGTCTAAAGATGAACGATAAAGTTTATCTTGGAAGACTATGTTATCAAGTACTTCTTGGATTTGGGTTTGAATCTTAGTTTGGGGTATTTTGAGGAATATTAAGGACAGTTATTTACGGAATGGTCTATGATGAACTCTGGGTAGTACCATGGAACTTTTAAGATTTAAAATTAGTTTCCCTTCCTATGGGATTCTTTCTTTTTTAAGAGTTGTTTTATCTTACCCTTTCTATTTTTGGGATAAAAGTTTAAAGAAAGATAGTTTTTCGTTTGTCGAATACGTGATTCTCTAGAATATTATTCTTGTTCTATTGATGAGACCAAGTGTTTTTGAATGCTCATCGTTTGGAGAAAATATTAGTTTTGGTAGAAACTTAATAAAGAATTAAACACTACTTGAAGGTAGGTATATTTCCTTATGTTTTTATTCATTGTAGTAAATGAATTCCTCAAAACTATAAAAAAGAACATAAAACAAAAAACATTGTCTGTTAATGTTTCCTACTAGGAAATCAAATACTGTTTGACCCATCATATGTTTGTGATTTTATTGTTGTTAAATTTATCTTAATCGGGTTTTCTATCACTCTCCCTCAGAACGTGACCCTTTGTTTTTTCCTCCATGTCCATGTTTTCCTACATGAGATCCAAGTATGGGTTAACTCGGGTGACCTTTTTACTTCCCTTTCTTTCTTTTAATGTAATAGTTTTACTGACTCCATTTCTGGTGTGGAACTTTCAATGAAATTTCAAAACCCAGTTTTAAATATTGTGAGGACGCAATTTCTTAAGGGGGGAAGATTATAACGACCCAAAATTTTGAATAAATCTTGTTTCCTAATTTTGTGTGTTATTTTATATTTTTTAGACTCAACAAACCTGTTTCATTAGATAACATGAGTATAACTAAAATGAGACTATTGGGTTTTGACTGTTATATGACCATTGGTCAATATGTCCTCGGGAAACTAAACATTTTGAAATTTGTCTCTAAACACAATTGATCTTGGTTAATTAATATAGAAAGAAGATTTGATGGCCTCACCCAGTAGTCTTGGACATATTGAAGCCCATCTAACAGAACTTGGGAAGGAGGTAGCATCACTGGGCTTTTCTCTGGACCAAACCCAATCTGAACTTCATCATGTGAATCCAGAATGGAATCTCCATTGCGAGAAGTTAAAACAGATAGAAATTACTACTCGTGCGATGTTGGCTGAGCCTCCCTCCGATTCTCTCACCTTAGAACACCTTACACTTAGGTCCTATGCTGGTGTGATTAGGGGCTATGTAAGGAGACCATAATTGCCTTGTGTAATCCTTTGTTTTAAATAAAAATTTGGATTTCTTCTTATGAGGAAGTTTATGAATTTTCAAATGTCCAGATAAATATAGTATGCATATTTTTGATTAATTTTAGAAAAAGGATATTTTAAAAATGTTTATGTAAACCTTAAATAATTAAAAATGTGTAATGATTTTCAAAAAATGGTCTTCTACAATTATGTTGAGTAAGAAATTCTGATTCTAATAAGATCAACTTAATTTGTGATGAATAGTAAACTATGAATAGTGATTTGATGTTTAGGATTAGTAATGTGACCAAATGGATAAGTAATCTCACTTAAAGAAAGTATTAATATAAGCTGGGCACCTTGATTAAGTAATGTGATTTAATAAAATGGTTAAATAACGATTTCATAAATTATTAGTCAACTATTAGTTTTTTTGGTGAATAGTGTTTTTTAATTAAAAATTAAATTAAAAATATTTAGAAAATTATTTTTATAAAATGGATTTCATTTTTGAACACAGACCACTGATATTATGTTAAGATAATTTTTGGGGATTTTTCTGAAAAAAATGAATTTTCGGTGAATAGTGTATTTATTTAAAAATTAAATTAAAAATATTTTGAATTTTTTTTTACAAAATGGAGTTCATTTTTGAAATCTGAGCATAGATATTTTGTTAAGGTTAAATTATGGGTTTTTTCTGAGAAAGTAGAATTTTTGATGAATAGTCAAAATACAATTTTTAAGTTATGGGTGTTTAATGACATCATTAAATGATGTATTTAGTATGTAATCGATATGGTCGACTTATGAATAGTAAGATAAGGAATGAGGTGTCTCAAGTGTCCAATACCATGGGGAAATACCATGGTCAAGCACATGGTTTTTTCAAAACCACCAATGAGGTGTCCCTTGGCCATTAATGCCTTGTCCCCTCAATTTCTCTATAAATACCAAGCCATCCTCTCATCCATTCGACTCCCAACTCTCCCCCAATGAAGCTCTGGTCTCATTACCTCCCTAGGAGTCCTCCCAAGGCGACCCCAAGCCATCAAGGTTCCAACCTTTGAGTTTTAAGAGATACATTTTAAGGTAAGGGATCCAAACTCTCTCTTTCTTTTCAAATGCTCTCTTTTAAGTCATTTCTTTTATGCTCCATGTTCTTATGTTTGAGCATGTTCTTTTGTATTCCTCTTACTGAAATTTCCATATTCATATAATTAGAGATTCCCTCTTACTCTCATTATTTATTTTTATGAATGTTTAAGTGGCGCCGTTAGGCAGTCGAAATTTTTATAACGGATTCTTTCTCCCTTCTTTTTTTTCAAGGTCTACTTTCATGTGAAGTCTTTCAAGTTCCTTTTAATTATGTTGGGGTATGATATCTATATCTATCATACTTATATTTTATGATAATGTGATGATATACCCCATTTTATCTCTTCAATTCAGTATTTTTAAGTTTTAAGTGGCGTCGTTAGGCTGCCGAATTTTTAAGTGGTTCTTTCACCCTTCTCGTTTTCAAGTTCTACTTTCATGTCAAGTCTTTCAAGTTCCTTTTTATTATGTTGGGGTATGATATATATATCTATCATACAGATATTTTATTATCATATGATGACAGACCCCATTTTATCTCTTCAATTTAGTATTTTGATGTTTTAAGTGGTGTCGTTAGGCTACCGAATTTTTAAGTGGTTCTTTCACCATTCTCATTTTCAAGTTATACTTTCATATAAATTCTCTCAGGTTCATTTTTATTATATTGGGTTATTATTTCTATATCTATCATACTTATCTTTTATGATCATATGATGAGAGACCACATTTTATCACTTCAATTCAGTATATTGAAGTTTAAAGTGGCGTCGTTAGGCTGCCAAATTTTTAAATGGTTCTTTCACCCTTCTCGTTTTCAAGTTCTACTTTCATATCAATTCATTGAAGTTTCTTTTTATTATGTTGGGGTATGATCTCCATATATATCATACTGATATTTTATGTTCATATGATGAGAGATCCTATTTGATCTCATCAATTCATTTTTTCTCAAGTTTAAGTGATGTCGTTAGGCTCCCGAATTTTTAAGGGATTCTTTCACCTTTCTCATTTTTCAAAGTTCAACTTTCATGTCAAGTCTTTCAAGTTACTTTTTATTATGTTGTGGTATGATCTATATATCTATCATACTGATATTTTATGTCCATATAATGAGAGACCCTATTTAATCTCATCAATTCATTTTTGTTGAAGTTTAAGTGACGCCGTGAGGCTGTCGAATTTTCATAAGCGAAATCTTATTTTTGTCTTCCTTCTATGTTTTTCATTTCATATGGTATATCCTTCTAATTTCAATAACACATTATTATAACCTTTATATTCTGTCCCCCTACTGTTTTATGGATCATTTATGACTGGGTTATCCATGTCCCCTCTCTTTTCAATGTTTTCTAAAACCTCGTAACATAGCCGTTATGCCGCAGAATTTCCGTCTCAAAATGTCTCTCTTTTATTCTCAAATTAATTTATTTTATTAAGTGAATACTCAAAGCTCATTATTCTAAAGGGGTATTCACATATTAACCAAAATATTCTATTTTAAATTCTGGGATTTACATATATGAGACCCGATTTCCCTTTCCACGGGTTTAAAGTGACATAAAGATCATGTCTTTAAAGCAGTTTTTAATACGTTATGATTATGAAAAGAAACACATTTCTTTTATGCTATATGGATTGTTTATGAAATGATTGATGATGATATATGTGGCTCACATGATAATAAAGACATGTCAATGGTGCGCCCTGATATCACTCCAATGCATTGGGTAAATACTTAATCTCTAGAGATGACTATTTTTTTAACGACGCCTTAGTGAATAACCTTGGTAATTTTTAATGACAACTTGGGGATGGACCTTGGTGAAACAGAAATGATTTTCAATATTTAATGTTGTATCCACATCTTCAAGTTATGAAATACGTTATTTTTATTATGATATGCCTCATGATTTCTTTCTCATCCCTTAATGTTCTTTTTCATGACATTGTTGATGTATCTCAGGTTCGCATGTTAAATTTTTCCCTTTATTTCCCTTACTGGGCCTTCAGCTCACCATTTATTTTGATGTATGTCCCCAGGTTATGAGATTCATTAATGAACCTAGGATGAACATAAAGAGATGAATATCATGTGTTTATGTAGAATGTTTTATGTTTTCATGTTTTAAGTTCCTGGTTTCCAAGACACTAAACCTTAAAGATCCTCGGTTTTGTAAAATGTAATGAAAGTTTATGTGATAAAAAGGTGGGATGCTATAGTACACATATGAAATGTCATGAATAACTACTACAACTAAATGTGGAAAACTACAAGAACCAAAGGAAAGTCGAAATAGCAGCAACCACAAGCTCGAACATCGTCTATAACCAAAGCTAGTAGAAACCACCCTGATCTCCATCCTGCACCAAGTGACCTGAAAAAAGTTTAAATATACATAGGGTTGGTATAACAATATACTCAGTAGGATCCTCCCTTGAGCCTCTCATGTAAAAGTAAAGAAATCATGGTAAATCACAGTGAACAACAAGTGAAACTAACTTGTCACCTAAACATGTATACTATGTTACCAGACTCACCATGGATACACTCACCTAGTATTGTATACAAAAGTATATAATATATTATAGAATATTAGGGGTACCACTCTATTACTTCTCCACCAGTTGGCTGCTTTTCCCAAAAATCGCACTTCCTAATCCATCTCTCTCCAGAAAGTCATTCCCCTAGACACCGGGGAAAATCACAACAACAAGCACCTTGTTCAAAAAACCCACCACATCCACATAATAAAAGTAACCAGTTGGTTCCTGGGAGATAACACATCATTCATAACGTGAATCATACGTCGTACATTGTACCTCAATCCATTACATCGTATACACAGAGTAAGGATCATCAAGCCATCACAGCCTATACACGTTACACCTATAGTAGTCCATATGATACTATATCCAGAATATATGTGGGTGAATAACCACAAGCCATTATAGCCCTTTACACACATATATAAGGAAAAATAACTGATATGACTACTAGTATAAGTAACTACCAAGAGAAGAGATTGGGGGCAAAGGGGGTAGTAACCATCCATCCTCCCACCAAAATGTTGGGGGAGCCCCCTAGCGATCACAATACACAGGGTGTCAGTTTCCCTAACTAATGAGGTGTAGTAGCGTATAGAAACCCAAAAAGTATAGAATATATTATAGCTCACAACCAAAATATGGGCACACCCTAGTCTTAGACTCAACATTAGATAATGTATCTCGGATTCTCGACTACCACTTCTAAGACTTTGTATCCTATAATTACACAACCACTTAAAGAGCATTATTACATTACTTATTTCCCCTTTTTATCAGTTACAAATTACGTTATTTAATTCATTAAAAATTAACTAACCATTAACAACTTCCACATTGATATTTCATTAGCATCACACCCAAAGTCCACAGTTCCTTTAAAATTGGACCCTCAGCATTGCGTCCTAGCAAGCTCCAACCCTATGGGTTAACATCATTTATTCAATCATTCATTGATAAAATTATTTTCCTATATTCCCATTCATTATAGAAAAACATTCTAAGCTAGTAAACACAAGGGGATCAACATAGTGAGTAGGTGAACTGCCCGTTGAGTATTTTCCACATATAGCAAGAGCATAGACCCATCCTCCCTCGTGAATCTAAACATAAAAATCACATGGGATACCTTATGTGTCTTCACCCCTTTTGAATGTAGGGTACGAAACTCATCTTACATGAGCAGTGGGGAAAGTAATGAAGATTGAAAAACTAACAAGAAACATCAAGCATCCAAAAATTCACATCCAACATGTTCAATCATCTCTAGTGTCCTCCCTAACACCCACATGCATAAACTGATTCATCTCGCCACTCTATGCATTGACTACAACCATAATAAATAGGCCTCTCTACCCACACATATCACAATTTTCTTCCAGTCTCACATCACAACTCTAGCAGTAGGATAACAAACATCATATCAATTGGGATCTTAGCCCTTAACCAAAAAAGAGGGTAAATCAGAACCCTATGATGAATTTTCTAGTTTCGAAAAACTAGTCATTTAATCCATATGGAGTTAACAGATTTTTTATTTGCAGGATCCAACTATGGGAAACATAAATATAAAGCTTACAAAAATTGATTAAAAATGCTCACTAAATCAATTTGATTAACATAAAATTACAACAACAACAACAAGATCCATTTATATGCCTCTTTATCTTTAGCCCAAAAATTATTAATTAATTCTTTCTTTACATTCATTGCCAATTTCTATCAAGAATTAAAATATAAAAAAAGATAGCATATATATAACACTATCTAGAAAAAAAGAGGCATTAACATATGATAGATATCAATTTATTTACCGGTTTTAAATATTTATTATGTCAATTCCATTGTGATCTAGTAGGCAAAAACATTATAACTCTATATTTTCACATAAAATAATAGAGAAGCAATGAATCCCCTACCTCAAATGGTTATTGATGTCCTTTATATGAGAATTATCCACCCAATGGGTTACGATCTCCTCCGCCCATGACAACTATATCTACCCCAAGATGCAGAGACACCCCCACACCAGTCAATACCCAAGAAACATCCATTATAAACATAGAGATATCCTTCCATAAAAAGTAATGGATAAAAAATGAGATGAACCAAAAAAAACTAATAATATATCATACCATATATCAAAGATTGATCGATACTGATTGGTTGCATCAAAATCAGAGGTGAACCAATCCAAGGAGGAATGTTTGACTGCATAAATCCTATGGGAAGGAAAGAATTCTCTGAACATCTTACACTAGAGATCATGGAGGAAGAAGAAGAGATGAATATAACTCATCCATTTAGAAGATTTAACGGAGTAGCGGTTTAAGATATTATGGATTTTTCATTAAAAAGTATTTCACTAAACCACGTAGTTTGACCAAGTAAAAGCATATCAAGCATTAGGAAAAACTAATATTGGATTTATAGCCTTTGAATCGGCCTTAGAGTCCATAAAATGAGGCTTCAAATTCACATTAGGTTAAAGGAAACATAAAGGGTAGAAACTGTATGAAGTTGGAAACACTGCACACCAAACAAGAAATTTGGAAAATGAAAAAAAGGCAACCATTAGAACCTCACTAGTCTAGAAACACTATTCATGAAATCCAAATTTGGAAAATGAAATAAAGGATTCTATTTGAACCTCACTAGTCTGGAAACACTATTCGTGAACTCAATATTTGGAAAAGGAAATAGAGGCTATTGTTAGAACCTCACTAGTCTAGAAACACTTTTCCTGAACATGAAATTTGAAAAGAAATAAAAACCATAGTTGAAACCTCATCATTCTTGAAACACTCTTCATGAACTCGAAATTTGGAAAAGGAAATAGAGGATGCAGTTAGAACCTCACCATTTTGAAAACACTGTTCATAAACTCGAAATTTGGAAAAGGAAATAGAGGCTTCAATAGGAACCTCATCATTCTGGAAACACTGTTCAAGAACTAGAAATTTGGAAATTTAAATAGAGGCTATAGTTGGAACCTCACCATTCTGGAAATAGAGTTCAAAAAATCAAAATTTGGAAAAGTGTTGGAAATAAGTCACCATGACATTCTAGAACTCCTCAAACACCAGATTTCAGCAAAGTAATGGACCCAAAAGGTCAGGTCCATTACCTTAGATGCCTCTCAAAACATTCTTTTCCCCAAAAATTCAAAAACCAGCTAAAGGGAATAAAAAATGGGGTCCGATCAACCACCCATCGAGATACCTCTCAAAAGAGAGAAAGCCACAAGAAGCAACCAAAGAAATCCATCTCATAAACACGAAAGGTCTACAACCAAAAAGTAACCATTTTTTCGTGAAAAGAGTTAAACATAAAATAACTCAAATTACTGAGCATGTCTCTATGAATCATGTTCCTAGGTACTCTCCTCCAACCCATTGTGTCTCTACAAGACACGAACCTATAGGATAGAATTCCCACGCAACACATTATTTTTGTGGTCTTGGAGCTTCATAGGGCACTCCTCTAAGGTCGCATCATCATCAAAATCAATCTCACTCCAACCAAGGACATGAGATTCATCATGAAGATAATGAAAGATTTGTGACACCAGAAAAACATCGTGTATCTGGATCATCTGTGGAGGTAGTGCGACTCGATACCCCACAGCTCCAACATGACCTAATACCTCGAAAGGCCCAACAAACCAAGGTGAAAGCTTACTCCCATTACCAAACCAACGCTTCCCATGATGTGGATTCACATTTAGAAACATGATATCTCCAAAATCAAACTCTAAGGGTCTCCTCCTTTGATCGGAATATGGTTTATGACTAACATGTGCTATCTTTATCCTCTCAAGATTCACCTAAACACTCTCTATTGTATTCTTTAGTATTTTTGGTCCAAGAGTTGCTGACTCTCCAACCCTAGTACAGCACAATGGAGAATGGAATTTTCATTCATATAAGGCTTTAAACGGCACCATACCAATTGTGGAGTGAAAACTATTGTTTTAAGTGAACTACACAAAATCCATGAACCTCCAAAATCCAGGATATAAGAGCGTAACATGTCTTCAAGAGTCAAGATAGTCTGCTCTGTATGATCATCTGTCTATGGATGAAAAGCAGTACTATGGTATAGATGAGAACCAAAAGCATGTTAGAGACCTCTCCACACCCTATAGGTAAAATGAGGATCTTGATCGGAAATGATCATCATCGGGACTCTGTGGAATCTCACTACCTCCTCCAGATACTACCTTGACAAAACATCCACTGAGCTTGACTGCATAATTTCTATGAAGTGGGATTATTTTGTAAAATGATCCACTACCACCCAAATAGCATCATGTCCTCTTTGATATCGAGTTAAACCAATAACAATTTCCATTGATATGTCCTCCCACTTCCACTAAGAAATATATAATGGCTGGAGTAAACCACTGGGGACACGGTGTTTAGCCATGACCTTCTAGAAGACCAAACATCAAGACACAAACATCACAATTTCTCTCTTCAACTCAGGCCACCAAAACTGACTCCTCAAGGCATAGTAGATATTTTTCATGCCAGGATGCACCACTAAAGGAGAACTATGGAACTCCATGAGAACCATCTCCCACATTGGAAAATGATAAATATGTCCTTTCTTGATACAACACTCAGTGTTTTTCATCCTCAGAAAAACCATCAGGGGCCTTGCCACAAAAAACATGGTCTCTCTAGACCTCCACCTCTAGATCCCCTAACTAGGACTCTCCCACCTAATTTACTAGAAATAACTAAACTATCATCTAAAAAAGTAAACCTCTACCCCCAACTACTCCCATATCGAGATGTAATGCTAACAGTTCTTCTATTACTCTCAATGAATCACCAGATTCACACACTGCATAACTATGTGACTTTTTGATCAGCACATCAGCTACAAAATTTCCCTATAATGGTGTGTATTCTATTTCGATGTCGTATTCCTATAATAAATCCATCATCTAAAATTGTTTCATGTTTATGTCATGCTAATAGAAAACATGCCTCAAGATCTTATGATCGGTGAAAACTAAAATGCACTTGCCAATGAGGTAATATATCCACAACTTCAGAGAAAACACCACAAATTCCAACTCAAGATCATAGATGGCATAGTTATATTCATGGAGAGGAAACTACCATGAACCATAAGAAAAAAAATGATATCTACTACATCAGATCAAAACCTAACCCCAGATGAAAAGCATCACAAAAAACAACAAATTGAACTCCCTCTACTAGAAGAAAAAGAAATGGAGCACTTACAAACATCATTTTTAGATACATGAAAGCTACCAAACACTGATAAGTCCACATGAACGACTCGTACTTTTTGGTAAATGTTTTCAAAGGAGTCTAAACAGGAGAGAAATCAACTATGAACCTCCTGTAGTGGTCGGCAAGGCCAAAAAAACTTCGCACCTCTTCCAATTCCTTGGTTATTTCCCAAGACACAACTGCTTCTATCTCTGATGGATCCAAAACTTCTCCTTGATTGGACACAACATTACCAAAGGAATGGTATTTTCTAGCCCAAAACTCACAGTTAGAAAACTTCCCAGTCATTTGTTGTTGACAAATAACTCCCAAAACGACTTGCAGATGCTCAGCATGCTCCTCCTCATACATGGACTACACAATGATATCGTCAATGAAAACCACAATGTACTTATCTAGGAACTCACAAAACACCGCTTTCATCAATCCCATGAGCACAGATGGAGCATTCATCACACCGAATGACATTGCAATGAACTCATAATGCTGATGATGACAACAGAAAGTAGACTTTGGGATATCCTCATTATTCACACACATCTCATGCTATCCTGACCACAAGTCGATCTTTGGGAACCAAATTACACTCTTGAGTTTATTGAATAAATCATCAATCCGCAGAACAAACCCCAATGCCTCTAACCCATTTGAGGGTCTCTCTCTCCAACAAACATCAGTGGCTCTCTATCTTCATCGATGAACACAACATGCCTTTGGAAACAATTCATGACAGCTTGCACTGAATACAACCTATCCATGATTAGGATGAAATCATATGGTTGTATATGTAAACATAGGAAATCTTTTCTAGAGTGGTGTTTCCCTACAACAAGATCACAGTCTTTACATACTTTAAACAAGTTAGCTCAACCTCCAACTGGCATATTCAATGCCAAGGGAACTGGAAGCATCTCTAACACAAGTACCAGTGCATGGAAAAGGGTAGGTGATATGAAGGAGTGTGTCACTCCTGAATTAAACAAGGCAAACACCAATGTAGAAAACAAGAAAAGGGTACCTCGAATGACATCTGGCTCGTTGGGTGCTGGCAACGCTAAATCATGAAGCTGACCACGACCTCCTCCACAGCCTCTCTGACCCTGATGATGACTACCACCATGGTCGTGCTCTACTCTCTAAGGAAAGAGAGCATCAGGGTCTTTCCTCTACCTTCCCCATCTATTCTCTGGTGATCCAAAGATGGTGCAACCTGCTGCTGCTACCTCGGCTTGAACTGCCTCAATGGGGGAACCTAGAGCGGAACACCTGGTGCACGATGACTGCTCTGAATGGTCGGGCACTCACACCGGTGATGACCTCAACCACCATGAGAAAAATAAGTGCATGACCACATGTCATAGTGCTGAGAGCTTCCTCCCTCATATAAATGAGATGATTAGGGATGGGACCTACCCCCGGCTGAATGGAAACACTTCTTCCCTAAAAAATAGAAACCTCAGACCAAATCCCTTCTTTGTGAGGAATCATGATGACTCCCCTCTCGTGATGATCTGTGTAAAGACCCGGAATTTCCATGTAATTTTTTTTCATAAATACATGGGAATTTAACGAGTCCACGAAAACTGACGGCGTATGATTCCATGGCCCGGTGTGCCCGGAATCAATTTCATAAATTTTGTTTGGGTACGTTCAGTAAACGTACAAGCAGGATTTTATAACTTTTGAACTGGTTCTCGGAATTGAAATCTGAGGACACTGTTGGACTCGCATCACTGATATTCGCTTAAGATCTCTTTCACTTCGATGATAGTGAGTCGAGAATAAAATATAGTTTCTTTGTTTTACGTGAAATTATAAAATAAATTAAGTGCATGTCTTATTTTATTTTATTTTTTTTAACCACCATGTGGAGGTTGGAGGTGGAGAATGCCACACATTAACCTCCCAAGAGATGTTATGTTGGTGGGCCCCACCTGAACTCAACCTCCAATGTGTGGATTATTTTGGTGGGGACCACCTGAGTTGTACGCCTCTTGAACTTCCAATAAAGTGGGGAGAGCCTCTTGAGCTCCCAAATTTATGGTGCCAATCCACACAAATTAATTAATATAGAATTAATTAATTAATTTAAATATTTTTGAATATTTGGGACAATAATTAAATAATGGATTAACTTAGTCCATTATTTTTGGGGTTAGCGTTTTCATTTGGCGGATCATGGGAAAAGGGGAGCATGGGAGAAAAATAATTTTCCTACGAAGAACACTTCTTCCGCCAACAAAGAACAATCTTCAATTGGAACAAGGGAGTAAGCACCATCCTTGAAGAATGCCGACGATGTCGTCCTCAACTTCTTCATCTTCTTTCCCGACATCAATGAATCGACGTCCGCCTTTCTGAAACATCGTCAACGAACAACAAATCCAAGGTAGGGGTGTCTTTTGATTTGAGCAACATTGATTGTTACTTACATGATTGTTTTTATTGACCCATTGCCACCAAAATAATGCAGAAGGACCAGGCCAAATGAGCATAGCCCAATCCCTCTGTTGTTCTTGTGAATGTTTGGTGTGTTCACCACGTTCTTCATGGGTGAAGAACAACGGATCATTCCGAGTTCGTTGTGCGACAAAACGATCCAAAATTGTATACCCCACATCATGATAACCTAGTGGAGGTGAGACGATGATAGAGGGCGATGGATCAAACAGGAATGGGATGAACCGTCCCTCGACCTTTCATTGAGCGGGTGAATCAAATCGTGTTTTCAGAGCCAATCAGAGGCCCAAAAACACCATAAAGGACTACTGGTCATCAGGGGAGACCGAGTGTCTAAAGATTCCTGATGAAAGGACCATAAGAATGAAGAACAAACTTCACAAGAGGCATACTAGGTAGAGGTGCCTTTTCCGGAAAATTCCAGAATACACCGCATGTACTTCTGACGAACACGCTGTGTAGTACGACCATTCTGTGGATTGAGTTTCTGACGTTAGAGAAGTAACACATGGTGTGTGACCTTGGTCACACTGCTTGTCTTCTCCGCACATAATGTAAGAAGTGGCTTCGAGAGACATGGAGTGTACTCTAGGAAATACACTAACATGGGCATAATTACATGGCCAAGAGGAACGGTGTGTACCCTCTACGCAGAATGGCAGAAGCGGCTTTGTGGGACTCAGCGTGTATCCTGGGGATACACTGACATGAGGTTGAGTACACGGGAATGTACTCAACCACACGGCTAGACATGGCCAGTGGCATGGGCTACCCCGTGTACCACTTATGCGGGTTGGTGAACACGGGTTGAGGCCGTGTACGTTCACATGGCCAGCGTACACAGAGTTGACCCCAATTTCTTGGACACGGCCTGTAACCATACCATATGTCATGTACATTCTTTTCTACACAACCAATTTCTTTTGAAACGGGCCATTGTACATGGGTAGTACCCATGTTCTGAAGAAACAGTTTGTAACCATACCAACACGTCCTGTACTTTTTGGAAAATGGATTAGTCATCTAGTTTTTGTGTCTTTGACTGTATTGCTTGGAATTTCCCCCTATGACGTGTCAGATATTTTGGATACATAAACTTGGGACTTCCTAACAGTTGATTTATCGACACTTGGGTTAAGGAGCAGACCCTCTTAGAATCTAGCATGCATTGTGGAAACCCTGTGGCTGGTTGTGCACTAACAACTGTTCCTAGATCCTGTGTTGGTTTGACAGCACAGACGAGTGTTCCTGGATCCTATGTGGGTTTGACAGCACTGATGACTGTTCCTAGATCCCATACGGGTATGAAAACTCTGAAAACTCTTCCTAGATCCTGTGTGGGTTCGACAGTTCTGACTTCTGTTCCTAGATCCTGTGTGGGTTCGACAGAATAACTATTCCTGGATCCTGTGTGGGTTCGACAGTTCTGATTTCTATTCCTGGATCCTGTGTGGGTTCGACAGAATATCTGATTCAGTGGCTAAATCTGATCAATTCTATATCTCAACAAAAGTTATATACTTGTGTGAGATGAGTGGGTGACTACTATGTTTTCCTCATGATTGAGATGGGTTACTTGATAACATAGGTATATGTATGGGCATATACCTAAGTAATAGATATCCGTTGAGTTCATACTCTGTGGTTTATCCTTGTTGTATTTTGGGAGAAATTGGTGGTCTCGGGGTCCCTACTAAGTATCATTATACTCACCCCTACATGGGCTATGCCCGCAACTCGTTGTGTGGGATGTAGATAACGGACAGTACTGACTGAGGATGAGTGTGTGAGGACTGGATGGTACCCGGAGGTGGACCTCAAGATTAGTCGGTACCCAGTGGAGACTGGAAGACGAGTAGTGGTAAGGAGGCTATCTATACCTACCCTTCAGGTAGGATCCGTGGTGGACGATCCAGAAGCTTCTTTCCATCTTTCAGTGGTTTTTCCTTTTTTTAGTTGTACTTGTACTTTACAGTTGGGATTTTATTTCCAGCCCCATTTTACTTTTTACCACTATTTATTTATACAGTTATACTAAGTTTTTTGATTCCATATTTTAATCTATTGTGTTTGTTTAAAGTTATAAAGGAAATTCCTTCCCAAATTTAGGGAATTACTCCTTTGGTGCTAGTCACCAGCCCCTGCCCTATGGAAGGCGGGCTTGGGGTAGTCACGACATGGGCCCCGGGGGTTAGGTCGTGACAAATTGGTATCAGAGGAGTCGGTTATACAACATAAAATAAGACTTTGATCTTTCATTTCTGTGAAGAAATGGTGTTAAGGGTACTGAGTGTGGTTTTCAGTTCATTGAGTCCAGTGTTGGTGTGGCGGCTGATGTATCCATACACCAGGACCCAGACTACTGGCTTCCAACTCAGTGCACAAAAACATAGATTACATGTCTGTTTTGAATATTTTTATTTGTGATCACTTTTGAGTCATATCACCAGGTATACCATATTGATTGTGGCACATCTATTTCTTTACAGGATGCATCCACGCAGAGTTCCAGCCAGGGTTCCAGGCTTTCTATGAGATGGCAGCCCACCGAGCGACAAGGCCTCGGTGCAGGGCCCTATTACAGTAGAGGCTCCAGCAGTACCCCTACCCTTTGGGCCACCAATTCCACCATCCCTAGAAGTAGATAGGGAACGCCACCTAAGTGCATTTCACGATTTCTAGTGCCAGAGACCGCCTAGGTACAGGGGCGAGATGGACCCGCAGGCAGCTGAGGATTGGCTGGAGGCTGTGGTGAGAGTATTCAGACTAGTATGGACACCAGCTAACCTTATGGTTATCCTTGCCATGATTCTTCTTCAGGAAGCAGTAGACAGATGGTGGAGCCTGATGCTCTAGGTTCTTGACAAGGTGACACTTCTCTAGGTAGACTTTGAGAGAATATTTCTGGCAGAGTTTGTCCCAGCCACCCTACGTGTTGTGCGAAAACAGGAGCTACTGCACCTACAGAAGGGTAGCATGTCAGTGGTGTAGTACTCAGCGAGGTTCACCGACCTCTCGTACTACTCCACAGATATGGTACGAGCCCCATTATTTAGGGCCCAGACCATAGATAAGGGGATTATGCAAGAGATCAGGGCTTCGATGATCTCCATCAGCATCCCAACGTAGGTGTGGGTGTTGGACTGAGCCCTCTTGGTGGAGAGTCTCCTTACTGAGCAATCACCAGCAGCGAGACCCGCCCCCGGGAATCACTTAGCAGAGTCTTTTGCAGTTGGCAGTAGACATATGTGGCAGAGGTCCAAGCAGACATGACCATTCGGTGGTTGAACTCAGGACTCGGGTTCGGTTGTGCGAGGCACAAGATATAGTGCCAGTCATTCGAGGAACACACAGTGTTTCACATGTGTGGGCATGGCCACATGTCTCAGAATTATCTGACTCGCCATTCGGATGATCATCAGATAGTTGAGGGACCTCCCAAGCACATGAAGAGGTTCGATTGAGGTGATCCATAGGGCACAGGCAGATGTGACAGTGGATCTAGTCGTGTAACTAGCGGTGGATGGCGCTACGAGGTGTTACAACCACCACCACCAGGAGGTCCACCCCAACCACATGGAGCAAGTGGATAGGGGAGAGCTCAGCTCCAGGAAACAGAGGCTTACGATCACGATTCTCCATAGATGATTCGAGGTACGGTCTGTGTCTACTCCAACTTAGTTGAAGTTCTTATAGACATAGGTTCATGTCACTCTTTCATTTCCACTGCCCTCGTTCGGAGTATGGAGATTCCGACGGAGCCGTTGGCTCGATCCTTAGAGCTATAGACTCATAAGGGAGAAGACTCGACAATCATGCACTGGTGCTGGTAGTGTGAGCATACTCTAGGAGGTGATAACTTCGACTGGGATCTTCTCATAGCGGCGTCGAGCCATTACGACGTCATCTTGGGTATGGACTGGTTATCTACAGTCCATGCTCAGATCGACTGTATTAGGCGCAAAGTGTGGTGTGTCCACATTGATGGGATCAGGTTCACCTTCACTAACGAGAAGGGATCCATTGTATCATAGGACAAACTTACTCGGAGGAGGGTGTAGTTGATCACTCATCAGTTGTCCGGCCTTACCCTCGGAGTAGATGATGTAGAGAGTTCAAGCTATCCTGTAGTGGTGGACCAGTATGCGAATATTTTCCATGATGATGTTTCAATTCTTCCTCCTCGGAGAGAGATGGACATCTACATTAACATGTACCCCATGAATGCACTGATATATACACCATCATATCGGATGGATCCTATAGATATTTCCAATATGCGGATACATCTTGAGGACTGGTAGGGGAAGGGATTCATTCAGCCCAGTGTTTCCCCTTGGGCAGCCCCGATTCTGTTTGCAAAGAAGGCGGATGGGAGATTGGGGCTTTATGTCAACTTTCATTGCCTGAACTAGGTGAATGTGAAAAACAAGTACCCACTCTCGAGGATTGATGACATCTTTGTTCAGCTGAAGGGAGCACAGTGGTTCTCGACGATAGACCTTAGATCGGTCTTTCACTAGCTCAGAGTTCAAGATGAGGATGTGCAGAAGATGACATTCAGATGTCGGTATGACCACTACGATTTCATGGTTATTCCTTTTGGTGTAACCAAAGCTCTATAAGTGTTCATGGGAATCATGAACAGGATATTCCGGCCATACCTCGATCGCATTTTTGTAGTCTTCATCGACTACATTCTAATCTACTCGAATACTGAGGAGGATCATGCCTACCATTTGTGGGTAGTTATAGATACACTCTAAGAGCACCATTTTTATGGTAATCTCTTGAAGTTCCCGTTCTGGATCCAAGAGGTTCACTTCTTGGGACATGTCATCTCAGAGGCTAGAGTTGTAGTGGATCTAGCAAAGATTAAGGTTTTACTGTATTGGGATCCACCCAAGAGTGTAACGGAGGTACGGAGTTTCCTAGGATTGGATGGGTACTACCGGAGGTTCGTTCTAGACTTCTCCAGAGTTTTATCACAACTATCAGCCTTGAATAAGAAGGGGAAACCCTTCATGTGGTTGGAGAGATCCTAGTAGAGCTTTTAGAAGTTGGGGAAGAGGTTCACTAGTGCCCCCATCTTGAGGCTTCCAGAGGAAGGCGTAGGGTACGTAGTTTACTACGACGCATCAGGGACAGGACTTGGATGTTTCTTGATGTAGGAGTGAGAATTTATTTCTTATAGTTCTCTTCAATTGAGACATCATGAGAAGAACTAAACCACCCATGACCTGGATTTAGCAGTAGTGGTCTTCACCTTAAAGAAGTGACTGCACTATCTGATGGGCCAGCATTTCAGAGTCTACTCTGACCACCAGAGTCTCAAGTATATCTTCTCCCAGAAGGACCTGAACCTGAGAAAACGATGATGGCTTGAATTCTTCCAGGGAAATGGTGTCGGGATAGTCTATAATCCTTGTAAGGGGAACGTTGTATCAGATTCATCAGTAGGAGATCTGGTATACAGCTGCTAGGTGACGCGACATAGCAGCTGGCTGCCTGACAGATATCCATTGTGGACCGAGATGGAGAAGCTTTCCTTCAGTCTCTTATAGTCACTCCTCTACTTCTTCAGTGATTCAGGGAGGCACGGTGTGGATATGCTGACTTGGAGACACGACGTGCTCAGATATCCATAGGGTGAGCACCTGATAAATTTTCTGAAGGTCAGGAGCACGTCATCCTATTCAGAGGACGTCCTATGGTGCCAGTGTCTCTTTAAGAGGAAGTGTTGAGTGACTTCCACACGTCCCCTATACCGGTACATCCATTAGTGGTGAATATGTACTGAGACCATCAATGACAGCACTAGTGGCTAGGTATGAAGAAGGAAGTAGCGGATTTTGTCTCTTGATGCCCCACTTATCAGCAAGTGAAGGAGGAGCATCAGGTACCAGCTACCTTGGTTTAGCCTTTAGAGGTCCCAAAGTAGAAGTGGGATGGGATATCCATGGGCTTCGTGACAAGAATTCCATGTACATATAGGGGTCATGACTCGATTTGTGTGATCGTTGACCGACTCACCAAGTTGGCCCACTTCCTATCGATCAGAGACCAGGGTTCAGTAGAGTGCATGTGACACCTCTATATACAAGAGATTATACAGCTACCTGGAATACCTTCTTCTACAGTCCTTGATCGCGACGCATGGTTTACTTCATGGCTATGGAAGGGGTTGTAGGAGGCTTTAGGGAAAAAACTTCGTCTGAGCACCGCCTTCAATCCTCAGACGGATGGCTAGACTTAGCGGAATTTTCAAACCCTCGAGGACATGTTGTGTTCTTGTGTCCTCAACTTCGGTCGCAGCTGGGAGGATCACTTGAATTTGGTATAGTTTGAGTACAACAACAAAAATCACTCCACCATTGGGATGTCACCTTTTGAGGTGTTATACGGGTGACCTTGCAGATCACCCTTGTGCTGGACAGACCCAAGGGACTCAGCACTGGTGGGACCGGAGATGGTATGGACTACCATGGAGAAGGTGCAGATCATCCCGGAGCGGATGAAGACTGAACAGAGCAGACATAAGTCATATGCTGACAGGAGACGGAGACCTCTAGAGTTCGAGGATGGTGACCACGTCTTTCTACGGGTCTCACCCCAATGAGGATTATGGAGATTTGGCTAAGGCGTCAAGTTATCTCTGAGATCCATCAGACCATTCCAGGTCCTCAACAGAGTAGGCGAGGTAGCTTACCGCCAGGCTCTTCCACCATAATTGCAATGGGTGTACGACGTCTTCCACGTATCTCAACTGGGGAGATAAGTGCATGACCCTTCTCACATCATCGACCATGGAGAGTTGGACGTCGATGATGGGGAGACTTTCACGGAGGTGCCAGTGGAGATTGAGGATCAATAGAAGCAGGTCCTACGTGGACGGTCAATACCTTTGGTGCGCATTAACTGGCTTCATGGGAACATCCAGGAGAGCACATGGGAGCTGGAGTCTTAGATGTGTCCTTAGTACCACCATTTGATCTCTTAGTTTGACTTATAGTGTATGGGGACATAAGGCCCACATGTGGGGAGAATGTAAAGACCCATAATTTCCATGGAAATGTTTTTCTTAAATTCATGGAAGTTTTACGAGTCTGCGAAAACTGACGGCGTATGATTCGAAGGCCCGATGTGCCCGGAAAGAATTTCTGGAGTTTTGTTCAGGTATGTTTAGTAAACTTATGAGCAGGATTTATTAACTTTTGAACCGGTGTTCGAAATTGAAATATGAGGGCACTGTTGAACTTGCAGCACCGATATTCTCTTAAGAATACTTTCACTTCAATAATAGTGATTCGAGAATAAATGATAGTGTTTGGGTTTTACGTGGAATAATAAAATAAAATAAGTGAATGACTTATTTCTATTTACTTGTTATAACAACCATGTGGAGGTTGGAGGTGGGGACAACAACACCTTATCCTCCCAGGAGATGTTATGGTGGTGGGGCCCACCTAAACTCAACCTCCAATGCGAGGATTAATTTGGTGGGGACCAATCGAGTTGGAAGCCTCTTAAACTTCCCATAAAGTGCGGAGAGCCTCTTCAGCTCCACACTTTATGGTGAAAATCAACACAAATTAATTAATGGAGCATTAATTATTTATTTTGAATCTTTTTAAATATTTGGGCTAATAATTAAATAATTGATTAACTTAGTCCATTATTTTTGGGTTTGGAATTTTCATTTGGCTGAGATTGGGAAAAGGAGAGCTTGGGAGAAAAAGAATTCTCCAACAAAGAACACTTCTTCCGCCAACGAATAACGATCATCAACCGAAACAAGGGAGGAAGTATCATCCTTGAAAAACACCAATGACATCAACCTCGACTTCTTCATCTTCTTTCTCGATGTCAATGAATCAACATCCACATTTCCGTGACACTGTCAACGAACAAAGAATCTGAGGTAGGGGTGTGTTGTGATTTGAGAAACAATGATTCTTCTTTACATGATTGTTTCTCTTGACCCGATTGATACCAAACTAACATGGAAGGACCGGGCTAAACGAACAAGGCTTGATCCCTCCGTCGTTCTTGTGAATATTTGGTGTGTTATTCGTGTTCTTCGTCGGTGATGAACAACGGATCGTTGTGAGAATTTTATGTGATGCAACGATCCAAAACTGAAGACCCAACATCATGAAAACCAAGCGGAGGTGTGAAGATGATAGTGGGTGATGGATCGAACCGGAACGGGAAGGACTATCCCTCAATCGTTCTTCGAGCGGGTGAATCAAATCGTTTTTTGGAGCCGATTAGAGGCCCAATAACACCGGATATGACTACGGGTCATCGAGGTGACCTATTGTCTAATGTTTTGTGAATAACGGACCATAAGAATGAAGAACAGACTTAATGGGACACGTGCTGTCTGGAGGCATCATTTCTAGAAAATTTCAGAATACACGGTGTGTACTTCTGACGAACACGTCGTGTAGTACAATAATTCCACGGCTAGAGTTTCAAATGTTATAAAAGTAACACACGGTGTGTGACCTCAGTCACACGATGTCTATGCTCTGTGCAGAATGGTAGAAGTGGCTTCACGAGAAATGGCATGTACTCTGGGAAATACAGGGACACTGGACGAATTACATGGCCAAGAGACATGGCGTGTACCCTCTACGCGGAATGGCAGAAGCGGCTTCGTGGGATTCGGCTTGTATCACATGGATACACGGACATGGGGTGGAGTACATGGGCATTTACTCCACCACACGGCCAGACAAGGCCAGTGGAATGGGCTACCCTGTGTACCAGTTAAATGGTTTGGTGAACATGGGTTGAGGCCATGTACGGGCACATAGACAGCGTACACAGAGCCGACCCCAGTTGTTTAGGTGATGAGTTAGTTTCCCAGACTCGCCTTGGATACTCTCACCAAGTATCACATATAATAGTATATAATATAATAAAGAATACCATGGTTACCCCGCTACAACTTCCCCAATGGTTTGCCTCTTTTCCCCAATGTCACACGTCATAAACCATCACTCTCCAAAAAGGCTAGCCCAAAAACACCTGGGCGAAGCACCACAACATGCACCACATGCAAAAAAACCACCACATCCACGTAAGAAAAGTAACCAGGTAGTTTTTGGAAGCCACCACATGTTTCATAACATGTGTCATACATTGTGCATTATACCCCAAGCCATTACAGCCCACACAGCGTGTAAGGATCCTCAAGTCATCATAGCCTATACTTGTTACACCTCTAGTAGTCCATAGGAAACTATATCTAGAATATATGTGTGTGAATAAGTACAAGCCATTACAGCCATATAAACATGTATACAGGGAAAATTAACCAATGTTCCTACCAGCACAAGTAACAACCAAGAGAAGAGAGTGGGGGCAAAGGGGGTAGTCATCCATCTATCCTACCACCAGAATGTTGGGGAAAACACCCCCCCCCCCCCAAGGATCAGAATACCTACGGGTCATTTTCCCTATCTATAGCGGTGGAGTATTGTATATAAACACAAAAATTACACAATATTCTATATCTCAAAACCACTTTATGGGCACAACATAGTCTTAGACTCAATTGTAGATAACATCTCTCAGAATCCCAGCTGCCACTTCTAAGACTATATATCCTATAGAAACACAACCACTTAAAGAGAATTATTATATTTCTTGATTCTATTTTTTATTGTCTACACTTTACATTAATTAATTCATTAAAAAAATTTAACCATTAATAATTTCCACATTATATTTCATTAGCACAACACCCAAAGTCAATTGTTCCTTTAAAATTGCAACATTAGCATTACCTCCCAGCAAACTCCAACCCCATGGGTTAATATAATTTATTCAATCTTTTATTAACATCATTACATTCCTGTATTCCAAGGCATTCTAGAAGAACATTCTAAGATACTAAACAGAAGGGGGTCAATATGGTGAGTAGGTGAACTACCCATCAAGTATTTTCTACCTATAGTAAGAGCATAGACCCATCATCCCTCGGGAAGCTAAGCACAGAATACCCACGGCATACCCCACACGTATTCACCCCTTTTGCAAATAGGGTAAGCAATCCAGCTACCTTGAGTAGTGGGGAAGGTAAATAAGATAAATAACCAACAAGATATAGCAAGCATAAAAACATTCAAATCCAACCCATTCCATCATCTACATTGTCCTCCCCGACACCCACATGCATAAATCGATGTATCTGGCCATTCTAGGAATCAACTACTACCATAATTACTAGGCCTCCCTACCCCTCATATATCACAATAGCCTTCCATGCTCACATAACAACACAAGAAGCAAGAAAAAAACATCATATCAACTGAGATCTTAGCCCTTAAACAAGAAATAGGGTAACTCAGAACCCTAATAGGCATTTTCTAGTATCAAACAACCACTCATTTAATCCATCTGGAATTAAAATATTTATTATTTGCAAGTTCCAACTATAGAAAACCTATGCAGTGAGCTATCACAAATTGATTAAACATGCTTACTGTAGTAATTTGATTAACATCAAATTACAACAACAACTAGATCCATTTACATTCCTTTTTATCTTTAGCCAAAATAATTAATAATTCATTCCATAATTACGTTCATTACCCAATTCCATCAAGAATGGAAATCTAATCAAAACAATTATACATATCACTCTATCTATAAATACAAGAGACAATAACATATGATTGGTATCAATTTATTTATCCGGTTCAAATATTTATTATATCAATTCCATTGTGATCCAGTCAGATAAAACATGCTAACTCTATATTTTCATGTAAAAGAATAGAGGATCAATGAATCCCCTACCTCAAATGGTTCGGTACATTCCTTATATGATAACGATCCACACAACAGGTTACAATCTCCTCCCCCCATGACAACTATATCTACCCAAGGATGCAATGACACTACCACACTGGTCAACACCCAAGAAAATCTATTAGAAACACAGAGAAAGCATTCCATAAATGGATAAGGATAAATAGAAGGAGATGAACCCAAAAGAATGAAAATAGATCATACCAAATATCGATGATTAATTGATACTGCTTGTTTACAAAGAAATATAGGGGAACTGATCCAATGACGAATGTTTGACCACACAAATTCTACAGGATGGAAAGAAAGGTCTGAGTGTCTCACACCCGAGAATAAGGAGGAAGAACTAGGGAGGAAGATATATTGTCCCTTTAGAATATTTAATTGAGCAGAAATTTAAGATACATTAGATTTTCCATTAAAAGTGGATCGCACTAAACCATGTCGTTTGACCAAGTAAAAGCATCCTGAGCCTCAGGAATAATTAATATTGGAGTTATGGAATTTGAATCATCCTTAGAGTCCATAAAATAAGGCTTTAAATGCATTTTAAATCAAATGAAATATTAAAGGGGAAAAACTACAGGTAGTTGGAAACATTGTACACCAAACTAGAAATTTGGAAATGAAAAAAAGGCTACCGTTAGAACCTCACTAGTCTCGAAACACCATTCATGAACTCATTATTTGGAAAAGGAAATAGAGGCTATTGTTACAACCTCACTGGTATGGAAACACTTTTCATGAACTCAAATTTTGGAAAAGAAAATAGAGGCTGCTATTAAAACCTCACTCATCTAGAAAAACTGTTCATGACCTTGAAATTTTTCAAAGGAAATAGAGGCTGCAGTTGGAACCTCACCATTTTAGAAACATTTTTCCTGAACTCAAAATTTGGAAATTGAAATAGAGGCTGCAGTTGGAACCTCACCGTTCTATAAACATTTTTCATGAACTCAAAATTTTTCAATGGAAATAGAGGTTGTAGTTGCAACCTCATTATCCTGGAAACACTGTTCATGAACTAGAAATTTGGAAAAGGAAATAGAGGCTGCAGGTAGAACCTCACCGTTCTAGAAACATTGATCATGAACTAAAAATTTGGAAAAGTGTTAGGAATAAGTGACCTTAACCTCCCAAAACTCCTCAACACTATATTTTAGCAATGTAATGGACCAAAGAGGTTTGGGCCATTACACATAACATGTATTTTACCCAGAAATATCTTTATAGTAAAAAATGAGGTGCAAAAATTTCCTTTAACCAACCTACACCTAAGTCGTTGTTTACTAGGATAAACACATTCTTATATATCAATATTATCATTTACACACCCATTTATTCATATTATATCATCATTTTACCACTTATAATTTCATATTAGGCCCCTTTTTCAATTCAATTTCTAAAGCCAATAAAACAATTGAAGTTCAATAAATTACCCAAACCCCATTTTCCCATGTGTGCATAAAATGATGTGGGTAAAAGATAATCTTGAGTTCCTAGAATGATACATGAAAAATGAAATCATATTTAATACTTATCCATGAGTCAAATATCCAAAAATATTTGAAACAATAATCACATCACACAAAAAGTGTATCACCCAAGGTGAAATAACATTCAACTGTAACAGAAAACTACAACAACAAAAATCCCACCCTAGGAACTAGGGTTCCCCACTCCCCATACATGGGGTAGATACTGCCCTACATGAGCTCATAACCAATCCCCATATCTTCCTAGTCTTCTATCTAACATTCCCAAATAGTAATACAAAAGAAGAAGAAGTGAAGATCCGACTCTAATACCAATTTCTAATATCTCGGGCCAGGTTCCACACATCGATTCCCCGAATTAGTCAGTCCCAAGACCTCAGGTGAACCTTCCTTTAATCTATGGGCTTTTTACTAGCAGTGAGGGTCTAAGAAGTTGATCATTGGGAGACTATACCAACTTTTATATGCGTAATAAACCAGTGGAAATAAATAAACAGTATCAGAAGCATATATAACCACACGAAATGGCAATATTTCGAGATAGAAAATCCATAAAATACATTATCTAACTAATGAAAAGAACAATCAGTGATAATGTATGTGTCAGGTTTCAAAAATGAAGCTCAAAAGAAACACACTGAATACTCCAAAGAAGGTCCAGAACCACATTTGGTTCCCACAACCATACTCTTTCCGGACTCTTCCATCTAATATAGGGCCCTTACCCAAAACCTATTTTACATCCATGAAATCTATTTGGGTACCGATCAGGAATCCTATGTAGGGTCTCGGTACAACTCCGTAGGCCACCAAAAATGGCATCTAAAACAAATTCGGTCAATAACAAGTGCATGAATTTGTATAAAGTAATAATTTAAAATAATATGTTAATAGTTATCACGTTATCTATTAGTCATTATTAAACTAGATAGACCATCGGGTTCACAAGGACACTCATACTTCAATACCAAATTCAGACCACCGTAGGTCTAAAACAGGATACATATTCAGTTCACATTTCATTAATTATGGAAACATGGAACCATATCCCCCTATCAATGTTCTGGGTGTATAATGACATGTCTAGTTACCCATTTATCATTCACTCATATATACCATTGTCATAGAACATCATTTGTAGAACACCAATTCTCAATCATTCATAAAAAACATTGGTGTAGATCCTCATGCCAGGAACCCTAATTCTCAATCATGCATATATAACATTGGCATACATCATCATGTCTACCACCCCAATTTTCTATCATGCATTTATTTATATAATTGTTGTAGATCAACATATTTAAAACCCCAATTCTCAATCTTTCATGTATTTTTATCATTGGTGTATATCGTCATGTCTAGAACCCTTATTCCCAATCATGTGTGTATTTATATCATTGGTGTAGATCAGCATGTCTTGCACCCCAATTCTCAATCATGAAAATATATCATTACTTATCACAATTCCACATGTATCTCTTTATCACATGTCTTCACATTGTCATGTGAACAAATATTAAACAACTTTAATCCTTTGTTTATAATTACAAAACACAACATCCATTAATTAATTAAAAATTTAATTAATCCTTGTCCATTAATTAATTTGAAAATTAATTAATATTTTCAAAATATAAACATACAATAGTTAATTCACAAATTAACTATTCAATTCATATCATAAATATCCTATAATTAATTGTCTCAAATAGTGATATCAATATTCTATAATTACTTCCCCAATTAATTATCTAAAATCAAAACATCAATATCTCATAATTAATTCACCAATTAATTATCACTAAAAATAATATCAATATCACATAAATAATTCACCAATTAATTACCTCCGATCATAAAATCAATGTATTATAATCAATTCACCAAATAATTATCAAATTCAAAAAACCCAAAATCTCATAATATATTTGCCAATTAATTACCACTTTCAAATGATCCCTAAATCACACAATTTCACAATTATATCAATTAAATAATTTACCACATTAATTAATTACATTATGGATTTCAATTTCTAATCAAATATATAAATTATATAACTTTCATATATGTAATCAAAATAATGACTATGGGATTTAAAAATTAGAGCACCTACCTCGATTCATTGAATAATGATTTCCCAATATAAATACCCAAAATTGAGCAGCACAATGACGTCGTTCAAGATCTGTATCCAAAAACCTAAATCAATATTATGGAAATCAGGATCTTATAAGTATAGATCTATATATAGAGTAATATGTCTAGATATCACCAAACAAATATATATCTACCCAGAAATTCATGTTACATCACTGATATATAGTGAAATGAATGGAGGATGAATGAGATACTAAATGGGGTAAGTTTCACTAACTGGGATAGGAGAAGGCCTTCGATCCATGCATCGAATCACAACGAATAGACTTCTGTAAGGCTTGGAATTCATATAGAGAGTACCAAAATTATGAAGTACCCCCAAGAGTCTAATGCAGATGATTTGGGGATAATTAGTGGGTTAAAGATTTTTTAGGAATAAAATTGATGATATTTTAATTCCCGCACATGGTTAGCTGGGATGAGGCGCATGGTTTTATCTAACCGTGCACCAACCATGCACTATTATTTTAGGGGTTCAGGGTTTCTACTTTTAGGATAGATGGTTTTCTAAATCGAGTTCCATCCATGAGAACCCCCTATACCTGGGTTCCCATGGTTAGTTGGGTTACACGCATGATTTTCTCTAACCGTGTACCAACCGTGCACAACCCTTTTCTACCATTTTTTTCAAATTCCTCCCAAAGACACCTTAATTAATAAATCAAATAAAATATCTCAAATAAAGAAAAAAAATTACCTAAAATCAATTCCACGTCAACTATAGAAAAGGCCATGTTCTTACACATGATCACCCATTTAAAGGAATGTCATACCTTTATAAACACCTTGATTTCATTGGGAATTCTTTAAAAAAAATCATAGGATGCCACCTAATTTATTGATATGAATTACAGTTTGTAATACATTCTTGGATTTTGTATTTTTATTAGATGAATGAATTCCTTGGATTTCACTACTATAAAACAGCTCTATAGACACTATTTTAAACCATGGGTACAACCACTAAAACACTGGGTATAGCTTATACCCATGGTTTCTAGAACCATGGATAATGGAGGTGTGGTTATAGACCTATACCCATAACACCTATAGAAACTTTGGGTATAGGCCATATAAAATTTATCATACCCACAGTTTAGCCAAAATCATGGGAATATATCAATACACACTATTTGGATGACTGTGGGTATAGCTTTTAATAGTATATAACCTATACCAATAAATATCTAAACCATGGTTATAGGTCGCTATCCCCATTTAGAAACAACATATACTCTTCTAGCTCTTAAACGTGTAAATAAAATAAAACACATGGTACACATTCAAATCCGTACAAATATTTTATATTTATAATTCAACCAACTTCTTGTAATAATTTTCAAACCATTTACAATATTAAAACGTTCATATACATCCACACAACCAATCAATTCAAATCATTAAAAAATTTCCACATCTCTCCTTACTACTAGGTAAAAAATTTTGTTGCTAAATATCTACCCCATCGCTGAAGTCCTCATCGTCATTTCCTTCATCAATATCCTCATCACCATTTTCAACATCATCTGGAACAGTAATAACATCATAATCAACAACATCTTCAACATCATCATTTCCACCACCATCAACTCAAACACCAAATGGACCCTCATGGGCATCACTCAAGGCATCATTTAAAAATCTCATTGATTCCATATATGAATCAATATTGGTATTATCCTCTAACGTAAATTATTGACTTATAACTGAAATAGATTTTAGGAAGTATTTGGTGATCAATTTATTTATTTCATGTTCTCGTGAAGCATTTTTTTCCCTCAGATGCTTCTAAGGGAGCACTTTGCAGCTCGGTGGCTTAGAGAATTTTAGAAGGATCCCAATTAGAACCAATAATTATTTGGGATGATTTTTTTTTCATGGGTTGACATCAGACTCTCCCCTATTTCTCCTCACTTGATATCCAACTCAAATAATCATTTGGAAAAACGTTTTCATCTTCATTATCATTGAGGGACTCTATGGAAGACTATTAAAAATAAAAAAATATATATTTGTTTTTAATTTTTTTATAAATATTCAAAATATAAACAAAAAACATATAATATTTTCTTCTGTTTTTGAATTTACTAAACTTATATCTTTTTTCTTCCTAGTCAAGAAAAGATAATTTTTCTAGAGGCACACGACCTTTAATTCCCAAACCCGCTTGCTAAAAATGAAATTGATTTCTATACACATATTCATAGTATAAAAATATTATAATCATGAATAATAGTAAAAGGGAATTATTTTTAAATTAATAAAAAATTCATAAATTTAAACATTTAATAAAATTGATGATAAATTCATAAAGAAAATGTAATCATAAACACTTTATAATTTAGCTACACATTATGAACATTCCATAAATATCATTTGTTATTTAGTTCCAAATATGGAAATAAAATCCAGGTGAACACTAATGACATTCATTTAAAAATAATATTACCGCATTAGAAAAACAAATTAAGAGAGTTATACTTACTTGTTTTCTATACTACAGAATTGATATTTCTATGTAGTTCTGGAATCCCAAAATCGAAATCATCTGCCCCAGTGAGCTTTTAAAGTTGAAAAGGATGACTAAATTTGATAGAGGTCCAATTCATCAGCTGAATGTTAATTAATTTAATAATATATTTTTAGAATGATAAAGATGAAAAAAATTCAACTAATCATACACCACGATAACTCATCAGTAGGAACTCAAATAAGTGAAATAATATATTGTGATTAATGAGATATTCATCGTGTAACACAACTATAAAATGGAAGAAAAGTACCCATTTAAAATTTGTTCAATCATGATTTCATATATATGGATTAGTTAGAAAAAAAATTATTCCATATGTATACGAATTTTGTCAATAATATCATATTCAAAACTAAACTATGTAGATTCTCTGTATTAATTAATGGAAAATATAAAGAATCAATTAATGAAACATTTGAATATGCTTATTTATGCTGATAATCATTTGTGGGAACATATTATTTCATGCATTATGGTGTAAAAATTGAGGGAGAAGGGTTAAAATACTATTATAATTTCTTATTCAATTAGGCCTTCCCCACATCTGTAAAAAAGTAAATGATTCAATGAGAGAAAAATAAGCAACTGGATTTCTAAATCACATGAAGCAAGAACAGTCCTTGGAAGAAAAGATACAACTATTTGATGAAGAATAAATCATAACCTAATACATATAATATTCACATAATTTCATGAAATTAATAAAATTAACAATTTAAATATTGAAGGAAATTTGCAACTCATAGAGTTGGATAAAACCCTAGGATCTAGTCATTTTGAGAAAGGTTATAATAATTAATGTTAAAATTTTAATTATATAAAAGAAGTTTCCTCCTCATTCATCTATGCTATGGGCACTATATCATATTTCCACAGAGATTGTATCATGTTAAAATGTCATTATATATCATGTTTTAAAAAATTGTTTTCTTATTGATTATCTCTTGATGAAAATATATATTGTATCATGTTTGAAATTAATGTTTTTATGGAATATAATAATTATTTAATATCATAATTGAGAATAATTCATATGTTTAAAATATAAAAAATTAATGATGAATGAAAAAATAATACATTAAAATATAAATAGCTAACTATGTTACAATAGAAGTCTATATATTATTTCAAATCATATTAATGTACATGGAACTTCCCTTTCTTGGGAATTGTAGTGTTACCTATTGTGTGTAGAAACATTGTTGAATATTTGTTATTTTTTTCACAGAAACATCATTAAAACAAAAAATCAATAAAATTAATAAGAATTAAATATCATATTAAAACAATTAATGATTGGGAGTACCATAAACTCACCAGTCGTCCAATATGTGATAATTTTTTGATATTCTGTTTTTGGAAAGTCAAATAATATTGGAAAACCCTCTAAATCAGAACTAGATCTACTTTTATAAACAATATATAGCTCATGCTTATATGATCTTCATAACTCCTCAAGATCCATCAACCTTGATGCATTAGCAGCTTCACCGTCAAGAAATTCAAACTGACTCTGCAAGGAATAATTTAACTAATATAAATACAAAAATAATATATATAGAAATTTATTGAAATTTATTACCCATATCTATTCCCATTCTTTGTTCATGATGTCATTACCGAAGTCTCTATGAGTCCGGTTCCACCATAAGGGTATCATCGTAATTGGATAAAGTTTTTATGAAACTTCTACACTACCAAGACATTTTACCTATCATCTTATTTTATTCATTTTAATCCACCATTAAATGTTTTTTGGTGATTCTAGGTTTCCAACATATGGGTATTCCTATGTCATAAACTATAAGATCCTGCTAAATAATATAAAAGGGGGAAAATAAGAATTATGTAATGCTGAAATAGGATAAAAATTAATTGATATAATTTAATACATTTATTACAGAAAAACCCGATGCATGATGCTCAATAGGCTCTAATGGATCTATAGGCTATCCTGTATTGATATCTTCTAAAAGATGTGTTTTTTCTAATACACGCTCTGGGTAATCTGTATACACTAGAGTGGATGATGATGTAATATAATCACTAGATCATGGATGGATAGTAGGAAATATATAGTGTGTACTCATGGAAGGATATAGGTAAAAGGGTTGGAGATACATCAAATGATTTGGATATGGTAATGGTGGGAAAATCCATGGAGGTGGATTAGATATTGTATGCTAAGAAGAGCCTAAATGAGATGATGATAGAGGAATGGGTGGGAACATCCCTGAATGTGGCATTTACATTATATAAGAATAACAATATTAATCATATGATGATGGAGGCATGTGTGGGATAATCCCTAGAGGTATTGTAGACATGTCATGTGAATACGAAGCTAAATGAGATGATGATAGAGGCATGGGTGGGAACATACCTAGAGGTAGCATAGACATGGTATAGGAATAAGAGGCTAAATGAGTTGATGACGGAGACATGAGTGGGAAGATCCTTGGATGATCAAGTAGAGGTTGTTAAAGGTGTAGATGATGGTGTGTCTTTTGGTGGTTTAAGGTGGGAATGTGTATGATGGGTGCTCTGTCTAGGGTTTGGAGTATCCCTACTCGGACTCATGCTAGTGGGATGAGGAGGAGTCAACTCTGGTGGAACTGAATGGACCTAAAAATATTTGTGAAAGAATATGAAAATTAAACTATATATAATATAGAAGAAAAATATTATAATTATTATACTCACTAGTGGAAGAGGAGGAGGAAACCTACACTCACACATCTGTAGATAAACATAAAATAATATATTTCACCAAAATTCTACAATATGATTAATAAAAATCATAAAAATTAAATGTAAATTTTATAGAAATAGTTTTTAAAAAACACACATACAACTTAGAAGTCATAAACAATGTCATAACATGATTTAGTAACAATAATCTAAAACTAAGTTATAAATTTTTTAATAGAAAATTCAACCCTTGTTTTTTTAATTGAAATAAACCTAATTATATTCAATGAAACAAAACTATACAAAAAACCATATCATTACAAACTGAAACTAAATTAAATTAATTACAGTAATACCAACTAGAGTACCCCCGGTAAAGGTAAACTGAATAATCATTGAACATATATTATTTCTTCTATATATTACCCACTACTACATTAGGTTCAACATTAACTCTCACAATGGGACAATATGAGTCATCAAATTCAATATTTTTTTCAATGATAATGGAGGGAATTGGTGTTAGTTTCATCCCCATCATCATGGAAAATATGTCTTGGGATTACTTCATTAATGAAAATATAATGAAGACTTGTATGATCTTTTACATAAAAAACGTGATTTTCAGTTGATTCCAAAATGTACGGTTCATCAGTATCATGGATTCAAATCATGTCAATATCATTAAATCCACAATCATCAATAAATTTACCATGCCATATCATTGAATTAATCCATTAAAATTTCATCATAGTGACTTGACTTTGAGAGTAGTAGTCCAATTATTTTCTCAGCAATTCCATAATAAGACACATTTTCATATCAAGACAGATTATTTAATTCATTGAAATAAAATTATTTTATAGAGGTTGAAATAATAAAATCATTCAATGTTCTCATTTCCACTTCAAAATTAGTTGTAACAAATTTATACCCATTTATTATTAAGTATTTTCATTCATGAAACAAATAATTGTGACCAAAATCCAATGGTATTAATTTTTGATAAATGTAGTGAACAGATGAACTAAATACCGGAAATATATATGAATAATAAAATTCAATTAATATCTATATTTTATGTTAACTAAAGTACTATTCATACCCTTGATTTTAACCATGTAAGAAACTATTTCCTATGTAAAGCCTCTCTCACTCTCGATGGCCAAGACCGATGAACTCTCCATATAACATGTTTATGTTCCCTACACAAACAGATTATAACAGTTTAATGTATGTGTGAAAATACATAGTATTAGATCACATATAAATATTCAAATTTCATACTTGGTATAATCATCTAGAAAACCATAGTTAAACAAGATTTTGCGGTGGACCATATCCCACTCTTCAAGGCTCAATGTATACAATGTATATAGCCTAGGAATTACTCTTATTTTGGGAAGAGATGGAAATGAGGGACCAATTCCCCATAATTACCATATTTATTTCTCATTTTCCAAATATCTCTTGTGGTCACATCATATTATACATTGAACAAAAATCCATATATTATTTAGCTAGATATCCTATCATAATGGAACCATCAAGATGATTCTTTTTTCTAACCAATGATTTAATGTTGTACATAATTATTTCAGTAAGATACATCTACATATAATCAGTGGGTCCCCCCAAATATTTGTTCAGTTGTAATATGAGATGTTAAATGCAGTTTGATGTGAAATTTTTATGGTGATTTTTTTCCAACTCACACAAAATTAATGGTTCATTTTCTTGAATGATTAATCCAGATTGATTTGGATAAAAATTTAGCACAATGGTATTTATAAAAATGGAACTAGTGAAACACATTGACCCTTACATTACTGGATAGAAAATTTAGGATTCTTATTGTAATTAATTCATGAATAAAGATGTGATAATCATGTGTTTTTTAGTATTTTAGTTTAAAATCCATTATGTTGACTCATTTAGATATGTTGATGGAAAATCAATCAGGAAACTTGATATTCCCTAAAAATTCTCGGAATAAATTTTTCTATTATTGTTTCATCACCTAATAAGCACAAGGAACCTTCCATTTGTTTTCACTAATACACATAGGAAGCAGTTTTGGTCGAAGACCCCAGTCTAATAAGTCTTTAAGAGATCAAAAGTCATATTTGTTATTCCACTTGATATTTAGAAATGTTTAGAGAAATCGTTTAAGAAGATTGGATTTTATACTGAAGTTCTAGAATCATCCACTAAAAGTTTTACTCGCTTAACATTTTTATCTTCAGTCTTTTCCTCATGTGTATTCATATCATTTCCTTTTTAAACTGGAATTTTGTCTCTCTCATGATGATAAAAAAATAGAAACTGAACAAATATCAAATTCTTAAATCCACTACATTCATTTCATTCATGAATATTAGAATATTGTCTCATTTATATATGGTGATACCAAATTTTTTTAATTTATTTTAAATCTAGATTTTCTATACTGTATCTATCTTTTTTTGAGCATAACCATGGTCTTCCAACACAATTATGTCATGGAAAATATGTACGACCTCCATTTAAATCACTTTTAAATGAAATATCTTGAAATGTTTCTAAATTCATTTGAAACTTAGTTGAAATATTATTGATATGATACATCCAACTTCTATCTATTCTATTACAAGGGAAAAAGTTATATAACATTCAACAATGTCAACCATAATTAAAAAAATTCATCACAAGTAATTTTAATATAAATTCATCAAATTATACTAGTAGCAAGAAAAAGAATTTATAATTAAAATAACATATTCTGTAAGTGATGACTACAAATAACGAACCACAGTGGGTATCCCTAACATTTAAGAATTTAATATCATGGTGGATAAATTGAATAAATTTAAGACACTATAATATTCTACCAATGGTTTTAACTATGAATAATCATTCATAAAGATCAAAAATAAGGAAAAACTATAGTTTCATGTAAACCAAATTCTTACATTCCAACTGATCACAATACTTCAAACATCCAAAAATATAGTCCATAGATCAAAACTAGAATCAAAGTATAAAAATGATCCATATAAAGAATATGGGAGATTAAGAAATACCATATAATATCTACTAATTCAACATCAAGATATAGAATATGGTAATGAAATCTCATTTTAATTAGAATTATGTCTAAGTCAACTCCACCCTGATCTAACTGATTTACTCTCACCCTATCATAATTCCCCCTTTTAATGGTAATGTCCTTTTTCTAGTTAGTGAGAATGGTAATGAAAACACAATTTTAAATGCAGATCCTATCATACCCAATGGTTATAGTGAAATTAATATTCTAGTAACATTATTATAAATCAACCCTTAATAAAAAATGGTCATGTAATGAAAAATAATATATAGAGGGAGGGTAGAGAATAAAACCTGAAACACAACATGAAATAAATAAAAAACCATATAAATTCTAGTATAACCCCCCTTTAATAACATGTTAAGATGAAATAAAGATCACCCTATCATGATATCTATGATAAGGTGATGAAAAAACGGTCTCATTCATCACCTAAGAAATAATTTTAACTATAATTACATTTTCATTATAATGTTACATTATTATATTCATAATAATAGACCTTAATAGATCTTGCCTTCTATATTACCAAGAATAATTATTTTTATGCTCATATAGGATTCCTCATTAAACCAAATTCTCATTTTAAAAAAAAATTGATGATAATTATTTTAACATGACTCTTTTATTTAAAATTTTATCATTAATCTCATGGTCAGTAAATATGAAATTAATTCAATATATTCATAGAGAATGTTTTTTTATTATCTTGTTAAGTGTAGCTTCATGAAATGAATGTAAACCATGGAACGACCTAGGCATGGTCATCCAGGCTTTATGAAGCATCTATTTACATCATAATATGAAAATTATAAAATTCATATTCAAATATTATATTTGAATGAATTCCACTTTGGGTTTTATTGGGATCTCGCATAGGAATAATGACACAACAACTTCCAACCAACTCCGAAACAAACCCAATATTTCATAAAAAGTATGCCTATACTCAAACATCCACACAGATTAACTCTCATTGGAGTGATTATAAAAATAATATCTATAATTATACAGAAAAAATAACAAAACCATAAAAAATCATGAAACCCTAAATAACATCGAACCACATTTAGAAAAATTAAAATGATTTGGAAGGGTTTACTTCTTGGAATGAATTAAAACTCATAAATTATATAATGTAAAAACATGAACCAAAAAAAATACATTTAACCAAAATAAAAACAAATATTGTCAGAGATCGATCATTTGATGTCATAGATGAAAATGAAAACAACACTTAGTACAAGGGAAGAGAGATTCAAAACTCATGTATGTGTTGTTTAAGAAGATTCAAATACAAAAATTAATAAAATATAGGAGAATGCAAGAGGAGATGGGATGTCACGACTCACTTGGGTAGCCTCTCAGTCAGTTGAGAGGGAAATTAGTTTAGGGGATCACGGGTGAATGGGAGGAGGCTCAGAGTGGCCTGATATGTGCAAATTCTATACCAAAATTTTTTAAAAATTGTGTGTATAGTCCAATATGACCCAACTGTTTCAAAAAACCATTGGTATAGCCTAGTTCCTGGAACTCTATAGCCATGGTTCTTTCAAACCACGATTATATAGGTGTGGGGATATACCCACTTTCTAGTAGTGTTTGTTCATGGATTCATCCACCTCTTTGGAAAATATATAACTCTAGGGACGATCTACCAAGTTTCAGCCTAATATCTTAGGACAATAATTAATTCCCCAGGTGATCCCCTTGGATTCCATTGAATGCCTACTCGGTTTTCCGAGATTGTTATTTATGGTTTTGTTATTAACACTAAGTAGTGTAATTTCATGGGTATACCCCATGGATTACACTCAACCCTAAATATCCAAACATCACAGTTGATCATTATTAGTTGAACCAACTTAAAAATTCACGAGTGTTAGGGGTCTCCATGGATTATCCTTTGGTTATTATAATTGGATTTCATGGCTATATTCCACGGATCCTAGGATGAATTAAAGGGTAATGTGCTTAAAGATGTCTGGATTAGCTCGAAATGGATAGGGTCGACTAGGTATCCCATGAGGAATCTAAGCCCATGTGGTTTCTTTTCACTTTAATAACTTTTTTTTATTTATACACACACATTGTTTCATATTATATTCACATAATGAAATTTCTATAGACACCATTGTTTTTTAGACTACCAAGTTGTACTCACTCCTTGTTCGGGCAACCGCTTGGGTAACCGGGAAGATTTCTTGGATTCAGGTAAGGATTAAGGGAATTTTTTAGCTATCGATGATTTATTTCCATTTTAGGATAAAATATTAAGAGCATATAGATGATACATTTCTTGGGATTCTCGTGGATATTGTTTCTTTTTTATTTTATTTCCATCTTGTTTATGTTGGTACGGTTTTATACCTATTACAATGTCTTCCTACTTAATATTATGTACCTTCATGACATCATATGTATATTATATTGCCTATTGTTTTATTTATTTTATTTATTATAGGGGTGGTTTATGTGTTATGTTGACAATTTATTCTTTCTATGTGTTATTATTTACCAGTATGCATCACTCCGATAAATAGGGTATTGTCTCAAAACCATATCACCATACACATTCATTGTCAGTTTGAATCCTCTAGCATACGTGGAGGCTCACTTTAGGCATCATGGCCAACCAGACTGATCACATATCTATGAACTGATATGTTACCTTACAAATTGAATGATTCGCCTATGTAAAATACCCATGAATTTATCGAAATGTTGACACTGGGAAATAATTCACTACATCCATCTATAGTTAAAATGGAGATTGAGCTTCTAGAAGTTGATGGGATTACAGAGTTTTCATTGTGAATCGTGTATTCCTTATTGATGTATCCTTTCATCCCAAACTTACTTCAGGTTTGACAAGTCCCATATAAATTGACTTTTATCCCCTCTCATTCCTTACCTACTAATGGATTCTTCTAATATGCTTGATTCTATTTAGGTGACTATCCTTGCCTGCCTGAATGGCCCGAAGGCCTTCATTTTTTATTGATTTTGATAACCCCCCTTTCAAGGGATGAGAGGGAACCCTTACAAGGCTCGTAGGCTCAGAGATTACATGGCTCATAGGCTTAAGAGATTACATGACCCAAAGGTCTTAAGGGAATTCAACCAGACTATCTACAAGGAACTGCCCCTCCCCAGCATTTGCATCTTGATAATAGCTCTCCACCTTTACATGACCGTCTGGCTAGGCTTCCCGTGCAAGAACAGGCTGGTACTCATGGCATAGCCATACCCTCTCATTCTGACAATCCATTTGGCTCTGCTCTGGTGACTGTACCTACTCTGAATCCTCTTCTGGGGATTCTCCATTTTTGTAGTGTGTCTGGGCCTGCATTCATGTGGCCCGAAGGCCTTGGGGTGGCTCTAAGGCCTTAAGGTGGCCCGAAGGCCTTGAGAATCAACTGGCCTGAAGGCCTTGGGTGGCCCGAAAGCCTTGCAGGACCCGAGAACCAAACCAGTGGCCCGAAGGCCCATATAGATGAATAGTTTCAGCTGCTATAGTACCGAACAGTGCCTGCTACAGTACTGCTACAGTACCCGGAAATATGCCTCCACCAGGATTTGATCTCGGGTCTCTTGGATGCACCTAGCGAGTCCTCACCAACTGGGCTAAGGCTCTTGTGCTATGTGACTATCCTTGTATATCATCATTGAAGTCATTTATAGATGGTTATCAAACTTCCCTCTAACGAATTTCTTCATTGAGAATCAAAATCTAGACATTAATGATCATGAAGTCTAATTTTTCATAATAGTTACTCACAAGATGAACCTCACATACAAACTCTATAGTAATGATGATAACAATAGGATTTCACACACATCATTTATATACTTAACCTTAAATGAATAAATCTTTCTTTTATCATATCAAAATAGTTTACATGATCTGTCATTGGTATTACATCTGATAACCTCAGGATAAATAGCCTCCAAATAGTGAAAAAAATTCATTGTTTTAGTTATTTTGTATATATCTATTTATGAATTCAATAATTACATTAGAGTTTTCTTTTCATGTATATTAAATGATATATTTCTTTCAAGAGACATCCTCACCAATGTTAGTTCCTTTCTATCCAAGATCTCCCATTAATATTTCTCTATAAACACCATCTTCACATCCCAAAATGGAATGTCCAACTACTTTTAAATTAGATGGTATTCAATGTACATCCTTGAGATTCCAAAATCTATTTTTTCAAATCTATCAACTCTGACCTCGATATATAATAATTCTATTAAACCATTTCAGTAACTCCCACAAAAGTCATTATTTTTTAAATCAAGTTATTTGATACCACTCATTGGGAATGAAACCCTAATACCCTATGATTATAATAAAACTAATGGGACACTTCACTTTAATCCATTAAAAGATCACATGAGGTTGTATAGTGGAAATATAAACCTCTATAAGTGCTCCAAGTGTAGATAGTCATCGCACCATACTCACTATAAGAATTCATCCTTGATCGCACAAGTATGATCAAAAACATTAAATATAATATCAACACTTAAAATGATACATACATTTGTAATATATAAATAATGAAAAGAGACAAAGGTTTAATGTGCTTCAGATGACGAGTACTCTATGGAGAGGAGAAATACACTACCACTTACAATATTATAATTGGATGATAAAATTGATTATAAATATATTACAATATAAAATTATTCAAAAAAAACATCATATCTCTCTAACTAATCTCAAATTAAATCTCTATTAGTATTTAGTTCCCAAATTCATATATAATAAGTTCCACATGGTCAACCAGTAATAACTACTCTCATAAATACACATATCACTAAACATTACCTCTTAAGATTGATTACCAACCCCATGTCTATGAAAACTCTAGTTATACTAAATAATTTTGATTAATTATTAATATTAATTAATTTTATTTTATTTAGTTATATTCATTATATAAATATTGAGTAATTTTTCAAAAAATAGGAAATAGTTTTATTCTTACTAAATTATTTTTCATGTATTATATCGAATTATTTAAAATATTAATTTTTATATTTTAAAATTTTAATTTGAAAAAATTTAATTTTTTTTGAACTTATTATCTAAAAATCTTCATTCATTAAATTTTTATTATTGTTCTAATAATATTTATTTTTATGTGAATAGTGAAAGATACAATTTTTGTAAAAATTTCATTTCCTTTTGTCAAGTAATGTTTTTTAAAATTACCATTATGTTTTAAATTTGATATAATAGTGACATAAATATCCCTTAATTATATTTAATCTAATTAATAAAATAGTAATACATATTTTTCCAGATTTTGTTATAAGTTTATTTTGGGGCTTCAAAACACATTTTTCTAAAAACTATTTTCGTTACATTTTACACATTTATATTAAAATTGATTTCTTCCTCTTTGAAAACTGAATCTTGAAAACATGATTCTATATTTAGAACCATGAAGATAAAATTTTGTAAATATTTAAATTTTATTTTTGGACATGATGAATTTTAATGGTAGTAAATATTTGTCACATTGGTAAAGGTAAAATTGGTAAAATCAGGTTAAACTATGAAATAATATCTAAAAACCCTAAAACATGTATTTATTTTATTTAATAAGATTTTTTTGTCCATATAAGATATATGTTTTAATAAATTACAAATTTATTACAACTTTACATATATAATAACTTCTGTATTATATTATGTGAAGAATAAAAACAAAGAGTCATGATATTTTGTTTGATATCTATGATATTTTTTTCATTAAGATTAAATGAGGTTATGTTTGGTTATAAATGAATATTTTAAATATTAATGAAGTTTTTTTATCATGTTAATTTATTAATGATGTTTTTTATCATTTGAAATATCTATCAAAATATTATTGAATGATAATATTTTGACTCATACTCATCATTGATTATAAATATGCCAGATTCAAGCCACCTGAATACGAACATTAATTTAAATTAATTTAATACTTAAGGAATACCAATGAAACTGCTTCCATAAATTATAAAAAGGTATATAATCTCCTCTCTTCTACACACGCATCCGTAAAAAATTTTATAATCGTGAATTTTTAGATAATAATTAACTTTATTAGAATTCTAGGTTCTTTATGATTTAGAGTCTTATAGAATTAGTTCATAACACTTAAATAAAAACTGACATATTAAAGAGTTTACACTATCACTCTTTATCTATTTTCCCATAATATAAATTTTTTAAATGAAACTCTTATTATTTTCATGATATAAATTCATTAATTTTAACATGAATTATTCTTTTTTATACTCTTATTTAAGAATATGAAAAATAATTAAAAACATGGGATGTGCATAAAAATCTCAGTAATGGTAATAAAGGAAGATAAAAAATTTAGTCCAACGAAAAAAATGAAAACCCATAAACTGAATACATTTTCACATTATTCTTTTTGAATATAAAATTAATCATATCCACTTGTTAAAAACCCATTTTTTCTCAAATAAACCCCTTGAACCCCATAATAAGAAAATAGAAACCCTTGTGGGCATCATAGAGTATTATATCAATAAATCATGTCCACTCATGTCAGAAATAAATAGATCGTAGTTAAATCAATAGGAGAAATGTAATATCCTGACATTTTATAAATTTCATTTTCAAATAAACATAATTTCCTTAATGGTTTTCTTTACACACTACTTCGAGTTTAAACGAACCACGATATACTAATTAAATATTATTATTTGTTGTAAAAGTTATGACATAATCGTTAAATAGGATGTTATGAATAAGAAAAAATAAATTTTGAAAATTATATTTTTTTCACATGTTTAAAATAATATAATTGGTTATCAATTGTTTACAAATAAAATAAAAATAATCATTGAAATTGAAAAGAAGTGTTTCTGAAAAATAGTATTTATATGCGCAAAGTGTCTTTATCTTAATAGATTAAATTAATCAATATTGTTAAATTATTAATATTTAAATCATATATTATATATTCAATAAATTGTTTTACCATTAATCTAATATTTTTAACTAAAAGGGGTAAGAATAGCTCATATTTTAAGATAAAAACTGTTTTTAAGGAGGGTTTGTTGCATTTTCACTCATATTTTAGAATACATTTTCTTTAATTTGGGAAATTTTATTTCAAAAATTAAATTATTTTTATAAATTCACATTCTAAAATTAACTTAGATTGAATTTTATTATATTTTTTGGAAATTATTTTTTTATGAATAGAGAGAAGTACTAATTGTTATTAAAAAGTATCTTTTATTTTAATTCATTTAAAATGTTCCATTTTCTAAAAATGAATTTTAAAGTAGTACTAGATAAATTATATTATTATAAATAAAATTTGTGTCATTAGAATCAATTTCATGTTGAATTTGTTTATAATATCTTTTTATACTTACAAAAACTATTTGTTTGGATGACACCTTTTTCGTCACGCCTGTATATTTAATTTTAAATTAAATACCACCACATATGTGAATTTTATTTTATAAAATTAATTTTATAATTTTAATCATAATAATTATTATTAGGTAAATTTTTTTGGTTAATGTTTTTCATAATGAATAGTAAAAATAGTAAAAATTAATTACCATTATTAAGGTTAAAAGAGGGTATTGAGCCTTACATTAACCAATTTTAAAAATAATTTTTCATACACATAGGAATTGTTTTTATATTTATAATTATTATAAACAAATTATCTACCTGTTCTCATTTATTTTTAGTCTTAAAAGATAAATTTTCTTTGTAAATAAATAAAAAACTTGTTACTGTGGTGAATAGTAAAATGATAAAAGTAAGTAAATTTAGAGGATAAGGAATTCCATGTTCAAAACAAAATTTTTAGGTTTTGATCAACCTTCTATTACATAAAACCCATTATTTAACATTTCTAGAAGCACATGGGTTGAGAGTAACTTCCCATTTATTAATAGTTTTGGGTATTTAACAAAATGTTGCTCCTCCTCAGTTATAAAAGGGAACCTCATCCCTTAACATATTCAACCCTATTGAGATATTTTTCTCAATAAAACACTACCAAAATCCCTCCCCGACATCATTATCCATTTTATTGATCAAATGGTACTCTTAGAATAAAAACCATAGGGTCCTTAATAAGAGATCTATGGTAGCATTTTCTAAGAGAAGGTAATTGTCATAACTAAGCTCTTTCTTTTTTTATCTTATTCTATTTTGACACTAATTCATGTATTTATTATTTAAATATAATAATAAAAGTTAATAAAATATATTTATATGATATTATTTTTTGCATCAAAACCTATATACATCTTCTCTTTCATCAAATGGGAAATGAAACCATCCTTCCTGTGTATGGCGGACAACAACCTCGTGAAAAAATGTAATTTTTTTCCATTATCACATTTCAAAGATGAATATAATGATAAATTTAATTTATTTATATGATATTTATAACATAATACTACTTATGTAATTATAATATTACATATACCTTCTTACAATCCAATCCATTGGAAAATAAGAACGTTGCTCCAGCAAACGAGTAGACTACCTCCTCCACAAAGCAATGTGACTCGTTTTTTATTTCTATTTTATATGGAAAATAATAAGTATAGATTTAATTGATAAATATGATAAAATTTATATTATAATTATTATCTGAAAGTTAAATATGATTTCCCTTTCTTCCATACCATCTGTTAAATGTTTAATCGACGTTCATGCGATATTATGGTCTACTTAATCCATAAATAGTGTAATTCATTTTTCTATCTCTAATATTCATTGATGAATATATATATATATATATAATGAATTCATATGGTTTTAATATCATGATTAACATCATGGATATTTTTGGACCATGATCAAAAAACAATGACCAAAAATACTGAACCAAAATGTACATGAAAAATGAAGTAGTTATCAACAAAAAAATAACTTTAATAAAGAATTTAAAATAAATGAGTGATAAAATTTTATAAGTAAGTAATATATTGTATTATATAAATTATTATGTTTTTAAAATATATTTATAATAAATATATATTTATTATATAAGAGTTTTTAACATTTACTAATGACGTTAGAGTTGAGGTAATGGATATTAATCTAACTTTTATTTCTATGAGACACATGTCATGTTCACCACCTGTTTCCTAGATATGGTGTATATAACAACCATTAATTTATTTTATTATGATTATTAATAAATTTATTTAGATTTATATAACCATATTAGTTTATTTCTTCCACGGTGATTATAATTCCAAAGTTAACAAATTTGTAAGGATTATATGTTTTAATCTGATTATCTATCAGGATTGTTTATGATTACATTTTAGATGATAAAATCATATGACCAATCCATCAATAAATTCATGAATTATATTATTCACTAGTAATTTCTACATATTAAATTTTTTCCTTTTATTTTCCTCCCTTTATGTACTCTATAGACCAAAATATTGTTTTAAATAAAAACTGACTTTTTTGTATCCCTTCATTTGAAAATATTATTTCTTTGATATAAATGTTTTAAAAAAGCCAACAATGTTTTTAATATCCACATATAATTATTTAAATTAATTTTTACCCTTTTGGTAGATTTTTTAAAATAATATTGGAATGAACTCTTTATTTTCTGAACAAGATACTTCTAATATTTTTAAAAAGTGTAAAAGGAACATTTTTCTAAGAATGTGTAAGTGGAATGGTATTTACACCATTATAACTTATAAGTAATTTATATCTCCCTTATAAGTTTGAAATATTATTTTAAAATTTAATTTTTTCGCTAATATTGGATAATTTTTTAGATTTGAAAATATTGATTTCAAAATGGAATGTATATTTTCCTCAATAATGTTTTAATGATCTTTTTACAAAATTTCTAAGAAAAAGCAAAAAAACATTTGGTGTTTCTTGTGTTTTACTAGTAGTATTATCCAATTGTTCTATCCTTTTTTTCTCTAGATTTTTTATGATTAGGATGCATGATTTTTCTAAAAACTATTTCATTTCCATGTGTTCTGTTTACGAAACTGATTTCTTTTCCATGGGTTATTCTATTATGAAATTTTTATGAAACCCATTACCTTTATATGAGTTATAATGTGGTAAATATTTTATGAGATTGTGTGAAAAATATGTATGATTATCATTAGGTGATGAGTGATCTTGTAATTATATATCCCTCCAGTACATTTGTTAAATACATATAACACATGATTAAATATATTATGCATGAATCTAATCTCAAGTATATAATTTTATGTGTGGACTAGATTTCATATCTATAAGATTATGTTTCGACCTTATTTTCATGTCTATAATTTTATGTGTGGACCTGGATTTCATGTCTAAAATATTATGTGGGTTCCTTGATTTCATGCCGTTAAGTTTATGTGAGGTCCTGACTTCATGTACTAAATATAATGAGTGATCCTCTTCCTATTGATACATGTTCAAATTATTATAATATTAGGTTTTTACCACATTCATATTTTTATGTTATTCTATCATGGACCATGTTCATATATTTCATTTCTGATTTGTGAATTATAAACTAACAGGATTTATTTCATGACTCAATATTATTATCTATGTTATTCAAGGTAAAGTTTTCAAATGTTAAGCACATTTATCATACCCTTATTATCATGTTATGACTAATTGATCATATGTATCACCCTTATTTACAATTAATGTGTATTTAATCCAACCTGTTCTAATTTTTCCATTCCCAAAATATTTAAAAATGGTTTTAAGTAAGTTATGTCTCTAAATATTTTTAAATTTGATGATCTTTGTGAGAGATGTTTAAGATCATTCATGAAATAAAAAGGTTGTGTATCAAGTCTCCAAAGACAATAAAACCGGGGAGATCATTTTTGAAATTTATTAAATATTCATTTTAATATATTTGATATTTATGTTTGAAAAGAATATGATTATATAGTTTGTATCATATATTTTTTTTAGTAAATATTTGGATATTTTGGTCAAAACATTATTTATAACCTTATGAATTATTCAATGTGTAGAAAAATGTCCAGGAATTCAAATAATGAATAAAAAAAATTTTAATAAGAAATTACATCTCCTTTTGGAGAATACAAGTGGATGTAAATTTGGAAAGAAATTCCTAGAGGTAGTAACACCAAAATGGCACATTGTAAATTGAATTGATTGTTTCCTAGTGTATGAAAATAGGCCATGTTGCACACCTCGTTTCATACTCTTGAGGGATTTGTTTTTGAAACTCACAAACACTTCATGAACCATCATGGAGGATTTGAAATGAAAATGATCATGAATAGTCAAGGTAAAACCTACGTTTTTATAGATTGAATAGTAGGTATCATTCTTTATAAATCCTATAAATGATTATGATTGTTTTTTTGAACAAAATAATGTTTTGTTGTAGTAAATTCCTGGAATAAGAAATATTTATTTAAACAAAAAATGTAATGACCAATGAAACGACCATCCTCATGAGAAAAAAAAATTGGTTAGAATATGGGATGAAATATTTTTTGGCAAATATTACTCAACTATATCAATATATAAGTGCAAACATGTGTCAGGATGAACTTCTAAATTTACCAAGGAGGGGGAAACATGAAATAGAATCTTTTATAAGGAAATGTCCACCAACGTTCTATACAAATTCTAATCCACTAGTTTTTGAGAAATGAATAAATGTTATAAAAAATATTTTTTATATTTTCCAGTTATTGGACCAAAAAAATTTGTCCAATCCATTTATCAATTTTTAGGAAAAAATATCAATAGTGGAATATTATTAAGAATACAAGACAAGAGGATCAAATTGGATCCACTAAATGGGATGAGTTTAAGAGGATATTTATCAATAAGTACTTCCCTGGTATTTTATGTACAAATATGGTGAATTAATTCCTTGAGTTTATGTAGAATAATGATGAACCCATTAGTACCTATGAGGAAAAATTCTATAAGACTTTCAAGGTATTATTTCGGTTTTACCATCATCCCTGAAATAAAAAATGATCAATTATTTAGGGGTCTGAAACGATGACTTTGATAGGAATTATTTATAAAGTAATTTGGATGTTATGATGAAACCATGTGATGTTCACTCAATGTGGAAATGGAATATAGATACCATTATGGTTCTAGTGATATGAAAATAAAGACTAAGTTTCAAAGAAGATCTAGTGGAATGTAACATACATGGAATAAAACATTTTAACCTCATAATTACCAAAAATGTGGTAAGGAACACTAATGTGAATGTATTAAATGTAAAAGAAGATGTTTCAAGTGTCGTAAAACTATCCATCGAGAAAAAATAATATTGAAGTATTTTTAAGAATATGGTTATTGAAGGGAATAAAGTGAGGGATCAAAATAATACACCACCCACACATTAGTGATATAGATTCATGGTGTTTGGTTATTATGTGAATCAATTCCCTAATCAAAGGTATAATGAGGAAAATAATCCACAAAAACCTCAAAGAAAAATGGAAATTGGGAATTTTGTACTATCACAACTTCTAAATTAAATCATGATATTTAGGGTAAAATTATCCTCCACTCCAAAGATATGAATTTTATATTATATTTTTGATGAATAAGACCTATGGAAATATAATTACTCATCCTTTAGTGGAATAATTTGTGATATCGAGCATTGACTATGTCTCTATACATATATTAAAGAATAATGAAATCACATTTGATATTCTGAATCAAAGTACAATCTTTTATTAGTTCAAGGAAGAACCAAATATTTCCATGGAAATTTTTTTGTCTATTATGGGATATTATTTAAATTATGAAGGTTAAATTATCTTTTTTTATAATATCTAATTTTATTCTTAAATTGTTTTTTAAAATGATCAGGGTTTACACATTTTGGTATAATCCTTTATGAGTGTTTAAAATCATTTAAATATAGTTTTTATTTTGATCATAGAAGGATTTGTGATCAAAACATTCCAATCTTTGGGATTTAATTTTTGTTAGAAAAATTGTATAGGAGCCTTAAGGATAACTACTTATGGAATTGGTTAACATGATCTTTGGGTGTTATTATTGATGTTTTAGAACTTATTTTTTTTTTAATTATCCGTAATGGATAAGTTGTGAAAACCATTTTTCTTTCAGAAAATATATTGAGGTATTAGGAATAACACTATATCCTTTTATATATCTTATGATCTATTAAAATTTTATTTTAGTTCTTCAACCATGAAAATTTCAAAATGAATACTCATTTCTTGGAGTAAGAGATAATGTGGGAATTGATAAAAGCACAACCAATGGGTGATATTGTTCATATAAAATGGAATGAAATAAAGTATGTTTATTTTCTCATGAAAATTACTAAACTAATGGAAAAGTATATCGAAACAAAAACATTATCCTCTTACCTTAATGTTTTATAAATTTATGGTATTGTTTCTTCCTTTTTTTTATAGTATTGTGATTGTTAGCTACCTAATGAGAATTCACTTAATTGCGATCAATAATCTATCGAAATTAAAATTGATCAATGTATATATATTCAATTCCCACTAATTTTCTCAAATTTGTATACCTATTTATGTTTCATTCCTAATGAAAATCATATTTTCCTTTCTCACTTTTCAAGAGAATTGTTTTCTAAATATTTATACATTGGTAGTTTTCTATAAAATAATTTTTAAATGTTAGTCACTTTATTACTGATAAAAACTTCAAATTTTTAGGATGTAATTTATTAAAGATGGAGAATGTAACAAAATTATATTTTATAATATATTTTTTAAAATAAAGTTAATTTCTTTTATAAATTGTGTTATATTCAACCCTGAGTTTAAATGAACCATTATATACTATATAAATGTTATTATTTAGTGTGAGTGTTTTGACATATCCGTTAAATTAATCGGTGTGATTAGATCCAAATAAATTTTAAAATTAATATGGTTAACATATTTATTAGATAAATTCATTTTTTATCAACTTATTATAAATATAAATAAAAAATATTCAGAATTAGGAAAAAAAATTAAAAAATTATTTTTATGCATGTAATGTGTCTCCATCTTAATAAGTTAAAGGAAACCATATTTTTGAATTATTATAGTGAAATTTATATATTATATATTCAATAATTTTTTTCTACTAATTTATTATTTTTGTAGGGTTGATATAAATACAGTTGAACTTTTTTGTTTTAAAACTATAATTTTCTAAAATATGGTTTCGTTGCATTTGTCACACATAATGGAAGATTAATTTTTCAAAAAATGATAAAATTTACATTATAAAAAAAAATTAATTTATAAAATAATCATGGAAAAACTAAAACAGAGTATATTTTTTATAATTTTATAAAAAATAATTATTCAATGAATAGTGAAAAATATAATTATTAAGAAGTGTCTTTTATTTTAAAGAATTTAAAAAGATAAATTATTTATTAAAATGGTTTAAAATGTAAAATTATTAAACTTATATTATTATAAATTTAATTTATGTTATTTTAATAAATTTCATGTTGAATTTATTTATCAAAATGTTTTATACTTAGGAAAATGATTTCTTTGGAAAATCACTTTTCATCAAGCTTGCAAGGTAAATTTTAAATTAAATGATACCAATTTTGTGAATTGAATTTGATAAAATGGATTATATATTATAAATAACTATAATTATATTTTTTTATAAGTTCAACTTAATTTATATTCATAATTATTAGTAAAGACAGTAAAAATTAATTTTCACAGTTAAGGTCTAAATAGGGTTTTGCATGTTACTTGGGCCTATGTTAAAATTAATTTTATGCACTAATGGGAATTTGATTTGATAAAGTTTATTTATTATTTAAAATAATTTAACCCAAATTATATAATAATTATAAATTATTTTTAGTCTTAAATGATAAATTTCCTAGGTAGATAAATAGACAACCAGTTATCGTGGTGAAAATAAAAAAGGAAAAACTAAACTTAGAAGATAAGGGAATAAAATTTTTAAAACATGTTTATTTTTTATTTTTTTGATGATAATAAAATTTAAATTCCCTCCACTACATTATTTATCAATTTTTTAGGATCTTGGGTTGAGATCAACTCCCTATTATTGAAAGGTTTTGGGTATTTATAAAAATGTTACTCCTCCATAATTATAAAAGGGAACCCTCTCCCTTTGCTTATTCACAACTATTGAGCCATTTATCTTGAAGAAAACCTAATAACCTCACTCCAAAAAAACATATCAATGTTCTTCAACTGAAAATATTTCCAAAATACCAACCTTATGGTTTTTAATAATAAATCGAAATGAATTTTTCTTATGGGAGTGTAATTATCTTCAATAAGACCCTTCTTTTTTACTTCTTAACATACCAGCTTAATTGTACTTTTAATATTTAAAATATAATGAAAATTATATAACATATATTTAGATTCTAATATATTTATATCAAAACTTATATCCATCTCATTTTCCATTAAATTGTAAATGAAATCATCAGTTGTGTGTCCAGTAGACTTCCACCTCATGAACGGATGTATTTTGTTTTCCTTTACCTCCTCTCGAGGATATATATTATGATATGTTTAATTTATTTATGTGATATTTTTTTGAAACATTATAATTATTGAATTATAATATCAAATTTTCCATTCTAAATTATAATCTATTTGAAAATAATAACATCACTCATTCCTATGAGTGGACTACGAACTCCACAAAGATATATGACTCATTTCTCATTTGGGTTTTACATGGATTCTAATAAGGACATATTTAATTGATAAATATGATATATATATATATATATTATTATTTTAATTATTCCTTAAAGTATAAAAATTATTTACCTTTCTTTTGTTTCATCCATTAAAACTTGAAACAACATTCTTGCGTACATACGGCATGTCATCTCCATGCATAGTGTAATTAAATTTTATATCATTAAAATTTATGAATGAATCGAAATATGTACATAATTTTTATATATGATATTAATTTCCTGATTAAAAATTTTCAAATGATGTATCCATGATCAAGGTTCATGTAACTAAAATAGTTAACCAAAATAAACATGGAAAATGATACAATTATCACACAGAACAGTTATTTTATCAAATAATTGGTTTTATAAAAGTTATAAAATGTTGTAAGTTAGTATGATATGTTATGATATATATTATTATAGTTATTTAATACTATTTTATTATATATATTTATTTATTTATTATATAAGAGGTTCGAACGTGTATGAAGGAATTTGTTGCTAAATTAATGGATTTTTGTGTCACTTCTATTTTGTGTGAAACATGCCATATTCACCACTCATTTCATTTATGTGGTGTATATAATTCCCCTGAATTTATTTCGGGATTATTATTATGAAATTAAATAGTATTTATATATTTATATAGGGTTATTTCTTCCATGGTTATTATTATTAAAATGATACCAAAGCGGTAAGGGTTTTACGTTTCAATCTCATTATTTATTCGGATTTTTTATGGGTAAGTTTATGATTATGAAATATTATGCTATATCTCTCATGAAACCAATATATTTTCATAACCTGTCCTTATTTCATGAAATTATGTATTTTCTGTAATTTTCTTATATTTATTTAATCAATGGTCTTAAAGAATGTTTTAAGGAAAAACAAACTTTAATTCTCTCTTTGGTCAAAACATATTTTTCTTCCATGTCCATGTTTTCTAAAAATGCATTAAATAATTTTTTTAGAATCCCACTATTATTTTTTAAGTTAATTTTTAACCCTATTTCCCATTTTTTTAAAACTAAAACAAATCTTCTTTTCTTTTTCAAAACATGGTACTTTTGAATTTCTTACCCAAAATGTGAATCGAATAATTGTTTTAACATTTATGACATGAACTATATTTTCCTCAATAATTAATGATAAATGGTTTAAATATTTCCTTAAAAATTTTCCTAGGATATATTGATTTTTTTTAATTTTCCAATATTTTATATTTTAATGAATTCATTTCAAAATGGAAAGGATGTTATCCTCAAGAATGTTTTATTTATTTTTTATAGAATTTATATTCAAGAATGGAAACACAATTTGGTGTTTATTTTGATTATATGGGTATTATCCAATGGTACCATAATTATTTATTTATTTTTATAGTTTATGATTATGATGGATAGATGTTTATGGAACCCATTTCTTTCACAAGAGTTTTGTTTATGAAACCTGTTTCTTTTCAACAGGTTCTGCTCTGTTGAAAGTTTTATAAACCCCATTTCCATTCTGTGGTTATTCTATTATGAATTATTTATGATATTTTTTAACACATATATATTATATTAATTAAGTTATTGGCGGGCCTGAAATAATATAACCCTCCAATTAATTAGGTAAAGATGGATAACTCATAAGTAAATATATCATACGCGACCATAATTTTGTGTTCACAAATTCAAGTGCAGGACTAGTTTTCATGCCCATAATATTAACCATGGGCCTGGTTTTCATGTCCACAAATTTAAGAATTGACCTGGATTTCATTTCTTTAATATTATGAATTGAAATATTTTCCATGTTTATAAGTTTATATGGGGGACTGATTTCAGGAAAGGACACACCATGAACTTTTCAAGATAATTTGAGGTTATTTTGGGTTGTGACAAATGAATATAAAATATTCTACTTATTCTGTCATAAAGATGAATTTCTATGAAAACACTAAAATTTTTGTCTGAGTGAGGAATACATATTCAAATCTATAGAAAATTTCATGGAACACATTTCACGTTGTCAATATATATATTGAAGATCTTTTGTGAAATAATAATATTATGTATCAATTATCCAAATACACAAAACCATTATGGTCCTCAAGCTATAATTTGTGAAATTTATTTAATAGTAATATAAAAGGATCTAATATTTTTATTGGAAAACTTTCTCTAACTATAAGAAACTTCTCTGGTTAACTCCATCCATATTTCCTTTTATGATAAGTAACATTACCTAGTGCATTGGGAAGCTGTATCAAGCCCACCAATCATATAAGTAGTATTAGGATCAAACATCATATAATATATATTGGGATCACCTACCATAATCTATGATTACCTTAAAATATATCATGAAAAAAATAAATCAAACCATGCTTCATCATAAATCCCATGAAAAATAATTTTTAACCCATAAGTAATGCACCTTCCAAATTCATATAGAAAATATTGGAAAATATCTTTTTCTTTTGAATACGCTTTAAAATAAAAAATGACTAATTAATAAGTAAATGATTTTATTTTAAAATAAAAATGTAACTTTTCTATGAATATTCGCATCAGTAAAAATCCATAGTCTAAGGGAATTCCATTTATGTCATAATGGATAAAAAAATAAATCATTTTAGCCCTTTGGTAAAAGTGGATCATTTACAAAATAATAAGAATATTTGTTTTTAATCAATGTAATAAAAGTCAAAGATTGTTTATAATGAACATTCATATTTCTCAATGATTAAATAAGATCATTATTTAATCATTTTAATTATCATATATATGGAGGAGAATAGAATAATAACATTAAAACTTTTAAAATAAGGTCTTAAAGAAATATTTCTTGCCTTAAATATCTTCAAGCCTCATACATTATTTAACTATTTAATAATAAAATTATATTAGTTATTGAATTTATTAAAAAAATAATGGTTAATTATGTTTTAGTTATCACTTATATGATATTTATGACCATGTTTTATTTGGTTAGTTAATCAGTAATGTTTACGTTTGAAGTTTTGAGGATTTTCGGTTCATAATTCGAAGACATATTCTGTAGGAGGACCATGATCAAAGGGTTCATTATTACATCATATCGATAATATTTATCATGAAATTATTTAATTTTTTTATACATTAAATACAATTTTATAATCATCAATTAATGGAGTACAAGAAAAATGAATCACATCACTTCGTAGAGGTGGTAGTCCACACATATGAAAGAACATCGTTATCATTTTTCAAAGGAAGTAAATGTAAGAAAATAGATAAAATATTATATTTTAATAATGATAATTATGACATGAATATCATATTTTTATATTAAATCATTCATAATAACTATATTTATGATGTGGTGATGAAAAATTAAACACATCTCTTTGTGGAGGTGGTAATGTGCACGTATGCACACACGATGTTTTAATGTACCATAGGATAGAAAAGAAGATTAAAAGGTGTTATACCATAATCATAATAATAAGTTTTATATTTAAGTTATGAGTTTTATTATTTTATTAGGGATTAAGAATATTTGAAGAAGGTAGAAGAATAAGAAATCATGAAATATGTTGGTTAGGACTTATAAATTCTCCTTAGATGCGCTCTGTGGCTTACAATTTAAACCTTCTATGTTTAGTATTTTCGTAATACTAGGAAAAATAGGGTGTTTTGGGGGGGGGGTGGTAGATATTTTGGTAGGTGACGGAAGAAAATGGATTTCTTAAATGGTGTGATGAATGGAGGATAGGAGTATCCCTTTTATTAGTGACATGAGGTGTGCCCATTGAATTAGTCAAAGTATTAAATTAAATTAAGTTAATTTCATGTTAAATTGGATACAAATTATCATATTTATAAGATAAGTTAAGGGTAGTTATAAATCATCTCATAAATTAAAATGTTTAAATCTTTATGATATTTTCACCCTTATCTATTAATTTTAAGCCCTTGTTAACCATTATGAAAATTACTGCGATCTCAATGTTTTTACCCTAGAGAAGTCAAGTAATTTACTATAAAATTATATGTGACCCATAAGTAAAAAATGGTTTATATTGTCAACCATATCACAATAAATTTTCCAAATATAATTTTTTACGAATTTTACGTAATTAAATAAAATATTATTTAAAATAATTTATAATTATAGTTATTTTTTGGGACTAGTCCCATTATTTGAATTTAATGACATTCAGATAGTAATAGGCATGACTATAAATTATTAAAACACCACTAATATGTTATATTTATCTAAATAATCATAACACACTATAATTATGCCAAATTATATTACATTTAATGTTTTTAGAAATCATCTACTCAATTTTCCTATTACATGAACAAGAATTGTGTCCTCAAGTCATCTGATATAAAATTAACTAATTAAAAAACTAAATAAAACATGTTCATAAATGAAATAAAATGTATATTTATAATGTAATGAAGTTGAAAAGGTATTTAATTCTAATAAATAACTAATACAATTTTATTATCTATGAGTTAAAGAATGTAAATTTTTTAAGGTATTTATGATTATGGGTTTTTCTTAAAACCTTAATTTAAAAGTTTTAATGTTTTTTCTATTTTTCCTGAATATGAATCTTCATTAAAAAATTTAAATAATATTCTTATTTACACTTCAAGAACAATAAAATTTCATGTTCAACTCCCTTTAAATTTATTTAAAATGATTAAAAAAATATTCTAGTTATTTTCCAAAGAAGATAATTTTACACAATGTGTGAAAGGAATCGTTGTTTTAACTTTTACTATAAGAATATAATTTCTCGCTTTCATGAATTTTATTTTCATTGAATCATAATCTAAATGTTTCTATGGTTACTTTAAAATAAAATAATTCCCATAATATTTTGGGAATTTTTTATTTTAAAGATTTTTCAAAATAAAGTGACATTTGTCCCTATTAATTATAAAAAAATAGAATGTTCTTTAATAATGGACCTCTAATTGTTTTTCAAGGGATTTATAATGAATAGGTGAAATCATAGAATTTTTTTTCCTAATATGGTACTTAAGAACTTTGGATGATGGTGGGTGATCTCGATGCATCTCATACAATGGGAAGCCCGATATAGTTTATACAATGGGTCAGCCTGATAAAGCACTCAAATGCACTGGGTAATGTTCCTTATCTTCAAAGACACGGAGGGAGTTAACCGGGGATATTTCTACTATAAATTGTACTTAGATATATTTATTTATAACATGAGTGAAAATGGGTTATGAATATAATAATAAAATTCTTATAAGGGTTTTAATTTTCTTATTTTTTGGTTTTAATGTTTTTTATAGAATAAAAAGTGTGTTTAACATATGGATATGATTTAGTTTATATGACCAAATAATAATGAAAAAAAAGTAAAAAATTGTGGAGTTTCACATTTTCTATTGTAAATATAGATTTCTTTCCTTTATATCCATTATTGACCTTTTTTCTCTCATCATATGTTTTTAATTTTTTTTATATGGTTATGGATTAGTTAGAAAAAACAATGAGTCATATTTAATGTCATTAAGACTTTTCATGAAAAGATAATTTTTTCATTTTAAATTTCTATATTGGGGAAAAATGGATACTGAGTGGAAGATTTCACTTCGTAATATTTGGGTTTTATATGAAAGAGTTATATACTAAATATCTAAAACACTAAACCATAAATATCCTATAAATTTAATAAACTGAATTTTTTTCTAAAAACTCAAGATTATGTAATTTTTTAAGGTTAGGTCCTCTTAGTGTCTCTTTAACCTTGTTGAACATCTATAGTTCTAACACTCCCTCATTCAACCATCAGGGGATGTAAACATTTGATGGCAATTCAATATTTTGAGAGGCCATACTACCAATATCAGCACCTATTATCATGTCCATCATCTACTTCATAAAAACATGAATAATTTAATTCTGATGGGTGGAAATGAAATTGAATTAAACATAAATCACATCCCAATAATATCTGAATTTTGGTCTTTATTCATTCTCAAACTACTTCATAGCATGGTGAACATCCTCATTGAATGGAAAATATCCACTTTAATTATATAAAAATCAGTTATAAAATCATTGAATAAGCACATTCCTATCATACTTGAATCATTAAATAACATACATAGCATTTTTACATTTATCATCTAGAAGTATATTTTGAAATATCTTCTCCTTAAAAAATTTCTAACTGATAAATCAATCTAATAAATATAATTTCATAAATATCTCAATATAATTCTTCTATTTTCCTAATTTCATCAATATTATCTTTCATATATTATATTTTTTTATTCTTATATGGTTTGTTGGTTTATTTACATTACCATATTTATTCTCAATGTTATAAAAAACCTAATGTAATATAAAAAATCATATGCTTAATCTTGTGATGTTGTTAAAATGTTTCATATTCATTTCATTTTTTTGATTCAAAATTCATTAGAATAATATTATATTATATAATATGTTAAATATATTATATTATATATTATGTTAAATATATAATATATATTAGGATTTATCTTCCCTTTTATATTTTATCAACATATTAGATGACATAAAATAATAGATCAAAGGATCTTGTGTATTCAATGCTTATACAATTTTCTATAAATTTCAAATAATAGATTATGTATAAGTTAATATAATATTAGGCACCATAGAAAGTATATTCCTTTTTCCAATAATCTATTTATGAGAAAAACATTATGCATCCAATGACTTATATAAAATTATACTTCAAATCAGAAGTAAGGATTTTTTTCAAATATACTCAAAATCACACAAAAAATAGGTTGATCTTCTTTAATAAAATTAATTCATCTATCATATAGCCTCCTTAAATTTTGGGCATACTAAAATTTTTAAAACTTCTACACTTATAGAACATACAAACATTCATCTAGTACATTTGTGATTTATCTCTAAAAAATAAGTCACTTGTAGGTACCTAACATAACTAACATATGAATACCATAAAATATATATCATTCTAATTCAAGGGTTCTCAAAAGCGAAATTGAGCCACTTAAACTTACAAAAACATTATCAACACCTTATACCAAAGTATTGAAAATAATAGTATCCTCCAGTGGGTTCAACATCATTGAATATGAAATTCAATAAAACTAGAAATGAAAAACATATAACTTAGATAGAAGATCATTATTTTCATTATGTTGGATTATTTACTCATGAAAATCATCGAAGGGACAACTAAATGTTTCGTCCCTTTGAGATGTATCATTGGGGTTTACTAAATCATCCATTAATTTTGCATGGAACCTTCCAAACCACCAAGAAATGTTAGTATCATGTGTTACTAAGGAAAATGGAAGAATAGAACATTGTGAAGAAGTGAATATCACTGAGATTTTTCTTGAGGATTTCACAATAAAGACTCGTGGAAAAGACCCCTTTATATAGGAAATTGAGATTCTCACCAAGCCATGATTTTTCTCAAATGATTTATAAACAAACATGTAATCTATTCAATTACTTCTCATGTAACCCTGACCATTAACTCTCTCATCAATTTCATAATATTAAATAGATAATAAGATAATGCTTATATTTAGTAGATATGACAGTTAATTAATACACACTCCAGTTCATTTGGTTAATCATATTTATTCCAAATAAATCATACCATATGATTCCCGGCACTACGGTTCACCCATTCCTATAATACATCCATCCCATACAGTGATTTTATGATATACATATATCATTAAATATTATATACTCAATGGATTTAATATAATACTTTTTTCATGTGTATATTGTACTATATGGAATATTATATCATACTATATGATAACACAAGGATTTAGAGAATATTATCTTCCGTTTTATAGCATCAATTAAAGAATTATATGTGTAATATGATGAATCAGTGATGGAGATAACTATGTAATGTATTTAAATAGAGTAATATTGATAAAATAATTAAATATGGCTATTTTAGGGAAGAAATTGATGTTTAAGTAGAGTTTTTAGTCTATTATGTTTATTTATATACTCTATTAAGTTATTTTTAATTATGAATTTATTGTGAATTAGAATGAAAATAGGTAGAGATGCTTTTTAAAGGCCCTAAAATCCCTATTTTGACAATAAGATTTATTTATGTGTTTTACTAATTTTTTATTTGAAAATGATGGGATAAAAACAATTATTAGCATGATAGAAATCAATAATAAATTAATGAAAAATTACTTGAATATTGGTAAATTAATACACAATGTCAATTAATTAAGTTAATGGATAATGGGACTAAAAATAAGGATTCAAGTGTGAAAATTTATTTTTTTGAATTAATGTCTTTAATATTAAAAGTGTGTTTGGGATTAATAGTAATTTTATGTTTATTTACAATTTTTTTATAATTGAGTTGAGAAAAATGGGGATGAACATAATGTATTATTATGAAACTTAAATGATTTTTATGGGGATTATACCTAACTATTTTTTTATCTTCAAACATTCATGAATTTAGTCACTTATAAGTATCCTTGGGTTATGCTAAGATTTTGATATCCTTGAGTAGGCCTACGATATATGTGATTTCATTATTTTTTTAAACAATATTGGATTAATTTATATATTTATGTTATTCCATGAGTTTTGAGTAATTTTCCATGAGTTGAGCCATATGTATGTAATTTCATGGTCATAGTCGGTGACCTTCAAAAAATTCATCATTAAATCTCAGGGAGAAATAAAATTACAATATTTATAAATTATAAAAAAAACTAACTAATTTTAACATATAGTTAATTAGAAATCAAGGTAAATCTATAGAAAATGGTTAGATACTTCTTAGAAAATTTAAGGAATCTTATTGAAAAATATAATATTGAAAATTGTTTTTTTACGGTTGTTATGATAGTACAAAGATTCATTAAATTCATGTTTATAGACACAGTATATAAAATAATATGATTTGGTTTTGATGGTTTTGGTGTTGAATTCTAATTATATTACTCTTAATGTAATCAACCTCTATTAAATATATTCCCCTTCCTCTACTCAGATACTAGGCTTAATCTAAGGATTTGTATTCAAAATCTTATTTGATTAAAATTACACCAATCCCAGCATTAGTCATTCTATGGGAAAGACTAGTTAGTTATTAACATAAATGATTCACCCTTAATAAGAAGAAATGTAAATTCATGATATATGAGGGTCAGCTTCTAGTAATTTAAAAATAACTATTTTTAATCCAAACGTAAAATCAAATTATATTTTGTACACTCCCTTCCTTAACATAACTTTGTTCATAAAAATTTATCCCATAAGGATAGTTTTCTGAGGAAATAAGTGAAACCTAATTATTTAGTACTCTATAGTAGTAGTAGCACTAGGTTCAGGTTCCAGTCTCTGGGTAAGAGGTCTCTGGTTGGTCCCACCCCCTCCCAGTCAAGGTAATATATTCTCTTTTTATATGTAGCACACGAAGATAAATCTTTCACTTCGATTAAATTTAATTTTTTCTTTTCCTACAATTTTTTCTCCACTTGATTGAGTCAACTACTCTTATCTAAAAACATTTCATCCTACATGTATAAGAGAGGGTATTATTATTGGATAAATATGTTAAAAATCTATTCAATACTAATAGATTGGTTGTTTCTCCCCTTATTTTATGGATTTTTTTACTCCTTGTTTGGGGGTGAATCCGCCACATAACTGTTTATTTTATTCTTCTTGAATATAAATATGTATTTCTGTATAACATGAATTTATTGATTTAGAAATTTTATGTAGTAACAAACTAAATGGTGTTTTTGGGACCTCAGTGGTGCATTACTCTTCCTTTATTGTGTATCTATTCATGGCTAAAAATAACAATCCAACCACGGTGCAACCATATTTTCCCCCAAAACCATAATATTAATAAATTGTGAATATCCAAAATTTAAAAAAACACTATAGTATAGCATTTATATCAGTGTAATTCTCCTCAATTATTATTTACTTTATCTTAATATAAGACAAAATATTTGGTCAACCACTACTAAAAAATTCACTAATAGTTGTGTATTTTTTGATTTTGTTGGCACATTAAATTGCATTTTTATGGATCTATGTCAATTTAAAAATCACCACTAAATTTTTTGTTGGAATGAAACTCATGCTAGTCCTTCAATTTAGTTTAATTTAATTGGAAATATCATAGAATTATTATTCAATGGTGGTGATTTAAAATTCCACAAATTAATAATTTGGAAAATATATCATCTTTTTAAACTGCCACTATAAATCTCTTCCCAAAAAAATAAAAATCTAGAATATGAATCCCACAAATTTCCTAAAAACATTAAAATGAAAATATTTAAAATAAAATAATCAAAATAGTAATAATAACATAATTAGAACATTAATAATTAGAAAAAAACCATTATTCATCATGAAACCTAATATTTCGATCCAATGTGAATAAATCAATCATTATATTGTAATAATTAACTAATAATCCCTTGTTTATCAACTTAGGGTTGGATCTAGAATATTATAAAACTAAACTATAAAAATTTAAAAATTTTACATCTATGTTTACATGAAACAAAATCAAAACAATTTTTTCATTTAAAACAATTCACAAATTCAATTTTCAAAATCATAAAAATATAAACCAATTTATAAAAGAAATAATGTAAGTAAAACAATATAAATAATCATGTCAATAAATCATAATAAGAATAAAAAAGTAAATAATTAGTTCCACAACGATAATATGAGTACAAGGTGATACAATCCTAAACAATATAACACTTATGCATTGTGTTTGTACTTTCTTCTATTGTATTTCGTTATCTGTTTTCCTATTTACTATTATTCACTATCTTTAGGGATGTTTATGAGGAAGTCTAAAACCATATGTGAAGAGTGTGTACCTACAAAATGGTTAGGGATCCTATTTTGAAATGTTTCTGAATTTGAAATGTTAGAGATATTCTATCTAAATATTTTCTTGAATATTGTTCCATATGTTGATATTTCATTGGTGTTCGTACATTGATCAAACGTTATATGTGATCCTTAAAAAGTGGTATGAAAACATGGTTATATTTCGTGGTGTTTGAGAAGATTATTATGGTTTCTACTAAGAATTTAATCAAATATTTAGGAGAATATAATCATAAATGGATCGTGGTATCTAATTTTTTCCATGATACTAAAATTCCACCTAGAAAGATTTTGTTTCCCGACATGTTTTTCTATTCTTTAAGGTTATGAATTGTTTTTAAGACTACCAGTTTTCTCTTGTAAAGTGTATTACGTTATTTCTAAATAATTTTTACCTGAAATATTGAAACTATATGATGTATTATGGGATTTCTAAAATAATTTCAATTTCCATTTTGAATCAGGTACATTTTTTCATTAATGTAACATTTAGTACTTGGTTAGTAGACAATAAAATAATTTTTGATGGAATAATTTTCTCCATTACATTTTCTAGATTATTTAGGAGTAATATTTATATAGGATAATGTTGCATGTATTTTGTATGAATTAATATTATAATGGTGAATTTTGTAGGACATAGAGGATTCTAGTGATACTACTCTTAGAGTCTTTTAATGTGAAATTAAGTAGAACAATGATCCATATATGTGGTTAGATTAAAATGAATACATCATATAAAGAATAGATCAATTATTCTATATTGTGTAATGATTTTACTGATGGATTTCCTTGACGTATGTTTCAATTATGAATTTATATGATGTTGTAGTTTCTCAAATCATTTCAATTGAGTTAGTTTCCTTGAGAAAGATAGATTGTGATAGAAAATCATAAGATTTGAAGTTCTCTTCTTTGATGGATTATTTTCCCAAAATTCTATAAATTTCATGGATGATTTTGGGTGGTTATAATTTCTACCATGTGTTATTTATCCTTCTTTGAGTTTGGCTATGTGATACTATGGTTCTTATCACTTATCATTTGAAAGGGGTAGTGTGGCATGTTATTGAAATCTCATGATTATTGGAGTGGTGGTTTTGTTAAGTTGTGGAATGAAATAATTTCTAAGGGATTGTTTTAAAAGATAAATTGTGGAATAAATGAAGATTTTTCAAAAGACATGGGATTCATTATGGGGGATTTATGGTACTTATAGATTTTTAAAAACAATTATAGCCCAAATAGAGGCTTCTATATGGAGTAATAGAATTTAAAACATTTAGATTTCAAGAATATGGTATTTATGGAATATTTTTTATGAGTGCATAAGAATGGGTGGAAGGAAGGATATAGATACTTGGTTTCTATATGATTTTTTAGGAGGTAATGGTTGCGAGTGTGGTCTTCATAGGTAGTGATATGTGTTCAATCACTATAATGGGTTATGAAAAGGAATAAAAACATGAAATGATATGAAAATATCATAGGATCAATTATAATTAAATGTATGTTCATCAATAATAATTAAGATGAATTAATTGGATAATAATATTGGTCCATGAGATAATAGATCACAAAGCACGGTGGATTTATGAAATGAAATCTAGATATGTTTACCTATAATTTGAGGATATTAACAAGGAACATTGAATGGGAGTTATATGGTGTAATAGTTTTTTTGGGGTAGTATCATCTAAAAATACTCTTGAAGTTAAAAAGATTGGAATTTATTTATCTGTTATCATAAAAGTATCAAAGAAGTTAACGACTACAATTTCAAAACCTAATATTGATATCCAATGTCTACAGAACATGTGTCATTGAATTGGTAGTGGTAAGTATTTTTATTTATGCAATCACTATGGATAAAATCATCAAAATATGATTAGATAAATAGAATTAAAATTTTATTGATAGAGGTTGACCCTTTAAAGGTGTATACATGGTTGGATATAGTGGTAGAAATAAAATTTTATTTATGGTTTACATAGAGTAAGGATAAATGAGAGTTCATAATTATGATAGAATTACAAATTTTATAAGGTAATTTCTAGATAGAGGATTTATCCAATTATTTCATTGGATATATTTGTATCAGTATCTCTATGATTATTAATCATTGGGAATAGTTTTGTAAAAATTAAATGACCATATAGAGTGAGACCATGGATATGGTACATGGAAAAACATGTTTATAGGAATTCAACAAAGTAATTTGATTTTAACATAGATCATATTTTTTTGGATTAAATTTTCCATAGATTCATTTAAAGTGTTTCATGAACTCGATAATTACCATATTGTGAATATAAAGATATGGGGATGTGTTTCTTCAATGGGAAACTACACCATATTGAACAAAATATCCTAATGTGTATGTAATTGTGCATGGTTGAAACTTGAACTCACATGGCCATGCACTAACCTTATGCCACAGGGAAAGACCATATGTAATATTATTCTACATTTTTTCCCCAAATATAGGGTTTTTTTATAGCTACACATATCTATATAGAAACCTTTAATTAGAAAGAGTCCTCTAAAAATAGATGTTAAATTCCAAAAATCATAAAAATTGAGAATACCCAAAACTATATCATATTAAATATAAGAGTGACATGGGGGTATCACAATTAATAATCTATAAAATATTCAAGTAAAAAATCATAATGTTAACTTCAGAATAAAACATATAAAATGAAAAAATAATATATATTTTCATTCAATGTTAAGTTAATACAGATATCCTTATCATAAACCACAATATGGTTTCTAAATCACCATACTAGTGTTATACTGTCATAAGTTTAGTAAGACATCATCTATGAATCCAATGTGAACACTAGTCACTTCCTGATAAACTTTGATTGATACCCTCTCTATCTCCATCCTTACTCCATATATCATCTCCTTCATTACAATTATGTTGAGAATTAAAAAGCAAGTTTTTAAATATAAACATAATGCCAATAAATTTTTGGGTAATAAATTATTTTTATGTTTTGTTAATTAACTTTTTACTACCATCCATCAAGGAAATATCATCAGAGATAGATATTGTTGTCTTATTATATAATTCAATCAACTATTTCTATAGATCAACAACCATAGCATCATGCATTGTTATATGTACCCCCTTTTCCTAAATTGTTCTTTACATCGCAGAAGCCTTCCTCTGAGTATGTATAGGTAAGGGGTAACTAAAATTAGGGGTAGATATTTCTGCAATCCCTCATATCCTACCAAATATATTTGATGGTAATGGTCCAAAACCCATCCGATGCACACGACCATGAAGCTCTTTCCCAGGAACCTGACCGAAAAGATCATCCTAGGAGACTGAGAAGTACTATGTAGGATTTCCATGAAATAGTTATTTTATTATTAATAATAAATATTTGAAAAATAAATATTAACATGGATTTTATTGAAAATAATTTATTAAAATGGATAATAAATTCATACCTCAGTATCTCTGGTGGGCTCATTAACATAACTCCCATCAGATTTGTATAAACATCCAAAAACTCTCTTTTCAGGAGACATCATTCCCAAAAAAAATTGAATTAATTAAAAAAATATAAATAAATAATTTAATATAAGAAATAGATAATTTTATCATATAAATATTTACGCCAATGAAAGTATTTTGAGAATAAATATGTTTCTCAAAAAACTCTTTGAACCGGTAGTGTGTGGGATGATTTAATAGTAATTTATTCAATAATAATTTATTCAATGTAATATACTTTTCTTATGCATGTATATATGTAAAATGATTTTAATATAGTAATAGATATTTCAATAACACATGATTCTCATAACAATCTCTATCAATAAAATCCTTCCATTTCTTTTTAGGTACCCCTTCAGGCAATTTATCATAAAACCGTTGCGTGTTAAATGAAGCATCATTTAATTAATTCAATAAATCCATTTAAAATACTTCCATTTGTTATACAAAATTTTCAATATCCACTTTCCTTTGATAAGATCTTCCTTGATATAGTGTAATAACATCCATAAATTGAGATTAATTTTAAAAATATTAGAATTTAATAACATAATGAAATCCAATTACACCCAAATATATTATCATTACCTTTATATGGGAATCAATGAATTCATTTTTTCAATATTGAGGTACATTCCTTCAATAAGAATAGACTATTAGAAGGGTTACCAGCTCTGCCACCAGCAGGCCTATAATCTAGCCCAATAATCCTGCGACATCATCTGTAGGGACCCCATAATAGTCAAATGGGAAAATTTTCTTCATTATTTTCAGATTGTAGACATCTGAATTATTCATATTTCTCTCTGTAGTAACATTTTTTCATATTTTAGGGAAAAATTAATTGTATAAAAAAAGTGAAATGTCTTTTTTCAGAATAATATTTGTACATATAATTGTCACCCTCCAATATCCTGATAATGAAATGGGAGTGATTACATGTTCCCCCACTACTGAACCTAATGTATGAGGATGCAATGTCTCATATGATGATGGGAAATATAAGGATGATGTTTCATATACTGATTGAATGGAGGTTCTAAGAGATGTTGAAGGGGGTATATGGAGGGTGTCTTAGATTTTATTCAGTGGGAGATCAATGGATCATCATTTTTTGGTGTTTTTGAGGGAATGATAACTAAGAGTCGATAGGGATCAGTGAAAATCTTCATCCATTGAATTCCTATAATTTAATAAAATAAAATTAACTTCAGAACATATATTAAAAAAATCATAAAGAAAAAAAACTAAATGATAATAGATGCACACTACTAACAAACAATATATACATAGCTAGTATAATGAATGAATGCACATATAACATAAGTGGATGATAAATCAATAGATGACTACACATATAACCTAAGTGGATGATAAATTAATGGATAACTACACATACAAGAATTTGTTCCTTAAATCATGTCATTATACTACGTTTTCATTTGTTAATCTATTTCATCCACCCTTAAAAGACTGATATATCTAGTATCATGAAGAGAAAATAAGATTTCTTCTTACTATTAGTTGGATTCAATGTCTAATGCACAAATATTTCACTTTATCACCCATATCATAAAATTATCTTTGTTTTATGTGAACTATTACACTCTACCCTTTATCGTTAACATCTTCCACATAATATACCAATTTTTCTTTTCATGATAATATATAAGAATCATGTAATTCACTATCATCGACATCCATCAAACAATAGAAGTTAACATAAGTAAATTATAAGGAATCTCATTGAACACCCTTGTTATTATCCAACTAATTGAATTTGAATAAAAAATTAAAAATTAATTTTTTTTGCTGCTTTTATAGGACCTTGATCCAAAAAATTAAAATATTCTGATAACTCATCCCAAGTATCAGTATTTAAGATCTAAAAAATTAAATATACATTATTAGATTTAAAAAATATATGCTGACCAAATATATGTATAGATTGAAATATCTTTGAACTTAGATAATGGGAAAACCATTCTATATCTCTTCATTAACAGATTTTATTATATCTTTCTCTTTTTTTTCAGCCTCTCAGGTGTCTTATTGTTTTTTTCATGATATCTTCAATAAATGGATCTACACTTTTCACTTTTCTAGAGAACATATATGTGTCTCTATAACAATTTCATTTTTTCACTATAACATTTTAGATCATCCATACTGATCAGCCAATAGAAGGAATGATTTTTGATTTCCCATGTAGTTAAGATTGAGTCGATGAATCTTCAGCACATCCAACTCAACATAATATTATCTCAATAAAATCCATGTATCTAGAAAAATATTTAAGACACTACCCTGCTAAATAGACATCAGAAATTCAGACTTCAGGTTGAAATTTTTTCATGTGTGATTTCAATTGGCCAATATATCTATGAAATAAAATAAGGAAAACATAATTAAGTGTTCAATTAAGTTCCAACAATTTTTTTACTTAAGATTAAAAAAAGACATAAATAAATTACCTCTCAATTGGATACATCCATTGATAATGACTGGGGCCTCTTAATTTAGTTTAGTTGGCCAAATGCATTATTAAATGCATCGTCATAGTAAAATTGATAGAGGAAAGATCATATGCATTGCACAAAGTATCAATAACAATATATCCTAATGGTATTTGAACGTAACTGGATTAATATTTTTCTCAAATAGTTTTCAAATTAACGTGAAAAATTATAGTACAGTTGTAGTAACCATTTCAGGTGATAATGTACACAATTCCAATGGTAGAAACCATTGTATAAAAATATGTCAATCATGGATTTTTAATCCATGTTAGCAATGATGAATTAAGTAGACACACCTTGATATGTTACTTGAATACCATCAGATACCTTCACTGGCTTTAAAATTAAAAGGAATGTATCTATGTCTCGATTTTTCATTACAAAATTTTTTGGAGCATACATTCCATTCTCATCTGACCAGATATCACGTTTTGTGTCCATTTTTTGTAATCCCTTCGGAGAATTATGATGGTACTTTAATTTTCCATAATCATTAAGTAATTTGAAGATCAAATTTTCACAAAAATTATTTACAATATTCATAACATCAAGATTATAATCCAAAATTTTATATTCCTAGTATGGATGTATAAAGGATATTCTTTTTTTATTTCATATTTTCATTCCAATTTCACCTGAATATTCACATTGAACATGTTTCTAACAATCATTCAAAGGATTATCCTTTGCAAATTCTCTGTGAAAATTTCATTGTTTTTCAAATAATTCACAACCTTTTAATCACATTGAACGTGAATTTTTCAACTGAGTGCTATAAGATGCATTAAGAAATCATTAAGGATCCAAGAAGCACATTTTTTTATTTTAAGGTAGTCATTCGAGCTCAAAATGAAATCTATAAACATGACAAGACTAACTAATGTAATTGTTTTCAATAGATAAGTTCCCAACTATAATGATGTCACTAATAGTCTACCTTAGAGACAAATTCATTTTGAAAATTGTTCTATAATTTGCATCTTATGTATCAACACTTTTTCTCTATAATTCCTCTAATTATTAAATTATAGGATCCAAGTATACATCAATATTTTTCCAAACATTTTTTTTCTAGGAATAATCATCTAAATGAAAAATGGAATATTTTTCATACACATCCATGGAGGTAAATTATAAGGGATCAAAACAACTGGTAACATTCTATAACTGGTTCTCAATGTCCCAAAGGGGTTGAATCCATCGGCAAACAATCCCAACAAAACATTACTAGGAACAGATGAGAAATATTGATGTAATGAATCCAATTTCATCCATGATTGTAAATATCTTAGATTTCGGATTAACCCATAGCTTTTATTTTCTATAGAATTTCACTTCATGTGATATTTGGTTTTCAATGACATGAATAATCCTTTCAATCGAGTTATCAAAGGTAAATAATGTAAAACCATTTTAGGTGTGTTCTTTTTCTACATCTTATTCTTAATAGTGGTTTGTTGATTCTGAATTCCAATATCAACCATTTAATTCTATCTAGAAGAATAACATATTTTCCAAAATGTATTCTTGAATCCTCTCCCTAATAAAGCTTAAAATTTTTATAACAAGAATGTATTTGTTTTAAAATTAATACCATGATTTTTAACAACTTTTTTGTATCATAAAATGACACAGGGATCTTAGATTTAAGAAATGAATCACACAAAAATTCCAATATCATAGACATCTCCATATTTGTAATTCCACTTAGGAATTTTATATGATACATCTTCCAAAAAAATAATGTAATGACAATTTAAAACAATAACCATATAACTCTTTATTTCAACTGCCAACTAAATCATGAAATGAATTTTTATACTAAATAAAATTCTCTCTTACATTATTCTCCACAGAATCAATATGAGGATCCAATTATGTGTTAAAATCATGATAAGGTTATCATATAGTCCCAAAAAACATCACTTTTCATGTTACTGTTTGTATCACCATCAACTGGTTTTTTTGATATGTTTTGATGTTGATTTTGTTGCCGTGTAATTCTAAAAGAATCATTTATAAGGTTTTTCATGTCATCATCAATTACTGATGAATTTTTGAGCTCATTCTGTTAATCGACCTAAATGATCATAATTTCTATAACATTTTATTCTCCATACCAAATCCAAAAAAAAATATTAGGAAGGGAGTTTCTTCAATATCAAGTGTTCATAGACTTCATGTCTCTTTAACCATATTGTAAATTTACATTTAAGACCTGGATATATTATTATCCTACCAATGGATTAGTTGGGAATTGAATATCTAAATACTTCTCCAAACCCGTTGCATACCGAAGTGTGTTCATCTGTAATGTGATCCAAAATTTATCCATATATACCCAAATTAACCTACACGTTATTAAAAGAAATTAGAACACATATGTATTACTAAATAAAAAAAATAAGTAAATGGAAGTGAAAAAAACCCATGTAGTTATATGAAAATTCATATAAGTACTAAAAATTCAAAGTAGAAAAATGAAATCAACAATCATGGATGTTATTAATTAAAATAGAATTAATAGAAAGATCATTCCAAACTTTAAATTTCTTCCATTATAGTCGAGCAGATGTAAAATACAAAATATCTCTTCTATTATTTATATTTTGTTTAAATTTATGTATTCTTTCTTACTATTTAATTATTAATATTTATTGTTATTTTTTCATTTTTCATCTTACAAAACAAGGGATATTTGTTCTAGTTTTTTAATTATCAAAATATTGGTGAATATTGACTTTCTACATGAAATTTATTTTATTCATTTTTAGTCAATCTCACGTAGGCTTTCTCACTCTTTATTTTCATAGTTTTAATATTTTTTATTTATTATTATCTTATTATTTGTTCTAATTTATTAATTTTGTTATTATTATCTTATTATTATAATAATTTATGATATATATGGTTCGACGTTCAATTTTGAAATCATGAACTAGATATAGAAGAAATATAAAATATTGAAACTAATGAGAAATTTCATTAAGTATTGTTCCATTAAATATTATGAAATAAATTATATTTTTAAAATATGTAATGGTAGATTTCATTTATGATTTGGAACTTGTGAAAAATAGTTTATGAATTATAACATTTCGTATTAATTTTTACAAATTACATGACCCAAACATACTGATAATATGACTATTACATCCAAGATTCATAAAATTTATCATTGAATATCAATTTTAGTAAAGGATATAAATCTCAGATAAGTGTTGTCAAGTGAAGTATTACCCCCACATATTTATAATCTAGTATTATAAATTGATAGGAAATTAAATTTTTAGATGTTATGTTCAGAATAATGGGAAAGTCTCTTAAAAATTATAATATAAGTTATTTGGATGTAATCTTTAGAATAATTAGGATATTATTTTTTCATATTCATGTAAATTAAACTTATGTATTATTAGTGCCTTTCCTAAAAAATTACATATTGTCATCCATGATTGATATTATAGAAGATTTAAATAAATTTCTTTTTCAAAAATTATCAATTTATTTCATGAAGTTTTAAATAAATATTCTCAATTCTAAAATTATAGAGATTATTTTGGATCTATTCATTGGTTATTAAATTATAAATAGATCATTATTAAAACGTATGAATTTGGAAATCCTGATAGATTATTGATGAAAAATATTTTTCAAAATATATTCATTGATGGTTATGAAGAATAAAATATAATTATTGTTGGAAGATATATCATTAAATATTGATCAATCAAAATTAGGAGTGGAATTGACATGGAAATTCAGATCACTACTATCATTATAATATGATTCCTTTGAAAAAAGTATCACATTGGATTCTTTATTCAAGTGTGATAGAGATACTACAACCTTTCATGACTCATTATCTAGGTTTAAATTTTTAGATCTTCATTATATATTTTTATATATTCCATTATGTTATAATTTTAAATTTCATTATGATCGTATCTCATAAATTCATGTTATATATTAGGTAGACATTCATAAATGGTAATTTAAAATAATCAGCTTCGAACTCTATTAAAGAATTATGTTTATGTGTTGGTTATTATTAAACTATAAAATATAATCTATAGTTGTGTTGTGATTCCACTTAAAATATTATATTATTTTAGTGAGTACTGTAATGCTAAATTATAGAGATGGGTAATGATTTTTTTAGGATCATTTTTATCTAAAGTATTATAAGTATCACATATAATCTTGTTTACTTTTTATTTTTATTTTTATTTTTTCAATTTGGTCAATACACCTCCAACTATTGAATCTTACTGATCTATACATGTAGTTAAACATACCATTTTTAATGAGTTTACTATTCCTTTATGATGCCATAAACATTCTACTTTCTTCCAGTGCCATTATGAACAACTATAATGAGTGACCACGCAATCAATCTACTCTATACAACACATATTTACATAAACATTGATCTAAAACGTGATCATAGCCCAAAGCACAACATCCCATCAATACATCCCATTCAAGGTAAATGTTATTGAACCAAGTCTATAATAAAAACCAATTTTGAATCACTTAATAATTTCAACATGAAACATTCACTACTTACAAAGAACCGACATAGGGGTCCTTTAATAATTAGATTAAGGATTAACCAAAAAAAATCATTGGTTATTAGGTGAAACAAGACCAATTAGGCATTCATAAATAATAATTGGTTTTAACACCCCTTTGTTACAAAGTCATTAAGAACATCTTAATTTTAAAAATCATACATGGGCCACCAAATCTACTCTAAACTTTCTTTATCCAACATTAATGAACCTAATTAAAATTATAGGACAAAACCCCTCATATAAGAACCCATGAATATAAAAATACATATATGTAACAATATTAAAGTTACTACATACCTTATATAATATTTACCGTCCATTAGAGAAAAATTATATACCTTCTGGCAGGAATATCTCTTGGAAGAGGACCTGCAGGTGGTGAGGGTGAGGCCAAGGGAGAGGGGGCTCAGAGGAAACCATATAGTAAGGTGAGGAATGGGGTCGGTGGGTCTCAAGTCCTATCTAGGGTGAGGGTTTATGGGGATCAGGGGAAAACAAAGAGTTGATGAGCATTAGAGATGTATCAAGGGGACCAGGGGAAATAGAAGAGTCGGTAAGGGGAAAACGACCAGAGCACATACGAGGGGGGAAATGTTGCGGTGGTAATTACTTTAGGTAGGGGATGCATAGGATATATTGGGGGTGATTAGGGGAGAATTTGGGGGGGGGGGTCTGGGGTGAAATAATCATTCTTTTTAATAAATGGATAAAATCTATAAGCATTTTTTAAAAATATTCTACTAAAATATCACAATTTGTTTAGTGGTGCTTTATTAATCTGCCTTTAAACTATGAATTTGGTGTAGTAACATCACTGAAGACTAGTCACCCACACATAAACCATTCTTTTCCTCAAGAAAGTATATGTAATAATAATTAAAAAGTAAACCTCTATTATTCCAATATATGAAATTAAAAATTAAAGAACTAAATAGTTATCAAAGGGGAAGAGATAATTTCAAAGTTTCATAAAAGAAAATTGAATAAAACTACACAATGGAAAAAATGTATTTGATTTTATAAATAATTTTTTTGGACCCTCTCCTTTATTTTATTCAATCCTATTAATTTTTCATTATTAACAAGACAATCATGATATACATCGTTATTTTTTTCTTCTCTAATAACTCAAGTTAAAATTTAAATATATTTTCCCCCATACCTTGAGTACATGTACCCAACATATAAAAGTGGATACAATATACATTCTCAACTTAATCGAGGTAAAAATCACTAAAAAACATGAGATCTTTATAAAATAAGATCATATGACTCATAGGTTAAGGGACGGTTGGTAATTAAATTGATCCTCTCTTTTTTCATTTTTTAAATTGAAATAGTGAAATTCTCACATCCACCACCCAACCTAAAATGATAAAAATAATTCATAATTGGTGGTGATTTTTTACCATCCATAACTCAACCCAACAATTTTCATTTTTTTCATTTTTCATACACGAGTAAACAGTGAATACAACGAATAATGGACGTAACATTATATAAAACCCAATGATACACCTAATTCATTCTTATTTCTAAATGTAATTTTTTTTCCATTAATTATCTCTTCCCCACCCATGAACATTGAGAAACATAAAAAAATATTAGAGTAACTGAAGGGATGAAGAATTCATCCTGTGATGTGGCACATTTCTATCAAAGTCCATTTATGGTAACTATGGGATAAAATCATTTTTAATATAAGGTAGATCTCAAATATAGTGGAAAAATAAATAAAAATTCATTAATCATATTCATATAGATTTTTTGGAATCCTCACTTTGAAAATATAAAGTTCAGGTCCTAGTAGGTAACATGCCCTTTGTTCCCTCAGAAATTTACTACGAAATATTGGATAAATATAGTCTAGAAATTTTATCAAGAATGTGATCATATGATATTAAAGATAATAAATCATGGAATCTATACCAATAAATAAATTAGCCTATATAATTTTCTAAAATTAAAATAGTGAAAATTGAAGGACAAATTCATCTCCATGTGACTAGAAAAAAATCATGATCCATTTAATTAAAGCTGAAATGTCTATCTCTAATCATTAAATATAACCATATTACTTATTCAGTTCCATAAAATTGAAAATTATAAAAATGCAACATGGTTGTCCTAAAAATTATTTGTGTTATTGATCAAAACAAAATTACTAATATATAGGTGAACGTGTATTTTTCACCGAAGATCTAAATAAATTCTAAAAAAGGTAGTATATGTGAATGATTAACTTTAAATCATACTCTCCTTTTCCAAAAAATTATTTTACCTCCCTGCTTCTTAACTTTGTTACTTACACCTTGAATCATCATGGGCTTGAAAGTCTAATAAAAATTGTGAAATTGCATTCCAATTCTCATGAAAGGTTTAAAAAATGTTCATTAAACACATAAATAGTTCTTACAAATAATTTTAAATTAAATTAAATTCTAATGTTTTAAAGCATATAAAATATTGGTCAACTCACATAAGCATTTTTTTGTAGTCATTAGACTCTACCTTACATCTGAAAGTCATTTGATTTTCGGTAGGAAAGAGGTTTCCCATTCTAGATGTACACTCTGATTCCTCTATATATATGGGTTATCTTCCTTTTTCATAAACTATATTCACTCTACCTCCAGGTAGTATATTCTCTACCTTAATGGGCCAAATATACTAGTGTTTCTCCCATATTTAAAAATCAATGGGTAGTTCATTGACATCCCAAACCTGATATACTTCCTTAAACTCTTCAGAGACAACAATCCTTCCCACACCTATAACTTTTTTAAACAACTTCATATCATTATTTATTTATTTTTACAATTATTTTTTATTTTTTATACTATCTAGATCACCTATATTTTCTAGTATAGTAGTTTCTAAAAATCCTTTCAAGATATATTCTATCAACTCATCACTTTTTTATTCTAGATTCTTCATCGCCCGATGTATTTTGAACTTTAAATATTCTATAATAACCATGAATCTTATCTCTTCACATTTTAAATCAATTAATTACCTTATAATAGCTTGTAATTATATTCCCAAGAATATTTTCATCTTCTATTCAACCATTTCCATCACAATAAAGTCCACTTGAATGAATAATTTTTCAATATTGACTATGAAATCATCAAGTAGTCCTCAAGTATATCTATGTATTATATATATATATGTTGAAGAATAACCTAGATTGGATTCATATCTCTTAATCCTTGTATTTTGAATTTTGAGTATGAAACTATATTGAATATTTCACTTAAATCACAAAAACCAAACCAAACTCATTATAACCAATATTAATCAGAATAGAAATACTATATAGATCACTTTGCTTCTTAAGTTGGATTATTTGTTCTGTAGTAGAACATTCCCACGTCTATGGTATGGTTCTCAGTTATTAAATATTTATTTTTTATTCCAATTACTTTACAAAATTTTTATTTTTTTTCATGTATATAACTTCCTCATGGTATGTCATGTTGATATGTAGTTTTTTAAACATTTCTAGAAAATTTTATCTATTTTATTCAAAAATTACAAACCTTTATTACTCTATAAATGTTATTAGTGTTCAGTATAATTATATTTATTCCACTACAATGAATTTATCATCCTTTTTATTGTTCAATTTTCATTATTTCACTACTTCTATTTCTTTTCCAACTTATTATCAAATCTATATTCTAACCTCTTCAATTGTTTCTTATGTTCTCTTCTCACTTATCAGGGTAATGGATTTTAGGTCACAATTCATGTAACATCAATTCCACTAGGTTAAACTCCTGTTGGATTATCCTTATCATGTTTATCAATCTGTTCGACATGTATCTCAAGTTTCATCGTTACAGCTAATTCATTTTATGAGTAAAATTATAATTCTTGGATGGATTCACCTTGATCTTTGTAGTAGGATATAAAAACCTTAATTGAAACTACTGTGGGTGACATAAAAATTTACTACATCTCCTCCAATGAGTGGAATTAACATGTAAGATATTGGCCTTGGTGATGTAGTTGAAACACTTGTACTGTCAATAGAAATTCATTTCCTTGATCTTGATATTGTTTTGGTTTTTTATTCCATCCATACATGCAATAAAAATTAGAGATTATAATCTAAATAATTAATATCTTCATAATAAATATCTTGGATTATTTATTGGACATAATTTCATCCAATTTCCTTGATATTGAATTCTTTATGTGGAAAACCATTTGTTATAATCCATTTTTACTCCTTTTACTTGTCCTCCACCCAACAAAAATTAAATCAATTACTATAAATTTAATCCAACAACACATAACTCCCTTTTGGTGACTTTCACATTTAAAAATCTCTTATGATAACATCTTCTATCAAACGATTAACCTTAGATAAACCTTTGTAATACATTTTAATTAGTAACCATGTTTTCATGTCATGATGGTGGAATCTCCTAATTAGACTCTAAACCTTCCCAAATCTCTATTTAATGACTCTTTGATCAAGTATTTGAAATTTATAATACTTAATTGGATATTTATAAACATTGATGTTGGAAAAAACGTTGTTAAGAAATTTCTAACCCGATCTTGCCAAGTTGTGACTCAGTGTTGGGGTGGGCTCTCGATCCACTCACAAGTCTTTTATTTGAGTAAAAATCTGAATAGACGCATCCTTAATTGTTCACATGTTAAATTTTTGAATTGTAAGTTATCTCTTAATTATAATAAAACCCTAATGTAAAAATTGGGGTCTTCATAAGCTAACTAGAAAATTTTATGGAATTTGTAATCATCTGTATAATATTTGGATTGATCTTTAATTAATAGGAAGTGTCCATAGGGTTAATGATTCATAGATTAATCCCAAAATATGAGGTTCTTCAGTGGCTGATGAAAACTTTTATTCCCCTATTCCTTCCTTTTAACTCTTGGTTTTTTCCTTATCCTAGCCCTTATTATTCATAGCCAACCATGTTTTCTTCTTCCATATTTTTCATTAATTTTTTTGGGTTGTTTAGATATTATTATTGAATGTGATTTATTGTTATTTTTTTATTTCCCTTTGTTGAGTACTTATGGAAGGATGTTGTTATTAACACCATGGAACTACAACACCAATCATAAAATGGTCAAAAATAGAAAAAACTAAATACAAAATTTCTTAATAATATAATCCTTTTTATCACCATTCCCCATTAATGGTGAAATTTTTTTCCTTCCATAAAGGAATCGTTAAATCTATTTGTGAAGTAAAATTATAAATTTATAAACTCTTACAAAAACTAACTAATTTTAAAATTTAGACAATTGGAATTAAGGGTCGATTCATAGAGAACAGGTAGAAAATTCTTATAAAATTTAAATAAACTTATTGAAAAATAAAAGATTAAAATTGGTTTTATTTTAAAAAAATGAGATGTGTATAACAATATTTTATAAATTTGGGTCCATAAACTTAGTGGATAAATTAGTATTATTTGATTTTGGAGGTGTTTCATTTGAATTCTAGTGTGCATCCTCTCAGAGTACTCACTCTCTATTCCATAGATCCCCATTTCCCCATTTTGATTCTTAGTTTAATATAATGATAGCTATTGAAAAAAATATTTAAAAATAATTACTCTAATCCATTCATTGTTCATGATATGGAAAATAGTAATTAATTATTACCATTAATGATAAACCCTCATCAATCAAAAATGGTAATTCATGATAGAGGATGGTTTGGTTTTAGAAACTGAAAACAAAAGTATCGGCTAATTTTAAACCAAACATAAAATAAAATTTCAATAGGTGTACTCACATTCCTTTACATAGCTTGGAGAATAAAATTTTACCCCCTCTTTATAGACATGAGGGAATATGAAAATGAAAATTACACCAAACATAGTAACACTACCGGGTAATAGATGAACCAGGTTCAGGTTCAAGTCTCCATGTATGAGGACTTTCCCCCCCCCCAGGTCAGTGTCATCTCTTCTCTATTTATTGGCAGAAAACCAAGAGAAAAATACAACCAATATTTTGTTTAGATTTTTATTTTAACTCTATTTTTTTCTCTACCTAACCTAGTCAGCAACTTTTCCATAAAAAATATCATTATCCTTGTATGTGTGAGTGTTTTGGGGCAAGATGAATCTATTAAAAAGTTCATGAATCCTCATAAATAGGTTTTTTGACTTATTATTTACGGAGTTTTTTTACAACTTTTTTACTGGAGAACCCCCATGTACCTATTTATTTAATTCTTACTAAATATTTTCATATATTTATGTGTAGCCTGAATATATCATGTTTTAAAATTTAATGTATCAATAAACCCTACTTAATGGGTGAAATCACTATGACGTGTCCCTATTACTTTCTTGTGTGGACATGAATGGGTATGATGAAGACAATAGACCATGGTGAAACCATATTTTCCCTCCAAGAGCTTAAAATTTCGAAATTAATCATCTCCATGGAATATTCTATAATGACCCATACTTTCCATATGTAAACATCACATCTTAATATTTGAATATTCATTAAATTTCAAAAATACATGCCTAGAGACCATAAAGTTTTAGTGTTTTTTGATTCTATATACAAAATATTCTTATTTCATGAATGATCCTCAATATCTCTCATGAAGATCTGCGAACATAGTACTCTTCTTAGACATATCCTACTTAAAACCATTACTTATAACCTGGTCAAAGGAAACTTAATAAAGGGTGAGAATAGATTCTCAGGAAGGGTAAACAATGTAGATATAAATGAAAACATAACAGTAACATAAGAATATAGGTACAAGAACACAAGAATAACATTTTACAACTATACCATACATATCATAGATTATAAACTTGTTTCATGGAATAAATCATGGAATTTCATAAGACGTGAATCATAAATATATCAGTGAACACCGTCCATGATTTCATAACATTATCATAATGCATAAGACTTTTTAATTCGAATAATTATTGAAAATAATTTTCTTAGTAGTCAAGGTTCATTACCATGTCTATCAAAGTGGATTGGGTTCACTCCCCATCCTATAGTCAAGGTTCAATCTGAAGAATATCATAGTAGATTTGGTTCACTCCCCATTTTGTAGTCAAGGATCACTCCCAAGACTATCATAATAGATTGGGTTCACTTGACATTTCATTGTCAAGGATTAATATCAAGAATGTCATGGTGAACTGAGTCCAATTCCTATTCTATAGTCAGCATTCACTCCCAAGACTATCATAGTAAACAATTTCCCTTATAGAATAGGGTATACTCCGCATTATAGTTCTTGTTATCTAATGACATGTCTATCTTTACCCAATGCATTAGAGGGACGTATAATTTTTGGGACCACCCATCACATAATAGAAATATTATATATATATATATATATATATATGTGCCACAAAATCATAAAACATGAATCGTTGCATGACCCATAAAGAGAAAAATGGTAATCATAAACAATCCATCACATCATAACCTACTGAAAAGAAATATTTTTCATAAACATTTCATCATACCATAACCCATGTAAAGGAAATATTTTTCATAAAAATATTGTAATAATAATCATAAACCTTCCAGAGAAAGAATATGGATAATATATTTTGATCATAAACCCATTAAAACGTAATTAACATCAATGTATATTATCATAGATTAAAAATTACTCTAAAAGATCACTTGAAACATTTCTTGGTGAAACTATCCATTTCACTTGAAAATAAATTATTTAAAATCTAAAGAAATACCAAATATTCAAGGAAACATATTCATTAAAAATAACCATAAAACATTTAAATTAACATTCAAATATTTCAGTAGCCCTGATATCATAAAATTCTGTTCATTCCACATAACTTAAAAGAGAAAACTCCTTTCACGCTTTTGTAAAAAAGGTAAAAAACACAAAATTTAAAAATGAAAAACATATTCATTTTATATAATTTTAAAAAATTATATAATGTGTAAAAATTAATATAAATAATCATAATATAATTTTAAAAAACCATGAAATAAATATTTATAAAACATGGATATGGAAGAAAACGTTTTTTTGACCGAAGAGAGAAATAAGTTTAGTTTTACTTAAAAATATTATTTCAGTATGTTGAGTTATTAAAGAGAATAAAATGAAAGGAAACCATGAAATATCCATAAATTAATATATGAGAAGAAAATTAATTATTTTATTGGGAGTTATATCATGAAATATAATCATTATAAACTTAATCGTAAATAATACTTATGAATAATGAGATTGTAACATAAAACTATTACCACGTTAGTAACTTTTGAAAAAAAATAAAATAAAATAGAGAAACATTTAAGGATTTAAAATTAAAAATAATAATCACAAATGAAATTTATGGGAATTATATACACCGTACAAGGAGGAAAACTGGTGAATATGTCATGTGTCTCTCAAAAATAAAAGTGAGATCAGAAACCTTTACCTCAAATTCTCCTTTCTAAAAAAGTGATATAACCTCCTATATAATATATTTAAATTTATAATAATTCTATACCAGAATAATTTAAATTCTTATAGTATGAAATATCATCCACTAATAACATTTTAACATCCATTTATGAATAATTCCTTTTTAAACTCATCATTTCAATGTTTAAACTATACCATTTTTCATAAGAATTTTGGTTTGGTTATTCCAGTACTAGTACATTGATTATGGTTCCATGATCAATATAATTTTAATAATTAAATAAATATCATATATATTCATTATATTTACATTTATATTCATTAATAATGGAAATATATATAAAAAATAGTTTCACCATTCATGGATATTATAGGTCATACGTACGCATGAGGGTTGTTTTAACTTTTCAACAGATGGAATGAAACAATGGTAAAAAATAATTCACCATTACTAAGTCATTATTATATCATCTATATCATTTTTTTCATTAAATATATCCATATTACCATCCATTTTGAACATAAATTAATACAAAATTGCATCGCTTTGTGGAGGTGTTACTCCACACATTCACATGAGTGACTATCATTTTCTAATGAATTAAAATATAAGAATATATATATAATATTATAATTTATTAAGAATAATTATTTCATAAATATAATATAAAAACATTAAACCTGTCATATTAACTAACCATTAAATATACTTATTGAAAATTAAATGTGTCTCTTTGTGGGGGCGATGGTCCATACATACGCACGAGCGATACTTTCACTTTCCATGTGATGGAGAGGACTATGAATAATGGTAGTCCCATAATAACAATAACACTTTATTATATTTAGCATACATAATTTTTTTTGATGAATACAAAATATTTATATGAGGTAGAAAAACAAATAAATTGAAAGTACTCAGTTAGGACTTATACATCTTTCTTACCAAACTTCTTCTTAATTACACCTTAGGCCTTAAAAGGATTGTATTTTTGGAATAATAGAATCTATAGTATGTGGTTAAGTAATCTAGGATAATATTAGATAAATTAATGAATGAGATATAAGGCTCAAATATTTTTAATAATTAAGGATAGGAGATACGATTTTATAAGTGATAGGGGGTACCCTTTTATAAGTGATAGGAGGGAAACTCTTGGAAATACTTAAAGTATTTAAATAATTTAAATTAATTTTCATGTACAAGTGGATTTAAATTTATATGTTTAAAGTACATAATGAGGATAAGTATAAATCTTCTTATATAATAAAATTTTAAACAATAAATTTTAATGTTTTCCCCCTTATCTATTTGTTTTAACCCTCGGTTAACCCTTTTCACAATTACTAAGTTATTAATGCCTTTTACTCTATAAGTGTTAATAATGTTATAAGAAAATGAAAATTTACTCATAAATAGATAATGGTTGATATTTCAAACCATATTAAATTATATTTTCCAAAATATATGATTTTTATGAATTTTTTATCATTTATAAAAATATTATTTATTATAAAATATCATTAATGTCATTTTTGGAAATACATGAAATATTATAATATAATATCTGTCTAAATAATTTTAAATAAAAATTTATTCAAATAAAATGAATATTTTATTTGAACATAACCATTAATTAATATTTTTACATATTTAGATATAAATTTCAACTTTATCTTTTGTTTTAACCCCTTCATTAACCAATTTTAACCTTAACTGTGGTATTGACTTTTTCATTATTAAAGGATTATAATTTTACTAATAAGGTAAATAATAAACCATAAATGAAAAAATAATTTAATTTAAAACTATTTATAATCCTAATTTTCTTATTTATATATTTTTATTGTATTTAACTAATTTAAAAAAAAATATCTGACATAAAATACAATTAATTTCATTTTAAGATCTATTCACATAATTAAACTTTGAGAAAAACATTACATAAAAATAATTAGAATATAAACCTTTAAAAGATACATAATATGTTATATTTATCTATAAAATTCATAGGGAAATATAAATTATCCAAAATTATAGTAATTTTATATTTTTTTAAATCGTTTACTTCATTTTCCAACTGCTTGAAAAAACACTATATCTGCATTGTTTAAGAATTTCAGGTTATTAGTTCATCACAATAAATAAAAAATAAATTAACATGATAATTAAATTATTTATATTTAAAATAACCATTTACAACATAACATAATATTTTTTTATTTCTGTCATAAACTATTATCGATATCAAAATCAAGAGAGAGAGATTATTGACATTATATTTTCATAATATAATATAAATGTTATAATAACAAATAGATGCAATAAATTTCTATATTTTGTAAACTTATATGGTCATATTTGAAACACACTTGTAAAATAAAATAAATATAAGTGTTCTAGCCATTTGTAGTCCTAATCATATTATTTGTTTTCTTAATTAGTAAATTTACTCTTACTGAGGGGAAAAATACTTACTAAGGTGACTATTCATAATGACCAAAAATAAAAAGAGAAATATTTTAATATTTTGACTATTATGATTCTAAATATAGGATTTATTTTTTGATACCAAATTCTACAATAATATAATAGAAATAATTTTACCTTGAATTTTTTTTAATAAAAATGGTACTTCTAAAATTCTTGAGACAAAAACTATTTTTTTCAAATGAAATCAGTGTCTTTACTATTTGTTGGAAAATCAATCTTTTTAGGAAAAAAATATCAAATATTAAACCTAAGGTAATTTTTATGTGATAATTAAGAAAATTATTTTATTTTTAATAAATAAATATCCAAAGAGTTTCAAAACTTAATTACAATATTCACTCAATGAAACCCATTTTTGAAGGAAAAATGTTTTAAAAATTAAACTGAATCTATAAAATATTTGGTTCTTACTTCCAAATAAATTTTCAATACCTTTTTATTTATTATGACATTATATATATATTTCATAATAAGGTTAATTCTATTCATACCCACTAATTCAATGGTTATGTTATAATGATCAAAAAATAATAATATTTCATGGTTCATTTAAGCTCGGTGTTTTGTGTTGCATACGTTATCAAACATGGTGTTATTTTAAAAACAAATGATGTTAAATACCCCTTAAAAAATTGTGACCATTCGGTTTGAACATGTGATTGGTAATCAAGGGTTTGATATTTAAAAATTCATTTCTCTAAAACCCAACTCATCAAAAGTGTTAATAAAAATTTCTTTTCAAAATAGGGAAATGGAAATATGAAGGTCTTCTAGAATAACACATAACTAGGTTTCCAAATTGAATAATATTTATGGGAATTGAAAATATAGAAATGGAGGAAAATTCATATCAAAATATTGATAGATAGAGAAAGAGATCATAAATCAAAATAAATTTAATTATCAATATAAATCTAACAACCACAAAATTGTCATCAAAAAATGTGTGATAAAAACCATCAATTCATTATAAATGAAGGTAATAAGATAAATTTTGTGTTTCAAGATCATTTTTCTAGAGTTTAGGAATTACATAACTATATAATATAAGAATATAATGAATTATAGTTACATGAAAAGTATAATTTCATAATTTAATAAATTTATTGCACAATATCATTTATTTCTCCATACTTTGACTATTAATGATGAATTTTTCAGGATTGAATCAATAAAATAAGTTTCTAATAGATACCATGATTCAAAGAAATGATTTCAAAATATTCCTTATATATTTATAAATTAACCAAAACCAAAAATGTTAAGGAAAATTTAATATAATTCCTAAAATTAATAAACTGTTATATTAATCTCCAAATCCATAGTTCTTCTTAAATCATTACATTAATAAATAACCTCAACATTAAATAATGTTTTAACAACAAAGGCAATATCATACCCTTGATCTAACATCTTAATGAATTTAATTTTTTATTACCAAATAATCTTTCATGCTAAATAAAATGTTAAACCTAAGGTAAGTATATACATCAACTAAATAAATTGTATCCCGAAATATAATTAATCATCACAAAATCCCATCGCTTAAATTCTCGAAAGGGGTTTTTATGGCATAAAACATATGATTAATCTGAAACATGTAAGCTCATGATGGTATCCATAAATATTAAGATATACTCACATGAAAACATATAGTCTTTCAAAAACTAAAAAAATAATTATTTCTAAAATAAAATCACAGACTGCCAAATTTATTCAATAAATCAAAAAATAGACCAAAATTCATCAATGAAGATCTAAATCACTTTTTCATGAAATTAATAACAAATTTATAGGTCACCAATAATATTCTATTTACTTCATCATTATCAATCATCAATTTATCCACTATATCACTTTTCGTGGTTATTGGTATCATTTGACGTATGTTTTTTAAATCCTTAATAAAAATTACAATGAAACAATATTCAAAATTTTCAATATTCTAATATCAAAAATATAGTTAATATAAAACTTATATAGTATAATTATAAAATATTAATACATAGAAACTTAAATATTTTCACATGAATGATTGGAATATCATAGGTCCATCCTTGGTCAAGGATTTAACCCCTCGGATTAGATAATTGGTTCAGATAATTCTCATGTTCCTTACATATAATAAATTTAACTATAAATGGATCCATATGATGAATTTCATATCCCTAAATCAAACTATTCATTTATCCTCTTAAATTACTTACTCTATTCCAATTTTTTCATATATAAGACATATAATTGTTCCTCTAATACATTCTATTTAGTTATTCTTACCACATTTTTGAAATGTATGAAGTTGAATATTCTTTCCTCCATATTCATCATGAGACTCTATCGTTCTATTTTAATGTGTTTTATGAAACTCATCAAGGTTGAGGTTATTAATCATATAGAAACAAAGATGATTAGTCATAATCACAAGGTTTCACATTCCATATCTCATTTACATTGGTTCCTTAGAAGTAAAATCATTAAATTGTTTTTCAAATTTAGTATCAACATGAGTACTCCTCATTTCATCCATTGAATAAAATAAAAAAACATAGTGTGCACAATAATAATCATATTGAGAGATCATGAAGAATTATTTATAGAGTGTTAAAATACTGGCACCATATATTGAATATATTACACAATTGTTTTGACATAGTTCATACATTTTCATCATCAATTTAAATCCTTCATACGAATTCACAAATAAAATGGGAATTTACCCAAGAATGACCCCTAAGAGTGAAAAACTAGATGTGTTGTAAGTGCACACTCACTATGCGCCTGAATGAGGGTTGGGATATATTAAACCAACTATTCTTGGAGTTATTATATGTTGATGTATTAATTATAGAACCACACACAGTTATAATTTCTAAATAGGGATTTATTTCTTGGAAAACCACTTAATATCTACTTTACAAAAACATTATGTTGTTATCCTATACTTAGACTTATCCCCATGGTTATTCCCAATGTTATCTAAACCTATTCTCTAACTATTTGACAAAACTCTCCTTGGATACCAATAATATTGACTAATACTTTTAATACATTGATATTACATTTTAAAAGTGGAATAATAATTAAATATTAAAAATATCCTCATGAGGACCATAAAGGTTTAGTGTCTTTATAGACTTGATACGAAATCTTATTATTTCATGAATGATCATCAAAATATCCACAAAATATCTTCTTACATAATAATCTTCTTATAAAATACCTTCTTTTGCTATTTATTCATAAACTAAGGAAAGGATACCTAAGAAATGGTGAGCTCATATTCTCAGTGAGTATAAAAAGGCAGATATCAATGATCACTTAAGCATTACATAGGTAAAAGAGGATGAGAATATGAGATAAAAATTAGAAAACCATGCACTAAAAATAAAATATCATAAGATTGAGTCATGGAATAAATCGTAGTAGTTCATAAGACATGAATCATAATATAATCTGAGAACATGATCCATGAGTGAATAACATTGTTAGAAAATATACGCTTATGGAATAAACATAAAAATATTACAAAAATTTCATAGTATTCAAGTATCACTTCCACGATTATCTTATTTTATTGGGTTCACTCCCCATTTTTTTTTGTCATGGTTCACTCCCAAGAATATCATAGTATATTTGTTTCACTCTCAATTTCATAATCATGGTTATATCCTAAGACAGTCATAATGGATTTGGTTTAGTTCTAAGTCCACAGTAAAGGTTCAATCCCTTGACCATCACAGTTGACTGGGTTCACTTCCCAATCCCTAGTTAAAGTTCAATCCTAATATAATCACAGTGGATAGAGTCCCATATTTGACTGGATTCACTTCCTGTTCAAATCTTTATTATCTCATGAGATATCCACATTTACCCAATAAATTTCTGAGCTATATAATCCAAGTCCCACTCATCACATAATTAAAATTATACATATATATGTCACAATATCATAACATTTTAATTGGAGAAAACCCCCTAAAAAATAAATTTGTTTCATAAACATTTAATCATAGCATAACCCATGCAAAATAAATGGATATCATAAATATTCCACTATAGAATATCCAATATAAAGGAAATGGGTTTCATAAAAACATTTTAAACTTAATCATAAATCATCCAAAAAAATAATTAGGATAGTATATTTGTATCATAACCTCATTAAAGCCTAAGTAACATCAAATTATGTAATCATAGATTAAAAAGTACTTTAAAAATAACTTGAAACATTTCTTAAAAAAATACCCTTTTACAATGAATTCACTTATTTAAAATATAAATATATCCCAGATTTTAATGAAAAATTTTATTTTAAAATATCCATGGAAAAATGTAATTGAATCATCAAAGAATTTATTGTTCATAATAGTGGGAGCTTCCAATCAGACCATATAATTCAAAATTAACCATTCCTTTAACAATTTTTCAAAAAAGAGTGTAAATAACTACCATGTTTGGAAAATAAAAAAAAGTATTATTTTTAAACCATTTTTCATAAATTAAAACATGATTAAAAATGAATTTATAAAATCATATTAGAATTTTTAAAACATTCGTGAAACATTTCTATAAAACATGGATATGAAAGAAAATGTTTTTTTAATGGAAGAGAGAAATAAATTTGATTTTATTTAAAAAAAATTAGTCTATTGAGTTTGTAAATTGGGTAAAATGAATGAAAAACATTTAATATATATAAATAACCATGTGAGAATAAATTTTATGAGTTTATTGAGAGTTATATCATGAAAATTAATCATCATAAACAATTTACATAAATAATGAGATTGTACCACAAAACCCTTACCAATTTGGTAACATTGGAATCATAACCTCATGACATATAAAAATAAATTTGGATTTTTAGATACCAATAATTATCATAAAATAAATTCATGGTAATTATATACACCAAAAAATGGAAACAAGTAGTGAATATGATATTTGTCTCCCATAAATAAAAGTGAGAGTAGAAAATTGTACCTCAAGTTCAGCTTGATTTGAAAGTACTCTAACCTCAACTATAATAAATTTACATTTATTATAATTATATAAACTAATCACTTACATACTTATAGTACCATATTTTTTCAACTTGTAACATTTTAACACCCATTTATAAACAATTCTTTATTAAAATTGTCTTTTTTGAGTGTTAACTGTTTTTTTTTTCATGATATTTTTTATTTGAGGATTTCAGTAAATATATATTTATTATAGTTATATAATATATAAAAATTTAACAATCATATAAATATCATATATATTTATTATATATAAATATTCATCCATAAACTATTGAGATAAAATGAATTACATTGTTCATATAGATGGTAGGTCTTATCTACGCATGAACGTTGTTTACGATTTTCGACAGATGAAAAAAACAAAGTTCAATAATAGTTCACCTTTAAAATCATTAATATATAATATATATCATATTTTCTCATGAAATATAAACTTATTATCATCCAAATATAAATATAATAAAAAATAAAATCACATCTCTTCGTGGAGGTGGTAATCCACATGTATGCACGAGTTACGTTATCATTTTCCAAATAATTATAAAGTAATAAGTTAGATATGATATTATAATAAAATAATAATAATTATCTAATAAATATTATATATATACATTAAACTCATCATAATAACCATCCATTAAATATGGTGATGGAAAATGAATTATATCGTTATGGGGAGGTTGTAGTCAACATGTACAGATGAGTGATATTTTCGCTTCCCATGTGATGGAAAAGAGGGTGGATAATGGTACTTACATAATCATGATTACATTTAATTATATTTAAGATAATAAAATTATTATTATTTTGTTCAATATAACATATTTGGATGAGTTATAAGAAGGAATAATTATAAAGTACTCGATTAAGAGTTATGGCTTTTTATTCTGAAAACTCCTTGGGATTATGCCTTAAACTTGGAATGGATGGTCTTTTTAAAAGAAAAAAAGATCTAAGAAGTGTTTAATGAATATATTCTTATATTATGGAAATTATTTTCTAATATATAATGCTTGAACACTGTGAATAATAATGGATAGTAGGTTCCCTTTTATATGTGAGGGGAAGATAACTCTTATAAATACTTAAATTATTAAGTAAGTATAAATTGTTTTTCAATAATAATAGAGGGTAGGTTCCCGTTTTTTATATTTTTTTATTTGTAAATAATCTTAAAAAATATAATTAACATAAAATACTATTAATGTAATTTTAATAACTACTTAAATAATTTGACATTGAAAACAACATGATGGAAAATAAACTAGAATAAAAACCGTTAAAAATTCCTAATACGTTATATTGGTCTATAAAATTATTTGGACATTATAAATTACCTGAAAAATATTAATATTGTTTTTTTAAATCATTTACTTGATTTTTATAATTATTTCACAATCACTATGTTGGTATTGTGTTAGAATTGAAGACAATTATTTAATTACTAAAATAAATAATAATTTAAAATGATAAAAATTTACATTTAAAATAATCATTTATAACTAAACATAATTTAAATTTATTCATATTAAAAATTATTATAGATATTAAAATCGTGAGATTGAAATTTAATACTTTATATTTAATTTAAATAAATATATATGTTGTAATCAAAGGAAAGTGGTAATAAATTACCAAATTTCATAAAATGTTATGGTAATGATGAAAACATGCTTATAAGATAAAATAAAAACAAGTTTTAGGGTCATTTTAAGTCCATGTCATGTTATTTTTTACCTTAATTAACCTAATTTGTCCTTACTTAGGGGACAAATATTTACTAAGGTTGTTATTCATAATGACTAAAAATAGAATGATCCTATTTAAAAAATTATAACCTCATTATTCCAAATATGGGATTAATTTTTCTTATTAAATTAATATAATTAAAATTAATTAATTTATGAAACATTCATAAAATTCAATGAAAAAACAATTTTCTGATGAAAAAAACATTTTTATTTATAAAATTTGTTTATACCAAAAAATAATAGAATAGATAAAAATGAAATTAATTGGAATATAAATAATATAATACAAATAATTTTACATTAAAACCATTTTGAAACAAAAATTTTCTTTTTAAATGAGTGAAAGTAAAAAATAATTTTCCATAGATATCAATATTTTCAACTATTCATGGGAAAATCAATATTTTCATAAAAATCATGAAAATCCACCTTAATATAATTTTGATATGGTGATTTAAACAATGAAATTTTCTTATATAATAAAATTTCTAAATGTTCCAAAAATTAATTACAATATTCGCTCAATAAAAAACATTTTTGAAGAAACATTATTTTGAAAAAGTAAAATTACTACCCAACATGAGTACTTACTACCTAATAATTTATCAAAAAAAATTAATTAATTATAAAATTTATATATATTTTATAATTTTTTTCTTTTTTTTCAAACCCACTAATTCAATCGCTATGTTATGATAGTCATAATATAATATTATTTTGTTGTTCATTTTATCATGGTGTTTTTTATTTCATATGACATCAAACATAGTTTTTTTAAATATAGGGTTTTTAAAAATTGAAACCCTATAGAACAACCTTCTTCTTGTTGTAATCCTCCTTTATCATTGTTTCGTTTATATCAATCCATGACATAATAGTTGGAAAATGCCGCAGGTGACATGGAACAACATAGAGGTCCTTCGCCTATTGTGTATGGGTAAGGTTCCACATGTGTAAGGGTAATCAAAACATTCATAAGGGTAACCTCCAGTGGTGGTAGATCATGTAAGGGTTTAAATCTAGTTGTGTAAGGGTAAGGCCTCATCCAATACGCAACCATTCTTCTTATTTTGTCTATGGTGTAGTGGTAAGACAAGATGTTGCAGCCTTCTTCTTTTCACTCAAGTTCAGGAAGTTTCCATGAAACAGTGGTGGCCTATGGTGTAATAGAAATTAAACATCTAGTGGATTGGGATCTTATTCATTATCATATATGGTGGAATTTTAGTGCAGTGATGGTGGATATGGTATCGCGGTGATACATTTGTGTTTTTGAGAATGGTGATGTAGAGTTTGGGCCGAATGATGTTAATTTTTCTAGCGGGAACACTCCCCTGAGGATGGATCCATCACACATCAATATTTATGTGGGTTTACAAACATAATATAATATAACATATGGTTTTATTGGATTTTTAATTCATATGGGGGATGGAGGACCCCTTATCGTCATCGAAGTCGCCCTATATTGGCAAGGCTTTCTTCCCGTCATTCCACAGATATGATCCTCATGTATCGATGTAATATTATGCATGTGAATACACTCACTAGGATTGATCCATGATTCATATTTACAACCCCAATAGACTCTACCTATGGGAGAACTTTTCCAGAATACCCTCATCACTTATCCATGTGGAATTCTCTCTATCGGTTGAGGGCTAGCTTAGAGTCAGAATTTTTTTTGGCTAACTCACAAACATATTTCAATTGTCAAAATCCATACTACATAGAACAAAAAACTATAGGAAATGATACATTATGTTAATTCTTTTTATATTTTTATCAAACATCAAACTAAAAATGTTAAAACCCAAATATAAAATTATTATATAAAAAATGGAATTATAAATTAATTAAATTTTAAACTCAAGAAAATTAATGTCAAAAAACGTACAAAAGATAAGAAATCATCATTTGGAATTCATATATTTCACATAAATATGTGTTAGAAAATGATTTTTGATTACATAATCTATTATTATTGGCATTTTTCAAATCATGTTTGATTTTTTTTGTGACCTGGTTGCACCTATTGCATAATTTCATTACTACTTGTGATTATTGTTTAATAATTTAATGATTTATGATATTTATACATAATCAGACTAAATAATTTCGATGTTAGGGTTTTTAGTGTTCTATTCTATGAATTTATTCCCACTCCCTATACATACACATCACTCGTGCATATAGATTAAATACATGATGTTTCTGGAAAAGTGAAAAGGACTATTTAGTTGGGAGTTGTTGTTAAGTGACACTATAGATATTTTCTTGGGTACTTTTAGAGTCATGTGGAAGGGTTTTCTACGCTTCATTTTATTTTTCATATTTGTTTTTTTATACATAATTTTGTAGTTAAGTTTATCCTTTGAGTCATATTGTTTTTTATGACTTGTATGGAAACTTATAGGGAAGTTTTATGAAATATTGAGCTTGTTTATATTTTTTTTATGATGCTTACATTTATTGGGATACTTATTTTGATTCTTAAATGTTATGGGCTATCAGATTTTGAAATGTTCCCCAAGAGACATCATTATAACCTCGGCACCGGTTTCCTTCCATCTGTGATTGGGAAGCACACATAAGTCCATGTGAAATTTCACCTTGGTGGTGCGATCGTGTTTGAGGAAGACATTACACACTATACATGAACCTTCATGGATATTCAGAGTATATGTTCTATAATAAGGTCATTATAAAAACCATATTATAGGTAAAAATATGGATTATTTCAATAGGGATGAGGATATAGCACTGATTCAATATAAATTTCTTTTTATATAAGAATATCCTTTTTATTTTATATTTTTTATACCATGTATATTATTAACCCATTGCTTATAATTTTTTTATCTATAATTTTGATGAATTGTCATGGATTTATTTTATTATAACATGGAGTTTATTATTTTTTATAGTGAGTATTGTTTCGAAATTACATATTGTATTCATTCTATACTTATTCTTTGGTGGTTATCTTATTTATCTATTCTTTTACACTATGATACAGAGGGTACAGTCTCCTTGCATCTTATTACCCAACCCCCACATCTTATAGGTATGTAATAATATATTTATAGGTATGGATAAGATTATATAGTATATTGGAAGAGGTTTTGTAGATAGTTATTGGGCCAACATGTTATAGGATGACCCTATTAGTCTGATGATATTTTATTAAATAAATTGTACCATTCAATTTCTACAAAAATTGAAGTCTTATATTGTTGGGTTTTCAATATATTTCTTAAAATAGATGATAAGAATTTATTGGGAGGTGGTTATAGATTCTATTTTACAGAAATTTTTTTACCTAAGTTGTTTATTAATTTTTTTCAATGATTATTTTATTCATTAAAAATTAAATCTAGTGAATGTACATGAATTCATAAACTTAGAGTAAAGGATCACAATAGTCAAGGATTTTCTGAAAAATTTTGATGTATTATTCATTTTTCAATGGATTAAATAATGAATGATTTTATTAATACATGGATGTTGGTTATAAGAATTTGACCTGAGATCTAATCATGTATTTTCTTTCTAGGATTGAACACCAATATAGAAGTGATGACTAAGGTATCTATGATGGAGCATGTCATAATGAAACCATCGATGGAGAGTTCTTTCCTCACTCATTAATATGGGTGAAAAGGTTATTCATGTGTAAAAGATATAAATAATAAGTATTTTAGGAAAAATATGGTAATTTCATCTTCATTTGTCTCAAGAGGATGGAATCTACCGAATTTATTTCATTGAGGATAAGTTGATAAAGTGAAATGTCAATACACAATATCTCTATGTTCTTAGTATTGATACATAAATATAGGTCACTTGATTAAATTTTGTGAATGCATTCTATAGGATTTGTTAAGAGATACTTACAATAAGGTGTATAGATTAAGGATATTAATTTATAGGTAGAGTAAATCTAGACCAGGGGATTGGGGTGGAGTGGGAAGATAACAAAAACAGGAGATAATTCCACTATTGTTGGAACAATGTCAACTTTTCACAACTGAGAAAGGGATCATTGATATTGATGTTTACTAAGGCCTTCCACTATAAGAGGTATTATTATAGTTTCTTGTATAATTATATCTAAATTGTTTTATAAAAAAAGAATCAAATTAATTTATATAGGTGACATTATTATATTGACTAGAACTTATAGTAGAGTTAATTCATGATATATAAATATTATCATTGGGTGAAAAGTCCCGACAATGATTTAGGTCACCATCATCCACAATATTGATTATTTGTGTTTAATCCTCACAGTATTTATTGTACGCTAAGATGAAAACATATTATATGATAACTAAAATTTATTTTCTAATAACGTACAAGGATCAAATAAGAATTAAGAGTTGAAATATTCCTTTAATTTTTCTAAATGAATTTATTTTTATGTTTTATAGGGAATGGGACATCAATGAGGGAAAATGTGACCCAATTTTTTAATTAATTGGATTCATTTGTTGTCAGTTTGAAAGTATAGTTTTGAGTACATTGGGGTTGGTATTCATATTAGACTCTATGTGGAAGTGCTCAGGTATCCTATTATATTTCATAAGTAATTATCAAGCATACCTCCAGAAGTATTCTTGAAATATTCCATTAATCTTTTACTTTGGAAGATTTCAATTTTTATAACTTTGTACTATATCACTAATGGAATTATAAGAATTAAATACATGGTTGGGATTATTATAGAATAAATTATTTATTCCTCATAATAATTCAATTTTGGAACACTTATTGTATTTTTGAAGAAGGTTGTCGTAGATTGGGATTATTTATTTGTTATTAAAAGATGAATTTAGTGGTGATAAAGAATAATTATAATTTTCCTCATATTTATAACTTGTTTGATTAGCTTGAGGGACATTTATTATTTTTTAAAATCAATGTTCAACCAAGGAATCATCAATTAAGGTTCAAAATAATATATATATATATATATATATATATATAAGACAACCTTTCCAATTTAATATAGTCATTATGGGTACTTGGTGTTAACTTTTTTTGTCACTAACGTACTTGTACTATTAATGGATTTGATGAACTAAATATTCCAAAAAAATTCAAATACATTTTTAGTAGTACTTAGTAATGATATTTTGATTAAATCAGGATTAAAAGTCAATCATGGAATAAATATATAATTTTTTAGGAATTTTTTAGGAGACTAAGTTGTAAAAAATTAAATAAATATAACTTTTTCCTTAGAGAATTTAAATTCACAGGTATCATTATTTCTAACAAATTAAAAAATTAGATCACGAGAAGGTAATGGTATTTGATGAATTACGAGAGGCCCAATGAAGTCTTTAAAATTTTAAGGGTTCTTATATTAGTTGGGAATTACTGTAAGTTCATCTAAGAATTTTCTAAGTTAGATAAACCTATGATAGATTTTTCATGGAAGGTATTAATGTTTGAATAGAGTAACAAGTACCTAGAAGTATTTGAATGTTTTAATAGAATTTTTACAAACATTTCAATGATATAATTTTGAGAACCTGGTGATGGAAATGTTGTGATTTTTAGTACTTGTAAAGTATTTTATATTGTTGTAGAAGTAGAGGAATCTCTGACATGGGGGAATAACAATATATATTTTTTTGATCTGATGACTCATTTTCAATATTTTCAATGATGTGAATTCCAGGGGTAATGAATTTTTTTTTCCAGGGTATTGATATAGAGGATACGTAGAACCTAGAGATGATGTTTTGATGTTAAATTTATTATTAATTTATTTACGATCTTAAAAAATGTTTCCTCATCATAGGAACTTTCTCAGAGGAAGATGTTATTTATTTTCCAACAAACTGTTTTCTGGATTACCTTCATTGAACTATAAGGATCCATGTATAGAATCCCTCTAGAAGTGATCCAAAATTTCACATTTGATCTCCAAATGAAACAAATTGATTTTTTGGTACTATAATGATGAATCAATCATCTTGTGTTGTTAAAAATGATCACTTTATAAACCTTCTAGATCAAAGGATTTATTCTAATTATTGAAAATAATGAGAGGAGGAGTTTGAGGGATAAATCTGGTGTGCTCGATGATTCTCAATTCTTGATTAACCCTCAAAATAGACATAAACATCAATATATAGAGCTATGGTTTTGGATAATATATTATTTATTTTATTACCAACTGTTAAATAATATTTTAATTCTTAATAGACCTCATGCCATAGAATATTATTATTAATAATAATATTTTACGGAATGATCTAACTTATGGAATGATAAATATTATTTTACCAACTTGTAAATTATTATTCATTGTCAGATAAGATCTTAGTCTGATCTCACTCCTTGGTATATATTGAATTCCCAAATAAATATTTTTATTTAAAAATATATATTTTATTCAAAATATAGTGAATAATTATTGTTTGAATTATTTAATAAATAAAATAAAAACTTAATTCACAATTCAGCGAATAAATATTTATTATATATTCACATATTCAAATAAATTATTTATATTTTAACTTTTGAATATTATATATCAAGAAAACATGAATAAAATTATTCCTTGATAATGAAATATATATTTATTCCATTAATTAAATTCAAATAGAATTTACTCGAGATAAAAAGACAATTAGTGTGTGACCGCCTATGATTATTTATCAATCACATTAGAGAGGATTCTTAAAGTCTAATATTTTTGTCTATAAATGTGTTGAGTAACCCAATAGAAAGAATTTATTGTCACAATGATGAAAAACTCATATGAAATCTTTCTCTATAATATAATCCCATTGTATCAATATCTCATCAAGATAGTTGCATATCTTTTTCATCAAACTATAAGCTTAATACATCATTCTTTGACTATGTAAAATAATTGTCATTATACCAAGGCCATGGAATTTAATGAAAATTTCATATTTCAATCATAAAATCAAGATATTAACTCCTATAAATATGGAAGCGAAAAATTATTCCTCAACATATTAATTAACAATATGTTATTCATGATTCACACAATGCATCAAAAATTTACTTGAACTATTATCATCATGGTTTATGAAATGCAACTAAGAATGAAATTCATAAAATGTTTTAATAAAAATATTAAATTTTAAGGACCGTTACACACAATCATATATCAGAATATCAGATCAGAATAAAACATTCATAATTCTTAATGGAAGGTCTATTCTCATAATCTCACATCTTTAAGATTACTAACTGTGAACATCATGAGAAGAAACCTAATCTTATTAGGAGTAATCTCGATGAAAATTCTATTTATTATGTTCCCTATAAAAGTACATTATAAAAAGGTATTACTATATTAAATATATTTTGTTATACAATCTCATGGTTCTCATAATAGTTGGGATCTATTATATCCATATCAATGCAACATATACTATAGGACATTATAAAATCAATTTTATGTATAAGATATTTCAATATGTTATAATACATTTATATTAATATTCATTTATTTGAATATTATTTTTATCCAAAGTATAAAGTAGTTAGTTCTAGGGAACAAACTCTTACAAACTCCAACTTACACAAGTTCCAACTATAAAGGATGAGTTATTCCTCATGTATAAAATTTTCTTCTTCTATTTAAGGAGATAGTTTCTTAGTATACCATGTTTACATGGATAAGATTTTTGAAATCACATGTTTTTGTGGTTAATATGTTTACTTCAACATTACTATCTTGAGAAAATCTCTCAAGTAGTGACATAACTGAGTATCCACCTCTTGTTCCCATGCCAAAATATTGACATCCAAACTAAATCCATAATCAAATCCTATCATAAAATGATAAACATTTTTATTTATTTTAACCCAAAATTAGAACAAGACATTATTAAACACATTATTAAGCTACATTATAAGTTGAAACATCATTTAATATTATAGAGAAATAAACCATGTGATTTAATAAAATTTTTATGAATAATACTATAGTATTATTAGTAATACTTGATCAAATTGATATAAATAATGATAAGTGATCAATTACCTTTATCACTACTGTTTCCATTTCTCCTAACACCAGGAACTCCTTTAGTTCTACTTTTCCATGTACTATGAGATAATTCTGACATAAATTATATGAAATTATGTTTGATATATTTTATATTTTCCTATTATTCATTATTCATCAGTATTATCAAACTTCAGTATATATCATGGCACATGCTATGAATTCATAGCACATAAACTTGTGAAATTATTTTAATCTCCATAATCTATTCCTTGGACCATGCATGTTCTAATAGAAAGATTATACACATAAAAAAAATATTTCTTGAATTGTTTATATTTTAATTTTTCAATACAATGTTAATAATTGTACTATTAATACATTTATAAAACTCATAGATCCATTTTCTAGATCTCATTACCTATAACATGATTTATACATAAAGTAAAATAATTAGAAATTTCATTCCATATTGTTTACTAGCTAGTATGACCCAAAGTTTGTTTTCCCTTAAAATATCTATCTTGAAAACTAATATCTCTCCCACTATCCATTTTGATAAAAATGTCACTCTTTTATTTATAAGGGAATATTCTATGATCATTATGCATGAATTATTCATAGGTGAATTTATATGATCTGTATATCTTATGGCTATTTATTAATGTAAACATCCCTTTTAAGTTATATCTAGTAGACATATAACTTAGGTTCTTAATTTTGGTCATGTCTTGTAGATATTTTTTATAATTATTCCTCTAAATAAGGTTTCCATTATAGTAAATTTCCAAATATGATGGTCAAATAAATATTCTTTGACAAGTGAAATTCAGAATTGATTTTATTCAGGATGAGTGGTGAATAATTTTTTTCATAGACTAAACTTTTCAATAATCTATCATGATATATTGGTATCATGTTGTACCATCCATGTCCAGTTTCTATTGAATACTCACCTGTAGTATCATATCTTAGAAAAATTCAAAATATGGAGTCCTGTAATCTTATAATATGGTGTCCATTACATCAATTTATACATACATGTCAACCATATTATATTATCATTTATTGAATCTTTTTTTGAGTTTCTATTATGAAATAATAATATATGAATCACCCATTGTGAAGAATATAAACCACCTCTTTGGAAATATATTCTTACATAGTATGTGTCTTTGGAACTACTCCTCCCACTAAGATCAATGGAGTCCAATATTGATTTTCAAACTCAAGTAAATCTTGAACCTGAACTCATAGAATCTAAGAATTTTCCCAATATCATAAAATATATAGGCTTAACTTGTGTAAATGTATTCGATCTTGACTATATGTTAATATCTTTTGGGGATTTAGGACTATTAACTTCGATAAACCATTATGTTTAAATATTCGTTTGTTGATAAGGAAAGATTTTAACATGCGGTTTTAAACAAACACTTATGGTAGTGTCCTAGTATATTTGAATCAATTCATAATTGATATTATAAACATTGGACAATATAATTGGGATATGGTTAGTTGTTTCACTTATATTGGTAAAACATGTCATGGATTGTATAATGGAAGATTTATAATATATATAAGACATTTCATTGATAATCCTTTTACTATCATCATGACATTGATGTATATAAGGAAATTTGAGTTAGGGATAACATTTTCACAATATATATTATCAATGTTTACTTGGAAAAAAAATTCTATAACAATATAGCTTAGATATTCCTCAATATAAATAAAGTGAAGTCATTTATATCATAGTGCAATTCTAATATTTCATAAAGGTATCTCATGAAGTATATAAAGTAACCATTTTTTAGAATGCTTCATGTTTCCATGTTGAACCAACTCTAAAAATATTTTTGGTATAACATTATTTAAAAATGTTTTGTTATTTAAAACATGATAAGTGGTTTTAATTTGTATATATTATCTTTGATTAATTGAGACTAAAAAACATTTGTTGGTATAAATAGTACAAATAATTTTAGTATTATTTGAAACAAAATTATCTTTAATCTATAAATTAAGAGTATTATATTTTATATTAATCATTCATTGAAATTAAAATATGGGATTCAAGAGTCAATAAACTATTAATTTAGTATTAATGTTCCATAAAAACATATATTCAAAAAATTAAATAATGAATAATTATGTCTACATATGCACTAATATAATTGTTTTGGTAACGCGTATTACAAACATGAATTAATCTAATCCTTTAATGATAAATATTGATACCCCCATTGTTGACATAGGAATCACCCTTTCTCATCACCTTTTGAGTGCACTCTATAACCATTATATTATTTCACATTTCCTTTATTTAAATACATGTATTATTTAAGCATATTTTATTTAATACACATGTGATGAATATAAACTTTATGAATATACCTGAATTGGATGTAGCTACTTTATTCTTCAATTCATTACTATTTATTTTTAAATGTCCATTCCATCCACATAAGAATCAAATGGCATCCTATTCATTATAATGAATTTGAATATTTTGTCTCCTTTAATGATTATATAAAGAATAATTTGGTTTCAGATTATCCATGGGATCTTTAGATAAGTCTTTCAAAAATTTCAATTAAAGGAGTGGACAAACAAGTTTTAACCTATTGGTATATTCTTATTATAGTATGTAAACAAATTTCATATGTTACATATCTATTTTAGTTATCTAGTTTTTAAAAATATAAATTAATGGGACCAATAAGGGGTAGTATAGGAATATTCACCTTCTTTCCATCAACTACAACTTCTGGCCAAATCTTACACCCTAACTCACCCTCTGTTGACAAACCATGTGAAGGAACCCTTGTGTTTTTAAGGCATTGAATTCTCGGAAATGTTTTCATTACTCAAGTTGACATTCTCTCTTCCACTTCATCCACCACTTCACATGAAAATTATTCCCTCTAAGTCTAAGGTGTCTTAGATATAATGATAATAATATAATATTTAATGATAATCTATTATCAAGTGGAAGTCTAATTTTTGAAATCGATCAATATACCCCAACATTTTGATAGAATGATCGGTATCTATACTATTATCTTTTATTTCACAATGATATAGTGTGTTTACAATATTATTTATTTCAATCATTTCAATCTATTTCTCAAGATAATGGATATTTGATATTATGGTGAAAGCATCCATGCCTTTATGGTGTATCATCAAATCTACATACATAGTTGATAATATAATAAAATATGAAGAGGAATAATCCCCCAAATATCTCTAGTAGGCATCCTTTTCTCCTTCACTCACCTGTCAGGTGGAATATTAGTAATTGGGGATTCCAAAAAATAAGAAACATTCTAATAAAAATGCTTCGCATAAATGATTGTACCATTTCCATAATTATTTTTTAAGTACATGAGCTATGTTAAGGAACGATCATACTGTATTCATGGATTTTAATATCATTTTCTAAAATAAGTAAAATATATGATTAGTAATTTAATAGAATAAAAATAATGTGATAAATAATTAAAATTAGTTTTTTTAATTATCCAACTATGGTCTTGTAAATCCTTGATCTATTGAGTGGACTCACTAATCCAGAAACCCTAACTCTTATTTCCTTAACACTTGCCTACAATTTTTTTATAAAAATATATTTTCAATTTAATTCAATAGTAGTTTGGTTAAGTCAACCCAAAACCCAAATATGAACACCCTAATAACAGAATGTTTCTAGAGTTTTTTCATCTAGAAACATAGTTCTATCATTTAATTCGAAATCAAGTAATGAAATGCTTAATCATAATTAATATTTAGTTTATGTATTTTATTTGATTATGCCAAAATATTTTTTGTTTTATTTTTTATATGTAATTTAAATTTTAATTGGATTTTACTTAAGTGATTAACCATGTTTTGATAAAACATTTGTGTATAGTCCATTTATTTAGATTCTATATTTTAAAATTAATTCATTTATTTATGTGATCATGGTATTTATATATAAAATAAATAATTTAGAATAAAAAAATAAATAAATTACTCGAGATAGATATTTTCTAATGGTTGATTTATTAAGGGGAAAATAAATCAACCTCAGACTTATGACAAGTAACTCTTTCTGATGTTCTTAGCATGATTTTTTGTATTCTACATGTCCACATGTGCATCACCTATGTTAGAATCCTCACAACTATATCTTGAACTGCCTCTGCGTTCTTTGGGATAATACATTTATTACATGTAGGGGAATCGAAGTATTAGTTGTGGGGAATTACAAAAATAACCCTGGACATGCAGGTCAAACATAATAATGAAGGGAATGATAACTCTCCATCCATCCTTTCTTATTTAATAATAAATACATGGAAACTCATTCAATATTTTAAATTATATAACTCAAACAAATACACAGGTCTTAGTTAATCCCATGCATGGCCATGCACATTATATAAACACAAAAAATTATAACTTGTTAGCATTAATTTGTATTCATTCTTCATTATTATATAAACAAATTTTAATTAATTAATTAATTTTTATCTTAATTTCCATATAAATATACATGGTGATACCTAGAATAAATGAATTTGTGGAAAATAAATAGCATAACCAATAATTATAGATAATTTTAATAAATTAATTGAATAAGGAATGATTCATTCAAAACATTATTAAATTTTCAAAAAATCGTTTCCTATTAATATAATAAGGTTTTAATGTTGAAATTATAATTTTAATGAAATTTAATTTTATACTTTATTGGGAGAATACATGGCATGTACTAATGAGATACATGTTGTGAATATCATCAACCATATACCTGGGATACACACATGGGACATTGGTCTGTAACTCGGCCGAATTCTACGGAATCTAATAACCAGCTACATGTTGTGTGTTCTAATTGTTATGTTATCAGGATATATTCATGGGTCTTTGGAATGTATCCTGTAGGTTTACATAATGAGTACTATTGATCGATATTCCATGTGACCTAAATTCCATTTGTCTGTGAAACCCAAAGAAGAACTTAGTATGTTCATCGAATTCATTTCAACACAATGTTTACAATCTAGCTACAGACTGTGTATCTCAAAAGTTGAATGTCAGTATAAATCACCAAGGAACTTGATGTGTGTTTCATAAATGAGAATTAATAATCTACATTCAATGTACTTCATAATTCTCTAGGCTATCGGTCTCATCCAGACTTTTTCATTTATTTCATCATATGGATTGAGTGAATTTCACCGCTAAACTATGTTGGCTACACAATGTGTATGACAATGACACACCATGTAATATAACATGTCGTGTTTCAGAATATCTTAGTCTATGTATGATTTAAAATAAATTCACAATTTGTAATTTCTTTTTGGTGTGTCTGGTATCCCATGAAAGATCCAAATCCAGTGCATATGGGTATACAATGTGTACTATAGCTATACACTATGTAACCCTATATTATAGGCCAATAATCCTTAGCACTTTCATATTTCATCATTGATTATTCTTCATCTTTTATTAATCCTTTTATTAAAATGAAACACTATATAATTAATTAAAATATCTAGACTATGTTAATTAAAAATAGGATTAAAAACAGAAATTCATAAAATAAAAAATTAACGACTAATGTGTATATAGATAATCAAGAAATAAAATAATAGTATATTTCAAATATGTCCTCTCTAATACCACTTGATGGTTCCGTGTGTAGTGTAAGTGATTTTGTGGGTGAATAACTGAATAGGTTTTGTCAATCTGGTGGATCATTCTCAATATTGTCAATGGTGTGAACACCATGACCAATGATGTTTTTTAATCAGGTATTTACATAGATAAAAATTTGAACACCAACAGGATATTTTCACATTAAATTTATAATTAATTTATTTAGGATAAAATAAAATATTACCTCATCTTTGGAAAGTTATCCGATGGAGATGTTGTTGATCATCCAAAAACACTTTTTTTGGTTTATCTTCATTGTGTTTTAAGGATCAAAGTGTGGAATCCCTCTATAATTGATCCACATGGGATTTATTGATCTTTAAATGGCATCAATTAATTTCTGATTTCATGTTTTGAAAATCAATCATCTTGTGTTATACTAATTGATCATGCCAATATCTTTCAGGAATGAAGGAGTTCCTGTCATTCTTCAAAACAATGAGAGGAGTATTTTAAGAGATAAATATATTGTGTGCATTGATTCTAAATTATATATTAACCCTATATAGTATACATAACCTTATATTTATAGATCTAGGGAAAATGTTAAAATATTAATTAACATATACTAGCCATTAAATAATATTTCAATATTTAACAAGCCCTATGAAATATAAGAATATTTCTATTATTGTTACTTTATGGTGCTTGATAACTTGTGTAATGATAAATAATATATTACCAGGTTATACATAAATATTCAACTCCCAACAATATTTTGGTCCGCTTAAACTCCTCTATGTTTATTTAGTACCTAGTAAATATTATTATTCATAAGTAAATATTTTATTCACAATCTAGTGAAAAAATATTTATTAAAATTTTCAATAAGTATAATAAATATTTTATTCAAAATATTTTTAATAAATATATATTAAATATTCCCATAATTGAATAAATTATTTATTAATAATTATTTTTTTTTTATTACCTTGAAAATTTTACTGATCAATAAAATGTGAATAAAATTATTCCTCGATCTTGAGAATAATATTTATTCCATTAATTAAGTTAAAATAGTGTTTAATCAAGATTAGTGGGATCACTTAGTGTGAGACACTCTTGTATTATTTCTCATTTCCATTAGACTATCTTAACTAAAGTAAAATATTACTACCATTAATTGAGTCAACGTGCATAAGAGACGAAACTAAATGTTTCTGCGATGTCAACCACATATGAATACTCAATGGGTAATGTAATCCCTTTGTCTTGATATCTCATCAAATAAGGTTCACATCTATATCAAAAACCTATATGATTGATATATATTTATTTAACTTTCTAAAATATATATCATAAAGATATAGGGGAAAAATCCTTCCTTGACTTATTAATTAACAACATGTCATGTGGGACACGCCCAAATTATCTAAATTTTCCATTAACTTTTATTTTTATGGATTATGAAATAAATTTAATTACATGATTCATAACATACATTAATAATAATCTTAATTTCTAGGGACCATTTCACACACTCATAGATTGGAATATCTCATGACACCAAATCATGTATAGTTTTTATTAGTAGGTATGTTCTTATAATCTCCCATCTTAGAGATTACTAGGTGAAAACATTATGATAAGAAACCTCATCCACTTATGAGTACTCTCACTAGAAAATCAATGTATTGTGAGCCCTATCATAGTATGTTATCATACTATAGAACTATATTTAAAAGATAAAGTCATCTTATCTCAAGGTTCTCATCAGAGTAGGCAACTACTGTGATCATATCAATGCGATAGATAATCCCGGAGATTATCACATTGATGTTGTATAGAATACCAATCGTTATTTGATAACATATTTATATTAATATTAAGTTATTTGAATATTCATGTAATATAAATTAAAAAGTTGTTGGTTCTAGGGAACCAACTCTAAAAAACTCACACTTCCACTCGTGCCGACATTCAATGAATGGTTATTTCTCACATGTTAAACATGTCAGATGTCTGTGCGGAGAATCTATTTACTACAACATCAGTATCTTGATAAAATACCTCAAGTAGTGATATAACCAAGTATCTGCCTATTTTTCCCATGTCATAATCCAAAAATCCTCACTAAATCAATAATCAAATAATTTTATAAAATAATATGTCTATTTATTTTGGTATAACCCAAAATCAGAATAAGAAATTGCTAAACATTTCATCGGATGCAATAGAAGATGCAACATACATAAATATTATAGATATATAAACCACTAGATATAATAATTTTTTCTTTAATATTATTATAACATTATCCGTGATAATAGATCAAATTGATCTAAATTAAGATATGTTTTCAATTCCATTGATCACTAATTTTACCGCTTCTTCAGCCACCATGAATGCATCTAGCTCTACTTTTACAAGTAAATAATCTCTATAAAATTATGTTAAGTCTATTTGATATTCACCAATTATTCTTCATAAATCATTAATATCAAACTATAGTACATATCATGAAATTGATATGAAATCCTATCACTTAATCTTGTGAATTTTTTTAATCTCACAAATCACTTCATGTGCCCATGCATGCTCTATTGGAAGGATAATATGATAAAAAAATTGGTCTTTATTTGTTTTGACTTGTTTTTATCAATACTATTATAATATATATACTATAAATAATTTTCAAAAACTCATAGATCTATTTTTTAGTTCTTATTCCTCATAACAGATTTGTTACTTTAAGTCAAACTTTGAGAGATTTCATTCATTAGTCATAACAATCTAGTAAGACCCAAATTTTTTTTTACATTAATATATATTTTTTCATAAATAATATTACACCCATTAAACAGTTAATGACACATTTTACTTACATTTTATCCAAATGAATATTCTATGATCACAATTCATGATTTATTCATAAATGAATTTAGTTCATCCACATACCTTATTGGAATTTATTTATTTTGCATACCCATTTTATTTATGTATTATAGAAATAGACCATAGGGTATACATTCTGTTTACATCATATAGAAATATTAACTAAGTATTTCTCTAAATGAGGTGGCCTTGAAAATTAATTTCCCAATATGATGATAATAAAAATATTCCTTCAAAAGTAAAATTCAAAACATAATCTATTTATAATGAGTGTTGAATATGTTTTTTCATAAACTAATCATTTTAATAATTTATAAAACAATGTATGTACTATATTTTATTTTTCACATCAATTTTTTCTTGAATACTAACCAAAAGTAACAAGTCATGGAAGCATTCAAAATAAAACGTCTCTGGATCTTGATAAATGGAGTCCATTACTTGAATTTATACATACATTGTAACTTTATCATTTTACAATTTACTAATTATTTATATGAATATTTGTTATTAAATAATAATATATGTATCACCCAATTGATTGAATATAAACCTCCTCTTTGGTTGTACGTTCCTACATAGTTTGTGTCTTTTAAACTACAACTCCCACTACGCTCAGTGGAGTCTAGTATTCTTAAGCCAACTCATGTGAATTTATATCCTCAACTAATATAAGTTACATTTTATTCCACTATATCTAAATAGATAGTATATAATTATGAAAATATAGTCTATCATGACTATATGTTAATATCCTTAGTGTATTTATGATTATTAACATAGATAAACCTTAGTGTTTTAATGTTCCTTTATATCTAAGGATAGAATTTAAAAACTATTTTCAAAAAACACTAACAGTAGTGTATGAATAGATTCTTATCATATCACAATTGATATGATATCAATTAGACAACGTAGTTGTAATTTGTTTAGTTTTTTCACTTATATTTGAAGAATACTTTTTGGAGGTTATAATAGAGGATTTTCAATATATTTAAGATTCATCATTGATCTTATTTTTTCTAAAATAATGATATTTATGTATATAACAAAATTTGAATTAGGTATAACCTTTACTTCACATAAATAAATTTTTTTTACTTGGATAAGATATTCTCCGATGAGAGAGGTTGTGTAACACCCCGAGCTTCCATGATACTCTTCTCATTCAATAATGCAATAGCGTGCATTGTACCCAACTTCGAGTTCTAAAACACCACGACTAATCAAAGTAGACGTTATGAATAGTAATAACCACTTTTTAAAATTATAGAAATTTTATATTTCAAAATGGACTTCATTTTTGTATTTGGAATATCGAAATTAGCCTATGTTGAATTTTGGGTATTTTTCTGAGAACTTCTAATTTTTTATGAATAGTGAAAAATACTTAAAAACAACTTTTCTAATCAAAATAATTTATAGTGATAAATTATACTATTTAGTGGTTTTAAAGTATAATTAGAATATATTTTTACCATTTTATCCTATGGAGGTCATTAGAATTAATTTAACATTGAAATTAGACATAAACAATTGCCAATCTTTTGATATAAATTGTTTCTTAAAAACACGCTATCTGTCGTGACAGCGGGAATTAATTATAAAATTATTTAATGAAACTTATATGTTTGTAATTTTCTAAAATAGACATCATTTTTGAATTTGGAATATCAATTATAGCTTAGGGTGAAATTTTGGCATTGTTTTAAAAAACTTCAATTTTTGATGAATAGTGAAACCACTAAGTGGTAGTTAAATAACTAATTTTTCGTTTAAATGAAATATTACCACTTCTGTGTTTTGATTTTCAAAAATCCAACATAAATGGTTTTAATTAAGAAGTAAAATGTGGTTCAATGAGATTAAAATAATTTTTGGTGAATAGTAACTTTTAAGTTCTTAATCGCGATTAGAGGTAATTAGTGTAGTTTAAGGTAAAACAAATGTTTTAATAATATGAGATGAGCTTGACACATGTCCTACCCTCATTGGATGTGCCATGGCCGACCAAGACAATCCATGGGTCAACTTGGGGACCCCATGGAGCCACTTTAGTTGAAAAATGACATAAATACCTTTTATTTAATGTTAAAGTAAAAAATGACACAAACATGAAATGTTTTACTAAAACAATTTTTACATGGGGTTATACAAGTCATATTTTTGACTATTCATAGTCATTGGAAAGCTAAAAATATTTCCTACATCATAGTATTTTTTTTATAATTTTTAGACATTATATAAATTAAATTATTTATGACATCATGATGATGTAGCGATGACCTCATTATTTAACGATTTAAATAAAATGAAGGGATAATGTAAAATATAAGGCTTACACTTGTAAAAAACCTATTGGATGAGGAGATTTCGAACCCTTATCACCTTAGCCTAGAATTATATAAGTGTGGGACCTCTAAAATCTGAAACTCATTTTATAATAAAGTGACTTTTCATTACTTTCCAAAAGTGCCCCTCCTCTCCAATTATAAAAGGCCCCCACCACTCCCACCTTATTCACACCATCAACCCATTTTTCTAGGCCAACCTCTGCCCAAATACTCTTAGAACATCCCTCACTTACTCATAGAAGCCTCACTTTGGGCAGAATTATTCCCAAGGAAGCCTTTCTCTCAAATCAAATAGAGTTACCCGATTTTTAGGTAATGTCTTCTCTAATGTTGTTTTGTTTTATTTAGATTCTCCAACCCCTTAAATTCTTTTTATTCCTTCATTTAGTAACAACAACCGTATCTAAAATATACTATGATGTTGTTATGATAAGGATTTGGTTTACACTTACGCACACCTTCGTCTAATGGTTAAAGAATATACTATTTCTGTGGGTGGCGAAATACTGCCTCACGAAACGATGATTGTTCAACAATCATATAACACCTTCAAAGGTGGCCATTATGATGACACTATTTTCATATATGATATATATATTATGTTTATGTTTTTCTTATGCTTCTGTATTTCTCATTTATGGAATACCTTTATAATTTCTATTATGGGTAAACATGATAATTTCATTTTAGGAAGTGCGGACTACCGCCCCCTCAAAGTGATTTGAAATCGTTAATGCCATATGTGGGATGTATAAAGGATGGAGTAAATGGTATTATACATTATATTATACTTTAATTATAGTATACCTTTATATAATTATAATTTCATTCCCTTAAATACGAAATAGAAATGAAAGTAGCGTTCATGCGTACGTACGTCTTACCGTCTCCATGAACGGTGCATTTCATTTCTTACCTCTAAATGTTATGTAATATTATAAATGCATGTATATACTGTATATATATGAGATATATGATATCTATATAATGAATATAATTCTGTATATAATGGATATATCACCACATGAACAACTTGTAATTATAATAATTTTATTTTTGACTCAAGTACCTAAGATCGACAAAATGACCGTTATAAACTTTAATAATTACATAATGTTAATAACATGGTAATAAGGGATATAAAAGGAATAATGAACATGAAAAGGTTTCTTAAGTAAATAGAAATTAACTCTAGTTTATTATTCAGGAGGTTAAAGAATGGTCGAGTCAGGACAAGACGCAAGGTAAGGGAATTTATTAACCCAACTACTATTCTTTGGGTTAATCTCCTACTTTCAAAATATGTCATGATATTATTATGTCCTATTTTGTATTTTTACATTCTTTATGTGTACCTATAGTGAATACACATAATAGATCTATTTTATTTTAAAAATGATCTTTTTAAGGACTTCGTCTCAATCTCCTTTCATTGAGGCATATTTTGTTTTATACACAACTTTCTTTTATACGGTGTATAAACCCCTTTGACTTTTACGTTTATTCAAAAAGAAATTTTTTATACGAAGCGTTTTACTAAACGACAAAAAGGGAATGTTTTTTTTTCTGTACTTATGCGGCGACAACGACTTCTCTGCCGCCGTGACCATTATTTGAGTTTCGGCTTCCTCTACAAGCCATCAAGTTTTTTTAATGAAAAATAAATACAAAGTTTTAACTTTCTTTTATTATGGTATTGAAAATGGTTTTGAAAGCATTGTTATTATATAAATGTGTTGTATTGATATATTGTGATTGAAATGTGGAAATTTTATGTTTCCTTTATCCAGGTTTTATGTGATACGACTATGTTATGGTTTATGATATGTTTAAACCTATTCATATGAGGAATGCATTGGACTTAATAAGTGACGGGTGGAGCCCGCTATAGCTCCTCGATGCATCGGTAGGTCTCATGAGACAACTAGACGTCTTGGCCGTGGCCTTGACAAAATGTTTCAGAATATCTGGCATTATACATTCCATCATTATGAAAGTGGATATTGATATTGCATGTGATTATTCGACCAGTAGAATATCCATGTGAAGAAGTAAATGGCATTATTTCATTTCACTTTTTCCATATTATGCTAAAGTTCATGTTTAAAAGGCTTTTGTTTTAGTTATACATTGCCTTAAATGTTAATTTTTATTTTTGAAAGCTTCCGCTATGTTGTTATCCTTACTGAGCATCTGAGCTCACCCCTTTCAATGTTTTAATATTTTCCAGGATGTGAAGAAGTATTTTATGAATGACCTGCAGGGATAGTCGGAAAGGGATATGAGTGTGGACTATGAAGACCATGTTATTGTAGTTTGTTTAATTTTTGATGTAATTAAAGACTTATGAATGTATCTAGTGTTTCCAAGGATACTAAACTAATCGGTCTTTCGAGACTTGATCTTTTGTGATCATGACAATGTTACGAAGTAATGTACCGACTCTGGGTAGCTGGGGTCAGGGCGTTATAGGTTGGATATTCCTCAATCTAAACCAGGTTCACCGATTTACTTCAATGAGTATTTATAAGATTTCATAAAGGAATGTCATGAAGAATATGATGTTACCATTATTTTGGAATAGTTAACGTGTCCATATTGAACCAACTATAAAAATATTTGTGACATACCATTATCTGAAAATATTTATTTATCAAAAACATGATAACTAGTTTGTTTGTATATTCAGTATCTTATCTCTATTGAGACTAAAACACTTTTATGGGAAATAAACAGGTCAAGTACGTTCAGTTTTGTTTGAAAAATAATTATCTTTCCACAATTAGGTAAGAGTTTAATATTTTATATTCACTATTATTTGTAAGGAATATATTTCATTCAAGAGTTACTGAGTATTTATTTTATTATTAAACTATCATAACACCATTATTTATAAAATTAAATAAAGTTTATTTGCCCCAATATGGAAAGTGAGATAAATTTTCTGGTAACACATTTTATAAATTTCAATCAATCCAATATAGAAATGTTAAATATTGAGCTCCCCTTAGATAACATAGGAATCACCACTTCTTATCTCCTTTTAAGTTCACTCTATTACCTTTTGATTCTTTCTCATTTCTTTTATTTATATACATATATATTTTAAGCATAATCTATTTAACTCACAAGAGGAGAATATAAACATGATTAATACGCCTGAAGTGTATGTATCTACATTCTTCTTTAATTAAATGAAATTTATTTTCTGGTGCCTATTCTTTCCATATGAGAAGCAAATATCGTCAGGTTCATTATTTTGCCTTTGAATATTTTTTCAATTTTAAAGATGGTGTAAAGAATAATTTGTCTTTATATTATCCATGGTACCTTTATCCATGTCATTAAAACTTTTTACTATAAGGTGTGGAGAAACATGTTTCAATGAAAACACATCAACTTGGTGAAGTATGGAAAACAATTATTGAGAAACTTAATAATTTATTATATTATCATTGATAAATAAGGATAGTCTTGGGGGTAATTATGGTAGGTTAATATAAATGGATAATTTTTTATCCATGTGGAAACCCAATTTCTCTAAATAATCAATGTACACCACCATTATGACAACATGATAAGTAGTAATATTAACTTATTATAATTTTCACTGATATAGTGCATTGAAATTATTATTTATTTCTAGAACCCCTTCTCTTTATAAAGAGAGTGTATATTTTATATTATGGTGTAATCATTCATACATTTTTATTGTATCATTAACTCTCCATAAATAGTTGATAATATAATACAACAGATATAGGATGCATCCTCAATATATCTCTGATATGAATCCTTTTCACCTTCTCTCAAATATCAGTGTTCCTAAAAAGGAATAGGGGATTACAACACATAATAAAATATTTCTGATAATAATTCATCCCATAAAAAATTATACCATATTCTTAAATTTTATTTATAAGGACATACGTTGAGTTAAGGAATGATCAAACTGTATTTTTAGTTTTTCTTTCTATTTTATACAATAATTAAAATTGATGATTAATAATTTAATTTATTTAAAATTATGTAATAAATAATAATTAATTAATTATATTAATTCAACCACAATTTTATCATGCCACAATATCTCCCTCCATTGAACTTTTCATTTCTAGTTCCTTTTAAGTTCTAGTGGAAATGATCCATATTTCCCTTTCTTTATGATCCAAAATTCGTCCGTGAAAATCATGAAAATGTATTTAGGTCTATGATATTGTCACATATGGGTTTATAGTTCCTTGAGCCATTGAGTGGAATCCCCAATATAGAAATACTGAATCAGATATCCTCAACACTTGCCACCAAATTTTTAGCAAAAATAATTCTGTAGTTAAATTTAATACAATTTTTGATAAGTCGATCCAAACCCTCATGAGAACTCCCTGATAAAAAAAATTAAATACATTGGTAATGTGAACACTTAGTTCAATTGTTTAATTCCCAATCAAGTAATAAAAATCTTAGTCTAAATTAATATTAAGTTGAGGGATTTTAATTTTTTATTGATAAATATTTTTTAATCATTTACATGTCTTGTTAATTTTATGTGGATTTTACATAAGTGATTAACCATGTTTTGATAAAACATTTATGTGTAATCCATTTTTTATACTTCATCTTTGTATATTAATTCATTTATTTATGTGATTATGATACCAAATCAATAAAATAAAATAAGACAAAAATAATTAATTAATTAAATGGCATGATCATCATATTATTTAATGGAAGAATTTTTAAGGGGAAAATAAATCAACCTTTAACCAAGGGGAAATAACTCTTTATTTTGTTAATAGAACTAGTTGCAACATTACACCAATCTACCAGTGCATCCCCTAAATCGGAATCATCTTGGATCCGTCTGGAACTTCCATCACATGCCTTAGGATACACCCTTCATTACATGTACTTAGAAGTAAAAAATATGTGATGGGAACCAATGGATTGGTTAATGGTAATTACATAAATAACCATAGACATGAAGGTCTTTTATAATAATGGCATTGGGATGACTCACATGCCATCATTTTTAATTTAAAAATCAATAATTGTAACCCTGTGAAATATATTTAATTAAATAATATTAACCCATGCATGGGTCTTGGTCATTCTCATGAATGGTCATGAACATGCGATAGATACACAAAAATTATGACAAATTAACATTCATTTATATTTGTTCCTTGTTATAAAGATAAAATTACATTAATTAATTAATTAATTAATTTTTTTCTTAATGCCAATCTAAATTCCCTTAGATATACCCATCATAAATGATTTTATGAAAAATAAATGATAGAACCAATAATTATATATAATTGAAATAAATTAATTGATATTTTAATGATTCTTTAAAACATTTATTAAACTATCAAAAAATAATTGTAATCAATATAATAGGGTTTTAATGTTGTTATTATAAATTTAACGTAATTTTATTCTTTCCTTTATTGGGATACAACACAGTTTGTACTATCAAGATGTACACAATGTATCTTGTTTTTCATGTACCCAAGTTACACGTATAGGGCTTCAGTGTGTATCTTGGATGAACTACACTGTGTGTTCTAATAAGCTATACATTTTGTGCCTTGGATACATGCATGGGTCTTCATCATGAATCAAAATGATTTACATTTCATGTACTATCAATCTATATTTCATGTTATCAAAATTTTATGTTTCTATGGAACATACTGATGAAATTTATGTGTTCGTTAGATGCATGACTGCACACCATGTATATTATATCAACACCTCATGTATCTCTCATGTCGTTTGTCTGTTAAATTTGTTGAGGAACTTGACATATACTTAGGATGTGTGAATTGTTGAACTAAACATCATGTAAACAGGATACATGTTATGTACCTCATTGATGCTCATGGATGTCAACCTCATGTGATTTTTACCATCTATTTGACCACACGGGTTGCACAAATTTTTTCGCTAAACTATGTAGACTACACGATGTGTACACTAACTACACACTGTGTAATATGACATGTTATGGAATAAACTGGCCGATTCCACACATGTTGTGCAATAAATGCATCACGTGAAATTTATTCTAGATGTGTCGTGTATCCCTAGACATGGCCAATTGTAGTTCACATGGGTAAATGACAAGTACTCTAACTACACTCCATGTAACACTGTCAAATGGAAACAATACCTAGAATATCCCGATGGAATCTCCGATCATTCATTATCTATTCTTAATCCCTTTAAGATACAAACACTTGATATTTATTAAAATGATACAATCATGTTAATTAAAAATCTTATTAAGGAATTAATATTCTTGAAATTAAATATTTAACCACTAATGTGAATGCAGTTCAATAATAAAAAAATTAATTATAAATTTGAATTGTGACCACTTTGATTTTAGTAGATGGTTATGGGTGTAGTATAATTGTATTTGTTTGAGAATAGACATATAGTTTTTATCAATCCAATGAATCATTTACAATACTTTCAAGGACATGAATTTCATGAACAAAAATAATTTCCCATTAAGTGTTGACAAAAACAAAACACAGAACCCATAGAGGATGTTTTCATAATAAATTTATAAATAATTTTTTTATTATTAGAAAAAAAAATTACCTCATATTAAGAAATTTCTCTAGTTAAGATGTTTTTTATCATTAGAAAACCTTTTTTATAGATTATCTTTATTCCACGGCAAGGATCCAAGTGTAGAATTCCTCTATAGTTTATCCACACATGTTTCTTTGAGATCTGAATGACACTTGTTGATTTATGGGTACTAGTAAGTTGAATCAATCATATTTCATGGTTCATCATGATCACTCAAAGATCCTTTAGGCTTTAAGGAATTCTTCTCATTCTTTAAAAGAATGAGATGTGTAGTTTGATATAGAAATTTGTTTTGTGAAATAATTCTCAATTCATGATTAACTATACGCAATAGACATAAAAATATATTTATAGAGTTGTGGTTTGGTAAAAATATTATTTAATTGCATACCAAACCTCAAATAATATTTTAATATTTAACAAATTCCACTCTATTTAATATTTTTATTTTTATTTTTATTTTTATTATTAATACTTTATGGTGTGTGAAAACTTGTGTAATGATAAATATTATTTTAATGGTTTGTAAATTAATATCCATAATTGGATGTGATCTTGGTCCACTTGAACTGATAAGTATTTATTGAGTACCTGGGTAAGTATTTTTATTCATAAATAAATATTTTATTCAAAATCAAGAGAATAAATATTTATTAAAATATACATCAAATAAAATAAATATTTTATTCACAATCTAGCAAATAAATATTAACTATGTATTCATGTAATCAAATAAATTGTGTATTACCTTGTAAATATAAGTGATCAGTAGAACGTAAATATGGTAATTCCTTATTATTGAGAATAATATTTATTCCATTAATGAAATTCAAATAGAATTTAGTCGATATTAATGGAAACACATAGTGTGTGACCCTCTTGGATTATTTATCATTGGCATTAAGAAAACTTCCTTAATATATAAGATTAATTTATAGAAATGGGATAAGGAACCTTAGAGAAAGGACTTAATATTTTAACAATGACAACCACATAAGAACACTAAATGTGTAATATAATCCATTTCTCTCAATATATCATCATGCAGATTGCACATCTATGTCATTAACCTATATGTTTAATACATCTTTATTTGACTATCTAAAATAATGTTCATTAAACTATGGACATGGAATCTAATGTGACATTTATATTATAATCAAATGACCGAGATATAATCTTTCATATAGATAGAAGGGGGAAACCATTCCATGACCTATTAATTAACAAGATGTCGTTAATGACACAATAAATATCCAACTTTTCCATGAATTATTATCATAATGTTTTACCAAATACATCTATGTAAGAGAGTAATAACATTCAGTAATAACCATCTTAAATTCTATGGACCATTACACATTCTCATAGATAAGAATATACGATTACACCGAAACAAATGAGATTATGATTAGCATGTCTGTTCTCATAATTTATCATCTTGGAGATTACTGAGTGTGAACTTTATGATAAGAAACCTTATCTTGTTACATGTACCTTCACCTGATAGAATATATACTATGTTCCTTTTCATAGTATATTATCCAACAATATAACTACATTTAAAATATATCATTATACCATCCCAAGGTTTTCATTACAGCAGGGACCTACTATAACCTTATCATTGTTATAGATACTCTAGAGCATTATCACTTTAATGTTATATCGAAGAACAATCAATATGTGATGATATATTTATATTAATATTCACTTATATGAATATTAATTTAATCGAAAGTACAAAGTAGTTGGTTCTAGGGAACTAAATCCATCAGTTTTGAGATTTCTCTTGATTCATGGAGATTAGGTTGTAATTTATGGATTAAGATCGGAAAATTCATGAAGAAGAATTTTCACACTCATGTTTTAGAGTTAGATGTGATGGTTCACACTTTTAAGAGATGGATTCATTATTTAGTTACAGTGAAGTTAATAGGGTATACTAATTAAAGGAGTATAAATTATACCTTCTCTTGTTGAGGTATCAACTTGACGTGGAAATGGGGGGTAAAGTAACTCTAAAAAATTTTCTATGAACAATCAGATACATCATGAAAAATTAATTATCATAGCTAGTGATTTGAATATTAATACTTTGAATCAAAAAATTGGAATTTTAATAGAAATGATGGTTGATGGGTGGGCTAGATTATTTATATTTGAAAATGGAAAAGAATGAGAATGGTTTGATTATTTATAATTTGAATGAAATATTTATGATGTTGGTGAATGTAAAGGATTCATAATTATCAAATTCCAAGAGAAGATAAATACGTGACACCTAAAATATTAGAGCGATCACTAAATAGTGGTTATAATGATCTAGTGGCGGTTCCTATGGATTCAGTTAATTAGTCAACAGACTATTTTCATTATTAAAGTTGGGTATGAATTCATATATCACAAAGATGCACCTTGATATCTAGCATCAGTTTTTCAGGTTTTGTATAAAGAAGTATATAGTATATTATGATCTTGATATTTTATTTTTCAACAATAAAATTCAATGAAATGAAATGTAGTTGAGTTTTTGTGACCTTTAACTATACCAATATGAAAATGGGGTGATATTTCTAGACTTTTTATGGGATTTTTACATGTTGATTTTCTTTTCATTTTTTTGTAATTTAAAATGTTTTCTTTAATTCGGTTTTTCTTGTTATTGGCATTGATAAATAAACATATGTATTATCATTATTTATTTATTTTCATAATAAATGATGTTTTCTTTATTTTTTTGATATTTTAAATTTTGAATCCCGAAAGTCATAGATGTCATGTACTTTCATAATAAAAAATATTTCATTCTATATTATTTATTTATATTTCTAGTTTTTTATGATGTTATTTTCTAATCATAGAAAATGTATTGGGACTTATTTTTATGATTTTAATATTATTTTACTATTTATTTATAAATTTAATACAAAATAATTTATCAAATTGCAATTAAAATTTTCAATATAATTAGACCAAAATTTTTTTAAAATATAATTATTGTAAAATATTGATTTTAATTTGAATGAAATTAATTTTATTCAATTTTTATTTAATATCATATGTACCCATCTAGGGATGGTTTGGTTATTAAGGATGGTTTCATGATCCTTGAATTCTTGGGTTCAATTATTGATAGTAGGGTGCTTATATCATAATCATGTTTCCAGAAATTTGATTCTTCAATAGTCAACGAAAAGGTGGAGAGGATAATTATACCCAATCAATTAATAATTAATATTCAAGACCTTGGGTCTAGTACCAACTTTGGTTAGTGGAGGGATACACTAGGAAGGTAATTTATTATAAGGGTTAGGTATATTTTTTGTAAAAAAATATATTAAACTTTTATTGAAATAAAGTTTTGGTTTTAAATTACGACTAATTAATTTTATATCACAAAAAATTATTGTGAAATATTGTTTGTTTTGTGGATATTATAATCGAAAAAAAATTATTTCTCCCCTTTCATAGCTCTAACCCTTCACATGGATAACCTTTCATTTTACAAAACCATTTTCATTCCAATTATCGTATAAAACATGGGAGATAGGTATTGTTTTTGGATCATTTATTAAAACCTTCAAATACCATATATCAATGTCACCATGTTAATGGAAATTAAAACTTTTAGCTAATATATCTTTTCATTGTATTTTGTTTTTTCTTTTATACTTTCATTTATAATATTGTTTATGAACATTACAATCCAAATACTTTTTTATTATTAAAGGAAACAACATTTTGGGTTATGTGGGAACCCTACAGAATATCAAAAACTGTAACATGGATTTTATCAGGTGTCCCAACCTAGTTTTTTCCACCAAAAATACATTTCTAAATTGATCATCTACTTCTCTCACTGTATTTCTATTTAATTATATTTCTCAATAGTTCTTCCCACATATAGTTTCACTACAATTATTTACAAATATAATTATAGCTATAGTTTCATCGAGCTACATTTCTATTTAACTATACTTTTTTCCAACTACCAGTCAACTACAGTTTCATCAAACTATAGTTCTCGTACATTTTCTCGAAACCCCAACTCCATACACCCAAAGTCAGTGTCTAATTTATTATATTGGTACAATATAGAATGAATATCACCATGAATGATCAATATGTTTAGTGGTATTAAATAACAAGATATATATATATATATATGATTCTCAAATTACAATGGATATATAAAATATATGGCATGAGAAACAATATTTAAACCTAGATATTATTCAAAATATCCTTCTTCATATCCAGGGGAATGTAAAATAAATAAGCAATTAAATCAATTTTATCATAAAGGTCATATACAGTAGAATATATCATGACTAAATGGGGAATAATTAAAATATAATGGTAAATAACAAGAAATTCATACAATGTAATCAATAATTTATTCACAAATTGCTTCCATGAATAATATCAATATAGTAATATCATGGAAAATAATAACTGAAATCTCAATGAAAGAAAAGATAAATATTGGAATTCATGATTTCAAACATTTTGATGTTTTTACCATAAAATCCTTGTTCTAATACATTTTAATCAAAGGGTAGGTATACACCAAAAATCCTTTTAATTTAGCCAAGTGGTTTGTTTCATGATACCTTTTGATGCATCAAGGGGATATATAATTAAGGTACCCACACACAACTATATTTCTAGTTCATTACTCATATATTTAATGATAAATATAATTCAAGAATAATATTCCTTATCAATAATTTTCCATATTGAGTAAATAATACAAAATATTAATATTTCCTCAGTTAATCAAATAACATTCAAAGTAAAATAACATATATAGAAATGGTACATGGTATGTGAAATAATCAAATCCATGATAAAAATAATATGGATATTTAAGAAAAATTAAATTTCTAATGATAACAATAATGTTACTTTTTAATAAAAATTTAAGGAAAAAATTAATCAATAGAAGAGAGATGACCATTAGAAAAAAAACATTTTTTTATAAAAATAAAATATTTTAAATAATTGAATAAAATTGAAGTAAAACAATTAAAATAAGTTTTCATAAATAGTTTTATTTCTAAAATAAATTAAATCATGTAGAAAAACTAAATAGTGTAGAATTGTTATGGTGGTTGTAAAGTCTGTTAATAAAGTACAATTGAAAAATGAAGTATAACTTTTCACTTTTTATAAAAAATTAAAAAATCATCCCCTTAGAAAATAATAGAAACATTCCTTATAAACCATTTAAAAATTCATTTATTACATAAAATTTACTTAATAACTCATTTGAGTAATAAAAAGATATTTTTTAAATCAAATTTTAAAAATATTTTCATGGAATAAAAGATACTCGATCAAAGAAGAAATAATATTGTATTTTCATTTAATCATTCATCCTGAAAGAGTAACCATAATTGAATAATTAATCGTCATGAAAAAATATATCTTGGCTTTAAGTTCCTAAAAGATTTATTGTAAACACCAAATAAAAGTAAATATGTGCATATTACCAAGTATATCACAATAGAGTAGAATTTGTGACGAAATATATTACAAAGATCATATCATTAAAGTGATAATTAATGAATAAATAGATTATGTGTAAGAAAAATTAAATCATAAAACTAAGTGTCAAAATAAATTATAAACCCATCTAATTTAATTTCACACATAATCTTGACAGAATAGAATCGATAAAGAAGTGAGATAACCCAATAAAAATAAATTGAGCAAAGAAACACCTTACCACTTGGTAAGATTCAAGTCAAATCCATTTGAATAAAGTAATATAAATTGTACGATAAAATAACAAGAATTATTAAGGATTAGTCATTTAAAATTTAATAGGGGACCATATAAAATAAATTTGGTACATGACATAAAAACATGCCTCAATGAAGAGAAATTTAGACAATATCCCTTACCTCAAGTTCGATTTTCCATGTAAGTTATTTTAGCCTCGTGTATAATACATTAATGTTTATTATAAATTTATAACATAACCATATATATATATATATCATATATGATCCATTTCAAACATTTTATCACTCTTTTGTTAAAAATATCTTATTATTATCATTATTCCAGGTATTAACTTCTTCTTTTTTCATGTATGTTTTGATTTAGTGAATTAGGTACTCACATATTTGTAATTATTCCATCATATAAATAACTTAATTAATTATATAAATATCATATATATAAATATCATATATATAAATATTATATATATATATATATTCTTACATAAATTTTAGAGATAGGGAAATGAATTACACCATTCAGGGAGACGGTGGGTCGAATGTAAACATGAACATCAACTTCACTTTTTGAGAGATAGAAAAAAAGAATGGTAAATAATACTTAAACATCATAGATTAATTATTATATCATATATATTAATTAAATACATCCTTATTACCATCCATGTAAATCTAAGTGAAAAACAGATCACATCACTTCGTATAGGTGGTAGTACACACGGACGCACGAGCGGTATTATCGTTTTCCAACAGATTGCAAGGTATGATGGTAGATTTTATATTATAAATTCATAAGAATAATTATTTAATAAATTTCATATTCAATAATTCTTTACATATTTTTAACCATCCAAGTAAAATTGGTGACGAGAAACAAATTATTCTTCTACCTGGAGATGGTAAGTCATACATACGAATGAGAGATGATTTCACTTTTCATAGTACAGAAAAGAGAACAAATATGGTTATAACATATTTATAATAACATATAAACATATTTATGATACTTTATTTATCATTTTAGTGTTTTTCAATCCTATTTATATAATTAAGATGAATAAATAAACTTATAGAGTCAGTATAGACAATTACCTCTTATTTGGTAGAATTCATTTAGATATCCACTTAAGGGATATAGGGTTGTTATTTCAGGATGAAAATCACCTCAAGAAATTGAATAAATTTTTATAATATAAATGGGTATTTTTTTATATTTATAGCTTAATGTGCTATATTGAAAAGAGACAAGTGGTGTCCTTTTATAAGTGAGGGGAGGGGATGGAATTTCATAAATATTTAAATTAATATAAATAATTTTTCATGTTAAAATGTATCCAAAATTATATAATTTGATTATAATATGATTCTAATTATAAATACTCATATAAAATAAAATTTGGGAAAGTTTTTAATATTTTTTCTCCCTTATCTATTATGTTTATCCTCCAATTAACTCTTTTGACAATTACCCCAATATTAAAGTCTTCTGCCCTTTTAGGGTCAAGAATGTTACCATTGTTGGAGATAAGACATATGAATGCACCATATTTTATATTTTAACACATATAGAATTATATTGTATATAAGTAAGATTTTTATGAATTTTAAATCATTTAATAAAATATTATTAATTATATAATATCATTAATTTATTTTTGGAAATACAAAAAATATTATAATATAATATGTGTCTAACTCATCAAAAATGGTCACAAAATGAAATTTATTATAATATAAGGAATATATTATCTTAATATAATCATGAAATAAATTATTAACAGTTTCATATATTATTTTAAACCTTCTATTTTTGTTTAACCCCTTGGTTAACCAATTTTAACCTTAACCATGCTATTAACTTTCCAATATTAATGAGTTTTAATTTTATATATGAGGAGAAAATGGATAATAAATGGACAAGAAAAAATAATTCCGTAATTTACCATCATAATTTTATTATTCATTTTTTTCTTATTTTAAAATAATTTAATAAAATATTTTTAACATAAATACTATTAATGATATTTAAAGAACTATTCACATAATTTAAATTTGAAATCAATATTAACATAATTTAATGTGAATATAAAACTTTAACACATCAATAATATGTCATATTTATCTTTAAAATTCTTGGTAAAATTTAACTCGCCCAAAAAATATTACTTTTTTACTTGTAAAAATCATTTACTTGATATATTTACTTCTTCCACAAGTGCTCTATTGGCGTTGCGTAAGCATTTAAAGCTAATATTTCATCACAAAAAGGATGAAATAAATTATTATGATAAAATAATAATTTATAATTATAATAGGAATTTATAAATTAACATAATTAGATTTAATCCATATAATAAAACTTTCGAGTTATTAAATTTAAAAGAGTGACATTTTGTATTTATTCATTATTAAATTAATATAAAGGTCATAATCTAAGAAATATTGAAACAAATGGAAATATATTATAGAAATAGATGGAAATTACCAATATCCAATCATCCAATAGGATTAATGAAAGTGTTAAAGAATTTTTAATGACTTATCCTATAGTTTTAACCCGGTTTTACCCTTACTGAGGTGACAAATATTTACTAAGGTTACCGTTCATAATGAAAAAAAATTAAAAGGGATATATATAAAATATTTGAACCTCATTATTCCATATAAGGAATAAATTTTTCAATATTCAATTAATATATGTGTTGGAAATTAATTTACGATAAAAAATGCAAACTGTAAAACAAACATTTTTAGAAAAAATGTGTTTTTAATAATACAATGAACTTATATAAAAATAATGAATAATTATGATTCATATGTAATTCATTAAATTATTATAAATAAAATATATCATATATAAAATATAAAATATAATGGTAATTTTAAATTACTTTATTTATTGAGAGTAAAGAAGAGTATTTTAAAAAATATTATTTTTCACATTTCATTGAATAGTAAGTCATTTTAGAAAATATATAAAATTTCACCCTAATTTAATTTTTATATTATAATTTAGAAAATCATTATAATTTTATAAAACATAATTTCAAAATAATCATAAAATAATTATAATTTATACACATAAAATGCAATAAAATCAATTTTTGATGAAAATGTATTTTTAAAGTGTAAATTTTTTTACTCATGGTTAATAATATTCATTCCCTAAAGCCCAATGGATATAGGATAACAATATTTTAATATTATATCATGGTTAATATAATGCTCAGTGCTATGTGTTAAGCATTCTATCTATCAAAGTATTCTAAATTTTTTATGGGGTCACATTTTATCCCCTAAAACAAAATAAACCCTCGAAATTTTATCATGGTTATCGAAGGTTCAATATTTGAAAATTCATTTATTTAAAACCCAAATAAAAAAGGGATAATAAAACCTCTTTCTAAAAGATAATGTTTTAATCATAAAGGTTAACTAAAATACCACATATTTTGGTACTAATATATTGAGAATATTAGTGGGAAGTTAAAATATAGACATGTAGGAGAAAAATAACATCTAATGACTAATAGAGAGTGATATAGAACAAGTTCAAGATAAATTCAATAACCACAAATCCCTAAATCTTTGAGGGGTGAAAATAACATCAATTCATTGGAAATAAAGAGCATAGCATTATTATTTCAAAATCATTTTTTATAAAGTTGAGGGATTAATTTAATGTCAATATAGAGGGAATGATAAAATAATATTACTTGATTTGTTTCCATTTCATAATCACAATTTTATCCTTTGGTTATTCTTCAAATAATTTCCACTTCTGATATTATTTCATGAAATTAATATTCAAGATGAATTTTTATTTTCATAAAAACTAAAATTCAATTATAATGAATCATAAGGTCCCTAAAATAATGACATGTAATTCATTATTTCTATAAAAATTTAACCAAACCAAAATTGTTAGAACAATTTATACAATATAGATAAATATAATATATTTATCTCTAAAACATCATAAATAGCCCTTAAATTTCAACTTAATCCATTCAATAAATATTTAACCTCAATAATCCTCCTCAATATATTGACCAAATTAAAAATTCCAAAAACTAAATTATTTAGTCAAACATTTATCCCTAGAGAACATAATTTGGCTCATAATAACACATACCAAACATGTGAATACATTAATCATATGTTCTCTTAAAACCCAAAAAAACCATGAATGACAATAAATTCTCAATGAAAATATATATACTTCAAAAATTAACACAATCCTTATTCCTGATATAATATCACATATTATGAAAAAAAAAATTAAATCCAAAAATGAAATAAACTTCATCAAAGATGACTTAAATCACATATTCATCAAAAATAGAACCAACTTCAAGTATTCTAAAAAAACATCATTTACTTCATAAATTTCAATAATATTATGGGTTATCAATACATTAATCAATTTTTCTATAAAAAATACCACCTTACCAGTAAATCACTTTTATTTTTAATCAATGAAATTCAGTATATGCTTCCAAATCATTTAAAATTGTTATAGAACAATCCTTAAATGTTTCATGATTTTGATAACTAGAATATCATTAATATAACATTTATATAAAATTATTATAATTTCCCAATTCGTAAACACTTTAATCATTTCACTTAAATGATTGACATGACATAGATGCTTCCTTGGTCTATGAGTAGATCATTAAATGAGGGAATTGACTTGGATAATGCTCATATACCCCCACACACAAGACACTGAATAATAAATGTTGGTGTAGGATAAAATTTATTTCCTTCCATCATACTATCCATTTTTTCACTTCAATTTATTGATCTATTACCTTATTTTAAACATATAAAACTTTTCACAATTCCTGTGAGACATTACCTAGGGTGTTTCTTTCCACATTTTTGACATGAAAGAAATTGGGCCTTCTTTAGTCTATTGTATCCCCCACCCGATCTCAATATAAACCCCACCCTTTTTTTATTTGGTGAATCCTATAGATGTTTAGGGTAAAAAATGATCATATATCATTATAAATTATTTGACATAATCAAAAAATATTTCTCTCCAATCATTATCCCATTTGGATTCTCATAATCGCCACATTTTCTGTCACATACAACATTAACATGGTTCCTTCTAGTTCCATACATTGATTATAACCAAAAATAATAGTATGAGAAACAATAATCATATAGGGAAGTCATGAAATAACATTTATAGGATATATGGATCCTAGAACATTGTTTTGACACTATGACACCTTAGGTTTAACTGAGGCCATCCTTGGTTATCATCTATTTAAATCCTCCGTATTGATTTAAAAAATGGGAGTCTACCTAATTATATCTCCAAATAGTGTTATTTTAGTTGTGTATTAAGGGAACTTTCACCGTGAACTAGTTTTATGGTCAATATATACTCAACCAACTCTTTTTAGGTCATTACCCCAAGATTCATATTTTCTAAAAACACATTCAATTGTAGTATCCAAAAAGGGATGTGTTACTAAAAAAACCGCATAATCCCTACATTACCAAATCTTTTATGACATTATCCAACAATTTTATACATACTAAAATACTATCATAGGGTTGTATTCCTAAATTAGTGGTTTACAAAATCTAGTTCCCAATGTTTCTAATAAACATCAACTTATGCCAACTGTAGAAACCACATGTTAAGTAACTTAGAGTCAGTGTCTACATTATTGCATTGGAATGAGATACTAGGGATATTACCATACATGTTCGGTTATTTCAATAGTATTAAAGAACTAGATACATATATGACACCTATATTATATTGAAAATAGAAAATACATAGCATCATGAATAAATAAGGCATTATCTATATTTCATCATAACTAACTAGAATTTCATTCCATTTAATAAATAACTTGAGCACAAATTGCATACCTGGATATTATCAATGTAGTGATCTCATGGATAATAATTACTAATATATTAATGAAGGAAATGATTAATATAAGACATCATTATTTAAAAAATTGTGATATCGTTACCATAAAATCCTTATGTCAAGATAGTTTAATCGATGTGTAGGTATACACTAAAAACACATTTAATTTGGCTAACTGATTTATCTCATAAGACGTAACAATGAATTGAGGGGTTATATAATTCCAAGACTAACCCATCATTTCATATCCAATGAATTCAACATATATTTAATGACCAATTTAAATCAGGAACAAAAATTATTATTATAAATTATTGATATTATGTAAAAAATATATAATATAAATATTTCCCCAGCAAATCAAATTACATTCAATGTAAAATAGTGTGTGATAAAATGATATCGTGTTTATGAAATAATCATATCCATGATAAAAATAATATGGATATTTAAGAAAAATGAAATTTCCAATAATTACAATAAAGTGAATGTTTGATGACAAAGTTAATGACAGCCAAATTATTAAAGAGATAAGAGATGACCCTTAGAAAAGTAGATTTTCTAGTAAAATCCTATCTTTTAAAGAATAAAATAAAATGGAAGAGAAACATATAAAATAATTTTTCATAAATAGTTTTCTTTTTAAATTCATTTAGATATTTTAGAGGAATATAAAGATTATAAAATGGTTATGGTGGATGGGAATTCTATTAAATGTCATATAAGTTAAAAATGAAACATTCATTTTGACGTTATATAAAGAAAGATGGGAATGAAACTTTTTGAAAACATTATAAATATTCCTCTAAAACCATTTAATATTTCAGGTGTAGCCTAAAAGTTCCTTAGCAACTCATTTGATTAATGAAAAGTTCTTTGGTGAAATAATTTTGAAAAACATGTACATAGAATAAAAATATATACGATCAAAAGAGAAATAAGATCAGATTTTCTATTACACTTTCTTCTTGTAAGAGTAACTTAAATTGAATGATTAATCATAATTAATAAATTTATATTCATGTTAATTATCAAAAGGGGTATTGTCTACACCACATAAAATTAAATAGGTTTATAATTCGAAATATGTCTCAATAGAGTGAAAATTGAGACAAAATCCATTACAAATATTTTATCATTCATGTGAGAATTAATCAATGAATGAATTATGTGCAAAAAATGTAAATCCATAAAATATTACTGGAAATAAAAATTAACCCAATAAATTTTCATTTTACACAAAACCTTGACATAATAGAATCAATGAATTTGTGAAATAACCCAATATAAGTAAATTAAGTTAGGAATCTACTTACCACATTGTAACATTCATGTCAAATCCATTTAGATGAAGTAATTTGAATTGTATCATAAAATACCATGAACTATTAATGAATAATGATATTAAGTTTAAAAGTGGAAATATATAAAATATGCTAGGTAAATAACATTGAAAAATGCCTCAATGAAAAGAAATTGATACAAAATCCCTTACCTCAAGTTCAACTTACCTTGTAAGTTATTTTAAATTCCTTTATAATAAATTTATATTTATTATAATTACATACCAGAACCATATTTATAAATATATTATAATATATCATCCATTTATAAAATTTTATCACCTATTTTTTAATTATCATTCAATGTTATAATTATTTTGGGTGTTAACAACTTTTTTCATGTATGTTTTAATTTGGTAGTTTTGGTCTTCGAATATTTAATATTTTTAAATAATATATATAATTTTATTCATGACATAATTATAATATATATTCAATATATATATATTTTTATATTCATCCATAAAATATAGATATCCAAAAATGAATTACACCATTTATAAGGACGATATGTCGAATGTATGCTTGAATGTTGTTTTCACTTTTCAACAAATATGATAAAAAGAAAGGTAAATAATTATTATCCTTTATCAAATCATTATTATATCATATATATTCATTAAATATGTCTTTATTATCATCCATGTAAAGCGTAAATGAAAAATAGATCACCCCACTACATAGAGGTGGCAGTCCATATGTATGTTTGAGTGACACTATATTTTTTCAATGTATTTTAAGGATAGGAGGTATATAAGATATTATAATTTCATTAGAAAAATTATTTTTTAAATATAATATATATTAATTAGTTCAATATTTATAATCATCCATGTAAAATTGGTGATTAAAAAAAATTACACCACTACGTGGAGACAGTTAGTCATATATATGCACGAGTGATGTTATAATTTTTCATAATATGGAAAAGATATGGAATATGGTAATCTCATAATCATAATAAAATAAAAATATATTTATGATTTTGTAGTAATTTTTTAGTATGGGTACTATGACAAACCTTGTATTTATTACATAGTAATTCATAATCAATTACATAAGATCACACATATTACTATCCAGAAGATTGAGAATAATAGTGTTTTCTAGTAATTAGGATAATTAATTACAACATAAAAATAGGTTTTAAATTATAATTATTGTAAAATTCATTAACATTTTCTTAATATTCAATCGTTGTTAATACAGTATGGGATAACCTTGGGATATTATTAAGAAAGGGGTGATCTATAAGGCCTAGTAAGGGAATAAAAATTGAATAACATGAAGAATTTATTACATTTCAGAAAATAATAATTTCAATGGGACATAAAAGGAAGTTAAAAACATAAACATAAACAAATAGGCATGGTATATTATGATAACATAATGGTGACATGGGAAAGTGGTAAAACATTTAACATGACATCATAAACATAGGTTGAGTCTGACTGAAAAGAAAACATAACATGGTGGAAAAATTCACATGATGGATTTGGTTATCTAACAATCCCATACATGAGGTCTCATGAGACTAAAATATTTCCCAATTCATTGGAGTGCTATATAATTCTTGGTGCACTTGTTACTTTCATATCAGGTACATGCATAAGTGTTCCACCTAGATCATTCAAAATATGATCCTATTTAAAAAATTTGATTCCACAATCAATGAGTGTGTAATAAATACATGAATTTCCACAATAAAAGGATTATATGTTTTTCTAGGTTAATACCCTTGATTGGAAATAAAGATGGTATTCACAATACAAAGGTTTGGCATAGAAAAATCGTAGTGAAGTTTCTATAGCATAATGGAATTACATAAAAGATTCATAAATTTTTTTTACATAGAGTTTAAGGTATCTATAATAATTTTGAAATATAATTTAAATTAATAGGGGTGTTTAAAAAAATATCCCAATATTACGAGTTGGAAATAAAATCCAAAAAACAAATAAGATTCTTGAATAAAGAGGACAAACAATGGATCCCTTACCTTGAGAGGGTGATTCCAAAATCAGGAAGGTTCTTCTTGAGATCATGGAGACACCTTGGGAGGTATATAGGGTTTTTATGTAAGAGTAAGGATATGCTCAAATTTTTTTTATTAGAGTAATGAGATATTTGGTTGGTTTATATAGGAAAGCAGATGAGAGTTCTTTATTATTTCTTGAACATAGGTTTTGGACATGATACAATAACTTATTAAAAATAAATAACATTACCACTTATTTTTTCCATTATTTCTACTAAATAGGATGGGTTTTAATTATTTTATAAGTCCGAGGGCCGAGATCATTAAAATATCACCCTTGTTGATGTGGAAGTGATTAATGTTCATAATGAAATGATTTTAAAACCTTAAAATATAATACAATTTTTTGAGGATTCATAAAGGCTTTATAAAATTAATTAAATAACATAAAAATAAAATTACATTAAGTTTAAAAAATATATTTTTTAGATAATTTTTATGAAATTTATTAAATTACTTTTTGGTCATTATGAAATTATAATACACTCTGTATTTTTATACTGTATTTAATTTTTACCAAGAAAATTAACTCCTTAAAAAAATTATGTAAAATTTAATGCTGGATAACTTCAATGTGATGATTATAAAAATAATATTTATTTTATTAAAATAATTTTCCAAATATTTCAATATTAAATTTCAAACAAATTAATTTACATTTATTGAGAAATATTGGTTTTTTACAATAACAATTTTCAAAACCTTATAGAAATTAAATTTGACTTCATAAAAAATATATTATCATTTATATATAATAAAAATTATTTATTAATAATATTATTGAATCATTTATTTCAAAAATCCTATAATTTATCAAAAAGAATGACTTTTTTGAAATTTTATATTACCCAAGAATACATTTTTTTTGTCTTATCGTATCAATATCAAAATCATTTATAATGTAACAACAACAAGATGTAAATATTACCACTATTATATTGAAAATACAATATACATATTTATATTTTTAGTGTCTTTATACATATCCCTATATTATTCCAGCAAATTCTCTGAGGGTAAGGTGTGTGATGGTGAGATTTTATGGGGTGATTCAACATACATGGTTTGGGTGGTGATATCAATAAGGATGATATTCTCCCATAAATGGTTTCTATCATGATTTAGTTATTGGATCTTGGATTAGGCTTGGATAAGGGAAAATATCATTGATGTTATCTCCCTCAGAAGCTCTGATAGGAGGGATTCAAATTATATGATCCTATTGGTCAAGTTCATCACTCCATTTGTCTCTGTCAATTGGATTTATCAAACACCTATGTTTATACTAATCATATGATCATTGTTCAAACAATATATAATAAATAGTTATAATTCATAATGGGCTTTTAAATATAATAGGATATAGTAAAACTAAATATGTTCATTTTTTCTACATCCATGATACATAATAGGTTATTTAATTCAATCCCAATTGGAATTTTATTTATAAAAGTTATTTTCATGACAGTATTCCCCGATCAAAATTTTTTCTTTGAAATGTTTCATTTTATAGACTAAAATAGATGAGGTTAATTATATGTCATCACATACTCAGGTTTCCATGTCACTTCTTCAAAATTTTTGTGTCTCCATAGAACTTTGACCAGGTGAATTTTCTTATTTCATAAAACTATGTCTCTATAATCTAATATTTTCAATGGGTTCTCCTCATAGGAGATATCATTCTCTAATGCTACCACCCCTGGATAGAGTACATGTGAGAGGTACAGTATGTAATTCCTCAATAGAGATAGATATTAGACATCATTTACTTGATATAGGTTGGGTGGGAGTTCTAGTTTATAGGCCACCGCTCTAATGCGATAAAGGATCAGAAAGGGACCAATGTATCTTGGACTAAGATTACTTTTATTATAAAATAAAACAACTTTATTCAATGAAGATATTTATAGGAAAACCATATATCCAACTTAAAACTTCATGTCTCATGGATGATTGTTAGAATAAATCTTTTACTAAATCTGAGAAACCCTAATGTGATACTGAATGGTTTTGAAATTTTCCACCATTTCCTATACAATTTTAAGACCCAACAGTTCTTGTTCACTAACATCATCCAACACAAAATTGTTCTAAACCTCTTCCCAAAAATGGATTCATAGGAATCCATTTGGATTGTAACACCCCGAGATTTTATGAAAAGTATTCTTTTTAATTAATGTCTTGTGTTGTACCCTACACCAAAAGGAGCTTGCACAACACGCATCCCTGACTTTCCTTTCATTACACGCAATTGTGACCTTCCTCGATAGCGTGTGTAGTACGCAATACCGAGTTTCACTAAATGAGATATTATTAAAATATTATTATGAACTAGCCGTTATGAATAGTAATACCCACTTTTTGAAATTTTATAAATTTTACCTTTCAAAATGGACTTCAGTTTTGGATTCGGAATATCAAAATTAGCTTAGGGTGAAATTTTGGTACTTTTCGAATAACTTTCATATTCTGATGAATAGTGAAAATTACTAAATTTTAATTAAAAACAACTTTTTTAATCGAAATAATTAATAGTGATAAATTATTAATTTGAGTGGTTTAAAATTATATTTAGAATATATTTGTACAATTTAATACAATGTTAGTCATTAGATGTAATTTCACATTTAAACCAGACATAAACAAGTGTCAATCTTTTGATAGTTATTATCTCTTAAAAACACGCTATTTGTTTTGACGACGGGAATTAATTTTTAAATTAGTTAATGTAACTGATATGTTTTGAATTTGGTAAAATAGACCTCATTTTTGAATTCATAATATCAAATATAGCTTAGGCCTAATTTTTTGTATTTTTTTGGAAACTTTCATTTTTTGATGAATAGTGAAACCACTAAGTGGTAGTTAAAAAAACTGAATTTTTCATAAAACTTAATTTTACCGCTTCTGTAAGTGGAATTTAGAAGATCCAAGAGACACGGTTAATATCAAGTACTAAAATGTTGTTCAATGAGATGAAAATAATTTTTGGTGAATAGTAATTTTTTACTTTTTTTTACCACGGTTAAAAGTAAATAGGGTAATTAAGGGTAAAAATGATATTATTATTACCCTAACACATGTCCTAATTCTATTGGATAAGTGTAATTAGACCAAAAACAACCTTATGAATAAAATATGACCATTTATGCCCACTTGGATTAGATTAGAACATTTATTATCAATTTACTTAAAGAAGGGTTAAAATAGTTAAAATAAAAGTTTAAAAACTAAATCATTTTTAATATAGGGATATACATTAGATAAATTCGATTATAAATATTCCTTATAAATATAAAAAAATTTCAAACATAATTGTATTTTATTTGTAATTTTTAGACTTAAAATAATTTAATTTATTTATGATACAGTGATGATGCAGTAATTATCTTATTAATGAAATATTGACATCATTAATGTTATAAATACCCAAATAAATGAAATTTGAGACTTTTTATGAATTCCAATAATTTTTTATATTACTATTACATGTTAATATTGATTTAATTATATTATTTATAACTAATAATTCTGTTATGATTTTCACAAAAATCAATTACCATCTAGTGTCAAAATTGACATAAAATAGTTTTTAAAACAAATATTATATTATTAATTGTTATTATATTCCTAAAAATCTAAGGTTCTACCAAAATAATTATATAATGATAGGTGTATCCTTAATGGACACCATGGGGGTGTCTTGGATTTATATGGTATGTTTATTAACTATACAATATAAAAATACAAAGTGACATGGTAAATGTCAATCTATTTAACTAAGAGTTAAAACTAAAAGATAAGGTTAATATAATGACCTAAACTTGTCTAAATTCTATTGGATGAGCGGCTTTCGACCCATCCGCACCTTAGAATCTAAATATATCAATTTGGATCTATTAAAAACCGAATTTGACTTTATAATAAAATAATATTTTTAGTTATTCCAAAGGTGCCCCTCTCCTCCCTTGTAAAAGGGCACTTCCTCCCTCTCTTCCTCACACCACATTGAGCCTTCAAGCTCGGCCAAACCCTGCCAAATTCTCTTATCCACTTCCCTAGAAACATCCTAGAGGTCTTAGTATTCTTCAAAGACCAATTTTAGTACCCTAAGAGGAGGTCTCAAAGAGGCGCTTCAAAGAAGAGGTAGTGTCTGTTACCGATTCTTTCAACTTTATTTCTTCTTCCACTTCATCTTTTTTAGTTGTTTCATTATGAGGTAATAATATCAGTATAACACATATACTGATATGTTATTATAAGTATCAAACAACCATATTTCACCATCTGTCCATCCTATGGAAAATGAAATCACTGCACCTGTGTACGTACGGAATACCGTCTCCACGCCGTGGTGTAATCTAATTTACACCACCACATTACATGGATGGGTATAATGGTGAATGTAATGAATATATATGATTATTTTAGAGTGATATTTATTATATAATATTATACATACACTTTAATACAATTCCACGATCATGGGAATGATATCATCGCTCATGCATACGTACGGAATACCGTCTCCACGACGCGATGAGACTCACTCTCCATGATAACCATTCAAGAATGATTATAAAGTATTTATAATATGTAATAATGAAATATATGAAATAATAATGCTGCTGGATTTATGTATATATATATTTATTTCATCTACTTAATTCCATTCAATTCAATAAGGAATCGAAAACAGCGTTCATGCATACGTACAGCCTACCGTCTCCATGAATGGTGTATTTCTTTCCATTTATCAATCCATTATATATATATTCTGAATATATATTATATATAAATCATTTTTTAAATTCTGGATGTAAGTAATCATGTTCTAATTAATCATATGAATAATTACAAGTTAAAACACGAACTACAAATGAAATGATTTTACCCAAAATGCTACTTTAACATGAATTTACAAAAGAACAGGTAATATAAAGTCATAAGTGAACCATATATGATATAATAACAATGAATATAATTCTGTAATAAGTCAATGGCATTATTTATATCATTATACAGGAGGTTTGGATACGTACGAATCATATCAGACCTAAGTTAAGGGATAATTTTTGCAAATCTCATTTTTATCCGAGATTGCTTATTCGTAAGTATTTACTGGGGTTATTTATATCATCCATGTCCATGTTTTATAAAAGTGTTTTCATGTATGTTTAAAGTCCTTTTTACCCATTTTTTTCTTTTAATACATGGTATGTAAGGAATCTTTCTTTTACGAGGTACTTTTTGACTTTTCCGTCCAAAGTACGAGAAGAATGTTTTTTTTACATATACTGTATGAAAGGATTTCTACAGTTTTATAAATACATATTTTCATGATTCTTCCTACAAAATATTTCATGACTATTTTGAACAAAATCCATTTCTTATAAATTCAGGACATTTTGTGAAAAGAAAATGATTTTGAAGAAAAAAGTATATTTTCCTCAAGAATTCATTTCAAGTGTTTTATCAAAACCATTTTCCATCTAAGATGACATTATTTTCATATGTGAATGTTTCAAGTATAATGTCTCTATGATTTACATGGTTTCACTTTCCTTATTATGAAATGATATCCATTTCATTTATATGGATTATGTAATGATGGGATGATGTCTATGAAACCCATTTTATTTACTGGGTTATTATAAATGATGTATGTTTATTTTGTGGCACAAGTAAGAATGATTGAAAAATGACTGATGGCATGTGAAGTGGATCCTCTGAAAATCAAGCATGATTAGTGCGGTAATCATGTGGATGGCTATCAAACATCAGAACGACCCTTTTTCGATCGACATTAGAATGACCCTATGTGGATGAGTAGTATCATGACCCTACATGGACCAACCATAAAGTGAACTGTCATGGATCAGTGACTTACAACCCTATGTGGATCAGTGACTTACAACACTCTGTGGAATGACGACTTACGAACATGTGTGGATAGACGACTTACGACCCTCTGTGGATCCACAACTTACGACCCTGTGTGGATCAACGACTTATGGCCCTATGTGGATCCATGACTTACGACCCTTTGTGGATCAGTAGTAGTGTGACCTGAAGAGGAAAATACTTAGAGCGGGTTGTCGTGGATCAGCGACTTATGACCCTATGTGGATTGATAACTTACGACCCTCTATGGATCAAAAACTTACGACCTAGTGTGGATCGACGACTTACGTGTTGATGTGGATCAATGAATTACGACCCTGTGTGGATCGATTAATTACGACCCTGTGTAGATCAGCAGTAGCACAACCCAAAGAGGATCATCCTTTGAGCAATCCATCATGGATCAGTGACTTACAACCATGTGTGGAATGACAAATTACGACCCTATGTGGATCGGTGACATAAAACCCTTTGTGGATCGGTGACAGAACGACTTATTTTTGGTTAAATAGTAGAACTTATCAATGGAAAAAGATGAACTAGATTTATGAGTAATCATCATTATTCCTGTTATTTAAGTTATATACCAGTTTTGATATGAGTCTCTACTTGTGCTTTGTGGTTAGGATCCTGATTTTTTGTTTTTCCTTTATGGTATTCTGGGATACTATCATGGGTCTCTGGGTCCCTACCGGTATTTTTATACTCACCCCTACATTGGATTCGCCCACACTTGGTTTTGTCTTATGTAGAAGACAGATAGATTTGATGGAGGTTAGGGAGTCAGGACCAGATGGTGCATCGAGGAGACCAGTAGACATGGAGAGCCATAGAGATGAGTTGTACCTACCCTTCAAGTAGGATCCTTGGGGGATGACTTCATGAGCTATTTTTCATTTTTGTTGTATCTCTTTCAATTTTTCTTGTATACTGGCCACATTACTTTCAGTTTACACATTTCTTTCAGTAGTTTTACTATGTTGTTTACTTTTTTTGTGTACCAAATCTGTGTTTCTATAAGATAAAAAAGGCAATGCATTACAGTTTTAAGGATATGTCTTACAGTGCTAGTCACCAAACACTGGCTTATGGAAGGCGGGCTTGGGGAAGTCATAGCACGGGCCTCGAGGGACGGTTCGTGTGAAAGTGGTATCAAAGGAGTCAGTTCTACCAAAGAACTATGTCTCTAATCTTTTCTATAGAGGAATAGTGTTAAGTGATTTGATGATGGTTTTCAGTTTGGAGAGTTCAATGTTGGTGCGACGGCCGACATATCCACACACTTGGACCCTGAATTCTAATTTCCAACTCGGTACACAAAAACACTGATTGAGTGTGTTTCTGAAATTTTTTTCTTTTGATATCTTTCAATTAAGCTCACCATTAATAACTTATTAACCATATAACTTCATTTTATTTATAGATTTCCACTATGTAGATAGCCATCCAGGATTTTAGAGGGAGTTTGCGATGATGTCCCACCTCGCAATGAGGCTTAGGTGTAGGGCCCTCTTACAGTGATGCTACTATCGGGTGGTGTACTAGTTGCACCACTACCCATAAGGCAGTAGTTTCCACCATCCCCACTATAAGATAGTGCACACAAACTTAGCGCAATGCACGAGTTCCAGAAGTAGAGGCCTCTGAGGTTTTGAGGTGAGACAGATCCACATGCAGCTGAGGACTGGTTGGAGGCTATGGATAGAGTTTTCCACCTAGTTGGGACACTAGAAGACCAAATGGTGATCCTACATTCTATTATCTTCTAAGGAACAACAAGGATATGGTGGTGCCTAAAGCTTTAGATGCTTGATGAGGAGACCCTAATCTGGTTGGGATTCGAGGGCCTCTTCAAGGTGGAGTTCATTCCAGTGACTCTACACTCTGTGTGTATTCAGGAACTCCGGCACTTACAGTAGGGCAGCTTGATAGTATCCTAGTAATCGGTGATATTCACTAAACTCTCTTGCTACTCCACTGACATGATACGGGACCCTTTCATTAGGGCCCAGACCATTGAGAAGGGTCTCCGATGAGAGATTAGAGCGTCGATGATATCACTCAACATACTAATGCAGACTTTAGTGATAGAGTGATCACTTCTGGTGGAGAGCTTCCTAGCTGATAAAACACCAATAGAATGATCGCCCACTGTATGACACGTGGATTATTCATCTAAAGTAGGTAGTAGATAGATGACCCAGGGGCCTATGTTGTCCAGAAATTCTATAATATGACCCTAGGATGTAAATTAAAAGAAGTAGAGCTCACGGGATTGAGGCGGTCAGCAAAAGACAAGACTATGCTACTCATGTGGTAGGCAGGGTCACATGGCTCACGACTCCCCGACCCACCATAATGATGATCGGAAGAAGGTTGAGGGACTGCCGAGGTAGAGGTAGAGATTCGAGCTGGGAGGTCCACAGGGCGGTGAACATGGTAGAGGAGAAAGTTGTAACATCCCAATTAAGTAATGAATAATAGATATTTTTATCTATGTCTATTAATGATTAAGATAGTGTTATAGATACTTAAAATGGAAATAAATACAATCTTATGCATGGAATACACTAATATTCTTAAAAGATTGTTTTAGTTCCTTTTGATGGCAAACCATTTTTGAATCTATATTTTGATAATTTTATAAACTATGTTTGTCAAAATAAACTTATTCTTTATGATTGAGACATCAAAATTTACCTTGTGTGAATTTTTGGTATTTTTCTGACAATGTTCATTTTTTTAATGAATAGTGAAAAATACTGCATTTTACATCAAAACTGCTTTTTAATCTAATTTATTTTTATGATTAGATTATGTTTTGAATTGGTTTTTAAGTGAAATTAGAATATATTTTTACCATTTTATCCAATGGTGGTCATTGGAATCAATTTCACTTTGAAATTAGACTTAAACTGGTGTCAATCTTTTGATACTTATTGTTTTGTAAAAACACGCTATTTGCTCTGGCAGCGGGAATTAATTATTAAATTAATTAATGTGACTTATATGATTTGAATTTTTTAAAATAGACTTCATTTTTGAATTCGGAATATCAAATATAGCTTAGGGTGAATTTTTGGTAATTTTCTGAAAAACTTCAATTTTTTATGAATAGTGAAACCACTAAGTGGTAATCAAGCAAACTGATTTTTCAGTTAAATGAAATTTTACCACTAATGTGTATTGAATTTTGAAAATCCGACATACATGGTTGTCATTAAGAAGTAAAATGTGGTTCAATGAGATTAAAATAATTTTTTGGTGAATAGTAACTTATTAAGTTTTTAATCACGATTAGTGGTAATTAGTGTAGTTTAAGGTATAAATAATGCTTTAATAATATGAAATGACCTAGACACATGTCCCAACCTTATTGGTTGTGTCATGGCCGACCAATACAAGCCATGGGTCAACTTGGGGACCCCATGGAGACATTTTGGATGGGAAATGACATAAATAACATTTTATTTAATCTAAAAGTAAAAATGAAACAAACATAATATGTTTTACGAAAAAAAAATTTACATGGGGTTATAAACATCAGATATTTGATTATAAATAGTCATTGGAAAGCTAAAAAGATTTCCTACATCATAGTATTTTTTTTATGATTTTTAGACATTAAATAAATTAAATTATTTATGACATAATAATGATGCAGTGATGACATCATTATTTGACGATTTAAATAAAATGGAAAGACAATGTAAAATCTATGAACTACACATGGCCAAAACCAATTGGATGAGTGGATTTCGAACCCTTATCACCTTATCCACGAATTATATCAATGTGGGACCTTTTAAAACCGAAAAACATTTTAAAATAAAGTAATATTTCTTTACTTTCCAAAAGTTCCCCTCCTCTCCTCTTATAAAAGGCCCCCACCACTACCTCATTTCACACACTCCTCAAGCCTTTGGCTCGGCCAACCCCTGCCCATTTACTCTCTCCACATCCCACTCCTCACCTTAGAGGATGCCCTTTGGGAATAATCCTTCCAAAGAAAGCCTTTAGGCTCAACTCAAAAGGAGTTACACTTTTAAGGGTAATTCATTCTCTCATGTTCATTTGTTTTATTTTGCTTCTCCAACCCCCTAAAATCTTTTTATTTACATATTTTGTAACAACACCAGTATCTTCAATATACAAGGATGTTGTTATAATATTTATTTGAGCTACACTCTCACACAACTACATCAAATTGTTAAAGAACATACGGTTTCCGTGGATGGCGAAATTCTGCCTCCCGAAACGATGATTGTTCAATACACATTTAACACCTTAAAAGGAGGCCATTATGATGTCACTATTTTTATATATGATATATAATATGTTTATGTTTTCCTTAAGCTTCTGTTTTTTTCATTTTGGGCATACCTTTATGGTTCCCATTATGGGTAAACACGATATCTTCATTTTAGGAAGTGCGCACTACCGCCCCCTGAAAGTGATTTGATTCGTTAATACCATATGTGGGATGTGTAAAGATAAAGTTAATGATATTATATATGTTATTATACTGGAATTATAATATACTCTTATATCATTATGATTCCATTCCAGAGAATACGAAATAGAAATGGAAGTAGCGTTCATGCGTACGTACGGCTTACCGTCTCCATGAACGGTGCATTTCATTTCTTACCTCTAAATGATTATGTAATATTATAAATGAATGTATGTACTGGATATATATGAAATATATGATATCTACATCATGAATACCATTCTGGATATAATGAACCTTTGACCAAATTAACAACATGTAAGTGTAAAAAGTCTATTTTTAACTTAAGAACCAAATACCGACAAAATGAACATTATTAACTTAAATGATTACATGATGTTCATAACATGGTATAAAAGGAACAATGAACTTGAAAAAGGTTCATAAGCAAGTAGAGATTAACTCAAGTTTATTATTCAGGAAATTAAAGAACGGTCGGGTCACGTCGGATATGAGGTATGGGACTTCGTCTCAATCTCATTTCGTTGAGGCATATTTTATTTTATACACAACTTTCTTTTATACGGTGTATAAACCACTTTGACTTTTACGTTTATTCAAAAAGAATCTTTTTTATACGAAGCGTTTACTAAACGACAAAAGGGAATGTTTTTGTCGTACGTATGCGGCGACAACGACTTCTCCGCCGTCATAACCGTTATTTGAGTTTCGGCTTCCTCTACAAGCCATACCTTCTTTTTAAAAGAAAAATAAATACCATGTTTTACTTTTCTTTTATTTTGGTATTGAAAATGGTTTTCATAATGTTTTTATATCAATGTGTTGCATTGATATCTCATGATTGAAATGTGGAAATTTTATGTTTCCTTTATGCATGTTTTATGTGATATGATTATGTTATGGTTCTTGGGCATTATTATGAAGACGGGTGGTTCCATGATAAACTAAGGGCGGGTGAGCCCGTTATAGCTCTCCAATGCATTGGGTAACGCGAAGGAGTGAAACGTTAAGGTTTCTCCAAAGATATTTTAGGGAATATACTGTGATGGGTATTCCAAACGTAACCAAGAGGGTTACTCCCTACGTAAGAATGTTATGAATGCCTCCAGTTACCTTTATGTCTTCTGATTTCTATGATTTATTCATGATTTTATGAGGTATGTTAAAGAGCCTATGTTTTATGGGTAAAGTATGATTTCATTCTTATGTATATATGAACTCATGTTTCCTTTCCATGATCTTATAACCCATACTGAGTTTTTATGCTCATCCCACGTTTTTGAAATGTTTTTCAAAGGTCAAGGGAAAGGTACATGATAAGATGATAGATTCAAGGATGTGTCAAGAAATAATCCATGTTTTATTTTAAATGTGTTTCCATTGATGGGAATGAAGAATACTATCTTTATGTAACCACTTTGTTTATATGTGGAATGTAATGCAAGTTTTATGATCTAATTCTCTAAAACTCTAAACCCTTAAAGATCCTCAATGTGTAATCTTGTAATAACTCAAGATTAAGTAAGGTTTAAGGCTGGGGCCTTATAGTTGGTATCAGAGGTCGGTTTAGATAACTTTAGGAGTTAAAATTCTATTAAATGATTATCCAAAAATATTTTTTTTTCAAAATGATATAGCATTTAAAGATTACCATGTTGCTTCAACTAAGACATGTTTGTTCAGAATGGTTTTCCGCAGAGGAAACAGGGAAGCAGTGCTAGGAAAGCATACAGAAGGAAATAACCTTCCGAATCAGCATCCTGAGATGGTCGGAATTGGAACTGAACAGTTTGTTGCAGTAATGGCGCAGTTGACTCAAGCGATAAATGGCAGTGGTATCCATGCACGAGATCAGCCAGACCAACCGCAGAGGAACATGTCAGTGGTGGAACATTTCATGAGGCAACATCCACCATCATTCAGAGGATCATCTAACCATGTGCTAGCTGAAGGGTGGATTAAAGCACTGGAGAATATTTTTGATGTCATGGGGTGTTCAGACAATCAAAAGGTTAGTCTTGCTATTTACCGTTTGGAGGGTGAAGTAGATCAGTGGTGGTCTATGGTTAAAAATATCAGGGACGCCGATGAGATTGATGTTCTTGACTAGGATGAATTCAAAGGTATGTTTCTTGAGAAGTATTTTCCTAAGGCTGTTCGACTTAGGATGGAAAAGAAATTTTTGGAATTGAGGAAAGAAGAAGACTCAGTGGCTTCCTATGAAGAAAGGTTCACTCGATTGGCAAGGTATGCTCCAAATTTTATCTGGGACCTTGATAGTAAAATCAATCGTTTTTACTCAGGATTAAAGCCAAAATATAGAATGGCATTAGCTTCTCATGAGTTTAAAAGTTATGAAAAGCTTGTTCGATGTGCTGAGAAGGTGGAAATGGAGTTTGCCGATGACGAAGTTTTCTATAACAACCAGCAAAAGAAGAGACTGAGGTGGCAGGAGAAAGGTAAGAATTCTTCAAAAAAGTATGATGGTAAGAGAACTAAGTTTCCAGTTTGTGATAAATGTGGAAAAAGGCATGATGGGGAATGTCTTCTGAATTCTGGAAAGTGCTACCGATGTGGTATGATGGGACGTAAGGCTCGTGATTGCACTGAAAAGGATCAAGGTGAAGGTAAGAACAAATTTGATTTACAGTTAGTGAAATGTTACAAGTGCAATGAGATGGGTCACTATGCAAACGAGTGTCCAACAAAGAGCTTGAGTGATGGGAAGCAGTTAGACTACAAGCAGAAAGGGGTGGTGAAATCCTTTGCAACTACTTCAGTAGATGTTGGACCATCAAATGAAGTTGTATCAGGTACTTTGTTTGTTTTTTCAAATTATGCCAGTGTGTTGTTTGATTCGGGGTCTACACATTCTTTCATCTCTGAACCCTTTTCTATTAAAATGGGAATACCATCTCAAGAAATGACTCCTGAACTATTGGTAAAAACACCTGGGGGAAGTGTCGAGGAAAAAAGAATTTATCAGAATCTTCCTATCCTTATCTGTGGAAAGAACCTAATTGCAAACCTTATTGTTCTACCTCTAGTAGAGTTTGATGTTATCCTGGGTATGGATTGGCTCTCTATTTACCATGCTAAGATTGACTGTAGAGCTAAAGAAGTTTCTTTTCAGAAAGACTTTCAGTTTGTTTACAAGAATGAACCCTTACTTTTGATAACATATCAAGAGGCCGAGAAACTTGTAAAAGATGGAAATGAATGTTACCTTGCACACGTCGTTGAAAATAAAGGAACTGTTCAGATTAATGATGTGCCAGTGGTAAATGAGTATCCTGATGTTTTTCCTGATGAGTTGCCTGGAATAATACTAGATCGGGAAGTTGAGTTTACTGTTGACTTAGTTCCTGATGCTATGCCAATTTCAAAACCCCCTTATCGAATGGCACAAATCGAACTTTTAGAGTTGAAGGAGCAATTGCAAGATTTATTAGAGAAAGGTTTCATTAGACCTAGCACATCACCATGGGGTGCTCCTGTTTTATTTGTTAAAAAGAAAGATGGTTCTATGAGACTTTGCATTGATTATAGAGCCTTGAATAATATCACTGTTAAGAACAAATATCCTTTGCCTCATATCAATGATTTGTTTGATCAGCTCCAGGGAGCTCAGTTTTTTTCAAAGATTGACTTGAGATCGGGGTACCATCAGCTGAAGGTAAAGGAGGCAGATATTTCGAAGACCGCGTTCCGTACGAGATATGGCCATTATGAATTTGTAGTAATGCCTTTTGGGCTAACCAATGCACCTGCTGTATTCATGGATTTAATGAATAGAATTTTCCATGAGTTCTTGGATAAGTTTGTGGTGGTTTTCATTGATGATATTTTGGTGTTTTCTAAAAGTAAAGAGGAGCATGAAAAACATTTAAGGGTTATCTTGAAAACCTTAAAAGAAAAGAAACTGTATGGGAAATTCAGCAAGTGTGAGTTTTGGTTGCAACAAATTTCTTTCCTTGGTCACATTGTTTCTAAAGATGGAATATCTGTTGATCCTGCAAAAACAAAAGTTGTGGAAGAATGGCCAAGACCCACAAATGTAACCGAGATTCGTAGCTGCCTTGGTTTGGCGGGCTATTACCGAAGGTTTGTTAGAAATTTTTCACGGTTATCTAGTCCAATGACTAAGCTAACTCGGAAGGGTGTTAAGTTTATCTGGACAAAAGAATGTGATGATTGTTTTCAGGAATTGAAAAGAAGATTGGTGAATGCTTCAGTTTTGGCACTACCTTCCAGGAATGGTGAGTTTGTTATATACAGTGATGCTTCATTGAAAGGACTTGGTTGTGTCCTAATTCAGAATGATCAGGTAATTGCTTATGCTTCACGACAGTTGAAAACTCATGAGGTAAATTACCCTACACATGATTTGGAATTAGCTGCTATTGTTTTTGCTTTAAAAATTTGGAGGCATCATTTGTATGGAGTAAAGTGTGAAATATATACCGATCCCAAAATTTTAAATTATATATTCACTCAGAAAGAGATAAACATGAGACAAAGGAGATGGCTGGAATTTATCAAGGATTATGATTGTACAATTCATTACCATCCGGGAAAAGAAAATAAAGTGGCTGATGCTTTGAGTCAAAAAAGTAATGCTTCATTAACAATGTTGAATTTGGAACGTGATCCTTTGGTTAAGGATTTGATGAACTTTGGCATAGAAGTTGTTGGTGCAGGAAGTCCGTCTGTTTTGTTTCAGGTATTAGTGAGATCATCTCTATTAGATAGAATCAAGTAAGCACAGAAGCAAGATAGTGAGTTGCAGAAAAAGGTAGAGATGGTTCAGAAAGGTAAGTTGCCTGAATTCAACATTGATAATGATTGTGTTTTGAGATTTGGGAAGAGATTGTGTGTGCCTTGTGATTCACAGTTGAAGAGTGAGTTGTTATGTGAAGCTCATAGTTCTCCGTTTTCAGTTCATCCGGGCAGTACTAAGATGTATAGAGATCTGCGGGACTATTACTGGTGGGATGGAATGAAAAGAGATATTGCTGATTTTACTGTGAAGTGTTTTACTTGTCAGTAGGTTAAAGCAGAGCGGCAGTTACCGAAAGGGATGCTTCAGCCTTTACCAGTGCCATATTGGAAATGGGAGAATATATCCATGGACTTTTTTGTTGGATTACCGAAGACATCTCGAGGTAATAATGCAATCTGGGTTATTGTTGATCGTTTGACCAAATCTGCTCATTTCCTTACTATACGAGATACTTTCTCTCTTGATAAACTTTCCCGTTTGTATCTTAAAGAGATAGTCAGGTTACATGGAGTTCCTCTCTCCATTGTATCGGATCGTGATCCCAAGTTTACTTATAACTTTTGGAAAGGACTTCAGAAGTCGTTGGGTACTGAATTAAATTTTAGTACAGCTTTTCATCCTCAATCAGATGGGCAGTCAGAACGAACAATTCAGACATTGGAGGATATGCTATGAGCTTGTTCTATGGATTATCAGGGAAGTTGGGACCAACATCTTTCTTTGGTTGAGTTTTCATATAATAACAGTTTTCATTCCAGTATACAGATGGCACCATTTCAGGCATTATATGGGAAGCGGTGTCGAACTCCACCTTTCTGGGATGAAGTGGGTGAAAGGAAGTTGATGGGACCATAATTGGTAGAAGAGATGGCAGAAAAAGTTCAGCTGATTCAGAAACACATGAGAACAGCTCAGAGTAGGCAGAAGAGTTATGCGGATAACCGGAGGAAGGATCTATCTTTCGAGATAGGTGATCATGTTTTTCTCAAGGTTTCTCCTTGGAAAAGTGTGATGAGATTTGGTAAGAAAGGAAAGTTGAGTCCAAGGTTCATTGGACCATACGAAATTCTGGAGAGAGTTGGATCAGTTGCATACCGAGTTGCTTTACCTCCGAGTTTATCTCAGGTACACAATGTTTTTCACATTTCGATGTTGAGAAAGTATATGACAGATCCATCTCATGTTTTGAGTCCAGAGGTAGTTCAGCTGGAAGAGAAGCTATCTTATGAGGAACAACCGGTCCAGATTCTCGACCACAGGGAGCAAGTGTTACGGAATATGGTGATTCGTCAGGTAAAGGTTTTGTGGAAAAACCACATGATTGAAGAGGCAACATGGGAATCTGAAAATGCAATAAGGGATAAGTACCCCCATTTATTCGATAAGTAAATAAATTTTGGGGACGCAATTTTCTAAAGGGGGGAAGGATGTAACATCCCATGTAAGTAATGAATAATAGATATTTTTATCTATGTCTATTAATGATTAAGATAGTGTTATAGAGGCTTAAAATGAAAATAAATACAATCTTATGCATGAAATACACTAATATTCTTAAAAGATTGTTTTAGTGCCTTTTGATGGCAAACCATTTTTGAATCTATATTTTGACAATTTTATAAACTATTTTTGTAAAAATAAACTTATTCTTTATGATTGGGACATCAAAATTTACCTTGTGTGAATTTTTGGTATTTTTCTGACAATGTTCATTTTTTTAATGAATAGTGAAAAATACTGCATTTTACATCAAAACTGCTTTTTAATCTAATTTATTTATATGATTAGATTATGTTTTGAATTGGTTTTGAAGTTAAATTAGAATATAGTTTTACCATTTTATCCAATGGTGGTCATTGGAATCAATTTCACTTTGAAATTAGACTTAAACTGGTGTCAATCTTTTGATACTTATTGTTTTGTAAAAACACGCTATTTGCACTGGCAGCGGGAATTATTTATTAAATTAATTAATGTGACTTATATGATTTTAATTTTGTAAAATAGACTTCATTTTTGAATTTGGAATATCAAATATAGCTTAGGGTAAATTTTTGGTAATTTTCTGAAAAACTTCAATTTTGGATGAATAGTGAAACCACTAAGTGGTAATCAAGCAAACTGATTTTTCAGTTAAATGAAAGTTTACCAATAATGTGTATTGAATTTTTAAAATCCGACATACATGGTTTTCATTAAGAAGTAAAATGTGGTTCAATGAGATTAAAATAATTTTTTGGTGAATAGTAACTTATTAAGTTTTTAATCGCGATTAGTGGTAATTAGTGTAGTTTAAGTATAAATAATGATTTAATAATATGAAATGACCTAGACACATGTCCCAACCTTATTGGTTGTGTCATGGCCAACCAATAAAAGCCATGGGTAAATTTGGGGACCCCATGGAGACATTTTGGTTGGGAAATGACATAAATAACTTTTTATTTAATCTAAAAGTAAAAATGACACAAACATAATATGTTTTACGAAAACAATTTTTACATGGGGTTATAAAGATCAGATATTTGATTATAAATAGTCATTGGAAATATAAAAAGATTTCCTACATCATAGTATTTTTTTTTTATTTTTATACATTAAATAAATTAAATTATTTATGCCATAATAATGATGCAGCGATGACATCATTATTTGATGATTTAAATAAAATGGAAAGACAATGTAAAATATATGAACTAAACATGGCCAAAACCAATTGGATGAGTGGATTTCGAACCCTTATCACCTTATACACGAATTATATCAATGTGGGACCTTTTAAAACCTAAAAACATTTTCAAATAAAGTAATATTTCTTTACTTTTCAAAAGTGCCCCTCCTCTCCTCTTATAAAAGGCCCCCACCTCTACCTCATTTCACACACTCCTCAAGCATTTGCCTCGGCCAAACCCTGCCCATTTACTCTCTCCACATCCCTCTCCTCACCCTAGAGGATTCCCTTTGGGAAGAATCCTTTCAAAGGAAGCCTTTAGGCTCAACTTAAAAGGAGTTACACTTTTAAAGGTAATTCATTCTCTCATGTTCATTTGTTTTATTTTGCTTCTCCAACCCCCTAAACTCTTTTTATTTACTTATTTTGTAACAACACCAGTATCTTCAATATACAAGGATGTTGTTATAGTATTTATTTGAGCTACACTCTCACACAACTACATCAAATGGTTAAAGAACATACGGTTTCCGTGGATGGCGAAATTCTTCCTCCCGAAACAATGATTGTTCAATACACATTTAACACCTTCAAAGGTGGCCATTATGATGTCAATATTTTTATATATGATATATAATATGTTTATTTTTTCCTTAAGCTTCTGTTTTTTTCATTTTGGGCATACCTTTATGGTTCCCATTATGGGTAAACACGATATCTTCATTTTAGGAAGTGCGGACTACCGCCCCCTGAAAGTGATTTGATTCGTTAATACCATATGTGGGATGTGTAAAGGATAAAGTTAATTATATTATATATGTTATTATACTGGAATTATAATATACTCTTATATCATTATGATTCCATTCCAGAGAATACGAAATAGAAATGGAAGTAGCGTTCATGCGTACGTACGGCTTACCGTCTCCATGAACGGTGCATTTCATTTCGTACCTCTAAATGATTATGTAATATTATAAATGCATGTATGTACTGGATATATATGACATATATGATATCTACATCATGAATACCATTCTGGATATAATGAACCTTTGACCAAATTAACAACATGTAAGTGTAAGAAGTCTATTTTTAACTTAAGAACCAAATACCGACAAAATGAACATTATTAACTTAAATGATTACATGATTTTCATAACATGGTATAAAAGGAATAATGAACTTGAAAAAGGTTCATAAGAAAGTAGAGATTAACTCAAGTTTATTATTCATGAAATTAAAGAACGGTCGGGTCAAGTCGGATACGAGGTATGGGACTTTGTCTCAATCTCATTTCGTTGAGGCATATTTTATTTTATACACAACTTTCTTTTATACGGTGTATAAACCACTTTGACTTTTACGTTTATTCAAAAGGAATCTTTTTTATACGAAGCGTTTACTAAACGACAAAAGGGAATGTTTTTGTCGTACGTATGCGGCGACAACGACTTCTCCGCCGTCATAACCGTTATTTGAGTTTCGGCTTCCTCTACAAGCCATACCTTCTTTTTAAAAGAAAAATAAATACCATGTTTTTCTTTTCTTTTATTTTGGTATTGAAAATGGTTTTCATAATGATTTTATATCAATGTGTTGTATTGATATCTCGTGATTGAAATGTGGAAATTTTATGTTTCCTTTATGCATGTTTTATGTGATATGATTATGTTATGGTTCTTGGGCATTATTATGAAGACGGGTGGTTCCGTGATAAACTAAGGGCGTGTGAGCCCATTATAGCTCTCCAATGCATTGGGTAACGCGAAGGAGTGAAACGTTAAGGTTTCTCCGAAGATATTTTAGGGAATATACGGTGATGGGTATTCCAAACGTAACCAAGAGGGTTACTCCCTACGTAAGAATGTTATGAATGCCTCAAGTTACCTTTATGTCTTATGATTTCTATGATTTATTCATGATTTTATGAGGTATGTTAAAGTGACTATGTTTTATGGGTAAAGTATGATTTCATTCTTATGTATATATGAACTCATGTTTCCTTTCCATGTTCTTATAACCCATACTGAGTTTTTATGCTCATCCCAAGTTTTTGAAATGTTTTTCACAGGTCAAGGGAAAGGTACATGATAAGATGATAGAGTCAAGGATGTGTCAAGAAATAATCCATGTTTTATTTTAAATGTGTTTCCATTGATGGGAATGATGAATACTATCTTTATGTAACCACTTTGTTTATATGTGGAATGTAATGCAAGTTTTATGATCTAATTCTCTAAAACTCTAAACCCGAAAAGATCCTCAATGTGTAATCTTGTAATAACTCAAGATTAAGTAAGGTTTAAGGCTGGGGCCTTATAAAAGTCGTGCAGCATGCGATGGGAGACGGTTTGAGGTTCTCCCACAACCACCTTTATAAACAATTTAAATAAGCGTAATAAATATGAACTTATCAAATTTTAAAAACTCTAATAAAAAAATTTATTAATCTAATATTATTAATATTATCCCCATTTTATAAACTATCATATAAACAAAGATAAAATAAATAACTAAATAAACAATTTATTTAATTATTAAAAAAATTTGATGTTTGATATTTATTTTTAGGATTTAAATATCAAACTTTATAATTTATAAAATGTGTTAATAATGAACCTGTAAAATGAGCACATTGATTTATCAAAGAAACCTCCCTTTAATACCATTGTTGGGTTTTCAATGTCACTCATATAGACATGGACATAGAAGAAAACCTCAAATATATACAATTTATTTTTAATGGATTCAACATGTAATGAAATAAGAATATAAATTCATGTACTCTGATATCTAATAAAGTAATCTATAATGATTTTACTTGATGATGATAACTGCAGTAGGAAACAGACGTGTCCTACCTCAATGGTATTACACCAAGATACAAATCTTGATCATAATGAGGTACTCCCATACAATTGAATAGGTGCTAGCATATTCAATGAGGATGATGAATAAGCTACATTAAAGAAGAGATATTTGAGAGGCTCACCCAAAAATTGGTTTTCCAAAATTGGTAGGATCTCATCCATTTATATGACCATCCAAGAGGTGCTTCATTTAATGAAATTTTTTATCCACTTTCAGTATATCAATATAATTATATTCTCATAGTCATTATTTAATTGAATCATATTAAATGAATATCCAATCCACTTATTCCCTTCAGGATGTATTATTATCAATAAAACTACGTGCAAAATAAATGAATCTAAATTAAATATTCATTTAATTATTTTAAATTATATTCAATAAATACCACCATCACAGTCAATGATGTAAGATAATTCATACATGATTATGTTGAGTTTTAGTTTATATGTCATATATTTATATATTTATTTTTCATTATATTAATGACATTGATAAAAATATATGAATTATATTATTAATCTTTTATGATGGTAAAAATAATGAGCTCTTAAAAAGAAGTAATGACTCATAACTTCTGAATTCTATCCCATTGACCAAAGTGAATATGATTGGTTATTGTTAAAATTATGTAAAAAATCAACACAGTTGATGTTGGGGAAAACACATTTAATCAAACTAAAAGATGGAATTAAACTACTATAAGAGTTTCAATGATGAACATCACGTACCTGTTGTGTGCAGATTTATTAGGATGGCTCCTTTATCTATTTAATATCCCCCTATAACTCTCAATTACACCTAAGGTTTTCTCTTGAAACCCTCTGTTGTAGGGTTAGAAGTTCTTCTAAGTGTCATTCTTGTTTATTTCCTTCATTTATTCCCTCTTTTTTCCTCCTATATCCATCATCTCACTCTACAATCTGGTTTCCATTAATGATGAAGATATCTTATTCCATCATTCCTAGTGGAGTGGTTTTCTTGGTGTATGTATCATGAGGATGATTTTGTAGTCCCGATAAAGGTAGTCACTACTGAATCCCCAAGCCACTTCAACCCTGATCTGACCTCGTGTCCCACCACTCCACTCCAGGTACGATATGGAGTGATGGTAAGATTGTGGCTTTTGAATAAGTGGTTTTGTGGTCGAGGGTTTTTTAGGTGGTCTTATGTTCTCTCTCTCTTGTATTTGGCTACTGGGTTTTGTCCCCCATTGATTTTGATGTTCAGAGCCCCCAGTCTTTCAAATCCCTTCCCTAACATCAAGTCCATCTATTCCTCTTCAATTCGACTTCAGAGTTGTGGTACCATAGAGGTTTTGGAAGGTTGGTTTTAGCGGCTGATCATGCTCCCCGCGTGCACTCATTTAGGTTTTTTCTAGGTTGATGATGTATCTTTTCTTACTCTTTACTGAGGGAGGCTTTTAGATGTGGAAATAGAAATAATAATGGAATTGTTTTGATTTTTCTGATTTCACTCTCATTTTATTGGTGATGGATTTTCTTCTTCTTCTATGGTAGTCGATATGTTTGAGGCTTGCTCGGTGATTTTTTTTTGTTCTTAATGACATGGTGTTGATGTTTTACAAATGAAATGATAGAATCCATTACCCTCCTATTACTGGTGTGCTTTTCAAATGATGATGATGATGGTGGTGATAGGATGATGACATCGATGGTGGTAACTCATGATAATGATGGAAGGCATCATGACTTGGATAACATGGTTTATGATGATGGTGAATTTGATTGGGATGATGATATAATGGATGATGTGGACCCGATAAGATGTAGGAGGTGGATTGTGACTTAGAATCTCATATCTCAAAGTGTTTTTTCAAATATTGATTTATTAATTTTTGGTTTTGTTTGAATTTTGTTCCACATTGGACATGTTTTTAATTTTCTAATATGTTTTATTATCATATTTCATTTTTAGAATGTGTGGTTCCCACTAAACGTTAATGTGGTTTTTATAAAATACAAAAAATGGATTTGATACTTACCTATTTTGTGAAAATATTAAAAATTTAACATTGCTAATCATGCCATGGACAATGAAATTTGAAGTATCTTATTCCATTGTACACCCTAAAGGTTTCTTCCTTAGTTATGATGTATAAGTTTTCATGAAGGATAGTTTTTTAATGTTTTGTTTTTAAATGAATATTTTACTGTTTTATTTCTTTTATCTTAATTTTTTTTTATAATAAAAAAAATAGAGTAATCAAGTGTTCAATTATAGAAACATAAATAATTGTTTTTGATATCCATAAAATGAATTTGATGAAAAATTTTAATTCAAATTTCACGTTATTTTCCTCAAGAATCCATAAAACTTGATCAAATATTTTTATTTTATTCTTTACATATAATAAGAATGTTTCTTAAAAAATATATATCTTATCCCACAATGTGAATAAAAATACATGTAATTTTATTTCGAAATGATTTTTTGTTGTATATGATATATTTTAATAATCAGTGGGTCTTATTTTGTTATAAGAAAAATAAACATATATTAATATTAGAGCATCCATAATTTGTGTGATGTAAATAAATATTCAAATAATACAATTAATTTGATTAATATTCTGTGAATCCTTAAAGAATGACATGAAAATAGTGTATTTTTTACAGTATGTTGAGTAATATTTTTTTTTATTAAATTTATTATTTTTTAGTATAAATATAAAGAGATAAAAATCGGTACTTGTCATATGATTATGGATTATTTATATAATATCATGTAATTCATCAAATTTTAATACCTAGAATTGGTTGTTATTTATATCATATTTCATATATGAGGTGATATATTTATATAACATTAAAATACATTTTATTTTATGAAAATAATTTTTTCATATGATGTGATTAAACATGGGTTGTTATGATAAATTAAATTAGTATTTTTGTACAAGATGATCATTATTTATAAAACTAAATTATAATTCCCAAAATCATGACATACAATGAATGAATGAATTCCCCAATATGAATATAATATTAATTTATTTCATTTTATTCACTGAATAGAAGGAATTAATTAATCAAATATTTCATATGTTTGTGCAACTCTTACTTGAAATGTTTTCATGAATATTTGGAATTTATATAACATGATCAAATTATTTCTCCAACATTTTGTAATATGAATGATACTATAAAACATATTTTATGAATTATAATTATAGTTATGATACGATGTTCCTCGTAAATCCGAAATATTCTTCCTCATTTTTTCTTATTACCACATTCACTGACCTCAAAATATGTGATAGATCTGCTCCCTAGTAAATGTAAATTTAAAATATTTGGACCATAATTTCAAAATAAAATAATCTTTAATAAGTGATGACACTAACCCACTATGATTATATTGTAAATTCATTAATTTATAATCAACCACTATAAGTAAAAATTGTCATAATAATAATAATAAAACCTAAGTATTTTAGTATTTCATTATATACCATGAATGTGTATAATTTTCATAATGAAATATCCTTGTGATCTTATAAATGTTGATATTGGAAAAAAAGTTTCATACATTTTATTTTGATTAATTTGTTTAAAAGAACACATGTATGTTTATTATTAAAAAGAAATATTTAATAGATATGGTATTTTATTGTAATTATATTAACTGGAAGTGTAAATTAATCAAAGGCACCAAAAGGGAAAATATATTCTTACCCAATAGTGTATAATTTTTAGTTAATAATACTTTGTTATATTTGAATTCTTGATGAACTATATATAGAATTTCTGATATTCTTGAAAATGATTATCTTATAGAAAAATTGGACAAGGAAGGTTTCAATTAAATCAATACAAAAAAATAATTCAAAATAGAAAAAAATTATTATAAAGAAATTATTATGATTTTATTTATACAATATATAATTTATTCAATTATGGTAAATCAAAATTTTATCTAATATGGAACATTAATACATCACACGATCCTTTAGGTCATCCAGGCTCAATTATAATCATATATATTGATACAAGTATACATGAGTATGAATTTATTAATAACATAGTAGACATCCATAGGGGGAATGGGGACTTTATTTAATGGATGTATGTCTATTAACTATTTATTATTATATAATTACTCATTCTTGTTATGTTATTATGAATACCCCATATATGATGATTTACCATGGGATTCCTATTTTAAAGTTAAACTATTTATATTATTACAAGCTATATTTAAAGTGATTTTCTAATATTTACAAGAATTATTAATTATAATATATGTGTGTGTATATAAGTATATGTGGTCTTATTGACCTACCATGTGAACCATTTAAATATTATATTAAATATTCATCTACAAAATAGTCATGTGTATTATTATTTTCTAGTAGTATTCATCATATTTTATGAATGTTAATTAATTTAAATATTTATCATCATATGCCATATATAAAATGGTCTAACAGAGCCATTGGTATGATACACACCAGAAGTTTGGTTAAAAAAATAATATAAAATCATTTTTTATCATGAATAGAAAGTAGTAAATATATTTTCCATTGAAATGGAAAATGAATATATCAAAAATAATATATGTTTTTATATATTTTCCATAATGTTTCAATAGAACCAAATAATTGAGGAGTTGTCATTAAATGTTTTTGATGATATATTTTAGTTTTTTAAGGATTTCAAATTACATCGGTGATAATGAATTTTAGAGGATGTCGATATAAAAATAACTAGATGAAAGGATTAAATAAATATAAAATTTTTAGTTATTATATATTGATGATCTTATATTAATAATCATATTATTAAGATTTTTTGAATAAAATAAAAACTCTTACTATTTCTCTAAATTCTATGATGTGTTTTATCATTAAATTTCAAGGAATGTCTTTATATTTTAAAATTTTATCATCCAAAAGATGGACTCATAAATTTTTTAACGATCCTCCATATTCATCAAAAATCCATTAATAAATAATTGAAAATAATTATTTGAAGAATGATATATTTCATACGTTAAGGTAGAATATAGAACTCATTTGTCCTGGAAGGATTAAATATAAATCTGTATTTTATTTATCCTTGAAGTATTTACATGTTCATGTGCATATCTAAATTTCAAATAATATTAGGTTTTATTATAATGAGTTTTATACAAAGGTGATAAGATTAAAAATATCTCACCAAAAAAAATTTCAAACATGATATCTAAAATAATGATAATATTGATATTGAGTAAATAAAATATTGTGTTATTCTTGAAGATTTGTTCACAAATGCATCTCCATCTATAACCTTTTAAGAAAATTATTTATAAAATTAGTTTTTGAATGGGGTGTTATAATATATTATTTATTATATGGATTTCATATTCCAAAAATAAATGTTACTAACTTTTCCAAAATCTAACCCTTCACATTGAAAAACCATTATTTTATCCAATTATTGGAATTGCAACTGTTGGATATTACATGAGAGATAGAGATTAAAATAGACCATTAATTACAACATTCATGCATGAAATGTTTATATATATATATATATATATCATCATGTTAATAAAAATAAGTACTTTTAGAATATATACTCTCTCCTTGTGTCTTGTTTATTTATTCTAAATATCCATTTTTTATTTTTCTTATGAACATTTAACTATATTTTTCATCAATGAATCAATTTTCCTAAAATAGTTCACAAGTTTCTGATTTTGAAATTGTTTTCATTTTAAATCAGTTTTTGATGTGTTTCACAAAAAAATAATTATTATTTTCAAATTTTATTTCATTTATTATTTTGATTTTGATTTTTTATAAAGAGTTCATTTAATGAAATTCTAGATTTAGGGTAAGGGGTACATTAGGAAAGGATAAATTTTTTATTTTTATTTTTTTATGTTCAAATAAAAATAAGTAAAATAAAAAATAAAAAAAACTCCTAATGTGTAAGAACAAACTATCATTAATAGATGTTTGATCTCAATATCAAAAGAAATCTATGATCATTTATCCCTCAATGTATGGACTTAGATGCACAAAATCACTTCTCTCCGAGAGGTTTTCACTCTAGTGATAAACTCACTAAGATTGGAGATTATATATCTGAAAAAAATTGTGTACTCTAGTAATATAATACTCCCCTATTCTAAATAATGGATCACATTATCCTTATTTAATTTTAGAATCATTGGATAAACACACTGACTAATCATCTTCAATAACCCAAAAAATTTTAGATGCCAATGTATCTTCACTTATTTATCCACTGCATACTAATTATGAGTTTCTCATTTAATCAATTATTTAAAACAAACTCCATAATATAATTCATTTAAGTATTATTAAAATAAAATATTTGGATAATCATTTTCAACAAATATTTATATTTCTAAACTCCACCATATCCTCCAAATATAGTTTGATAATACCTTATAAAGATCATTCAACCTTTTCTAGGCTCACTTCAACAATTCATATTACAAGAACATAGATTCCCTGAAAAAATGAACTCAATATTTCTAGAATAATTTCCATATTCTCAGCTCAATTCTCATGAACATGATCCCTTTGTGAAGGAATTTTTATAGTTCCACTAAAATAAAAATAAATCAAATGTTTTTTAGTGAACTTATTTTAATAAACCACAAGAGTTATAAAACTCAAATAAAGAATTTTTTATCCATGTCTAAGTACCTCTATTCACCATCCAATGATTCATTACTTTAAAATTTTAGTTTTAAATAATTCTTCAGTATATAGTTTCCAACAAATTATCATCCAAAAAAATATTCATTGAATAACTAAAACCCATTTTTGAAAAAAAAATCAAAGTGTTGAAGTAATTTTCAGAAACCATACATATATATGTTTTCTTTATCCGTGTGAATAGTTATTCATGAACACACAACCCATATCAACCCATTATTATTGAAGAAACTTATAGGCTGTGACATAAAACATCTTACAAGATATTCCTAAATCTATCATCATTCATGAACTCCGTAAAAAGTCAATTATTTCTATAAATATTTTAGCAATGAATTTTAAATGTTATATCTTGAATCCCAACTACCTTATTCTATACACTTACAAAACATTCCAATACTCAATTGTAAACCACATTTTTTTACCATTATTAATTCCCAACTTGGGTAAACACTTCAATACCTGAGGTTGGTTTTTAACATAGACACAAATGCATTCCCTAATAGTCATAGGATGAAATCTAGTGTTGAGGGATAACATAAAATCATTTAGAGAATTATTTCCCCTAAAAAGTAAATAGAATGAGTATATTATATGAAATTAAGTGAAAAAATTATAAAACAAAACCAATTATTTAAAAACATATATAAATAAAATGTGGTTCAACAAAATCAAAATAATAATATCAAGTAAAAAACCCATGTAGAAACAAACACAAATATGTTATGGATAGTAAAACTATTTAATTGATATAGGGTTGAATTAAATTACACATATCCTTATATAAATCCAATAATGAATCACAAATGAATAAGTCTTCTTTAATTTTACCCATATCATGACATACAACCTCTACATTCATACCAAACTATGAATGTATGAGTTATTAATAAAATACTCTTTAATATTTCTCCATGTCTCTCCCATGCATTCCCATATATGACATATCCTAAAATATGTAATTATTTATATTTCAAAATCAGTTATACAAATATAAAAAAAATTATAAAATAGTTCCAAAAAAATATATTCCATCAATTCTAATAAACATCACCCCAATATTTTTCCCAAACAACATAACTCTACCCAGTTCATCCTTTAATATAGAAAAAAATTAATTATATCATTTTTTAGAAGTCATGGGTTATATAAATCAATAATTAAATACAAATAATTATATATGATTGTAGCATAACCTAACATTGTTCATTATCCATCTTGATTTTACCCTTTAATGGACCTACCTTGCCTATATCAAACTCTACAAATCATCTCTTTCATGTAAATTTCTAACACTTCAATTTCTTTCCTGACCTTTACATCCACTAATACATAATTTCATTAATTTATTATATCCAAAATTTATTTATTTTCAAAATACATTTTATTCTTGAAATATTTACCATGTTAAATCCAAATAATCCCATAACTTAAATTCAAACAAAATTTAAAATAAAATCCCTTTTTTTAAACATCCATGTTTGAAAAAATCTCATGGTTTTCAAAAAATAAATTTACCCTAAATTTCTTATAGTGCGATTTACAAATCCAAAATAATGATTTCCATAAAAAATAAAATCATTTCAATAATACAAAATTAAAAATTTTATCAAATAAATTCATGAAAAAATTAAGTGATAAAACTAAAAACACATGTAATCATTCAAAAATAACATTAAATCACATAACATAGGATCATAATTGATAAAAGAATGAATATGAGACACATTCCTTGGACATGGATTCCAAAATTCTGGTAGAACATTATCCAATGAGGATAATGTTTATTTTATCTTTCAAAACATTATATTAATAATCTGACATCATGATTATTCTGATCATAATCTAATCATTTATGATAATATCACTCTAGATTCAATCTGACATGACTGATCTCTAAGAAATTGGGTTATATGATTTAAGAGCTAAATATATTACAATGATCTTACCTATAAACTATTATTGATTTTCCAAACCCTAGAGAGGGGTCTCATTGATATGTGGGGTAAAATCCCCAAGATCACCCTAAGGAAGCACTAATCCCAATAAATGTGATTTAAGGTGTTAATGATAATAAATGGAGGAAAATTAGGGTTTTAAAACCAAAATCATAATTTTTTTACCATGCTATATAGTCATCATATATAGTTTCCAAAACCATGCACCTAATCATTTATTCCTCATTGTCTATATTTTTCTAGAACATATGGTTAACATGAATAGTTATCCTAACCAGGAAACACACCATTCATTAGTAATTTCCTTAAAGGTCACCTTTCATTGTTGGGTTGTTTTGTTAGTATTGAGACTAAGGATTTTCATACATGGATATTAAATATTTATAGATGAATATTTAATACATTACAAAATTATATGCATAAGAACCATAATATTTTAGTGTATTTGGAGACTAGGTACACAATATTCTAATTGTTTGAATGATCAAAATCTCTCATAAAGATATTATACTTTAGTACACTTCAAAAATATACCTTAATTAAAACCTTTATTCATAAAAAAGGAAAGGAAACATAATAATGGGTGATATCTGATGCTTATTAAGGGTAAACATGGAGATATGTAAGTAAAACATGAAAATAAGGGTATGAGAACCTATGATTAACATATAGAACCATACCTTTCATATCAAAGATTAGAATATTCATCCAATCCATAAGTATTGTTATTTCATAAGACATGAATCATAATAAAATCAAAGAACATGATCCCTAAGAGCATAACATTGGTATAAGAAATGGAATTTTGGCATACAAATAAGCATGGAAAATCATTACCACAGTATTTAGGGATCACTACCAAGGCTATCAAAGTGTAATGGGTTCCCTCCGTAAACCATCATAGTAGTCATTTTTTACTCCTAAAACTATCATATCAGAAGAGGTCCCTTACTAAACTTTGTTCACTCCCTATTCCAGTCCAGTCTATCTCTTGGGATGTTAATCTTTACCAAATTTATTAGATGAAGATATAGGACTCACCAATCACATAATTAAAATCATATGTATTTGTGCCACAAGATCATAAAACATACATAATATCATAACCCATTAAGTTAAATGTGTTTCATAAACATTTCATCATAACATAACCTATAGGATGGATATATGTTTAATAATCATTTCATCATTTCATTATAGCAAAACCAAGGAAAAAATAAGTAGGTTTCATAAGAATTTTATCACGGTATAAACCATGGAATATAAATTGGTTTTATTAGCATGTTGTTATAATAAACCATTTAGATTAGGAAAAATAATTATATCCTTCATTCACATACATAGTAAAGAATAAATTATATCAAAGTATTTCTTTTTTGAGGGTGAATGTTTTAGAAAGATAAATCATTCGGAATATTTCTTGAGGAAAATAACTTTTCATTGAAAAAAATTTTAAAACATAATTTTTTTTTTGAAATCCTTTTATTTTAAAATAAACATGAAAACATATAAAATAAAAATTAAAATAATTTAAAACATTTATTTATTAAAATATCCCTTCCAATCTAAAAACACATTTGAAAACATAAAAAAATTTCAAAATTATATTCACTTTTGAATAATTTATTTGTAATATAAATATTTGTTAAATATTAAGGAATATATTTTATTTTAAAATAACTTGGAAATTTTATTAAGGGATATTGAAATTATTTATTGGTTTTTATATTGGTAAATAATTTCCATGTCATGCATGTTAAAAACAAATTTTCTTTTCACATTTCCAGTAAAATCCAAACGTTCTTTATTTGGAAAGTGAAATGAAGATCCATTTAAAAAAAATTGTAAAAACTAAATCATGGGTGAAAATTTCTTTAATAAATCCTTTTAATAATGTTAAAATTATTTTGGAAAACATTTTTATAAAACATGGATTTGGAAGAAAAATATTATTGAACCAAACAGAGACGTAAATGTGATTTTTTTTAAAAGTATTTTCATAGTTATTTTAAACACCAATGAGTGTAAAATTGTATTATTAATTAAAATTGTAATTAACTACCATATTTTAGGGAAATTCATGAGGAATATTTATAGTTAGATCATAATATTTCAACACTAGAGGCTTAATTATAAACAATCCTCAAAAGCGATGAGATTGTAACATCAATCCATTACCACTTTAGTAATATTTGAAACATAATCCCCATGAAAGAGAGATACTAAAATGGATATTTAATCACCATATTTTTTCATGATAATCATCACGTATTACATTCATGATCAATATATACACCACATTTAATATATTAGTGTTGAATATTTTAACGACCCAAACATTCATTATTGAAAATTCCTCTTAATCTAATTAAATGTCATATTATGTAAAATGGTTATATAAAATATTCACTTATTTGGTTTTATGTTTTTGGATTTCAAAATACAGTTAATAATTGTTACCATTTCTAATATAGTCGTTAAACAGTGAGCACATTATTAGTATAAATATTGGGCTTTAACAAATCCTATTTACTTAGAAAAAGGAAGTGATTACCTCATCTAGTAGACTGGATCCATACAAAGCCCATTTTTCAGAGCTCGGAAATGAGGTGACATCATTGGTCTTTGATCTTGACCAAGACCAAGTAGATCTTCGATACGTTAAACTCCAAAGGAACCGCCTACATCAGAAGTAGAAGTTGATAGAGATTACCACCCAATCGATGTTATCCAAGCCACCCCACGAGTATGTAACATCCTGAGATTTTATGAGAAATTTTTTTATGTCGTATGTTATACGCAACACCAAAGGAATCTTTCACAGCACACAATACGGACTTGGCTTGCATTACACACAATTGCGACCTTCCTCGATAGCGTGTGTAGTACGCAATACTGGGTTTCACTAAACAATGATATATTATTATGAACTAGCCGTTATAAATAGTATTAACTACAATTTGAATTTTATTATTAATCATACACATTTTCTAGAACATGGTAAGAGAACAAAATAAATTTTTTGGGTAAAATAAGTATTTTTCAAAAAAAATGCAGTTTTGCCGCCTTTTGATGGCGCACCCACATTAAATCTAGTTTTTGACATGATTATAAGTTCAATTTGACAAAATAAAATTCTTCTTTTGAATCAGGGTATAAAAATTTACTTTGGATAAATTTTTGATATTTTTCTGATAACTTTCATATTTTGATGAATAGTAAAAATACGCTACTTTTTAATTAAAAACAACTTTTTTCATTGAGACAATTTATATGGTTAAATTATAATATTGAATGGATTTAAAGTATAAATAGAATATATTTTTACCATTTCATATAATGTATGTCATTAGAATTAATTTCACATTGAATTCATAGGTAAAAACATTTCAATCTTTGGCAATATTTTAACTTCTAAAACCCGTTTTCTTAACAACGTGATTTATATTAAATTTATTACTACAACTTATATGTTTTGAATTTTTAAAAATGGATTCCATATTTTCAGTCAGAGGGTCCAAATTATGTTAATATGATACTTTTTATTTTTTGGCATTATGAATAATAACTACGATAAATTTTATTTACCATAGTTAAAGGTAAATCCCGTAATTAAGGGTAAATATAAGATTATTTTCATTACCCTAACACCTGCCAAAATCCTATTTTATGACTAAAAGTATACCCATATCACCTAAGGGTCGGATTAGATTCATTTAATAGACTTTTTTCCATGAAAATAATTTAATTATTATTAAAACCAAAGAATGTGACAACATGTCACTTTCTTATATCTTATAAGTGTAATAATTATAATTTAGTGATAAACTTAATGAAACATCGAACATGAATAGTCTCCAGAAAGCTAATACAATTATGTAAATCATATAAATTTATTTAGAATTTTTAGGGATTAAATAAATATCATTAATTATGACACAATAGTGGTGTTGAAATTATTTTATTACTTAAAATATAAAATAAAGGGTTTTAAAAATATTAAAATAAATATTATATGAACTATTTAATGTGCTCCACTAATTTTATAGATACATATGACATTTTATGAATATAGTAATGCTTTTATTTTGAACATATATTCTGTATATAGTTTATTAAAATTTAAATAAATGAATAGTGTCAAAATTGACACTATTGTTATTTTATAAACATAACATATTATAAAATTGTTTAAAAATCACAAAAATATTTAAAAATTGGAAATTAAAATTTATATGGTCGAAAATGTCATAAAGTGTAAAATTATGGAAAATTCACAACAGATATGTAATTATTTATAATAATTTAATATTTAGAATATTATTACCATAAATAAAATTAAATTGATAAATAAGGATAAATCAAGTTGATAATGTTTAAAATAAATTCCTAACATGTCTAAATATTATTGGATGATGAGATTACAACCCTATCTCATCTAATAATCGTATTTAGTCATTTTGGAAGTTTTTATGTGGGGTTGGGATTTAATATAAACTAATATTTCTTATATTTCCAAAGGTGCCCCTCTCCTCCCTTATAAAAGGGCACCTCCTCCCTCTCCTCCTCACACCAATTTGAGCCTTCAAGCTCGGCCAACCCCTGCCCATTTCACTTCCACACTTCCCTAGAAACATCCTAGAGGTCATGGTCTTCCTCAAAGACCAATTTCAGTGCCCCTAAAAGGAGGTCTCAAAGAGGCGCTTCAAAGAAGAGGTAAAGTCCGTTACCGATTCTTTCAACTTTATTTCTTCTTCTACTTCTTCTTCTTTAGTTGTTTCATTATGAAGTAATAACATAAGTATCACTCATATAATGATATGTTATTATAAGTATGTAACAACCTTATTTCACTATCTATCAATCCTACGGAAAACGAAATCACCACGCGTGCGTACGTACGGAATACCGTCTCCACGCCATGGTGTAATCTATTTTCCATCACCACCTTACTTGGATGGGTATAATGGTGAAAATAAATCACTATATATGATTATTTTAAATTGGTATTGATTCTTAAATAGTACACATACACTCCAATACAATTCCATGGTCATGGGAATGATATCATCGCTCGTGCGTACGTACAGAATACCGTCTCCACGATGTGATGCGATTCATTCTACATGATCTTCATTGCATAATGATTATATAAATGAATTGAATGAATAAATATAATATATATTACACTAATACCATTCTGGAAATGAGGAATCTATAACCTAAAGAGAAGAATAAGAATTTATTCGACAAAACACGCATAAGAACAAAAAGTAATAAACACCCGAATAACAAGTAGCAATGAAATATTACTAATATGAAGCTAAGAATATGAACATATATGATATAATAACAATGATTATGATTCTTTAATAAGTCAATTACATTATTTAAATCATTATACAGGAGGTTCTGACACTTACGAAGCAAATCGGACCTAAGGTAAGGGAAAATATCACAATCTCATTGTTATCCCAGATTGTTTATACTTTGATATTTATTGGGGTGTATTTTATCATCCACATACATGTTTCCTCAATATGTAATACTATTTACATCCACATACAATTGTTTAAATCCAATTTTACCCTTAGGTGATTTTTTAGTATAAGTTATGAAATGAATCTTTTTTCGTTTTTCGTATGAGGTACTTTTTGACTTTTCCGACAAAAGTACGAGAAGAATGTTTTTTTAAACTTATATGGCATGAATGGATTTTTAAAACATTAATTCCAAGTATCTTTCTTTACAAGTTTTCATGTTTATTTTTAATCAACTGTTTTTAGTTTATAATTGTATGACATGTTAAGAAAGGGAAAATGTTTTTGAAGTAGAAAGGATATTTTCTTCAAGAATGGAGTTCAAGTGTTTTATCAAAATTATTTTCCATCTAAGATAATAAAGGGTTCTGTTTCTATCCCTATTATTACATTGATTTTATTATGTTGTGATGGAATTATTTTTATTAATTCCTTTATCTTATATGAATTGTTTTATGATGTCACGATGTTTAAGAATCCCATTTTTATTACATGGGTTATGCTATGATGTATGGTTTATGATTTTATGGAAAACATAAGAATGGTATCATTATGAAATGGGTGGGAAATATATCTCCTTCCAATGCATTGGGTAAAGATTTTATATCTCATGAGATAGACATGGATGGAACGGAAGGTTAAACCGGTTTAGTGAAACAGGACTGAAACGAGGAATGAACTCGGTTCAGAAATGGACTTTGTCCACTAAGATAGTCTTGGAAATGAGTCTTGACTAATAAGAAATGAGTCTCTATGATTATGTGTGTATTACACAAAGTTCCATGTTTTAAGTTATGATTATTGTGATTACATTTCACTACCATGATTTATCCCATGTTATGAAATTATGATCTCTTTTGCAGGGTAAGATTTCCAAAATGTTATGTTCTTATGAATTTGATGTGATTGATATTTCTTTTGTTTACCCTTACTAAGAATTTGAGCTCACCCTTTTGTATGTTTTCTTTCCCCAGGTCAGGAAGAAGGGTATTAAGTAAGATATTCCAAAAATGGACTATAGATATGATGAAATAAATGGGAGACAGTGTAGATGCTTTATGAACCAGTTGTTTATGTTTCCCAGTTTCTAAAGACACTATACCTATACGGTCCATTCATGGTTTTGTTATATTTTGTAATAAGATTACTTCAATTTTGAAGTACTAACCATGTATGTAAAGTATGGTTCATTATATTTGGTATCAGAGTAAAGGTATAGTCAACCTTTGGAAACTAGGATGTGAAAGCCTTAGTATGAATCCTAAGGATAAGTCTAAGCATAGAAAAAAATCATAGTGTTTTAGAAATAACCATGAATAACCTAGGATAAGACCTTAAGTGTGAAATTTTATTCTTGATTATGTGGTTTTCCTATTATAATTAGTGTTTCTCACACTATTCTTCTTGGTTTTAGTCAATGGATGGAACACGAAGGAACCGTGTTAATGCGGAATGCAACGGTCATTGCAATGATTGTCCCCCAGAGCAACCAAATGTTATGGGAGCTCGAATGGAAAATCTTGTAGCAATGCTCACACAACTTTCTCAAGATATGAATCATGAAAGACTTCCAAACGAGCAAAAGAAGGTGCAATATTTTGTTGAATCCTTCATGAGGCAGCATCCGGCTTCATTCTGCGGGTCTACTGATCCTTTAGTTGTTGAACAATGGATCAGTACTGCTGAAAAGATATTTTTGGTTCTTTAATGTTCTGAACATGATAAATTCATCTTAGCAGTGTATCGTTTGGAAGGTGATGCTGATCAATGGTGGAATCTTATAAAGAATACGAGGCCAAGAGATGAAATTGATTCCATGGAATGGGACGAGTTCAAGAACTTATTTTTCAATAAGTACTTCCCTCGTATTCTCCAAACAAAGATGGGGAAAGAGTTTCTTGAACTGAAGAAAAAGGATGATGAATCTGTTGGTACCTATGAAGCCAATTTTACAAGACTTTCAAGGTATGCTTCTGGTATTATTATCCAACCTGAGAGTAAGATCGATCAATTCTTTAGTGGCGTAAAACCATGTCTTTGAAGGGCGTTAGCCATAAGGTACTTCAATAACTACAAGGAAATTATTCGATGTGCTCTCAAGGTTGAGATGGAGATTGGTGTAACCCATCAGTCACATGGGTTTGATAAGAAGAGTAAAATAGAATTCAAAGGAAAATATAAAGACCACACTGAAAAGAAGATAAGTTTTCCTTTATGCTCAAAGTGTGGAAAGAAACATGGAGAAAATTGTCTTAAGGGGACAAGAAAATGTTATAAGTGTGGAAAAGAAGGTCATCGGGCAATTGAATGTCGAAATAATGGGAAGAAGATGTCTAATGATGCAAACAAAGGAAGTGATACACAGAATGAACCTACTACACTTCAATGTTTCAAGTGTAAGGAGATGGGGCATTATGCCAATCAATGCCCAAATCCAAGGTTTGGTGATGATGATCGACATCAACAAACTCTTAAGGCCAAAGACAAAGGAAATCCATCTTTGGAGGAAATATCTTTATGGAGAAATGTGTGACATTTATACTGATCATAGAAGTTTAAAGTATATTTTCACACAAAAGGAGCTGAATATGCACCAAAGAAGATGGTTACACCTGATTAAGGATTACGACTGCTCAATTCATTACCACCCTGGGAAAGAAAACAAGGTGGCAGATGCATTAAGTCGACAAGACCATGCCTTTTTATCCATGATGAGGATCACAAAAGATCCAATATTTATGGATTTACAAAGGATGGATCTTGGAATTATAATGGAAGGGGGGAAATCTTATCTTTCTCAAATGAATGTTCAACCATCTATACATGTGATGATTAAAGAGGCACAAAAAGAAGATGTAGAGTTACAAAAGTAGGTGAGAAATGTTCCTGAATTCAATCTTAATTGTGATGGGATAATAAAGTTCAGGAATCTGGTTTTTGTTCCTCCCATCCCCAAATTAACGAAGAAGCTACTGGATGAGGCTCATAGTTCTTCATTCCCTATTCATCCTAGAAGCACGAAGATGTATAGGGACCTGAAATAGTACTTCTGGTGGTATGGCATGAAAAGAGTTGTTTCTGAATATTTCTCTCGATGCTTGGTTTGTCAGCAAGTTAATGCAGAGAGACAAGAGTCTAAGGGGATGTTACAACCATTACCCATACCTGAATGGAGATGGGAAAACATCACTATGGACTTTGTCACTGGACTTCCTAAAACATCCAAAGTCAATAATGCTATCTGGGTCATAGTTGATCATCTTATAAAGTCTGCACACTTCATTGCTATTAGAGAGGATTTCTCTCTAGATCAGCTTCCCAGGATATATATAAAGGAACTGGTAAGATTGCATAGAGTACCACTTTCTATTATATCTGATCAGGATCCAAGGTTTACCTCAATGTTCTGGCGAAGTCTTCAGCATACTCTGGATACATAGTTGAGTTTTAGCACTGCTTATCATCCTCAGACAGACGGTCAGTCTGAGAGGACAATTCAAACACTAGAAGATATGTTGAGATCTTGATTTATAGATTTCAAAGGTGGTTGGGATCAACAACTACCTTTGGTGGAATTTTCTTATAATAATAGCTTTCACTCTAGTATTCAGATGGCTCCTTATGAAGCTCTCTATGAAAAGAAATGCAGGACTCCAACTTGCTGGGATGAAGTTGGGGAAAGAAAGCTATTAGGACCTGATCTTGTTGATAAAATGGCAGAAAAGGTCAGATCTATTCAACAACACATAAGAGCAGCTCAGAGTCGACAAAACATTTATGCCGACAACCGAAGAAAAGACCTAGATTTTGAAGTGGGTGATAAAGTGTTTCTACGAATATCTCCCTGGAAGAGGGTCATGAGATTTGGAAAGAAGGGAAAGTTTAGCCCTAGATATATCGGTCCTTTTGAAATTCTGGATCGTGTTGGGAAGGTAGCTTACCGATTGGCGCTTCCACCGAATCTCTCTCAATTTCACGAGGTGTTCCATGTATCTCTCCTAAGAAAGTACATACCTGACCCTTCACATGTACTCAGCTCAGAAGTTGTACCGCTGGAACAAGATCTTTCTTATGAAGAACAGCCGATAGAGATTCTCGATCATAGTGAAAAATTCCTATGGAACAAGACCACTCGCTTGGTGAAAGTTTTATGGAGGGACCACCAATTAGAAGAAGCTACATGGGAGCTTGTGGATATGATGAGGGAGAGGTATCCTCATCTGTTTGTTACAACTGACGAATTTTGAGGGAGAAATTCATTTTAAGGGGGTTATAATGTAACATCTTGAGATTTTATGAGAAATATTTTTATGTCTTATGTTATACGCAACACCAAAGGAATCTTTCACAGCACACAATACAGACTTGGCTTTCATTATACGCAATCGCGACCTTCCTCAATAGCATGTGTAGTACGCAATACCGAGTTTCACTAAACAACGATATATTATTATGAACTAGCCGTTATGAATAGTATTAACTAAATTTTTAATTTTATTATTCAACATACACATTTTCTAGAACATGGAAAGAGAACAAGATAAATTTTTCGGGTAAAATAAGTATTTTTCAAAAAAAAAATGCAGTTTTGCCGCCTTTTGATGGAGCACCAACATTAAATCTAGTTTTTGACATAATTATAAGTTCAATTTGACAAAATAAAATTCTTCTTTTTAATCAAGGTATAAAAATTTACTTTGGATAAATTTTTGATATTTTTCTAATAACTTTCATATTTTGATGAATAGTAAAAATACACTATTTTTTAATTAAAAACAACTTTTTTCATTGAGATAATTTATATGGTAAAATTATAATATTGAATGGTTTTAAAGTATAAATAGAATATATTTTTACCATTTAATAAAATTTATGTCATTTGAATTAATTTCACATTGAATTCATAGGTAAAAACATTTCAATCTTTGGCAATGTTTTAACTTCTAAAACCCATTTTCTTAACAACGTGATTTATTTTAAATTAATTACTTCAACTTATATGTTTTTAATTTTGAAAAATGGATTCCATATTTGGAATCATTGGGTCCAAATTATGTTGATAGGGTACTTTTTATTTTTGGGCATTATGAATAGTAACTACGGTAAATTTTATTTACCATAGTTAAAGGTAAATCGGGTAATTAAGGGTAAATATAAGATTATAAAATTACCCAAACAACTAAAAAATCCTATTAGATGACTAAAAGTCTACCCATATCACCTAAGGGTCGGATTCGATTCATTTAATGGACTTTTGTCCATGAAAATAATTTAATTATTATTAAAACCAAAGAATGTGACAACATGTCACTTTCTTAAATCTTATAAGTATAATAATTTTAATTTAGTGATAAACATAATGAAACTTCAAAAATTAATGGTCTCCAGAAATATAATACAATTATCTACATTATAGGTATTTATTTATAATTTTAGGGATTAAATAATTATCATTAATTATGGCACAATAGTGATGTTGAAATTAATTTATTAATTAAAATATCAAATAAATGGTTTTAAAAATATTAAAATAAATAATATATGAACTGTTTAATGTTCTCAACTAATTTTCTAGATACATATGACATATTATGAATATATTAAAGCTTTTAGTTCGAACATATCTTCTATATATATTTTATTTAAATTCAAATAAATGAATAGTATCAAAATTGACACTATTGTTATTTTATAAAAATAACATATTATAAAATTGTTTAAAAATCACAAAAATATTTAAAAATTATAAATTAGAATTTATATGGTCGAAAATGTCATAAAGTTTCAAATTATTTAAAATTCACAACACATATGTAATTATCTATAATAATTAAAAATTTATAATATTATTACCACAAATAAAATTAAATTGATAAATAAGGATAAATCAAGATGATAATGTTTAAAATAAATTCATAACATGACTAAATTTTATTGTTTGATGTTATTACAACCCTATCGCATCTAATTTTCTTATATGAGTCATTTTGGATGTTTTTAAGTGGGGTTGGGATTTAATATAAACTAATATTTCTTATATTTCCAAAGGTGCCCCTCTCCTCCCTTATAAAAGGGAACCTCCTCCCTCTCCTCCTCACACTAATTTGAGCCTTCATGCTCGGTAAAAACCTTCCCATTCCACTTCCCCAATTCTATAGATACATCCTAGAGTTCTTGGTCTTCTTCAAAGACCAATTTTAGTGCCCTAAAAGGAGGTCTCAAAGAGAAGCTTCAAAAAAGAGGTAATGTCCGTTACTGATTCTTTCAACATTATTTCTTCTTCTACTTATTCTTATTTAGTTTTTTCATTATTAAGTAATAAAATCAGTATCACTCATATATTGATATGTTATTATAAGTATGAAACAACCCTATTTCACCATCTATCCGTCCTACGGAAAACGAAATCACCGCGCGTGCGAACGTACGGAATACCGTCTCCACACCGTGGTGTAATCTATTTTCCATCACCACCTTAATTGGACGGGTATAATTGTGCAAATAAATAACTATATATGATTATTGTAAAGTGGTATTGATTCTGAAATAGTATACATACACTCCAATACAATTCCACGATCATGGGAACTATATCATCGCTCGTGCATACGTACGGAATACCGTCTCCACGATGTGATGTGATTCGTTCTACATGATCTTCATTGCATAATGATTATATAAATGAATTTAATGAATAAATATGATATATAGTACACTAATACCATTCTTTAAATGAGGTATCTATAACCTAAAGAGAAGAATAATAATTTATTCTATAAAACATGCATAAGAACAAAAAGTAATAAACACTCGAATAACAAGTAGCAATGAAATATTACTAATAAGAAGCTAATAATATGACCATATATGATATCATAACAATGAGTATGATTCTAGAATAAGTAAATGAAATTATTTAAATCATTATACAGGAGTTTTGGACACTTACGAAGCAAATCGGACCAAAGGTAAGGGAAAATATCACAATCTCATTTTTATCCGAGATTGTTTATACTTTGATATTTATTGGGGTGTATTTTATCATCCACATCCATGATTACTCAATATGTAATATTATTTCCATCCACATACAATTTTTTAAATCCAATTTTACACTTAGGTGAGTTTTTAGTATAAGTTAATCAAGGAATCTTTTGTCGTTTTTCATACGAGGTACTTTTTGACTTTTCCGACAAAAGTATGAGAAGAATATTTTTTTAATTATACGGCATGAATGGATTTTTAAAAAATTATTTCCAAGAAGCTTCCTTTACAAGTCTTCAAGTTTATTTTTAATCAACTTGTTTTAGTTTATAATTGCATGACATGTTAAGAAAGGAAAAGTGTTTTTGAAGTAGAAATGATATTTTCTTCAAGAATGGAGTTCAAGTGTTTTATCAAAATTATTTTCCATCTAAGATAATAAAGGGTTGTGCTTATATCTCTATTATTACATTGATTTTATTATGTTTTGATGGAATTATTTTTATGAATTCCTTTATCTTATATGAATTATTTTATGATGTCACGATGTTTAAGAATCCCATTTTTATTACATGGGTTATGCTATGATGTATTGTTTAATATTTTGTGGCACACATAAGAATGGTATCATTATGAGATGGGTAGGACCTATATCTCCATCCAATTCATTGGGTAAAGATTTTATATCTCATGAGATAGACATGGCTGGAACGGAATGTTAAACCGGTTCAGTGAAAGAGGACTAAAACGAGGAATGAACTCGGTTCAGAAATGGACTTTTTCCACTACGATAGTCTTGGAAATGAGTCTTGACTAATAAGAAATGATTCTCTATGATTATATGTGTATTCCACAAATTTCCATGTTTTATGTTATGATTATTGGGATTACATTTCACTTCCATGATTTATCCCATGTTATGAAATTATGATCTCTTTTGCAGGGTAAGATTTCCAAAATGTTATGTTCTTATGAATTTGATATGACTGATATTTCTTTTGTTTACCCTTACTGAGCATTTGAGATCACCCTTTTGTATGTTTTCTTTCTCCAGGTCATGAAGAAGGGTATTAAGTAAGATATTCCATAAAGGGACTATAGATATGATGAAATAAATGGGAGACAGTGTAGATTCTTTATAAACCAGTTGTTTATGTTTCCCAGTTTCTAAAGACACTATACCTATACGGTCCTTTCATGGTTTTGTTATATGTTGTAATAAGTGTACTTCAATTTTGAAGTACTAACAATTTATGTAAAGTATGGGTCATTGTAGACTATGTCACCATCACAACCCTTACCTTTCGTTCTTATGCGGGTGTTATAAGGGGTTATGTAACAAGACCTTAGCACTATGATTATGTTCAGTGTTCTTTATAGAATAAATAGTACACATTCATTTTGTTATTGTTACTTTGTAAATAGTTTTTAAAGCATGAATAGTATTTTTAGTTAATATTCAATTTGGAAATCTATTTTGATGAATTAATAGAATTTTGAATTAAATAATATTTTAATAAAATGTTATTAAATTAATTATTATTAAAGATAAATTATTGTATAATTTTTATGAATACAATTGTAATTTTTATTTTGTTTTGGAAGTTTTTTTTTGTCAAAACCCATGAAATTTTGATAATTGTAGGTTTTTATTTTAAAGGTAAAAATTCACATATTTAGACAATTATTTAGATAAAATTGGTATTATTTTTTGAATTAGGTCATCGATATTATCCAATGGTGAATTTTTTATAATTTTTTGAGTGTCGAATTTTTGTGTAAAAATTAAATACCATTTAATTATATAATGTGTTTTATGACATCATAATGAACCAGTAGTGATGTAATAAAATACTATAAATGGGATGTTCAGAAAATATATTTTTACCATTAAAAATGTTATTTTATGTATATTTTATTTATTTTAAAAAGCCTTAGTAGACCATCCAAGACATATAAATCATTTTATCTTTTTGAAATAAATTCCTTGTGAGTGTGACTCACCTCCATAGAATAAATCCTGATATTTTAAGATGTTTGGATGTTGTCCTTATAAAATATTGTTTTCCAATCCCCTTTTTAAAAAACCATGGGCAAAATCCATGGGTTGGTTTTTGGTTTTGATTAGTTTAATTTGTGGTTTCCAAAGCCTAAATAATAATTAATTCCCCCTCTATTCCTATATAACCCCATAAAGATACCACTTCCTCTTCCCTAAAAGACTTTGGATCTCGACCAACCCCTAACCTCCTCTCTCTAGAATTATTTCAAGGCACCCCAATCTCCCACGAATCCTCTCTCAAGCCCCTCCCAAGTCTTTGAGATCACACTTCCAAGTAAGGGATTCCTTCCTTTCTCATTTTATCCTAGATTCTTAATATTTTTATTCCATTTTATTTAAAATTTTAAATGTTGATGTGTAGTTAAGAACCTCCCCCATACTTACCTATTTATTTTTTAGTTATGATGGTCTTGTTTATCTCTCATTTATTCCTCCCATGTACACTTGTTACCATGCTGAAATTCCAAAAGGAATTTCTCTATTCTCATTTGCATTCAAGAAATTCTATTGTAGTATGAATCGTAATTCCATTAAATTTGTTGGGAAATGTATATATATGACCTCCTAACTATTAATTTCAGGTATATATTATGATACATCCCTTTATATCTCATCAAATATTTTTATGAATTCTTATGTCACGTTGTTATACTGTCAAAATTGTACTATGACTTTCCAAGCCAAATTCATTATGTAGTGAATACCATACTCATTTCTCTATCAGGGGTATTAAACTTTATGCACATTTAATTATTGATTATGTACATTCATTTATGCATTCAATATTAATTTATGATGGGATAAATGATGATGTTGAATGATTCCATGTTATATGATCCATGTGGCACACTTATGCATGAAATGAAATGATTAAGAAGGGTGTGACCTGATAGTGATCCCATGGATTGGGTGAACATAAGTACCTTGATACATCAAGTGAAATGAGGTTTTACTCATGCTAATTCACGTTTAATTAAGTTTTACTCATGGTCCATGTGCAATGCGCCTTGGCTCATGCTAATACCATGTTAAGTGTTGTTGCCACAATTCCATGTTATGATAATCATGCCATATCATTCCTTTATGTTCATGTTTCATTTATGAACCATTTATATGAATATTTCCTAAGATGTATTGTATTATTCAGGTTATTCCTTGTTTACTTCCTTAATACAGTTCATAGCTCACCCTTTTCTTATGTATGTCCTCAGTTTATCCCATGCAATGCTAAGTATGAGGGAATATAGTGTTCATATAAAGGATTTTTCAATAAAGATGTTGTGTTTCATGTTTTAAGTCATTATTTAATGTTTCTAAGCCCCAAATACACTAGACCTATCAATCTTCAATGTTGTATCAAGTAAATATTTTATGTAATAAATCATGTTTAAGTGTGTAATAGAAAGTTGGGTTGCTATAGTTGGTATCAGAGGACATGTTTAGTTATTTTTTCGATTAGGATTACTAAACCCTAGTAAAGCCTTATCAATAAGAATAAGTATAATAAAACATCCCTAAATTTTAGTGAGCATTGAGTAAGTGGTTTATCATGAAAATACATCCTTGTCTAGATATGAGCAGGTAGAGGCAGCTCTGGCATAGATGTACCTAGGAGTGAAAACTCCGACAATGATTTTTTGGCTTGACCCGGGGTATCCTGGTACATGACAATGGGACTTGATGTAATATTTCTTACAACACTCCTGAGAAATATGCTTTGGTAAATTCACAACCTTAGTATTAACCATTGTTATGGGAATAAAAAAATTCCCCTAAGAATAAATATTGAGAAGTAGATCAGGGATAACATAGATTGAAGACTATAGATTTATAAGTTAAGGAAATATATGTTATTTATAAGTAATCAATTTTTTCCTTGAATTACCCTTTATGTGTTACCTGTAACTTTTTTTTATTCTATCCAATATCCAGTAATATGAGGACTCATGCTAACAACTGATTTTAACATCAATGTGATGAATGTTCTAACGAGATTCTCAATCCAATGGGAGCGATAATCACAAACTTTGTCACAATAATCTCTCAGTGAACTCAACATTTGAATATAAATATGGGTTAAAAGTAATGTTCAACCCCTCCCCCCCCCCCCCCAAGAAAGAACAATTCAAAATCAAGAGCTTCACGAGACAAAGCACTCCTAATTTTAATGGATCATTCAATCCCTCAATTGTAGAACAATGAATCGACTCCATTGAAAAGATCTTCTGCATCCTTAAATGTTCCAAACAAGAGAAGGTACTTCTAGCTTCTTATCATAAGGAAGTTGAAGCCTATAAATGTTGAAAATTAATCAAAAATATGAAGCCTGAGGAGGTTATAGAGGCTTTGGAATGGAATGATTTCCAAAAAAATGTTTTAGGACAAATATTTTGCTGGCACCCACTGACTTAAAATGGAAAGGGACTTCCATGACCTCATGAAAAAATACAATGAATCCATTGGAGCATGCGAGGAAAACATCACAAGGAATTCATGATATGCCTCTAGCTTTTTTGTTAGCCTCGAATTCATGTTTGACTGCTTCTTTGGTGGGATAAAACCTAGCCTATAGAAATCACTAGCAATCCATGACTTCAATATCTATGAGTAAATTGTATGATGTTCCCTAAAGGAAAAAATGTAGATTAGTGAATCTTAGAGGTATCATAGAGATAATAAGCATAAGGTGGACTTAAATAATGGAGGTCCTATGGATAAATAAAATGGTGATAATAAAATCCAAGACCCCACTTTCCAAATGTGTGGAAAGAATAACCCATGAAATTTTTAAAGGGGAATAGGAAATGATTTAGGTGTGGAAGAGAAGGGTACATATCCATTTAATACGGAAAAGAAAAACCCACGGTTGTGATAGAGGAGAGGAATGATCCATTCAACCCTCAACGCCTTGTTCATTGCTTCAACTGCAAAGAACCAGGGCACCTTGCAAATCAGTTCCCTAAGATAAGGGTTTTCGGAGGCAACCAACAACCTCCAAGGCAGCAAGGGCGATATTTTTCCATCACTACTGCCGAAGTGATTCCCAAAAATGAATTAGTGATAGGTACACTAGTTATTCATTCAATAATTGTGAATTTATAATTCGATTATGTTTCTACACATTCTTTCATATCCCAAAAGTTTAGTAGAACAATCCAAACACCACCATAAATCATGGAAGTAAAGATTTTGGTGAGTGTGGAAAATGGGGTAATCATTTTGTCCGATGAATATAACTCATCCCCTTTCATAATTTGTGGATAGATCTTCCTGGATAACCTCTTAATTCTCCCTCTCGTTGAATTTGATCCAATTCTCCACATGGATTTGATTTCCATATATAAATTCAACACAAATTTCTGAGAGAGGGAAATCACTCTCCATATGGAAAATCGACCCCCCATTCTGTACAAGTGCAAGGAGTAATAATCTTCATTATCACCATCATCTCATGAGTGGATATTAATTCCATATGAGAATGAGTATCTAGCTCAGATGATTAATTACAATGAAGCAACCATCTTTGAAGACATGCCTATTGTGAGGGAATTCGATCACTTTAGAAATTTGGTGGCATTACCTCTTTGAGGAGAAGTGTGAAATGTATACAGATCACAAAATAAGAAATTATATATTCACATAGAAAGAGATGAACATGGTCCAATGAAGATGGTTAGAGCTGATCAAAGACTATGACTTCTCAATCCATTACCACCCAATGAAAGTGAACAAGGTGGAAGATTCTCTTAGTAGAAAGGACCCAAAAATTATATCATTAATGAGATTTTAAAAGGATAATATATTCTTAGATTTGATGAAGATGGACATGGGAATCATAAATAATGGAAAATTATTAATCCTTTCACCAATTATTGCTCCATAGTCTCTTTTGGAAAGCTTAAAGGATGCTCAAAATGATAATGTGGGAATTCAGAAGAAGCTGGAAACTATCAAAAAAGGTAAATCCTTGGAGTTCGATGTTAAAGAAAAAGAAATTGTGAGATTTTGGTAAAGACTATGTGTTCCATAAAATCCAGAGATAATGAAGGAAATTTTGGACGACACACATAGTTCAAATTTCTCCATTCACCTAGAAAACAAAAAAGATGTATTGAGATCTCCAAGAGTATTATCGGTGGGTTAACGTGAAGAAGGATATCATTGAGTATACATCAAAGGGCCTAGTATGTCAGCATGTGAAGGCTATGAGGAATAATTATAGGGGGATGATGCAACCATTACCCATACTAGCATGGAAATGGGAGATCATCCCCATGAGCATTGTCATCTGGCTTCTAAATACATCCAAAGGAAACAATTCTATCTGGGTTATTGTGGATCGCCTTACAACGACTTCCCACTTAATTGTAATTTGGGAGTATTTCTAACTGGAGATACCAGTACGGATATATATGAGAGAATTGGTAAGGAAACATGGATAACCACTATCAATTGTATCTGATTGAGATCCAACATTCAACTCTATGTTCTAGAATAGTCTTTAACATGCTCTGAATACTAAGATGAACTTTAGTAAGGCTTATCATCCTCAAATTAATTGCCAATCTAAGAAGACTATCCAAACACTTGAGGAAATGTTTAGAGCATGCTCAATAGACTTTAATAGATTATGGGACAAACATATTTTAATAGTTGAGTTCTCTTACAACAACAATTTCCACTCAAGCATCCAAATCGCTCCTTATGAAGACAAGTATAGGAAGGGGTGAAGAACATAGGCATGTTGGGATGAGGTTGGGGAGAGAAAACCATTAGGTCTAGAAAAGGTTGAGAAGTTTAAGACCATCCAGTAGCACATTAAAGCTTCTCAGATTCAACAAAAGAGATATGATGATAATTGTTGACGAGACCTAGAGATTTATGTTGGAGACATGGTATTCCCCCTCATATCATTGTTGAAGAGAGTTATGATATCTGGTATGAATGGAAAGCTTAGTACAAGTTACATCATCCCTTTTGAGATCTTTGAACGCATTTTAGCAGTGGAATATTGACTAGAACTCCCACTGAACCCATCTCAAGTACATGATGTATTCCATGTATCACTCCTAAGGAAGTACATACCGGACCCATCACATATACTCAATCTAGAGGTCGTTCCATTGAAGAATTACCTCTCCTATGAAGAGAAGATGGTAAAGATATTTGATTATATAGAAAAGGTATTAATAAATAAGACAATACCCCTTTTCATGGTATTGTGGTGAAACCACATGTTTGACGAATCAACGTGGGAATCATAGGAAGTGATGAAGCAGAGTTTCTTGCATTTGTTTTAGTGTAGGAAAAGTAAATTTTGAGGGAAAAATTTCTTAACGGGGGAAAATTTTAATGACCCAAACTTGAATTAATGAAATCAAATTAAATGTATTATTTTTTAAAATGGTTATATAAAATATTCACTTCTTTAGTTTTATGTTTTTTGATTTCAAAATACCATTAAGAATTTTTATCATTTCTAATATAGTTGTTGAACAATGATCATATGATTAGTATAAATATAAGGTTTTATCAAATCCAATTTACTCAGAAAAAGAATGTGATGGACTCATCCAGTAGACTTGATCCATACAAATCCTATTTTTCAGAGCTCATAAAGGAGGTGGCGTAATTGGGATTCACTGTTGACCATGCCCAAGCCAAGCTTCAACATGTTAAGATCTAACAGAACCGCCTACGTGAAAAGTGGAAGGTAATAGAGATCACCATCCGAGTTATGTTATCTGAGCCACCCCAAGAGTCTATCACCTTCGCACACCTTACCCTTTGGTATTATGCTGGTGTTATAAGGGATTATGTAACAAGACCTTATCAGTATGATTATGAGCAGTATTTTTGTATACAATAAATAGTATAGATTCATTTTTTTATTGTTACTTTGTAAATAGTTTTTAAAGCACAAATAGTTTTTTAGTTAATATTAAATTAAGAAATATATTTTGATGAATTAATGGAATTTTGAATTAAATAATAGTTTAATAAAATATTTTTAAATTACTTTTTATTAAATATAAATGAACGTGTAATTTTTATGAATACATTTGTAATTTTTATTAAGGTTTGAAAGCTATTTTTTGTCAAAACCCATGAAATTTCGATAAATGTTAGTTTTTATTTTATAAGTAAAAATTAAAATATTTAGAAAAAAATTAGATAAAATAAATATTATTTTTGGAATCAGTAAATATAAATTATCCAATGGTGAATTTATCATAATTTTCTAAGGCAGTCAAATTTTTGGGTAAAAATTAAATACCATTTAATTATATAATCTATTTTATTACATCATAATGACCCAATAGTGATGTAATAAAATACTATAAATGGTATTTTAGTACAATATAGGTTTTACCATTAAAATAATGTTATTTTTGGTTTTTTTGATTTATTTTTCAGAGCCTTAGTGGACTCTCAAATACTTATAAAACATTTTATCTTTTTAAAATTGTTTCCTTGAGAGTGTTACTCACTTCCCCATAAGAAAGCCTAATGATTTAAGAATTTTCTCCATTGTCCTTATAAAATATTTCTTTCCACTCACCTTTGGAAAAAACCCATGGTAAAAACCATGGGTTGGATTGTGGTTTTGATTAATTTAATGTGTGGTGGGTAAAACCTAAATAATAAAGAATTTCCTCTCATTTCCTATATAAACCCACCCAATCTCCCACTTCCTATTCACTCAAAGCCTTTGTATCTTAACCAAATTATGGACTCATATCCTTATAATCCTCCCAAGGCTCCACAATCTACCAATATTCCTCTCTCAAGCCTCTCTCAATGCTTTGGGATCACACTTCCATGTAAGGGATTCCTTCCTTTCACATTTTATCCAAGTTTCTTAATATTGTCATGTCCTTTTATTTTAATTTTTAAATGTTTAGGTATGGTTTATAAAATCCCCCATACTTCCCTATTTTTTGATATTCCCATTTCTATCTCATTAATCCCTATCATGTTGACCCGTTATAATGGTGAAATTCCGTAAGGAATTTCTCTCTTCTCATTTACATTCAAGAAATTATATTGTATTATGAATCTAAATTCCATTAAATTTGTTAGGACATGTATATATATGACCCCCTTACTTTCAATTTCATGTAAAAATTATGATACATCCCCTTCTCTCTTATAAACCAATTTTAGGAATTCTTATGTCACGCTGTTATGATGCCGAAATTGCATCGCCGCCTTCCAAGCCAAAGTCATTGTGTAGTGAATACCATGCCCATTTCTATATCAATGGTATTCACCTTTATGAATATTTAATTATTTATTATATTGTTACATTTACATATTATAAATTAATTTATCATGGAATAAATTAATATGTTGAATGATTCCGTGTTATATGATCCATGTGGCATACTTATGAATGAAATGAAATGATTAAGAAGGGTGTGCCCTAATAGCGATGCATTGGGTAAAGATTAGTATCATGATACATCAAGTGAAATGAGGTTTTACTCATAATAATTCAAGTGAAATGAGGGTTTACTCATGATATATGGGAAATGAGACTTGGATCATGATAATACCATGTTAATTGTTGTTTCCACATTTCCATGTTATGATAATCATGTTATATCTTGCCTTTATGTTCACGTTTTTTTTCCTCTCCATTGATATGCTTGTTTCCTAATATATATTTTATTCTTCATGTTATGACTTGTTTAATACCTTAAAAGGATTTATATATCATCATTTTCTTATTCATGTCCTCTGGTTATCCCATGCAATGATAAGTACGAGGGAATGTAGTGGTCATGTAAAGTATGTTTTCAATAATGTTGTTGTGTTTCATGTTTTAAGTCATTATGTAATGTTACTAAGACCCAAAGAAACTAGAACACTCAATCTTCTATGTTGTATCAAGTGAATATTTTATGTAAAAAATCATGTTTAATTGTGTGATAAATAGTATGGTTGTCATAAATATAGAATGTGTCTCATAGAAGTAAAACAGTGAGACAAAAATCCATTACAGCTTTAGTAATCTTTTGAATCATAGCCCCAATAAATAATTACATAAAATTAAACTTTAAATATAATTAAAATAAGTATATTGATGATGTTAAATATCAAATGGGTAGTATATATATAAAATAAAATAAATGAGTGGTGAATTTTCATATGTCTCTCAGGAATAAAAGCAAGTATAAATCTCTTAACTTATGTCTCAACTTCCTTCATACACATTTGAAACACCTATATAATAAGTAAAATTTAACTATAAATATATTTAATAACAATAATTATATATTTTATTTTATATATTTTATACTTATTACCATTTATTAACCTAACTATTCCTTGTTAAATTCAGGTTATGGGTAATAACCTCTTTACTTTTCATATAAGTTTTGATTTAAAAATTTTTATACTCCTAATTCGATCATGATTTTATAATATGAATATTAATTATAATGAAATAATTATCATGTTTTAACATCAATTATAAATTTCATACCAATAATTAATTATGTATTTTAGAAAATAAATTTTTTACAATCCTGAAGATGGTAGGTCATACGTACGCATGAGTAACATTTTATTTTTCAACGGTCATTGTGAGAAGTAGGTACGTGATATTTTATCCATAAAGAGTGATTATATTATCATAAATACCATATTATCTCTTTAAATATACTTGTACAAATCATCCATGTGGTTTGTTTATGAAAATTGATAGTTGCATTGCTTCGTGAAGGCGGTAGCCCACAAGAACACCATAAACGTTATCATCTTTCAATGAGTGAAAGGTTAAAATATAAAATGATATATTATCTTTTAATAATGATAAATATTTCATTAATATATTAATTATATAATTTATAACACATATATTCTTTAAATTTATCATTATTGTCTTTCTTGTAAAGCGTTAGTGGAATCAAATCACATCGCTTTGCGAGGGAAAATTCTGTCGTACACACGAGCAACGTTATCATGTACCCTATGGAATGGAAATTAAAAAATTTATAAATGAAAAAATGACTCCATAGGTATTATTAATTTATAAATATAATATAGTTTCTTCAGTTCTGTCGTCATACTCAACCATGATAGGTGATAATGGACAAAAATGACATTGGTTTATGAGATCACAGTCTGCCATACACACGAATAATGATTTCATAAAATATTTTATAGAAGTGGGGACTATTGTAGATAATTACCTTAACAAAACAAATATAATTATATGTAATATAATTATTTTATTATATCATTCTAGTTTTATAATTATTGAATTATGTGAGGGAATATATAAAATAATAACACTCATTGTAGAATGTTACTTCTTCTTCAAGTATCCACCTTATGTTTTCACCAAAATACTTCCCAGGTGAGATTTATTCCCAAACTAAGGTTTATAGATAAAGATAAGATAATTTTGAAATGGATTTATTCATTTAATGTCATAACTAAATGGTTTTTAATGTCTTAGGAAGAGAGGAAATTGGGTAGCCTTTTATAAGTGAGGTGAGTGGCATAGTTGTCATTTTTTGAAAAAAAATGTGTACCTCTGTTTTTCACATGAAAAAATAGTACAATAGGATTATTATATATCATTATACATTATTGGTTCTAAATATATCTAATAAATATATTTTAGAAAAGTTTTTAGGTCATTTTAACCATTATTTGTATAGTTTAATCCCCTGTAAACCCATTTTTTCATTAATCATGGTAAATAATTTTTACATTTTTAGTATTCATTATTGTGAAAAATTAAGTGGAAAATATTAAATAATATAAATTATAATTATTAAAACTAAGGAATTAATTTTTTGAAATTAAATTTATATAATTTTCAAATTTTATTTTAAAATTAATCTCACAGACCTAATGAGAAAGAGGGTTTTCAAAGAGAAAATGTTCAAAATGTTTAGAAGCTTTTTATATCAAAATTAAATGTGGGAGTGATTTTAATTAAATAAATTGGGTCAATAGATATATAATTTAATTAATTTTGATTTAAAAATATTTTAAAATATATTTTAATTTATATATAATTTTAATGGAAAGGCAGTTTTCGATTAAAATTCTGTATTTTTTACTATTCACCAAAAAATTAATCTTTTAATAAAATTATCAAAAATTCTACCTAATATAGTTTTAAAATGGTTATTTCAAAAATTATTTTTATTTTAAAAAATTAATTTTCTAAAATATTAAAAAATTATTTTTAAAATAAGTGCGTAAAAAGGCAAAAAATTACCTTTTATAAAAATATAGTTTTTAAGTGTAAAATTGGATTTTATATTATATATTATCTGGAAAAAAAATATTAATGTTTAAAATTTGATTGAATATATAATGTATAAATTTCATTTAAACCAATCAGAAAAGGTTTTTTTTTAATTTATTAAGGCAAAACACATTTGTGTGCATAAAAATAGTTTTCTAGAAAATAATTCCCTTTATTTTAAAATGGTTTTTATTTTCAATTCTAATTAATTGGAAACCAATTAATTAATCATATATATGTTTGTGTGTGTGTGAACCATATATTTTCATAATTTTATTAATTATAATCAAACCTAACATTCATACGACATATGATATAACTATCATTTTAAATAAAAATATTTTAATAGTATGTCATGTTTCGTTTAAAATCAGTGTTACATGTATTGAAATATAAAATTACTGTTATGTGTAATGAAAAATATTAAAAAGATCAAATTCATTTGTAAAAAAATAAAAAAATCTTAACTTTTTAGATTATACCCTCTTAAAATGTATTTCTCCCTCAAAATTTATTTTAGTCATCAATGTTTTAACATTTGAAAATTCCTTCATAGAAACCCACATCATAAAAAGGTTTCATAAAACCTACTCTTTAAAAATGAGAAAGGGAGGTGAAAAAGGCATCTAGAATAACAAAAACTAGGTTTTGAAATATCATAAAGATGTAGTAAGTTAAAACATGGACATATAAGAGAAAAACTATCACCCAATTACAAATGGAGAGTGATAGAGAACATTGAGAGGAGAAAGTTAATGACCACAAAGACATAAACCAAAGAGGCATGAAAAAGGTCATTAATTGCATCAAAAATGATGATAACAGGACACAATTTTATTTCAAGATCCTTTTCATAATGTTCGGGAATTCCTTTTATATCTAGGCCGAGAACATATAAAAATGTACTAACTCGATATATTTTTATTTTATAGGAACAATTTCATCCTATAGTTATTCCTTGATCAATTTTCACTTAATATCTTACCCTAAGAGATTAATTATTCATGTCTGAATTATAGAATAAGATCCATAATATGATGACAAGTCGTTACTTCTATATGTAGTTAAAAAAAGGTAAATACAAGTTATACAATATGGAAAAATATTCATATGTTCCTTCAATATGTTAATCATAAAAACCTACTACAAAGTTCAACATAAACCATTCCATAAATGGTTAACCTTATAACCCTTAAAAAATTAAAAATTTATAAATAAGGTCACTAAATTTATCCAAATCATCTTAACATTAATCCCCTATATATCATAAAGTAACTCTTGTTTTTCATATACAAAAAATGTGAATACCTTCATCATGTATTCTCTTGAAACATGTTATTAACCTAAACTAACATAAAACCTTATTAAAAACATACATGTTTCCTCATTTCTTAAATAAAAAAAGGTTATTGCATATAATCCTAAAATCTAATACTGTTGTAAACTCCATAAATGATATCATAAATGACTTTATCAATAAATCATTAATTTCTTATATGGTAATCAGCACTATCCAATTTACATTATTCATAAAACTCATGTCTTTACCCAAACTAAACACCATTTGTTGACATCAGGAACACATTAAGGGATACATTTCCTTAATATTGTGTTTTCCATAAAGTGTCACCTAACTGTTAAATAAATTTTATAGGTTATCGATACCATTATACATATTATTTAAAATACATAATACAAATCTTCTGCACAAAATTATTATATATAGTCATATAAAATAATTCCATAATTCTTATACCTAAACACTTAGATTATTCTACCGCATCCTTAACATATTACCTTGTCTTCATCATCATATTCCATAATACCTATTTCCTTTGATATATAATTTGTATTCTTTTAATCTTCATCATCAATATAATTGTTACTCATACCACCTTCTTGAGTATATTCACTAGATTTTCTCCTAGGACATCGATTTTCATAGTTCCCATACTTTCCACATTTAAAGCATTAATCTATTTATAATGCCTTAGTGAGTCCAATATTCTCATCCATTACGTTAACCTAACTTTTCATTTTCCCTAAAAAAATTATACATTATTTTTTTATTCTCCATAGATAAAAAATATTCGCATTCCATTGATACATTCCATGGAGTGCTTCTTCCCAAATTCTTGATATATAAGAAACTGAATCTTATTTCATATATGGTCTCCACTACCCTAACACTCAGTGAACTATATCTTTGTGTTCTTTGGTGATTTATAGAGTTGGCTAAGGTGTACATTGTCAATGGTGTTCCATGACAACTTGTTTGGAATAATCACAACATCCTTCACTATAAACATCATCCCATTTGGTGACTCATCAGAAAATATTCCATCACATTAAATTTTAACTCAGTTTCTTTTATTTCATTCCATTTAATAAAACAAAAAAATAATAGTGTGAGCATTTTTTATTATCATATAAAGCTACATCTTCTAAAAAATCATTTATAGGTGGTTTAATTATAACACCTTATTTTTAATGTATGAAACCATAGGTTTATCGTAGGTCATTCATGATCGTATTCTATTTAAATCTTTTATGATGGTTCATAAAGAGTTTGTGAATATCAAAAGCATATCCCTCAGGAGTATCAAACCAAGTGTGTAGTAAGGCCCATTATCAAGCACCAAGCGACGATAAAGTCCAGATCAATGTACCCTTTTTGAAATATGACCCCTAAGTACCTATGTTCCACAACCACATCCACTTATAGTATCCATATCGAGAAGTAATTTCTTATACCCCACTTGATCTATCCTTTACCAAAATTCCAGGACAATTTCCTATACTTTAAATCATTCATAGATTCATCCCTCGAGACATCCTTAAATATATCCTTATAAATATCCCAAAGGATCACACTAAAATTCCCTAATCCTTGTTTCAAAAGGTTAACTATACCTTTCCTCTGATTCCAACTAAAGATACCTAACATTTTAATATATGGATATTACATCATTTTAGATGAAAATCCAATACCTTAAACAAACACACACCTTTGGAAGATAATAGTTTAGTGCATTTCGAGACTAGGTACACAATATTATAATTTTGTGAATGATCTTTAATATCCCCCATAAAGATCTTCTCCATTAGTACTCTTCCCAAAAATAACCTACTTAAAATCATTCTTTATAACATAGAGAAAGGAAACATAAGAAAGGGTGAGTTAAAATGATCATTAAGGGTAAAAAGGGTGGTATTTAAGTACAACGTGAATATAAGTGTATGAGAATATGATAATAACATGTTAAACACATACCCTGCATATTAAAGATCAGAATTTTGAGTCATGGAATAAATATTAGAACTTAATAGGACATGAATCATAAGTAAATCAAATAACATTATCCATGAGATTATAACATTGAAATAAGACATGGAATTTTGGAATACACATAAAAATAGAAAATCATTTCCATATTAGTCAAGCCTCACTTACAAGGTTGTCATAATGGAATACGTTCACTCCTAAAACCATCATAGCATTAAAGGTTCACTCTCAATACCATCATAGTATACAAACTCCCTTAAAAAACCAGGTTCACTTATCATTTTAATCAAACCAATATCATGAGATATAAACTATCACTCAATTCATTGCTTGGAGATATAGGTACCACTCATCACATAATGGATTTCATACATATATGTGATACAATATCATAAAAAATTGATCATATCAAAACCTATGAAGTGAAATTGGTTTTATAAACATTTCATCATATCATAACATATATAAAATATATAGGTTTCATAATCACTTAATAATTTAATCATATCATTAACCTGGAAAAAATAAGTGGGTTTCATAATAAGTTTATAATGGTATAACTCGGGGAAGAGACATGGGTTTCATAAGAAAATTTTCATCATTGAATATTCAAATTAAGAATAATAATGGTATCCTTGGTTAATATCCCTAGTAAATCATAAATCATATCAAAGTATTTAATCTTATTTGGAGAATTATTTTTAAAGATAAATCACATGGAACATTTCTTTATGAAGATAAATTTTCTTTGATAAAAACTTTTTAAAACATAAATACATTTTGGAAATAACTTTATTTGAAAATACTTCTAAAAATTATAAAAAATCATTAAAATTAGTGAAAACATTTCTTGAGTAAAATAGCCTTTCCACTTTCAAAAACACTTTTTAATACATAAAATATTTTCAAGATTCTTCTAACTTTAAAATCATTTTTTTAGATTAGGAATATTTAACCAATTTTAAGTTAAAAAATTCGTTGAAAATAACTTTAAAAACTTGTAAGAGAATCTTGAAATGATTGAATGATCATGATAGTAGGAAATACATTTCACGCTATGTATGTTAAAAATAAATATTATTTTCATATTTTTATTTAAAGTTAAATAGGAATTGTATGGAAAAGGACCTGAATATTCCTTTAAAGAAATTAAAAAGTAAAAAATGGGTTAAAAATAATTTAATAAATCATTTTATTAATTTTTAAATGGTTTTTGAAATCATTTTTATAAAACTTTGGTTTTGAATAAAATGTTTTTTTGTCCAAAGAGAAATTAATGATGATTTTTCATAAAAACAATTATCAGTTATTTGAAGTACCAAAAAGTGTAAAAATGTTACTATTAATTGAAAATATCAGGAATAAATATATTATATGAAATTTCATGGAAATTATTGAGAGTTATATAATAATATATCAACATTGGATATATAATCATAAACAATCCCGATAAGCAATGTGATTGTAATATAAATCCATGGTCACATTTGTAACATTTGAAACATTACCCCATAAAAGAGAGATACACAAATAGATATAAAATTTACATAATTTTCACGAGATTTATCATAAAATATATTCAGTTATTTTATACACCACATCAAATAAATAAATATTGAATATAGTGTGTGTCTCACATAAGTAAAAAAAGAGACAGAAACCCCTTACGGCTTTAGTAATATTTTTATTTAGAAGAACAAATCAGTCACAAAATAAAATGAAACTTTAAAATATAATTAAAATAAATATATTAATGATGTTACATATTAAATTGGTAGTATATAAACCACAAAAAATAAATAGTTGGTGAATCTTCATATGTCTCCCAGAAATAAAAGGGAGACAAGAAATTCCTTAACTGAAGTCTCAACATCCTTTATACACATTCGAACATCCTATAAAATAAATATAATTTTATTATAAATCTATTAAATAACCATTATTATATATATTATACCATATATTATTTAATTATTATCATTTATTACCTATTTATTGACAATTCCTTATTAAAATCATGTTTCAGGTAATAACCACTTTATTTTTTGTATATGTTTTCATTTTTTATTTTACATACTCTTACATTGATCCTTGTTAAATAATATCTAGAATATTAATCATGGAATAATAATAATATTCATATTTAAATTATATGATTATGACTAATCATGAAATATGGTTTTCATAAATGAAATATGTTACAATCGTTGATACGGTAGGCCATATATACACATCAATAATGTCTCCATTTTCAAAAATGTTTATGGAAATGGGGTAAGTAATATTTTAAATTTTTATAATGATAATAGTATCATAAATACCATATTATTTATTTTAATATATTTATCCATAACATCCATGTGTTTGGTTGATAAATATTGAGAGTCACGTCGCTTTGTGAAGGTGGTAATCCACACATACACGAGTGACGTTATCATCTTTTAGTGAGTGAAAAGGTAAGAAATAAAATGTAATAGTATCTTTTAATACTGATAAATATGTATTATTATACTTAATTTTTCATTTATATTCATATATTATTTAAATATATCTGTATTTTCTTCCATATAAAGCATTAGTGAAAATTAATCACATCGCTTCACTAGGTGGTAGTCCATCGTACACACGAGTTAAGTTATCGTATACCCTACAGAATGGAAAGTAAAAAAAGTTATATATGTTATGATAAATCCAAGGGTATAATTATCTTATAAATATCATAAATATAATTTATATCCACTGTCATACCCAACCATGAGAGCTGGTAATAGAAAAAATGAATGGCATCAGTTTGTGAGGTGATAGTCCATTGTACACCCAAATGATGATTTAATAACCAATTTGATGGAAGTGTGGATGGTTATTTAAAATTACATATATATATATATATAATATCAGATTATTTAATATAATTATGTTATTATATCATCATGTTCTAATAATAATTGAAGGAGGTGGAGGAAAAAATAAAATAAAAATGCTCTTTGGAGAACGTTACTTCTTCTTAGGGTATCCTTCCTAGGTTTAATCCAAAATAATTAATGGGTTCCCTTTATAACCAAAATAAGGCTTCTAGGATGATATTATAGAATTTGTTAGGTGACTTTTTCAGTTATTTTCCAAAAAAACAAGTTTTTAAAGTTTGAATAAGAGACGGGAGGGTTGTCCTTTTATATGTGTTGTGAATGGAACACTTGTACTCTTTTTAAAATAAAACGTCATAACCATGTTTTCCACATGTAAAAAGGTTTAAAATGGAGTATTATAGATTCATATAAATTATAGGGTCATATATTTCTATAAAATAGATTTTACATAAGTTTTTATCACATTTTTACCCTTTTCGTTTTAGTTTAACCCCCTGGTCAACCAATTTTTACATTAACCACTATAAATAATTTTTTATATTTTTAAAATTTATTATCATAAAAAATCAATTTGATCTTATATTATTATAAAAATTATTTTTACTGAAAATATGAATTTGTTTTTTTCAAATTACATTCATAAAATTGGCTAAATTTAATTTAAAATTAATCCTACATATGTGATGAGAAAGCGGTTTTTCAAAGAGAAAATGTTCAAAAATTTACAAGGTTTTTATACCTAATTTCAACATACAAGGGATTCCATTTAGCTAAATTGGATTAATTCATATACAATTTTAATAATTTTAATTTAAAACTAGTTTTAAATATAATTTAACTTTATAAATAATTAAAATTAAAAGGTTTTTTCCAATTAATATTCAGTATTTTTCATTATTCCTCAAAAAATTAATCTTTTAAAAACATTATCTAAAATCCACCCTAAGATAATTTTAAAATGATTATTTAAAATTTGAACATTAGTTTTTAAAATACACATTCTAAAAGTGTCAAATTTAGTTTTAAATGATTTTGAAAAAGTCTATAAAACTACATTTTATAAAAATAAAATTTTTAACGTAAAATTGGATTTATTCATATATCTTGTCTAGAAAACACATAAGATGAATGTTAAAAATTTTAAGTAATGTATAATTTATTAATTTCATTAAAATAATTCATTAAAGTTAATTTGTTTAATTTATTTAGGTAAAACACATTTTTATGTGTGAAAAGATTATTTCATAAAATGGTTCCCTTATGTTTTAAATGGTTTTTATTTTCATTTATAATTAATTGGTCACTAAGGAATTAATTATATATACATGTTTAAATCATATATTTTCATAATTTATTTAATCCTATTCAAAAACATCATTTCTATGGAATATGATAAATCTATCATTTTAAATAATAATATTTTAATTGTATTTCACATTTCTTTTAAACTCATTTTCATGTGTAACGAATGCTAAAATTAGTTTCATGTTTAATATAAAATATCTAAATGGTCAAATTCATTTGAAAAAAATATTTCCAAAAATAATAAAACCTTGCATTTTCTAAATTATTAGTGGTATCTTATAATACTCCATAAACAAGAGGTGATGGAGGTGATGGAGGTGATAACACCTTGCATTTTCTAAATGATTCATGTATAGATTTTTACTTGAGGATATTTGAATTTTTGAGAATTAAATGAGATCTCAATAATTTTGAAAGAATTTTTGAATTTTGGGTGATGGTGGGAAATATTGGTACTAGTAAAAAGTGTATCCTATACCATCGAGTACCATGTGGAGGTATACTAGGAACCCAACGAGATATGTGGTATTGCTACTAATTGTAGAAGATACCACTAGGAACCTAGTGTAGAAATACTGGAAATCCAATGAAAACTACAGTTGGGAGGGAAGGGTTTTAAGATAACCATTAGGTAGTACAAGGAAATAAACTATGCAATTTGGGTCCGATATAGGTGTTTATTATTATTTTTATATAATTTATTTTTAGCAACATAATATATCACCCTTCTCATTTTCTAGACAAATAGCATTCCCCATGATCCAACTTCCCTTTATCTCCCTCCATTATCTAAGCATGGACTTATTGGTCTCTTATTCAATCAATGAGTTTTTGGGGGAGGTGGTATTATATATGTAAGGATAAACTCATTAACCCCTATGGTTATAGGGTTTCTCATTAATTCATTTTCATCCAACATAATTCCCCTAATTTAGAGGGGGGTTTAAATTATTTAATTTTATACAAATGAGTATGAATCAAGTCATTATTATGGAAGATTTAACACTTATAAATTTTAGGTGGGTGGACCCTATAATTTTACCTCATTTACTTTTATTTGAATGTGTTATATGATTCACAAACTATTAATAATTTAATATTAAAAAACGTTATAGATTATTAGGTTTGAGTATTCATTAGATGCAGAGTGAGGTCTTTTAGAACCATGATGGACATACTGTATATGATTCGCCTCAATTTAAGCATCATTTAGTGATTATGTCAACATAAGGATCTTCCCCATATTTAAATGGGGCCCATAAAGGATTTTTTAATTTGATTTAGTATTTTGGTGACCTTGTAAGATATGTTGGGATAAATTTTGATATTTCAAAAAGAGTGGAGAGATATCTATGAGTTATATACTCAATCAAGTTGTGTTTCCTTGACTATGATGGGTTTATCAAGAGTTGTGACTCATATTCTCAGACTGTGATATGGGGGAAAAGGTATTATTTAACTTCATACATCATTGGATGAGGTTTTACTAAAATTAAATTTTCTTTTAGCCACCCAACTAGTGTTCTCACCGAGGGGTCGAGTATGGAAAGGTTATATATTTTCCTAAAAGACTATGTTACCTTATATAAGGTAACTTTTGTAATGAATTTTGACTAGGATTAGAGACCAAAGGTGTTTTCATATGACTATAGGGAATAACCTGCCATGAGTATGAGGTCAAGATATACTTCTAGTGTTAGGTATAATTCATACCCTTAGGTAATATAATTGATGAGATGTAGCCTAGGGACATTAATCATCCATGGAATAACTATTCTGTGTTATGAGTCATTCCTGGGATGGTTGATCTATGGGTTGAGGGTTTAGAGTGCAAGATGCATGTGGTTGGTGAGGTAATTGATTAGGGATATGGTTTGGGTAGTATATTACCTGTTATATATATTATTATTTTATTATTATTTGATCATGTGATGTATCGATTACTTTATGAAATTTTTGTGATACCTATGTCAAAGATGTGATTATTCCAATTCTAATATCAAGGGATTGTTCTCATTTTTGAGGGATAGAAACTATTATGGAACCCCCATGACTGTGGACTTATCTTTGTGTTAGATACTAATATTATACAAGAATCTTCTTATCTTGGAATGTTCCAAGAACTATGATCATAACATTGACTATGATTAGGATTATTAAAAGGTATGTCATGTTTTTTATCATGATTCCTCCTAGGTAAAGATATTATTGACCTGTTACTATGATATTATTGGGATTTGTATTCAAAAACATTGATGCATTACTCATAGGAAATTATAACTATGATTGGACTATCTATTTCATGGAAATTAAACCTTAATAATTTAATAAATCCCTAGTAAACTCCATTAAAAAACTTGTATCAATGAATTTATGACCAAATATTTGCATTGACCAAATCAGGTAAGGTTGAGCTTCATCAAAGTATAGTATTTTTAAAAAGATTAAATTTATGTGTTTTGAGTTTTATATTATATATTTTCATATCCTATTATGCCTATATTCACACACACACACTTATATATATATATATATCATATCAATTTAGGACCCCATTGGTTGTGGCCTAGTGAGTTTTGTACTCACACCCTACACGTGATCCTCAGTGGATAACTATACTCTAATTTTAGAATGTCATTCATGGAATGAGGCGTAACATATGTAAATATTTTTAGTATCCCAATGGGGATTAGGGATAGTGTTGAGGTGATTTTATGTCTTTTTATAGTAGTATCCCGTTTTTATTTATCATACTAAGTATATAATTGACTAGTTGGAAAATTTTATCTATATATATGATGTTAATGTATTATTATAGTTTTATTTTTTTATAGTATGGTATTTATTATTTTATATAGTGTATATTCAACTATAATTCCATAATTCATTGATTTTTTACTTTCTCTTGGATGTTTAAATTATTTATCTATTATTTTATGCGCTGATATTGAGGGTATTTTCATACCCCAATGTTACTGTGTGTGGAATTATTTATTTATTTTGTGATTTTAGAGATTCGGTGTGTTTTTCTTATATTTTTAGGTGTTTTTGGTGACACGGGTAGTTCTTGAGGCTATAAGATGTAGGATGTTGCAGACTATGTCATATCCTAGGGATTTTATGCATGGTGTGGGTCCATGGGGATTAGACCATTTTAGATCTATATTCTATGAGGAAAGTAGGGAATTGCATAAGGGTAAAGGAAATCCATATCATATTCCAGGGCTATGATATATAGTGGATCTAACTATGTCATGACTCAGAGGCCACACCGAAGAGGATTGGGTTGAGGGTTACTAACCTCTTCATTATTTATGTTGGTTGTACTATTGTCTCCAAACTATATTATTGTCGGGGCTCCCCGAGTAATGTGGCGCCATGGCCCCTGGAGCATGTCGCAACCCCCTATCTGTCAAATTTTTATAAATGGTGAAAAGACCATTTTTATCATCTTCAATTTTAATAGGTTAATAAATATTTTCTCTCTTATTCTATTGAATCATAGAGGGGATGTAACCTAATGGGTTCTTCTCCAATTTCCTCTTTATTTTTTAGATTCCACATTTCTATTATGATTGAATCACTCAAGTAAATTCTTATGTTCTTTTTTTATTATTCCTTCTTCCTTCCTATTCCTATCTGTATCTATTAGTTTATATTACTTCCAATGTCTCAATGGGATTTTGGTTGGATTAAGGGTTTGGTATTTACCTAAAAATAGAGTTTTTGTTACAAGATCCTCTAGAGGATTCCATGGGGCTTGTTTGAGCACTTGTAATTGAAGGCGGAAACTTATGACTCAACTGTCATTGAACCGGGGTAGATGTTTTTTTGAAATTTGTTTTAATGTCATAGAATTCGATAACTGATTATTTCAAAGAACATATTTATTAAATTGGATCTATATGGGTAGTACTTTTTGTTCAATAATGGTTTCAAAGTGTTTTTTCACTCGGTATAAAAGATGGTTTAATGTTTTTTAGTTTTTTCACATAAATATTGGAATTCCAAGAATTATATAATTTTTTTAAAAAAATTTATAGAAAGAATTATTTTGTAAAAGTAAGATTGACACCATTTGGGTCCTGAAATAGATAAAGAGTGATGTTTTGGATTTTAATGAGGTCTATAAAAGAGTAATTGGTTATTTAAATAGTTTAAAGTGTGGTTTTATATGGTCTATTTTAAGAGAGGTTTTATGAACTATATTCTAATTTTAAAATGTGACTCAACATTCTGTATTAGATTTTATGAAGTATTATTTGGAACTTATCAATGGTTTTTCAGATTTGAGGGTGTGTGAGACCCTTATTATTCCCCTATTCTTGTTTCCCTTTATGTGTGATGCATGATGTATGTGGTCATTAGGTGATAAATCCAACATGGTTTTTTTTATTGTGATGAAGATAAGGAATAGGGTAAGATTATTTTTTATTCTTTATGTGGTTGTGTTTATTTCTTGTTTTCTCACCCTCACATTATTTTTCTCTTGGTAACTCAGGTAGATGAGTGTGAGGTTTAGATTTATTCTTCACAAGTTAGTATCACACAACTATTGTCCTCTCTAGTGTGAAATATGACTATATGGGGGGTTCCCTTGATGGGGTTGGGGTTAGTATAGTCCATTTTATTGCGTATATAACAAAAAATAGATTGGTGGGTTGGACCATTTTTTGAAAAAGTATAGTGCAGTCTCATAATAGGACCCTAAGTAGATCCCATGGTATATATTCCTCAGTTGGTGTTTGATGTGGGGGATTTTTTGGACTTTTTTATATCCCCTATCTGTTTTACATGTGTGAAACCTTCTATTGATTTTTTTTACTTTTTTTTATTTCATTTTATGACATGTTCCTTTTTGAAAATTATTTTTTACTTATGTTGTGTGAGTGTATTTTTATAATGGTTAAACCTTGACCATGATTTCCCATGTGATCATATTTTACATCATTCCAATGAAAAATAACATCTTTTGAGTGAAGGAATTCATTTTATACACATCCACACATTTAAAATAATTGGATCACTAATAGTGACATCTACCTGGTGATCTTCATGTTAGCTTCAGTCGTAACTCATCCAATAGTTGGTTCTTCATAGGTCATCACTGAGGCCTTTTCTACCTTCAACTCTGGAACCAAATCACCAAGTAGTTAGTTCTTCAGTGGTCATAAATAGGTCCATTTTATTAATTTTCTCTGCCTCTTACCTACCCCCTAGAAGAACCTCAGGTATCCGAGGGTGATACAGTCCCACCTCAAATATTTCACCTCCCTAGAGGACTTCCTCCCCTAGATTGTTCTTCTCCTACTATATAAAACTTAAAATTTTTAGTGTTTGGAGAGATTTACCCAACTCTTTGAAGTTCGTTACCCATGGATCCTCTGATTTCCATGGAGGTGGAGTCTTAGGAATCAATTGAAGGAATCATAACCATCTCCCTTACTAATGTAGAACTTGTAGAGGCTTCATAGTATCACTAGTGATCTCTGGTCACTAAATTTGGGTTTGTTCATCCTTCCATGGTGATTTCAAACCACTTCAACAATTTCTAAGATCATTTTGGGCCATATTCTATTTCAATCTTGGGTCTAATATCATTTTTCAAATATATTTTCTCAGTTCTTTATTTAATCAGTGCTTGTGATAGGGAAGGACACATCCATGATCATTAGAGATTCATTCTTCTTCAATGGTAATTTAATGTTCATCAAGGTCAAGATTCATCTCTAGAGACAAATTGGATTCATATTATTATCCTCCCATTACATTACAAAACCCAAATCTTATAAAAAAATATTATGGATTTCCATTTTTTATATACTAGTGATGTCATCCTATGAATGAAACACACTATGGTCTCCTGAACTTGTGTTGAATAGGATATGGATTCTACCCTCCCTAAAAAATTCTACCACATGCTAAAAATAACATACACTTTTATCAAATGACCATATACTCAATGTATTATGGATCATTTTATCTATCCATCTATTAAAGACATGTAGATTATATATGAAGGAACCGTAGAGGAAGATCCCCTTCCGTGGATTCATCACTGGTCACATATTTAAAACCTCTTTGAGGGGTATATCCCTTGGTCCTTCTCAGGATCCATTGGGTTTTTTATCAAATATAATATTTCATGTGAGTCTGATGGATTTAAATAAAAGTAGGGATGGTATTATACGAATGAATTCTTATCCCATATCATCTTGCCTATATAATTTTTTCATCTTTGGGAGGAGGATCCTTCTATAAATGAATTGTAACATTATCTCAAATATCCTCTTCCTAAGATATAGGAATTTAAGAATCAAGATAATTTATAGTCCTTGGCTTCTGGACATTTAGAGAATGTTTCTCCTGGTAAAGATTTGTACTATCAAACCACACCTTGAGAAGTTATAAACTAAATTTACTTTGATATTTATTCCTCTTTTTTTACTATATATTTAATTTCTAATGTTCTGTCTAACTAGGTGCATCTTGTTTCCCTAGTTTTGATGTTTTCCATCATGGAATAGACACCTATTTTATAGGGAACTTCCAATTAGGTGGAGTACTATATTAAGAATCCCAATTATATTAGAATTATTGAATATACTATTTAATATATTAATTAATTTACCCTTACTAGAATTATAAAGAAGAAGAGAAAATCTCATCACTCCTTGCTGGGTAGTATGGTCACTCGATCTATTCTCAACCATAAAGACATTTTCTATTTTCCCAAAATTAAATGTGCCTCAAGACATCAAGATTCCCTAAAAAATTATTAGTTAAGTCTTCATTGATATGTAATTCTAATGGTATTGGACTCACGACTGAAAAATAATATATTCTTAGAGTGATTGGAAGCAATGAAATTTCACTCCTAGAAATTTTGTAATGCAACAAAGAGCTTAAAACAATAATGAATATGTTCTAAGACTTCATATGGAAAATATAATTCATGAAATTCTAATTAAATCTATCATATGTGTATTCTACAAGGATCAAATTCAAGTGGAATATATTGATAGTTCTTCTCATCACATTATTCTTAAGGTTAGTAAGAATCAAATTTAATTATTTATATATTTAATTTATTTTAAATGTGAGGCCAGGGAAAGTAAATCACTATAGCACACTCCATAATACTTTAATCTGAGATCTATACTATGCTTTTAGGGTTGATTTCAACACAATTTTAGATCAATATTAAAATAAATGATATAGCCTTCTCGAGCAATTCAATGGGTGAAATATGGTATTTTCTAAGACAAAATAACTTTATTGGGTTGGTATTTAATGGGAATAAGTTTATATGGTGAAACAAAAAACATAGAAGTATTATAATTTGTAGTAGGCTAGAAATTTTTTTTTGGAAATATTAATGTCATTTTTATTTTCTCCAATTCAAATATTAATCACTTTTCTCAATCCCTATCGTATAACTTTCCCTTTTTCTAAATTATATATATCCCACTATGGTTAGGTAGAAAAAAATATGTTTTCCCCAATTGATGGTTGGAAAATTATGGTTTTAAAGAGATAGTTCATTCTTCCTTAATGATCCCTATATAGAGGACACATTGGATGATCATAATAAATAAACATTATAGATCGAAGGGGATATAATTATATGGGAAAACAACTAGATTACTCAAGACTTAATCATATAAGGTATTCAATAGGAAATTAGTCATCTTGGAAGTTTTATTTAAGAAAAATGGGATAGTGATACCTGAAGAACCCAAGTGGTTTATTTATATTGACATAGAAATTGTTGTAAATAGTTTGTAAAGATTAAATTCAATGTGGATTTAATTTTGAAGATTTTGGAACTAATTTTTTGTTCAAAATGCATGTGTCATTATATCTTTGAACTAAAATGATTTTTACAACATTGAAATAACAATAGTGATTTAAAATTTTTGAATGAATTCAAAAATAAAATAAAGGATAATTTTAGATTAATTTTTAGTACCTTGGTATTTAATTATCACCAAATTCATTTTATTAAAATTTGGAATTACCACACACTAAATTGTAAGGAGGACCATAACCACTGCTTTGGAGGGATGCCAATCCTCTAACTAGTCAGCATAGGAAGCAGTGGGTGTACATGTGCATAGCATGCCCATATAGATGCACAAGGGATCATAGTTTAACCACTATAGAGAGAGGTGTGGTGGAAGAAGATGAAGCTGGAATTTGTTGGAGCCAGTGGGTAATGGGATCAAACCTCATATGCGCAACTGACCAGATATGGATGCTCATTGTAATATAAGGCATGCTCAACTGAATTAATAACCGATGTGGGACTTTTGGATTTCTGTTACTATTTCTCTCCACCTTAAACATGTGTAAAGAATGAATTTCATTAAATGATCTGTATCCAAACCATCTAATCTTCATCTAAGTTGTCTTTTACATTCATCTAGAGATTTATAATATTCTTCTGAAGTTCTTCATGCAGTGATGATCTAACATATGCATTCAAGAACCATTTTATTATCCAGATAGTTCTAATATGATTAATTCAAAATGAAATTGTGTTCCCATGAAATAGAGATACTTAAACCAAGGAGATATAGTGTTTAGAAAATATGATATTTGTGTTGAAGGTAATTTTTGTTATCATAAATGATTAATCGAAGCCTTCAAATGAAGGAGTAAGTCAGTATAACAATTGGTTGTCTATGATTTTTGGATCACTAAGTTAGTTTGGGTTATCTATAAATACCCCAATATTCTCTTATTTGTATAATTAATACAACACATATTTGATAGAGAATTTTAGAGAGAAACAGAGAAAAGTAAGTGCTCTAATTTTCATGAAAGGTTTACATGAATTCATACTGAAAATTTAATTCACATTCAAATGATGTATGTTTGACTCTGTGAACCAGTGTCGATATACACTGAGTTACATTAAGAAACAATCATGAATTTTGTGGTCCTCCCTACATTTTGAATAAGATAATCTTCACATACTACTACGTGAAGAAGATAAAGGAAGGATGTATTTTTTTACATGAATAGTTTGAGAATAATGCATGAAATTCTATCCCTGAATAAAGGAATATTTGTGAGCACGAATTGAGGAATATGTTGTGTATACATTTTTTATGCAAAGACATGGTGTGATAGTGGAATATTTCTGTGTGAAGATACATTATGATATACTATTGTGTTTTATTACAGGGTGAATGAAATTGAAAATATATTATTTTTGATCCGTGAACATTCAAGAATAAAGTGTTGAAGGTAGTACAGTGATTATCTTCTTAGGGATTATACAGGTAGTAGAATAGTGAAGAAGTAAATGTACAAGTGTAATGTTCTTTCACTATTCAATAAATGAATGAAAATGAAATAATGTATGCATATAAGTGGGAATATTTTGTACATTTTATGTTGAGAATACCATGTACTGTATTAACATTATACATTTATTTTGGAGAAATAAACATATAATATATTTTGTATGGTGTGCATTTATTTTAGATTACAGCTGTGAAATAATTTAGTAACCATGCCTGAGTAGTCAGTGAGCTAAGTTAAGTTTAGATTATTTTAAGTTAAATGAATAAAGAGAAAGTTCAAGTAGTTATCTATAATTTTCTAGATTTATTGAATATTGTACATGGGTGTATCAAGTGATTTGTTTTTTTTTTTGAGACATAATTCATCTCTGGTAAGTGAAAAAGAAGTCTGAAACTGACAAAGATATTTATATCTATGGATTATGTCATATGAAACTGAACATTAGTTGAATTATTTAGTGGGACACTAAATATGATGAAGTCTCTAATGGGACTTTTGGGTAGTCCGGTTGGATTCTTGTAACCCTATGGGATATAGTATAAAGATCCTCATATGGGACTTATGAGTTTCTTGTGTAGGTGGGAAATTTTACTCTCATGTGGGACTTTAGAGTGGAAAATTGTGGAACTAAGTACTGATGGTAATGGGACGTTTCTGGATTATAACCACATATATATAATGAAGGATTTATAACTAGGTGGAATAACTGGTTGCAAAAAGCAGTGGGTCTTTGAATCAAACCTTGTAAAAATCCATGTTTATTACTCTTTCTTTTTATTTTTTCTTTCAATGATATTCATATAATAAAATACAATGGATCAGGATTTTAATTAGTCAAAGATATGGGATTAAAAAATTTGTAAAAAATAGAGTACCACTGATTCACCCCCCCCCCTCTCACTGGTACCTAACCGATCCTTGGACAATTCAGTTGGTATCAAAGAGAAGGTCTACTATGAAGATCTAATAACATTGTGATAAATAGAGAATTTGGATTCATTGAATAGCTAATGAATTAATAATTTTTATGGAAAGAAATACCATACATGGAGGAATTGTATAATTCAATTCCTTCTATATTTTGTCTTGAAATTGCGAGATGTAGTAATAGTGGGCTTCCTACCTATTGATAATGGTGTTTCTATGACTTAATCTGACTACATAAATGTATAATCTAATGGTAATACTCAAAATTCTATCCTGGTGGATTCATTAGAAAACATTTATAGTAATTTTATGGGTCTATACACTACTAAATACATCTGAGATAAATTTAGAAGCAATTTCAAAGGTAATATTAAATTCAAGGAAGTTAAGCTATAAATATGGAGAAGCAATTTTAAGGATATTAAAATAACATATAATGAATGAATTGATGGATATTTCATAGAGACAATAAGACAACAAGTAATATCCATGGAATTGGTGAGAAACTATAATATTCAAAATTTGTGAAAAAATATTATGAGAAATTTCCTTGACAGATTTGATGCCAATATCTGAGAATTAGAAGATAAAAATATATTTCATTGGATGATTTATATAATTTTATTGTAGATTATAAAATATGAAAGGATCGGACATTCAAAAATAATGTAATAGAAGATATTTCCTATGAGGCTATAATAAAATGTTACTTCAAATAAGTTGAGGTATAGAAATCAAGAGATTTTCATGATGATTATGTTTATGAACACCTTAGTGAAATATTTTCCCTTTTTACAAGTGATTTAAAAAATGGAAAAAGGAATGGAAAAGGAAATACAATTCTCAAGTGATTCAAATGTAATGGTATTTGGAATTTTTCTATAATTTTACCAATCAAATTAGATGAATCAGAATCTAGTGATGAAATTCAGAAACCACATAAACAGAAAAAGCATAAGAAGAAGAAGAAGATGTGTTAGAATAACAAAAAGAGGAATATGATGAGAATTCATACATAATAAAATTCATCATCTAGTATTTCTTAAGAATATAAACTCAATTTCATTTCTTTTATTGATGAAGGACCAAATTCTTCAAGTAGTGATGATGATTGTGATGTCAGAATAGATCTGGAATAAAGGAAAAAATAAGAGTTGAAAGCTTCTCTTGAGAAATACATTCAGATCAAGAAATATAAGATGAATTTGGAAAATAAAAATAAAAATTTAAAAGGAAGAAAATGATAGAGGTCAAATATCTCTTGTGGAAAAAAAAATATGAAGTACCAGTTGAAGGTAGTTGATCTAGAAAAGGTGGTGACTGATCTTATGGATAAAATGACTCTCAAGTAGGAAGAAATATCTGAGACACAATAAATGTATCTAATAGTCCAAAATTAATTGAATATGAATAGAGAGTGATTCAATAAGTCATGTGAGGTAAAAGTTGAGTGATATCAAGCTGCTGAATCAATGAGGACTAAGATGTCAAAATAGGTTCATTCTGCCACATCAAATGATGAAAGAAAGATGCCAAGAAGACCATTTCCCCCTAAGAAAAGTCAATTGTAGATTACAATAAAAAAATTAATTTTATGAATATGTATTTAAAAAAATATAAGATCATAATTAAAGCTGTATCTGGAATGATCATATAAGAATAGACTATTAAATAAATCCATCAAAGGTTCCAATACAAAATAGTTATGAATTATTAAAATAAGTGTGTGGAAGATGTGGATTATATGGTAATAAAGTTGTGGTATTAATTACTAAATTACCTATATATGTTTCTATTTATTTCAATAGGAATAAAAATAAAAAGGAAAAATAGAGGAAGTCATGTATATTATAGAATTAGTATGAGATTCCTAAATTTATGAACATACAAAGGAGGAATGCTTGACTATTTGTCTATATCAACTAAAATTGAAAAAATGAAGAAATATCCAATTTATTCTACGGTTGAGGGTAATAATATTATTTAAGAAGAAGATATTGAATATCATATGAATTAATCTACCTGTGATGGTTTGTAGAATCAAAAGAATAAATGAGAAAAAGTTGGATATAACATAATGAAATCTATGGAAAATGAAGAAAATAAATCTTATTTAGTTACAAATGTAGAAAAAATTACCCCACATGAAGAAAAATTTTATGTGAATGTAAAATATTCGAAATCTAAGATCAAAAGGAAGAAGGATAATACATTATTAATAGGAAACTCTCATCTTAAGGGATATTACAAGAAAAAATAGGTCTCTACTTATTCATATATATATATATGTTTTTTTTACAAACATGTAGGGAATTAAAGAAGGTGGATTCATATTTTGATAGTGAGAATATATGATTTGAATCTGTTAAGTATTCAAAAATCTAGTATTATGATAATATCTCTCAAATCCATAATCTGAATAATCTTGAAAATGGTCATCAAAATATATTTTTTATTGATTTAAAATGGGGGAGATATATGTTTTTTCACTTGAAATTTCAAATGTGTTTGTTTATATGGGTGAAGGATAAAGATTATATTCATAAATTGATTGTCTGAATAGATCCAAGATATGAAGTGATAGTTTTCTGAGAATCGTATCACATGTTGATCTCTTATTGACTATACTGATGTTATATTTGATCACTTTGTTTATACAAAAATAATTACACATTTAGACTTAGATTTTTTTGATTTTTTCTCATTACAATGTTATATGTGATTTAACACTTCTATAAAGTAAATCAGACCATAAGTTTCAGAAGAGAGTAATATACTGTTAATGTTTTAATTGTGGGGATGATAAGCCCTTCTTGTAGCTATATATTTAGGTTTATTTCTAATAAGTGGTAGAATATATCCTTTAATTATGAAATAAAATGCGTACTCACATCAATTATAAAGGGGAATATTGAATAACCCAAGTGTTTTACCTGTGTTGATGTTGAAATTTTTTTCAATAGGTTGTGAATATGAAAGTTAGTATGGATTTAATTTTGAAAATTGTGGAAGTGATTTTTAGTTCAAAATACATGTATCATTATTTCTTTGAATTAAAAAAATGTTTACAACATTGAAATACGTAGATAAATTTGGAATTTATGATTGAGTTTCAAAATAAAATAAAGGATAGTTGTGGGCTGGTTTTTAGTATCTTCTCATTGGAGTATCAATTAAGACCTTTGGTTAAAATTTGGTCTAACTACACACTAACCAGCATGGAGGACCACATCCACTACTTAGGTGGGCAGTGAAACCCCTAGCCATTTTGTATGGGTAGTAGTGGGTGTACATGTACATAGATTTCCCATAGAGATCTGTAAGGGATCATAGCCAAGCCACCATGTGGGTCTGTAGGCAGCAGTGCTAGCAAGAAATGGGAACATACCTCATACTCACATCTGATTGGCTGTGGAAGCACTTTGTAATATAATGCACCACTCAATCGAATTAATAACTAATGTGGGACTCATAGAATATGGTTAATATTTATATTTCATTTAAACATACATAAAGAATTAGTGTTATTCTATGATATATATCATGGTCATCTGATCTTCATCTATATCATCTTCTACCTTCGGCGAGAGGGTTTTTCTATTCATCATGAGTTCTTCATGCAGTGAGGATCTCATGATCTAAAATATATATTTCAGCTCTATTTGATTGTCCTGATGATTAGAATATGATCAAATCAAAATGAATCTATGTTTTCATGAAACAATGATGCTTTTATTTTGGAGTTATCATCTGAATTATATATAATATTTGTGATTGTGGTGATTTTTTTAAAATATATGATTTTTTAAAGTCGACACATGAAGGATTATGTTAGTGAATTCAGTGGATGTCCATGATTTTTGGATCATTGAGTTAGTTGGGATTATCTATAAATACCCCAATATTCACTCATTTTTATTTCGAATACAACGCATATTCGAGTGGTAATTTTAGAGAAAAACAGAGAAGTGGAAGCAATCATGTTTTCAAAAAAGGTTTCCATGTGTTTGTACTTAGTAATTGACTCCAATTTCACATTATGAATGTTTTATTTCGCGAACCAGTGTAGATTTTTATTGAGTTTCATGAATAAACACCCATGATTTCCATGATATTCTAAACCTCATGAAGAAGGGGGTCTATGTATAATATTACGCAAATAAGAAATAGGAAAGAAAAATTTTGTTGCATGAAGAGTTTGAGAATAATGCATGAAATCTTATATACACATAAAGGTTGTTTTACAAGCATGAATTAAAGAATATATCACGTATATGCTTGTTACACAATGACATGGTGTGATATCATGAAATTAGTTTGTGAAGGTTGTGAGATACTATTGTGTGATATACCTATATGAAGGAAATTGAGAGTATACTATTGTTTACACGCTTACATTCATGAAGGAAGTATGATGATTATGTGATTAGGAAGTATACAAGTAATGCATTAGTGAAATATTCTTGCAATATTCAACACATTCATTCACATAAATAATGAATTTATATAAGTGGGATGTTTTTTCAAATTTTAGGTTGAGAAGACCATGATGTGTATTACATACATGCATGGAGTTTGATGAAATTCTCATAAAATATATTGTGTATGGTGTGTGGTGATTTGAGATTGTATCATAGAATTAATTTAGTAATAATACCTGAGTAGTCAGAGTGTTGAGTTATGAAAAAAAATCATTTTAAGATCAGTTAATAGTGAGCATGATCAGGCATTTTTTTATCAATTGATGAAGTTCTTGAAGATTGTGTATAATTAGATTAGTTTATTCGTTTTTTTTTGGAGAAAGACTTCATCTAGAGGTACTTTAAATTCATTATAAATCCAAAATAGATCATTATATCTATATATCATATCTTATGTGACTCAATATTAGTAGAATTATTCTTCCATAATCTGAAGTAGAAGAAGTATCTAGTGGGACTCTAGAGTAGGTCGGTGGGATTCTGGTAACATGGTGGGATATAGTATAAAGATAATCATGTTGGACTGAAGTTTCTAATATGGGTGAGAACTTTTAATCTCTTGTGGGACTCTAGAGTGGATCACCGTGGGACTCATTATTGATAGTAATTGGACTTTCTCTAATTGTAACCACCTACATATGGTGAAGAATACGTAACCGGAGTGAATAATCATTTACAACAAAGTGTAGGTATTTGTATTGATCCATGTAAAAATCCTAATGTATTGTCCTTTATTGTTTATCTCATGTTTGGAGATCCATATATTTAAAAATGAGGGATCCAGACTTTAATTAGTCATAGAGGTTGGATTAAAAAGAAAAAATGTGTAAAAAATAGTCTATCAGTGATTCACCCCACCCCCCCTCTTAGTGGTACCTAACTGATCCTTGAAAACTTCGACACATTTAATATTCCTTAAAAAAAATACAACAACATGTAAAAGGGTATTTTGAAAATAGAACATGTGGCCATAGATGGATCAAGATATAAATTTTTGAGGGAGGTTGATAGAATAGATGTAATTTCCATGCATATTTTAGGGAGAATAAATTTTTTAAAAAAATAACATGATTCTTGAAGATGGATATCACTCCATTGAGTCCAATTTCATGACCCATTATTGTTTCCCACTTCTTAAACATATATGAATGTAAACTCAAGGTTACAATGGAGGATAATAATTTATTATAACATGAAAACTTAATTTCAGGAACATAGTATGTCCTATTGAAGGCACAAATAACTACTTAATAGAAAAATTTTCAGATAAAGAGGAGATTAAAGAGGTTATCAAAAGTCTCAATATTTATAGTTTCCAAGGTCGTGATGGTTTTATAGGATCCTTTTACATAGTATCATGGTATTATTTAAAATTTAATTCATTAAAATTTTCCATGATTTCTTTAAAGAATAACGACTCCCTAGAGTTTATTCTACTGTAGTCCCTTTATTTATCCCCAAGTTGAGTAACCCTATTGGTTTTGGATTGTTTTTTCCAATCTATATATACAAATTCTCTTATAAATTTTATACCGCCATTTTCAATAAGAGTTTCTCAAGAAACTTGGGATCTCATACTTTGAATAGTAAACACATCATTATTAGAGTCAGGAACATCGAAAGGGAAATTTTCTTCACTCAAGAAATAATATTTGACCTTAACATATGGGTGATAGGTTATAAAATATTGATTAAGAATGATATAGATAAGTCTTATGATAGGATATAATGGATGTTCATTGTCATGGTCTTGAGGTAGTTTTTCTTTATAGAGTGGTTTTATGACCTTCTATTTTATTAATTTACATCTCCATGATTTATAGTCTCTTTAATGGGAAGGATATTTTATTTCTTCAAATATTTTAGGGGCCTTATCCAATAATATTATCTTTCACCAATCCTATTTATCTGAGCTCAATATGTTCTCAATAGAAAACATTTTTTTCATTTCTAGTGGTCGCATGCATCCTTATAGTGTTCAGTGTTGTTTCAAATATATATCCTATCTATTATTTGATGCTAATATTATTTTCTTCATAATGGGAGGATGAAATTTCATCCACAATTTCAAGATAACCATAAAGTTTTATATTAGCAGGAGAAAAGAACAATTTAATACTAAAAAACATTAATGTATAAAATTATAAAACCTATAATATAATGTACTTCTAGCTCATTCAGGAGAGGCATGGAATCCCCAAAAAGAAATTTTATATAGATTATCTTGGTCCCTTCTTTCTAATGGAAGGATTCAAAAAAATGGGGGTATTTTCAATAATATAACAAGAAGGATTATAATGTAAAAGATAATATTTCTTTTATATGGAGGAAATATTAATTTCATTTATAGTGTTTTGTATTTTATCTCAATTCTTGTTTTTTATCCTAAAACATTCTAAATACTATCATTGAAAAAAAATTGAACGTATTCTCAATATATTTATTTGCGATTCCCATCAAGATGGCTGACACCACTAGACCAACTGGTCTAGGATTTCCAAAACCATTAATAAGGTGGGATTAATATTATTCAAATCATCAAAATAATTAAATGTTAGTAAGCTAAGAAAGATTGGGAAGCAATTTTAGGCTAGTACCTTTGCACTATGTTTATCATGAAAGAAATATGGGAACTTACTAGTCCATTGGCATAAGGGGTTTATAAGATCCAACCTTTGTATTGGAATACATGAGAGTATTATAATAATTTATGATAACTCCTATTAAATAATTGGTATAGGATACATTGATTTATGGTTAGATAACTGGGTTGTTTCCTGTATCTAATTCCCTAAATGCCCAATTTTGGACCTCAACATCAGGTAGGCTTTTTCTTTCCCTCATCTCCTGTAAACGATTCTCAATGATGACCCAAAAGAAATCTATAATAGTATTTATCTATTTTATGATGCTAATTACTAAATTATAATTTTGTATCCTTTAAGAGACTTCACCCACCCAACCATCCATGATTTGATTCATGTTCCACTTGCACATCAATCCCTAAAGAATAGCCTATGTTGTAAGAACATTCCTACCAAACTCAATATCATGGTTTGAAAAATCAAAAATCAAGATCTCCCTATATATGTAAACATCTATAATAAGGGTATCAATATCACCCAAAAATGACTTTTCTATAATAATGTATGTACTAAGTTGGTGTTTAGTCTATTTGTGGAAGGGTATTGGTATCGTCTCATAAGGATTTCTCTTGGGGAAAATTACAATATCTTCAATTATGTGGATTGTTTTATTTTTTTTCTTATTTCATCATTAATGTGGATAGTAACTTGAATGATACTTTTTCATGCATCCTTATTCAGGATGGTTGTTCGTTGATCTGGTATAATCATAATAAAGACAATTATAAAGGCCTTTCTCCCAGCATCATGTATCTCAAAACCAAAAATATTTCCCTAATGTACTCTATTAATTCAATGTGCAATGAGGTTAACCTTCCATGAGAAAACAATTTATAGATTCCCTAAATTATTACATCATTATCCATGTATTGTACAAGTTCTAGTGGTGCTCAGGTATTCTGGAAGTCTTTAAGGTATGATTTAAAACTAAGCACTAATGGTTCATGTGTTCATGGAATTATTCATAGAGTTGGACTAATTTGAGATGGTATTAGTTCAATATTCATGAATTTATTATCCGACTATGGAGATGTAACTTCAATTCATGAATAATCTCATACTAGGTTTACTACAACCAGTCTTTATGAGTCTAATAACATAATTTTTTCACTGTTGAATGTAAATCATCCATGATTTTCAAATCAGTTGTAGGCCCCTGTCATAGTCACTAGATCATTTCCTATACCATCAAGAAATATTGTAGTATTCTTCATTCAGGTGTTGAGACTCTATATACCTTGATAGAGAGGAACAAGGCTATGAATATCCTTTCTTCTAAAGTTGATCGTGAAAAGGTTTTGAACACTTAAATGAGTTTATAATCCATAAATATGGACTATATTAATATCATTAAAGATTATTCCCTTAGTCTACACTATTTTAAGCCTCCTTATACTTTTTCTCCCCCCCCCCTTTATTTCCTTTTTATACAATAATAAAAATTAAATTTTTAGTAATTCAATGTGAGTGGGATTTCTAAATGAGTTTGGAAATGTTTTGAAAATGTTGTTTTAAATAAAAATTAATTACTTACTATGGAATGAGTTATTTATAAAGAAATGCTTTTATGTGATTTTCTCATATAAAAGAAAAGTTGGATAAATATTCCTAAAAATATTATATATGTTCTTTTTTTATTTCCCTTAACTGTGCAAAAAATGTATGAAAACCATATTTTTTATGGTATTTCAAACTATCTCAAATGACATTTATTCTTAATGGAAATTTTCAAACTCTTTATTGAAATCTTATCAGGTTCATTTTTATTAAAGACTATATATACCGATGGGTATATGAATATCCCATTTTTTATTTTCTAGTTTCCCAAGAAATGGTTACTTTTTTGTCTGAAATCATAATGGTTGGTGGTGGTGGTTTGGGATATGGAGAGTCGTTGTGGTTCATGAGGAGGTGGTTGGAAGTAATTGGATTTTATTTAGTTTGTATGTCATTATATCTGTGTTTTTTTAATTCTATTTAGTTGATCATGTTTGATTATTATATGGTGTTTATTTATTCCTTTTTTACATTGATTGGATATAAATTTTTCATACCATTCCTAAGTATGTTCCTATGATTTCCAAGCACTAGTTCCTAGCCATCAGGGATTGGTAACACCCTTAGTTCCTAGTATCAAGTCATTCTGTGTACGGTTTCTAGTGGAAACGTGGTCCATTACTTTAGTAATAGTATCAAATCCTTGGTTTTTCATAGGTATCATAGGTTCTTATAGAATAATTTATCTTATTTGGGCTGTTGAGGTAGAAGGATAATACATCTATGTTGGGACGTGATAGATTGATTACTAATAGGTGTTTAATTACCACCTTTTGTGATGTGTCTTTAATTCCATTGGGTAGATGTGTTTTGGTTGTGAGTTGGGTTTTTTTCATCATTTTATGTATCTTTGACCCATTGTGGAAATTTATGAGACTATTATGATATTTTTAGTGGAAATTAAAGGTGATACAACGTTTTTAGGGAATCTCACTCAGTCTATCAAATCGTCTAGAACCTCTAGGAAAATGGTTTTGGAATTTTCATGGATGATAAAACATGAATGGAACATGTTTTTCTAAGCCATGTGGGAAAACAATGCAAGGATTTACACTCATTTAGACATATGTTTTGATCTAATTTGGATCTAAAATGGGATATTATGGTTTCAAATAGACATTTTAGGTGAATATATGGGTGTTTTTTGTCATGTCGAAGATGTCATATTATGATGTGTTGGATGATTATATGATGTTTTGTTAATGTGATGGTTAAAAAAGTGGTTTATATAAAAGGGGGAATGTTTAATGAAATGGTTTTAATTAAATGATGGTATTATGAGACATTTATAGATTTTGGGAAGTATTTTGATATATATTGTTGTATTTCTCAATGGGATTTCTTATTTTAGATTAATGTTTTAAATGTATTTTGAGAATGGGAAGTGTTATTTTTTATTCAATTTATTTTATTTATCAATAGGGTTTGTATTTAAAATGTAATAGTTATATTTTAAAGTAGTTTGGTGGGGGTTCTATTGAAGGGGTGTCATTTAAATGGTTATATTATATGAAAAATGATAGAGTGTTTTGTTGTGAAATTTGGATTTATTTGGTATTATGTGGTTTGTTTTTAGAATGTAAGTTGGTTTAGTTTTATTTTCTATTTTATAGAGTATGTATACTATCTTTTTAGAAAATTGGGAAAATATGATCATTATGCTAATATTCAAGATATTTATCCTCCTCATTTGGTAGTGGTTTATTTTCTTTTAAATTATACCCAGACTCGTGGATGAGTGGTGGAGATGAATTCTTCCCAATCTTTGGAATTTTTCTAAGACTTATTAAATTAGAGTTGTATTAATCCTAATCATGGAGTTTTTTTGGTATAATCTAGTCTATATTCTCATGGGGATAGTTTCTATATCCTTATTAGTGGATATCGATTAGGGTTTTTCATTTTGTGTGATTAGTTATTCTCGATTAGAAGGAAATAATTTTTTTCAAATTATAAATCTAGGTTGAGCAAGGTCAATCTCCTTATAAGAAGAAGAAGAAGTTGTATCTTTTTTCTTTTGGTATAAAACACCACACCTTTCAGAATCTTGAATTTTGAAAGAAACAAGTGGGTATTTTCGTTGTTTATGGTTAGTCTATCATTAAAGGTTTTGTGGGTTGAGGTATCAGAAGAATGAATCTTAGGGGTGTCTTTAGGCTTTCGGTGAATTTTTCTTTGGGGTTTGGTTTAGCATGTTTCATGGTTGTTTGGGATTTTTGGGTTTTCAATGGTTAGTAATGGTGGTTTTGTGACTGATCACATTTTTTGGATTTTAATAGGTTTTTCATTCCATATTTTCCTTTTTACATAGAGGTCATGGATTCTTAGAGAATGTTTTCTCTATGTTGTAAGGTTTGATGTGGTTTTTAGTCTCATGCATGACTTGATGATTTGAGTTTTTTTCTTAAGATGCTTTTTCTATCATATTTTTTAGTTTCTTAGAGGTTAAGATTATATTTACTGGGAATGGGATGAACCCTTGGGTGTTAATTTAGGTTCCTAGGCTGTTTTTTTCCTTGGTTTTAGTAGAGATCATGATAGTTCTATTTCTAGTTTTGATTTAGACAATATGAGATAGTAATCCATAGCTATGTGCCTATGTTACCTTTTTGTTATTTCATTAATTTAGATACCATTCCAATATTTTAAAGAGGTAATATTGGATATCTTATTTTGGTCTTTAGAATGTTCTCTTAAGTGGCTCCTCATAGACGGTAGACAGTTCCCACCTTTTCGATTTAGGGGGTGTTTTTCTTGGTGTTTTGTCTCATAGTGTGTGTTATTTTCAAATTTCACAATTCTTGATGAATTATAATTATTTTGGAGACCCATGCTCGGTATCTATCTATTTTGTCTCTTATGCCTTGTGTTTTTTGTTATGTAATTCTTAGAGAAATTTAGGAATTTTTTATGAATGGATTTCTTAGTTTCGATGAGTGTTTTTATTTGGTGATTTTCTTTCTTTAGGATCCTCTTTAGTCATTTCCCACCCTCCCACATCTGGATATGAGGTGTTACTATAATTTTCTTTCCATTTATTTTCTTTTCGATTAGACTCATTGAATCATGGAATATGTAGGGGTCAAAAGTATCATGGGTTGAGTTGTCACACCCTCATGAAATTATGTGTTCAATTATTTAATTCTTTTGTGATTTTAATGTTTTTTTTTTCTGTTTTCCATGTGTTTCCAGGTGTTACAGGCGAGTCATGTGACTCGGGTTGTTTTTGAGGTTATAGGTTGTACACTTCTACGAACCACATTGTAGAGTATGGCTCTATGGAATAGTGTTTTTGTGTATTTGTGTGTGTGTAGGGGAAGGACCATTCTTCAACTAAGGGATATGAAGTGTAGATGGTTTTGTATAAGGGTGGAGAAGGGATGCAAAGTTGTAGTTTGTGACTACATCATGGAGGGGGTCTGACTGCACCAGGGCTCACAGGTCATGCTTTAGAGGGGTTGGGATAGGGGTGAGGTTCCCCTAACTTTTTCAAAATGGCTCTACCATGGTCCCCAGACCAAACCATATTATTTCCTCCCTTAGCAACGTTATTCCATGGTCTGTCGAAAATTCTTCAACCCCCTTTCTAACCAATTTTTTTAATGGTTAAACAACCCATTTCTACTTCAATTTTATGCTTTTTTCACCCCTTTTCTCCCTAATTATGTTTGACCATATGGTAGGTTAGGAACTAAGGGTTCTCCCTCTTTCTTCGCATTATTATGAGCTTCCAAAACTTGATTTTAGGTTAATCTCTCAAAGAATACCACATTGTTCTTCTTCATCTTCCTTCATCTACCTTTATTTACCTCTCAGTTTATCTTCCTTCCCAAAAAACTAGGGGTTTGGGGATGAGTTATAGTTTATTATTGATCTAACAAAGGGGTTTTGGTTTCTAGGGATTTCAGAGGGATCCTTTGGGATAGTTTGAGCACTTATCTTAAAATTCAACAACACCGAGTTCATTCAATAATAAATTGAGGTAGGTTAGATTTATTTTAATGTCATGGAATTATGTTATTGATTATTTTAAATGTTATATTTTTTAAATTACAACTATATGTGATTTTTTTTGTTCAAAAATGGCTTTAAAATATTTTTCACTTGACATAAATGGGTGTTTAATGATTTTATAGTTTTTTTAAAGGATGTTTAAATTCAAAGTGTATTAAAAATGTTTTAAATTTTTTTTAAAGAATGATTTAGATTTTAAAGATGTATATAATCTAATTTTACTCATGAAATGGATAAAGAGGGATGCTATAGATTTTTAATATGTTTATAAAAGGTGAATTTGTTATTTAGATGATTTTACATATGCTTTTAAATACAATGTTTTGTGATTTTTTTTCAATTTCCAAAATAGACTTTTAATTTTTATTTGGTTTTCAAGAAGGCTTGTTAGGAACTTCTCAATGTTTTTCCAAATGTGTGGGTGTATAAGACCCTATTAATACCCCTTTTCTTGTTTCCCTTTATGGTTGTTTTTTTATGTGTGTGGTGATTTGGTGATTTATCTAGAGGGGTTGTTTCTTGTGAGTGGGTTAGAGGTGAGGGTGATATTATTGTTTTTTTACATTTTTGTATTCATTACTTGTTTTCTCATCCTCGCGTTGTTGTTTTTTCATGGAAACCTAGGTATCTAAGTGTAAATTGTATATTTATGTTTAAATGGTTATTCTCACACTAGTAGTGTCCCCTCTAGTGTGATACATGACAAGATGGGGAGTTCCCTCGATGAGTATGTGTGTAGGATAGTCGGGTGTCTTGTGTAAACAACTTACTATAGGTTAGTCTTTGTTTTTAATGTATAGTATTATCTCATATTTTATATTTTGTTATATCCCATGAAAACTATTCCAATTTTGGTGGTTTAATGTAAGGGTTTATTTTGGATTCCTTTATATCCTATGTATGTTGAAATGTGTGAAACCCTTGTTTGATTTATTTTATTACATATATTTTATTCATTTTATTAAATTATCTTTTTTATTGTTCTTTTTACTTATATTTTGTGAGTGGATTTTCTAAAGTATTTTAGAATTTATTTAAGGATGTTTTGAATAAAATTTTTGTTTTTAAATAAAATGATTTACCTGGTAAAATGTGAGTGTTTTTTTATAAATTGTTTCAATGGATTTATTATAAAATAGAAAAGTATGATAGAGGTTCATAAAAAAGGTTTTATATGGGATGTTTTTCCCTCTTTATGAACTGATATATGAAAACCCTAATTTTTATTATAGTTTTATCTAGATCAAATGAAATTTCATCTTAAAGGAACTATACAAAATCCTATGTGAAATCATATTGGGGTTGTTTTCCTCACACCATGTATATACCAATGATTATATGAAGCTCCTATTGTTTCCTTTCATGTTTCCATGGTTTTGTACTTTTTTATTAGTTGATTCTTATGTTGGTTTGGTAGTGGAAAAATAGGATATGGAAAGCAATTGTAGGTCAATAAGATATGGTTTTTAGTCATTGGTTTGCTTTTTATTTTGGATGCTCTTATACCTGTTATTTTTAATTATTTATTTTCAGTTGATCATGTTAGTTGATTATGTGGTGTTTATTTATTTATGTTTTTTTACTATGATTGGATAATTTATTTTCATTTGATTTGGGAAACATTTTTCCCAAGTGTGTTCCTCTGATACCCAATCACAAGTTATCGACCTATTAGGATCAAGAATTCCCTTCAGGCATATTGGATAGTTGGGTCATGTTCTGGTTCTAGTGGAATCTCAGGTTGATTCATTATAGGTATAGTCTACCCATGAGTTATTATCCAATACTACCCACTATTTAGGAACTTTTGGCATATTGGGAGGCATGTTTAATGTTATGTGGAATCGTAGCTTGGGTTATGATATAAATGACTATCCTAAGACATTTAAAAATGGTATCAGAGCCTTTTGTAGTACTTTTTAATGATTTATGATATTGAATATGGATATAGGTTGGATACGAAATATAATGGACATCATGATTATGTGATCTAACACAAGTACATTGAAATTACAAGTTACTAAAGAGTGGTATTTTGGTTTTTGGTTTTGAAATTTATGTTTTTGTAACTTTAAAAAATATTATGATTATGGTTATTGATTTACTATTTTACTTTTGGTCAGGAGTAAAATAGGTGCATGTGCATGAATTATACTTGTCACACAGGTTCACATGACATGTGCACGCATATGTTTGAATTAATAATATTTGTTTAAAATGGGTTTTATTTAATTAAAACATTAGAAAAAAATTATTTATTTTTTTCTTAAATAACTTATTAGTGGCACATTAATTAATATACTTTGATCATGATGAATTTTTTCATCCCTATGTCTTAATAGTCATGTCATTCGGGTATGAACATGCTACCCTTGAGTGTGTGGTATGGGTATGTTGATACCCCTATAGATAGAATCTTAGACTGAAAGGATTATGGTATAATTGGACTCTTTTCTTATTTTTATTATGGATAGATTATAATATATAATATTATTACATTATTCTAATATGTATGTTTTAGGGATGGACCTCAGGGGGTTGATCAATCCATTTATATTCCTTTAGTATGTTTGAAGAAAGTAACAAATATAGTTATTATGAGAGATAGTTTGCAGGTGAAAGATAGGCATATTGATTACTAACTCGATCGATTAGGAATGTATACCTAGGATTGATGGTATATAACTCATAGTTATATAAATTGATTGGTTATCTGGCTAGATCATGTGTTTATGCTTGCTGGTGGATTAAATTTTATTTACTTTGGGGATGGAAATGTATGTTCCCAGTATCTAAATTGTTTTTAAAGGGATTTTTCACTTAAAAGGATTTTAAGGGATATAATAAATTTAAGAATTTGTATTTATGGGATAATTAACCCTTGAGTTTTGTTTATGGTGTGATTTTACTGGAATTTAAATATTTAAATGGAATATGGAACATTTTATTATTTTTTTGAAAAGTTTAGGTGATCTTCTTCTAATAAGATGACAGATGAGTAGTAGTAATTTAGGGAGAATTCAATGGAAATAAATGATACATATTATGGTGATTGTGAACTAGATTATTTACCTTTTAGAGTGTCCATGTTGTAATTTTTTTGAGCCTTCTGTAAAAGGATTAGTGAAGTAGAAGTATTGGTGGCTAAATCTATACATAATTTTTAGAATTTGTTTTGCCTAACCTTTATAGGTATATTGTGATCCTAAAATTGAAAATATTAAGTTGATAATTTTCAATCTTAGTTTAAATGGATTGGTACTCATTAATATTTTCATGTGTACATGGAAGTTTCTAAATTGGAAAGTAATGCATATGAATGTCAAAAAACCATGAAACCTAAAAGGGATGATAGATAATAATCTTGAATAGATTTACACTCTCTATTTTATGTGAGTTTTTTTTGAAGTGATAAAATCAATGAAATTTCAAAATTTCATAGAGATTCTATTGATTGGGTGATCCATGGTTGAGTATGCTACCAAATTTTCAATGCTAGTTCAAATCATATCAACCTTTCAAAGGAATATATTCATAATGAATCAGAATTTTGAGATAGGCCTTAGTGATATTTCATGATTATTTATCTTACCTTTCTCCTTTAAAACCTACTATAAGATATTCAAATAGGCATCAGAAATAGAGGAATTTTTCTCCTACAGCTTGAGGTTATATAAATTACGATAATGGTTAGGGAAAAAATAGGAATTGGATGATGATTTTTATGTTTTGAGATATCATGTAAGTTAGTGGGGTTATTCTTATCATATTTCATTCAAATGATGTTGTGGCTTGGAATGATTCCCATATGTAAGGATGGGGAATGTATGAACTCGCTATGTTAGGGAACCAATAGAGTGCCTCAATTATGGAAGAATGTGATATTTGAAGATATTTTATTAGGCTTCTAAAAAATATATTCATGGTTTATAGAAACATTGAAGAGGGTACTGTGGGATAGAAACTAGATGTTGATCATTTTTTAGTAAACCTTAAAATTTTATGATTCTGTGACAATTTATGATTTTAACTAATGTCTTGATTTTTTTATGTAAATGGTATGATTAATTTTTATAAAGACTGAGGAATTGTGATGATGGGTTGTCTATGATTTTAGGAAAAGGTTATTAAAATCACTATAGTGTTTTTAGACTTAGGGTGAGGTTTATGAAATATGGTAGTCAGAATATTATGAACATGGATCATGATAAATAGTGTTTAAGTGATTATAGAAATTATCCAAGTCAGTCGATGGGAATTGGGGAATAAGAACCATTTTATAGTTGGGATGAAACCATCAACTATTAAAAAGGATAATCCATGTATTTGTCAGATTATAGTGAATATAAAAGTATATGTATCGATAGATCCATACTAGGGGTTAAGATTTCTTCTCATTTTGTGGATATAAAAAAGAAATTCATGCTTAGCCTATTCATGGGGGAAACTAAATAGATTTTAGATTTTGAAACATATTTAGATGGTGAATGTCAGTGCATTCCAAGGGTGTGTGAGGGTTTATACAAAAAGTAATATTTTCTATGACAACAAAAGTATGGGTATAGTACTATGAGTTTCCAGTGTGTGTAATTAGATGATACTTGAGTATAGTTTAGTTAAAATTATGATCAATTATAGACCAATGACATAAACTATTGAAGGTTTAACATCTATGATTGGTTGATTTATGGATTCCATATGGTTTCAAACATCTTCATTAAGGGATGGTGTCTATTAGAATCAAAATTTGGAGATCATAAATGAATTAAAAGGATGTTATTATAGTAGAGTATCGAGCACTACTCTTCACATGTGTCAAACATGAATAAATCTATTCAATGTTAGGAATATCATTTGGGAAATGACTGATTTTTTTAATAATATTATATTAAAGTAATCATATGAGGTTTGGGTGATTAGATAATTGTTGAATATTCTTAGTGATGCCTCTCACAGATGGTAAGTGGTATGATGAGGAGATTAAAATGATCTAATATTTTTATAATGGATCAAGAATAAGTTTTGATGTTATAATATTGATGTTTTTGATAATTATCGAAGGGTTTAGTAATTTTAGAATAATTTTAGGTAAAATATGAAAAAGTATCTACTACTATAAAGTGCACCAAATACCATTAGGTACCTGGGGGTGGTGTACTTGGTTCCATGTAATATTTTTAGTATTTCTAATAAGTTCATCAAATACCATTGGGTACACAATGGAGTTCACTGTATTGCTAGTGAGATATCTATAAGAGATGGTAGGGATCCAGGATGACTGTTGGGTAGTCTGTGGTCATCTATCTGGTACCTAGTAGACTATAAAGAATTTTTAATTATTTATCTCTTTTTTATAAAAACATATCATAAAACCCATTTTTTTAATTGATCACAATTCCATCATTATTAAACTCCAAATTTCCAACATCACTTCTCGAAGATCTATATTTTATATCTCTTGTTTGATTAATGATTCATCTACTCTTATAATCTCTTAATAGTAAAAAAAACCTCTAATATCCCACTATTTTTTAGATTCTGTCATTATGTAATATTGATCCTGCCTAATTTCAATAATTTTATGGTTTTAAAAAATTCTTAGATTTTACGAAAATGAGGATGGATCAATCCAGGAATATGAATTAGTTAACTTATCATGAGCTTTGAGGACCCTATAATTTTCCTTTGTTTATATGAATTTTTATGTGTATACTTTTTTAGCTTGGGTAAGTGAGTGTGATAGACTATAATTGGGTTTTACAAGGCTTGTATACTTGTGAGAGAATTATTTGGGATTTTAGAAACCTTAAGAATGTATTATACATGATATTCCTTAGCTTTCAAATCATTTGACTATTATGTCAACATGAGGGAATTTTATGGTTTGAAAAGAGGGACCCAAATAGGGTGTTTAGATATGAGTTGGGACTTTAGTGACATTGTGTATTCCATTGGGATGATTTATGATATATATCTGAGAGAGGTGTGTCATTGATGAGTTATGGTCTCCACCAAGTTGACTATACATGAATAAATTGGGTTTACTGGGAGTGGGCACTCTCATTATTAGATTTGGATATAGGAAAATGTATTTGTCAACTCATACATCCTTGAGTGAGAGTCTACTGAGGGTAAATTTTTTAGTAGACACTTAGTGAGTTTTCTTAAAATTTCTTCAATTATATAAAGTTAAAATATGATCTCACATCATCATCATTTATTTATTTATTGAAAAGGTAGAGTGAAAGAAATAAAACAATGGAAATCTAAAAACAAAGAGTCAGGGTTAACAAAAATAGTGAAGGTCGATCACATCCCCTCTTACTAGATTTTTACCCTCATATAGAAGAGATTTTATGCTATGGAAGTAAGTAATGTTTTCATCATCGTCGGGCATGGTGGAATGAAATTCTGCAACATTGTTTCCCTCTCACTGGGTATGAAGGATAGGAGTATTATTTTTAATTAATTTCCATCATCTTCTGATGATATATGTAACGTCCCAATGAGAGTTACCCATCCCATGAAGAGAATCATGAAGAATTATGGAATCCATTTCCATTACCACCTGACTAATGTTCCATTGATTATAGTGGTGAAGACCTGTTAAAATAACCAAAGCTTTATCCTGAAGGGACATGATATACCCCAAGTGTGTAGAAAAGTAAATAACTAGGGAACCCCTATCATTTCTAACCACACCACCTCCTTGAATAACCCTAATTCAGTATGATACATTGGTATTAAGTTTTCATCCTCTGGAAGGGGGAATCCAACACACCCAGTGACCCTACATGCCTCTGTGAGAATGATTATTGGAAGAAGAAATAGACAGAAGGGGGATAAGTGTAAGGGTGTTGTCCTAGTTTTTAACCAGCCAGACTAGATCAACCAAGAGATTCTATGTGTGACAAACCAAAGAACCATGTTACCCTACAAGTGTAATGAATGTTAAATAGGAGTAGAAAATAATAGTGGTATCAAGTTATTATGAGGTACTATTTACCTTTGGTAAGACATGGGGATGTTTATTATATAATAGGTCTATATCAAACACTTTGGGAATTTAATTGATGAGATATGGAGTATGGACCTTCATCATATATAGAATAGATATTATGCTTTATGTGTCATTCTTGGGATATAAAATCACTATGTTGAGGGTTTAGGATAAGGAAGAACATGGTTTGGTGGGGTAATAGTTGAGGATTGGGGTTTGGGAAGTGGACTTCTTATGACTGTGATTATTATCACAACAATATTCTATGATGTGATTAATCAATTTCATTAAGTAAATGTTATGATATAATCAAACCATATATTTATGAATTGATAAATAATATGGATATGAGTAAGTCACTTTTGATTTTATGTGTAGTTCATGGGGTCAGGGAGATTTCACAGACCATTTATCATGCTGAAAAACATGACTATTTTGGAATATAGTTTAAAGATAAATTACTAGGGGTATAATATGATTATGTTGAGTTTTCTATCAAGGGATCATCTCAAAGGTAATGGTAAGATTATACCACCCAAATGACTTGTTACTTATACGAGGTTTGGATTACACTATTCTATTAATAGGTTATTTTCATGGAATATTTTTATGATAATCATCTTTTTATTGAGCATACATGGGGTTATATATCATTATTCTAAATATATAATCATGGGTTACTAGTTGAATTAGAGGTTTTTGACTTATTGTAATGATATTATTAATATTGGAATTTACACAACCCAGTGCATCACTTCAAGGATATTATAAATATGAGAAGATAATTCATTTCATGGTGGTTCTACCTTTACATATATGATAAAAACATGGGTAAATCTTAGTTGAACCATTTATCCATGAACAATAAATCTAAATATTGACATAGTCTGAAGTAGGCATGTTCGAGATTCAGGGTGGCTTAGTAAGCACGTGATGAGACAAATTATGTGACGTGTGTTCTATGTTACTAATTTTTATATTATGTATCAATTTTAGTAAAATATATATAAAAATATTTTATATATCTTATTGGTGTTTCCCTACTATGTTTTTTTACACTCTATTTAACAACCTTGATTATTGATATATGTATTTGATTTAATTTTCATATATTTTAAAAAAAAATTGGCATTTTGGGGTTATTAAGGGGATTTATGGTGAATATAGTGGAATGAAGAAGAGAATAGAGGTGGATATTGATGTAAAATTCCATCAAGTACCACCATGTACCTGGAGTTTGAGTACCAAGTACTCGATGTAGGTTTAAGAGGTTTGGAAGATATGGTCTTCCACTGGGTGTCCAGGGGTGGGTGAAGGGGTACCCAAAAACCTAATAGGTTTTTTTTAAATAAGATCATATACATATTTTTGTATCATGGGGATTTTCCTTTAATCTGGGTGTATCCATGTTAGGGATCATTTTTTATAGACTTTGAGCCTCTCCAACTCTCTCTTTCTTCCACAAACATCAAATGGTGATTCCTCCTTCGTATTTAGTAAAATTAAATATTTTTTTGATGAATTATTTTTATCCCAATAATATATCCATTAATCTTATTGTTTTGGTAAATAGAAATATGGTTTGGTCACTATCAGGTTCTTTTCTCTTCCATTTTTCTTCTAGTTTGTAATTTTCCTTCATTTGTCATATTATTTGAGTTGTTAAGGATACGTTCCTTGATATGAATATGATTCTTCTTTGAAGTAGGATACTTTTGTATTTATTTTGTATTTATATTATGATTTTATATGTTTTATATACTAATCTAGTGAATAAATGATTTAATATAGTTTAATTACCTGAAAAATCAGTTATAAGGTTATTGAATAATTTTTTATAACTTGTTATGTGCTGTAAAAATTGTGAAATAGTGTTTTTGATAGGTTAATTCTGATATTTTAATGATGGAACTATGTGGTTGAAATTCTTTGAAACTATAAAATCCAAGTTCACCATACCTTTGGAACTGAAATAAAATAAAACTGGAAATGAAGAATGTGTACCTCACATAATTTTTTTATTCTCATCACTTATAATAATTTCTTGATGAAGATCTCTAAAGTAACAACTAAAAGGATCTTCCATCTGAGGTGTATTCATGGGTTTCAATGAATTACCCAAATTCATTGTGATGAACCTTCCAAACCTATATAATATACTAGTTTATCATGTCTCTAAGGATGAAGTAAGAAGATAGATTTGAGAGAGAGAGAGTATTATAATTATATTGAGGATCATAAGGAAAAGAATCATGGTAAGTCCCCTTTTATATAATAAACATGGAATCTTCTTGATCCATTCATTTAGTAATGTTTTTCATAAACATACAAGTAATTCCTATGGTTACTTTTCAAGTTACCCTCAATCATTAAATCTATTATCGATTTCATCTTATTAAATTGATAATAAATGATAAAATACATATATAAAATATGATTGAAAACTCATCAACACTCCACCACCTTGGGTGAATCATAGTGGTGGAAAATGAATCATACCATATGATTCATGGAACTATGGTTCACCCTATTTTATAATACAACTAGCTCATGAAGTAATTATATAATATCCATATATATTTAAATATGATATACCCAAAAGAATAAATATACCTCTTTTTATATGTTTATGACATATTGTATGACATATAATATAATACCATAAGATATCACTAGGGTTTTGGTCATATTATCTTCAATATCCTACTTTAACTAAATCCTAATAGACATTTGTTTCATTTCACCTAATATCATATCATATATGATAACTTGTAAAATAATATCTAAAACACCCTTTGAATATCTTGTAATTTTTTTTTGAAAATATATAATCAAATTAACCATGTATCACATTATATATAATACCTTGTAAATGGCCATCCAATAATCCTTTTTTGATAAACTCTAAATTACATTTAAATCACCTCTCTATGTTTTATAAAACTCGATCCTTATTATTTCAACTACAAAGTGTAATACCATTGTCATTTTTAGTGTTGTGAATAAATATCAATTCTCAAATTCATAAATGAATGAAAAGAGAGGACACTAGAAAATATGACTGATACTCAAGATATAAATGAATCTGGAATGATCTCTATTAAAAAAATGTATATTTATACTTTTTTTCTACCAACTGCATCATATATATTCATACATAATCATATAATCTCATTGTCCAAGACAACAAGTGGCCACATGACATTAAGTATATCAACCCACATAGTCTCCTCATATGTTATAAAATCTTCACGTATAGATCGGTTAAGACAATGAATAAGGTATATGGAATTCATAATAACATATTAGTATATTACATTCCCCTCACCTGAGTAGACAATCACACCATGTGAATTATCTATGTATTCACATACATTTTCTCAGTCTATAATAATCAAGAGCCCAAATTTCATTATTATAATACAAGAGGAAAAAATCCATTTTTGATTTTGCTCCTAACACCAAAATTATCAACAATATACCAAACCACCACCTATGTATCTAAGGATCAAGGATTGCATAAGAAATGTGTCAAAGTATGAAGGTTCGCATGTGAGGTATCTCAAAAACCTTGGTTATGGGGGTTCAATATGAAAAATGCACCTCTATTATACCAAATACATAATTTAAGACACTACATGTGGTATACTTCATGTTTAATCCAACACAAAAACTGATTTTATTCCTCATGAGAATATTCTATGTCCACATATAATAACCCTACTCATGCTAACCTTATTATTTTTTCATAACCTATAATTGTGAATGAAAAACATTGACTAGGGATAACTCAAATAATTATTTTATATTTCAATTATCATTTCACATCATGAAGTGTATATAAATATATACATATATGCAGTAACATGAAATAATGATAACATGATTATTTCCATCATGTAAAATGTGACACATTTTATATTCTTAAACAATTTAAAAATAATTGAAAAAAACATACATAATGAAATATATAAGTATATAGTATATGATAGACTCCCAAATCAACCATATGTTTATTTCTCTTTTAAGGTAATTTAAAATTAATTACATCTCTATGTAATTCCTGCCACATCAGTACATTACCACCTAAAAAAACACTCCCACTAAACTCTTCAATGAGTAAAATATATTAAGTGTTATATATTAAATCATGGTGATACATAGGAATAATATTCTTAATGTTACACTCCTTGAACATATTCAAACTCCTTATATTCACAAAAACAAAAGTTATGATGCCTATAACTACTATTGTCTACTTAGAACTCTTATAAGTTTATTACCATAATCATAGTTAAAACCCTTTACATCAAAATTTTTAATTATAATATTTTTTCTAATTAAAGTAACTATTTACATTATTATTTTACTAGCACATCATAATATCATTTCAGATATTAATGAACTCTCAATTTATTATGATAAATAAATATAAATCATTTCATTCCACTTTACCACCATACCCCAAGTTCTCTTAAGATATGATGTGAAATTCATTTTAACATGAATAATATTTTATTTTTTGGATTATAACTTTTCAAATACCAAAACATACTCCCATTAGTATCAAAGAAACTATATTCTTTTCAGAATATCATATTAAGATAAACAAGCTCTTTTTTGTTTAGGAAATAAATCTTATTTTTTTAATAGTAATAATTAACAAAAAACTATTATATTTATATAATATATGTTATTATATGTGTTTAGTGAATTTTATTAAAAATAATATTATTCTTTAAAATATTTCATTAATGATGGGGTAATATCAAATCCTCATATTTTAATAAATATCTTGGATAAAATCAATTATCCTAGAAAAAAAGTATTCATATATTCTTATCAATACATGATATAGAATCCAATGGATAATAAGCCATGTACATTGAATACATTATCTCATATTTTCCATAATAATAATTTGATAACAAAAAACCTATTTTGTCATATATTATAAATGAGATGAAGATACTTATCCTTTACTTAAATCCATCGGATCTTGGTATATTACTTTATATTCAAATATTAGATGTATGAACTATTTACATCCTAACTCTAATGAAAAATAAAATATTTAGAAAATCATTCCATGATTTTTAACTCTTTTAAACTTACAACATTTATAAATTATACATTTGGTATCACATTCCCATTAAAATAAATGGATTAATTTATATAACATTGATACCCAACATGGACTCTCCATGGGGTTTCACAAACCCCTTTAGATATATAAGATAATTAAATATTTTTTAAGGAATTTACTTTTTATTAACTCTAGGTTTCAATTAACTCAGTTGAATACTATAAGAAACAATGTTTGATTATTTAACCAATTTTTATTATTTGGGTTTTAAACTTTACCCAATTTTACAATTCATATAAAACCAGATCCTAGAAATCATATACCTAGTTCATCTATCCTCAATACTTCAAAAATAAGGTAAACTTTTAATGAACTAATTCACATTGTTGGAAAATTTCCATAGATAAAAAAATGAATTCCTTAACCAGAATAAGTTCTATAGGATATCTTCAATCTAAACTAGTCATTGGAATGATCAATAATATTGAGTATATAAGTAGATTCTAAAGTTAATTTGTGTTGGAACCAAGGTTTTTCATTTATAATAATGGATTTTGGTTTGTTTTTGTTGTTAATCTGCACATAGATAACTAGAGAGTTTTTAAATAATGAGTTCATACGTTTGAGGCTGAAAGCAGTGTTGAAGGTGGAATAGTTTCCTGGTGTTTTCCAAAATTTTGGGCCTAAAAATCGAGTTTTGGTGTTGGAAAACAATGATTTTTCAAATAGTGGTTAATGGTATGTGAAATGACAAATAAAATCAGAAAAAATAAGGGAACTGCATACCTCGAAACATGGACTGTGTACCATGTTCTGAGAATGGTTCACAGTCACATTCTAAGCTGCGGGAACGGTACACAGAGCAGTGTGCAGAGCGGTGTGTGGAACTGAGAACAGTTCGCAGAAATGGAATGTCATGAAGGTATGCAGTATGTGGAATGCTGAATGATGAAATGAAAACTGTTTTGCAGTGAAGGTACATGATGAAGGCATCTGGTACGCAGAGTGCTTAAGGATAGCGAGATTGCTACGGTTTGTGAAACCTGATTGGTACGTGGTGGAGGCTAACCTTATGCAGATGGTGTTCAGTTCACAGAGAATATTGTCCCAAATTGAACATTTGGGTAAATAGGATAAGAAAAAAATTTAGAGTTATGTGTCTATTTAAGGAATAGTGATCCCCTTTCTTAGATGATGATATTGGAGATTAAAATTTTGGGAATAAATTTAATGAAGTCTGAAGTCGTACATAGTGGAGAAGACGGTATGCATAGAGAATAATCTGCATAAGGAAACAGTATAAAGAAGAGAGAATGGTTTGTGCAGGTAGCTCTTGTAGTATGCGGCAGGGCAAGGCAGTATGCGGAGCGGGATGGTATGCGGAAGAGTGGAGCAGTATGTAGAGTATGGAAATACCCCGAGAAGGGCAGTTCACGGAGGAGATAGACGGTACATGGAGGAGCTGGACGGTATGTGAAAATAGTAGCGGCACATAGTAATAATAGCAGTATGTAGAACTTCAAAGGAAACCTGAAAATTGACACAACCAGTTTGCGAAATTAATTTCCATAACATATTAGTGTAAAGGAAAACAAATTACATCGGTGGGTGTTTATAGGACTTCAACAGAGCATCTATTTACAGTTAAGGATGCATGGTTTAATTCTAAACCATTGAAGTAGCCTTCATGTCATTAAACTGAGTGAAGATTCTACCAATGCAGTGAGCAAGGGGGAGTTAGCGGAAGTGATCTGAGGGATGCAGTGTGATATCCCTAAAAACTTTTAAAGGAAATGTATCTGGCACAGAGTGACTATGTTAAACTCTTGTAATACACAACTTCTGAAGATTAGTGGTTTTTAGTATAAATTACATACTGTCGTTGTATTCTCCTTAGACGTAGCCCTTAGTGGGGAACCAAGTAAAATTGTTGTGTCATTGTTTTTCATGTGATTGTTTATATAATTAACTTCCTCTTCAAACATGTTTAATAGGTTTTTACCAATGTGGGAACAAGATCTATAAGTTTAAAAGAAAAATTTGACCCCCTGATTCACCCCTCCCCTCTTAGGGTGTTCTGGGGTCCTGCAATTTTTTCATATTTTATCTAATTTTTTTAAATCCTTAAGTGGATCATTCAATGAATCTCCTAATAATATATATTTAACTGTTAAAAACTTCAACAATTGGTTACTCATAAAGGTGTTTTTATTTAACACATATTATTTCACATAAATAAGAAATTTTCATATGTTTTTAGTTATAGGAGTTTTTTAAATTAAGATTCTCATTTTCAATAATTTATTTTAGCACCAATTTTCATGATGATGATTATATTATATAAAACATAAAATATTATCAAATTAATATCATGCTTTACAAATAATTTAATAAGGACATCTATTAAATGTTCTCTTAAAAAATGATTACCCCTTTTAAACTCATCACACCCATTACTGGGAAAATATCTATATTTAATGAAGATTTGAATTTATTTATAATTTCTCTTATCACTTTGTTATTTAAGTAATCCATATTCCCAATCATATCATATTTTAATTTTATATAGTTAAGTGGATAACACTTTACCCAATCTATCATATGCCTAAACTCAACTTTATTACTCTAGTAACCTAATTATATTAGGGTATCGTAAATAATTATAACCCCAAAAATGATAATAATGGGGACTTAATCCTATTAGGGTAACCCATTACTTTCTTTCATTACAAAATATAATCCGGGGAAACATGCTTTAACATCACCTACCTAGTTAGATGATCAAAATCATGACAAGTGCTCTCTTTAGAAGAAACTGAAAACATGATATTTAGAAGAGGATTTATTATCACCATCTTATCTCATGTATCCCCTTCATATGTATGCTTGATTCTATTTATTCAATTTTTAATCATGTTCCTTCCAAAAAAATTAATTACTTCAAATCATTTTGATGTGTAACTATTTATAAGACTCATAACTTGTGTTACAAACCCAAATTAAAATCCAAATATATTCATACATATAAATATGCATCCTGTGAATAGGGTATATGAAAATATTTCTTGTAAAATATTAGAGGTATATAAAATCAATATTCCATATATGAGTAATCCTCGAGTGATAGATATTAAACACTCACTTTTCTAGACAAGTCATAGGACACTCTTTCAATGAGAAGTCTGACCTAAATCCCCTCTACCTAGGGATATTTTACTCGAGATAGATATCATTCCATCATAATTTTAGCTATAAATATGTATAAATCATAATTAACAACTTAATTAAATATAATAACTCAATAATCTACTATCAAGGTACAAAAAAACTAAACCAATTATCATACATAGAATGTAACCCCTTTTATGAATGTATAAAAATATCATAACTTGTTAAACTCTTTGAACTAAATCATACACTTATTCAGAAAATAAGAGTTTCTTACTATGAATAATAAATAGGGTGATAATAAATAAATGAATAGTTCAAGAATTAACATGATATATATATATATATTTATGAACAATTCAAAAATATAGCTGAAAGTAAACACCTTATAAATTATATATTCATTCTAGAAAATCCATAATTAAAATAAATATAACATTTTTACATTTATTTTTAATAGTAACTCCTTTATATTATTCATTATATTATATTTACTTCAATCATATCACATTATATAAAATATAAACATTCTACATTCCAAATATTTTATGTAATCATTTTACACAACTAAAATATGAAATATTAAATATATTTACACCTTAATGATATCATTTTTCATAATTAATTTTTGATATTATTTTAAAAAATTATAAATAATTCACTTAATTTGAAAAATTCAAATTAATTAATTTTTAACTCTTCATAATTTTAATATAAACTCTATTATATTTTTCTTTGTTTTGTAATTTATACACCCTTTATAAATTACTCTTATAATTTCCATATAAACCATTTAAATATGAATTTTATGTAATTTCATATAATTTGAAAATGATATTTTAATATTGAAAATTAATATTATCAATATTTATTTAACAAATATATCATAAATATATAATTAATAAATTATAAATGATTTATATTTAATTAATTTATAAACACCATTATAAAATAAATAAATATCACAAAATTCATTTATCTAAAATTTATAAAAACAAGTAAACAATTAAAATCATTTTATAATTATAAAATTAAAAAATATTAGTATATCATTTTTGAAGATAAACCTGAATCTTAGGCAATGATAAATAAAACACATGGAAGAACTATCGATCATATTATAGGATTGGTAACATACCACCCGACTATTATGTGTTATGATAAAAATATGTAGAATTAATTCAATGTGCACTTTATTATCAGGGATTACAATATAGCTCCTATGTAGGTTTAATAAATTAATACTAGGTAGGTTATAACCTACGACATGCATCAATATCATATTTATTATAGGACTCTTTGTTATTCAAATGGGAAGTGACGTTATTGTTGGATATGACATATAGCATATCATATTATATGATACACCAAAAATTAAAGGATTGCATTGAGATACAATCTACAATATCAGATATCATTAACTGAAACCATGACACAATATTATGTTATCACATAGCATTATTTCATAACACAAACACATATTACATTGTCAAATAAGAAAAAAGTTTTGGGTTATTTATAATATAACACGCACTATGATTTCAAAACATTAATTTTCAGTATTATTTCACCAATAAAAATTCATGGAAAGGATATTATATTCTATCATTAACTAATGGAATTTTAGTTTGTGTTTTGTGGGTTTTGTATGTGTTGGGTGAAGGATGGAGGAAAGAATGTCGAGTTGGAGCTAAAATTTCAACTTATGAAAAGTGTTGCGTCATGAACATATGTGTTGTAACATAAATATTTATCTATAGGGGATGTATTTTGATGAGTCTGATGTATCATGTGATGATGTGTTGGAATGTAGTGTGGTTCTTGAGTTGTGGTGCAGGTTGTGAGTTGTGAGAGTTTAGTTTCATTCTTTTATGAGGTAAAAGTTTTTTTATAGAGTGAAGGGTGTTTGTTGCAACATGAATCCTTCTAGGCACTCCTTATGTGAGAAATTTTGCATCATATGGTATTCTTACATGGAATGAAGAGTTTTGAGGATAATTGATTAATATTTTTTGAGGTCGGTCATAGAGTGTTCGATGTTAGTAGACTATAGTTTATTCTTATATAATTGTAGTTCCTACATTAGTCAAACATGAGGTTCTGAGTTCACCTTACATGAGGTTCCATTATGATAAAAAATTTCATGTTATTTCATGGATACTTGGCTTGTCAGTATCCTCAATTCTTTGTTTTTGACATTTTTTATGCCCCAATACATTCATTTTGTCATGGTCTTATTTGGGGATCATTAATTATGAGATAAATAAGTCGAGGTTTATATCATGTTTCTTTGATGATTTACTTTTGTGATGTGTCCACTCTATTTGGGTCATGGAATTCATTAAATATATAAAGTCAAGATGGTTTTTACTATGATATGTGGGGAGATATAATGGTAGATCATGGTTTGATTTTTGGAGTTGATTTTGATATAGCCATGTTCAATTTTCTTTCTAACCTGTCACATCATGACTTCATAATTGTTTTTGTTATAAATCTAAAATCTCATTTGAATTGTTCCAAATTCCTTCAATCTTTCCTAATATCTATAAAGTTAGTGGATTGAATTTGGAGATCCTTTAGCTCCTTTTTTATCTTATATCCCTAGAATTTAAGAGATCAATATTTATGAGATCTGAGGTGATACCCTTTCCTCCTATTCTTCATTCTTTCTTATTCTTTGATCATAGGAAGGTTATGGATATAGTGTGTTTTGTTTTAGGTGATCTTGGATTGTGTGGTTGATGATGGTTTTTGGGATATAGGTTTTTAGGGACATACTAACAATTTTAGGGACATATGACCATCTTCATTTCCTTGTTCTTGTATAGTGGTTATTGATGCTCTAATTAAGGTAGAGAATTTGAGAATTTACATTTTTTATTTTTTTGAAAATTTTGAATGTGTCTTGCGTTTTCTTTATTTGTATTGAATTTAAGGATTATCCTAATAGAGATAAATAATTATACTAATGTAAAGTGAAGGTAATGAGTGATTAATATATTTTTTTGGATTCTATGGTATTTATTTTGTTTGATGATTCTTTGATTTTGATTATTAGAGTTTTTTTCTTCAATGATATATTTATTGTTTTTATGAATAAATTGTTATAATCACAATTCATTATGTCTTAAGCATCTAAATTTTTTAATAAATTCGTTTTGATAAAATATGTTGTTTGTATTGATAATGTTTAAACACGAAATTCTAATATAATATATAGATAAGATTAATAATATCCTCTTTAAACTGATTTACTGCCACGATTTCATTTATTTAGTGCTGTATTAATGGTTTTCTTTACTATGGTTAAAAGGGTTATGGTTGTTTTAAGTGGTTGTTTGGGGGAACATGAGATTTTTTTGTTAAGGTGTTGAGTGATAGGAAGTTGTGGGATTCTTTGTGGTGGAATAGGTGATTTCAAGGAAATGAAGGGTATTAGTGATATAAATTTAGGATATTGGAATGTGTTTTTTGTAATTTTATGTGATGATGTGATTTTTTTTGTACATGTGTGTCATAGTTTTCCACTAGAATAGAATGTTTTTTGTAAATTAATGAAACTAGTGATGGAGTGATGGGTTGTAAATTATTCAATATTGATATTAATGGTTGTATTGTTGAGTCTAATTAATGGAAAAGGTTTAAATAAATGTGAATAATGTAGTAATATAGTTTTGGTGTATATATATATATATAATGATTATTGAATATTTCAAAATTAAATATATATAGATGAATGGTATAATGACTGTAAAGACATTAGTAATTGGTAATTTTAGAAAATTGATATGATGGCATGATTAAAGGAGAAGTTCATAACTATTATGTATTATATATGTGGATGGGTGAACATGGTTGGTAGTGTAGGGATGATAGTATTTTTTTTAGTTTATGTTAGTATTAATGAGATGACTGTTATGGGAGATAGTAGTTCTAGACTGGTGTAAAAACCTAGATAGGGTTTGTGTGTGACTATTATATTCGTTTTATTTTATTTTCATTTGTTATACACCACTACCCAAATACAATATCCTTACCAATGCCCATATGGTTTTTGGTTTTAGGTGTTTTCCCCAATATTGGTGAGGGAATGGATGGATAACAACTCCCTCTTACCAACATTCCCTTCCAGGTGTAGTATGGGTTGTGATGGATCATGATAGGTATATTCATGCAAGTTTAAAGGGATTATGTTTTTAGTATATAATATAAATGATGAATTGGTCTTATAGTATTGAAGATGATATATAGTTGGGTTCATTGATGGTAATAGGAGGTCATGGGTTTGATTACTTTCATGTTCATGATACCCAACTATGATATGATTTGTGATGGATCAAGAAAGGTATATACATACAAGCTCTAATGGATAATTTTTTTATCATATAATATATCAGTGGACTTGGTTATGTGGTTATGAAAATGATAAGTAATGGGGGTCATGCATGGTAGGAGGAGGTCAGGAGTTTTATGCCTTTCATATTTCAGATACCATACTATGATATAGTTTGGATATGCGGTATCTAGTGGTGGATATGTGATAATGATAATGGTATAATTAGGGTATGTGGTAATTTATAAAGAACCAGACTTATACATTACATAATCTTGAGTTTTAATTGAATAATCCACTCTCTTACATTTTAGTATCTTTTCTGGCTTAGAGTTCAAGAGAATTGGGTAATAACTCATACCTAGGAGAAATGATAAATTAAGAAGTGAAAACTTCCAATTAGTGCCTATTTTCCCTATTATATAAATTTTTTAAAATAAATAATGTTTTATTTTCATGGAAAATATTCATTTCATTCAACTTGACATCATACTTTGCCTTATCTATCATTAAACCCTATGAAAAACATTTTAAAACATGATATTAGCACAAAAATCTCAGTAAGAGACACAAAAAGAATGGAAAAGGTAAGTCTAGGGAGAACATGAAACCCCATGTAATTTTTAACTTTATCTTAAAATTTTTTTGAATGTATTAAATAAAAAAATTGACAAGAAAAATTCATACACTTTCTTTTCAAATAAATCCTTTAAAACCCATAGCAAACAATTAAAAACCCTTTTTTGGAAACATAAATAATCTTATTCATAAAACCCTTTCAAAAACTATTTAATTTCAATAAAAATATGATGTAATTACAATATAATCATCACCCAATACTTTGGAGAGATATAATGGGGCTCACCCTTCATATATTCTTTATCGGGCTGACCCAATTTTCCTGAGTAATAATGGGTCTAAACCATTCGTATAAGCTATATTGTGGTCACACATGAGCTATAATGGGGATAAAACCATAATATAAGTTCTATTAGGCTCACCCATTATACATATAAGTCTCAAGTACCATATCATGAATAAAAAATTTATGATTTCACTTTTTCATCATAAAAAATTTTCAAAAACACTTTCGAACCCATATGAAAAACCATTTTGAAAATTAAAATACCCTTTTCTTTTAAAAATCAATCTTTAATACTAAAATAACCAAAAAAGGGGAAATGTTTATTTAATTTAATAAAACAGCAATGCTTTTAATGTAATATAGAAATAAAATAATGGTCACAGTAGTGTGAAAATTCATTGTCGACATATATGCTAAAAATAAATGATTTCTTTTTTCATTTTTCAAAAAGTTCTATTTAAATAACGTAAGAAAATTCTATTTGAAAACATTTGAAATAATGTAAAAATATAAAGAAATGTATTTTATACATCTTTTATTTCCATGTACATATTTTATAAAATAATTTTAAAAAAATATACATGGAAAAGAAAGAGTTGGAATGAAAACTCTTAAATATGATTTTTTAAAAGAAAGACCCTTACAATTATAAAAACATTTGAATCATAATCCCCCTAAAATAATAAACTTAGGAAAAAAATTAAATTTCATGATTGTAAAATAATTCAACATTTAACATGTCAAAGGGTTTTTATATACACCTCATAATATAATATAGTTTTATAACAACAAAATATACCACAACAAAATGAAATTGAGATGGCGACCCTAACCTTGAGTTCGATTCATCACGTTCTTTATTTGTCTTAATGAAAAATGAAATTATGTTAATTAAATACTTTCTTTTGAACCCTTTTTAAGTTTTTTTTATTTCCATTATTATAATGTTATATACAATTACATAATCAATTAAGTCTACATCGGATGTTTTGATGATATTTAGATTATGTGTCAAAATTACTTCAGTAGGTAGACTATTGGTCTAAGAGGTAATTATTTAAACATATATAGAAATAATAATTATCAAATAATTATTATATTTATATATAAAATATAATTTTAAAAAAAATCATGAAAATGGTTATGAAAAATGTACTATGTTACGATCATGGAGACGATGAGTCGTATGTAAACACGGGTCACGTTTCCATTTCTTAATGATCATTATAGAAAAGAGGTAAGTAATATTTTATATTTTAATAATTATAATAATATCATATATTCACTATTATTTTTTAAAATATACTTATATATATCATTATTTTGATGTACTAATTAAAAAATAATCACATCGCTTCGTGGAGATGGTATTCTACACATAGATGAATGACATTATCATTTTTCAATGTAAAAAAGTAAAATGATATATTATATTTTATGAATGATAAATATTTTACTAATATAATTATAATTTCATTTATATCCCATATTTTCATTAAATTAATCCTTATTACCTTCTATGTAAATCATTGGTGAAAAATGAATCGCATCACTTCGTGAGGTGGTAGTCTATCGTTCACACAAGTGACGTTATCGTATCCCTCATGGAATGGAAATAAAGAAGTTATATGTGATATCGTAAATAAATTAGTATAAATATGTTAAAAATAATATATATATATATATATATATACGTGCTTTAAATCTATCACTACAACAATCCTTGAGAGGTGATGATTGAAAATGAATAGCATTGGGTTGTGAGGCAGTTGTCCGCCATACGCACGAATGACGATTTCATATTCCATTAGATGTAAGACAAGATAGAATTATGTTATTAAATTATCATGATAACATATAAATATATGTTAGATACTTTTTTATTATATAATTATAATTTAATAATATTTTATAGAGGTGGAAAATAAAATAAAATAAATACACTCGATTCGGGATGATACCTATTCTTTGAGAAACCTCGTTAGGTAAGCACCAAAAGCCTTCTTAGAATGGATTTATTATCAAAATAATAGATCTAAGTCTTGGGGGAATTAAGGAATATGTATGAGTATTTATTGGATGAGAAATAATTATTTTAAAATGCGTATAGGATATGAGAGGGGTGGAATTTTATAAGTGACATGAGTGGCACACTTTTAATATTTGAAAAGAAAAAGGTATGCCCATGTTTTTTATATGCTAAAAGGCTCCAAAATTGACTATTATCTAAAATTAGATATTATAAGGTCAAAATATGTCCATAAAAGATATTTTATAAAAACAATTAGGTCATTTCAACCCTTATATTTTTATTTTAACACCCCCCCCCCCCCCCCCGTAAACCCATTTTCACCTAGTAGCAGTAATTATTTTTTATTATTTTTACTATTCATTATGATAAAAAAAATTAATATGAACATAATAGATAGTATAAATTATAACTATTAAAAAATGTAATATATTTTACCAAATTAAATTCGTATAAGTGTAAAATTTTGTTTCAAAACAAAATATGTAGACGTGATGAAGAATCAGGTTTTCAAGAAGTATATATTTCGAGAAAAATATGATTTTACATTAACTATATGAATAATAATAATAATTCAATGAATATAAATCAATATTTATTGTTATATAATTTATATTTTTCATATAAAATATTCCTCCTTAAGGATTATTTTTATTAATTAATATGGATAAACATTATTCACTTTAAAATAATTTTCTGCAAAACAATTCATGTTTTTAGACCCAAAAACACACTTATACTAAAATACAATATAAAGTTGACTAAAAGTAATTTTAGTGGAAAATATATTACCAAATAATAATTATTTTACCTGAAATAATATTAAAACCATAATTTTACTTTTAAATTTCTTAATTTATTAAAAATTAATGACATTTTAGAAAAAGATTGGTATTTTTTACTATTCATCGAAAAATCAATATTTTATGGAAAATATAAAAAATTCACCATGAGATAATTTTTAAATGATGATTTAAAAAATGAAATTAGTTTTTTAAAATTCATATTCTATAATTTATAAATTAATCTTGTATATTATCCTTATAATAAAATTATTTAGTTAAAACTATTTTCTATTTGATTTGAAAATTACTTAATATTTTTATAATGTATATAACTATTTAATTAATATTAATAAACATGAAAATGATTTATTAAATAATTAAATTGTTTGTTATATTATAACCCCCTTTTTTCTTAGATATCGACCTTATTGTTTTATTCACTTGTTAAACAAGTGGGGATATCATTCCCTCATAAAATTTTCAAATTCCCATATTTTCTCTTAAACCATATGATTTTTTCATAAAACCTTAACAAGTGAATCACCATATTCTAAAACATTGTCTCTCTACATGAAATAATATATACAGTATGTTCTTTATATGAAATATTCTATTCCAACTGAACTAATTCAGAGCTCAAAACGTGGGATGAATATGGAACATATTTCCTTAACATTGAAACATGGAAAAAATTTACCATGGATAGACTTGGAGGGAATCACCTTGGTTGGAAACTGATACAAATTTATCCAAGATTTCATACGTTCATATAAACCATAGACTTATCTTACTATTTTTTTTAAATTAATAACACTTTACCATGGAGATACTTTAATAAAAACATGATCACCTAACTTGAAAAAAGATCTTTCCTCCAGTTATATGGGAAACTTTTTGGCTTCCTCTAATCTATCCTCATACGTTACTAATTAGGCTTCACCTTATTATCCATTTCCTATAGTAATTATGGTTCTATAAACATAATTTATCCTACTTCATCCTAAAAATATGGTATCTGACATTGCTTTCTATATAATTCATCAAATGGTTCCATATGTATATTAAAATGAAAACTATTGTAATAAGAAAACTCAAACAAAGAAAGATGTTTATCCTAACATCCTTGATAATCTATTGAACAAAAACAAAGAAAATATTCCATCGTCGGAATTGTTTACTCAGACTGCCCATTGGTTTGAGGATGAAAATATGTAATGAAATTTAATTTAGCACCTAAATATTTATGAATTCCTTTTCAAAGATTAGATGTGAACCTTGGATCACGGTCTGAAATAATGAGTAAGAGGCACCCCATGTAACCTATATATCTACTTTAGATGTAGTAGAGAAATCAAATACAAAGACATATTTTTCTAAATGGATAGTAAATGAACATATTTAGTTAGTTTTTTAATAATAACTCAAATAACATTGTTACATTAAGAATTATTTGGTAATCCCACTATGAAATCCATTGATATTTTATCCCATTTCCACTACAACACTAGAAAAGGATAAAGCATTATCTTCAAAAATTGATGTTCTATATTAACCTACTGAAAATTCAAACACTTCATGGTAAATTTAGAAATATCACATTTCATTTGATCCCACCAATAACACTATTGAATGTATCTGTATATATTAGTGTTTCCCCGATGAATAGAAAATTGAGAAGTATGTAATGTTTAATATTGATTCCTTATAGTTTGTATCAAAGGGTTATGATTTGGAAGGATATTTTCCAATCAATTCAATCCCAATATATATTCCTTATTTCTTAAACGAATAATTATTCATAAAAAACATAGTTTAGACATAGAAACATGGTAATATTCAAATACTATATTATTTTAACTTAACCATAAGGTGAAATATATCAAGGGAATGTTATTACCAATATCCTAAACTCTAACGTTATCTAACCCAACCATTGATACTAATAGTAAGGACTCAAAATTAAACATTACATAATATTTTGTTTTATGTTAATAATTCACTCTCTTACATTCTAGGATCTTTTCAGGTTTATAGTTTTGGGGAATTAGGTCATAACTCATACATAATAAAAACCATAAATTACAAAGTGGATACTTTTGAGGAGTATCCATTATTTAAATAATATAAATATATTAAAATAAATTTTTATTTCTTTTCATTTAAAGTCTTCAAAAGTTATAACATGACTTATTCCTTACCCTTACACATCCTTAAACCCAAAGAAAAATATTTTATACATGGTATATGCACAAAAAGCTCTATATGGGAAATAAAAAAGAAAGGAAATCATTAGTCTACCCAAAAACATGAAAACCCATATAATTTTTACCTTTGTCTTAAAATTTAATTGATATATGAAATAAAACATTTTCACAAGAAAAACACACATGCACATTGATTGAAGAAATCCTTTAAAACCCATAACATGAAATTATAAACCCTTTTTTGGAAACTTAGATCATCATATTCATAAAACAATTTCCAAACTCTTTTAATTTGAATAACTATATGTATGAATTAAAATATAATCATTACCCAATTCATTGGAGATCTATAATGGGGCTCACCTTTCATATATTCTATATCTGGATCACCCATTTTTTATAAGCTATAATGGGGATCAACCCTTCGTATATGCTATATCAGGCTCATACATGAGTTATAATGGGTTTCAACCCATCATATAAGTTGTATCAAGATCACCCATTATTCATATGATACTCAAGTACCATATCATGAATAAAAAATTTTATGTTTCCACATTTTTATCATAAAACCTTTTGAAAAAGGATTTTGAACTCATATAAAAACGAAATTTTATATACAAAAATAACCTTTAATTTAAAACATCATTAATACAAAAATACCTATAAAAGGGAAAGTAGTTTTTTTATTAAATAAAACATGAAATATTTTAAAGTGATATATAAATCAAAATATGTTCAAGGTAATGGGAAAATTTGTTGTCGACGTATTTTTAAAAATAGAAAATTCATTTTCTTCATTTTTTAAAATTTTCTGTATAAAAAAAGTAGAAATATCCCTTTTCAAAACAATTGAAATAATGTTTAAAGAAAAATAATATATACTTTATAAATCTTTTATGTCCACAAAAAACATTCATAAAATCATTTTAAAAACAAGGACATGGAATAAAAATATTTTTAATGAAAAAATTTAAAGATTCTTTTTAAAAATAAATTCCCTTACCTTTTTAACAACATTTTAATCATAAGATCCATGATATAATAAAATTAAAAAACATTTAGATATAATGATAATAAATTAATTCATGATATAACATGTAAAAGGGGATGTATGTTTGTAAGATCCGAAACATTTATAGATATGCCTAGGGAACTTTTATAGGTACTATTTTACTCTATTTGTAGTGTATCTTGGATGGTTTATGATTTGTGTATTTTTATAGTGAAATTGTAAAATTTTGGAAGGAAGAGGTGCATTTCACGGTTGGCGTACAGTTTTCCCAAACCATGCATTTAGGCCAACAAACCATGAAAACCCAAATAGAGGGTATTTTCATGATTAGTGCATTAATTTTTAAACTATTCACCTTCTTATTATTAATAACGTGACCCCTAGGAGGAGGTTCATAGTTAGGATCATGGTTTGGGAAAATCATGTTCCCCATATAGGAAACTGTGCAAGCAGAAAATTAAACCCCTAAAAATTAATAAAAAATGTATTGCACCACTGTATTATATACCTTAAACACCTTGGATGGGCTTTAACTCGTTTTTATTCATTTTAGGATGCTCTTTAATGGATTCCATGTTCTTTTGAACATTGTTCTTTGTAAATAAAATATTGGGTTGACATATCTACACCTTTCCCAGTAAGTGATTTCTTCGGGTTTTTATTCCTCTCTCTCTCATATCTCTTTCTATATGAAGATGAATATTTAATCATCCATTAGTGTGTTTTTAGATTTATTTTCATTATAGTTATAACTCTATTTAATCTTGGATCTATTTATTTATCTTTATCTCATTCTTCATCGTGATCTTGGTTGTTCCGCTTCAATTGGGTATTTACAGTGGTGAGATTTCATCATTTATCATGAGTTAGGTGGTCTATTATTCACTTCAAAAAATATTGATTTCAATTGTGCATATGTAATTGTGAAATTTATTTTTCTTTTTAAATAATTTAATCTTTAATTTCATTAATTAAATAGGTTAATTAACTGATGGATTGTGGTTGATTCATTAATGGGGTAATGAAATTAGCCAATTAATGGGATGGTGTAATTGGTCAATTAATGAGAATTGTGGAATTTATTGATTAATAGAATTTTGAATTGATTGATTAATGAAAATTAAGGGTTGTTTTATTAACTTGGAAGGGTAAATTAATTATTTGATTAAATGTTGACAAAGGATTTAATTATGATATGTTCATATTAATCCTTATAATTGAAATAAAGAATTTGGATTTTGTGATAAATTGGAAAGGTTCAATTTAATGAGAATGATCGATAAGAAATTTAAAGGCACAAAACCTTGATGTATATGAAATTTTTATTTGTCTTATGTTGGGATATTTGTAATATATCTGAAGTTGAGTTATGGGATAGTGAATGAGGCTCCAAATACCCATATATGTTAGTGAGTGTGGGAAAGGGATCTAGGCTCTAAATACCCATTTGTGATAGCGAGTATGGTATAGAAACTATGGCGCTAAACCCAATGTGATATTGAGGTGTGGGATTGGGACAGGGGCTCTAAATACCCATGGGGTGTTAGACACAACATTTTACACCCATGATATTGTTATTTAACTATGGTTCCAATTGGATGTGATATGAATTGAAAGGAAATGATAAATGATAACCACGATATTATGATATGTGATATCCCTTGAGGATAGCTTAGACTCAGGAATGGGATGAAATAGGTATTGATTATATGGGTGTTGTCATGAACCTAGGGATTTATGTGGTTAATTAACTAATAATTGAATGTGATAACTATTTTATTATGAATTATACTTTATTCTTTATACAATTTCATACATTATTTTTGACTGGATATTATCTTATATGTCATTATTGGTGGCCTATTGATTTGTACTCACACCCTACATGTTCTATATGATCGATACCCGGATAGACTTCATGTTTCAAGGACATGATAAGAACAGGGGCCCTAAGTTATATGGATGATTTGGGGTGAATAATGGATAATTGAACTGAACATGGTGTTGGGACCCACTTGGGATATTTTTCAGTGTCTTTCTTTTGGGATTTCATTTTGACACTTGACACTTATTTTGAATGAAATATCAATTGTTCAGTTATGGATATTGTTTTCAATTTTTGTTCATCATCTGATACTAGTATTTTCAAGTTATTATATTATTCTTGTTGTTGGTTATTGTATTTTGGTCATTTCATGGTTATTTTCACTTTTGTTCTGCTTTGACAAATAGGGTATAGTATCCCCATGTTATACAGATATTAAACCCTCGCTGCTAGTCACTAGCCTCTATCATATGGAGAGGCATTCCTAAGGTCACATGACTGACAGGATTATGGAACTGTCATGTGGCACCCAGGTCGGGACATTACAATATACACCTTATAAAAAATATAGGTTCATACCATCAAAATATGCACAAATAAAAAGAAATTGATATAAAGACCCTTATCTTGAGTTCAACTTGTCACATTAATTATTTATCTTCCTAAATAATAAAATTTTGTTAACTATTTAATTTGTTAATTAAAATTTTAAATTTTATTATTCCTTATTTCTTACATATTACCGTTTTATATAAAATTATAGAATCAATTAAGTTTACATCGAATAATTTTTTGATATTTGGATTGTGTGTCAAAATGAATTCAATAGGTTGACTATTGGTCTAAGAAGAAATTATTTCAACATATAAAGAAATAATTATCTTGAAATAATTATCATATTCGTACATTAATTATAATTTTTAAACCAATCATGATATATGGTTTTGATAAATGAACTACATTGCAGTCATAGAGATTGTAGGTCGTATGTATGCATGAGTAACGTTTCCATTTTTCAATGACTATTATGGAAAGGTGGTATGTAAAATTTTATATTTAAAAAATTATAATAATATAAAATATACATTATTATTTCTTTATATTTACCTATATATATCATTCTTGTGATCTGGTGATGGAAATATAATCACATCGCTTCATGGAGATAGTAGATCACATGTACACGAACAACGTTATCATTTTTCAGTATAAGAAATCAAGTGATATGTTATATTTTAATAAAGATATATATGTCATTAATATCATTTTTATTTCATTTATATCAATTATAATCATTACCATCATCCTTATTACATTTCATGTAAAATGTTAGTAAAAAACTAATCACGTCTCTTTGTGAGGCGGTAGTCCACCGTACACACTAGCGATGTTATCCTATCCATCATGGAATTGAAAGTACGAAGGTATATGTGATATCATAACTCAAAAAATATAAATATTTTACATATATATATATATATATATATATATACAAACGTTAAATACATCATTACAAAAATTCAAGAGAGGCAGTGATGGAAAACAAATGACTTCGATTCACGAGGTGGTAGTTTGTCACACACACAAATGGTGATTTTGTGTCTGATTTAATGGAAGTAGAGAGGGATATAGGTTATTCTATTAACATAATAACAAATCATTATATGTTAGATAATAATTTTATATAATAATAAAATAATAATTGTTTATTAGGATGAATAAGAAACAAAATAAAGATGCTCGATTAAGCATGATACCACTTCTTCAGGAAACTTCCTCATGTAAGCACTAAAAGCTTTCTTAGGATTGATTTATGATCAAAATAAGGGATATATGTATTTTATAGAAAATTATGTAATATATTTTTTCAGGGTTTTTTTGATCCAAATGGATTTTAAGGTGCGAATAGGATAGGGGAGTGGGTGGCCTTTTTATAAGTGAGGTGAGTGGAACACTTATAATTTTGAAAATAAAAAGGTGTAACCACATTTTTCACATGCCAAAATACTCCAAAATGGACCATTATCGAGACTTAGACATAATAAGGTCAATATATGGACACACAATTTATTTTATACAAGTTTTTAATTCATTTTCACCCTTATTTTTTTAGTTTAGCACCCCGATAAACATGTTTTTACCTTAACCATGGTAATTAATATTTACCGTTTTCACTATTCATTATAGTAAAAAATTATGTTGGACATATTAGATTATATAAATTATACTAATTTAAAATATTAAATATATTTTACCAAATTTAATTCAAAAAATTGGTAATATTTGATTTTAAACAAAACCCATATACATGATAAAAAGTTAGGTTTTCAAAGAGTGTATTTTTTAAGAAAAATGTGATTTTATGTTAACTCTATGACTGATGACAATCATTTTTTAAATATCACCTCATATTTTATATATAATATATATATATATATATATAATTAAAAAATACAACATTAGTTATTATTTTAATTAATAAAATTAGAAACATTATGCACTTTAAAATAGTTTTCATAAAAAATAGCTTTTTTAAACCCAAAAACAAACTTATAAAAAAAATATAAAGTTGATTAAACACAATTTAATTAGTTTAAATATAAAAAATAATATGTATATTAATTTAAATCATATTTATCCATTAATGGGAATTTTAAATTTCTTAATTTATTTAAAATAAATGACATTTTATGAAAAATATATATTTTTTACTGTTCATTGAAAAATCAATATTTTCCAAAAAATACCAAAATTTTTCCCTAAGTTAATTTTCATATAATGATTTTAAAAAATAAATTATTTTTTTTTTAAATTGAAATTCAATAATTTAGAAATTGATCTTATATATAGAACCTTATAATAAATCAATTTAATTAAAACTATTCCCTTTTTGTTTAAAATGTACTTAATACATTTATGATCAAAATAAATATATTATTAATATTAATAAACATGAAAATGATTCATTATATCATTATATGGGTTGTCAAAATATTGTTTTTATATGGTATATGTTCTGTAATGGAAAAACTATAAAAGGGAAGAAAGTATTTGGAAAATATTTTAGGGCCTATGAGAGATAAACTAGTGGGGGAAGTTGTTGTGGTGTACTTTATTAATTTATATTATCTTGATACTATGTTATTATGCATGGATTAAATATTTGTAGGGTGATAGTTAAAGAGTATGGGTGATATATAGAATGTTGTTGGTATGACTTGCTTATAGTATTTATTCATTTAGGCATAAGCATTCTTTTTAAAAATTTTCACTAGAGGTTATGGTGGGGGATCCTACTAGGTATACTTTTATGCTCACCCCTATATATATAAATCTATTTTTTAGGTATTCAAGAGAGATTTGGTGATCAAGATGGATTGTAGTAACTCATGGATATTGTGGTTGGTGTTATTGCTACTACCTTATGAGTGCTTTATTATATTCCATATTTTATTAACCTTGGTAATGAATAAAAGTTACATGTATTGTGGTTTTGGATTATTTCATTTTATATGATTTTAATTGGGGGTTTTCTTAAGTTTATGGTATTATAAGGGTAATGCATCCCATATATGTGTGATTATACCCTCGATGCTAGTTTTCATCCTATGGCCTATTGGAGATGGGCTTTAGGGGTCACCCTCATCTACAATATAGGACCAGGATGGGTTTTTAAAGGCATGGGTCATGAAAGTGTGGTATTAGAGTTATTGATGAGAGTTATAATGGTTACTAGAGTTGGGAACTATTAAATATTTCATGGTTATGGTAGGGAACCAATATTTTTTGTACTTATAATGTGACTTATCAAGGTATAACAGCTAGTACATAGGAAATTAGGTCCCCTTATGATTTTATGTAAGAACCTTAAGTTTAATGAACATAAAAGAATAATTTCTTGGTAAAAACATAGGTGTGGTATATGCATCATGACGATTATTCTTGTTCTTGAATTGGGTTAATTTTTATAAATTAAAATGAATCAAATTAAATAATTTTATTTGAAATTTCATATTTAGAGATTAGAAATATATTTATTGTAGGTGACCTATGTTAATGTTTTAGGGATATGAATGATGTTATTATTATTCACATTGAGATTTTGTTTATTATTACCTTTGTTATATAAATATTATTTTGGTGTAGTTTTCCTTGTATTGTGAGAAAATTATCATCAGCATTAATTTTTATATATGATAACTCTCTTTATCCTGATGTATTTCTGATATTATATACATTAACTGTTTAAATGGATGTAAATTTACTATTAATTTCTAACTCTAATAAGTAATTAATTTTTTCCAAAGTAATTATCCAATGGAAAAATGAAAATTATGAAAATATTAGATAAGATAAATTGTTTCAATCTCATGTTTTAATAATTTTTTTAGATAATGATATTGGTTAATTTAGATTCCATGGTTTATAAGTTAAATATGTTGATATTGATTATAAAATGATCATTTTAGGATTTCCTAGTTGAAAAAAATTATGATAAATGTATATAGTCTTTTCTATTTTCATATATTCGTATTATTAAGAAAACCATGCTTAAAATGATATATTAGTCATCATTTTTAATATATATATATATCAAATTTATTAGTTTTATTATGTGATCTAATGGAAACTGTGTTAAATTTGTAATTCAATGATTACTAAAAATTTAATATCTTTCTATGAATGATGAGTTAAAGTGGTTTATTGGGTAATTGAGTTGTTTTAATTGGAAATGACTTGTTTTTGGAGATTTTTTTTATATTTGACCATGCTTAATATTAATAACACTTCCCCATATATGTAATAATGTGTTTAGTTTAGTTTTTAAATGTTTACTTGACTTTCTAAAATAATTATTTTCTTTATTGTTGATCTATTTTCTTAAATTAACAGTAGATTTCCCTTTTAATAAAGGTTGTTTTAATCTTAAATATGTTCTTATAAAATGGTTTTGGAGTGTTTAATAAATATTTTTTCAATAACTTGTTTTAAAGAAAGAATATTTTTTTTCATTTAAATGTTTTTTTGAAAAACAAATTGAGGGAAAACTTATGGTTGATTTAAAAAGTATTAAATATATAGGTTTCAAGGGAAATATTTGGGTTTTAAATTAGTGTTTTGTTTTAATATTCTTTTGATTAGGGTTTAAATGGGAAATATTATACAAAATAAATTATTTTTTCTTTATAGGGTATTATTGGGGACCTTCCTTTAATTAGTATTGATGTTATTGTTATTTAGTAGACAAGTTTGGGGGGTAGAAGAAAGGGGTTATCTAATTTCGCATTGGATTGTGGGATATTGGTGTGGGATTGATGTTGTAGCTATATTATTGTAGTAATATTTGGTTTTTATTTGGGAGTAACATGATATTTTTCCTAAATAATGGGTTATTATAGAGATTCAGTGTTGTATGAGTATATGTGGTTCTTTGGGTGTGTTTGTATTTTTTCTAATGTAGGTGTATAATTTGATTATTTGAACTTGGATTATTGATTTTTATGTATGTGTTTAAGGTATGTCACCAAGTAATCATCAAGGTTTTAGGCATGGGAAGAAGAAAATTTTGAGTCAATAAGGCTTTCCTTATTACTTTTCCATTCCTTCTTGTTTTGAAAATCACAAACACCTAATCTTTAAGCAAATTTGTTTTTACCCCTGTTTTACTTCTCTAAGGAAAAATTCCTTCCATTAGGAAATTTACCACTATCTTGTTTTCATTGATTATATCAATATTTTTCTGAAGTATAAAAATCAGATTCATTTCTATATTCTCAGAATTGTATAATACTTAGATATGAAGAATTCGGTTTCAGGATCTGAATTCTCATTTAAAATTCTGTAATGTATTCTCATTACGAAATCTAATGATGAATACTCATTATGAATTCTATGAAGAATTCTCATTTCAAATTTTGATGACGAATTCTCTTCACAAATTCTGATGACGAATTCTTATTATGAATTCCGTGATAAATTCTGATTACGAATTCTGTGATAAATTCTCATTACAAATTCTGGGATGAATTCTCATTACGAATTCTGTGATGAATTCTCATTATAAATTCTGTGATGAATTCTCATTACGAATTCTGTGATGAATTCTCATTACGAATTCTGTGATGAATTCTCATTACGAATTCTGTGATGAATTCTCATTACGAATTCTGTGATGAATTCTCATTACGAATTATGTGATGAATTCTCATTATGAATTCTGTGATGAAGTCTCATTAAGAATTCTGTTATGAATTCTCATTTTTAATTATGTGATGAATTATCATTACGAATTATGTGATGAATTATCATTACGAATTCTGTGACGAATTCTCATTACGAATTCTCTGATGAATTCTCATTATGAATTCTGTAATGAATTCTCATTACGAATTCTGTGATGAATTCTCTTTATGAATTCTGTGATGAATTATTATTAAAAATTCTCTGATGAATTCTGGTTGTGAATTCTGATTACGAATTATAGATATGAGCTTTTAGGAAGTTCGACTCCAAATTCTTCTGATAAACAGCATCTGAATATCTTTTTAATATATACTCTGAATATATTTCTGGTTAGACTCTGATCTTTTTAATTACACTCCATTTTGTAAAGTTTTTTACAAAACGATGTTGTGCTTTCAGTTACACATGTTTTTTTATAAAACAATGTCATCCATTATATTTTTAACTAACTGTTGGTTGAGTGACATGTGTACAGGTCCCTCTAAACTTTAAGGAAAATATGACTGTTGGAGGAGGGAGCCGACCATTGCAACTGAGCCTATAAATAGGATCTCATTTGAAAGAGCTAAAAAAATAAGTTTATCACTCTAAAGACCACATGTTGTTAAGGTTATTTCTAGAGAGAGAATCTTTTCATGACTTGTGAAAACTGAACTGCTCATTCAAATTGCTTTGTGCGACTCTGAATATTGGTGATTACATTTGAGGGCTTCCGGGGATAGTAAGACAGAGGTTCTGACTACCTTGAAGTTCGAGGGATTCCTTGCTAAGGAAGACAGAGGTTCCAACTATCTTGAAGTTGAGGGATTGTGGGGATAGCAAGAAATAAACTCCGTTCTTTGTATCGAGGGCTTACCCGGGTGTGGGTAAGGTAGACTTTCTTGAAAGTATAAATCAAGGGATCTTTATCCAAGGATGTTGGATACCCTTCTCTTTAGGTTAAAATATTTATATCTTGTTACTTGTTTTTGTTACAAGTTTATCTTTTCCACCGCATTTTGTGTGTTTAAGAAAGTATAACTATCTTATACTTCCTTACACTTGTTTACTCAGATTCAGTTATATTCTATACACTTTAAGGTTGAATCTCTTATTGTAAACTTTGGTGAAGTTTCATTTTCCTGATCCATATTTCCGGAACCGGTTTTTCATAATCACATTCCAGATTTAAGCAAGTGTATAGAACTATAAGTTTTTAACTTCATACATTGTCCCAATCTTTCAATTGGTGTTATAGGTGTTGTGAATTTTCTTAGTTTAACTTTGTTAAACTTAGATATTTCCTTGTTTTAGGAAATTTTTAAAGTGAACAATTCACCCCCCCCCCTCTTGTATGTTGAGCATCTACATCATTATTTCGATCCTACAATTGGTATCAAAGGAGTTTCTGAAATACTTATATTCACATATAAGTTTTTCTTGCTCAGTTTTTCATTGTTCTATATTTTCCTTACTTAGTAATATTCTCCTTGTATCCAAACTTTTTTTATTAGAACGTTTTTGTGTAGAAAGATTTCTAAGATGACAGGAATCAATGTCGGTTCCATTAACAACCTAAATCCTACAAGACCATCAATTTTTGATGGTAATGAATTTGAGTATTGGAGATATCTAATGAAGACATTCGTTATTAATACTGGAGTAGAAAATTTTGTTATGCTTACTGTAGGTTATCAAATTCCTGATAAGGAAGTTAGTAATTTCACAAACCCAAAGAATCATGATTATCAATTAAACTATAAGGTATGAAACACATTAATTTGTTTAATGACTAGGAACATATATAACCAAATTTCTTCTTGTGAAGCAGCTAACTATATATGGAAGAAACATGAGGTTACTCATTTTGGTACATCTAAAGTAATTGAGACTAGAAGAGCCATGCTTAGAGCTGAGTATCATGGTTTTAACTTTCCTTATGGAGAACCCATTTATAAGGTGGAACAAATATTTATGACTATCATAAATAGATTACAATCTATGGGGTAGAAAGGTCTGGATGATGAATCTCTTATTGACATGATCATTGATATTATACCCAATGAGTGGGAATCAACGAGAACTGTTATTGATGAGAACAGAAAGGTTACTCAAATTTCTTTAGATGAGCTATTTGGAATTCTTCTCCAACATGAAACAATAATGAAAAGAGATGCTGACAAAATCAAATAGAAGAATGGGAATGGTACTGTTGCTTTTACTACAACATCGAATCACATGAAAGCTAGGACTCCCTAGAGAGTAACTATATCAAAATATAAGAAAGTTGTTATCCAATCTGAATCTAGTGAGAGTGAAGTCTCGGAGAATGATTTAGAAAATCTTGCTCAAAGGATGAACAAGATAGTTGGACAAAGAAATTTCCAATCCAAGTATATGAAGAATGAAAGGATAGATAAGAAATATTCATAAGTCACATGCTATGAATGCAAGTGAGATGGACACATAAGACCTGATTTTCCTTTACTCAAGAAGAAAAAAATAAAAGAGAGTCATTCGGAAAGGAATAGGAAGAATTATTATAAAGCTAAGGCTAAGAAAGTTCTGAAAGCTAATGATACTTAGAGTGCCAGTGGTGGTGACTCTTCAGATTATGAATCTTCTGGATAGAAGAATCTTGGTCTTATAGCCAGATTACCTATTGACAATAATTGCTTTATGGCTAAGGTACACAATGTTGAATCATTGGCCAATGTTTCTTTAAATTCTAATGATAGTAAATATTATAACTCTTTGGATGAAGAATCTGCTTATGAGAAATAAAATACTTTACCTACCTATGAAAAAATTTCTAGGTTTCTTGAACTTCTTGAGATTGAGAATTCAAAACTCAATAAAAATTTTGATAAGGCAATTTCTAGAAATACTATTCTTACTAATGAAATATCATATCTTTCTAAAGATATTGATAAGAAAAATGATGATTTTATAAGTATTTCAAAAACTCTTGAGGAATTAAATTATGATAAGAATAAACTTTCTAAAGATCGAGAAAAAGTAATTTCTAAGAAAAGTGTTTTCGAGCCTAGCTCTAGTTCCAAATATAATGACTTTGAAGATAAAAACTTTGTTATAAAACTCAAGTATGAAATATTTTCCTTAAATAAGTCTTTGTCTAACTTTACCTTAGGTAAAGAAAATTTTGATAAGATGTATTCACAAATATGACCTTTAAGAAACAAATCCGGATTTGGTTATACCCATGCAAAACCAACTTTTAGTAACAATTATTTTGTTCCTCAAAGTGACCCATTTTGTAACAAGTGTTAATGTGGTGGTCACTGGGAAAAGAATTGTTCTTTAAACAATACCCAATCTCTAGGTTTTCATAAGGCTTATTTTTCTAAGAAGATGTTGGTGCCCAAAATTTTTCTATCTGGAAATCTCAGATCCAAACAAGTTTGGATTCCGAAAGTCTAATTATTTTCTTATTTTCAGGAAGATAAAGGAAGTACCAATAGCAATACATGGTACATGGATAGTGGATTTTACCATCATATGACTGGTAAAAAAAACTATTTAGAAAATATTATCAATATGAAAGGAGGAAAAGTAACTTTCGGAGACAACACTAGGGGAGAAATTGTTGGTATAGGTAATATCGTTCTTCTTTGTAAAACTTTGATTTCAAATGTTTTGTTTTTAAGGGTCTTAAGAACAACCTCATTAGCATAAGTCAATTATGTGATGAAGGTTACCTTGTGAAGTTTAGGAATGATAAATGTTTAGTACAAAATTCCATGGAAGAGTTTATTCTCTCAGTCCATAGGCAAGAGAATGTTTACACTTTGAATTTAGAATACCTTAGGAGCCAAGACATACCTTTCCTAAGTGAAATAGAAGATCATTCATGGTTCTGGCATAGAAGACTAGGTCACTGTAACCTTAGAAACTTATGTGAACTCTCTAAGAAGAAACTAGTTAAGGATCTACCAGAGCTTTGATTTTATTCTTCTAAAGTTTGTGATCCTTGTCGATTTGGAAAACTACATAAATCTAGTTTCAAATCAATCGGTGAAGTCTCAACAACTGATGAGTTACAGTTGGTGAAAATGGATCTTTTTGGTCTAACATAAACTTGAAGCATTGGAGGAAAATACAATGTGTTTTTTCAAGTTGATGATTACACTAGATTTACATGGGCCTATTTTCTAGCAAAGAAGTCTGAATCTTTTTCTTATTTCAAAATTTTTAGATCCCATGTTAAAAATGAGAATAACCTTCCATTGAAAACAATTCATAGTGATCATGGAGGATAATTTCAAAACTCTTATTTTGAAACTTTTTGTAGTAGAGAAGGTATTACTCAAAACTTTTCAGCAACTAGAACTCCTCAAAAAAATGGTGTAGTTGAAAGAAGTAATATAATTCGTCAATAGATAACTATAACAATGTTCAGGGAATAATCTATAGCTAGATATTTCTGGGTTGAAGCTGTAAGCACTGCCTTTTATACTATAAATCATGTTTTGATTAGACCTTTTCATAATAAAACTACTTATGAGTTATGGAATGGTAAAAGAAACATACTTTCCTACTTCAAGGTTTTTGGTTGAAAGGTATTCATCCTGGATACTAAAGATAACTTACACAAATTCGCACCAAAATATGATAAAGGAATTTTCTTAGGCTAATCCATAAATTCTATGTCTTATATAGTTTTCAACAAAAACACTTGTACTGTTGAAGAAATAGTGCATTTAAAATTTTATGAAATTGATCCTTCTATTTTCAAACAACCTCAACCTACATCTTCGGATGTGTTATCAAAAAATGATTATCAACCTTTAATAGAAAATCCTTATGATAAGGAAAATGTACAAGAAGATGCTTCTGAAACATTTAGCCCACAAGATTTCCTACCTTATGTTGATGAACAGGTTCTTCAAAACCCAAATCAGTCATTTCTTAAGAATCATCCCAGTGATAGTATCACTGGTGATGTGAATCAACCTGTAAGGACAAGAAGTTCCTTGAGGAATGAAGTATAACATCTAGCATTTCTTTCCCAACTGGAACCAAAAATCACTAATGAATCTTTAGGTGATGATGATTAGATAAAAGCCATGAAGGATGAACTAAATGAATTCGAAAGGAATAAATTTTGGACCTCGATTGAAGGACCTAAGGAAACTTATGTAATTGGAGTAAAATGGGTCTTTAGAAATAAGAGTGATGAAAATGGAATCATCATAAAAAATAAATCTAGACTAGTTGCTAAAGGCTATAATCAACAAGAGGGAATAGACTATGAAGAAACCTATTCTCTAGTAGCTAAACTTGAATCTATTCATATCTTACTTGCCTTTGCAGCATTATTCAATTTTAAACTTTTTCAAATGGATGTAAAATGTTCTTTTCATAACGGTTATGTCCACGACAAGGTTTTTTTTTCAACAACCTCCTGGCTTTGAATATACAAAACATCTTGATCATGTTTTTAGACTTAACAAATCTTTATATGGACTTAGACAAGACCCTCGAGCCTGGTATGATAGACTAATAGGATTTTTTCTTCAAAATAACTATGTTAAGGGAAATGCATATCCAACCCTTTTTATAAAGAAAGACAAGAAAAATGTTTTGATTGTTCAAATATATGTTGATGAAATCATATTTGGTTCAACTCAGCAATCATTAACTGATTCCTTTGCAAATCTAATAAAATATGAGTTTGAAATGAGTATGATGGGTGAGTTAACATTTTTCCTTGGTTTTCAAATTTCTCAAAAACCAGAAGGAACCTATATATCTCAACATAAGTATATTAAAGATCTTCTTAAAAAGTTTGGATATGACAACACTAAAAGTATTAGTATTCCCATTGGAACCTCAAACAGACTTGATATTGATGAAGCTGGGAAAACTATGGATCAAACATCTTTTAGAGGTATGATAGGAAGCCTACTATACTTGACAGCTAGGCGTCCAGACTTAATGTTTTCAGTATTCTTATGTGCTAGATATCAATCCAATCCTAAGGAATCTCATTTAAAGGAAGTATAAAAGAATTTTTCGCTACTTAAAGGGAACCTTGGATCTTGGATTATTTTATTATTCTGGAAATGATTTTATCTTGAAAGTTTTTCAGATGCTGACTTTGGTGGGTGTAGAATGGATAGAAAAAGTACATCCGGAACTTGTCATTTTTTAGGAGATTCGTTAGTTTCTTGGTCATGCAAGAAGAAACTCTCAGTAGCACTCTCCACTGCTGAAGCTGAATATGTAGCAGCTGGAAGTTTTTGTGATCAAGTATTGTAGATGCAACACACACTCACAGACTATATCCTGAGTTTTACTAAGACTCAAATTTTGTGTGATAACACAAGTGCCATTTCCCTTACTAAAAACCATGAACATCACTCTCGTGAAAATCACATAGATATTATGCATCACTTTTTTAGGGATCACGCACAAAAAGGAGATAACATTCTTCAGTTTATCAGAATGCAAGATCAACTTGCGGATATTTTCACAAAATCATTACCTTCTGATAGATTTGAATACATTAAAAAAGATAGGAATGATAACTATAAGGTAATATTTCTTCATTAAAATCCTATTGAAACAATCTCCTTATAGTAATAAACTCTTTTTTATAGGGGGAGTGCATTTGTTTGTTATATTTTTCAAAAAAATTTGTAGTGAGCTTTTCAAAAAAATTCGTATTGACCTTTTTAAAAAAATTTGTAGTGAGCTTTACAAAATTTTTCACAGTAAGCTTTTCAAAAAATTTCGTAGTGAGCTTTTAAAATTTTTTTATTGAGAATTTTTGTAATTAAAGTTTCGTACTGAGAATTTTCAAAATGAGATTTTTGTACTAAGAATTTTCAAAATGAAATTTTCATACTAAGATTTTTTGTAATGAAATTTTCGTACTGAGAATTTTCAAAATGAGATTTTCGTACTGAGAATTTTTGTAATGAAATTTTCTTACTGATATTTTTTTTAATGAATTTTTTTTCTTCTCATGTTTTTCATAGTGACTTTTTCGTAGTCAGTTTTTCGTAGTCAAATTTTTATCAAGAAGAAAATCACCTATTACGAACAATCTTCCTAGCCAATCTGAAAGGTATGATTTCATTAATTATGTTTTTAGTCATATTTTACATGATGGTATTTTCTAATGTGTTTTAAAATTTCTCGGATTCTAGTTTTCTAAAATCCGGTTTTTTTTCTTCTGAAAACCTCCAAAGATCAGAGTCAAGTTTTCCTTGCGTCTTGTTTCTCAACCGTTAGATCAAATATCAATAAATCTCAATCGTTCGATCTACTGAGGAAGCTGAACCATCATCGCAATGCCTATATAACGGGGACCTCCCGAGGGTTGTCCCACATCAGATATCAAGATTCAGTGTCTCGAAGTTCTGTCTCACTTCTTAAGGCCGTTCCGATATTTCTCAAGTCTGCTCTGAATCCTTCAAAAGCGTTCAGTTCTGAATGTCTGTAGAAGCTACTTCTCAAGATATGTCAACTTTAAATCCTAACTATAAATTGTTAGTTTATAGGGAAATATTAGTGCATCCTAATATCTATAAGTATGATTCTCTTATATCTAATAATATCAGATTGAATGGATAGGAGGATGTATGCTTATCAATGCCAGCAAATCAGGATCCGGTTTTTACAGATTTTCTTGTAGACTTGTACGAGTCTGTTTCCTTCCATGAGGGATATAGCAGAGAGTTGTTTTCATTAAAGTCCTATGGGAAGACTTACAAGATTTCTTCCACCAAATCTGCAAGCTTGGTGGGTCTATCATATGTAGGTGAAGCTTAATTCTTCTCACACAAGCTGCCGAATGAGCAAGAATGTTTCAATAAAGTGAAGGCTAAGGAATTCCTTAGACTTAAGGATGTCAAGACCACTAAGATTTCCCATATATCTTCGAATAATAGGATTATTCATCTGTGGGGATGAGGTTTTTATGTACCGAGAAGGGGTGATAAGGATAACCTCAAGAAAAGTGACATTTATATCCTAGATATTTTGGTAAATCTAAGGAAGTTAAATTTGACGAGGCATGTTCTGATTATAGTAAAGAATATTAAAGAAGGGAATCTAAAATCTCAGATTATAATGTATCCATCCTTGGTTTTCAAGCTTATTATTAGGTGTCTTGATTCGTTTAAATTTTCTTGCACTTCCAAGCCAAGAAATTTCAAGGTAATGCTGGTTAGTGATGATACGTTATAGAGTATGAAAATGGGTTTTTCTGTTGAATCCAGAGAATTCTACTCTTTACCAGAGGAAGAGGGTAAGGCAGAACAGAAAGATCAAAAAACTCTGAAACCATCAATGAATGCTGGGAAGAAAATGAAATTGAAGGGAGTGGAAGTTGTTGAGAAAACCCCTAAGTCTAATAAAACTCAATCTACACCTCCAAAACCCAAGAAACAAAAGGCTTATCCAGATGAGGTGGTTGCCAAGTGGAGGCAAGATAAAGAAAAGAGAAAAGAAGGGGAGCCACAATTTGAATTGGACCCTGTTGAGGCTAAGGCATTGAAAGAGAAAGTGGCTGATGAATTAGAAAAGCAAGCCAAGGAGAAGAAGATGAAGAAGAAAATGTCAGAGGCGGAGATTGTTCAATCACTTCTGAATGCTTCCGAAGTAGCATCCGAAAATATACCCATTCTGAAATCTTTTTTTGTTGAAGGTTTACCTAAAACTTTGGGTGAGAAGACACTGTAAAATTCTAAGAAGAAGGAATCTGAGAAGGAATTGATGCTGAGAGTTCTGTAAGTAGTAGAAGAAATTCAGCAAGTAGGGAGCAGTGTTGGCTCTGGTGATGTATTCAAATAGGTTGAAGACTATCATGAGAAGGATAGTGCTTCTGAGAAATTTTCACTCTGGACTTCTCAAGCCGGATCCTCAAAAATTGCAACAGCTAGAGTTAATGATAAAGGTTAAGAGAAAGTGAACAAGCCTTCTGAGGAAGAAATTCACAATCATGACTTTATACAGCCTGAGGATGTTGATGCTAGAGCATAGTAGGAGAAAGTTGATGATGATGAGATTGTTCAACTATATGAGAGTGAGAAACAATCTCCTGATGAACAAACAATTCCTAAATTTGATAAGGGCAAGCAAGTGGTTGCTAAAACTCTAATGAAAGATACTATTAGAAGGAAAGAAGCTGGAGGATCATCCAAAAGAAAGCTGATACAGTTAGAGGAAGAACCTTCTCCAACCAAAATATCATATTCGGAGTCATCTATCTTAGGAAATGACTTTTTTGAAAAGTCCCTAAAGAAGCTGGTGGACATCATTTCGATTTTTCCAACAATATAATCCAGATGCCAGATGATTCAGCATAGCATAAATCAAAAATCGGACTCTGTATCCATGGTGATGGATAGGTGTGTTAAGCTTGAGGCTGATCATGAAAACTTTCTTATCAATTATTATGCTCATATATTTTCTTGCAAGAAGATAACCAAGTGGTCTAAGAATTTTGTTCAAGAGATGGGATAGCTTGATCAATTCCAAGTAGATGTTAAAGATTCTTTTGATACCAAAGACTCAAAAATCAAGGATCTTACAAATTCATTTGAGAAGAAGTTAACTCTTGAACAGAATGTTCGGATGTAGGAGGTCAAATATCCGAATGGGAAGATAAGTTCTCTTGTCCAATACTATATGGATGAAAAAGATCTTCGGATTCAGTTGGAAGAAAAGGTTGTAAAGCAATATGAAGCTCTTAAAGATCAGGCAGTGGCAATGGAGGATCAAGATGCAAGAATCATTGCTTTAGAAAAGAAAGTGGATGAGGACCACAAAGAAATGAAGAAGCTTAAGAAAATTTTCAAAATTATTATGACCAAGGAAAAAGAAACAAAATAGACTACTCTGATCTTTTGTTGTATTATTTTACTTGTACTAGTTCTTTACAATAGTAAGGAAATTTTGGTTACTAGTATTTTGGTTGGTTGCATGTACTAATAATTCAGGTACTTTATTATCTTTTCCATTCCCTCAATTATTTTTGAAAATCACAAAGGGGGATAAGGAAAAAAAATTACCCAAAAGAGAGAGAAGGAAGAATCTAAAAGGGAGAAGAAAAATTTCTAAGTAAAGAAGAACAATCCCTAAGTAAGGGGGAGCTTATTTATGGTGGAGTTTCTCATTACGAAGTTTTTCATTCTTATGGTAATGAAAATCCTATTTCCAAAATCCAGAATACAATCCTTAGAGTTCTAAAGCCTAAGGGGGAGTTAGTTTTATTCACTATCATCCATAAATAAAGGGAGATAAGCTTTAATTTAAAAGTCTAGAAATTTATTCTAAGTCCTTATATTCTTTTTCGTAAGGATATTTGTGCTTTCTGAAAAGGGGGAGGTTGTTGAGTCAATAAGGCATTCCTTATGAATTTTCCATTCCCTCTTTTTTTTAAAATCACAAACACCTTTTCTTTAAGAAAATTTGTTTTTACCCCTATTTTACTTCTCTAAGGAAAAAATTCCTTTCTTTAGGAAATTTACTTCTATCTTGATTTCATTGATTATATCAATATTTTTCTTAAGTATAAAAATCAGATTCAATTCTATATTCTCATAATCGTATAAGACATAGATATGAAGAATTCTGTTTCTGGACCCGAATTGTCATTCTGAATTCTATAATGAATTCTCATTGCAAATTCTAATGCAGAATACTCATTACGAATTATATGATGAATTCTAATTATGAATTATGATGACGAATTATCATTACGAATTCGGTGATGAATTCTCATTACGAATTCTGTGATGAATTCTCATTAGAAAGTATGTGATGAATTCTCATTATAAATTCTGTGATGAATTCTCATTACAACTTCGGTGATGAATTCTAATTACGAATTCCGTGATTAATACTCATTACAAATTCTGTGATGAATTCTCATTACGAATTCTGTGATGAATTCTCATTACGTATTCTGTGATGAATTCTCATTACGAATTCTGTGATGAATTCTCATTACGAATTCTGTGATGAATTCTCATAATGAATTCTATGATGAATTCTCATTATGAATTCTGTGATGAATTCTCATAACAGACTCTATGATGAATTATCATTACGAATTCTGTGATGAATTCTTATTACGAATTCTGATTACGAATTCTGGTTTTGAATTCTGATTACGAATTATGGATACAAACTTTTATGAAGTTCAACTCCAAATTATTCTAATAAACAGGATCTGAATATCCATGTAATATAGAATCCGAATATATTTCTGTTTAGACTCTGAACTTTTTACTAACACTCCGATTTTTTACATTTGTTATAAACCGATTTTTTGCTTTCAGTTATACATGTTTTGTTATAAAACAATGTCATCCATTCTATTTTTAACTAACTGTTGGTTGAGTGACACGTGTATAGGTCCCTCTGAAATTTATGGAAAATATGATCGTTGGAGGAGGGATCTGATCGTCGCTACTGAGCCTATAAATAGGATCTCATTTGAAAGGGCTAAAAAAGAAGTTGATCACTCTAAATACCACATGTTGTTTAGGTGATTTCTAGAGAGAGAATATTTTCATGCCTTGTGTGTACTGAACTGCTCATTCAGATTGCTTTGTGTGACTCTGAATGTTGATGATTACATTTGAGGGCTTCTGGGGATAGAAAGACAGAGGTGTCGACTACCTTAAAGTTCGAGGGCTTCCTTTATGAGGAAGACAGAGATTCCAACTACCTTGAAGTTGAGGGCTTGCGGGGATGGCAAGACAGAGACTCTGATATTCGTATCGAGGGCTTACCCAGGTGTAGGTAAGACAGACTTTCTTGAAAGTATAAATCAAGGGGCATTTATCCAAGGTTGTTGGATACCCTTCTCTTCGGATTAAAATATTTATATCTTGTTACTTGTTTTTGGTACAAGTTTATCTTTTCCGCTGCATTTTGTGTGTTTAATAAAGTATAACTATCTTATACTTACTTGCACTTGTATACTCTAATTTAGTTAGATTCTATACTCATTAAGGTAGAATCTATTATTGTCAACTTTGGTTAAGTTTCATTTTCCAGATCCATATTTTCGGAACCGGTTTTTCGGAATCACTTTCCAAATTTAAGCAAGTGTATAGAACTAGAAGTTTGTAACTTCATACTTTGTTCCAATATTTCAATTAGTGTTAGAGGTGTTGTGAATTTTCTTAGTTTAACTTTGTTAAACTTATATCTTTCCATGTTTTAGGAAATTTTTAAAGTGTACAATTCACCCCCCCCCCTCTTGTATATTGAGAATCAACATCATATTTCGATCCTACAGAAAAATGATTCATGGGTTAGGTGTTGTCATATTTTAGTATCAAGAATTGTTGAAGATACATAATGGAATGTTGAACCTCAAGGTTGAGGTTTGGTTATAATAGTTTGAGGTTTACTTAAAATTAACAAGGTCACCAAATCCATTTTGAGTAACCATAACAGTGATTTTTCTTTGAGGGGTAGCTTGAGGGTAGTGGAAGATAAATCATGGTGGGTTGGTAGAGATTTACTAGGAAGTGTTCATTTCCTTGACAAAGGATGAGGAGTTCCCCATGTGTGGAGGGATAAATATATGATGGTATTATTATAGTTTTAGTAAGGAGGATCCAATGTTCAAAATATTGAAATTTTTTTTATGCATTAATTTTTCAATTTCTAAACCTCTTAAAAATGAAGATTTATGGACATAGGATTTTACGTCTTCATTGAGGTTATAGATTAAACTATTTTTGGAGAGTTTATGTTTTAGGTCTTGGTTGAGGTGAGGAACTGTGATGATATGATTAATAAATATTTTCTTCAACATATTAGGTGATCTAAGGAAGATGCCTTGATTTTTGGGTCATGCAGAAGGATAAAGTGGAGAGTAGGGTGGTCTTATTGAGTTTATTCATGACCTTGAAATTAGATTTTGAGTATCTCAATGTGTACTATATCGATTAAGGTGATATGTTTTTATTATGAAGTGGTGGGACACTAATAGAATGATTTCTCCATAGTTTTTGGTGTTCCTTGGTTTTGTTTATGTGTTTTTTTAGATCAGTGTGGAGGGATTTCATTTGGTATTCAATTATTATGGAGTGATTATTGTTTTGGTAATTTAAGAGTTGGTTTATTTAGAGTTAGTGACCATATTATTTTCATAACAAACTCTTTTGAATAATATTTATCATTCAGATTTAAATTTTGATGGAATTCTAGTTTATATTTTGAATTCATTAATCGATGACCAACCACTATAAGTGGAAATTATAATTATAATGAAAATATTAGCATTTTAATCATTCATTACATAAAATGAATGTGTTAGATTTTCACTATTTAATATCCTGATGATATTATAAATTTCAATCTTGAAGTTAAAGTTTCATAAAAATTATTTTTGACGAAATGCTTCAAAAAAACTAATATTTTTTTTTATTAATAATAACACATTAAGAGTTAATGTATGCACATGTAAGTATATTTAAGGATATTGAAAATTTATCAAAGGCTCTAAAGGAGTGAATATATTCTTACATGGTGGTATAAAATTATTAATCAATAATGAATTATTATTTTTGAAGTCGTAATGAAATATATTTAGAGTTAATGATATTCTTGAAAATAAATTCCATATAGAAACATTGGATAAAGAATGTATCAAATAACACAAAATTTATTGAGAATTAATAATATACTAAAATCAATTCCAAATAATTTATTAATATTTTATTTATACTATGTATAATTTAATCAATTATTTTAAACAAAACGTTTTTCATACATGACACAATAATGCATGAATTGATCATTTATGTCATCTAGTGTCAATAATAATGGAAGATAATGATATAATTATATGTGATCAACAAATTATTGATAATAAAGTACATATGAATGAAGGGGAGAATTTTGAATTTATTTTATTGATGTATATATACAAAATTATCTCTTATTGGAGAATTATTAATTCTAGTTATGTTATTATGAATACCCCATGTAAAATAATTTTCCATGGGTTACCTATTTTTATGGAAAATTATTTATATCATCATCATATATATTGGAAGTAAGTTTCCAATATTTACATGATATATTAATCATGATATACATATATATATATGGGTACCCAAAATTACCATTTGAACTATTTAAATATTATATGAAAGATGTATCTATTAAATGGTCCTGTGTATTATTATTTTTGGGGGATTATACATTATATTATATATATTTTGAATAAAACGAATTATCATTATATAAAATATATAAAATGGTCCATTATTACCATTTATAATATTTTCACAACACCTCTATGAATAATTAGCTAAAGTGTTGAAAATCAATAGTCTGATTATACACGCCATAATTTTGGTGGAGATAATCATATAATATCACTATTCAAAGTGAGAAAAAATATATAATAATATTTTATTTTGAATGGTTGAATGAATATATCAACAAAAATATATCTTTTTAGATACATTCCATGATGTGAAACTAGTACCAAATAAATCATGATATCTCATTAAATGATATTGGTGATATAATTTAATTTTTTAATTCTTTCAAAACTCGTTGATTATATTGAATTTTAAGAGATTAAAACATAAAAATAATTATCCAAAAGGATTAAATGAATATTATATAGGTTAAAATTTTAATTTTTTGTTTTTTTTATCCATGATTCCAAGACTACTAAATACTTTTGAGATTGTTATAGAAATATTATTAAATTTAATAATAATGATTACTCTATCAATATATGAATCCCTAGAGTGGTAAAAATGCCTAAAGAATATTCAATATTTTGAATGTTTCACCCAATCAAATAAAATATTTTATAGATTGAACTAAATATTACATATATGATATAACCATTCACGGGAGGAAGAATATAAAATTTATGGTTTTTATAAATCAATGAATTTACATTAATCATCATATTATTAACATTGTTTTGATGATATCAAAACTCTTGATGATTTTATAAAAACAATGGATTGTTTGATCCTAAAACTGTAATGAATATCCTTTTATTTTAAAATGAATCATCTAGAAGATGAAATCATAAATATTTGGATGATCTGAAATATTCATGAAAATACCATTGATGAATTATTGAATATCATTATTTCAAGAATGATATGTCTCATTAATTACTGGATAAGGAATACCTTAATTTTCCTATAAGAATTAAATATAAATGTGATTTTTATTTATCCTTGGTGGATATACATGTGCATTTTCATATATACCATTCAAATAATGTATGGTATTATTATAATGAATTTGATTAAAAGTAATATTATTCTTCTACTAATTGACATTTAAAGGATATAAGTGATTAATTATTTAATAAAATTTGTTGTGTTAATGCTGGATATTTTTCTAATCAACATAAATATAGATCCCAACATGGTTATTTATTCGTATTTGGTGGAACAATCACTTCATGAAATTTAAAAAAAATTGAGTTATTTAAATTATTCTGGTCTATTTGTAATTCATAAGGAAAGTCAATAATTAGTTTGGTTAATATTGGTTATTCATCATATCAAATATAATTCTGGATTAGATATGAATAATGATAATCCCAAAAATTATATAAAGATAATTCTTCTGTATATCATTATTAAAGGGTTTTTATATAAAGTGTGATATGATAAACCATATCTCACCAAAATTATTTTACACTCATTAACTCTAACAGAATGATGATATTGATACTCAGTAAATAAAAACTTATGATAATCTTCAAGATTTTTTTATAAATAAATTATCAACTAAAATTTTTTAAGAAGATGATTTAAAAGATTAAGATGTGAATACTGAAAATTCTATCATGATTTTATGATAGGGGTTGCGAAAGCTACATTATTTTTTCCTTCGTCGATTTTTTATCATTGGGTTTACCTAATAATGTTTTTAATGAAGCATCATGTCCGGAAATATATTTACATTAGCTTTACATCTTTTTACCATAAGGTTTTTTTAAGTGTTGGTTATATAAGATTCCATAAAATAATGAAATCTATGGTGGAATGTTATGAAATATTATTTTTCATATAGATTTCATGATCTTAGAAAAACATTATTACTCCCATTTCCTAACAAAAACCCTTAACATAGACAGCCACACATTTTCTACAACCATTTTCGTTATAACTACTATATATTACATGAGATATACGGATTGATTTTCACTGTTGATTACAACCTTTATTTATGCTAAATATATGTCACCTTGTTAGTGGAAATTAAGACTTTTAGTCTATATACACTCTCCTTATATCTTTTTTATTTCTTATATATTTTCATTTTTTATTTTACTTACAATCATTAGACTCCATGTTTCATCAACTATTCCTTTTTCTTATGTTCAATCATACATTTTCAATTTTGAAATTTGTTCATTTTTAGTCAATGTCCGATCTATTTCAAAACAATTATCAATTATTATTATTATTATTATTATTATTATTATTATTTATAATTTTAATTTAAACTTTTTTATTGAAATGGGTTTATTTAATATATGTCTAGTTTTGAGGTGGTGGATACTTTAATAAAAATGAAAAGTTTTATTTTTTTAATGTTTTTTATGTTATCATAAATGATAAAGTAAAAAACTAAAAAGAAAAAATAATCTTTTTGTGGGGAGGAAAATAATTTTTAGTGATATCCATATAATATCAACATTCAAAGAAATCTATGAACTCTAGTCTATCTAAATGTGTACTTAGATTCATAGAATCACTACACTCCAAGTGATGTTCACTATAAAGGTGACCCCACCATGACTGGGGATTCTATATGCACAAAAATTTTTTGTATACTCCAAAAATATAATATTCCTTTATTCTAAATCAAGGATCTCTTAATCCTCCTTTAACTTTTTCATCTCAAGATAAAACCACTAACTAAACATCTTCTAGAATATAACCCATGTATATTTACAAATATATCCATCTCTTATAACATATGAATTATCCTTCAAGAATATAAGTAACAAAATATATCATTTAAGTCTATAAAGTATAATTAAATTGAAATATCTAGGTAATAATTCCCATCAAAATTGTACCTTCCTTCACTCCAACATATCTTCCAAACATAGGTTAATTTTTTCTCTTAAGACTAAATCAACCAATTCTATACACTCCTGATCCTTTCTACTTGAAAGATGTTGGATTAATTGAACATACAAACAAAATATTTCTAGAATGATTTCCATATTCCCAGCTCCTTTATCATGAATCTGATCTCTTTATATATGAATTTTTCCCATAAAAGTAAAAAAAATAAACAAAAACTTTTATAGTAAACTTATTTACATATCTCACTAGAGTTATAAAATATCTTATAATAAATAAATTTATCCTTAAAGAATATTAGTTACAAAATCTATCTTTTAAGTCTATAAAGTATTATTAAATTTAAATATCCAAGTACTAATTTCCATCAAAATTATATCTTCCTACACTCCACCATATCCTCCAAACATAGGTTTATTTTTTTCTCTTAAGTCTAAATCCACCAATTATATACACTCTTGATCCTTTCAACTTAAAAGATGATGGATTTATTGAACATGTAAACAAAATATATCTAGAATTATTTCCATATTCTCAGCTCCTTTCTCAGGAATTTTATCTCTTCATATATTAATTTTTCTAATAAAAGTGAAAAATAAACAAACATTTTTATAGTAAACTTATTTTCATATCTCACTAGAGTTATAAAACTAAAATAAATAATTTTTCATATATCTCTAATTTAATCTATTTAAACTCCAATGATTCTTTACTTTCATAATTTAGTTTGGAACAAATCTTAAATAATTTCATCCAAATTGATATCAAAATAAAACATTTTCAAAATCATTTAAACCCATTTTCAAAATCCAATCCACATAATAAAGTGATTTTCATAAACCATATGTATGTGTTTTATCTCTATCCAGTCTATAGTCAAACAATAACACACCACCATTCTCAATCCGTTTTGGTTGTATACACTTATAGTTCATAATATAAAACATCATATAATATTTTATAAAATCTATCATAATTTCTAAACTCCATGAAAATTCAAGTTTTTATATAAATATGTTAGTTATGTCTTTTTATAGTTGAATCTTGAGGCCCAAATACTCAATTATCTACACCTACCAAACTTTCCAAGTATCACCTTCAAACCATTTCTTTTATAACCGTCTTTAATTCCCTTTATTGGGTACCCACCTAGATTCCTGAGTTCTGGTGTATCACATAGCCTTAAGTGTATTCCCTAATATCTATAGGCTAAAAACTAATGCTAATGTATGACAAAAAATAGTTTTTGGAAGGATTTCACACTAAAAGAAATAGAATGAGTATATCATATGAAATGAAATAAATTTTTTCAAAAAACTGAACCCATTATTTAAAAAAATATTTAAATAAAATTTTGTTTGAAAAATCAAAAAAACTATATTAAGTAAATATTAAAAAAAAATTAAACAACTAACACCTATCTATCATGGATAGTTAGACTCATTTACTAACATAGGGTTGAATAACAATACACCTCACCTCCAATGAAGTTACTACAAACTATAATTGATGAATAATATTGGGTTCCTTTAACATAAACCATGACATAAAATGTATACATGAACACCAAAGTTTTTATGTAGGGGTTTTTCATTCAATACTATGTAAGATTTCCTCAAGTTTCTCCTATGCATTCCTACATATAACTTATCTCAAAACATGTAATTAATTCCATTTAAAATGTATTTAAACGCTTATTAATGAAATATGAAATAGTTACTTATAAATATAAGCCATTAATTTTAAAAACCTCATTAAAAAGTTTTCGAAAATAAGGTAATTCTACTCAACTAACCCATAAATCAATAAAATATTTAACCATATAATTTTTTAGGAATCTTGTGTTATATCATTTTATAATTCAGTGAAAATACTTGTATAGGTTTATAATATCATGTACCATGGATTATTATCCATAAATTTATTATTATTAAATTAAAATCCCCATATTTATATCATATGCAATGGATAATCCCTTTCATGACAAATTATAACACTTTTATTTATTACTTAACCCTCCTATAGATTTACTAATACTTTAGGTCATTTCATATATCTAAAATTTTTTTTATTAACAAAAACTAGATTCTTCTCGGTATATTTTCCATGTTAAATCCAAAAAATCCATTATCGTAAATTCAAGCATAATTTAAAATAATATCACTTTTTTTAAAGATCTATGTTTGACCAAATATCTTGGTTTTCAAAAAAAATCAATTTTACCAAAAATCATATAGCATGATTTTCATATCCTATACAATAATTTCCCTAAAAATCTAAATATATATTTTATAAATAAAAAATCCAAAACTTAATAAAAAAATTCATGAAAACAATTATTTTAAAGGTTGAGAATAGTAAATAATCATTCAAAAATAAAATGAAATCACATATCGATGAATCGTAATTAATAAAGGACGGAAAAAGATCCACCTTCCTTAGACATGGATTCAAAAATTATTATATAATTTAATCCAATGAGGATGGTGTTTGTTGGATTAACCAAAAACTAGTAATAATAATCTGACATCATGATTATTAAAATAAAGGTATATTCATTTATGATAATACTAATCATGATCAAATTTTACATGATAGATCTCTAAGAAAGTGTGTGGATTTAAGAACTAAATATATTGGATATATATTACCTATAATATATTATTTATTCAACCAACCCTAGTGATAGTTTCATTTATCTAGGATTAAGAATTCAAAAAATCACCCTAGGGAATCACTAATCCCATTCAAGGTGATTGAAGGTGTTAATGATAGTAATTGATGGAAAATATGGGTTTTAAAAACCAAATCATAGAATTTTTACCTAACTACATAATTAATATATATGGTTTCCTAAACTATTAACCTAATCATTTATTCCTCAATGTCAACATTTTTTCATCATGTATAGTTATACTAACCATAAAACAAACCATTCATTAGTTACTACATGAAAAACCTCCTCACATGGTTGGATTGTAGGGTTATTTTAACTATGTGTATAACTATGAATTTTTATCTTCCCTAAAGACTATTAAGCATGGTTTGCATAAATTATCTACAAACCATGCATATAATCAAGATTCTTCCAGAAAAGTGTCCCAAACATTAAATTTTAATTTAAAATTCACCATAATTTAGGTAAAAACCTACATCTAAAATCCAAGGTATCATATAATTCACTATCATTTAAAGGTGATGGAGGTTCAATAGCCCAAAAGTTTTAGAATGATTCTGGTTCAGGTTTTGAATCGTGTAAATTTAAATTATTGAGAATTATATAAAGGTATGGGAATTTTATCGGAATTTATGAATTTTGGGTAAAGGAGGGAAATGTTGGTATTGTTACAAATCACATAACATACCATATACTACTAGGTTTAGGTATACTACGTACCCTATGAGACATGTGTTATTTCTTCTAAATGTAGGAAATATCATTAGAAATCTGATGGGGAAATATGTGGAGCTCATTGAGATTACTAGGGAAAAGGGTAATATTTGTTATATCAATTAGGTAGTAGGTGTCTATATATAGGGAAATTGGTTTTCAATAGATATATTTTTACAATTTTATTTGTATAATTTTTTTATAAAATTATAACAAATCACCCTCCTCTTCTTCTAGTAGAGTTGAATGACCCATGAACCAACTCTCCCTTGTCTCCCTCAATAATATAAGCTTCAATATATTTATATCTTGTCTAGTCAATGATTTGCCTATGGTAATGGTCTTGTAGTAGTAGGGTTAATCTCATGAACCACTCTAATTATGGGATTTCTCATTTATTAACATTGAAATATCCTAATCCCATTTATTTATGAGTTTTCATAAATTCATTAATTTTAGGAAAATGAGTATGAATAAAGCCATGATTATGGATAATTTAACTCTTATTATCTCTAGGTGGGTGGTCCCTATAATTTTACCTCATTTATATGCCTCTGAATATGTTATGTGATTTATGATCTTGGATATACAGGTGAGATGGACCAAATATAGAGATAATGTGGATTGGGTATTCATGAGGTAATGAGTAATGGTTATTAAAAATATTGTTGGAATATAGTATGAAATGGGCCTCAATTTTAGCATCATTTCTGGATTATGTCATTATAAATTCATTTCCCATATTTAAAAGGGACCTATAAAGGGTTTTTTAATTAGATTTATGAATTTGGTGACCTTGTGATATCTTTTGGAATAATGTTTGATATTTTATCAAGAGAAGTGAGCCATCTATGAGTTACAGTACTGGTCAAGTCTAGTGTATTGACAAATGTTAGCTCATTAATAGTGATGACTCATATTCTTAGACTGGGATATAGGAAAAAAGGTCTTGTGAGACCTAATGCATCCTTTGGTGAGGTTTTACTAAAGGTAAATTTTCTAGTAGACACACAACTAGTGTGTTGACCAAGGGGTCAAGTATGGAAAAGTTATAGATATCCTAAAACACAAAGTTACCTTGAAATAGGTGAATGATATAATGAACATTTATTGGTGGTGTTGGCCAAATTTGTTCTTATGTGACTAAGGAAATTCATAACTTGAGTATAAAGTCATGATTTCTGTCATATGATAGCTCTAAGTCATGACCTTAAGGCATAGAAATGACATGTTGTTTCTAAGGGACATTAGTCATCCATAGAATAACTATTTTTATTTAGGAGTCATTCCTAGGATTGTTGAGATCTATTTTGAGAGTTCAGGGTGTGAGAAGTATGTGGTGTGGTGTGGTGATAGCCAAGGGATATATATTTGGTAGTACGTTACTAGTTATTGTTTTTATAGTCCTGTAATTATTTTATGATGTGATGTATCAACTTATATGTGAAATGACTTCAATGAAATAAGGTATTGTATTTGGGAATAAATAGGGAATATGTATATGAGTATACCACTTGTGATTTTGTGTATAGTTTTTTGGTTTGGGGTAAATTTTCTAACATTCTCTCAAAACTATGACTATGAATATTATGAAATTTGGGATTTAGATGAGAACCTAAGTCCATGATATGAGTATTCCATGCCTACTGTTGGGGGATCCTTCTCATTTTTATGTGATAGATACTTTCATAGAACCCCATGGTTGAGGACCACTCTTGGGGTTGGATACTCCTTGTTTGAGAGAATTCTATTATCATGGGATATTATTTGGACTAGGGTCATTACCTTGACTAGGACTATGGTTGGATGCTGGTATATCAATTTTATTATCATGATATCATCCTAGTGTTAGATATTATTGACGAGTTACCAAGATAATGTTGAGATTGGTTTTCTCAAACCTTAATGCATTACTCAGAGGAAACTATATCTATTATTGGATTAGTCGTCACATAGAAGTTCCCCCTTTACTAAATTAATAAGCCCTGGGAAACTCCACCCAGGCCTTGGTATCCATTAATGTCCAATAAAAATATTAACATTGGTTGAAGAAGGTAATTTTCTCTTATTAAAATCTTAGTAAGTGCACAAACACTTCATTTATGTGATATATCATGTTACACATATATTCTCATATATATCTGATTATTTTAAGTGAAAGTGACCAGTTAATATCAAGTATCACTGAGAGGGGGAGGGGTGAGTCAATGATATATTTTTATTTTTAGTTTTATTCATTATGAAACAACATTCTCCTCCTGAAAAAGGGTTATAACTTTCCCTGAAAATAGTCACACATCAATAAGAACATAATAATTTTCAGGTTTTGCTACTCAACAAGGGGATCTACATCCTTGGTATGGTTTGGAAACAATCCAATACCACACAATACACTATAAAAAATTCCTTTATGTTGAATAAAGTGAGTAGGATATTCCCATACACTCATGTATCACTATGTTCAATAAAATAGTCCATGTGCTTCAAGTATAAAGAAATGATGTAATATAATTTTTTGTAACATGTTGAGAAGCATGTTACTATGATACATTGTCTACTTTCACAAATATGATCCTTAAAATAATTCTTCACTTCCTTTCCTAGTAGTAGGAAATAAATTCACTATAAATTATAATGATACTTAGTTCCATTTCCCTATCCAACTACTCAATACGATAATATTGATCTATCAGAATACAACTAAAATAATTCTAAACTTCTTTTTTCCGAGTCTTGAAATTCTTGTCTAATGATTTATCCCAAAATGATGATCAGATAAATATGATCTTCTATCATGTCCTTCCTTCTTATATCCAAAAAACTAGCTTAGGTAAGCATGATCTGGAAACTTCGTCTCTCTAGAATTCTTCAGCGCTCCACCTTCTCTCTTCAATAGTACTTTAATGTCAGAAAGTACAAATTACATAGACTATTTATAGGCTACCTGAAAATGGTTTAGGATGGGCTTTGATAATCATTACTTCTCAACCAAATTTATCAAAACATAAATTCTACCTGGATTTTGGGTACATCTTGAAGTCTTCAATGCTTCTCAATTATTCTCAAAACTTCTCAAAACTTCAACTCAGATCAGACTTTATTTTCAATCTTCAGTCCAATTCAGATTCTTCATTATGATTTTCTCAATCCGATAGATGCAATTGGTCACTCTGGTTTTCCTTTAACCACTTGAAAATTCATCATAAATGAATAATTCCCATTAATATGAAATCTTTATTATATTCCATCCATTTTTCATGCATCTTGAATGGATTCTAATATCCCCTTGATAATACTTTGATAAGATTTAAGAATTTATCCTTTTCTTCTTTTCAAAGATGGATTATCTAATTTTTGATGAAGTCATTAGTTTTTTCCCTAGTCCGATAGTCTTAATCCACTTCATAAAAAAATATTGAAAATAAATCAGAGTTATTATTTTCTATTTTGACCTACTTGATATGAAAAATACCAAAAATTCTTCTTCTTGAAAATGTTTGACTAAACTGTTGATGGATCTCTTATTTTCTTCTTTGTATCAGTCACAAAAAAAATTTCTTCTACTCCATATTCATTGGTAAAAAAATACAGATTTCTTTTATCTTCATTGGTCCCAAAAACCCTCCCACAAAACAATTATAACTTCAATTTGCATATAATGATTAGTTTTAATATGACTTTGATAATCGGTGGCACCCCACATATAATAGACCAGTTCCAGCATCTTCGAATTTAGAAACATCCTCTATTTTCTTATTATGATACCAATGAACTTAAAATACTCAAAATATTTCTCTAAAGATTTTATTCTCATGAATTATTGGTCTGGCTAAAAACTATCATCTTCCTATTCTTCACATTCTGATCAACCTTCCAAGCCTATAAATAAATCTGTGTTTGGTAATCTCACACTGATGAACTAAGATCAGAAATCTTCATCTTCAAGAATGTTTCTTCTTTCACCAACTTCTTCTTGTATCATGAACTCCTATTAACTTTTAAAACATTTCATATTGGCTTCAGTGTCCTCTTAATTTTATTTTAAACTATTCTAACTTCCCATACTTTCAACCATACATGTTTTTTTCCAACTAAACCTCAATATGATAGGCAGCACCAGCTCTCCCTCTTTACTTCATAAGTATTTCATCACAATTTCTTAAGACAACTTATAATTTTTTTTAAGTTAAAATAGAAATAATCATCAGATTTATGTCCAATCAAGGAAAACTCTAAATCATCTTCCCAAAACAATCTTCTTTTCATATCAGGACCAATGTGAGTCTGATTAACCTATTCTTCCAAAAAACTTCTCCTCAATCCATTATAATTTCATAAAATATTTGAGTCATGAATCCTAAATATGATGGTCATTCTATTTTCTAATTTTTACAAAGTGAATTGATTTCTTTTCTTCATTGAAAAAAAGACAACACTTTCATTATCAACTCCTTTAATCTCCCTAAAACAACTTCTAGATAACTTGGTTTCAGTAAGAATAATTGATAGAAAAACCATGCTATCAACTTTCCTATTAACAAAATTTTCTTAAAATCACATCAAAAAATAGTTAGAATATTTTATGCACTTACATGATGAATTCATAGATTACCGACAACTCATAATTTGTACTTTCTTCCTTAAAATTTTTATCATATTTTCAATGGATAGATTTATTAAACATTCTCCCTCATTTAAAACACAATATAAAAACTAGAGGAGAGAGGGGGGATACCACAATATTGATAATAAGGAGGTATGATCTCATGTTAAACCGTAGTTTAGGAAAATATTCCTTTGGTAAAGGTATTGTGAAAATGTTAGTAAACTTGTTATGATATAGGAACATTACCCAGATTAAACTCTTCTTCTCCACATTATCTTTGATGAAATTATATTTTATATCGAAATGTTTTGATTGAGAATGTTTTCCTAGATTTCTGTTAAGGATAATGGAACAATGATTATCAAAACCTAAGAGAAATGGTAACTTTACTCAACAATAAAATATTTCAACTGAGTTTTCATCCACCTAAGTTGAGTAGCATCTTGAGTAGTAGAAATATACTTAACATTATCTATGCTAAGAGTTATCTAGTTTTTTTCTTTATATTTCAAATAACAAAACTTTTCCCAAAAAAGAAAACTCCACCAGATGTGTATCTTCTATCATTAAAATTCCCAATAAAATCTATATCTAAATACCCAAACAAGTAAATACTTTATGATATGTCATTCCTAATTCCAAAATTTGGTATGGCTTTAATATACTTAAGAATTATTTTTCAATACAACAAGTTTGATTCGTTTGGAGAACTCTAGAATATTGCACATAAGGTAACAACATAAAAAATGTTGGGCCTTAAGGAAGTAAAAATATAACAAACTTCCTATCAGCTTACAAAACTTGTTTTGATGAAATTCCTTAACTTCTATATCTTTCTTCAACTTGATTCCCATGGAAATTAGAATGAAAATGGGTTTTCAATTCTCCATAAAGAAATTATTAAGAATTTATTTAGCATTTAATTGATAAATAAATATTTGTTTCTTATTTTTTAAAATTTGTAACCCAAGAAAGTATTTCATTTCACTCATCATGAACATAACAAACAACTTTTTAATTCATTAATTAAATCTTTCACAAGTTATTTCATCATTACCTACAAATATAATGCCATCAACATAATCAATTATGATGAGGTAAAATCATGTGTTTCTTGGATATACACATTGTTATTAACACTTCCTTTCTTAAAACTCATCTTTCTTAATCAGGTATCCATTTTGGAATACCATTCCATTAATTATTGATTTATCCCAAAAAAGGATTTCCAAAACTTACACACATAACTATCATCTTTCCCAAAAAAAATCCACATTTTTGTTTGATATAAACTTCCTCATCAAGATCACCAATCAAAAATGATGATTTTACATCTATCTGAAAAACATTTTAATTCCATTGTGTGGAAATAGTAAAAAAAAAACGATTGTTTCTAAATGTGGAATTAGATAAAATGTCTCATCAAAATCTATTCATTCAAACTATGATTAACATGTTCAGAGTAGTCTTTCTTTGTTTATTATAACTTCATCACCTTCATTCAATTTTTTCCAAAAAAACCATTTTTTACCAATAAAAATTTTCATTTTGTTTAGGTATGAGTTCCCACATATCTTTCATTAATATCTAATATAGCTCTTCATTCATTTCTTAAACCCATTCCTGATACTCAAATTCTTCATTCCCATCATTTGGATAAATTTTAGAATAAAAGGATGTGTGTGTAATAACTTTTGATATTTTTCTTGTTAGAACCTTTTGATTTTGATCACCAATAATGTTATGAGCATAAAGATTCTTCCTCATCCAAGGATGATTTTTTTGAGATTATTCCTCATTATCAGAAACATTTGATTCCAATTATTATTCTTGAGAAGGATTACTATTTTTTCATCTTTATTAGAAACCTTGTTATAATTTCATTTTGCCTATTCATATTTTTTATTTGTATGATTTTGTTTATCTTCATTATATTTTTCAATAAAATTCACATCAACAGCGTCAACTAATTGTAACATCCCGATTCTGAGTGCCTCCCAGAGGTGCCCCATACCCAGTTGGTCAGACGGCCTCAAGTGCATTTCTCCAAATGCTAGAGGTTGCCGACTAAAATTGAGGGACTTGGGTGTGATATTAGGGAAACTATGCCCTCATTGGTGGAGTAATTAAGTGGAAAGAAATAGATAACAATAGCATAAGCAATAATAATACCATACAATAGAAAATAGTGGAATAATGGAAGTAAATAAAAAAATATAGTATATATATATATATCAAAAATGATGCATGTCACAATTATCTAGGAAAGAAGCCAAACAAGTCACAATTATGGAATATATTACTAACCCAAAGTTCAAATAAAACATGTAAATAACTCTAGCATCATCTCAAGACTCAGCTTAGTCCAATGATCTCCAAATCCATAGAAATTAGGTATTTGAAGTAGAAGAGAACTTTCCCTTATCGATACCTACAACAATATAATCTATTTGGGCCCAAAATCATGAACCGAATAGGGTGTGAGAAAGAAACCTAGTAGGAAACCACCCAAAGATCTGTGCCCAACTGTCATTGAATATATATATGGAAGGCAATAATAAAAAGAAGAAATGAAAAAGAAGTACTCAAGAGAAAATAGTCATACAGTTTCAATAACATTCATTTACATTCATCAATTAATCAACCAAACAAAAACATGCAACCCTATGGGAAGTTCTCACAGCCTAACCCCTCTGGTTCAACCAATCAATCTCAAGTAACCCTCTAGGTAAGTTCTCATATCCTAACCCCTCTGGTTCAACGTATACAATGATACAATGACCTCTGGGGTAATTTTACAAAGTATAACCCCTTTGGTCTCATGAAAACAAAGACTCTCTGAGAAAGAACTCACTATCAATTCCCCCTATAGTCTTTTAACGATAAAATACAGACACTCTAAGGAAACACTCAACATCAATTCCCCTAGTGGTCTCAAAAAGGTAACTATAGACACTCTAAGAGAGCACTCAACGTCAATCCCCACTATAGTCTCACAGTGGGACAAATAACAGACACTCTAGGGAAGTCGTCAACATAAATTCCTCTTATGGTATCACTACACTAGGTTCCCACATACCTATGTAAATAAATCATGCCCAAAAAAAGATCTGTAGAAAAATTAAACCTCAAGAACTAGTTAGCTAAACAGGTACAAAGCATATCCTAGAATTAGATAAATCAATCCATCCTAAAACCACTAGGCGTTGAAAGCAAGCATCCTAATAGAAAAAACTAAACCAAGTGATCAATACCAAAAACAGACATGGTAAAACACCTCCATAGCATGGAAAAGTAGCCCTATTCACAAACCTGATCCCTAAATCAAGTAGAAAAGCATAGCAGACATCAACAGGGTTAAAATACCTAAACACGTAAAACCACAATCTAGGGTATTGGGCACTTTTTCACATGAAAATTCAAAGAATAACTTTGGAAAGGCACAAACCACCTACCTCGGCGTTGTAAAATCGATATACTCTATCATCTAACCTTTAATCGACCTTGAACGATGTTTATCTACAAAAACGTCCAAACCTTTTAACCAAGGTAATCATACGAAAGATGAGAAATTAAGGAATGAGGCTCTAGAAGAATGAATAACTCACCGTGTCAATTCCAACACAACCGATGGTGGTTGATTCGAAGAACAAACAGTCGATTTGGGGCTCGGATATGAATCACGTCATGTGGTTGCTCCTGGACAAGATGAATCGAGAAGAAGGTTTTTTTTCCAATTAGGTGCGACCCTGGTCCGATTTGACAAATAAAAAGTAATGTACATGGAATGTTAATTTAAATTAAACATTGTGCATATGCCTTAACAGGCCTCCACTTTAGGCGGTTTCTAGGTCACCCCACATGGCAATGTACTCGGTCGTTACACGACCAGTACACGGTCACCTGCGGTAACTGGGTACACGGCATGTACTCCTGAGTACACGGCATGTACTCTTAAAACATCAATAAACTCCACTTTTTCATATAAACAATAGAAATCAAGATCCATACCTGAAAAGAAGATCTGAGTTCTTACAAACTTCCCCCATAAATAAATTCATCCCCAAATTTTCCTAAGAACGAGGTGAAGAAGAATAAGAATCCTCAAAAATCATCGGCCACTATGATCACATATCGGCCTCCCTCTCCCAAGTCTCGTCCTGTACTCACACGTGCTGCCATAGCACCTGTACCAAAAGAACATACCATCCACATAGAACCTTTGTGTTGTGATCAACAATCTGGATAGGATGCTCCTCTAATGATGCATCCACCCCCAACTCAACCTCCTCGAGTTGAAAAACCTGAGATGGGTCTAAGAAGTATCGTTGCAGCTGAGAAATATGGAAGACGTCATGCATAGCCCGATACCTATGAGGTAACTACAACTGATAATAAATAGGTCTGACTCTCTCCAAGACCTCAAAGGGCCTGATGAACCTTGGTGAAAGCCTTCCATATCTCTTAATCCTCCAGTGTCCCAACATCAGTGTGACAGGTAGAAAAACATGGCCTTTGACCTCGAACTCTAGAGGTCTTATCTGTTGATCAGCATAAGACTTATGTCGTGACTGTGTAGTATCCATCCTCTTCTGAATCAAATCTATATACTCTATGGTCTCCTGGAAAATATGAGGACCCATCATAGTGGCCTCTCTTTCCTCCATCCAGCATAGGGGTGATCGGCATTGCTTACCGTACAAATCCTCATATAGTTCCATCTGAATAGTTTCATGAAAACTATTATTGTAGGAAAAATCCAAAAGAGGTATGTGTTTCTCCCAAGAACCTCCAAAATCTAGGACGCATTCTCAAAGCATGTCCTCTAGCACCTGAATAGTATGCTCGGACTGGCCATCTGTTTGGGGATGGTAAGATGTACACAAAAGTACCTATTTACCCAACTCCCTCTATAGTCCTTGTATAACTCGAGAAGTAAAACGGTCTTCACTATCTGAAACAATGTATTGAGTAACCCTAGGTAAATGTATGATCATTCAGATGTACTACCTTCCTAGCACATCTATATTGGATGTCACCTTGATCGACAAGAAGTGATTAACCTTTTTGAGTCTGTCAATGATAACCCAAACTGCATCATTCCTTCTAGGTGACCTCGGTAAACCTATCAAATAGTCCATTGAGACATAATTACACTTCCACTTGGGAATTGGTAACTACTGTAAAATCCCTTCTTGTCCCTGATTCTCCACCTTTACCTACTGATAGGTGGAATACCTCATCAAAAAACCAACAAAATCTCCTTTCATACCAGGCCACCAATACTGACAGAGCATATCTCAGTACATCATGGTGATGCTAGTATAAACTGCTCAAATTGAGGAATGAAAATCATGCATCGTCTCCTCATGTATGTCTTCTAAAGCCCATACATTCCCATGAAAATTCAAGATCTCATCATCGCCTACTGTACCTCTAAGAATAGGGTCCTCTCCTGACACAGTCTCCCCTAGAACTAGGCCTTCCGGATCTGATAGCTTCCTCATTCACACTCGATCAAGTAGAGTAGAGGTATTATCCATAGAAGAAAGAAATTTCTACCCATGTCTATTATGCACCTCCAAATTCATCTCAGAGAACATATCCATAAGCCGCCACTCATTGTTGGCCTCCTGAACTAATTGTATCTGATTCCTCCTGCTCAATGCATCAGCTACTGTGTTTTCTTTCCCAGGCATGTAGGCAAGCTCTAAAACAAAATACTGAAGTTAATGAACCCACCTTTGTTTTCTCAAATTCAAATCATGCTGAGTAAATATACACTTTGGATTATTGTGGCCAGTGAAAACCACAAAATTCTCTCCCAAAAGATAATGTCTCCAACAGCGTAAAGAACGAACATATGCAGCCAACTCTAGATTGTATGTCAGTTAATTCCTCTCATGTGGCCTCAAATCCCGATACCCATACAGAATGACTCCTCCCCCCCCCACATAAGCACTACTCCTAGCCCGATACCTAATGCATCATAGTAAATAGTATAGCTCTTTCCTGGTTCTGGAAATACTAGTATCAGTGCTGAAGACAACCTCCCTTTCAGTTCCTGAAAGGATGACTCAGAAGAATCTGACCATTAGTACTTTGAACCATTCTTAGTGATCCCTATCATTGGAACTGATAAACATGAAAATTCCTGTATGAACTTCTATAGTAACCAAAAATCCCTAGGAAAATTCATACCTCAAATAAGATCTTTAGATTCCCTCAAGAAAATACTTATCTCACTTTCTATGGGTCTACTGATACCTCTACCTCTGAGATAACATGACCCAAAAAGTGATTTTGGTTCATCCAAAAGTTTAATTTTTAGATCTTAGCATATAACTTATTATCTCTCAGTGTATGTAAAATGATCTCAAGATGTGTAGCATGGTTGTGTTAAGTGTGAGAGTACGCAAAGATATCTTCCACAAAGACTACAACTAAAAAATCCAATTATGGATGGAATACTCAGTTCATCAGTGCCATGAATACTGCATGAGAATTCATGAGACCAAATGGCATAACCATATACTCTTATATACTATGCCTACTTCAAAAAATTTTAAGAGGTATATCTGATGGTAAAACACACAACTGGTGATAAACAGATCTCAAGTTGATCTTTGAGAAAACCTACGCTCCTCAAAGTTGATCAAGAGATCATCAATCCTCGGCAAGGGATATCGGTTCTTCACCACCGACTGGTTTAGCATCTGATAATCCGCACAAAGTTCGAGGGGACCGTCCACTTTATTCGCAAACAGGATAGGGGAACCCCAAGGAGAAGTGTTGGGTCAGATGAAACCCTTCACCTTTAACTCCTATAATTGCTTCTTGAGCTCCTATAACTTTGGTGTAGCCATCCTATAAGGAATAATAGACACTTTTGCTGCTCCTAGAACATGATCAGTAGAAAATTCCACATCATGCATTGGAAGAAAACCTAAAAATTCCTTCGGAAACACATTACTAAAATGACCCACCACTGGAGGAAATTCCAACAATGAAGTCCCCTGGTCATCCAGATATAGAATAGAAATTTAGAATGTAACTCCTCCCAACCCATGTTACTTGGGTCCTACTCTACTTATCTGGACATCCCATTCTCCCTTATGTAAGAACAAACCTGCCTCTAGTGATGTGAAACTCACTCTATGGAGATATCAGTCAAAAAAGCCTCTAAAAGAACTAACAATTCCATCCCAAGGATGACGTCATAACCCATCATCTCTAAGACATAAAGGTCCCATGATAATTGAAACACACCAACCTCAATAGGTCACTCCTTGAACTGACATACACTAGTTGTTCTTGTCCCCAACAAAGTGTCTAGCATCAATAAATTAGCAGAAGTAAAGATAAAAATCCCAAGGCTCTCCACAACAGCAACTGATATGAAACTATGGGAAGCAACTACATCTAAAAGTACATAGGCTAAAATTGAAGCAACTAGGATTGTACCTCTAACTATAGAGGGTTTGGGATCCTTCTCTTTCTGGGTCTGCTCCACTACAAAAGTCTAGCATGTATCGTGGCCCTGTGACCTTTTTTGGCCACCTTGAACCGATCCAACCGATTGTTTTTGAAAGCCTAGTGACTGGATACCATGGTCACAAACTCCACCTGGGCCTGAACAGCTAGAAGAACTCAAGTTCCAAGACTGATGATAAACAGGTGGTACTCCTCCAGAACGAGGAATCATAGAGGAACCCCTATCACTAGTTTCCAGTGAGAAAAACTGATATAACCGATGAAAATGTCCCATATTTCCACAAGATTAGCACTCCACTAGGTCTTTCGGGCAATGTGGTCTTGTATGACCACCCTTCCAAACTGGTAGCATACCACCTAGATATATGAAGGTATATCTCACCTCCTTGGATCTCCATGTGTAGACTCCCTATGGTGCTTCCTACTATCATCCAGAGAAGCACCAACTTGGATACTAAACCGCCCTGACCCACAGCTCCAAAATCCCTCATGTTGCACTCTGTGATCAGTGCCTGGTTGACTATGGAAGATATGGTCATCAACCTGAATATGTTCACCTGAGATCAGATTTCGTGCATGATACCATCCTCAAACTTCCTTTATAAGAAGGTCTCATCACCCCTAGAATGGGTGTGAAACGCCGCAACTCTGTGAGGCGAGAAGAATAATCCATGACCGAGATAGTACCCTAATCCAAACTCATGAACTCTCAGGCTTGATCCGCCCTCAAAGTCTCTAGGTAGATATAGTCATAAGAGGTACTCTGGAACTCACTCCAAGACACAACCTACTAGTGTCCTGCATGTGAGATCACATACCAACATCTCTTAGAGGAATCTTGAAGCATATAAGTAGTGAGCTTCACCCTCTTCTCCAGGTTCATCTCTAGATGCTCAAAGATAGATTGCATGGATTATAACCATGACTTAGTATCCTGAAGTCCTCTATCCCCTGTGTAATGAATCAGACCCGAACAGCCACCCGTACAGTGCTAAATGGGTTGGGTGTTACTACCTTAGGTGCACCTCCCTGAACTCCAAAGGCTGCCGACTAGCAGCGAGGGTCTTATAGGTATAGTAGGGAGACTATACCCTCACAGAAGATAACAATGGTACTGGTCAAAGTATAATAATAAATATACAGTGGAGAAAACAACTCAGAAGACTCGAACCAAACCCACCAAGTGGACGTACATTCAATATCGATACACAATGGAAGCAATAAATATAAACAAGAGCAACAGAATGTAAACACAATATCATTTTGATCACTTATAACTACTACTGAACAAACAAGCATGCATCCAAATCATGTCATACATATCCATATGTAAAGTGCGCCAAAGGCTATCCAACTATAGCTACAAAACAAGTAAGCATGTTGATACCGGAAAAAATGAAAAAAAAACTAAACTCCAGCTAGGCAAGACCCCAAGGTCCATACCATCTCCAGGCAACAGCTAATATAGTCCATCTCCTGAAGCTAACCTCTTTCCTGCACGTAAATCCATAAATTCTGCAAGCGTACCAAAGGGCCCATGTAGGGTGTAATATGAATCTTAGTAGGGCACCACCCATCAATGCATACCTAATATAAGTGTTTAAGAAGGCATGTAGTTATAAGGAAAAAAATAAACCGTGTGATTCACAAAAACAAACACAAACTCCACTGGTGCTCACCAGCCACCATGGAGTGTCACCTTCTTCTCCTAAAACCGAAATCTCTGTCATTTAACCTAGAATCATGTGCCCCCTAACATTGTGTGTCTTAAGTACCGACATCCCAAAGGCACACCCAAGAAATAGTATCTCAGAGGAACAGAAATATTTCCATAAATTGTAATCGATGGTACAACGATGTATGTCCTCAAATAAATTATTCAATTGGACAGTGATGTCTACCCTCAAATAACGGTGAGCCTCTTCCCATAACCTGATAGCCTCAAATATATCCTATGAAGGCTCCTCACATTCCATGTGGCTTCCTACGGTAATCAACCCCAAACCAGTAGTACCAAAACAGTGACTAAAGGGGGCCTCTACCCACATGAGTTGTCAAAACAACCTCATCACGAAGTCTCTCTGGGTGAACGCTACTCGAAGTTCCGGGTGAGTAGTAATCACCAAAATAGTACACAAACTACAACACCTATGACACCTCGTGTCCCTACGACCATGCTTCTCAAGTCCGACAACCTGGCCATCCAAGTAACTTAGGTCATGCCCAACTTAACAGTCATTATGCCTCAAGTTGATGTCCATGATTCCCAATATCATGGTCATAACCACCCAAGAATATCTAGGCCACACCCAACACAACTGCAAGGGTTCCAGCATATGAAATTCATCAATTACATATATAATCAAAATAATCACTTCCAAATGGCCAAAAAACTAAATAGTTGAAATGAACTAACCAATTGTTTTCCCATACCATCACTGAGGTCCTTAAAGCCTATAACAATTCATATCATGGTTTAAGAAACTAAACTCAACAGTTTAAAACAATATAATTCAATTATAACCATTTTGGCATCCCCAGACTAAATTCCTCAATGAGAAACAGCCACTCACCTGGCCCCACTCAAGAAAAACAAGTAACATGGCATACCCAAAAGCATCCCATAGGTCAAATAAACAATTAAATAGGAAATAACAGGTAAACAGGGTCACGCTCACAATACTCGAAACACGCCAAAAGTTTCACTAACCAAAAGTCTGTGAAAACACAAAAAAAAGGTATGCACAACCTACCTAAGACTTGTAGACATATGAACATCTGATATCGATCTCCAATTCAAAGCCGATATTCGTAGATCTACATTTATGTCAAATCCTGGCAATTCCACTCAGATTGAAACTACGACGTGTGAGGAAAACGATCAAGAATAGAATAGGGTGCACGGGTTTAACCTTGCTGTTTCAATCCTGCAGCCACTAAAGATTGATGAACATACTTCATTTGAATAGTATAGGGTGATTTATATCTTTTGGGTTTTCAGAATGGACATGTTTCACTACTGGGGAAGAAGAAGTCATTTCCCAAAATTAAACGTGACGCCCTTTCATTTAAGCAAATAAAAATAAAATTACATGGCGTGTATTAAGTAATACACATCGTGTAGTGGCCTAGTCCATACTATGACTTTAGAGAAGGTATCCACATGTCTTGGACGCACCACACTGGTTGACACATGGCTGGAACTCAGCTAGTACATAGAAAGTAGGATACACAGCGTGTCGAGCAACACTACACGCAGTGTAGTAGGAAATTCTTACACGGTTATCATGAAACATGTACTCAGTGAGCACACGTCCATTACATACCTAACCCATACATAGAATGTACATTAGACTACAAGGCGTGTAGTTTGGAAATTTCTATAACTTCTAAGATATTCCCAGTTTTCTTCGAAACAAGTCAAAAATTCAAAGAGGGTTGGGATTTTGACCCGTTCTAAAAACTTGGGTTCTTACAATATCTCCACCTTAACATATCTCGTCCCCAAACTATCATACAAAACCCAAATATGGAATCTAATATACCACCCTGATCAAAGTAACCTGGACTCTTCCAGTCTCAGAGGTTCTTGCTAAATTCCTCAAGGGGATCCCCACCTTAGGAATTTCCTAACTCGGTCTCAACCCTACAAAAATCAACATGGAAAGGATTCACTAAACTGTTTTCTGGACTCATTGTCCTCTCATGATGTATCATCACCCCTACCCCTCATTGGTGCACCTGTGTCATTTACAACTCCCAACATATCCCACATCGCATTAGTATCTGCCTCGATGAGTTCCTGCATCCCATGGATGCTCAAAACGAACTGAGTGCCTAGCACGTCATGTAACCTGCATCCTCGATGCCCCGATGCCACAAAATCTCAAGTAACTCACATCCTTGATGCCCCGATACCCATGGCACCTCAATTAACCCGCATCCTCGATGCCCCAATGCCACACATCTCATACATATATATATAAATATATCACACACCTCATATGGATCCAATCCCAGTGACTAGAATCTAATAATTTCATATAAATCATGTGCACCTGATGCACTCAAAACGGACATGACTCGACAGGTCATGCCAAAATAAAACAAGAAGTCATGGCCACACTCGCAGTGTACCTATAACCATCGTCAGCTCAGCAGCTTGCTCAACCCTTGGCTGATCCATAGCATGCACCTAGCTTGAAGTACGACTGCCTGATTCCTGACCTCACTATTGTGTTGCTCCAGTCATCGGCCACTAACCCCTTACCTAGGTCCCACTGTCTCTGTCACATCCTTCGCGTGCAACTGAAACTCAGCTACCCTCTCCTGGTATAGAACATAAACCACCTCCAGGTTCCATTGTCCGTCCTGGTCTCTTCCTATTGGCTGTCTGAGAAGGATTCCTACAGAACCTCTCAAGATACCCAACCTGTCTACAAGCCCGACATTCCATTGGGGGCCTATCGCACTGAGTCTGAACATGTCATGGATGTCCACACTAAAAGTGAATCACTTAATAAATATTATGAAGTGGTATAGCTGAGTCCTTGGCCTGACTAGCTTGCTGGAACTCATTCTGTCCTTTCTTCCTACTATCTAAACTGTCACCTAAAGTTGTCGTCTGGCCAACCTAGGGCATATCCTTCTGGTCTCCCTCTACTATGAGTTCCCGATTTACTATCTCTTAGAATGAACCAAGCTTGGAGATAATTACCTAGATCTTAAGTGAATTTCTTAATCCATCCACTAAGAACCTCACCCTTGTCAAGTCATCACATACCATACCAGGTGAAAAGCGAGACAACTCAGTGAAAGTAGATGCATAGTACATGACAGACATGTCTCCCTGCTGAAGGCTTAAGAAATCCTGATCTCTCTCTTCCCTCAGTGTATCTGGGTAAAAGTTATCAAAAAAAGTGTCCTCGAAGTCTTTCCATGCTAGTCCCTCATTCTTATGAGCCTAAACCTGCATATCCTACCAGTGCTTTTCCATTCCTCGTAGCATATATGTTTCCATCTTGACCCTCTACCCTGGAGGTGTCTTGAGCTGCTCGAAGATCATTTTCTTTCTCTCTATCCATTTCTCATCCACCTTTGAACCACCCTCACCCTGAAAACCCACGGGTGCTGCGACTGGAACTCTTGCATTAGATATTCTATAAATGGCTCTGTACCCTGCGCAACTCTGTCAATACCCTGAAAGACACGTACTAGGCTAGCTAAGAGCTACTCATCGAGCCATGGTCTGAATGCTGCCAAACCCGGATATTGTATTACCTGCACTGGATACTGAACCTAATCCTACTCATGTGGCACTACACCATCTCCCGCCTGATACTCCATCTGATTCAACTAAAAGGAACTCACTAAATACCATAAACAGTCAGACAGTCCATATATATAACAATATATATTCAACACAGATAAGGAAAGCAATAAAGAGGAATCATAAAACAACTACCCGTAATCTCCCCTATCGCAACCCATACCCACAGCATCCCAACCTCATGACCTCCTTAACTGCCCTCAACAAAGCCATGTATCAAAAGTACCTCAGGCCATGCCCATCCCGACAACAAACATTACCTCAAACCGATGACTAGGTTACCCAATCCTGGTGATAAAAATCACCTCAACCATAGTATCTGTCCGATCATACAGGAGCCAGACCCAAATCCCCTTCCACGTGAAATTCTACAAATATATAAAGCATGGAATAAAACATTTCAATAAACAAGAAATTCTATCAGGAATTTCAACAATACACATTTCAAAGCATACAAAGCATTTCAATTTGATATTATTCACATAGCATTATCACTTCACAAAGAATACTTGTAGTTTTCAAATTGATATACCCTATAATGGGCCTATCAAAATCCAAGCTAACAGTCTTTCCATATCGGGACAAGGTCAAATTTTCCCTTACCACACCGGGTTAAGGATCACATATCAAAATCAATAACATCACACACCAAGTGAGCCACCAAGGTAGAAATCATATAAATTGTAATCTGAGAAAAAGAAAAGAGAAATTCCCACCCATAGATTCTTGGTCTATTCCTCGTACCCGGGGTTTCAATCATCCAAGAACAAGCTTCAAACCCAGTTCCAGTCACAAAGTTTCTCCAATCTACCATATCCCAAATAGTAAAACCAGCGGAAATAAAAATTGAAGCATAAATATCATTAGTATCCAGCAAAACATTACTACTAAATCCCTATTAAGAACTCCCCTGATACCAATTTCTAACGACTTGGACCCGAACAGCCACCTGAACAGTGCCAAACATTTCGGGTGTTACTAACTTAGGCACACCTCCCCAAACGCCAAAGGCTGCCTACTAGTAGCGAGGGTCTTATAGGTATAGTGGGGAGGTTATACCCTATTGGAGGAAAATAATGGTATTGTTCCATGTATAATAATAAATATGCAATGGAACAAATGACGCACCATGATCGAACAAAAACATAAAGAGCATAAGCACATTCAATATCGAAAAATAGGGAAAGAAATAAATATAAACAAAAGTAGTGGAATATAAACACAACAGTATGTTGATCACTTTTAACTACTACTAATCAACAAAGTGTGCATCCAAAGCATGTCATACATATCCATAGGTAAAGGGAACAAATGGATAAAAAAATGTAGCTACAAAACAAGTAAGCATGCTGATACAGGAAAGAAATAAAAACAATGTACACTCTAGCTAGGAGAGACCTCAAGGTCCATACCATATCCAGGAAACAACTAAAGTATTCCAACTCCTGAAGCTGGCCTTTTTCTGGGACGTAAATCCATAAAGTCTACACGCATCCTGAAGGGCCCATGTCAGGTGTGAGATGAATCTCAGTAGTACACCACCCAACAGTGCATACCAAATATATGTGTTTAAGAAGGCATGTAGTTATAAGGAAAGCAGTAAACAGTAAAATGCACACAAACAAACACAAACTCCACTAGTGCTCAATGGCCACCATGGAGTGTCACCTGCTTCGGCCAACATTAGAAGCTCTGTCTTTTAACCTAAAATCATGTGCACCATAACACCGCGCGTCTCAAGTACCGATGTCCCAATGGAACGCCAAAGAAATAGTAGCTTGGAGGAACAACGATAATGTCCTCAAATAGTAACTGGAGGGACAACAATATCTGCCCTCAAATAAAGTAACCGGAGGGACAACGTTGTCATCCCTCAAATAATGGCAAGCCTCTACCCCCAACTCGATAGACTCAAAGCTATCCCTTGAAGACTCCTCACCTTCTATGTGGCTTCCTATGGAAAGAACCCCCAAACCAATAGTACCTAAACCACAACTAATGGGGGCCTCTACCCGCACGAGTGGTCAAAACCACCATATCACAGAGTCTCTCTATGTTCACCCCACTTGAATTTTGGATTGAGCTGTAATCACCAAAATAGTACCCAAGCCATAACACCTCTGACACCCCGTGTCCCTACAACCATGCTGCTCAAGTCTGATGGCCTCACTATCCATGTAACTCAGTCCATGCCCAACCTGATAGTCATCCTTCCTCAAACCGACATCCATGTTTCCCAATACCATGGTCAGAACCCCCCATGAATATCTGGGCCACGCCCAACACAACTGCAAGGGTTCCAGCATATGCAATTCATCAATTACATAATAATCAAAAGAATCACTTCCAAACGGCCAAACAAACTAAAAAGTTGAAATGAACTAACCAAGTGTTATCCCATACCATCACTGAGGTCCTTAAAGCCTCTAAAAATTCATATCAAGGTTTAAAAAACTAAACTCAACAGTTTAAAACAATATAATTCAATTATATCAATTTTTTGCATCCCCGGAAAAAATGCCCTGATGAGAAACAGCCACTCACCCGGCCCTGCTCAATCAAAAAAGGTAAGAGGGCATACCCAAAGGCATCCCATAAGTCAAATAAACATTTCAACATGCAATAGTAGGTAAAACAAGTTCATGCTCACAATACCTGAAAACTCACCAAATGTCGCGCTAACCAAAAGTCTGAAAAACCACAAAAAGAGGTATTCACCACCTACCTAGGACTCGTAGACATAGGGACATCCAATATCGAGCTCCAATTCAAATCCGATATTCATAGATCTATGTTTCCATCAAATACCAACAATTCCACTTAGATGGAAACTACGACATGTGAGGAAAAGGATAAAGTATGGAAAAGGGTGTGTGGGTTTAGCCTCCATGTTGTGATCCCACAACTACCGACGGATTGAATAATGGACTCTGGTTGAAGATTCTAGGGAAAGGTATATCATTCAGGTTTTCGGAATGGACCTGTTATGAAGTTGTAGAAGAAAAAGGTGTTTCCTGAAATTACGTGTGATGATCTTTCATTTAGGAGAATAAAAATAAAAGTACAAGACATGTATTATGGACTAGATGCCATGTAGTGACCTTGTCCATACTCCGACTTTTGTAGAGGTAGCCAGAGAGCTTGGACGCCCCACATGGGTCGACACATGGCTATAACTCAACTGGTATGCAGAAAGTAGGATACACAGCGTGTCGAGCAACATTACACACCGTGTAGTAGGAAATTCCTACATGGTCATCACACAGCATGTACTCAGTGAGAACCTGGCCGGTACATGCCAAAACCATACACGGAATGTACATTAAATTACCTGGCGTGTAGTCTAGAAATTTCTAGAACTTCCCAAATTTTCCCATTTTTCTCTGAAACAAGTCAAAAATTCAAACAGGGTTGGGATTTTGACCCATTCTAAAAACCCAGGTTCTTACACCCTAAGAAAGTGAGAGGATGTTGTTACTGAAAGACCCATGTCAAATCAACCATAGATGGGGAAGGATACAGTGCTTCCTATGAGTTCTTCATAAACATCATTAATCCTTCTCGGAACTGAGCATTGGCACTAATATCTAGAATAACGGCTGGTGCCATGACATGCACGGCGGGTGGGTCTCATGGTAATCCCTGATCTACCATGTTCAGTGTCTGATCATTGCCCTGTATCTTGCATACAACTAGAGGACATCTTGGTGGCATGACTCTGTATGGTCAAGCGCACACCTTAGTTCAATATTTTTAATGGACTGAAACTTATAAGTACAAGAGAGTAATAGGAGAAGAAAAGCATTCAAGTTATTCAATGTATGGATACATGGTATGTATGACCCCTTCATGGCATGTTTCTTTAGGCCTTCACATGGGCGTGTAATCCTGCCAACCCTAGTCATGTAACACCCCTTACACATGGTGTGTATCCCAAGACACAACATATACTTGAATCATTTTCCCGTGCCCGAGTTCTTCTAAATGAATAACCCACACAGTTCTCCTAGAACGAGACTACATGGCGTGTTTGTGCCAGACACGGCATGTTCATTCCAGAAACGGTGTGTACTAGAAGGATTTCACTGACCGGTGTTGTTAGTCACATGGTTGGATGCATGGGTTACACTACATGGTGTGATCAAGATTCAAACGATGTGTATAACCTAAGTTTCATCCATCTTTGTCGTTAGTCACACAGGTGGACACGCGGTCCCTACAACACGATGTTCATGTCTGATACACGGCATGCTCCTCCAAGGATTTTCCAACCTCGTGTCTCTTCCCATATAGCCAGTTACACGGTTAGAGACTACACGGAGTGTACATATAGTACACGACGTTTATATATAGTACACGGCGTGTACATAGAGAGAAACAGATCTTTCCCGAATAGAAAGATACATGGTGTGTATTCCGAAATACACACTATGTATTCTAGGATTTTCTACACAGTAATCCTCAGAAACTACTCTAGAACCAATAACAACCCTGAAACGAAAATTAAAGTGACAAATTCTGATTGATGAGGACCCATACTCCCCATGAATCAATGTTTGGAATCTTATACATGTCATATACATGTATAACAGTGTAATGACCCACCAAATTCAAATCCATGAGGGCCCATAACCCCTCAAGAACCAAATTTTGGAATTCATTCAAACGAGACGTTACACAATCCAATACCCTATCAAATAGTAGTTTTTCTATCAAAGAATATATCACAACAACATGAATATCTTGGATAACACCTATCACAACAACATGAAATCGGTAATGCACCCTCAATGGAATGGCAAGAATGCATGACATGCGATCTCTAAAAAGTGCCAATATGATGCATGAGATGGAATACGCTAATCTCATTGGGTTGCAATGGAAATAGAACTTCAATATTATCAATTTCTATAGAACAAAACATGTGAAACACTCAACGGTGAAATCAAATCAACTGTAAAATTGCAAACCAAAAAAAATTGTAATAATCAAGGTAAATTAGCTTTTCCCTGTACACGGGTTAGCTACTCCAAGGAACAGCTTATTACCAACAACCTATTCCATACTATTCTTGACTATAGGCTCAAAATATTAATTCAAGAAGAAAATAATTCCACTGATACCACTTTGTAACATCCCGGCTCTGGGTGCCTCCCAAAGGTGTCCCATACACTGTTGGTCACATGGCCTAAAGCAAATTTCCCCAAACGCCAGAGGCTGCCGACTAGCAGCGAGGGCCTTGGGTGTGAATGTGGGGAAAGTATTCCATCATTGTTAGAGTAATACATTGGAATGAAACGTATAACAGTAGCAGAATCAATAATAATACTATAAAATAGTAAATAGTGGAAGACTGTAAGTAAATAAACAACTACAACATATATATATGTATATATATATCAAAAATGATGCATGTCACAAGTATCTATGAAAGCATCCAAAAAACACAAAATACTGGAATACATTACTAAACCAAAGTATAAAAACAAGAAAACAAGTAAAGAACTCCAACAGCATCACAAGCCTTAGCTTGGTCCCATGCTCTCCATCTCCACAGCAATCAAGTACCTGAAGTTGAAGGGTGATTTCCCTTATCTATACCTGCCGCAATATAATATGTTTTGGCCCAGAATCAAGACCCAAAAGGGTTTGAGATGTAAACCAGTAAGAAACCACCCAAATATCTGTTTCTAAAAGTTAGTGAATATATATGGCAGGCAATAAGCAAAAGAAGAAATGAACAATGAATTACTCAAAAGTAAATAGTCCTACAATTTCAATTACATTTATTTACATTCTTCAATTAATCAACAAAATGAAAACAATAAACCCTCTAGGAAGTTCTCACATCCTATCCCCTCTGGTTCATCCAATCAGTCTCAGGTAACCCTCTGGGTAAGTTCTTACAGCCTATCCCCTTTGGTTCAACTTATACAAGAATACAACGATCTCCTGGGTAAGCCCGCACAGTCTAAACCCTTTGTTCTCATGCAAACAAAGACTCTATAAGGAATCAATCACTGTAAATTTCCCCTATAGACTTTTAATGATAAAATACATGCACTATGAGAAAGCACTAAACGTCAATTCCTCATGTGGTCTCAGAACGGTAACTATAGACACTCTGAGGGAGCACTCAACGTCAATCCCCCCTATGGTCTCATAGCGTGACAAATAACACACTCTGGGGAAGCCCTCAATGTCAATACCCCATATGGTCTCACTACACCAGGTTCCCATAGCCCTATGTAAAGAAATCATGCACAAATGATGATCCGCCTCCAAAGTAATCCTCAATAACTACTTGGCTAAATATCTAAAAATCATATCACAACATCAGATAAATCACTCTCTCCTAATAATACTAGGCATGGAAATAAATCACCCTAATAGGAAAAACTATACCAAACGATCAATACCAAAAAAATGGTAAAACACCTCCATATCATCGCAAAATAAACCTATTCACAAACAACATCCCTAACTCAAGAAAACAAGCATAGTAGACATCAACATGGTTAAAATCCCTAAACACGTAAGACCCCAATCTAGGGTATTGGGAACTTTTTCACATAACAATTCAAATACTAACTACGAAACGTCACAAACCACCTACCATAGCCTTGTACCATCGATATACTCCAACATTGGTCCTTGAATCGGCCTAGAATGATGTAGATCTATAAAAACATCTAAAACATTCCACCAAGGATATCTTATGAAATTAGAGAAATCAAGGAACCAGGCTCAATAAGAATGAAGAATTCACTAGGGAGATTCCGACGAAACTGACGGTGTTTGATTCGAAGAATGGACAGTCGATCGGGGGCTCGGAGAAGAATCATGCCCTACGGTCGCTCCTGGACGAGATGAGTCGAGAAGAAGGTGTTTTCTACCAATTAGATGCGACCTCTGTCTGATTTAACAAATAAAATGAAAATTACCCGGTGAGTTCATTTAATGTACACGTTGTGTACATGCCTTAATCGGACTCCATTTTAGGTGGTCTCCAGGTCACCCACATGGCCATGTACTCAGCCATTACACGGCCAGAACACGCTCACCCGCGGTAACCGAGTACACGGTGTGTACTCTTGAGTACACGGTGTGTACTCCTAAAAATTCCTGAAACTCCTCTTTTTCTAAAAAACACCAAAAATCAAGAGCGACAAATAAAAAAAGATCTGGATTATTACACTAATCTTCCTAAATCTTTGTTGAAACATCAATATCCTCTTCCATATAATGAATTTTCAAGAAATATCACATCTTCACCTCTCTTCTCAAGCTTTCCAAGGTTTCTACCTTTGTTATTAATGATGAATGGACTCCCAAAAAAATATTAAGTCTATTAATGTTGGATTTTCGTTATAAAAAATTTAATACGGTGTCATATTTGAGCTTGGTCTATAGAAACATTGTTTTTGAATATACATGGAAGTACTCATGGATTTCCTCTAGAAGTGATGAGAGATACCATGTTCAAGTAAATTAGTTCATCCCATTTCAACCAAACTTCTATTTTTCTTTTCAGCCACACCATTTTATTGAGAACTTTACATTGTGATGAACTCATTCTGAATTCCATGATTCTCAAGATAAATTTAAAATTCTTCATTTTGTTATTCCCAACCATAGTATGTTCTTAACTTCTTCACTAAATACTCACATTACATTTAATATTTCCTCTTAAAACATTTAAATATTTTCAATGAATCTGACTTTTATTTCATGTACATAATATAGTTAATGCAAGTAAAGTCATTAATGAAAGTAATGAAGTAATTATCACCTTGATTTGACTATTTTATCATTGGACCATGTATATCATAATGAATAAGTTATAGGGGTCTTTTTGAAAAAAAATTCACTTTCTTATGCAAAGAATTTTTAATATTTCTTTTCTAAAAAATAGTGCAACGCCAATCTCTTCTATGTTATTATGCATGGATTAAATATTTGTAGGGTGATAGTTAAAGAGTATGGGTGATATATAGAATGTTGTTGGTATGACTTTCTTATAGTATTTATTCATTTAGGCATAAGCATTCTTTTTAAACATTTTCACTAGAGGTTATGGTGGGGGATCCTACTAGGTATACTTTTATGCTCACCCCTATATATATAAATCTATTTTTTAGGTATTCAAGAGAGATTTGGTGATCAAGATGGATTGTAGTAACTCATGGATATTGTGGTTGGTGTTATTGCTACTACCTTATGAGTGCTTTATTATATTCCATATTTTATTAACCTTGGTAATGAATAAAAGTTACATGTATTGTGGTTTTGGATTATTTCATTTTATATGATTTTAATTGGGGGTTTTCTTAAGTTTATGGTATTATAAGGGTAATGCATCCCATATATGTGTGATTATACCCTCGATGCTAGTTTTCATCCTATGGCCTATCGGAGATGGGCTTTAGGGGTCACCCTCATCTACAATATAGGACCAGGATGGGTTTTTAAAGGCATGGGTCATGAAAGTGTGGTATTAGAGTTATTGATGAGAGTTATAATGGTTACTAGAGTTGGGAACTATTAAATATTTCATGGTTATGGTAGGGAACCAATATTTTTTGTACTTATAATGTGACTTATCAAGGTATAACAGCTAGTACATAGGAAATTAGGTCCCCTTATGATTTTATGTAAGAACCTTAAGTTTAATGAACATAAAAGAATAATTTCTTGGTAAAAACATAGGTGTGGTATATGCATCATGACGATTATTCTTGTTCTTGAATTGGGTTAATTTTTATAAATTAAAATGAATCTAATTAAATAATTTTATTTGAAATTTCATATTTAGAGATTAGAAATATATTTATTGTAGGTGACCTATGTTAATGTTTTAGGGATATGAATGATGTTATTATTATTCACATTGAGATTTTGTTTATTATTACTTTTGTTAAATAAATATTATTTTGGTGTAGTTTTCCTTGTATTGTGAGAAAATTATCATCAGCATTAATTTTTATATATGATAACTCTCTTTATCCTGATGTATTTCTGATATTATATACATTAACTGTTTAAATGGATGTAAATTTACTATTAATTTTTAACTCTAATAAGTAATGAATTTTTTCCAAAGTAATTATCCAATGGAAAAATGAAAATTATGAAAATATTAGATAAGATAAATTGTTTCAATCTCATGTTTTAATAATTTTTTTAGATAATGATATTGGTTAATTTAGATTCCATGGTTTATAAGTTAAATATGTTCATATTGATTATAAAATGATCATTTTAGGATTTCCTAGTTGAAAAAAATTATGATAAATGTATATAGTCTTTTCTATTTTCATATATTCGTATTATTAAGAAAACCATGCTTAAAATGATATATTAGTCATCATTTTTAATATATATATATATATCAAATTTATTAGTTTTATTATGTGATCTAATGGAAACTGTGTTAAATTTGTAATTCAATGATTACTAAAAATTTAATATCTTTCTATGAATGATGAGTTAAAGTGGTTTATTGGGTAATTGAGTTGTTTTAATTAGAAATGACTTGTTTTTGGAGATTTTTTTTATATTTGACCATGCTTAATATTAATAACACTTCCCCATATATGTAATAATGTGTTTAGTTTAGTTTTTAAATGTTTACTTGACTTTCTAAAATAATTATTTTCTTTATTGTTGATCTATTTTCTTAAATTAACAGTAGATTTCCCTTTTAATAAAGGTTGTTTTAATCTTAAATATGTTCTTATAAAATGGTTTTGGAGTGTTTAATAAATATTTTTTCAATAACTTGTTTTAAAGAAAGAATAATTTTTTTCATTTAAATGGTTTTTTGAAAAACAAATTGAGGGAAAACTTATGGTTGATTTAAAAAGTATTAAATATATAGGTTTCAAGGCAAATATTTGGGTTTTAAATTAGTGTTTTGTTTTAATATTCTTTTGATCAGGGTTTAAATGGGAAATATTATACAAAATAAATTATTTTTTCTTTATAGGGTATTATTGGGGACCTTCCTTTAATTAGTATTGATGTTATTGTTATTTAGTAGACAAGTTTGGGGGGGAGAAGAAAGGGGTTATCTAATTTCGCATTGGATTGTGGGATAGTGGTGTGGGATTGATGTGGTAGCTATATTATTGTAGTAATATTTGGTTTTTATTTGGGAGTAACATGATATTTTTCCTAAATAATGGGTTATTATAGAGATTCGGTGTTGTATGAGTATATGTGGTTCTTTGGGTGTGTTTGTATTTTTTCTAATGTAGGTGTATAATTTGATTATTTGAACTTGGATTATTGATTTTTATGTATGTGTTTAAGGTATGTCACCAAGTAATCATCAAGGTTTTAGGCATGGGAAGAAGAAAATTTTGAGTCAATAAGGCTTTCCTTATTACTTTTCCATTCCTTCTTGTTTTGAAAATCACAAACACCTAATCTTTAAGCAAATTTGTTTTTACCCCTGTTTTACTTCTCTAAGGAAAAATTCCTTCCATTAGGAAATTTACCACTATCTTGTTTTCATTGATTATATCAATATTTTTCTGAAGTATAAAAATCAGATTCATTTCTATATTCTCAGAATTGTATAATACTTAGATATGAAGAATTCGGTTTCAGGATCTGAATTCTCATTTAAAATTCTGTAATGTATTCTCATTACGAAATCTAATGATGAATACTCATTATGAATTCTATGAAGAATTCTCATTTCAAATTTTGATGACGAATTCTCATCACAAATTCTGATGACGAATTCTTATTATGAATTCCGTGATAAATTCTGATTACGAATTCTGTGATAAATTCTCATTACAAATTCTGGGATGAATTCTCATTACGAATTCTGTGATGAATTCTCATTTTAAATTCTGTGATGAATTCTCATTACGAATTCTGTGATGAATTCTCATTACGAATTCTGTGATGAATTCTCATTACGAATTCTGTGATGAATTCTCATTACGAATTCTGTGATGAATTCTCATTACGAATTCTGTGATGAATTCTCATTATGAATTCTGTGATGAAGTCTCATTAAGAATTCTGTTATGAATTCTCATTTTGAATTATGTGATGAATTATCATTACGAATTATGTGATGAATTATCATTACGAATTCTGTGACGAATTCTCATTACGAATTCTCTGATGAATTCTCATTATGAATTCTGTAATGAATTCTCATTACGAATTCTGTGATGAATTCTCTTTATGAATTCTGTGATGAATTATTATTAAAAATTCTCTGATGAATTCTGGTTGTGAATTCTGATTACGAATTATAGATATGAGCTTTTAGGAAGTTCGACTCCAAATTCTTCTGATAAACAGCATCTGAATATCTTTTTAATATATACTCTGAATATATTTCTGGTTAGACTGTGATCTTTTTAATTACACTCCATTTTGTAAAGTTTTTTACAAAACGATGTTGTGATTTCAGTTACACGTGTTTTTTTATAAAACAATGTCATCCATTATATTTTTAACTAACTGTTGGTTGAGTGACATGTGTACAGGTCCCTCTAAACTTTAAGGAAAATATGACTGTTGGAGGAGGGAGCCGACCGTTGCAACTGAGCCTATAAATAGGATCTCATTTGAAAGAGCTAAAAAAAGAAGTTTATCACTCTAAAGACCACATGTTGTTAAGGTTATTTCTAGAGAGAGAATCTTTTCATGACTTGTGAAAACTGAACTGCTCATTCAAATTGCTTTGTGCGACTCTGAATGTTGGTGATTACATTTGAGGGCTTCCGGGGATAGTAAGACAGAGGTTCCGACTACCTTGAAGTTCGAGGGATTCCTTGCTAAGGAAGACAGAGGTTCCAACTATCTTGAAGTTGAGGGATTGTGGGGATAGCAAGAAATAAACTCCGTTCTTTGTATCGAGGGCTTACCCGGGTGTGGGTAAGGTAGACTTTCTTGAAAGTATAAATCAAGGGACCTTTATCCAAGGATGTTGGATACCCTTCTCTTTAGGTTAAAATATTTATATCTTGTTACTTGTTTTTGTTACAAGTTTATCTTTTCCACTGCATTTTGTGTGTTTAAGAAAGTATAACTATCTTATACTTCCTTACACTTGTTTACTCAGATTCAGTTATATTCTATACACTTTAAGGTTGAATCTCTTATTGTAAACTTTGGTGAAGTTTCATTTTCCTGATCCATATTTCCGGAACCGGTTTTTCAGAATCACATTCCAGATTTAAGCAAGTGTATAGAACTATAAGTTTTTAACTTCATACATTGTCCCAATCTTTCAATTGGTGTTATAGGTGTTGTGAATTTTCTTAGTTTAACTTTGTTAAACTTAGATATTTCCTTGTTTAAGGAAATTTTTAAAGTGAACAATTCACCCCCCCCCCTCTTGTATGTTGAGCATCTACATCATTATTTCGATCCTACAATTGGTATCAAAGGAGTTTCTGAAATACTTATATTCACATATAAGTTTTTCTTGCTCAGTTTTTCATTGTTCTATATTTTCCTTACTTAGTAATATTCTCCTTGAATCCAAACTTTTTTTATTAGAACGTTTTTGTGTAGAAAGATTTCTAAGATGACAGGAATCAATGTCGGTTCCATTAAAAACCTAAATCCTACAAGACCATCAATTTTTGATGGTAATGAATTTGAGTATTGGAGATATCTAATGAAGACATTCGTTATTAATACTGGAGTAGAAAATTTTGTTATGCTTACTGTAGGTTATCAAATTCCTGATAAGGAAGTTAGTAATTTCACAAACCCAAAGAATCATGATTATCAATTAAACTATAAGGTATGAAACACATTAATTTGTTTAATGACTAGGAACATATATAACCAAATTTCTTCTTGTGAAGCAGCTAACTATATATGGAAGAAACATGAGGTTACTCATTTTGGTACATCTAAAGTAATTGAGACTAGAAGAGCCATGCTTAGAGCTGAGTATCATGGTTTTAACTTTCCTTATGGAGAACCCATTTATAAGGTGGAACAAATATTTATGACTATCATAAATAGATTACAATCTATGGGGTATAAAGGTCTGGATGATGAATCTCTTATTGACATGATCATTGATATTATACCCAATGAGTGGGAATCAACGAGAACTGTTATTGATGAGAACAGAAAGGTTACTCAAATTTCTTTAGATGAGCTATTTGGAATTCTTCTCCAACATGAAACAATAATGAAAAGAGATGCTGACAAAATCAAATAGAAGAATGGGAATGGTACTGTTGCTTTTACTACAACATCGAATCACATGAAAGCTAAGACTCCCGAGAGAGTAACTAGATCAAAATATAAGAAAGTTGTTATCCAATCTGAATCTAGTGAGAGTGAAGTCTCGGAGAATGATTTAGAAAATCTTGCTCAAAGGATGAACAAGATAGTTGGACAAAGAAATTTCCAATCCAAGTATATGAAGAATGAAAGGATAGATAAGAAATATTCATAAGTCACATGCTATGAATGCAAGTGAGCTGGACACATAAGACCTGATTGTCCTTTGCTCAAGAAGAAAAAAATAAAAGAGAGTCATTCTGAAAGGAATAGGAAGAATTATTATAAAGCTAAGGCTAAGAAAGTTCTGAAAGCTAATGATACTTAGAGTGCCAGTGGTGGTGACTCTTCAGATTATGAATCTTCTGGATAGAAGAATCTTGGTCTTATAGCCAGATTACCTATTGACAATAATTGCTTTATGGCTAAGGTACACAATGTTGAATCATTGGCCAATGTTTCTTTAAATTCTAATGATAGTAAATATTATAACTCTTTGGATGAAGAATCTGCTTATGAGAAAGAAAATACTTTACCTACCTATGAAAAAATTTCTAGGTTTCTTGAACTTCTTGAGATTGAGAATTCAAAACTCAATAAAAATTTTGATAAGGCAATTTCTAGAAATACTATTCTTACTAATGAAATATCATATCTTTCTAAAGATATTGATAAGAAAAATGATGATTTTATAAGTATTTCAAAAAGTATTGAGGAAGTAAATTATGATAAGAATAAACTTTCTAAAGATCGAGAAAAAGTAATTTCTAAGAAAAGTGTTTTCGAGCCTAGCTCTAGTTCCAAATATAATGACTTTGAAGATAAAAACTTTGTTATAAAACTCAAGTATGAAATATTTTCCTTAAATAAGTCTTTGTCGAACTTTACCTTAGGTAAAGAAAATTTTGATAAGATGTATTCACAAATATGACCTTTAAGAAACAAATCCGGATTTGGTTATACCCATGCAAAACCAACTTTTAGTAACAATTATTTTGTTCCTCAAAGTGCCCCATTTTGTAACAAGTGTTAATGTGGTGGTCACTGGGAAAAGAATTGTTCTTTAAACAATACCCAATCTCTAGGTTTTCATAAGGCTTATTTTTCTAAGAAGATGTTGGTGCCCAAAATTTTTCTATCTGGAAATCTCAGATCCAAACAAGTTTGGATTCCGAAAGTCTAATTATTTTCTTATTTTCAGGAAGATAAAGGAAGTACCAATAGCAATACATGGTACATGGATAGTGGATTTTCCCATCATATGACTGGTAAAAAAAACTATTTAGAAAATATTATCAATATGAAAGGAGGAAAAGTAACTTTCGGAGACAACACTAGGGGAGAAATTGTTGGTATAGGTAATATCGTTCTTCTTCGTAAAACTTTGATTTCAAATGTTTTGTTTTTAAGGGTCTTAAGAACAACCTCATTAGCATAAGTCAATTATGTGATGAAGGTTACCTTGTGAAGTTTAGGAATGATAAATGTTTAGTACAAAATTCCATGGAAGAGTTTATTCTCTCAGTCCATAGGCAAGAGAATGTTTACACTTTGAATTTAGAATACCTTAGGAGCCAAGACATACCTTTCCTAAGTGAAATAGAAGATCATTCATGGTTCTGGCATAGAAGACTAGGTCACTGTAACCTTAGAAACTTATGTGAACTCTCTAAGAAGAAACTAGTTAAGGATCTACCAGAGCTTTGATTTTATTCTTCTAAAGTTTGTGATCCTTGTCGATTTGGAAAACTACATAAATCTAGTTTCAAATCAATCGGTGAAGTCTCAACAACTGATGAGTTACAGTTGGTGAAAATGGATCTTTTTGGTCTAACATAAACTTGAAGCATTGGAGGAAAATACAATGTGTTTGTTCAAGTTGATGATTACACTAGATTTACATGGGCATATTTTCTAGCAAAGAAGTCTGAAGCTTTTTCTTATTTCAAAATTTTTAGATCCCATGTTAAAAATGAGAATAACCTTCCATTGAAAACAATTCATAGTGATCATGGAGGATAATTTCAAAACTCTTATTTTGAAACTTTTTGTAGTAGAGAAGGTATTACTCAAAACTTTTCAGCAACTAGAACTCCTCAAAAAAATGGTGTAGTTGAAAGAAGTAATATAATTCGTCAATAGATAACTATAACAATGTTCAGGGAATAATCTATAGCTAGATATTTCTGGGTTGAAGCTGTAAGCACTGCCTTTTATACTATAAATCATGTTTTGATTAGACCTTTTCATAATAAAACTACTTATGAGTTATGGAATGGTAAAAGAAACATACTTTCCTACTTCAAGGTTTTTGGTTGAAAGGTATTCATCCTGGATACTAAAGATAACTTACACAAATTCGCACCAAAATATGATAAAGGAATTTTCTTAGGCTAATCCATAAATTCTATGTCTTATATAGTTTTCAACAAAAACACTTGTACTGTTGAAGAAATAGTGCATTTAAAATTTTATGAAATTGATCCTTCTATTTTCAAACAACCTCAACCTACATCTTCGGATGTGTTATCAAAAAATGATTATCAACCTTTAATAGAAAATCCTTATGATAAGGAAAATGTACAAGAAGATGCTTCTGAAACATTTAGCCCAGAAGATTTCCTACCTTATGTTGATGAACAGGTTCTTCAAAACCCAAATCAGTCATTTCTTAAGAATCATCCCAGTGATAGTATCACTGGTGATGTGAATCAACCTGTAAGGACTAGAAGTTCCTTGAGGAATGAAGTATAACATCTAGCATTTCTTTCCCAACTCGAACCAAAAATCACTAATGAATCTTTAGGTGATGATGATTAGATAAAAGCCATGAAGGATGAACTAAATGAATTCGAAAGGAATAAATTTTGGACCTCGATTGAAGGACCTAAGGAAACTTATGTAATTGGAGTAAAATGGGTCTTCAGAAATAAGAGTGATGAAAATGGAATCATCATAAAAAATAAATCTAGACTAGTTGCTAAAGGCTATAATCAACAAGAGGGAATAGACTATGAAGAAACCTATTCTCTAGTAGCTAAACTTGAATCTATTCATATCTTACTTGCCTTTGCAGCATTATTCAATTTTAAACTTTTTCAAATGGATGTAAAATGTTCTTTTCATAACGGTTATGTCCACGACAAGGTTTTTTTTTCAACAACCTCCTGGCTTTGAATATACAAAACATCCTGATCATGTTTTTAGACTTAACAAATCTTTATATGGACTTAGACAAGACCCTCGAGCCTAGTATGATAGACTAATAGGATTTTTTCTTCAAAATAACTATGTTAAGGGAAATGCAGATCCAACCCTTTTTATAAAGAAAGACAAGAAAAATGTTTTGATTGTTCAAATATATGTTGATGAAATCATATTTGGTTCAACTCAGCAATCATTAACTGATTCCTTTGCAAATCTAATAAAATATGAGTTTGAAATGAGTATGATGGGTGAGTTAACATTTTTCCTTGGTTTTCAAATTTCTCAAAAACCAGAAGGAACCTATATATCTCAACATAAGTATATTAAAGATCTTCTTAAAAAGTTTGGATATGATAACACTAAAAGTATTAGTATTCCCATTGGAACCTCAAACAGACTTGATATTGATGAAGCTGGGAAAACTGTGGATCAAACATCTTTTAGAGGTATGATAGGAAGCCTACTATACTTGACAGCTAGGCGTCCAGACTTAATGTTTTCAGTATTCTTATGTGCCAGATATCAATCCAATCCTAAGGAATCTCATTTAAAGGAAGTATAAAAGAATTTTTCGCTACTTAAAGGGAACCTTGGATCTTGGATTATTTTATTATTCTGGAAATGATTTTATCTTGAAAGTTTTTCAGATGCTGACTTTGGTGGGTGTAGAATGGATAGAAAAAGTACATTCGGAACTTGTCATTTTTTAGGAGATTCGTTAGTTTCTTGGTCATGCAAGAAGAAACTCTCAGTAGCACTCTCCACTGCTGAAGCTGAATATGTAGCAGCTGGAAGTTTTTGTGATCAAGTATTGTAGATGCAACACACACTCACAGACTATATCCTGAGTTTTACTAAGACTCAAATTTTGTGTGATAACACAAGTGCCATTTCCCTTAGTAAAAACCATGAACATCACTCTCATGAAAATCACATAGATATTATGCATCACTTTTTTAGGGATCACGCACAAAAAGGAGATAACATTCTTCAGTTTATCAGAATGCAAGATCAACTTGTGGATATTTTCACAAAATCATTACCTTCTGATAGATTTGAATACATTAAAAAAGATAGGAATGATAACTATAAGGTAATATTTCTTCATTAAAATCCTATTGAAACAATCTCCTTATAGTAATAAACTCTTTTTTATAGGGGGAGTGCATTTGTTTGTTATATTTTACAAAAAAATTTGTAGTGAGCTTTTCAAAAAAATTCGTATTGACCTTTTTAAAAAAATTTGTAGTGAGCTTTACAAAATTTTTCACAGTAAGCTTTTCAAAAAATTTCGTAGTGAGCTTTTATAATTTTTTTATTGAGAATTTTTGTAATTAAAGTTTCGTACTGAGAATTTTCAAAATGAGATTTTTGTACTAAGAATTTTCAAAATGAAATTTTCATACTAAGAATTTTTGTAATGAAATTTTCGTACTGAGAATTTTCAAAATGAGATTTTCATACTGAAAATTTTTGTAATGAAATTTTCTTACTGATATTTTTTTTAATGAATTTTTTTTCTTCTCATGTTTTTCATAGTGACTTTTTCGTAGTCAGTTTTTCGTAGTCAAATTTTTATCAAGAAGAAAATCACCTATTACGAACAATCTTCCTAGCCAATCCGAAAGGTATGATTTCATTAATTATGTTTTTTAGTCATATTTTACTTGATGGTATTTTCTAATGTGTTTTAAAATTTCTCGGATTCTAGTTTTCTAAAATCTGGTTGTTTTTCTTCTGAAAACCTCCAAAGATCGGAGTCAAGTTTTCCTTGCGGCTTGTTTCTCAACCGTTAGATCAAATATCAATAAATCTCAATCGTTCGATCTACTGAGGAAGCTGAACCATCATCGCAATGCCTATATAACGGGGACCTCCCGAGGGTTGTCCCACATCAGATATCAAGATTCAGTGTCTCGAAGTTCTGTCTCACTTCTTAAGGCCGTTCCGATATTTCTCAAGTCTGCTCTGAATCCTTCAAAAGCGTTCAGTTCTGAATGTCTGTAGAAGCTACTTCTCAAGATATGTCAACTTTAAATCCTAACTATAAATTGTTAGTTTATAGGGAAATATTAGTGCATCCTAATTTCTATAAGTATGATTCTCTTATATCTAATAATATCAGATTGAATGGATAGGAGGATGTATGCTTATCAATGCCAGCAAATCAGGATCCGGTTTTTACAGATTTTCTTGTAGACTTGTACGAGTCTGTTTCCTTCCATGAGGGATATAGCAGAGAGTTGTTTTCATTAAAGTCCTATGGGAAGACTTACAAGATTTCTTCCACCAAATCTGCAAGCTTGGTGGGTCTATCATATGTAGGTGAAGCTTAATTTTTCTCACACAAGCTGCCGAATGAGCAAGAAAGTTTCAATAAAGTGAAGGCTAAGGAATTCCTTAGACTTAAGGATGTCAAGACCACTAATATTTCCCATATATCTTCGAATAATAGGATTATTCATCTGTGGGGATGAGGTTTTTATGTACCGAGAAGGGGTGATAAGGATAACCTCAAGAAAAGTGACATTTATATCCTAGATATTTTGGTAAATCTAAGGAAGTTAAATTTGACGAGGCATGTTCTGATTATAGTAAAGAATATTAAAGAAGGGAATCTAAAATCTCAGATTATAATGTATCCATCCTTGGTTTTCAAGCTTATTATTAGGTGTCTTGATTCGTTTAAATTTTCTTGCACTTCCAAGCCAAGAAATTTCAAGGTAATGCTGGTTAGTGATGATACGTTATAGAGTATGAAAATGGGTTTTTCTGTTGAATCCAGAGAATTATAATCTTTACCAGAGGAAGAGGGTAAGGCAGAACAGAAAGATCAAAAAACTCTGAAACCATCAAAGAATGCTGGGAAGAAAATGAAATTGAAGGGAGTGGAAGTTGTTGAGAAAACCCCTAAGTCTAATAAAACTCAATCTACACCTCCAAAACCCAAGAAACAAAAGGCTTATCTAGATGAGGTGGTTTCCAAGTGGAGGCAAGATAAAGAAAAGAGAAAAGAAGGGGAGCCACAATTTGAATTGGACCCTGTTGAGGCTAAGGAATTGAAAGAGAAAGTGGCTGATGAATTAGAAAATCAAGCCAAGGAGAAGAAGATGAAGAGGAAAATGTCAGAGGCGGAGATTGTTCAATCTCTTATGAATGCTTCCGAAGTAGCATCCGAAAATATACCCATTCTGAAATCTTTTTTTGTTGAAGGTTTACCTAAAACTTTGGGTGAGAAGACACTGTAAAATTCTAAGAAGAAGGAATCTGAGAAGGAATTGATGCTGAGAGTTCTGTAAGTAGTAGAAGAAATTCAGCAAGTAGGGAGTAGTGTTGGCTCTGGTGATGTATTCAAATAGGTTGAAGACTATCATGAGAAGGATAGTGCTTCTGAGAAATTTTCACTCTGGACTTCTCAAGCCGGATCCTCAAAAATTGAAACAGCTAGAGTTAATGATAAAGGTTAAGAGAAAGTGAACAAGCCTTCTGAGGAAGAAAGTCACAATCATGACTTTATACAGCCTGAGGATGTTGATGCTAGAGCATAGTAGGAGAAAGTTGATGATGATGAGATTGTTCAACTATATGAGAGTGAGAAACAATCTCCTGATGAACAAACAATTCCTAAATTTGATAAGGGCAAGCAAGTGGTTGCTAAAACTCTAATGAAAGATACTATAAGAAGGAAAGAAGCTGGAGGATCATCCAAAAGAAAGCTGATTCAGTTAGAGGAAGAACCTTCTCCAACCAAAATATCATATTCGGAGTCATCTATCTTAGGAAATGACTTTTTTGAAAAGTCCCTAAAGAAGCTGGTGGACATCATTCCGATTTTTCCAACAATATAATCCAGATGCCAGATGATTCAGCATAGCATAAATCAAAAATCGGACTCTGTATCCATGGTGATGGATAGGTGTGTTAAGCTTGAGGCTGATCATGAAAACTTTCTTATCAATTATGATGCTCATATATTTTCTTGCAAGAAGATAACCAAGTGGTCTAAGAATGTTGTTCAAGAGATGGGATAGCTTGATCAATTCCAAGTAGATGTTAAAGATTCTTTTGATACCAAAGACTCAAAAATCAAGGATCTTACAAATTCGTTTGAGAAGAAGTTAACTCTTGAACAGAATGTTCAGATGTAGGAGGTCAAATATCCGAATGGGAAGATAAGTTCTCTTGTCCAATACTATATGGATGAAAAATATCTTTGGATTCAGTTGGAAGAAAAGGTTGTAAAGCAATATGAAGCTCTTAAAGATTAGGCAGTGGCAATGGAGGATCAAGATGCAAGAATCATTGCTTTAGAAAAGAAAGTGGATGAGGACCACAAAGAAATGAAGAAGCTTAAGACAATTTTCAAAATTATTATGACCAAGGAAAAAGAAACAAAATAGACTACTCCGATCTTTTGTTGTACTGTTTTACTTGTACTAGTTCTTTACAATAGTAAGGAAATTTTGGTTACTAGTATTTTGGTTGGTTGCATGTACTAATAATTCAGGTACTTTATTATCTTTTCCATTCCCTCAATTATTTTTGAAAATCACAAAGGGGGATAAGGAAAAAAAATTACCCAAAAGAGAGAGAAGGAAGAATCTAAAAGGGAGAAGAAAAATTTCTAAGTAAAGAAGAACAATCCCTAAGTAAGGGGGAGCTTATTTATGGTGGAGTTTCTCATTACGAAGTTTTTCATTCTTATGGTAATGAAAATCCTATTTCCAAAATCCAGAATACAATCCTTAGAGTTCTAAAGCCTAAGGGGGAGTTAGTTGTATTCACTATCATCCATAAATAAAGGGAGATAAGCTTTAATTTAAAAGTCTAGAAATTTATTCTAAGTCCTTATATTCTTTTTCGTAAGGATATTTGTGCTTTCCGAAAAGGGGGAGGTTGTTGATTCAATAAGGCATTCCTTATGAATTTTCCATTCCCTCTTTTTTTTAAAATCACAAACACCTTTTCTTTAAGAAAATTTGTTTTTACCCCTATTTTACTTCTCTAAGGAAAAAATTCCTTTCTTTAGGAAATTTACTTCTATCTTGATTTCATTGATCATATCAATATTTTTATTAAGTATAAAAATCAGATTCAATTCTATATTCTCATAATCGTATAAGACATAGATATGAAGAATTCTGTTTCTGGACCCGAATTGTCATTCTGAATTCTATAATGAATTCTCATTGCAAATTCTAATGCAGAATACTCATTACGAATTATATGATGAATTCTAATTATGAATTATGATGACGAATTATCATTACGAATTCGGTGATGAATTCTCATTACGAATTCTGTGATGAATTCTCATTACAAAGTATGTGATGAATTCTCATTATGAATTCTGTGATGAATTCTCATTACAACTTCGGTGATGAATTCTAATTACGAATTCCGTGATTAATACTCATTACAAATTCTGTGATGAATTCTCATTACGAATTCTGTGATGAATTCTCATTACGTATTCTGTGATGAATTCTCATTACGAATTCTGTGATGAATTCTCATTACGAATTCTGTGATGAATTCTCATAATGAATTCTATGATGAATTCTCATTATGAATTCTATGATGAATTCTCATAACAGACTCTATGATGAATTATCATTACGAATTCTGTGATGAATTCTTATTACGAATTCTGATTACGAATTCTGGTTTTGAATTCTGATTACGAATTATGGATACAAACTTTTATGAAGTTCGACTCCAAATTATTCTAATAAACAGGATCTGAATATCCATGTAATATAGAATCCGAATATATTTCTGTTTAGACTCTGAACTTTTTACTAACACTCCGATTTTTTACATTTGTTATAAACCGATTTTTTGCTTTCAGTTATACATGTTTTGTTATAAAACAATGTCATCCATTCTATTTTTAACTAACTGTTGGTTGAGTGACACGTGTATAGGTCCCTCTGAAATTTATGGAAAATATGATCGTTGGAGGAGGGATCTGATCGTCGCTACTGAGCCTATAAATAGGATCTCATTTGAAAGGGCTAAAAAAGAAGTTGATCACTCTAAATACCACATGTTGTTTAGGTGATTTCTAGAGAGAGAATATTTTCATGCCTTGTGTGTACTGAACTGCTCATTCAGATTGCTTTGTGTGACTCTGAATGTTGATGATTACATTTGAGGGCTTCTGGGGATAGAAAGACAGAGGTGTCGACTACCTTAAAGTTCGAGGGCTTCCTTTATGAGGAAGACAGAGATTCCAACTACCTTGAAGTTGAGGGCTTGCGGGGATGGCAAGACAGAGACTCTGATATTCGTATCGAGGGATTACCCAGGTGTAGGTAAGACAGACTTTCTTGAAAGTATAAATCAAGGGGAATTTATCCAAGGTTGTTGGATACCCTTCTCTTCGGATTAAAATATTTATATCTTGTTACTTGTTTTTGGTACAAGTTTATCTTTTCCGCTGCTTTTTGTGTGTTTAATAAAGTATAACTATCTTATACTTACTTGCACTTGTATACTCTAATTTAGTTAGATTCTATACGCTTTAAGGTAGAATCTATTATTGTCAACTTTGGTTAAGTTTCATTTTCCAGATCCATATTTCCGGAACCGGTTTTTCGGAATCACTTTCCAAATTTAAGCAAGTGTATAGAACTAGAAGTTTGTAACTACATACTTTGTTCCAATATTTCAATTAGTGTTAGAGGTGTTGTGAATTTTCTTAGTTTAACTTTGTTAAACATATATCTTTCCATGTTTTAGGAAATTTTTAAAGTGTACAATTCACCCCCCCCCCTCTTGTATATTGAGAATCAACATCATATTTCGATCCTACAGAAAAATGATTCATGGGTTAGGTGTTGTCATATTTTAGTATCAAGAATTGTTGAAGATACATAATGGAATATTGAACCTCAAGGTTGAGGTTTGGTTAGAATAGTTTGAGGTTTCCTTAAAATTAACAAGGTCACCAAATCCATTTTGAGTAACCATAACAGTGATTTTTCTTTGAGGGGTAGCTTGAGGGTAGTGGAAGATAAATCATGGTGGGTTGGTAGAGATTTACTAGGAAGTGTTCATTTCCTTGACAAAGGATGAAGAGTTCCCCATGTGTGGAGGGATAAATATATGATGGTATTATTATAGTTTTAGTAAGGAGGATCCAATGTTCAAAATATTGAAATTTTTTTTATGCATTAATTTTTCAATTTCTAAACCTCTTAAAAATGAAGATTTATGGACATAGGATTTTACGTCTTCATTGAGGTTATAGATTAAACTATTTTTGGAGAGTTTATGTTTTAGGTCTTGGTTGAGGTGAGGAACTATGATGATATGATTAATAAATATTTTCTTCAACATATTAGGTGATCTAAGGAAGATGCCTTGATTTTTGGGTCATACAGAAGGATAAAGTGGAGAGTAGGGTGGTCTTATTGAGTTTATTCATGACCTTGAAATTAGATTTTGAGTATCTCAATGTGTACTATATCGATTAAGGTGATATGTTTTTATTATGAAGTGGTGGGACACTAATAGAATGATTTCTCCATAGTTTTTGGTGTTCCTTGGTTTTGTTTATGTGTTTTTTTAGATCAGTGTGGAGGGATTTCATTTGGTATTCAATTATTATGGAGTGATTATTGTTTTGGTAATTTAAGAGTTGGTTTATTTAGAGTTAGTGACCATATTATTTTCATAACAAACTCTTTTGAATAATATTTATCATTCAGATTTAAATTTTGATGGAATTCTAGTTTATATTTTGAATTCATTAATCGATGACCAACCACTATAAGTGGAAATTATAATTATAATGAAAATATTAGCATTTTAATCATTCATTACATAAAATGAATGTGTTAGATTTTCACTATTTAATATCCTGATGATATTATAAATTTCAATCTTGAAGTTAAAGTTTCATAAAAATTATTTTTGACGAAATGCTTCAAAAAAACTAATATTTTTTTATTATTAATAATAACACATTAAGAGTTAATGTATGCACATGTAAGTATATTTAAGGATATTGAAAATTTATCAAAGGCTCTAAAGGAGTGAATATATTCTTACATGGTGGTATAAAATTATTAATCAATAATGAATTATTATTTTTGAAGTCGTAATGAAATATATTTAGAGTTAATGATATTCTTGAAAATAAATTCCATATAGAAACATTGGATAAAGAATGTATCAAATAACACAAAATTTATTGAGAATTAATAATATACTAAAATAAATTCCAAATAATTTATTAATATTTTATTTATACTATGTATAATTTAATCAATTATTTTAAACAAAAATTTTTTCATACATGACACAATAATGCATGAATTGATCATTTATGTCATCTAGTGTCAATAATAATGGAAGATAATGATATAATTATATGTGATCAACAAATTATTGATAATAAAGTACATATGAATGAAGGGGAGAATTTTGAATTTATTTTATTGATGTATATATACAAAATTATCTCTTATTGGAGAATTATTAATTCTAGTTATGTTATTATGAATACCCCATGTAAAATAATTTTCCATGGGTTACCTATTTTTATGGAAAATTATTTATATCATCATCATATATATTGGAAGTAATTTTCCAATATTTACATGATATATTAATCATGATATACATATATAGATATATGGGTACCCAAAATTACCATTTGAACTATTTAAATATTATATGAAAGATGTATCTATTAAATGGTCATGTGTATTATTATTTTTGGGGGATTATACATTATATTATATATATTTTGAATAAAACGAATTATCATTATATAAAATATATAAAATGGTCCATTATTACCATTTATAATATTTTCACAACACCTCTATGAATAATTAGCTAAAGTGTTGAAAATCAATAGTCTGATTATACACGCCATAATTTTGGTGGATATAATCATATAATATCACTATTCAAAGTGAGAAAAAATATATAATAATATTTTATTTTGAATGGTTGAATGAATATATCAACAAAAAGATATCTTTTTAGATACATTCCATGATGTGAAACTAGTACCAAATAAATCATGATATCTCATTAAATGATATTGGTGATATAATTTAATTTTTTAATTCTTTCAAAACTCATTGATTATATTGAATTTTAAGAGATTAAAACATAAAAATAATTATCCAAAAGGATTAAATGAATATTATATAGGTTAAAATTTTAATTTTTTGTTTTTTTTATCCATGATTCCAAGACTACTAAATACTTTTGAGATTGTTATAGAAATATTATTAAATTTAATAATAATGATTACTCTATCAATATATGAATCCCTAGAGTGGTAAAAATGCCTAAAGAATATTCAATATTTTGAATGTTTCACCCAATCAAATAAAATATTTTATAGATTGAACTAAATATTACATATATGATATAACCATTCATGGGAGGAAGAATATAAAATTTATGGTTTTTATAAATCAATGAATTTACATTAATCATCATATTATTAACATTGTTTTGATGATATCAAAACTCTTGATGATTTTATAAAAACAATGGATTGTTTGATCCTAAAACTGTAATGAATATCCTTTTATTTTAAAATTAATCATCTAGAAGATGAAATCATAAATATTTGGATGATCTGAAATATTCATGAAAATACCATTGATGAATTATTGAATATCATTATTTCAAGAATGATATGTCTCATTAATTACTGGATAAGGAATACCTTATTTTTCCTATAAGAATTAAATATAAATGTGATTTTTATTTATCCTTGGTGGATATACATGTGCATTTTCATATATACCATTCAAATAATGTATGGTATTATTATAATGAATTTGATTAAAAGTAATATTATTCTTCTACTAATTGACATTTAAAGGATATAAGTGATTAATTATTTAATAAAATTTGTTGTGTTAATGCTGGATATTTTTCTAATCAATATAAATATAGATCCCAACAAGGTTATTTATTCGTATTTGGTGGAACAATCACTTCATGAAATTTAAAAAAAATTGAGTTATTTAAATTATTCTGGTCTATTTGTAATTCATAAGGAAAGTCAATAATTAGTTTGGTTAATATTGGTTATTCATCATATCAAATATAATTCTGGATTAGATATGAATAATGATAATCCCAAAAATTATATAAAGATAATTCTTCTGTATATCATTATTAAAGGGTTTTTATATAAAGTGTGATATGATAAACCATATCTCACCAAAATTATTTTACACTCATTAACTCTAACAGAATGATGATATTGATACTCAGTAAATAAAAACTTATGATAATCTTCAAGATTTTTTTATAAATAAATTATCAACTAAAATTTTTTAAGAAGATGATTTAAAAGATTAAGATGTGAATACTGAAAATTCTATCATGATTTTATGATAGGGGTTGCGAAAGCTACATTATTTTTTCCTTCGTCGATTTTTTATCATTGGGTTTACCTAATAATGTTTTTAATGAAGCATCATGTCCGGAAATATATTTACATTAGCTTTACATCTTTTTACCATAAGGTTTTTTTAAGTGTTGGTTATATAAGATTCCATAAAATAATGAAATCTATGGTGGAATGTTATGAAATATTATTTTTCATATAGATTTCATGATCTTAGAAAAACATTATTACTCCCATTTCCTAACAAAAACCCTTAACATAGACAACCACACATTTTCTACAACCATTTTCGTTATAACTACTATATATTACAAGAGATATACAGATTGATTTTCACTGTTGATTACAACCTTTATTTATGCTAAATATATGTCACCTTGTTAGTGGAAATTAAGACTTTTAGTCTATATACACTCTCCTTATATCTTTTTTATTTCTTATATATTTTCATTTTTTATTTTACTTACAATCATTAGACTCCATGTTTCATCAACTATTCCTTTTTCTTATGTTCAATCATACATTTTCAATTTTGAAATTTGTTCATTTTCAGTCAATGTCCGATCTATTTCAAAACAATTATCAATTATTATTATTATTATTATTATTATTTATAATTTTAATTTAAACTTTTTTATTGAAATGGGTTTATTTAATATATGTCTAGTTTTGAGGTGGTGGATACTTTAATAAAAATGAAAAGTTTTATTTTTTTAATGTTTATTATGTTATCATAAATGATAAAGTAAAAAACTAAAAAGAAAAAATAATCTTTTTGTGGGGAGGAAAATAATTTTTAGTGATATCCATATAATATCAACATTCAAAGAATTCTATGAACTCTAGTCTATCTAAATGTGTACTTAGATTCATAGAATCACTACACTCCAAGTGATGTTCACTATAAAGGTGACCCCACCATGACTGGGGATTCTATATGCACAAAATTTTTTTGTATACTCCAAAAATATAATATTCCTTTATTCTAAATCAATGATCTCTTAATCCTCCTTTAACTTTTTCATCTCAAGATAAAACCACTAACTAAACATCTTCTAGAATATAACCCATGTATATTTACAAATATATCCATATCTTATAACATATGAATTATCCTTCAAGAATATAAGTAACAAAATATATCATTTAAGTCTATAAAGTATAATTAAATTGAAATATCTAGGTAATAATTCCCATCAAAATTGTACCTTCCTTTACTCCAACATATCTTCCAAACATAGGTTAATTTTTTCTCTTAAGACTAAATCAACCAATTCTATACACTCCTGATCCTTTCTACTTGAAAGATGTTGGATTAATTTAACATACAAACAAAATATTTCTAGAATGATTTCCATATTTCTAGCTCCTTTATCATGAATCTGATCTCTTTATATATGAATTTTTCCCATAAAAGTAAAAAAATAAACAAAAATTTTTATAGTAAACTTATTTACATATCTCACTAGAGTTATAAAATATCTTATAACAAATAAATTTATCCTTAAAGAATATTAGTTACAAAATCTATCTTTTAAGTCTATAAAGTATTATTAAATTTAAATATCCAAGTATTAATTTCCATCAAAATTATATCTTCCTACACTCCACCATATCCTCCAAACATAGGTTTATTTTTTTCTCTTAAGTCTAAATCCACCAATTATATACACTCTTGATCCTTTCAACTTAAAAGATGATGGATTTATTGAACATGTAAACAAAATATATCTAGAATTATTTCCATATTCTCAGCTCCTTTCTCAGGAATTTTATCTCTTCATATATTAATTTTTCTAATAAAAGTGAAAAATAAACAAACATTTTTATAGTAAACTTATTTTCATATCTCAATAGAGTTATAAAACTAAAATAAATAATTTTTCATATATCTCTAATTTAATCTATTTAAACTCCAATGATTCTTTACTTTCATAATTTAGTTTGGAACAAATCTTAAATAATTTCATCCAAATTGATATCAAAATAAAACATTTTCAAAATCATTTAAACCCATTTTCAAAATCCAATCCACATAATAAAGTGATTTTCATAAACCATATGTATGTGTGTTATCTCTATCCAGTCTATAGTCAAACAATAACACACCACCATTCTCAATCCGTTTTGGTTGTATACACTTATAGTTCATAATATAAAACATCATATAATATTTTATAAAATCTATCATAATTTCTAAACTCCATGAAAATTCAAGTTTTTATATAAATATGTTAGTTATGTCTTTTTATAGTTGAATCTTGAGGCCCAAATACTCAATTATCTACACCTACCAAACTTTCCAAGTATCACCTTCAAACCATTTCTTTTATAACCGTCTTTAATTCCCTTTATTGGGTACCCACCTAGATTCCTGAGTTCTGGTGTATCACATAGCCTTAAGTGTATTCCCTAATATCTATAGGCTAAAAACTAATGCTAATGTATGACAAAAAATAGTTTTTGGAAGGATTTCACACTAAAAGAAATAGAATGAGTATATCATATGAAATGAAATAAATTTTTTCAAAAAACTGAACCCATTATTTAAAAAAATATTTAAATAAAATTTTGTTTGAAAAATCAAAAAAACTATATTAAGTAAATATTAAAAAAAATTAAACAACTAACACCTATCTATCATGGATAGTTAGACTCATTTACTAACATAGGGTTGAATAACAATACACCTCACCTCCAATGAAGTTACTACAAACTATAATTGATGAATAATATTGGGTTCCTTTAACATAAACCATGACATAAAATGTATACATGAACACCAAAGTTTGTATGTAGGGGTTTTTCGTTCAATACTATGTAATATTTCCTCAAGTTTCTCCTATGCATTCCTACATATAACTTATCTCAAAACATGTAATTAATTCCATTTAAAATGTATTTAAACGCTTATTAATGAAATATGAAATAGTTACTTATAAATATAAGCCATTAATTTTAAAAACCTCATTAAAAAGTTTTCGAAAATAAGGTAATTCTACTCAACTAACCCATAAATCAATAAAATATTTAACCATATAATTTTTTAGGAATCTTGTGTTATATCATTTTATAATTCAGTGAAAATACTTGTATAGGTTTATAATATCATGTACCATGGATTATTATCCATAAATTTATTATTATTAAATTAAAATCCCCATATTTATATCATATGCAATGGATAATCCCTTTCATGACAAATTATAACACTTTTATTTATTACTTAACCCTCCTATAGATTTACTAATACTTTAGGTCATTTCATATATCTATAATTTTTTTTATTAACAAAAACTAGATTCTTCTAGGTATATTTTCCATGTTAAATCCAAAAAATCCATTATCGTAAATTCAAGCATAATTTAAAATAATATCACTTTTTTTAAAGATCTATGTTTGACCAAATATCTTGGTTTTCAAAAAAATCAATTTTACCAAAAATCATATAGCATGATTTTCATATCCTATACAATAATTTCCCTAAAAATCTAAATATATATTTTATAAATAAAAAATCCAAAACTTAATAAAAAAATTCATGAAAACAATTATTTTAAAGGTTGAGAATAGTAAATAATCATTCAAAAATAAAATGAAATCACATATTGATGAATCGTAATTAATAAAGGATGGAAAAAGATCCACCTTCCTTAGACATGGATTCAAAAATTATTATATAATTTAATCCAATGAGGATGGTGTTTGTTGGATTAACAAAAAACTAGTAATAATAATCTGACATCATGATTATTAAAATAAAGGTATATTCATTTATGATAATACTAATCATGATCAAATTTTACATGATAGATCTCTAAGAAAGTGTGTGGATTTAAGAAATAAATATATTGGATATATTTTACCTATAATATATTATTTATTCAACCAACCCTAGTGATATTTTCATTTATCTAGGATTAAGAATTCAAAAAATCACCCTAGGGAATCACTAATCCCATTCAAGGTGATTGAAGGTGTTAATGATAGTAATTGATGGAAAATATGGGTTTTAAAAACCAAATCATAGAATTTTTACCTAACTACATAATTAATATATATGGTTTCCTAAACTATTAACCTAATCATTTATTCCTCAATGTCAACATTTTTTCATCATGTATAGTTATACTAACCATAAAACAAACCATTCATTAGTTACTACATGAAAAACCACCTCACATGGTTGGATTGTAGGGTTATTTTAACTATGTGTATAACTATGAATTTTTATCTTCCCTAAAGACTATTAAGCATGGTTTGCATAAATTATCTACAAACCATGCATATAATCAAGATTCTTCCAGAAAAGTGTCCCAAACATTAAATTTTAATTTAAAATTCACCTTAATTTAGGTAAAAACCTACATCTAAAATCCAAGGTATCATATAATTCACTATCATTTAAAGGTGATGGAGGTTCAATAGCCCAAAAGTTTTAGAATGATTCTGGTTCAGGTTTTGAATCGTGGAAATTTAAATTATTGAGAATTATATAAAGGTATGGGAATTTTATCGGAATTTATGAATTTTGGGTAAAGGAGGGAAATGTTGGTATTGTTAAAAATCACATAACATACCATATACTACTAGGTTTAGGTATACTACGTACCCTATGAGACATGTGTTATTTCTTCTAAATGTAGGAAATATCATTAGAAATCTGATGGGGAAATATGTGGAGCTCATTGAGATTACTAGGTAAAAGGGTAATATTTGTTATATCAATTAGGTAGTAGGTGTCTATCTATAGGGAAATTGGTTTTCAATAGATATATTTTTACAATTTTATTTGTATAATTTTTTTATAAAATTATAACAAATCACCCTCCTCTTCTTCTAGTAGAGTTGAATGACCCATGAACCAACTCTCCCTAGTCTCCCTCAATAATATAAGCTTCAATATATTTATATCTTGTCTAGTCAATGATTTGCCTATGGTAATGGTCTTGTAGTAGTAGGGTTAATCTCATGAACCACTCTAATTATGGGATTTCTCATTTATTAACATTGAAATATCCTAATCCCATTTATTTATGAGTTTTCATAAATTCATTAATTTTAGGAAAATGAGTATGAATAAAGCCATGATTATGGATAATTTAACTCTTATTATCTCTAGGTGGGTGGTCCCTATAATTTTACCTCATTTATATGCCTCTGAATATGTTATGTGATTTATGATCTTGGATATACAGGTGAGATGGACCAAAGATAGAGATAATGTGGATTGGGTATTCATGAGGTAATGAGTAATGGTTATTAAAAATATTGTTGGAATATAGTATGAAATGGGCCTCAATTTTAGCATCATTTCTGGATTATGTCATTATAAATTCATTTCCCATATTTAAAAGGGACCTATAAAGGGTTTTTAATTAGATTTATGAATTTGGTGACCTTGTGATATATTTTGGAATAATGTTTGATATTTTATCAAGAGAAGTGAGCCATCTATGAGTTACAGTACTGGTCAAGTCTAGTGTATTGACAAATGTTAGCTCATTAATAGTGATGAATCATATTCTTAGACTGGGATATAGGAAAAAAGGTCTTGTGAGACCTAATGCATCCTTTGGTGAGGTTTTACTAAAGGTAAATTTTCTAGTAGACACACAACTAGTGTGTTGACCAAGGGGTCAAGTATGGAAAAGTTATAGATATCCTAAAACACAAAGTTACCTTGAAATAGGTGAATGATATAATGAACATTTATTGGTGGTGTTGGCCAAATTTGTTCTTATCTGACTAAGGAAATTCATAACTTGAGTATAAAGTCATGATTTCTGTCATATGATAGCTCTAAGTCATGACCTTAAGGTATAGAAATGACATGTTGTTTCCAAGGGACATTAGTCATCCATAGAATAACTATTTTTATTTAGGAGTCATTCCTAGGATTGTTGAGATCTATTTTGAGAGTTCAGGGTGTGAGAAGTATGTGGTGTGGTGTGGTGATAGCCAAGGGATATATATTTGGTAGTACGTTACTAGTTATTGTTTTTATAGTCCTGTAATTATTTTATGATGTGATGTATCAACTTATATGTGAAATGACTTCAATGAAATAAGGTATTGTATTTGGGAATCAATAGGGAATATGTATATGAGTATACCACTTGTGATTTTGTGTATAGTTTTTTGGTTTGGGGTAAATTTTCTAACATTCTCTCAAAACTATGACTATGAATATTATGAAATTTGGGATTTAGAAGAGAACCTAAGTCCATGATATGAGTATTCCATGCCTACTGTTGGGGGATCCTTCTCATTTTTATGTGATAGATACTTTCATAGAACCCCATGGTTGAGGACCACTCTTGGGGTTGGATACTCCTTGTTTGAGAGAATTCTATTATCATGGGATATTATTTGGACTAGGGTCATTACCTTGACTAGGACTATGGTTGGATGCTGGTATATCAATTTTATTATCATGATATCATCCTAGTGTTAGATATTATTGACGAGTTACCAAGATAATGTTGAGATTGGTTTTCTCAAACCTTAATGCATTACTCAGAGGAAACTATATCTATTATTGGATTAGTCGTCACATAGAAGTTCCCCCTTTACTAAATTAATAAGCCCTGGGAAACTCCACCCAGGCCTTGGTATCCATTAATGTCCAATAAAAATATTAACATTGGTTGAAGAAGGTAATTTTCTCTTATTAAAATCTTAGTAAGTGCACAAACACTTCATTTATGTGATATATCATGTTACACATATATTCTCATATATATCTGATTATTTTAAGTGAAAGTGACCAGTTAATATCAAGTATCACTGAGAGGGGGAGGGGTGAGTCAATGATATATTTTTATTTTTAGTTTTATTCATTATGAAACAACATTCTCCCCCTGAAAAAGGGTTATAACTTTCCCTAAAAAATAGTCACACATCAATAAGAACATAATAATTTTCAGGTTTTGCTACTCAACAAGGGGATCTACATCCTTGGTATGGTTTGGAAACAATCCAATACCACACAATACACTATAAAAAATTCCTTTATGTTGAATAAAGTGAGTAGGATATTCCCATACACTCATGTATCACTATGTTCAATAAAATAGTCCGTGTGCTTCAAGTATAAAGAAATGATGTAATATAATTTTTTGTAACATGTTGAGAAGTATGTTACTATGATACATTGTCTACTTTCACAAATATGATCCTTAAAATAATTCTTCACTTCCTTTCCTAGTAGTAGGAAATAAATTCACTATAAATTATAATGATACTTAGTTCCATTTCCCTATCCAACTACTCAATACGATAATATTGATCTATCAGAATACAACTAAAATAATTCTAAACTTCTTTTTTCCGAGTCTTGAAATTCTTGTCTAATGATTTATCCCAAAATGATGATCAGATAAATTTGATCTTCTATCATGTCCTTCCTTCTTATATCCAAAAAACTAGCTTAGGTAAGCATGATCTGGAAACTTCGTCTCTCTAGAATTCTTCAGCGCTCCACCTTCTCTCTTCAATAGTACTTTAATGTCAGAAAGTACAAATTACATAGACTATTTATAGGCTACCTGAAAATGGTTTAGGATGGGCTTTGATAATCATTACTTCTCAACCAAATTTATCAAAACATAAATTCTACCTGGATTTTGGGTACATCTTGAAGTCTTCAATGCTTCTCAATTATTCTCAAAACTTCTCAAAACTTCAACTCAGATCAGACTTTATTTTCAATCTTCAGTCCAATTCAGATTCTTCATTATGATTTTCTCAATCCGATAGAAGCAATTGGTCACTCTGGTTTTCCTTTAACCACTTGAAAATTCATCATAAATGAATAATTCCCATTAATATGAAATCTTTATTATATTCCATCCATTTTTCATGCATCTTGAATGGATTCTAATATCCCCTTGATAATACTTTGATAAGATTTAAGAATTTATCCTTTTCTTCTTTTCAAAGATGGATTATCTAATTTTTGATGAAGTCATTAGTTTTTTCCCTAGTCCGATAGTCTTAATCCACTTCATAAAAAAATATTGAAAATAAATCAGAGTTATTATTTTCTATTTTGACCTACTTGATATGAAAAATACTAAAAATTCTTCTTCTTGAAAATGTTTGACTAAACTGTTGATGGATCTCTTATTTTCTTCTTTGTATCAGTCACAAAAAAAATTTCTTCTACTCCATATTCATTGGTAAAAAAATACAGATTTCTTTTATCTTCATTGGTCCCAAAAACCCTCCCACAAAACAATTATAACTTCAATTTGCATATAATGATTAGTTTTAATATGACTTTGATAATCGGTGGCACCCCACATATAATAGACCAGTTCCAGCATCTTCGAATTTAGAAACATCCTCTATTTTCTTATTATGATACCAATGAACTTAAAATACTCAAAATATTTCTCTAAAGATTTTATTCTCATGAATTATTGGTCTGGCTAAAAACTATCATCTTCCTATTCTTCACATTCTGATCAACCTTCCAAGCCTATAAATAAATCTGTGTTTGGTAATCTCACACTGATGAACTAAGATCAGAAATCTTCATCTTCAAGAATGTTTCTTCTTTCACCAACTTCTTCTTGTATCATGAACTCCTATTAACTTTTAAAACATTTCAGATTGGCTTCAGTGTCCTCTTAATTTTATTTTAAACTATTCTAACTTCCCATACTTTCAACCATACATGTTTTTTTCCAAATAAACCTCAATATGATATGCAGCACCAGCTCTCCCTCTTTACTTCATAAGTATTTCATCACAATTTCTTAAGACAACTTATAATTTTTTTTAAGTTAAAATAGAAATAATCATCAGATTTATGTCCAATCAAGGAAAACTATAAATCATCTTCCCAAAACAATATTCTTTTCATATCAGGACCAATGTGAGTCTGATTAACCTATTCTTCCAAAAAACTTCTCCTCAATCCATTATAATTTCATAAAATATTTGAGTCATGAATCCTAAATATGATGGTCATTCTATTTTCTAATTTTTACAAAGTGAATTGATTTCTTTTCTTCATTGAAAAAAAGACAACACTTTCATTATCAACTCCTTTAATCTCCCTAAAACAACTTCTAGATAACTTGGTTTTAGTAAGAATCATTGATAGAAAAACCATGCTATCAACTTTCCTATTAACAAAATTTTCTTAAAATCACATCAAAAAATAGTTAGAATATTTTAGGCACTTACATGATGAATTCATAGATTACCGACAACTCATAATTTGTACTTTCTTCCTTAAAATTTTTATCATATTTTCTATGGATAGATTTATTAAACATTCTCCCTCATTTAAAACACAATATAAAAACTATAGGAGAGAGGGGGGATACCACAATATTGATAATAAGGAGGTATGATCTCATGTTAAACCGTAGTTTAGGAAAATATTCCTTTGGTAAAGGTATTGTGAAAATGTTAGTAAACTTGTTATGATATAGGAACATTACCCAGATTAAACTCTTCTTCTCCACATTATCTTTGATGAAATTATATTTTATATCGAAATGTTTTGATTGAGAATGTTTTCCTAGATTTCTGTTAAGGATAATGGAACTATGATTATCAAAACCTAAGAGAAATGGTAACTTTACTCAACAATAAAATATTTCAACTGAGTTTTCATCCACCTAAGTTGAGTAGCATCTTGAGTAGTAGAAATATACTTAACATTATCCATGCTAAGAGTTATCTAGTTTTTTTCTTTATATTTCAAATAACAAAACTTTTCCCAAAAAAGAAAACTCCACCAGATGTGTATCTTCTATCATCAAAATTCCCAATAAAATCTATATCTAAATACCCAAACAAGTAAATACTTTATGATATGTCATTCCTAATTCCAAAATTTGGTATGGCTTTAATATACTTAAGAATTATTTTTCAATACAACAAGTTTGATTCGTTTGGAGAACTCTAGAATATTGCACATAAGGTAACAACATAAAAAATGTTGGGCCTTAAGGAAGTAAAAATATAACAAACTTCCTATCAGCTTACAAAACTTGTTTTGATGAAATTTCTTAACTTCTATATCTTTCTTCAACTTGATTCCCATGGAAATTAGAATGAAAATGGGTTTTGAATTCTCCATAAAGAAATTATTAATAATTTATTTAGCATTTAATTGATAAATAAATATTTGTTTCTTATTTTTTAAAATTTGTAACCCAAGAAAGTATTTCATTTCACTCATCATGAACATAACAAACAACTTTTTAATTCATTAATTAAATCTTTCACAAGTTATTTCATCATTACCTACAAAGATAATTCCATCAACATAATCAATTATGATGAGGTAAAATCATGTGTTTCTTGGATATACACATTGTTATTAACACTTCCTTTCTTAAAACTCATCTTTCTTAATCAGGTATCCATTTTGGAATACCATTCCATTAATTATTGATTTAGCCCAAAAAAGGATTTCCAAAACTTACACACATAACTATCATCTTTCCCAAAAAAACCCACATTTTTTATTGATATAAACTTCCTCATCAAGATCACCAATCAAAAATGATGATTTTACATCTATCTGAAAAACATTTTAATTCCATTGTGTGGAAATAGTAAGAAAAAAATGATTGTTTCTAAACGTGGAATTAGATAAAATGTCTCATCAAAATCTATTCATTCAAACTATGATTAACATGTTCAGAGTAGTCTTTCTTTGTTTATTATAACTTCATCACCTTCATTCAATTTTTTCCAAAAAAACCATTTTTTACCAATAAAAATTTTCATTTTGTTTAGGTATGAGTTCCCACATATCTTTCATTAATATCTAATATAGCTCTTCATTCATTTCTTAAACCCATTCCTGATACTCAAATTATTCATTCCCATCATTTGGATAAATTTTAGAATAAAAGGATGTGTGTGTAATTACTTTTGATATTTTTCTTGTTAGAACCTTTTGATTTTGATCACCAATAATGTTATGAGCATAAAGATTCTTCCTCGTCCAAGGATGATTTTTTTGAGATTATTCCTCATTATCAGAAACATTTGATTCCAATTGTTATTCTTGAGAAGGATTACTATTTTTTCATCTTTATTAGAAACCTTGTTATAATTTCATTTTGCCTATTCATATTTTTTATTTGTATGATTTTGTTTATCTTCATTATATTTTTCAATAAAATTCATATCAACAGCGTCAACTAATTGTAACATCCCGATTCTGAGTGCCTCCCAGAGGTGCCCCATACCCAGTTGGTCAGACGGCCTCAAGTTCATTTCTCCAAATGCTAGAGGTTGCCGACTAAAATTGAGGGACTTGGGTGTGATATTGGGGAAACTATGCCCTCATTGGTGGAGTAATTAAGTGGAAAGAAATAGATAACAATAGCATAAGCAATAATAATACCATACAATAGAAAATAGTGGAATAATGGAAGTAAATAAACAAATATAGTATATATATATATATATCAAAAATGATGCATGTCACAATTATCTAGGAAAGAAGCCAAACAAGTCACAATTATGGAATATATTACTAACCCAAAGTTCAAATAAAACATGTAAATAACTCTAGCATCATCTCAAGACTCAGCTTAGTCCAATGATCTCCAAATCCATAGAAATTAGGTATTTGAAGTAGAAGAGAACTTTCCCTTATCGATACCTACAACAATATAATCTATTTGGGCCCAAAATCATGAACCGAATAGGGTGTGAGAAAGAATCCTAGTAGGAAACCACCCAAAGATCTGTGCCCAACAGTCATTGAATATATATATGGAAGGAAATAATAAAAAGAAGAAATGAAAAATAAGTACTCAAGAGTAAATAGTCATACAGTTTCAATAACATTCATTTACATTCATCAATTAATCAACCAAACAAAAACATGCAACCCTATGGGAAGTTCTCACAGCCTAACCCCTCTGGTTCAACCAATCAATCTCAAGTAACCCTCTAGGTAAGTTCTCATATCCTAACCCCTCTGGTTCAACGTATACAATGATACAATGACCTCTGGGGTAATCTTACAAAGTATAACCCCTTTGGTCTCATGAAAACAAAGACTCTCTGAGAAAGAACTCACTATCAATTCCCCCTATAGTCTTTTAACGATAAAATACAGACACTCTAAGGAAACACTCAACATCAATTCCCCTAGTGGTCTCAAAAAGGTAACTATAGACACTCTAAGAGAGCACTCAACGTCAATCCCCACTATAGTCTCACAGTGGGACAAATAACAGACACTCTAGGGAAGTCGTAAACATAAATTCCTCTTATGGTATCACTACACTAGGTTCCCACATACCTATGTAAATAAATCATGCCCAAAAAAAGCTCTGTAGAAAAATTAAACCTCAAGAACTAGTTAGCTAAATAGGTACAAAGCATATCCTAGAATTAGATAAATCAATCCATCCTAAAACGACTAGGCGTTGAAAGCAAGCATCCTAATAGAAAAAACTAAACCAAGTGATCAATACCAAAAACAGACATGGTAAAACACCTCCATAGCATGGAAAAGTAGCCCTATTCACAAACCTGACCCCTAAATCAAGTAGAAAAGCATAGCAGACATCAACAGGGTTAAAATACCTAAACACGTAAAACCACAATCTAGGGTATTGGGCACTTTTTCACATGAAAATTCAAAGAATAACTTTGGAAAGGCACAAACCACCTACCTCGGCGTTGTACAATCGATATACTCTATCATCTAACCTTTAATCGACCTTGAACGATGTTGATCTACAAAAACGTCCAAACCTTTTAACCAAGGTAATCATACGAAAGATGAGAAATTAAGGAATGAGGCTCTAGAAGAATGAATAACTCACCGTGTCAATTCCAACACAACCGATGGTGGTTGATTCGAAGAACAAACAGTCGATTTGGGGCTCGGATATGAATCACGTCCTGTGGTTGCTCCTGGACAAGATGAATCGAGAAGAAGGTTTTTTTTTCAATTAGGTGCGACCCTGGTCCGATTTGACAAATAAAAAGTAATGTACATGGAATGTTAATTTAAATTAAACATTGTGCATATGCCTTAACAGGCCTCCACTTTAGGCGGTTTCTAGGTCACCCCACATGGAAATGTACTCGGTCGTTACACGACCAGTACACGGTCACCTGCGGTAACTGGGTACACGGCATGTACTCCTGAGTACACGGCATGTACTCTTAAAACATCAATAAACTCCACTTTTTCTTATAAACAATAGAAATCAAGATCCATACCTTAAAAGAAGATCTGAGTTCTTACAAACTTCCCCCATAAATAAATTCATCCCCAAATTTTCCTAAGAACGAGGTGAAGAAGAATAAGAATCCTCGAAAATCATCGGCCACTATGATCACATATCGGCCTCCCTCTCCCAAGTCTCGTCCTGTACTCACACGTGCTGCCATAGCACCTGTACCAAAAGAACATACCATCCACAGAGAACCTTTGTGTTGTGATCAACAATCTGGATAGGATTCTCCTCTAATGATGCATCCACCCCCAACTCAACCTCCTCGAGTTGAAAAACCTTAGATGGGTCTAAGAAGTATCGTTGCAGCTGAGAAATATGGAAGACGTCATGCATAGCCCGATACCTATGAGGTAACTACAACTGATAATAAATAGGTCTGACTCTCTCCAAGACCTCAAAGGGCCTGATGAACCTTGGTGAAAGCCTTCCATATCTCTTAATCCTCCAGTGTCCCAACATCAGTGTGACAGGTAGAAAAACATGGCCTTTGACCTCGAACTCTAGAGGTCTTATCTGTTGATCAGCATAAGACTTATGTCGTGACTGTGTAGTATCCATCCTCTTCTGAATCAAATCTATATACTCTATGGTCTCCTGGAAAATATGAGGACCCATCATAGTGGCCTCTCTTGCCTCCATCCAGCATAGGGGTGATCGGCATTGCTTACCGTACAAATCCTCATATAGTTCCATCTGAATAGTTTCATGAAAACTATTATTGTAGGAAAAATCCAAAAGAGGTATGTGTTTCTCCCAAGAACCTCCAAAATCTAGGACGCATTCTCAAAGCATGTCCTCTAGCACCTGAATAGTATGCTCGGACTGGCCATCTATTTGGGGATGGTAAGATGTACACAAAAGTACCTATTTACCCAACTCCCTCTATAGTCCTTGTATAACTCGAGAAGTAAAACGGTCTTCACTATCTGAAACAATGTATTGAGTAACCCTAGGTAAATGTATGATCATTCAGATGTACTACCTTCCTAGCACATCTATATTGGATGTCACCTTGATCGACAAGAAGTGATTAACCTTTTTGAGTCTGTCAATGATAACCCAAACTGCATCATTCCTTCTAGGTGACCTTGGTAAACTTATCAAATAGTCCATTGAGACATAATTACACTTCCACTTGGGAATTGGTAACTACTGTAAAATCCCTTCTTGTCCCTGATTCTCCACCTTTACCTACTGATAGGTGGAATACCTCATCAAAAAACCAACAAAATCTCCTTTCATACCAGGCCACCAATACTGACAGAGCATATCTCAGTACATCATGGTGACGCTAGTATGAACTGCTCAAATTGAGGAATAAAAATCATGCATCGTCTCCTCATGTATGTCTTCTAAAGCCCATACATTCCCATGAAAATTCAAGATCTCATCATCTCCTACTGTCCCTCTAAGAATAGGGTCCTCTCCTGACACAGTCTCCCCTAGAACTAGGCCTTCCGGATCTGATGGCTTCCTCATTCACACTCGATCAAGTAGAGTAGAGGTATTATCCATAGAAGAAAGAAATTTCTACCCATGTCTATCATGCACCTCCAAATTCATCTCAGAGAACATATCCATAAGCCGCCACTCACTGTTGGCCTCCTGAACTAATTGTATCTGATTCCTCCTGCTCAATGCATCAGCTACTGTGTTTTCTTTCCCAGGCATGTAGGCAAGCTCTAAAACAAAATACTGAAGTTAATGAACCCACCTTTGTTTTCTCAAATTCAAATCATGCTGAGTAAAGATACACTTTGGATTATTGTGGCCAGTGAAAACCACAAAATTCTCTCCCAAAAGATAATGTCTCCAACAGCGTAAAGAACAAACATATGCAGCCAACTCTAGATTGTATGTCAGTTAATTCCTCTCATGTGGCCTCAAATCCCGATACCCATACAGAATGACTCCTTCCCCCCCCCCACATAAGCACTACTCCTAGCCTGATACCTAATGCATCATAGTAAATAGTATAGCTCTTTCCTGGTTCTGGAAATACTAGTATCAGTGCTGAAGACAACCTCCCTTTCAGTTCCTGAAAGGATGACTCAGAAGAATCTGACCATTAGTACTTTGAACCATTCTTAGTGATCCCTATCATTGGAACTGATAAACATGAAAATTCCTGTATGAACTTCTATAGTAACCAAAAATCCCTAGGAAAATTCATACCTCAAATAAGATCTTTAGATTCCCTCAAGAAAATACTTATCTCACTTTCTATGGGTCTACTGATACCTCTACCTCTGAGATAACATGACCCAAAAGGTGATTTTGGTTCATCCAAAAGTTTAATTTTTAGATCTTAGCATATAACTTATTATCTCTCAGTGTATGTAAAATGATCTCAAGATGTGTAGAATGGTTGTGTTAAGTGTGAGAGTACACAAAGATATCTTCCACAAAGACTACAACTAAAAAATCCAATTATGGATGGAATACTCAGTTCATCAGTGCCATGAATACTGCATGAGAATTCATGAGACCAAATGGCATAACCATATACTCTTATATACTATGCCTACTTCAAAAAAATTTAAGAGGTATATCTGATGGTAAAATACACAACTGGTGATAAACAGATCTCAAGTTGATCTTCGAGAAAACCTACGCTCCTCAAAGTTGATCAAGAGATCATCAATCCTCGGCAAGGGATATCGGTTCTTCACCACCGACTGGTTTAGCATCTGATAATCCGCACAAAGTTCGAGGGGACCGTCCACTTTATTCGCAAACAGGATAGGGGAACCCCAAGGAGAAGTGTTGGGTCAGATGAAACCCTTCACCTTTAACTCTTATAATTGCTTCTTGAGCTCCTATAACTTTGGTGTAGCCATCCTATAAGGAATAATAGACACTTTTGCTGCTCCTAGAACATGATCAGTAGAAAATTCCACATCATGCATTGGAAGAAAACCTAAAAATTCCTTCGGAAACACATTACTAAAATGACCCACCACTGGAGGAAATTCCAACAATGAAGTCCCCTGGTCATCCAGATATAGAATAGAAATTTAGAATGTAACTCCTCCCAACCCATGTTACTTGGGTCCTACTCTACTTATCTGGACATCCCATTCTCCCTTATGTAAGAACAAACCTGCCTCTAGTGATGTGAAACTCACTCTATGGATATATCAGTCAAAAAAGCCTCTAAAAGAACTAACAATTCCATCCCAAGGATGACATCATAACCCATCATCTCTAAGACATAAAGGTCCCATGATAATTGAAACACACCAACCTCAATAGGTCACTCCTTGAACTGACATACACTAGTTGTTCTTGTCCCCAACAAAGTGTCTAGCATCAATAAATTAGCAGAAGTAAAGATAAAAATCCCAAGGCTCTCCACAACAGCAACTGATATGAAACTATGGGAAGCAACTACATCTAAAAGTATATAGGCTAAAATTGAAGCAACTAGGATTGTACCTCTAACTATAGAGGGTTTGGGATCCTTCTCTTTCTGGGTCTGCTCCACTACAAAAGTCTAGCATGTATCGTGGCCCTGTGACCTTTTTTGGCCACCTTGAACCGATCCAACCGATTGTTTTTGAAAGCCTAGTGACTGGATACCATGGTCACAAACTCCACCTGGGCCTGAACAGCTAGAAGAACTCAAGTTCCAAGACTGATGATAAACAGGTGGTACTCCTCCAGAACGAGGAATCATAGAGGAACCCCTATCACTAGTTTCTAGTGAGAAAAACTGATATAACCGATGAAAATGTCCCATATTTCCACAAGATTAGCACTCCACTAGGTCTTTCGGGCAATGTGGTCTTGTATGACCACCCTTCCAAACTGGTAGCATACCACCTAGATATATGAAGGTATATCTCACCTACTTGGATCTCCACATGTAGACTCCCTATGGTGCTTCCTACTATCATCCAGAGAAGCACCAACTTGGATACTAAACTGCCCTGACCCACAGCTCGAAAATCCCTCATGTTGCACTCTGTGATCAGTGCCTGGTTGACTATGGAAGATATGGTCATCAACCTGAATATGTTCACCTAAGATTAGATTTCGTGCATGATACCATCCTCAAACTTCCTTTATAAGAAGGTCTCATCACCCCTAGAATGGGTGTGAAACGCCGCAACTCTGTGAGGCGAGAAGAATAATCCATGACCGAGATAGTACCCTAATCCAAACTCATGAACTCTCAGGCTTGATCCGCCCTCAAAGTCTCTAGGTAGATATAGTCATAAGAGGTACTCTGGAACTCACTCCAAGACACAACCTACTAGTGTCCTGCATGTGAGATCACATACCAACATCTCTTAGAGGAATCTTGAAGCATATAAGTAGTGAGCTTCACCCTCTTCTCCTGGTTCATCTCTAGATGCTCGAAGATAGATTGCATGGATTATAACCATGACTTAGTATCCTGAAGTCCTCTATCCCCTGTGTAATGAATCGGACCCGAACCGCCACCCGTACAGTGCTAAATGGGTTGGGTGTTACTACCTTAGGTGCACCTCCCTGAACTCCAAAGGCTGCCGACTAGTAGCGAGGGTCTTATAGGTATAGTAGGGAGACTATACCCTCACAGAAGATAACAATGGTACTGGTCAAAGTATAATAATAAATATACAGTGGAGCAAACAACTCAGCAGACTCGAACCAAACCCACCAAGTGGACGTACATTCAATATCGATACACAATGGAAGCAATAAATATAAACAAGAGCAACAGAATGTAAACACAATATCATTTTGATCACTTATAACTACTACTGAACAAAAAAGCATGCATCCAAATCAGGTCATACATATCCATATGTAAAGTGCGCCAAAGGCTATCCAACTGTAGCTACAAAACAAGTAAGAATGTTGATACCGGAAAAAATGAAAAAAAAAACTAAACTCCAGCTAGGCAAGACCCCAAGGTCCATACCATCTCCAGGCAACAGCTAATATAGTCCATCTCCTGAAGCTAACCTCTTTCCTGCACGTAAATCCATAAATTCTGCAAGCGTACCAAAGGGCCCATGTAGGGTGTAAGATGAATCTTAGTAGGGCACCACCCATCAATGCATACCTAATATAAGTGTTTAAGAAGGCGTGTAGTTATAAGGAAAAAAATAAACCGTGTGATTCACAAAAACAAACACAAACTCCACTGGTGCTCACCAGCCACCATGGAGTGTCACCTTCTTCTCCTAAAACTGAAATCTCTGTCATTTAACCTAGAATCATGTGCCCCCTAACATTGTGTGTCTTAAGTACCGACATCCCAAAGGCACACCCAAGAAATAGTATCTCAGAGGAACAGAAATATTTCCATAAATTGTAATCGATGGTACAACGATGTATGTCCTCAAATAAATTATTCAATTGGACAGTGATGTCTACCCTCAAATAACGGTGAGCCTCTTCCCCTAACCTGATAGCCTCAAATATATCCTATGAAGGCTCCTCACATTCCATGTGGCTTCCTACGGTAATCAACCCCAAACCAGTAGTACCAAAACAGTGACTAAAGGGGGCCTCTACCCACATGAGTTGTCAAAACAACCTCATCACGAAGTCTCTCTGGGTGAACGCTACTCGAAGTTCCGGGTGAGTAGTAATCACCAAAATAGTACACAAACTACAACACCTATGACACCTCGTGTCCCTACGACCATGCTTCTCAAGTCCGACAACCTGGCCATCCAAGTAACTTAGGTCATGCCCAACTTAACAGTCATTATGCCTCAAGTTGATGTCCATGATTCCCAATATCATGGTCATAACCACCCAAGAATATCTAGGCCACACCCAACACAACTGCAAGGGTTCCAGCATATGAAATTCATCAATTACATATATAATCAAAATAATCACTTCCAAATGGCCAAAAAACTAAATAGTTGAAATGAACTAACCAATTGTTTTCCCATACCATCACTGAGGTCCTTAAAGCCTATAACAATTCATATCATGGTTTAAGAAACTAAACTCAACAATTTAAAACAATATAATTCAATTATAACCATTTTGGCATCCCCAGACTAAATTCCTCAATGAGAAACAGCCACTCACCTGGCCCCACTCAAGAAAAATAGGTAACATGGCATACCCAAAAGCATCCCATAGGTCAAATAAACAATTAAATAGGAAATAACAGGTAAACAGGGTCACGCTCACAATACTCAAAACACGCCAAAAGTTTCACTAACCAAAAGTCTGTGAAAACACAAAAAAAGGTATGCACAACCTACCTAAGACTTGTAGACGTATGCAAATCTGATATCGATCTCCAATTCGAAGCCGATATTCGTAGATCTACATTTATGTCAAATCCTGGCAATTCCACTCAGATTGAAACTACGACGTGTGAGGAAAACGATCAAGAATAGAATAGGGTGCACGGGTTTAACCTTGCTGTTTCAATCCTGCAGCCACTAAAGATTGATGAACATACTTCATTTGAATAGTATAGGGTGATTTATATCTTTTGGGTTTTCAGAATGGACATGTTTCGCTACTGGGGAAGAAGAAGTCATTTCCCAAAATTAAACGTGACGCCCTTTCATTTAAGCAAATAAAAATAAAATTACATGGCGTGTATTAAGTAATACACACCGTGTAGTGTCCTAGTCCATACTATGACTTTATAGAAGGTATCCACATGTCTTGGATGCACCACACTGGTTGACACATGGCTGGAACTCAGCTAGTACATAGAAAGTAGGATACACAGCGTGTCGAGCAACACTACACGCAGTGTAGTAGGAAATTCTTACACGGTTATCATGCAACATGTACTCAGTGAGCACACGTCCATTACATACCTAACCCATACATAGAATGTACATTAGACTACAAGGCGTGTAGTTTGGAAATTTCTATAACTTCTAAGATATTCCCAGTTTTCTTCGAAACAAGTCAAAAATTCAAAGAGGGTTGGGATTTTGACCCGTTCTAAAAACTTGGGTTCTTACAATATCTCCACCTTAACATATCTCGTCCCCAAACTATCATACAAAACCCAAATATGGAATCTAATATACCACCCTGATCAAAGTAACCTGGACTCTTCCAGTCTCAGAGGTTCTTGCTAAATTCCTCAAGGGGATCCCCACCTTAGGAATTTCCTAACTCGGTCTCAACCCTACAAAAATCAACATGGAAAGGATTCACTAAACTGTTTTCTGGACTCATGGTCCTCTCATGATGTATCATCACCCCTACCCCTCATTGGTGCACCTGTGTCATTTACAAATCCCAACATATCCCACATCGCATTAGTATCTTCCTCGATGAGTTCCTGCATCCCATGGATGCTCAAAACGAACTGAGTGCCTAGCACGTCATGTAACCTGCATCCTCGATGCCCCGATGCCACGAAATCTCAAGTAACTCACATCCTTGATGCCCCGATACCCATGGCACCTCAATTAACCTGCATCCTCGATGCCCCAATGCCACACATCTCATACATATATATAAATATATCACACACCTCATATGGATCCAATCCCAGTGACTAGAATCTAATAATTTCATATAAATCATGTGCACCTGATGCACTCAAAACGGACATGACTCGACAGGTCATGCCAAAATAAAACAAGAAGTCATGGCCACACTCGCAGTGTACCTATAACCATCGTCAGCTCAGCAGCTTGCTCAGCCCTTGGCTGATCCATAGCATGCACCTAGCTTGAAGTACGACTGCCTGATTCTTGACCTCACTATTGTGTTGCTCCAGTCATCGGCCACTAACCCCTTACCTAGGTCCCACTGTCTCTGTCACATCCTTCGCGTGAAACTGAAACTCGGCTACCCTCTCCTGGTATAGAACATAAACCACCTCCAGGTTCCACTGTCCGTCCTGGTCTCTTCCTATTGGCTGTCTGAGAAGGATTCCTACAGAACCACTCAAGATACCCAACCTGTCTACAAGCCCGACATTCCATTGGGGGCCTATCGCACTGAGTCTGAACATGTCATGGATGTCCACACTAAAAGTGAATCACTTAATAAATATTATGAGGTGGTCTAGCTGAGTCCTTGGCCTGACTAGCTTGCTGGAACTCATTCTGTCCTTTCTTCCTACTATCTAAACTGTCACCTAAAGTTGTCGTCTGGCCAACCTAGGGCATATCCTTCTGGTCTCCCTCTACTATGAGTTCCCGATTTACTATCTCTTAGAATGAACCAATCTTGGAGATAATTACCTAGATCTTAAGTGAATTTCTTAATCCATCCACTAAGAACCTCACCCTTGTCAAGTCATCACATACCATACCAGGTGAAAAGCAAGACAACTCAGTGAAAGTAGATGCATAGTACATGACAGACATGTCTCCCTGCTGAAGGCTTAAGAAATCCTGATCTCTCTCTTCCCTCAGTGTATCTGGGTAAAAGTTATCAAAAAAAGTGTCCTCGAAGTCTATCCATGCTAGTCCCTCATTCTTATGAGCCTAAACCTGCATATCCTACCAGTGCTTTTCCATTCCTCGTAGCATATATGTTTCCAGCTTGACCCTCTACCCTGGAGGTGTCTTGAGCTGCTCGAAGATCATTTTCTATCTCTCTATCCATTTCTCATCCGCCTTTTAACCACCCTCACCCTGAAAACCCACGGGTGCTGCGACTGGAACTCTTGCATTAGATATTCTATAAATGGCTCTGTACCCTGCGCAACTCTGTCAATACCCTGAAAGACACGTACTAGGCTAGCTAAGAGCTACTCATCGAGCCATGGTCCGAATGCTTTCAAACCCGGATATTGTATTACCTGCACTGGATACTGAACCTAATCCTACTCATGTGGCACTACACCATCTCCCGCCTGATACTCCATCTGATTCAACTAAAAGGAACTCACTAAATACCATAAACAGTCAGACAGTCCATATATATAACAATATATATTCAACACAGATAAGGAAAGCAATAAAGAGGAATCATAAAACAACTACCCGTAATCTCCCCTATCGCAACCCATACCCACAGCATCCCAACCTCATGACCTCCTTAACCGCCCTCAACAAAGCCATGTATCAAAAGTACCTCAGGCCATGCCCATCCCGACAACAAACATTACCTCAAACCGATGACTAGGTTACCCAATCCTGGTGATAAAAATCACCTCAACCATAGTATCTGTCCGATCATACAGGAGCCAGACCCAAATCCCCTTCCACGTGAAATTCTACAAATATATAAATCATGGAATAAAACATTTCAATAAACAAGAAATTCTATCAGGAATTTCAACAATACACATTTTAAATCATACAAAGCATTTCAATTTGATATTATTCACATAGCACTATCACTTCACAAAGAATACTTGTAGTTTTCAAATTGATATACCCTATAATGGGCCTATCAAAATCCAAGCTAATAGTCTTTCCATATCGGGACAAGGTCAAATTTTCCCTTACCACACCGGGTTAAGGATCACATATCAAAATCAATAACATCACACACCAAGTGAGCCACCAAGGTAGAAATCATATAAATTGTAATCTGAGAAAAAGAAAAGAAAAATTCCCACCCATAGATTCTTGGTCTATTCCTCGTACCCGGGGTTTCAATCATCCAAGAACAAGCTTCAAACCCAGTTCCAGTCACAAATTTTCTCCAATCTACCATATCCCAAATAGTAAAACCAGCGGAAATAAAAATTAAAGCATAAATATCATTAGTATCCAGCAAAACATTACTACTAAATCCCTATTAAGAACTCCCCTGATACCAATTTCTAACGACTTGGACCCGAACAGCCACCTGAACAGTGCCAAACATTTCGGGTGTTACTAACTTAGGCACACCTCCCCAAACGCCAAAGGCTGCCTACTAGTAGCGAGGGTCTTATAGGTATAGTGGGGAGGTTATACCCTATTGGAGGAAAATAATGGTATTGTTACATGTATAATAATAAATATGCAATGGAACAAATGACGCACCATGATCGAACAAAAACATAAAGAGCATAAGCACATTCAATATCGAAAAATAGGGAAAGAAATAAATATAAACAAAAGTAGTGGAATATAAACACAACAGTATGTTGATCACTTTTAACTACTACTAATCAACAAAGTGTGCATCCAAAGCATGTCATACATATCCATAGGTAAAGGGAACAAATGGATAAAAAAATGTAGCTACAAAACAAGTAAGCATGCTGATACAGGAAAGAAATAAAAACAATGTACACTCTAGCTAGGAGAGACCTCAAGGTCCATACCATATCCAGGAAACAACTAAAGTATTCCAACTCCTGAAGCTGGCCTTTTTCTGGGACGTAAATCCATAAAGTCTACACGCATCCTGAAGGGCCCATGTCAGGTGTGAGATGAATCTCAGTAGTACACCACCCAACAGTGCATACCAAATATATGTGTTTAAGAAGGCATGTAGTTATAAGGAAAGCAGTAAACAGTAAAATGCACACAAACAAACACAAACTCCACTAGTGCTCAATGGCCACCATGGAGTGTCACCTGCTTTGGCCAACATTAGAAGCTCTGTCATTTAACCTAAAATCATGTGCACCATAACACCGCGCGTCTCAAGTACCGATGTCCCAATGGAACGCCAAAGAAATAGTATCTTGGAGGAACAACGATAATGTCCTCAAATAGTAACTGGAGGGACAACAATATCTGCCCTCAAATAAAGTAACCGGAGGGACAACGTTGTCAGCCCTCAAATAATGGCAAGCCTCTACCCCCAACTCGATAGACTCAAAGCTATCCCTTGAAGACTCCTCACCTTCTATGTGGCTTCCTATGGAAAGAACCCCCAAACCAATAGTACCTAAACCACAACTAATGGGGGCCTCTACCCGCACGAGTGGTCAAAACCACCATATCACAGAGTCTCTCTATGTTCACCCCACTTGAAGTTTGGATTGAGCTGTAATCACCAAAACAATACCCAAGCCATAACACCTCTGACACCCCGTGTCCCTACAACCATGCTGCTCAAGTCTGATGGCCTCACTATCCATGTAACTCAGTCCATGCCCAACCTGATAGTCATCCTTCCTCAAACCGACATCCATGTTTCCCAATACCATGGTCAGAACCCCCCATGAATATCTGGGCCACGCCCAACACAACTACAAGGGTTCCAGCATATGCAATTCATCAATTACATAATAATCAAAAGAATCACTTCCAAACGTCCAAACAAACTAAAAAGTTGAAATGAACTAACCAAGTGTTATCCCATACCATCACTGAGGTCCTTAAAGCCTCTAAAAATTCATATCAAGGTTTAAAAAACTAAACTCAACAGTTTAAAACAATATAATTCAATTATATCAATTTTTTGCATCCCCGGAAAAAATGCCCTGATGAGAAACAGCCACTCACCCGGCCCTGCTCAATCAAAAAAGGTAAGAGGGCATACCCAAAGGCATCCCATAAGTCAAATAAACATTTCAACAGGCAATAGCAGGTAAAACAAGTTCATGCTCACAATACCTGAAAACTCACCAAATGTCGCGCTAACCAAAAGTCTGAAAAAACACAAAAAGAGGTATTCACCACCTACCTAGGACTCGTAGACATAGGGACATCCAATATCGAGCTCCAATTCAAATCCGATATTCATAGATCTATGTTTCCATCAAATACCAACAATTCCACTTAGATGGAAACTGCGACATGTGAGGAAAAGGATAAAGTATGGAAAATGGTGTGTGGGTTTAGCCTCCATGTTGTGATCCCACAACTACAGACGGATTGAATAATGGACTCTGGTTGAAGATTCTAGGGAAAGGTATATCATTCAGGTTTTCGGAATGGACCTGTTATGAAGTTGTAGAAGAAAAAGGTGTTTCCTGAAATTACGTGTGATGATCTTTCATTTAAGAGAATAAAAATAAAAGTACAAGACATGTATTATGGACTAGATGCCATGTAGTGACCTTGTCCATACTCCGACTTTCGTAGAGGTAGCCAGAGAGCTTGGACGCACCACATGGGTCGACACATGGCTATAACTCAACTGGTATGCAGAAAGTAGGATACACAGCGTGTCGAGCAACATTACACACCGTGTAGTAGGAAATTCCTACATGGTCATCACACAGCATGTACTCAGTGAGAACCTGGCCGGTACATGCCAAAACCATACACGGAATGTACATTAAATTACATGGCGTGTAGTCTAGAAATTTCTAGAACTTCCCAGATTTTCCCATTTTTCTCTGAAACAAGTCAAAAATTCAAACAGGGTTGGGATTTTGACCCATTCTAAAAACCCAGGTTCTTACACCCTACGAAAGTGAGAGGATGTTGTTACCGAAAGACCCATGTCAAATCAACCATAGATGGGGAAGGATACAGTGCTTCCTATGAGTTCTTCATAAACATCATTAATCCTTCTCGGAACTGAGCATTGGCACCAATATCTAGAATAACGGCTGGTGCCATGACATGCACGGCGGGTGGGTCTCATGGTAATCCCTGATCTACCATGTTCGGTGTCTGATCATTGCCCTGTATCTTGCATACAACTAGAGGACATCTTGGTGGCATGACTCTGTATGGTCAAGCGCACACCTTAGTTCAATATTTTTAATGGACTGAAACTTATAAGTACAAGAGAGTAATAGGAGAAGAAAAGCATTCAAGTTATTCAATGTATGGATACATGGTATGTATGACCCCTTCATGGCATGTTTCTTTAGGCCTTCACATGGGCGTGTACTCCTGCCAACCCTAGTCATGTAACACCCCTTACACATGGTGTGTATCCCAAGACACAACATATACTTGAATCATTTTCCCGTGCCCGAGTTCTTCTAAATGAATAACCCACACAGTTCTCCTAGAACGAGACTACATGGCGTGTTTGTTCCAGACACGGCATGTTCATTCCAGAAACGGTGTGTACTAGAAGGATTTCACTGACCGGTGTTGTTAGTCACATGGTTGGATGCATGGGTTACACTACATGGTGTGATCAAGATTCAAACGATGTGTATAACCTAAGTTTCATCCATCTTTGTCGTTAGTCACACAGGTGGACACGCGGTCCCTACAACACGATGTTCATGTCTGATACACGGCATGCTCCTCCAAGGATTTTCCAACCTCGTGTCTCTTCCCATATAGCCAGTTACACGGTTAGAGACTACACGGAGTGTACATATAGTACACGACGTTTATATATAGTACACGGCGTGTACATAGAGAGAAACAGATCTTTCCCGAATAGAAAGATACATGGTGTGTATTCCGAAATACACACTATGTATTCCAGGATTTTCTACACAGTAATCCTCAGAAACTACTCTAGAACCAATAACAACCCTGAAACGAAAATTAAAGTGACAAATTCTGATTGATGAGGACCCATACTCCCCATGAATCAATGTTTGGAATCTTATACATGTCATATACATGTATAACAGTGTAATGACCCACCAAATTCAAATCCATGAGGGCCCATAACCCCTCAAGAACCAAATTTTGGAATTCATTCAAACGAGACGTTACACAATCCAATACCCTATCAAATAGTAGTTTTTCTATCAAAGAATATATCACAACAACATGAATATCTTGGATAACACCTATCACAACAACATGAAATCGGTAATGCGCCCTCAATGGAATGGCAAGAATGCATGACATGCGATCTCTAAAAAGTGCCAATATGATGCATGAGATGGAATACGCTAATCTCATTGGGTTGCAATGGAAATAGAACTTAAATATTATCAATTTCTATAGAACAAAACATGTGAACCACTCAACGGTGAAATCAAATCAACTGTAAAATTGCAAACCAAAAAAATTGTAATAATCAAGGTAAATTAGCTTTTCCCTGTACACGGGTTAGCTACTCCAAGGAACAGCTTATTACCAACAACCTATTCCATACTATTCTTGACTATAGGCTCAAAATATTAATTCAAGAAGAAAATAATTCCACTGATACCACTTTGTAACATCCCGGCTCTGGGTGCCTCCCAAAGGTGTCCCATACACTGTTGGTCACATGGCCTAAAGCAAATTTCCCCAAACGCCAGAGGCTGCCGACTAGCAGCGAGGGCCTTGGGTGTGAATGTGGGGAAAGTATTCCCTCATTGTTAGAGTAATACATTGGAATGAAACGTATAACAGTAGCAGAATCAATAATAATACTATAAAATAGTAAATAGTGGAAGACTGTAAGTAAATAAACAACTACAACATATATATATATGTATATATATATCAAAAATGATGCATGTCACAAGTATCTATGAAAGCATCCAAAAAACACAAAATACTGGAATACATTACTAAACCAAAGTATAAAAACAAGAAAACAAGTAAAGAACTCCAACAGCATCACAAGCCTTAGCTTGGTCCCATGCTCTCCATCTCCACAGCAATCAAGTACCTGAAGTTGAAGGGTGATTTCCCTTATCTATACCTGCCGCAATATAATATGTTTTGGCCCAGAATCAAGACCCAAAAGGGTTTGAGATGTAAACCAGTAAGAAACCACCCAAATATCTGTTTCTAAAAGTTAGTGAATATATATGGAAGGAAATAAGCAAAAGAAGAAATGAACAATGAATTACTCAAAAGTAAATAGTCCTACAATTTCAATTACATTTATTTACATTCTTCAATTAATCAACAAAATGAAAACAATAAACCCTCTAGGAAGTTCTCACATCCTATCCCCTCTGGTTCATCCAATCAGTCTCAGGTAACCCTCTGGGTAAGTTCTTACAGCCTATCCCCTTTGGTTCAACTTATACAAGAATACAACGATCTCCTGGGTAAGCCCGCACAGTCTAAACCCTTTGTTCTCATGCAAACAAAGACTCTATAAGGAATCAATCACTGTAAATTTCCCCTATAGACTTTTAATGATAAAATACATGCACTATGAGAAAGCACTAAACGTCAATTCCTCATGTGGTCTCAGAACGGTAACTATAGACACTCTGAGGGAGCACTCAACGTCAATCCCCCCTATGGTCTCATAGCGTGACAAATAACACACTCTGGGGAAGCCCTCAATGTCAATACCCCATATGGTCTCACTACACCAGGTTCCCATAGCCCTATGTAAAGAAATCATGCACAAATGATGATCCGCATCCAAAGTAATCCTCAATAACTACTTGGCTAAATATCTAAAAATCATATCACGACATCAGATAAATCACTCTCTCCTAATAATACTAGGCATGGAAATAAATCACCCTAATAGGAAAAACTATACCAAACGATCAATACCAAAAAAATGGTAAAACACCTCCATATCATCGCAAAATAAACCTATTCACAAACAACATCCCTAACTCAAGAAAACAAGCATAGTAGACATCAACATGGTTAAAATCCCTAAACACGTAAGACCCCAATCTAGGGTATTGGGAACTTTTTCACATAACAATTCAAATACTAACTACGAAACGTCACAAACCACCTACCATAGCCTTGTACCATCGATATACTCCAACATTGGTCCTTGAATCGGCCTAGAATGATGTAGATCTATAAAAACATCTAAAACATTCCACCAAGGATATCTTATGAAATTAGAGAAATCAAGGAACGAGGCTCAATAAGAATGAAGAATTCACTAGGGAGATTCCGACGAAACTGACGGTGTTTGATTCGAAGAATGGACAGTCGATCGGGGGCTCGGAGAAGAATCATGCCCTACGGTCGCTCCTGGACGAGATGAGTCGAGAAGAAGGTGTTTTCTACCAATTAGATGCGACCTCTGTCTGATTTAACAAATAAAATGAAAATTACCCGGTGAGTTCATTTAATGTACACGTTGTGTACATGCCTTAATCGGACTCCATTTTAGGTGGTCTCCAGGTCACCCACATGGCCATGTACTCAGCCATTACACGGCCAGAACACGCTCACCCGCGGTAACCGAGTACACGGTGTGTACTCTTGAGTACACGGTGTGTACTCCTAAAAATTCCTGAAACTCCTCTTTTTCTAAAAAACACCAAAAATCAAGAGCGACAAATAAAAAAAGATCTGGATTATTACACTAATCTTCCTAAATCTTTGTTGAAACATCAATATCCTCTTCCATATAATGAATTTTCAAGAAATATCACATCTTCACCTCTCTTCTCAAGCTTTCCAAGGTTTCTACCTTTGTTATTAATGATGAATGGACTCCCAAAAAAATATTAAGTCTATTAATGTTGGATTTTCGTTATAAAAAATTTAATACGGTGTCATATTTGAGCTTGGTCTATAGAAACATTGTTTTTGAATATACATGGAAGTACTCATGGATTTCCTCTAGAAGTGATGAGAGATACCATGTTCAAGTAAATTAGTTCATCCCATTTCAACCAAACTTCTATTTTTCTTTTCAGCCACACCATTTTATTGAGAACTTTACATTGTGATGAACTCATTCTGAATTCCATGATTCTCAAGATAAATTTAAAATTCTTCATTTTGTTATTCCCAACCATAGTATGTTCTTAACTTCTTCACTAAATACTCACATTCCATTTAATATTTCCTCTTAAAACATTTAAATATTTTCAATGAATCTGACTTTTATTTCATGTACATAATATAGTTAATGCAAGTAAAGTCATTAATGAAAGTAATGAAGTAATTATCACCTTGATTTGACTATTTTATCATTGTACCATGTATATCATAATGAATAAGTTATAGGGGTCTTTTTGAAAAAAAATTCACTGTCTTATGCAAAGAATTTTTAATATTTCTTTTCTAAAAAATAGTGCAACGCCAATCTCTTCTTATTGACCTATCAATATTTTCATGGGCACTGTATCATTTTGATAACATTATCATGTTTCTAGGATACATATGTCCCAACGTTTTATGTCATAGTTGAATCTCTTCTACCATGCCTATGTAACTAGAGTTTTTTATATGACCAAATTTTATTAATTTTCTTTTTGTACATTGGCCTCCTGTAACAATCTCTCTATCTTCCTCACTTGTCAAAAAAATCATCTTTTTTTAAAATGAATTTTTAATTTATTAAAAAAATTGTGAAACACTTAAAAAATTTTGTTTCATCCCATCAACATACAAATATTTTTGGCCATCAACTTTTCATTCCCAATAACAGCATATCCAATACCTTTGATTCTAAGGGATTCATCATTTCCAAATCTTACTATTCATTATTTGAATTATTTCACATTATTCAACAATTTTAATTCTTCTATCATATGATAAGAACACCCACTACCCAATATCCAACGTATTTCTCCTTTTTTTTCTTTGAGAGGAGTCTCAATAAAAATATCTTTTTCATTCCATTTATCTTTCTTTACTTATGGATTCTGAGATTTGTTAAAAAAACTTTTTTTATACTGGTAAAAAAATAAGATGTCCTTTTGAATGGTATCCAAGTTGTTCACATATTTCACCAATATATTCTAGGGGTTGGAACCTATTTTAAAATTTTAAACCAACTTTCTCAGGTTTCATCATAAAAAACCTCTCAAACTTATTCTATTGAGAGGATTGAATCCCCCCCCCAAAGTTTTTCCTTTTATAAGTAATGGAACAATAGTAATGTTTTTTATTGAACCAACACATATTTTTTGTGTACCCAAATCCACCAAAATTCCAGTAGTATCCATAGAAATAATATTTTCCCATAAAACCTTCATACTGATTAGAGTTTGGAGCATGTTTCTCAGCAACCATCTTATCAGCAATTTTTTTGACCAGCAAACTTTATATTATCAACTGGGATATTATTCTTCATCATGGTTTTATTTTCATCCTTATTAGAACTAGAATTAATATGATTGTTTAGGTTCATAATTTTTATAAACATCTAATTTCTTCAAAAAAAATTATCTTATCCACATATATAACTTTACCAGCTTACTTCTTCTCAGAAATAATTTCAAAATTCTTCTCTACCTTTGAATGTAATTTTTTATCCCCATTAGGTTTACCATTTTCAAAGATTTCACCAACTTCAGAAATATAATTATTGTAACTTTTAACCAACTTTACATATTTAGAATTTTTTTTGAAAAAGTTCCAACTCTTATTATTTTTCCTTCAAATTTACTTCCAGATATTCATTATGATTGTTTTTTTTTCTAAAAAGACTCATTAAAATGTTCAATCTCTTCTAGCATCTTTAAGTTTCATTAGTATAAAATTCTTGACTATTTGATGAAGAGTTTTCACTTTTTAGATTCCTGGTTTCTTTCTCATGCCTCATAATATTTCTCACACATGCTTTCAATTCTTCTTTCAAGAGAAATTATAATTGAGTTTATTATTCTTCATAACTAATACTTCCAAACTCTTAATTAATAAATGTTGAAATAAAATTATTCTTAGTCATCTCAATAGTCCTTTTTTACTCATATTCATTGTCTAATTATTCATCATCATTAGATAAGAATATTATCATCTTGGATTTAGAGAGTTTTTTACCATTTAATTTGGAATAAGATTTAGCCTTATCACCATGTTTCTTCTATGATCTTCTCTACATTCTATCATCTTACTTACAATCTTATTATTTATTTATTCAAGGAAATTAGCCACAAAGTTCCCAATGGCTCCACGTTAAAAAAATTCAAGGGAAGTTTCCCTCATTATTTAAATATACCTCTTCTCACATTTTTAGAAAATAAGGATAAAAATTCATTGATATTTTTACATACCTTATTTTTAGAATCAGAATCACTAGATTTGTCTTCAAGAATATTCTTAGACTTTTTTTTCTTGGAAGCCTTTAAATGCCTTTCTATATCATCCTTTTCATTGTATTTAATATCTTTTTCATTCTAATTTCATAAGTAATTAGAGTGTTATAAAAATAATCTAGAGTTAAGTTTTCTATATATTTATCTTCCAATGAATAAAATTTATCATCAAACTTATCAGGAAGAATTCTCAATATCTTTTCAACAACTTGAGAATCTTCTAAACTTTCACCAAGACATTGTATAGTGCGAAAAATTTCATTTTCCCTGGTAAAGAAGTAACCAACATATTCATATTTACCCATATTGATATCATCATACTTTATCCTCTAGATTTTAGATTTCTCCTTCATTAATTTTTTATTTCCTTTATAAATTTTTTCAACTTAAACCATATATATTTGATAGTGGAAACACCTTCACTCTTAAAACTCACTTTCAAAAAGTGGTGATAGTAAAGAATTATTAGCTCTCCCATCATTCTAAAGATTCTTCTTGTCAATAGATGTGGGATTAACTTTATCATCAATATGAGGAAATCCATCTGATGTAGCTTCAAGAACATCATACCCAAGAGACATAAGAAATGTAAGAATTCTATATTTCCAGATATGATAGTTTCTACCAATTAATACTAGAATCTCTTTATTATTCACAAAATTCAGATTATCCATAACAAATTCTCTTTCAAAACATCATTAAAGAGTAAAATAAGTGGACCTTTGGCTCTGATACCACTTGAAAGTGCCTAGTCAAGATCAAGTATCGCTGATAGTGGGAGGGGTGAATCAATGATATGTTTTTCTTTTAAGTTTCCTTCTTTATGTAACAACCTTGACCTCCTAATAAAGATTTATCACATTCACTCACAAAAAAACAATCACATGTCCACAAGAACACAAAAATTTATAAGGTTTACTACTCAACAAGTGTATCTATGTCCTTGTAATAGTTTTGAAATAATTAAATACCACACAATCCACTAAAATACATTCCTTTTGTGTGTAATACAATGAGTACGATATTCCCTTACACTCATATAGCACTATGTTAAATACTATAATGCATGTACTTAAAGTAGCATGAAACGATTTAATAAAATTTTTTGTAACAAGTTAAGAAGAATTTTACTATTTTTCCTTTTCAACATTCACAAATATGTGCTTTAAATAAATTCATCACTTACTTATCTAGAAGTGGGAAAGAACTTCTCTAGATTTGGTAATGATACTCAGTTCAATTTTATAGTTCTAAACTTCAGTCCGATTGGTCAATACAATAATATTTCTCTATAATAATACTATTAAAACTATTATTAACTTATTATATCAGAGTATAGAAATCCCAGCCTGATGATACATCACATTATGATGATCTAATAAATATGATATTATATCTTCTCCTTTTTTCTTATGCCTGGAAAACTTCCCCAAGTAAGCATGATCTAAAAACTTATTCTATCTATAATTCTTCAACCATTCCTTATAAATTCAATGGAACATCAATGTTAGAAATTAATATGTATTTCCACTATTTATTGGTGACCCAAAAATGGTATGGGTCATATTCTGAAAATCTTTTCCCCTCAAAAAAATTTACTAAAACTTAAATTATCCTTGAATATCATCTGCATCTTGAATTCTCCAATTCTTATAAAATATTCTTGAAACATCTCAAATATTCTCACAAGACTAGATCACATCATTATTTCTTTTCAATCTTCAATCTTATTACAATTCTTCATTCTGATTTTCTAAATATGATGGAAACATTTTGTCACTCTGATTTTCCCTGACAAACATGAAAATTCATCATAACTGGAGACTTCCAATTATCATAACCATATGAATATATTAAAAACATTATTCAAAATTCTCCAAAGGATTTTAAGATTACCTTAATAAAACTTTGACAAGATTCAAGTAGTTATCCTTTTCTTCTTTTCCTAGACCGATGATCTTACTTCTGATGAAGTCATCAGTGTCAGCTCTAGTCTAACAGTCTTGACCCACTTAATTCAGAAACTCCTAAAAGAAAACAAGAGTTATTATTTTCGTTTTTCTACCCAATTGATAATAAAAAAACCATAAATTCATCTTGATGAAAATGGCTGACTATATTGCTCATTGATCTCTAATTATCTTCTTCGTATCGGCCACAACAAAATTTTCTTCCTCTCTATATTCATTGGTCCCAAAAACTCCCAATTTCTTTATATTTATTAGTTACAAAAAACCCCCACAAAAATAATTCTACCATCTATTTTTCTCTAATGATCAGTGTTAGTTTGACTCTGATAATCGGTTGCACGTCACGTTCAATTGACTAGTTCCAGCAGCTTCGACTTCAGAAACTTCATCTATTTTCTGATTATGATACCAATGAAATTCTTTCAATCAACTTATTTCTTAAAATATGTGTTTCTTAGGGATTATTTTTCTGACTAAAAACCAGTGTCTTGGTCTTATTCACATTTTTATCAGCCTTTCTCACCTTTAAATCAATCTATGTTCAGTGGTCTCACACCGATGATCTGATACTAAAAATATTCAGCTTCAAGAACATTTCTTCTTTAAAAAACATATTTTTTTTTTGACTTCCTCATTACTTTTGAAACATTTAAGATCAGATTTATAATCATCTAAAATTTTATTTAAAAGTATTGTAACTTCCCATCCTCTCAAGAATAAATCTTTCTTTCCAAGAAACCTCAATATAATTAGCAGCACCAACTCTCCCCCTTTCATAAATAGGGATTTCACCACAAGTTCTTTAGAAAACATATAATTTTTTGTGAAATAAAAAATAGAAAAGCTTAATTATATTTACATTAGAGTCAATAAGACATTGATGTAGCTACCAAAAATGATCTTCCTTTAATCTCGGGCCCAAAGTGAGTCTGATGAACATGTTATTCCAAAAAATGTCACCTTAATATTATGAAATTTTGTAAACATTTTGAGTCCTAAATCCTGAATATGATGGTCATTCGGACTTATATATTTTAAAATGTTAATTTATTTATTTTCTTCTTTGAAAAAAAAAAGACAACAGTTTCAGTAAAAACTTATTTCATCTCACAAAAACAACTTCCATCTAAATCAGTTCCCATGTTAGGGATCCCATTAGCAATGTATAAGTGATTTATGTACTCACACCCTTCTTTTGTACCTCAATAAATAATCAAACCATGTATTTAGAATGATAACTATGGACTGATCCCTAATATTGATACAGAGTTGTAGAAGATTTAAGAGGATGAGAAATAGTGGTGAGGTTATGTTGTAGTCTTTTTATTATAGTATAACCCTTTTTTATTTATCATACCATGTATATGATCTACCAATTGGGAACTATTTTTCATATATATGATGTACATGTATCATTATATGTTTATTTTATCATAATATGGTGTTGATTATTTTTTATGGTGTGCCTTAAACTATAATTCCATATTTAATGTATTTCTTACTTTTTATTTGATGTTTATATTATTTATCTATTATTATATAAAATGATATTGAGGGTATAATATCCCTATTGCATACAATCTAATACTCATCACTAATTGAGAAATTTTGGATTTTAGGGAGGCACACCTAAGGTATTGTGGCATCTTAGATTGGGTTTTTTGGGCATTGATTGAGACAAGACATTTCAAAATTAGATTAGGCCTATTTTTAGATTTTTGTGGATTTATAATAAGTATGATATACATGGGTTAGTCAAGAATTGGGATGGAGATCATGATTATTCAATATTATACATGTACAGTGAATTTCCAAGTTATCATAGAGCGGTATTGTGGTTTTTCATTGTTATATTTATGGTTTTGTAAATTTAAATAGTATAATATTTATGGTTTATAATTTACCATTTTTCTCTTAGTCATTGCTGGAAAGAAGGATATATACATTCATCATACATAGAACAATGGTTCACATGAAATGTGAATGATTTCGTATGATGTAATTATTGTATGAAAATTATACCCTATAGTGAGTGGTATGGGTATATGGATTCCCATACAAATAGAATCCTAGATACATATGATTGTAGTAAAATAGATCTATTTGCCTATTTTTAAATGGTATAGATTATGATATATAATATTATGGTATTATTGTGATATGTATGTGTTAGGGATAAACCTGAGGGGTTCAGTTCATGAATGTATGTTCCTTTAGTATGTATAAAGACAAAAACATATATAGTTCTTGTGAGATATTTTTTGTGGAAGTTAGGATTATTGATTCCAAAATTGATCAATTAGGCATGTGATCCAAGTAATGGTGGAATATAACTTATAGAGATATGATTTGAGTGGTTATAAATCAAGTAAATTTTTTATTCTTTATATTGGATTTAATTTTATAGACTTTGAGGATGAGGATATAAGTTTCATGGATCCCAATTGTTTATAAAGGGTTTTTTCATTTTATAAGGGATATAGGAATCTTTAAAAATTGTATTTGTAGAATAATTAACCCTTTTTTTATTTGATTATTCTTATAGGATTTAAATTTTTAAATGGAATATGGAATGATGGGTTATTTTTTAAAAGGTCATCTAGCAAGTGAAATTCTTCATAGAAGATTATATTTGAGTAGCAGTCGTTTAGGGACCATCAAATAGTAATAATGGAGACATCCCAAAGTGATAGTGACCCATTGGATGTAACTTTTACATTAACCATACTGTAATTTATTTTGGGTCTTCCATAAAATATTTATTTAAGGGGATGTTTTTGTGGATAAATCCATACTTTTTTTTAGAAGTTAACCTACTTAACCTTTAGAGGTGGATTGTGATTCCAAGATGAATAATATTAGATTGATAATTTGAAATATCAATTTCAATTGATCAATACTATTTGACATTTTCATGTGGGATTGGGATTTTTTAAATTTGAGAATGAATTATATGAATAATAGATAACTTTGAAACCTAGAAGGGGTGGTAGAGGATAATCTGTGATATATTTCCAGTCTCTATTATATGTGATGTTTTTTTATATGAGATAAACTTGGATATGTTTCAAAATTTCATATAGAAACAATATATTGGGTGATCCATGGTGGAGTACGACAAAAAATTATAATCAAACTTCACTTCAGATTATCCTTATAAAGGAGTGAATGTAAAAATTATCATAATTTTGAGAGGGGCCTTGGTGATTTATTTCTAGTCCCTATTTTACCCTAATTCTTTGAGATCCACTCTAATATTTTCAAATCGGAATTAGAAATGTATCAAAGGTTCTCCAACATATTTAATCTATAGAAATTAATGTAATGGATTGGAAATGGTGGTTACAAGATGATGAGTTTTAGGGTTTCATAGATTATGTAAGTCAATGGGGAAATTATAAGCCTCTTTGGCTTAGAGGAATGCATGGATTGGAATTCTTATTATATGTAAGGATAGGTAATGTATGAAACATACATCAAAAAGAAACCAATAGAGTTCCTTAATTATAGTAGAATGTGGTGTTTTATAATATTTTATAGGGTTTCTAAAAAAATTATGTAGGGTTTGTATGAACTTTTATAATGGTACTGTAGGATAGAAATAGGGGGTTGCTAATTTTTTTGGGTAAACCATAACCTCATGTAGGTTTTTTATATTGTTTTATTTTAAATTATGTCCCAATTTTTTCTATGTAAATTGTATGTGTAATTCCTATCAAGACTTGGGAATTATTATTATGGGTTATCTATGATCTCAGGTAATGATGGTGAAAATCATTGTAATGTATTTAGATGTATAGAGATATTTAAAAAATAGGATAATGAGATTATAATTAAAATGGATCATAATAAATAGTGTTTAAATGATCATAGAAATAATCAAATTTTATCCTTGGGAAATGAGGGATAATAATGGTTTTATAATGGGGGTCACAATATCAACTATTAAAAAGTACAAATCTTTTCTTTTATGGAGTATAGTGAATAAAAAGGGAGATATATCGATGAATATATACTAGGGGTTAAGGTTTTTAATTAGTGTGTGGATTTAATAAGGTGATTCTTGTTTAGTTAACGCATGGGGGTAACTAAACCGATGAAATAATTGGAAATAAATTCATCATGCTACATGAGATAGCTCCTGTTAGTTTAACCCAAGGGAGTGTGATGGTGTATAAATAAATCAATGTTTTATGTAAAAGGTAGAGTATGGGTTGTGTACTACTAATTCCAGGTGTGTGTGGTTTGGTGATACTTGAGTGAAGTTTTGAGCGTACGGTGGTCAAGTTCTGACCAATAACATCAACTATTATGGTTTTAATATCTATGATTGTGCGTTCTTAGGATTTAAATTGGTTTGGGACATATTTATTAAGGGATTATAACTATTGGAATCGTAGTATTTATACCATTAATGAATTAAAAAAATTCAATATAGTGGATTATGGAGAATCACTCTTCACATGTGTTTAACAATGATGAAATTAGTTCAAATTCAAGCATATAATTTAGGAAATGAGCAGTGTCTATAATAGTATTTGATGGAAGGGGGCATGGGGTTTTAGTGATTTGAGTTTTTTTGAATATGTTTGATAACACAACTCATGGCTGATAAGTGGTGTGGTGGGGAGATTATAATTCCTTAATTTTTTTTAGAAAAGTACCTACTACTAAAAAGTGCACTAGATACCATCATGTAAATGGTACAGGTGTATCAGGTACCCACTATGATTTGTGGTATTATTTCTATGTACATCAAATATAGTTGTGTGCCTTGTGGAGCTCACTAGGTATATAGTAAGATTTTCATAGGATATGGTAGAGATCCATCGTGACCAATGGGTAGTTGGTGGTCATCTATTTAGTACCTTGTTGCCTATAATTTTTTTAAATATTTATATAATTTAAAAATCATATCATAACACCCTATATTTCTCTAGTTGAGCCTCGTTCCATAAGAGCCAACTCCCCCTTTCCTCCATCACTTCTCCAATATCTATATTTCCTATATCTTTTTTGATTAAAGACCCATATATGGTGATCAACTCCTAATATTAATGGTAACCTTGTGTACCCCAATATTTTTGGATTATATCACTATTCAACATTGATCCACTCTAATATCCCTAGTTCTATAGTTTTATGAAATTATCAAATTTCAAGAAAATGGGATGGATCAATCCATTATTATGAATGTGTTAACTTATTATGAGGTATAAAGTCCCTATAATTTTCCCCTATTAATACGAATTTTCAATCATTGTATGATTTATTATCTTGGTTAAGTGAGAATCATAGAATATAGTTAAGTTTAATAGGTCTTGTATTTTTTTCAAATAATGAGTGAGGCTTTGTAGAACTACGAATAATTTACCATACATGATATGAATCGATTTTAGCATCATTCAATGATTATGTCAACATAAGGGAATTGGTCAGATTTAAAAGAGGAACCTATAGAGGATGTATGAATATAAGTATGGAATTTAATGGCCTTGGGTATTAGAGTAAGATGATGTTTGATAATTCATTGAGATAAGTGTTTAGTCTATGTCTTGTGGGATCAACCAAGTTGAGCATACTTAATTGAAATGGATTCATCAGGAATAGTGACTCTAATTATTAGATGGGGACATGGGTAGAAGATCTCATTTGAAATCATATATACTTAAGTGAGAATCTACTGAGGTTATATTTCATATTTACCACCTATTGAGTTATTTTACTAGGATTATAATTATATAAAGGTTAAATATGATTTTAAAAGGGTAGGTTTCTTAAAATCAAGTAACTTGTGTAATTAATATTAACCAAGAGTAGATACTAATAGTGGTATCATCTGATTTTGGGGAATAATTTTCCTTTGGTAATAAATTGGAATGTTTATCATGTGTTAGGTCTATACCATAAACATGGGGAATAAAATAGATGATTTATCACATAAGGACCTTATTCGTATATAGAATGGATATTTTTTGTTATGAATAATTACTAGTATTTCCATGAAATATGTTGAGAACTTAGGGTAATAGATGCACACGGTTCAGTAATGTAATAGCTGAGGGATTGGGTTTTCATAGTAGATTTCTTATGATTGTGATTGTTATACAAAAAATATTAGGTGATGTGATTTATTAATTTATTAAAGGAAATTATGTGATAAAATTGAGTCTAATATCCATAAATTTATCATCAAGATGGATATGGGTATTCAACTTTTAATTTTTAGTGTAGTTGTCAGGGTTGGGTTAATTTCACCAAACATTTATTAGGATGAAAACTATGACTGTTATAACATCTACGTTAAATAAAAATTCTTAGGGACATAATATGAGTGTGTTGAGTTTTCAATAAAGGGATCATTGCAAAGGGAAGGATATGTTTATGACACCCACGTGAGTGGGGGAATCTACTATTCTTAGGTACTCCTAGTCTATTATTAGGTCATTTCCATGGAATATTTTTATGATTAGGGTTATTTCTTTAAGTATACCTATGGTTAGTTACCATTATGTTGAGTCTGTTATCATGGGTTCATCCTTGGATTGGATTCTTTTGACTTTTTATCAAGATATTGTAAATATTGGAATTCACACACCCTAGTCCATATTATCATTTTGACCTAAAAAGTCATTTATTTATAGTTACACCTTTAATTATGCGATAATACCATGGGAAACTCTTTCTATGAAATTTTATTAATGAACAATCAATCTAAATATTAACCATATCTAATGTCGTAATGTTATATATTTATGGTATCTTATTAAGCACACGATAGTTCAACTTATGTTAAGCGTGTTTAGTGTTAATAATTTTCATATTATATTAAAATTATATTCACATATATTTAAACTTACTTTAGAAGTCCAATTATTGGTGTCCTACATATAATTTTACATACATACTAGGTAAAAATATCAATCATTGAGGTATATCTTTGGTTTAATTTTGGTGTCTTTTAATAAATATTTGGGTCTTATTTGTGGTTGAATTTGGGATTTATGGATGAAGATATATTAAAGGAGAAGGAAAAGGAGGTGGATCATGCTGGAAAGTTCTATCAGGTACAATTGGATACCCAATGGTGGGGTGTTGAGTGCATGGTGAAGGGGGAAAGGGTCTTCAACACAAGGTCTACCACTAGTGGAAATAGAGGTGATCGGGTACCTGATAACCTACAAGGTGATTTTTCTAATGGGTGGAATATATGAGTTTTTCTATTATGTGGATTAGAATTTAATATTAGTTTCTTTAGGTTTTGGATCATTTTTTATGAACATTGAGCCTCTCAAACTCTCTATTTCTTCCTTAAAATTTTTATGGTGATTCATCTTTCATTTATATTTAGATTAACAATCCATTTAAAAAGTTTTATCCATATATATAATCAATTCATGGATCTTATTTTTTTTAAAGGTGGAAAGGTTTGGTTTCCATCAAGCCTTAATACTATTTTTCTTCTAGTTTGGAATTTTCTTTAATTCTTCCTATTATTCAAGGTGATAATAATCCATAGCATGAGTTTATTATGTTAATTATTTGAGTTAGAGATTTATTACATTTATTTGGTGTTTAAATTTTCATTTTATATGTTGCATGTACAAATATAGTGATTCAATGATGTAACTGAGTTTAATTGCATGAGAAATTAGTTCTAATTTTATAGAATAATTTGTTATAACTTTTTATGTGTTGTAAAACCTTTGTAATGGGGTTTTTGATATATTTAAAATTATATTTAAATGAATAAAAAATAGTGTAAATTATTTGGACCCATCAGTTCTAAGAAGATCATATCTCTAAAACTAAAAATAGATAAAATGGAAATTGAAGAACAAGTACCTTACATAGAATTTCATAATTATCATGTCTTCTATTTAGTGCTTGATGAATATCACTAATGAAATAACAAACAAGATACTCCCTATGAGTTGTATCATTAGGTTTCACCAAATCACACAAATTCTTTAGGAGGGACCATCCAACCCACCATGATATACTAGTATCTCACATAGCTCAGAAGGATAGATGAAGACAACTTTGAGAGCAAAAAGGTATAGGTCATAGGTTTCTAGGGGATCACACACCAAATACACATGGACATTATTCCTTTATATATTAAATCAGGATACCACATGTTCCATGAATTTACTCATATATTTCATAAGCATATGAGTAATTCCTGTAGCTACTTCTCCTGTAACCTTCTAACATTAACACTTCCATTCACTCCATCTTTTGAAATTGTTAATAAATGATAGATTACATATAGGATATTTGAAAGTTAACTTATTAACACTCCACTAAATTAAATGAATCATATTAGTATTAAATGATTTGTACCATATGATTCATGGAATTATGGTTCACCATGTTGAATAATACGACTAACCCAGGTAGTGATTCTATAATATCATTTTATCCTTAAATATGATATTCCCAAAGTATTAAATAAAATAATTTTCTATTTTTATATCATACTCTATGAAATAAGATATCATGAAATATGATATCATATGGATTTAGGTTATATTCCTTTCAATATCCCTCTTTTACTAAATCCTAATAGAATTTTGTGCCATTTCACCTTATATTTTATTAGATATTATAAATTGTAAATAATATCCAAAAATACTTTTGGATATCATCCAAACAAATTTTGAAAATATATCATTAATTTCACTATGTATTTCATAATAGGTAAAATTTGTGAATACACTTCCAAAACTCCTTCTTGAATAACTATAAAAACACTTTTTCAATGGATCTCGAATTTTTTTAAAACTAAATCCCTATTGGGTCAACAAAAAAATAATTACCCCTTGGTCATTTTTAGTGTTGATAAAAAATATGAATTTTAGAATTCATAAATATAGGTAAATATTGGACTCTAGAATAAAATCAGTGCTACTCAAGCTATAAATGGATCTGGTATAATCTCTATCAAACACATGCATCACTATAACTATGTCATCCATCTACTTCTTATAAAATAATTCATAATAAAATAATTCCATTGCCCAATACATTGAGTGACCATGGGAAAATAATTATTTCAATCCAATATATTATCTATTAATTTTCTAAAATCTCCGAGTATAGACTGTCCAGGTCAATGAACAAATTATATTCCATTCATCTTAGTTGATGGTCACATCCCATTCAACACACCCATATAGATAAGAATTTCATATGCATTATCTAAGTATGTGTATAAATTTCATCATTCAGTCACAATTAAGGTACTATATTTCATAACAATCATATGAGAGGAAAAATCCATTCTTCTTTGTGATCCAACTGACAACATGATCTACAAAATACCCAACCACCCTCTTTATTAGCTATGTCCCATCGATTGCATAATAAAAGTATCAAAGTATGAATTTTCACATGGTAGGTGTCTCAAAACCCACATGTATGGGGATTCAATATGAAACATGATTCGTTGATATACCAAATACATAGTGTATAACACTCTATGTGGTATACTTCAAGAGTTATCCATCTCAAAAAACGCATTTTATTCATCAAGAGAATATTTTTCATCCTAATTGAATAGAAATACTCACACTAACATTAAAATTTCTTCATAACCAATAATACACAATGTTGAACATCAATTAGGGAAAAATCAAATCCATACATTGATAGGTCAATTATCATGTCATATTATTAAAATTATGTCAATATATACATATATATTTCCAATGTAAAATAATGATAAAGTGGATATTTCATTTTAGTACAACATGAAACATTTTATATTATTAAACACTTAAAGATACTTAACAAAAATATACTTAAGAACCTATATTTTCATATCATATATGAAAAATGTCAAAATCAACCTCATGATTTTGGCACTATTAAGGTTACATTGAATTCATTGCATCTCAATGTAATTCCTACCACATCACTTTGTGGACACCAGATAAAACTATCCCACTAAAATATTTAATGAGTAGAATATATCAAGTAAGAAAGTTTTAAAAATTGTGTGACTTAGTAATTATATTCCTAATTTTCAACTCCTTGAAAAGAATCAAACTTCTTACCTTCACAACATAAAATTTTACGATGCTAATAACTTATGTTGTCTCTTCATAACTCTTCTAAGTTTATCATCGTCATCATACATAAAACCCATTCCCTCAATATTTATTCTTGAAATAATTTTTTAATTAATGTAACTATTCACATTATTACTTTAAAACACATTCTAAAATACTTTAGGATATTAAGGGGCATTCACTTTTTTATGGTAACTAAATGTAACTCTTTACATTTATTTTTATTATTATACCCTAAACTCTCTTAGTATATCAAGTGAGATTTATTAAAACTATAATAATATTTTATTTGTCAACTTTGAACTTCTCAAAGTCCAAAACATACTCACACTATAATCTTAGAAACTAAATTATTTTCCTAAAATCATGCTAAAATACACAAACTCCTTTGTGTTAATGAAATAACTATTATCTCATTTGTTAATTATAATTAACAAATAAACCATTATATTTATATCATATATGTTATGCTATTTTCTTAAATTATTTTCTTGAAGATAATGTTATTATTTAAAATATGCCACTAATGGTAGTGGAATCTCAGTTCCTCATATTTTAACAAATATTTCAAATAACCTATTTTATACTAGATAAATCATTTTTATCTATATTTTATTCTCAATAAATGTTATATAATTTTTTGAATCATAAACTATTTTTATTTAACCCATTATTTCATATTGTCTATAACAAAACTTTGTTAATAAAAAACTTCTCTCATCATATAAGATAAATGAGAAGAAGATATGCATGCATTACATAGATTCATTATGGATTGATATATTAATTTACATTAAAATATTTGATGTAATAACTCTTTTCTTTATTACTTTAATGAAAATTGAAATCTCAATCAATTATTTCCTTGATTTTTAACTTATTTATATTTTAAACATTTGTAAAGTATACATTTTTGTGTCACATACCATTCAAAATCAAAGAATCTATTTATATATCACTAATACCTGATATAGAATCTCTATAAAGCTTCTAAAATACCTTTAGGTATATAAGAAAACTCCATCTTATGGAAACAATGTTCTTCCTTCCTAATAACTCAAGTTTTCAATGACCTCTACTAGCTATAAGAAGAAATATTATGGACTCTCCCATAAATATTTATTTTTCTATTTTGAAATTTTACCCACTTTTAATGACAATATAACACCAGAACCTTGACATTATATTCCTAGTTCAACTATTTTCAACACTTTATGAAAAATAGGTTAAACTATTCTTTAACTCATTCACATTGTCATAACATTTCCATATATTACAACATAATGAATTACTAAACCGTAATAAGCCTTATAATATACCTTTAGTCACAATTATTCAATGTTTTACTCAATCATATTGAGTATATGAGGGGAGAGTAAATTTACCAAGGGAATATTTCATCTAATGATTTTGAGACCATATGTGTATTGTTCAAAGATTCTCAAAATAACCTAGATTCATGTGTTGAACGACATGAAGAATTAATTACTCATGAATTTTTTCCCCTATCACATAGTATTTCACTTAATTAACAACTTTTATTAAGCTATCGAACATGGGATTTTCTTACATAAATATTTTACTTTTCAAGGATTGATTTAAAATTCAAGATTTATGATCCTGAAACAATTATCTAAAATTGAAAATTTTATCATATGAGGATCATTATTTACAAGTCATTTAATGAGGAATTTTATTAAATGTTCTCTCACTAAAATGATAATACATTTTAAACTCATTGAACCCATTAGTGGGCCATGATTCATATTTCACTAAGATTTTGGTTTCTTTTCCATTTATCCAATTACTTATCTATTTAGGTATGAAATTTTCCCTTTCATATCATATATGAATCTTGGAGTGTTGAGTGGATAACACTTTAACCAATACATCATATGGATAAACCCAACGTTATTCCTATTATAACCTAATACTATTAGGGCCCCCCGAATAATTGTAACTCAAAAAAATACTATGAAAAGGAACCTGACCCTATTAGGTTCGCAAATTACTTTCTTTATAAACATAAGAAATTTGGGGTAACCCAAATTTAGTACGACTTATCTAGTTGTATGATTGAGTTATTGAAAGGTGTTTTCTTTGGAAGGTATATAAAACTTAATATTTTAAAGGTATTTAATCTATCTATATTGGGTCATTTAATCCATTTATAGTTATTAATTCTTCTAGTGATTTAGTTTGGAATCTTATTCCTTCCACTATATAATTTTTTTAAACAAAATTAAGTGAGAATATTTACACAACTCATGGCGAGTATTACTATCCAAAATTAAAAGATAAATATATTCATACATATCTAAATGCATCATATACATGAGGTATATGAAACTCTTTCAGGTAAAGGTTTAGAATTAAATGAAATCAATAATCCCTATATGAGTAATCATGGAGCCACAGATTGTCAACCCTCACTTTTATAGACAAGGAATACGTCTCTAAGACAGTGGTATAATAACCCACATTTTTATAGGTTGATAAATTTTGGAGAATTTGAATTTTCTTAATATATATAGATTAAAATTTTGAAAACTATGGTTTGGATATAGAATTTTAGTTTTTGGACAGTTCTAGGTAATGTTTTTGGATTCTTTTTGAGGTAATAGTGATGAATTGGGTCCTTGGGAGTGGTATTTTATATTGATTGATGGGTTATCCTCGTATAAATGGAAAAACCATACATATGGTGACAAATATGGGAAACCCCCCTATCTGGGATCCTCATATGTGAGTACTTTTCCAAATTTTGGTAATCTATAGTACTATAGTAGGGGAATTTTCCTACATAGTGATCCACTTACGTGGGGAGTAACCACATACGGTAAAATTCTCATATTTGGGGAATCCCCTTACATGGGCAGTCACTACGTACATGACAATTCCCATGCATGGGGAATCCCCTTACATGGGGGTGGCCATATGGGAAATCCCCATATGTGAGGAATATCTTTATGTAAGGATGACCCTGATGTGGGACTACACATACATGATAAATATCCTTAAGTAAATCACCCATGTGTGGGATGATATCCCTATGTGGGATCCCTTTGTATGGAACCCTATGTGGAAGGGGTGAACATTGTTTTTTTAAATAATAAATAAATGTCCGAAAATTCTTTTTAAAGGGGGGTTTTGAGGTGTTATGTAGCCCATGTACAGTTGTTCTCCTCTTCTCCTAGGAGGTATATCCCCTTAATTTCTTGAAATATGTGACTGTTTTTTATTCTATATGGTATATTAAGGTAAATATAACACTCTGTGTTTATTATTAATTGTGTTTTTACTCTTCTCCTCTCTAGTGGTTTCTTCTAATTTAGTGTGCATTTGAGTGATAATTCATCATGAGTGTGGTGGAATCATCCTAAATGATAGGGATTTTCCTCATCATAGATTAAGTAATATAAGGATGTTCATATTTAGTTTTTTTTTGGATTCATAGAGTCATATTATTACCACTATTTTATTTAGTATTTTTTGAAGTTTTGGGTGAAAAATATGGTTTTAATTAAAATATAAATTATGGATTTTCATGTTAAGGTCTATATGGATGTCAGGGGTGGTTTTAACCCCTTTTACTAATTGTTAGACCTCTATAATTAACCAAGTAATTTATTTTTCATTCTACCTAATTGAATAGAATTATAAAATTAATTATAAAATGTTTAAATTTATTTATTTAATTATTTTGGCTTTAGATAAAGCCTTGGGTTGTGGTACAAGAAAGGAAAATACTTTGATGAACTTCATTGAGGATGGTAAAGATTCATTTATTAAGGGAATAACTCCATGGATAAGGTAGGTAGTCTCTTGAAAATCTCCCTTAACTTTTATGCATTTGATATGGAATTTGATATGTGGTCTCTCAATATATGATTGATCAACCATTAATTTAAATGAATTGTTTTGTTACATAAATGAATTGTTTTATTAAATTAAAAAAGTTAATAGAATGATTCAAGCTCCAAGGGACACATGCTAACCATTAGAACTATCTTAATTCCCTTTCCACCAATGGTTGAGGGTTTATCTATAAAATTTGTTCCTTGAGATGTATAGACCCTGAGGGGTAAATTAATGAAATAAAAGTGACATAGCAGATATTTCGATGGGTACCATATACCCCTCTATAGGGAATGTTTTATGTAATAGGGATGATTCATCTAGTTAATTTGTGAAGGAATTGGAATATTCTTTAGATCCATTGAGTGGGTTGGTTAGAGAGTGGTTTGAGTGTTCTTCCCCCACTATCATGTAATCACTTGTGTGAGTAGACCGTGGGTATATTATAACAGCAAGGTTGTGTAGAATTACCTAGGTCAACATGGGATTTGAGAAGGTTATTACATTATCTCCCTTGATAGATACTGGTGGGGATTATCCTATGAGCCCATTAAGCTCAGACAGTGGTTATGGTGAAGTTAAGGGACACTATTCCCTCAGAGTGATGAGCTAGGTTTGAGAGATTACATTAGGATCGAGGATCCAAAATACGGTGTATGCATTATAATGAGACCTGTGGGACCTCATTGGGTTCCCCATTATTATATTTTACTTTATTTGGGTTAGACAAAGAGAGTGTGTGTGTTTAACTTTGGGTGACACCATGGAACTTGATGGTCAATGACGTGAGCCCAATGGGGATATGATGATGAGAATGTGAGACATCATAGGATGGATTCACTACCCTATAGTTCTTATAAATGAAATATCTTGATATAACCTTGTATTTAACCTTTTAAATCTATATTTATCACCTAGGATTACTTCTTATGTATCAAATTTATGCCTGATGACTGTTGATTTCATAGGATTACCTCCTCGGGATTTACTTGATTCCCAATAACTATTAATCTCCTAGGATTACCTCCTAAAAATTAATAATATTCATAACGTAACAAACCAATTAATATTAATAATACATAAATTTAATTCATTATTAATATTCATGATTTATATTTCATTGAGCCATTTTTTTTATAAGATTAAGAGGAATTTATCAATTAAAAAGAAAAAAGTTTTATTCTAATTAAATTGAGTTTCAGGCATTATACAATTTTTTAAAAAGTTTATTTAAAAATTTTAGAAATTTAATTTGGAAAAAATGAGATCATTTTTTATATCATAAATTCAAAATTATCTTAGAGTGAATTTTTTCATAATTTTCTGAAAAATTTTATTTTTTGGTGAATAGTAGAAAATACCAATTTTTATGAAAATAGTATTTTCTTTTCAAGTATTTAAAAAGTCCCATTTTTAGATTGGTTTCAATATTAAATTAGTTACTGTTAATTATATATAATTAAATTAATCTCATTATTATCAACATTATACTTGAATTTGGTATCAAAGAAATTTTATGCTTAAAAATGCATTTATCCAAAAAACTGTTTTCTCTCCTCCTATGTGCTGAAATTTTAAAAGTAATTGTCACAAATTTTAGGGATTTAGTCATGAAAGATAGATTTAATATTTTTAAATATTATTTTCAAATTTTTTAAAGAGTTAGACCTCATTTTTGGACATTATGAAGAGTAACTTTGGTAAAAAACATTTAGTTACTAGGATATGAGTTAAAACGCATTAAAAGGGCTAAAACTAAAATGATAAGTGTTAAAATAACCTAAAAACATGTATAAATCCTATTTTATTGTCAAATTTAGACACTATAATAGAATATTTTAAATTGATTCATTTTTATCTACTTTTAATTCGTAATAAATTAATATATTTTTAGATTTTGAAAAAGTAAAATTGTATCCTCTCCCTCTATTATAAAAGGAAAACACTTAAATTCTATTCTCCAAACGTAAATAGCCTCTTATCTGAGTCAATTCCTACCCAAATACTTTCCAAAAATTTCTATTCACATCATATAGGTTTTTTTAATCAAAATACCATCCTATTAAGACTTTACATATAAACTTAACGAGGTTGTCCAAAGAAGAGGTATTGTTCTAAACTGAGTGATTTCATTCTACTTATTATTTTACCATATTAAAACCACTTATAACCATTTTTATGTAATATAATCATTATATACGATATAATTAAATTTTATTTTGTTTATTTTATAACCATTTTTCATCTATTTATCCATCTAATGGAAAATTTAAGTATCTTTCATGTGTATAAGAAGACTACTGCCTCACAAAATGATATATTTTATTTTTCATCACTGGATCTTAAATATGGTAATAATATTGGGTAAAAATGAAATAATATTATTGATATGATATAAATTTCATTTTTTAATGGTAAATAATTAATTTCATTCTTTCTTTACCATCTAATAAAAAATAAAACCATTGTTTTTGCGTACGTGAAGACTACTGCCTCATGAACCAATGTATTTAATTTTTTGTCACCGCATTTTATGGATGCCTTATATAGGTGTATTTTAAGAAATAATATTATGTTTATTATATAATTATAATAATTTAAAGATAAAATAATACTTACCATCTTTTCCTCTCTTAATTTAAAAATGAAATTGTTACTCATGTGTATGTATGGCCTACCGTCTCCATGTTGTAACGTAATTAGTTTTTCATAACGACCTTATATAGTTGGTTTAAAAATTATAAATTGTGTATTAAAATTTTAATTATATCATTATTAATATTTTATAAATTTTATAATCATGATCCATTTGACCATAGTCAACCAACTTAAGACATTTTAGACTTATGAATCAAACAACCACAAAACATACAAAGTAAACTTAATACATTAAGTGATTAAGAATGAAATTGTAATTAGTGAAATAAAAGGAATAATAAATAGATAATTTACTTGAAAATTATTATTAAGAATGTAAGTAATTAACCTAACTTTATTTTTTATGAATATAAAGAACGTATGTGAAAATCTGGACTCAAGGTAAGGGACATTCTATCTCAAAACCTAGTTTTAAAATGTTTTATTGATTTTTTATAATTATTTTACATCATGACCATATTATTTAGTGTATTAGTAATATTTTAAATAAATTAATTAAAATTTTCAAATTACCTCTATTTTTACTTTCTTATAAATCTCATCTAAAGGATTCTTCTTTTATATTTCACATGAAAATTTTGAATTTATTTATAAAGTAAAAAAGGGATGTTTTTTAATGTTTATAACATGAAAATAATTTTATATCATCATGAACATTATTATTTATTAATATTCCTACTCAATTTTTAATTGTTTTTCAAAATAATATCATATTTATGGTTCTTCTAGGAAATTTTTTATTAAAAAAATTCAAAGAAAAAATATATTTATCCTTACTTTTAAATGAATCCCAAAAGTGATTCTATATATGTGTTAAATAAGATATTTATGAGATTTTATTATGTAAATTCAAGATAATTATTTTTTATGTGTGTTATAGCCCTTGTAAATCTTATATGATGATGTGTTAGCCTAGAATAGATCTCTGATGATTTAGGTAAATATTATGTTCTCCAAATAATTATGTTGAGATTAACCAAGTATGTTATTACATTTTAAAAGGTTATTATAAGGGTTGTTGTATGGGTTTTATGAAGATTATTTCCTAAGAAACCTACTATACTTTTCATTTATTTTAAATGAATTTTCATGGAAATATTTTTATTTCATAAGGTAAGATAATGATTGTTTGTTTAAAGGAATGATTATTCCCTTTAAGGGTAAAATGTATGTTTTTAAGAAAATGTTTTTCATGGTTCATAAGTTTTCTAAGAAACCCTCATGATTATGGTTTTTCATTTATGTTTTCTTATAAAGTTTTTCATGAAAATATTTGGGCAATAAATCAGATTTCATGTATAAGTACATGATTATTTGAGATCAAAGTTAATTAAGTTAAAGTAAAACTCTCTTATATTATCTAATGATTTTCAAATGAACTACTAGTTTTATTTTTTCTTTATATATTCTCCTTATTGATATTTTTGTTTTCATACCACATTTTCCAATATTTTTCATATGGTTTAACGATAAGTGGAAATAATGATGAATTCGGGTTGAAAATTGTGATGATTTTTTATGAAAATAATATATGTTTCATTTTAAAAGTATTTAATTGTGAAAAAATAGACACTAAGTGGAAATTCCTACTTTATAAAGAATGGTTTTTTATATAAGATTTCTGACCTAATTCTCTAAAAGTATAAAACTAAAAAGGTCTATTGGAATAAAATTAAAATGAATTAGTTTTTAAAAATTAATTTCTGGTTTTAATAAGGATTGATTCATTATATTTGTTATGAGAGTGAGGTTAAGATAATCTTAGAGGTTAGGATAATGGAAACAAGGTCCCTTACGAGATTCTAATTTGTGGTTATTATGAGGTACATTTTGAATTTTATCGTGTTTATTATTTTAAAATATGTCCGTTTAGAATTGATTTACATAGAGGAAACATGGAAAATAAAGTAGGAAGGCACTATGAGGGAAATATATATCTAAATATAAAACATATATGGGTTGTAAATGGAGTAGAGAAGTTTTTTATTGTGATGTATTAGTTGATATTGTCTATTAATGTTGGTTGAATCTATATTAGATAACAACTATATTCACTGTATAGGAACATTCCAATAATATATAATTTCAAGAAATAGAACCCTCTATAATTCAGTGGATCTTCTTACCTCACAATAGCTAAGGGATAGATTAAATCCTTGGAAAATATATTATAATTCATTGGTTATTCGAATCATTAAAAGGTAATTATAGTTATTTATTATTTTTAAATTAAATTTTAATATGTGGTGGTCAATTTTTTAGAATATCATGGAAATAGAAAATATTGATGCCTTGGAATACGATAAATTATAGAATATTTTCCTTTAAAAATATTTTTATAAGGTTATCTGACATAGGATGGAAAAGAAATTATTTTAATTGGGGTATAAGTTGGAAGATTCATGGTCATATATAATGAAAAATTCACCTGATTGGTAAGGTGCAAAAAAATTTGTATCTAATATCTTGGTATTAAAATTAATCAGTTTCACTCAATATTGAACCCAATATATCCAATGGAATTAGATTATAATGAATTTAAAATTCTAGAGAAACTTTTTTGATATTCTAATAAGGTAGAAATATAGTTTTACAATGATAATGTGTTATATGATAATAATAAAAAATGGTATTTATTGTAGGTAATGGGGAATCATCAATTGAGGAAATAAAAAGTTAAGAAAATCAAGTTTCCATTTTACGATGAGTGTGGTAAAAAAACCCTAAATAAGGTATTATAAAATCTAGAAAGTGTTTCTAAAGTGGTAATTTTGTACATGTGGATCATTATTTCATAGAAATGGATCCCAATAATGATAATAAAAATAACTATAACATGGTAGTAATATCTTTAAAATATAATTAGGTCATTATGTATGCATTTGTTCAAATATGGGAATGAAGGATGAAGATCGTCAAGATAAAAAGTGAAGATATCATTTGTGTATCAGTAGTATTTTTTCAATGGTTTCTATTATTTTTCAATGGTTGTAAATGAAAGAGTTCATTAATGACAATATCTTGAAGATATTTTTAATAATAAGTTATTGAAAATTATAGTATTGTATCCAATCTTGGTAATGAAGTTGATATAGAATTTAGTTCTTGTATACATGTTTGTTAATGAAGTTAATGTGGCTTGGATGATTTAATGAATAAGAGAATAAGTGAAGAAGTATTTTTATATTGGAAGAACATACATGGTATTTTTACCTTTGTATGAGTTGGGGATTATTTATTAATTGAAATAATAAAATTCATTGATGAAGTTTTGTTTACTTAAGACAATGGGTGAGTTTTTATTATTTTATATAACATGTAATCTTATTTTTAGAGAAGCACATTTGTTATCAACATTATGGGGTTTTATTAAGGGGTTTAATTAAGAAGGTTATGAACATAATATTACAAAATAGTGTTAGTTGAGATGAGTAGACAAATTCTATTTGTTCAATGTGATTGGAAAACCCAGATCAAACTGAGGTGATCAGATGAATTCAGTCTGCCTGAGGTGACCAAAAGAAGGATTGAACTAGATAATAACTTAAATATATTCCCATTTTAAAATTATGAAGATATCTAGATGAACTATATCATAATATTCTTAACAATTTGTTTCTAAATTATTAATAATCACATTACCTTATTTTTGTGATTCCAATATAAAGTTTGTAATAAGAAAAATTCTTTGTGAAAGAGAGTATAAATTTTTCAACATGTTGTTAATTACTAATGTACCCAACAACATGATTACTGAAATTTATATTGATCCATGTTTGATTCCAAATTTTGAGATTGAGGAATGGTTTTAGGAATTTTTATTGCAATGATGTGTGAATTTCACTGGTCTGATGTTATTGGAAAAAGGTGTGGCTATGTAAAATTCAATACATAAAGTATTTGTGTTTCATGGTTTGAAGTAATTATTGAAGTTATATGAAGATTTATGAAAGGTTTATTAGATAGAATTTTACATAGATCAATATGTGAAGAGAAAGATTTTTAGAAAATTAATGAAGCAGGTTTATGAGAACAAGGATTCTAGGATAATGGAAAAATGTTTCTAAGTAATTAAACATAGTTTTCCTCAAAAATTCCAAAAATAGGGGAAAAATGAAAAGATCATAGGATATATGATGGTGGTAAAATGCACTGAATAAAATATTTTAATATAATAAATCATACAAAGGTTTCCAAGTAGTGTAATTGGACAGAAGTCTCCATATAAATTCATCATATGATATTGTCTAAGTGGTGTTCATCGTATTTAATATCTCAAGAAAAGGCATCATATGGAAGTCTTTGAGAGATTTCATCATATGTAATTTTATAAAAACAAAATAAAAATTATTATAAATTAATTGGATTGAGTTCTATGAAGTCATTATATAGAAGGAGTAGATAATATCTCTAAGGGTTCATCCAATGAAGTAAATCTAACAAACATCTGAGAGCCCATCAACTAGATTAAGTTCCCAGTTAAAGTAAGTTCGATAGAATTTTAATGGTAGATAAAATAAATTCATCAGATAAATAAGTCATTATATTATAAAAAATACTTGTGGAACACTTTTTAGATGTTTCTATGATGTTTTTAAGTATATTCAGAAGAATTTTCGTAGTTATAAGAGTCATTATGAAATTTTCATAAATTCATTTAATTGTGGAAATTTTGAGTAGACGTTCAACATTTAATTAATATCAGAGGGATGATCAGGATTCTAGAAAATATTTTTGGTGGTTTGAAGAATAACATTGAAACTGATATCTAAGGAAAATTTATTATGAAGGTTTAATAACAAATATATTTTAAAAATATTTAATGTGATCAAGCAATGAAATATTTGAGTGGGATTTTCAAATTTCATGTAGAAACATTAAATTTGAAGTTAATGCTCTTCACCAAGTTTGAAGCTATGCATATTACAAAATAATTAAAGTGTCTTAAGAATTTTTTGGAAATGAATCTTGAGAGTTGTTTTAATTTAGCATGAAGTTTTAGTTGAAGTGGTACCAGATGAAGTAGAAGTTCGGACAGAGTGAAAGAATCAAATTGAGTATTCAAGCACCAGATGAAGAAGGGTAGAAGTGATCAAACAAGTAGGTACCATATGTAGAAGAAGAAGATGAGGGATATTGAATGAAGTGATACCAGAAGAATTTTTCCTATCAATTAGCATCAGATTAAGAGGGTTCAATTAAAAATATTGAAAAAACTATCACTAGATGAACATACATCGAATGGAAGGATAAAATGAAAAAGTTTTTTATGAATAAAAAAGGCAAAGAAATGTTGTTTTCCCACTATTGTGAAAGTAATAGGTAAATAATGGGGGAGTTAAGAATAAAGCAGTACTATGACATACAATATAAGTATCAATATTAAAATTACTTATGTAGTGATTCAAATCAACCACTACTACAAATATGGCTTATAATAGCGCTAAAAACAGCCTTTAACAACGCTAAAAAAGTGTTGTTAATCTCGGTGAAGATAAAGGGGGGTCCCCTTTATCAGTGCTAAAAATAGCGCTGATAAAGGGGGACATTTATCAGCGCTAAAAAAGCGCTGATAAAGGTAGTATTTATTAGCGCTATTTTCAGCGCTGATAAATGTATAATACATCAGCGCTATTTTTAGCGCTAATAAAAACTACCTTTATCAGTGCTCAAAATAGCACTGGTATATTATCCATTTATCAGCGCTTAGCAAGCGCTGATAAAGGCTAGAGAAACTATCCAAAACCAAAACCTGCACAGAACCTGCCCAGCACCTGCACACATTACATCACCTACACAGAGTCCAAACAAAACCTGCACACAGCACACACAACACCCACACACAAAGCCCAGAAGAACAAAAATGATACATACATTTACTTGAAATCATGAATACAAAACAACATACTTATATATATATTTCAAACAATGTTTAATTTGGTTACAATTACATTTATCAAACAAACAGTTAAAAAACAATGATGTTCCATCCTTTTTGCATCCATCCACTCTAAAAAATTGTCGTCCATGGCGGCAGTTTCCGAACAAAGCATTCGAACTGAAGAAAAATATTTCACCTACATAATAAAACAAATATTATGTTAGTAATACAATAATGAAATAAAGAATGGGGTTGATAAATGGAATTATACAAGTGAGGCACAAAACATAAAATAACTAATTAACGAAATTGGTGCATGGTTAGGGCTAATCATCTATAATAATCAAATGGACAAATTTTTAGTAGAACATGGAAATATGTCCCCCCATTCCATAAAAAAGAAGCACCCCTTCCCCCTTCCCCAACACACCCCCTATAGACTGCCCACCCTTGAGCACACCCCCTACCCCTACACACTCCCTACCCCCTGAACACCCCCTACCCCCTTCCCCAACACACCTCTGCCCACTGAACTTCCCCCCTACCCATTACACACCGCCCCTGCCCACCCCCTACATATTTCAAAAAGAACCCAGCACACCCCCTACCCCTTCCCCCTACCACTTTTCCCTCTTCCCCCTCCCCTAGAAAACCACCCCTGCCCTCTCACCCTGTCCCCTTCACATCATAAAGAAAATACCTTTTATGGAAATTGTGCTCAATTTACATTATACACATCATATATATTAACACATTCTCATGTACTTTCATTCAATTTAAATACACATATATAGACTCTATACATCTCATAAGAAAACCCTCTTTAAAATTCACGAACACATTAAATCTATTTGAAAACACCCATCACACAACTTTCTCATTTCTTCAAACACATTTAAAGGACTTAAACATAAAAATCCACAAGAAATACAACTACATTCATTTTAAAAATAACTTTCAAGTCTATAAACACCCCAAATTCCTTTGATAACACATTTTTAACCACAAAAACATTTCATATAGTACACTTAGAAAGAAAATACAGCATAATAAAATCATCATATAATGTAAAAGCCTGGAATCACCTACATAAAGTGTGGAATCTTCCCAAATATGCTGGAAAACATAAATCCACACCTCCACAATACCTTAATAAGGACTGATTAAACATTAATATTGAATATATTAATGGAAACCCATGTTTAACTTGTGGTATTGCATCAGTTTAACATCCCACAAGGATAGAGTTTCATGATTTAATGTCTTACAGAGATTTCAGACATGGGTGGATCAAAACACTTATAAAGGTGGATCAGGTAGGTACATCTCTAGGAGGGAGAACCTGGAATGTTTACCTGATAGATGGATCAAAACGCCCAATGAGGTCTGACCCAAGTGTGGTGCATCCCATAAAGGTAAGGTTTCTCATTTTGAAGACTTATTTGGACACCACTAAGGGAAATACAAGAGGGAAAATATGCAAAGTTGTACCCCAGTGAGGGGGTCACCAGGGTTTACCATTGGTTGGGATTTAACCTCATGGAGGCTTCCTACGTACCCTATTTAGAATACAAGGATCAAACCCCATATATTTAAAAGAGGTATGTTGTGGTTATTACCCATGGTTAGCTTCCCTTCACACTAGGAATACTCTTGGTTGGATGAGTATAGGTTTTGTGGGGATTATGCATTGTCATATTCTCAGGTTCTTCCAAGGGTAGCAATGGGATGAATGGGACATACATGCTAAGATGGACCATGTGAATGGTGTGATCCTTGTAAAGAGGCACGAGGCACAAAAAACATGTGGAGATGTCTGTAAACATTATTTATGGTGGCCATGGGGATTACCAGACTCCCTATACCTTCCATAAACACCTCAAAACATCACGAGGACTAGATTCTACATGATGGTGCATCACAGGGTTGATTATTTTGATGATGTACTGGTCGTTTGAGCTTGGATTTCATCTCAACCAGCCTTTCCCTTACCTAAATTATCCTGGGACACATATTTTGATTCCAAAAAATCCCTCAAAGATACCGATTATCTCATGCATCTACCTAGAAATAATTGTGCAAGTCAAAAAACAACACATGTTCTCAAAAAAAAAGTTCAAACAAACGAGATACAGAAAATGGATTTTGTTGATCATTGTTGGTTTCGTTTTTCACCCCATACGCACTGCACACCATCATGCCTTACTTCAATATTTATTTATTCAAGGATCAACAATATGAATTCGGGGATAGAAAACATTGAGTAATAAATTAAGATTTCAATAAATCGTAGCATTCTCAATTTACCAAAGAAAGTTGGAGGATAATCAATGATCATATATAGATAACATAAGTGGTAGGAATTCACCTTCATCCTATTTGTGTACAATCTTCCATCGAGTATGTTGCCCATTCGTTTCTAAACACATGTATATCATCTTCTGAATATGAGTTTTTGCGACAGTCATAGTAGTACTGAAAAAATATAAATACACAAAGGATTAATAAATATTTTAAATGAACTCATAATTATTTTCGAAGATACCTCATCAGGGATGCTAGTTTGTTGATGAAATATGATCTCTTTCATAAATTTTCAAACATAATAACCACAGTCCTTTCCGTTTTTTTTTGTTTTCGACACTATAGAAACATCGACAATAATAAGTAATTTATTTTGATATGTGTTTGGATAGTGAAATGTTATTATATATACCCAGATACTTTTCCAGTTGTAGAGCTTGTAGGCATGCTAATCCTTATGCCTTGGATTCATTCCATGCATTAGACGATATTGATGCACCTCCCTATCATAACAGAATCCTCATTAAAAGATAAAATAAATTATATAACTAGATGGTTAGTTTTAAAATGTTGGTTCTCGTGTATTACAAATTAACAAAAGCCATCATGTGTGGTCGGTTTGTTGGATATCCATGTGTTGAATATAGAAAATAAATCTTCGGAGTATCCAAATTGACTGCAATCAGCATCCAATGCTCCCTAAAAATACAAAAAGGAATAAGTAAAGAAAGAAATGAAAATATAGTTGATATGATTAAATTGTAGAGTTTTACCCCTGCATCGTTGGTATTAAAAAGAGTCTGTCATCTGTAATTTTGTTTTCAAATGATTTGAGCAGGGATGACATTATTGCAGCCTCTTTAATAGAATCTATTTCGTCTTTTGAAGATGTGGTGTGAGGACTAACAATTCCAAATTTTTGTTCATAGGGAAGTCCCTTCAATTGTTTTTCATATATACGTCTGCGAAAAATATAAAATGTATTCCGTCAAAATTATTAGAGTATATCAGTTTTTTAAAATCAAATCATGAAAACTTACCTCATGTATACATTTACAACTGAAGCGCCTAGCCATTCATACTTGAGGAGTTCATTTACATTTTCAGCACTAATGAAATCTTATATCTCCTCTCCATACATATCTTTTTCGAAAGCAACAATGTGATTACTTCCGTCTTTCAACTTTGTATCCACATGATCCTGTAATGATATTAACTGTGGATATAGAACGGGCGGGGTGAAGGTGCTCTCAGTAGACCGTTTCAATCAGTTGGTTGATCCTTGAGATAGTTTGGAGCTGATATTTTGTTTCACCCCATAGTCTTTGTCATTCTTTAATAATAGTCATTGGTTCAGACCTTTTTTCATTAAATATTAAAGGTCTAGCTTGAAAAATAAATAAGAAATGAATACCTTTTTTCGACATGTTTTTTTACAAGAACTGTCGGACATGCGATGAATGTTCCAATAGCTTTTTCAACCATATGAATGTCATTATCGTCATTTGGAACCGGTAGCTCAGCACTCTGCTCATTAGCTATGTTAATTGACACTCTAAGATGATCTCTTAGAAGCTGTCTGTTGTCTAACATGTCATTTTGCGTATTGAACACCATAGCCCTCGCTACAATGAGATAGGTGGGAGTTGATAAATATAAATCACAGTCATTTTCACCCTATGGAATATTAGTACAGGAAAGGTATCAGTGTCTATGTAAATCACATTTCACAGAAACAATTATTAAACCATTGATTACCTCATCTAAGTTGGGTTTTTTAGGGGAATGCCTCGCCTCAAAGCTGGTGGGGGTGAGGCAAGATCGTCACGCACGGGTTTTTGTTCAGTTGTTTCTTCTCTTTGCCTCTCCCCCATCAATTTTTCTATCATCTCTCTCTGGTATTGTAATTCTTCTTGAAAAATAGATAATTGTTCTTGAATGTTTTCTATTTTTTTCATTTTGATCCCTCGCTAGTTTTTGTTTTTGAAAATATGTTCAGGGTGTCACCCCAAAACCCGCACCTCTGACACGGCCATACTTTTCTGGCTGCTTCGAGACTGCAGAAAGAATGTCTTCATCTAGTTCAGTTGTTGTTGATTCTTGTGACTATTTCAGATAGAAAATATAGAAAAATAAGTAGTTATTGTAATGTAATAGTGATTTAAAGTAACTAATATTTATATAATGTCATACTTACACATGTTTCACACACTTTTTGTGTGTTTTCATCTATCAATGTCCCCTCTTTATTTACACGAGCCTCCTTCCATAGCACATGGAATGAGATGGATATGGCTTTCAATTTCGATTCATCAGTCTGCATATAAACAGACAAACGTGGTTATGGTGTTGTTTTATGTCACATACTAGTAGTAGGGTAGATTTAAAAGAAGTACCAATTTTTTCTCAAGTTCAGCGTACCCCATCCTTGCTTTACAGTAAAGGTACACTGGTTCTATTGCGCTTTTTTTTATTTTCAACACTCAGTAGTTGTTTCAAATATAAAAAACTATCAATCAGAGTGATGAATACAAGAAAACATCAAACAAAGTATTACCCCACACAATGTACCTAAAAAGTAAGATCCCCACGACGGTTGCTAAACGCATCCCACGCTCCTTGGGATATCAAGTGTGCGTAAAGAGGAGGTGAGTGTGGCTTGATTTTCCCTTCTGCATCTTTAAGATGATATTTCGTTAACATTGTGCGGAAACCTTTATGAATCCTTCCTGCAACTCTTAATACATATTACTTGTGCGAGACATCTACTATAAATGCACTCTACAATGGATGATGAAGATTAAGTCAATGTTTTGGTATTTTATTTTATTTTAATAAATTAAAAAAATGATATCATAATGTTACCGTAATCACTTCCCACATTAGTGTATTCTGCCTGGTGACAACATGGTGCCACGACTGTACATCAATTGGCACGCGTTACCAAGTGACGATTCCAATGTAGCTACTAAAGAAGGATTTTTTGGGGTTAACATGTTGGCCTCGCTTATTCCATCCCACCTCAAATTTGATTCCTTTTGATTTTTCCTTAATGATTTTGGCCAACATTGTCAAACTACGACGCTCTTGTTTTTTTTTGTGCTTTCAGGGTTTCATTTCCTACCATGTCCTCAGAAGTAGCATCAATATCTTCCCCTGGAGTACTAGCATCGCCAATGGGACCAGCAGAAATAGGTTGAGAAACTTATTGTACCTCAGCACTGGGACCGGCAACAACAGGTTGAGAAACCTGTTTTTGCTCTGCACTGGGACCACCGGCATTTGGTTGAGAAACTTGTTGTTGCTCTGCAGTGGGACCACCAGCTTCTGGTTGAGAGACCTTATGTGCCTCGGGATTAGGCGCATCAGTAGGTGCAGAAGTCATTATCTGCATAAGTGGTTTAATATTTAATTTAGATTACATAAAAACAGCATCAAACATATAATAACATAACGTATCACAATGTATGTTACAATAAAAAAATAACCTGATTATTGTACTCTCTCTTTTTTCTTTAAAGGATGAAGTGATTTTACTCCTCTATTGACTGTGTAAATTCCTTCATTGTGGTCTCCTCTGACATACAAAACCCCGCCTACATTTGGACTGATGTGAAATTATTGTGAAGTCCCTATAAAAGGGTCAACCTCTGTTGAACTTTCATCTGACCCTTCAGTTGTTTTGGTCGCTAACAGAACAATTGACTAATTTCGGTTTGCAGGGTCTGGAACATAAAATACTTGTACTGCCTGTGATGCCATTATAAATGGTTCATCTTTCTCCCCTTCCTTACTAAAATCAACTTTCACGAATCATAATTCATCTATTTTAATAGCACTCATATTATCAACCCACTTGCATTGAAAAATCAGCACTTTGAATTTCATATAATCCAACTCCCATATTCGTTTAATGATGCCAAAGTATGACATATTCAGATAAATTGGATTTTTGTCCTTAGCACCGAAAACATGCATCGCCTCAGCCACAAGTGTAACCCCGCTATTCTGCAGGGTACTGCCTTCATCATGTTCATTAGTATAGAATGTATAATTGTTAATTGCAAAAGCATTGTAAGATAATACGTACACACTTTCTCCTCCGGCCAGCCATCAAAATCGTTCTGAAATTGAGTCTGGATTTTCATCTAACTGCTTAAAAATATGGTCTCGAAACCATCCTATAAATTGTCGATTATGTGTATCTGATATCCATTTTTCATCCCTAGAAGGATTCAAACGCCTGATAATTTCTTTGTGGGTTTGAACATATGGGTCAACGTCGAAACTGTTATGCAAAACGTAAAGGTGGTCCTGCTCCTGATCTGTAATATTGATTGTGATAACCTCTCTTCCAGAAATTCCTTCACCCTCAAGACACTCAGTGTGACGAGATTTCGGTAGGCCAATGATTTCCACACCAGACAGGTATTCGGTACAAAATTCAACAGCTTCCTCAACAATATATTGCTCCGTAATACAACCCTCTGGCTGACTTCGGTTTTTAACATACCCTTTCAAAATCTTCATATACCATTAAATGGAATACATCCATCTATAATGTACAGGACCACATAGTCGAATCTCTCTCATCAAATCAACTATCAAATGAACCATCATATAGAAAAATGTTGGCGGGACGAACATTTCCAATTCACATAATATGATGGCAATTTCTCTTTCCATAGTTGGCAATTTCTCCAGGTCTATAGCTTTGCTGCATATTGCTTTGAAGAAGAAACAAAGCTTCGTTAATTTATGTCGGACATTCTTGGTAAAAATTCAATATAAAGCTATAGGAATTAGATCTTGCATCAAAACATGGCAGTCATGTGATTTCAGACCCTTTAAAATTAAATCTCCCATTGACACAATGTTCTTGATATTTGATGAATACCCCTCTGGAACCTTTACATCATTCAAGAAGTTGCAAAACTAATATCTCTCCTATCTGGAAAGAGTGTAAGTAGTAGGAGGAAGAAATGTTCATTTTTCACCCTTTACTGGTTCCACCTCTTCTCGTATTCCCATCTCAACCTTGTCCAATCTAGCCTTAATTCCATCCTTTGTTTTTTCGGGTGCATTTAGCAACGTTGTAATGACACTATCACATACATTTTTTTCAACATGCATAACATCAAGAAAATGTCCGACATACAGACAATTCCAGTAAGGTAATTAAAAAAAACTAATCTCTTTTTCCAACCAGTTTTCGTAAGGTTTTTTGAAAACATTTTACCAAAATTAGTGTCCAAATCTTTCACTTTCTCAAACAATTGATCACATATTAGTGGAGACGGTGCTTTACGTTCCTATGAACTTCCGTCGAATGATGTCATCCAAGATCGGTACTTATGTCATTGGGGTAGAAATCTGCGATGTCCTAGAAACAAGATTTTTTATGAATGTTTCAACCTAATTGACTTTGTACCTTGTTCACAAACGGGACACCCTTGAGTTCCTTTAATGCTTTATCCTGAAAAATTTCCATAAGCAGTAAAGTCATTTATCATCCCGTACAACATGGCATTCAAAGTGAACTATTCATTTTTTGTAAGCATCATGAATTGTAACACCTGAATCCCACAATATTTTCAAATCCTCGATCAATGGGGCCAAATAAACATTAATATCATTACCTGGTTGTTTTGGTCCTGATATAAGCATAGATAACATGAAGTATTTTCGTTTAATTCATAACCACAGTGGTAAATTATAATTTACCAACATAACCATCCATGTATTGTGACTGATTCATTGAAAACCAAAAGGATTCACCCCATCTATAGATAATGCCAGACGAAGGTTTCTCGGCTCGTTCCCAAATTCAGGATACTCATGATCAATTCTCTTCCACTGAGGAGAGTCTGCAAGGTGACGTAGTTTCCCATATTTAATTCATGTATCTGCATTCCATGTCAATTGTCCTGCAGTATCCTCACTTGCATATAGGCGTCTAAACCTTGGAATGATTGGAAAGTACCATACAACTTTTGTAGGACTAGAATCATCTTTCTTGTATCGGGAAGCACCACACTTTTGGCATTCTTTAAGTGATTTGTGGTCCTTGAGAAACAATATATAGTCATTCGGGCAAGCATGTTTTCTTACAGAGATCATACCCATCGATCGTAGCATTCTTTTGGAATCATATGTTCGGCTTGGGAGTTCATTATCTTCTGGGAGCATGTCATTCAGGAGAGCAAGTAGTTTCGTAAAACTGGCGTCACTCCACCCATTTCCTGCTTTCAAATTATACAGCTTCAATACGGCTGAAAATGCTATATATTTAGTTCAACTATCATACAATGGCGTTTTTGCACAACTCTTTGACTTCTCAAACATATTTGGGAAATCACGAAGTTCATCTTCAAATGTCCTTGTCATTTCCTCAATACGATCGTCATCATCGTTCACATCTGTAATCACACCCTCCATACGATCTTCTTCACTGTTCACGCTTCTAATCATATCAGATGATCTATAAAATTTCGTGTTCTCTGAGTCACTACCTACATTGGTCTTTTCCCCATGTTTATTCCAACATGTATAACTTCGATCTATTCTATGATAGATCAGGTGTTCTTCCAACTCCTCTGGACTAATTTTTCTTGAATAACAACAGTGTAAACATGGACAAAGGATTTGAGAAGGGTCACATGCATGCTCTTATGCAAACTTGATAAAATCTTTCATGCTATCTTCATACTCTTTTTTCAATCGATTGAAATTCATCCATTCTTTATTAATATTCATCATCTTTATGGGTTCGAGCTCGAGAACTTGCCTAATATTATGTTTTAATTAATCAGGTAGCATTTTTTGGGTCTTATAAAAACAAATCATAGTACAAATGCCTTTAAACACATGTGAAATCCATATACATTGTGTGTCCAGTAGGGTGAACATAGTGTTTGTATAGGATACCTGATTTAATCTGACATATATCAAATTTATTCCAATTTAGTCTTACAAAGACTGAATGATGACATAGAAAATACATGACATGCGAACAAGAGGAAACCAATGAGTAACATGAGAAAACAGTAATAAATATGATGTTATCTCAATGTACTCAAGGTGATGATAAGATTTTGGTCAAGATAAACTATGGGTTGGGAGTACACTAATATTTAACTGAAAAAAAATACTAAAAACTGATCCAGAAAATGATGAAATATCCTATTCATCACGTCCCTTAATACAACCAATGCATTAGTTAAACCAAAAACCATCGCTAACAAATCATACAGGCCATAAATACTCCTAAAAGCAGTCCATGGTAGGTCCATCAATGTCCAACTCATCTAATGGTATCCAAATGTCAAATCTATCTTGGAGAAGATTATAGAACCTCATAGATGATCAATGTGACTATCAATGCGTGGATGAGGATACATATTCATGACTCTCATTAGGTTCAATCTCCAATAGTCCAACAAAAGAATAAATACCAATCAACCATCTATTTTAGAGAACTATAAAACCCCATGGTAAAGTACTATGCCATATGAAACCATTATATTCTATATCATCAAATTCTAATTCAAACAACTAATGCTCATTTGCTGTTATTTTAGAAATTGTAATAGAAACTAAATTTTCTCCCAAAACTAACTAGATTATAAAGTTTATCTCTTTATTAAGAAGTAAATTTTATACCTCATCAGTGAAAACATCCTAAAAATGTACTACTATTGGGGAAAAAGAATCCTACAGCATTCTAGAAACATATAAAATATTCCTGACTATTTGATCCATTAGGTTACAATAAATATATAATTATAACAGGCTATTTAAAATGAAATGTGGAAATAGGAAATCATACAGACTCATGATAAACCCATAATACAAAACATATCACCTAGTATGTATGTCACATATACAAGTAAATAAATTTGAAAAAACATGCTACAAAGCATAAAGTTAGCATTAAATACTTACATTGGTCAACTTGTTTTAGAAATTATTTATCTTCATTCGTGCCTTGTACTTACACCCATGAATTTGAAGGTTATTATGCGTACATGATAGTTGACCTACTTAGAAAAGAGTTTCTATAAGAGTATAAGAGACATGAAGAAATGAAGATCATTAGAGTGTTGGAGAAAATGTGGTTTCAGTGTAAATGCATTTTAGAATCATCATTTCTATTCATTGTGTAAATCGGCTTGTGCAACGCGGCCTAAGTTACAATACCTGCAAGTTGTAACTTAGGCCACGTTGCAAAAGCCGATTGCCACATTGTTTGTAGCAACCAAATTTTCTCCAGCACTCTAATGATCTTCATTGCTTCATGTCTCTTATACTATTCCAGAAACTCTTCTCTAAGAAGGTCAACTATCATGTATGCATACTCACCTTCAAATTCATGGGTGCAAGTACAAGGCAAGGATGAAGATAAAAATTTTCTAAAACAATTTGACCAATGTAAGTATTTAATGGTACCTTTATGCTTTGTAGCATGTTTTTTTCTAATTTATTTATTTGTATATGTGACAGACATACTAGGTGATATGTTTTGTATTATGGGTTCATCTTTGTCTAATCATATAACTATGAGATTATGCTATGTGATGAAAATTAATATGGATCCATCATCATTTCCATTGGGATAATATTTTGGAATCCATATAACCGTAAGATTAAAAACTATTTACTTTGTATCTCATACATAAATATTCAACTCTAAGGGGTAGAACATACCGCCCATGGTAACTCAAAATAAAAAAAATGAAACAAATGGTTGGTTATCCACATAAGTCATCACACATAACCTTGGTAGACCTCTCACACATTTAAACCATCATAACTAACCAATTACCATATACTTAATCTTATATTCAAGATATACCTATGAAACCTATAGGGTATCCAATTCCAGATCATTCACAAACAACCCACTTGTGTTGCTAAATATCAATAACATCTCTTATTTCGACACTAATCACTAATTATGAATCACATCACTAGACATAATCATAATCACATTAAGACCACACTATCTATTATGGAAATCCTTACTGGAATTAGGCTCAAGATATGGTATAATTCCTATCTCACATCTATATTCACTATTTGGTCCTCACACACACAATATATAAATAATATACCAAGGGAATACCATCCATGGAACTCACATCCCACCTTGAGAGCACGAGGAGGAGGTGGACGAGGCGGCGGTGGTCGTGACAGCGTGGGTGGAGGCGACGACGGTGGCAGAGGTGGAGGCGGCGGTGGAAGCATAGGCGGTGGCGGTCGCGGCAGCGAGGGTGGAGGCGGTAGAGGCAGAGAAGGACACGGTAGTGGGAGTGGGGGCGGAGGTGGCAGTGGCGGCAGAGAAGGAGGAGGACGAGGAGAATGAGGGGTAGGAAGGAGGAGGAAGGAGGAGGACGAGGAGAATGAGGAGGACGAGGACGAGGTCGCGCGGTGAGGGGCCTGGTTAAACTTCCGTGAGAGCTTGACCGCGTGGAAGCAAGGATGGCCTGTTAGGGTTATTAAATAAAAACTGACAGAACCTTTATCAGTTCTCATTAAAAGTGCTGATAAAGGTATGTTTTATCAGTGCTAAAATAAAAGCGCTGATAAAACATTCATTTATCAGCGCTTTTTTAGCACTGATAAAGAGCTACCTTTATCAGCGCTAAAAAACGCGCTGATAAATGTTCCATTTTATCAGTGCTAAAAAAAGCACTGATCAAGGGGTACCCTTTATCATCACTTTTATATAGCGGTGATAAAGGCATACCCCTTTATCAGTGCTTTCTATTTTTCATTGATAAAGGGCAGCGCTTCCCTTGCCTTGTTTTGTGGTAGTGAACTGAAAAATAATTTCAAGACTACCTACAAAGGTGGTATAAAGAACCAGCTAGGAGCTGCATGTTGGATGAGGTCATCACCATTCTAGAGATTTAATATTGTTCTCTTATCCCTCCCCCAAAATTATATGGAACCACACTTGGGATAATTCTTTATTATAGAAAAACTATATAAACAATTATCTCATTATATTATAGCATATATTTATTTTTCATCATTGTAGATATAAATGGATTGATACTCTTATCTAGTAGTAAACCTTTTAAAAATATTGTGTTTCATCAATTACATTTTTTCATATAATTTCATATGGTAATGAAAATATAATAGGATAATTAAAATCCTAATAATTCTAAGAGTTAAAGGGATAAAAATTATTTATTTTTTAAAAATAACCCAACATAGATTCACCCTCTCCCTTTTAGTTTAAAGCATATCTTAAAGTGGTCCAAAAAAGTTTCATTAGAGAAAAGTTTCACCTCTAATATATTCTATACGTTGAAGATATTCTATTTTTAATATTTTTTTTATCCTACATTAATAATGATGTGTGGTTTTGGTGAATATTTAGATACATCTAAGTAGAATTCACTTTCTACCAAGACATGAATGAACATGATAAATAAAGAGAAAAGAAATATGAAGAATATGTACATCTTATCTATAGAAGGGGAAGTATTATTTTATCTATGATTTTTTTAAAACAAATTTATATCCATCTTGGAGAGTAGTGAATTAGTGGTTAAATTTTCCACCAAGGAGAAGGAAAGAATTCCTACCTTTAGTAGATCAAGATCATGTGATCATTTGGTTTGTGAAATTTTTTATACAAATTACCCTTAAGAGAAAAATCATAGAATAAGTGGTGATGATGATCAATATTCAAAATCTCAAGATATATCAATTAGTATATTAAGATATATTATTCATTTAATTCCCAAAGAAACATTTTTTCTTGTTTTTAGAGTATTTCAACGTATGAAAGAATAAATCACTCAGCTTAAAGAAGAGGCAAATAACATAGAGAAGTATTTTCTAAAAAAAAGTCAAAGAATATACAAAGCTATCCAAATAGGTTGAATCATTTGAATACAAATGTATCAAATAATTTGAATAGAAATAATTATTTAATAATACTCTAGAAGACAAGGTCCATAAACTTGATGTAAAATTGAGAAATATCATTGATTTCAAGGATTTTCAACTTGAAGTGAAATCCAAGAAAATCAAGGAATGTTAGTCTTCATTATTAAACAATGTAAAGTTTTATGAAGTGTAAGTTGAAATAATAAATACGGTTTATAAATATAACTTTATTATGATTTAATATCATAAAAATAACATCAATATAAGATGTCTATAATTAGAATTCATGTTTTCTATTCTTGATAAGACAAATATTGAGTCTTTAAAAAATAAGTAGAAAGTATTTTCTACTACTCAATTATCAATGGAGAATTATAATGTTAAAATACCTCTAAAATGTGATAATAAGATCATGAATTCATTTAATAATATATCTCAATAAACTACAATGAAAAAGGTACCATTCATACCTTCTTATAATAATGTTTCTAAATATGTTTCCATGAATAGTACATGTTGAAAAATAAAATCTATACAATTATGGATGAAGAAACGTGTGAAGGAATATATGACCTTATATATGGTGGATAATAAAATAGGTATATAATCTATTCCTTCATAATGATTGCAACAAGTTTTAAAGAAAACCGAACATCAGCATGACCATTTTTCTAGAAACTCTAGGTCACATATAGTACATATAAGAAGTTCAAGATATGTGGGTTAAAGTTGGTGATAGAATATATTCAGTGATTGTGAATTGGATATTGACATAATACTCTAAATATAGAGGTATAAATAGATCCCATGTCAAGGAATAGAAATCCATAGATGAAGAAGAAACATTTATAGATTATGAAAATTTTGTATAATTCTAGTAGATTTGCAATGCCTGAAAATACCTATGGTGTATGAAAAAATAGTGGCCACAAGGTTTGTACATTACCATAACAATATATATATACATATCTAAATATAATATGAAAATAAAGACTTATAAGTTAAGTAAAAAAGAAGAAGCAACATTGGTAAGAAAACCTAATAATGTTGTAAAAAGTTATCCTAAGAAGATATAAATAAAAAAGTGATAAGTTCTTAGATTAAAAAACCAAGAAGGTAAAGAATAGTGCATCATTCAAAAGAACTAATAAGAAGGATATTTTTTAGAAAAATCCTTGTGGAAACCCCAAACCTATTTCCAAAAGTTATAATGATATTTTAGTTATTTAGTTATAAGATTTAGAGAGAATGAGTAAAATAGAATAAGAAGAAGAAAATTCTAGTGAAAAATGAAAATAAAAATATTCCATATAAAGAAGTCAAAGTTCATAAGAGGTTTTCAATATAAGAAAACTCTTATGTTAGAGAAGTTCTGTGTGAGAGGTAAAAGAAATATGGACACAATTCCAAAGGTTTTTTAAAAATTATTCCAAAAGAAGAAGCATTCTTTAAAAGAGTTATTAATATATTATCTATGAAGTCTATTAATAATAAAATTTCTCTACCCAAATCATAAGGGAATGTGAAAATATCCATGCTACCCCAAGATAAATTAGAACTTATGTTTAAATGTGCAACCATGGATACTAGAAGAGTTGGAGTAACATGGTTTATAATACTATCTCAACATTTTTTTCGCATTCAAAATAAAGAAATATTCACCTTATTACCATACTATTTATGTATTATATTTTTGGTCAAAATGTATTGAATTGAAAATGAGGAAATAACTCTGAGGAAAAACCTAAGTAAGAATGATGGCTACAAACTTTGGATGGTCAAGATAAAGAAGTTTCCACCCTAGATTGATTCATAAATTTGTATACTGAAACATATGATATGATCATGTTTGATGAAGTAGAAATGTTTTTTTCAACACATGATATAAAATTAAAGAGTATCTCATCTTGATTTCACCATAAATTATAAACTATAATGGAATGTATTGAAATAGTCATTCTTGGTGAAGATGTAGAAATTTTCAGAAGTATAGAAAATCGTATATGGAAGATCCATTTTTTTATATTCTCAACATGAAGTTACTAAATCATTTATATTAGATAGATTAATCATTATGAAGATTGTAAGAAAATTTTCCTTATGGGGGATACAGGTTTCATATAAAATGAAGTTACTACAAAAATAATTACCTCATACAAATATAATTGTTATAGAATGTTCCTGAAGGAATATCTTTAGAAAATTTATACCTTTTTTAATCTCTAATACTTTTTCACTCAAGATAAATATTTTAATAAAAGGGGTTATAAATTGAATTAATTAGTGGAATAAGAAATGTGGAAGTATGAAAGTACTCCACTGTTGCTTTTCCTTCTAGTTGAACATGAATGTTTTTAATCTATTTGTTAAAGTGAGTGTAAGAGTTTATGGATGATATATCTTAAAAAAATTTATATATTAAGTGGTATATTAATATTAAAATAAAATTGGACAACCCATGATGATAATATTATGTGTTCTCATTACATGTGTTATCAATATAAGTTGGTAAAGGATATATTTTTTGTCTAAATAAAATCCTCTTATTTTCTAAACCAATCATGGATCAATTTACATAGAGTGAAATGATGGATGACACATTTCTAAAGAATGAATTGGTACCCATCTCCCATGAAATTTTTATTTATTTTCAATAAAGGTCATAGAAGGTGAAATTAATGTTTAGATGTTTGGAAAATAAATGAGGAGAGAAAGAAGGAGAAGAAACAGTGGTAAATAATATAAAGATTCACATATTTCTATATTCATTTTAAAGGAACTTTGAAGGATTTTTACAATAAATACAAAGGGGTATTGAAGATCCCACTTTTTGTATGATTTATATTTTTTTCAATAGTTTTTATTTTTTTTAATGGTTTTTAATGAAATATTTCATTTATGTCAATATATTGAAGATATTGTTAAAAATAAGTTGTTGTAAAAATTCGATACAATATCCAATCTTGTTAATGAAGTGATATACTCTTTGGTTGTAATATCTAAGCTTGATAAAGAAGTTGATGTAGCTTGGATTATTGGGTTAAGAAGAGAATATGTGTTCGTGTATTTTTATCTTGGAAGAATATGATTGGTATTATTTCCTTTGTATGAGTTGTATATTATTCATTACTTGAATGGTGAAAGTTATTTGAGGACTTTGTGTTTACATAAGATGATGGAAAAGTTCTTCGTAAATGTCTACAACATGTGCTATTATTTTTATGGAAACACATTTTTTACCAAAATTATGATGTTTCATTGAGGGGTTTCATTAAGAAGGTTTTAGACATATTATTAGGAGATAGAGTTAACTGAGATGATCAAACGAAGTCCAATTTTCTGAGGTGATTAGATAAATTCAATCGAACTGAGGTGATCGGAAAAATTCGGTCAGCCTGAGGTGATTGGATGAAGGATGGAACTAAATAATAACTCAAATACATTATCAGTTCTATCATATTTAGGCCTATAGAGGAACTATATGATAATATACATAGTTATGTGTTCCTCATTTGATTAAAAATCACATTGTATTATGGTTGTGATTCAATACTGAAGTTCGGAAGAATAAATGGACTCCATGAAAGAGAGATGAAATTAGTTTATGTGTTATTGATTCTTAATGTAAAAAATAACATGATTACTATAATTTATCTTGATCCATGCTTGAGTCCAAAGGGGGGGGGGGTTAAGGAATGATTATAAAAAGTTCTTTCTAAAAATATGTGTGAATTTCACCAGTCTTGTGTTATCAGGAAAATGTGTGGTTGTGAAAATTTCAACACATAAATTATTAGTGTTTCATGGTTTGAAGTTCTAATTGAAGTTAGAGGAATATGTTTTCAAAGTATATCAAAAGTACTTTTACATGGATAAAGATGTGATGTGATGGAGATTCAGTGAATGAAGGAATCAAGTTTATCAAAGAAAGGCTTCTGGGATAGTGGAAAAAGGTTTCTGAGTAATTGAACATAAGTTTCCTATTAAATTAAATAAATAGGGAAAACATGTGAAGATCATCATACAGAGGATGATGATAAAATGCATCAAAAAGGATGTCAAGAGAAGGAATTATATAGATGTTTCCAAGAAGTGGTTTTGGAGAGAATTCTCCATTTAAAGTCATTAGGTGATGGTCTCTAAGTGTTGTTCATCAAACTAAATATCCTGAGAAAAGGCGTCGAACATAATTCTTTAAGTGATTTCATCTGATAGAATTTTATAATGACATTAGAAAATGTATTATAAATTCATTCTATTGAGTTATTTTAATTCATCATGTAGAAGGAGTAAATTATATCTCTAAGGGTTCATCGTAAGGAGGAAATATAACAAACATTTTATAAACCATTTATTGGAGGAAATTCCCTATGAATGTTTGTTGGATATACTTTCAAGGGAATATTTAATTGATTCATTTGATAAATAAGTCATTATATGAATGAAAAAATCTTATAAATACTTTTGAGATGTTCCTATGATATTTTGAAGGAATGTTGGAAAGAATTTCCTAGATATAAGAGACATTATGAAATTTTCATATATTATTTTAATTGTGGAAATATCGAGTTAAGACATTTAACATTTCTTTAATCATGAAGGTAATATTTTGATTCAAGATAATATTTCAGGATTTTTGAATAAGAAAAATGACACAAATATCTAAATAAAGTTTCTTATAAAGTTTTAATGACTCTAATATTTTAAAAAGATTGAATTTGGTCAACTATTGAATGATTTGTGTAGGATTTTTAAATTTTAGTCAGGAACATTATATTTTCAGTTCACAATCTTCTATAAATTTTTACATGTGAATATTAAAAAAATAATTAAAGTGTGTTGAGAAATTTTCAGCCATGAATCTTGAGATTAGTTCTTATTTAAGATGAATTTCTTGTCTAAGAGGTACCAGATAGAGCTGAAAGTAATTGACGGAGTGAAAGAATCATATGTATCATTCAAGCACTATATGAAGAAGGGAGGAAGTGATCAGAAAAGTAGGTACCATATTCATAAGTATCAGATAAGTGATACCAAATTATGTTATACCAAAAGTATTTTTCTTATCTATTAGTATCATATGAATAGGGTGTAGAAGAAAATATCAAAAGTGCTGCCATCAGATGAACTTACATCAAATAGAATGATCGGATGGATAGGTTTTGGATGAAGGAAGAAATATTAGAAAAGTTATTTTCCCAATATTGTGTATGTAACAAGTAAATAAGGAGGAAGTTAAGAATAATTCAGAACTGTGACGTACAATATAAGTCTAAATATCTTTATTAATAACTTGGTATTGTAAATAAACTTAAAAAAGAATTTGAAGACTATCTACATAGGTAGTATAAAGAACCATCCAGTATCTAAAAGTTGGTGGAGGTCATCACCAATCCATGGAATTAAGATTGTTCTCTTATCGATCCTCCTAAAGTATGGGGAACTACACATGGGTTAAGGATTTTTTTCTAGCCAAAATATTATAAACAATTATCTCATAATAATGTAGATTTTTTGTACTCGTCTTCATCATATATAGAAAGTTAAATCTATACTTATTGAGTAGTAAACCATGTAAACATATTCTGTGTAATCATTTACTTGTTTTCATATATGTGCATACGATAAGGAAAATAGAATAGTAGAATCAAGATCCTAATAGGTATAAGAGGTAATGGGATAAAAATTATTTTTTAGTTAAAATTTAACCAACACTAGTTCACCCCCCCTAGTGTTGAACATATCCAAAATTGGTCCTGAAAAGTGGTATCAGAACAAAGGTTCACCTCTATCGCATTATCTATGTTAAATTCATTCCCCTTTTAAGATTAAATTTTTTCCGATATTAAAAATGAATTTTTTTTGTGAAGAATAATTTGAATGAAAGTAGAATTCAATTTATTCCAAGAAATTCATGAACAATGGGCATAAAGAGAAAAGAATGGTGAATAATATATACCTCATATCTAAAGAAGAGAAAGAACCTTTTTCTCCATGATTTTATAAAAAAAGATATATCCATCTTGAAAAATTAATAATAGGTGGTTCAAGATTCCACCAAGTACAAGGAAAAAATTCCTACCTTTAGTTGATCAAGATCAAATGATCATGAGGTATGTGAAAATTCTTGTATAAACTATCCTCAAGAAAAAGAACATAGTTTATGTTGAGGTGATGATAAATCAAAAAATATAAAGATATATTAGTGATTATATTAAGATATATTCTGTATTCCGTTCCTATAGAAACATTTTTTATTACTTTTGGTTCCTTTCAAAGTTTCCATACAGAAATCACTCATCTTGAAGAAGAGGCTAGTAACATGGAGAAGAATTTTCTATAAAGATTCTAAGAATGTACAAAGCTATCCAAATACGTAAGATACTTTGAATAAAAATGGATGAAATAATTTTAAGATAAATTATTAAAGAATACTCATGAAGATAGGATCTATAAACCTGAAGAAAAATTGAGAAATAGTATTGATGTTAAGGATTTACAACTGGAAGTGAAATCCAAGAAGATCAAGGAACTTGTCTCTTTGTTACTAAAAAAATTAGTTGCATGGAGAGGAATTTGAAATAATAAATAAAGTTTTTGTAGAAAATTTTATTATGATTTAAGGTTATAAAAATACCCTCAATATGAGATTTCTGAAATTGGATTTTAATTTTATTAATCTTCAGAAAGAAAATTATTGATTCTTTAAAAAATAAGTAGAAGGTATTTACTACTACTCAACTATTTGTGGAGGATTCAAAATTTAATATAACTATAGCATGTGATAATAATATAATGACTTCATTTAATTATATATATCAAGTATCAATGAAGAAATTGGTTCTATCCATAGCTTCTTGTAATAACTTTTCTAAATATATATCCATGAATAGTGTTTGTTGGAAAATAAAATTTGTACAAGTATGGATGAAGTAAAGTGAGAAGGAATATGCCACATTATATAATGTGGATAATAAAATAATTATGGAAACTATATATCCATGAATATCCCAATAAGTTGTAATGAAATCCCAAAACCGGCATGGATGTTTTTCTAGAAACTCCAGGTCAAATGTTGTAAATATAAGAAGATCAATATTTGTGGGGAAAAGTTGGAAATTCAGAATATTTTCACATTGTGAATTGGATTTTTGTAATAATACTCTAAATATGAAGGCACAATTAAATCCCATATCAATGGGAAAAAAATTCATAGATGAATAATAAATAATTATAGTTTAATAAAACGATGTATACTTCAAGAAGATTTGTAAATCTTGGAAATATCTATGATGTATGAAATAATAGTGGTGAGATGTTTGGTACGTTCCCATATCAATATATATATAAATTTAATAAGAAAATAGTTCCTTATAATATAATTAAAAAATAATCCTTTGTATATAAGTAGAAGAATGTTGCAAATAAAAATTCTCCCAAGAAGATATCAATAAATAAAGGTGATAAGTCCTTGGATTCTAAATACAATAATTTAATGAAAAGTGCATCGTCTAGAAGAACTAGTGATAAGGACAGTATTTGGAATAATACATCAGGACAACCTAAACATATTTCCAACATGCTAATGATATTTTAGTAATTTTTTCAGAATATTTGGAGAGAATTACTGAAATGGAATAAACACGAGCAAAGGAAAGTGAAAAGGGAAAATAAAATATTCTACATGAAGATGTCAATATTAATAAGTGGTTTTCATCTCTTGTGTTAAATAAGTTCTATGTTATAGGAAAAAAAAGATTGACATAATGAAAAAGGATGTTTAACTATTCTTCAAAAAAAATTATTCTTTAAAACATTTAAGAATGTATCATTTGTGAAGGTTATTAATAATAATAGTTTTCCACACAAATCAGATGAGAATGTGAAAAAAACACTATGCCCCAAGATAAATCAAAACTGAAGTTCAAATGGGCAATCATGGAGACTGATGGGGATGGAGAAACTTGGTTGAGAAAACTATCTCCACTTTGTAGATCATATTGAGAATAAAGTAATAGAAACCTTATTCCCTTATGATTTATGTATTTTATTTTCTCTCACAATGTAGGGAGTTAAATATGATGAATAAACTTAGGAGGAAAACCTATATAGGAGGAATGGATGCAAAAAATAAATAGCTAAGAGAAAATAGTTTTCATCCTAAAATGATTCATAAATATGAAAACAGAAACTTATGATATGAGCATATTTGATGAAATTAAAAAAAATCCATCACATGATAGAAGAGTGAATAATATTCCCTCATTATTTAATCCTACTTTATAAAATTTAAAGGAATATATTGGAAAATATTATTCTTGGTGAATATGTGTAAATTTATAAAATTATAGACAACCACATAAGGAAGATCCATTTTTGGTGTATTCTCAACATGAATTTCCAAAAGAATGTCTATTAGGGAGATTCATCATTATGAAGATTATACAAAAAGTATCCTTAAGGGAGAAAAATTCTGAAAAATAAAGTTTATACTAGAACCATTATCTCATACAAATATAATTAATCTAAAATGTTCCTCAAGAAATGTCATTAGAAACGGTATGCCTTTTTAAATTTGTTTTTTAAAGTTAGTGCAAGAGTTTCTGGATGATCTATGTAATAAATTTTTTATATTTGAAGTGTTATCTTCATCCTAGAATGAAATTGGCCAACCCTTAATTATAAGATTATGTGTTCTCATTCCATGTGTTATCTAGATTAGTTAGTAAAAGAAATATTTTTTTTCTAAATTAAATATTATTTTTTCTACACCAAACATGCTTCACAATTAATTAGAGTGAAATTATGGATGAAAGTTTTTTAAATATTTAACTAATACCCCTTTCCCAAGAACTTTGTATTTTTTTCAATAAGGGGGATATAAATTGAAATGAATTTTTGTGAGTTTGGAAACAAAAATTAGGAGATAAATGAGAATAAATGGAGAGAAATAAGATAAATATTCACATGTTTCCATATTCATTTTAAAGTAACTTTTAATTAATTTCTAATAAATACAAAGGGGTGATTAAAGATACCACTTTTTGAATGATTTTTTTTTCAATGGTTGTTATTGGTTGTTAATGGTTTTCAATGAAATAGTTAATTGATGTAAATATATTGAATATATTGTTAAGAATAAATTTATGGATAGTTTGGTTATAGTATCCAAGCTTGGTAAAGAAGTATATATTTGCTTCAGTTGTTGTATCAAAGATTGGTAATGAAGTTGATGTATCTTGGGTAGTTATATGAAGAAGAGAAGAATCACTCAAGTCTTGTTATCATGGAAGAATATATATGATGTTCTTTATATTGGATGAGAAAGATATTATTCATTACCTGAATGAAAAGTGTTGTTTGAATACTTTGAGTTTACATAATAAAATTGTTGAACTATTATTAATGACAACAACATGTGTTGTGATTATTTTAGAATCAAATTTTTTACTAAAATCATGATGTTACATTAAGAAGGTCTTAAACATAAGGTTTCTGAAAAGAGTTATCTGAGATGAGTGGATATAATTTAGTTGTTTGAGGTGATTAAATATAGTCAATTGAACTGAGATGATCATAAAATGTAGATCATCTTGAGGTGATCGGACAAAGGATTGAACCAAATGATAACTCAAATATATTCTTAATTCCATTGGATAATGATATCTGTAAACATTATATTATAATATTCTTAGTAGGTGTTCTCCTTTGATTAAAAATTGTATCTCCTAATGTATGTGGTTCAAAGTTAATATTTAGAAGAAGAAAATGCATATTTGAAAGAGAATAAAAATTAATCTACACATTATTGATTCTTAAAGTACCAAAAATAATGATTAATATAATTTATCATGATCCAAGTCTGAGTCCAAATGGAGATACTAAGGTATAATTGTATGAAGTTCATGATACAAAGTTATGTAAAGTCCATCGGTCTTATGTTATTATATAAAGGTGAGTTAATGAAAATTTAAATAGTTAAAGTATTAGAGTTTCTTGATTTGAAGTGCTAATTGATTTTGTATGAATATTTGTACAAATTATATAAGAAAAACATGTATAAATATCAATATGTAAAGTGTAGGAGTTTTAGTGAATGGATAAAGAATGTTTATCAAAACAAGGCTTCATGGATAGTGGAAAATTGTTTCCAACTGATCAAATAGAAGTTCCCTAATAAAGTAAGAAAATATATGAAACATGTTAAAATCATTAGATAGGATATTTCCAATGAATTCATTATATAGAGGATGTCGAGTAAAGGAATCAGATATAGTTTTCTTAGTAGTGGAATTAGAAAAAAGTATTTATATGAAGTCAATGCATGACAGTCTCTGGGTGGAATTCATTGGACTGAGGATTCCATGAAAAGTAATTAGATACAAGTATTTTAGTAATATCATCATATAAAATTTTACAAGTATGACATACATAGTATTAAAAATTCATTAGACCGAGTTCTATGAATTCCTTAGATATAAAGGGTATAGCATATCTTTGGGGGTTCATTTGATAGAGGGAAACTAGAAAACATAAGAGAACCCATCAGCTAGATGATGTTCCTTGTAAAAATATACTGGATATACTTTCAATGGTGAAATTAAATAGCGTCAATAGATAAAGAATTAATCATAAAAAATAAAATTCTTGAGAAAGGCTTTTGAGATGTTTTTATGAAGTTGTGATGGAACACCAGAAAAATTTTCCCAGATGGAAGAGATGTAATAAACACTACCAAATGGAAGGATCAAGGTTTTTATAAAGTTTTCATAAATTCATTTAAATGTGGTGATGTTGATATGAATATTCAATTTTTCAATAATAATAAAGGGAAGATCATAATTTTAGTTGATATTTCAGGATGATTTAAGAAGAATATTGACTCTTAGATCTAAGGAATGTTTTATATGAAGTTTTAATGACTCCTCTATTTTACGGGAGTTTCAATATGATCAAATGTTGAAATATTTGAGAGGTATTTACAAAGTTCAAGTGATGATTTTTAATTCTATATTCATTCTCTTCACAATGTTTTTGTAGAAATCAAAATTATACAAAGGGGAACATGTGCATCAAGAATATTTTGATCGATTTTTTTAGATGTGTGTATTACTAAAGAAGTAATGTGTCGTAAGAAAATTTTGGCCATGAATCTTAAGACAATTTCTCATTTGGGTTGAATTTTTAGTCAAAGAGGTACTGGATAAAGAAGTAAGTATTAGATGGAGAATTTTACCACTACATAAAGCAGGGTAAAATTAATCAGATGATAAGGTATTAATCATTGAAGTAGTGGATGAAGGGTATTAGATGAAGTGATAGTAAATGGAGTTTTCTGATCAATTGGTATCATAATAAAAAGGTATAGAATAATATATTGGATGAACTTACATCATATGGACAATATCCAATGGGAGGATCGTAATGAAAAAATACGAATGAAATAAGGAGAGGGAATGAATATTTGCTATTATTGTGTAAGTAACAAGTGAGGAAGGCTGAAATGAAAAATAAAGTAGCACTATGAAATCTAACAAAAGTATCAATAGGTTAATTACTTACTTTTTGTTTCAAATAAAATTAAAGAAGAATATGAAGACTATATGCACAGGTAGTATAAAGAACCAACAAGGAGTTACAAGTTAGATGAGGTCATATCTAGTCTAGGTATTTAAGATTTTTCTCTTATCCCTACTAAATTTTAGGAAACCACACTTGGGATATATTTTGTTTCTTGAAAAACCACTACAAAAAATTATTTTATTATATTAGAGAATTAAACTACTGTTTTTCCACATACAAGGAAAGGAATGGATACTATTATTGAGTAATGGGCCTTATAAAAATATCAGTTTTCATCCTTTAAATGATTTCATATACGTGCATATGATTAGGAGAATATAATAGGATAATCAAAATCCTAAAAGTTATAATTGGAAAAGGGATAAAAATTATTGTTTGGTTAAAAAAACACCAACACTGATTCCCCCCCCCCCCATCTTAGTGTTGAGAATATCCCAAAGTGATCCTAACAACAAGTAGAAAAGTGTGGATAAATTCTTTGCAACTACTTAATCATATTTTGACCATCCAAAGATGTAGTGTCAGGTATATTACTTTTTTATTCAAATTATTCCAATATATTGTTTGATTCTGAGTCTAAGAATTCTTTTATTTCCTAAAAAGTTTCTAGTAAATTGAAAATTTCACCTTAAGAAATGTAGACGTAACTTTTCGTAAAAACGCATTGGAGTAGTATTAAGGAAAAAATAAATTATAATAATATCATTTATGTTATATGTGGAAATGTTTTACATACAAACCTTATTGTATTTCCCCTTGTATATTTTGATGTTATTCTAGGTAAGGGTTGGATTTTTGTTTACCATGCTAAGATATATTAAAGGTCTAAAGAATTTCTTTTTCATAAGGTGTTTCATTTTGTACACAAAATGAATTTATACCTTCGATAACATATCATGAAGTTGGGAAATCTATTAATGATAAAAATAAAAGTTATATTTCGCGGGTTTCTAAGAAGAAGGAAACTATTAAAATTGGAAATGTTCTTGTAGAAAATGAATCTATGGATGTAAAAACTAATGAATTTTCTTATGTTATACTTGATTGAGAGATTCAATTTACAATTGAAACTGTTCATGATGCTATGTTAATATCAAAACCTCCATTTCAAATGGCTCAAGTAGAACATTTAGAATTGAAAAATCAATTAAAAGAGTCTCTTGATAAAGGAATAGTTCATATTATCACATCAACATAGATTTTTCGTGTTTTATTTATTAAAAATAAATATGGTTACATGAGTATTTTCATTAATTATAGAGAATTAAATAGAATAACTTTTAAGAATAAGTATATATTTCCTCATATAGATGAATTATTTGATTGACTCTAAGGATCTAAATATTTTTTGAAGGTTGGTCTCAGGTCCAGGTATCATCAGTTGAAGGTGAAAGTGGATGAAATTCCAAAGATAGTATTTTGAAATATATATGGGAATTATGAGTTTATCCTTATACCCTTTGGGCTAACAAATTCTCTAATTATATTTATGGACCTTATTAGTAGATTTTATCATGAATTCTTGGATAAATTTGTGGTAGTGTTTATTGATGACATCCATATATATTCTAAAAGTTATTATTATCATGAAAAATATTTGAGTATTATTTAGAAAATCATAAAAAAATAATTTATATACATAATTTATTAAATGTGAAATATTTCTTTCCTTATACATATTGTAAATAAATATAGAATAACTATTGATCTAGCTAAAATTACTGTGGTTGAAGATTAGAAAGTACCTGAAAATTTTATAGAGAGATAAGTTCATCTAGATGAAATCATGTGATGAATCTATTCAGGAATTGAAAACAAGATTACTGAAATCTCTAGTTTTGGCTTGGCCATCTAAAAATGGGGGTTTTGTTATCTACAATGATGCTTTTTTGAAAGGACATGATTGTTTTTTAATGCAACATAATAACCCAGGTAATATTAAAATAAATAACTTACATGTATTATTAAAATAATTTAATTATATTTTATAGAGTTCTATTCATTATAATAATATTATGTGATTTTTTAGTCATAAGGAAAAAAGGATTTATTTCTAAACATATCAGGTTTTCATGCATTATATGGTTTTATTTAAAAGATTTATTTCCAAGTTATAGAATTTAAATTTGAAAAAATTATCTTGTTTTTTAATTCATCAAGACAAAATTTTCTTAAGATAAATTTTTGATAATTTTATGAAAATATTTATTTTTTATGAATAGTGAAAAATGCTGTTATTTATTGAAAACGGTCTTTTTATTTCAAGCTTTTAAAAATTTAAATTTTTTTAAAATGGTTTAAAAGTATAATTTCTTAAATTATATTATTAATAATCTATTTATGTTATTTTTAATTAATTTTATACTTGAAATTTATATAATAACTTTTTTATACTTAAAAGTCATTTTTATGAAAAATCATTTTTCATCACATTTTGCGGGATTAGTTTTAAATTGAATTCTGGAACTTCTATAAATTTAATTTCATAAAATATTTTTGATATTTTTAATTAGAATAATTATTATTAGGTAATAAGTTCAACTTTATTTTTGGTCATAACTAATAGTAAAAATAGTAAAAAATTATTACCATGATTAAGGTTAAAGCAGGTTTATTGGGAGGAAACTTAAGTGGTAAGTGTTAAAATAACCTAGAAACTAATATAAATTATATTTTATAGAACTATCTCCTCTATATATCATCTAATATTCAATAATGGTCTATTTTTAATCCATTTTTATTCATTAAGACATTAATATATTTTAATCTTAATAAAAACTCTAAGTGTTTCCTCTCCCCCACTTATAAAAGGAAACCCCATCTCCTCTCCTCTCTACCCTTCAAGATATTTTTGTATTATCAAAGAAATATAAAAATACCTTACATAAATCTATTTACATGTCCTAGAATACCTCTTTTAATCATAAATGAAACATATAAATTCTTTATCTATAAACCTAGAGAGGTTGTTCGAAGAAGAGGTGTAGTTCTTAACCAAGAATTTTCATTTTATTTCTTCTTCTACCTCCATAAATTATTATTTAAGAATTATAAAATAATATAAAATTATATTAAATATAATTATATTTTTTTTGTGTTATTTTAATAAGCTATAGCAATCTCCTTATTCTATCAAATGGGAAATGAAACCATCATTCGTGTGTACAGAGGACTACCTCCTCACAAACCGATGTAATTCGTTTACCATCACCACTTATCACAGATTTTAATAATGAATTATTTAATGTATATATATTATATTCATGATATATTTCTCATTCTATAAATATTATATATCATCTAATTTTCATCCATTGAAAAATTATAACGTTGTTTGTGTTTACGTGTGGATTACCACCTCCATGAAGTGATGTGATTTTTTTTCTTAACTACATCACATGGATACTATACATAAATATATTAAAAGAAATAATATTATATTTATGATATAATAATAATTATATACATATAATACAATTATTTCCTTCTTTATATCATCTTCTTGGAAAAATGGAAACAATACTCATCCGTATATACGGCCTACCATCTCCATGATGGTAATATAATTCATTTTTCATAACCATATTTCATGGTTGGTTTTAATATATAATTTATGTATAAGATTTATAATTATTTCATTATTATTATTATATATATGATTTATCAATTACCACTTTAACCACATTCAACTTACGAAATTTATTTTGGATATATGATCTGAATATCATCAAAATATCCAACTTGAAATTAATTGATTATGTAATTGTATATAATTGGGTAATATAAAAAATAAAAGGAATAATAAACATGAAAAAGGTTCTTAAGTAATTAAATAATTAAAATAATTTTTTTATTCTGAAATATAATGAACATACGTTATGATTCGGACTCAAGGTAATGGACCATTTTCCTTCGAAACCTCATTTTAAATGTTTAAAATATTAATTTTCTATATATTTTTAATCCATGTCCATATTCTTAAAATTATTTTATGGATATATTTATATGAACATAAATGAATTATAAAGGAAATTTTATTTCACTTTTTAATACATTTATAAGGTTTTAAAAAGAATATTTTAACATATTTTATACATGTTATTTTGAAAAAATGCCAAAGGAATGTTCTATTTTAATGTATACGGAATCATCGGTTCTTCTTGTCACTATAACAGTTATTTTATATTTGTATTCCCTTACAAGATTTAATGTTTTATTAGAATAAAAAAATTCCATCTATTTATTCTAGGTATTTTCACAAAGTGTTTTAAATGGAATGGATATTTTAAAATTCAGAAATGTTTGTATTATAGATGGAGAAAATATTTTTATGATTATGATGATAAAAATGAAATATTTAAAGTGTTATGATTATGTTATAGTTCATGTATATTATTAATAATTATGGTTGGTTTCATTATAAACCAATTATGGGTGGTTCCAATATAAACCATGAATGGGTGATCCTGATATAGTTTTCTAATGAATTGGGTAAAGGGATGGAGTTAACGGGTTCAGTTTCTCCAAGGAGATTATTGTAATTTAATGGGTAGGTTTTTTCATTTATAAGACTGATTTGGAAATTATGAATCAATTTACCTACATGATTTATCTATGATTTCTATGTTTTTTATAGAAATATTATGATTTCACAAGGTGAACTAATAAACTTCAGTTTAGAGGATGGTATATGCTACTTGTTAAAGTGAAATGTATAACTTTGTGAAAAACATTTCCTATGTTTTTCATGATTGTAAATAAACCATTAAGAGTTTTGTTTTTTCTTTAATATTTCTAATGAAATATTTTGTGAAAATATTTGGGTAATGAAGTTGTTTTATTGGGTAATAAAATTTATATTTTTTAAAAAAAAATTAGTATTCATGGACGAACATGTTTATTTATTTCTTTTCATATGTCCCTTACTGAGCTTTTTATGATCATACCACATATTAAAATGTTTTTCATAGGGTTTTAAGGATTATTAGGTACAAGGATGTGTTCAAGATGAAAATTCTAGAGATATTCATGAAAAAAATTGTTATAACTTTAATGTTTTGTATTGTAAGAAAAATAGAGGCTGAGTGAAGGTGTCCACCTTCTGATGTAATATTTATTTATGTAAGGTTTATGTCCTAATTATATAAATTTCTAAAACAAAAGGATCCTCAAAATGTAAGAGATTAAATTCATGACTTAAAACTCAAGATTATGTAATTTTTAAGGTTAATTCATCATAGATGGTATTAGATGAAAAGGTGGATAATTTTAAATCATAGGATAACATAATTAGATACCCTTAAGTGATTCTAGTTTATGGTTATAATGATATAACATTTTAATGAAACCATGTTTCTTTATCTAAACAATGTCTATTTTGGAATGGTTTTCCACAGAGGAAATATGGAGGCTGAAGTATGAAGGCACCATGAAGACAATAACCTTCTAAATAAATAACCAATAATGGTTGGAATTATAACATATTAGTTTTTTTTATGATAGGTCGGTTGAAACATGCTATCAATGGTGGTGGAATAAATGATAGTGGTAAACAAGATCTACTATAAAGGAACATATATATAGTGGATAATTTTATGAGAGAACACCCTCTATAATTTAGCAGATCTTCTAACTCAGTGATAGTTGAGGTATGGATCAATGCTCTGGAAAATATATTTGAAGTCATGGGTTGTTCGTGTCACCAAAAGGTAACTCTTTTTATTTACCATTTTCAAGGGGAAATTGATCAAAAGTGGTCAATGATTAATAATACTAGAGAAAGATAAGAGATTAAAATTATTTAATGGGATACATTTAAGAATATTTTCCTTGAAAATTAGTTTCTTAAGGTTTTTCAACTTATAATAGAAATAAATTCTTAGAATTGGGGGAAAATGAGGAATATTTAGTTTCCATGTACGAACAAAACTCCACCCGGATTTCATGGTATGCCCCAAATTGTTTATATGATATTTATAAGAAAATTAATCATTTTTAATCAATATTAAATCAATAATACCAAATTGATTTGGCCTAACATGAATTTAAAAGTTATAAGAAACTTATTCTTAATGAGGAGAAGGTAGAAATGGATTTTTATTATAAGTAAGTATTCCATGAAAAAATGGAGAAAAATATATTAAGGTGGTAGGAAAATTAGAATAATACATTGAATAAATCTAAAGTTAATAAAATAAAGTCTTAATCTGGTAATATGTGTGGTAAAAAGAATTATAGGGAATGTATTTTGAAATTTGGGGAGTGTTTTAAATGTGGAATGTTTTGAAATATGGCTCATGATTTCAAATAAAAAGATCTTGGTAGTGGTAAGACCAATTTTGATAAACATGCAGTAAATTGTTTTAAATGTAATGAGATGGGTCATTATGAAGATTCATGTCTAAAGTAGATCGTGAATTATGGTAAGTGGTAAGACTATAAGCAAAGGGGTGTGGTGGACTCCTTTGCAACTACTTTGGAAAATTTTGGGCTATAAAACAAAGTGGTCAAATGTGAAATACTTATCTTTTAAATTATGTTAATGTAATTTTTGATTCATGGTTTACACATCATTTAATTTCTATTAAATTTCCTAGTAAAATAAAAGTTTCACCTCAAGAAATAAAGTCAATACTTTTGGTAAAAACACTTGGGTATAGTATTAAGGTAACAATAATTTAAAAATATCTTCATGTTATTATAAATAAAAGATATTTTCATACAAACCTTACTATTATTTCCATTATAAAATTTGATTCTATTCTAGGTATAGATTGCCTTTCAGATTATCATGCTATGATATATTTTAGATCCAAAGAAGTAAGTTTTATAAATGACTTTCCTTTTAGATATAAGACCTAATTTATACCTTTCATAAAATATCTATAATCATATAAAATGTTAATATATGGAAAAGAAAAATTTCTCATAATAACGAAAATAAGGTAAATTTTCTTATTAATGATGTTCCAGTAGTAAAATAATATCTATATGTTTTTTCTTGTTAGATACCTAGTATTATACCTGATTGAGAAGTTGATTTTATTATTTAATTATCATCCTAATGTTAATCCAATTTAAAAACCCCAATATCTAATATCTCAAATAGAACATATGGAATTTAAAAATTAGTTACTTGAGTTTATTAATAAAGGTTTCATCCATCCTTTCACTTAAACATGGGGTTATCCTATTTTATTAATTAAAAGTAAAGATAGTTTTATGAGGATTTTATTTGATTATATATTAATGAATAAAATCAATTTTAATAATAAATATATGTTACCTCATATCGATGACTTTTTTGATCAGTACTAGGGATATATGTATTTTTAAAAGGTTTGTTTATGGTCTGGGTACCATCAGTTGAAGGTAAATGTCATGAACCATCCTAATGAGGCCCATTCCATGACTACCCCAAGCCCGCCTCTAATAGGATAGGGGATGGAAACTAGAACCGAGTTGGTGTATCACTCACATGGTAGGCCTTAGATTAATGTACATGTACACATGAACACACCTCTAAGCCTATATAATGAAAAAATGTAAAACAAATGATAAACCATAAAATTATACATCTAAATCCCACAATTTGTGTATGACAGCAAGTATGGGAAATAAAAAATGGCCAAATACATGCACATCACAATCAATTTGAAAATAAGTCCAAGATAAAAGTATAGAAGGGGACTATTTTCAGTGAAACCGTAGGAAAATAGCTAGGTTTATCCATATACCTAAGCTCCACCTGGTCCTAGTCCCACTAAGACATCATCAAAAGGCCGATCATTTTCATAATCCACGATGCCTGTTGGAAAATCCCATGAAAGGGTGAGTTTAATAATACCCAATAAGACACCCAAAAATCACTAAGCATATTAAATCAAGAATAATAGTCATCTAATCATGGGTATACTTCTAGAGAACATATAAAAAGAACATCTAGATATACTCAATAAAGATATGCAGTCTTAGGGTAAAGTCACCACTATAATTCCAACCTAATAATCATGATTGAAGGTTCCACATATCTCTTGTCTAGGAGAACACACTCCATTATTCACATAGAATTGAAGGAATCCATCCAAGATTTCATTCTCGTCAGGTCTCTCCATAATAAGTACATGTCTTATGTCTGAATAGAATGATACACATATGAGGATCACACCCAAGGCCATGGGTTATACTAATAACTAAATATTTCTTAACCCGCTAAGTATAGGATTGATGCCCATGTATTGTTGTTCACGGCGATATCAAGAACACCACTTAGGGAAAAAATTATGACAGAGGATCTCACTCTAGGCCTCACAGAAGGATACCAACAAATCTATCTAATACTAAAGTCCCTCTAAAGAGATCACCATTTTATATATAGGGCATGATTCTATACTAAAACTTATGGAATGGATCATGGGAATGCACCCAAACAAAACTTGTCCAAACTTAAGAGGAAAAGGGATAAAAGCCATCTTGAAGGGGGTGCATCGCATGTACTAGTAGTACCTAGAAATCCTCGTTAACACTAGGTCCTTACCATGTGTCATGGACCGTTCCCCTGTTTTTTTGTGAGTACAAGATATGTTAGAGCCTATGTACTCTTAACTATGTTTGTGACCCTCTGGTCAAGTCTCTACACTGAGTACACATCATGTCTGAGATTTTTTACTCCTGGCCTTGTCTATGTACTCTCTAGGGTACGTGATAAGCCTCCAGGTAATCTTCACATGCCTTGTGATATAATTCACACATCGTGTTATATTTATATTCTCTGTGGAACCCTCATTCCCTAGAGGGGGGATTCCACATGGTGGCTGATCCAAGATGACACGCCGTGTAACCAGGAATTTTGAAGAATTCCAAATTCTTCCTCCATATCGATTTACACTTCTATGACCTCCAATATATCCATGAATCACACTAGTAATTTTGGATATACATTGTACGAGCCTTATCATCACCACTCATTGGAATCCAGCCTCCAAAATGCATGGGAAAACAAACATTGTTAGTCCCTTTCACCATTTCACACTATGCTTGAACTGGGGATATCAGTGTGTCCTCAATCCATCATCATCATCATCATCGTAGCTTGATCAAATCATCAATTTGAACCTAAATCTTTTATATCGATCCATTTCACCATGAAACAGGTGTGCAATGATTTATTACCTAGTATTTTTTAATACCACTGATCAAAAAAATACTAGTTTTGAAAGAATAAATAATGGTGGGGGAAAACCAAGAAACAGACAAAATTTTAATGAATCCTATCCATTATTAGGTTGGACTTTATCTGTTTCTAGGAGAAAAACAAAAAAATTAAAATATATAACAAAAAATTCACCAAATAATATTTGCAGATAACTTTATACCCACTATACGATCTGTTCGCAAATCAATCCATTGGTCGATTGACCTGTGTTCATCGTAGAAATAAATAAATAGGGAAAATTCAAAAAAAATCCTACCTCAGTTTGGATCAATCATTAGTGAGAAATTATTCTTTGTTGTTTTCTTTGTTAAGATCCTTGATTTATTTCACACATCAATTGATGATCCACAATTCAATCATCACTCGCCAACATGAACTCCTCTAATGCTCTCCAGTGGCTCCTATCAATTTGCAGGGTTGTTCCTATAACCCAAAAAATTATCCATATTAGTTTTTATAAAGTAAAATTATTAGTAAATGGTGTTTTAATTAAATTAATAAATTTAATTAAATCATTCAATTAGTTATCTTCCCACAACTGCGCCCAATCCGAACGTTTGACACACTCCAAGTTTAGGTCTCTCCTAGGGTAAAACTTGCACTATGAACACAAAAACAGCATTAGATTTCTAATATACTCCTTCATTTAGAAATTATTTCAATTTCTTTGGAATAATATTCATTTGTGATTTTTAATATATTTAATATATTTCAAAAATAATTTTTGAACACACCAAGACTTATAATCTCATGATATTTCCATGCCTAACTCCAAAAATAGTCTATACAATATCCCAAAAAAACATGAAAATTTAGATTTATTACATTCTCCACACCATCTGGATTTACATACCATAAATCTAAAACAGAAGGATACACAAAGAGATATGGGTACTAACCAAGCATCTGGGTATCCCACTCCTTGGTACTCTATTGACTGTTCTCATGCTTCCACCAGACATGAACTAAGGGAATCTATCACCCATGAAGGATCCTCTCATTCCAATCCTTGATCTTTATTGGCTACTAAAAAAAGTTAGATCCATCCTCAATGTGTAACTTTCCTCAGTTGCTAAGCTATGACGATTTATACACATACCTCCTTAACTGTGACATGTGGAAGATGTCATGTACCTAATCTAAATACAGTAGTATATCTAAGCAGTATGCCACCTCAAAAACTCTACACAGTATCTGTAAAGGGATAATTAATCTTGTAGATAGCCTTCCTTCCTAGCCAAAACCACACAATCCACATCAATGTCAATCCCTCAAAAATGCATGGAATCCCTCCTCAAACTCTAAAGGCCTCCATTTTCAGTCTTCATAGGACTTAATATAGATCTATGTAGTACTTTTCCACTCTTAGACAATCTATACCTTCTCTATCATGGCTCATACCAACTCTAGGCCCATAAGCACTAACTCTCATATGTTGGTCCAACATGGTGGAGACCTATAGGGTCACCCATAAAAGGCCTCAAATGGGGCCATACCCATGGTGTAATGGTAGTTGTTGTTTTATGAAAACTCCACAAATGGTAATTGATCATCCCAAATATGGAGAGAGTCTAAAATAAAATCCCATAGAATGTCCTCAAGGACCTGAATGGTCCACTCAGTTTTGTTGTCATTCTAAGGGTGAAATGATGTGATCAAATGCAACTGATTCCTAAAAGACTCATGAAATCTCTTCCATAATTGATATGTGAATTGATAACCATGGTTAGAAATGAACATCAAGGTAAATCCATGGAGTTAGACTATCTCTTGCATGTAGAGGCATCCTAATACCATTATTAAACTTGGCTCTTGGATAGCTAGGAAGTGGGATGACTTCGTGAGTAGGTATATGATCACCCATATGGAATTATGTCCCAAGGATGTATGTGGTAACCCCAACACAAATTCCATAGATATCTCATCCCACTTATACTATGTCATGTTAAGGTGTTGAGATGCACCCACTAGAACCTAGTGCTCAGCTTTCACTTGTTGAAAAGTAAGGCAACGAGAGACAAGCTCTTCAACTCCCTTCTCCATCCCTAGACACCAAAACTAATTTTAAAGTTCCTTGTATATCTATTCCACGCCTAAATGTACCAAAAAACTAGATGTATGAAACTCTCTTAGAACCTCCTCCTGCAACGTCACTGGTACCATCATCCATCCTCTGAAAATAATAACATGCTCTCTACCTTAATAAAATCCATAAAGAGAATGTCTAGTGGATATCTAGAAATGTAGGGTCTTACAGTCCGTATCCCCAAGATTTTCCTCACCAAATACCTCTAAAAGAATAAGGGTAAAAACCATCAATTGGATGTAAGATTCTCTATCCCCATCCAAAATGGATCACTAAAGCAGTTCCAACTGTTCTGATGCCTCACTTGGTAATTGCAAACAAGTTCTCCTCCTCAGAGAATCTACTAACATGTTCCCATTCCTAGTAGTACAAACAATATCAAAATCATAATCTTATTGGAACTATATCCATCACCACTATATAAAGATAAGATCCTTAAATGATAATATATACTTGCGACTCTTGATGTTATAATAGATGATAAATTGGTCACCAAATAGTTAGTGTCTCCACATCTTCAGTGCTAAGACTATTGTTACTAGATTAAGATCATGGGTCATGTAGTTATTCTCATGTGTTATAAACTTAAATGAACCATAGGAAATCACTACCCTCCTTTTCATCAAAACAAAACCAAGACAAGCCCCCAATGTATCAAATAATACAACATACACTACACCCTCCTCTTGAAATATCAAGATGGTAGTGCTTGTCAATATCTACTTCAACTCCTAGAAATCCTAATAGAACCTCTCATTCCACATGAAAGGATTCCCCTTTTGGGTCAAGGCTATCAAGAAATATAATATTTTGGAGAAATCATGTATGAATCTCTAATAGTGTCTGGTCAACCAAAGGAATCTCTGCACCTCCATCATACTTTTGGGTGGCTCCCAAGTTAGTACTGCCTTGACCATTGTTGGGTCAACTGTTACATCATCTGCTGATATAATATATCTGAGAAATTGGACCTCTTAAATACATATTTTTCACATTTGGAGATTCCCATAATATTAGTTCTTATAGATTATATCCATAACAATTCTAAAGTGTCTTGAATGCTTCTCCTCTGATACTGATTACACTAGGATATCATCAATGAAGCCTACCAAAATGCAGTCTAAAAAAGGCTGAAAGATCCAGTTCATGAGTCCCATGAATATTTTTAGGGCATTAATCATACTAAATGGAATCACCATATACTCATAGTGACCATAAAGACATAAGAATGTCGTCTTCAGTATATCCTCATCTCGTACTCGTAACTAGTAATATCCCGATAAAAGGTCAATCTTCGAGAACCATCATGCTCCTATCAACTAATAAAATTGGTCATTGAACCTCGATAGTGGATACTTGTTCTTTATAGTCACCTGTTTTAGGAAACACTATTCCACCCAATACCTCAAGATCTCATTTTCCTTCTTGGAAAATAAAATTGGGGCTGCTCAGGGTGAAACATTGGGTCTAACAAATCCCTCTCTCTCTATATTCTCCAAATGAACCTTCATCTCGAAAAGATATACAGGAGACATACAATATGCTATCATAGATGTCATGGTATTCTTGGGGTGTAGATCAATGTATAATTCTTTCTCTCGATGGGATGGTAAGCCTAGAATATCCTCAGAAAAGACGTCCTTATACTCCACAACCACTGCATGAAACTAGAAACTCATAGAATCCACTACACCAAGGGTCATGCTAGCCAAATGATGAGTGATAAGATGGACCCTCCTATACATGAGTTTATCCTTATCTGCATGGGTATTTATTTCACCCATAATGGAAAACCTCATCCCACTGATGCAAATACACTGCATCCTCTACCTAAAATAATATGTATGGGAATAAATTTTAGATAATATGTCTATACCAATGATGATATTATAGGGCCTCATAACTGCTAAAAATATATCCCACATGAGAATCTTTCCTACAAGATTCAATTCTCACTTTTGGAAGAAATATTTGATCACTAAGTTGCCTCTTGTAAGAGTCTCCAAGTGCTTGGGTTGAGCCAAGGGCTCAACTAGAATATCTATATCTCAAACCAAAAAAGTGGAAATAAAAGAATGACTCACACCAATGCCTATAAAAACCATAGATAAGGTATAAAAGATAGATATCATACCTTTTATTATATATAGAGCCTTTGGGTCATAATCCTTGACCACCTACAATTTCCCTCACCCCTATCCCCTAGCTCCCTGAGCCTAACATGGACCACCTAGGGTAGTGTTGGAAACGAGTCATAACATCTTCTACCTCTAGCTACTCTCCAATATCTTCTACCCTTTCTTCTACCCTATAGTCCGACCTACTCCTACCACTACCTCTACCTAGGTGTCCCACCCACTATCTCTCTATTAGTCGTTCGGTGGGTCGGAAAATCCCACATGAGATGTATCATGTCATTGCATGAGTAGCACCCCATCTACCTGTGATTAATAGACCCATCATGTGATCCCTGAAATATTGAACCTCTATCCTGGTATTTCTCCCTAAAATTTATTTCACGTTTTGGTCCCTGAGTCTGACATCGTCTCCCTACTACCGAAGTCTCTTCTCTTGTGTTCCCACCACTTGCAACAATTGTCTGCATCTTCTCAACCCGGAAACTCTCAACTACCAAGTCATTATCTAGTACCCAAGAATATGTTGGAATTAATAAATGTTAAATGCTAGATTATATGACTCTGTGTATTCCTCACTCAATGTTTCAGGACTGAAAGAACTATTCTCACACCATATCCATAGAGTACCGAGAAAGGTTAGTAAACCTTGATAAATACACATCCACAGTCAAACTTCCATACTAATGTTATAAAAGATCCAAGATATGCATATCCCTCAAAATAACAAGAAAAACTTCCCTATAAAAAGGTGCTCGAACTATGACCATGCTTGTTTGACCTCATCATATGACTGGGTCACTAATCCATATGATTTTCCTATAGATCCTTAGAGAAGACTCAATTCCAGGACCACCATATGATCTGTTGGTATCTTAAAAAGACCTGAAACTCACATCACCACCTCAATACAGTCCTTTTCCACCTATGGGTCGGTCTCACATTAGAACCTGATGGTTCACTGTCACTAAAACTCATGAAGTGTGCTCAAACTTCCTACCTCATCCACTGGTACTACCGGTACCATATACTGCGTGATGGGTGGTGGTATAAATGGTGTCCCACATAGAGGTAACACCTCTTAAACATGTCCCTGTATCAAAGCCTGATCACTGAGGGGATCATCCTCATGATCCTAATATTGAGTACTAATAGTAAAATGTTGTAGAAGCGTCTTGAAATAGACAAGAAGTACCACAGTTAATGAGTATATCTGGAAAGATGAATCTAGAAGGAAATAGAAATCATAACCCATTCCTATATGATGCATGTACCAATTTATTTTCCCTAAAAATGATGTCTACATGTACTGAGTCTGAAGGTTAAAGATTAGAGTCCAGTGGTATAGACACAATGGCTGCCGCACAAACACTGGAGTCCCTAGCCGGAAATCCTACCTTGAAGCACTTAGCATTATTTCCCCAAGCCAATCTAATAGACTCTATTCCTAAGGTATAACTGAATGAACCTTATTGCACTTCTTCATGACCCATACCAATGGGGCCCATACCATAACTATCTCAATCCCACCTCCAGTAGTTCAGGTGCTGGAGACTAGTGTAATGCAGGCATATCACTCACATGGGAGGCCTTAGTCTAATGTACCTTTACATATGCACACATCTCCAAAACCATAAAATGTGGAAACATAAAACAATAGATAGGTCATGCATCAATACATCTAAATCCCACCATTATAGTATTACAACAATTATGGGAAATCAATAAGGGACAAATACAATCCCACCATAAAAAATCTTAAAACAAGTCCAAAGTATAGAAGGGGACTGGTATTAATGAATCCAAAAGAACACACCTTGTTCTTTCTGGCTCACTAATATTCGTCTAGTTAGGGTCCCTATAGGGATTCTTCAAAAGGTTGATCATATGTATAATACACAACACATGTGGGAAAAATCCATGCTGGGGTGAGTGTAATAATACCCCACTGGACACCCCAAAAACACTAAGCATATAACATCAAGAATAATAGTCATATCATCATTGGTATATATGAATAGAACAAATAATAAGAATATCAAGATATACTCAACAAAGACACACAATTCTAGGGTAAAGTAACCACTACAATTCCATTCTATGAATCCTACATGAAGGTTTCATATAGCTCTCATCTAGGAGAATGCACTCCATGAGTCACATATCACAGATGGCATCCATCTGAGATGTCATGCTTGTTAGGTATACCCATAATAAGTACACGATATAAGTATGAATAGAATGATATATAGATAAGGATCACATCCAAGAACATGGGATATAACAAAAACTCAATCTGGAATAACCCACTAAGTAGAGGATCGATGCCCACGCAGTTTTGGCCACAAAAATACCAAGAAATTCACTAATGGAAAATATGATGACAGTGGATCTCACTCCAAATCTCATCGAAGGATTCCAATAACTCTATCCAAGATTTAAGTCCCTCTAAAGAGATCTATATCCTATGTATAGTATGTGATTCCATACTAACTCTTTGGAAATGGATCAAGGGAACGCACCGTAAGGACACTTTTCCAAGAAGAAAAGGAAAAGTGATCTAATCCATATTAAAGGGGATATGCAGCATGTATTAGTAGTTCACGACATGTCCCTTTGGAACCGGGTCTTACCCATGTATCACGGATCGTGCCCGTTTCTATATTTGAGTACATGGTGTGTCAAAGCCTGTATACACTTAATTGTGTCTATGTCCACCTAGTTGTTTTTGTTCCAAAGTATACAGTGTGTCTAAGCGTATATACTCATGAACATGATTGTTTACTCTCTAAGGTACGTGTTGAGCCACCAGGTAAGCATCACATGACATGTGAAAGCGGTCACATTCTGTGTGATATTTATCTTCTCTACAAAACCCTAGCACTACATAGGGGGTCCGACATAGCATTTGATCTGGGATTACACACCATGTAACCTAGAATTTTCCATAATTTCATATTCCTCCACTACATTTATTCTCACTCATCCATCCTCCAATACGACCATAAATTATGCTAGGAAGTGCAGATATTCTCTGTTCGAGCCTTCTCATCACTGCTCTCCATAATCCATCCCCCAAAAAATTATGAGAAAATTATTTTTGTTGTTCCCCATCAATTTTTCATGCCCCACTCTAATAGAGGAACTCAAAACCATCCTCAATCCATCTTTACTGTCATTATGGGTCAATCCTATTTCTAAACTAAAATCGGATCTGTGAAATTAATTTTCTTCACCAAGAAATAAGTGTACAATTATTGATAACCCGGTATTCTATCAAACCACCATTCAAAACAAATACTAGAGATGCATGACCAAAGAATAGTGGGAAAAAACCAAGAAACATACATAATAGGGACCAACCTCAATTTCGTTCCATGTTGCCTTGATCCCTTATTGTTATAATGATGAATAGAGAACCATATAAAATAAACAATTATCCAAATAATACCTATTGATAATCCCATACCCACAATATGATCGATCCACAAATCAGTTCATTGGTTGATTGATTTGTGCAGGTTATAGAAATAAATAAATGGGAAAATCCAAAAAAATGAAAACTTTCTACCTCGATTTTGATCAATAACTGGTGAATAATGATTCTATGTCACTTTCATTGGTGAGACCCTTGAGTTCCATCACACAATGATCAATGATCCCTGATCCGTTCATTTCTCTCTAATGGAAGCTCCTTCATTGCTCTGTAAAGGCTCCCCTCAATTTTCTTGGTTATGCGGGTAACCCTAAAAATAAGTCATAACATTTTTTATATAGGAAAATTATTAGGTCATTGTGTTTTAATCAAATAAATTAATTAAATTAATTAATTCATCTAGATATTCATCCATGACTGTTCCCAATATTAACATCTGATGCACTCCAAGGTTAGTTCAAGCCTATGGTAAAACCCACGATCTAAACGCAACCATGGCCTCAAATTTGAGTCTCTATTTTAAATTCATTCCAATTTTTCAGGAAATCTATACACATTTTATTTTTAATATATTTTATATATTTAATATATTTCAAAAACTAATTTCAGGCACACCGGGCCTCGTAATCTCACATTTCCTCAGATCCTAGCACCTAAAATAATCCATAAATTATTTCAAAAACAATACATGGAAAAATATTATTCAGTATAGTAAAGGATGATGACATACCTGAGACAGTGTTTCATACTATGTATGTTAATTACGATTTTATGTTTTTTCTCTTTGGGTTGAATAATTCCATAGTTGTATTCATGATTCTTGTGAATAGATTTTTCCATGAATATTTGGAAAAGTTTGTGTTTGTGGTTATTGATGAAACTTTGGTATATTAAAAAAGTTATGAGGACCAAAAAAAGTATCTATAATTTTTTTTAAACCTTGGATTAAAATAATTTATATGGAAAATTTAATAAATGTGATTTTTTTACAATAGATTTAATTCCTTAGACATATCATTAATAAATATCGCATAAATATTGATCTTGTTAAAATAAAGGTGGTTTATGAATGTCCAAAACATACAAATTTTACAAGGATTCATAGTTTTCTTTGATTATCAGGCTATTACCAGTGATTTTTGTAAAACATTCCAAGCCTATCTTTCCCACAAAAACAGATAACATAAAGAAAAGTTTAGTTTTTTTTGACAAATTAATGTGATCAATGTTTCTAGGAATTGAAAATAAGACTATTGGTTGCTCTAGTTTTGGACCTTCCATCTAGAAATAGTGACCTTTTTATCTAAAGTTATTCTATTTTTAAGGGATTGGGTTTATTTCAATTTAGAATGATCTGTTAATTGATTATTCTTCATGTCAATTAAAACCTCATGATAAAAATTATCCTACACAATACCTTGAACATGGGGTTGTATTTTTTTCTTTAAAAATTTGGATCCATCATTTAAATGTTTTAAAGTGTGAAATATATACTGATAATAAACTTTTTATGCATATATTCTCTTAGAAAAAGTTTAACATTATATAGAGGATATGGATGGAATTAAGAAAATATTTTGACTATACAATTTTTTACCATCCAAGAGTAGAAAATAGAGTAGTTGATTCTTTGATCTAAAAAGATAATTCATCAATATCTATGCTACCTTAAGAAATGATCATTTTGTTAATGATGTGATGATATTGGATTGGAAATTGTTTATAGAGGAACTCCCTCTATTTCTTTAGTTTTCAGTATGATTTTAACACCCCAAGATCTTATGGTATGTCTCTTCTAAAATTTATCATTTTCGATAGTTTATGCTTCACGCGAGAACTACATTAAAACCGTAATATACTATTAAATACGACCTTTGGAATAGTAATGTGACCACTAGGAATAGTAATATGAAAAATAGAACAGTAAAGTCTACTATGAAATTAAAAATCAAATTTGGGTATCTTATAAATGAAAATATGGTAAGTTTATATCATGAAATAATTAAATAAATATTTTAAAAATGATAAATTAATTATTGGTATTTTTGTGAAACATAAATATTTATTTACAATTTTATAATTAATATAATAATTTAAAATAAAATATATCTTCATAGAATATATTCATAAATGAATATATATTTTTGATATGATTATATGATAATTTTATGAGAACTTAATGAATTTCTCCAAGTGTCATGAAATCGGATATAATTTTTATATTAGTATCTTTCAGATAAATAATGATTTTAACAAAAAAAACTAAATTTATCATATTTAGAATATTATTTTTAAAAAAATTTGTCCATTTTTTTAATTATACACATCAAAAAATGGGCATGGTGAATTTTTTGGATTTTTTTGAAAAAGTTTGTTTTTTGGTGAATAATGAAATGCTGTAATTTACTGTATATATACATTATAAGATAAATACACTATTTATTGAGTCGTGTATGATGTAAGAAACATAATCTAAAACTTCTATTCATTTTTTTAATATTTTTAGTGATAATTATAAAACTATTCATACTCTTGACCCAAAATAATAAACTAAGGATTTAAATAACCAAAAAAACACTAATGTCATCCACTATAAATATCACCCCTCACCGCCTCTTGTCCTCACATTTCCAAATCCTTGATGTTTTCTTATATTATACCCATTTCCTCTCCTAAAAATCTTCCCCATATTATGGTATTTTTTATCACCAAAAATAACATTTTAATGTCCCTTAAAGAGGTTCTCACAAAAAGGAATTCAAGCGGTAAAATCTCATTTCCTTCTTTGAATTTTCTTTCAATTTATTTTCTTTTCTTATAATTCCATCACCTACCCTGTCCCAAGTGAAATGATAACTCCAGTATGATTTATATACTCTAATTTTTTTATTTCAATAGATAATACACCATCAATTCCCTTTCTGTTTATTTTAAATATGAAAACATCGTTTGTAAAGTGTTGATTTACCGGCTTTATGGACGACATGTTTTAAGTTTTCAATTCCATGTTCAAGGCTAGTCATAAAACCATTATTATGGTTAAATAATATTATAATATATTTATTAAATATTATATAATGTTATGAAACTAGTATATATCCATAATATTAATTTATTAAACAAAACTAGTTTGTGATAATCGAAAAACCTCCAAAATAATCTAATTGATTATCACTAAAGTCTTATCTAATGATTCATTCTCCCCAAAAATAACCAAATGAATTAAATAGCCATTTAATATTCTATTAGATAATTAATATCTTATAATTTTATTTCTATATAACTATTTTTATTTTACAGAATCTTCTATATGTGTATAAAATTAGATCGGTCATGAAAACCAAAGAAAAGAACACTCCCGAACAATAAAATTCAATCTTATAACTCATCAAAAATACCATAAATGAACTTAATAAAATTATAATTAATAAGATAAATATTTAATAGGATATTAATTAAATTATTAATGAATTTAATTTTGTTATCTAGGAGATTAATCAAAAGTTCATAACTCTTCCGGACATAAGGTATGGGTTTCTTCTCAAACCTCTATTTTCCATTCAGGTTAGGATTTGTCTCTTTTTAACCCAATTTAATCCTTAATTATTTATATATACTTATTCTAAATTATTTTTTTATGTTCCAAATTCATAAATTCATATTTTTTAAAATTTATTTTATGGATAAATACATGTTTTAAAAGTTTTCATTATCAATTCTTCCGGATAAGAAAACGTGAGTAAAGGGAAATTTCTGATTTATTATCCATTTTCAAGTATGATACATTATATATTTTAGAAACCATTATTTTTATAAAATAGATAATTTTTTCATGAAAAAACTATATTTTTTCATTTATGTTTTTATAAATAAATTGTGATAATTAAAAATGATTGTTTTCAAAAAGTACTCTTCTTTTCAAAGTAAAAAGGGGTATTTCTCTCCAAAATTACTCAATGATTTTATTAGAATATTTTAGTGTATTTAAACACATCTATTGAATATTATGATTTATTGATATTTGTATCTTATTATTATCATTTATCGTATTTTATTAATTTTTTTATGATCATCTTGACTATTAATGTGCTATCTTAACATCATTCACCATACCACTCAGAATAGTTCGTGATTATGGTTACAAATTGAGGAAAGTTATTTACATTTCATATGTATATATTTTTTATGTTTCACACCATTAATATGAGTAATTAATTGGACTTATCAAGTGATGTTAGGGTCCTGTTATACCCTCTTGATGCATCATTAGGTCTCATGAGAGAAAACATAAATGAACTTAGCTGAGACCTTGCCTATTTATTTTCAGATATGGATTTAGTTGAGGCCTTAACACTATTTTCATGTCTTGGACGAGGCCTTGATGGTATGTTTCAAAATTACTTCATTATTAATTATCTTATTATTATATTATTAATTGATAGTACATGTGATTATTCGACTAGTATAACATCCATGGTTCAGTTTCTTTCTCATAATTATGGAATTATTTAATAAGCATTTATTCCTTCGATATTATGCTCAAGGTTTTATTTTAATGGAATGTTTTTTAGGTATTCACCATAAATTATTGTTGTGTTTATTTATGATATATTCCTCTATATTACCTACACTTTTTGAGAATATGAGACCACCCATTTCTTATGCTTTATTTTCCCCCACGATGTGAAGGTATATATATTATGAATGAATTGCATGGATAATCTAGAAGTTTATGGGAGTTTCCAATAGAGATTCTATGTTGTATTTTATTTCAATTTTTAATGTATGATTTTTGGTTTTAAAAATATACTAAACTATTTATTCATTTGGGATGTTATCTCTTGTTTATTGTGTTAATATAATTAATTAAGGCATTGTCTTGGGACTACTAGGGTCGAGGGTTTTACAGTTGGTATCAGAGAAAGGTTAGTAGAAACCATGGAGACTATAAAACATATATTATGGAACTTAAACCTAAGATAAAATTAGAGGATAACCATATAATAACATCCTATAATTTTGGTAAGATATATATTATGTGGGTATTCTTATCAATACATCCTTTTTTAGATACTACAAGTGGATATGGTTTTGGAAAAGATGTAACTAGGGGTAACAAATTCCATAAGGTATGTCTGTTCTAACTCGGTGTAACCTGGTACACAAAAACGGGCCTTACTACACACCTGTTTTGACACTATTAAAGGATATTATTAAGATAATACACATTTTATTTATAAATCATTATGAAGGAATTAAAAGTAAATATGTCACCAAAGGAACTACGTTTATGATTGTGAGATTAACTATGCATAAATTTTTTGACTTATGTTAAGTGTTTCTATAGTTTTAAATTATGTACTATGATTAATAACCTAATTTAGTATATGACATTATTTAGAAATGGATCCTATTGGAATGAATAGAAACTATATCAACACACATATTCTATGTAGGGATTTCCATCCTATGCAAGATAATGATATTGGAGAAGGAGCTGTAACTAGAGTTGAGGAACTTATAAATATAATAGTAGAGGTTAATCAGGTTATGAATATTAACCTTACATAAATTAGGTATACTAATCCACAACATGGAGGAACAATGTTAGACCTCTTTATGAGAACAACATTAATCATTCAATGGGGCTATAAACCCATTTGTAGTTGAGTAGTAGATAAGTTCCTTAGAGAAGATATTTATTTCTTTGGGAAGTAATGAAAGGGAGAAGGTTTTCATGGAAATTTATCATCTCTCAAGAGATACATATCAATGGTTTTCATTGATTCAAAACATAAAGGAGGATAAAGAAATAGAAATCTTGGAATGGAAGTATTTCGAGGGAATTTTCATGGAAAAATATTTATCTTGGGAAAATAAGTGGATATGGAGAGACAATCATGAAACATAGTAAAAAGGAGTATGAGAATGCTTCTAAGTATGAAGATAAATTTACAAGGTTAAAAGGGCATGTTTTGGATTACATAGGAAATATAAAGAGCAAGATTGATCAATTATTTGATCAATTAAAACCATTCCTAAGAAGGGAAAGGGTCTCCCAAACTTTCTCTTTATGCGAAGATATAATTTCATTCTTTACCAGGGAAGAGAAATAGTTTTTTAATACTTATGAATTTAAGGGAAATAAATGTAATAATAAATTTTAAGAGAAAATAATGGATAAAGGGAATTAAAAAATGGGAATTTTTCAACATACGATACTTGTGGAAGGAAACATCCTAGTACCTTCTTGAAAGGAAAAGGATTTCGCTACATGTGTGAAGAGAAATTCCATCATGTTCATGATTTCATGGTAAAGAAATAAGATACCAATGTTTAATGCTACAATTATAGGGATATGGGACACTATGAAAATTATTCTCCAAATAATCAAGGAAACATTCCTAAGAAAGTCCACGGGATCAAGGTCAAGTTTATGAGATCACAATAGTTGAGGTTGAAGTTCATGATGATGTGGTTTCATGTACTTTAATCATATCCTCATATTTACATAAAAATTTATTTGATCCTAAATCATTATGTTCCTTTATATATTCCCATTTTTCTTTAGAAATTATATTTTTCCAATTCTCCTTATCAAGGGAGTTATTAGTCAAAACCCCTAAGGGAAGTCTCATTACAACAAACATGTGTCAGCTAGTTCCCATTATGGAAGATAAACAAGATTTATCTAATAATTTTACCATCATACATATGGTGGAAATTGATATAATCCTTTTTATATATTTTATTTCAAAATATTATGTGAAAATAAATTATAATAAGAACGAAAATACGATTTGTGAGGAATGTGTATAATTCCTTATCTTTAGAATAGAAACCTCATCTTTTATTCTCATATAGATTCACCCCTATAATCTCTACTAAATTAAATTCTTAGGGAGGCAGTGAAAACACCATCTATGGATTAGGAAATAAATCTTTAAATTGAGTGTGTACCAATTGTACAATAATAGATTAATGTATTTCCAAAGGATTTAGCTGGACATCCTCTAGAGCATGAAGTTGAGTTTTATATCATTTTAATCCCTGATGAAAGTCCAATATCAAAGAATCCTTATAGAATATACATTTTGTAATTAGTGGAGAAGACAAAACAACTAAAAGTGTTTAGTAATAAGGGATTTATTCACTCTAGTTTTTCTCTATGGGGATCCCCTATTCTATTTATTAAGAAGAAACGTGGATCCCTGAGGTTGTGCATTTACTGAAGAGAAATAAATGTTATTAAAATAAAGAACAAGTATCATCTTCCTCGCATTGATAATTTATTTGATCAAATTCATGGAGCTCTATATTTTTTAAATATTGACCTTTGATGTGGATATCATTAATTTCATGCGAAGAAGGAAGATATTCCATTGACAACATTTCAAACCAGGTATGGACATTACGAGTTTATGGTAATGGAATTTGGATGGACTAATGCAACCTTTGTTTTCATGGATATAATAAAAAATTGTTCAAGGAATATCTTGTGGATTTTTTGTGTTGTTTACTTATGATATCTTGGTATGCTTTAAAATCTACAAGGATCATGAGAATCACTTATGAATTGTTCTGAAGAATCTTAGAAGAAATGAGTTATATGTTAAATTTATTGAGTGTGAATTCTAGATTTAAACAGTTTATTTCCTTGGACATATTGTCTCTAAAGATATAATCTTATTTGATCTTGTGAATATATGAGTGTTCTACACCAATGAACATAACCTAGGTACATAGTTTCATTGGTTTAGTAGGATACTATTGATGTTTAATTCATAATTTATCCCAATTAGCTAACCTATTAACCAAACATACTTGTAAAGGGGTTATGTTAATATGGACAAAATAATGGGAATAATTCTTTGAAGAATTGAGGAGGACACTATTGAATGCTCTGGTCTTGACCCTACCATCAGGAAATGGTGGATTTTTTGATTTATAGTGATGTATAAAATAAAATACTTGGTTTTGACCTTATGCAATAATGATAGATTTATTACCTATGCGTTAAGGTAGATAAAAATCATGAATAGAAATATTAAACTCATGATCTTGAGTTACCTGTTGCAATATTTTCTCCGAAGATATGGAGACATTATCTCTATCGTGAAAGATATGAGATATATAAAGATCACAAGAGCTTTAAATATATATTCCCGTAGAAAGAACTCAACATGAAGCAAAGGTGATGGCTCGAGCTAATCAAGGACTATGATTGTTCAATACACTACCAACTAGATAAAGAGAATAAGGTAGCATATACATTGAGCAGGAAGGATCATGGAGTTCTAAAAAATTAGGACAGAAAGGGATCCTATGTTCATGGATATAGAGAAGATGGATATGCAGATTATCAAGAAAGTTGAAACATATATACTCTTTTAATTTATTTCCAAAACATTTTTATTGTAAAGGATTAAATGTTATTAGTCTGATGATGAGAATTTTCAAAGAAAAATTAAAGTTGTGAATGATGGGAAGTTGATAGACATTGTGTATGACGATGGAATTATAATATTTGGGAAGAGGATTTGTATTCCCTCTATACCTAACATAAAAAAGGGAGTTATTAGAAGCATCCCATAGCTCAAATTTCTTTATACACCCTATTATCACTAATATGTATAGATATTTGAAGGAACATTTCCGGTTTGATAATATGAATTGTGAAATTGCTAATTATGTATCAAGAGGTTTGGTCTGTTAATAGATGAAGGCTGAAAGACAACATCCTAGAGGATTCATGTAGCCTCTGCCTATTCCTACATAGAAATCAAATGACATTACTATGGATTTTTTCCTAGATTACTGAGGAATCTAAGAAATAATTATGCAATGTGGATAATTATTGATCAACTTACCAAATCTGCACAATTTCTCCCTATAAGGGAGGATTTTCCACTACAAAACTTAACACAACTCTATATTAATGAAGTTATAAGACTTCATGGAGCCCCCCCGTTCAATTGTGTCTAATCATGATATACTATTTATATAGAAATTATGGAAAAGTATTCGTAAATATTTGCATGTCAATCTTTATTTGAGTACAACTTATCACCCTCAAATTGAAGGGAAATCAGAAAGGATGACCCAAACTTTAGAAGACATGTTGAGATCATGATCACATGACTTTAAAGGCATGTGGGATTTGCAGTGACCTTTATTATATTTTTTCTAAAATAATAGTTTCCATTCTATTATTCAAATGGCATCATATGAAGCATTTTATGGAAAGAGATTTCATACTCCAACTTGTATGGATGAAGTTGGTGGAAGGAAGCTCATAGACCCAGATCTTATGGGGGGAAAATTGAAAAGTTAAAGAATATTCAAACCCATATCAAATAATATGAAATTAGGAAAAATATCTATGACGATAATCAAAGGAAGGATTTGAAATTTCAAGTAAGAGATCAAGTTTTATTGAAAGTATCTCCTTGGAAGGGTGTCATAAGATTTGGAAAGAAAGGAAAACTAGACCTTAGGTACATTGGTCCTTTTGAAATCCTGGGAAGAGTTAGAGTTATGGATAATCATTTGCTGATTCCAACTAGACTTTCTAAATTACACAATGTGTTCCACATCTCCTTGTTAAGGAAGTACATTCCAAACCTAATGCATGTCCTCAATTCTAAAGGAATTAAATTAGAACCTAATTTATCTTACTATGAAGAGCCTATCCGGATTCTAGACACTAGAGAGAAGTTCTTGAGAAATAAAAGAACTCAGAAGGTAAATATGATTTGGAAAAATCTTAAAATTGAAGAGGTGATGTGGGAAATAAAGGAATTTATGATTAAGAACTACCCAAATATTTTTTTGAGGTTATATTCTGGAAATTTTGAGGAAAAAGTTTTTGTATGAGGGAAGAATGTAACAACCCAAGATTGGATGGCATGTTTCTTTTAAAATTTAGCATCTTTGATAGTTTATGCTTCATGGAATACCGAGTTTAATACCATAATATACTATCAAATATCACCATTGAAAATGTGACCATTAGGAATAGTAATATGACCAATAGAATTGTAAACTCACCTGTAAACTCTTGTTGTGAATGATGTAAGCACCATAATATCGAACATCCTTTCATTTTTTTAATATATATAGTAACAATTATCAAACTAATTATAGTCTTGATCCAAAATAATAAACTAATGATTAAAAAAATACCCCTCTCCTCTACTCTAAATACCACCCCTTCTCCTCACACTTAAAAATTCATGAAGTTTTCTTATATTCTTCCCATTTCCTCTCCCAAACATCTTCCCCATGTTCTAGTCTTACTGGTCTAATTCAAAAGACCATTTCAAAGTCCCTTAAGGAGGTTCTCAAGGAAGTTAATTCATTTTTTTAATATATTTAGTGATAATTCTCAAACTATAATAGTCTTGAGACAAAATAAAATGCTAATGATTAAAATAAACAAAAAACACCCCTCTCCTCCACTATAAATACCAACCTGCACCACCTATTCTCCTCACACTTACAAAGTCTTGAAGCTTGCTTATATTTTTCACATTTCCTCTCCTAAACATATCCCCCATGTTCTGGCCTTACTTGTCACGACCCGCCCTCGGGGTCCGTGCCGTGACTACCCCAAGCCCGCCTTCCATAGGCCAGGGGCTGGCGACTAGCACCAAGGCATAAATCATGGTAAAAGGGAAGGCATTGCCTTTGTAAAGTAAACAAACACCACAGAGTAAGCAAGCGGAAAGTAAACACTAAGCAAAAGTAGAGTACAACTGAAAGTGCGGAAAAGTAAATGGGCCAGTATACAAACCCAAACTGAAAGTAAAGTACAACTCGAAAGGGAAAACAGCAACTGAAAAGTAAAAGCCGCTACACCGAGCTGTCCACCAGAAATCCCACCTGAAGGGTGGGTACAGATAGCTCCACAGCTCCACGGGTCCCGCCGTCCGCTCCGAGCACGTCCCGCCCAGTGGTCCACCTCCGGGTACCGTCCCGCTCTGCAAGCCTCAGCTAAGGTCAACGCTGTCCGTCGTCTGCAACCAACACAACGTAGTGCGGGCAAAGCCCGTGCAGGGGTGAGTATAAGCTACTCAGTAGGGACCCCGAGACCCCTGAAGGTCTCTCAAATCCACAAAGGATAAACCACGAAGAAAGGTACAAACACGAAGTAACAACCGACACTGCTTAGGTATATGCCCATACATATACCTAAGACATCAATTTCAAATACACTCCAACCTCCGAGCCCAAGTACAACTCATTCCACACAGGAAAGTAAACGTATTCCACACAGGAAAGCATATTGTAATCCACACAGGATAGCACAACACAATCCACACAGGAAGCAACAGGATTCAGCTCACACAGGTATACATCTTCAAAGGACGATAAAGATGATCTCTGATCCATCTAAGTCGTCGGACCCACGAAGGATCGATAGGTAACTAACCCCTGCAAAAGACCCACACAGGATCGGGCCCACACAGGACCTGTAGGCGCTGGTTCACACAGGACCGCTGAGCGCAAGGACCCACACAGGATCGGACCCACACAGGATCGGGCCCACACAGGACCTGTAGCACTGATCCACGTAGGATCGCTGAGTGCTGTAGTCGTCGTCTTCGAATCCACACAGGATCTTTGTACTGTCGTCGTCGCAGTCACAGTAGCAGTAGTAGGAGTAGTAGTCACAGTAACAGTCGCAGCCAGCACTAGGGTTCCCGCACACAACAAGCTCGTTCGGAGGGTCCGCTCCACGAGCCGAGAGACTGATACATCAACTGTCACAAAGTCCAGAGTTGATGTATCCAAAAGTTCCGTATCGACAACAGGAACTCAACGCAACAGACGGCGCGTCGATCGGACCCCCGGTCTGAGAGTTATTGGCATTTTCGTCCCCGGGGCCCGGTTGGTTTTTAAGGCAAAACCAACCTGACCATACTCCACCTATGTCCAAACCTCGGGCGGAGTATGCCAAAAGATCTGTCTCACTAAGAGGAACACAAAACGGCTGACGGCACGTCAATCGGACGTCCGTAGCTCAAGATATGAGCGTTTCCGCTCCGAAGGCCCGGTTGGTTTCGTGAACGAACCAACCCGGCCGAACTCAAAGTAATCCGAAACCATGAGTGCGATATACCGAAACGACCGTCTCGATCCAAGGATCGCGTTTCCGCAGACGGTTCGTCAATCGGAGGTCCGTGGCTCAAGATATGGCCAAAAGACCGAATCTGATCTGAAACGGGGGGTCCGGGTCCGGGCCGACCCGGCCCGACCCCCCCCCCCCCCCCTAGGTCGGCCCGAACCGGGTCGACCCGACCCGGGTCCGACCCGGCCCGGCCGGCCGGCCGGCCGGCGGCGCGGCGGCCTGGCGCCGCACGGAGGCAGCGCGCGGGGGGGGGGGGGGGGCAAAGCCCCCCGCTTGATTGGGAGGCGGCGCGGCTTTTTAGCCGCGCCTGTTTGCAAAACCGCCCCCCTCCCACGTGGGGGGCTTGATTGGCAGGAAACGGGGGGGCCGCCTGCCCCCCCTCAAAGGAACCGCCCCCCTCATAAAGAGGGGGGGTTTTAGAGCTGGCCGGGGGAATTTAATTCCCCCGGCCTTTGACCTTCCGGCCGGCCACCTGGCCGGCCGGATTTTCTCCAACCGGACCGAAAAAATTTCCGGTCCCCTTTCCGGCTTCCGACGCCGGCGGCCCGGCGTGCCGCCGGTCTTCCCGTCTCGCCGCGGCCCGGAACCGGCCGCGATGTTCATCGTCCGGCGTGGTGCGACGGCACCGCGCCCCTCCGCCGCGCCTTCGATTCCCCCTTGACGCGGCGTCACGTTCTTGATGATTCTTCCACGACGCGGCGCGTCGGCGCCACGCAAAAAGATTTGGGCAAATATCCGCGTGGTGCGATGGCACCACGCCACCTTGATTCATCCGCAAAATAAACACCAAGAACGAAGGAGGGGTTCGGCCATGTTCATGCGGTCCGGCCCCCTCACGTTAAAACACAACTTAAAATCCTTATGTTAATCAAGCATGAACCACGAACAAGGATAAAAGAATAAACAAAATACAACAACCCCTACCTTGGGTATAGGTTCGAAGATTTGTCAACGTCCCGCGGAAGACAACGTCGCGGAGGTCGGGCGTCGCGGTAGACGTTCGTCAAATCCGATGACGAAGAGGCACGTCCGAAGAGACACGTCGTTGGCGAATCCTTGTACGCCGACGAAGGTTGTCCGAGGAAGAAGTGGAGTTCCCTTTCGTTGACACGGTAGACGAAGAAGGGAGGTGCGGCGTTCTTCGTCGGAGCTTGAGCGTTCTTCATTGGAACTTGAGTGTTCTTCGTCAAAGCTTGAAGAAGGAAGAAGAGCTCTCAACCTCTCCAAGATGTCTAAAGAGTTCTTACCCAACAAAATAAGATAAAGTCTTATTTTATTCACAAAAGAATTTCAAAGGTTTGAAATTCAAATAAGAGATAACTCCACATTAATTAACAAGTTGTCATGTTAATTAAAGAGGGGTTAAGGGAGTTTGAGGGAAGATGAGAGGTTTAGGTTCGTGTGGGTCCCACCACACTTAATCCTCTCAAGGGAGGTTAAGTTGGTGTGGGTCCCACCCCTAACTCCCTCTGAGAGGAGTTAACCTACAAAAGTGAAATAAAAAGAATTCTACATTTTTTTATTCAACTTTTTATAATTCTCCCAAAAACTAACTTTCGTCCCGCAACAAACGCAACTTCCGAAAAGGTCTCATTAAGCGAATATCGGCGTTGCGAGTTCATCGGTGCCCTCGGATTTCAATTCCGAGTACCGGATCAAAAGTTAGAAATTCCCGCTCGTTCGTTCACTGAACGTACCCGAGCCAAACTTCGGAAATTGATTCCGGGCACTCCGGGCCTCGGAATCAAGTGCCGTCTGAAACCGCGCTCTTGTAAAATTCTAAATAAAATTAAGAAAAAATTTCCCTTGAATTTTTACGGGTCTTTACATTACTCCCACCTCAGGGTTTTACGTCCCCGTAAAGATACATCAAAAACTAGGGAAACAAAAGAGGGTACTGAGCACGCATCTGAGCCTCCCGCTCCCATGTGCTCTCCTGGAGATTCCTGTGCTGCCATCTGATGCGCACAAGAGGAATCGATCGCCCACGCAGGTCCCGCTCTTGTCGATCCTCTATCTCCACCGGAACCTCCGTAAAAGTCGCCCATTCATCAACGTCAAGCTCCCCATGGTCAATGATGTGCGTCGGGTCGTGCACGTATCTCCTCAGCTGAGACACGTGGAAGAGGTCGTGCACCCGGTGCAACTGAGGTGGTAGAGCCAGGCGCTAAGCCACCTCACCAATCCTGCTGAGAATCTGGAAGGGTCCGATGAAGCGCGGAGATAACTTGCCGCCTCGGCCAAATCTCCGAATACCACGTCGAGGTGAGACACGCAAGAAGACATGGTCGCCATCCTCGAACTCCAGTGGCCTCCACCTCCTGTCAGCGTATGACTTCTACCGGCTCTGAGCTGTCCTCATCCACTCCTGGATGACCTGGACCTTCTCTGTCGTGGCCTGGACCATCTCCGGTCCCACTAGTGCTGACTCCCCAGGGTCTGTCCAGCACAAAGGAGATCTATAAGGTCAGTCGTACAATGCCTCGTACGGTGCCATCCCGATGGTGGAGTGGTAGCTGTTGTTGTACGCGAACTCCACCAAGGGTAGGTGGTCCTCCCAGCTACGACCAAAGTCGAGGACACATGCGCGGAGCATGTCCTCGAGAGTCTGAATGGTCCTCTCCATCTGACCATCCGTCTGAGGGTGAAAGGCTGTGCTCAGACGTAGCTGTGTCCCGAACGCCTCCTGTAACCCCTTCCAAAGCCGGGAAGTAAAGCGGTCATCTCGATCGGATACGATAGATGATGGAACGCCGTGGAGCCGCACAATCTCCTGAACGTAGAGATGTCCCAAGCTCTCTACTGATCCCTGCTCTCTGATGGGTAAGAAGTGTGCCGACTTGGTGAGTCGGTCAACAATCACCCAGATGGAGTCGTGACCTCTGGAAGTACGTGGAAGTCCAGTCACGAAGTCCATAGATATGTCGTCCGACTTCCACTCCGGAACCTCCAAGGGTTGTACCAAGCCTGCTGGTACCTGATGCTCTGCCTTCACCTGCTGGCAGGTGAGGCATCGAGAAACGAACTCTGCTACTGCCTTCTTCATGCCCGGCCACCAGTGCTGTCGTCTGAGGTCCTGGTACATCTTCGCCACTCCAGGATGTACCGCCAAAGGAGAAGTGTGAAACTCTCTCAGCACTTCCTCTCGCAAAGCGACTGGTACCATGGTACGTCCTCTGAAAAGGATGTCATGCTCTGCTCCAAGGGAGAAACCATCAGGTGCATGTCCCGAGGATATCTGTGCACGCCGTGTCTCACAGTCAGTGTCCTCACGTTGTGCCTCTCTGACCCGTTGCAGTAGTGGAGGAGTGACTGTGAGATACTGAAGGAAGGCTGCTCCATCTCTATCCACGAAGGATATCTGCAAAGAGGCTAGCTGCTCCGTCGCCTCCTCAAGTAGCTGAATGCTCGTCCTCCTGCTGAGGGCATCGGCTACTACGTTCCCCTTCCTAGGAGTATAGACTATCTCAAAGTCATAGTCCTGGAGGAACTCGAGCCATCGCCGTTGTCTCAGGTTCAGGTCCTTCTGAGAGAAGATATACCTGAGACTCTGATGGTCAGAAAAGACTGTAAAGCGCTCGCCCATCAGATAGTGTCACCATGCCTTCAGAGCGAAGACCACTGCTGCTAACTCCAGGTCATGGGTAGCGTAGTTCTGCTAATGCGGCCTCAACTGACGTGATCCATAGGCGATCACTGCCCGCTCCTGCCTCAGAACACATCTGAGTCCAGTCCCTGATGCATCGCAGTAGACTACGTACCCTACTCCCTCCTCGGGCAACCTCAAGATAGGTGCGCTAGTCAATCTCTGTCTCAGCTCCTGGAAGCTCTGATGACATCTGTCTGACCACACGAAGGGTTTCCCCTTCTTCTTAAAAGCTGTGAGTGATGCTGCAACTCTAGAGAAGTCTGGCACGAATCTCCGATAGTATCCAGCTAGTCCCAAGAAACTCCGAACCTCAGTCACGCTCCTGGGTGGCTCCCAAGCTAACACAGCCCCAATCTTCGCGGGATCCACTGCAACTCCCGCCTCAGAGATTACGTGTCCCAAGAAGTGGACCTCACGTATCCAGAACTGGCACTTCGAGAGCTTACCATAAAGCTGGTTCTCTCGGAGTGTGTCTAGTACAACTCGCAAGTGATAGGCGTGCTCCTCCTCTGTCGTAGAGTAAATCAGAATGTCGTCGATGAAGACCACGACAAACCGATCGAGGTATGGCTGAAAGATCCTATTCATGAGAGCCATGAACACTGCTGGAGCATTGGTTACACCGAAAGGCATAACCAAGAACTCATAGTGGCCATACCGACATCTGAAGGTCGTTTTCTGCACATCCTCGTCTCTGACTCTGAGCTGATGATAGCCTGACCTGAGGTCTATCTTCGAGAACCACCGTGCTCCCTTAAGCTGATCAAAGAGGTCATCAATTCTCAGTAGCGGATACTTGTTCCTCACTGTCACCTGGTTCAGGTGACGATAGTCAACACAAAGACGCAAGCTCCCGTCCGCCTTCTTGGCGAACAAAATCGGGGAAGCCCAGGGTGAAACACTGGGTCGGATGAACCCCTTGCCCTGCAAGTCCTCCAACTGTACCCGTAGCTCTCGAAGCTCGGCGGGGGCCATCGGATATGCTGGAGTGGATATCGGGGCTGTCCCGGGGTACAAGTCAATATAAAAGTCTACCTCTCTGCGAGGAGGTAGCCCTGGAACGTCGTCGGGAAAAACGTCCGCAAACTGATCCACCACTGCAGGAAAACCAGGACTCTGCACGTCAACTGCTCCAAGGATAAGGCTAGCCAACTGATGAGTAATGGGCTGTCCTCTCCTCCGAGGAAGTCCATCCTGTGCTGCTAAGGCTCCCTTCTCACCGGTGAAGGTGAACTTGCTCCCGTCGGGGCGTACACATCGCACCTTGTGCCTAAAACAGTCAATCTGTGCATGGACCGTAGATAGCCAATCCATGCCCAAGATGACATCGTAAGGCCTCGATGCTGCTACAAGAAGATCCCAGCCGAAGCTCTCGCCTCCTAGAGTAAGCTCACACTGCCAGCACCAGTGCGTAATCATCGAGTCTGCTCCCGTAGGAGTCTCTAGCCGTAAGGATCGAGCCAACGGCTCTGTCGGAATCTCCGAGCTCCGAACAAGGGCAGCGGCTATGAAAGAGTGACTTTCTCCTGTGTCTATAAGAACTGCAGCAAGGGTGGAATAGACACAGATAGTACCTCGAATCATCTCGGGTGCGCCGTGGTCGTAGGCCTCTGCTGCCTGGAGCTGTGCCTGTCTCTGCCCGCCAGCTCCCTGTGGTCGGGGTGGACCTCCTGGTGGTGGTGGTGGCAGAGCCTCAAAGCGTCGCCCACCACCGGCTGCTCGTCCAGCTCCTCTGCCTCGTCCGCCTCCTCCCTGCGGACCGCCACGGTCGACCCTCTGCCTCTGCCTCGGTGGTCCCTCAACCGTCTGCTGCTCCTCGGCACGGCGGGTCGGGCAGTCACGAGCCATGTGGCCCTGCCCGCCGCACGAGTAGCATTGTCTGCCTCTCGAAAGACTGGCTCCGCACTGTGTGCCCCGCACTGCTGAGCCAGTGTCCTGGGGTCGTCTGCCCGAAGGTCTGGTCTGTCTGGACCCCTGAGTCATCCGTCGACTGCCTGCTGCAGATGACTCTGCCACGTGCCTCCCTGCGGTGGGTCGTTGCGCTGGTGTAGACTCAGCAAGGAATCTCTCGATCAGAAGGGCCCGCTCCAGTACTCCTGTCTGATTCGGTATGCTAAGGGAGATCATCGATGCCCTGATCTCGTGTCTCAAACCCTGCTCGAAGGTCCGGGCCCGGAAGAATGGGTCTCGTACCATGTCGGTCGAGTAGCGCGAGAGATCGGTAAATCTCGCCGAGTACTGAGCGACCGTCTTGCTGCCCTGCCGCAGCTGAAGAAGCTCCTGGATACGCACCGCACGAAGGGTGGCTGGGACGAACTCCGAGCGGAAGAGGCTCTCAAAGTCCGTCCAAAGTAGAGATGCCTCATCGTGCACCTGGAGCATCAAGCTCCACCATCGTCCTGCTTCTGCGTGTAGTAGGCTCGCAGCGAGGATCACCATGAGGTCTGCTGGTGTCCTCACTAGCCTAAACACTCGAACCACTGCCTCCAGCCAGTCCTCTGCTGCCTAGGGATCCGTCTCCCCGCGAAACCTGGGCGGTCGCTGGCACTGAAACTCATGCAGTGCGCTGAGGCGACGTGCATCGTCAGCGGCTGCTGCTGGAAGCATCGGGGGCTCGGCGGGTAGAGCTACCGCCGGTGCCACTGCTGACAAAGGGCCCTGCACTGAGGCCTCGTCGCTCGGTGGGTTGTCGTCACGCTCGACTCTCGGAACCCTAGCTGGCTGCCGTCGTGGGGCAATCCTGAAAAGGAAACAGGTGCGCCACGGTCAGAACAGTATACCTGGTGAGCTGATATAAGTAATCACAAAGAAAACTTTGAAACACACATGCAATCAATGTTTTCGTGCATTAAGTCGGAAATCAGAAGTCAGGGTCCTGGTGTACGGATACGTCGGCCGCCGCACCAACACTGGACTCCCTGGACTGATAACCACACTCAATACGCTAAACATTATTGCTTCACATAGAAAAGATCAGAGTTCGCGGTAGAACCAAACTCCTCTGATACCAATTTGTCACGACCCGCCCTCAGGGTCCGTGTCGTGACTACCCCAAGCCCGCCTTCCATAGGCCAGGGGCTGGCGACTAGCACCAAGGCGTAAATCCCGGTAAAAGGGAAGGCATTGCCTTTGTAAAGTAAACAAACACCACAGAGTAAGCAAGCGGAAAGTAAACACTAAGAAAAAGTAGAGTACAACTGAAAGTGCGGAAAAGTAAATGGGCCAATATACAAACCCAAACTGAAAGTAAAGTACAACTCGAAAGGGAAAACAGCAACTGAAAAGTAAAAGCCGCTACACCGAGATGTCCACCGGAAATCCCACCTAAAGGGTGGGTACAGATAGCTCCACAGCTCCACGGGTCCCGCCGTCCTCTCCGAGCACGTCCCGCCCAGTGGTCCACCTCCGGGTACCGTCGCGCTCTTCAAGCCTCAGCTAAGGTCAACGATGTCTGTCGTCTGCAACCAACACAATGTAGTGCGGGCAAAGCCCGTGAAGGGGTGAGTATAAGCTACTCAGTAGGGACCCCGAGACCCCTGAAGGTCTCTCAAATCCACAAAGGATAAACCACGAAGAAAGGTACAAACACGAAGTAACAACCGACACTGCTTAGGTATATGCCCATACATATACCTAAGACATCAATTTCAAATACGCTCCAACCTCCGAGCCCAAGTACAACTTAGTCCACACAGGAAAGTAAACGTATTCCACACAGGAAAGCATATTGTAATCCACACAGGATAGCACAACACAATCCACACAGGAAGCAACAGGATTCAGCTCACACAGGTATACATCTTCAAAGGACGATAAAGATGATCTATGATCCATCTAAGTCGTCAGACCCACGAAGGATCGATAGGTAACTAACCCCCGCAAAAGACCCACACAGGATCGGGCCCACACGGGACCTGTAGGCGCTGGTTCACACAGGACCGCTGAGCGCAAGGACCCACACTGGATCGGACCCACACTGGATCGGGCCCACACAGGACCTGTAGCACTGATCCACGTAGGATCGCTGAGTGCTGTAGTAGTCGTCGTCGAATCCACACAGGATCTCTGTACTGTCTTCGTTGCAGTCACAGTAGCAGTAGTAGCAGTAGTAGTCACAGTAACAGTCGCAGCCAGCACTAGGGTTCCCGCACACAGCAAGCTCGTTCGGAGGGTCCGCTCCACGAGCCGAGAGACTGATACATCAATTGTCACAAAGTCCAGAGTTGATGTATCCAAAAGTTCCGTATCGACAACAGGAACTCAACGCAACAGACGGCGCGTCGATCGGACGCCCGGTCTGAGAGTTATTGGCATTTTTCGTCCCCGGGGGCCCGGTTGGTTTTTAAGGCAAAACCAACCCGACCGTACTCCACCTGCGTCCAAACCTTGGGCGGAGTATGCCAAAAGATCCGTCTCACTAATAGGAACACAACACGGTTGACGGCACGTCAATCGGACGTCCGTAGCTCAAGATATGAGCGTTTCCGCTCCGAAGGCCCGGTTGGTTTCGTGAACGAACCAACCAGGCCGAACTCAAATTAATCCGAAACCTTAAGTGCGATATACCGAAACGACTGTCTCGATCCAAGGATCGCGTTTCCGCAGACGGTTCGTCAATCGGAGGTCCGTGGCTCAAGATATGGCCAAAAGACCGAATATGATCTGAAACGGGGGGTCCGGGTCCGGGCCGACCCTGCCCGACCCCCCCTGGGTCGGCCCGAACCGGGTCGACCCGACCCGGGTCCGACCCGGCCCGGCCGGCGGCGCGGCGGCCGCGGCGGCCTGGCGCCGCACGGAGGCAGCGCGGGGGGGGGGGGGGGGCAAAGCCACCCGCTTGATTGGGAGGCGGCGCGGCTTTTTAGCCGCGCCTGTTTGCAAAACCGCCCCCCTCCCACGTGGGGGGCTTGATTGGCAGGAAACGGGGGGGCCGCCTGCCCCCCCCTCAAAGGAACCGCCCCCCTCATAAAGAGGGGGGTTTTTAGAGCTGGCCGGGGGAATTTAATTGCCCCGGCCTTTGACCTTCCGGCCGGCCACCTGGCCGGTCGGATTTTCTCCAACCGGACCGGAAAAATTTCCGGTCCCCTTTCCGGCTTCCGACGCCGGCGGCCCGGCATGCCGCCGGTCTTCCCGTCTCATCGCGGCCCAGAACCGGCCGCGATGTTCATCGTCCGGCGTGGTGCGACGGCACCGCGCCCCTCCGCCGCACCTTCGATTCCCCCTTGACGCGGCGCGACGGCGTCGCGTTCTTGATGATTCTTCCACGACGCGGCGCGTCGGTGCCGCGCAAAAAGATTTGGGCGAATATCCGCGTGGTGCGACGGCACCACGCCACCTTGATTCATCCGCAAAATAAACACCAAGAACGAAGGAGGGGTTCGGTCGTGTTCATGCGGTCCGGCCCCCTCACGTTAAAACACAACTTAAAATCCTTACGTTAATCAAGCATGAACCACGAACAAGGATAAAAGAATAAACAAAATACAACAACCCCTACCTTGGGTATAGGTTTGAAGATTTGTCGACGTCCCGCGGAAGACAGTGTCGCGGAGGTCAGGCGTCGCGGTAGACGTTCGTCAAATCCGATGACGAAGAGGCATGTCCGAAGAGACACGTCGTTGGAGAATCCTTGTACGCCGACGAAGGTTGTCCGAGGAAGAAGTGGTGTTCCCTTTCGTTGACACGGTAGACGAAGAAGGGAGGTGCTGCGTTCTTCGTCGGAGCTTGAGCGTTCTTCGTCGGAACTTGAGTGTTCTTCGTCAAAGCTTGAAGAAGGAAGAAGAGCTCTCAACCTCTCCAAGATGGCTAAAGAGTTCTAACCCAACAAAATAAGATAAAGTCTTATTTTATTCACAAAATAATTTCAAAGGTTTGAAATTCAAATAAGAGATAACTCCACATTAATTAACAAGTTGTCATGTTAATTAAAGAGGGGTTAAGGGAGTTTGAGGGAAGATGAGAGGTTTAGGTTCGTGTGGGTCCCACCACACTTAATCCTATCAAGGGAGGTTAAGTGGGTTTGGGTCCCACCCCTAACTCCCTTTGAGAGGAGTTAACCTACAAAAGTGAAATAAAAAGAATTGTACATTTTTTTATTCAACTTTTTATAATTCTCCCAAAAACTAACTTTCGTCCCGCAACAAACGCAACTTCCGAAAAGGTCTCATTAAGAGAATATCGGCGCTGCGAGTTCATCGGTGCCCTCATATTTCAATTCCGAGCACCGGATCAAAAGTTAGAAATTCCCGCTCGTTCGTTCACTGAACGTACCCGAGCCAAACTTCGGAAATTGATTCTGGGCACTCCGGGCCTCGGAATCAGGTGCCGTCTGAAACCGCGCTCTTGTAAAATTCTAAAGAAAATTAAGAAAAAAATTTCCCTTGAATTTTTACGGGTCTTTACATTACTGGTCTAATCCAAAAGACCATTTCAAAGTCCCTTAAGGAGGTTCTTAAGGAAAGAAATTCAAGAGGTAAAATCATCTTTCGTTATTTTAATTTTCTATTATTTTGTTATCCTTCCCTCACCTACCCTATCCAAAGTTACATTATAACTGTAGTATCATTTATATACTGGAATGTTATTATGTCACTGAATTATCCACCATCAAGACTCTTTTCCTTTTCCATTTATTTTAAAGATGAAAACATCATCTTTGACATGTCGATTTCTCTGCTTCACAAGCGATGTGTTTTTGTTTTTCAATTATGCCTTCAAGGATGGTCAAATAACCATTTTTATTGTTAAATCATATTATAATATATGTATTAAATCTTATATAATGTTTTGAAACCACTATATATACATAATATTAATTAATGAAACAAAACTAGTTTGTGATTATTGAAAGCCACCAAAATAATCTAAACGATTATCACTAACGTCTTTTCTAATGATTCATCCTCACCACAAATAACCAAATGAAATGTATAACCATTTAATCTTCTAGAAGAACATTAATAACATATAATTTCAATTATGGAAAACTATTTTCATTTTACATGATCTTCCATATGCGTATAAAAGTAAACTCATCATGAAAACCAAGGAAAAGAACACTCCCGAACGACGAAATTCAATCTTATAACTCATCAAAAAGACCATAAATGAACTTAACAAAAATATAATAAATCAAATACATGCTTAATAGTTTATAAATTAAATTATTAATGGATATAATTTAATTATCATAGACATTATGTGCAATTATAAAAAACTTCCTTGCATAAGGTAAGGGTTTCTTCCCGAACCTCCATTTTCCACTTGGATTGGGCTTTCTCTCTCTTTAACCCAATTCAATCCTTCATTATTTTAATATAAGTCTTATAGATTATGTTTAAATGTTTCAAACTCGTATATCCAGATTAGTTCATCTTTATTTTATGGAGAAATAGATGTTTTAAAAGGATCCCTTCTCAATTCTTTCTGATAAGGAAACTCACACTTCGGGAAAAACAAGTATTTGTGACGGGTTATTTGTGATGGGTCAACCACCCGTCCCAAATAGTCCATCGAGAGAAAGTATTTGAAACGGGAATCATATCCCATCGTAAATATTCAGTGAAAAAAATACAATTTTCAACCGTAATATATTCTCGTCACAAATACTTTTGGTGCACACTACGTGCCAAAACGCGAGAAGACTCATTGTACTGGGAATATACCCCTGTCGCAAATAGTCTTCCATAGTTTTTTAATTGTAATGGGGGTTTACTCCCATTAAAAATATTGTGTCAGTAAGAAAGTATTTGCGACAAGAACCAACACAAAGAATTTCCATCCTTTTTTATTGTTTGTGATGAGAATTTCACCCGTTATAAATAAACTGTCGATATAGGGTATTTCTGATTGAACCTGTCGTAAATACCCTTATTAATAGTTGTCATAATTAATAAAGTTGTCACTAATTACGACCGGTCTCGTCGAAATTTCTATTATTTGCGATGGGTTTCCCCTCACAAATGATCTAACCTATGTATACCCTCATCTGAATTTTTCCCATTTCACTCTTCTCTTATCTTCCCTCTCTTTCTCTATGCTCACATTCTTCTCTTTAGTTTTTTTAAAGTTTTGAATTTTACAGTGAATAAACTTTCAATCTTTGCATCCAATGAAAGATTCATTTTATGGTATCTATTTAATATTTTTATTTTTTATTAAATTTATTTTATTTTATATTAGTAATAATTATAATTAATTATGGATAATTAGTAAAAATTAGTAATAATTAGTGGTAATTAGTAAAAATTGGTAATAATTAATGGTAATTATTAAAAATTATGGTCAATGAGTAATAATTAATGGTAATTAGTAAAAAGTGGTAATAATTAGAAGTAATTAGTGTTAAATAGTAAAAATTAGTAACAAGTAGAGGCAATTAGTAATAGTTAGTTGTAATTAGTAATTATTAGTATTAATTAGTGTTAATTAGTGATAATTATTAATAATTAGTTCGAATTGGTAATAATTAGGGGTAATTAGTAATAATTTGTGGTAATTTGTAAGAATTAGTAATAATTAATAGTAATTAATGGTAATTAGTCAAAATTAATAATAATTAGTGGTAATTAGTAATAATTAGTATTAATTAGTAATAATTAGTTTTAATTTGTAATAATTGGTAATAATTAGTAATAATTAGAGGTAATTATTAATATTTAGGGTGAATTAGTAATAAATATGGGTAATTAGTAATAATTAGGGGTAATTAGTAATATGTTCGGTTAATTATTAAAAATTCCTAAAAATTTGTGGTAATTAGTAAAAGTTAGTAAACATTAGTTGTAATTAGTAATAATTAGTGATGATTACTAATAATTTGTATTAATTAGTATTACTTAGTATTACTTAGTATTACATAGTAATAACTAGTAATAATTTGTAATAATTAGTATTAATTAGTAATAATTAGTAATAACTAGGGGTAATTAGTAAAAATTAGTGAAAATTTGTAATAATTATAAATAATTAGTAATAATTACGGGTAATTAGAAATAATTAGGGGTAATAAGTAATAATTAGTGGTAATTAGTAAAAATTAGTAACAATTAGTGGTAATTAGTGGTAATAAGTCAAAATTAGTAATAATTAGTGGTAATTAGTAATAATATGTTTTAATTAGTAATAATTAGTAATAATTAGTAAAAGTTAGTTGTAATAGTAATACATAGTAATAATTAGAAAAAATTAGTAATATTTAGTTGTAATTTGAAATAATTATTAATAAATAGTATAAATTATGGGCTATAAGTAATAATTAGGGGTTATTATTAATAATTAGTGTTAGTGAGAATTAAATTATTATAAACTAATAAAAACCAATACTGATTAGTGGTAATTAGTAATAATTAGTAAAAATTAGGGAAAATTGTTATAAATTAATAATAATTAATGAAGTGGTAAAATTTACAATAAATTGATATATAATAGTATAAATTCTTATAACTTATTATAAAATATTAAAAAAATATTATCTAATAGAAATTAGTAATAAATTGAAAAAATTAGTAATAAAGTAATAAAAATTAGTAATAATTAGTAATAAATTGTATTAAACTATTAAAACTTAGTACTCATTAGTAGTAATTATTAAAAATTAGTATAAATTCATAAGAAAATATACATTTATAAAAATTAATATATTGATATAATTTACATAAAATGATATAAAATAGTATAAATTTCTATAAATTAATAAAAAAATATTAACTAATATAAATTATTAATAAATTGTAAAAATTAGAAAAAAAATAACAAATATTAGAAAATATTAGTAATAAATTGACATAAAATAGTATCCTCAATTTCTAAAAATATTTTTCTATTTTGGGGATGGTACCCCAATCTTCAGGAAGTCATCTCCGCTCTCGGCTTCCCCCTAGGGTTTCTAAGGCACTCCTTAGCTGCGATGGTTCTCTCCTGCTTCTTCAACATCCTCTCATTCTACTTTTCTTCTCTATAGTGGTCCCCTTCTTCTCGGAACCTCTTCATTTGGATTTCTTTTTCTTCATTTTGGTACTCACTGTGGTGGGTTTCCTCACACGACCCCTTCATCTTCCTATCAATTGTGCTATAAAATAACTAAGCTGCTCTAACCCTATTCTAGCCCCTCGTGACTTTGCGCCTATCCTGGTTAGAGCAAGTGGGGTGGTTACAATGCGGCTTTGAATTTTTGGGTTCGTCGGAACATGGGTTTCCAAGCGCTACTAGTGTGGGTTCGCTTTTTGTTTATTCTACTTTTGGGTCTCTTATTTCTCAAAAATGGTGGTGTTCGGAGCTCTAAGTCTCTCAAATCTCTTAATAGACCTCACAATCCTCGATGCCTCTCGTAATCAGATCCGGTACAGAGGTATCTTTGAGGTTTTGGGATCTATGGTGTTGTAGTGGTCAGGTTTCCATGCATGACTAGTGTTTATTTTCCCTTGTGAAGATGGATTCTATTTTGACAGATCTGCATTGCGTTTCTTCTTCTACGTTTTCATTGATAAGGTTTTGTGGTATTTTGTGAATTCTTATTCTATGAATGCTTGATGAAATTTTCTCTTTTTATATCTCGTTCAGTGAATTTTGTTTCAACTTTGGTGATGGAGTTGACATCGATAGTGATGACAAGGGTGAAGCGACAATGGTTATTCTAATTTGGTTTTTGAAGGATGAATTTATTTTTAGTGAATGTGATTATAGTGTTTCTTGTGAGCATGGATGTAGTAGTTCCGGTGATGAGGATCTCTGGCGGGTTGTTCTTGACAGTGCTATAGATGATGATGGGTGTTTTGGTATGTCAAGGTTTGCAGATTGAGGCGCCAGCTCATGGTTTTCAGGTGGAGTCAATGCGTCACTTTCTTGATTTTTGAATTTTGTGAATCCATATAGTTGGCATGTGCTCTTCCTGAAATTTGTGATATCAGTTTTGTGGTTTTTGAATCTATTTTTTATTTTGTGCAGTTCCCACAACAAAAAAAGTGGTTTTGAAAAATAAAATAATAAAGATACGTGGTAATGTCTATAAATTAGTAAAAATAGCGATGATTAGTAAAAAATATTAAATAGTAGCGGCAAACTAGTAAAATTAGTAATAATTATTTGTAAATATAAAAATTAATGATAAATCACTATAATTATTTAATATTGGAAGTAATCATTATAAATTACTCATAATTCACTTTAATGATTAAAATTACTGGTAATTAGTGGTATATAGTAATGTTTAGTATTTTTTTAAATTAAATTACATGAAAATTGAAAATGAAATATGTTTTCAATTTATAGGTGATGGGAAATGAAAAATTTAGAAATGATTTGTATAAATTGGTGTAACGAAAAATTGGAAATGGTTCGAAAAAATTGGTTTCATCACTTTAAGATTTTTAAATTTATGATTTACACCTTTTTTTAATTTAAAATATATTTTATTACTTTATATTAAATTATACAAAAATATAAATAATTAGTAGTAATTATTTCTAATTACATCTAATTGTCATTTATTTTTAGTATAATTTTATATAAAGAAATAAAATATATTAAAAATTAATATTAACATGTAAATATTAGAATTTTAAATCTTCAAATGATTAGAAATGACCAATTTTTCCAACCCTATTCAATTTTTTCATTAAGTCACTAAAACTGAGGAAGGCCAGATATGACGCATCGATGAAAATTGTAGCAGTAGCAAGAGAAAAAGATATGTCTATCACATGACATGGTTAGCATAAATTGGTGCAATGAAAAATTTGGATGTAGTTGGCATAAAAAGTTTCATCACCTGAAAATTGTAAAATTTATGATTTACACCTTTTTAGTAAATCATAAAATTTCCAAACTTTGGGTGATTATAAATGGATAATTTGGGTCATCCATGTCTAAATTTTTCCTTAGGTTACTTGAACCAGGGCAGATAGGATGTCACACATCGACGTAATCAGCAGAAGCAAGAGGTGATACATCGATGACATGAGGATAGAAATGAATATTGACATATTTAAATGATTTTCATAATCATATATAATATATATCTATATATATAATACTTTTTTTAAACTTGTTATGGTACCGATGTAGTGTTAGTGTCCAACTCTTGGGGATATCATTCAGAGTCATCATTATCTGTTGCACGGTATGAGGAGTAGTTGTGAGCATAGGGTGAGCTTATAGAGACCATGTGTTGGGAGTAGGAGGAGCTCCATTGACAGCAGTAGGATGAGATGTGTCAATGGTAGGAGAATTAGCACGAGAAAATGATGGTGTACATACAACATCTGACTCATAGATTAGGGATGGAGTTCCCTCCTCCAGATGACCCGTCTTCACCTCAGTGGCTTATGTTTTTTAATATTTCAATGTGCATATTTTTTGTAATAATTATATTAATTAATATATATATATATATAGTTATATATAGTGTGTATTTTATATTTTTTTGATTTTTTATTAATTTTTAATTATTTCATTTTTTAGGTTATTTGTGATGGGTAATCCCTCTTGTCAGAAATAACTTCAAAAAATGGATCAGTTTATTTGTGATGGGAGGGTATCCCATCGCAAATAATATTTTATCCAAAGGGCTATCAAAAAAAATACTATTTCTGACACTATTCTCTTTAATGGGATTTTTGGGATGGGACCCCATTTCAAATGACTATTTGCAATGGGATCCCGTTGAAAATAGTTAAAAATTTTGTAGTGCCAGTTAAAGAAAACTTCCTGATTTCTTATCCATTTTCAAGTATCGTCCATAATCTATTTTAAGAAACTATTATTTTTCTAAAATCATTACTTTTATCATGAAAAAATATATTTTTTAATTTATAGTTTTATATAAACAATTATGAAAAATAAAAATGATTTTTTTCAAAAGAACTCTTCTTTGAAAAGTAAAAAAATGGTATTTATCTCAATAATACCTTGATGGTTTTATTAGGATATTTTCATCTATTTCAACACATTTATTCAATATTTTTCTTCATTGAGATTTATGTCTTATGATATCATCTACTATATTTTATTAAATGTTTTCTGACTAGTTTGACTGTGGATGTGCTATCTTGACACCATTCACCATACTACTCAAAATGGAATGTGATTATGTTTACATATTGGAGAAAGTTATTTACATTTCATTTGTATATGTTGTTTATGATTCAACCCATTCAAATGAGAAATTAATTGGACTTAGTAAGTGATGATTGAGGCCCTCTATAGCCACTCTATGCATCGGTAAGTCTCATGAGACAAAATAGAAATGAACTTGGCTGAGGTATTTCCCATTTACTTTCAGATATGGATTTGGATGATGCCTTAACCATTTATTTTCTAATTTCATGGTCTAGGAATTTAGAATATGTTTCATATGTCTGTAATTATGCATTTTATCATTATAATAATAGTTATTGATAGTCTATGGGATTATTCAACTAGTATAATATCCATGGTTTAATTTCATTCTCATATTTATGGCATTATTTAACAATATTTTATTCTTTACATATTATGCTCAAGTTTATGTTTTAATGGAATTTGTTTTTAGTTATTCACTATGACTTATAGTTATTTTTATTTATGATAGCTTCTATTGTATTACTTACCCTTATTGAGCATCTGAGTTCATCCCTTTCTTATGTATTATTTTTCCTTGGGATGAGAAGATATATATATTATGATTGACTTGTAAGGATAATATATAAGTTTATGGTAATTTCTAATAGAGATTCTATATTTTTTCATTTCAAGTTGTAATGTATGTTTCTAGTTTTCCAAATATAAGAAACTATTTGGTCCTTTGGGATGTGATCTTTTTTTCATTGTACCAATTTAATTAAGTAAGTCATCGGCTCTAGACTACTGGGGTCAGGGTCATTACAATAATTATCTTCGTCATACATGATTAATTAATCTCAAAAGGAAAAAATTATAGGAAAATTTAGAATGGTTTAAGATATTTAAGTTTCATAAATTTAATATGGAAAAGGAATGTGTTTTGAGATTAGGAAAAGGTTGTGTATTTAAATTTTCCCCATGTTTAACAAATAACTATTGATTGAGGCTCATAGTTATCTATTTTTTTATCCTAGAAGAAAAAAAATGTAAAGAGACCTTCAGGAACATTCTTAGTGGGAGGGAATAAAGAAAGATATTGTGGATTTTTTTTTAAATGTTTTACTTTTCAATAGGTTAAAGTTGAATGAAAATTACCAATGAGGATACATTATCCTTTTCCATTTCCAATATGGAAATGGGAGAATATATCCATGGATTTTATGGTGGTATTACCAAAGAAATATTAATTTAATAATGTGATTTGGGTAATTATTTATTGATTAACTAAATCTATGCATTTTATTACCATTCAGGATAATATTAATTTGGATCAAATTTCATAAATTTATTTTAAATTGATAAATAGATTATATGGATTCATATCATCAATATATCTTACAATGATCCTTGATTACCCTTTAATTTCTATAGAGGACTTCAAAATTCATTTAGTATGAGATTAAATTTCATTATGGAACTTCTTCCTCAATATGATGGAAAATTGGAGTGAATTATTCATACTTTGGAGGATATTCTCTGATATTGTTTAATGTATTATCAATAAAGTTGGGATCAACATCTATCTTTGGTTTAGTTAGTATTCATTATAGAATATAGATGGAAGATTTTGAAGTATTATATGGAAAATTGTGTAGTACTTTGGATTGTTGGGATGAATTTATGGAAAGTAAAAAGTTGGGACCATAATTGATAGAATAAATGGTAGACAATGGAAATATGTTTTAGAAGTATACGAGGACAGCTCCTAGTTGGAAAAAAAATTATGTCGATAACCAAAGAAAATGTATTTCTTTTGGGGTATATGATTATGTCTTTCTTAAAGTATCTCCATAGAAAAGTGTTATGAGTTTGGGTAAAAAAATAGAATCTAAGTATACAATTCATTATTATATATGAAATCTTAAATAATGTTCGATAATTTTCTTACTAAGTGGCATTTCCTCTGAAATTATCTCAGGTGCATGATGTATTTCATGTTATGTTGTTAAGAAAATATATTCCAAATACATCTCAAGTTTTTGAGCCCGGAAGTAGCTAAATTGGAAGAAAGCCTTTCATAATAGGAATATAAAATAGAGATTCTTTACTACAAAGAGTAAGTGTTGTGAAATAAATTGATTTACTGGGTTAAGGTTTTGTGGAAAACCCACGGTTGAAGAAACATAGGAATCAAAAAATGCTATGAGGGAAATATATCCCCACTTGTTTAAATTGTAAATAAAATTGTGAGGATGGAATTTCTAGAAGGGGGGAGAATTTAAAAACCCAGGTTATGTTAGTATAAATAATTTTAATCTCTTATTAATATGAATTAATTTTTTTATATAGTTATATTCATTATACTAATATGTGTTAATTTTTCAATTAAATGTGAAAAAAAATTATTTATAAACAAATCGGGTTTTCATGAATTATATGGTTTTATTTAAATGTTTTATTTAAAAATTATATAATTTTAATTTGAAAAAATTAACTTCATTTTTTAATTCATTATTCTAAAATAATCTTTGGATTAATTTTTGAGAATTTTTAAAAAAGTTTATTTTTTGATGAATAGTGAAAAATACTTGTTTTTATTGGAAAATTTCTTTTCATTTTAAGTATTTACAAAGTACCATTTTGTTTCAAAATGGTTTCAAAGTTAACATTATTAAACTATAATATTAAAAATTCAATTATCTAATTTTTAATGAATTTTATACTTGAATTTTGTATAAAAAAATTTTATACTTAAAAGGTCATTTTTCTAAAAAAGTGTTTTTCATCATGTTTTGAAGGTTTAATTTTAAATTAAATTATTTGAATTATTTGAATTTAACTTAATAAAATGGATTTAATATTTTTAATAATCATATATAATATTATTTAACAAGATCAAAATAATTATATTTCATAATTAATAGTAAAAATAGAAAAACTTTGTTGTCATGGTTAAGGTTAAAACAGGTTTATCGAGGGTTAGATTTAATTAATCAGGGTTAAAATGGAATAGAAACTTGTATAGATTATATTTTCTTACTATATTTATAAATTATATCATCTAATATTTAGTAATTATTTCTTTTTTATTCATTATTCTTAAATATTAACTTAATATATTTTAATCATTTTTAAAATTTTCTTGTATATCCTTGCCCCGACTTATGAATGGAGACCCCCTCTTCTATCCTATCCACACATAAATAGAATTTTTCTAAAGAAAATATTTACCAAAATATTTTCCTTATATCCATCCCAACATCCTATAGTCTTTTTTTATAATAAAACCAACCTAAGAAGACTTTAGGTATAAACATATAGAAGTTGTTTGAAAAAAGAGGTATAGTTCTTAACTGAGTGTTTTTTTATATTTATTCTTATACCTATTTCAAATATTATTAAAACATTTTGAAATAATAAAATAATTATATTTTATATACTTTTATTTTTTATGTTAATTTAGTAACATATATTCATATTCGTCTTCCATCAAATGTAAAATGAAATCATTGTTCATGTGTATGGTGGACACCACCTCACAAACCGAAGTATTTTTTATTCAATCATCACCTATCATGGATGTTTATAATTATGGAATTAATAAATATATATGACATTCATTAGATATTTATAATAATTTAAATTTGTTATATGGTCTACTTTATTACCTTCTCATCCATTGAAAAGTGATAACATCGTTTGTGCATACGTGTGGATTACCACATCTATAAAGGGATGTGATTCATTTTTTATAACCACATAACATGATGCTATATCTAAGTGTATTTAAAGAAATGAATTTATATTTATTATATAATTTTTATTATTATAAGATAAAATAATACTCTCCTTCTTTCCATCACGTTTTTTGAAAAATGGAAACATTACTCATGCGTGTGTATGACCTATCGTCTCTATAATTGTAATGTATTTCATTTTTCATAAATATCATTCATGGATGGTTTTAAAAGTATAATTTATGATTAAAAGTGGTAATTATTTCATTATTATTATTATATATATGATATAATAATTACCTCTTTGACTATATTCAACTTACCAAAGTCATTTTGGACAAATGACCTGAAAATCATCAAAGCAACTCGCATGAAATTAATTGATTAAGTAATTATATATAACATGGTAATAAATAAATTAAAAGTAATAATAAACTTGAAAAAAAATTAATAATCAAGTTAATAATTAAAATAATTTTATTATTCATATAAATAAATAATATACACGATGAGTCGGACTCAATGAAAGGGACACATTACCATAACACATCATTTTAAATGTTTAAAAGATTAATTTTCTAAATATTATTATTCCATGTCCATATTATTAAAATTATTTTTTGGATGTATTTAAATAGAAATAAATTAAATATAAGGAATATTTTTTGTCACTTTTTTCTTTATTTAAATGGTTTCAGAAATGAATATTTTTGGGTATTTTATACAGAACGTTTTTAAAAAAGGAAAAATGAATGTCATATTTTAATGTATAAAATATAAATGGTTTCCCACCACTATAACAAATATTTTATATTTTTATTAGTTTACAATATTTCATTTTTTTATTCAATTAAAACCCCCATTCCCTATATTTTATTTATTTTCAAAAAAAATTGTTGAATGGATATTTCGATATTTGGTAATTTTTTTCTTGAGGGTGGAAATAATATTTTTATAAGTATGATGATGTAAATGAAATATTTCTAGTGTTAAGATTATGTTATGATTCTTGGGAATTTTTTATTATTATGGATTTTTTTTATAAACTAATAATTTTTTGTTCTATTATAATCCCTGAATGGGTGATCCTGAAATATATCTCTAATGTATTGGGTAATGGGATAGATTTAACTAGTTAGGTTTCTCCTAAGAGATTATTGTAATTTACAGTGTAGTTTATTCAATTTGTAATATTTATTTCAAGACTAATATACAAATGATGTCCTAAGTTACCTACATGACTTATATATGATTGATTTGGTTTTTCATGAAAATATTATGATTCCAAAAGGTAAGTTAATGAGGTTAAGTTTAAATGAATTTTCATACTACTTCTTAAAGTGAAATGTATAACTTTGTGAAAATGTTTTCATGGGTTTTAAAATATTTCAAATACACCTTTATGATACTTAATTTTACATTAATATTTATTATGAAACGTTTTATGAAAATATTTGGGTTGTGAAGTTGATTTCTTGGGTAAGAAAATTTTTATTTTGATCCCAAAGTTTATTTTCGAAAAGGTAAAATTTTATGAGTATTCATAGACTATTGGGTTTATTTATTTCCTTTTATAGGTCCCTTACTAAAATTTTTGTGTTCATACCATGTTTTAATATGTTTTCATGGGTTTTTAAGCATTATTAGGGACATGGATAACGTCAAGGTAAAAAAAATTTAAGATCTATCATGAAAATAAAACATTTCATGTATTTAAAATTTTATATTATGGAAAAAATGGATACTGAGTGGAAGTTTCCATCTTGTGATGTAAGATTAATATATATAAGGGTGACAACATAATTCTCTAAAAATATAAACTTTAAATATTCTAAAAAATTAAGAGAGTGAATTCTAAACTTAAAACTCAATATTATGTCATGTTTAAGGTTGGTTTCTTATATACATAATGATATGGTAATTTCTAATGCTTAATGAAAATTGAAACCTCATGAGATAAATTATCTTATACATGACCTTGAACTAGTTACTATAGTGTTTGATTTAGAAATCTATGTACATCATTTATATGGACAAAAATGTGAACTATATACTAATTACAAAATTTTAAAGTATATATTCACTCAAAAATTATTAAACATGAGATAGAAAACTGGCTATAGTTGATTGAGGGTTATAAATTCACAATTTATTACCATCTAGGAAAATAAAATAGGGTATTTAATGCTTTAAGTCATAAAGATAATGAATCGTTAACTATGATATGAATGGAGTGTGGCCCTTTTTTTAATAATTTAATGAATGTTTTCCTATAAATCATTCATATATGAACTTCTTATATTTTTTTAGGTGTTAGTACAGTCATCATTATAAAAAAAATTAATAAATCTCAGAAAAAGGATCATGATTTACAAGAAATTGTAAAATTGGTTAGGAAATGTAGGTTTATATAATTTTACATTGACAAAGAAAGTGTTTTGAGATCCTGAAAAAGAGTATGTCTACTATGTGACTCTTAGTGAAAGAAATAAAAGTTTATTCAAGCTTATATCTCTCTATTCTATGTACATATATATATAACTAATATATATAGAGACCGTCAAAAAAAATTTAGTTGGATGAATGAAAATAGATATTTCTAACTTTAACATGAAATGTTTTACTTGTTAACAAGTTAAATTGAAATGAAAATTACTCAAGGGGATTCTTCAGCATTTTACAGTACTAGAATGGAAATGGTAGAATATATCCATGGATTTCATGGTTGTATTACCAAATACATATCAATTTAATAATGTGTTATGGGTTATTATTGATTTTTTAATTAAATATGTGAATTTTATTTCAATTTGAGAAAATATTTTTTGGGGTCATATTTATAAAATTTATGTTAAAGTGATAATAATATTTCATAGAGTCCCACTTTTTGTTTTATTTGATAGAAATCCTAGATTTACCTTTAATTTATATAAAATCCTTCATAAGTTGTTAGGTACTGAATTATTTTTCAGTAAAACTTTTCATCCTTAATCTGATGGACAGTAAGAGAGGAGGATTCAGAATATGTAGGATATGATTTGTGCTTGTTAGTTGGATTACTAGGGACTTTGGAATAAATATATTTCACTATTGTAATTTTATTATAATAAAAGTTTTAATTCTAGTATATAGATGACACCTTTTATGGAATTATATAAAAATCAGTGCTGGACACCATCTTTTTGGGATAAAGTTAGTGAAACTAGGTTTTTGGGACTAAAATTGCAATAAAATATTGTTTAAAACATAAAGGTGATTCCATAGAATATAAAGGAAGCTCTGAGAAAGGAAAAAAGTTTTGTGGATAATCAAAGGAAATATTATTCATTTTAGGTAGGTGACTATGTTTTTTCTAAAGTGTCTCCAGGGAAATTGTTTACGTATTTTAGTAAGAATGCAATGTTAAGACCACTATTCATTAAACCATATAATATTTTGGAGAATATCTGATCAATTTATTATCTAATGTATTTTCCTCTCAATTTATATTAGTTATATGATGTGTTTAATGTTTCATTATCAAGGAAGTATGTTCCAGATAGATCTTATGTTTTGATTCTTGAATTATTACAGTTGGAAGATAAATGTTCTTATGAGGAATAGACTATTAAGATTATTGATTACAAAGAGTAGGTGTAATGCAATATGGTGATTCAATAGGTTATGTTTTTTTTGGAAAAACCATATGATTGAAGAATCAACATGGGAATCTAAAAATGATATAAAATAAAATTATCCCCACTTGTTTAAGAGGTGAATAAAATTATGAGGGTGTAATTTATATAAGGGGAGAATAATGTGAGAACCTATGTAATGTTAATGGATAAATTAAATTCTATATTAATGAAAATAAATTATATTTCATTGATCCATATTTATTCAAAGAATAATATGTAATTTATCAGTCAATAAGAAAATTATTTTATTCTAACTAAGTTGAGTTTCATGCATTATACAATTTTATTCAAAACATTAATTACAAAATTAGAGAATTTTAATTTGAAAAAAATTATATCATTTTTTATATCATAAATTAAAAATTTTATTATATTTAATTACCTATAATCTTCTAAAAAAATTTATTTTGAGGTGAATAGTAGAAAATAACAATTTTTAATAAAAAAGTCTTTCCTTTTCAAATATTTACAAAGTATAATTTTTTTTATTAGTTTTAAAAATCCACTAGTTATTTTTAATTTTAAATAATTTAGTTGATTTTATTAGGATCAGAATTATACTTTAATTTTGGTATAAAAACATTTTAAGACATAAAAAAGAATTTTTTCAGAAAACTGATTTCCATCATGTTAGGAGTTCTAATTTTAAAAATAATTTTTATGGCCTTGGGATATTTAATATTGAAAAATATAATTCATATTTTGAATCAGTAGGTTCACATTTTGAAAATAGTTCAACCTCATTTTTTAACATTATGAATAGTAATTTTAGTAAAAAAATGTTAGGTTCCATAGTAAGAGTTAAATCATGTTAAAAGGGTAAAAACTTAAATTATAAGGGTTAAAATGACCTAAAAACTTTTCTAAATCCTATTTTATGGTCATATTTTAACAATATATCATATATTTTTCTAGTATCATTCATCTTGGAGCCAATTGTCTTGATTAAGGCATTAATATAATTTAATATTTTAAAAAATTCTCAGTGTGACCACTCACTTGCTTATAAAAGGAAACCATCTCTCCTATATTATCCACACATCAAGAGACTCTTATATCATGCAAAACATACCAAAATAATTTCCTAAAATTCATCCCCACTTTCTATTGGCCTTTTGTTTATCATAATATCATCCTATGAAGGTTTTATGTATAAACCTAAGGATGTTGTCTATAGAAGAGGTATAGCTCTTAATTGAGTGCTTTCGTTTAATTTATTATTTTACCTCCTTTAAATATCTTCTAACCATTGTGATATAATAATATCCATATACTGATATAATGAAATTTTATTATTTTTATGGTATAACCCTTTTTCATATACGTATCTATCTAAGGAGAAATGGATGCATATTTCGTGTGTACGTGCAGACTACCACCTTTTGAGATGATGTATTTCATTTTTTATCACTGAATCTTATGGTTGGTCATAATAAAGGATCCAAATGAAATAATATGATATATATTATATAAATTTAATTATGTAATGATAAATAAATATTTTTATTATTCTTTACCATCCAACGAAAAAAACATCGCTCGTGTGTATGTGTGGACTACCACATCACAAACCGATGTATTTTATTTTTCATCACCACCTCACTTGGTTGGTATGAATAGTTGGATTTAAATAAATAATATTATATTTATGATTTAATTATAATTATGGAAATATAAATAATACCTACCTCATTTCCTTTATATTAATTAAAATATTTAAATTTTACTCATGGGTATGTACGGACTATCATCTCCATGTTGTAATGTAATTAATTCTTCATAACCACCATACATAGTTGGCAATAAAGGTATAATTAATGCATAAATATTATAACTATATTATTATTAATATTATGTAAAAAATATAGTCATGATCTATTTTAACATAGTCAACCTACCAAAGTCATTTTGGACTTATGAAATAAACATCCCCAAAATATAAACAGTAAATTTATTCAATTAAGTGATTATGTATGAAATAGAAATAAATTAAATAAAATTCATAAAAAAAATCATAAATACTTTTAATAAATTAAATAATTATCATAACATGATTATTTAGAAATATAAATAATGTGTGTGATAATTCAGACTCAAGGTAAGGAATATTATATCTTAAAAACTAATTTTAAAATAATTTAAAGCTTTCCTTCGAATATTTTTCCTCCATGTTCAATTTTTTTATGGATGAGTAAATATTTAAATAAGTGGATTAAGGAGGTTATTTTTCCTCTCCTTTTACTTTCTTATAAAGGTATTCAAAATGAATATTTTTTCATATTTCATACAGAAATTTTTACTTTCTTTACAAAGTACCAAAGGAATATTTTTTTAACATATACAACTAGAAATTTCCATCTTTCATGAAAATTATTTTCTAAGAAGCTTCCTCTTCAATTTTTAATGGTTTTTTAACTAATATCTTATTTCTCATTGTTCTTATAATTTTTTTAAAAAAATCAAAGAAAATATATCTTTATCCTTATTTTTATGTGAAGAAAGAATGTTTTATATATGTGTGTTAAACAAAATAATTTAGGATATTTCAGGATCTAAATGAAAGATTATATCTATTTTATGTATTTTATAGTCCTTTATAGTATTTTATGATGATGATTGATTCTGATGTATCATTCCAATGCATTAGGTAATTATTATCTTCTTCCAATAATTGTATTGGAAGTAACCAAGTATGTTATTCCATTTGTAAGGGTTCTTATAAGGGTTATGTGAAGATGATTTCCCAAGGAACCAGATTGACTTTTCTATAATATCAAATGACTTTTCATGGAAATATTTTGGTTTCATAAGTTATGTTAATGACCTTTTTTCAAGTAAATATTATTACCTTTGAGCATAAAGGGTATGTTTTTAATAAAATGGGTTTCATGGATTCTCATGTTCTCTGAGAAAGACTTTTGATTATGATTTTGTCTTTATGTTTTCTTATAAACTATTTTATGAAATAATTTGGGAGGTAAAGATGATTTCATTTGTAAGTAAATAATTATTTGATCTCAAAGTTTATTATTTTGAAGGAAAACTCACATATATGATCTCATGGTTTTGAAAACAAATAAAATATTTCTTTTCATCTTTTTATATGTCCTTTACTAAGATTTTTGTTCACATACCATGTTTTCAAAAGTTTTTCAAAGGGTTTAAGGATGATTATAAACTATAGTGAAGTCAATTTGAAAATTATGAAGATTTTTCATAAAAAGAAAACATGTTTCATTTTAAAAATATTCTATTCTAAAAAATGTGCACTAAATGGAAGTGTATAATTTTTATTTCATGGGTTTATTATGTAAGAGTTATAACCTAATTCTTTTAAACTGTAAACCTAAAAAGGTAATTGGGAATGAGAGAAAATGGATTCTTATTTAAAAATTAAATTATAGGTTGAATAAGGATCGGGTCCTTACACATCAAGACTATTGATTGCCCTATATTACCTATTAGGGATTGAATTTATGACTAGTGATTATTGATCACCTGAGATTACCTCCTGGGGAACAACTAGGTTTCATAGAATTACCTCCTAGGGGTAGACCTTATGATTGATGATATATTGTGCACAGAGTCACTCTTGCACTGTCCAAAGCAGGTATGGTCGATCCCTATTGTTACCGTAGAACTTGGGGATTGATGGTGGGTATTTATTTAAGCTTCCACATTTGTATTAATTTTTTAGCTAAGATTATCACATGGGTATACATTGCTTAAATGGCTATATTTGGGACTTCTTTGGTGGTTTCCTACTAATTTTTTGTCCCAACATACTTAAGAATCTGTGGAACTTCAGTACCAGAGCACACTTCATTGTTAACTGGTTCAAGTAAGGTAGATACCCAATATTTAATTATTGAGTGGGATAGCACAGATGAACAATATATTAGGACGAGATGAGTCACGTGGGCTGAAATAGTGCCTATTTGTATTTTAATTCTGTTATTTTAGTTGTATATGTGATCTTCTAAGTTGGTGATTAGTTTTTGTATGATTACATGAATGTAAGTTTGTATGACTGCTTTCTTCTACATTTCACTTAATATAGAATGTTTTCTTAATTTTCATATGCAGACTATGATGGATGTTTTTTTATGATTTTATGTTATTTCCATTGTTTCACACTCTAATATGATGTATAGTATCCCAATGGAACTACCTTATACCCTCGGTACTATTCGATAGCCTATAATGTATGAGGATGTGCACCTAAGGTCACCTGACACCACCAGAAAAGACACCAACTAGTGGTCTCTAGCCAGGGGATGTTACAAATTTGTATCATGTCATGAACTATGTCAGGTCATCATCCAGACCGGCATCTGACCCGGTCCTTGGTATGGCTCAAATGGTGTTCCCAATCCCCACATGCTAGAAATAAGTGACCATGTATCAATAATAAAACATGGGAATGATTTACCCGAATTTGTAAACATAAGAAAACCAACCAAATAAATAAACTAAAACTGAAAATCCAAAACCAAACAAGGAATACATAATTTCTATATTTGAGTTACAAGGTTAATACAAAAACCAAAAATGATACTACCAATGGAGAAACCAAAAACCAACTCAAAACCACCACATGGGAAGATGATCATCACCCTCAAGCCATCTTCACAACACTACACTAAGGAAGACGTCTAGCATCCTAAACCACCATCACCAAATACTTTTCCTTTACAAGTGTCAAACAAAACCTAGTCTACTTACACCCAATGGTGTAAGTAGGGTGTCAGATAACTCCCAGAAGGATCCCACCCAACAAGGATTCCATGCAATAAACATTATAAGATAAATAAACTTTCATGTTTCATAATAGAAATTCTATTGAAAATTTTAGGAAAAATAATTTTAAAGGAAACCATGCTTTCTTTTGAAATAACCAACAAGATATTTTGTATACTAATGGTTAGTGAAATATAAACAAATATAACTAGTCATGGGAAATCCTTGTAGGTACTAGATAAGAGTGTGACCTTAGAGACATCATATCATGGTGTAAAGTGGTATAAAAACCCAAAAAAAATCCACGTTCTCGTGCATGATCCACTATAGAGGAGAAACATCCAAAATTCTAGTGGTATCCAATCATTATCAATATTTAGTTAGAGTTTTCATCATCAATCCCACTAAGTGAAACTGGGAAGAAGACACTTCTGAATCATTATAATACTAGTCCTAGTCCACCCACCTAGCTACTCAAGCTTCCCTTTGTGCTCAATCAAGATCAACATTTCACATGTCACACCAGGACCACATTTCACAAACCAAACAATGAAATACACCTCACAATCCACCACTTGCACACCCAAAATCCTCTATTAAAATAAAAATAAAACTAAAACCATTTCTAAACATGGTTCACATCACATATATAAAGTAATAAATCATTTACATAGTTTATAAAACATTATCAAGTAGAAAAAATATGGTTTACATAAATAATACACACCATTTCATATATAAAAACAATTTTCATGACAAATGAAAACAAAATATTTCTAAAAACCACTTTCTCACCACACACATAAATCATTGAATATATAAAAATACTCAATGAATCAATATAAATTCTTCAAATAATGTTTAATCACAGAATGAACTACCTTGGGTGTTGAAATTCCAAAAATCTGATGTGAAACTCCAATCGCACCTCAATCGTACCACAAAGAAGGAAGATAAAACCCTAAACGTGAAGATCAAACCTAAAAATTCAAGATCCAACCCTACCAACTGGAAGAGATAAACCCCAAGAAATAGGGAGGAAAACCAAGATTGAAGGAATAATACTAGGGAGAAGGAGACTTACTTGAATAACTGAGGAGGAATCACACCAAATTCGGCACAAAAATGGAGCTCCAAAGGAGGGGAATAGAGAGGGAGGCATTCCTAGGGAGGAGAATCCCGAGTGGGGTGGAAAATGAGGGTTTATGGGTTAAAATTGGGGGGATAGAAAACCCAAAACTCAAATTTTAATGACCTGGACAGGCACACGGTTAGTTTGTAAAGTTTAAAAAACTGTGCAGTGATTTTGTAATTGCCACTATCTACCATGGACATGCCACACGTTTAGCCCGCATGGTTTACAAATTATTCTCTAACAGTGAAATAATCCTCTATCCTAAAACCCCACATGGACATACAATTACCTGGTAAAGTGTGCATGGTTTGAAAACCCATGTGCCAACCATGTGCCACCTATAGTTTTCCAAAAAACATCCACTTTTCCCCAAAAATTAAAAGGAAACCCAAAAAAGAAATTGCTAAATCAAAAAATGGATAAATACCATAAAACAAATCATGGGTGTGACAATTCTACCAACCATGAAAACTTTCCACCCCTAGAAAGTCAACTCAAATATTTATTAGAAAATAATAGTGGGTACTCTTGATCAACCCACAAATTCATTTCCCAAGTCTCATGAATATCTTGACCATGCTTCCAAAGAACATGGGCGAACATAATAGAATTCCCACAATACACTTTCTCTTAGGAATTAACTATATGCACTAGCTATTCAAACACAGATAAATTGGGCTCTATCTCAAACTATTCATATTCAACACATGATATGAATCTAGATTATGCTTTTTCAGCTGAGAAATATGGAACACATCATGGATTGATGTCAATTGAGAAGGAAAAGCTAACTTGTATTCCAACTTAACAATCCTCTTAGTGATTTCAAATGGTCCCACATAACTTGGTGTTATCTTTCCTTGATTTCCCAAATGATTATGACCCAAATGAGGTCACACTTTCAAGAACACCCTATCACCCATAGATAACTCAGGATCTCGAAACCTCTAATCAGGATAAGATTTTTGATGACTCTGAGATGTCAATAATCACTTCCTGATTAACTTGACTTTCTTAGATGCCACTTGCACAAGTTTTGGTCCAAACAGTGAGGTCTCACCTACCTCATCCCAACCCAAAGGATTCCAACAAGGCCAAAAATAGGGTGCCTCAAAAAAATCCTTTCTAATTGAGGATTGGTAACTGTTATTATAAGAAAACTATACCAATCCTAAATTGAAATCCCACAAACCTCCCAAATCCAAGACACATGCATGAATCATGCCTTCCAAAATCTGATTTTTCATCTTTGTCAGACCAAACATTTGAGGATGGTATGTCGTGATCATCTTGATTTGTAACCCTAATGCCTTTTGAAGGCCTTCCAAAAACTGAAAAGTGAAATGGGGGTCTCTATCTGAAAAAATTATTGAAAGATCACCATGAATACATACCACTTCCTGAACATACAATCGGCCTAGATCATCTAATTTTATTGAATCTTTGATCAGAATGAAATAGGATGATTTGGTCAAAAGATCAATTACCACCCAAATAGTGTTTCTTCCCTGAGGTGTATAAAGATAGACAATAATGAAATCCATGGAGATCTCATCCCACTTCCAAGTAGAAATAGGTAATGGTTGAAGAAAACCAGAGGTCCTTTGATGATCTTCTTTCACCTAATGACATATATAAAATCCTGATAGGAAATCACCTATGTTCCACCTTATACATGGCCACCAGAACTGTCGAAGAACATCATACTGCATCTTGGTATCACCATGATGAATGACCCACTAAGACTGGTATCTATCCTGCATCACCACCTTCCCCAGAGATAATGGCACCAAAACATAGCCTTTGAAACATAATATTCCCTTGGGAGACAATGACCAATTTCAAGGTGTCTAACCACCATAAAGAAACTGCATAGACTTCTGACACAACTCATCCCCAGGCTTCTCCCACTGAATCATCTCTAGAAGGGAAGGATCCAACTGAAAACTATCCAAGAACACACCTTTTTTGTGCTACTTAGTCTCCAAGGGAATCTGGGGAAAGAGCCCCATCAAGGTACACTCATCCCTGGACTTCCTCAATGCCTTAACTAGCACTTTACATCTCAAGGCATATGACACAACATTACCCTTTCCTGTGGCGTAGACAATATCAAAGTTAAAACCCTATAGATACTCGATCTAATGATGTTGCCTCAAGTTCAAATCATGTAGGGATAAGATGTAGGTTAATCTTTTATGATCAAAGTAAACCACAAATTACTCCCCAAAAAGATAATAGTTCCATGTTTTCAAGGAATACATCACCGCTACTGCTTCCAAGTCATGGGTTGGGTATTTCTTCACATGTGGTCGGATTTTGTGAAATCCATATGCCACCACATGATCATGTTGCATAATAAAACATCTAGGACCCATACCTGAAGCATCAAAAAAGACCATGTACCCCTTTCCTGATTCTAGAAATATAAATATGGGTGTGGTAGTAAACCATAGATTTAGATCCTCAAAGGATGCCTAAAATTTTAGGTTCTATTCAAAATTCACCCCTTTATGAGTGAGAATTGTCATGGAAGAATAAATCCGATATAAATCACAAACAAACCACCTATAATAACCTACCAAGCCAAGGAAAATATTGATCTCAAATATATTATTTGACTTCCCCATGAAATAATAACACTGGTCTTCTTAGGGTCCACCAAAACCCCTTAATCTGAGATCACATGGTCCAGAAACTTCAATTACCTAATCCAAAAAGTGCACTTTGATAACTTTTCACAGATATGGTGATCCCACAAAGTTACCAACATGATCCTCAAATGATGTTCATTCTCTTCCTCAAATCCAAAATAAACCAGGATATTTTCCAAAAATACCATGATGAAGGAGTTGAGATACTAGTGGAACACCCTATTCCTGAGTTCCATGAGAACCAAAGGAGCATTCGTCAACCCGAAAGGCATGAACAAGTACCCGAAGTGGTTTTACCTTCTTCATAAATCCATTTTCAGAATATCCACCTCTTTTACCCTAACTTCGTGGTAACTAGAATGCTAGTCTATCTTGGATAACCACCTTTAACCTTTCATATAGTCGAACAAGTCATCTATATGGTGTAAAGGATACTTGTTCTTGATGGTTACCTTATTCAGCTTCTAGTATTCAATACACAACCAAAGAGATCTGTTGGCCTTCTTAGCGAACAAGACTAGGGAGGCCCAAGGAGATATGCTCGGGTGAATGAACCCTTTGGATTATAAATTGTCCATCTGTAACTTTAAGTCACTCAGCATGGTTTGGGATATATGATATGTGGGAAGAGATATAGGTTTCTTCACTGATGCTAAATAAATATAGAACTTCGCATCTCGTTCTATAGGTAAACCTAAAAATTCATCTAGAAATACCTTTGGGAACTCATCCACTATAGGAGGTATGCCTCCTTTAGGGGAACCAACACCATCCTCCAGCAGGAGCGATGATAACTGCAAAGAAAAATATTACCTAACTCTAGTAGTGGAGGTTCATCATTACTTGACCGAGGATCTCATTCCCCAAGAAAAACATGAGCACTACCATCAGGTTACGCGAAACTTACCTACCAACTAAAAAAATCTATGTGCACTTGCAAATGCACCATCCCGACCATTCTAGGTATCACATCAAAAAAATTCATATCCAAGACTTGGAAATCCCATTCCAACTCTATCCCTAACATGAATAGTGTAAAAGATGGGCACTTGAGAACCTGATTCTTCTTCTTACCCAACGACATCACCGACTCCATCAAAAAAAGACATGAGATCAGTTTTAAAGTTCAAAAAGTTCAAAAGAAGGGTAGAGATAAATGTAATAGTATCAAATAAAATAGTAGTTATAGATGATTCTATTAGAATGGTACCTTGAACTATCAAAGGCCCTACATCTAATAAAACTGGTGCCTGATCTACTGCATGAAGATGCTTCTCCATAACTTGAGGTTGAGAATGACTGGTCCCCTGAGCCTCTTTCCTAAATTGTATCTACCTAGAAGATTATCCAACTTTGTCTCCATAACCACCAAACTGGGATCCCATTATTCTGGATGGTTCCGACTGGGCTGGCATCCCCTTAGAAGATACATATCCTACTCCACTCTGATAAGAATGTGTGGATCTATAGAATCGCTACAAGTGCCCCATGCTCCACATTGATGACAGGATTTGGGAGGAAATGTGCATGAAATTTTTATTTTCCCTATCTTCCCACACTGGAGGCACACAATATACCATGTATTAGAATCCATGGACAAAGACTGTCGGTAAGGATAGCCTAAACTACCACCTCCCTTCTTCCCCAACTCATCTGGCTTCCTCTTTTTCTCAGATGATCCACCACTATCATAGCTGAAACTAATCTAGGTAACCTATATTTTCCTTTCTGATTGATCTCAACCATGCAATCACAATCAACAACTTCGAAATAGGTATTTATATTTAATAGAACTACCCAAGAATAAATTTTGTCCGCAGACCCATATTGAACCTCTGAGATTTTATATGCTCATTTAAAGCAATATCGGGTGCATACTACACTAGTTTAGCAAAGATATTGGCATACTTCATCACTAACCAGTCTCCATGGGAAATATCCATGAACTCCCAGGATCTAGAATACATGAATACATCATGAAAATACTGCTCATTGAAAATGATCTTCAAATCTTTCCAACTAAACTACTTGGTCCTCCCAGTCTGAACCACTGAGTCCCACTATCTTAGACTGGGACCTTCTAGCAAGAACGATGAACACTTCACCCTAACACCCTCAGAAGTGTTGAGAAACTCAAACATCCTTTCAATATTTTTAAGAAACTCCTCAGATTCCTGAGGTTTAGCATCGCCCCAGAATGAAGGATGCTTGTTCTTGAGAGACTTTTAAGCCTTTTCCTTTATAGGACCTATTTTGTCTTCTCAAACTGAAGCAGGATTAGAAACTTCTCCCTATCCCGAATCCTGATCATCCTAGACCACGAATTCTACAAACCTCTGATCAATTAGTGAGGGAGAACACTCTCTAGCATCTTCCATTAGTTGAAAGGTAATTATCTGGGGAGGCATGTTTCTACAAAAAGTAACAACCACAAGAAAAATCATTTATACACCCATACTGAAAATTTTCAGCAGTAAAAATAAATTTAAATAAATCAAACTCATCACAATGAAATAAATACCAAACAACTTCACCCCCACCCAATCTCCACGTACAGTCTGTAGGGTATATATCCCACCTGTAGGATAATTCAAACAAAAATCCCAACATCCTATAGTGACTTAAGGTCTATCACGTGGTGTGTTGGCCAGTCACCCTACTCGCAACCAAAACTCTGAACCCCGATAGTTTAAATTCAGTATATCAAAAATAATCCAAAATAAAATGAACCAAAGATCCTAACCATGCTATGATTCCATTTTTCCATGAAACAAGGTAGTTCATCATCCATACCGGCGCCTGGCCCAGTCTGTGTCATGTCCCGAAGGGCATTCCTGATCCCCAAAGGCTAGAAAAAAGTGCTCGGGTATCAATAATACAACATGGGAATTATTTAACAAAATTTATAAACATAATAAAACCAACAAAATAAATTAACTAAATCTAAAAATCCATAACCAAACAATTCATACATAATTTACAGATTTGAGTTACAAGGTTAATAGAAAAAACCCAAAAGGATACTACAAAAGGAGATACCAAAAACCAACTCGAAACCAGAACATGGAAAGAGGAGCATCACCCTAAATCCACCTCCACAACACCTCACCAAGGAATACTACTAGAATCATGAAACACAATCACCAAATACCTTTCCTTTACCTGTTTCAAACATAACCAAGTCTACTTACACCCAAATGTGTAAGTATGGTGTGATCCAATGCCTAGTAGGATTCCCCACAATAATGATTCCATGAAGTAAACATTATAAGATAAATAAACTTTCATGTTTTCTAAAGAAAAGCTAGAGCAAATTTTATGGAAAACAAATTTAAAAGAAACTATGCTTTCTTTTGAAATAACCAACAAGATACAATGTATGCCGATGGTAAGTGCGATATAACCAAAAATCACTAGTCATGGGAAATACCTATTGGCACTAACTATGAGTGGTAATGTAGAGACGTATTATCTTAGTATAAAGTTGTATAGAAACCCTAACAATCCATGTTCTCATGAATGATCCACTAGAGAGGAGAAACAACCAAAATCCGTGTGGTCTCCAATCATCATCAATATTTAGTTAGTGTTTTCATCATCAATCCTGCTAAGTGAAATCATGCCAAATCCACTTCTATATCACTAGAATACTAGTCCAAGTCCCTCCAACTACCTACCCGGACTTCCCTTTATGCTCAATCTTGTTCCACATTTCACATGTCACACCACTTCCACATTTTACAATCTAAACAATGCAATACACCTCACAAGCCACCACTTGAACACCAAAAATCATATTTTAAAATCTAACTCATACAAAAACCATTTCAAAACATGGTTCGTTTCATATAAATAATTTAATAAATCTTTTAAACAATTTATAAAACATTATCAAGTAGCACATCATGGGTTTACACAAAGAATACACCCCATTTCTTATATAAAAAACATTTTCAATCCATGTTCAAACCAAATATTTCTAAAAACCACTTTCAAACCACACACATAAATTATAAAATATATAAAAATAATTTATAAACAACATAAATTAATCAAATAATGTTTAAGCATGGAATCACCTACCTCGGGTGTATAAATTCCCAAAATATGGTTTGAAACTCTAACTGTATCTCAACCTCACCATAATAAAGAAATATAGAAACCTAAACATGAAGATCGAACCCAAATATTCAAGATCCAACCCTAAAATTGGAACCCTACTCACTGGAAAAGAGAAACCCCAAGAAATAGGGAGGAAATCCTAGATTGAAGGAAGAAAACAAGGGAGAAGGATACATACTTGAAGAACTGGGGAGAAATCGTACCAAATCCAACACAAAAATGGATCTCCAAGGGATGGTAATGGAGAGAGATGTGTACCTAGGGAGTATAATCCTAAGTGGGGATGAAAAATGAGGGTTTAGAAGTTAAAATCAGGGGAGATAAAACCCAAAACCCAAATTTTATTGACCTGGAAAGGCAGCACGGTTAGTCCACAGGGTTTGAAAAACTGTGCAGTAACCATATGTTTTCCCCTATCTGCCCAAAAAATGCTTCATGGTTAGACCACAAAGTTTACAAAATTTTCTCTAACCATGAAATAATTCTCTATCAAAAAGCCTCTCTTTTCTACACAGTTACCTAGTTAAATGTGCATAGTTTAAAAATTGTGCGCCAACCATGTAGCACCTTCTATTTTCCCAAAAACTTCCAGTTTTCTCCAAAAATTCAAAGTAAAACCAAAAAGTGAAATTATAAACCAAAAAAAATGAGAAATATATCAAAATAAACCATACTTGTGACATATCAAATATTTTTTTTGTCTTACTATTTGGTAAAATGGCAGACATGTGACATAGGAATGTGTCAGATATTCTGGTGGATCTTGGTCTAGTGCATCATGAACACCTTTCACAAGGGTAATTATATGTTAATAGAGATATGGGATTTTTGTTACAGATTATTATATTATATATTTTTTTTAATTCATGATCATGTTATTTATTAAAGATTTATATTTTATTTGTTTTGGATCTTAGAACTTGGAAAGAGTCGTTTTCATCCATCTTTTTTAGTACGTAAGAATCACATGAATTTTGTGTTGTTGTGTGTGATTAATATCACTGATAATGAGAGTTTAGCTTTTTAAAGTGTCAGGAAAAACATATGTTGTTTTTTACCATATAAATTATTTTTCTTATCATACTTAATCAAACTATATAATATTTTCTCTGATTACAGTTCATGTGGATTTAATAGAGTGATGTTACTTAGAGATAAATATACAGTCCATATTGTATGGGATGTATGGTGAACCTTAGTGGGTTAATATATGAACATTATTCCATGATACTGGTTCCAAAAGGAAAATGATTTTGTTACATATTGTTTAAAAAACAACCTATATGGTGTTTTCTCATATTTATTATTTGTGTCATTCTAATTAACTAAATCATATTACTATAGCTTACTCAACATGGATCATCATGGGACAATGTCTTTATATATTTCTGGATGAGATCGTGGTCCTCATGGGGGTATTCTCGTGGGTAGATTCCCGATGATGATCAACGCCCCAGTAGGTTGATTACTTAGCATGTGATGCTGAATATGTACATATATATGGGAATCATGGAGTGGGTATTTTTTCATGTGAGGTTCCATGTAATTTATGAGTAGGGATAAGGGATGTTACGACATGTGTTATTACCTTTATTAGAATTGATTTTTGGGTTTGGTGGGAAAGACAAGATACCTTGTAAAGTGGGCTCAAGATATTGGTGTGTTGAGTGTTATGGTTGAATAGCAGAATATTTTCCTATTATTTTTTAGATAGGTTTTGGTATATGAGAGTAACCCACAAAAGGTTTATCATGGGTTTGTGATTTTTATTAGACATGGAAAGCATGATTGGATTATTTTTATTTGATATTGATGTAGAGGATGTGCTAATAAATATGGTTTGTTGGCATTGTGATGTCCCAAGCTCAGTTCACTCATAAGTAACCTAGTCTAAGGGACCCAAGGCCTCAATAATGCCTCCTCATATTATAGAGGTTGTTGACTAGTAGTGAGGTTCTAATGATGATATGGTGGGGATACTATACCCAATGGATCAAAACTAAATACAAAAATGGAATAAATAAATGATATAGATAGAAGAAGATAATAATAATGGATCACGCAACAAGTTCCAAAAACACTAACCATAAATTCTCATAAGATTCCATTAAAACAAAATAGTCTAGAATATAGCATGAAATATATAAAAAAAGTCTAGAGAGATAATATAATAAATGAATAAAAGACCCAAATATAATATGCAGTATAAGTATATGCTCGGCCCAATGCTCCCATGTCATGCCCTAGCCCATAGAAAGTAAAAGTAAAGAAACATCATATAATTCCTAAAGTGAATCTAATAGGTCTATCTAGGTACCAAACAGTGGCTTGAATAGGGTGTGTGTAAAACTCAATAGGTTTCCACCAATAAAATATAATTCATTCCATTCCATGAATATAAACCATAGCAATCTGTAGGATATAAATTCGGAAAGCATTAAAGTGGAGGTGAATTAGGGAAAACCACCTACTTCATTATAGACCAAAATATACCTGATCATAGGGATATTAATTAAGTCATGGGACCCATGGCTATAAGACCAGGCATCCAAGAACAATTACCTTGGTGAATCCATGAAAAGGAATTCGGACATTCTCACGTATCAAAACCAAGTGAATCCATAGAGTAAATTCAAGGAATTCAACTTATAAAGAATATATAACCAAGCTTGAAAAACATGTACAAGGTAATATTGGGATAGACTTGATTGGGATAATAGTAGATAATATAATGCATCTCATATTTGAGGACATCAATCTTAATTGTGGGATCTCATCCTAGGAATTATAATTTTTACAGAAGTATGAAGTTAATCTTCAATGACTTACTGAGGAATTAACTAAAGTAAGACATTGACTAAATAAAAAGGGAGTGTATCCCTTTAAATTTTATTTAATGAATCATGGTACATCCATCGGGTTCACACTTTTCATTTGGAATTGGAATCTGAGTATTACCTTTGGCATACCTCACTATAACCATAACTAGTCTCTTTAAATTAACAAGATCAGTTCTATTAAGTAAAAATAAAGAGATCCAGTTATTCTAGAATAGAATTTTCCCCAATTAATTAAATTAAAATTACAATCAAAACTTAATTTATTATAACTTATTAAGTTCTAAGTATAAATTCACAATTACATCATTTACAATGATACCCCCATTTTACCAATACCATTTCTTTAATTCATTAATATATAGAGTTCATATAAATAAGTCATAAGTATCAAGAAATTATAGATAGGTAATCCAAGGTATTAATTATATAAATAAAAGTTGAAATATAAGTTAATCATATCATGAATTTTATTTAAATTAAATCACAACCTTTGAGGTATCTCCTAAGGCTGCTTGTAATGTACTATATCACTTGATGATTAAATAAATCTATTTCTTTTAAAATAATACAAAATAAGAAAAGGACATGGAAACTAGCATTACTCAATACAACCTAAGTTCTTGAGATGGGTTTAAAAACTCAATAAATCTACAATTTCCTCTTAAGAGTTCCATTATTTAAGTTTCATGTCTAACACACCTTAAGGGGAAGTTGGCTCCAAATATAAATTAGGGTAATTCTTAATTTCTCAAACCAAGAATTCCCTAAGGCGTTTTTTTATTACACCTAAGCCAAGGTGCTTAATTAAGATAAGTCCAAACAAACCCTAAGGTGAGATTTTGTTACTTTGAGAAGAGTAAATTGGGGATTTAATATGTGTCATTGAAAACACACCTTTGGAGGTGTTTTGGTTTATAAAAGGTAATGTATTCATGGGTGTTAAGATTAACTCACCCCAAGGGTGGTCAAATTTGAGGTTTTTAACCTCAAATGGTGTAACTAAGGATCATACTACATCTATGTTAGGCTTTAGACAATGAATTAAATGGGATACATATTTTAGAGGCAATGCATAGAAATTTCATCTTGGGGAACAATGAAACATTTTATAAATGGAAATAATTTTATGGAAAATCATATAGAACACCTACCTTATACATAGAAATATTTACTCATCTATTATTGGCCTGTGATTTGATATGAAATGAGAGGAAATGAGAAACTAGATAAATACCTTGGAAATAGGGCATATTTTTAACATCCTGTCTCTCCTCATTGGCTTGAGAAGTGAAGGATGTGTTACTAGGCCTTAGGTGACATCCTCAATACACCAAAGGCTAGAAATAAATTTCAATGGCTTTATAAAAAATTGGGGGATTATTTTACCTATGAAAATAAAATAACCCCTCTATAAAATGAAAACAAACAAACCAATATATTATGCATGAGTACAATGAAATACAACTCAAAGAGTAAACAAAACAAACATAAATATCTGAGAACAAAGCGGAAACAAAAACTGAAAAATCTCAAAGATCTAAAAGACCTCAACTTAGCAACTTTCAACATGATCCAAGATCCAACTTTACAAGAAACTCCAAATGAATCAATAAGTATCATTAAGGAACTATGATACCTTTCCTTTACCTATGTCTTGATAAATTATATTTGCAAACATAAAATAGTTTCCAAGTAAGGGGTGACTCTAAACTCGATAAGATTTTCACAATGACTTCACTACTCATGACACTATTGTAAAAAATGTTATAACTTTTTTATAAAATAGTTTAAGAATAATTTAAAGTGGTCTATCTCAAAGAATAGAACAGTTTTTTTTCAAACCAACAATTTCCCACAGAAATAAATACAATAATCATTTAAAAAAATTCTCATTTCATTTGGAATACCCATTCCGCACATCCACACATACATGCATGCATGCCCAAGTGATATTTCCATAATCATGAGAAATCCTTCATCGATCAACCATGTTTTCACAAGTTAACGAATACTAGGCACCCCAATGGAACACACCCCTTCCATAGGGTCACATGTAATGAAAATGAACACATGTCAACCGTGTATTCCAAAACCCATGCCAATCCATTTCAATAAAATATTTATTTTATTAAAAAAATATTTAACCTTTTTACATTCATTAAAACCGAACCATAATTTTAAAATCATTATTTGAAAATCATGAACTAAACGAACATTCTAGAAAACCATCCAATTTTCACAATTTCAAAAAAGCATCACTAAAGAGGTTTTCTTTAAAGAATCACACATCAATTTCATAATTCAATTCAATCAATTCAGAAAAATAAAACCAATCCTTTGAGTTTTAATCAAAAGGAGTTTAGAGAGAAGAAACCCACTTCCCAAACTTTGGTGAAAATGAAAAATGGCATAGCAACTTCAAAAACATCGATTCAAACTCCGAAAAACATTCTTACATCTCATTTTCTTCAATAAAAAAATCTTATCCCACCAATAATTTAATCACCCATCATTGATCTATCCCCATTGGATTAGATTAATGATTCTAATAGAGGGAAGAACAAGATATCTCATGAAAACTATGAAGAATGAGCACTTATCGATGAATTCAGGACTCCGATACACTTAGATTCAATAAGTAGTTTCTCCCAAGTAAAAAGGTATGTTCTACACAACCTTGGGAGGGAGAGAAATTTGTGATATGACCTATTTAGGGGGAAATGAGTGGATTAAGAGAATTCAAATTAAATCAATGATTTTCGAATTTAATTTTTCATGGTGCACAGTTAGGGCACATGGTTAGGTAAACTATGAGATAACCATGCATGATCCACTCCTCTAAATACACCTCACATGGTTGGATCGCATGTTTAGAAAATGTGTGTTTCAACCATGATATTACATTCTATCCATCATTTCATAGTTTCTCCTGGGAATCCACATGGTTTGTTCAAACCATTCTCTTAACCATGTTCCTACCAAGTTCCCACTGTTTCAATTTCATAGTTTCCTAAGAGGTTTTTCAGGGTTTCTACTAACTGTGCTTGTACTTTGAACCATTATAAATTCCTCAAAACATGTGAAAACTCCTCTGAACCTCCAAAAACATAACCCAAACATGTTATATACTTAAAATACATAAATGAAGGGTCAAGTACATGAATCATAGGTTGCTAAAGTCTCCTCATCATTAGTTTTTCCTTCCCAAAAAATTAGAATACCGCCATTTTCCTAAAAGGGTCCAGGCCATTGCTCTACCATTTCCTTCTCATTCTCCCACATTTATTCCTAAATCTAACCATGTTATCATAATAGCCATAGTAGACCAATGATTTTTTCATGAAATAATTTCCCTTGCCTATCCAAAATCTGCAATAGCACATTAACTAATGTTACATTTGGCTCTAGGTCGACACAATCCCATCAAATCACATGGTCAGGATTGGGTTAATACTTATTCAATTTAGATACATGAAACACAATGTTCATTGAACAAAACCTTGGTGTCAAAGACAACCAATATTCTACCTCACTAGCCTATTCAAGTATCTCAAAAGGACCTATGTATCAAGGATATAACTTTACTTGCTTCCCAAAATGATGATTCCCAAGCCTTATAGATATTCTCAATAACACATGATCACTCAACTCAAACAAAAATGACCTTCAATGACGATCTTCATAAAATTTATGATGACTCTGATCCATCTCTATCCTCTTTCCAATTAACAAAATCTTCTCTATTTTCTCTTTCACAAGACTTGGTCTAACAAGTGAAGTCTCGCCTCTTTCCACCCAACCATGTGGACGATGACAAGTCCACCAATACAATGCTTCAAAAGGAGCCATATGTAGTGAGGCCTGATAACTGTTGTTCTAAGAGAACTCCATTAATGGTATGTGATCCTCCCATGAGTAGCCAAAATAAATTAAAAAATACGTAATAATATATTCTAACATTTTTATGGTCCTTTTGAATTTTTCATCCATTTTAGGACGATACATCGTACGTATCATCAACAGATTCCCAAGGGATTGTGGTAATGACTTCCAAAATGAGATGTAAACCTCAGATCTCAGTCTGATACTATCAAAATTGGTACTCCATTCCTTTTTACTACTTCTAGAATATATATTTTTGACAATTCTTTCACCGTAAGATATTCAATAATAGGGATGAAATGATCAGACTTCATGAGTCGATCCACTATTACCCATATGGAATCATGTTTTCCAACCATCCTTGGTAGACCTATTGAAAAATCCATCGGTATTGGTTCTCATTTCTAAATGGGAATCAGTAAAGACTATAGAATACCCACTGGTTGATGGTGTTCTACCTTAACCTACTGATAGGTGAGGCATATCAAAACAAGCTTACCCACTTTCCTTTTCATGCCATCCCACCAAAATTTTTCTTTTAGTTCCTCATACATCTTTTCTATTTTAGGATGAAATGCCCATCTAAAATGGTGATAAACATGAAGAAGTTGTTCATGAAAATACATAGGTATGTCCATCTAATAAAAAAAAAACAATTTTCTATCAATATTCCATCCCTCAATGGTCTCCCCACTAATGAGTTTTTACCTCATATAAACACATTCATAATCAAATGTTTGTGCCTCTTTAAACTTCTCGACCAAATCAAGAATAAAAGAAATTAGAAAGAAAGCTGCAACACTACCTCAGTATTTGAAATACAAGTTCACATATACTATAAATGACATCTTTTTCCACTGATATGAAGCTTCTTTTTCCAACTGACTATACGAATTCCATCTTAATGCAACATCCATAGAGCTCCCATTACCCGGTGTATACATTAAGTCAATATAAAACATCTAAATATACTCCATCCATCTTCATTGTCATATATTAAAATCTCTTTGTGAGAAAATTTGTTTCAATATCTTATGATCTTTAAACACCGTGAATTAATCACCAAAAATATAATGATACCAAGTCTTAAAATAATGGACTAAAACAACAAAATCCAAATCATGTGTTGAGTAGTTCCTCTTATGAAACTGTAACTGTCTTGAAACACAAGGAACAATATGATATCCTTTCATGATAACACTTCCCAACCTTGATCCTAATGAATAAAAATACAGCTCATAACCTTAACTTGATTCTGTAAAAATCAAGATTAGTGTTCATGTAAGGAAAAATATAATCTATAGAGAAGATTTATGACATTCATCATTCCATTGGAATGGAATATTTTTCCTTTTCAAAGATTTCATTAGTGAATCTAGTCATGAAAAGTCACTAAAGACGTCGATAATAACCAACCAGGCCAAAGAAACTATATATCTCAAATAAATTATTGGTGGTTGTCAAGAGATCACAACCTCTATATTTTATAGATCCACGAAAAAAAAAATTCAGAGATAACATGGAAAATCAAACTCTCCTATTTTATCCAAAAATAACACTTTGAAATTTTATCATACAAGTGATGATCCCACAATATACCCAACATTATCTCCAAGTGTTTCGCATGCCCATCCTTTTTCCTAGAATACACCTGTATGTTATCCATAGAAACCACCACAAAAGAATCCATATACCTTTAAAATATCTTATTCATAAATACCATAAAGACATATGGTACATTCATATGACCAAAATGCATAATCTCATACTCGTAATGTCCAAATATACTCCAAAAAGTTGTCTTTATAATATCCTCCTACCAAACCCGCAGTTGGTGATATCCTGAAGGCAATTTTATTTTAGAGAACTATGGGGATCCTATCAATTGATCAAAAAGATCATCAATTCTAGGAATAATATACCAATTCTATATCATAAATTGATTAATATTATGATAATACACAAAAATACAAATATTTCCATCCACATTTTTCACCGACAAAATCAATTCTGCCCACAAAGACGTTCTTGGCCGAATGAACCCTTTTCTTTACAGATCTTCCTATTATACATTCAATTCTCATAATTATATTGGTTACATCTGATAATATGGAAATTAGATAGTAATGGTCCCTATTAAGAGATCAATCGTAAAACCCACTTCTCTTATGTGTGGAATCCTTGAGAAATTTTCAGGAAAATCATTTAGAAACTATAACAAAATTGTTGTAAAAATTTTATTCTTGATACCATCTAAAGATGTCAATGGAAATTATGAAAATTGGTATGATATAATTCCAACTATTGGTTCCAAAAATCCTGTTGCACTTTCCTTTACAGTCCAATATCTTATAAATAAATGGTCAACCCCATCATCAGTTGTAAAACTAACCCTTCAGGTATAACAGTTGATGTGTTCTTTGAACATTTTAAACCAATCCATGCCCATGATTAAGTTATAGAAATCCATATCAGGCATAGAGAATTACCAACTCAATTCATCCTCATCAATAGTTATATAACATGATTTTCAAATAAAGGCTAAAAAAAATTCTGAGAGATGTTTGAAGTTTCAAAATAGAATTTATCATCTTAACATGAAAACCCAAAAGATAAATAGTATGAGAAGTAATAAATGAATGGGATTTGCCCATATTAAATAACATTTCATAATGGTAGAATTCAAAATAATTCTACCTCTCACTATCAAAGGTCAATATTGATCATCCATGATAATTTTATCAAATCCATTAAATTTCTTACTCACTGAACTTTTCTCTTTATTAACCTATTGAGATTGTATTGGTTGAGTAGTCATGGTATTCTGAAAATCACCATGTATTTGAATGTTCTGCTGATGAGAGTTATTCTACTTCACTCATCTATTCAAAGCATACAATGCTTGATAAGATAGTGATGTGTCCCTAGCACCCAACCTTGGAGAACTATGACAATAATGCTGAATATTTTTCATCTAGTTGCAATTGTGACATGATCTATGTGGTCTTATACAATCTATCTTCATATTCTCAAAAGAACCATACTAAAAACATCCTGACATACTATTAGGTCCTGTAGATAAATTGATCAATCCCATTATCTGATTCTAATATATACCTCCCCCTTGAGAATAGGTGTCCTTCCTCCTCTTGTTCCTAGCATAGAATTTCCCACCAGTTCCCATAAGAATAAATATGAATCCTATTAAAGTATTTCTTGAGATATCTCTTTCTACCATGGTTTCTCTATTGATCATCTCTATATAATTTTTTATACAAAGCACAATAATATTTTAGAGAATTGAAATTTTCAACCCTATTTCAAAAATGTGTACCTTCAAGGACTCACTTGTAAAAAATTTCTGTAAAAAGTGGACTAAATTAAAAAAATTATTCATATACTCTATTATAAATATATTCTCCTACTTCAATATGAATAATTTTTTTGGTCTATAAATTTTTAATGTGTGAGGGTTTAATTGTTTGTTGAAAAATATTAAAAGTCCTCTCACGTCATGACTTAGTCTAATTTATCCTGAAATTTTAAATCCCATCACTAGTGTGCTAGATCCTCCAGCATATAAGTTTCTAACATTACTTTTTAATAAACTGGTGTGCTAAGGAAATCAAAGATTTAATTCATCCTATTTAGTCACACCTCTTTTTTCATTGGCTCTGAATATCCCCAAAAATGGATGGATTATAATTTTGGAACTGAACCAAATGGTCCACTTACTGAGTTTCATCCAACCTATTGCATTTATCCATAGGTTGAAAATCTTGAACAATACTTTAAACTAGCTATTGGTTCACCTATGGCTCAGGTGAAACCACATTCTCAACAGCCACTTCTAGTTGGTTTTTTCTGATTCCTACCAGGTGCCATTATCTATAATAAAAAAATATCATTTTGTATCACTCTCTATAAATTAAACTCTTATCAATTTCAAATTTACCACATCACAATTATTATAACAATTATTTCCAAAATTCTACAATGTCCATTTTTAAACCATTTTTTGAAAATTCCACCAGGCTATTTGAAAATAAAATTATTTTCAACTATTTTAAAAAATAAAAAAATTTACACCAAATTATAGATCATTAATCAAAATGAATTATTCAATCCTAATGACAAGTCATTTCTATCCATTCATGTCATACTCCTCTCATCAGATAAACCCATAATAATGAGTTAACAATTCTTAGAATTGCCTCAAAACACTCATGTACCCAAACTCTCTAGTCACTTGAAGTTCAGAATAAATAGGATATCTACACCTTTTATGCTCTACATTTCAATTTTTGACAATCATATCTCCTGACTACCAGCCTGACTCATGGACTAACATGAATAATTTTAAAACTCCAGGATTGAACAAAATTAAACCATTTGTAACATCCTTCCTCCCCTCATTGGCTTGAGAAGTTAAGGGTGTGTTACTAGACCTTAGGTGACATCCGCAAGACACCAAAGGCTAGAAATAAATGCCAAGGGATTCATAAAAAAATGGGTGATGATTTTTTCTATGAAAAGAAAACAACCCAAACATAATAAAAAACTAAAAAACCACTATATTATGCATGAGTATAATGAAATACAACTCAAATAGTAACAAAAATCAACAACAATATTAGAGTATAATGTGTAAACCAAAAAAAAAATAAACATAATGACAGAAAATATATCAACTCAGCAAATTTCGACATGCTCCAAGCTCAAACTCAACAAAAAACTCCCAAGGAATCAAGAAGTGTCAGTAAAGAACTCTGATACCTTACCATTTCATATGTATTTATAAACAACATCTGAAAATTCACCATAGTTCCTAGGTAGGGGGTGTGTCTAAACTCAATATGATTTCACCAATAACTTCCCAACTCATGCCACTAGGATAGAAAGTGTTATCACATTTATATAAAAGAGTTTAAAAACAATTTAAAGGAGTTTATCTAAAATCATAATATAGTTTTTTTCCAAACTAAAAAAGTTTCATTGAATGAAATACAACAAACCTTTAAAAAAATTCTCATTTCATTTGGTATACTAACAACGCACATCCACACATCCACACATTCATGTCCTAGTAATAGTTACATATTCATTAGTGGTCTCTCTTTAATCTACCAAGTCCTCACAAGGTAACCAATACTAGGTTCCCCAATGGCACACACCCCTTCCATAGGGTCACATATAATGAAAATGAAAACTCACCAACCATATATGCCAAAATCCATGCTAATCAATTTCAATACAACATTTATTTTATTGAAAACAATTATAAAAACATTTTTCTATGCATTAAAAAACATAATTTTAAAATCATGAACCACAATAACTTTCCACAAAACCATCCATTTATAAAAATTTCAAAAAACCATCACCAAAGAGTTTTTCATCAAGAATCACACATCTATTTCGCAATTCAATTCAATAAGTTCAAACAATTTGAAACCTTGACTTCATGTTATAATCGATAGGAGTTAATAGAGAATACACATACCTCTCTATATTTGGAAAAATAAATGAATGGGAAAAACATCAAAAACCCATCTTGATACTCCCAAAAACATCCTTAGATCTCATTCCAACTACACTAAATTCATAGTTTAGAAATGTTTTATTAGAAAAGGTTTAATGAACTGCCACTAAAAATATTAAATGATTTTGTAGTGTTTTTTTAATAACCACCTATAAATATCATCAATTTATTAAAAAAATACTTTAACCCTGATCCCCCCTCCCACTTCTCCCCCAAGAACACCTCCCAATTTGAGCCCTCACCATAGCTGCCTTTCCACCCACGTCGACAGTCCAGTTTTCCCTAAGCCCCCACCCCCCGAGCCTTCCCTAGTAGTATTGTTCCACCAATCCCCCTAAGCGCGAGCCCTCATCGATTATCCAATTACCCCTAATCCTCCCAAGATCAATCCCAATCCTCCACTTTAGTTTCCCCTACCCCCTGATCAATCTTTCTTTCCCACGTCTGCACTCCATTTTTTTCTTAATCCCCATGAACCCTCACCCTCACCAGCTTTCCAATTTTCCCTGAGCCCCCTGAACCCTCACCCTTTCCCTCACCACCTACAACCCCTTCTCCCATGATCCATCCCCACCATCCCCCATTCTCCCCCTTCTCCCAAAAATCATCCTTCTCCCATTTATTTCAAATAGTGGAAATCCCTCATTTCATCCTATTTTTTTCTTCTCCCTTCATCCATTTCCCCTATCTCAATTCTTCTTACTCTTACAGACCACAATAAATTTTTAGGTTTGGATTAAGGTTAAGGGAAGTTCAAATGATGTGGATTTGGATTTTCTAGGTAGATTAGGTTTTTTATTGGATTGATTGTGCATTTATATTCAAATGAGATAGGTTTCAGAGAGTCCATATTGACATAAGGAAAGAATTTCTATGGAATTCCCTTTTAATGTATTATTTCCTTTTAAGAAAATGTATTTTTAGTTATATGGTATAAAAATGGGAGTTTTTTTATTCATGTTCATGTTTTTCAATATGTTTATAAATATACAATGTTGGGTATATTCAATTGAAATTCATTTCAGGTTATGAAAATAAAATAATAATGGGAATTGATGTTATAATATCTTGATAATACTATTAGGGAGTGTATAATTATTTTTCACTATCATTATCTTAAAAAATAGTAATTTTTATTGTTATTCTAAAATATTTTACATGGAATGGTTTATAAGAAATGAAATAATTACATAAATTATAGTAAAAAACGTTTTCAAAAAATGTTTATTATAGAATATGAATTTAAAAACAATAAATTACATAAATAATAGTTTTATTTATGTTAATAAATTTTTGTAAATGAATAGGTATTTGAATAAATATTTAATAGTAAAGTATGTTGTTTATGAATCCACAAACTCTTGTACTCATATTATTTATTCCATGTTTTATATAATGTTTGTTATGCTATTAGTATGTATTTTTAATGGAATCTACCATATCTCATTCTTTTTTTGGTTTCCTATAGGTATGAATTGGTTGTTTCCTAATAAATATCTTATTTTTATTTGGAATTATACTAGTATTAATTATAAATTTCATATCATATCTCTTATCCATTGTTTAGTTTTCTACTAGTTAGTTAATTTTTCTAATTTCCCATCTCTTATATCTTTTTTTCCATGATATTAGTTTGAATTAGTTGCTTCATATTTCATATATTATGCTTTGTTTAATTTATTATCAATGTAAAGCAGTTTTTCCCTATTTCACTTCTTTTACTTTTCTATGATTACTATTAGTACAGCCTGGGTTTGGGTTATTCAATTCTATATGCATTGTTTATATTTAATTTAATATTCCTTAGTGGTCAGTTATATTATTCTTTGGGTATTGCTTATATTTCTCATAGTATTTTATTATTTTAAGTTATTTTATACCTTATACATAGCATGAACCTGAGAACATGCATCAATTTCCATGTTGGTCTTTAAATTGTTTCAAATGGTTTAAATAATTTTCATAGAACTAGGTCGCATGCTAAGTGGTTGTTAAAATTCAAGGTGAAATTTCTAATGGTAATTAACTATTAAATGGGGTGTTTGACACCAGTTTTTTATTTAAAATGTGTGTGTGTGTGGTTTTATAGGCATGTTTTATTAATTGAAGTTATTTGACATTTAATATTTTTTAAATGATTTTTGAGACTATAAGTCTCAGGGTGGATTCAAATGTTTTAAAAAGGTGAAATTTTGGTCTTGAAAAATGGGTGCTTGACACTAGTTAACTTCATTTAATGAGGGGTTTCATACCTTAAAAATTGATTTTATGGAAATAGTTATATTTCAAAAAAAATCAATGTCCAGTTTGATAAATGATTTTCAAAGAACATTTGAAATTTTTTTCCAAATGGTGTGAAATTGGATTGGATTCTCAAGATCTTTATAGAAGACTGATTGACACTTTAAGAAAACTGTTTTTATAAACTTTTGAGACCCTATTTAGCCTCATGTGACAATATTTATTCCCAAGTAGGATTGTGATCCCATGAGGGGATGATTTTTACTAGTGCATCTTTGTTTATTTCTTAATTATTGTAATTTTTTTATCTTGTTTCTATTTTACATAATAGTATCCATGATGGATTTTCTTTTTACATTGATATTTTTAGTACTTATATGAGTGTTATTTTAAATACTTGGGTTGTGTTTTACTTCATATTTATTTATCTCTTTTTATACTTAGTATTACTTATGTGTTTTTATTTTTTTAAAGAGTAGGCACACTATGATATATATAGATAAAATATGGATCACATTACTCGGGAACATGACTCAGTATGATAAGGGCTTGGAGGAGTTTCTATATTTTATAATTTCCAATTGATCTATTGATGGGGAAATAATATATCCATGTATTAAATGTAAATTTAGAATATGGTTGAAGATACTTGAAGTCAATGAACACATGATACTAAAGTAAATACTTACTCAATATATGTTTTGGATTTGGCATGGTGAATTGAATGTTATAAAATGTTTGATCACTAATTTCAATCAACTAAATGATCTCCCAACATCATCAACAATGGAAAATGAAATTTGAAGCCTTATAAATTGTGCTTTTGGAATTGTAACACAATAACATCAACATCAAAACATATCAGAACAACCAATTGAGGGTGCTACAAAAAGTAACTAGAGAAGTGTTTTTTTGGGACTATAGGAAAACCAGATCAGGATTGTAACATATCAATATATCCTCCTATTTATTTTATAGAGAATAATGTAATAGATAAATTCACTAAGTAGACAAATGTGTTTAATGATTTACTTCATGATAGATATCAAGATCTTTAGGGTGGATGTATGAAATATTCAAAACATTCTTTTTTGGTGAAGTTGTACTATATCAAAATCCTATATATAATTATAATAAGGTGATGTACATGATATTGAAATTTTTGTGTGATTAATTTCCTGAAGCTAAGATACCTGAGTCTTTTTATAAAATTAAAAAAAATTAACAATCTTGGTTTGAATTATAAAAAAATACATGCTTGTCCTGAAGATTATATGATTTATTGGGGGGACCATTCAAGAAGACAGAATTAAAAAAATGTTCTTATTCTATATGGGAGTAAATGGGTGATGTTGGAAGTGTGAATCAAAATACTAATATGAATAAGAATAAAAATAACACACCTAAAAAGGTTTTTCATTACTTCCCTTTAAAACCTCAATTGTAAAGATTATTCAAGTCATCAAAAACCATCAAGCACATGAAGTGGTATTATATATATAATAACAATTAGGGTTTAATGAAACATCAAAGAGACTCAAAATTGTGGAATACATTTGATTAATTACATCAAGATTTATCATCTTATCCTAGGAATGTGCAATTGGGATTGGATGTTGATGGATTCAACCAGTTTGGGACTTTGAGAACTAGTTATATCATTTGGCCAGTTATTTTGATCCCTTACAATCTACCTCCATGTATGTGTATGAAACAAATGAATTTTATAATTTTGATGATTATTCCTAGAAAAAAATTCCCAAGAAATAATATTGATGTATACTTTCAACCTCTAATTGAATAATTACATGAGTTATGAAGAAATGATTTTGAGACATATGATGCATCTTCTAGAATAATTTTCAAAATCCACATTGATCTAATGTGGACCATTAGTGACTTTCCTGTACTTTGGAATGTATCTTGTTGAAATACTTACATGGTTTTGGATTGTCATGTTTGTAATATTAATTTTGTTCTCGAACAACTACCTTATAGTAAAAAATGGTTCTTCTTGTGTCATCAAAGATTTATCGATGCATATCATAGATTTTGGTTGAACAAGCCAAAATTAAATGGTTTTATTGATCATAAACAACCTCCAAAGTTTTTAATAGGTTTTTAAATATTGGTACAACTTAAAAATTGTGAAATAAAATTTTAGAAGGTAAATTAATTGAAATATAGTGGGAAACGGGTTTAAATTGCATCATCATGTTAAATTGGAACACAATAATGGAAGAAAAAAAGTATATTCTTCAAAATTACTTATTGGGAATTAAATTTTTTGTGGAATAATATTTATGTTGTGAATATTGAGAAGAATGACTGTGATAATTTTATATTCATGTTTCTTAATGGGCATGGAAAAATGAAGGACTATCTCAATTCTCATGTGTACTAACAAACAATGAACATAAAGCATTATATCTGGCTAGATGAGAATTTAAAGTATGCTTTGGCATTTTTGAAATGAAAAATAGGGGAAAATATACATTCTTTTGAATTTTAGAACATGTGAAGGTAACTTATGGGTATTCAATTAACATCTCAATGTGTATCGACTTAAATCATCATAGGTTACATAGATTGAAAATTCATGATTCCAATATTTTTTTATAGTTGTTACTATCATTGGAATTGCATGAATTATTACCTAAAAAGGTTAATGTAGTTGTACATAAATTTGTTATATTCTTCATAAAAATATGTAAGAAAACTCTACAGCCAGATGATCTTGAAAACCTTTGGGAGAGAATTCTATTGACACTTTGTGCAATGGAGGTTGTCTTTCCTCCATCGTTTTTTAATGTTATAATGTGTTTAAATGTGCATTTGGTCGATGAAACTAAATTAGGAGTCCCCATACATTATCTATGGATGTATCCAATTGGGAGGTACTTTATTTATATGTTTTCATCTTAAGTAAGAAATTATTGGCGCTTCATTAAATACATGATTATGTTTTATTTATTTTATTTCACAGATATCTTGGTCATTTGAAATCATATATGAAAAATAAATCTCAACTTGAAGGATCAATTTTTTTATGGCTATTTAGTATAGGTTTGTCTATCCTTTTTTTCTAGACACCTAGATTATATTGAGGAATTATTTAATCTATTTGGATGCATTGACTACAAATTGACTAAATCTCAAAAAAATGGGAAATCAAAAGTATTTCCTACAATTGACTAATAAGTTGGGAGGATCTCAAATGTTACATTGATAGAAATTGAATTATTACAAGTACCTAGATATTTGATGATGAATAGTGAAATTTTAGATCTATTTATTAAAGATCTTAGGATACAAGAAAATAGACGAATGAGAATCTAAACATGGAATGAGAACGATATAACAAAAACTATTAATAAAGAGCTTATAGAATGGTTTATATGTCATGTAAGTTCATAAATACTTCAATCAATACAGATATTAGGTTTACACATATATTTTGTAAATATAATAATGTATATTAAAATTTTTAGATTATGAATATTGATACTTGAGCTGAGTTGTCATAAGATTTGATGTTTCTATCTTTAGTTCCTCTAAAATAGGCTAGAAAATTTGACACTTACAAAGTGAATGGATTTAAGTTTCATACAGTAAATTGGGAAGAGGGTTTAAAAACATAGAATAGTGGTTTATTTATAGTTTTCAAATTAGGATACTATTTAAAGTTAACTAATATTATAAAATTAAACTCACATGGGCCTTTTTCAGTTGTTTTATTCAAATGAAATTGGGTCGATATTACCAAGTGTATTAGAAGAGATTCCTTGTAATTTACTTCTGTTAACTTCTCTCACTTGATGGATGTTGATGACCATGTATTACATGATCCTTATATATTCTAATCACAAAATAAAATGGCATATTATATGTAATATACCATGGATTAAGGGTGGAGTGTAGTTTTTATCATAAAAAAGACTTATATGATATGGGTTATGAAGTGGAATATTTGACCTCTAACATTGAATCCCATCAACAGCAAGAAATGAACTTATTTTCCATAATGATATTGAAAATATTTTTCATGCACAGGTGGATGAAGTAGATGAAGTAATGATGGAGAAGTAAAATGACATTCTTGGAGAAAAAAATGATTATATGTGCATTCATCCATTAATTTATCAACCACTTATGATATATTTGTAGTCATTAGTTATCACAGCTATGTATATTTTTTTTCAATATTGTGCATCAATTTTCATTTATAAATAAAATTATGCATGAATTTTTTGAAATATATGTTCTAAGTAAATTATATTTGATTAAATGATAGGAATGCTGAGGAATAATCATTTTACTAATCCCAATAAACTCCCAGTTGAAATTCTGTTGACCACATAAACTGATAATGATCCATTAGTATCCCTCTCTACAGTATCTGAGACACCCTCTGTCTGCCCCCTATTAGTATATCTCACACCATCCTCCATTCCATCAATGTATAGAACACCCTCCTTCTTCATCGGATCAGAATTTGGTACATTACCTCCCCATTCAACAAGTTAATTAACGAGGTAATAGTTCTTCACTCTTGTTTCTTCATGAGGATATTTGGGGGTGATAGTTATAGGTACAAATTTTAATGTGAATAAATTTATTGAACTTTTTTATACTACTAACTATTTTTTCATAGAAGATGAAAACAATATTACTAAATAGAAAAATATAAATACTTCAGATGTTTGGAATCTAAATGGATTGAATATAGTAACACCATTTAACTGTTATGGGGTCCACACAGATTATGTCTCAAGATTATTTAGCCAGATTCTAGGCTAGCTGGCGGCATAACCAGTTACCCTTCTGATTAGCTATTCTAGTTGGAGGCATATTCCTCAATCATGGAAGAGTGAAGTATTGTATTCCTAGATAAAGGTAATTTTAATATATTATGGAATAATTTAATGTCGTTATTGAATTAAATTATAATATTTTAAAAATTAATCTCTTTGTATAGATGTTATTCCACTTTACCATGGTTGATCTTATCGCACAAAAGTGGATGTTATATTTTTTTGGTAATAATGGAAATATTTAAAATGGAGATTGTAGAATGAATTCAATGATACAATGTAAAAGCCCGACCCCAGAATACCCAAATTCGGTTCTTTAAAACATGATGTCTAAGTTTTAAAAAAACATGCATTGATATTTTACACATCATGTCCCAAATATAGGATCGGTTCGGTTTAGGTTCTGGGAAACCATCCTCTTCTGACATGCTTCTTTGACTAAAAATTGTTACCTGAAATAATTATTACAAAATGTAGGGTGAGAATACAAATGCCCAGTAATGGGTTTTAAACTAAATTAATATACCAATATAACCTTTGAAAACATTCTTTTAAAATTTCCCATAAATCATTTTCTTAAGGAATACTGAAACATATACATCACAACATAGCATTTAGTTAATAATCATAAGTCACATTTCATGGAATTCTGACAGAGTTATAAGGAATCATGATTCAATTATAATCATGTTCATTCATAATATAAGGTAAAATACATTCTAAATAAGTATGACATGTGAATATGCAATTACAAATTTAACAACTAAGAGTAATACATAATCAGAGTTGCACTTAAAGGTAATAACTTCAATTTCATTCTTTACTACTGTGAAACATAAACTGGCTAATAAATCACTGAGTGAAAAATAAACGTCATGACATAAGCATTTAATTCTTCTGATACTCATAAGTACTGTCTTTTAACCATAGATATTATACTAGTCGAATATCCACTTGGCTAATTAAATATTATAAACATAATGAGGGGACGTATAATACAAGACCCAGTCAAGACCTCGTGTCAAGACCTAAAATGTCAATGGGCTCATGCCATGACCTGATTGTCTCATGAGAACTATAGATGCGTCGAAGGGATTTCATTAACTAGTCCCCAACCCATTATACCAAGTCTACTAAATTCCTCATATGCCAAATAGGGTTGTATATTCAAAATGTCCCATACCACTTTGAATGTTTAATTTCTCATTTCATATTATTCAAGGTGTCTCATGGAACTTTGAATAATTAAACACTTAATCCATAAAAGTTCATAATGATTTTAATTACATTCATTAGGTTTTACATATATATAGTGAATCAGGCGTATAATTATTAATTACAAAACTATCAACTTCATGGCTATGTCCTTGAATGGTGAGTATGATCCGGAGATTATTGAATATGTGATGATGACTAATTTATTAAAAGAAAAACAAGTATTTTTACATAAAATTATAAGCCTAAATACTAAAATCTTTTCTGAATAAATGCATTTTGGAATTTCACCATGGATTGGGTTCTTAATTAAAAGGTAAACCAAATATTTTAAAAAAGGTATTAAACACATAAATGCCCAAACTTTAATTTATGGTATGATTATGTTTAACATGTCACAAGGGTATACATAAAGTTAAACATAAAGCGCATGAAATTCAACCATAACTAACACCATTTAGTAAAAGTTTGAAAATAAGTGATTCATAAGTATGTATGTAAGAGTAGTAAACCCCAAATTTTATATTCAAGAACTCTCCAAAATTACTAAACACATCAAAAGTATAATATTTGGAATATCCAAAATTAGGGTTTAGTGTTTTGTAAATCTGTTTATACATAAGGGTGTATATAAAGAGTAGTATTTTAAAATAGAACATTCATATTTCAAAAACAATATGTTTTACCCTTTATTTGAAATCCTTGGAAAATTATAGGTAAAATTGAGAATCAAAGTTTATTTTCATACACATATATTCACATATTCGAATATACATTATGCATTAAGGGGTTTAAACAAAAAATCTAATGTCACCCATATGACTTTAATAGATTATTCACATTAATGAACAAGAGTACCTAAATATAAAATCATAACATAATTTTAAAAGGTTTATTTTTTTAAACAAACTAATATAATTTTTATGTAAACATATATAACTTACATGTATAGCTGAGTCCTACACCAAAGTTAATTGAAACTTGTTTATAAAAAAAATAAATTAATCATAGAAGTTCAATGTTAAAAGACTTAAAACTGATTCAGAGGGTGAGTTATATAAACTGTATAATTATACATTCCCATGTATACTATATATATATATATATATATATATATATATATATGAAAATACAATTCCATATGTTTAAAAAAAATTCTACCTCATCTTTGAAACTCAATGTTTAGAGGTATTGAAACCGAACATAAAATAGGTTCATGTAAAACTGTATGGTTATATATATTTGTGTGTGTGTGTGTTTGTGTGTGTGTGTGTGTACATATATGAATGAATATATAAGGTATTCATATATTTCATGAGAAAAAAACTCCTCACAGTTTTTTAAAAAAATACCACATAAACCAAAATCCATAAGTCCTACGATCAGGTATATGTGAGTTTTCACCCAAACCGCAAGGATGTATACTTATGTAAATGAGTATATATATATATATATATATATATATAAGTATATACCTTCAACACAACAGGGAAACATAATTCCCTTACGTTCATAATACTACTTGAACTCAAAATCCATAAGACCTAGGATCGGCATAAGAGAAAATTTTAATTGAACCGAAAGGTTATAAATATATTTTTATGGGTATATATATTTATACACCCTCAAAACAAAAACACAATACAACATACCCCTTACATTGATTTGAGGAGGAGGAGAGTTTCGGGAAAGTCTCGAAGGATCTTGAAGGAGGTGTTGGAGGAAGGAGAACCCATATGGTTCAGGTTCCAAAAGTGGTATATTTATAAAATATAAATAATATATTTCTAATTCTATTTTAATGGAAAACCTAGGCCTATTCTGTTTATAAAAAAATGGGTCAGTCTTTGTGGAATTTGAGGGCAAGGAGGATCAACCGGTTACGGTTGTGGATAATCGGTGCAAGTGGGAGTAGAATAGGTCACAAGTGCAGCACACACGGAGAATAAGAAGACGTCGCAGGAAGAGAAGAACCAGAAAATTAATGGACGGCCATGATTTGATCTGGAATTGATCATATGGTTGGGGTGAGTCCGTGAGATTAAAAAAAGACTAATAGCTCAGATTAGATCATGAGAGATCAGATGGTTTAGATCGACGGAGTGTTTTAAAAAGTCTCAGAAGGCCAAGATTAGATCCGTGATGGATCAGGTGGCATACAAAAATGCGGAGATATTCCGCAGCCACTAAGGATTGAGGACGGAACCGAATTGGATAGCCCATATCACACGCGGTGAGATCTGATAGCTTGGATTCAATCCCTGACAATTTTCCTTTCCCCACATCGAAACGGAGGGATGTTTCGTGGCCCTTTATAAGCCCAAGACTCTAGTCATAGGCTTACAATACTCTCTCCCCCTCCCGGTACCACCCCATACTAGGTTCTGCGGGCCCGCTCCTACGCCCCCCACGTCGTCGTGCCGCCCCACACAGTGGCACGCTCTAATACCCTTGTGCATGATTCTGTTCACCCTTTTGGGTAGTTATTCCCCTTGCTTTCTAGACCTAGCACGTACAATGTGTGCACACAAGCCCATAAGCCGACCTGTGTTGAGGCTGAAGGTTAGGCTCGGCCACTTAGCGTGTGCTGCGTCCTTTAGCCTGGCTAGAGGTTTGGCCCTTATGGGGTTTATTTTTTGTTAAATGTAAATCTAGGTTTCCATACACATGTATAGGTGTTTTTCAAAAAAATCCCTTAGTTTTATAAACACTATTGTTTTAATACAAAAAGTTATAAATTAAAATTTTAATACATCTATATGAAAACATTATACTATAATTATAAAAATCAAGAACATAGTTTAATTAAAACCTTGTTTAAATATTAATAATGAAAACTTTTACAAGATATTTTAAATATTTGAAATATGTTTGAAATCCTTGCCACATTTTAAAATCATACTTAGTGCAGCTCAAAATATTAAACCACTGTCCTTTTAAAGTTCATAATAAGGGGTTATATTATATTTTCATTACATAACTTAAATTTTTTGGAAAATTAAATTATATTTAGATATTTTTAATTAATCCACCTAAAATACACTAGTACAAAATCCATTTTTTACGTCGGTTTTTTTTTCTTTCTTTTTAACGTCGGTTTTTAGGCGACGTTATTGTGAGCGACGTTAAAAATATGATTTTTTACGTCGGTTATTTAATAACCGACGTAAAAAATGGGGTAATATAGTTTTTAACATCGGTTTTTAAAAAACCGATGTGAAATACATTCTGGAAAATGGCGATAAGAACCCATTTTTTACGTCGGTTTTTCAAAAAACCGACCTTATAAGTCATTTTTTACATCAGTTATTTAATAACCGATGTTAAATGTTATTTTTAACGTAGGTTATTAAATAAACTATGTAAAAATGTTTATTATCTTGTATAAAATTTTCTAATCTTTCATTTTACAGGTCATAGAGCTCAAATGGATTTACGGATCAAAAGTTATGACCATCATGAGTTTAATATTTTTTCGAGGAAAGATTGAATGAGCCAACCGTAGCTTCATATTAGAAGGAATTTTAGAATATGTAGAGGGATTTCTAGTTTTATCATGATATAAAGAATCATCCATCATTATAATAAATTAACAATTGTTAAATGGTATATCAATTAAGAAAACTACTAATAGAAAATATATATCATGGGAAAATAATTACAAATACCTTGACGAGGTCGCGGAAATAAGAAATCATTGATTCACGTTGAAGATAAAACAATTTGATTCGGTGGAATGATGATGTTTGAATAAAATGATCATAAAATGGTATATCAATTAAGAAAAAAATCATGAAAATCATAAACAATGGATGTATGATCAAATATACCTTGACAAGATCGCGGAAAGAAGAAATAATTGATTCACGTTCGAGAGAAAAAGAGTCAATTTGGGGGAACAATAATGGTTGAAATAAATGACCTTCAAATTAGGATGGGTGTATAATGGAAACATATAATTTATATTCTATGAGAAAATGCGGTACTAAAAATTTTAGGCGGCAATTCAAAATTTTGATGCCGCGATGTGAAAAAATTGAAATTTCGCGTTAGCGGGATATTAAAAATATCATTCACGTCGGTTTTATGATAACCAACGTGAAAAGATATTAAAATTTTAACTTATTTTTCAAATCGGTTATTATAAAACCGACGTGAAAAATCAATCTTCGTCACTCTTTCACGTTGGTTATTAAATAACCGACGTGAAAAATCGATTTTCATGACTTTTTCACGTTGGTTATTTAATAACCGACGTTACAAGGTATTTTTCATGTCGTTTATTTAATAACTGACGTGAAAAAAGTTTACAAAAATTTAGTTCATTTTCCAAGCTATAATTTTACAGGTCACAGAGCTCAAACGGAGTTACGGATTAAAATTTATGGCCTTCAGAAGTTGGACATCCTTAAGACATCGTTTAGAGGTGATCAACTTCTGAAGGCCATAACTTTTAATCCATAACTCCGTTTGAGCTCTGTGACCTGTCAAATTAAATCTTGAGAAATCAGATACATTTTTTAAACATTTTTCACATTGGTTATTAAATAAACGACGTGGAAAATATATTTTAACTTTGGTTATTGAATAATCGACGTGAAAAAGTAACGAAAATTGATTTTTCACGTCGGTTATTTAATAACCGACGTGAAAAATAAGTGAAAATTTTAATATATTTTCCTGGAAAATGATTTTTCACATCGGTTATTTAATAACCGACGTAGAAAAGTGATTTACATTGATTTTTCACGTTGTTTATATAATAACCGACGTGAAAAATCAGATAAAATGGATTATTAACGTCGGTTCTTATATAACCGACGTGAAAAATCAGAGAAAATGTATTTTTAGGTCGGTTATATAATAACCGACATGAAAAATGGTGACGTAAAAAAAGTTTTTTGTACTAGTGATATCAACAGATATAATTATAGCCATTAGAACTCAACAGTCACCCAAGGGGAAACAGTTAGGTTAATGCCTTATAAAACCATGCATTAGGGGGGTTCCAAACTCAATACGACTTAAAGAAGATGGTGCTTGTCATCCCACTGATGCTTAGTATAGCTATCATGGTTCTGGACATGATGTTCTTTGTTATGACTAACCCGAAGGATCTTCTCTATTTACTGGATCTTTTGTTGCATTAGGTGGCCTTCGAGTAGCTCTGATAGGGTTTTTAATAGGTATTTTTGGTTAGTATTGTTTTCCTTTGACCTTGCTGTAATGTAAACACTTCGATGCTTTATTTAAATAAAAATGTTTGGTATTTAGTTTTCAAGTTTTGTTCAGATAAAAAAATAAAACCATAATATTACTGTTTTATGAGAGATAAGTTTTGGGGAATCACATTATAACCCCTATAAATAATTGCATTCTCGCAATTCATTTTGTACAACCATTCTAAAAAAAGAAACTCTCTCACGTTCTTCACCACATCCTCCATCGTGGAGGATCCTCATGTGTGGCCAGCCTAATACCCATGTTGGTGTTCAATTATTCTGCTTCCCTAGCCCAAAAACACCTTGGACAGTAAGGGTTAAACTTATGCAGTGTACACTCGGGCTTCTAGAGGGAGGCTCGAATGGTAGAGAGTTCAGAGATGTCTTAATGAACAAACCCTCTAAGAACTCGTTGGGTTGTCCCTTTTCTGAGAATGTCAATGTCATAGATATGGACATACAAACTGAAGCTCAATATTTGGTTCATGTAGGTTGTGTGAACGTTCCCCTCCTAGGCAGCCTCTTGAAACCTTACCCTGGCTATGATGTTTTGGGATAGAGTGAAGCATAGTAAAAGACCTTAATGTTACTTTTCCCTTCATCTATACTCAGCGAGTTGAGTAGTGGCTATGCGGTGGTAGATATAGGCATTCCCTAGGAAAGAGTGGAGAATTTCTGGACTGTTTGATATCCCATAATGTTTTTTGCATGTCCATCGTAGGTTTATGAAGGGAAGGTATTCTTCTTCACAGGTTCTGACCATAATGGCCTCTAGTACCTCAATGGGAAGAGATAAGATATGGGTTTGTCCTTCCATCTGAAAATAAAGTTTTTTATGAAAGTCCAATCCCTGAAACATGAACACTAAAAAGTTAGAGAAAAAAGAAACAAAAAATTTTATTTTCATAAACTACTGGTACAAAATACCCAGGACTAATGGTTTCCCCAGTTACCTGTTACATGAATTCCCAAAAAAAATTCAAAACTCTCGATCATTATGAACCAAATGCGACCCGAGCAGTCTAGTTCAATCTCTTGTGTACACTTATGGTGTCTGTAGAGTGTGACATGAGGGGTTTATAGCCGAGAGACATCGTTATGTACTTGATGTCCGTACACAGAATGAAAATCTTCAATTTCAAGGTTTTCAAAGTCCATTACTTAACCACAATGGCCATAGGACAAGATTTGGCACATATATGTTGCACGGAGGTCACCCACTACTGCAGCTTCTTGGAAATCCATGAGGGATTGGTTTCCTTATACTATGGTGAAGCATCTAAAATGTCCCTCGAAGTAGTTTCCCCGGCGTGTATAGGATGGAAATTGGGTTTTCATCATAAAGAGGTAGACCCAACCTGGTCCTCGATGGAGTTGAAGTACACGGGGAGAGTTTACAACGTCGTAGAGGTGTTTTCATGTCATAAAAATGTGTGAATAGTTTACAAATTTGTCATAGCTAGATATGGAAACTATGGTTTCTGGGGCCTCAATAGGAAGACATAAAAGACTAGTATTTTCGTTTTCCATCTAAAAATTAAGAAAACATTATACTTAGTAATGCATAATAAATTTTTCTTTTTTTAGTTCTATTTTTCTAGAGTAATCTAAACTTAATCCTTTGATACCAACTATAACATCCCGAAAACATAATACCCCGATCCGGTTCCTCAAAACATGATGTTTAAGTTTTACAAAAACACGTATTGATATTTTACACATCATGTCCCAAACAGATGATTGGTTCGGTTTAGGTTCTCAGAAACTAAATTCTTCTGACATACTTCTTCATCTAAAAACCGATACCTGAAAACATTTCTACAAACTTAAAATGAAATAACTCTTGGATAGTTCATTGTTCTGTAAATTTCACTTGGTTTTGTTTAATTGTTTTGTTGAGGGTTATCAAGATCTTTATTCCCCTCTTTCCTCTCTAAACATTGCACAAAGTACCAACCCTTGACACAACAATCATGTTTTCAAGGTTTGGACTTCAATAACAGATTAAAGGCTACCAAAGAATACTAATTTCTTTTGTATGTGTGAGAGAAAGAGGATATTTTTGTTTCCCAATCGATACAACTCAATTTTCCCACTTGAAATTTCAACCCAATTGGTGTTGAAATGAAAAGCGTTTCACTTAATTAAACCCATGAAATGAACTCAGAGGATAAACACGTTTAGATAAGACATAATTGAAATAATCCACACACAAATTACACAAAACCAGTAGAGTATCAAGTGTCGTAACTCCCTCCCAATTATGTGTAGCTCCCTCGAAATGATCATCCACTATTTAGCTCACCATCAAGAGGAGGAGGAGGCTCAGGTGGAACTCCCGCTTCATCCTTGATTATCCTATGAGGATAGGGGCCTCCAGAACATCAAGTATGAGTATAGAACTCCTTTGGGTCTCCCAAATACCAGAGCTTTTCCTGCTGTTCTAATTTTCAAAAGAGGATCCCAAGGATCCATTTTATAGGAAAATGGGAAGATGGTTTTGAGCACACACAAATATTAAAACCATTTGTCACAGGTGTTTCTACCTCTATACAGCCTTATCTAGATTTAGAGAAAATAAAAAAGTTGTAGCCCCACATATTGGTTGTCTCCACTGAACGTTTGGAAAAATTTGGACACCTATAGCACGAGATATGGACAGATCACTGCACACCACTTTTGAATCCGTGCAGATTTGGTGTGTTGGAAAGATCAGGTCGGAAAGGCCATCAGATGGTCGAATGTGTCTTGGGTTTCTTCATATGAAATGTAGCCAAATAAATTATGGACCAGAAAAAACAATTTCATCCCAATTGGATCCATGGTTTAGTATCAGTGTGCGGATTAATCCACTGGTGTGCTTGAATCCTACGCAGTTTGGCCATTTTTCTTGGACATCATCATGGGCCCTCCAAATCACCTTCACCTTCAATAAAATTTTCAAGACAAGTAACATTGGACTTTTTAATAGCAATAAACATAAAATAAATGATTCAAAAATGGAATTCAATTTGTTATTATTTTTGGAAATTACAATACAAATTCAGTTTAATACAATGGTGTAAGGTTGAAAATGACACAGTGAATCGTGGTACGATCACACCCCCATACCTAAACATTTTCACTCCTAGGAAAAGTCACATATCCAAATAAAATGATGCTTATATATATATTCCAAAAATAATGAAAAATTAAAATTTGAGGAAATTTTAATTCACTAAAGTAATGTGATCATTGCACGAACCATACCAAGGAGTTCTTCCTAGTGAAAATGGAAAAAGATGTCTCATAAATCATATCGCAATAAAATTCAATGAGATTCATGACACCAAAATGAGAAAAGAATTAAAAAAGTCAACCATTCCACTAACACTACATGTGTGTGTGAAAACTATTCCATTCTATTCTTTCCACTTTCTATCAAATAAATATAGGTTATTTTAACATTATTCAGCTTTAAATAATTTTACACCAAACCCGTCCTACATCCTTTGCAATCATACTTCAAGAACTACTAAATTAAGCATTCCCAGAAGTCAAACCATAAACTCCTGACCTAGATATCCCCATATGTTTCACATTTCATCACTCCTCTCATTTATTATATTTTATTTTGAAGTTGCATTTGGAACAAATCTCACACTCATCTCTCAACCCTTGTTTGATCTACCCACGACACTAAGTTGGAGGATTAAGAATTATGAGATAAGGATATCACTTCAAGTTCACTACACATCTTGGAAAGTCCAATGTTACTTTTCTTGAAAATTTCATTGAAGGTGAAGGTGATTTGGAAGGACCATGATGATGTCCAAGAAAAATGGGCCAAATTGCGCAGGATCCAAGCACACGAGTGGATTAATCTGCACACTGATACTATAACGTGCATCCAATTCGGCTACAATTTTGTGGGATGGTCCAAAATTAATTGGGCTGCATTTAATATGAAGAACCCAAAGACTCATTCGGCAATCGGATGGCCTTGCCAACATGATATGTCCAGCACACCAAATATGCACATAGTCAAAAGTGGTGTGCTGTGATCTGTCCAAATCATGGGATATAGGTGTCCAAATTGTTCCAAACTTTCAATGGAGACAGACAAGAGGTGGGGATACAACTTTGTTATTTTCTCAAAATCTAGATAAGGCTTTCTAAAGTTCTAAACACCTGTGACAAGTGGTTTTAATAATTCTATGTGCTCAAAACCACCTTCCCATTTTTCTATAAAATGTCACCTTGGGCTCCTCATTTGAATGTTTGGCCAGTAGGAAATACTTTGGTATTTTTGAGACACAAAGGAGTTCCCTACTCATACTTGAAGTTCAAGAGGCCTTTATCCTCATAGGGGAATCACGGATGAAGAGGGAGTTCCACCTGAGCCTCCTCCTCCTCTTAATGGCGAGCTAAATGGTGGACGATCATTTGGAGAGAGCTATGCATACTTGGGAGGGAGTTTCGACACTTGATACTATACTAGTTTAGTGGAATTTTTTTGTGGATTATTTAACTTATATCTTATCTAAACATGTTTCTCCTCTGAGTTTATTTCTTGGGTTTAATTATGTGAACTTCTTTTCATTTCAACACCGATTGGGATGAAATTTCAAGTGGGAAACTTGAGTTGTTCCAATTGGGAAACACAATGATCATATTGATTCCCCTCTAGCCTCTCTAAATGTTTCACAAAGTACCAACCCTTGACACAACAATCATGTTTTCAAGGTTTTTACTTCAAGAACAGACTAAAGGCTACCAAAGTATACTAATATCTTTTGTATGTGTGAGAGAAAGAGGATCCTTGTGTTTCCCAATCGAAACAAATAAAGTTTCCCACTTGAAATTTCAACCCAATTGGTGTTTAAATGAAAATAGGTTCACTTAATTAAACCGAATAAATGAACTCAAATGAAAAACATGTTTAGATAAGACATAAGTGAAATAATCTACACACAAATTACACAAAACCAGTAGAGTATCAAGTGAAGGAACTCCCTACCAAGTATGTATAGCTCCCTCGAAATGATTTTCAACCATTTAGACCTTCAAACAGCCTTATCTCAAGGAGCATTAGGGTCTTATATTGTGTATTTTTAATAAAGATTACTAAAAGAGGGGGTGATTTTGAATACAGTTTTAAGAAAATAACTTAACTTAAAGAGCTTAATAGTAGATAGAATAAGGTGGAGGATTAAGAATTATGATATAAGGAGATCACTTCAAGTTCACAACACATCTTGGATAGTTCATTGTTCTGAAAATTTCACATGGTTTTGTTTAATTCTTTGGTTGAGGGTTGTCACGGTCTTGATTCCCCTCTTGCCTCTCTAAACGTTGCACAAAGTACCAACCCTTGACACAACAATCATTTTGTCATGGTTTGGACTTAAAGAACATATTAAAGGATACCAAATCATAATAATATCTTTTTTATGTGTGAGAGGAATAGGATCCTTGTGTTTCCCAGTCGGAACAACTCAAGTTACCCACTTGAAATTTCAACCCAATCGGTGTTGAAATGAAAAGCGGTTCACATAATTAAACCCAAAAAATGAACTCAGAGGAGAAACATGTTTCGATAAGACATAATTGAAATAATACACACACAAATTAAAAAAAAACAATAGATTATCAAGTCCCAGAACTCCCTCCCAAGTATGTGTAGATCCCTTGAAATGATCGTCCACCGTTTAGCTTGCCATCGAGAGGAGGAGGAGGCTCGGGTGGAACTCCCTCTTCATCCTTGATTACCCTATGAGGATAGGTGCCTACAGAACATCAAGTATGATTAGAGAACTCCTTTGGGTCTCCCAAATACTAGATCATTGCCTCCTGGCCAAACTTGCAAATGAGGAGCCCAAGGTGCCATTTTATAGGAAAATGGAATGGTGGTTTTGAGCACACCGAATTATTAAAACCATTTGTCATAGGTGTTTCGAAATTTATAAATCCTGATCTGGATTTTGAGAAAATAAAAAAGTTGTAGAACCACCGCTTATATGTCTCCACTGAATGTTTGGCACAGTTTGGACACATATATCCTGAGATATGGACAGATCACAGCACACCACTTTTGACTCCGTGCAGATTGGTGTGCTCGACAGATCATGTCAGCAAGGCCCTAAAATGGCTGAATGAGTCTTGTGTTTCTGCATATGAAATGTATCCCAATTAATTTTGGACCAAACCAGAAAGTTTGAGCCCAATTGGATGCATTTTCTAGTAGCAGTGTGCGGATTAATCCACTGGTGTGCTTGGATCCTGCGCTATTTGGCCCATTTTTCTTGGACATCATCCTGGGCCCTCCAAATCACCTTCACCTTCAATGAAATTTTCAAGACACGTAACATTGGACTTTTTAATAGAGATAAAGATAATATAAATGATTCAAACATGGAATTAAATTTTTTATTATTTTTGGAATTTACAATACAAATTCAGTTTAATACAATGGTGTAAGGGTGAAAATGACATAGTGAATCGTGGTACGATCACAACCTCACACCTAAACATTTGCACTCCTGGGAAAAGTCACATATCCAAATAAAATGATTCATATATATATATTCCCAATATAATGAATATTTAACATTTGAGGAAATTTTAATTCACTAAAGTAATGTGACCAATGCACAAACCCCACCAATGATTTCTTCTTAGTGAAAATGGAAAAAGATGTCTCATAAGTCATATCACAATAAAGTTCAATGAGATTCATGACACCAACATGAGAAAGGAATTAAAAAGTCAACCATTCCACTAACTCTCCATGTGTGTGTGTGAAAACCATTCAATGTTATTCTTTCCACTTTCTATCAAATAAATATAAGTTATTTTAATATTATTTAGCTTTAAATGATTTTACACCAAACCCATCCTATATCCATTGAAATCATATTTCAATAACCACTCACTTAAGCATACCCAGAAGTCAAACCATAAGATCCTAACCTAGATATCCCCATATGTTTCACATTTCATCACTTCCCTCATTTATTATATATTTTTTTGTAGTTCCATTTGGAACAAATATCACACTCATCTCTCAACCCTTGTTTTATCTCCTCAAGACACTAATTGAAATAGTTATAACAAGATCAAAGGGTGAGGAGGAGTGGTTTTTGACTTTCCCAAGGAACAATTTTTTTTGAGGGTGTACAATATTCAGACATTAGGTACACACACATAGGTTAATCTGGTGAAGATTTGAAACAGATTTGATAAGGAACGAATGTATGAAAATATCATTTAAAGATGAAAAATATTAAACTTACATATATTCACCTTATATTAAGTAAGAAATATTCCTACTTCATGGTTTGGTGCAAAAATTTATGGAGATATTAGTGTCAAAGTTTTCCCAAAACTACTCACACAAGGGGAATCAATCATCTCAAATGTTTCACAATGATACAACCATTTATATCATTAACAGAAAACCAATTCACTAAAAATAACTCCATAATGTTAACTTTATATAAATATTCTTTTTCCCATTCTTTATGGAATTTTTACTTTCCCCCTGATGGGGGAAAAATTGAAAATACCATAAAGAAGGCAAAAAAGTGAAGAAAGAAGAAAGAGAAAGAGAAAAAAAATAAAATTCTTATCTAACCCAGGAATGTACCCATCCCCCCACACCTAGAATGTGTAGTGTCCTCACTATAATAATTGAGAGGGTGAGAAGGAAATATAAAACCTAGTGTGTTTAACTGGTATATTGCTTCTTGAACATGGAGTTCCTTTATTGGGAACTCCAAAAGGGCTTTGTGGAAGTGATTTAGCCGCAGCCCATTGACAGTGAAGGTTTTCTTGGTTTTTTCATTTTGAACCTGAACAACACCAAATTGAGATACATTAATAAAAGTGTATGGGCCAAACTAGCAGGAATAAATCATACCTGGATGCAACTTCAGCCTTTCATTATAAATGAGGACCTTATTCCCAATGTGAAACTGACGATGAAGTATAAGATGGTCGTGGGCAGCCTTGGTTTTCTCCTTATAAATTCTGGAGTTTTCATATGTATCTCTTCTCATTTCCTCCAACTACTGAATGTGCAACTTCCATTGAGAACCTACACCATAATGATTATAATTGCATTTTTTTATGGCCTATTAGGCTCGATTCTCAATCTCAACTGGGAGGTGACAACTCTTTCCAAACACAAGATGATAGGCTGACATTCCAATGGGAGTTTTAAAATCACTATGGTAGGCCCATAATTAATCATCAAGAAGAAGACTCCAAACTTTTCTATTGGGTTGAACCATTTTTTCAAAAATATGTTTTACCCCTCTATTTGACACCTTGGCTTGACAATTGGTTTGTGGATGACATGCAGTAGACACTCTATGACCAACCCCACACCGATGTAAAAGTTATTGCATTGTTTGGTTGTAGAAATGAGAACCCTGTTCACTGATGATGAACCTAGGTAAGCCAAACCTACAGAAGATTTGGGTTCTCAAAAATTCTACAACTACCTTAGAATCATCAATCCTTGTAGCTCGTTCCTCTACCCATTTTGACACATAATCAACTACTAGAAGAATGTACAAGTTTCCAGATGAATTTTGAAATGGACCCATAAATTCAATTCCACAAACATAAAAAATGTCATGAAAGAGAAATGGTTGTTGGTTCATTTCATTTCTTTTAGATACATTCCCCATTCTTTGACAATGGGGACAATATTTTAAAAAATCATGGGCATCCGGAAAAATTGTTGGCAAAAAATGGACAGAATCAAGGACCTTGCAGGTAGTCCGTTCAGGACCAAAGTGGCTCCCATAAGCAAGAGTGTGAAAAAATATAAGGACAGACTGAAACTGGCTATCGGGAACACAACTCTTATGGAATTGATCACTAAATGTGTGCCAGAGGTAGGGGTCCTCCCAAATGTACCAACGAGGCTCATGTTTTAGATGAGTGGCTTGGTTTTTATTAAAATCAATAGGAATGCAAGATGCTACAAAATAATTTACAATTTCAGCATACCAAGGAATAAAATATTGTAGTCAGTACAATTGCTCATCAGAAAACATACCATTTATAGGAATACAGGGGGATGAGTCAATGTTCGAGGATGGTGTAATACTATTGATATGATCAGCCACCACATTCTATCCCCCTTTTTTATCTCTAATTTCTATATTAAATTCTTGAAGGAGGAAAATCCAGCGAATGAGTCGTGGCATGGCTTCTATTTTATTAAGGAGATACCAGAGGGCTGCATGGTCTGAGAACACAATGAATTTGGACCCCAAAATCTATGACCTGAATTTGTCCAAGGAAAATACAATGGAAAGGAATTCCTTTTTAGTTGTGGTGTAGTTTTCTTGTGCAGGGTCCAAAGTATGTGAGGCATAGGCTATGACAAGTGGAGCTTGGTCGACCCTTTGTGACAAAACTACCCCAACTGCATAGTTAGAGACGTCAGACATGAGCTCAAATGGTAAATCCCACCGAGGTGGTTGGATTACCAGGGGTGATGTGAGACTCCATTTTAACATATTAAAAGATGCCTCACATTCTTTATCAAAAAAAATTCTTTTTCTTTTTGGAGTAATCGGGAGAGGGGGAGTGAAATTTTACTAAAGTCACGAATGAAACGATGGTAAAATCCAACATAACCTAGGAAAGATCACACATCCCATATATTTTTGGGGAATGGAATTGAATAAATGACATCAACTTTTGATTTATATACTTGGATACCATCCCCAGAAATGACATGCCCCAAAACTATACCTTGTCGCACCATGAAATGGAACTTCTCATAATTTAATACAAATTCTTTTCAATACAGCAACGTAGATCTGAACCAAGACTACTCAAAAATTCATCAAAAGAATATCCATAAACAGTGAAATCATCCATGAATACTTCCATGCAATTCTCTAGGTAATCTGATAAAATACTAACCATGCATCGTTGGAATGTACTTGGAGCATTACACGGACCAAATGGCATCCTTCTATAGGAAAATGTTCCAAAGGGGAAAGTGAAGGTTGTATTTTCCTGATCCTCATGGGAAATATGGATCTCAAAGTATCCAGAATACCCATCAAGGAAATAGTAGTGGGACTTACCCGCTAGCCTCTCTAGCATTTGGTCAATGAATGGAAAAGTGAAATGTTCCTTCCCCGTGTGTTTCTGTAGTCGACGATAGTCTATACAGACACACCAACTATTATACACACGAGTTAGAACTAATTCCGTGTTTTCATTTTTAATTACTGTAAGGCTAGTCTTTTTCGGAACTACTTGAACGGGATTGACCCATTGGCTTTCAGATATGGGGTAAATGATTCCAGCAGACAATAATTTTTTTACCTCATTTTTTTCAACTTCTAGGAGGTTTGGGTTTAGTCAACGTTGTGGCTTCCTTAGTGGTTTATCCTCATAATTTAACAAAATATGATGTGTACAAATTGATGGGCTAATACCAGGAATTTCAGTAAGTTCCCACCCCAAAGCTTGTTTATACTCCCTCAAAATTTCAAGTAGTCGCAATTCATGCTTAGGAGGGAGTGAACTAGCAATAATGGCGGGCAACTTGTTTCCATTATCAATATATGAATATTTTAAATCTTGAGGCAATTTTTTTAGTTCCAATTCCGGTGGATTTTGGATTGATGGGAGTTTGTGTGAATGTGAGGGGTCACTGATCTCATCTAGCTGCTCAATGGTATAAACCTCAGATGAGGAATGAGATTTTACAAGCTTAGCAGTATCATCGATGGTCAGTGGATCATTAGTGTTCAAGAAATCAACAATCAATGAACATGCCTGACACTTTTATAGACCACTACAATAATCAATGCATGAATCATTTCCTAGAATTTCTATAAATAAATAAAACTCAGAAAGGGGATTGGGGGAAAGAAAAGTTGTTTTTTCATAGGTAGGTAGCACATCAATTGAATTAAGAGAGAGAGAGATAGAGAGGAAGGTTCTTTGGAGGGGTGCTTCATGGCATCAAGGATGTTGAAATGGACTGTTTCACCACCAAATTCCATAGAGAATGTACCATTGTGGACATTAATTATGGTTTTGGTGGTTTTCAAGAAAGGTATCCCCAATATAATCAGGCCAGGTCCATTCATCCTATCATACTCCATTTTAAGGACACAAAGGTTAGTAGGAAAAATTAAATTTTGGACCCTCACAAGAACATACTCTAACACACCAGAGGGGTGTGCGGTACTCCGGTTATCTAGTTAAATAATAATTCCAGTTGGTCGGAGGATGGGTACCGAGAGTGAGCCGAGGAAACCCTCGGTTCCAGAATCTTGCCCCTTCGAATCCTCGCATCCGAGAGCAGTCAACCTCTTCGCTTATGATTCACAACACAGATTCCCTGCTTTCCTTCACAAAGCTTCTTTGAAGGAGCAGGTAAGTGAAGGGAAATTAAGCGATTTTTCACTCTATGGAATCCCTGCAGGCTCGTTTGTTTTTCCAGAAAACCGTAAGCCGAACAGAATAATTTGAAAGGGTTCTACATCCCATGTTTCAGCAGCAAATGGCCCGATTACAGAACGCCTTGAACTCTGTAAAAATTCGTTCATTGCTAGGGTTTCTCTCTCAAAAGGTACGCAGTCCTAGAAAAATGTTGAACTTGTTGCTCGATTATCTTCCATTTGGGGTTTCAATGACTTCAAAGCTGTCTCCTTGGGTAGAGGTTTATTTCATATTTTATTTCCATCAGCTGATTGAAAAAACCGAGCATGGTGTTTTGGATCTGTGAACCTTAAACCAGGAACTCTTAGGGTTTATGAATGGAATCCAAATTTTAGTTTAAATGATTTCAAAGATTCATTTGCACAGATCTGGATTAGAATACATGGGTTGAATTGGATTTTATGGCATTCTGAAATTTTGTTTGATATAGCTTCAGCAATAGGCATTCCTATTAGGATGGATTAGGCCACTGAAAAAACGTCCTTTGGTCACTTTGCTAGAATTCTGGTAGAGGTGGACTTAAGTTTTCCCCTTATAGACAAGGTCATTCTGTCCACAACACACGATGACATTAACTTAAGGATTGCCTATGAACGTTTCCCTTTATACTGTGAGGTGTGTTGCATCATTGGCCATGAAAAATCCAAATGTAGAGCGAATATCATCTGCTCTATTTGTAATATAAAAGGTCATGAGGGATCAGTTTGTAGAAGGAGAGATAAAAAATATCCCCAACAAGGGATAGCATTGCAACCTATTATACAACGCAAAGATGATCAAACTGCTACAAGTGGCTGTGACCCTGATCAGATTTCTAGACAGCAGGATCCTAGGTAAATAGATCCTTTAAATTTGCAACAGAAATTTCCCAAAATAAGCTGGGCCAATCTAGCGGATGATGTTGAAACTCTAGATCACCAACCTTCTTTTAAGGATATGTTAATCAAAGATATAACTGCACAACATAGTGAATCATATTCTGATGATAGTCATGTGGAAAGAGAATCATTTTCTCAAGCTGAAGCTGATGACAGATTCTTGAATGAACATAATGCAGCTAGTAATAGAAAGGGTAAGATACCATTGGAAGCTGCTACTTCAAAGAAAGTTATAACAAAAGAGGTTCACAGGAGGGACCTTGTGAAGGATTTCAATCCTTCTCTTAAGCAGAAGGACTCTGAACCTCCAAAAAATTTGGAAATTTCTGGTATGGACAGTTCAGTTGATAAAATTATTGCTGTTAAAACCCCTTCCCCCATGGGCCAAGAGGGGTTAAAGTCATCCAGTCCTTCTCTCAGGCAGAAATTTTCTGAAACTCCAATGAGTTTGGCAGCCTCAGATTTGGTCAAATTAGCTGGTAAATCTCCCCTCTGCTCAGGTTCTGTTTCAATGCAGGAAATTGAACATTCCCCTCATACTCCACCTGTATCGAAACTTTTCAAACAGCATGACACTAACCCTGCTGCTGGTGGAAGTCAAATACAGGTAAGTTCTCCTCCCCCTTCACAGGGGACTCCAGGAAATGATATAAAGGTTGTTCAAGCCTTGTGTACCTGGACCACTTCTCCAGGGAATGTTATTCCAAGCTCTTCAGCAGCTGCATGCAAAAACAAGCAACATGCCATAGGTAAAACCGTTCAGGTATGTACCTATAACCCTTTTGCACTGCTTGCTTCTTCAAGCAGGGATGATGATGGAGGGAAAGAAGGTTGTTTACTTGATGATGGTAGAGCACAACTAGATGCTGACTCTAGTTCATAGGAGAGAAATGGCCCATGGATACAAGCGAAGGCAGGGAGAAGAGGACGTCGTGCTCGTGGCAAGAGTGGCAGCTCATCATGTCACAGCATGCGTACTCGCTCCCGGGGTTTTTGATGAGTTTTCTTTCGCATCTGTCTTGTTTCAGATTATGTTTTATGATGTATCCCCCTTTTTGTACTTTCTTTCTTAATTTATAATAAGAGACCTTGAGTCTCCACCTTTAAAAAAAAATAATTCCAGTTGGATTCAGTTCCCCGACCAGCAATGTAGAGTAAATGGATTGATGCATCACATTTATAGAGGCACCTAAATCAAGCATAGCATTAGAAAAAGAATACTCCCCTATGGTGCATGGAATTGAGAATGTTCCAGGATCATTGTACTTGGTGGGGAGTGATGGTTCTATCAATGCCGAAACATTCCTTCCCAATCTCACTTTCTCATCACCTCAAAGTCACCTTCGGTGTGTACACATCTCCTTTAGAAACTTATCATACCATGGAATTTTCTTTATATCATCAATCAATGGGATGTTAACGTGTAATTTCTTAAAAATTTCCAATATTTCCTTATCAAGTTCAGTTTCTTTTTGTTTTATTTGTTGGGTGGACCTTTGAGGAAATGGAATAGGAATGGATGGGCTAGGTGACTCATCAATATTCACACTCTTTCCTTTGGAAGGTATTATCTCAGGACAAGGTTATTCAACATTTGGAACATTCTTAATGGTTGGGATGGAGGTTTCCTTATGAGGAGATGACTCTAATGGAGGATTCATTTTACTTTCTAGTTTCTTTCCACTCCTAAGGGTGATGGAACTAACATTTCCTTTATCCCTAGGGTTAACTACTGGTTGAGAGGGAATTTTACCTGACCCGTGACTTTGAATTTCACCCACTAAGTTAGCTAGTTGGCCTAATTGGGTATTGAGGTCTTGTATGGCTACCTGAGTGGTTTTTTGGAATTGGATATTGTTGGTAGACATTTGATTCATCATATCTTCCAGGATAGGCTCGGGTTTTTGAGGGGTTTTTGGGAAAGGCCTTTGGGGTGTTTGAGGGTTTCTAGGTGGTAGTGGTTGATGACTACTCTGCCCTTGTTGGTTCCATTGTTGTTGAGGTTGGTTTGCATAACCCCCTTGCCTATAGGCTTGGTTCTCCTTCCACCTAGAGTTGGATGTATAGTATGGTTCTTGCCTAAATGGTTGGTTATAGGGGCATCCTGGGAATATTTCCTCCCAACTCTCATAATTTTCTCTCAATTGGGGGCATTGGTCCGAGTAGTGGGTGTCAGAAGAACATATACCACAATGGATGGGAAGAGGAGATTAATATTTCCCTTGGGAAATAGCAAGTTTTCGAATAAGGGTACTTACCTCTTCGAACTTTGTGTCCACCTTCTTCTCAAATTCAGTACTTTTCACCTCATGGACACCTCAAATGGGTACGCTAGACCTTATACGGAATTGTTGAGTGTTTTGTTCCACGTTCACAATTAAGGTCCTTGCAGTAATTGGGGTCTTGTCTACCAGCGCACCACCTGCAGCATCATCGATCATATTTCGATCAATAGAGATTAAAACTTCATAAAAATATTGAATTAAAACTTTTTCGCTTATTTGGTGGTGTGGGAAACTTGAACGTAACCTTTTAAATCTTTCCCAATATTCATGAAGTGTTTCCCCTTGAGATTTCCTTATCCCAAAAATTTATTTCCTTATTGTTGCAGTTCGAGAGGCTGGGAAATATTTTTCAAGGAAAAGGCGTTTCATGTCTTCCCAACCTCTTATTAGTGAATTAACATAGTACAACCAATCTTTCGCAGAGTCTTCTAAAGAAAATGGGAATGATCTAAGCTTTACTTGTTCCTAAACCACATTAGTAGGTTTTAATGTTGAATAAATAATATGAAATTATTTTAAGTGATTGTGTGGATATTCTCCAGAAAGTTCATGGAATCTTGGAAATAGATGAATTAAACCAGATTTTAGTTCAAAATTGGGTGTCTTACCTTGTAATTGAATGTATGTGGGATGAATATCAACATCATGTGAGGTTAGTTATTTTAGTGTTTGATTGTTTTCCACCATTGTATTCATGTTAATTTCAGTTTTAATGTGGGTTCTTGAAGAAGAAGAAGAATAAGGATCAAGATGAGTGTTGATGTATTGTGTGTCCTCCTTCAAAGGTTCCTCTTGTGTATCTCGGGGTCGCTGATGTATGATCCTCTCCGGTTCGGGTTCGAAATGTTGTAAGTCTCCCAGAGTAGAACGCATCATGCACCAAACCTACACAAAAAATCGATCAGAATACAAAAATATAGGTATAAGTATAAGATAAAACAAATAAATATGCACAAAAATTACAAAAAAAACTTAACAAAAACACGCACTAAAACCAAAACGCTCCTCGGCAACGACGCCAAAATTTGATCGCATTGTTGTGACATGTCAAATTGTTTATAGGGGCCTACAGAAATTCAAGTATGAGTAGAGAACTCCTTTGGGTCTCCAAAATACTAGAGCATTGCCTCCTGGATGAACTTGCAAATGAGAATCCCAAGGTTCCATTTTATAGGAAAATGGGAAGGTGGTTTTGAACACACAGAATTATTAAAACCAATTTTCACAGGTGTTTCGACCTTCATATATCCTTATCTAGTTTTTAAGAAAATAACAAAGTTGTATCCCCACCTATGGGATGTCTCCACAGAAGGATTGGTACAATTTGGACACCTATAGCCTGAGATATGGACAAATCACAGCACGCCACTTTTGACTCCATGCAGATTTGGTGTGCTGGACGGATCAGTTCAGCAAGTCCATCAGATGGCCGAATGTGTCTTGGATTTATTCATATGAAATGTAGCCCAATTAATTTTGGACCAGCCCAAAAACTTTCATCCCAATTGAATTCATGGTCTAGTAGAAGGGTGCGGATTATTTCACTTATATATTATCTAAACATGTTTCTCCTCTAAGTTCATTTCTTGGGTTTAATTATGTGAACTACTTTTCATTTAAACACCGATTGGGTTGAAATTTAAAGTGGGAAAATTGAGTTGTTCCAAGTGGGATACATAAGGATCCTCTTTCTCTAACACATAAAAAAGATATTAGTATGCTTTGGTAGCCTTTAATCTGTTCTTGAAGTCCAAACCTTGACAACAAGATTGTTGTGTCAAGGGTTGGTACTTTGTGCAATGTTTAGAGAGTCAAGAGGGGAATCAAGATCTTGACAACCCTCTACCAAAGAATAAAAAAAACCATGTGAAATTTTCAGAACAATGAACTATCCAAGATGTGTAGTGAACTTGAAGTGATCTCCTTATCTCAAAATTCTTAATCCTCCACCTTATTCTATCAACTATTAAACTCTTTAAGTTAACTTATTTTATTAAAAAAATATCCAAAATCACCTCCCCTCTTTTAGTAATATTTATTAAAAATACACACTATAAGTCAACAACGCTCCTTGAGAGACAACCTAGGGTCTTCCCTAAACTATAAATCAACCTTAAAAACATAATCAATTTGACATGTCACGACAACGCGGTCAAATTTTGGCATCGTTTCGATGAAAAGTCAAATTGATAATTTTTTTAAGGTTGATTTATAGTTTTGGTAAGTCCATAGGTTTTCTCTCAAGGAGCATTGATTTCTTATAGTGTGTATTTTTAATAAATATTACTAAATGAGGGGTGTGATTTTGAAAACAGTTTTAAGAAAATAACTTAACTTAAAGAGTTTAATAGTTGATAGAATAAGGTATAGGATTCAGAATTATGAGATAACGAGATCACTTCAAGTTCACTACACATCTTGGATAGTTCATTGTTCTAAAAATTTCACATGGTTTTGTTTAATTCTTTGGTTGAGGGATGTCAAGATCTTGATTCACCTCTTGCCTCTCTAAACGTTGCACAAATTAACTACCCTTGACACAACAATCACGTTGTCAAGGTTTGGAATTCAAGAACATATTAAAGGCTACCAAATCATACTAATATCTTTTTTTTTATGTGTGAGAGAAAGAGGATCCTTGTGTTTCCCAATTGGAACAACTCAAGTTTCCAACTTGAAATTTCAACCCAATCGGTGTTGAAATGAAAAGCAGTTCACTTAATTAAACCCAAGAAATGAACTCAGTGGAGAAACATGTTTATATAAGACATAAGTGAAATACTCCACACACAAATTACACAAATACAGTAGAGTATCAAGTTCCAGAACTCCCTCCCAAGTATGTGTAGCTCCCTCGATATGATCTTCCACCATTTAGCTCACCATCAAGAGGGGGAGGAGGCACGGGTGGAACTCCCTCTTCATCCTTGATTCCCCTATGAGGATAGGGGCCTCCAAAACTTCAAGTATGAGTAGAGAACTACTTTGGGTCTCCAAAATACCAGAGCTTTTCCTCCTGGACGAAATTGAAAATGAGGATCCCAAGGTTCCATTTTATAGAAAAATGAGAAGGTGGTTTTGAGCACACCAAATTATTAAAACCAATTTTCACAGGTGTTTCTACCATCAGAAAGCCTTATCTCGACTTAGAGAAAATTAAAAAGTTGTAGCTCCACATATAGGATGTCTCCACAGATGGTTTGGCACAATTTGGACACCTATATCCCGAGATATGGATAGATCACAACACACCACTTTTGACTCCGTGTAGATTTGGTGTGCTGGAGAGATCATGTCGGAAAGGCCATCAGATGGTAAAATGAGTCTTGGGTTTCTTCATATTAAATGCAATAAAATTAATTTTGGACCATCCCAGAAACTTTTATCCCAATGGAAAGCACGGTCTAGTATCAGTGTGCGGATTAATCCACTTGTGTTCTTTGATCCTGCGCAGTTTAGCCCATTTTTCTTGGACATCATCATGGGCCCTCCAAATCACCTTCACCTTCAATGAAATTTTCAAGACAAGTAACATTATACTTTTTAATAGCGATAAACACAAAATAAATGATTCAAATATGCAATTCAGTTTTTTATTATTTTTGGAATTTACAATACAAATCTAGTTTAATACAATGGTGTAAGGGTGAAAATGACAAAGTGAATGGTGGTACGATCACACCCCCACACTTAAAAATTTGTACTCCTAGGTAAATTCACATATCCAAATAAAATGATGTATATATATATATTCCCAACATCATGAATATTTAACATTTGAGGAAATTTTAATTCACTAAAGTAATGTGATCAATGCATGAACCACACCAAGGAGTTCTTCCTAGTAAAAATGGAAAAAAGATGTCTCATAAATCATATCACAATAAAATTCAATGAGATTAATGACACCAACATGAGAAAGGAATTCAAAATTCAACCATTCCACTAACTCTCCATGTGAGTGTGTGAAAACCATTCCATTTTATTCTTTCCACTTTCTATCAAATAATTATAAGTTATTTTAACATTATTAAGCTTTAAATGATTTTACACCAAACCTGTCCTACATCCTTTGCAATCATATCTCAAGACCCACTCACTTAATAATTCCTAGAAGTCAAACCATAATCTCCTAACCTATATATCCCCATATGTTTCACATTTCATCACTCCCGTCATTTATTATATTTTTTTGAAGTGGCATTTGCAACAAATCTCACACTCATCTCTCAACCCTTGTTTTATCTCCTTGCGACACTAATTGTAATAGTTATAACAAGATCAAAGGTAGAGGAGGAGTGGTTTTTGACCTTCCAAAGACTCAATTTTTTTTTGAGGGTGTACAACAGTCGAACATTAGGTACATACACATTCGTCAATCTGGTACAGTAATTAAACTGATCAGATAAGGAATGAACGTATGAAAATATCATTTAAAGATAAAAAATATTAACCTAACACATATTCACCTTATATTAAGTAAGAAATATTCATACTTCATGGTTTGGTGCAAAAATGTATGGAGATATTAGTTACAATGCTTTCCCAAAACTACTCACACAAGGGGCATCAATCAACTCAAATATTTCACAGTGATACAACCATTTATATCATTGACATAAAACCAATTCACTAAAAATCACTCCATATTGTTAACTTCATAAAAATATTCTTTTCTACCATTCTTTATGGTATTTTTAATTTCCCCCTGATGGGGGAAAATGAAAATACTATAAATAAGGCAAAAAAGATAAGAAAGAAGAAAGAGAAAGAGAAAAAAATGAAAATTCCTATCTAACCCAGGAATGTACCCATCCCCCCACACCTAGAATGTGTAGTGTCCTCACTATAATAATTGAGAGGGTGATAAAGAAAGATAAAACCAGGTGTGCTTCACTGGTATGTTGCTAGTTGAACATGGAGTTCCTCTATTGGGAATTCCCAAAGGGCTTTGTGGAAGTGCTTCAGTTGCTGCCCATAGACAGTGAAGGTTTTCTCGGTTTCTTAATTTTGAACCTAAACAACACCAAATGGAGATACATTAATAACATTGTATGTGCCAAACCAGTGGGAACAAAGCTTACCTGGATGCAACTTTAGCCATGCATTATAAAGGAGGACCTTCTGCCCAACGTGGAACTGACGATGAAGTATAAGATGGTCGTGGGTAGACTTGGTTCGCTCCTTATAAATTCTGGAGTTTTCATATGCATCTTTTATCATTTCCTCAAACTCCCGGAATCTGCAACTTTTTTTGAGAACCTTCACCATAATGATTAGAATTGCATTTTTTGACGGCCCAGTAGGCTCTATGCTCAATCTCAATAGGGAGGTGACAACTCTTCCCAAACACAAGATGATAGGGTGACATTCCAATGGGAGTTTTTAAAGAAGCGTGGTACGCCCATAATGAATCATCAAGTCAAAGACTCCAATATTTTTTATTGGGTTGAACTGTTTTTTCAAGAATCTATTTTACCTCTATTTTTGACACCTCAGCTTGACCATTGGTCTGTGGATGATATGCAGTAGACACTCTATGATCGACCCCATACCGACACAAAAGTGATTGCATTGTTCGGTTCCAGAAATGAGAACTCTGGTCACTAATGATGAACCTAGGTAAGCCAAACCTACAGAAGATTTGGGTTCTCAAAAATTCAACAACTACCTTAAAATCATCAATTCTTGTAGCTCGTGCCTCTACCCATTTTGACACATAATCAACTACCTGAATAATGTACAAGTTGCCAAAGGGATTGGGAAATGGACCCATAAAGTCAATGCACCAAACATCAAAAATGTCATGAAAGAGAAATGGTTGTTGTGGAATTTAATTTATTTTAGATACATTCCCCATTCTTTGACAATGAGGACAAGATTTGAAAAAATCATGGGCATCACAAAAATGTGTTGGCCAAAAAAGGCCAGAATAAAGGACCTTGTAGGCAGTCTGTTGGGGACCAAAGTGGCCCCCACAAGCAAGAGTGTAACAGAATCTAAGGACAAACTGAAACTCACTATCAGGAACACAAAGCCTAAGGAATTGATCACTACATGTGTGCCATAGGTATGGTTCATCCCAAATGTACCAATGAGACTCATGTTTTAGATGATTGTCTTGGTTTTTATTGAAATCAGTAGGAATGAAAGATGCTACCAAATAATTTACAATTTCAGCATACCAAGGAATAACATCTTGAATTCGGTACAATTTCTCACCTGGAAACATCTCATTTATAGGAATACAGGGGGATGAGTCAATGTCCGATGATGGTGGAATCCTACTAATATGATCATCCACCACATTCTATACTCCTTTTTTATCTCTAATTTCTAGATTAAATTCTTGAAGGAGGAGAATCCAACGAATGAGTCGTGGTTTGGCTTCTGGTTTCTTAAGGAGATACCGGACGGCTGCATGGTCTGAGAACACAATGACTTTGGACCCCAAAAGTTATGACCTGAATTTTTCCAAGGAAAATACAATGGAAAGGAATTACTTTTCAGTTGTGGTGTAGTTTTCTTGGGCAGGTTCCAAAGTACGTGAGGCATAGGCTATGACATGTGGATCTCAGTCGACCCTTTGTGACAAAAATGCCCCAACTAAATAGTTAGAGGCATCACAAAGGTGTTCTCTACTCATACATGATGTTATAGAGGCCCCTATCCTCATAGGGTAATAAAAAATGAATAGAGTGTTCCACCCGAGACTCCTCCTCCTCTCGATGGTGAGATAAACGGTGGGCGATCATTTTGAGGGAGATACACATACTTGGGAGGGAGTTCTAGCACTTGATAATCTACTGGTTTTGTGTAATTTGTGTGTGGATTATTTCACTTATGTATTATCTAAACATGTTTCTCCTCTGAGTTCATTTCTTGGGTTTAATTAAGTGAACCAATTTTCATTTCAACATTGATTGGGTTGAAATTTCAAATTCATGGGTCAGGTAAACTTCCCTCTCAACCGGTAGTTAACCCTAGGGATAAATGAAATGTTAGTTCCATCACCCTTAGGAGTGGAAAACAACTAGAAAGTAAAATGAATCCTCCATTAGAGGCATCCCCTCCTAAGGAAACCTCCATCACAACCATTGAGATTGTTCCAAATGTTGAAGAACCCTGTCTTAATATAATACCTTCCAAAGGAAAGAGTGTGAATATTGATGAGTCACCTAGCCTGACCATTCCTCTTCCATTTCCTCAAAGGGCCACCCAAACAAGAAAACAAAAGAAAAATGAACTTGATAAGGAAATACTGTAAATTTTCAAGAAATTTCAGGTTAATATCCAATTGATTGATGTTGTTGAGAAAATTCCACGGTACCCTATGTTTCTAAAGGAGATGTGTACACACCGAAGGCGACTTCTACGTGATGAGAAAGTGATCTTGGGAAGGAATGTTTCTGCATTGATAGAGCCATCACTCCCCACCAAGTGCAATGATCCTGGAACATTCTCAATTCCATGCACCATAGAGGATTATTCTTTTTATAATGCTATGTTTGATTTATGTGCCTCTATAAATGTGATGCCTCACTCCATTTACTCTACATTGTAGGTCAAGGAACTGAAGACCACTGGAATTAATGTTCAACTAGCTAACTGGAGTACTGCACACCCCTCTGGTGTGTTAAATGATGTTCTTGTGAGGGTCCAAAATTTAATTTTTCTTGCTGACTTTTATATGCATAAAATGGAGGATGGTAGGATGAATGGATATGCCCCAATTATATTGGGGAGACCTTTCTTGAAAATCGCCAAAACCATAATTAATGTCTACAATGGTACATTATCTATGGAATTTGGTGGTGACATAGTTTATTTCAACATCCTAGATTCCATGAAGAAATATTCTACTAATCAAATATCCACTTGGTTAATTAATTATCATAAACATAATGAGGGAATGTATAATACCAGACCCAGTCAAGACTTTTTATCAGGACCTAAAATGTAAAAGGCCTCGTGTCATGACCTGATTTTCTTACGGGAACTATTGATGCATCGAGGTGATTTCATTAACTGGTCCCCAACCTGTTATACCGAGTCTATTACATTCCCCATATGCCAAATAGGGTAGTATATTCAAAATGTCTCATACCACTTTTAATGTTTAATTTCGCATTTCATATTATTCAAGGTGTCGCATACCAATTTGAATAATTAATCACTTAATCCATAAAAGTTCATATGGATTTTAATTACATTCATTAGATTTTACATATATATAGTGAATCAGACATATAAGTATTAATTACAAAACTATCAACTGCACGACTATGTAATTGAATGATGAGTATGATCAGCAGATTATGGCATATGTGATGAGGACTAGTTTATTAAAAGAAAAACAAGTATTGTTACATAAAATGATAACCCCAAATGATAAAATATCTTTTGATTAAATTCATTTTGTAATTTCACCATGCATTGGGTTCCTAATTACAAGATAAACCAAATAATTAAAAGGGGTATTAAACACATAAATGCCCAAACATTCATTTATAGTATTCTTATGTTTAACATCTCACAAGGGTACAAATAAATATAAACAAGAAGAGCATGAAATTCAACAATAAATAACACCATTTAGTATATGTTTGAAAATAAGTGATTTGTAAATATGTATGTAGGAGTAGTAAACCCCAAATTTTATACTCATTAACTCTCCACAATTACTAAACACATCAAAAGTATAATATTTGGAATATCCAAAATTAGGGTTTAGTGTTGTGTAAATCTATTTATATGCAAGGGTGTATATAAAGAGTAATATTTTAAAATAGAACATTCATATTTTGAAAACAATATGTTTTACTCTTTCTTTTCAATCCTTGGAAAATTCTAGGTAAAATTGTGAACCAAAGTTTATTTTCATACACATATATTCACATATCCAAATATAAAATATGCATTAAAGGGTTTAAACCAAAAATATAATGTCACCCATATGACTTTAATATATTAGTCACATTAATAAAAAAGAGTCCCTAAATCTTAAATCATAACATAAATTTTCAAAGTTTTATTTTTTTAAACAAACTTACATAATGTTTATGTAAACATATATAACGTACATGTATAACTGAGTCATACACCAAAGTTAATTGACACTTACTTGTTTATCAAAAACATAAATTAATCATAGAAGTTCAATATTAAAATACTTAAAACCAGTTCAGTGGGTGATTTATATAAACTGTACAATTATACATTCCCTTGTATACTATATACATATATATATGAAAACAAAATTCTTTATATTTAAAAACAACATTTTAACTCATCTATGAAACTCAATATTTTGAGGTCTTGAAACTGAACATAAAATAGGTTCATTTAAAACCGTATGGTTATATATATATGTGTGTGTAAATATATGATTGAATATATAAGGTATGCATATATTTCATGAGAAAAATAATCCCTCATGTTTTTTTTTAAAAAATACCACATAACCCAAAATCCATAAGTCCTAGGATCAGAAATATGCGAGTTTTGACCCAAACCACAAGGATATATAATTATGTAAATGAGTATATATATATATATATAATTATATACCTACAATACAACAAGGCAAAATAATTCCCTTACGTTCATAATACTACTTGGTCTTAAGATCTAGAAGACCAAGGATCAGTATAAGAGAAAATTTTAATTAAACTGTAAGGTTATAAATAAATTTTTATGAGAATATATATGCATATACCCAAAAAACAACAACACAAGACAACATATCCCTTAAATTGGTTTGAGGAGGAGGAGAGGCTTGGGAAAGGCTCGGAGGATCTTGAAGGAGGTGCTGGAGGAAGGAGAACACATAATGTTCGGCTTCCAAAAGTGGTATATTTATAAAATATAAATAAAATATTTTTAATGTTATTTCATGGAAAAACCGAGGCCTGTTAGGTTTATAAAAATTCCATGGGGTTGGTCTTTGTGGAATGTGAGGGTAAGGAGGATAAACTGGTCGTGGGTGTGGATAATCGGTGCAAGTGGGAGTAGAATAGGTCACTAGTGGAGTGCACGTGGAGAAGAAGAAGACATTGCAGGAAGAGAAGAACCAGAAAATGAATGGACAGGAAGGATTGGATATGGCCTTGATCTGATGGTTGGGGTGCATCCATGAGATTAAAATAAGACAGATGATTCGGATTAGATCGTGATGGATCAGATGGTTTCGATCGACGTGGTGTTTTAAAAAGTCTCAGACAACTAAGATTAGATCCGTCATGGATTTGACGACATAAAAAAACATAGAGATATTTTTTGGCCACTGAGGATTGAGGACTGAATCGAATCGTATAGCCCAGATTGCAAGCGGTGATATCTGACATCTTGGATTCAATCCCGAATGATTTTATTTATCCCACATCGAAATGGAGGGATATTTTGCGGCCCTTTATAATCTTGGGACTTTGGGCATAGGCTCAAAATACTCCCTCCCCCCTCCCAATACCACCCTATACTAGCTTCTGCGGGCATGCTCCTGTTCCCACCCATGCCATCGTGCTGCCCCGCACGGTGGCACGCTCTAATCCCCTTTCTTGTACTCATGTTCACCCTTTAAGGTAGTTATGCCCCACGCTTGCTAAAACTATCATGCCCCATGCGTGCACACAAGCCCACAAGCCGGTCTGTGTTGAAGCTGAAGGCTAGGCTCGACCTCCTAGTGCGTGATGCCTCCTTCAGCCCAGCTAGAGGGTTGGCCCTTGTGGGGTTTATTTTTTGTTAAATGTAAAGCTAGGTTTACATAGACATGTATAGGTATTTTTTAAACCAAAATTTCACTTAGTTTTATAAACACTAAATTTTTAAAACACAATTCTACAAATTAAAATTTTAATACATCTATATGAAAACATTATACAAGTATTATAAAAATCAAGAACATAGTTTAGTTAAAACCTTGTTTAAACATTAATAATGAAAACTTTTACAAGATATTTGAAATATTTAAAAGATTTTTGAAATCCTCACCTCATTTTAAAATCGTTCTTAGTGTTGCTCAAAATATTAAACCATTGTCCTTTTAAATTTCATAATAAGGGGTTATATAATATTTTCAATACATAACTTAAATGTTTTGGAATACTGAATTATATTTATATTTTTTTAATTAATCCACCAAAAATACTAACGGCTATAATTATAGCCGTTAGAACTCAACGGTCACCCAAGGGTCAACGATTGGGTTGATGCCTTATAAAACCATGCATTAGGGGGGGTTCCAAACTCAAGATGACTTGACGAAGATGGTGTTTGTCATCCCACCAATTCTTAGTACAGCTATCATGGTTCTGGCCATGATTCTCTTCGTTATGTATGAACCGAAGGATCTTCTCTATTTACCGGGTCTTTTTGTTGTGTTAGGTGGCCTTCCATTAGATGTGATAGGGTTTTTAGTAATTATTTTTGGTTAGTATAGTTTTCCTTTGACATTGTTGTAATGTAAACACTTTGGTGTTTTATTTAAATAAAAATTCCGGGTATTTATTTTTCAAGTTTTTTTCAGGTAACAAAATAAAACCATAATATTATTATTATATGAGAGATAATTTTTGGGGTGTCACATAAATTATTGACCACTAAGCTTCAGTCTGATAAGGTACCTGAAGGGGTACTTAGAGAGAAGTGGAAGGTGTTTGTAGATTGGATAATCATGAGAAGAATGTGGTATTCAAATATATATAATTATATTAATATCATTTTACATATATACATGAATATTAAAATAATATGACATTTCATAAATTACTATTAAATTACATGTTATTTATTTCAATATGTTTCAAGGAAAAATGAAATAAGTCGAGATAAACAAATCATCCCCCACACAACTGGGTCAAATAATTTTTTTAGAAATATATCTACTCTAGAAATATTTTCATTACTTTAAATATTTATAAGATAAAATTAACTGTTTAAAATATTAAATTGTTTATTTATATTTTTTTTAATATATTAAAATAATTTAGGGTGCCATGTATCCTAAAAAGAACTTTTTTTGGATGTTCATACAAAATTTGATAGGAGTTGTGTGAATGATCCTTCCAAATAAGTTGGCGTATGAATTACTTTTTCATTGTAGTAACTTATTGGAAATTATAATTTTTTTAATATGTATTTATTTAAATATGACGGAAATTTTATTTATATGTAAAAAATAAAAGAATAATGGGATACCAGTCTCACGTAATCCTTCTCAGTCTCCGAGGATGATCAAGTTGGTCAAGTCCTTGGGAAGTAGTGTCCTGGTCGTGTGCATGGGATGGGTTTGGGACCACTACCATCTGAGGTATTTGGTAGGCCACCAGATATTGCAATAGTATCTACTCCTTGTTTTAGTTACTCTCTACCTCTAGATGATCAAAGGGTGTTTTTTTAAATTAAAAAAGCACAAATCAGTAATAGGGAATCACAATCCATGAATAGGGGGATCATATAAAGATGCAAGATGTAAAGGTCATTTCTCTATAGAAAACATTGATTGAATTATATCAAAAGATGACTGGATATACCCCTAGTGATATTTTACCAATGGATGGTTTGAGTTAGTAGGTAAATATCACATCTTCATAATCATTTAGTACATAAAAATTTATTAGTTTTAAGTTTAAATTTAAATATACAGTACTATTTAATTTTTAAGAAAATTTTCATATAGGTATCAGTTTTAAGGAGTGGAGATGGAGATGGATACGATGTCGATCAAAGTTTATATGGTAGTGATTTGGGTTTAATTTTTTATTGGGTGATGATGTGTAAATAAACTTATTACAAACTAATACTAATATAGTGATTGAGAAACCATGTTGTCGTTTTTGGAAGTATTTCTCTTAAATTTCATGAAAATATATATGCTTCGTTCATTTTCTATGTTTTATTATAATGTTTACATTATACTAATCATTCTTAGTCTCTTCAGGTTTTGTTTTGTTTTATTACTCCTTTAAATTCCACCTCTTATTGTTCTTTTCAAAATCTCTAGTCTCTTTCAACCATTTATGAGCTTTATTCAATTATAACTTCCACTTGGTAATTCAGCAAGTACTACCTAGATAACTAAATATATTGGTCATCTTGCATCTGGAAATCCCACTAGTATTTTTCTTATTTTTTCAATATATAGATTGTTAGTTTCACTCTACTATTAGGGATGTCTCAAGATCATTATATATGGTAAAAATTAATATTACATAGATCCCATCATCCATAGTGCCACTATTAACATTTAATTTATTCCTCAAAGTTATCATATCTTATTAAATAGATTCTCCATGTAGAATATTAGACAGTGGACCTTAAACCAATTTATTCACAAAGATAAAATTTTCATTAATCTATACACTCCAAAAAACTTTTCTCTAATTGTAATCTTACCTTAAAACTCAATTAATGAAATAATATTTCACAATAATTCTTTATAATGAGTATCTTGAATATCGTCGTGTTACAAGATGAAACATCTACAAAATCATTGACCTTATTTTCCAAATGATTATTCTTCATGGAGTATTATTAAGTGAAGAAACTTCTTCCATTATATTAAATGTTATTTAATATGTATAAACCATGAGAGGATATACAACTCTATTCTAATAAAAATGCTTGGGAACTCAAAACTACTTCATTGATGTACTCCAAAATACATATTGAGTTCATCCATATTACCTTAATAATTATTAATGAAAATACAAGAATATAATGTGGGTTGAATATTTATACTTGATGAATTACCACTTTAGACTAATAAATTTTTTTATCCCACCCTTAGAGATTATGTGAATGTATTTTGTGGGTTTTCAAGTACACTTTAATATGTTTTCAATATGTAAATTTTAATGAGATAAATTATATCTAAAATATATTGGAACCTTGTCACATATGTTTTTTGGTGAAGGAATCCCTGAAATTTATTTATCCTTTATCTCTTTTTTTGTTACTTTACCAATAAAATTATAATCCTTATAGATTAAGGAATGGGTATATTTGGAAATTTTAGTTATTCTAATTTATAAAAGGGGCCTTCATCTACCTATTGAAATACACACCTGATTTTCAGTTATTTAGATGTGCATTTTCAATTTTCATCTTTAAAAATTTAATCTCATGTTTGTAATCTCCTTATTTTAAGTTGAAAATATAAGTCCTCCAAATAAGGATGGTTTGGAAGTGGGAACTCAAAGTTATTATTTATAAGTAAAAAATAATTTTCTTATTTTTCTTTTATCTTCACAACCTCTTTCATCTTGTATATTATTTATCTCTTCTATAACATCTAAATGAAATAATTATACTTATATAATAATGAAATTATAATAAAATCACATCATATTCATTCATATCCACTATAAATGTGCATAATAATATGACATGATATATAAATCACATCCATGGTTGGAATACTTTCCCTACTATTGTCATATAACCCAGTCCATCACAATGTTCATATCCATGGTTGGAATGAATGCCAAAACCAAAATACATAATATGTTTCATAACATCTCACATGTCCATGGTTGACACGAACACCAATCCCACATTTCCATCACATATCCCAACATCATTAGAATCATTAGCCAACCCAATCCATATAACTATTCTATAAAATCACATTCCAATGGTTTTCATGCTCACCCAACTCATGTCACAAGGAATCCATATAAAATCCATGCTTAGATAATATTAAGGTGCAGTTAATAACCCACTCTTCAAAATGATAAAATTAAACATACCAATAACAGATATAAAATGCCAAGGGTTCTCAAAGGTTAGAAAAACACCAAACATTAAATGATGCACAAGAAATGGTAGATACAATAACACACCCGACCTTTTTCAAATCCACACTAATTTATAAGGATACCACCACTTTTTCCTTACCATAACATTCTATAATTTATCATGGTGAGATAAAATATGAATAAAATTGTTCACTAGTCCATGACATGATTGAAAACAGCCCACTTGGGTTCCTTTATATCATTTATGTAGCATGAGGGTCAAATGAATGGTAATTTGTGACCTAGACATCAAAATAAACTCAAGAGGTACAATAAATAACATTATTAATGTTAATTGATTGTTTCTTAGTGTTCTTGTAATATTAAAAACATTTTGTATTATGGTTTTGTATAAATTGAACTTGACATGTTCTTATTATTTTTCTATTATACTGGAATAGTTTTTTTTACTATTTGTATAATGTAATATATTTTTTTCTATTCTGGGGCTACAATTTCTGCAACTGTAATTTTTTTTAATAAAACTATATAGAGGCTATTTAAAAGACCACTATATATGTGAAAATATTGTTTATAAAAGATTTAAACCACCACTATATAAGACCAAAATATGTTTAGTAGTGTTTTCAACCACTATTATATGTTGTTAAGTTTAGCAGCGATTTAAACTACAATTATCTCCTATGTATTTTTTAGAATAAAAATTGTCGCTAAAAATGAAACAACCGATAAAAAAAACATTTCATGATAGTTCCCAGAAACTTCCACTAAATGTAATAAACTGATGCGATTTGGATGCTAATGCTAACTTTAGTGGTGATTTCTATAAACAATCATGAAACCATATAGCGGTGGTTAAAACTACTACCAAATCAAAAAAACTGACACTATTAGCTGATTTTGATATAGTGTCCCTTCAGTAAAAATTTTTTTATCCCATAAATATTTTCATCACATAACATGGATCTATCCTTAATGAATTATATCCATGATTCCAAGAGAGGGAAGAAGAATAGATCTACGGAAAATAGTGAATAGTAATAACTTACTGATGAATCTGGTCCCCCAATGCACTTAGATTCACCTAGAAATCGCTACTGTATTGAAATTAATGGCATCCACATCCTTGGGAGGGAGATGAAATTGTGATATGGACAAATTAGTGGGAAAACAAATGCCTTTGGAGGAAATTCAAATTATATCCCTGATTTTTGGATCTAATTTTTCATGATGCACAGTTAGGGTGCATGATTAGGAAAATCGTTCACTAATCATGCATCATCCACTACCTCCAAACACACCTCGCATGGTTGCCTCACATGGTTAGACAAACCATGTTCCAACCATGTTATTTCCCTCTTTCTAAATTCAAACATTTTCTCTTGGGTATCTGCATTGTTTGGAAAAAATTTGCAATTAACCATGTGCCTACTCATTTCCCACTTTTTTTGTTTCATGATTTCCTGGGAGGTGTTACATGGTTTTTACTAAATGTGATCAAATTGTGAACCTCCAAAAAATCCTCAAAAACACGTCAAAACTCCCCTGAACCTCCGAAAACATAACCCAATCACAGTACATACTTAAAATAAAAAAATAAAGAGTCAAGTACCTAAAACCATGGGTGCTATAATATTATCCCAAATAATGATAATGCTTTAAAAGGAATTTGAAATATATAAAGGAGGTAAGAGAAGTTTTTTAATCACCTATAGGATTTTAATGCATCTTATGGTGAGTAAAATGGACCAAAAATAAAGGATATCTCCCATGGATAAAGGGAGGAAGAGTAGGGCATGTGCGAGGGAGTATGTTAGATAAATGAGGGAGGAAAAGTGGCTAAAAACCTTTAATTTATAGAGGGAAAAATTTTAATTTTACCCTCTTCAATGAGGTATATAGTTAGGAAACATGGTTAGGAAAACCATGCAGACTCACTGTCCAAAGCACTCCCATCTCACACAATTATAGGGAATAGTTAGAAAAACCATGAACCAGTTGTGTGGGTCCCTCTAAACCTCTACAAAAAACTGCATGGTTTATTGGAATCCCTTTCATGGTTTATAGAAACCATTTTCCTTAAAAATTAGGCTTCATAGTTTGCGATTCATAGTTATAAATACTAGTTTTCCAACCATCTTCCCCATGTTGTTTTCTCCCAAAACTAGGTTTCAAAACTCAGAGCTCCCAAGACTTATTTGTAAACCTAAGGTACCTCCCAAGCCTAAAAAATTATCCAAAATCAATTCCTTAAGGTGTTATAACTCTCAAAATTCCATTTTGAAGCTCAGTTTTAAAAATATCACATCCACCATATTTGAAATTCAAATTCCTTTAGAATTATAAACCTATTCAAAACATGGGATCTTACAATCTCACCACCTTATCACTTCTCTCCCCCTATAATCCCCAATGGAAATCTAAAAACATCTCCCAACCTACTTTGGTCATCAAAACCTGGCAAAATAGCACTGTTTAATTTATGATCACCCAACGTGCTTCCAAACATAGATCTAAGCATAAGATAAGATATTTCTTGAATCCAAGATGATGGTCCTATTACTTATCAAACATTGATAAAATTCTCCATATATATCATCTATCCCAAGGCACGTACATTATCATCCTATTGGATTTAACTATCCTATGGTTCTCCCCACCTTAGGTCTTAGTTCACAAGGCTAATTTCGAACCTCAGAGGCTCCCACCATCAGAAATTCCTATCAAGGACATTCTTAACAGCTCACCAACCTACTCAAAATAGTTCCTAATGTACCATACCACCACACCATTGATAGAACTACCAACTAAGTACCATCTCTTGGTTTAAAAAAAATAAAGTCAGAGTAGACATGCATCATCTTCTAGTCACAACTTGAGCATATTATCCTTTCTTTAAAAGGCCTACAACCAATTCTCAAGTTTCTCCCATAATATCCCAAAAATTCATTCTTGATATGGTTTCCAAACTTTCACATCCAATTACACTTTATAATGTTAGTTGGACCACCTCTAGATAACTCTTCTTGAGAATGCTTAGCTGGACCTACCAATGTGTCACCACTACCTGATCAGGATGTGCTTACCCTCAAAGGCATCCCATGATCATCTAAAAATACTCCTTGAGAATCATACCTAACACCCTATGAACTTCCATGATTGGAAAATCAACTTTTTTTACCCTTCATCAACTTAAAAAAAAATTTCTGCCCTTCAGCAAGAGGAAAATCACTTTTGGTAAGGTGATCGTTTATCACAACTAATTTACTATTGATCACCAATTGCCCAAAAATATTCATTGTTCCTCAATGGCCCAATTTTTTATGTTTCATACCCCAAAACATACTCTTCATACTTAACATGATGTGCCTAAATAATCCTTGGAAAACTGTAAACATTTTGATATCATAACATAATTCAAACTACTTTAGGTTGAACTGGTTAAAATAGATCCAACTTATCATTCGATGCCTTATTTAAGGGCTCGATCACATTACCCTTGATCCCAGGGGTACCCATGATCAGTCATACATACCAACCAAATTCCAACCTAAATAAAAATTATATATAATGGTTATATAAACAACTAAATATATTATCATCATGCTACCTTGAAAGCACCAATGCTCCACCGATCCATCATGGCCCGAATTGGTAGGGCACCATGAGTATGGATATAACATCCATACCCATTTCAAACTTTCGACTTAAATTCAAATGCAGTGCCTTCTCTATGACTTGATAACTTGAACTCAGCGAATATTTGGCTTCTAAAAGCTCTTCTGACTATTCTTGACTGGTCATATATGGTCATGTTCATTATATTTTAATGGAAATTCTTCCCACGACTGACATGAAATTACCCACCATAGGAGTGTCCTTGTCATCCTTTTACTGATAACAGAAGATTTTCCCCATGGTACATTATCCATTTACCACTGAATGTGGTTTATGGACATGGAAAACACATGTACACTAAGCACCAATATCAATATTCAGTATCTTATAAGCATAGATAGAACGGGTTCATTCATAGATGTGTGTATGATGCTCTTCCCAAGACACACTCATGCATATCAATAAATTTAAACACTAAAGACAAAACTAACTATAACTAGTGTTGTTATAGCACTAAATACCTTTTATTAACATCATCCCAAAAAATAATATAACTCAACTTTTTATTAACGTCTTAGGTCTATGTCTCTCGTAATAAAACTCTTAATGCCCAGGTCACCCTACTCTAGGAGTGAATCATAAACATAGTCTTCAAGAACTAAAAACACCCTTTTACAATAATTAATGAACCAACATAGATCAAGGTGTTACTAAGATAACATTGATCAAAACTTATCAAGACTTGAACGATTCCCACATACCCACACATGACTCATTGTACCATTTCTTAAGTTAATGAGAACCACATTTGACAATGCGTACTGCCCTAAAATGTCATCAACGTAGAGGCATATCCATTTCATTATATTCACATTCAAAGGGAACCATGCATCTAAGAATGTGCTTGATTTTATGAAACGTAAAACCTAGAAGTATTAGTTTTTCACATGACCAACACTGGATTAACTACCATCCAAGTCATACACCATTAGAAAAGGGAGGGTTTCATGACTCACTAAGTGGATAACCATGCCCTTGGAATTTCAGTGTTGTTGAACTTGATTATATCAATACTCACATCTCTAACAAGGCTCATCTTACTGAATAACCACTCACCCACATGGGTTATTGTTCCTCAAACTAAGAGTCCTATTCAAGTCCAAATAGGAAGGAATAGCACTTACCGTGCTTAAAAACTCAACACAAGCATTTACCAATGATTCCTATATCCAAGGTAACAACCACAAGTAGGATAACCCCTCACTCAACATATGGAATTGATTATATGATAGGGTCACACCTAAAAGTTAACTAGGCTCACCTGCATATCCACTATTACCAAGATAAGAAAACACTAGATGATAGTCATGAGAAATATCCATGTTTTCATACAACGTACTTCTCAATAAATTCTAAAAATAACCCTTACACTAGGGTCTTATATAACATCATAAAAAAGTTTTTATTTAATCCATAACATCTATTCATATTTATTATAAGAATTAAGGAGGATTATATAAATGAAATTTCAATTATCAGTTACAGAGGAAAACATCAATCATAATCTATGGAAGAAAAACACTATTTTAGTTGTAACAAGAATTTTAATTAACTAACACCTCAAATAAATAAGGTCCAAAAATGCATGAAAGTAAATTTATCGAATTAATCATATTAGTTATGTATGATTTCTCCATAAATTGATATTGAACACCCTATGAGTGTCTATCGACACTTTAAATAACTATCTCATTCAACAGAAATATGCCCCCAAGAGGTTCAGTACTATGGTATGTAAAGATAGAGTCAACCCACGAGGTTCAAGTCATGGAAAATTGGGTTCATTTATATGAGAATCCATTTTCAATTTATAGAGTCAACACCCAATAAATTACAATTGGAATCCCATTTAAGTGAAACCCATTAGCAGTTAATTATTAATATTTTAACATACCCTTATTGGGTTTACCTCATAGAAATACTATGCTAAGACTGACCTAAAAGGGTCAAATTAAGCATTTAAGGATACAATTTTATGGGTTTTCATTCCAAAGTTATAAGGTACAAGACTTTTAATTTGAAATTGTCACACCATTTAATTTAAATCCAACAATAACTACTTTGGTCGATCAATATAAAACCAAATTCCATTAACATTAATGTTTTTCATTTTAGATGATCCATTAACTGTTTAAATCCATTTCATTTTTTAAATTAATTTTAGATTTTTTATATTGAATTTTATCATCAATATATACGGGAAAGAACCATTTAGTTTGATGTAGACACTTTATCTAATCAACCTTATGTCATAACTATAACATGGAAGGCTATCACATAAGTATAAAATATAGGTATACAAGGTAAAAAATCACACATGCATGGTATACGGATAAGCATGATAATGACATGTGAATAGTATGTACCTAAAATGATGTATTAACACACCTCCTATCCTGACTCATCCTAGTGGGTCCTGTGTCGTGACTCCCCAAGCCCGCCTCCAATAGGCTAGGGGTGGTTGACTAGCACCTAGTAGGCATATCACTAACATGGGATGAATTTCATATATACATGTATGCACACACATGTATTAAATCCCACAAAATGATGAAATGTAAAAAAACCCTAAGAAATCAATGAATACATACCACTATATCCTAACCAACATAGTATGATAGGAAAATATTGTAAAGTGAAATTGGGAAAAATACAAGCCTACCAAAGGAATTCTGTAACCACAAGTCCAACCTATAAACAAAGGTACTGAGACTACTGTCTATAGCTGTAGGAACACCTCAGCCTACCTAATCTCACAAAGCAACATCTGGTCCAAGTCCTCCTAGGACTCCATCGAAAGTTCGGTCATCTTCATAAGACACGATGTGTGTGGGAATATCCTATGCAGGGGTGAGTATAACAATACTCAATAGGACACCCCAAAACCATAAAGAAATACAAAAAAGGAAATTAAAGATAGATCTACATAGTATATGTCTATAGAACATATAACAAGAATACTCAGACATACTCAATCCAGTACAAGTAGTCTGGAGGTAAGTCACAACTACGCATACCAACACTAGGGATTCAGTTCTAAGATTACATGAATCACTCATCTGGGAGAACACACTCCTAAGTCTAATAGCATTGATGATGTTTGTTTGAGAATTAGTATTCATTAGGAACCATCATGAGAGAGATATACTGATAGATCTAGATATATATATATATATATGATACAGTAGATGAGGATCACAACTAGGGACATGGGGTGATACCAACAAATCTATCTAGATTAACCCACTAAGTATAGGTCAGATGTCCACTAGGATTGGTCATGTTAATACCAAGTACTCTACTTAGGGCATGAATATGAATAGAGGATCCCGCACCACGTCTCACAGGGGATTCGAACAACTCTATCTAGGAATTCCTACTGAAGGGATCATGCTACTATTTGTAGGAAATTATACCCAACTACCTTCAAGGAAGTGATAAAGGGAACAAACCCTAATGAAACTTGTCCAAGATATGGGAGAAAAGAGATTAAATCCATATATAAAGGGGTATATAGTATATAGTAGGGTCACATGACATGTCCTTGGACCCTAGGTACAGCCCATGCACAACAGCCAATGTCATTCCAACTGTATTGTGTAGAAGAAGTCACAAGTTGTGTCCTTCCATCCAGGGTCCACCCCTGTACTCTGATCGTGTGCCATTACACAGTGTTAAGACATGTATATCTTCATGTGTACCAGTACATGGGCTAGTCCGTGTACTTGGTCTTGTCCAAGTCATGAGGGGGAGTACACGTCATGTAGGAAACATGTTTACTCCTCTCTGTGTTTGTGTACTTCCCATGTACACGCTGATTTATCACAAAGAGACCAAAAATTCTGTAGGAAGAGCCACATGTCGTCTGATACTTATCTCATACCCTAAACCCTATTCATCACTCTGGGTGGCCCACAAATTGTGTAATCTGGATTATACACCATGTAGCGCATGATTTTATAGAATCCCTAGTTCACTTTCTGATCATATCCTTTGTTGTTCTGACCACCATTCTAGATGTGCCTTGCTGGTAAACTCAAGATCCATCCTCGTTCAGTCATTCCATCACCCAAACAATTCATTTCATCTTCTGATCTGGTTGTACACTGGATTAAAAAAGAATGTTAGTTATTCCACCGAAGAACTTTGAAGAACACAGATTCAGGGATCCACCATCATCTGAATTGATTTGTGTATATCTTTGCACCTCCTACATGTTGTGCCGATCCCAGATCCATGATAACATATCATTGCACCGAGAATCGGGTGTGCATCGATCAATTGATCTGGATATGTCGACTCGTGGGACAATCAAAGAACGCCAGTGGCGAATGATGAAAGGGGGGAGAAAAGAAAAAACCAAAAAAGAATAATGGACCTAGAACAATGTTTGTGTTGATCATGATTCATTTCTATTAGAACAACAATCAAATTAGTCAACAAATAATCATAAGATCAAACTCTCGGTAAATCCTACAGAAATAAAACCCATCCCACAAGGTTACAATCGAACCATGGATCAACCTATTAATTTGTTGGTCTGCGTTCGTCGTTAATTCAAGAACTATAAAAAAATTCAAAATAAAACATCCTACCTTTTATTTTGATCAATCGCTGATGAAGATCGGTCACTGTGTTGTATTCATTGGTGAGATCCGTCAATAACAGCATTCGTCGATCGTCGGTCTATGATTCTGTCATTGTTTGTTTGAGAGGTTTCTCCAAATACCTCACTAGAAATTATTTGGCATTCCTAGGGTTATGTAGATAACATTGATATTTATGTATAATGATTTTTTTAATGGAAATCATTGCATCAATAAAATAATTTTTATTTAAATTATTTAATGACGATCACGTCCTTTTTGAGTTTTTCCACAGAAGACCTGTGTCGACTAAAGTTAAGACGTGCCTAAGGAAAACACCACATTATAAACTCAATAGTCGTCTCATATTTCCAATATGAGTAACTGATCATGATTTATTAGGATTTAAAAATAAAATAAAATAATTTAATTATTTTATTTATGGTTACGTCCTTGGTGACTTTTTATAAAGATGACTCACGCCAACCAAAGTTAGGTCTCACCTATGGTAAATCCACCATTCAAAGCTCAAAAGTGACCATATATTTCTGATTTGAGTACTTGTTTAAGAGTTATTCCACTTTTTTAGGAAAATTTCATGTGTGTTCTATTAAAAGTTTAATATTTTTCAAGAAATTGTTCCGGGAACACCGGGCCTCATAATCATACACTCTCTCAGCACCTGGTCTTCAAATTAATCCATATAATATTCAAAAATAATACACAGAGAAATCCAGGACATTACACCTCCTCTCTTACTATACCGAGCCAAGATATAAATACCATAAATCAATAATCAGTGTAAATACAAACAGTCAATCAAGGAGAAATAAAATTGAATTGTAATAAAAAAATAGCATGAATAATAGTCTCATCCATAGAATCTTGAACTTTATCCCATGTAAGGTTTTTCCATTCCTAGAAAGGATCTATTTATGAATTTCTAACACATTTCTAATTTCCTATAGACCATCCCAAAATAGTAAGAAAAATGAAAAGAAACATATAATTCCACTTCGTGACATCTTGAGCTCCATTCACTCATAAGTAACCAAATATAATGTAAACATGGCCTCAAGTAGTCCTCCCTATATGCCAAAGGTTTTCTACTAGCATTTATGGTCTAATGGTGGTATGATCAAAAGAATATACCTTCTGGATCAGTACTAAATACAACAGAGGAATAAATAAATTATATAGAAGTGGAAGATAATAATAACTGGTCACCTGAAAAGTTCCAAACAAACCAACCATGTATGATCATAATATGACATAAATAAAAAATAGTAATGCATATAATAGGTAATACATGAAGAAAGAATAGACATATAATAGAGTAAATGAATAAAAGACCAAACTACAATAACCATTTTGAGTACACACTTGGTCCACTACTTCAATACCACATCCTAGACAATAATAAGTAATAAAAAAAATTATTGGCCAAGTCCTAACCTATATCCAATAGATCTGTCCTGGAACCAAATGGTGACCCAAACAGTGTTTGAGTAAAACTCAATAGGCCACCACCAAAAACGTATAATGCATTCTTGTCCATTAATATAAAAAACATAAATGTGTAGGATATAAATAAATAAAGTATTAAAGTAGAGGTGAATCATGGAAAACCACATACTTTAGCATAGGCTATACTATCTATGATTATAAGTATAGTAATGAATGCATGGGACCCATAGATATAAGAACAGGAATCTAAGAACAAGTGACCTGGTGAATCTATAGAAAGGTGTCTGGGGATTCTCACATATTGGAACCATGTGAATACAAGGATTAAATCCAAAGAATTCAACTTTTAAAGGGTCTCTAATGGAGCCTAAGGATCAATTACAAGGTAATATTGGGATAAATATGATTAGGATCCAATGATATAATCTAAGGCATCGCATGTATGAGGACATAAATATAAATCCTCTGATATCATCCCAGGAATTCTAATTTCTCTATAAGTATTAGGTGAATTTTTGGTTTCATGCCATGGCATTAAATAAATTAAGATATTGGCTGGACCCAAATGGAGTGTATCCCTTATAATTCACATCAACTAATCATGGGGAATCCGTTGAGATCACACATGGAATTCAAAACTATAATCTAAGTCTCACAAATGGTATACCTCACTATAACCATAACTAGTCTCATTATATTAACAACCTTAGGGCTGTTAAGTAAAAATAAGAAGAACTAGTTAATCAAGTAGTGAATTTGGATCAAGTATTTACATTAAAATTACAATAAAAACTTCATTTATTTATAAATCATTAAGTTCCAAGTATAACTTCACAATTTCCTAATTTAAAAGGATTCTACCATTTTTTTGACACTATTTATTTAATTCATTAATCCAAGTATTTCATATAAATACATCATAAGTATGAAGAAATTTTAGAAAGTTAATACAATGTATACACTATATAAATCATAGGTGCAATATAAGGTAATCATATCATGAATTTTATTGAAATTAAATCACAACCTTATAGTGATATTCCAAGGCTAACCATAAGGTACTATATCACTTGATGATTAAAGTAGCCCATTTCTTTTCAAAGAATGAAGAAAATTAATTGGGATCTAACATTACTTAATACAACCTATGAGCTTGATATGGGTTCAAACAACCCAAGATATCTACAATGTCCTTATAAGATTTCTATTATGTAATAGTCCTTCCCAACACACCTTTAAGGGTGAATGGATATAAATTGTAATTGGGTTTACTCTTAATTATCAAACTAAACACATCCTAAGGGGTATTTTGGTTGTACATGTGGCAATTTCCATAAGGGAGGAAAGTACAAACACACCCTGAGGGGAGGTTTCATTACTTTGAGAAGATTAAATTTTGGATTTACTATGTTTATAGACAAACACACCTTATGATGTGTTTTTGAATCCTAAAAGTTAAGGTTATCATGGTTATTAAGCCAAACTCATCCCTATGGGCAGTCCGATTTGAGGTTTTCGACTTCCAATGATGTAAGGAAGGATCCTACTACATCTAGGTTGCGATATAGGCAATTAGTTAAATATATTGAAAATTTTAGAGATAAATAATGGAAATTATATCAGGTGGAACAAAGTTAAGTTTTAAAAATGGAAATAATTTTAGGGAAAACATATAGACTACCTACCTTATTCTTAGAAAGCTTCACTCATCTGGTATCAGCCTTTGATTCAAGTAAAAATGAGATGAAATTAGAAACCAAAAAAATGAAATGGAAATAGTGAATATTATCTTATATAATGAAAATTCTGTAAAGGGAAAGTAAAAAATATAATGGAGTAAATATGGGTTATGAATCACCCCAAGGATTCCAATTCATCTGATAGAAAGTTAAAATGACTAAGAACGAAGGAAATATTACATTGAGGAAGGGAGGAAGAGGATGGAATGCATGAAGGTGGTTTCTAGAGAAATGAGGGAGGAAAAGACGGTAAATAAATTTAAGGTTTTTAGATGGAATAGTAATTTTGACCTTTTAATGATGTGAATGGTTAGGCTACATGGTTAGGAAAACTATGCACTAAATGTACGGACTCATTGTCTAAATCACTCCCATATCACGTATTTTCAGTGCATAGCTTGGTGAAATTTATGCCAATTGTCCCAATAAAAATCTAAAAAATCATGTGTATTTTTGGATTCCCTAACATATTTTATACAAAACTTATGCATTAAAAAATAGGCCTCATGATTTGGGTGAATGGTTAGCACTAATCGTTCACTAACCGTGAACCCTTGGTTGTTTTCTCACAAAAATGTGTTTCAAATCCAAAACCTCCAAATACTTATATGGGATATTGAGGTACCTAACTTACCTGAAAATTTATCCTAAAAACTCTTTAAGTTGTCATAAATCTAAAAATTCCATTCTAATGCTCAGTTTGAAAAAAAAAACTCATCCACTATATTGAAAATTAAAATTCCTTTAGAATACTCATTCTGTTAAAAATGCAAGATCTTATAGTAATGGTGATGAATTAGATATTTTGTACATTATAATATATGAATTTATAATAGTTATGTGGTATTGGAATGCATATTACTTAATATTTTACAAGTCAAAGCATTTAGAGTGCCTTTGATGTCAAGGTTATGTTTCGAATGGAATGATTGATGGGATTTCTAGTCCTGTTGATTTCATGTGTGGTTCCTGATGAGATAGAAGATGATGATCCTATATGGTCATATATATTATGGTTAAATTATGGGTATATGTGTCTGGTTTAGTGGTGATTCTTTTATTTTTGGTTGATCCTATGATTTCCTTAGAATAAATTAGATACCATGATTTTGAATAAAAACACTAAGGTGGTTCTTATTATATGAGATTGGCATGCGGTGGATCAAGGTCAACGGTTTAAGAACATGAGCCTATAATGGATGAGATATGAATTGGAATGGTTTGAGTTGGATGATATATCATTTTATAACCATGGTGCACCTTCTTGATAATGCTTTGTTTTGGAAGCATGGATTATTCAGCATTTTTATAAAGGAACAATCATGCACTGGAATGAATCACAAGTGAATGGTTTTATAAGTTTGTTTCACCAGAAATATATCATGGATCTAGTGTCTTAATACAATGAGATATCATTAAACTAATGGGATAATGAATCATGTTGTATGAACATGTGATATAAGACCATATACCCATTTGTTTAAGATGATATTAAGCTAGTAATAATTGGTTACATGTTGTGCTTATTGAATTATAAATCAGCGAATAGTCATGTGTATGAAGAGGACCTATGGGTTTGATAAGAAACTTCCAGAAATAGTTTGTATATATTTTATGATAATTGGGTATGTCCCCTAGTGGTGATAGGTTAAAAAATATATGGAATAGGGTACTCTGGTATATTCAACCTCTGGTAGTTACTTGAGATTAGTTGTTATGGAGGCATGATTTTAGAAACCTGATGTGGTTTTTCTTGAGTATTAGTGTGAAAAAACATATGGAAAGGAGTGTACCATTAGTTATTGGAGGGTGTAACCCACATTATGAATGGAATTTAGGCGTATTTTGAGGATGATGTTCCTGGTGAGTCGGGGGGCAGCTAGTGTTTTCTGTTCATATTAGCACTCAGGTATGAGTAAGATGTCCAAATATATACATTGTGTGTGATAATAGTTGGATCATGGTTTATGAAAGATATAAACCTCATGTGGGTTTGGATGTGGTTTTTATGATACTAGTTGTTGGAAGGATGATATAACACAAGGATTCTGGTGTGCAGATGGATTTTATTTTAACTGGTTCCTTAGTCAATACCACATTTGAGGTTAAAATGTGATTTTGGATGGAGTATGTGCATTTGAATCAAGATCAAGATGTTTTTTATATGATATGAGGTTTATTTGGATCATTGTTGTACTAGTTCTTTGGGTGAGAGTGTGACAATTTATTATTTTTTGTCAAGGATCAAATCATGAATTTACCTCAGGAGTTGGGTTTGAACATCAGTATTGGTAGGTGAATAATCTCAGGATACTATAACGAATATAGTTTTATGAATTTAGTACATTGAATATTATTTTACATATATTTATATTTACCCTTGGAGTTGGTGTAGTGTTTGGGTGTCTTGGAACTCCAAAATTAATATATTAATAAATATTAATACATTATATTAAAGGCATGGACATCGTTTTAGTTTAATTTTTTTACCATTGTTCATGACCTTGGATATGAAATATGAGACCATCGTTGATTCCATAACAGGGATTTTACTCTAGGTGCAACATAAGGTTGTTCTGCATCGGAGGTTCTAAAGGAGGTGGTTGTTGGTGGGTGTATTTAATTAAAATAAATAATTTATTTATTTTATTTTAAATAGCCTAATTCCCTCTCTATAAATTCCGTATTATGAAGAATATCCAGAGCCACATAACCTTATGATTATTTGAGATGATTATCACCACTATTCAAAGATGGGCTGGGATCAGACAATAAATGGTTATCGGATCAAGGTGGATCGAGAGGCAAGCAACGAACACATGGGATCTTCATCACTAGTGAATGTGTTCTTCACCAATGATTCATACAGTATTATAGTAGGGATAATTATTTATAGTTTTCACCCTTATGATTTCATACTAAATGATTTTTTATATTTTTATATTGATTTGTGATTTCCCTCCCTTCGCATGATCCCATTATATAATTTGATTTGTTTAAATCCGTAACTTTCTCATGCCATGTAATCACCCATGATCCTACAATTATCAATCGTTGGTCGAGATTTCATTGGCCAATGATGATCATCACTTTTTTTATTCTTCTTTCTACCATATTTATTTGTGTTCTTCATCATTTTTCATTCGGTTCATGGTTCAACTTTGTCAGGGTGGGTTTGAGAGTGATTGAACCCCCAGATTCATAGTGGTTGTGTGAATGATGATTGGATCAATCAATGGAGGATAAATCATGGTTAAATAATTTATGTGGATTAATGCTTTTTGAATTTTGGATATAGAGTTATCATGGGTGATGATAGGAAGGAATTATTTTTGAGTAGTTAATGCTTTCCCAATTTCCTTCCATTGGAGGCTAGGAATTGATGGGAAGAGGTGATTCCCTTTGATTTTAGGTGGTAAAATGGAAAGATTCATAGTGGTGAAGATGGATCCAGAATACATGTAAAGAAATAGAGTTTTCTCTGAAAAACCTAACTACACTGCATATACTATGAATAACACACACATTGTAGTACCCTAGTTATGGCATCAAGGGTTCTGCATGAAGATTAATATCACACGTCATGTGAACCCACTACATGTCATGTGACCTTGTGTTGGTGGATTGGTGCGTACTCTGGGAGGACATGGACACATATGTGGCCAGGGAAAAGGGAACCACCAGAGTGCATGGGAAAATACATGTATTCATACATGTCCATGATACCCATACATGGGCGTGTACACGGGCATGACCCAATGTACACAAAAACATACAGAAAAGCACAGGCATACCCCAAGTGGTTGATATAGGCCATGTAAAACCAGTAAATTCCATGTAGTGATACATTAATTTATAATCCATGTTCAGGGAAGAACAATACCAGGAAATGATGTGAGGTCACATGCTATGTGGACCCCTATACATGCCATTTATTTCCCCCATAAACTTTTTCTTCTTGTAACTACTTCTTCGAGACTCAGATTTTAAACCACAAGTATAATATCTGGGTGTTTTTTCATGTAGAATGTGATGGAGGTATTTTTTGTAGAATATGAGATATGATGTGAGGTTTTTTAAGCATGATTCTTATCCAAGAGATGATTGACGATGATAGTGATCAGGGTAGGATCAATAGAGTGATGCCCAGTTTGGTACTCCCCTGTCACACTAGGGTGTAGGGCCCCCATACTCATTACATATATATATTTGGTACTCCACCATACTATAGAAATTTGGGTATTCTATCTATGGAGTGGTACTCCCCAGTCTTGGAGATCTGGTGGGGAGAGGTTCCTTCATAGGAGTTGTGAATCCCTCAACTATGGAGCATAATGGAGAGGGGTGGGACCCTCCACACATATTCTGGTGAGGTTTCACGTGATACTAGGAATTGGAGATAGGCTTTTGGAGCTATAGGAAGACCGAGTAACTTTTGATAGGTTGTGAGATAGATAATTCCTTTTATCTCTCTATTGGGTTTCTTTATGAGCATACACACACACACATATATATATATATATATATTAGTTTTTGTTTCCCTCTTATTTTGGGTTGAGTTGAACACTATTTTTTCGTTCTATTTCTCCCTTTTTGGTTTTCAGGGCATCCTACTTGGTATGTATATACTCACCCCCACAAGGGATTTTCCCACATGTGTTGTGTCTTATGAAGATGACAGATAGATTGGCAGTGACATCAGCAGAGCTTAGGGATACTTAGGTTCATTTACTACATATGGTGGTCAAACTTCAAGATCAAGAGTCAGGATCTCTCATTTTTCCTATTTTCTAGTGTTGTCGGGTTGGGACTTCATGTCTAGTTGGGTATATATTTCTCTTCTTTATTATTTGGCTTGATATTATCATACATTGTTTTATTCCCTATACTTTATTTCATGCATATTTTTTCCCCATATGTTTTTGTATTTTATTATTCCTCTAAACTTTTTCATGGAGATGGTTGGATTCATGTGTACATGTACTTTATTCACAGGTCTCCCATTATAGTAATTCCTTCTTGAAATTTAACACCATCCCATAAACTATTAGATATGGGATTCGGGTTATCACACCCAACCTTCTGCGAACCAGGAAGAACCTATTGGGTTAGTTCATGATAGTTTGGTATTGGAGAAGTTCATTCTTTGGGATAGTGTTTAGATTTTTCTCCTTTTTGAGGATTGGTTGGGACTTAGGGAAGTGGTATTGGAGTGTCTCAAGTGTGTCTTTCAGGATAGAGAACCCAGTTTTAGTGTAGAGGCCAACATATTCATTCACCAGGACTCTAACTACCTACTTTTCAACTCATCATACCAAGATATTGGTTATAGTGAACTTTGGTACATACATCATATAGGAATAAGTCATTTTACTATACTTCTTGTGTCTTCTCCCCATATATATTCTCATCTAACTATGCTATATCTTGATCACTTTCAGGGTGCCTCTATGAAGATATCCAGCTAGGTTACTGATAAAATATTATGATTATGATCAATTTAGAGATGAGTCCTCAATTTATAGGCCATCTCATGAGGTTTTTCCTCTAGGAAGTCAAGGAACAACACCACCACTTTTTGAGTATCAGATAGTACCAAAAGGGCATGTTAATAATGTACTTTGGATTAGCATGCTATGTGAGATTCAACATCAGAGACCTTTGAGGTTCTATAGTGATCCAGATCCTTAGGCAGTGGAGGATTGTCTTGAGTTAGTCATCCAAGTATTCGAGATGGTTCAAACCCTAACTGATCATATGGTTGCATTGGAAGCTAGTCATTTCTATGGAGAAGTAGGGATAAATTTGATTCTGATGATGCAGACCCATGAGGAGATGATTCTCTCATGGTTAGACTTCTATTAGCTACTTCGTGATGAGTAACACACCTCTAGATTATTATGTGATCTGATTCAGGAGCTTCTTGAGTTATAGTGTGGTGATATGATAGTTGATGAGTACATTGTGAGGTTTAATGACCTCATTCATTACTCCCTTTTTATGGTGCGAGATAGGTTCTTTAGAGCATAGAAGTTTGATTAGGGTCATCGTAGATTCATTCATGCAAGTGTAGTCTTCTTGTGCCTTTTTACCAGTGTCAGAGTGCTAGAACATGATCTAGTGATAGATATATTCCTAGTAGAGGGAAACCAAGTGGATGGAGTTAGTGGTGGGAATCATGTGTTTGAGTCATATGTAGTGGCTAGCAGGAATCATACATTGAGTTCTTAACAGAGGTGGCATTCACATTATCAAACAAAAATTTATATAGCTACAACTCAGGGTTCATGTGGTGGATCTAGCCAGCCATGTGAGAGAATATGTTATGTTTGTGATGGGATGGGTGACATGGCATGTTATTTTATGACCCATCATATTGATCATGATAGGAAGAAAGTGTAAGGGCCACCACGACATAGGAATCACCATGCTCAGGGATCTCTTAGGAGTGGTCAGGTTAGCACTAGGGAGGTGGTGCAGATAAAGGATCTGGTGGAGATCTGGAGGGAGAAGATGGTATTAGAGGGTGATGTTATGATCTACTTCTCAAACCACTACTAGGTGGCCCATTCCAAGCTTAGAGAGTTGGTGGTCGAGGTCTTGGGCTACATTAGGCTATAGAGGGCTATGACCATGCTATACACTAGATCATTCAAGGTACGATTTGTGTATTTTATACTATTTCCCTAGTACTTGTATAAATAGTTTCAAATCACCACTTAATCATCTTATCCCTTTTAAAATATCTATAGATTCTATTTGTGACTTCATCCCAATATTTATGGTTATATTTTTCTATAGGGAGTGATTATTCGATATCATATATTTTTTAGTAGTGAAAGATGACACCCAATGGAGAGCATTTATCATGTGACCTCCTAGTTATCATGATGAAACCTTATGATTTCATCTTGGGAATGGAATAGTTTTCCATGGTTCGAGATCACATTGACTATCATCATAGATGAATTAGAGTCCTTCAAAAAAATGTTATGAGATTATCCATTGAGGTCAAGAGAGATATCATGGTTGAGTGAGTGTGTCTTGTGGGAAGTAAGTTGCAACCCATCACCCATTAGTTAGTGATTTTATCCCTTGGTGTAGTATTCTCTTAAATAATCTTGATTCCTTATATAGTATAGGATTACATGTACATCTTACTTAAAGAAGTTCTAGAACTATCTTCACAACGGGAGATGGATCTATGCATTGAGTTTCACCCCAGTACTTCACAGATATCTTCTGTCGCATATCATATGGCCCCTACTGATCATTCGGATCTTAGGGTATAGTTGTAGGAAATTCAAGAGAAGGTTTTAATCATACCTAGTGTATCCCCCTAGTAATCTCAAATTTTGTTTTTTAAAAAGGTGTATGGGACCTTGAGGCTTTATGTTTATTATATTCACCTAAACCAGGTAAAGATAAAGAATAAGTACATCTTGTTGAGGATTTAAGACCTCTTCAACTAGTTGAGTGGCATGATTTGGTTCTCGAATATCAATCTTATATTTTCATACCATCAGTTTAGGGTTCACGTGGATGATATTACAAAGATCAAATTATGATGATACTACGGAAACTATGAGTTCCTAGTAATGCCTTTTAGTGTGAAAAAATCCCCTACTATGTTTATAGATCTTATGAATTGGATCTTCCAAATATATTGGACTAATTTGTGGTTGTCTTCATTTATGATATACTCATTTACTCAGTTTCATAGGAGGAGAATATAGAGTATCTAAGGGTTGTCCTAGACTTGCTCTGGGAGCACCAGATTTACGGTAAATCTCAAAGTGTCGGTTTTGGATCTGTGTAGTTCAATTTTTGGGGAATTTTCTTTCTAATAATGATTTAGTTGTGGACTTAGAAAATAATTATGTAGTTATTTCCTAGTATTCACCAATGAGCGTGTCATAAGTGCGTATTTTTCTTTGCTTGGTGGGGTATTATGGGATTCTTTTGGCAGAAATCTCTAATATTTTAGCCCCTTTTACTACTTTGATGCCAAAATGGTAACTATTTACATGGACCTAGTAGTGTTAGAGAGTCGTCAAGGAGATTTGGTTGAGGCTACCTAGTGTTGATGTAGAGGCAGGTAGAGATGGGATCAACTAAATGCTGATGTAGAGGAGGTTAATTATCACATATAGGTTGAGGTATTTGATAACCCATGAGTAGAACTACATGACTCATAACCTAGAGTTGGTAGTGGTGGTCTTTTCTATGAAGATATGGAGACACCATCTTCTATTTGAGCATTTTTTTTGTTTACTCATACCACTAGAGTCTCATTTACATATTCACTTAGAGAGATCTTAACATAGGAAAAAGTCACCGGTTGGAGGTCCTACAAGATTTTGACTTTAAGATAGTCTATAATTTTGGGAAGGGAAACGTGATGGAAGATTCCCTTTGCAGGAAGTATCGTTCATGCCTAATAAAGGAGTCATCTAAATAGTTGGATTCATTGTAGCTAACCCTGATAGAGGATAGGGTGTCATTTTTCTTCAGTTTATGGTAGTGACTCCAACATTATTTTAGTGTGTGAGAGATCCTTAGTTTGGATACATCGACTATGAGGATATATGTGAACAGATATCCTCCGAAGATGCACCAGATGAATTTTCTAAAGGAGAGGTGCAGGACATACTTTTCTAGGGATAGACAGTGGTGCCAGAAATGTTTCATGGAGAGGTGATGAGAGATTTTTACACTTTCCCGTTGGTTATAAATATTTTTGTGGTAAATATTTACAAGGACTTTAAATGTCAATTTTGGTGGGCTCGCATGAAGTGGAACATTGCCAATTTTGCCTCTTGGTGTCTCACATGTTCACAGTTAAAGGCCTAACACTAGGTTCCAATAGGTTTGACATGACCTCTTGAGATCGCAGAGTTAAAATGAGATTGAATATCCATGGAATTTGTGATGGGTCTTCCACGAATGGTGAGAAAAAACAATGTTGTAAGGGATATTATTGACTGACTTACCAAGTTGGTACACTTTATTACCATCCGAGAGTAGAGTTTGGTTGAGATTTTGGGGTAGTTGTATATATGGTTTAATTTCTGGATTTATGGGGTGCCCTGATGATTGTCTATGAACATGATTCTTAGTTCACATCACGGTTATAGAGAGGCATGTAGGAGGCTTTTGAGACCCAGTTTTAGATGAGTATAGCATTTCACCCCTAAAAGGATGGCCTAAACAAGAATACTATCCAGGTGTTGGAGGATATGTTGAGGGTCTCTGTATTGGACTTAGTCCAGGGCTAGGAGAATCGCTTAACATTGTTATATTTATCTTATAATAATGGTTATCACTCTATGATCAACATGGAACCTTTCTAGGGCATATATGGGATACCTTCTAGGTTTCCCTTATATTGAACTAATATTGGTGAGACATCTCTTATTGGGACAAATATGGTGTTGGTGATGACAAAGAAGGTTCAGGTGGTCTGTGAGTATATGAGGATAGCCTATAGTAGACAAAAACATTATGTAGTTTTACATCATAGGTCCTTTTATTTTGATTAGGGAGACTATGTTTTCCTAAGAGTATCCCCATAATGAGGATTGTAGAGGTTTTTTCAGGGAATAAATCTATCTTCAAGTTTCATCGGGCCATTCAATATCTTATAGAGGATTTTCAAGGATTCTTACTTCTTATCCTTTTCCCCACTATTGGATTGAGTGCATAAATTATTCCATGTGTCACATCTGAGGATATACATGCATGAACCTATTCACATTATTAATAGGGGTGAATTGTATATAGAGGATGGATCCATATTCATGGAGTACCTTGTGGAGATTGAGGATCAGCAGGAGAGGATCTGGTGTTGATGGACCATCCCTTTTTTTATATTTTTATCTTGATTTGTGATTTATCACCCTTCATATGATCCCATTATATAATTTGATTTTTTTAAATAACTTATTTTTTTATTCAATGTTATCACCCATGATCCTTCACTTATCAATCGTTGGCTGGGATCACCTCAACAAATGAAGATCATCACCTTTATTATTATTTTCCCCCACTGTTCTTCGTTTTCTTCATCATTAGCCCATGGGGTTATATTTCCACTTTTTAGAGGTGGGTTCATGTGTTAACAAATCCCCAGATTCATGGTAGTTTCAAAAATGATGATTAGATCGATTATTGATGGAATAATTGAGGTTAGATGCAGGATATTGAGTGATGATTCATGAATTTGTGATCCAGAGTGGTAATAGGTGATGAGAGGCATGAAGAATTTCTATGTGGAGAATGGTTTCAAGATTTCCAGCCATCGAAGGTCGAGAATAAAGGGAATAATTTGATCCCATTTGATTTTTAGTGTTAAAATGGTGAGATTAATGATAGAGATGGTAGATCTAGAATCTATGTGAAGAAACTAAGTTTTCTATGAAAAACCCAACTACACATCATTTACTATGAAGAACACACACCATGTATTCCCTCATCTTCAGTAGTTATGGCTTCAAGAGGAGATAAATAACACACTATGTGAACCCACCACACACCATATGACCCTATTTTGGAGGCTCATCATGTACTCTAGGAGTACATAGGAATGGATATGGCCAGGCACATGGGAAAAACTAGAGCACATGGGCATGGTCATGTACTTGGACATTACCAGGATACCCATACATGGACATGTATGTAGGCACGGGACAATGTACATGAGTATGGATGGAAGACCAGTGAAAGGCCTCATGTGGATAAGACATTCTAGGTACATGTAGTATATGTATTGTAGTGAGAACTGAATTCACAAGCCGTGTCTGAGGAAGAACATGCCCAGGAGGTAAGGTGAGGTCACACACTATATAGCCCCTATACAAACCATGTATTTCCCCCAGAAACTTCTTCCTCTCATTTATCCTTCTTGGGGACTCATATTTTGGATTGTGAGAAGAATATCTATAGTATTCTCTATATAGAACGCAATGGTTGCCTTCATTGTGTCATAAGAGATATGATATGAGGTGTTCCAAGGGTGACTCTCCTTCAAGAAAATATTGATGGTGGAAGTGATCAAGGTAATATCATTAGAGTGGTGTCGTGGTTAGTACTCCCTTATCGCACTAGGGTGAAGTTCCCCCATACTCATTACATAGTAGAGTCAGTACTCCCCTATACTATAGCATGGTGCATATCCTATGTCTATGGAGTGGTACTACCCCATCTTTGAGCTTCAGCGAGGAGCGGGTCCACCAAATGAGTTGTGTATCCCTTGTTTGTGGAACAAAATGGAATGGGGCGGGGGCCTCCACATATATTCTTGTGAGCTTTCATGTGATGTTGGGCATTTGATATGGACTTTTGGATCTGTAAGAAGATTCATCGACTTTGGTTGGTTAGTGAGATAGAGATACCATTTTCTCTCTCTACTAGGTTTCTTTATGATAATATATCTATATCTTGGGTTTTCCCATCTTTCTTTGGGTTGATCTTACCTATGTTGTATCTTTCTATTTCTACCTTTGTGGTTTTCGAGGCTTCCTATTGGCTATGTGTATACCCAACCCTTTTTGGGCTATGCCTACACGCATAGTGTCTCATGAAGACAATAGACATATCAGCAGTGACATCAGTGGAGCTTAGGGATACTTGGGTGCATTGACTACATACAATGGTCATACTTTGAGATCATGAGCTAGGATCTCTCAGTTTTTAACTTTTATATTATTATCAGGTTGGGAATTCATTTCTAGTAGGGCATGAATTTTCCACCTTTATTATTTGGATTCATATTATTGCACTCTGATGTATTCCCTATAAATTATCTCATACATGGTCGTTCTATAAATTTTTTGGTATTTTATTATTCCTATAGACTTTTTCCTAGATACAGTTGGGTATGTGTGTCCATGTACTTTAGGCAAAGTCCTCCCATTTTAGTTATCCATTCTTAGCACTTTTCACCATACCCTAGACTATTGAAGGAGAGATTTGGTTTTTTACACCCAACCTTCTACTGGCTAGTAGGGTCCTGATGGGTTGGGTCATGATAGATACCTTTATAAGTTAAGGCATCATGATTGCATGGTGTGATAGTGCATCAGCGGATGAAAACAATCATTTTGGGGAATGTTCAGCCATTGAAGGATTAATTGGAATTTTTTTAATGAGATTGGATGTGGTGAGATGTAAAATACATAGAGTCTATCATTGGACCATTAAAAATTCATTTTAGTAAGCGATTCTAGTGGAAAGGGAACCATGTCTTGAAAAAGGAACTGATGATCTATGTCTTGTGATGGGGAGAACCATAGACTCAGGAATGAATTGATTGGTGAAACTATGGTAGATTGGGAAAGAAAAACATGGTTAAGCATTGTCTCAAAGTTTCATTGATGGTAATGAGAAGTGGATCATTTTTTTGAGGAATATTGAGCCTCATGTTTAAAGATTCACAGCAGAATCTCCTTTGGCATTCAAATATAGAATGAAATCGGTCAATTATGAATTGATGGCCCATTTAGGTTTATATGTGTAGTTAATGATCATCATGGATTCTTGAGGATAAGAAGTGTTATGGTGTGGAGGTTGTAAAGACCTATATCCATATGGGTTGAGAAATTATAGGGGAATTTTAATTTTTTGACTTTAAAACAAGGATCATTCTCAGAACTAAGATTCAGATCAAGAATTCAAGAGTTGAAACAGAATTAGGTAATGTTTTTGGATATGGTTTGAGGCTTAGGTTATGGAGTGGGTGTTTGACAGTGATATTTTAGGCTGACCCGTGAGATGGCCTAGTGTAAAGGAAAATCCCTTGTGTATGGTGACCACATATGGAAAATCCCCCAATGTAGGATCCCTATATGTTGGGAATTTTCCAAATTTTGGAAAAGCTCAGTATTAGAGAAGGGTATAAATTCTTCTTATGTGGTCATCCCCTTATGTGGGGAGTGACCACATATGGGAAAATTCTTATAAGTGGGAATCCCCTTACATGGAGAGTGGCCAAAAATAAAAATATTCTCATAAATAGGGAATCCCCTTACATGGGAGGGGAGACTATGTATAGGAAATCCTCAAACATGGGGAATACCTTTATGTGGGGGTGACCCCTAAATGTAGATCCCCTTACATGGGGAATCTCCTTATGAAAATCACCCATATGTGGGTTGATCCCTCTACATAGACTGATTCCCCTAATTGGGATCCCATTACATAGACCCTTATGTGGAGGGGGGTGAATAATGTTTCCAGTTTTTCAAAAATACTAAATAAAAGGATTAAAATTATTTTAAAATGAGTTTATAAGGGTCTTTTACATACCATGTATAGGGGGATCACGTGAGGGGGTTATCCTCTTCTCCTAAGAGGTATATCTCCATCCATCTTTTTCAAAATTGAGTGTTATTTTTTCTGAAAGATATATTAAGGTAAATCTAACAGTCTATGTTGATTATTATTAATGTTTTTCCCTTTTTCCTCATTGTTGATTACTTCTTGTTAGGAAGTATTTGAGTGATGGTTCCATCATATCATGGTATAATTTTCCTGAAAGATGGTTATTTTACTCATCTTAACTAGAGGAAGTCCTATGGGAATTACCACACTGGGTTTTCTGTGGATTCATAGAAGTATGTTACTAACATGAATTTTTAAGGTTTTTGACATTTTGTATAAAATTTATGGCTTTAATTAAAATATAAATTTGGTATTTTTATGTTAAAGTTATGGATGGATGTTGGGGGTGGTGCGTACCACTTTTCTCAAATATTTTACATCAACAAGTAACTTGAAAGGTTATTAGGAATTATGACTAATTGAATAAAATTTAAAAACTAATTATAATTTATTTAAATATTATTTCTTGAAATTGGCCTTAGGTTGTGGTATAATTATGGAAGAGACTTGGAATAATTTATAAAAGGGTTTCCAAGATACACTTATAAATGAAATAATACCATGAATGATTTAATTGGTCCTGTGAACATCTCCTGTGATTTTTTTCCATTTTATATGGCTTTTGATATATGGTCTCACCACCTGTGTGTGAAAAAAAACATTAAATTAAATGAATTATTTTATTATATAAATTAATTGTTTTATTAAATTAAAATGGTTTTGGATGGACACAAGTGTAAAGTGACAAAATAAAACCTTGAGCACTGGCCTGATGCCCCAGTCATCAATGGCTAAGGGTTTGTTGAAAAAATATCTTCCTTGAGATTTTCAGACGCTAAGGGGAAATTAAATGAAACAAACACGACATAGTGGAAATTTTTATGGGTGCCTTGGACCCCTTGATATGGAATGTGTATTTAATTGGGTATGATTAGCCATAGTAGTAAATCGTGGTACTATTAGATTCCTTAGATCCATTGAGATGGCTGATTAGAGAGTGGGGTTAGTTTTCTTCCCACACTATCATGTGAGCACCTAGGTGGAAAGACCCTGTGTATATTATGATAGGTTAAACATGTGGACCTACCTATGATGACATAGGATATGATATGGGAATTAATTTTTCTCCCTTTACTAATGGCAATGGGGATTACACTATGAGGCTAGTGAGTTTGTACTGTGATCATGATGATGTTGAGGGATATTATGTCCTAGCATCAGTGGTTTAAGAATGAGATGATATTGGGATTGGAGAGATCATATAGGTTATTCATTTCATTATGATACCTAGGGGGATCGATGGATTCCCTAGAATTATATTTATCCTTGGTGAGGGTTTGTACAAGAGAGTATATGTTGTCAGCTACAAGTGACACCATAAAACCCAAAGGTTGATGGTGTAAGTCGGATGAGTCCATAGTGATGAATACATTTGGCATCATGGTAAGGATGCACTTCTCTTGAGTTATTATGAATTAATTCAAAGTATATAACCTAGGATTCATCATTTTAAGGCTTATATTGATCACCTAGGATTACCTTATAGGGATTGATTTTATGGTTTATGACTATTGATCACCCATGATTACCTTTTAAGAATCATTTTAATGTCCGATGATTATTGATCACCTAAGATCACATCTTATGGATTAGTGTTACAAATGATGAATATTTATCATGTAGGATTATCTTCTAGTTATCAACTTTATATATGATGAATATTGATCAACTATGATTACCTGATAAGTATTGAATTTATTCCTAGAAATATTGAATCACCTAGGAGTACTAGATAAGGATAGAACTTATTCCTGATGATATATTGTTCTTGGAGACACTCTAGCACTGGCCAAAGTAGGTATGGTCAATTATGGGTGTCACCTTCAAACCCAAGGATTGATTGTGGTTATTTATTTATGATTCCTCATTTTTATTTATTTATTAAATTGAGCCTATCACATGTGTATACTATAATTCACTAGTTATGTTTGGGACACAATGGTAGTTCCCTAATGAGTTTCACTCATAACTTTCTTGGGTGTCCATTCCACTTGGGTACTCAAGTAGACTTCACTATTCATAGGTTTCATTACGATAGAGTCTTTGTGTTGAATGATCGAGTGAGGAAGCTCAGTTGAACAAGAAACTAGGGTGAGTTAAAGCCCGAGGATGGTAGTAGATCCTCTTTTTATATTAATTATTTTATTTAATTTCTATATGTGATTATCCCAGTGGGTGATAATTTTTTGTGTGTTAAGAAGATTGTGAGTCTGTATGATGGCCTCCTTTTTATATTTCACTTGATATAGCATGTTGTATTTTATTTAATTTTGTAGAATATGATGGGTTTTTATTCTTATGGGATGGTTTTTTTTATTCATATTGTTTTTCAATATAATATGGAGGTATAGTCTCCCCATAGTACAACCCCAGACCCTCATTGCTAGTTGGTAGCCTCTAATGTATAGGGAGGCACGCCAAAGGTCATGTGACATCACTGGTTGAGACACTGATTAGTGGTCTCTAGTCAGGGGACATTAAAATTGAGAAGTTTGGTATAAAGTTCCTCTACCTAGGAAGACTTTACTCAAGAGGGATATTAATTCCATCACAACTCTAACACTTAATGTTTACAAATAATAATTAAATACTTCTTTCAATATCATAACTCAATATCCAAATGTCAATGTAGAATAAAACTAAATTAAGTATCATACATAGAATGTAAATCCTTATATACATGTATAACAATTCTTATAAGTATTTCGACTCTCTAAACTCAAGCATACACTTATTCGTAAAATAAAAAATATTTACCTTGAATAATAAACAAGGGAATAAAAAATAAATCAATAACTCAGTTTTTTAACATATGATAAGAATTTTTGAACAATTCATAGATAGATCTAAAAGTAAAAACTTTTTAATTTATATATTCCTTATGAAAATTCAATACCTAAAATAAATATAAATTTTTTATAATTATTATTAATATAAACTCTTTCATATTATTCATTATATGGAATTTACTTTAAACATGTGATAATATATGGAATATAAATATTTTATATTCCCAATATATTATGTAATCATTTTACATAATCCAAATATCACATATTTAAATTATTTAAACTCCGATAAGATCTTTTACCAAAAATCATTTTGATATAGTTAAAACAATTTTATAAATAAGGAACTTAATTTGAAAAATTAAAAATAATTAATTATGATCACTTAATAATTTTAATAAAAACTACTTTATATTTTGCCTTATTTTATAATTTATAAACCCTTTATAAATTACTCTTATATTTTTTAAATAAACCATTTATATCTAAATTATAATTCGTTCCATATAACTTGAAATGTGTATTTTAATATTAAAAATTAATATTATTTATATTTATTTAATAAATATTTTATAAACATTTAATTAATTATTTATAAAAAATTTATAATCATTTTATTTATAAAATACTTTATAAATTAAATAAATTTCCTAAAATATCTTAATCCATAATTTATAAACTATTTATAAACTATTTAAATCATTTAATAATTAAAAGTTTAAGGAAAACAACTTTTTCTTAGTATATCATATTTAATGATAAGCCTATATTATAGGCTAAAATAAATAAAAATCACATAATAATTATCAATCAAATTATATGATTGATAATTTGGAACTTGGATATCTTGGGTGATGATAAGAATCTGTATGGGATTAATTCAACGTGTTCCTTCCTATCATGTCTTGCAATATTGCTATTCTGTAGTGTTAATCCTTAATTATCAGATATGTTGTACCCTATGATAGGAATAAATACCTTATTTTTGATATGATTATCTTTTTTAAACCACCGAACGGTGTAATCATCGGATATGACATCTGGTATATCATATGTTATGATGCACTAAAAACCAAAGAATTACACTTAGTTATATCCTATAATATCAAATATCATATGTTGCAACCCTCAACACTAGATTACATTATCATATAATATAATTTTTTTTACCATGACACATATTATCGTAGCATAACATAATGATATGACCCCAATGCAGTTTATGTCATCGCATAATGTAATGTCATCTAAGAAAATCATATTTTATTTTTTATAATAAAACATGATATATGATTTCAAAAACTTCATTTTCTATATATATTTACATAAAAAAATGTATGGTATAGCTCTTGTAATGTCTTAGTGCTTTATAGACTTTTAATTTGTGTCGTGTGGGTATTTAAGGTGTTGGGTGAAGGTTGGAGGAAGGAATATGAAGTTAGAGATAAAATTTCATCTAGGGAGATGCATTGTGTTGTAACCCAATGTACTGTGTCATGAATATTTGGTGGGAGGGGATAGATTTTCATGATTATGATATGTCACATTGTGATGTATTGGGATACGATGTGGTTCTTATATTGTGGTGTGGGGTGTGATCTATCAAAGTTCATGTATCACACTATCTCAAGGTAGAAGTTTTATTGTGGCATGAAGGGTGTTGTTTGTTCCATGAATCCTTATGAGCTCACCTTATATGACTAATTTTGTGCCACACTACTACAAACACGGCCTTTATCAGCGCTAAAAATGGCCTTTATCAGCACTAGAAAAGAGCTGATAAATCCAGCGTAGATAAAGGGGGGTCCCCTTTATCAGTGCTCCGAAAAGCGCTGATATAGGACCCCTTTATCAGCGCTAAAAAAAGCGCTGATAAAAGTACCCCTTTATCAGCGCTTTTTTTAGCGCTGATAAAGGGGTCCTATATCAGCCCTTCTTTTATCAGCGCTTTCATTTTAGCGCTGATAAAGTACCCTTTTATCAGCGCTTTTAAAAAAGCGCTGATAAAAGTTAAAAAAAATTTAAAATTTAAAAAAAAAAATTAAAAAAAATTAAAAAATACTGCCAATCAGGGGGGGATTTTATAGCACTTGAATCCCCCCCCCTTTGCAGTGCTTTTCGGCCCCTATACAGCACCCCACGAACCCCCTCCACCCTTTAACAGCGCTTGCTCCAATATTCCCCATGCGCGCGCACCCCTGCCTCCACCAGGATTTGAACTCGAGACCTCCCCCCTGCACGCCTAAGCCCTTACCACTACTCTATTTTGATTTTCTTTCCAATTCATGATATCTCTATATATATATTTATATATTTAGTTATATTTATTCGTATAGTAATATATATTTATATTAATATATATATATAGTTATATTATAATATATATACATATATAGTTATATAATAATATATATAGTAATATTAATATATATATATAGTGGTATTAATATATATCTATATCTATATATATATATATATATATTGTTATATTTATTCGTATAGTAATATATATTTATATTAATATATATATATATATAGTTATATTAACATATATATAGTTATATTAACATATATATAGTTATATGAATATATATTTATATAGTTATATTAATATATATAGTGATATTAATATATATATATTTATGGTGATATTAATATATATATTGATAGTAATACAAATATAAATATATGTAGTTATATTAATATATATATAGTTATTAGATTAATATATATATAGTTAGATTAATATATATATAGTTAGATTAATATATATATATATAGTTAGATTTATATATAGGTATATAAATATTCATTGTATTTTATATAAAATGGATGTTAGTTATTATTTAGATAAAGATAATATATTTTATATCTAAAAATATTTTATTATTTATTTAAAAAAATTAATTTTTAGGTGTGAATATTTAAAAAATATGAATATATTGTTATATATTTGATTATAAATAGCAGTGCATTATAAAAAATGATGAAATTTGAAAGACACAATATCAATATGAATGTAATACCTTGGAATAAATTCAGTCCCCACCAAAAAAAGCCAATAATACCCCCTTAAACGAGTTTGAAAATCCACAAAATGTTAAAAAATCTGGATACCCCGACAAAAAACTCAGTTTTGGAGACCTTCTGGGCCTCTTTTGGCCTCGAAAAACGCTTGACCGAGGTTTCTCCGTGTCACAGCGACGTAGAGCTTGTCGCATGCTTCGATTTGATATGTGGTAGAGCTCAAACGGACACCCGGATCAAAAGTTATGGCCGTTTGAAGTTTGAGTTAACTTATCAACATATTTTGGATCTTTTTTTTAATTTTATTAATTTTTTTAGTCCTCAAATTGTTATTAAATTAGTATTACTCCATAATGATTATCAAATTATTAATTAAAAATATTTTTTTAATTTTTTAAGAAGTCATTTTCACTAAATATCTTATATATTAAGTATAATAAGTGTAAATGTACATTTATACTTATCTAAAATATATTTAAAAATTATATATTATATTTATATAACTATATAACTATATTTATATATTAATATATTAATATATTTTTTAAAAAAGAAATTTTGAAGTTGACCCTTTTATCAGCGCTACTAAGCAAGCGCTGATAAAGGGGGGCGCTACGAAAAACTGTTTTTGTGGTAGTGCCACAAAGTGTTTTACCATGGCGTGAAGAGTTTTTGGGAGTATTTTTTAATCTTCTATGAGGACGGTCACAAAGTTCTCAATATTGGTCATGGAATGAATGACTACTGGTTATTATTACATGATTGTAGTTCCTAAGTAAATCTTGTACGAGGTTTTGAGTTCACATTACATGACATTACTTGGAAATGTGAATGTTCATGTTGATTCATGGAGTCTAGAGTGGTTGGTTTCCTTGGTCCTTCTTTTTTGAGGTTCATTGTGTCATGGTACCTTCATTGCATCGTGGTTTAGTTTGGGGATCACAAATTCTGAGATGAGTAGGTTGAAGTTTGCTCCATGTTTTTTAAAGGATTTAGTATTTTGATGAAGCCGCTCCGGCTTCACTGTGATCATTATTAAATTCATGTATTTAAGGTAGTTTTGACCATGATATTTTAGGAGCAATAAGGGTAGATCACTGAGTGATTTTTATAGGTGTGTTTGATTTAGACCTATTATTTTGTGTTTATAACATGTCACATCATGACTCCTTAATATTCTATTTTTGTTATAAATTATAAATCCCATTCAAATTTTTCCATAGTCCTTTGAGCATCCCTAAATTATAGATGATTAGTGGAATTTATTTAGAGATATTTGATCCCATTGGGTATCTTTTGTCCCTCACTTTTAATATATTAATCTCTATGTGATATAAGGTGACTCCCTTTCCTCCTCTTATTTATTCTCTCTTATTCTTCCATATTGGGGAGTCTATGGTAGAATTTTTTGTTTGTTTTGGGTGATGTTGGATCGATTGATTGATGAAGGTTATTGTGTTATACATTTTTTAGGATTTCTTAACATGTTCTTGGCCTTGTGATCATCTCCTTCTACTTTTTCTTTCAAAGAAATTATTAAATCTCTGATTGAGGTATGGGATTCAAAACTTCCCATTCATTATTTTGTGTAAATTGTGGAAGTATCATGATTTTTCTTTATGTGGGTGGATGGTAAGGATTAACCAAATAAAAATAAAGAATTGGACTAAATTGGAGTTAAGTAAAGGGGTGAATCGCATGTTTTTATATGATTTCATGATATTTCTTATGATTGATGGTTGTTTGGAATTTTTACTAATTTTTTTTTTGTTTTCTATTGTGATATATGTAGTATTTTGTGAATAAATTGATGGAATTGCCTTTTATAATTAGTTAATCATGTAAAGTTGATGATAAATTGGTTTTGTAGAAATATGGAGTTTATGGTGATAATATTTGACAATATAATTCTGATTTAATAAAAAAATAATATTAAAAATAATATCATCAAAGTGAATTGTTTTTATGTTTGTTTTTATTTAATATTTTATTTTGGGTTTCCCTTACTACATTTATAAGGGTTTTGGTTGGTTATTATGGTTGGTTGAAGGAATTTGATATGGTTTGGTTAAGGTGGTAGTGGATAGGATTTTGTGTGATTTTGTATATTGTGTCATGGCTGGTTGCATGGAAAGGAAGCAGTTTTGTGGTTATGATAGAGGATTTTGTCATGTTTTTTGTGGTATTTTATGTGATGATGATCTTGGATTTTGTGAGGTTATGTCATAGTTTCTGAGTTACATGGGATGTGTTTGGAAATTAATGAAATGGGTGAAGAAATAGTGGTAGATAAATGATTAATGAATGATGTTAATGGCTAGTTCGTTGTGTCTAATTAATGGTAAATGTTTAAATAAATGTGACTAATTTTATAGTATGGTTGTGGTAAAAAAGGATGACGATTATCAAATTAATTGAATTTAAATATTGATAAATGAATGGAATAATGAATCTTGAGTTGTTGGTAATTGGTAATTCTATAAAATATAAATTATTATATTATTAAAGGATAGGTTAATAATTGTCATTGTTGTTTTATGTCGATGGGTGGGGTTGGTTTTTGGTGTAGTTATGGAATTTGTTTTTTGTTCATAGTAGTAGTGATGTGATAATAGTTATAGGTGATATTAGTTATAGTCTAGTGTGATACCTTGGACGGGGCTTGTGTGTGACACATGTATTCATTTTTGTTTTATTATGATTTTTTTCATCGCTATATAAGTCTAATAAACAACCCAATGCCCATATATTTTTGTATTTTGAGTGTTTTCCCCAATATTGGTGAGGGGATGGATGGATGGATACTCCCTCATCCTTGATTTCTCTTCCAGATGTAGTACGATCTATAATGTCTTATGGTAGGTATATTCATATGAGTCGTAATGGATTAAGGTTTTAGTATGTAATATACCATCTAACTTTGTTGTGTGGTTTCGATGATGATATATTGTGGGGGTCATGTATAGTGGGAGTAGGGAATGAGATTGATGTCCTTCATGTCTATGATACCCTATTCTGATATGAATTGTGATAGATCATAGTAGTTTTATGCATATGGGTTATAATGGCTTAATTTTTGATAGTTAATATACTACTTGACTTGGTTATATGGTTGTGATGATGATACATGGTGGGGATCATTCATGGTGGGAGGAGGGAATGGGGTTTATGTGCTTCATTTTCACAATACCCTACTATGGTATGGCTTTGATTCACCGTATGTGGTGGTGAATATATAGTGATGATGGTGATATAGTTATGGTATGTTTTATACGGATGTGATATGGGATATAATGTGTGATGGCATACTTGTGGAAGGTATGAAAGTGCCAATAAATTTTTTAATACATCATGAGAAAGAAAAACTAATGGGGAAGTGGTTATGGGTACCTTTTTTTACTTATGAGCTTTGGATAAAATGTTATTATACTTGGATGCAATATTGGGTGAGTGATACTTGGTTTAGTTGGGTGATATAGGTTCTGATGTGGGTGTAATTTGGTTCAATTGTTTATTCACTAAGGCATTAGTATACTTTTTCCACATTTTTATGAGAGGTTTTGGGGAGGATCCTACTAAGTATACTTTTATACTCACCCCTATATATATAAATTTGTTTTAAAATTTTCCAAGAGATAACTAGTGATTTATCTTGACCGTACTAACTCATGAAAATTATGGTTGGTTTTATTCTCACTTTATTATGAGTGTTTTTTTGTATTATATATTTTATAGAACCTGGTAATGTGCGAAATTTACATGTGTTATGATTTAGGTTTATTTCATATTATATAGGGTTTATTAGGTTTTTTCTTATGTTCCCTGTATTATGACAGTAATTCCTCCCATGTATACATGATTATACACTTGGTTTTTGTTTTCATCTTTTGGTCTACTAGAAGTAGGCTTTAAGGGTCACTCTTATCTTCACTGTAATCCTGAGAGTGGTTCCCAGTGGGGGTGTTTCGTGAAATATTTTTATCAGAGCTATGGATGAGAGTTAGGGTAGATACTAGAGTTAAGAATTGGTAAGTATTTCATGGGTTTGGTAGGGAAAAAAGTATTTATCATACTTAGCATGTGATATAAAAAGGGAGAACAACTAGGAAATAGGTGATTAGGACCTCGTGTAATTTAATGTAAGGACATTAATCTTATTGAATGTAGTAGTAAAGATGATGATTCTTGTTGGGTAGAAACCTATGTGTGGTAGATGAATCAAAATGATTTAACTTTCACTTGAATTTGGATAATTTTAGGAAATGATAATTAAGATAACTAAATAATTTTAATTGAAATTCCTTTTTCCAGTCTTAAGGACTCATTTTTTCTTGGTAACCTATGTTATAGTTTTAAGGATACTAAATGGTTTATTATAATTATCATTGAAATTCTCATTTTTTATTTCTTCATCTATCTTAAGATGTCATTGGTTTAGTTTTACCTTATGTTGTGATAAAAGTTTTGTATTCATTGATTTTTTATGTTCTAACTCTATTTATGTTGATATGTTTCTGATTTTATGAAATTATATTGTTTAATATGATGTGAAGTTACTATTAATCTGAAAATCTATGAAGAAATGAATTTTTCCTAAAGTAAATAGTCAATGAAAGAAAATTAAAACCTTGATAATATTGGATAAGATGAATTATTTCAGTCTCATGATTTAATCCTTTTTTATAATATGATATGTGTTATTTTAGATTCCCTTGTTTAAAAGTTAAACATGTTGGTATTAGTTATCCAATGATCATATTATGATTTCATGGGTTAAACTAAAATTATGATGAAATTATATAAACTTTTCAATTTTTAGATACACAAGTTATTAAGAAAATCATGTTTAATATGATATATTAGTCATCATGTTCAATATATATATCAAATTTCTTTGAGTTTTTAAGTGAGATAATGAATATCATATTAAATTTTTAATGCAATAAATACTAAACTCTTAGTATCTTGATATGCATGATGATTTAAAGTGGTTGATTGGGTAATTGAGTCTATTTAATTGGTAATGAAGTTTTTTAGATTTGATCATGATGAATTTGGATAAATCATCCCCTTATATGTAATAATGTGTGAAGTTTCATTTATTAATGTTTTCATGGCTTTCATAAATAATGATTTTCTTTGTTGGTGTTATGTTTTATAATAAATAAATAGTATATTTTCTTTATAATAAAGTTCTTGTTAATATTAAAAATGGTATTGAAAATAACTTTTGGGGGTATTTTATAAATAATTTTTTATACCATTTTTTAAATGAAGCTTAAAAGTATTTCATTTAAATGGTTTTTGGAAAAAATAAGTTTTGAGAAAAAAATTGGGTTGATTTGAAAAGTTTTAAATATATATGATTTAAAGGAATTATTTGCATTTTAAATTAATGATTTTATTTTAAAATTATTTTGATCATTCCTTAAAATGATGAAATTTATAAAAATAAAATTATTATTTCATTAGAGGGTATTATTGGGGTCCTTCCTTTAACTAGGATTGTTGTTCACATTGTGTAATAGACATGGTTAGTGGGGAGTGGAAATGTATTATTTGATTTCTCATTAGTTTTATGGATAGTGGTGTGTAAATGATAAGGTAGTTATATTATTGGAGGAAAGGATGATATTGATTTGGGAGGAAGATGATATTTTTTCATAGAGGATGGGTTAGTATAGAGATTTAGGAGTGTATGCGTAAATTTTATCCTTATGGTGTGTTTTTGTGCTATGTAAGTAAAGTAAGGGGTCATGGGATAAGGTGTTGTTGATATTTTAGTAGCAATAAGTATTGAAGTTCCTTATTGGGGTTTCGGGCATCAAGGTTGAGGTGCAGTTATAATAGGTTGAGGTTGAATTTGTATTTATAGGGAATCCAGATCAATTTCATGTTTCCTAAGTAGTGGATTTTCTCTGAGGGGCATCTTGAGTGTGGTGGAAGATGAATCACGGTGGGTTGGGATAAGTTTCTTGGGAAGGGTTTATTACCTTGGTCAAGGAGGAGTTGTTCCTCAGGTTTAGAGGGATGAATATATTAAGGTTCAATTATAGATTCATTGAGGAAGATATAATGTTCATAATCTTGGTATTTTATTTGGCACATTGATTGTCCAGTTTAAAAACCTCTTTGCTAATAAATATTCTTAAGCATGGTGTTTTGATCTTACCTTGAGGTTGGAGATTCAATGATAGTTTGAGATTTTATAGTTAAGGTTTTGGGTAGATGTGAGGAACTATGTTGTGATTATTAAGGGGAATTTTCTAAAGGGTATTAGGGTATATAAGTACAAGCCTAAAGTTTTGAGTCTTATGGTAGGTGAAAGTAGAGAGTGAGGAGGTCTTGTTGAGTTCAGGCATGGCTTTGATCATTAATGTCTTGAGTATCTCAAGGTCTCCTGTGATGGGTAAGAGAATATGTTTTCATTGTGAAGTAAGGTAATATTGATAGTATGAGTTCCCCATGGTTTTTTGTGTTCCTTAGTTTAGGTGAAGTGTTTGTTTTTTCATGTATTTCAGTTTTATTTTGGTTGGTAGTTAATTATAGTGGAGTGATTCTAGTTTAAAAAATTAAAGAGTGGGTTTTTTTTATTCAGAGACCTTATTATTATATAAATAGATAGTTTAAATAATATTTAGTATTCTAGTTTAAATTTTTTTTGACATATTCTCACTATATTTAACTTAAAGTTTTTTTTTGAAAATTTGATCATGTTTTATAAAAGGGGTTTTTTAATAGAAAATTAGTTAAAATAAAAGTATAAGTAGATTTATAATTTACTATTGTAACTTAAATGGTTTTGTAAATGTATTAAGACTTTCAAAAGTTAAAAATCCATGTTTTTTAAAATTAATAGTTTTATATGCATAATTTTATGGACCCTTTTTATGTTATGAATGGATTGAAGTTTTGTATAGGGTTTTAGTTTTGGGTGGAAGTGATTAATGTTGTCCAATTTTATTCACTGTTATATTGAGATGAATTAGATAATGTAATTTCTATTTGAGAGGTATATCAAATGTTTTTTAGGTGTTAAGGATTCCTCTATTAAAATATAGATGTTTTTGTATTAAAATTATTCTGTTGAGGGTGATTAGTTCATAGTATAATTTTTTTATTGAGTGTATTAGTCCCTAGAAATTAAAATTTTATTCCTTAAGGGGAATAATTCTTCTTGTGTTTATGTGGTTATTTTACCTAGATCATATTTATGTTGAAATGATTGATTATGTGCTATTATTATTGAGTTTTTCATTCTCTAAGTCGTATTCTTGTTTTGGTAGTGGTGAATTCCTTGTTTGAGAGGTATCACTTAGTGGTTTTTGGGTTTTTTGGTTGTTTCTTTTCTTCCTAAGTTTGGATTTTATTCTCAATTATGAGAATCATTTGTGAGGTATATAATGTAATAGAACAGACCATTCCAGACTGCTACATTGTTCTTTTTATGTGTTGGAAGTGTTGGGTGAAGGTTGAAGGAAGTAATGTAGAGTTAGATATGAAATCCCTTCTTGGGAGAATCATTGTTGCATGGACCTACATGTTTCACCATGAATATTTCACTAGAGGGGATTTTTTTTAAACAGTCTTATGTGATTCATCAAAAAGTGTTGGGTTCTGGTGTGATTCTTTGTTTGATAAAGAGGGTATGAGTTGTGAGGGTTTTGTGAAACATTGTATTGAGGTAGAATGATGGTTATAGTATGAAGGTTTTTGGTTGTATCAATAAGCCTTTTGAGAAATATTATATATGTAAGGTTGTAGTGTAGAGTATAATGATTCAGTATATAGAGTTTTGGAAAATTTAGTTTAATCTTATATGAACTCGTTATTAGTTTGGTTGGCATTATTTGTGGCTTGAAATATTATGGTTCATTATTATGTGATGTTAGTTACTAGTTTAGTATAAAATTATTCTTTGAATTCACCTAACATGAGGTTAATTTATAGTGTGAATGTGATTTTTGTTTTCGTGGGTCTTGGGTGGTCGGTTTCCTTAGTTATACATTTCTAATGTTTTTATTCTATCATACCTTCCCTACATCATTATTTAATTCATGGAATTTTGGGTATGAGGTGAGTAGTTTTATATTTTATCATGTTTTTTGGAAGATTTAGTATTGTTGTGTGTCCACAATGGTTTTGTAGTTCCCTTTATTAAATTCATAAAGTTAGGATGATTTTAATCATGAGATCCAGGGAGAGATAAGGGGAGATCGCAACATGATTTTTGAAGGTGAATTTGATTTATCTCCATGGCAATGTGATTATAACCTATCATGACATGACTCTATTATTTTCTAGTTGTGTTATAAATTTGAAATCCTATTCAAATTCTTTTGAATTCCTTCAATCTTACCCAAACCCTAGAGGATTAGTGAAGAGTATTTATAGATCTTTGATTCCATTTGGTAGCTTTCATCCCTCATCTTTAAGAGAACAATCTCCATGGGGTCCATGGTGATTCCCTTTTCTCCTATTATTTATTCTCTCATGTTCTTCCTTATTAGGGAGTATATCATAACATTGTTGGTTCGGTATGGGTTATTTTGTATTTAGTGACTGATGAAGATTGTTGTGTTATAGGTTGTTGAGGCTTTCTTTGTGTGTTCTTGTCCATGTGGTCATCACCCTCTCCTTATCCTCTCACAGTGATTTTTGAAGCTCTAGTTGATGTGGGGTATTTGAGACTTCTCATTATTTATATGATTAAAGTTATACAAGTATAATTTTTTTTCTATGGGTGGGTGTTAAGAATTAACCTAATAAAGATAACTAATTGGACAAAAGGAAACTGAATGGAAGGGGTATTTTTCATGTGTTTTATATTATTCAATGATATTTCTTATGATTGATGAATTTTTTTCACTATTTATATGAAATTTTGTGTATTAATGTGATATATGCATTGTTTGATGTGAAAAAATTATTGGAATCACCCTTCATAATGGTTCAATCATTTATAGTAAGTAATAAATTGGTTATGTGGATATCTGGATTTTATGGTGATGATACTTGAACATAGAATTATGCTTTAATATGAAAAGAAATTTAATAAGAATCCCATCAAAGTGAATTTCTCCTATATTTTCATTTTTTAGGTTTTCTATTTTTATTTTTCCTTATTGTGCTTATAGGGGGTGTCTGGTTCATTTATTTAGTTAAGGTAATGAGGTGTGGTTTGGTTATAGTTGTAATGGATAGGTTTTATGTGATTTTTTTGTGGTGTAATGGATGGTTTCATGGAGAGGAAGTGGTTTTATGGTAGTAATGGTGGCTATTGGAAAGAATTTTATAGTGGTTTATGGAGTGATGGTATTGGTTGTTATGGGTTTGTGTCATAGTTTCTCAATGGCATGGAATGTGGTTGGAAATTATTGAAACAGTTGATGGAATGATGGGATATAAATGATTAATGAATGATTTTTATAGATAGTTTTTTATGTCAAATTAATGTAATATTTTGAATTAAATGTGACTAATGTTGTATTATAGATGATTAAAATGTGACTAATGATTCAAAAATGTTTTTTTATCAAATATGGATGAATGAATTGAGTAATGAATTTAAAGAGGTTGGTAATTTTTTATTCTAGAAAACTAAAGTTATGACGTTATTAAAGGAGAAGTTAATAATTTTTATGGTTGTTTTGTGTGGATATGTGTGGGGTTGTTTTGAGGTGTAGTGATAGAAGAAGTTCTTAGTTTATGATAGTGATGGTGTAATGACAGTTATGGGTGATAGGAGTGTTGGTATAGTGTAAAACCTTAGGTGGGGATTGTGTATGATTATTGTATCAATTTAATTTTCTTGTGATTTATTATGCACCGCTACCCAAGTCATATAACCTTACCGACAACCATATGTTTTTGGTTTCTAGGTTTTTTCCCAAATATTTTGGTTGTCAATGGAACAGATGGCTGACTACTCCCTCTTCCCTACTCTCCCTTCCATGTGTAGTATGTGTTGTGATGGATACTGGTAGTTATATGAATTTGGGATATAGTTTCTTATGGTTTTATTATATAATATATTTGTAGATTTGGTCTGGTAGTTGTGAAGTTGATATATGGTTGGAGTCGTGTATAGTAAGAGGAGGGCATGAGGTGTATTTTCTTTATATTCATAATACCCTACTATGATATGGGTTATGATGGATCATAGTAGGTATAGGCATATGATATGTAATGGTTTAATGTTTTTGTATAAAATATACTTGATGACTTGACAATCGGTTTGCGATGATGATACATGGTGGGGGTCATACATGTTAGGATGAAGGTGCAAGGTTGATATCCTTTATGTTCATGATACCCTATAGTGATGAGGTTTTGATTTGTCTTATTTAGTGATAGATATGTGGTGGTAATGATGATATGAATTTGGTTTGTATTATTTGGTTTGTATATGGTATGTGATGTATTATGTCATGATTGTAAAAGTAATAGAAGCACCATAACATTTTTTGTTGGGAATGGGAGACAAACCAGTGGAGAATTTATTGTGGGGTACGTTATTAACTTATATTATTTTGATAGTATGTTATTATACTTGGATGATATATTAGCCAAGAGATCCTTGGTTGGGTTGGGTTATATATGACCTAATGTTGGTTCAAGTTGGTTCTACAATTTATTCACTAATTCATTAGAATTCCTTTTCCACATTTGTACAAGAGGTCGGGGAGGATCCTACTAAGTATACCAATATTCTCACCCCAATATATATAAATCTTTTTTCAAGTCTCCATGATGGATTTAGTGATCAAGTTAGAATGAACTATCTCATAGATATTGTGGTTCATGTTGTTATCACTACCTTAGGAGTGGTTTTTATATTCTATATTTTTCAAACCTTAGTTATGTATGATGTTTACATGCATTGTGGTTTGTATTTATTTCATATTATATGGAGTTGATTTGTGTTTTTCTTATTCTATTGGTGTTTTTAGGGAAATTCTTCTCATATAAGAATGAGTATACCCTCATTATTACTCTAAAACTCATGGCATATTATAATCATGCTTCCAGGGTCACCCCTGTCTTCACTATAGGCCCAGGAGGGGTTCCCAGTGGGGGTGGGCCATCACAGATCTAGTGTCATTGATAGGTTTTAAGGGATGTTTTAACAATTAAACTAAGTAGAAAAAACTTTTAGAAACCATGAATCCTAATAACTTCAAGCCTTTTGATAGGATCTCTTGGAATGTTGTAAACATCTATAGGGGTTGTGAATTAGTGTTAGCAATTTTACTCCCAAATCTAAGCTTCTCAGCTAATTATTTAGAAATTTACTCTCAAACTCTCCATGATATAGAATTAAAATGGGAAAGAAAAATTTAATAACGAGGTTCTCCTCCCACTAATATGATTACATACCCATGTATGGTTGTTTTTTATACCACACACACACAACTATTGTTTTATTAACAAGAAGTAGTTATAGAAAAGAGAATGAACTTGAATCTACCAAAAATCATAGCACCAACAAAACTTAGAGAAAACATTGAAATAAAAATATTTCTGTGAAGATGTACTACTAGAGAAAGTATAATACACTACTAGAATAATATTATTTTTATCTTCATCCTTTTACCCTCACATAGAAATCCAAATAGGTTGTTCTCAACTTACTATATTTATTAAGAATAATCATATCATTATAGAATATCCTTTTTATCATTCATTTTTATATTTTATACTTATAAATACTCTTGGATTTGGTTTTCATATATTTAATATAAAAACCATTCATTCTCTATTTTCAAATCTCCATGAATCTTGGTCTTTAAAAACTCTTTTAAACCAAAATGAAATATATACCTAATGATTGGTATTTAACCTTCATGTGATATTCATAATTATCATGGAATTATCTTTCCAGAATAACTAAATGAATTTAATTATTATCTTTTCATCAAAACATATATTGAATCCATCACATCATGAGGGTATCTCTCATGATGCATCTTCTTTGGGTTTTTTATGCCAGCTTCATGGAATCTCTTATCATGGTCATGATAAAATCTTCCTATCACGACACTGACCCTAGAAGACTGAAATCACTTCCTGAAACATGGTGTGCAATTTTCTTCATAAAAACAGGCTTACAAAAGAAAGAAATTGCACATATTGTCCCAATATAGAGGATCGTCTCAGTTTAGGTTCTTGTAAAATCATATGTTGCTGAATTACTACTTTTGAAAACATAACAGGGATAATCTTAAACTTGGTGTCATCACAAAGAGTACTTAAGGCTTGGGAACAACTACTAAAAACCTATAAAACATAAATTAAAATGTAGGGTGAGCATAAAAATGTCCAGTAAGGGGTTTCAAAACATTTGAAGGAAATTACTCATTTTTTTAAAAAAAACAACCACCTTGAAAACAAAAATAAAACATTTTCTCAAGAGAAAGATATTACATTTCGAGGCACACCATCAATATTTTTTGAGATTACTTTTAGACATTTTTTCAAAAGACCATTTTCATAAAATATATCTATGATTTCTATAAAAAACATGAATCAGAGTGCGCATGTGTATGTAATAAATGACATGTACATGATTCATAGCTTAGACAAGACAACTCCAAAAGCATTGTTAAGAGTATAAGCATTCATATTATGATTCATTAGAGAATAAAAAGAGATTCATATGAATTTAACATTAGATACTTTTTCCTTGAGTAACTTTCCATTTTCACACTTGGTTATGCCTTATGATTTCACTTCCATCATCATAAAAGATTCTTAATTATGGATCCACAATCCATTGGTTGATCATTTACTATTCCATAATGAGGAAATTTATAATGCTGGACTTTTTCAAGGCCTTTCTCCAAGACCGTATGGTTAAAAACCCAACATAATTGTTGTTAACTACCACACATAGTTGTGAACAAAGCTAGCACATGTTCACGCATCATTTCACTTAACTCATTAGACTTCATCACTTTACCCAATCCATTGGAGCACTGAATAATTCTGAGCACACCCATCACATCATTTTATGTCCAATACATTCCTCATATGTCTTAGCATGGTCTCATCTTCATAGTGTTCATGTTACATAGAAAACTTACATTCTTAGTCCATAATACTTTTTTCATACTTGTTCATAACTGGTATGGGTCATGTAAAAAGAACTAGACTTGTTGTATTCATATTAAATAGTGATGTACATGAACTAAAACAACACTCTTACATAAGTAATAAGAACTGGTACACATAAAATAATGGGTTGTCACATGAAATAACAACTCTTTCATTTAAACCCTTAAGAATGTGGCCTTTCCTAAACCATGTTGATATGTTTTGACTTTGAGATACTCACTTAATCCATGAAATATTAATTGTTATATAAAAGATTAAAATGTAAACTTAGAGGAACAAAGGAATTTCTGGTGAAATAGTTGGAATACAAAGTATGGATTATTGTCTATGAATTGTTCATGCATAAAAGAAATATTTAAACATGGGGGCTCATGCATGAGTGTATATTTATGCTTGAACATGAAAACAATCATACCATTTACTTGAGATATAAAATTTTAATTACATATATGTATTCATGTGGATTTGATAATTATGTAAACAATGTTTATATATACATAAAGTGTGTATTTGGGGTCTGCATAACCCAAATCAAGATTTAATAAATTCTTCCAACTGTTATGTTCCTCATAACCATTATTTAATTCATTAAGGATAGGTTTTGTAAAATCTCAGTTGTAATATATTTATATAACCATACATACATGAATTGTAAATAATGGTATACTTAAAAAGAAAACATGAGGAACTAGACCCCTTGCATGTGTTTTATGTTTTAAAAACAACACTTAAAAATGAAAGATTGCCCTTCAAAGATCGTAACCCAAAATGGTTTGTTGTATATGAATATACATAATTTTTTTGAAATTCTAAAATTGGTTAAGATGAAACTATATACATATACAAATATCTGTGAGTAAAATAAATTAGATAATAAGGGTTCACATATAAAAATTGAAGCATGAAACCTCTTGCTTGTGTTGTGTACTCAAAACACCTTTAGAAAATCCAACATGAGTTATGATTTAGAAGTGATATGAAACGGTATATATATATATATGAACCCGTATATACATAAGGGTAAAATAGTTTTCAAAAAAATGAAAACATGACCATTTGATCCCTTACTTGGCTTCGGGTGTGCAAGAAGGATGGTCAGGAAGTGTTTGCACGTCGGGAGGGCGAAAACCAGTGATTTCGGGTGAAAAAATACTGGGTTTATATAGGTGGTATCCATATATTTTATATTTATAACAAATCATAAATAACATATAAACAAAGACTTAAAAATTAACTGAGATAAAACACCCAACATGTTTCTTAAAGAGATATTTCAAAAACAAATGGTGATTATAATTCATACATACATATAAATCTTGTGAAAAACTAAAACCGAAACAAATGAAAGTAAAATGAAAAGAAATAATGTAAAAAAATAAAAGGGGATCAGGGAGGACCTTGTAGGTAGAAGTCATGGTTATGGGATCATTAAATAGTGGGGAATATACAAGGAAGAAGAAAATAAAGAAGGAGGCGGAATAAATAGTTGGTGGCCACTGGTTTGAGCGTGAAGGGGAAGATGACATGAAGGGGAAAATCGGGGAAGAAATGTATGGTTTGGATTAGGTGAGATATGTTTGGATGGTCGGGATGAGGTTTTGGGTTTTAAACAAGGAACAGTTGAGATTAGATCTAGAGTAAGATCGGACAGATGAGTAAAGGAGAAGGATTTAAAACTGAATAAACGGCTGCGATTAGATCTCATGTAGATCGAACAGCTAATAGAAAACATTGTAGCACTCCACGTTCGCTTAGGGTTGGAAGTTAGATCGGGATCAATGGCCTAGATCGTGCACGACACGATCCAATGGCCCAAATCATGTTTTGTCCAAAAAATGGCTTCCCGCATTGAATCGGGGAGACGCGTATGGGTTCCTTTTAAGACTGAGGCTCCGCTACACACTTCAGAAATCACAGCACACATGGGAGGGAGCCTAACCCATGGGCTCCCGCTCCCCCGCAGGCCTCATCCTACCTATGCTCCGCCACGGCCTCACGCTTGTGGTAGCGCACTCAAGTGCTCCTGCTCTCTCGTGCACCCTTCGGGGTACCCATGCACATGCTCGGCCAGCCTTGGCTTGGGATGAGGGTTAGGCTCAGCCACCTAGAGTGTTCCACCTCCCTCGGCCTAGCAGTAAAGGGTTGTCCAAGGTAAATATTTTTTTTTATAAACCCCATTTTCAAAATAACCATCTAAACAGGATATCCTTAATTTCCAAAAATTTTATTCATTAATAACTTTGGAAGTTTAAAATACACAAATCAAACTACATAACTTTTTTAAAGAAAATGTTTTCAAATTCAAGATGCATATTTTTCTTTGAATTAAAGTGGACTTATGTACCCAAAAATTATGGTTTCAAAAGTAAGGTTTCCAAATATGACCTCAAATTAAAAATCTTCAATGATAGTATTTTAAAGTACTTAATTACTTAAAACATTACATGGTGATTTTATATATAAAAAAATTTATTACATATTAAGTTCAAAAGAAATATTTATAATTTTCATACAAGAGATCAATTTGAAAAACCAGAATGTCTAAATATTTGAAAACATTAAGTTTTGAAATCATAATATATAAATAAGAGTTAATGACTTTAACGTATATTTGAAATACATCAAAATTTTCAATATTTAAAGTCAATTAAACTACAATACCTGATGGATATAATTATAGCCATTGTAAACTCAATGGTCCTATAAATGGAAACGGTTGAATTTTAGGTCTTATAAAAATGATATTTAGGGTATTCTAACTTCAAAAACCGAGACACAGAAGATGGTGCTCTTCATCCCTCTGATGCTTAGTACGATTACTACGGTTCTTATTATAATGTTCTTAGTTGTGGCAGATCCGAAGGAAATGCACTACTTCCTTGGTATGTTAGTGGTGATGTGGGGTCTACCGGTGATCTTCATTTTCCTACTATTAGGACCAATAAGGGCCTAGATACCCTGAGAGGGGGGTGAATCAGGGTATGGATATTCATTTTTAAAATTCTTCCCGCCCCACCAGATCTTGACCTCTTTATTATTAGGGTCACTTTGTTTTCACTTGTTTGTTTATGTTGATCACTTATTTTTATCTTTATCTAATGGTGATGCTTTGAATGCAATGCAGGGAAGAAACCAGGTAGACATAGATATTTTTACTTGGTTCACCCTCACTGGGATACATCCAAGGAGTATACACCAGCGATGTTCTGATGTACCAAATCCACTAAAATCGCACTGATGTTTACAAAGATTGGTATAGATCACTTCTATTCCCATGCTCACTTCCTTTACAATGTTTAGGGTCAGGTCACCTCTTTCCCAAGGGTCACTCTCTGTTTCTCTCTCTCTGGCTCACTGCCAGTGGAGAGGATCACCTTCTTCCCCTTATTTTTCTCACTACTCTGGAAAGGATCCACTCACAGTTTATAGACATGTAGGTCTCTTCATTATCACTAATGAATGCATCCTCAATTTTATGTAGATTCTCTATTGAAGTCCAACTTTCACCCGTAGAGGAATCTCACTTTTCACCGAAGGTATTGGGAAATCTTCCAGCTTTCACGTAGCCCTGAATGATTGTCATGAATCAACCTTACCTGGTGCCCTTCTCTAAGTTGGTGTGAAAGTCTCGGTGTGCAAGTTATAACTGGAGCACAAGTCCACCTCAACCACTTGCGCGACCCAATATTATGCTACTCCAAACTTGTGCGACACACACCCTTTTAAGCCCAAACCAATTTTGGCGCACAACCAACAACTGTCAAGATTATTCAAAACATGGAACGCAAGTGTCACCAAACAACTTGTGAGAAACCCCCTTCTTCAACTCAAAACTTGGGCAACTCACTTACTTCCTCGCCCAAACCACCTTAGGTGCGAAACTATCACCTGGCATGCAACTTCTACTTGTGCGACCACACACCACTTGCGCGACCACCACACATGCGTGATGGGAGATCTAATTTTTTATAAGTGTTGAACTCTCCCTGAATGAGGAGGGGTCAACCTCTATTTATAGGCATTTGAAAACCCTGCGCGTTGGCGCACAAGTCTCCCCTCGGCGTGCAAGTTTCGGCACACAAGTCTCTACTGCACAAGTCACTTGCACGACCAACCCTAAACTTGGGTAACCCTTATCCATTTGTCATATTTTGATGTTCTGGTCTTGAAAAACATATCGGGTGCAAGTTTCTTCGCCTTCAAGAAAACGGTGCACAAGTCCCTTTGACAAAAACCAATTTTGTCTATTTGTCAATTTTCAGGCCCAAAAATTTGGAAAACACTAGAAAATGGCACCACCTTGTATCTGGTGTTTTTGTACCGTCTCCAGATCAACCATTCCTTTTTCGAAATTCTTGAATCAAACATGGATCATTAACCACATCCCTTGAACTCGACATGCCACCATGAAATCACCTTTTTCATCAAATTTGTATGTCATGGTTTGCTTTGTCAACAATCAAAACACAGATGTCCACTTTTTCAACAAACACAATCACCTCAAAAATTCTTCAATGATAACTTGAGGGATTTTTTCCCAACACTTACTTGCAGGAATTTTTGGTTAGTTATGGTCCTTAGGCCTTGTTTCTATATATCAATTTCCAGTTTTCTGAATAAAGTCTTGTTTTTATTTTGCAGGCATTGCTTATATAAAAAGATAATTAATCCAAATGTATTAAATAAACTATTATTACTACAGAAATTAAGTTTGGGGTTTCACACTTCCAACTCATTTTAATATTGTTCCCAAATCCCATGAAATGTCACCATAGCATTCATTTCTCCCATGAAATTTCCTTTATCACACACTACAACATGACCTTATAATTATGGAATGGAAAAATATCTGTCAAGGGACCTATCATTGACTGGTCCTTTATTCTCATACAACTTCGTGGCTTAGAAACTCTCCTCTTTTATTTTCTATGAATTATGGCTATAATCGTGGATTATAAAACTATTTATTAAACTTGAAAAATTGAATATCAAACTTACTATTATCACATTTAAATTTTAAAAGTATCTTCTAGAATGTTATCTCCTTAAAAACATCTAACTGAGAAATTATATGTAAGAAATGTAATTTCATACATATCTTAGTGTAGTTATTCAAATTATAAAATTTACTCAATATGATTATTCTTATACAATAGTTTTTTATTCTTATGTATTACATAATGTTATTTACTTTTCCATATTTCTTCCCAATATTCCAATAAAAATCTTATATAATATCAAAAAACTTACACATAATCTAATGATGCTCTAAAAAATTATTTATTCGTTTCCTTTTTCAATTCAAAATTATCTTGGTGATAAATATCTTATCTGATACATTAAATATAATATTTATCTTATGGTTATTCTTCCATTTTCCATTTTATAATTAGCTTAGAATATATTACATATGATATTAAAGGATCTTATGTATTGGACACTTAGAAAATATTATATGAATTCTAGTGAATATCATATGTATTCATCAAGAGGGTATTGTATAATATAGAAAGGTCAAGTACTTTTCCAATATTCCATTTCTAGGAAAATATTTATGCATTCCATGCCATAGATAAAATTTTGACTCAACTTAGAGCCTAATAATTTCCTCAAATAGACTCTAAACATCACAAAACATATTCTAGTATTCTTTAGTCTATGTAAATCATATATTATTCAAACTTCTTTACTCATGATATTACTAAAATTTTCATATATTTTTATCTTGGATAACTTCCAAACATTAATCTATTACTTACAAACTTTATCTTCAGAAAATAATCCACTTATGGATACCTAACATACCTAACATTTAGATACCTAAAAAAAATACCATCCTGATCCCAAGGTTCACAATAAACGGTTTCTATAGCTTAAACCAACTCAAACATTCTCATCACCTCATACACATGTATTGAAATAAAATACAACATTATCTTCAAGTGGGTTCAATAATATTTCTCATTGGATTTTTTGTTAATGCCCAAACCATAAACTTAATTTTCATGTCATTTATAAAATTATCACCCCCTAAATCTTTGAAACGAAAATAAAATGTGAGACTTATTTTCTTCTCTTTAATGATAATAAATACAAATAGATTTTGTAAAGAGTGCAGTGTCAAATATTTTAAATTATTGAGTGATAAACCAACCAACTCTAATTCTAATTGAGTTAGATCAGTATATAAAATAGGTTTTATTAGTTTGTACATCAATGATATCCTTAACATTTCTACAAATGTTACCAAGATAGAGTCTCTATATATGATATAAAAAAATTATTTTCCAAATACTTTCCTGTAGTCACTGAACAAGCATATTAAAAACGTTTCAAAATAATACAAGTTCCTCTCCATAGAAAAAACTTCTCCCCCATTGTAGAAATATAAGAATAATTGGAATAGGGTGGGAAACTAAAAAAACATACCTTAATGTTTTTAGGGAATAGTTTGGACATCCATTTTCTACCTCAGCTTCTCAAAATCCTCAGTAAGAAGTGGTTTTGTAAGAATGTCAACTATTTTCTCCTTGGATGGAAAAAAATTCATCTTTAAGATACATTTAGCCACTTTTTCTTATAGGAAATTATATTTAATATTAATATTCTTTGACCATGAGTGTTGGACTATATTTTTTAAAAAATATATATCACTTCAATTATCATATCCAATAACCAAGGGATATTATTATACAACATCAATATCCTTTAGTTATAACTTTTTTTGGATCATTTGTATAGCTGTCTGACACACAAAAATATATTCATCCTTAGTTGAACTAAATGTGATGGATTATTGCTTCATAGAATTACATGACACATATATTACAACAAGGAATAATTCTCCCAATGATGTGTTCTTTCTATTATCAATGTTTCATGTATAGTCAGCATCATTATAGTCTTATAAGTCCAACTCTTATTCCTTATCATATAACATAATAAGAACAGATATGCTTATAATGTATCTAAAAATTCTATTTTCTACTAAGAGATGTGATGCTTTAGGATTTCATATAAATATGATATGAAAAGTGAAAACATAGAAATTATTTTTCCTTAAGTCAATCAAGTACAAGAGACTACAAATCAGTTTTTAGAATTCTTTCTCATTTACAATTTTCTAATCATCATCCGTACTAAACTTAGTTCCAATTTGAATTATTGTAGACACTATTATAGATTATTTGTTGCTAAACCTTTTTAAAAATTCCTTGTATATTTTTATTGAGAAATTAAAATGTGAAAAAAAAATATTATGTGATTTTCAAACCCAAGAAAAAAAATTTCTCTCCAAGAAAAATACATTTCAAACTTCTTATTAATTTTTATGGAAAATTATTCACATATATTTTCTTAAATACTAGAAAAATGTATTATAAGCATAAAAAATCATATTGAGTGGTGTGGTGTTGGTCTTATTTATATATAAATTGTTTTCCACCTTCCATTTTCTAAAATCTATGCTTCTGAGGTTCATATCTAGCTTGAAATACCATGATCTTAATGATTTTATTAACCCATAAAGGGCCTTCTTTAATCTATAAACCACTCTTACTTGTTTATTAAGTATAAAACCCATATATTAATCTATATATACTTCTTAATTTATCTCACTATTTAGAAATATAGACTTTACATCCATTTAGAAAAAATTTAAGCTTCTTTGGGCTGCAATTACAATAAATATTTGGATATTCTTGATTCTAGAAACTAATACAAATGTTTCATCAAAATTTATGTCCTAAAACTATGATAACCCCTTGTATTCAAGTTTATAATTATTTCTTTTAACTTTACCCTTTTAATTTAGCTTATTCATAAAAACAAATTTAACCCCAATGATGTTTTTCTCCTTGGGCCTGGGTAAAAGATCTAATGTTTCATTCATTTTAATTTTAGATGACTCGTCATTCATGTCTTGCATCCATTATTTTTTCTCAAAAGATTCATAAGCTATTCGGGGTTCAATCTAGGAAAGTAAAATAGTGTGGATAGTTACCATAATTTTTATTTTTGGTTTGACCCCTTAATTATGATCTCCAATAATATTTTCAACATCATCATGTTCTTTTAGTTTTTTATTTGTTTATGTGGGATTCATATCTTCAGTATCACCATTAGAGTATGAAATTCAATTTCTCCATCCTGAATATATGTTTTTTATTCAATTTATTCTATGCGTTTGATATTAAAAACATCATCTATATCATCAACCATAACTATATTTTTGACCTCCTCTTCATTTTTAATAACTAAACCATCATCATATTACACTATTTGTTTAGATTTTTTATTGTATCACCTATAATAACTTCTATTTTGTGTATAACCAAGGAATATTCCTTATTTATTTTTATTATCAAACTTACCACAACTTATTCTGTTATTCTTGGTCAAATATTAGCTACTAAACACTCTAATGTTTTTTAAATTTTCATTATTCTTGAATCGCATTTCATAAGAGGTAATATCTTAATTCAGACTCAAAAATAATTAGTTTTTTATGATTTCAATAGTGTAAATTTCTTACAACCAAAATATATTAAAGTTTCATTATTAGTTATCATGGTTCTAACCATATCAACAAGGATCTTGTTGTTCCTTTTAGTTATTATTAAGAAGTATAGGGTGCACTGAACTAATTTAAAATGTCATGTTTATCAAGAAATTATAAAATATATTTTTCAACATACTTAGTACCATTTTATGGCCTTATTTTATTCAAATTAAAAAAAATTATTTTCAAAAAGCCTTTTAAAACTTTTAAACAAGATCAAGGATTGAGATTTATTAGATATAAACATGATGCAAGTAATTATTCTGAATTCATAAATTAAATCAATAAAATACTTCTTGTTCATAAGTCAATAAACATCTAATTGAACCATCTCTAAGGGACTTCTTTTCTGGATGAAAACTCCATTGTTAAATTTATTCAACTTTTTACATTTTTCACATGTTTTGAAAATAGATGAAGTATATTCTTTCAGAATTGAAATATTTATTACATCCCTTTATTTAATAAATTTCTTAATTCTATTTTGGATAATATGACCAAGTATTATATTCCAGAATTTTTTTCTTTTATACTCATGTAGCAACCAATTTTGGCTTCTCCAACTTGAATTAGATTACATTAGGTTCTCAACCCTCTTTTAATCACAGATTCATCATTAATCCTCTCCACTAAAAACCAATATTTATAAAAAATAAATTCATTTCCATCATCAAAAATTTGTGAACCAATCAATAGATGATGTTTTACTTCATCAAAAAATAGAACATTTTTGGGATTAATCTTATTATTACCAATATAATCCACTTATACACCTTTGATATTTAGAGAGATGTCATTGAAAAGGGTAACATATCCTACTGTATATATTTCAATATTTATTAGTCTATTTAAATCACATATCACATGGTAAGAGCAATTATTTTCCATGATCCATGATTTATCATATTTATATGCCTTAAATACAACTTCAACCACATTTTCCCTTTGGTTAGATTGATAATTATTCTAAACAATATCATACTTATCATAGATATTTAATTAAGCTAGAATATATGTGAAACAATTATTTGAGATATTTCCTTCCTTGTCAGACTTAGCACAAACTTTTTAAAAACACTCAAAACTGTTTTTCGCTTGAATGTTATTCTCCAGCTGATGGGGCTTATAATTAGTTCTCACCTAATGTAATTTTATCCCCCTCAATTCATTATTCCTTCTTAGACCAATTAAAAACATAATATAAAAAATTGTAAGATTTATTGACACAAACACTACAATAGAAACAATAAACATTATAACTACTTTTATTGAAATTCTACTATTTCGTGGGTTTTTTTCCAACTCCATTCATAGATTTCTAATGATTTTTTTCTCCAAACCCTTTTTTATATCTTCTTTAAACATTATTGGATGATGAATTCATTTTTATATAATTTTTTATTTATATATGTGAGAGGATTTTTCTTTTTCTTGGACTCACTAATACTCTATATTTTTGTTTTTCACTTGATTCTTCTTAAAGCATGATTTTATTTTTTGGTATAATGGTTTTCCCTTTTTATGACCTGTATCCAGAGTAATAAAAATGTTTGATGTTTGTTTCTTGGAACACTCACATGTTCCTACAATATATTTATTATAATCACGTTTTTATTTTTATTTTTTTATTATTATATTAAATAATATTCATATTTAGATTATCTACCTCATTATCCCAAAGGATGATAGTATATATCATGTCATAAATAATCTTCTTTTTCTTAGCAATCTCAATATTTCATCTTTCTATTTATTTAAGAAATTTTTTTAAATCTAAATTATATTATTATTATCATATTTTATTGAGATGTGAATTTTCTTCCATTCTCCTTTTAATATACTTTATGAAAATATTTATCTCTATAATTATGGATTACTCCTTGGATGATTATTTTTTTTGGTAGTAAACTCACTATTAAAATATGAGTCATCCTATAAGGAATAACTTTACTATTTTTATTGTGTCGTGAGAACCTTATGAGTAGATTCCTTTAGAGGTTTCTTGGAATAAAATATCCCATTATACATATAGGAAATTCATTCTTAATAAATTGGGTGATATCTTATTTTTTTCCATTTGATTGAGATTGATTTGTAACACCCCGAGCTTCCACAATACGCTTCTCATTCAATAATGCAATAGCTTGCATTGTACGTAACTTCGAGTTCTAACACACCGCGACTAATCAAAGTAGCCGTTATGAATAGTAATACACACTTTTTAAAATTATAGAAATTTTATATTTCAAAATGGACTTCATTTTTGTATTCTTAATATCTAAATTATCCGAAGTTGAATTTTTTGTAATTTTCTGAGAACTTCCAATTTTTTATGAATAGTGAAAAATACTTAAAAACAACTTTTTTAGTCAAAGTATTTTATAGTGATAAATTATACTATTGATTGGTTTTAAATTATAATTAGAATATATTTTTACCATTTTATCCAATGGCGGTCATTAGAATTAATTTAACATGGAAGTAGGACATGAACAATTGTCAATCTTTTGATATATATTGTTTCTTAAAAACACGCTATTTGTTGTGACAACGTGAATTAATTATGAAATTAATTAATGCAACTTATATGTTTGGAATTTTTTAAAATAGACATCATTTTTGAATTCGGAATATCAATTATAGCTTAGGGTGAAATTTTGGCATTGTTCTAAAAAACTTCAATTTTTGATGAATAGTGAAACCACTAAGTGGTAGTTAAAAAACTGATTTTTTGTTTAAATGAAACATTACCACTTCTGTGATTTGATTTTCAAAAATCCGACATACATGGTTGTCATTAGGAAGTAAAATATGGTTCAATGGGATTAAAATAATTTTTTGGTGAATAGTAACTTTTAAGTTTAATTAATCGTGATTAAAGGTAATTAGTGAAATTTAAGGTAAAAATGATATTATAAAAATATGAAATGACTTTGACACTTGTCCTACCCCTATTTTATGAGTCATGTCCGCCCAAGACAATCCATGGGTCAACTTGGGGATCCCATGGAGCCACTTTGGTTGGAAAATGACTTAAATAACTTTTATTTAAAGTTAAAATAAAAATGTCACAATCATAAGTTGTTTTACTAAAACAATTTTCAAATGGGATTATACAAGTCATATTTTTTACTATAAATATTCATTAGAAATATAAAAAGATTTCCTACATCATGATATTTTTTTTATAATTTTTAGACATTAAATAAATTAAATTATTTATGACACCATGATGATGCAGCGATTACCTGATTAATTAACGATTTAAATAAAATGAAAAGATAATGTAAAATACAAGGGTTAAACTTGTCAAAAACCTATTGGATGAGTATATTTCGAACCCTTATCACCTTAGACTAGAATTATACAAGTTTGGGACCTTTAGAATCCGAAAAGCATTGTATAATAAAATAACATTTCATTACTTTCCAAATGTGCCCCTCCTCTCCACTTATAAAAGGCCCCCACCACTCCCACCTTATTCACACTTTCAAGCCATTTGGCTCGGCCAACCTCTGCCCAAATACTCTCCCAACTTCCCCCTATTACTCCTATACTCCTCACTTTGGGTAGAACTCTTTCCAAGGAAGCCTTTGTCTCAAATCAAAAAGAGTTACCCGATTTTATGGTAATGTCTTCTCTAATGTTGTTTTGTTTTATTTTTCTTCTCCAACCCCCTAAACACTTTTTATTCATTTATTTTGTAACAAAAACAGTATCCTAAATATACTAGGATGTTGTTATAAGAAGTATTCAAGCTACACTTACACACACCTACATCTAATTATTAAAGAACATACTGTTTCTGTGGATGGAGAATTTCTGCCTCACGAAACGATGATTGTTTAACACTCATATAACACCTTAAAATGTGGACATTAATATGTCACTATATTTATATATGATATATAATATGTTTATTTTTTCCTTATGCTTCTTTATTTCTCATTTATGGCATACTTTATGATTTCCATTATGGGTAAACGCGATAATTTCATTTTAGGAAGTGCGGACTACCGCCCCCTCAAAGTGATGTGAATCGTTAATGCCATATGTGGGATGTATAAAGGATGGAGTAAATGATATTATATATGATATTATACTAGAACTATATTATAACTTTATATAATTATGATTTCATTCCATTAAATATGAAATATAAATGAAAGTAGCGTTCATGCGTACGTACGGCTTACAGTCTCCATAAACGGTGCATTTCATTTCTTACCTCTAAATGTTATGTAATATTATGAATGAATGTATATACTGGATATATATGATATATATGACATCTAAATCATGAATATAATTCTAGAGATAATGGATATTCTATCACATAAACAAATTGTAATTATAAGAAGTTTATTGTTGACTCAAGTACCAAAGATCAACAAAACGACCGTTATTAACTTAAATAATTACATAATGTTCATAACATTGTAATAAGTGATATAAAAGGGATAATGAAATTGAAAATGGTTCTTAATAAACTAGAGATTAACTCTAGTTTATTATTCAGGAGGTTAAAGAGTGGTCGAGTCAATTCGGACACGAGGTAAGCGAATTTCTTAACCAAATTTCCAATCTCTAGGTTTATCTCCTACTTTCAAATTATGTCATGATATTATTATATCCTATATTGAATTTGTACTTTCTTTATGTGTACATATAATGAATACACATAATATATCTATTTTATTTTAAAAATTATCTTTGTAAGGACTTCATCTCAATCTCCTTTCATTGAGGCATATTTTGTTTTATACACAAATTTCTTTTATACGGTGTATAAACCCCTTTGACTTTTACATTTATTCAAAAGAAATATTTTTATAAGAAGTGTTTTACTAAACGACAAAAAGGAATGTTTTTCTTGTCGTACATATGCGGAAACAACGACTTCTCCGCCGCCATGGCCATTATTTGGGTTTCGGCTTCCTCTACAAGCCATAACTTTTTTTTAAAATGAAAAATAAATATCAAGTTTTAATTTTATTTTGGTATTGAAAATGTTTTTGAAAGTCTTCTTATTATATCAATGTGTTTTATTTATATCTTGTGATTGAAATATGGAAATGTTATGTTTCCTTTATGCATATTTTATGTGATATGATTATGTTGTGGTTTATGATATGTTTAAACCTATTCATATGAGGAATGCATTGGACTTAATAAGTGACGGGTGGAGCTCGCTATAGCTCCTCGATGCATCGGTAGGTCTCATGAGACAAACTAGTGTCTTGGCACGAGGCCTTGAAAAAATCTTATTTGTGGTCTTGGCACGAGGCCTTGGCTACGTGGTTATGATAGTCTGGCATTATGCATTCCATAATTATGAAAGTGGTTATTGATATTGCATGTGATTATTCGACCAGTAGAATATCCATGTGAATAAGTAAATGGCATTATCTCATTTTACTTTTTCCATATCATGTTGAAGTTCATGTTTAAAAGGCTTTTGTTTTAGTTATACATTGCCTTAAATGTTAATGTTTATTTATGAAAGCTTCTGCAATATTGTTATCCTTACTGAGCATCTGAGCTCACCCCTTTCAATGTTTTAATATTTCCCAGGATGTGAAGAAGTATTTTATGAATGACCTGCAGGGATTTTCAGAATAGGGTATGAGTGTGGTCTATGGAGACTTTTTTATTGTAGTTTTTTACTTTATGATGTAATGTAACATTTATGAATGTATCTACGGTTTCCAAGGCTACTAAACTAATCGGTCTTTCGAGACTTGATCTTTTGTGATCATGCTAATGTTACGAAGTAATGCACCGACTCTGGGTAGCTGGGGTCAGGGCGTTACAGTTGGTATCAGAGGCAGTTTAGTACTAACCTTGGAAGCTAGATTTAGATAAACTCTGATTAGAGAACATAGACCAAAGATAGAATTTGGGGATTAGTATAGAAGAGCTTCCTAGAATTTTGGTATTATAGAGATGTTGTGAGTTTTCCGAGCAATACATCCCTCTCTGGGTATGAGCAGGTAGAGGTGGCTCTGGCATAGATGTACCTAGGGGTAAAACCCAAAAACATCACTTTGAGCTAGACTCTAATGGGAACTGGGGCACGACAGCGGGCCTTGCTGCACTCTTGGTTATGACACTCCCGGGGGATATGCTTAGGATAATTATCATTTTCCTTACAAACCATTATGAAGGGTTTATGAGTATATACTTCCTCAAGGAAAACATTTTTTTTATGATTATGGATTATATCCATAAACCGTTCAATTTACATTAAGTATTTTACAAGTAAGGAATTATTCATTGCAATTCATAAACTAACCTAGTTTATGCCATTGTATAGAAATGGTGCCCAGTGGAAGGAATGTGAACTCCAGCAATACGTATGATCCAAATCATAAGAAGGATCATATCTTTCATGGTATTATGCCAACTTTTAGAAGGGAAATAATCTCCCATGTGTTCTCAACATATGAAGAAATAGTATCATGTGTTAATAAGATAAGTAAAGAATTATCTGAGTCTTATGGCTTTGAAGGGAAGAAATAGAAGAAAAGGATGGCAGAGAGAATGATGGAAAAAGGGACGTGGGAAAAGAATAATTTTCCAATATGTGATAACTGTGGGAAGAAACACCTTGGAACTTGCCTGAAGGGAATGGGAGTTTTTTATAAGTGTGGAGAAAAATGACACCAAGTGCGTGACTGCAAGGGTAAGAAAATGGTTTCAAATGTACAATTCTTCTTCTTCAAGGATTGGGGACACTACGCAAACCAATGTCCAAATCATCAGAGTATGCCCCAAATGATGTTATTGGATAATAATCAAGTTATTATACTACCACAGATGAGGAGGAATGATTAGAGTTTTTATGTTGTTATTAAAGAATTTTGTCATTTGAGTGTTGTATCAATGATGTACTGGTTAAAATAATTATGGAGTATATAAGGATTGTACTGCAGTACTTGTTGTTTTCATTAAGATTTTAATCTGATTAAGGTAATCATATTTTTAGTATGTGACAATAAGAGAAACTTTACTTTGTTTGGGGAATATAATGTTACAATAGATTTTGGAATTTAAGGACCTTTTAGAGAAAGTCTGGATGGAGGTATTTTGGATAATTATAAAGGTTGGAATGGGTTAAGTTGAACTTTGGATAGTATCATTTAAGGTTAAAACATTTCTGAAGATTGTTTTTGGAATATTATAATACTACAGTTTTAGGAAAAGGACAACCTACAGGTTGGGGGATAACCCGTCGCATCGGACAAAGCTGCAGGAATCGAACCCACAACCATAGTGCGACAAGCCTTTATTACCTACCACTAGCCTACAGGAAGTCCCTGGCTATTACAAAATAGTTTTACTAGTCTAAATGGTATGTGTTAATATTTAGAACCTTATACAATTAGGATAAATAAAATATTTTTGAGTTCTATTACCTTTTAGAGTGAAAGATGGGTTTGTGGTAATTTTTTTTTTGAATGAAAGTCTACATGACAAGTATGTATATTCCCTTACGTTCTTAGTAAATCTCCTAAATAAATTCCTCAACTTTATAAAAGGTAACTTAAAATAAAAACGTTGCCGGTTAACTTTTACAACTGGATATTCAATGACCGTTTAACCAATCACAAGTTTGTGATTTTCTTATTGTTAACTTTCTCCTAATCCTGTTTTCTACAACTCTCCATCAGACCTTGATGGTTTATTTTTCTTCCATATCCATATTTTCATAGAATCCTAGTATTGGCTATCTCGGGTGACCTTTGTACTTATCTTTATTTCTTTTAATGTTATATTTTTATTAACCGTATTTCTGATGTGGGTTTTCCAAAAAGGTATTTTCTATTTTCAACCTTTTATTTTCAAAGAAAAATTTCAAATTGCGAGGACGCAATTTATTGAAGGAGGGGAGAATGTAACACCCCGAGCTTCCACGATACGCTTCTCATTCAATAATGCAATAGCTTGCATTGTACGTAACTTCGAGTTCTAACACACCGCGACTAATCAAAGTAGCCGTTATGAATAGTAATACACACTTTTTAAAAATATAGAAATTTTATATTTCAAAATGGACTTCATTTTTGTATTCATAATATCGAAATTATCCGAAGTTGAATTTTTTGTAATTTTCTGAGAACTTCCAATTTTTTATGAATAGTGAAAAATACTTAAAAACAACTTTTTTAATCAAAGTATTTTATAGTGATAAATTTTACTATTGAGTGGTTTTAAAGTATAGTTAGAATATTTTTTTACCATTTTATCCAATGGTGTTCATTAGAATTAATTTAACATTGAAGTAGGACATGAACAATGGTCAATCTTTTGATATATATTGTTTCTTAAAAACACGCTATTTGTTGTGACAGCAGGAATTAATTATGAAATTAATTAATGCAACTTATATGTTTGGAATTTTTTAAAATAGACATCATTTTTGAATTCGGAATATCAATTATATCTTAGGGTGAAATTTTGGCATTGTTCTGAAAAACTTCAATTTTTGATGAATAGTGAAACCACTAAGTGGTAGTTAAAAAACTGATTTTTCATTTAAATGAAACATTACCACTTCTGTGATTTGATTTTCAAAAATCTAACATACATGGTTTTCATTATCAAGTAAAATATGGTTCAATGTGAATAAAATAATTTTTTGGTGAATAGTAACATTTAAGTTTAATTAATCGCGATTAAAGTTAATTAGTGAAATTTAAGGTAAAAATGATATTATAAAAATATTAAATGACCTTGACACTTGTCCTAACCCTGTTTTATGAGTCATGTACGACCAAGACAATCCATGGGTCAACTTGGGTACCCCATGGAGCCACTTTGGTTGGAAAATGACATAAATAACTTTTATTTAAAGTTAAAATAAAAATGTCACAAACATAAGTTGTTTTACTAAAACAATTTTCAAATGGGGTTATAAAATTCATATTTTTGACTATAAATATTCATTAGAAATATAAAAAGATTTCCTACATCATGAAATTTTTTTATAATTTTTAGATATTAAATAAATTAAATTATTTATGACACCATGATGATGAAGCGATTACCTGATTAATTAACGATTTAAATAAAATGAATAGATAATGTAAAATCCAAGGCTTAAACTTTTCAAAAACCTATTGGATGAGTATATTTCGAACCCTTATCACCTTATCCTAGAATTATACAAGTTTGGGACCTTTATATTCCGAAAAGCATTGTATAATAAAATAACATTTCATTACTTTCCAAAAGTGCCCCTCCTCTCCACTTATAAAAGGCCCCCACAACTCCCACCTTATTCACACTTTCAAGCCATTTGGCTCGGCCAACCTCTGCCCAAATAATCTCCCAACTTCCCCCTCTTACTCCTAGAAGCCTCACTTTGGGCAGAACTCTTTCCAAGGAAGCCTTTGGCTCAAATCTAAAAGAGTTACCCGATTTTATGGTAATGTCTTCTCTAATGTTGTTTTGTATTATTTTTCTTCTCCAACCCCCTAAACACTTTTTATTCATTTCTTTTGTAACAACACCAGTATCCTAAATATACTAGGATGTTGTTATAAGAATTATTCGAGCTACACTTACACACACCTACATCGAATTGTTAAAGAACATACTGTTTCTGTGGATGGCGAATTTCTGCCTCACGAAATGATGATTGTTCAACACTCATATAACACCTTCAAAGGTGGACATTAAGATGTCACTATATTTATATATGATATATAATATTTTTATTTTTTCCTTATGCTTCTGTATTTCTCATTTATGGCATACTTTATGATTTCCATTATGGGTAAACGCGATAATTTCATTTTAGGAAGTGCAGACTACCGCCCCCTCAAAGTGATGTGAATCGTTAATGCCATATGTGGGATGTATAAAGGATGGAGTAAATGATATTATATATGATATTATACTGGAACTATATTATACCTTTATATAATTATGATTTCATTCCATTAAATACGAAATATAAATGAAAGTAGCGTTCATGCGTACGTACGGCTTACCGTCTCCATGAACGGTGCATTTCATTTCTTACCTCTAAATGTTATGTAATATTATGAATGAATGTATATACTGGATATATATTATATATATGACATCTAAATCATGAATATAATTCTGGAGATAATGGATATTCTACCACATAAACAACTTGTAATTATAAGAAGTTTATTGTTGACTCAAGTACCAAAGATCGACAAAACGACCGTTATTAACTTAAATAATTACATAATGTTCATAACATTGTAATAAGTGATATAAAAGGAGTAATGAAATTGAAAATGGTTCTTAATAAACTAGATATTAACTCTAGTTTATTATTCAGGAGGTTAAAGAGTGGTCGAGTCAATTTGGACACGAGGTAAGGGAATTTCTTAACCAAATTTCCAATCTCTGGGTTAATCTCCTACTTTCAAATTATGTCATGATATTATTATGTCCTATATTGTATTTATAGTTTCTTTATGTGTACATATAATGAATACACATAATAGATCTATTTTATTTTAAAAATTATCTTTGTAAGGACTTCGTCTCAATCTCCTTTCATTGAGGCATATTTTGTTTTATACACAAATTTCTTTTATACGGTGTATAAACCCCTTTGACTTTTACATTTATTCAAAAGGAATCTTTTTATAAGAAGTGTTTTACTAAACGACAAAAAGGAATGTTTTTCTTGTCGTACGTATGCGGAAACAACGACTTCTCCGCCGCCATGGCCATTATTTGGGTTTCGGCTTCCTCTACAAGACATAACTTTTTTTTTAAAATGAAAAATAAATATCAAGTTTTAATTTTATTTTGGTGTTGAAAATGTTTTTGAAAGTCTTCTTATTATATCAATGTGTTGTATTTATATCTTGTGATTGAAATGTGGAAATGTTATGTTTCCTTTATTCATATTTTATGTGATATGATTATGTTGTGGTTTATGATATGTTTAAACCTATTCATATGAGGAATGCATTGGACTTAATAAGTAACGGGTGGAGCCCGCTATAGCTCCTCGATGCATCGGTAGGTCTCATGAGACAAACTAGTGTCTTGGCACGAGGCCTTGACAAAATCTTATTTGTGGTCTTGGAACGAGGCCTTGGCTACGTGGTTATGATAGTCTGGCATTATGCATTCCATAATTATGAAAGTGGTTATTGATATTGCATGTGATTATTCGACCAGTAGAATATCCATGTGAATAAGTAAATGGAATAATCTCATTTTACTTTTTCCATATCATGTTGAAGTTCATGTTTAAAAGGCTTTTGTTTTAGTTATACATTGCCTTAAATGTTAATGTTTATTTATGAAAGCTTCCGCAATATTGTTATCCTTACTGAGCATCTGATCTCACCCCTTTCAATGTTTTAATATTTCCCAGGATGTGAAGAAGTATTTTATGAATGACCTGTAGGGATTGTCAGAAGAGGATATGAGTGTGGTCTATGGAGACTTTGTTATTGTAGTTTTTCACTTTATGATGTAATGTAACATTTATGAATGTATCTACTGTTTCCAAGGCTACTAAACTAATCGGTCTTTCAAGACTTGATCTTTTGTGATCATGCTAATGTTACGAAGTAATGCACCGACTCTGGTTAGCTGGGGTCGGGGCGTTACAGTTGGTATCAGAGGCAGTTTAGTACTAACCTTGGAAGCTAGATTTAGATAAACTCTGATTAGAGCACATAGACCAAAGATAGAATTTGAGGATTAGTATAGAAGAGCTTCCTAGAATTTTGGTATTATAGAGATGTTGTGAGTTTTCCGAGCAATACATCCCTCTCTGGATACGAGCAGGTAGAGGTGGCTCTGGCATAGATGTACCAAGGGGTAAAACCCAAAAACACCACTTTGAGCTAGACTCGAACGGGAACTGGTGCACGAAAGCGGGCCTTGCTGCACTCTTGGTTATGACACTCTCGGGGGATATGCTTAGGATAATTCTCATTTTCCTTACAAACCATTATGAAGGGTTTATGAGTATATACTTCCTCAAAGAAAACATTTTTTTTATGATTATGGATTATATCCATAAACCGTTCAATTTACATTAAGTATTTTACAAGTTTGGAATTATTCATTGCAATTCATAAACTAACCTAGTTTATGCCATTGTATAGAAATGGTGCCCAGTGGAAGGAATGTGAACTCCAGAAATACGTATGATCCAAAGCATAAGAAGGATCATATATTTCACGGTATTAATCCAACATTTAGAAGGGAAATAATCTCCCATGTGTTCTCAACATATGAAGAAATAGTATCATGCGTTAATAAGATAAGTAAAGAATTATCAGAGTCTTATGGCTTTGAAGGGAAGAAAGAGAAGAAAATGATGGCAGAGAGAATGATGGAAAAAGGGACGTGGGAAAAGAAGAATTTTCCAATATGTGATAACTGTGGGAAGAAACACCTTGGAACTTGCCTGAAGGGAATGAGAGTTTTTTATAAGTGTGGAGAAAAAGGACACCAAGTGCGTGACTGCAAGGGTAAGAAAATGGTTTCAAATGTACAATGCTTCTTCTTCAAGGATTGGTGACACTACGCAAACCAATGTCCAAATCATCAGAGTATTCCCCAAATGATGTTATTGGATAATAATCAAGTTATGATACTACCACAGATGAGGAGGAATGATTATAGTTCTTATGTTGTTATTAAAGAATTTTGTCATTTGAGTGTTGTATCAATGATGTACTGGTTAAAATAATTATGGAGTATATAAGGATTGTACTGCAGTACTTTTTGTTTTCGTTAAGGTTTTAATATGATTAAGGTAATCATATTTTTAGTATGTGACAATAAGAGAAACTTTACTTTGTTTGGGGAATATAATGTTACAATAGATTTTGGAATTTAAGGACCTTTTAGAGAAAGTCTGGATGGAGGTATTTTGGATAACTATAAAGGTTGGAATGGGTTAAGTTGAACCTTGGATAGTATCGTTTAAGGTTAAAACATTTCTGAAGATTGTTTTTTGAATATTATAATACTACAGTTTTAGGAAAAGGACAACCTACAGGTTGGGGGATAACCCGTCGCGTCGGACAAAGCTGCAGGAATCGAACCCACAACCATAGTGCGACAAGCCTTTATTACCTACCACTAGCCTACAGGAAGTCCCTGGCTATTAAAAAATAGTTTTACTAGTCTAAATGGTATGTGTTAATATTTAGAACCTTATACAATTAGGATAAATAGAATATTTTTGAGTTCTATTACCTTTTAGAGTGAAAGATGGGTTTGTGGTTTTTTTTTTGAATGAAAGTCTACATGACAAGTATGTATATTCCCTTACGTTCTTAGTAAATCTCCTAAATAAATTCCTCAACTTTATAAAAGGTAACTTAAAACAAAAACGTTGCCGGTTAACTTTTCCAACTGGAGATTTAATGACCGTTTAACCAATCACAAGTTTGTGATTTTCTTATTGTTAACTTTCTCCAAATCCAGTTTTCTACAACTCTCCATCAGACCTTGATTGTTTATTTTTCTTCCATATCCATATTTTCATAGAATCCTAGTATTGGCTATCTCTAGTGACCTTTATACTTATCTTTATTTCTTTTAATGTTATATTTTTATTAACCTTATTTCTCATGTGGGTTTTCCAAAAAGGTATTTTCTATTTTCAACCTTTTATTTTCAAAGAAAAATTTCAAATTGTGAGGACCCAATTTATTGAAGGAGGGGAGAATGTAACACCCCGAGCTTCCACGATACGCTTCTCATTCAATAATGCAATAGCTTGTATTTTACGTAACTTCGAGTTCTAACACACCGCGACTAATCAAAGTAGCTGTTATGAATAGTAATACACACTTTTTAAAAATATAGAAATTTTATATTTCAAAATAGACTTCATTTTTGTATTCTTAATATCGAAATTATCCGAAGTTGAATTTTTTGTAATTTTCTGAGAACTTCCAATTTTTTATGAATAGTGAAAAATACTTAAAAACATCTTTTTTAATCAAAGTATTTTATAGTGATAAATTATACTATTGAGTGGTTTTAAAGTATAATTATAATATATTTTTACCATTTTATCCAATGGTGTTCATTAGAATTAATTTAACATTGAAGTAGGACATGAACAATGGTCAATCTTTTGATATATATTGTTTCTTAAAAACACGCTATTTGTTGTGACAGCGGGAATTAATTATGAAATTAATTAATGAAACTTATATGTTTTGAATTTTGTAAAATAGACATCATTTTTGAATTCGGAATATCAATTATATCTTAGGGTGAAATTTTGGCATTGTTCTGAAAAACTTCAATTTTTGATGAATAGTGAAACCACTAAGTGGTAGTTAAAAAACTGATTTTTCATTTAAATGAAACATTACCACTTCTGTGATTTGATTTTCAAAAATCTTACATACATGGTTGTCATTAGGAAGTAAAATATGGTTCAATGGGATTAAAATAATTTTTTGGTGAATAGTAACATTTAAGTTTAATTAATCGCGATTAAAGGTAATTAGTGAAATTTAAGGTAAAAATGATATTATAAAAATATGAAATGACCTTGACACTTGTCCTACCCCTATTTTATGAGTCATGTCTGACCAATACAATCCATGGGTCAACATGCGGACCCCATGTAGCCACTTTGGTTGGAAAATGACTTAAATAACTTTTATTTAAAGTTAAAATAAAAATGTCACAAACATAAGTTGTTTTACTAAAACAATTTTCAAATGGGGTTATACAAGTCATATTTTTTACTATAAATATTCATTAGAAATATGAAAAGATTTCCTACATCATGATAGTTTTTTTATAATTTTTAGACATTAAATAAATTAAATTATTTATGACACCATGATGATGCAGCGATTACCTGATTAATTAATGATTTAAATAAAATGAAAAGATAATGTAAAATACAAGTCTTAAACTTGTCAAAAACCTATTTAATGAGTATATTTCGAACCCTTGTCACCTGTTCCTAGAATTATACAAGTTTGGGACCTTTAGAATACAAAAAACATTGTATAATAAAATAACATTTCATTACTTTCCAAAAGTGCCCCTCCTCTCCACTTATAAAAGGCCCCCACCAATCCCACCTTATTCACACTTTCAAGCCATTTGGCTCGGCCAACCTCTGCCCAAATACTCTCCCAACTTCCCCCTCTTACTCCTAGAAGCCTCACTTTGGGCAGAACTCTTCCCAAGGAAGCCTTTGGCTCAAATCAAAAAGAGTTACCCGATTTTATGGTAATGTCTTCTCTAATGTTGTTTTGTTTTATTTTTCTTCTCCAACCCCCTAAACACTTTTTATTCATTTCTTTTGTAACAAAACCAGTATCATAAATATACTAGGCTGTTGTTATAAGAAGTATTCGAGCTAAACTTACACACACCTACATCTAATTGTTAAAGAACATACTGTTTCTGTGGATGGCGAATTTCTGCCTCACGAAACGATGATTGTTCAACACTCATATAACACCTTCAAAGGTGGACATTAAGATGTCACTATATTTATATATGATATATAATATTTTTATTTTCTCCTTATGCTTATGTATTTCTCATTTATGTCATACTTTATGATTTCCATTATGGGTAAACGCGATAATTTCATTTTAGGAAGTGCTGACTACCGCCCCCTCAAAGTGATGCGAATCGTTAATGCCATATGTGGGATGCATAAAGGATGGAGTAAATGATATTATATATGATATTATACTGGAACTATATTATACCTTTATATAATTATGATTTCATTCCATTAAATACGAAATATAAATGAAAGTAGCGTTCATGCGTACGGACGGCTTACCGTCTCCATGAACGGTGCATTTCATTTCTTACCTCTAAATGTTATGTAATATTATGAATGAATGTATATACTGGATATATATGATATATATGACATCTAATTCATGAATATAATTCTGGAGATAATGGATATTCTACCACATAAACAACTTTTAATTATAAGAAGTTTATTGTTGACTCAAGTACCAAAGATCGACAAAACGACTGTTATTAACTTAAATAATTACATAATGTTCATAACATTGTAATAAGTGATATAAAAGGGATAATGAAATTGAAAATGGTTCTTAATAAACTATAGATTAACTCTAGTTTATTATTCAGGAGGTTAAAGAGCAGTCGAGTCAATTCGGACACGAGGTAAGGGAATTTCTTAACCAAATTTCCAATCTCTGGGTTAATCTCCTACTTTCAAATTATGTCATGATATTATTATGTCCTATATTGTATTTGTACTTTATTTATGTGTACATATAATGAATACACATAATAGATCTATTTTATTTTAAAAATTATCTTTGTAAGGACTTCGTCTCAATCTCCTTTCATTGAGGCATATTTTGTTTTATACACAAATTTCTTTTATACGGTTTATACACCCCTTTGACTTTTACATTTATTCAAAAGGAATCTTTTAATAAGAAGTGTTTTACTAAACGACAAAAAGGAATGTTTTTCTTGTCGTATGTATGCGGAAACAACGACTTCTCCGCCGCCATGTCCATTATTTGGGTTTCGGCTTCCTCTACAAGCCATAACTTTTTTTAAAATGAAAAATAAATATCAAGTTTTAATTTTATTTTGGTATTGAAAATGTTTTTGAAAGTATTCTTATTATATCAATGTGTTGTATTTATATCTTGTGATTGAAATGTGGAAATGTTATGTTTCCTTTATGCATATTTTATGTGGTATGATTATTTTGTGGTTTATGATATGTTTAATCCTATTCATATGAGGAATGCATTGGACTTAATAAGTGACGGGTGGAGCCCACTATAGCTCCTCGATGCATCGGTAGGTCTCATGAGACAAACTAGTGTCTTGGCACGAGGCCTTGACAAAATCTTATTTGTGGTCTTGGCACGAGGCCTTGGCAACGTGGTTATGATAGTCTGGAATTATGCATTCCATAATTATGAAAGTGGTTATTGATATTGCATGTGATTATTCGACCAGTAGAATATCCATGTGAATAAGTAAATGGCATTATCTCATTTTACTTTTTCCATATCATGTTGAAGTTCATGTTTAAAAGGCTTTTGTTTTAGTTATACATTGCCTTAAATGTTAATGTTTATTTATGAAATCTTCCGCAATATTTTTATCCTTACTGAGCATCTGAGCTCACCCCTTTCAATGTTTTAAAATTTTCCAGGATGTGAAGAATTATTTTATAAATGACCTACAGGGATTTTCAGAAGAGGATATGAGTGTTCTCTATGGAGACTTTGTTATTGTAGTTTTTCACTTTATGATGTAATGTAACATTTATGAATGTATCTAGTGTTTCCAAGGCTACTAAACTAATCGGTCTTTCGAGACTTGATCTTTTGTGATCATGATAATGTTATGAAGTAATGCACCGACTCTGGGTAGCTGGGGTCGGGGCGTTACACAATTTCTCTGTAGTGAGATTTCCATAGTGGATGTTTTTTCTCATCTTCATCATCTTTAATTTTATTTATTATTTTCAAGGACTGGTTTGAAAAGAAATCGATATATCTTCCAAAATTAAATAATTTAAAAGTAATTTTTCATTAAAATCACATTTATCTCTAGTTATGTTCATTGACATGAGAGATAGGGTCTCATCATAATCTTTCATATTCTCTTCTTCCCTAGAATAGATTTTCTCATCTTTCATATTCAACTCCTTGAATGATTTAAAATAAATTTATTTATCCTTCTTAATATTCCTTTTGAGAGTGACTTCTATTATCATTTCATAATTTATGTAAATAATAATTTTTTAACATTTAATAACTTTTATTCATTGAAAATACCTTTCATTGTAGTTCAATTCCCATGTTAATAGTTGTTTTCATTGACATTATTAAATTAGAATTTAATTGTAAATTATATTTAAATATGGTATTTATTAATTAATACGTATTTTGTTTTAAATTTTAGATCCATTATTAAGGACATTATTTATTTTTAAGGTGGAATTTAATACTGCACCGAGAAAGAATGTGAACTTTTATAGGGTGGAAAATTGTAAAGGCCAAAACTGACCATGACAACTATAGTAATAATGCTTACCATAGGCAATGAACATATGTTTCCCCTACATGAACCTATTATATTAGGGTAGTCATGTTTAATCTACCTTAATCCTACCATGGGCACTTCTCATGATCACCTTACCACCTTATCATACCCTATTGTCATGTTAGTAATACCTACCATGAGTTCCCTCATCTGAACATGTATGCTAAAAAATCCACAAAGGAAAAAATAGATGATAGAATGAAGATATTTTTTACCATTCCACCACTCTCATGGTAGGAGTACCTACCATGAGTGTAACACCCTGACCCCAGTTACCTAGAGTCGGTGCATTATTACATAACATTGGAATAATCACAAGAAAGATCAAATCTCGAAAGACCGATTAGTTTAGTAGCCTTGGAAACACTAGATATATTCATAAAGTTTTACATTACATCATAAAGTGAAAAACTACTACAACAACATATTTTCTTCATATACCACACTCATATCCCCACACACTACCCCTGCAGGTCATTCATAAATTACTTCTTCACATCCTGGGAAAAATAAAACCTTGAAAGGGGTGAGCTCAAATGCACAGTAAGAATAACAATATAGCGGAAAATTTCATAAATAAGAATAAGCATTTAAGGAAATGTATAACTAAAACAAAAGACTTTTAAACTTTAACTTCAACATAGTATGGCAAAAATAAAATGAAATAATTCCATTTACTTATTCACATGGATATTCTACTAATCGAATAATCACATGCAATATCAATAACAACTTTCATAATGATGGAATGCATAATGCCAGACTATCATAACCTCATAGCCAAGGCCTCATGCCAAGACTACATATAATATTTTTCAAAGGCCTTATGCCAAGACACTAGTTTTTCTCATGAGACCTACCGATGCATCGAGGAGCTATAGCAGGCTCCACCCGTCACATATTAAGTCCAATGCATTCCCATATGAAAAGGTTTAAACATAACATAAACATTCGTATTAAAACTAGCATACGAAATGTCAATAATTTTACCATAAACTATGAATGTTATAAAAATAGCACATCCATTTTCAAACATATCACAAAACCTTCAATACAATATAGAAGTTTTGTATCATAATAAATCAACTTCAAATAAGCATAAAATCCATCAAAGGATGTTGACATAGATGAAATAAAAAATCTTTTTAGAGAAATATCTCTTTCTATTTTGAAATCATTTAAGAATAATATATTTATAAAATAAAACATTTTATTTGAAAATATTCTTATAATATTGTAAGGGAAGCTTCGATAATTTTATAACAGTGGAAAATAACCGCACCCGCTGTATAAGTTAAAAAAACATTCTTACCTTAATTCTGTCGAAAAGGTTAAAAAGCACCTTGTTTGGAAAACGACGGAAATATTCCTTTATAAAACTCTTATAAAAAGTAAAAAAAGGGTATAAATGACTTTAACCCATATTATATTAAATAGTAAAAATGTTTTGAAATACATTTTTAAGAAACATGGATGTGGATGATAAAGAGATCCCAGTAGATTATTACGTATAAACAACCTCGGATAATGAAGAGATTGTGAAATAACCCTTACCTTTTACTTTTACTTTTTTGGGGTAGGTTAACCTCCTGTATAATGGTGAAATAATTGTTATTAAATTATACAAGAATCATATACGTTAATATGATATCATATATGATCTTTTAACATTGATTTGTTAATAATATCTTAGTATTATCGTTGTTTCGGATGTTAACTTACTCATTTTATTTTATATGTTTTGTTACGTAAGCCATGTTTGTAATGGATATTTTGTATCTTAATCATATCCAGAATGATATCAAGTCCTTAGATACTATTATTAATCCTAAAATGATAATTATACTTGAATGGACACGATGGAGAATGAATCTCATCGCGTTCGTGGAGACGGTAGTCTGTACGTACGCACGAGCGACAATATCATTCTTTTGTTATTAAAATAATATATAATTGGATGGTATATCATATTTACAGAATCTTTATCATTTTATATTTATTATTTACATTAGTTACACATCATTATTATACCCATCCAAATAATAATATATTGAATAACAATTACACCACGACGTGGAGACGGTAAGCCGTACGTACGCACGTATGGTGACATGTTATTCAAAGGGTGGATAAAATACTGAATATGGTTGTACCATATTTATAATAACATCACAGTATATATAAGATACTGGAGTTATTATTTTAGAATGGTAATAACAAAGAAAGAAGAAGTGGAAGAAGAAAGGAACTTGAAAAAGGGCGGTGAAAACATTACCTCTTCTTCGGGTTCTTCCTTTTTATTTGATCAAAAGGGCTCCTTAGGTTGGATTTCTGATCAAACTAAGTCCTCTAGGTTGTAGTGAGGGAAGTTGAGAGAGTATTTGGGTAGAGGTTGGCCTAACAAAAAGGCTTTTATGGTGTTAAGTAATGAGAAGGGTGAGTGCCCTTTTATAAGAGGGGTGAGGGGCACCTTTGGAAAAGCTAGAAATATTAATTTATAATAAATTAATATTCGGTTTCTAATGGATCCAAAGTTGATTATTTAAAGGTTAATGTGGGTATGGGTATCAAAACACTCAACCAATAGAATTTAGACAGTTTTGGGTTACTATATTAACCTTATCTTTAATTATTAACTCTTAGTTAATTAGTTTCACTTTTACAATGTCTCTTTGTATTTTTATATTATATGGTTAATAAACTTACTATATATATCCAAGAGACCCCCAAGTGGTCCATTAATGATAAAAATATTATTATATAAGTCTCTTGGCCTAACCTTATATTTTTAGAAATTTAATATCAATGAATAATATAATATTTGTTTTAAAAACTCTTTTGTGTAAATTTTGACACAATTCAATAATTGATTTTTGTGAAACTCATAACAGAGTGATTACTTCGAAAAAGGTTAATTAAATCATTCCTAATATGTCATATTAACCTATAAAATTAGTTTAATTCAATAAAAGTCTCATATTATATTTATTTGGGTATTTATAATATCAATTATTTTAATTTTTCACTATTATGGTAATTACTGCATCATCATTGTGTCATAAATAAATTAAAATATTTAATGTCTAAAAATTATAAATAAAATATCATTATGTAGGAAATCATTTTATCTTTCTAATAAATTTTCACAATAGAATTTATCTTATGTATAACTCTATATTAAAAATGTTTTAGTAAATAAACATTGATTTTAACTCTTTTAACTCTTCTTTGAATTAAATAATAATAAATATCCTAATCTAATCCAAGTAGACCTAAATGATAATATTTTATTCCTAAGGTTGTTTTTTGTCTAGATACACTTTTCCATTAGAATTAGGACACGTGTTAGGGTAATATTAATATCATTTTTACCCTTAATTACCCTATTTACTTCTAACTGCGGCAAATAAAAGTAAAAAACTAATATTCAACAAAAATTATTTTCATCTCATTGAACCACATTTTACTTATTGATATTAACCGTGTCTCTCGTATTTTCTAAATTCCATTCAAAAAAGCGGTAAAATTAAGTTTTATGAAAAAATTCAGTTTTTTAACTACCACTTAGTAGTTTCACTATTAATCAAAAATTGATGTTTTTCAGAACAATGCCAAAATTTCACCCTAAGCTATAATTGATATTCCAAATTAAAAGATGATGTATATTTTACAAAATTACAAACATATAAGTTGCATTAATTAATTTTATAATTAATTCCCGCTGTCACAACAAATAGCGTGTTTTTAAGAAACAATATATATCAAAAGATTGACAATTGTTTAGGTCCAATTTCAAAGTGAAATTAATTCTAATGAACACCATTGGATAAAATGGTAAATATATATTCTAATTATACTTTAAAACCACTCAATAATATAATTTATCACTATAAATTATTTTGATTAAAAAATTAGTTTTTAAGTATTTTTCATTATTCATAAAAATTGGAAGTTCTCAGAAAAATACCAAAAAATCATCTTAGGATAATTTCGATATTCAAAATCCAAAAATGAAGTCCATTTTGAAATATAAAATATATATAATTTCAAAAAGTAGGTATTACTATTCATAACGGCTAGTTTGATTTGTTATGGTGTGTTAGAACTCGGTGTTGCGTACAACACACGCTATCACATTATTCAAAGAGAAGCATGCCATAGAAGCTTGGTGTGTTACATTCTCCCCTACTTCAAATAATTTCATCCTCAAAATTTCTAGAATATTATCGCATAAAAAGATTCGGGTGGTTCTTCATCATAAGCTCCTCGGGTTCCCACGTTGCCTCTTCTATCTTATGGTTTCTCCACAAAACTATTACCAGACGCGTTGTCCGGTTTCTCAGTACTTGTTCTCTCGTATCAAGAATCCTGACGGGCTCTTCACAATAAGACAGATCGAGTTCCAGTTCTAACTCCTCATAGGCGAGTACATGTGTTGGGTCAGGCATGTATGTCCTCAATAGAGATACGTGGAACACATCGTGAACTTTGGAGAAACTTGGTGGCATTTCCAATCGGTAAGCTACAGCCCCAATTCGTTCTAGAATTTCGAAAGGTCCGATGTACCTGGGACTCAATTTACCTTTCTTACCAAAACGTATGGCTCCCTTCCATGGAGATACCTTCAGGAAAACATGATCACCAACTTGACATTCCAAATCCTTCCTTCGATTATCGGCATAGCTCTTCTGCCTACATTGAGCTGTTTTGATGTGATTTTAGATTACCTTCACCTTTTCCATCGTTTCCTCCACCAGTTCTAGACCTACAAGTTTTCTTTCACCAATGTCATCCCAACAGGTTGGTGTACGACATCTCTTTCCATATAACGCTTCATATGGTGCCATATGAATACTCGAATGGAAGCTATTGTTATAGGAAAATTCTACCAGAGGTAAATATTGATCCCACATACCCTGAAATTCAAGTGAGGAAGATCTCAACATGTCTTCTAAGGTTTGAATAGTCTGTTCTGATTGTCCGTCTGTCTGAGTGTGGTAGGCAGTGCTCAAATGAAGTTCAGTATCCAGGGATTTCTGAAGTCTCTTCCAGAATCTTGAAGTAAAACGGGGATCACGATCAGAAACAATCGATAGGGGTACTCCATGACGTCTCACAACTTCATTAATATATAGTCTTGCTAGACGTTCTAGTGGTATATCTTCTCTTATAGAAAGAAAATGTGCTGACTTGGTAAGACGATCAACAATAACCCATATTGCATCATTACTTCTATGATTCTTTGGTATCCCCATGACAAAGTCCATCATAATATTTTTCCATTTCCACTCCGGTATAGGAATAGGTTGCATGACTCCTCCAGGGTGTTGCCTTCCAGCTTTCACTTGTTGACAAACCATACATCTTGACACAAAATCAGAAATCTCCCTCTTCATATTGTCCCACCAAAAATGTTCCTTCAAATCTCTATACATTTTGGTGCTCCTAGGGTGTATAGAGAAATTGGAACTATGAGCATCATCCAGCAATTCCCTTTTTAGATCAGGTATATCGAGAACACAAAGTCTCTTCCCGAATTTCAAAATTCCATCTTCATACACAACTGATGGTATCCGGATTGAAGGTCAATCTTTGAAAAGTATTGATCTCCATGCAGTTGGTCAAATAAATCATCAATGCGAGGTAGGGGATACTTGTTCTTTATTGTTATAGAGTTGATCTCCCTGTAGTCGATACATAACCTCATAGATCCATCTTTCTTTTTAACAAAAAGAACAGGGGCTCCCATGGAGAAACACTATGACAAATAAATCCTTTATTACTCAATTACTCTCGTTGTTTCTTTAGTTTGACTAATTCCACAGTGGCCGTTCTATAAGGGGTCTTCGATATAGGCCTTGATCCAGGAATTAAATCAATGGAAAACTCAACTTCTCGTTCTAGAGGATGTCTAGGTAAATCTTTCGGAAATACATCTACATATTCTTTCACAACAGGTACATCCTCTATTTTAACATTCCTTTCCTCACCCATAGTCATTTCTTTCTCTTCCTCCCCAATAATTGAATTTAGTTGAGCTACTGGGGGTGGATCTAGATAAGAATTTGTTGGTGACGATTCTACTCTAAAGATAAGGTGTTCCTTATCATCATCATCAAAAATTGTAACCTCCTTCTTCTTACAATAAATCTTCGCATCATAGTCCAAAAGCCAATCCATACTGAGGATTATATCAATCTCAGTCATAGGTATGATGATGAGATCAGCCGATAAAGAACATTTATGTGCTCTAATGGGGACTGATTCACAAAACATTGTTGCAATGATACTTCCCTTAGGAGTTTTAACTGACAACTACCTTGTTAAATCAAATTGGAAATATCTAATTTTCTTAGAAAACTGGGAAGATATGAAACAATGCGATGATCCAGAATCAAATAATGCATTTGCTAAACTTGAGGAAACCATTAAATTACCTGCCACCACGTCTTTTGGAGTTTCTACCTTAGCAGTAGTGATAGCATAAGCTTGGCCTTGATCCCTTGTCCTTTTCTGAGGTAAGTTCCCCTGACGCTTAGGACATTCATTTGCATAATTTCCTATCTCCCTTCAATTGTAGCACTGGACATTGGTAGCTTCCTTCTTCCCTTTGCAATCACGAGCTTGGTGGCCTTTTTCACCAAACTTGTAATAGACACACATTCCCTTAAAGCAAGTACCAGGGTGTTTCTTCCCACATTTACCACAGGATAGATATTCAGTCTTTCCCTTCTTCCCCTTATTTCCATTACCAGATTGATCAGCAGATCTCTTCTTCTCTTTATTTTCTTTAAAGTCATAAGACTTAGATAATTCCTTTTCTGTCTTGATAGAACTTGAGATAATGTCTTCGTATGACGAGAAGGATTGTGATACTAATTCTCGATGGAAAAATGGTTTTAACCCAACAAATAAATGATCAATATTACTTCTTGGGTTACATATATAATCTACAGCATACCTTGCTAACCTTGTAAAGTTAACCTCATACTTTGCGACATTCTCATCCTCCTTTTGTTTCAGACTCAGAAATTTCCTTTCCATATCTGCTCGATGGTCACGAAAAATGTATTTTTCTAAAAACAGATGTTTGAACTCCCTCTTTTCCATATTTGAAACTTCATCATCTTCCTTCATGTTTTGAATCAATGACCACCATTGATCAGCATCTCCAGTGAGGTGGTAAACTGCCATGATAACTTTTTCCCTTTCACTACTCCCCAAAGCCTGAAATATTTTCTTTAGGGAATTTATCCATTTCTCATCTACTAAGGGATTTTTACTCCCATTCAACATTGGTGGTTGTTGCCTCAGGAATCGATCTAACATTGATCCTCCATGCTGCGGATCAGGGTGCTCCATATGGGTAAGGTTATTATTCATAACCTGAGTGAGTTGTCCCAGTATGGTGATTAGTTGATCGGCACCAGTTGCATCACTAGCTCCACTATAATTATCTTGAGCAGGAGGGAAATCCCTACATGGAGTGTGTGCATTGATACGGTTTCCATTTCTTCCACTAGGTGCCATTTCTAAACAATGGCATAATCTATATCAATTTATAAATCAAAATACATAATTCCACACTTATAAAACACTTAACATAAATTGAACTATTTATGGATATAATCCATAATCATAAAAATGTTTTATTTGAGGAAGTATATACTCATAAACCCTTCATAATGATTTGTAAAGAAAATGAGAGTTATCCTAAGCATATTCCCCAGGAGTGTCATAACCAAGAGTACAGCAAGGCCCGTTGTCGTGCACCAGTTCTCGTTCGAGTCTAGATCAAAGCGGTGTTTTCAGGTTTTACCCCTAGGTACATCTGTGCCAGAGCTGCCTCTACCTTCTCGTATCCAGACAGGGATGTATTGCTCGGAAAACTCAAAAAATATCTACAATACCAAAATTCTAGGAAGTTCTTCTATACTAATCCTCAAAGTTCATCTTAGGTCTGCGTGCTCTAATCAGAGTTTATCTAAATCTAGCTTCCAAGGTTTGTACTAAACTTCCTCTGATACCAATTGTAAAACCCCGACCCCAGTTACCTAGAGTCGGTGCATTATTACATAACATTGGCATGATCACAAGAAATATCAAATCTCGAAAGACCGATTGGTTTAGTAGCCTTGGAAACACTAGATATATTCATAAAGTTTTAGATTACATCATAAAGTGAAAAACTACTACAACAACATATTTTCTACATAGACCACACTCATATCCCCACATACTATCTCTGCAGGTCATTTATAAATTACTTCTTCACATCCTGGGAAAAATAAAACATTGAAAGGGGTGAGCTCAAATGCCCAGTAAGGATAACAATATTGCGGAAACTTTTATAAATAAGAATAAGCATTTAAGGTAATGTATAACTAAAACAAAATCCTTTTAAACTTGAACTTCAACATAGTATGGAAAAAATAAAATGAAATAAATCCATTTACTTATTCACATGGATATTCTAATAATATAATAATCACATGTAATATCAATAACAACTTTCATAATGATGGAATTCATAATTCCAGACTATCATAACCACATAGCCAAGGGCTCGTGCCAAGACTACAAATAAGATTTTACCAAGGCCTTGTTCCAAGACACTAGTTTGTCTCATGAGACCTACCGATGCATCAAGGAGCTATAGCGGGCTCCACCCGTCACATATTAAGTCCAATCCATTCCCATATGAAAAGGTTTAAACATAACATAAACATTCGTATTAAAACTAGCATAAGAAATTTCAATACTTTTACCATAAACTATGAATGGTATAAAAATAGCACATCCATAGTCAAACATATCACAAAACCTTCAATACAATATATAAGTTTTGTATCATAATAAATCAACTTCAAATAAGCGTAAAATCCATCAAAGGATGTTAACATAGATGAAATCAAAAGTCTTTTTAGATAAATATCTCTTTCTATCTTGAAATCATTTAAGAGTCATATATTTATAAAATAAAACATTTTCTTTTAAAATATTCTTATAAGCTTGTAAGGGAAGCTTTGACGATTTTATAATGGTGGAAAATAACTGCACCCTCTGTATAAGTTAAAAAAACATTCTTACCTTAATTTTGTCGAAAAGGTTAAAAAGCACCTTGTTTGAAAAATAACAGAAAGATTCCTTTATAAAACTCTTAAAAAAAGTCAAACAAGGGTATAAATGACTTTAACCCATATTCTATTAAATAGTAAAAATGTTTTGAAATACATTTTTAAGAAACATAGATGTGGATGATAAAGAGATCCCAGTAGATTATTACGTATAAACAACCTCGGATAATGAAGAGATTGTGAAATAACCCTTACCTTGTACTTTTCCTTGGTTGGGGTAGGTTAGCCTCCTGTATAATGGTGAAATAATTGTTATTAAATTATACAAGAATCATATACATTAATATGATATCATATATGATCTTTTAATATTGATTTGTTAATAATATCTTAGTATTATCGTTGTTTCGGGTGTTAACTTACTCATTTTCTTTTATATGTTTTGTTATGTAAGCCATGTTTATAATGGATATGTTGTATATTAATCATATCCAGAATGATATAAAGTCCTTAGATACTATTATTAATCCTAAAATGATAATTATACTTGAATGGATACGATGGAGAATGAATCTCATCACGTTCGTGGAGACGGTAGTCCGTACGTATGCACGAGCGACAATATCATTCTTTTGATATTAAAATAATATATAATTGGATGGTATATCATATATACAGAATCATTATCATGTTATATTTATTATTTACATGAGTTACACATCATTATTATACCCATCCAAATAATAATATATTGAATAACAATTACACCACGACGTGGAGACGGTAAGCCGTATGTACGCACGTATGGTGACATGTTATTCAAAGGATGGATAGAATACTGAATATGGTTGTACCATATTTATAATAACATCACAGTATATATAATATACTGGTGTTATTATTTTAGAATGGTAATAATAAAGAAAGAAGAAGTGGAAGAAGAAAGGAACTTGAAAAGGGGTGGTGAAAACATTACCTCTTCTTCGGGTTCTTCCTTTTGATTTGATCAAAAAGGCTCCTTAGGTTGTATTTATGATCAAACTATGGCCTCTAGGTTGTAGTGAGTTAATTTGAGAGAGTATATGGGTAGAGGTTGGCCGAACCAAAAGGATTTGAAGGTGTGAAGTAATGAGAAGGGGGAGTTCCCTTTTATAAGAGGGGTGAGGGGCACCTTTGGAAAAGCTAGAAATATTAATTTATAATAAATTCATATTCGGTTTCTAATGGCTCCAAAGTTGATTATTTAAAGTTTTAGGCAGGGATGGGTCGCAAAACACTCAAATAATAGAATTTAGACAGGTTTAGGTTTCTATATTAACCTTATCTTTATGTATTAACTCTTAGTTAATTAGTTTCACTTTTACAATATCTCTTTGTATTTTTATATTATATGGTTAATAAACTTACTATATACATCCAAGATACCCCCAAGTGGTCCATTAATGATGAACCTATCATGATATAAGTCTCTGGGCCGAACCTTATATTTTTAGGAATTTAATATCAATTAATAATATAATATTTGTTTTAAAAACTCTTTTATGTTAATTTTGACACTATTCAATAATTGATTTTTGTGAAACTCATAAAAGAATGATTACTTCGAAAAAATTTAATTAAAGAATTCCTAATATTTCATATTAACCTATAAAATTATTTTAATTCAATAAAAGTCTCATATTATATTTATTTTGGTATTTATAATATCAATTATTTTAATTTTTCACTATTATGGTAATTACTGCATCATCATTGTGTCATAAATAAATTAAATTATTTAAAGTCTAAAAATTATAAATAAAATATCATTATGTAGGAAATATTTTTATATTTCTAATGAATCTTTACAATCGAATTTATCTTATGTATAACCCTATATTAAAAATGTTTTAGTAAATAAACTTTGATTTTAACTCTTTTAACTCTTCTTTGAATTAAATAATAATAAATGTCCTAATCTAGTCCAAGTGGACCTAAATGATAATATTTTATTCCTAAGGTTGTTTTTGGTCGAGATACACTTGTCCAATAGAATTAGGACACGTTTTAGGGTAATATTAATATCATTTTACCCTTAATTACCCTATTTACTTTTAACTGTGGTAAATAAAAGTAAAAAGCTACTATTCACCAAAAATTATTTTCATCTCATTGAACCACATTTTACTTCTTGATATTAACCATATCTCTCGGATTTTCGAAATTCCATTCACAGAAGTGGTAAAATGAAGTTTTATGAAAAAATTCAGTTTTTTAACTACCACTTAGTAGTTTCACTATTCATCAAAAATTGAAGTTTTTCAGAACAATGCCAAAATTTCACCCTAAGCTATAATTGATATTCCGAATTCAAAAATGATGTCTATTTTAGAAAATTCCAAAAAAATAAGTTTCATTAATTAATTTTATAATTAATTCCCTCTGTCACAATAAATAGCGTGTTTTTAAGAAACAATATATATCAAAAGATTGACAATTGTTTAGGTCCAATTTCAAAGTGAAATTAATTCTAATGAACACCATTGGATAAAATGGTAAAAATATATTCTAATTATACTTTAAAACCACTAAATAATATAATTTATCACTATAAATTCTTTTGATTAAAAAAGTTGTTTTTAAGTATTTTTCACTATTCATAAAAATTGGAAGTTCTCAGAAAAATACCAAAAATTCCTCTTAGGATAATTTCGATATTCAGAATCCAAAATTGAAGTCCATTTTGAAATATAAAATATATATAATTTCAAAAATTAGTTATTACTATTCATAACGACTAGTTTGATTGGTTATGGTGTGTTAGAACTCGGTGTTGCGTACAACACACGCTATCACATTATTCAAAGAGAAGTGTACCATAGAAGCTTGGTGTGTTAAAATGTGCCCACTTCTCAAAATAGATATTTCTTTCTTGAAACTTATTGTAATATTCATGGTAAGCATGATTTAAGCAAGCTTCACCCACCCTAACATGACTCTACATTCCCTACGGGCATCATTATAACTTGAGCCTCCTCCTACCTTGAAGAAAATGAACCCTTTGATTGATACTTACTAAGTTCCAATTGTTAGGATCTTCTCCAAGAAGGAAGATATTTCCCCCATTTATATACCTCCGCCCTAAGAAAGAATAGGGAAACACCTACCCTGCTGATGCCACCTTCTTCTACCGCCCCTAAATTTGATATGATGATCGAGTAGATCTAATTTTATCAGAGATTCATGGTAGTAATATACTCCCATTTTATCTCTACATTTACTGAGGGATATATCTAGTTCATCTCACCATGAGTGAAGCTTCCATGACTATATAGCTTCTATGGAAGCCCTGGTACTCCATTCTATCATGAAGGAAGATACTACTTGTCATTTCCAGAATGCATGACAAAGGACCATTTACCCATGAGGAATTGAAAGAAATGAGGGAGCATCATTTTCCATGATATTTAAGAAACACCCTCCACCCTTAAATAGAATTGTTGTCGAGTGAGAGCTCCAAGAATAAGTTGATCAGAAAGAACCATTTTGTGGAGAATATACAACACTACTGACAAAGAAAGGATTGACCTTCATTGTCCAATGATGGGATAATCTGAGTGTATATTCTAGTAGAAGTGACATATCACGGGTAAAATAATGTTTCCCAAGTGTTGTATGAAATAAAAAGTCCCACAATTCAAATCCTAATCCCATTTTTATTTACCCACTACTATGAAGCACTAGGTTAGTCCACTTTTAAAAAAATATATTAGGTTGAATCATGGAAGAGTTTCAATGCCTTCGAGAATTAATCTAGACCCTTCCTTTCTTACATGTTTAAACCATCGATCTTAAAGCATACTTTCTCCCTATATAAATTCCAAAATTAAATGAAGCATCATGTGTCCCTCTAATGAATATAACCTTGGTAGTCAATCACTATTTAAGGAGAGTGATTTTTGAGAACCACCAGCAGTGACTCTTTTGAAATTTTTATTTTTTCTTTCTAATACTTTGATGATGGAACATTAAACCCCCTATGGTTCATCTAAGGAGAATTTATTCACCCCCTCCTACTGACTAATTCTATTCTTTCAATGTTCTAAATCCTCAGTAGAATTTACTAGTATTAATAGTAGATGTTTCTTCTGAATTATTACCTTTTAATTCTTCTACTTAATTTTGGGATTGCACACACAAGCCGCTTAGATTAATTTCTCTGTATGAAATAGTTGAAAGTGGGGGTAATTCAAGGGTTCATGGAGATATATAGATACCAAGCTAGGAAAGGGTAGGGAATATAGTGATTATTGGGTTTCTTTAACTAAACCAAAATTTCATGATTTAAGTAATCAGTTGGATTAAATTAATGAGAGTAAATTTGAAACCAATTGAATAATGATTCAATATGTGGGTGTGGGAATAATCCAAATATGTACCACTTATTCCTTGACTTGATTTAAAAACCAACCCAATTTTACTTATTATCTCTTTAAAAAATGAATCCATAAAATAATATTTAAATACACTCCTAACACTATCTTCTATGGAGACAATTTGAGTCCAACTTTTACTGAATATTTATTAGGTTCAGATATTGTTTTGATGAGAACCCCATAAAAGGATCTCATCAAACTTTAAATATTTACTTGGGATTCCAGTGTTTTGTTTAATTTTGGAAGAAAATTATTTCAAATTACCATATCCTTTTCTTCCCACCTCACTGTCTTAGATACAAAGGACAAGATAACTATGCTAGAAAGACTCAAAACATTAATGAACATATAACAAGAGAAAAGATAAATTTTCACCATTCCATTGGTTGATTCTCCCTCCTTGTCTACTTCTAACTCAAAATATACCATATAATGTGAAAATTCAGAAGGAAATATAGCTCAATTTAATATAACTTTTAGAGAAATGAATGAACCCGATTTCAATATTAATGATCAAAAATTTCAATTAAGTGATCAAAAATACTTTGAATTCAAAATGGAAGGATTAGTATATTTTCTATTTTTCATTGGATATCTAGTAAAGACCCCAATAGTAACTTAAGTGAATTTAAAGAGGTTTAAAATGGATTTAGAACTAAAGGATTCACTAAGGATCAAATCCACTTGAAGGATTTTCCCTTCTCACTTAAAGGAGAGACCAAGGATTAGATCTATAGTCTATATCATAAAGAAGTCAACTAATGGTATGAGTTATAGAAGATGCTCCACAAAATAATATTTCTTACTTCAAGAAGTTCCCAACTTAGAAAAGAAATTTATGGAATCAAATAAGAAACTAGGGAGACTCTTTATGGGTATTTGGGAGATATTTAAGAATCCAACTACCTCATTCCCACACCATCTATATGAATAATATCAATTCATGGTATTTTTCTACCAAGGATTTATGGAAAATAACTAAAATATACTTGGTGCTTCTTTAGGATGGGAACTAATTGATAATTCACCAACTGAAGTGTGAGAACTCATTGAAATGATCTCACAAAAATCCCAATAGTTTAGTGCTAAAACTATACCCAAAAGAGTATATTAGGTAAAAATCTCTAACTCACCTTTTTTATAATATAAAATTAAAGAACTAACTTCCCTTGTCAGACGATTGGTAGTGAAAAAAGTACATGAATCATCCACCACCACACCCCCAAGGGCCTGCGAACTATGTTATTCTCAAAAGCATTATAATAATGGATACCCTCAAGTTTAAGGAACTAAATGTTGTTAGTACATGTTCCAAAGGTAATTTCAAAACTAAATAGGTGGAAACAAAGGATTTATAGAATTTCATAATAAAAAATTTGGATTTGTGATCCAGAAAACTCAAAGACCGCTATTTCAATTGGTTTCTCAACAATATTTTCAATCCCCTATATTATAGAGGTAGAATTTCCAACCATATACAAGCTATCAACAAGAAAAATCATAATAAACTTACATTAAATACTTTTTGATACAAGTAATAGAATATAAAAAAATCAACACACCACCCTTACCACTCATGGGTCAAAATTAAAATAATTAAGAGGAAAATTTGGTAGACTCATGACCACCGTGAATGATATGGTAAAGGATGTTACAGGAAAGAATCATGCTCAAATAATTCCAAATCCTAATGTAAATGTTAGTTACGTTTCCTTGAGAAGAGGAAAAGAACTAGTAGATAGTGAAATATCACCCTAGGAGATCAAAACTAGAAGTATACAACTTTAAGAATCTGAAGAATTTTCCCATATAAAAGAACTTTAGGAAGAGTCCAATAAGGCCCCCTCAAAAGACAAAAGAGGAATCATGGAAGACCTAAAACTACCTCCCTTTATTATAATAATGCAAGAACTAAGAAAAACCAAGGAGTAAACATTATAGAAAGATATGAAAAAAGTTTTTAAAAAAGTGGAAATCTGTATCCCTCTACTAGAATCCATTTGACAGATTCCAAGGCATGAAAAATTTATTAGGGATATGTGCATTGGTAGAAGTATTTTAACTGAAAATGAAGTGGTGTGACTATCTATGAATTTTTTGCTCCCCTAAAATTCCCTAAAAATTTCAAGATTCAGGTACTTTTTTTATTCCCTTCATAATTGGTGAGATCACTTTTTCTAATTCATTGTGTAAATTAGGATATTCAATTAATGTAATGACTTATTCTATCTATTCTTCTTTATTGATGTGAGAACTTAAACCCACCTTTTTGGTTGTAAATATTGACAACAGATCAATTGCATATCCTATAGGAGTACTTGTCGAAATGGCGTTTGCTCTCGTCTCCCACCGATGGCGAACCCTGAGCTAGGGTTTGGCGATGGCTGCTGCCGCGACCCCTCCTCCCTCAGCGGGGGGAGGGGGATCGTCTTCTCCTGCACTTGAATCTGGGAAGTGCGGTGATGGTGCTCTCCAACCCCCACTGGCCACATGCTTCCTCTTCCCGACTATCAATGTCTCCCTGAAGGTCCCCGGATGCATCTCCAGTCAACCTGTTGTTCCAGTTATGTTACAGGAATTCTATGAGGCTTTGGCGCTGCTTTCTAATAACCTAATTGCAAGGTTTGTGAGAAGGCGTCCGCTATTAGAGGATTTCGGTAAGTTTTTTAATGAAAAATGGGGGCTCAAGAATTTTGCGCGTGTTGGAATTCTTAGACCGTGACAAATCCTCATCCTGTTTTCGGATAATGAGGATTTGGGAAAGGTTTGGTCCCGAAGTAAGATGGATTCTAGTTTCCATCTTCTTCGATGGACCTTTGAAAATCATTTGAATCATGATTCTCCAAACTCTGCAATCTGGTTGCAGTTGCCGGGTCTTCCCATCCATTTTCAAAATCCAGGACTTCTACGCTCGATAGGTAATTCCATTGGACGTTTTATTTGCTGTGATCAAAGAACTGCTTTTTTGTCAAATCCTGCCACTACAAGATTCTGTGTTGAAATGGATCTCTCAAGAGTTCCTCCAGAGGTTGTATGGATCATCGTGGAAGGAGAATACAGGTACGCTCAAAAAATTTTGTATGAAACTTGGATTCCATTTTGTTCCAATTGTTGCAAGCAGGGTCATGAAACAGTTAAGTGCCGAAGAAATATTCCAGCTTCCCTTTCGGGTGTGCCCAATAATACTAGCAATGATTATATGGTTCAGACTCAAGCAGATCTGAATCCAGGGGCATCTGAAACTGGATTGGTCCTGGTGGTTGATGATATGGTTTAGCATCAAACAGGTCTGAATCCAGGGGTATCTGAAATTGGATTGGCCCCAGTGGTATATGATTTGATAAATAATCAGGTCCTTGTAGAGGTTTCTTCAGAAATGTGTGTGGGGCAAGATACCCAATCAAGAGAATTGCCAAATGAAATTAACATAGGTATAGAAGATTCAATGCAGGAAAATGAGAGCTCCATGAATATGGCTAGTAGAAAGGGGAAAGAATTAATGGAACAACCTGATAAAGGGGAGATGAAGGCTGATGAGTCTGACTTACAGTATATGGGCAGGGGATGTGCTGTGATGCTGGACAGATCTAAGCCTGTGGAATTGGTGTCTGAACAGAAGAACACAACTGATGTCCTGGTGCAGGTAAATTCTCATGAACTGTTTAATTGTTCTACAAATAAATTTGCAGTGCAGGCTGATGTTGGATCAAATGAGGCAAAAGAGATGGAAGTGGCAGAGGAAATTGTAGAGAAGGAAGGCAATGCTGGCCTGGACAGATTGAGTGGTAAAGTTATAAGTCCTTGCACTGATGACACAATCAAGATATCTCAACTAGAAGATGGGAAGGATGGAAATGTCAACCCTCCATTGGCCCATAAAAAGTAGTGGGGGTAGATCTGATTGTGAAGAAGAGCTCCACCGTCACAAAATATCTTACAATTATGCTGTGAATAATGGAATTCATGAGACCCTAAGCAAGGAAGTGGAAGAAAAAACTCAAAGCAGGAGTAAGCCAAGGAGAGATTATACGGATCTACCCAAACCAATGGAGACAAGGTCTGCACACAAGATTGTAGGGTCACAATAAAATTCCATTGCAAATGGGTACAGTGGAAAATGAAGAGGAGGGTCCCCGAAGAGGTACAAACGATTCAATGGGAAATGGCCGGTCAAAGAGAAGTTGTCTGAGGAAATGCTTCGGAAGAAAAATATGTACCTTGAGATGATGTGCAAATACGAATCTTCTGAATGGGAGTCAGCTGATCCTGGTGATGAGTTATCTGATGATGGGGAGAAGGATGCATATGGTTTTGATGTAATTTAGCGTTTTTATTTTCTACTGACTTTACTTGCACTTTTCCATTAATAAATTTGCGGAACCAGGCTTACGCCTGGTTCAGAATTTCCTGGTATAGGAGTACTTGATGATGTCCTGGTAAGTGTACAAGGTTACCCATTTCATTTTGACTTCTACATTCTCAAAAAGGAAGAAGGTAAAGGTAAATATAATTCTCCCATTATTCAAGTAATACCATTTCTAAATAACACTAAAAATATCATAAATTTCAATGAAGTCACTCTTTCATTTACATTTGGTGAGGTGATAGTATATTTTAACATTGTTGATTCAATGAAACATCCATATAAAGAATATTATATTTTCACCATAAAACATTTTGAACTTCCTTGTCTCTCTAGGGAGGAAATTTTAATTTTTGATAACATAATTATACTAGGAGAAGATTTGGAAACACCTAACTTGTTGAACACTTTTTTTTTTTAAATGAACTAAACATGGAGAAATTTTAAATTTTTGATCAATTTGAATAGATTAAATAAAATTATTTTGATGAGCTATTGAAAACTGATACTAACATTTCTTATTTACATGTATAGGTAGCTAGCATGAAGAATATTGAAATGAAAACATTTCTATAAAATAACCATGAATTAGAACTAAATTTTCTACCCTTGAATTTAAAATATTCTTCCATAAAATAAAATAAAAAAACCACCAGTCATAATTACCAATAATTTAAAACCTAAACATGAGAATAAACTACTAAACATCCTAAAAAATAATGTTAAATCCATATTATAGACATTGGTAGATATTGAAATAATTATCCTCACCACCTACATGTATAAAGTTTTTTTGGAATAAAGATCCAAGTCAGTAAGACAACCGCAAAGAAGGCTAAACCTAACCCTCCTGAAGGTATCCAAAAAGGAAGTAGAATGAATTTTAAAATCTAAAATATTATATCCCATATTAGACTCCCAAGGGTTGATACCCATTCAAATTGTTCCAAATAAAATTCATTACACAATTTTGAAAAATGATAATGGTGAATCAGTACCTACTGGAATCCAGAATAGTTGGAGAGTTTGTATCGACTATATATTATTAAACCATGTGACCAAAAAAGACAATTTCTTTATACCCTTTGTAGAAAAAATAGTATAAAGACTAGATGGGAAATGAAATTATTTCTTCCTTGATGGTTTTTATGGATATTTTTAAGTTCCCATGGAACCCTATGATTAGTACAAGACCAACTTTACATGCCCCTTCTGTACATTTTCCAACCAAGGGAGGCCTTTTGGTCTCTATAATACCTCGGGTACCTTTCAATGTTGCATGGTAAGAAAATTTTCATAACTAGTTGATATTTTTTTAAAGATATTTCTTGATGACTTAAATGTGTATGGAACTAGATTTCAAAATTGTTTGGAAAGATAAAAAAAGTTTTAAAAAATATTTATTGAGAAAAAATTGGTTTTGAATTTTGAGAAATTCCATTTTATGATAGAAAATGGGAATGTCATAGGAAATTTGATTTATAAATAAATATTTGAAGTGGATAGATACAAAGTGGATTTAATTTTCATACTACCCTATCCCACCAATGTAAAACACATTAGATCATTTTTATTCCATGTTGGGTTTCACAGAAGATTCATTAGGGACTTTAGTAAAATCGATTTTTCCTTAACTAATTTACTCAATAAAGAAACTGATTTTGTATTTAATGATTCTTACAAGACATCCTTTTAAAAATTAAAATAATTCTTGATCTCTTCCCCCATTATCTTCCCACCAAAATAAATTCACCCCTTTGAGATCATATGTGATACTTCTAATAGATCAGTAAGAATTGTGTTGTCCCAAAATATTGATAAGACTCCATGAGTTATAGCCTATATGTCACAAACCATGGAACCTTCCTATATCAACTAAACAATAACATGTAAGTATTTTTTGTCTATTGATATAACTTTAGAAAAATTTCATTCTTATCTCTTAGGAAGTAAAGTGATCATTTATTCTAATCATGCAGATTTAGGATGTTTGATAAATAAGACTGATTAAAAACCTAGATTGGTGAGAAGGATGTTGTTCTCAAAAGAATTTGACCTCAAGATTAAGTATAATAATGGCTGTGAAAATATAGTGGCTAACCACATGAAAAGAATACCTCACACTATTGAGGTACAACTAGTCCCATGAACCAGTCTAGATGATTCATTCCCTAGTGATCAATTATAAAGCCTAACTCAAGTGCCTGGGAACACTGACATAGTAATCTTTCTAGTTATATCCAAGGTACCTTATTTCTTCTCTAAACATCAAACTTTTAGATTAAAATATAAATATATAAACTATTTTTTAGAAGACCATTATTTATGGAAAATATATAATGATCAAATCATTAGATGATTCATTCCTGAAGAAAAAATGTATTTCTTTCTTTTTTTCCTTACACTAGTATGTGGATGAAATTTTGGACCTCAAAGAACCAATAGAAAAAATTTAGAAGCTAGTTATTTTTTGTGCCTTCCATATTAAAAATTCTTATGAGTTTTATTATAAATTCTCAAACCTCCAGTTTACTGGTGGAATTTACTAAAAAATAATAAATACCCAAAAACCATTGATTTTTTGTGAAATATTTGGTGTCTATGGAATTGATTTCATGAGACCATTTCCCATGTCATTTATATTTTCCTATATATTTTTGGAAATATACTATGTGTCTAAATGTATTGAGGACAAAGCCACTTGGAGTTACGACTTGAAAACTGTAGTTGAATTTCTAAAATCAGGCATATTTTATAGGTTTGGAATACATTGAGCTATAATCAGTAACCAAGGGACCAATTTATGCAACAAAAAAATGGATAACCTCAAGAGAAAATATAGAGTTCACCATAATACCTTTAATTTATAACACCTATAGAAGAATGGTCTAGTATAGGTATCGAACAGAGAGGTCAAAATGATCTAGGAGAAGATGGTGCAACCAAACTGCAATGAATGGAGTAAGAATCTAGAGAATGCACTATGGGAATACAAAACTTCCTGAGAAATCCCATCAGGTATGTCTTCTTATAAAATTGTTTATGTTAAGCATTTCCACTTTCCTGAAGAGATAAATCGCAGTGCCTATTGGGTTTTCATACTAGTAAATATAGAGTTTAGCAAGGCTGGAGACCAATGGAAATTTCAATTAATGTAGATTGAGGAATTGAGGAGGGGGTGTTTGATAAATCACTACTGTACAAAGAGAAAACAAAATACACCCAAGAAAAATTGATCCATAAAAGGGAATTTCATGTTAAGGACAAAGTATTATTATTTTATTCAAGTATGAAAATTTTTCTAGGTAAGCTTCATTCAAAATGGATTATACCATATATAGTATTTTAAGATTTCCCATTTGGTGAATTTAAGATTAAAGGAAGTGGTTCAAAGTAACCATTCAAGGTGAATGGAAAAAAAACTAAAGTTGTACCATGAGGAATTTTGGAAAGAACCTATGGTGGATTCAACACTCCTACTTGCTGCTGAAAAATAAGTACTTCCAAGGTGTCTCTTTCCTTTTTCTTGGTCTAACGGTTTATTTTATTTTGAACTATGTCATTTAAATAAATTTGTACTAAACATCAACTAAAATGGTGTTAGAACCAAGTTTGGGGGAGGATAGCAACCAGAATTTGTAAAAAAATAAAAATTCTTTTTTACTACACTATTATGCATTACACTTTTGTTTATCTTTTAGTTTTTATTTTTCAACCTTTTCTAGAAATTTATTTATACCCTTCCTATTTTAAAAATACCATGATAAATTTAATATAATTCATTGGTTATAAAACATTAAGAATTTAATTTATTGTTCATTGATTTTTTCACTTATTTTATAGAATTTTGGTCTTAGAACTAAGAGATAGAATTTTATTGAAAATATTTGTGTGGACTCAATTTTAGAACTTAAAGTTAGTTGAATTTTGTACTTGATTTGAAGAAACTTTATCTCTATTAGACAAATACCTTAGGGAGAAAACTTAAATAAAAATGATATAAGTATTTTGAATTAGGAATAAAAATGGGAAATTAGGAACCTATAATGGATATCTGAGATAAGGTAATTATTTGTGTTTCTGTAATTAAATAAAGTCATCTTAATAAGTGTTATGCACAGTGCCTTACACACTATTTTAGCTGGAAAAAAAATTTCAAAAGGGACTTGTCAAAAAATGAATCCATTTAGGTGAGAGGAATATCAAACCCATAAAAATCATGGTAAATTTAATTATAACACATTCATTTAATTTGTTTCTATAAAGTGTAAAATTAAACATTGTCTTGGGGAAACTTAAAAAATAGGGATAAATGTAAGTCCATTTTGTTAAAAAAAATCTCCCAATTAAATCTAATTTGATCCACTCCCAAAATAAAAATTTTACTAAATTGAAATAAGGCAGTGACTTGATTCACATATGAGGAATGATATTTCTAAATTTTGAAGAACCTTTGTTTTGTTTCAACTCTTGCTATTAACTTTAAATTCTAGTAGAATGAACTTTCTTTATTTATTTTTTTGAATAATTTGAATTCAATGATAAAATTTCCAATATTTAAGTAGTCTAAGTGTGGGGGAGTTATGTTAATTAGATTTTCTAACATTTAATATCTTAAATTTTTTGAAAATATCCCTTCATTGTAGTTCAATTTCGAGTTTAATAGTTGTTTCTATTGACTTTATTAAATTAGAACTTGATTGGAATTTGGATTTAAATATGGTATTTAATGATGAATATATATATATATATATATTTATTTAAATTATGAATCCATGATTAAGAAAATTGTTTCTTTTTAAGGAGGAATTTAATACAACACTAAGAAAGAATGTGAACTTTTCTGGGGTGGAAAATTTCAAAGGCCAACAATGACCATGACATCCATGTTCACTATGCTTACCACAAGTTATGACCATATGCTACCCCTGTATGAACTTATGGTATTATAGTAGTCTTGGGGACTATTTCTTAAGTATACCATGATCACTTCTCAGGATCACCTAGCCACCTTACCCCACCCTATTGTCACAGTAGGCATATATATCATGAGTTCCCTCAGCTGATTAGTTGTGCTAAAAAATCTGTAATGGAAACAGTAGTTGACCGCATGAAAAAATTTATTAATAATTACACCACTCTCATGGTAGGAATACCTAACATGATCCCACTTCACAAAATACATCTTAGGGTCGGGGCCCTAACCATGGAATTCATGGTAAGCATGATTATCGTAATCCTTTCCCACCCTATCATACCCCTACCTTCCCTAACCATTAATAGAACCCAAGCCTCCTCATCCCCTGAAGAACAAAAACCATTTTATTGAGGCCTAATAAGGTTAAAAGGTTGTAAAATACCCCAAAAAAGAAGATATCACCCCCATTTATGTACCTCCACCCTGAGTAAGAACACGATGACACCTACCCTACTAACGCCACCTTTTATTGCGACCCCTGAATTTGAGATGATGATAAAGTAGAGATAAATTTCCATGAGATTCATGCCAGTAATCTACTCCCATTTTATCTCCTCTTTGACTGAGGGAGAAATCCACCCCAGCGTACCATGAGTGAATTTACCCTGCCTATGAAACTTATGATGGAGCCCTACTAATTTATTCTATTGTGAAGTAAAATGCTTCTTGTTAACACTAGATCCGCATGAAAAATGAAAAGGAACCCATGAGGAATTAAAGGAAATGAGGGAGTAGTTTTTTCCAAACAATTTACTAAATTCCATCCACCATTATATAGAACTATTGTTTGGTGTGATCTTTGAGGATGAGGTGAGAAGAAATAACCATTCTAAAGAGAGGCTTTATTAACACTAAAAATTAAATGGTAATCCTTCATCAACCAATGATGGGATAATTCGAGTGAATATTCTAGAACAAGTGATTTCTCATGGGTAAAATAATTCTTCCCACACACTATATGAAATAAAAATTCCCACAATTAAAACCACATGACCATTTTCCTTTACCCACTAATACGAAGAACTGGATAATTCCAATTTTAAAAAGAATATTGGGATGGATCATGTATGATCTATGTTACCTTGATGAATTCATCCAGACCCTTCCTTATGGGCAGGTACCAACCATCGAGATTAAAGCATATCATCTCCCTATAGATATTCCAAAATTCAATGAATAGGCATGTGTCCCTCTCATTGACAGAATCTTGGAAATAAAGCACTATTTAAGGATAGATCTTTTTGAGAACCACCATGAATAAATCTTGTGTAATATTTAATTTTACTTTACAATACTATGATTATGGAACATTAAACCCCTTTTCGGTTTAGCCAGGGAGAATCTCCTCACCCCGTCTTATAAATTAATTATTCTCTTTCAATGTTCTAACTCCTCTAAAGAATTTGCAAGTATTGACAGTAAATTTTTATTCCAAATTTTTACTTTTAAATTATTCGACTTATTTTTATGGTTTCACACACAATAAACTTGGATTAAGTCCTATACATATGATAGCTAAATATGGGAGTAAATCAAGGGTAAATAGAGATATCCAAATACCAAGCTGGGCAATGGTATGGAATATGGTGATTATTGTGTTTATTTACCTTAACCAAAATTTCCTAATTTAAATAATCAATTGAATTAAATTGATTATAGGATAATTATAAACCAATTGAATAATTATTCGATTGGTGAGTGAGGGAATAATTCAAGGCTGGACCACTACTTCCATAATGTGATTTCAAAACCAACCAGTTTTTACTTACTGTATCTTTAAAAAATGAACCTAAAAAATAATATTTGAACAAACTTGAAACATTTTATTTGCTAAATATATTCCAAGACCCACTTTTACTTCATATTTCTTGGGTTGAAATATTGTTTTTCTGAGAACCCCATGATAGGATCTCATCAATAATTAATGAGTGTACTGTGAAATTCATCAATAGTGAAATCACCAAGATATTTATATTCAAGTGTTTAGATCTTGTAATGAAATTTTTCTAGAATAATTTTCATGAGTTTATTCACCATAGTTGTGTCTTAAAGACTTTGTTCATATCCTCTAATGATACTAAAAATAAAATCAACTCTAGTGAAGAATTTATCAATAGACTCATCTTCATACATTATTACATATTCAAATGGGTTTTTACGGATTGGAAACTTTTCTTCCTTCACCTTTTTGTTTCCTTCAAAAATACTATGAATTTATTCACAAATTTTATATGTATTCTTATATCCCATGAATTTTGTATACTCATTTTGTGATAATGAGGAAAATAGAGAATTTATTTCATTTTCATCATTCTCAACATTTTTCTCCTAAGTTAAATGACAGGTTTTGGTCTATTTTGGAATAGTAAAAACATGAATGAATGAATCTTGAACATTAAGACATAGGGAAAGAAGGTGGGTTACCATTATATCCTTTCAAATGTTGAAAATTTTACTGTTAAATGCTGGAATCCCTTTATTTTTTATGTATTTATGTTGACCCATGACATACCTAGAGATATATTTGAGAGAAAACTTGGGATCTAATACTCATTAATAGGAGGGGGTTGAATTAGTGTGACATATTTTACTCTAAAATCTTAATCACTCACTTAATTATTTTTCAAGTTCCTATCCAACTCACCATGTTGTATAATTAAATGGTACACACAAAAAATTAACGAGGTTCACCTACAAATAGGATGACTACATCCTTAGTGTATAGTGGTTTTATCTCGTGCACACACAAATCTCCTTTTACTATCAAGAAGTATCAATATAAAAGGGAATAACCTTAAACTTACAACAAATGTATTATCTGACTAAATGTAGAACAAAAATTTGAACAAAAACACGTTTGTGATGAAATATCACAAGATAAAGCATAAAACACTAATAGACTAATTTGATTTTGATCTTCTCCCTTCTCCACATGCATAATAATCAACAAAAGTTGTTCTAAACAAACTATATTTCTTTATAATAATATAATAATTATAAAATAGAATTCATCTTTATATTTTTTCTCTTTTATAATCAACAATAATCTTATATCTGGTTTTAATATATTTAATATCAAAACCATTCTTCCTATAATTTCAAATCTGAATGAATTGTGATCTTAAAAAACTCATTTAATCTAAATACCTAAAATATCTCCCTAATGATCATTTTTGACCTCCGTTCTATATTCAAAATTTTCATGTATTTATCTTTCCATAATTACTGTATGCCTTTATTTTCATTTTTTTCTTGAAAATATGTTGTAAACCTATCACAGTGTGAATCGATCTCTCATGACATGACATATTTAGGCTTTTCAAGGTGGTATCATGTCATATCCTATTTTAGTCCTGAAAAACATATCCCACTTCATTTCAATGCTATAAAAATTCCAATAATATTTCATCGTTTCATTTATCTCTCTCATTGAATTTCCTCCATCATACATTATAGTGTGGCCTTCTCTTTGCTACATGGAAATATCTCAATAAATAGATCCAACTTTGGAATTAATCATTATCAAACTACTTCACAATGTGGAGACCTTAAACATAGATTGGAAACCATCCTATTTAATTATCCATGAATCATGAATAGAATCATATATTAAGATACTTTCCATGATAATTGAATATATTAATAACATACTTACATCATCACATTAAACTTCTAGAAGTATCTTTCCGAACATATTCTCCTTAAAAAAATTAAATCAGTAAATCATATGAAATAAGTATAATTTCTTATATATCTCAATATAATTATTCTATTTTCCATATTTCTTCAATCTGATAGTTCTTATGTAATATTTTTTAATCTTATATATTGTGTGAGTATCTTTACTTTTCAATATTTTTTCTCAAGATTCCAATAAAAACCTTACATAATGTTAAAAATATTATGCATCATCCAGTGATGCTCAAAAAAATTTATATATTATTTTCATTTTACTATTCAAAATTCCTTGGAAGTAAAATATTTTACAAAATATGTTAAATATATTATGTATCTATAGATGAATCTTCCCTTTCCCATTTTCTCATCATCCTGGAAGATATTTTATATGAGATCAAAGGATATTGAATATTTAACACTTAAACAATTTTATAAGAATTATAGATAATATATTATGTATACATCTATAGAATATTACGAAACATATAAAGGTCAAGTCCTTTTCCAATATTTGATTTATGAGAAAAACTTTATGCATTCCATACCATATACAAAATTCTTCTTTAACTCAAAACATTATTATTTATTCAAATAGACTAAAAACATCACCAAATGAAGTATGGTATTCTTAAATAAACTTAAATCATCTATCTTTTGTACTCCTTATATTTCATAATTACAAAAAAAAAATCATAAATTATACACTAAGATAACTTCCCAAAATTCATCTAGTACTTTTAAAATTATCTACAGAAAATAAGTCACTTATGGATACCTAACTTACATAACTTATGGATACCTCAAAAAACATATCATCCTAATTACAAGATTCTCAATAGACTCATCCACCAACTTAAACCAACTCAAACATTCTCAATACCTCAAACACTTGTATTGAAAAAAAATATAACATTATCCTCAAGGGGGTTAAACACCTTTGAAACAAAAATCATATAAACTAGAAATAAATAACATGTGTAACATCCTACCCCTTCTCATTGGCTTGAGATGGCGGTGAGACGATACATGGCCTTAAACAACATCCCCAAGATTCCAAATGCAAACAATAAATGCTGAAGGTCTTCAATATACGTGGGGGATGATTTCTCCTTTGAAGATAAATAACCAACCAACAAACCATAACAAAATAATACTACATGATGCATGATAAAATGAAAGACAACTTACATTTCATTTATATCGAAACCTACCAAAGAGTACCACAATGGAAGACAAACTAACATCAATGTAAACAATGAATGACCAGACTATCAAAATTCAAAGACAACCAAAAGACTCTAAAGCCCTATATGCTCCAAGATCCAACTCCACCAAATATCCCAAGTATCACAAAGTAGTACTAAATATGTTTGATACTTTACCTTTTCCCATATCCTGATAGATTATATATGCAAAACCACCAAAGTTCTAATGTAGGAGTGAGTACTAAAACTCAGTATGTTTTCCTCGAGGACTTCCCAACTCACACCACTAGTATAGAACAAGTTAGAAACATTTATATTAAAAATTTATATAATAAAATTTCTAAAATAGTTTATATCAAAATATAAAAGAAAATCCAGAATAAAATTTTTTCCAAAGAAAGCACATAAACCATTCTTCAAATCATTTAACATTCCATTTTGGTGTAACTATTCCATTCCACATATCCACACAACTGACCAAGCATAAAACCTAGAAAAGGGGGAAATCCCTAACCCTTATCCATACCACTAATAATGGGGGAGACTTCTTACCCTTATGTGAGCCAAATGTATGTGAATGTTTTATGGGGGTATCCCTGGACTTTATCCATCCCATAAATAATGTGGGAGACTCCTGACCCTTATCCATCCCGAATGCGCATAAACACACACAACCAAGTATGCCCAAACACTGTGCCAATACAACCATTTCAACCATTTCGATAAAACTTAATTTATTGAAAAAAAATACAATAATCCATTTCATAAATCCAAAAAATCCATATTTTAAAAATAAACATTTTAAAACAAGAAACCAAAGCACTTTACATAACAAAATACCACAATTTTACAATTTCACCAAAAATCCTAAATTGTCACTAAAGAGGATTTATAACATGATTTGTACCACAACTTCACAATAAAAATCAATCAATTAAACCAATTTGAACCTAATTCTTCAAGTTATAAATAGAGGAGTTGAGATTGAAGCCACCTAACTTGGGTTTTAATATGGAAACGAAGAACGACATGAAGAACATCTACAAAACCGGGTTAAATCCTCACAAACCCACCTTAAATCACTTCACCTATCAACAAAACAACCAAATATAAACATATTTTACATCCACAACCTTAGATATAACCGTAATGGGCATATATATAGGAAAATGGGAAGGAGGGAGAAGTAAATCTAAGAAAACAAACAAGAACAATCACATACCATGAGAATCGAGTTTCAACGCACTAAGGGACGGCTCCGGATCACTTCCACTTAGAAAGGGAGAGGTTCTCCACCCTTTTAGAGACCTAAATCCTGAGTTAGGGCTGTTTTTGGTCAAAAAATAATTATTTAGAGGTAAAAACAAGTTAGATCCACAATTTAAGGATATAATTTTTGACCTTCACACAGTTTAGTTGCATGGTTAGGTAAATCATGTGATAACCGTTCTCTTACCTCTACATTAAGGGATAACCACATGGTTATCTCATACGGATTCCAAACCATGAACCAACCATTACAAAGGTCTCTACCTATAGTTTTACAGTTTCTCCTTGGATTCTGCACGGTTTGGAAAAACCCTGTGCCACCTGTGAGCCTTCCATTATGCCCTTGTCTCACTGTGCACGGTTTCCTATAAAAGCTGCATGGTTTTCTCAAACAGTGCACCAACCGTTCACTTGAAGGAAAGTATCAAAAACATTCCAAAAGGTCTCAAAGACTTCCCAAACATACCCCATATACTTTACATACTTAAAATTCATAAATAAATGGTTACTTAGTTGAAAATGAGGGTATTACATTCTCCCCACCATTGGTCTATCCGTCCTTAGAAAGTAGAAAACCATCCCTACTCTGAAGGAGTTCTGATCATTTCTCTTTCATTTTCTTCTCACATTCCCTAGTATCTTCCTAAATATTACCATTCTTCCACAAAACTCAAACTAGACTGAAGATTTTTCTATGTAAGACTTTCTCTTTCCTATCCACAAACTACACTGACATGTACACCAACGAAGCATCCAGATGTAGGTCAGTTTAATCCCATCTGATCACATGGTAAGGATCAGGATGATACTTATTCAACTAAGAAACATGGAACACATTATACACCACACTAAACCATGGTGTTAATTAAAAATGATATTCCACCTCTCCAACCCATTCTTGTATCTCAAAAGGGCCTATGTATTGAGGAGATAACTTGACTTTCTTCCCAAAACAATGGTTTCCAAGCCTTGGAGAGATCCTTAAGAACACATGATCACTCACCATGAATGATAATGGTTGTCGACAATGATTTATATATGATTTATGAAGACTCAATGCCATCTCCATCTATTTCCAGATCAATTGAATCTTCTCTATTATTTCTTGGAAATGGTTCATACCAATTAGTGAAGTCTCGCCTATTTCCACCTAATAAATTGGAGAATGGCAAGGATTCCCATAAAATGATTCAAAAGAAGCCAAAAAATCAAGTCTTGATAGCTTTTGTTATATGAGAACTCAAATAATGTCACATGCTCTTCACATGCACCACCAAAATCCATTACACAAGCCCACAACATATCTTTGAGTGTTTGTATCATACTTCTAAATTGTCTATCCATCTAAGGATAATACGCCATAATCATGGTTAACTATGTCCCAAGGGATTTTTTTAAGGATTTTTATAAATGAAAGGTAAACCTTGAATATCTGTATGAAACTATCGAGAACAGTATGTCATACCTCTTTACCACTTCCCAGATATAAATTTTTGACAAGTCCTCCTTTAACACCCCAAGGTTTTCTAAAAATAAATGAAAATGCATGAAACTTTGTTTTAAGCAGATATTTATAACTAGCCTTTAAAAATAATTTTTCCACTTCTTTATTTTGAGTTTTAAAAAACAGTCATCTACAATAGTGTTCAGTATGTCATATGGATTCTAATGGAACCAAAATGTTTTTTTGGTGAATACTATCATACCCTTATGAATAGTAATATGAATAGTAATATGTCCCTAATTAATAGTAAATTTTATTATTATATTATTTTCTTAGGTATTTTATATAATGACATCTTGATTAATTTTTTAATGTGATATAAAAGCAGTTATAGTTTTTAAATTATTAATTTTTGAATTAAGTATGATTTTATTAAAAAATTAAATTAATGATATTTCAAAAATAATTTTCAAAAAATGAACTTTTTTTGAATTATACACGTTGAAAAATGGTAAGGGTGAATTTTTGGGATTTTTATGAAATTCTTGAATTTTCGATGAATATTGAAATACAATAAAATACCATATATTCAAATTATCAGTAAAATATACTATTTATGACAACATAACTGATGTAAGACTAATTGTTTCAAACTCACATTCCATTATTACTATTTTGGGTCACATTAATTGAGATTATTAAGAGTCTTGAGAAAAATATTATAATAATGATTAAAATAATATAAAATTCCTCCCCTCTACTATAAATACAACCCTCATTTCCCTCTTCCTCCCACACCTCTCAAGCCTTGATCCTTACCTATGTTCTTCCCAACACTCCTCCCAAGTCCCTTACCCATTTACTAGATCTGTTGGTCTCATCAAAAGTCCAAAACCAAAGGCCTTAAGAAGGATCTCAAGGAGAAAATATCAAGAGGTAAACATCCTTTTTTATTTTTATTCTTTTCTTTGATTTTATGTTATTCTTTTTCATTCAATTTGGATTATGTTGGGATATTTCATTCCATATCCCCATTACTTCCCATGTTATGTAATTATTATGAGATATCCCTTTTCTCTCATCAAATTATTTTATGAAATTTTAAGCAACGCTGTTAAGATGCTGAATTTTCGTGAGAGATTTCTCAATTTTTCTTTTATTTTGAGTTTCTTTCTTGTTATTTCCTCACCTCCTCTTATACAAGAGGCATGAATTCTCCATAATATTTTATATTCTGTATTTTCTCATGATAATGGAAATTTTATCTTCAATCTTCTTCTCCTCCCCCACTTATTCAAGGAATTAAAAACATTTTCCGTGATGTGTTGAATTACCAACATCGTGGACGATGTGATTTAAATTTTTTTTAATTTCTTCAAGGATGGTCATAAAACCATTTTTATGGTTCAAAAAAGTTATAATATATGTATTATGTCTCATACATTGTTCTGGAATTATTTTTCACACATGGTTTTAATTTATTAAACAAAATGAGGTCGTTATTATCAAAGAACCACTAAAATGATCTAAACGAACATCATTAATGTTTTAACTTATGAATCATCCTCATGTAAGAATTAAAAATGATAAATTGTACAATTTATGGTACTTAAAATATGTAAATACTACTCCCTTACAATTATGGATTTTCACTTATAATCGAAAATAATATCCCTCATGAATTGATCAGGGAAATCATGTAACTAACTCACCCAAAACAGTGCAAGGATCAAAATACTAACAATTAAAGAGTGAAATGATGTAATGAAATGATCATATAATTTATTATAAATATGGATATTATTATTTAATATATTAATAACACTCTTTTAACTATTATACATGAGGTTCAAATTCATTTTAAGTAAGACAACCCTGAGGTAAGGGAATTCTTAACCCAATTTCCATTCTTTGGGTTAACATCCTAATTAATTTTTATGTTGTATTAAAATTGTTTTTGTGATGGTTTGTGTTTATATTATGTTTAATTATGTGTAATTATAGTGTATATACATATTCTATCCACTCTATTAAGTCTATCTTCAATTATATGATTTATGTAAGGGGATTTTCTTTTAGAATCCTCTTTTAAAATTCTATTTTACAAAATTCAAAAGCAATGTTTTTATGATATTATTCATGTTGTATGATTATGATCTGGTTCTTGTGCATTGTTTATGATTAATGGTGGTAATTATATCTCCCTCCAATTAATTTGGTATGTGTATGTTGGAGGTTGTCCGTATGGTTACTCCAAGTGTAACTGTGATGGTTACACAAATTGTAAGGTAGTTGTGAGGGTTACAAATTATAAGGTAGTCGAGAGGGTTACAAGATTGTGTAAGTAATGACCCCATATAAATTTATGATTATATTTATGTTCTCATGTTTTGTTTGGATCTTGTGTAGCACTCATGTTTCACAACGTTAGTATATATGGGTGACAATCATGTCTTTTGAAAATGATTCCATATGTTACAAGTGTTCATGGACTAATGTATTCTTTCCTTCTTTTTATATATCTTACTGAGCTTTTTTTACTCAACCTAAGTTTTTCAATGATTTTCATATGTTATAAGGAGGTGTAGTAAAATTAAGGAATCCATGTTAAATGTTTGAAGAATTGTTAATGAAATCATGTTTTATTTGAAAAGTTTTTATTTTGGAAGAATTGAGTATTGTTTTTATGGTATCCACTCTATAATAATGTGTAATTTTATGAATGTGTTATGTCCCAATTCTCTAAATCTCTAAAATTGAAAATATCCTCAATGTGAAAGTAAGTTAATTATTGACTAAATTCAAGATTATTTAATGTAATAAGGATGGGTCCTTATCATTGGTATTAGAGGATGGTTTAGATAACCTTAGGTGTTTGGATGATGTTAAAAGAATACCATAAATGATTTTTACTCTATGATTAATTTGAAATATTATAGAATTTAAATATTAACATGTTTCTTTATCTAAGATATGTTTGTTCAGAATGGTTGTTCGTAGAAGAAACATGGAAGCTAAAAAAAAGAGGAACCGACAGAATGACATCTTTCCAAATCTATAGCCCGGAATGGTAGGGATGGAACCAAGTAGTTTGTGACAGTAATGGATCAGCTAACGCAGGAAATAAATGGTGGTGGAATCCATGAAGTAGAACAACTAGAGGTACCACAATAGAACATGACAATAGGGGAACATTTTATGAGATAACACCCTCCTTCTTTCAATAGATCTTCTGACCCAGTAGCGGCTGAAGGATGGATTAAAGCCCTTGAAAAGATATTCGATGTTATGGGATGTTCAAATAATCAATAGTTAATTCTTTCCATTTATCATTTTTAAGGTGAAGTTGATCAGTGGTGGTAAATGGTAAGGATTATCAGGGATAGAGAGGATTTTTATGCTTTAGAGTGGGATGAATTTAAAAGAATTTTCCTTGAAAAATATTTTCCTAAGGTGGTTGACTTAGGATGGAGAATAAATTCCTTGAATTAAAGAAAAAAAATGAATATTCAGTGGTTGTGTATGAAGAAAACTTCATCCAAATGGAGAGGTATACTCCAAATCTTATTATGGGTATTGATATGAAAATCAACCGCTTTTACTCAGGACTGAAGCTAAGGTATCAAAGGGAATTGGCCTCTTGTGAATTCAAAAGTTATGAGAAACTTTTCTAATGTGCTGAAAGGGTAGATATAGAGTTTTATGATGATCACGTGCATTTTGGTAACAAGGATAAGAAGAGGTCCAGATGGAAAGAAATGGGTAAGAATTAACAAAATAAATCCAATGGTAAGAAAATCCAGTTTCTAGTTTGTGAAAAGTGTGGCAATAATCACCTTGGGGAATGTCTTAGAAAAACTAGGAAGTTTTTTAAATATCGTAAGTTTGTACATATAGCTCGAGATTGTAATGAAAATGATTCTAATATTAATCCTGATAAGAAAAATATTAAGTGTTTTTAATGTGGTGAGATGGGTCATTATTCAGATGCCTACCCAAAGAGAGATACGAATGATGAAAAGAAGCCAGACTATAAGCAGAAATGTGTAGTGAGATCCTTTAATACTATCTCTGCAAATGTCTATCCATCCAATGAAGTGGTATTAGGTACTCTATTTTTTTACTCAGATTTTTCTAAAGTGTTTTTCGATACGAGTTCTACACATTTATTCATTTCTAAGATATTTTTTATTAAATTGGAAATATCACATCAACAAATGAGACCATAACTTGTTAAAACACCAGGGAGAAATATTATAGCAAATATGAATTATAAGAATCATTCTATTGTGTTCTATGGAAATACTTTACTTGAAAACCTTGTTGTTTTACCCGTAGTCAAGCTTGATGTTATTCTGGGAATGTATTGGCTTTCTGTTTATCATATAAAGATTGACTGTAGAGCTAAAGAAGTTATTTTTTAAAAAATATTTTTAGTTTGTATACAAGAAAGAACCCATATAATTGATAACATATTAGTAGTCTGAGAAACTATTGAAATATGGAAATTAAATTTATCTTTCTCATATTGTTGAAAATAAGAGAACTATTTAGATTAATTATGTGCCAGTGGTAAATGAATACCTTAATGTTTTTCTTGATGAGTTACCTGGTGTCATACCTGACTGAGAAGTCAAATTCACAATTGACTTAGTTCCTAATGATAATCCAATTTCAAAACCCACTTATTGTATGGCTAAAATAGAACTTATTGAATTGAAAAATCAATTGTAGGATTTTCTTGATAAAGAATTCATTCATCCTAGAACATCACCATGGGGTTCCCCTGTTTTGTTTGTTAAAAATAAAGATGGTTCCATGATACTTTTCATTGATTATAGAGATTTGAATAATGTTACTGTTAAAAACAAGTATCCTTTGCCTCATATCGATGACTTTTTTTATCAGCTCCAGGAAGCACAATTCTTTTCCAAGATTGACTTGAGATCTGGATACCATCAGCTGAAGTTGAATAAAGATGACATCTTGAAAATAGTCTTTCATACTACATATGGGCATTATGAATTTGTCATTATATTGGTTGGGTTAACTAATGGACCTGTTGTATTCATGAATCTTATGAATAGAGTATTTCATGAGTTCTTGGATAAGTTTTTGGTTTTTTTTATTGGTGACATTCTTGTATTTTCTAAAAATAAATAGGATCATGAAAAACATCTAAGGGTTGTTTTACAAACCTTAAAGAAAAATAAACTATATGGAAAATTTATAAAGTGTGATTTTTAGTAGCAACATTTTTCTTTTCTTCGGAACATTGTAAATAAGGATGGAATAACAGTTGATCCTTCCAAAACAAAAGTGGTTCATAAATGGACAAGACCCACAAATGTTATAGAGATTCATAGTTTTCTTGGGTTAGAAGGTTATTACCGACGGTTTGTTAAGAACTTTTCATGGTTATATATCCCAATAACTAAGTTAACACAAAAAGCGGATAAATTTATTTGTACAGAATAATGTGATGTTTGTTTTAAGAAACTGATGAAGAGATTGGTAAATGCTCCAGTTTTTGCCTTGCCTTCCTAAAGTGGTGATTTTGTCATATACAATGATGCTTCATTGAAGGGAATTGGTTGTGTTCTGATGCAGAATGATCAGGTAATTTCATATGCTTCAATAAAACATAAACCTCATGAGTTAAATTATCCCACACGTGATTTGGAATTGGAAGCTATGGTTTTTTCTTTGAAAATTTGGAGGCACTAATTATACGGAGTCAAATGTCAAATATATACTCACCATAAAAGTCTAAAGTATATATTCACTCAGAAGGAATTAAACATGAGGTAGAGAAGATGGATTGAACTAATAAAGGATTATGATTTCATGATCAATTACCATCCAGGAAAATAAAACAAAGTGGTAGATGCCTTGAGTCAAAAACATCATGCATCATTAACCATGTTACATTTGAAACATGATCCCTTGAATAATGATTTGATAAATTTTGGCTTAGAAGTTGTTGATATAGGGAATACATCTGTTTTTTTAGGTTTTAGTATATTCATCATTATCAGAAAGAATTAAGCAAGCATAGAAGGAAGACTATGAGCTACAGAAAAAGATATAATTGGTTGAAATGGGTAAGTTTCCAAAATTTAATCTTGATAAACATTGTGTTTTAGGATTTTGAAAAAGGTTATGTGTGCCTTGTGATTCCCAGTTGAAGAAAGACTTGTTGTGTGAAGCTCATAGTTCTCCATTTTTAGTTCATCCTGGCAGTACTAAGATGTACAGAGACCTTAGAGAGTATTATTGGTGGGATGGAATGAAAAGAGATATTGCAAAATTTACTATGAAATGTTTGACATGTCAACAGGTTAAAGTAGAGTGGCAGTTACCGAAGAGGATTCTTCAGACTTTTCCAATTCCAAGGTGGAAATGGGAGAATATATCCATAGACTTTGTGGTGGGACTACCTAATACTTATTGAGGTAATAATGCGATTTGGGTTATTGTTGATCGGTCGACAAAATCTGCACATTTCCTTTCTATTTGAGATACAATGTCATTGGATCATCTTTCTCGATTGTACCTCAAAGATATTTTTAGGTTACATAGAGTTCCTCTTTCCATTTTATCTGACTGGGATCCCAGGTTCACTTCTATCTTTTGGAAGGGACTTTAGAAGTCGTTGGGAACAGAATTAAATTTTAGTACAGCTTTTCATCCTCAATCCGATGGGCAGTCAAAACAAACTATTTGGACATTGGAAGATATGCTTTGAGCTTATTCAATGGACTACCAGGGATTCGGATCATCATCTTTATTTAATTGAGTTTTCTTATAATAATATTTTTCATTCTAGTATATAGATATAACCTTTCGAGTCACTGTATGGGAAATGGTGTTAGACTCCATCATTTTGGGATAAATTTGGTGAAAGAAAGTTGATGGGGTCAGAATTAGTAGAGGAAGTGGCTGAGAAAGTGAAGATGATCCAACAACACATGAGTACTGCTCAGAGTAGGCAGAAAAGTTATGCAGATAACAGATGGAAAGACTTCTCTTTTGAGGTAGGTGACCATGTTTTCATTAAAATCTCTCCTTGGAAAAGTGTGATGCGTTTCGGTAAGAAAGGGAATCTATGTACGTGGTTAATCGGCCTTTTTGAAATCCTAGAGAATGTTGGAACAGTTGCATATAGAGTAGCTTTGCCTCCAAGTTTGTCTTAGGTACACAATGTTTTTCATGTTTCGGTGTATAAGAGGTATGTGCTAGATTCATCACATGTCTTAAGCCCAGAAGTAGTTCAACTAGAAGAGAACCTTTCTTATGAAGATAAACCAGTTCAAATTCTTGAACGAAGAGAACAAGTATTTCTAAATAAGTTAATCCACCAGGTAAATATTTTATGGAGAAACCACATGGCAGAAGAAGAAACATCAGAGTCTGAAAATGTTATGAGAGAAAAATACCCTCAGTTGTTTAATAAGTAATAAAATTTTGAGGACGCAATTTTCAGAAGGTGGGGATAATGTAACACCCAAAGGTTTTCTAAAAAAATGAAAATTCAAAAAACTTTGTTTTAAGAAGATATTTATAACTAGCCTTTAAAAATAGTTTTTCCACTTCTGTGTTTTGAATTTCAAAAAACGGTCATCCACAATTGTGTTCAATATGTCATATGGAGTATAATTGAACAAATATGTTTTCTTGGTGAATAGTAACATACCCTTATGAACAGTAATATTAATAGTAATATGACACTAATAAATAGTAAATTTTATTATTAGGGCTTTAAGATAATGACATCTTGATTAATTTTTCAATGTGATATAAAAGATATAACAGTTTTTAAATTATTAATTTTTGAATTAAGTATGATTTTATTTAAAAATTAAATTAATAATATTTAGAAAATTATTTTCAAAAAATGTAATTCATTTTTTAATTCTAAATGTTGAAAAATGTTAAGGGTGAATTTTTGGGATTTTTCTGAAATTCTTGAATTTTAGATGAAAAGTGAAATACAGTAAAATATTTTACATCCAAATTATCTGTAAAATACACTATTTATGACATCATAAGTGATTTAATACCACCTTTTTCTAACTCACATGTCATTATTACTATTTTGGGTCACATTAATTGATATTATTCATAGTCTTGAGAAAAATATTATAATAATGATTAAAATAATGTAAAATACCTCCCCTCCTCCACTATAAATACAACCCTCATTTCCCTCTTCCTCCCACACCTCTCAACACTTGATCCATACCTAAGTTCTTACCAATACTCCTCCCAAGGCTCTTACCCACGTTCTAGAGATGCTGGTCTCACCAAAATTCCAAAACCAAAGGCCTTAAGAAGGACCTCAAGGAGAAGATATCAAGAGGTAAACATCCTCTTTTATTTTCATTCTTTTCATTCATTTTATGTTATTATTTTTCATTACCTTTGGAGTTTGTTTGGATATTTAATTTAATATTCCCCTAACTACCCATATTATGTAATTATGATGAGATAAACCTTTTCTCTCATCAAATTATTTTATGAAAATTTAAGCGATGTTGTTAGGCTGCCGAATTTTTGTGAGATTTCTTAATTTTTCTTTTATTTTGAGTTTCTTTCTTCTTATTTCCTCACATCCTCTTATCCAAGATTCATGAAAGATTCATAATATTCTATATTATGGATTTTCTCATGTTTATGGAAAATTCATCATCAATCTTCTTATCCTCCCCCACTTATTCAAGGAATTAAAAATACTGTCTCTGATGTGTCGAATTACCGACATCATGGATGATGTGATTTCAATTTGCTTTAATTTCTTCAAGGATGGTCATGAAACCATTTTTATGGTTTAACCTGGTTATAATATATTTATTATGTCTCATACATGTATCTTTAATTATTTTTCATGCATTGTTTTAATTTATTAAACAAAATGAGGTCGTTATTATCAAAGAACCACTAAAATGATCTAAACAAACATCATTAATGATTTAACTTATGAATCATCCTCATCTAAGAATTCAAAATTATAAATGATATAATTTATGTTAATGGAAATATTTAAATACCAATTAATTCCAATTATGGAGTTTCACTTCCAATCGACAAGAATATCCATCATGAACCGATCATGGAAATCATGTAAAGAACTCACCCAAAACAGTGCAAGGAACAAAATACTAACAATTAAAGGGTGAAATTATGTAATGAAATGATCATATAATGTATTATAAAGATGTATATGATTCTTTAATATATTAATAACACTATTTAAACTATTATACAGTAGGTTTAAATGAGTTGGAAGTAAGAAAAACCCAAGGTAAGGGAATTCTTAACCCAATTTCCATTCTTTGGGTTAACATCCTAATTCATTATTTCTATGGTATTATAATATTTTTTTAATGTGTTTTGTTTATATTATGTTTAATTATGTGTAATTACAGTGTATATACATATTCCATCCACTATATTAATTATCTCTTCAATTATATGACTTATGTAAGGGGCTTTTCTTTTAAAATCATCTTTTACAATTATGTTTTACAGAATTAAAAAGCAATGTTTTTATTCTATTATTCATGTTGTATGATTATGATCTAGTTCTTGGGAATTGTTTATAATGAATTTTGGGACCTATATATCCCTCCAATTCATTAGGTATGTGTATGTTGGAGGTCGGTCGTATGGTTACTACAAGTGTAACTGCGATGGTTACACAAATTGTAAGGTAGCTGTGAGGGTTACAAATTATAAGGTAGTCGAGAGGGTTACAAGATTATGTAAGTAATGCCCCAAGATAAATTTATGATTATATTTGTGTTATCATGTTTTCTTTTATCTTGTGTAAATATCTTTTTTCACAAAGTATATATGGGTGACAAGCAAGTATTTTGAGAATGACTGCATATGTTACAAGTGTTCATGAACTAATGTATTATTTCCTTCTCTTTATATCCCTTACTAAGATTTTTGTTCTCATCCCAAGTTTTTAAATAATTTTTAAAGGTTACAAGTATTTGTAGGAAAATTAAGGAATCCATGTTAAATTTTTGAATAACTTTCAAAGATATCATGTTTTATTTGAAAAATTTTTATTTTGGAAGAATTAAGTATTGTTTTTATGGTATCCACTCTATAATAATGAGTAATTTTATATATGTGTTATGTACAAATTCTCTAAATATCTAAACTTGAAAATATCATCAATGTGAAAGGAAGTTAATTCTTGACTAAATTAATGATTATGTAATTTCATAAGGTTGGATCCTTATACCTCCACCAAATGAGATTCACGAATATGGATGAAATGGTCCGACTTGCTAAGATGATCCACTATCACCCATATGGAATCATGTTTCTGAACCATTATTGGGATTCTTGTTACAAAATACATGGATATATGATTCCACTTCCAAATAGTTATAGGTAAATACTGAATCATACCTGTTCAACATTGATTCTCTGCCTTAACCTACTGAAAAGTTAAGCCCCTTGAAAAAAACTCATCCACCTTTTGTTTCATGATAATCCACCAAAACTGTGATTTAAATGACTTATACATCTTCTGTATTCTTAGATGAATAGACCATCTTGAATTATTGTAATCATGAAGGATTTATTCCTAACAATCCATAGGTACAACCATTTGATTTTTGAACCACAACACTGAAATCTCATCTAGCTTCCATCCCTTAATGGTATCCCCACCATTGAGTTTTGAACTCATTGAAACACACTATGAATCAGAATTTTGTTCCTCTTTCACCATATTTAAAAAATTATGAACCACTAATACTAGGAATAAAACTAAAACATCACCTTAGTATTTACATTACACATGAATTTCAGCTAGGACTGACATCAACTGCCAATCATCTGAAGCTTCTTTTTCTGACTGAGTATATGATTTTCTGCTTAATGCATCAGCCACCAAATTTCCCTTAACCAATGTATAAATAAAGTAAAAGTAGAACATTTAGATATATTCCATCCATCTTCTTTGTCTTAGATTCAAATCCCATTGTGAGAAAATATTTTTCAATCTCTTAGGATCATTGAACATAGTAAATTTATCACCAAAGAGATAATGACACCAAGTCTTCAAAGCATGGAATAAAGTAGTGAACTCTAAATAATGTGTTGGGTAATTATTTTAATTAAATAGTAAATTCATTGATCCATAAACAACAAAATTATATCCTTGCATGAGAATACATCCCAACCTTTATCCTGAAACATCACAATATACCACGTACCCTTATCTTGATTCTGGATAAATCAAGATAGGTATTATTGTAAGATGAACTTTCAACTCTTGAAAAGAATTTTTGAATTACCCATCACATTGGAATGGAACATTATTATTTTTCAAAGATATAATAGGAGAATCAAGTCATGATAAATCATGAAAAAAACTCTGGTAATAACCAGCAATACCAAGAAAACTTCATATCTCAAAGACATTCTTCAGCGGTTTCTAAGAGATAACAACTTTTATCTTCTATAGATCCATTGAGACGCCTCTTTTAGAAATTACATATCCAATAAAAAATACCTATTATTTCCAAAAATCACACTTTGATAATTTTTCATACAAATGATGGTCTCTCAAGATTTCTAATATTGTCGCCAAGTGTTTCTTCTGATCAGACCTTGTCCTTGAATACACCAATATGTAATCCATAAACACCACCACAAAGAATATAGATATTTATGAAATATCTAATTCATAAATTCCATAAATACCATTGGTGAATTCGTAAGGCCAAAAGGAATTACCACATATTCATAATTTCTATATATGCTTCTTAAAGCTATTTTCAGAATATCCTACTTCAACACTCACAATTCGTGATATCTTGATCACAAGTTAATCTTAGAGAACCACTGATCTCCCTTCAATTGATAAAATAGGTAATGAATGCATGGAAGTGGATATCGATTCTTTATTATAACTTGGTTAAGCTTATGATAATCCACACAAAGCCAAAGAGTTCCATATCCCTTCTTTATGAAAAAGACAGTGCTGCCCATGGAGATGTGCTCAGCTGAATGAACCCTTTAGTTTCTAGCTCTTCCAACTAAACTTTTAGTTACCTTAACTCTATTGGTTCCATTTGGTAATATGGGAGGGAAATAGGCCTGGTCCCCAGAAAAATACCAATTTTAAACTCCACTTACCTTATCAGTGGTAACCCGGAGAATATTTCAAGAAAACATCTAGAAATTGGTTTACGACTACAGTAAAAATGGTATTATTGATCTCTTCCATAGATTCCAAATTCAATGCCACTAAATGGTAAGATATAATTCCCACTTATGGTTCCAATAAGACCGTTGCACCTATCTTTACATCCCTTTATCCTCTAAAGATATGTCTGATACCATCCTCAGTTGAAAAACAAACTATTCTTATATAACATTAAATGTGATCCTTTAGAACTTTCCACCAATCCATACTTGGGATTACATCATAGATAGCCATCTCTAACACCGAGAAGTCCCATTTTAGTTCAAATCCATCAACAGTTATAGAACATTCTCTACACACAAAATCTCAACATTCTCTTTTCCAAAAAGGAGTTTGAAGTTTTATGGTAGAGGGAATCGTCTCAACTTTTAAACTTTTCAAATAAATAGCATGATAAGAAATTAAGGAATGAGATACACCAGTACCATACAACGCTTGCATATGGGTAGAATTCAAAATAATCATATCTCTCATCATAGATGGTACAGATTGGTCATCCACCATCACCTACTCATCTCTATTTAATTTCTTTCTCACCATAGTTTGTTCCTTGTTTTTATGTTGAGATTTCCCTTACTAAGGAATCCTGGTGTTCATATCATCACCATGGATAGATATATTCTGTTGATGAGATTTATTTGTCTTTTCTCACCTTGTCGAAGCATATGATGTCTGTGACACCTGAGAAGTGTCCCAGGCACCTCACCTCAGAGCACTATGACAATAATAGTGAAAATACCCTATATGGTTATAGTTATGGCATGATCTAGGTTGTGTCATACACTCTCACTTCATGTGGTTAAATGAAAAACATTAGAAACATCATTCTTTTCTCTTGGTTCATGGAGGAAGGTTCACTGGTCCAACCATTTGATTTTGATTCATGTTCCCACCTTAGAAATAGGTGTCCCTCTTCTGATTACTCCCAGCATTAGAGTTCCCACCATTTCCTATGGGTATTAACATACTTCCTCCTCACATAGCTCTTAAATGTCCCATTCAGCCACTTTCTCTCTATTAACCATCTCTGTATAGTCTATAATAAAGAGTATGACTATATTTGGGAAAATATCTTGTCTTATCCCCGATTCAATGATGTGTGCCTTCAAGGACACACTATCTATAACATCAGGTGAAAATCAAACTAAATTCATGAATTTATTTAAATACTTGATGAGAAAGATATTTTGCTTCTTCAATCTAAAGAATTATATCATTCTTTGAATCCAAAATGTGTAAAGATAGAATTATTTATTGAAAAATTCTTCAAAATCTCCCCAACCAAGGCCTTTATCCACTTTATATTGCACAGCTAGGTCCCACCACTAATGTGAAAGATACTGTAGAATATATGTCACCAAATTGACCTTGAACTCCACTGGTGTGCCGATGAAATTAAAGATACGGTTCATCTTATTCAGCCACACCTCCACCTTTCTGGTACTGAATCACCTAGAAAGATGGGTGGATTCTGCTTCTAGAACTGGACAAAATGATCCACTTTCCTTGGATCAACCCTCCTATTCCTACTTTCCACAACCTGAAATTCTTAGATGATACTCTGAACCAGCTTTTGGTTCACTTGTGGCTCAGGTGAAACCACATTCTTAGAAGCTTCCTCTGGTTGGTTCCTATAATTCCTACTGGGTTTCATTTTTCTATAATAATGAGAAACTCCATAAGTATCACTCTCTACTAACTGAAGGCTTATAATTTCAAATTATACCACATAATTCTATCAAAAAAATCTTTCCAAAACCAAACTCTACCAAGTTTAATCATTTTTTAAAAATATTTCAACTTGATTTTGAAAATCAAACCGTTTTCAAAGTACCACAACTGTTCTTTTACAATTTTTCATTTGAAAACAATTTCAAAATTTTAGAAAAATAAATACATTGCACCAAATAATATATCATTACTCAAAATGAAATATACAATCCTAATGGGAATCCATTCATCTAATTCATGTCATGCTCATCTCATTCGCTTAACCCATGATAGTGAGATTTCAAAATCCTATAAGTGTCTCCAAAACACTTATGTACCCAACTCCCTAGAAACTTTAAGTTCAACATAAAATCTTAGCTACATATTATTATGATTTACATTTCAATTAACAAAAATCATACTCCTTTTTATGATCCCAACTCATGGAATACACAAGAATGAGTTTAAATCAAAGGCCAATAAAACTGATGACCACTTGTCCTTAACAGATTTTGGAATGAACAAATTGATACCACTTGTAATATCCCTCCCCTTCTCATTGTATTCGGAGGGTAGTGAGATGTTACTTGGCCTTAAGAAACATCCCCAAGATTCCATAGGATGGAAATAAATGCCTAAGGGATACAATATATGTGGGGGTGATTTTACCTTTAAATATAGACATCCAACCAACAAACCATAACAAAAAAAACACAACATGATGCATGATAAAATGAAAGAAAACTCTAACATTTCATTTATATCAAAACCAACCAAAGAGTAACACAGTGGAATACAAACTAATATAAAAGTAAATACTAGAATATAAGACTATAAAAACTTAAAAACAACTGAAAGACTCTAAAGCTCTACATGCTCCAAGATCTAACTCCACCAAACAGACCAAGTATCACAAAGTAGTACTAATGATGTGTGATACTTTACCTTTTCATGTATCCCGATAGATGATATCTGCAAAAGCACCAAATTTCCAAATCATGGGTGACTACCAATACTCAGTAGGTTTTCTCTGATGACTTCCCAACTCACACCCCTAGGATAGTACAAGTTAGAAACATTTATATAAAACAATTTATATAAAAAAAATTCTAAAATAGTTTATATCAAAATATAAACAAAATCCATCGTAAATAGTTTTCTAAAGAAAGCACATAAACCATTTTTCAAATCATTTAACATTTCATTTTGGTGTAACCATTCTATTTCACATATCCACACAACGAATCAAACATGAAACCTGGAAGAGGGGGAAATCCTTGACCTTTATCCATCCCACTAATGATGAGGGATACTTATTAGCCTTATCCAACTCAAATTCGCATGAATGTTTTATTGGGGGTATCCTTGACCCTCATCCATCCCAGAAATGATGGGAGAGACTCTGAACCCTTATATTTCCCCAATGAACATGAACACACACAACTAGGTATGCCTAAAAACCATGCCCATACAACCATTTCAACTATTTCAATAAAACATCCTTTTATTGAAATTTTTTCTAATAATACATTTTATAAATACAAAAAATAAATATTTAAAAAATAAACATTATCAAATCAAGAAACCAAAGCACTTTGCACAACCAAATACCACAATTCAATAATTTCACCAAAAACCATAGATCGTCGCTAAATAGAATTTATAACATGATTTGTACCACAATTTCACAATCAAAATCAAGAAATTAAACCAATTTGAACCAAACCCTTCAATTTCTAAATAGATAATTTGAGAGTGAATCCACCTACCTCGGGTTTTAAGATGAAAACAAAGAATGGCATGAAAAACATCCATGAAACCGAGTTAAATCCACACAAAACAGCCTTAAGTCACTTCCGATGTCAACAAAAAGACCAAATCTAAACATATTTTGCATCCAAAACCTTATATCTACCCACTTCGGGCATAAATCTAAGAAGACGAGGTGGATGGAAAATTAGATCTAAGAAAATGAACAAGAACGGTGAAGAATGATCACATACTATGAGAATCGAGATTCAACGCACCAAGGGATGGCTCCAGATCACTTCCACATCTATGGGGAGAGGCTCTTCAACCTTTGAGGTACCAAAATCTTGAGTTAGAGCTATTTTTGGTCAAATAAGAATTTATAGGTCAAAACGCATTAAATCAACAATTTAAGGATCTAATTTTTGACCCACGCACAGTTTAATTGAATGGTTAGGTAAATTGTTCACTAATCATGCTCTTGCCTCTGCCTTAAGGGAGACCTCACATTGTTATCTTGAATAGATTCCAAACTATGCTCTAACTATGCCAAATATCTATGCCTCTAGTTGTATGGATTCTCCTGGGATTCCAGATGGTTTGGACAAACCGTGTGCCACCTGTGCGCCTTCCCTCTATCCCCTATCTCACTTTGCATGGTTTCGTGTAAAATTTGCATAGTTTTCCCAAACCATGAACCAACCATGCACTTAAAGGGAAGCCCCAAAAACATTCCAAAATGTCTCAAAACCTTACCAAACATAACCCATATACTTTACATACTTAAAATACATAAATAAAGAGTTACTTACTTGAACCCATGGGTATTAAATTACTGGGGGTACTAAAAAATGTACCATACACTAAAGTTTATTTTTGTCATATCTTCTGAGTATTTTTTGATAAAGATCACTAAAAGAATAACTAAAAGGATCTTCTCTTTGAGGTGTATTCGTAGGTTTCACTAAATCACCTTAACTCTTTAGGAAGTAATTTCCAAACCTTAATGATATTCTTGTATCTTGTGTCACATAGAAGGATGAAATAAGATATATTTTAGAGGGGGTAAAATCTATAAGATTTTTGAGGATCATACACTAAATAATTATAGTCAGGCCTCCCTTATATAGTAAATAGGGATTCACCCCAATCCATTCATTTACATGTATGTTTCATAAGATTATAAGTAATTCTTTCGATTAATTCTCATATAACCCTCAACCATTAACTCTAAAATCCATTTCATCTTATGAAATGGATAATAAATTATATCTTACTAGTAGGATATGTAATTTTTAACTATTTAATACTTCACTACCTTCGATTACTCATAGTATTTCTAAATGAATTATACCATATGATTCACAGTACTATGGTCCAACCTATTGTATAATACAACCATCTCGGGTAGTGATTATATGATATCCATATATTTTAAATATTATATACCCAAAGGATTAAATATAAACTGTTTTCATGTTTATATCACATTCTATGGAATACTATATCATACCATATGATATCACAAGGTTTTATGGCATATTACCATCATTTTTAAAGCTATAATTGAGGAATTATATGTGTTAGGTGATGAATCAATGATAAATATGATTAAATAAAGTGTTGAGATAGAGTAATCATTGATAAAATAATTAAACATGAGTATTTGAGGGTCAAAATTTATGTTTAAGTGGTTTTATTGGTGTGCTATGTTTATTTCCAAACTATAATAAGTTATTATGAATTATGAATATCTTGTGAATTACTATAAAAGGTAGATATTCTTTTGTAAAGTTTATAAACACACTAAAAGAACTAGGAGAATTATTTATGTGTTTGGGTAATTTTTTATAGGAAAATTATGTAGTAAAAAGGGGTATGAGAATGCTGTAAACTGAATACTTAATGTTTATTGAATAATTATTTGGATAATGTGACTAAAGACAAGGATTTTTGTGTATATATTTCTTACTATAATTAATGTATTTTTTGTTGAAATTTTGTTTGGGATTTATGGTGATTAGTTATGTTTTTTCAGTTTGTTTGAGTCATTTGAGTATAATAACATGGAATTGAAATTGATGTATTGTGATGAAAATTAAATGATGTTTATGATGATTTTAACCAACTCTTTTCATGCTGTAAAAGTTTCTTGAATTTGGTCACTTGTAGGAAGCTTTGGGTTAGGCTGAGATTAGGTTATCCTTGAGTTGGACTCGGATATATGTGATTCCATGAGTTTATAATAATTATCCATGAGTTTTTCCTAGATGTATGTGATTACATGGGATTATTTGTCATTGATATAGGCCCTAGATATATGTGTTAGATCATTAGTTTGGATTACTTAATCTATGGTTGTTGTCATTATCCAAATAAGGTGCGATTTTTCTTCTGTGGATTAGTTTGACCTATTAATTTATGGAATTATTTATAGTGACTATTGTTTAATCATTTAATGATTTGTTCTATTTATAACTAATCACAACTAACTTATTTGGGTGTCAGGGGTTGTAGTGGTTTATACAGGGAATCTATTCTCACTCCTTGTATGTACACATGTCATTTATATAAAGATTATATGCATGAAGTTTCAGGTAAAGTAAAGAGGAATTTGTAGTAGGGATTTGGTGTCAAGAGACACTATAGAGTTGTGTTTGAGTGATTTTTGAGTTATGTGGATGGTGTTTTTTATACCTTGTTTTATTTTTCAAATTAGTTATTTTAGTGATGATTTTATACTTATGTTTACCTTTGAGTCATGTTTTTTTGTATGACATACATGGGTAATTATGGGATGATTTTATGATATATTCATATTGTTTATATTTCCTTTATGCTACTTGTAGTTGTTGAGATGTTTATTTATATACTTCTATGTTATGGAACATTAGAGGGTAATTATTCCTAAAGAAACATCTGGAAAATATTGAAGTTAGTCTCTAACCTTTAGTGATTAGAGAGCAAACTTTAGGCCATGTGGAATTTCTCTTTAGTGGCATAGTTATTCCTAGGGGGAATTACACACTACACATGCACCTTTGTGGATATACAGACTCTATGGTTAGTAAGTAGGTTGGGGTATGAACCCTAGTATAGGTATGAAGCTGGAGTAACTCAATAGGGATAGGGATGCTAGACCAAGGAAATTTCAATGTCTTTTTATATGAGTATATCCTTTTTATTTTGTATTTGTTATACCATGTATATGACTAACCCATCAGGTAGTATTCCTTATATGTATAATGTGCATGTATCATTATGGGATTATTTTTTTATAGAATGTTTTTATTTAATTATTATGGAAAGGTTTATTTTTAAATTCCATATTATATTTATGTTATACAAACTATTGAATTTTTATCTTATTTATCTATTATGTTCTATTGTGATACTAAGGATATAGTCTCCCCACATCTTATTATCCAACCCTTATCATTAGTCGGTAGCCTCTAACATATTGGGATACATGTATGAGGTGTTATAGTATCATATCTTAGGTTATGTGGGAATAAACTAGTAAAGGATGTTATAATATGACCCTAATAGTCTGGAGAGTTATAAAATTAAATTACATCTTTCTTTTTCTGTAAACATTGAAGACTTATAAGGTCGAGTTTAAAATTTTTTTGTCAGAAGACTTGATAATAAAGTAGTGGGAGATGGTGAGTGAGGTTGTGTTATATAAATTTTTAACCTAATTGGTTATTTTCATGATAATTTAAAGCTAGATAAAGTACATGAATTCCTAAACATGTAGCATGGGATCATGATAGTCATGGATTGTGCTAAAAATTTTGATGTGTTTATTCATTTTACAATGGAGTTAATAAAACATAAGGGGTTTAAAGCTTGGGTGTTTGATATAATACTTTTAATTGATATATAATCATGTATCATCTTTCTAGTATTGATCACTTATACTTAAGTGATCAATAAGGTGGTGATGGAAGAGGCTAACATAGTGGCACTATGGATGGAGAATGTTTTTCTCCCTCATTTAGATAAGTGACAGGGTTCTTCAAGTGGAAAAAATATATAGTGTTAGTGGTTCAATAATAATATGGTAATTAAATATTTAGGAATCTCAAAGTTAATTAATACACCAAATTTATTTCATTGAGGCAAGGTTGAATGAGTGAAATTCTAATACATGAAATTTCCTTAGCAATGATTTCAATATAGAAAGAAAGGTCACGTGAATAAATTTTACTAGTGGATTCCATAGGAGTTCAGCAGAGGTACTTTCACGAAGGATTATAGATTAAGGACAATGATTTATGGGAATAAGAAAAATAGATCATGGAATTAGGATAGAGTTGCAAAACCCCAACAAGAGGAGAGACTTCCTCCTTAGTAGGAATAAGGCCAAATTTTCACAACTGAGCAAGTAGTCACATATATTGATATTAAGTGAGACCTTCCACTATACAAGGTATTATTATGGATGAATATATACTTAAATATATATTTTTTGATACTAAATAATAACATTTATTAATCTATGAATATTTAATAGGTTGATTGGATCTGCAAGCAGAGTAATTCCTTTCTCTATAAATATTTCCTTTGGGTGAAATTTTCTCACAAGGATTTATGTTCCCATCATGCACAATTTTGATCTATTATGTCAAAGACTAATGGGATTTATTATCCCTTAATATGAATACATATTATTTTATTATTAATATATATTATCTTATTAATTACAAGGCTTAAATCAATTATTATAATCAAAAATATTTTTTCATTTTTTCAAAATGAAGTTATTTTTATGTTTCAGGGGGAATGGGAAATTGACAAGGGTAAATGTGTCCTAATTATTCAATTCAATGTATCCATATATTTTCAGTTGGATTTTTTGGTTCTAAGTACTTGGAGTTTGATAATCATATTTAAATTATAGTGGTGGTGGATAGATATCCTATTATATTTCCTAAGGATTTATCAAATCTACCACTGAAAAAAGGCATGAAATTTTTTCATTGATCATTTACCTAGGAATAGTACAATTTCTCTACCTTCTTACTATATGTAACTAATTAAATTATAGGAATTTAAATCACATTTGGTATAATTATAAAAGAAATGATTTATTCCCCACGGTCTTTCACTTTGGGCACACATGTGTTATTTATAAAGAAGGTTGATAGTAGATTGGGATTTTTTATTGATTATTAAAAGATTAATCAGGTGAAAATAAGGAATAAATATTATTTTCCTCATATATATGAATTTTTTAATCATTTTAATGGATCTTAATGATTTTCTAAAATGGAACTCAAAATAAGGAAGCATAAATTGAGAGTATAAGAATATGGTATATCAAAGATAACCTTTTGATGTTGATGTAGTCATTATGAGTTTTTAGTGCTATCTTTCAGTTTCACTAATTAACCTATAATATTAATTAATTTGATTAAATATATCTTACACAATTATGTAGACATATTTTTAGTAGTATTTTTTAATGATATTTTGATTTATTCAAAACCAAAAGTGGATCATAAAAGAAATCTAGAAATTGTTTTAGGAATATTTCATGAGCATAATTTGTATAAAAAATTCTATAAATATTACTTTTGGATTCAAGAAGTGATATTTATAGGTTGTGTTGTTTATAATAAATAAAAAATTTCAAGATAATTACAAGGTAAAGGTAGTAATGAATTAAGAGAGTCCCAATAACTTCTTTGAAATTTTTAGGTTTCTTATATTGGTTGTGTATTACTGAAGGTTCAACTGGGGTTTCTATAATTTAGCTTCACCTATAATAGATTTTAATCGGAAGAGAGTAAGTTTATAATGGACTTAAAAGTTCCAAAAAGTCCTTAAATATTTTAGCAGATAATTTACTCCAATTTCAATTCTAGTTTATTTTTACCCGGTGATAAATATATAGTTTTTTTTAAAACTTTTAAAGCAGTCTTGAGATGTAGATTAACGTAAGGATATCAGGTCATAGTGTATAGATAAATATAGTTATTTTCATATTAGATTAATTATACCACACATAATTTTTAGTTAGATGTTTTGGTTCACACTTTAAATAGTTTAATTCATTATTTTTCTAGAGAGAATTTCATAGTACATATTACTTATAAGAGTATAAAGTTGTAAGAGCCCGGTTTTTCACTGAGATATAGATCCTTTAAATTTTGGTATAAATATTTAATTTCGACCTATTATGGATTCTTAATGGGTTATAAAAGGTCTTAGGGGTGTACAAGGCTTGTTTGAATCCTATAATACATCTTTTTGGTAAAACTTTCCAAGTCGCACGATTAGCGCATAGTTTGGCTAACTGTGTAGATGTAAAATTCCAGACATAACCAAATCACACGGTGGGAACATAGAAATGTGGCCTAACCATGAAAATTCCCCTTCTTCCCAGGTAATCATGAATGGTTTGTGCATATTTTTTCAAAATGTGTGAACAAACTATTCATAGGCTACTTTTCTGGGTAATATTTTAAATTTTCTCTTAATGATCTATTAACCCTCCTTCTTCCTCCTAATACAAGAACAAGTAGGATTTACCTACATGGATCTCATTTTGGATATTTTTGAAATACAAAGATATGTATTGAATGATCTCCATAATTCAAGATCCATTCGGGCTTCTATTCATCACGTTGGATGTGAAATGGTAAGTAATCGAGCTTGTTTAAGCCTTTCTTATCCTCTCTTTCTCTCGACCTAGTTATTGAGGTGTGATAATTTTTCCCTTTTCTAAAATCTACTTTGTTCTAAGACAAATAAAGGGCTTATATTGAAGGATAATAATCATACAACCGTAAGGTGGGTGGTCTATAACTCATCCCTAAAGTTTGTTGATTTTGGAATACTGGTGTGGGGACCACTGATTTCATTAGGTGTCGTCTATTTAGTTTATATTCCATGCATATTCCATGCATATTATCATTAGAACTATAGGATGTTATTCCATAATTTTCATTTAGTTTTTTGACATGTTTGAACCACTATTCGGGTGTGACTTTTCTTGATCCTTATAAGGGTAAGATTTTATACAATAAATTGCTTGATTTATATTGCTAATTGCATAATGGAAAGTACCATTTATGATTACCACTTGACTTGCCTAAGTTAAGTGCTTAAATTGATAATTAAATGTGAAATGGAAATTGGAAAGTATACTAAGTATATGTGTTGACCGAATTAAATGTGAATGAATAATAGGTTTCATGTCCATATAAATCCTTACGACATTAATGGATGGTAGAAAAATTAACCTTGATTATTGAATATACTTTTAATAGAATTAATAGAGGTTTCATGATACTTGGTCTTGTCACACTAATGAAAGGAAAGGCTTGGACCAAATGGACTTATTGATTAATTATGAGTTGATTAAAAGTTTGAATGCTACTTGACCTTATCACACTAATAAAAGACAAGGATTGAACCAAATGAAATATTACATGACTGCATAATCAAAAAGGAATGTACTAACTCGATCTCACCTAGGATTCTGATTGTAGAATTCCATAAGCACTGGAGAACCCCTCTAATTCAAGGATACGGCTTTCTTAGGTTGAGACCCACCTATATCCTGATCCTTTTATATTATTTGGATTCTCGATATGATACAATATCATCCCTTAAATATCATTACAAGATGCTTTGGATACACTCCTTGGATCTAGCATTGACAAGTATGTTCCAAGGTTAAATCCCATTAGGGCCAATCATTACTTAGACTCGTTTTACCTTGGATGAACTCCTTGGACACGGTAGGCATCTCATTGTAGAATTCCTTGGACTATGATCCTACTCTTACCTCATGTAAATCTATAGTTTTTACTGAGTTGATGACCCTTTATGTCTATGTTTCCTTGGTTATTACCTTGTGACTTCACTATTAAATATCATTATAGGTTACCTTGTTACAACTTGGAACCTTTTCAATTTCCAACATGTGAATTATTTATAAACTAGAAATAATCAAATAATGAATTGTTTACATGTTCAGACACTATTCAAGGGTTGAAGAAGGTACTTGGGTATTTAGTATCATTGTACTTATTTACTTTATATATGCATGCTTTCACACTGTTATATTTCTATTACACAGGCTGGATGTTATAGGCATCATTTGTGGTGGCCCACTGATATTTATATCACACCCTCTCCAGGAACCATTTGGTACCCAGAGTAGATTAAATGTTTGTAGGTATTGACAAAGGTAAGAATATAGCTTCAAACACTTGACACTTGATTGTGTGTTGTTTAGTATGGATCTTGATAGTAGATGACTGAGCCGAAGATCATGATGATTGGGATAGTCTTGGATTTCATTTATACTTTTCTGGAATAGGTTATGCCTACTGTATTGTATCCATGTTTTTTCATTTTTCTAGTGACATGACATATCATCAGTTGTTGAATTCTATTCCAGTTATTTCAGTTATTGTTACTGTTGTCTCTATTTTATGTTTTTCCTTATGTTTACTTATATCGCTTCTGCTACTTACCCTATTTATTATCATCCTCTATGTTGTACTTTATTAATTAGTCATAATCTCCCCATAGAAATAACCTAGGCCCTCACTGCTAGTCGACATCCTCTGACATTCAGGGAGATGCACTTGAGGACATGTGGCTCACGAGGCTCAGGGAACCCATTAAGTGGAATCCATGTCTGGGACGTCACAATGTGGTATCAGAGCATGTTACTTTCCAGATTTACTATTTGGAGACAATATATTGGAGATTGGGAATGCTTGGGACTTGGTTATAAGCCATTATTGGGTATCACAAACCCATGTTCAGGGTAAAAACCAAGTTAACTAAATTATAATTTTTGTTCTTCTTTTTCCTATAACAGTTGATATTATTTCACCATTGGGTGTTTCACATGCTGTGTGTGTTTTTGTTTATTATTACTATGTTTGAGAAATTTCTTTCATCCTTACCCCGATGATATGAGGGAAAGGATAATTGTTACATGCATCCTATTAGGCACCTAGAATTCACATTTCATGCATATTTCCATACCATATAGGTGCATTTCACTATTTTACATTACTTGATATGACTGTGATTGTTGAGTGATGTTGTGATAATTAGATTATTCCTTAATTACTCTTGGCTATGATTGAGTGGTTTCCTATCTCAATTCATGAGGTGTATGGACCCTCAAGGGCTGGGATGAGTAATTTAATGAGTTGATCCATTATGCTATAAATAAATGGGCATTGTTTCCAGTGATAAGGTGTATGGGAACAGGTTTACCAAGATTGATTTTCCATTATAAAGTGAATTATGAATTATAAAATAAATTGGTTACACATCCTTATCTCACATTTTCATGTTTATGAATGGTAAAGGAGTGAACCTGGTAATTATATGTAAAATGAAATGAAACTTATACTTAAGCACTTACCGATACTTGGATGTCTAAGAGGTTAGTTGGGGTAGTATGAATTCGGTAGTGAGTTTTCCTACATCCAACATCTTCAAGTGATTCTATCTTTCAACTTAAATTTTTTTTTAGGTGTGTACTTGGAAATTGTAGACTAATTCCACAATGATTTCCTCGTATCATGTGCTAGGAAGGTGAAGATGATCATGCTCCAGATGTGGTGGGCCCTAAGATTCCAGTCTTACCTCTAGGAGTGCCACTTGAGGCACTATCTTCTATAACTAATTTTGGCACTGACACCAATGTTTTTGATAGTTTTCTACATCTAATACAGTCTACGCATGCTGCTCCACAGCTTTCAACTACGATGGTTTGTCTAACTTGTGGGTTACATTAGCAGCATCCTCCTATCTTTTAGGGGATGGCGGTCCATAGGCTACTGATTCATGGGTAGAATCCACCCTATCTATCTTTGAGCATCTATAGATGCCTCCAGATCATAGGGTAAAACTTGTTATATACATGCTTCAGGATTTGTCCAGGCGTTGGTGGGATGTTACTTCCCAGGCCGATCATCATCAGGGTATGTTAGGGGTTGATTTCTAGATTTACCTATATGATTAGTTATTTCTTCAGATGTTTAGAGTTGATAGAGCCAGAGAGTTCATGAATCTCAATCAGGGTTCTATGTTAGTTATGGAATATTCCGTGTGGTTCACAGTGTTACATCATTTTTCACCACTTTTAGCTGGTGATGAGCTTTTGCATTCTAGAAACCTTGAGGATGGGTTCCATTATTCCTTCCATACATAGATGAACGTCTTTCACCTACCAACTTTTTTTGAGATAGTCAATAAAGCTCTTATCACTAAGCATAACCTGAGAGACAGAAATAGTACCAGGTATAGAGGACTAGTGCCATGGAAATCTAGTAGTTCTTTCGATGGCAGGAAACATTCCCTCGAGGTTTCTCGTTAGGGAAGTGACAACTGGAGTTCCCATTTCAAAATCTCTAAAGTGTATCATCAGTGTGGAATATGGGGGAATTTTAATCCTTAGTGTGATATAGACCCACTAGATTTTCGGGCTTATGGAAATATGGGGAATTTTCAACATTTCTATAGGACCTTTCCACAATCTTCAATTGGAAAAGGATCCGCACCCGCCCCAACTTTTGGAGAAACTTATTTTACGCCATGTCAGGTAGGGAGTTGGAATAGCACTGGTAGGTCAGGATGAGGAGGAGGCCATGGTCATGGTAGCGAGACCCCTAACCAATAGCAGTTCCATCAGAGCAGTTTTGATCATGGTAGTCCATTTGTTGCACAGGGTTGTGGATCAGGCCAGTTGAATACACTACAACTGATACCTAAGGATCGGGCTATGAGACCATCTATAGTATGAGGTACTATTCTTATGGCATCTACTATAGTATCTTCTTTATTTGATATAGGTGTTTGGAACTATTTTATCTATGTATCTATCGTGGAAAGTATCAGACTGAAGATATAGTATTAATGTGGTGTAATGACACTAGATATACCATTAGGGGTATGAAAAGAGGGCATATTATAGTGTAGGGAATGTCCCCTTGAGATTTCCAGTTACCCTTTCCTATGGAACCTCTTTGTTCTCATGATTATGGGATTATATGTCATGCTTAGGATGGATTTAATGGTTCAGTATCATGCTTTTGTAGACTGTTATCATCATAGGGAATCATTTACATCACTAGAGGGAAGTAGTTATCTACATAAGGGTGAGTGGGATGTCTAAGCTGGTAGAGCTGGACTAAAGCATCATGGGATAGGTGGAGTGACTGCTCAGATTGAAAATCTATTCATGGGGGATTATAGTTTATGATGAGCTTATTTCCCTCCATTAGTGGTTCATTTTAGGGATGTCTTTCGTGATGATTTTACTAGATTTCCTCCTAAGAGAGAGGTAGAGTTTACTATCGAGATTATTCCAAAAGAAGATCTAGTGCCCATTCCTCTATATAGGATTGAACCAACATTTCTTCAAGAGCTCAAGAGACAGTTAGATGATTTAGAGGCCAAAGGTTTTATATATCTTAGTACATCCTCTTGGGGTTCTCCTACTCTTTTCACCAAGAAGGGGGATGGAACCTTCTATATATGTGTGTATTATAGATAGTTGAACTAGATTACGGTCAAGAATCATTACCCGCTTCTTCTAATATATGATATATTCTACTAGCTCTGAGGATAAAAGGTATTCTCCAAGATCAACCTAAGATCAAGTTATCATCAAGTACATGTTAGGCCATCAGACATACCTCGTACATCATTCTATAGCAGGTATGGTCTATATTATTACCTTGTTATGTCATTCGGTCTTATGAATACACTTGTTGTTTCCATGGATTTAATTAATAGGGTGTTCCACCCCTATTTGGATTCTTTTTCATGGTCTTTTTGGACAACATATTGGTGTATTCTTACACTCATAGTGACCATGAGAAACATCTTGATATCATTTTGAGTACACTAATAGAGTACCATATTTACACCAAGATTGCTAAGTTCCACTTCTGGATCGACAAAGTTCACTTCTTGGGTCATATAATATCAGAAGTAGTAGCATCTATTGACCCTGAAAACGTCAGTGTAGTAGTTTCTTAGGAGCATCCCAAGAATGTGTTCAATATACAGAGTTTCTTGGGGCTAGTAGGATATTACAGGTGTTTCATAGAGGATTTGTTTTCACCTAGCTTCACCTCTCACTGGTCTTACAAATAAGGGTGTCAAGTTTATATGGTAAGAATTATTTGAGAAAGCCTTTCAATATCTGAAAGGTAGGATTGTATCGGCACCTATTCTGACTCTTCCAGAGCTAGGTATAGCTTATACCATCTTCTGTGAGGCATCAGGCATCAGCCTAGGAGCAGTGCTGATACAAGAGGAAAAAGTTTTTTCATATGGATCTCACCATTTTAGGCCTCATGAGAGTAATTACCCAATGTACAACCTTGATCTAGCAGCATTTTTCCATGGATTACGTTACTGGAGACATTGTCTATTGGGTGAGTGATTTGTGGTGTACATGGACCACAAGAGCCTCAAATATATTTTCTCACAATGTGAATTAAATCTCAGACAGTGTGGATGGTTCGAATATCTACAATCCTTTGATTTTGAGATTTCCTATATTCCTGGGAGGGGAAATGTGGTTGTAGATGCAATGAGTTAGAGAACTCAAACATATTCCATACAGGAAGGCAGTGATGAATGGAAGTTAATGACACTCTTCTTTGATCTGCATCTAGAGTTTCATGACATTCATGAGTAGTCTTACCTCTCATATTTGGAAGTACCTATTCACTACTTGAGAATGTGAAGGGTAGAAAATTTTTATATCCTAAGGGCTTGGTTCTCCGTGAGAGTATATCAGTAGATAAATTTCCTCTGGATTATTCTGTGGACATAGATGACATCCTACATCTATGTAGAAGTATCTGGGTTCCCATTGACATGAGAGAGGAGTAGATGAAAGAGTCCCTTTCTTCTCAATGGGAAGTTCATCTAGGAATATCCAAGATGTATCAGGATATGTGATGCTAGTGTTGGTGTCCTGGGATGAAATGTCAGATAGTAGGATTTATCACTAGGTTCTCCACCTGTCAGCAGGTGAAGGCAGAGAACCAGAGACCTGTGGGCTTGCTACAACCACTTCTAGTCCGAGGATAGAAATGGGAATATGTTTCCATGGATTTCAAAGTAATATTACCTAGTTCACCAAGGGGTAGCGATGATGTATACATTTTCATTGACTGACTAACAAAATCATCCCACTTCATTCCTATTCGAGAGGCTTTCTCAATTGATGAGTTGGGAAGATTGTATGTTTGTGAGATCATACGACTACATGGGGTTCATTGTACTATTATTTCAGATAGGTATTCTCGGTTCATATCACGGTTCTAGAAGGGATTTCAAAAGGCTATGGGAACACATGTGCTTCTAAGCATGTCTTTTCACCCTCAGACTGATGGAAAATTGAAATGTAAAATACAGGTTCTAAAGGATAGCTCTGAGCATGTGTCCTTCATTTTGGTGGTTCTTGGTAAAAGAATATCCCTCTCGTTGAGTTCGCATATAATAATATCTTCCATATGAAAATTTTGATGGATCCTTTTGAGGCCTTATATGGTAGGTCATTCTGTTCACCCCCATGCTCGCTAGAGGTATGTGAGGTAGTCTTACTAGGTCCTCATCTCATTCAAGAGACATTAGAGCAATTTCTGTTAATCAGAAAGTATATGACTACTACTCATTCTAAACAAAAATATTAGGTTGAACACCATAAATGACCTCTTGAGTTCAAGGTTAGGGATCATGTTTTTATTTACGTATCGCCCAGGCTAGGGAATATATGGTTATGAAAGTAGTCATCTCATCATTATGTAGGTCCGTTTGAAATTCTGAATAGAGTCAAGATGGTAGCCTATCGGTTGCTACTAACTTGGAGGTATCATGCCATGAGATACATCTTCCATGTATCACATCTTTTCCAGTATAATCCTAATCTCTCTTAAATTTTTTATCCTAAGTATGTTGATTTAGATAATGATGCTACCTTTGAAGAGTATCCAGTACTCATCGTTGACCGGAGCACGAAGGCTCTCCGAGGCCGGTTGGTCCCTCTATTATGGGTGTTATGGTAGTACGGCCATGTACAGGATATGACTTGGTAGTGGGAGGCCGAAGTACATGCCCAATGGCTAGATTTGTTCTCATATAGTGTTTCTCTACCCTTGAACGGTGAACTCGGGGAGGAGTTATTTTAAGGGGGAATACTGTAAGAACCCAATTTTTCACTCCGGTATGGATCCTTTAAATTTCAGTCTAAATCTTTACTTTGGACCTAATATGGATGTATAATGGGTTAGAAAAGGTCTCAGGGGTGTCTAGGGCTTGTTCGAATCTTGAAACCCATCTTTTTGGGAAAACTAGCCATGTCACACGATTAGTGCATGGTTGGAGCACGGTTTGGATAATCATACAGATGGAAAATTCTAGACATAACCAAATCTCACAGTTGGCTCATGTTCATGTGACCTAACCACACAAGTTTCCCTTCTACCTAGGTAATCATGCATGGTTTGCGCATGATTTTTCAAACCGTTCACCGGTTAATTTTCTGGGTAATTTTTCAAATTTGTCCTTAATGATCAATTAACCCTCCTTCTTCCTCCTAATACGAGAACCATTAGGATTTACCTCCATGTCTTTCATTTTGGAGATTTTTGAAGGAAAAAAGATAGGGATTGAAGGATATCTATCATTCAGTATCCATTTGGGCTTTCATTCATCACATTAGATGTGCAATGGTAAGTACTCAAGTCTGTTTAATCCTTTCTTCTCCTCACTTTCTCTCGACTTAGTCATCGAGGTGTGAGTGCTTTTTCTTTTTTATTAGATCTACTCCATTCTAAGTCAAATCAAGGGATGATACTAGAGGAAGATAATCGTACAACCCAAAGTTGGGTATTTTATAACTCATCCCTAAAGTACATTGATTTTAGAATATTCATGTGGGGCCTGCTGATTTCATTGGGTGTCGTTTATTGAGTTTATATTCCATGCTTATACTTGTTAGAACCATAAGGTTATACTTTTTTCGAATATTTGATTATCTGATAGTGGTTATACTCACAAATTTATTCATCACATGTATGATGTTATGATATAATTGTTGTTTACACTACAAAAAATAATTTATACCAACATAAATTTATTGACAGATAATATATCTGATGGTAAAAATTGGAAATTCCAACAAATATGAACTTTTATTAGTATTAATTTTAAGTAACAACATTTGTTTTTTCCATCATTTATATCTTTTGATATTGATCATTTAATACTGACAAATATTTTACCGATGGTTAAATCTATTGCTTTATCATATTAATACCAATAATTTTTAACCAACACAAGAATTTTATTGAAATAATAAGAATTAGCAACAAATAATTTACCACAAATAATTTTTTTAAATAAACTATTCAATAACAAAAAATATTTTATCAATATCCAATTAATAGAAAACCAAATTTTTTATATATTATTATTTTTACAACCAAAGTCAATGTCTATTTCTTGAGGTCTTATTAAAAATATATCATTAATTGATTTTGATTTTAATTTTTCACTAAATATAAAGACAGTTAATATTTTTTTAATTTTCTTCATTTAATAATAATTTAAATATTTTTTATAAAAAAAATTAAATCATCACAATATTTGATATATATACATATATGTTTCATAATATCTATATGCATTATAATTTAATTTTTTTATTTAAATTTAATAAACATAATTAACTCGAACTGATATAAATTCAAAAAATTAATTATTTAAATTTAATAAATAAGAAGCATAATAATCAATTTAATAATATTATTTTATTAACAATTGATATTCATGTATTGAAATTTTATTTTATATTATAAAAAAACTATTATTTTTTATAAAATCTCATTCCATTCATACATATATATGTAGTATATTTTTAATTTTAAAAACTCATTGGTATTTGTTGCTTTTATAATTTAATTTAATTTTTAAAAATCACAACCCATCGCTAACACTAATTCAGCACCACCCCATCCACCCTGCTTCCATAGCATCGCCGCCCTCCATGGCTACCTTCATCTCTAAAGCTCCCAACTTCCTCCACAACCCCCATCTTCCTCTACGACCACCACTATCCTTGAAGATCCCCGCCACGTACTCCACTACTATCCACTGTCACCACCAACCCCCTCTATGACCCTTGATAACTCCTTTGCGACCCTTTGTGAGCCTCTGCCTACACCACTGGCCCAGTTGACCATGACCCTCTTCCCTCTTTTAGTGACCATTTCACTGACCTTATTTTCCACACCGGACAACTCCCTCCATCACTGGCCTTCCTCAGTCGGCCCACGCCATCCTGGAACTTTCTCGTTCGACCCCCCCCCCCCCCTCACACACACACCATCCCCAAAATTCCCAACACAATCATTTTATACCTGTGTTTTTCCTCTCCCTCTTTCCTAATTGATATACAGTGAGTATTCCATAATATTGATTCATATTAATCACTTCCCCTCCACCATGATTAAGAGTGGGGTGGAGAAATTTGATCTAGAAAATGTGTATCTTGATTCATCTATAAATAACGTTTTCTCCAAGTCTCTAGGCACCATGGACACCATGTGAAGTTATTATTTACTCGTTAAATTCCACCCCATTTCAATTAAATCTCATTTCTAAAGATTATATGAATCAAACCAAGGCTATAAGTTTTTTTTGTCTTCTACAAGAATAAAATGAAAACTTTGTAATGGAGGCCTTGGGAAAGTCACATGCTACTTTTTCTGCAACTACTGATGTTTTCTAGGAAGATTCATAGTACAAGGAGTGCATTTCATTGTTCATGATGGAACTTAATTTTAGTTTTTGGGATGTTGAGGTATTTCATACTTTAACACTACATGCAATAGAGTCCATCTTAGGGAATGATATAATTTGATGGATAAAAATATTTGACCTGGTTTTCTATGAAGTGATTGTGCATATTTAGAACATTGGGTGAGTATAAAAATATTATTTTTAGGGTTCACCTCTTATTTTTATTAACAAAACCATACATTCATTATTGATATTAAGATAAGTGAGACTTCTTCAGAGTAGTCTGATCCTGGTGTTCTTACTATAATTCAACAACTCCCTATGACATTCTATATGAATATTCTTTACTAATGTATTGATTATGGTTCTATTTGGATAGAATGGAAGTATTTTTCAATCTCAGGTATGCTATAACAATCCTTCAAGTTTTTCATTCCAATTCTCTATATTTGTAATCATCTTGAATATTTTTTGTTATTCTCGCATGTGAATAAGATAGTGATGTGTAGTAGAGTGGACATTTATATTTAAATTCTGTCATGGTTCAGGTACTAATGTATATTGTGACCAACCATTGTTAGACTTCCTGTCTTCACCTTTATTCTTCACATATTTTTTTTTGAATTACAGTGGCTAGGTGTATAGGAACTATTCATTTTATTCAATGGTGGGCAACACACATGACTTATAGCTTGTACAATATAACATGTAATAAGATTCCACATCATCCCCTAGAATTTTTTTTCTTAATTTTTTGATGTAGTTGGATTTGGATCTTGGTTTGATACTTTTATGTGTTTCTCCTACTATAAATTTGATCACGTAATAATACATTTAAAGGGATTGGTTCACTTTATCTATGGTCCCTATTAAATTTCATAGCATTGCAAGAATATTTAAAACCACAACTTGATTTAACATAATATTTAGTTTTCATGGAATAATCAAATTTACAGTGAATATACTAGTGAAACATTTACTGACTAATAGAAATTCAATATTTTTATTATAAAAATGTTGATACAAATCATGATAAAAGATAAAACCAAGCCTTCATGGGAGATAATAGTGATGGATCCCGTGTTCATATCCTCTGATAATTTTAGTACAGTCTGAAGGAAGAGATATAATGCTTGTATAGGTAATGAAGGTGTCATCCTGTCTAGATTTCTAATCCATGTCATCTACTTCCATGATACACTCTCTCTAAGGGTGACTAATAACCATTTCCTAACTAGTTATACCTATGAAATCTCTAATTTCGTAAACAATGAACATGTGGATTTGTTTGGTACCGTAATGAAATTTGGACACCAAAGAAAAGTTTGTTTCCACCACAGAGGGATTAAAATTGGGTTGATTGCAAAGAAAATTCCAATTAAGTGTGGATTTTCCTTCGGATTTTAGGTAATTTTTCTTTACATAAAATACATATAAGGTCAAGTCCATAAATTCCTTCTGATTCACAGGTGATTCCTCCACCCTTCATGGTGCCATGCATACATGCACCATCCAAATTAAATATAAACCTTGTGGTGGGAACACTTTAGCTCACCCACCATCCAAGAGTATATCTAATATAATTCCCTCTAATTAAAGGTGGAGTAATATTCTTGAGAGTAGGGAATGATACCTCAACTTGAATAAGCATTTAAGATCTACTGTGAGTGATTAGTCTTTCACCTTCATATGATTTGATGATATTCTATTATCATTGCATCTATCTTCATTGCGGGCCTCCCATATGACCTAACATCCAAAAACTATCATCATATGGTGCTTATGGATCTCTGTTTTTGAGTTTACTAAGTCCTAAAAACATGTAAAAATAAAATCTTCAATGGATAGATCTTGAACCCCTATTCCAATGATGTTTCAAAAAAATTTCCAGATGAAGTGCGCCTACTCTCCTCCATGAATAAATGGCGAGTGATCTTTACTTTGTGTTTATTGCAACATGTTCATTTGGAAGATAACTAAATGACATCACTCCATACTTCTTCATCTATGGGAAGGTCCTGGTTTCGAATTATCTAAATGAGGAAGTAGAATTTGGGTGGAATTGATATATCCCATAAATTGTCTTCCTAGACTATGGTCTGCTATTGGAAACATGTGATCCTCCAAAATTTTTCCACCTTGAATCATCACAAAGTAGAATATGTGAACCTATAACAATAAATTTTCTCTATAAATTGGATACAATCCCTCAGAACGTTCTATTTTTTGTCAACGAATACTTTCATGAAGATCTATTAGTTGCAAGAATTTCATAGGGTGATGTATAGGACTGGGAATGGTGGAAAATGAAGAATACTAGACTAATAGTTAGACCACAAGATGATGTTGTCTTTCCCCACATTCCATCCAAACAACTAATGAAAATTCTCGAGATACTGTTCAATGTTGTTTATGAGAGGATTTCCTTTCACATCTAGATGAATGCTTTTATGCCTGCTATATTTTTCCTTGATAATATTTCCTTGGATATTTTTCCCTTTTATCACTTCCCATGATAACTTTTCCCACATGTGATTCATCGGATCTTCCACATTTTTAATATTAATACCTCCCACTTTAATATTATTAACCATCCATGCCTAGATTTCCTAATAGAATTTCCCTTCTTGATGATATTCCCAAATCAAACCAGTCACGATGGTTTCAATTTTCCACACTACAGAATTAGGAACATTGAGAATCAAGAGAATTTTCATGGGTATGAAGAGAGTATAAAATTTAAAAAATTAATTATACCACAAAAAGAGAATAAATTATTTTTCCATTTGATGATTCAAGAGGTAATTTTATTCACTATACCTTCAAAATGGTGAATCTGAACCCTCCCCAAAGCTAGAGGAGCTCCTAAACACTCCATAGCGAATTTCCATCTTCCAATTTCTAGCCATCTCTCTATCTAATTGGAATTTATGGGAGTTCTCTTCTAGGATATGTACACACTTCTTTTCCTCGAGTTTAGTATTTTCTCACTTAATTTATCTTATTATTTCATGAACCTATTGAAACCTTGAATAGATATTTTCTTTTTGTTTATAAAGAACATGTTATTATTGAAAAATAGTGTGATACCCTAGAGAATCATTTCCTACCTCTTTATATTGCAATCTTCCCGATAGAAATGTTATGCATGATGTTGTTACTGAGGACCTCTTGAGCCAAAAACAAAAAAAAATAGGAGATAAAGGATATCCTTATTGAAACCCTCACCCTAATTTAAAAAATCCATTCCTCCATCCCATATGAGAGATGGAGAACCATGGGGAAGAGAAACATAAAAAATCACTGACCTAGTCTGTGAAGTCATATCTCTTCATGGTTTTATGAATGAAGTTCCAAAACATTAAATCATAAACTTTCTGCATATCCTCTTTGAAAATCACACTATCCCTCATTTATTTCCTATTGATATCACATATCATATATTTAGTCAGACTAATGGCTCTATGGATACAACTTCCTTTATGAATTCAGGTCATTCTTCTGAAATAATGTTTTAACGAATCAATTGTAGTCTAATATTAATGATGGATTCCATGACTTTACAAGGAATATTGAAAAGATATATATAATGATACTGGTTCAAGTAAATGTGACTCATATGGGGGATAATCACAAGAGTGAACAAAAGTGGTGTGTTATAAAGATAATTAAGGAAAATATATAAAGAAACGGGTTGAGCTATAAATACAATTAATGGAATAATTAGAGAAAATCATGATGATAAGTAATACATATGATCCACTGACTTATTTCATCCTTTAATTTTTTTCATATGTTCTTTTTCATATTTTTCATAATGATAATATTCTAAAAAACATAAAATATGATGTTGTCTTTTTATTATTATTAAAAAATTTCAAGAATTAAAATTATTTTTTATAAATTCTTTGGAAAAATAATAAGAAAAAATAAGTTGGTTGAATGTTGAGTCTATTATTTTATTTGAAAGTCTTTATGATGATGAAATCATGTGGACTAAGGATTTTAATATTCTTATCAAATGTATACTAGGAATTTATATTGATAATGGAATTGATCCTTTATAAGTTTATGTTTCTTCTTATTAGGTGAGAAAATGTTACATTGTAGCATTGGAAAATCTACTATGTGGTTGTTCTACTATTTGAGAAATAATACATGCGGTAAGGGGGATGTGTGAGAATCCCTTAGAGAATTATGGAGGGTAGTGATAGCAATTGGAATCATCATTATTAAATAATTATGGACTTTTAAGTTGTATCATTTTATTCCTTTTCATGTCATTGAATGAATATGGAAGTTTGATTGCAGTGTAGTGCTACTGTAGGTATGAAAAAATTTGAAAAGGTGGATTGAAGGACTCATTAAACCCAATTGACCCATTTCACAGGTATTCCATAACATTGTTTTAGATAAATCTTTTATTCCTATGATATTTTCTATTTTATGTGAACTCTTAGTTTTGGGTTCACTATTTTGGATTCAAGACTATTGCTGAAGCGATATAGAATATATTCAAGATGTGTGGGACCACATAAGTAGGTAGTGTTATGACTTATTTTCTATAATTATTTAACTCAAGGTCAAGGTGGGGTCTTCTAAACTGTATCATGTTATTCCTTTTTATTTCATGGAACAAATGTGGATATTTGATAGATATTTTTTCCTAATACAGGTTTGCACAAAATTGACGAGGAAGGTGACTAGAATGACTGATTTGGTGATGACACCATATGAACCCCATTCATGTGAATACCCTATTCAAGTAGGATTAATGTTGGTATCTATGAGAATTTCCCTCTCTATACGCATTATAAAGGCAAGATTCCATTTCAGCGAATCATCTGTGAAATCGTATAGGAATTCAATAATGATCTGAGGTTCCCGAGCTCCACAGTGGTGGTGCTTCAGGAGGTGGCAGAGACATTCTTGCTGGGACTATTCAAGGACACCAACCTATGCACCATCCATGGGAAGAGGGTGATGATTATTCCCAAGGAAATTTAGTTGGCGAGGAGGATTCGTTGTGATAGGGTTTGAATTTTCCATGGTTTTCATTTGTGTACTCTAATATGATGTCATTTTGATTGAAGTTAATCTGTTTGAATTGAGAAACTCCTTGTCTGTGGTATGAGAAATTTTCATGATATTGTCCCATTACTGTGAACCATGAGGGGATGATCATTTATAAAATTGTCTTCCAAGTATCTGATATCTAAAAGTTTCATTCAAACTAATTTTATAATTATTAATAATTATATTAGTCATATTATATATAATTATATTTTGAATAAAATTTAATGGATATGGTAATAGAAAAAAATAAAATTTTTTAATTTAAAAAATATTTTTGAAACATATATTATTATAGGTATTACTTGCAGAATGACAAATATATTATATATTGGTATTATTTTAATTGCAATAGAATTAATTTATCTGTCGTAAAAACATTTAGCGATAGAGTTTTTACCGATGGTTCGGTAATAGGGGAAAATATATTGGTAAAACGCTTTAACAAAAGAAAATACACTTTTACTAATAGATATGACCCTGTTGGAAAAAGAGAAATATTTTGTAGTGTTAGTGTTTTTACATATCTGATCCACCATTCAGGTGTGCCTTTTCTTGATACTTCTAAGGGTAATCTTTTCTATAATAAATGGATTGATTTATATTGTGAATTTTATAATGTAAATTACCATGTATTCTCACCACGTGACCCACCCAAGGTAAGTTCTTAAATTGATAATTAAATGTGAAATGGAAATTGGCAAGTATACTAAGTATATGACTTACCAGATTAAATGTGGATGAATAATAGGTTGCATGTACATAACACCCCTTTCCACATTAATGGAAGGCAGTGAAATTAACCTTAATTATTGAATATGATTTCAATGGAATTAATAAAAGTTTCATGCTACTTGGCATTGTCACACTAATTAAAGGCAAGGCTTAGACCAAATGGACTTATTGATTAATTATGAATTGATTAAATTGTTACATACTGCTTGACCTTATCACACTAATGAAAGGTGTGGCTTAAACCAAATGAAATATAACATGACTTCATAATCAAATAGGAATGGCTTGATTCGACCTCGCCTTAGATTCTGATCGGAGAATTCCATGAGCATTTGGGAACCCCATTCCGATTCAAGGATATGTATATCTTAGGTTGAGACCCACCTAGATCTTGATCCTTTCATATTCTTTGGATGTCAGGTATGACATCATAGGATCCCTTCAATATCATTATAGCATTCCTTGGATACACTCCTTGGATCCATCATTGACAAGTAGGTTCCATGGTTAAAGCCCATAGGGCCCAGTCATTTCATAGCCTCATTTTACCTTGGATGAACTCCTTATACTTAGTAGGCATATCATTGTAGAATTTATTAGACTATGATCCTTGGATTACACTCTTACCCCATTCTAAGCTATGGTTATTACTAAGTTGGTGACCCTTGAGGTCTATGTCACCTTGTTTATTACCTTGGGACTTCACTATTAAATATCATTATAGGTTTCCATGTTACAACTTGGAACCTTTGAAATTTCCAACATGTGACTTATTTATAAACTAGAAATAATCAAATAATTAATTTTCTACATTTTCAAACACCAGCCCAGGGTTGAAGTAGGTACTTGGTTATTTAGTTAAATTTCACTTCATTAATTTATATATGCATGCTTTCACACTGTTACATTTCCATTACACGGACAGAATGTTATTGACATTGTTGGTGGTGGCCCACTAAGATTTATCTCACACCCTCTTTGGGTGGTATTTGGTACCCAGAGAAGATTACATGGTTGCAGGTGTTGACAAAGGGAATCATTCGACTTTAAACACTTGACACTTTATTGATTGCTTTTTATTATGAAGCTTGAGAGCATATGATCGTTCCAGATCTCCGGATTCCTGGGATAGTCTTTGATTTCCTTTAAATATTTTATGGAACATGTCATTCCTGATGTATTTTATCCATATTTTTTCAGTTTTCTATTGACATGAAATATCATCAGTTGTTTAATTATATTCCATTTATTTCAGTTATTGTTACTATTGTCACTATTTTCCATTATGCCTTATGTTTACTTATATCACTTACTCTATTTACCCCTATTTATAATCATCTGTTATGCTTCACTTTGGTAATGAGGGAATATTCTCCCCACAGACACACCCTAGGGCCTTGCTGGTAGTTGGTAGCCTCTGGCATTCGGGGAGATGCGCTTGAGGCCATGTGGCCCACTGGGCTCGGGGCACCCGTTAAGTGGCATTTGGGCTCGAGGCATCACAAAAGTACCCCTTATAATACCAGGATCTCGACTTGATGTGGTGGAATTTGGGTAAAGTATCTCCAAGATTTTTACCTTGAACATACATATACACTATGAAAATTAAATGCAATAGTCTATGCTTTGAGTAAGAATACTCTAACTCAAATAATTATGGAAATTGAATAGTAAAGGTAGTTGATGTTTGAGCTAGTTTATTTCTATTTGGTGATGGAAGTAATAAGAATGGTGTAGTTATTTATTATTTAAATATAACATCTTTGATATTTTAGCAAGTAAAGGAATTACAATTATCTGCTTCTAAGTTAAGATAAATTTGTGATGCCAAAAATTATGGGGAGAACACTAACAGTTGGTTATAAGGGGTGTTGTGACCATGGGGTTGTGTTTGATTTGTTGATAATTATATTAAGGAGTGATGGGGTTTTGAAGAATTTTTTTATTAAGTTATTAAGGTGATATAAGGTGATGCCTATAAGGGGTGATATATATAGAGGTTCATGAAGATAACTTTAAGTAGTTATTTTTATAGAAGAAGTCTTATTTATTCATCTGGAATATGTGGTTGTGGTTAATTACTAGTATTAAATATGTTTGTATGTATATGTGTGTGTGTGTGTGATGGAATTTTTTGGATAAGTATTGATTGACGTGTTAATGAAATAAAGGGGTCAACCCTCAAGTAATGCACCCAAAAAATCCTTCCATCGATAATAGTAATGGTTATCAAAGGCGCCATCCAAGAGTGAAAATGTATATGGATCAATGAGCTAGTGTGGGTCGGCACTGGAAAAGGAGTAGGAGGCACATAAGAACAGAGCCATTGTGTGGGTAAGTATGGTGGACCCACTGGGTGGGGAGGCCTTAAGGTATTTTTTTAGTGGGTTGTTACCATGTTTAAAGTAATAAACTACAAACCATGATAAGAATTTTTATGGTGTTGGATTTCATAAAAATGTACATTTTTCACATTTAAATAAATTTTCATAGAGTTTAAGTAATATTATGTTATTTTTATAATCTTCTACCTTTATCTCATATTTTGTATTCACGAGTCTAGATACTTGTACCCTCATTCGAATGGAAAAGTCCCATGATATATCCTGGTGAATTTTTAATTGGGATGGTGTTGGTTACATAATTTGGAACTCAAATTTTCAATTTGGGTGGATCTCTATTCATCTCAGGAAGATCACGAACATCTCGAGGATCATGGAAAGTGGTGATATGATTGAACTATAACTAGATGTTTTGTAAGGATAAACATAGATGTGTTTTAGTGTGTTTTTAACTGATAGTCATCATAAAGTAAAGATAAATGTTTCATGAGGTGAGTTATATATCATTGTAAGGAGTATATCATTTCGTAAGTTTTACATATAGATCCATTAAATTTGATTTCTTAGAGGTTTGTTATCTCATATGGTTATATATATCAAAAGGGTTTTCTATTTTCGAAGGTTCACCATTGAATTTATATGATACATTCAGAATTTTTCCTAAAACTGATAAGTTGACAATGTTTTACACACCATGAAAGAAATGGAGAAAGATAATATTTAGAAAATATCTTTCCAAGGTATTCATGAAGAAAAAAAGGGAATATAAAATGAATATTCAATACTCAGATCTTAGAAAGAGAAAAAGGAAAGATTAAATAGTGATATTAATAGATTCTATGGATTAAGAATTTGACTGATGTAAAGTATTTCACACCTGTAGAATTGAAAGATGAAGAAGAATAAGGAAATATGTTTTTAATTTGAAATAATGAAATTATGGAGAAATTATCATGGTGTTTTATTTGAATTATATAAGTTTATTTTACTATGATAGAATTATGTGGATTATTTAGTTTAATTGGTACATGAGACACTTGGTGAGATCCTAAATAGCATGTAGTAATAAAATGTGATTTACATCATTAATTAGTTTTCATAGAGTTAGTCAATCATGCTTATATATACATCTTGAAGTCCTTCTAGGGAAAAAAGGATAGTAGTTGGTGTTAAATTGAGATATCAGTTTCGAAAGAAAGAATAAGTTAAACTGTATTGTAAAATCTATTTCCAAATAAAATAATATAATTAAGAGAGGAATCCCTGAATAATTGATGCATCTATGAGAAAATAAGAAATAGAAGATATATATATATATATATATATATATATATAGTGAGTTCACCACATTGATATATTTTAATCAAGAAGAGGAAGATATGGGTTATCACATGTCAAATATTTGGTTTATGTATTAACTGAATAAGAAGAGGGGATTAGGGTAGATTTCAAGTGAATAAAATCTAAGAATATATTGTAGAAATAAGGCCTGAGAGAATAAGGGGACTTATCACTACTACAATTGGTTATAGGAGGAGGAAAGGGAAATTGATAATTCTAGTTTTGTAATCATCAAAATTTAATAAGAAATGATGATTTCATTTAAGGGAATATTCATACTCAACCCCCACCTATGAAGAGTTTTTTTCATCTGGATTGAATTTGTAGAGGAATAGAATATTAAATATCAAAAGTGAATCTACCAAGAGTTAAAGGTGAAAATAGTTCATTCTTACCATGTTGATCATGAAGAGACCATCGAGTATATAAATTGGTCATATCCTTTATGGAAGAAGTGAACAAATTAGAGAAGATGGAGTAACCCTGGATATTTAGTGATCCCTTCTAAATATTTTTAATATAATAAAATGAGTAGTATTACATTCTGTTACACCAACACATCGATATTGTGTGCTCCTTTGAGTATCTCATTTGGGTTAACCAAGTAAATCATGGTTCCCTTGCATCATTCATTTTCTGTTAATATGTATGATGTATGATATGATTTCATTCAAAGATAACATAGGATGAATGATTTTTCCTGTTAACATGAGGAAAAGTTCCTAAATGGAAAAGATAAATATGGAGAAAAAAGGTTAAATCTAGTAACACCCTGATTCACCCCCCCCCCCTTCTCAGGGTGTCTTGAGTTCCATCAGGTGATATTAGATCCAAAAGGTTCTATGTTTATTCAACCTAAATTATCTAGTTTGTGATTATTTTGAATTTTATAAAATATATGGAATCAGTAGTTACATCTCATGTATTTTATTAGAATAAATTCTATAAATAAAAGAAGTAATTTTTTTCATGTTTTGATAAATTTTTCGGTAACCCCTATCATGTCCTATTGGAAGGGATCATATTATAAATAAGGAATGAAAATATTTATAACTTGGACTAATGAAATTTTATAATTGATGATTGTGTGAAGAATCTTTAATGGAGGCTCTAAAATAAGTTATATTCAAAATAGTTTATCATTGTAATTTATCTAAGATATGTGTATAAAATTATAATAGCTATATGGAAAACCATCATTTTTTAAATAATAATATCAAGATACTTCCAATGATGTGGATGTACATTATATTGAAGAGTTATGTCATTTTTATAAAAGAAATAAGAAGAAGATAAAGAAGAAGGAAACCAAGACTTTTTATGTTTCCAAGGTGTTAATAAAAATGCATTCCCAATATATTTATAAATCAAACTCTCTTATAGATAATTCTTGTAAATTTTAAGATATATATTATATATAATTTAAATATTTTGAGGATAATCCAGCCACATCATGTGTTAGGTCTAGAAATTTATGGTTAAACTAACAAGAGGAGATTCAATCCTTGAAAAATGAAGTAAAATTCTTGAAGAATGAAGGATGAAAAATAAGGTCTCTCATAAAAGATTTATAAGAAACCATCACAAAAAATAAACAAGTAAATTAAGGGTCAAGGGATATTATTGAAGAATTAGTTTAAGAGTTAAAGGTAAACATGGTAAATAAAAAACATCATGAAGCATACATGACTTTCATTAGAGAATTAAATGAAGAGAATATGAAGACTATATACAGTGAAAATTAATTCTATGTTTGATAATTTATAAGGATATATAGAGGATAATAACTAAAGTGTTATGAATCTCAATAGAGAGCTTCATGTTATAAGGAAGATATCTAGTACTAAAGAGTCTTATAGAGGGACTTTGGTTGGTAGTAAGGAGAATACTAATCTAGAGTTATAGAAAAGTCTGAACAAACCTACAAGTACTAATTTAAATAATTATCAAAGATAGATGAAATTGGAGTGATATTTTTATGGTCGTAATGGATAAAATATGAGTGTGTGTATGGAATCTAGATGAATAAAAAATGGAGGACCTTCTTCAGTCTCACCCCAACCAAGACTACAACATCACAAGTGATATGGTTTTATTGGAAGGAATTATATTTTTCATAACTCTGGTCATGTGGAAGAGTAATGTATCAATAAGATAAATAAAGATATCAAGATGAGATCCACTATTCTCATAACCATAATGAGACATTAATGAAAGGGTGGAAAATTTTACCTAAAACATGATTCAATTTTCAAGAAAATAGTGATGAAGGAAGGAAAAAGATGATGATGGGAGTATAACTAATAGCTTACTCAAATCAGCCATTATGGAAAGAAAAGTAGTAAATTTTAGAATAGGGAAGGATGAAACACAATAAAATGAAATATGTTCCAGTTAGGAACAGATTTATGGTTTTGGACAGTGATGTTGAATAAAGAGGGAATCAAGCACCAAAGGAAGTTTCCATTTAACAACCAACCAGTAAAGAGAAGAAACATGTATAGAGAAAAAATAAGGAGTAAGGAGTTCCTTTCATGTTAATCAAGGGAGAAAATAAATAGGCATGCTTGAGTGGGTTCATTCATACCAAAACAGAGCAAGAACACAATACTAGTCATACAATACAAGCATGGAGAAAGAATTGTGCCCTAAGAAAGTTAAATAATGGTGATCTAATGGAATAATCAAACACTAGTGGGATGAGTCTCACTCTAGAATATAATCCTGAGCTAAAGGTAGTGATGGATTCTAAAGAAAGAATTCAAAATGAAAATTTTATAATTAATGTTATGAAAAGGCACACCACTAAAAATACTTGGAAGAATAATTAGAACAAAGGGATGATATATAAATACTAACCACACTCCTAAAGTTGAGGATGATAGAGGTACCCATCTCACAAAGTGCTTTATTATTTCTAACTTTTGTTTGAATTGGTTTTTTCTTAATTGTTACATACAATACATGGGGTGGTTGTGCAAAAAATGGAACATGTGATTGAGTTGAAAGAAAAATTGATTTATTTTGGATAAATATGCATACTGAAATAGAGTCTCAATCCAAATATGGATTTGAAAAAAATATTTTTTGATGAAAAAACCTTGTGAATATATATAAAAAATAAATGAAGGGATGAAACTAGTTCCAATTAAAACTATGTGCACCAATGTTGATTAATATTCACCTGGAATAATCCTATATGGAATCCATCAATGCATGATGTAATGAAAAAAATTAGTGGGTATCAAGACTATTTTGGATGGATCCAAATATCAAAACTAAGGTCCAGTATTCCTAGTAGTGTTGAGATATTTTTGGAAGCCTCACAAGTTGTAAAATAACTTTATTAAATATAGATTGTACATAATTAATTGATGGAAATCATATTAAATATTCAAAAACCTTTTATGGTTTCATGTTGATTTGATTCGTAATAGCATGGTGGTATTAGTTGAATATTTTTTAGGATACCTTGAAGCTGCTAGAATAAAATAGTTCTATCAATAAGTGGTATCAAAAATTACATTTCCATTATAAATATGATATCAAAATGTAGTTTCTATAGGGTAATACAATCAGGTGGAGTTGGAGGTAAACACATAAAGGTTGTTTATCCTTATTTAAAAAAGAGATTCCTTGTGAATAAATTGGAATACATGGATTCCAACTAGTATCAACTGTTTGGTAATAATAAGTGGTATCATTTAATATTGAAAGTGGTATATTTCACACCATTATACTTTGAAGGTTAATTTATAATATTTTTTTGAAAATTATCTTGAGATCTTAAGAGTTTTTTTTCTCATGCTACAAGTTTGTCATGGATATATAATGAGCGATACAGAAAACATTGATGATGTTAACAAAGACTCTTATTTTCTAAACTGAGTTTAGGCTTGGTAATATTAGAGTATTTTTTTGAGAAATCACTTCTAAGTGATGAAACTCACTCATTGGAATATATATGTAAGAATTTACACTAGTATAAAAATATATTTTAAAATTATTTTTTATTTAAGATAAATGTTGTTGATGTTGAAAGTGTTATTTGTTTATTCTAGTTATATAAACTGAAAATAAAATCAATATTTTGATAAAGTTTTGCAACTATAAAAATAATTTATTATAATAACTAACATAAAAAATGTGAATTTATGAACTTTTCATGTCAGTTATAAAAATAACTAACATTGAAAGTTCTTGGATTCTTTTTAAAAAATCAATACAGATTACGCACATGGAAGAAAATATTTGATTGATAAACTTGAAAATTTCAGAAACCAAAATCTTAAACTTAATTTCCTTTCTTGTCGTGATGTTAATTGAAACGAAATATTGTTTGTTTATAATATTTTTCTTTTGAAGAAAAAACTCATTTGGAATCTTAAATTGTGGATGGTAAGGAATTTTAAACTCCAAATGGTAAATCTCATTTAGAAGATTTATCTTCTCAACTCGATCAGAATAATTCATCTTTTTCATAACAAAAAAATCATCAAAAAGTATACTAATGGTGAAAACCAATAATAGAAAAACTAAATGATGAGATCATAATGATAAACTCCATGGTGAAATCATTGAATGAAGAATTAATGGAATAATGATTCAAATTGAAGAAGAGTAAATCAAAAATATAGAAAGAGGGAGAATTAAAAGTTATATACTGTACTTAAATGTTTGCCTGTGACATAACAAATTATAGGAGGGAATTTAAAAATTGAAATAATTATATGAAAAGTTTTATACTGTACTTATCAAATTAGGGTTTTAAAATCAGTTATATAAATAAAAAACTTCAAAACTTTTGTAACATCTTTTTAAATAACTGACATTAAAACCCCAATGTGAATGCTATTTTTTTCTATAAGTGGTAGTTTTTATATGACATTAGTTAGAAGATGAATTGATAGTGTAAGTTAATTGTGAAAATGTTTAAAAGTGGTGTTGGTGTTCATGTGATGAGTATTGAGGGAAGTATTAATGGGGTTCATTTTTTCCATAAACTTATAATTTTGGATGATTTGATAAGGAGATAAATTCACTTTGAAAATCCAGTGCAAAGGGCATGAAAATAAAGGGAGAGTAAAGATGAAGATATTAGACCCTCTATAAAACCATAATAAAGGGGGTAGAATTTACAAGTGGATAAAGAGATACCATTTTCATTTTATTTAAAAAGGGGATGAAGATAAGACCATACATTCTATAAAATATTATGAGATAGATTTTATGGGATATTGTCAACAAAATACAAAGGGGATATTATTGCAACCATGCGGTTATGTTGGATTTTTTGAAAATATATATTAAGGATTGAATATTTTTTTAATAATTATTACATTGAGTTTTTAAGGTTCTATATAATGAAGAAGTTCCATAGTATTGGATAAAAGTGGTGATATGCATGGAGGTGTATGAACATAAGTTAAAGTATTCAGTTTCATAGAATACGAATTATTTATTTATCTATAAGAATTAAATTTAGTTATTATATAGTATTATATATATATATATATGAAGAGGTGAAGGAATTTTTGTTGAAGTGTTGATTAATTTTCCAATGAAAAAAAGAGTACATCCCTCAAGGAATGTAGCTAAGAAGCCTACCATCAATTATGGTGACTGAGCTCAAAGGCATCATCCGAGAGTGGAAATGGAGATAGAGTAGAGAGCTAGTGTGATTAGCCACTGGCAAGAATAGTGGGAGGTGTATAAGATGATATCTATTATGTGGGTTGGAATTGTGGACCTATTGGGAGGGGAGGCCCTAATGGATTTGTTTGGTGGGTTGTTATAGTATTCGTAGTAATAAACTACATGACATCACAAGTGGTTTTTTATGTAGGATTGTATAAAAATGGAAACAAATTATATTTAAGGAAAAATTTATAGAATTTAAATTATGTGATGTTGTTTTAATCATCTTTTACCTCCAGTCCGTGTTATGCATGCATGGGTTGAGATACCAACACCCTCATTCAAATTGAAACACTCCAAGATAGATCACTATGGATTTTAAAACATGAAATTTATTGCTTCTATAAGTTTTGTAGAAAACTGACCTAAGTCAGCCCAACCTTCCACCACAGGGCCTGAGGCATGTTCCCAATCACCGCAAGCTGGAAAAAAGCTCTCGAGTACCACAAGTGAACACATGGGGACAATTTCTCCCTCAAATAAAACTAAGATCAGCACATTTCCAACTGGGATCCCAATATGAGATCCCCATACATTGAATGATCATGGAAAAATAAATAAGTAGATATAAAAATAAACACCAACCAAACATGGGATAATATATGAAATAAATGATACCAAAATCTATTTTTTCAAAATGGTTTTCTCACACAAAAAGGAACCATTTTTATAAAAATATTTTACAAACCACCTATATGAATAAAAAATGAAACAAAATAAGGTCAAAAAGGTCGATACTCCACATGACCCAACTAGTTAAAATATCTTACGTGGAAAACCCCAATATCACCATGTGACTCTCAAGTCTCCACCATAACCCAAGGATCACCTACTCCCTAACGGAGATCAATTAAAAACCAACTTTCAAGCCACAACCTGACACATATAGAAAATATAAATAATACATACCCACCAATGAGGGTATGTTGAATGTGATCCAAGGCCAATATGATACCATCATGAGTTCATTACATTCCTTTTATAATGAAACCGAGTCTTCTAGTTTGAAAGTAATAGTAAAATAAGTTTTCATTTCCTTTATACAGAATAGACACAAATATAAAATACTCAATATCATTTCTTAAAACACTCCATTTATAAAACATGCCTCAAAGAGGCTTCAATAATTTAAATAAATTTATGAAGTACCTTTGAATTTTTTGATGATGTGTTTAATGGTTTTTATTTTTTGTTAATATTCTTGAATAACTTGACAAAGGTGTCTAAGGTTCTTGATATGTTTTTGATATGTTTGGAATGTGTTTATGAAATGATGAATTTAGTTTGAAGAATATCTTATGTTTTTCTAAAAATCATAGGATATTATTAATCCTAAGAAATTGACATAGTACTAAGCATAATTATTTGAGCACTAATCATAAGGATTAGCGAGCTTAGTGTAAGATTTTTCCATTGAACATAAGACTTAATATTTGAGTGTAAGTCTTTTAACTTAACCATAAGTCTTCAATATAAGATATTGATTTATCATTTTACATGAACATACATCTTTGAGAGGATAATCCTTTTCAATGATTATAATACTTCTTGTATTGATCTTAATAATTTTTCAACATAAGACTTCCATACTTAGTGAAATTCTGAGATTCTACTGGGTGAAAATTTGAGATTCCATAATTTGAATATTCGGACAAAAAATAACCCAATGATGCAAGAGATTATCTTCAATGTATAAAAAATCACATCTAAAATGTAATTCAATCTGATTCACATGAGATTTTGAAAATGATAAAAAAATTATATTTGTTGGAATATATGACCAATAATATTTAAAAATTTATTGTGTTTCTTAAATTTGAACTTATTGGAGAGAAAGATCTAGATATTACATCTATAATTTTTTTGTGGTGATGTGGTACTGATATTAAGATCCTAAATCACCTATTACTTTAGCAGTAATTCAAGCTAAGATGTTGAGTTGTGTTTTTAAAAGAAAATTTCTGACATATTGTTTGTGTAATAAGTTGTTTAAAATAAAAATGGAATTATAAGAATGATCCAGTTGAGTCAAGAAGTTTCAACTGAAGAATATGAGTTTGTCGGCTGGTATTGTTACATCAGAGGCGGGAAGAAAAATTTGTTTTTCTGGATATCTTCATGTAAGGTAATTTTGTTCATCTGGTTTAATACATCATTAAATGATACTTCACATGATTTAATTTTTCAAGAAATGAAAATAAATACTATAAATTCTATAATTATTCTTTTCATTGGAAACCTTAAAGTCTTCCTGGTTTTTCTTTTAAGGATACTATGTTCAATAGGATCCATTTAATTATATTAAATAGAATTCCTTTTAAGAAAATTGATTCAAAAAAGATTTAAATATAGTTAAGTAAAAAAATGTGCTAGGAAGTTATATAGAAGATAACTAGGAATAAGTGGGAGTGAGTTGAGTATAGAAGAAGAGTGTCTGAACTATGAAGCTCAGTTCCTATCATCCATATCAGTTTGAGATTGAGAATTCAAAAAAGAAAATATGAGGATGATATTGAGAAGAAATTAGAAATCAGATCTGTATGAAGTGATTAGTTGTAATTTAATATTTCTAAAGGATAAATGAGGTAAATCTATGCCTAATTTCACTAAATAAACTAATATTTCAAGAGGATATAACTCATACTGATTACATATTCTATATAACGGTAGTGTGAAGCTGTATTTTCTAATGTGACTCTCGACGGGCATAGTGTGACTCTATGAAAACACTATAATATTATGATTTATTGTTTCTTATAAAGAAAAATTCTTTTTTGGGGAGACTAACCAACCAAGGAAAGGAGTAGGCTACACGAGAAGGGGTCGAACCTTGTAAACAACTTTGTGTTCATTGTATATTTACTTCTATATACATGAGTGAGGTTGAGACACTTTTCTTGAGTGAATTGAACTCTAACAGGTTGTATGGGTTAATTTCAAAAGTAATAAATTCTAAAAATTAGTTTCCATTTATTCATCCCCTCCCCCTTATTAGTGGATTGATTCATTCTTAGGAACTTCAATTCAAAAATACAACCATCACCTTCTTAAAAAATTAAATTTCAAAAGAAACAATTTAAATCTTATCTTTTAAATTAAATATTTATTTTTAAAACAACCTACCCTCATGGGATTAAAATGTTTTCAAAATAAACATTTCACAAGGCTTTCATTTAAATCAACCACCTATTTTCCATTTTAAAACTCAACACACACACATACCTCAACATGGGTATATGAAAATGGAAGACATACAAAGTATAATCCATGGAGAGTCATAAACAAATGAAAATAATTACACATAGAAATACTTACAACTTAAATTCTCAATCATAAATATCCAATTCAATAAATTAGGCTAAAAAAAAGAGTTAAGAAACTTTTATGCCAATACATAAATAAGTGGAATAACATAAGATACATATCATAAGGAAAATCCAAATGGACTAATACAAGAAGTACTAGATGTGAAAAAGTAGAACCAACTTCTGATAGGTTAACAGTTTCCTAACCCTTCATCTAAATCACTCTCACTAGTCTCATCGATAACAACCCCCTTTCCAAGTCATAACATTCTACTAGGGGCTACTATCCAGTGTGTAAATATCAACTATCATAACTATTATCCGTTTAATCCCCACTTAATAGCCTAGGGTTCCACACAACATAGCTAACATAGGTGGACCACTATCAATCCAATGTTGATCTCATGACAATCACATAGCTCAAATGCAATAAAACACAGCAATCAAATACTTTCCACCTCGAACACACCCCCTTAAATAATGATCCCTCAACCCAAAACATATAACAATAAATCAAAATACCTATAAATATTAACACATCCATAGAATCATAAATAATGGACAAAAATGAGACTCAACTAGGTTGAAAACATTAATCAATAAATCACCCTTATACAAGTGTTAAATGGGACTTAACTTTTAAAATCAAGAGTTACATATTTGGAAAAAAAAAACCACCTTTGAAAACATGGTAATATCTGAAAATCATATAACAATAAGTAAACCATTATCATTACAAGTTAACCAAAGGCCTCACTCGAAACAATCATACCAAGGTGAAACACACCTCCATTTTAATAAAACCTAGAAACTCCTTTTTTTAACATGGGAATGCCTCTTAAAATAAGTAAACCCCTTTAAATAATGGAAGGCACCACTTTATAAATCCAAATTGGACCAAATCACCATGAACCAATACTTTTTCTAGTAAAAAAATCAATGGAATTTTATTAAACACATAAAATTCATAAAATACCATTTGAAAATAAAGCACAATTGAACTGAACAATTCACCCATTTTTACAAAAGGAAAAAACCAAAAAATCATGGATAACCCTTGATAATGTAATATAAAGTATCATATAAATCATTATTTTAGTTCAAAAAACACTTTTAAAGAATTAAGAAACCAAGGTTCTCTTTAATAAAATTCAATGGAATGGAAACACCAAACTCAAGAGATGAAACCATTTCTCCTTCAATAGAAACCACTGGATTATGTCTCATAAGATGTCTTGCGGCCTTTAAAACCAAAAAATAAAATTCTAAAATAACCCTAACCATGAAAATTAGTCAACCAAGTCCATTAATGTTATAGGATAAGAGAAAATGTGAAAAACCAAGATAAAATAAAAGAGGATCTCTTACCTTTTTGATGTGGGGAAGAAACCACCAAGAAATGACTCCAAATCCACCTTGGAGGAATTTGGAAGAGGGAGAGAGGCGTTTTAAAGGATCCTAGTTTGAGGGAGTCTGAATAAAGAAGACATAGGGAGATCCCCAAAATAAATAAGAACTCAAAATGATAAAAAAAATCCCAAACTTGAGCAGGTATCACGGTTTACAAAATCATGCAGTGATCATGCAGTCACTATTGTCCAAAACTACCCCGGTTGCATGGTTTCCACTATACGGTTTCCCAAATCATGCACCTAACCATGTAACATTGTAAAATTTTCAAAAACTACAATTTTTCACCCTGGTACACCCCAAACTTAAAGGATAAATTTTCCATATAAACATAAGAAACAAAATGGAAATTCAGGGTGTCACATTTCTCCCCACCATTCACTTTATTCCCCCAGAAGTCCATAGACAAATTAGGTCAATAGAAAGGTCAAGACCAACTCAGAAAGAACAATAGTCCATCCAAAATGCTCAATTATTGAACCTAAAACCAATAACATGAGACATGAGTATCCCACTCCAAGGGAAAACCACTCTAATGATTCATGATTTACCAGCCACCAAATCTCTACAAATCCAAAAAATAGATTCCTCACAAAACATAACACTAGAATGGACATCCCACTAATCTTCCTTGAATTTAAGAACTCTAAAAAATGAACATTTCAAAAACCATCAGTGCTTTATGAGTCCTAAACTAGACCAAATTACAAAATAAAGTCAACACCTTAGGACACCCAAGGTCATAAGAGCTACAAGCAACAGTGGGTTCCAACCAAAGACATCTTATTAGAAAACTCCTATGAACAAGGAAAGCACATAGAGGCTAACTAAAGGTCTCCCCATTATTTAGAATTTATCTAAAGAGGTGAAATCACAGATAGACTCACCCAAATAATTAACATCCCAAAATCAACCATGATTTCACTACTCTCTAGAGTAAAGAACAAGACCTTTCCATCCACAAACAACCAGATCAAAACACCATAAGGGAGCACATCCTCAAGAAATACTCAAAAATGTCACTAGACTAGATCACCAAGATAATTCACTCTAAAAATAGGAGAAACACCCTATACATGAACATACCTCAACAAGGAATGAAATGGTTCTGACTTCAAGTCATGAAATAACACAAAGTGTAACTCAGGTCCAAATTCCTGGAACACCCACTCTCTATGATCCCAAAATAAATCCTCAACTCAGTAGCTCTCATGGTATACCGGGTAACCAAAATATTATCCATTCTACCCTAGCCTTCACCTAATCCACTCCAATGTTATCTACTAATAAAACCAAAAATCATGGTCCACACCATACATAACAATAAAAAGAACCAAAAGCAATGAGGCGTGATCATTTCAAAACACAAGAACATGAGCCAAAATATCTTCCATCCATTAAAATAGAGGAAATGAGGCATATAAAAAATATGGAATAGATTCTAAAAAATATATAGATTTAAAATTAGAACACTCCCAAAACTAAAAAAAATAACTCATACCTCTCTCAAGGAATAAATTCTACAAATCACTATCAAATCAATATTATATCTTAGACTTATTCTTCTTATATTTTCTGTTCAGATTACAAAACCTTTGAATGTGACTGAGATGGACATACTAATGACAGGTCTCTCAAGATATAGTATAAGCGAGTATAAGTAGCTCAGACTTTTCACATTAGAAGCACACTACTATTTTCTACTTTCCGGTAGCAATATCACCTCTACTGAAACTCGACAAGGTCCAGGCATCACTTTCCATCAACTACCCTACAGAAAAATCCTTAGAAAAAATGAACCTATACATCACTTATATGAGGGTATTTAGGCAGGAATAAAACACCACTGAACTAAGATTGGTATGAAGGCATATAACAAAGAACCAGTCCTTGTTTGAATCATCAGTATCCAACTCAAGAGATAAATGGGTAAGTCTAATGAAACACTCCACATATCCCTTTACCGACTGATCACTAGTATGAAAACTCAATAATTATATCTCCTTTGAAATTATTACTTCTTCATGATAAAATTTTTAGATGAAAGCGAAATTGAAATACCCCTTAGAAAAATCCTAAAAACATTGGGTGTGGATAGTGAGATTCCACCCATCCAAACCCAATCTCTCAAAAAAAGGAGTGGTGCACCCCACCCTTGATGATTGTTGTCATGACCTGTCCCCCAGGGCTTGTGTCATGACTACCCCAAATCCACCTTCCATAGTCCAGGGGATAGCGACTAGTACTGGAAAGGCGTATACCTATAACGGGAATGCATTGCCTTTAAACCTGTATAGACACACAATTTAAGAACACAACAAGAAGCAACCATGTCGTAAACTGCTATAGTAAAAGTGTGCTGAAAGTAAAGGGGCTAGAATACAAGACCAACTGTAAAGTACAAGTACAACTAAAAAATAAAAATACAACTAAAAAGGGGAAAATTTCTCCTGATTCATCCACCGAGGATTCTACCTGAAGGGTAGGTACAGCTCATGGTTAGTAGTCCCTACGTCACGTCATTCCAAATATTCTGCCTCTAAGTACCGTCTAGTCCTAGCTCTCTTAGCCTCGGTCAACGTTGTATGTCATCTACACAAGACCCAACAAGGTGTGGGCATAGCCCGTGCAGGGGTGAGTATAAAGATACTCAGTAGGGACCCCGAGACCTCGTAGGTCTCCTAGAGTTCCACAAAGGAAATACCACAAGGCAAGACTTCAACTATACTAAGGTATATGCCCATGCATATACCTATGTTATCAAGATATACTCATCTCTTACATGAGGGAAGAATACCAAAAAGGTAACACCATGAAGGTGTAAATACCACACAGGTAACACCGATGAGATAGAAGTACTACACAGGTAATACCATGAATACATCACTACAAAGGTAGAATCACCACACAGGTAACACCACGAAGCTAGAAGTACCACATAGGTAACACCATGAATATAGAAGTACCACACAGATAAAACCACGAAGATAGAAGTACCAAATAGGTAAAAGACTCAACTCACACACATAGGTATAACTTAAGTACAGAAGTATAGATAATTAGTCATAAGGCAAGATCATCTTATTCTATTAAGTAGCACCGCTTCTAACCCACATAGTGTCGATGGGTAAAAAACCCCATTGAGCCACATAGGATCTGACCCACACATGATTGATAGGTAACTAACCCCTGATGACTCACACAAGATCTGACCCACACAGCATCGGTATGCACAAACACACATAGGATCACTAAGCAATGACCCACGTAGGATCTAACCCACACGGGATTGGTATGTTCATACCCACATAGGATATCTAAGTGCTGACCCACACAGAATTTGATAGATGTTGACCCACACAGGATTGATTTTCTTTCTTCACGTTACCGCCAGCCACAGGATTCCTCTCACCTCGTGCGCTCTAGTTCCGTAGAATCTACCCATTGAGATATTGGTCGTACCTAATCCACCACTAAGCTCCACAAATTAGTATCCCAAAAGACCGTCATGTCGAAGGGGTTCAGACGCGAAATATGGTGCACCGATTAGATGCCCGGTCAGTGAGTTATAATCATTTTAGTTCTGAGAGCCCAGTTGGATTCGAGTTCAATCCAACCCAGTCATACTCCAACTATCTCCAAAACTCAAGTGGAGTATACAAAAAGGACCGTCTCTATCCAAGGATCCTAAATCCATAGAAAGTTCATCAAACAAACATATGGTTCTCATGATATGGTCCCTTAAGTGTTTCTGGGTCTCGTTGGGCCCAGGTCCGGCCTGGCCTGGTAGAACTGTCACGGCCTGACCCGGTCTAGGATAAGCCATGGTGGGATTATCCCATTGGGCCGAGGTCCGGCCCGACCTTCAAGGAGGTGGCCCGCAAGGGGTGGCCCGTCCCGCATGGAGGTGGCCCGCAAGGGGGGGGCCCGGCCCGCAAGGGGGCAGCCTAGCCCGCAAGGGGGCGGCCCGGCCTGCAAGGGGGGTAACCCACTGGGTGGTGGCCAGTTGGGCTACCGGCACACTAGGCAGGCGGCCCGCTGGGGGATCACACTAGGTGGCACGGGGGAGTGCCCCCCCTGGAATTCTTGAACGTCCTAGAGGCCATTCAGCTCCTCCGCAACGGCGCCGCCACGTGGCACCACCAGGTGGCCTACAGGACACACTGGTGCAGGTCCTTCCAAACCCGTCACGGTCGGTCAGTCTGTCGACCATCTTCCTCAGCGATGCGTGACGGCACGCCACTCCGCTACCTACGGCCAGCAAGTGTGTCGGCCTCCTTCCTCCGGTCCACCGCAGCTGACGATCCATGGCCTGAGCCCTCCGGTAGCGCATTGGTTGCGCCGCCCTCTCCTTATGCAGTCGGTCAGTGTGTCGGCCGCCTCCCTCAACCGCCACAGCTGATGAGCCGAAGCCGATTCCTCCAGCAGCATGGGTGCGCCACCTCCTTCCTCACAGTCGGCTGATGTTGGACACCGCCTTGGTCCCTACCAGTGCTGTTCACCGGTGCCACCACATCGGCAGTCTTCCACAGAGAACAAAAAGGGGTATCGAGGTATCGAAGGGTCCGGGCCAGGTTCTTTAGGCCCTCTACCTCCACGTTATCTTGTAATCACGAGTGAGATAAAAAATCAACAAAATCTTGGAAATTAAATCAAGTTAAACCCCTAACTGAAGTTTGATGAAGAACTCCCATGATTGAAGAAGTGGGTTGGAATTCGGAATCCTCGCAACTAGCTTCCCATGACGTCGCTCGATCATCAATCTTCGATTTGGGGTTTCGGGATCGCTCATCACCGCTCGCCGGAACCGGCTCCGTCTTCCAAGGGTTTGGCATCTCGGCACTTTGTCAGCACTTCGTTCCTTAGAGAAGTTGTGCCGATACCCCTCCCCAATCTCCATATAAATAAGAGATAGGGATGGTAAGTAACGACGTTGGGAATTAATGGTGTCTTATTAATTATGAATCTTCCAAATTCCTCAATGTTGATGTTACATAGATTAAAGGGTGAATCCATTTAGTGTCTTGACACATAGTTTTCCCCACACTCCTCTTGTCCGTTGGAGGATAAGAATGAAAATAAAATAATAAAATTATTTTATTTTATTTCTTTTAAAATTCCCAAAAACTAAATTTTTCTCCAGGCCTACTGCGGTTGAAGTGAAGCCTCCCTTAAGCTAATCTTGGTGCTGGGGATTCAATGGTGCCCTTGGATTTTTAATCCGAGCATCGGTTCAAAATCTTGAAAATGCCACTCGCACATTTATTGAACCCACCAAAAAAAAGTTCAGAAATTCATTTTGGGCACACTAGGCCTCATAATCATGCGCCATCAATTTTTGAAGACTCATAATAATTCCATATAATTTAAAAAAGTTACATGGAAAATCCAGGTCTTTACATTCTCCCCACCTTAGGTATTTTTGTCCCTGAAATCCACAACATAAACTAAGGAAACAAATGGTGGTACTGAGCACGAATATAAGCCTCTCACTCCCATGTTCTCTCTTGGACGTTCTCATGATTCCAGCAAATATTCACTAGAGGTATCGACCACCCACGAAGGACTCACTTCTATTGATCCTCAATCTCTATTGGAACCTCTGTAAACATCACCCCATCATCAAAGTCCATCTCTCCATGGTCGATGATGTGAGATGGGTCATGCACGTATCTCCTCAGATGGGATATGTGGAAGACGTTTTTCACCCACTCCAACTACGGTGGAAGTTCCAAGTGGTATGGAACCTCTCCAAACCTTTTAAGTATCATAAAATCTAATTCCATTAATAAACTGAGAATGAAACTGCATCCATAGATTTTGTCATAGTGAAAATATCATGGATAATAATAATAATAACTAATAATGAATAAAGAGAATTATTATTAACTGGACATCATGTATCTGGCACATGAAACCATAATACCATAAAAATGGTTTAGTTATGTGGGTAGAAACCCATCTAATTTTGGGAAACAAACTCGAAGGGTTTGTCACCAAACTGTTTTGTCTCATGAGACCTATCATGCATCGAGGGGATATAGCGGGCCCCACCTACCACTGCATGTCAAAATAATTCTGTATACATTGATTCAATACAAGAGAAATATGCCTTTTCAATATCTGTATAGATTAGATAATATGGATTCATCTACATTTCCATATTTAAAATAACTTTCCAAAATTACACCGTATGTAAAATGGTATACGGTTTAGAAAACAACATATCAATGATATGAGATTATGGATATTTATTATCAATATGATTTTAAATGAAAAATGATCACAAAAGGTCAGTAGGTACACCACATAAGGATTATTTGGTGCACAATACAAAGTTAGTCACAACAAAATAGTAGTTGAGACAAAGTCTCTTGCCACAATGTAATCGGTCGAATCATATGACCAGGACTTAATACACATCAAATGAATCATTGAATAACATGAATATAATGAGAATAATGTTATTATATATAAAATTTAAGTACTCATATACCACGTACAAAAAATAAGTGGCAAACAATGAAAATATCACAGAAATGAAAGTGAGATGAGAAACCCCTTACCTTATGCTCGAGTGTGTTCTTCGTTTGTTTTAATGACCTGAATAATAAAATTTAGCTTCATTAATTAATATTTCTAGAACCTATTATACATTTAATTGATTTAGTATAACTTTATTAGGTTCATTCATGGCCCTTTATATGGGTTCAATTGGTTCAATTTTCATGTTTCAGAAGCATTTTCTTCCTTGGTTTTCATGGTTCGTTTACTTGTTTCCATGAATGGAAGTTCATTTGAAACATGGTTAAACATCCATAACTGTTAATAAATCTTATTAATGAAATTTTAAATGATCTTATAATGATTTTGGGTTACATACCATGATGATGATTCATTATTTAAAACATTAATGATGTTTGTTTAGATCGTTTTAGTGGTTCTTTGATAATAACAGTCTCATTTTGTCTTATAAATTGGAACCATGAGTAAAAAAGAATTCCAGAACCATGGGTGAGTCATAAAACATATATTATAACCTAGTTCAACCATATAAATTGTTTCATTACCATAATTGAAATAATTAATGAAAATTGAGGTTACATCATCCACGATGTCGGTAATTCGACACTTCACGGACAATGTTTTTAATCCATAAATAAGTGGGAGAGGAGAAAAAATAATGATGAGAATTTTTCATAAACATGATAAAATAAATAATATACATGATTTCTGGAGATTTCATGCCTCTTGGGTAAGAAGATATGAATAAATAATAAGGAAGGAACTCAAAATAAAAGAATAAGTGAGAAATCTCTTACAAAAATTCTGCAACCCAACGGCTATGCGACATGGTTTTAGAAAACATTAAGAAGAGAGGGGACAAGGGTAACCCATCCAGAAATGAATAATAATACAGAAATAAATAAATAATAAGAAGTAAATAATAACATGGTATGGAAACTTGAAAATTATACCACATAAAAGATAACATGAATGGAAAAAGAAATGAATTGAGAATTTTCTTACCTTGTAGAGTAACCCTTAGAACTTGAAGGTTGGGACCTTGGAGGCTTGAGAAAACCTTGGGAGGACTAATATGGAGGTAAGGAGGCCAGAGATTTGTTGAGGGAGAATTGGGAATAAATTCAATGAAGGGAAGAGTTGGTATTTATAGGAAAAGTGAGGGATTATTTTAATAATTTTGAAGGGACACCTCATGAGTGGTATTTGAAAAACCATGGGCTTGTCCATGGTATAAGACACCTGGAAAACCTCACATATTATTTAACTATACACAAGTCTACCAGATTTATGACATCATTATTACATCATTAATGATGTCATTAACACACCGAAACTAAAAGCTGTATTTTTTACTATTTACTGAAAAATCAATTGTTTCAGAAAAATTCCCAAAATTCACCCTAACCATTTATCGATGTGTAGATTTCAAAAATAAAGTCCATTTTTTGAAAATAATTTTCTAAATATTTTTAATTTAATTTTTAAATAAAATCATACTTTATTCAAAAATTAATTATTTAAAAACTATAACTGCTTTTATGTCTCATTGAAAAATTAATCAAGATGTCATTATCTTAAAGCCTTAAGAAAATAAAATAATAATACAATTTACTATTCATTAGGATTGTATTACTCTTCATATTACTATTCATAAGGGTATGTTACTATTCACCAAAAAAAAGTTGGTTCTATGAGACTCAAAATGACTTACTGGTCAAAACTATAGATTACCATTTTTAGAAATTCGAAACATTGAAGTGGGAAAATTATGTTTAATGGATAGGATTTAACTATCTCTTAAATAACCTAGTATTGTTCCAAAGGAACCCAGTGATGAATAGAATGTAACTCAGTGATGAATACAGAAACATAACATAAAATGTTTGGGGTACTACATTATTCCCTCCTTCAGAAAATTTCATCCTTGAAATTTTATTTATAAAGTCCATCAAAAATATGTGGGTGGTTCTTCTTCATGAAATCCTCTGGTAACCATGTTGTTTCCTCCATATTTTAGTTTCTCTAAAGAACCTTTACCAGAAGAGTTTTTCGATTTCTCAATACCTACTCCCTTGCATCAAGAATCCCGATAGGCTTTTCACAGTATGAAAAATCAGGTTCCAGTTCAATTTATTCATATGTGAGTACATGCATTGGTTCTGGCAAGTATTTCTTTAATAATGACACATGGAACACATCATGAACTCCAGAGAGATTTGGCAGTATTGCTAAATGGTAAGCTAAAGCTCCGATTCTTTCCAAGATTTCAAATGGTCCGATGTACCTGGGGCTCAGTTTCCCTTTCTTACTGAACCTTATTATGCCCTTCCATGGAGATAATTTTAGAAATACATGATCTCCCACTTGAAATTACAAGTTATTTCTCCGGTTGTCAGCATAACTCTTCTGCCTACTTTGGGATACTTTAATATGAGCTTGTATTTTTTTCACCTTTGTCGCGGTCTCTTCAATAAGCTCTGGTCCTATAAGTTTCCTATCACCAACTTCATCCCAACAAGTCGAAGTTCGATATCTCTTTCCATATAATGCTTCATATGGAGCCATTTGAATACTAGAATGGAAAATATTATTGTATGAAAATTCCACCAGAGGAAAGTATTGATCCCACATACCTTGGAAGTCAAGAGATCATGACCTCAGAATGTCTTCTATAGTTTGAATCGTCCTTTCAGACTGTCTGTCGGTTTGTGGGTGATATACGGTACTCATATGAAGCTCAGAATTCAAAGACTTCTGGAGACTTTTCCAGAATTTTAACGTAAACCGTGGATATTGATTAGATAAAATTGATAGAGGTGCACCATGAAGTCTCACAACTTCATTAATATAAAGTCTTGATACGCGCTCAAGTGGTAAATCCTCTCTTATTGGAAGGAAATGTGTTGTTTTAGTGAGACGATCAACAATTACCCATATTGCATCATTCCTTCTAGTTGTCCTTGGTAGTCCAGTGACAAAATCCATTGTAATGTTATCCCACTTACACATAAGAATAGGTAGAGGTTTAATCACTCCTTTGGGATTTTGTCTCTCTGCCTTCACTTATTGACAAACTAGACACCATGAAACGTAGTCATCAATTTACCGCTTCATATTATCCCACCAAAAATATTCCTTCAGATCTCTTTACATCTTGGTTTTACCTAGGTGTATAGAGAAATATGAGATATGAGCATCATCTAATAATTACTTTTTTAGCTCAGGTCCTAATGGAACGCATAACCTCTTTCCAAACTTCAGAACACCTTCTTCAGACATGAAGTCAGCTAGTCTGACATCCTTACCTGCATTAATTTTCTTGTGCAGATTCTCGTCATCAGATTGAGAAATTTTTATCTTCTCTAGTAAATATGGTTTAGAAATCATTTGAAAGAGGAGTGATGTTTCCCCTTCCTTAACAATTCCCATATCCATATTTAGTAGATCAAAAAATATAGGATCTCTCTCAATCCTCATTTGAGTTAGAATTCCATGATCTTTACTACTTAATGAATCTATAACCTTATTCGCCTTCCCTGGGTGGTAGTGTATTGAACAATCATAATCTTTGAGTAACTCGAGCCATATTCTTTTCCTCATGTTGAGTTCTTTTTGTGTGAAAATATACTTCAAACTCTTGTGGTCCGTATAAATCTCACATCTCTCTCTTTAAAGATAATGCCTCCATATTTTCATAGAAAATATTACAGCTGCTAACTCAAGATCATGAGTTGAATAATTTTTCACATGATTCTTCAACTATCTTGATGCATAAGAAATAACTTTATTGTTTTGCATAAGGATGCAACCCAGTCCATTATTTGATGCATTGCTATATATTACAAATCCATCACTTCCAGATGGAAGAGTCGAAATTGGAGCATTGACCAATCTTCTTTTCAATTCATCGAAGCATTTTGTACATTATTTTGTCCACAAAAACTTAACTCCTTTACGTGTGAGCTTGGTTAGCGGATTATCCAGGCCAGAAAAATTCTGAACTAAATGTCAATAATAACCTGCTCAGCCAATAAAACTGCGTACCTCAGTTATATTTTTTGGCGTGGGCTAATCTTGGATTGCCTTTGTCTTCACAGGATAAACTAGGATTCCATCCTCAGAGAAAATATGGCCCAGAAAAGAAACTGATTGAATCCAGAATTCACACTTTCTAAACTTCCAATATAATTCATTTCATCTAAGAGTTCCCAGAATAACTCGCAAGTGACTCTCATGGTCTTCATAACTTTTTGAGTATACGAGGATATCATCGATGAATATCACAACAATGTTATCAAGATATTCCTTGAAAACTCTATTCATTAGATCCATGAAAACAGATGGTGCATTCGTCAGTCCAAAAGGCATCACTGTAAACTCGTAATGCCCATACCTGGCTTGAAATGTTGTCTTCAGAATATCTTCCTTCCTCACACCCAATTGATGATATCTGGATCGACGGTCAATCTTTGAAAAGTATTGAGCTCCATGAAGTTGGTAAAATAAATCATCAATCCAGGGTAGGGGATAATTATTCTTTATTGTAATAGCAATGATTTCTCTGTAATCAATGCATAGCCTCATGGATCCATCTTTCTTCTTTACAAACAAGACTGGGGCTCCCCATAGAGAAAAACTAGGTCGAATAATTCCTTTGTCACTCAACTCTTCTAGTTGTTTCTTCAGCTCCACTAACTCTATAGTGGCCATTCTATATGGGGTCTTTGATATAGGTCTTTCACCATGAATTAAGTCAATGGAAAACTCAATTTCCTGCATAGGAGGATTTCTAGGTAAATCCTATGGAAACACATCAATGTATTCTTTCACTATATGAACGTCTTCAATTTGAATATTTATTTACTCACCCATATATATTGGGTTCTCTTCCTCTCCAAGAATTGAATTCAATAGAGCTACTAGGGGTTGTTCTAGATAAGAATCAGATGGCAAAGTCTCTTCTCTAAATATAAGAGATTCAACACCATTTTTAAAAATTGTAACTTCTTTTTTCTTATAATAAATACTCACATCATAATTTGACATCCAATCCATATTGAGAATTATATAAAATTCAGTCATGGGTATGATGATAAGGTTATAAACTAAAGCACGTTTTGGTGTTTGGAGGGGGACTAGTCGACATGCCTTTGTTGCAATGATACATCCCATGGGAGTTTTGACTGACAACTCCTTTCTTAAATCAAACTGGACATATCTAATTTTCTTGGAAAAATGAGAGGATATAAATGAATGCGATGGTCCAGAATCAAATAAAGTGTTGTCTAATTTTGAGGAAACAATTAAAGTACCTGCCACCATGTCACTAGAAACTTCAACCTCTACGATTGTAATTGCATAGGCTCTCCCTTTCTCTCTTGGCTTTTTCTGAGGCATGTTTCCTTGGCACTTAGGACACTCATTTGCATAGTGTCCCATCTCTCTACAATTGTAGCATTGAACATCATTGAATTGTTTCTTCCCCTTGAATTCATTAGATCGATGACCCTTTTCTCCATAGTTATAGCAGACTCCCTTGCCTTTCAAGCATTTCCTGGGTTGATTCTTTCCACAGTTCTCGCATAATGGGAAAATATTCATTCCCTTGCTCTTCTTTGGTGCTTCTCCTTTTCCTTTTTTATCAGAATACCGCTTCTTATCTTGGTTTCCTATGAGAAATTTTGATCTAGAAAATTCCTTCTTTGTTTTGATGGCACTTGATACAATTTTATCATATGATGAAAATGATTGAGAATCCAGTTCCCTTCAAAGACTTGTCTTAATAACTTCAAAGAAATGATCAATTTTGTCTTTCGAGTCACGAACGTAATCCACGGCATACTTGACTAGCCTTATGAAGGTAGTCTTATACTCTGTAACACTGTCTTCGTCCCTTTGTTTCTAACGAAAGAATTTCCTCTTCATTTCAGTTCGTTGTTCACAAGGGAAATATTTTTCGTAGAATATTTCCTTAAAAGTCCTCCATTCCATATCTTCTATTTCTTCTTCCTCTATAGTATTTTGTATCAGGGACCACCATTGATCAGCGTCGCCCTTGAGACAATATACCGCCAATACTACCTTTTCATTTTCATTGCATCTTAACATCATGAATATCTTTTCAAGGGACTTGATCCATTGCTCAGCTACCACTAGATTAGTAGTTTCGTTGACATATAGGGGCTTCTACCTCATGAAACGATCCAACACAGGTGTGGAATGGTTATTCGTGACAGCTTGAGTAAGTTTTCCCAATATGTTCATGATCTGATCTGCTCCAATGTTGACTATGTTGACTTGCTCAGTATGGAGATCCCTACCTTTCCCATGAGTATTGATTCCCCTTATTCCATTAGATTCCATTTCTAAATAATGGGATACACTAGATTAGTTTATGGATCTCAAGTAGAAAATCACTCAACATAGATTGAAATTCTATGCATATCTAATCTTATAAACATGCTTCCTCTGAGGAAAAATTTACATTAAACTCCTTCATAATGTCTTGTAAATAAAATATGAATTATACTAAGAATATCCCTCAGGAGTGTCGTAACCAAGAGTGCATCAAGGCCTGTTGTCATGCACCAGTTCTCATTCGAGTCTAGCTCAAAGCAGTGTTTTTGGGTTTTACCCCTAGATACATCTATGCCAGAGCCGCCTCTACCTACTCGTATCCAGACAGGGACGTTTCTTAAAATATACACATAATATATTCCATACCAAAATACCAGGACATTATTGTACATTTATCTTAAAATACTATCTTAGGGCTTTATTCCCTACTATAAATTTCCTACTCTAGTTTCCAAGTTTTCTACTAAACTTTATCTGATACCAACTGTAAGACCCTGACCACTCTAGGTTGGAGTCGGTGCATTACTTGTCATATTGGTATGGTTACAAGGAATGAAAATCCCAAATTAACGATCATTTTAGTAGTATTTAAGAAACTAGATACATATATGTAACTCAAATTAAATTGAAAATGGTTACAAAATACAATACATAACAAAAACAAAAATCTGCATCCACAGGAACTCAAAAGAAGACCTTCTCTTCATCACCTGTCGAAGGTAGAAAACAAAATGGGTGAGCTCAAATGCTCCGTAAGGGTTACAAATAGTGGAATCATGATTACAATAAATATTGAATCATAATCAATCTGACATAAACAATATGGAATTGTGAATAAATGACAAACTAATTCCATTAATAAACTGAGAATGAAACTGCATCCATAGATTTTTTCATAGTGAAAATATCATGGATAACAATAATAACTAATAATGAATAAAGAGAATTATTATTAACTGGACGTCATTTATCTGGCACATGAAACTATAATACCATAAAAATGTTTTAGTTCTATGGGTACAAACCTGTCTGATTTTTGGAAACCAACTCGAAGGGTTTGTTTCTAAACTGTTTTGTCTCATGAGACCTACCGATGTATCGAGGGGCTATAGCATGCTCCACCTGTCACTTCATATCCAAATAATTCTTTATTAATTTATTCAATAAAAGATAAATTTACCTTTTCAATATCCGTATAGAGTATATAATACAGATTCATCAACATTTCCATAGTTAAAATAACTTTCAAAAATTACACAGTATGTAAAATGGTATACGGTTTAGACAACAACATATCCAAGATATGAGATCATGAATATTTATTATCAATATAATTTCAAATGAAAAGTGATCAAAAAAGGTCAGTAGGTACACCACATAAGGATTATTTGGTGCACAATACAAAGTTAGTCACAACAAGATAGTAGTTGAGACAAAGTCTCTTGCCACAATGTAATCGGTCGAATCATATGACCAGAACTTAATACACATCAAATAAATCATTGATTAACATGAATATAAATAGAATAATTTTATTATATATAAAATGTAAGTACTCATAAACCAAAAACAAGAAATAAGTGTAGAACAGTGAAAATCTCACAAAAATGAAAGTGAGATGAGAAACCCCTTACCTTATGCTCCAGTGTGTTCTTAGTTTGTTTTAATGAACTGAATTATCAAATTTATATTCATTAATTAATACTTCAAGAACCTCTTATACATGTAATTGATTTATTATAACCTTATTTGGTTCATTCATGGACCTTTCTATGGGTTCAATTGGTTCAATTTTCATGTTTTGGAATCATTTTCTTCCTTGGTTTTCATGGATCGTTTACTTGTTTCCATGAATGGAAGTTCATTTGAAACATGGATAAACATCTAGATTTGTTAATAAATCTTATTAATAAAATTATAAATGATATTATAATGATTCTGGGTTACATACCATGATGATGATTCATTAGTTAAAACATTAATGATGTTCGTTTAGATCGTTTTAGTGGTTCTTTGATAATAACAACCTCATTTTGTCTTATAAATTGGAACCATGAGTAAAAAATAATTATAGAACCATGGGTTAGTAATAAAACATATATTATAACCTTTTTTAACCATATAAATGGTTTCATGACCATACTTGAAATAATTAATGGAAATTGAGATTACATCATCCACGATGTCGGTAATTCGACACTTCACGGACAATGTTTTTATTCCTTAAATAAGTGGGAGAGGAGAAAAAAATAATGATGATGATTTTTTATAAACATAATAAAATACAGAATATACATGATTTATGGATATTTCATTCCTATTGGGTAAGAATATATGAATAAAGAATAAGGAAGGAACTCAAAATAAAAGAATAAGTGAGAAATCTCTTACAAAAATTTGGCAGCCCAACAGCTATGCGATAGGGTTTTAGAAAACATTAAGAAGAGAGGGAACAAGGGTCACCCATCCAGAAATTAATAATAATACATAAATAGATCAAGAATAATAAGTAAATAATAGTATGGTATGGAAACTTGAAAGTTATACCACAAAAAAAGAGAACTTGAATGGAAAAAGAAAGGAATTGAGAATTTTCCTACCTTGTAGAGTAACCCTTAGAACGTGAAGGATGGGACCTTGGGGGCTTGAGGAAACATTATGAGGACTAATATGGAGGTAAGTATTCCATAGATTAGTTGAGGGAGAATTGGGATTTAATTCAATGAAGGTAAGAGTTGGTATTTATAGGAAAAGTGAGGGATTATTTTAATAATTTTCAAGGGACACCTCATGAGTGGTATTAGAAAAACCATGGGCTTGCCCATTGTATTTTCCCATGGTATACACTTGGGACACCTCACATCTTGTTTAACTATACACAAGTCGACCAGATTAATGACATCATTATTACATCATTAATGATGTCATTAACACACCGAAACTAAAAACTGTATTTTTTTACTATTCACTGAAAAATCAATTATTTCAGAAAAATTCCCAAAATCCACCCTACCCATTTATCGACATGTAAATTTCAAAAATGAAGTCTATTTTTAGAAAATAATTTTATAAATATTTTTAATTTAATTTTTAAATAAAATCATACTTAATTCAAAAATTAATTATTTAAAAACTATAACTGCTTTTATGTCTCATTGAAAAATTAATCAAGATGTCATTATCTTAAAGCCTTAATAAAATAAAATAATAATACAATTTACTATTCATTAGGGTCATATTACTATTCATGTTACTATTCATAAGGGTATGTTACTATTCGCCAAAAAAACAAGTTGGTTCTATGAGACTCAAAATGACTTACTGGTCACAACTCTAGATGAACATTTTTCAAAATTCAAAACATATAAGTGGGAAATTATATTTAATGGGTAGGTTTTAATTGTCTCCTAAATAACCTAGTGTTGTTTCAAAGGAACACCGTGATGAATAGAATGTAACTCAGTAATCAATATAGAAACATAACATAAAATGTTTGGGGAATTATAGCCATTGTCTCATGTTCAAGTACTTTTGAGAGAAGATATACCTGAGACTCTTATGATCAGAGTAGACTGTAAAATGTTCGCCCATCAAGTAATGTTTCCACATATTTAGGGTGAATACCACTACTTCTAACTCCAGGTCATGGGTAGCATAGTTATGCTCATGTTTCCTCAACTGTCATGAACTATAGGTGATCACTGCTCTCTCCTGCATCAGGACACATCTAAGTCTGGTCCCCGATGTATTGTAGTATACTACATACCCAACACCCTCTTCTGGTATCCTCAAGATGGGGACACTCGTTAGTCTCTACCTCATCTCCTGAAAACTCTTCTGGAATCTCTACGTCCATACGAAGGGTTGTCCCTTCTTCATTAATGCTGAAAAGGCTGTTTCAACTCTCGAAGAGTCAGACACGAATCTCCAGTAGTATCTAGCCAACCCCAAAAAACTCTACACCTCAGTCACACTCATGGGTGGATCCCAAGAAAGTAAAGCCTCTATCTTCGCTGGATCTACTGCAACTCCAGCCTCTGAGATAACGTGTCCCATAAAGTGGACCTATCATATCCATAACTGTCACTTCAAGAGATTTCCATAAATTTGGTGCTATCGGAGTGTATCCAGTACTATCTGCAGATAATAGGCATGTTCCTCCTCCGTCTCTGAGTACATCAAGATTTCATCAATGAATACCACCACAAAGTGATCAAGGTATGGCTGGAAGATCTTATTCATTATTCCCATGAACACTTATGGGGAATTGGTCATGCCGAATGGAATAACCAAGAACTCATAGTGGCAATACCGATATCTGATGGTCGTATTATGTACATCCACATCATGTACTCTGAGCTAATGATAGCCTGATCTGAAGTCTATCTTCAAAAACCAATGAGCTCCCTTCAGCTGATCAAAAAGATCATCAATCCTCATAAGTGGATACTGGTTCTTCATGGTCACCTGGTATAGGTGTCGGTATTCAACACAGATTCTCAAACTCCCATCTGCCTTCTTGGCAAAAAAAATCGGGGCTACCCATGGAGAAACACTCGGCCTTATGAACCCCTTTCTTTGTAAGTCCTCCAACTGTACCTGTAACTCACTAAGCCTCATGAGATCCATCTTATATTCTTCTATAGATATCAGGGTCGTCCTAGGGTACAGGTCGATGTAAAATTCTACCTCTCTACATGAGAGTAGTCTCGGAACATCATCAAGAAATACATCGGCATACTGGTCCACCACTACAGGATAGCTCAGACTCTCAACATCAACTTCCCCAAGGGTAAGTTTGGTCAACTGATGTGTGATCAGTTGTAACCTCCTCTAGGTAAGTCCATCATGTGCTTCAAAGGTTCCCTTCTCATTGGTGAAAGAAAACCTAGTCCCATTCTCACTGACACACCACACTTTGTCATGTATCTGGAGCATCAAACTCCACTATCTCCCTATTTCTGCCTGAAAAAGACTGGCTGCTTGGATCACCATAAGGTCAGATAGTGTCCCATATAGGTGTAAAACTCTAACTATAGCCTCCACCCAGTCCTCAGCCGCATGCGAGTCTGTCTCTCCTTGGAACCTCAGAGGCCTCTGCCGCTGGAACTTGTGCAACGCGGTCAATCAATGTGCCCCCTCTACTAGTGGGGATTGTGGAAATGAATTCCCAATGGTTAGTGGTTCTAATGGTACACCACCCTAAGGTGATAATGTCGTAAGAGGGCCCTGTACTAAGGCCTCATCACTCGGTGGGCTGTCATCGTGTACTCTCTCAGGAACCCTAGTTGGCTATCTTCTTGGCAGCATTCTGAAAGAAAATTTGTGTGCCACAGTTAATAAGTTATACCTAATGATCTAACTCAAAGAGATAAAAAATAAAACTTTTCAAAACACATACAATCAGTGTTTTCGTGCATTGAGTCGGAAATCAGAAGTCAAGGTCCTGGTGTATGGATACATCGGTCGTCGCACCAACACTGGATTCCCCAAACTGAAAACCACACTCATAACACTTAACACTATTGCCACACAAAAAAGATCAGAGTTTTAGTTCTTTAGTAGAACTGACTCCTTTGATACCACTTTTTCATGACCCATCCTGCGGTGGTCGTTCTGTGGCTACCCCAAGTCTGCCTTCCATAGGCCACGGGTTGGCGACTAGCACCAGAAAGATGTATCTCTATAATGGGAAGACATTGCCTTGAAACCTATACAGACACATAGTCTAAGAACACAAAAAGAAGAAACCATGTAGTAAACTAATATAGTAAAAGTGTGATGAAAGTAAAGGGTTCAGAATATAAGCCCAACTATTAAGTACAATTACAACATAAAATTACAAATACAACTGAATAGGGGAAAACATATCCTGGATCATCCATCGAGGATCCTACCTGAAGGGTAGGTATAGCTCACAATCAGTAGTCCCTACGTCACATCATGCCAAATAGTCCACCTTCAAGTATCATCCAGTCCTGGTTCCCTTATCCTCAATCAATGTTGTACATCCTCTGCACAGGACACAACAAGGTGCGGGCATAGCCTATGCAGGGGTGAGTATAATGATACTCAGTAGGGACCTTGAGACCCCATAGGTCTCCTAGAGTTCCACAAAGGAAATACCACAAAGAAAGACTTCAACTCTATTTAGGTATATTCTCATACATATACCTAATTTATCAAGATATAATCATCTCTTACATGAGGGAAAAATACCACAATGGTAACACCGTGAAGGTAGAAATACCACACACGTAACGCCACTGAGATATAAGTATTGCACATATAAAACCACAAAGACATCACCACAAAGGTAGAAGCACCACACAAGTAACACCATGAAGCTAGAAGTACCACATAGGTAACACCACAAAGATAGAAGTACCACATAGGTAACACCATGAAGATAGAAGTACCCCACAGGTAAAAGACTCAGCTCACACATACAGGTGTAACTTAAGTATAGAAGTATAGATGATTAGTCGTGAGGATAGATCATCTTGTTCTGTTAAGTAGCACTGCTTTTGACCCATATAGGATTAATATGTAACTAACCCCCACTGACCCACACATGATCTAACCCATATAGGATCGATAGGTAACTAACCCCTGCTGACCCACACAGGATCTGATCCACCCAAGATCGATATGCACTGACCCACACAGGATCGCTGAGTGCTGACCCACACAGTATCTAACACACACAGTATCGGTATGCACTAACCCACATAGGATCTATGAGCGCTGACCCGCACAGGATCTGATAGATACTTACCCACATAGGATCAATGTTCTTTCTTCATGTTACAGCCAGCCACATGATTCCTCGCACCTGGTGCGCTCAAGTTCCATAGAATCTACCCATCGAGATATCAGTCGTACCTTGTCTGCAACTAAGTTCCACAAAAAAATTATCCCAAAGAACCATCATGTCGTAAGGGTTTCAACACGACAGAATGTGCGCAGATCAGATGCCTGGTCTGTGAGTTACAAGCATTTTAGTTCTAAGGGCCTGGTTGGATTCAGGTTCAATCCAACCCGTCCATACTCCAACTATCTCCAAAACTCAAGTGGATTATAAAAAAGTATTTTCTTGATCCAAGGATCCCAATGACACATACGGTTCATCAAATAGACATTCAGTTCTCAAGATATGGCCCCTTAAGTGTTTCTGGGTCCCATTGGGCCTGGGTCTTGTTCGACCCGGTCAGACCAACCCTGCCTGACCCGTTCTGGGCTAGGCCACGGTGGGCTCAGTCTGTTGGGCTGAGGTCTGGACCAGCCCGCAAGGGGTGGCCCATCCAACAAAGGGATGGCCCACAAGGGGCGGCCCAGCCCACAAGTGGGCGACTCCAAAACGGGAAGCTCGCAAGGGGGACATCTCGTTGGGCGGCGGCCTATCCACGGTGATGGCGCAGCCCACTGGGGGCTCATGCTAGGTGACATGGGGGAGCGGATCCCCCCCCCCTAAAATTTTTAAATGGCCCGGAGGCTGTTCAGCTCCTCCACAGCGGCGGCACCACGTGGTGTCGCCTGGGGGCCTATGGGACCCGCTGGTGCAGGTCCTACCAAACTCGTCGTAGCCAGCCGGTCTGTCGGCCGTCTTCCCCAACAGAACACGATGGAACGTCGTTCCTCCACCCACGGTCGGCCAGTGTTCTAGCTGCCTTCCTCTGGTCCACTTCGGCTAATGAGCCACGTACCGAGCCCTTCAGCGGCATGCTGTTCATGCTGTCATCTTCTTCCACGGCTAGCCGGTGTGCCAGGCGCCTCCCCCGACCGTTGCAGCTGACGAGCTATGGCCGGTTCCTCCGATGGTGCGGGTGCACCGCCTCCTTGCTCGTGGCTGGCTGGTTCCAGCCACCGCCTTGGTTTCTATCGTCACCGGTCACTGGTATCGTTGTGTCAGAAGTCTTCCACAGAGAACAAAAAGGGGTAGCAAGGTAGCGGAGGGTCTGGGCCGGGTTCGTTAGGCCCGCACCCTACGTGTAATCTTGTAATTGCGAAGGAGATAAATAATCAACAAACTATTGGAACTTAAATCAAGTAAAACTCCTACCTCAAGTTCTATAAAGAATGCCCACGATTGAGGAAGTGGGTTGGCGTTTGGCATCCTCGCAACTAGCCTCCAACGACGTCGCTCTATCATCGATATTCGGTTCAGAGTTTTGGTGTCACTCATCACTGCTCCCCGGAACCGGATCCGTATTCGAAGGGTTTAGCGTCTTGGCACTTTTTCAGCACTTTTCTTCTTGGAAAAACAGTGTCGATACCCCTCCCCAAGCTCCATATAAATAAGAGAGGGGGGTAACTAACGATGTTGGAAATTAATGGTGGCTCATTAATTAGGAAGCTTCCTAATTCCTTAACATTGTTTTTGATTAGATTGAAGGGTCAATCCATTTAATGTATTGACACATCACTGGCCCCACACTTTTATTTTCTATTAGAGGATAAGAATGAAAATAAAATAATAAAATTATTTTATTTTATTTCTTTTAAAAGTACCAAAAACTAACTTTTTTTTTGGACCTAATATGGTCGAAGTGAAGCCTCCCTTAAGAGAATCTCGGTGCTGTGGATTCAATGGTTCCCTCATATTTTTAATCTAACCACTGGTTCAGAAGTTAGAAAATTTTGCTCACGCGTTTACTTATCGTACCTTAAAAAAGTTCAGAAATTCATTCCAGACACATCGGGCCTTGGAATCACGTGCCGTCAATTTTTCCAGACTCTTAATAATTCCATATAATTTAAATAAATACATGGAAAATACGGGTCTTTATAATTGTAGATTTCTTAGTGCCTCAAAGATCTCTTAGACCTTGGCTAGACACTCTATAATTTCTTGGGATCTCTCATTGCCACTAAAAATCGGCCGATTCTAATTTAGAAACTCTTACACATGGTCTATGAGTCAAGAAGAGCATGGCCTTGATACTCTATTAAGTGTTTGGGAAGATTCAAAAACTTGGACAACAACTACTATACTACTAGAAAATTACCTATTTGTGATCGGTCATTTGCGATGGACTAATGACCCATCACAAATAGTTTTGGGGGGGATTCTTGCTGCCCGGTGCCAAAATAAATTTTGATAGGAATTTTCCATGGACTACTCATTCCGTCTCAGATTTCAATTAGATTGGAAGTATTTGCGATGAAATTAAAATAATGTCACAAATAATTTTTATTGATAGACTATTTGTGGTGGAATTAATTCTATCACAAATAATAAATCAATATAACCTACACACACTGCTTCTTCTTCCTCCTCCTCCTTCCTCCCCTCCTTCTTCCTCCCCTCCTGCATGACTATTGGATCCTCCCTTCTCCACACTGCGCCCCCACCCTGTGCCACCCTATTACATTTTCACTCCGCTGTACCATCGCGGTCACGACCTGTCCCAATGGGGCCCATGCCACATCTCCCCAAGCCTTCCTCCAATAGGCCAGAGGCTGGTGACTAGCACCGAGAAGGCATATCACTAACATGGGATTATTTGCCTAAGTATATGTACACACACACACATATCCAAGCCCAAAAATTCAGAAAATTACAAACCACTAAGGAACAAAATTCATGCATACAACTAAACCCAACCAACAGAGTACAGTGGAAAGTAGAGTGTGGAAAGTAAACTGGGCCAGAATACAAGCCCACCAAAATAAAGAGTCTAAAAACTAAAAATTCCAACCTATAAGAAAGAAATATGTATTGGGAAGTCTTATCATACCCATAGGAACACCTCAGATTGTAGGTAATCTCACAAATCTTGGTCTGGTCCTGGTCCACCATAGACTCCATCAAAAGGTCACTCATCTGCACAAGACATGACACGTGCGGGAAAACCCCATACAAGGGTGAGTATAACAATACTTAGTAGGGGGACCCGAAAACCACAAAGCAATACACAATTAAAGGTATAGTCATCTCTACAAATTATATGTCTATATAACATATAACAAGAGAAACATATCCATATATACTTGAAACCTAGACCTGTAGTCTAGAGTTAAGTCACAACGACCGCATACCCATGCTAGGGATTCAGTTCAAAGATTCCATGAAGCACTCGTCTCAGAGAACTCACTCCCAAGTCTAATAGCTTTGATGACATTCGTATAATAAGTACTATTAATCTATAAAATCCATGAGAGATATAGACACACTGATAGATCGGAAGAGGGAATAGATGTAATCCTTTCGGGAGAACTAACTCCTGAGTGAGGAAAGATCACGATACATGGATGAGGATCACTATCAGGGAATTGGCATATACCACAACTCATCTAGATTCACCTACTAAGTAGGGGATCAACATCCTATAGGATTGGTCATGTCGTTACCTGACTCTACCTAGGGTCAAGAATGGGTATAGGATCTTGCTCCAGGCCTCTTGGAGGGATTCTGACTCTATCCAAAAAGTCACGATTAAGGGATCAAACTCTTATGTACGGAAATGATACCTGACCTTCAGGGGAATGAGTAAATGGGAACTAACCCAAATGGAACTTTTACAAGGAATGGTGTACAAGAAGATGAATCCATGTACAGAAAGTTACATGGTGTGTAGAAAGGTCACACACTATGTCCTATGACCCCGGGTACTGCCTGTGTGTAATGGACCGTGTCGAAGATCATGTTGTGTAAAAAGATATACACACGGAATTTAAGAGAGTGAAATGACATGTTCTACTATCTGGGGGATTCTCCATGTATGCTGGTTGTGTTCCCATACATGGCTTCAAGCCATTTTTGCCAACTTGTGTACCGATACATGGGGTAACCCGTGTAACTGGCCTGATCTAGCCATGTGGTTGAGTACATGTTGTGTACTTCACCCCGTGTCCATGTATCATCTAAGATACATGTCGAGTCCTATTTAGGTACCCACATTCCATGTGACAGTTGTCACACTCTGTGTCATCGCTTCCTGCATCTCAAAACCCTAGCCACTACTGAGCTAGCCCAACACATCGTGTTCTTTGGAGAACAAGTCTTGTTCTTCACGATTTTATAGAAATCATTGTTCTTCCTCTCATGCCTCATTTGAACATAAAACCATTGATCTATAAATTTTATCACCATTAAACTCAAGGTTTGAGGTTTCCCCGACACTGCAAAGCCGATTCTGTTGGTTTTAGGCCTCCAATCGGCCCTGAAAACACATTTTGATCCACCCGCATGAAGAACGATTGAAGGAATATTTCTACCAAACCATATTGATTTTTTCACTGCCATTGTCGTCACACCTTTTCTAGGTCATCATGATTTTTGATCTACAATTTGGGATCGTTGTGTTGTGAAACAGGTGTGCAATGATCTGTCGTTCATAACCCCGTGAAGAATGCGAAGAATATAGGGTAAAAAAGGGGAAGAAGAAATACACACAACGGATTTAGGAATGAACCTCCACCAGTTTTCATCACGGCGTTGATTCGATCCCATTATTAGGATCAAATATAGAAAATCAAATTAAATCAAATCATGCATGGATTAATTCCCCATAATAAACCTGATAAAGGACCCTCCCGCAAGAACGAACGATCTGTGGGTCAACCTATTTGTGGGTTGATCCACATTCTTCATTTGAATCCAAGAATAGGTAAATGAATTTAAATAACAACCCCTACCTCAATAATCAATGAGAGGGAGAGCGGTTGTTGGTCGGGATTCGATCTCGTTGGGTAAAGATCCTTGTGTCGTTGTTCCTCATCGTTCGTCGGGAAATCTCTAGGGTGGATCCGCTCCAAAGCTTCAGACGATTTCATGGAGTTTTCCAGGGTTATGAGACTAACCTTGGGCTCCTATTTATTTAAAACCACATAATGTGTTGCTGCATTATAGAAACGTTAAAATAAAATAAACTATTAAATTTATTTTATTTATTTTAAAATGTCCAAAAATTAACTTTTGTAGACGACCTGCGCTGGTCGATGTTAGGTATTTTTGAAGGTGAAGTCCTTGCTCTGAATGCAATGGTTCCCTCTGATTTCTGATCTAATAACCTATTTAAAATTTATTCCACTTTTTAAGGAAAATTTCTCATACGCACTATTTAAATATTAATTTATTTCAATCATTTATTCTGGTCACTTAGGGCCTCAGAATCGCACGTCGTCACAAAGTCTGATCTCAAAATAATTCCATATAATATTTAAAAATAATACACAAAAAATCGGATACATTAAATTATCCTCACATTAGGGATTTTACATCCCTAAAAAGACAAAAAAAGGCTACTCAAACAAAAGTAGGAATTGTTCATGAATATGAGCCTCCCACTCCTACGTGCTCTCACTACTGGAATTTGAGGTATTTTCGATTGGTTATTTTTGACAGGATCCAGTCACAAATGATATTTTTTGATGAGTTCCCATCACAAATAGCCCATTGTATAAAACGGTGTCGCAAATAGTTCTTCATTTTTATATATAAAAACTTTTTGCGACGGGCCCTTCGCAAAAATTTATTTACAACGGGCTCGTTTTCTCATCACAAATACTTGTTTAAAAAATATATAAACTGGTTGCGATGGGAACCCGTCACAAAAGGTCCCATCATAAATACTTAATAAAATAAAAAATCGATAAAATTATGATTAATTCATATTAGAAAATAATAATGATATTAATACAATTAATATAAATAATATTATATTATATAATAATAATACTAATATTAATAAAATAAAAAATTATATTATTATAATATTAATAATAAAATAATACTAATAATATAATAATGTTGTTATTATTATTAATATTTATGAAAAAATAATATTAATATTATTAAAATAAAAAAATAAAAAAATATTAAAATTCTCAATATTTGCAAAAAATATAAAAAAAAAATATAAATTATTATTATTATTAGTAAAATAAACAAACATTAAATAAGTCTTCGGAGGTACGAATATCAAGTGGATTAGCAGCTTCTCTTTTTTCTGACGACTCATTTACTTGCAACTTTCTCACACAGAAATCACAATGAAGAATCTACTTGAAGGTACGCATATCCATTCCCGTGCATATGAGAATTCATAAGCGTACCTCCAACTAGATTATTCATTGTGATTTCAGTGTGAGAAAGATTCAAGTAAATAAGCTTTCAGACAAAAGATCCCCCTTTTCATTGATGAATCATCTTCTTGCAACTATCACCACCTAAAAACAGAATCTAAAAAATGTGGTCCTATGAATGCATGTCCAATCTTGTGCATATGAGATTGGATATGCATACATAAGAGCACATTTTTCATAATATTTTTAGTTGGTGAGAGTCTAAAGGAGAAGAGTCATCGGGCAAAAGGAGTGCCACCAATCCACTGGAAATTGTGCCAAGTTCTTACAATTTATTACAATTATCCCTATTTATTAATAATTCTTTCAATCTATTACTAATTCTTCAATTTATTACTAATTATTATTGATTATTTCTAATTATTAGTAATTATTTCTAATTATTACTATTTATTGCTAAATATCACTATTTATTGCTAATTATTACTATTTATTAATAATTATTACTAATTATTACTAATTATTAGTATTTATGAGTAATTACTCATATTTATTACTAATTATTAGTATTTATTAATAATTATTAGTATTTATTACTAATTATTAGTATTTACTACTAATTATTATTATTTATTACTAATTATTAGTATTTATTACTATTTATTAGTAATTATTACTATATTTTACTAATTTTACTATTTTTTACTAATTATATCTATGTATTATTAATTATTACAAATTATTACAAATTATTAGTATTTATTACTATTTAATACTAATTATTAGTATTTATTACTAATTATTACTATTTATAAGTAATTAAAACTAATTAAAACTATTAATTACTATTTGTTACTATTTATTACTATTTATTACTAATTACAACTAATTATTACTAATTAATACTAATTATTAGTATTTTTACTAGCTATTAGTATTTTTTACTAATTATTAGTAATTATTACTAATTGTTAGTATTTATAACTAATTATTAGTATTTATTTATAATTATTAGTATTTGTTGCTAATTATTACTATTTGTTGCTAATTATTACTATTTGTTGCTACTTATTACTATTTGTTGCTAATTATTACTATTTGTTGCTAATTATTACTATTTATTTCTAATTATAACAATTTATTGCAAATTATTGCTAATTATTGCTAATTATTGCTAATTATTGCTAATTATTGCTAATTATTGCTAATTATTACTAATTATTTCTAATTATTACTAATTGTTTCTAATTATTACTAATTATTACTATTTGTTACTAATTATTAGTATTTCTTACTAATTATTAGTATTTGTTACTAATTATTAGTATTTGTCACTATTTTTTACTAATTTTTAGTAATTTTTACTATTTTTCACTAATTATTAGTAATTATTATTATTTATTATTAATTATTACTATTTATTAGTAATTATTACTATTTATTAGTAAGTATTACTAATTATTAGTAATTATTACTAATTATTAGTAATTATTACTATTTTTTTCTAATTATTACTATTTTTACTAATTATTACTATTTATTCCGAATTATTACTATTTACCGCTAATTATTACTATTTAGTGATAATTATTTCTAATTATTTCTAATTATTACTAATTATTGCTAATTATTATTAATTATTTCTAATTATTACTAATTATTGCTAATTATTACTAATTATTACTAATCATTACTAATTATTGCTAATTATTACTGATTATTGCTAATTATAAGTTATTATTGCTAATTATTACTGATTATTGCTAATTATTACTAATTATTGGTAATTATTGCTAATTATTACTAATTATTTATAATTGTTACTAATTACCGCTAATTATTTATATTCATTACTAATTATCGTTAATAATTCCTAATTACCACTAATTACTAATAATTAGCACTAATAATTTCAATTTATTACTACAAATAAATACTGATAACAAAACAATATAAATCTAATTTAATTACAACTAATTAACAATAATTAAAATTAATATAAAAAATGAAATAAATATTAAATTAAATAAAACATAAATACCTTTAAACTTGATCTCTTATAGGTGTAGACGACTTCAAAATCTGTTTGTAAAAAAATTAACTTAGAGAAATTTTAACTCTAAAATTAAAGTTTAGAGAGAGAGAGAGAGAGTAGGAATGGAGAGGAGGGAGGAAAAAGAGAATGGGGGGTGTATATATGTTAGATTATTTGCGATGGGACTATTTGCGATGGGAGCCCCGTCGCAAATACCTTCATTCCCATTAATTACTGTCAGCGGTTAAAAGGGTACTTACGATGGGTCTCATCGCAAATAGTGACCTGCCGACACACTATTTGCGACGGGGGTATATCCCGTCCCAAATAGTATTTACCGCTGCTGGGTATTTCTGACGAGGGGTATTTCCCCGTCGTAAATAGTGTTTACCGCCGCCAGGTATTTGCGCTGGGGAGGCACCCCACATTGCAAATACCCTTCCTGTAGTTTGGCGTGAAAACTGCGCCATACCTTTTGCGATGAGACCCCTTTTCCCGTCACAAATAAATAATTATTTATGACGAGTTGATGTCCTTGTCGCAAATAATTATTTTGACAGACTATTTGCAACAGGATCTATTCCCATTGCAAAAGTTGTTTTTTCTGTAGTGTCTCCTGAAGGTTCTCATGCTGCCACCAGACACGCACCAAAGAAATTTCTCTCCCACGAAGGATCCTCTCATATTGATCTTTGATCTCCACTGGGTACTCTGCGAAGGACGCTCCATCCTTGATGTTGATCTCTCCCCAGTCGATGACGTGCGATGGGTCACGCACGTACCTCCTTAGCTATGACACGTCGAAGACATCATGCACCTGGTGCAACTACGGTGGTAGAGCTAGGCGGTACGCCACCTTGCCAACTCTGTACAATATCTGAAAAGGACCGATGAATCTCAGAGATAACTTACCGCTCCATCCAAATCTATGCAACCCTCCTCAAGGTGAGGCCCGAAGGAAGACATGGTCTCCCTCTTCGAACTCCAGAGGTCTCAGTCATCTTCCAGCATAAGACTTATTCCAGCTCTATGTAGTCTTCATCTGCTCCTCGATGATCTGCACCTTCTTGGTGATATGTCACACCAACTCTGGATCCATGAGTACTGACTCTCCCAGGTCGGTCTAGCAAAGCAGTGAATCGCAAGGTCACCCATATAAAGCCTCAAACAGTTCCATACTGATGGTGGAGTGGTAACTATTGTTGTACGTAAACTCCACCACTAGTAGGTGGTCCTTCCAACTCTGACCAAATTCCATGATACAACTCTAAAACATATCCTCTAGAACCTGAATGGTTCTCTCCATCTGGCCATCTTGATGGGGATAGAACGATGTGATCAAGCATAGTTGAGTCCCAAACACCTCTTGTAGTCCCTTCCACAATCAGGATGTGAAACGAGCATCGCGATCTGAGACTATCATCTAAGGGTCGCCATGAAGCCAAACTATCTCCTGTATGTAGAGTCGTCCCAAGATCTCTACGGAACTCTGCTCTCTGTTGGTTAGGAAGTGGGCCAACTTGGTGAGTCGGTCAATGATCACCTAGATGGAATCGTGTCTTCTGGACTATTTCGTAGTTTATTGAAACATGTGTTCTAGTTTTAAAAATCATTGTTTCCAGGCGGTTTCCACTAGATTTATTCATGGAACTGGAAACATCCAACAGTTCTTTATCCAAAGATGACATGCTTTCTAAAGGCAGGCATTCGTTAAGTTTTAAACTTTATGATACTTAAAAACATGAATTGGTCGAGAGGATGGGAGGTCAGACTCATCACACCCTTTTGGGGGTAATTATTGTCTACTCCGGGACTGTCTTTGTAAAATTAAAATATTTTCATGAATCCTTATTAATTCACCAATTATATCATAAGTATCCCTTGGAATTTTCAATCACTTATTAACATGTGTAAAATTTAGAATCATCAGTATGCATTCAAGGTTCTTCATTAATGGAAATATCCATATGTATTTGAGGTTTTCCATCAATGGTATCCTCTAATATACTGATTAGAGATTCTTTTAATCATCTTTGTGATGATACTAGTTTTTAAGCCACTCAGTGGGGCACTCTAGAATTTATTGTCATCCAGGGAGACGAAGGTTTGTTTTGATGTTGGGATCATGCTCGTAAAATGAGCTACCTACGTATCCTTGTGAAAGGAATCAGAACCCTTGTAGTTCGCTGCCGCTTAATGGGACACATCATACCTTTTAAGGTCATGTGATAAGGACCTCTAAGTGAAAGATGCTTAGTCAAAACTTAGTGTGGGACTTATGCTGAAGCATCCCAAGGAACTTGGAATGGATATGGATTTCCAAGTAGGATCAGAACCTATTGGGAATATGGCCCAAGGAGAACAGGGTTGATTTGAAGTGTTGGATTTGAACCTCAAGGAGGCTTCCTATGTATCCCATATTAATGGGAATCAAAGACCACATAGTTCGATAAATCTCATAGGAGAGTATAGTCCTCTGAGAGAGATGAGTTTGGGATTACTTACTGAAAATTATGCCTTGATGATTTTAGGATTGAATTTGGGGATTATTTCCCAAGAAGGATGCCCAAATTGGGGGAATTATGGTTGGATTCCTAAGGAGGATATCTAATGAGCTCGGGCCCTGAAATGGATTCCTATGTATCCTGGTTTGAATAAGAATCATAGTTCTCATAGTTCCTTCAAATGAGTCTTTATGCACATGTTGTAACCATCACGTATCTCTAATCCCACGTGAGTCATGCTCGGTGTGAGAAACAAGAGGATGTGAAAGATTCAACAGTGACACTTCACACTTTAAAATTTTTCCTCCATGCCGATGGAAGAGGGCGCACCTACGGTGGTGATGGTGGAAGAGGGAAAGGTGACGAACCTTTACTCTGTTCTCTTTACATTGAACATGGGTCCAAAAATGGAAGGAAGAAGGGGTGAAGGTGAGGGGATTATACCAGGATGGCTGCCCAGAAATTGATCTTGGTAGGAGAGGGAGACTTCTCCTATTCTTGCGCGAAACGACAAGTGGGAAGTGTACCTTCTCTACCAGAGACCAGAGGTTCCGGGTCATCACTTCGCAAAGGGAGAGGTAAGGACCCAAACCCTCCTCCAAACTGGGAACTTCCCAACATTGTTTCTGGGAGAAAGGTCTATGTGACTGTGGATATATAAACCCACAAACATCCCATGAATCCTAACCCCATTGTGGAACAATTGTGGGGAACCTCTGAATGTAGAATTATAAACCCAAAATAGGATACACACTTATGTGCCTTACCCAAAGGTTTGAGAAGTCAGGAGGTTTTGGTGGAGGCTTCAACTTATCCCCTTTTAGATAAGGGAACCAAAAAAGGAGATACCCTACCATGAATGGATTTTAATAAGGGTAATTGATCTGGTCTCATAGGTACTTTGCACAAGTATGCTGCATAGGTACCTCGCACTACTGTGTCGTGTAGGTATGGTGTGCAAGCATACCGCGCAGGTATACCGTGCATGTATGGTGCGCAAGTATACTGCGTAGGTATGGATGATGACTAAAGAATGTGAAGAACTTCAAAACAAGCCTATCTCATTAAATTATCTCTTCTATCATAGTTTAGAGAGCTACCTAAGACAATTTGAGAGATCTTGGCGAAGGATCTACGCAATGGGAGCTTTCAGAGAGTCTTTCACTTTTTTTCAGTCCTAAAATTGAGAGCCCTAGGGGTCTATTTATAGGCACATAGGGGCATGTTCGAAAAGATGTTTCTCGTCCAGGTACTTCACACAGCTCCACCGTGCAGGTGTTCCACATAGAGACATAAACCCTCTCCTGTCGCATAGCTCGGCTGCAAAGGTTAGCCACATAGGTCAGCCGCGTATGTCGATCGCTTAGGTCGGCCGCACAGTTGTATGAAGCTGCTCGGTCATGAAGCTCACTGGGTAGTATTGTTGATTTTCCTTTGTACTTTTCTAACCTTGCATTGGTACTTGAAATATCCATAGTTCATCTTCATAATATTTTTGGTTACTTTCTCATGTAATCTCAACAAAATCACCCTCTCAGGATTTGGATCTGAAACATAAAAAAAAGAGGGTCGAGTCCTGAGAAGAAAGTTTCTGAACAGCACAGGTTTACCGCGTAGGTGTACCATGCAGCGGCTTCATGGAGGTACAACACAAATAGGATTCACACAGTCTGAACACACAGGTCTTCAATTTCTTATAAATAGGTCTCACCTTCCGTGATATTTTTTCTCTATCTGTGCTTTCATCGAAATTTTGAAGCTCTCGTTGAGTATCTTGTTCGCCCAACTCTGATTTCATTTTGATCTCCTATAACTTCTTTGAAACTTCTTCAAGGTAAAAATGAATTACGTGATGGATCTATTCCAAAGGACTTCATCAATAGGGTTGTTCTAGGATCCTTGGTGAAGGTCCTACGTGACAGACCTTGTCGAAGGACCTACGCGACAGACCTCGTCGAAGGACCTACGCGAACATCATCCTTTTCCAAAAAAAATTATTTTGATTTCCTCTTTAAAATTCTAACCTAGACGTTTGGTAATTTTTTTCAGGAAAGAATAACTCATTTGATTAATCATACTAAAGAAGCTAAGGCTTGCCAAAATGAAATGATGAAGATCGTCAGACCAGACTATTATGACATTGTTGAAAGTACCCTTCCTGGGCTATAGAAGGGTCTAATTCCATACCAGCATGATTATCCACAAAGTCCTTACTTACCCTTGTACATGCATGGTCTTTTGTAAGATGTCCATGTTCCAACTATTAAGAAGTACTTTCTAAAGAATCGGTTTCGTCAATACTCCAACTATAACTATATGAATATTAGTGCAAGGGGGGTTCCAATACAAGAAGGAACAGTCCCTATTAGTTGAATTCTTCATCACAGTGGTTGCACTCCCGATATGAAAGATCATGTTATATATCCAAGACCACATTGTTATGATTCCACCTTTTGGGCTTCTCAAACAGATCAATCTAATGGTTGGAAGGAAGACTGGGATCTTTTTTCTGGAGGAGGAGTAAAACCTGAGTGGATGTGGGCATTCTGGGTATGTCGGACTGTTGCATAATTCAGAAAAGAGTTATCAAATGTTCATATCTATGAAGCTGTCTGGATGGGGTAAACTTATGTTTATAAGAATGAATTCATTCCGGAATTACTAAGCATATGGATTCCACAAACTAATTCCTTTTATTTGCTGCACGGTGAAGTTGATATTACTCTCTGGGACATTTACCAAATAACTGGAGTTCCCATTCTTAGGGAAATGTATGATGAATTCATTCCACCTACTACAACATGTGGTGATGTTACTAGAACACCACCGTTGGCCCATGAATTATTTAAGATAGAGAATAATTTACCCAAGGACAAGAAAGATATCCATGCTAGAGTGTGGATGGAATCCTTCTTAGAACCAACAATAGAGAAAGGTCCCACCTGTGGACGTCCTACTTTTTTCCTTCTGTAGATAACCGAGGCAGTTCGGGCACATATTTCCTATACTTAAAAGAGGTGATTATAAGCACTGGAGCTATAAGGTCAAACCCGATATAGATGCAAAAGTACGCTTAGCTACCTTCCTTGTTATGTGGATAAGTGTTTATTTGCTACCAGTTCGTGAATCCAGAGGCGATGTAAGATCATGGACTTTCATCATTACATCTAAATTGGTATAGGTAAAGTATATTAAGCTAGAAACCCCTATATTAGTAATAATTTACCATCTCTTGCTACATTTATACAATGGGAAGGCTCCATTTAGGATTACAGGGCCATTCCAAGTGTTGTGGGGCTGGATTGCAGCACATTTTTCTTCATAATCAATATTGAATTTAGTCAGAGTTACCAATGGTATATTCACCCCATTTTTACAGAATGTTTCAGGTATTATGCCTCTGAACTTGATACCTGACTAAGTGCTGAAGGTATTTAATATTTCAGGAGAATTCAACTTCTTTCCTTTTAGAAACCCACCAACTAGAACATTTATTGATGATGGTAAATAAAAGAATTATAAGCTAAGATCTTATATGATGGAATTCAGGGATGGATTATAATCAACCAGGATTGATGGTGAAATTATCTGCGAGGCTTAAGTCCCCTATAGGTTCACTCATCGGTTCAAATGTCTTCAACAATCAAGAACTTTTCCACCCACATATGTCATTCATGAGAAGCACCCAATGGTAGCATGACAATTATAGATTCTAAATGCTTTATAGGTATCAAAATTTTTGATTAAATTACCTCCACCAGATGTATCAATCGTATTGGAAGCTGGGTATGCCAAAGCTTCAGTTTCTTCATATCCTCAAGGGGCTCTGAAAAAAGGAATATATCGAGTGGTGGATACACCAACTGTTGCACGTGTAAATCTTGGTAAGAAGTCCAAGGCCAGAGATGATACAAAAGTTTTGGTGGTTTCAAATCCCTCAAAATGTCTTCGTAGGAAGTATACCAGGAAGACCAAGGCTAGAGAAGCAATACCTCCAACGCCAAGGCGATCCAGTCACTGCCATCAAACAGAGATTCCTATTCCAAATTTTGAACTTTCTGAGGAAGTGAGGTCTGAAGAATCTCTCCAATCAGAAGGTGTTTAATCTCCTCCACAGCTAGCCATACCAAGATTGAATTATGTGCGAGCTTCGGCCATTCATCATTGGGAGAGTGTAACCCGTGATCTTAGGGATGCTTGGGCATTTCTCCAGCATGGTATTCAAATACCAGATATTGGTGACATCAAGGAACCTTCTGATTTCAATCTGGATAATAACTTGGATGAGGTACATAAGTATATTGCGGATCTATAGGCTTTTATATATGAAACTGACGAACATAACCCAGCCTCTAAACGAGTATCTCATATGCTGGACTTAGGAGTCTGTGAAGGGGTAATTATAGACTCTGAGGGGGAGTGGGATATTTATGTTAATACTAAGAATGTATTTCCCTTTTTCTTTTGTATCAACTCTGATTTACCATTTATCATCATTAATATTGATGAAAATGTATTTATGTAGCTTGAATGTGGAGAAGGAATATCCATACAAATTCTTGAATCACCTCAATATGGTCCTGCTGGATCTCCTATTGATGCAACAAATGATCCTCCCAAGTTGCCAGAACTTTCTACAGGAGCAAGAATCATGACTGGGGTAATGGAAATAGATAATCCTCAACCATTACCACAAGTTTCTCCTACTAAGAGGAGTGTTTCAATCTCTCCCCAAGCTTTTGAAAAAAAAAATCAAGAGAGCATTGAGATTGATCCAAAGTGTTTTCCAAAAGAGTATGTTTTTATACCGTCCTTATGGAAAACAACTTTTCTCAATATACTCTGGTACCCATGTCTTATCCTTTTGTAGGATCTATGTCTCTCTCCTCTATTAAAGGATTAAAAACCGATTCTTTAAGAGAATAGAAAGAAACTTTAGGGGAAACCCAAGTTCATGCTGACGAATCTACAATTTTAATGGATAAATTGTCAAAAGATTCAGCTATACCTGCTCCTGGTTCTGATGAGAGAGAGGAAAGTTGTGGTAAGATAAAATACATTCCTCATTTGATTTTGTTAAAGTATCCTGAAATAATCAACACTAGTATTCCTATTGCTTCATAAGAAAGGAATAAAGATCCATGGCAATCTAAGACAAATGCTGATGTTGACCCAAACCTAGAAAGACCTAATGCTAGAATACCAATTGAAGGTCCAACAGAACAAAATGTCAGCGGAGCCAATTTGGGAATCAACCAATGTTTGTTAGATACCTTAAATGGTGAGTATGCTATAACATTTCAGGCTACATACAATGAAATGATGGACACCCTTAATCCAAATATTGATATTCCAGGTTCCATCAAGGATTTTGGGGATTTTCATGAGGAATTACAAGGGAGTAAGTCCATATTCTTTCATTTTCCATACATAATTTATCTTCAACTTGATTCTTTACATCAAAGTTAACCTTATGCAGCTTTATCTGCAAAAAAATATGTAAAGACTCTTCAAGAACGGGGTATTCCACTTTATCATTCTACTAAAGATGGAGAAATACCTTCAGAGGATCCTTCATCGAGAGATGTTCCAGAGCCTTCAAATGTAATGACTGAGAAAATTCAAGGAAATTCCCCTTCTCAAGAAATATCTACTCAGAACACTAATGCTGAGAATACAGGAGATGAATCCAATCAAGTAGTTGACTTATTGTTGGGTAAATATAATTAACTATCTGAATCATATTTTTTTCCTCCATTTGAAACTAATAATGAACTTGATTTATCATTTAGGGATATCAGATCCTAGATTAGAAGGTGAAGCTTCTACTATCCCAAGAGAAGTAGAACAAGGCAGCTCTTTAAGTGGCCTATTTCTAGAGTATATTTTACCTCATGGTAGTGACTCAGATTCAGACTTAGAGATGCAATATGCTCTTAGCATGGAACGCAAGATGACATAGCAGCATATCTGGAGCATAATTTCTGAAAATCCTTTAGATGAAATATTTTCCCATTTTCCAAAACTCCCAGCATTATTTTGTGTGTTGGGATTTGGCGGATTTAATTATCGGCCAGTTTATGATTCCATGAATGTGACTATTCTACAATGGGAGTAGGAGCATAAGCTACGACAAGATTTTGAAGAGGATAAATGACTCATCAATATCGAGGGCTTTCAAACTGCAGTAGTTGAGCCAGAGGTAAACCATGACAAGAAATCACTCGAGATTAGCCAATAAATCAAATAAACCACGAAGGAGTTGTTATATCTTCAACAACAACTGGATATTGTTCATAACAAGCTTGATCAGTTGAATTAGACCTTAGGATAAACCTAATTAGATGGGATAACTTCCATTTCAATTTCTAAAGAATCACTTCATCAGGTAGAGGAGGTTGGAGTTACTCAACTATCTCAACTTCAATATGCAGCTGATAGAGCTTTTGAAGTGGTCCAACAAAAGAAAAGTCATGTTGAGATTTTATTCTGAAACATGATAGAGATGCTCCATTTTGTGGATGGCCCTCTATTTTCATACGAATTAAAAAAAATCAATTATATAATTCTTCATTCCTTTATTTTTATGATTGCAATAAGGAAATTAAATGATGATAATGATTCTTTTATGTTAAAAAATAATTATTATAATAACAAGAATGAAGTGCTCAAAATTTTACTATTAAGCCAAGGGACCTAATAAGAATAATTTGACTGTTTCTAGGATAATATGAACAACCCTACACAAATTTTGTCTTTTGACCTTTTATTGCTCAATATTACCTAAATCATACAAAAGTGTACGTTTAGTGAGCTGGGACTCGACTTTTTTTTAGAGTCCCCTTTGTGGGTTCTCAATATGGTGAGTACCATGTATCTTGTTGTTGGCATTTTAAATTCATACATGTTGGACTATAAAGGGATAATATTTATAGTTGAAATAACTTTGACCGTGAACTTTTAATTAGATCCCAAACAAAATTTTGTGGCTAAGAATTTCTTTAATATTCTTTAAATATTTCCAAGGGGAATCTTGAGTCATGATTTTTTTTATGGTCACCAAATTTAAAACCTATATCAACATAAGGGGTGTCTTTTCCAAGAACGATGTTATCATTATTTGAAAAACCCATTATGGGGGCTATATTATGCAGGGCCAACTGAGGCATATGTTGCATAGCCAAATAGTGGAATCTTTTGACTAATAGGCCTATTATGTAGGCAACTTATGCAAGGATGCCTAAGGGCACATACTGCATAGTCAAGAAAAAGAGCTCATTAGGATTTTAACATTTTTCTATTGATAGATTGGGGAAATAAGATTTGGGTGACCCAAGACCACAATGGGTGGTTTTTCCAAGGAAATAAATTTTAAGAATTAAAGAGGGCTTATTTTAGACCAACATAAGTCATGAATAGGAAAACCATTTCTATAAAAATTTTGTGTATGAGTAATGGTTAAAAATTTATCAGAAAATGATAGATTTTTGATTGCGTTCTGCACAGTTTTAAGTCATGTAGTGAGGACATTGGTATTGTGTAGTTTTAAGTCATGTAGTGAGGACATTGGTACTATGCAGTTTTAAGCCATGCAGTGAGGACATTGTATGTATTTAATTTAAGGTCTTTAGTTATGACCAAATGTAATATAAAATTATTCAAATTTCTTGATAAATTTGTTTGGAAACATACTATCATATTCAAGTATGGAATGGAAAACTGTAAACTATGATTTAGGAATTTATGGAATCGAGTAATGATATGGGAAAAGGACTGAAAGCATTAGAGGAAGCATTTTCTAAGAACGAAGTTAACATTACTTGACAAACCCATTATGGGTGATGTATTATGAAGGTCCAACTAAGGCATATGGTGCATACCCAAATAGTGGCATCTTTTAATTGATAGTTCTGTTATGTAGGCAACTTATGCAAGGCCGCCTAAGGGCACATACTGCATAGTCAAGAAAAAAGAGATCTCAGAAGTTTTACTTTCTATTACTAACAAGTCGAAGAAAGTTTATGGAGATTTAGATTTTCCAAAGCATAGAGTTTGATTTATGGAGAAAGGTACCTGAATATAGAAAGTGTATTTTCAACCAACATGTCCAATGAATCAGATGAATAGGACTTTCACAAAGGTCTGACCCAAACGTAAAAGATATGGTGTCTATAGTTTTAGTTCATACAACTAGGACCAGAAATGGAAATAGTACATAACATGTGGCCAAATTATTTCAAGGTTATTTTATAGTGCATTGAACACATGGTGAGGGAAATGTGTAAACCATGGTCTTGAAGACTTTCATATTGTGAGAAAGATAATGAGACAAGTATACTTGAATGACTATTTTAAAATACATATTCCGGTATATTGTCATCAAAGATTAAAGGGGACAAAGATACTATAACCAAGAACAAAGTTACCATTATTTGAAAAACTTGTTATGGGATCTTTATTATCTAGATCCAACTGGGAAATATCCTGCATAGCCAAATAGTGGCATCTTTTGACTGACAGGCATGTTATGTAGGCAACTTATGCAAGGACACCTAAGGGCGCATACTGCATAGTCAAGAAAAAGAGATCTCAGATATTAGAAACCTTGTCACCAGAAATCGTAAGAATGATTATGAAAATCTAAAAATATTCAATATTAAGAGTGTGAAATATGGAAGGGGGTTATACCCAATGCATATGAGAAATATTTTAACCAATATTGGCCATGAATTTTATGTCCTTTACATAGATCTGACTCATATGTAAAATGGAGAATTTATTTGTTTCTATTAAATTAATATGGTGATGTGCAGTTTTAAGTCATGCAATGAGAACATTATACTATGCAGTTTTAAGCCATGCAGTGAGGACATTATACTATGCAGTTTTAATACATGTAGTGAGGACATTATACTATGTAGTTTTAAGTCATGCAGTGAGGACATTGATAACCACATAAGAAATTGAAAACACCATATTTATATAAAGAAGCCACTTACCCAATTTCTAAAACCATGTGAGCTATGCTTGGTGTGAGAAACAAGGAGTAGTAGTGGTTTCTTTTACAATATAAAGGTGACCCAAGTGACTAATAGGGTGTTATATTTCCATACAGTTTAATGTCGTGGGTTAAGGACGAAGATGAACCTATGTGAAAGAAAAATACATATTGTAACTAGTTTAAGGGATAATACCCAAGTGTCACTATATGTCTTGTTAGGGAAAGAATCAAGTTATACATAGTTCTTAAAACGTTCTCTATGAATATTTGATTCTTATACAAGAAATAAAGGGGTTTTTTTCGCATGGCTGGGATCAATATTGGAGATCTAGGCGTCTCTGCATATCTCATTGAAAATGAGAATCAAGCCATACGTAGTTCTTGAAACAATAATTCCTCATGCTAATGGAGTTTAACTTGAAGAATGGGGACTTTTTTTACTTTTTTTACACGTTTTGAGAGAACGGTAAATCTTAAAATATAAAATGGTTTATGGACCAAATCATATATCTTAAGGAAATTCTCTGTATATATCTGATTCATATATAGGAGGAGAAAAAGAAAATTAGAAGATTTTTTTATTGTGGCTGGGACCATGATTGGAGATCTAGGCGTCTCTATGTATCTCATTGAAAATTGGAATCAAGAAATACGTAGTTATTGAAACATGGTCTCTATGCAGATCTGACTCTGACATAGGAAAGAGAGGGACTCATGTACTACAAATAAGTAGTGATGATGTCAGTGACGTTTTCTTTATGGAAGCTTTGAACATCAAAAACAGAGAAAACATTACTTGTACATATGATATCATGCAGTTTAACGTCATGAAACAAGGACGAAGATGCTACACAATTTAACATCATGAATCATGGACGCTTATGGTCGTTCTACAGTTTTAATGTCTTGAAACTAGGACATGGGGGTCATGTAGTTTTAAGTCTTGAAGCAAGGACATGGTACTGTGCAGTTTAAATTCTTGTAGTGAGGATGTGGTACTATGCAGTTTAAAGTCTTATAGCGAGGACGTGGTACTATGAAGTTTAAAGTCTTGCAGTGAGAACATGGTACTGTGCAGTTTAAAGTCTTACAGTGAGGATGTGATACTGTTCAGTTTAATGTCTTATAGTGGGGATGTGGTGTATAATTACATAAAGTATTTCTTCAATAATCTCGCATTGTTTGGAGTTGTAATGAGCTCTCCATCCATTGAGATTAAGGAATATGCTCTTTTTGAATAAACCTTATGTATGGAATAAAGTCATTCCCACTTTGGATAAAGTTTTGGATGTTTCTTTCCTGGTATCATTGGATTCTTAAGGACCAATACCAATTCTCCTTGAAGGAATGAATGAAGGTGAACTTTCTTATTAAAGGCTCACTCTATTCTGTTCTGATAGACTTCTAGATGATGAAAAGTATGAAATATTTTCTCATCTAATTGTTCCAAATCATTGAACCATTTCTAAGATCTTTCATCTGTATACAAATGATCACAGATTGCAACTCTAAGTGAAAGTAATTGTATTTCAATTGGCAAAACTGCTTCAGTTCCATATACCAATGAATAAGGAGTTTTTTGGGTAGCAGTATGGGTAGTTGTCCGATAAGACCACAAAGCATTCAAAAGTTTATCAGGCTATGATTTCTTATCTTTATCCACCATCTTCTTGAGTATATTTGATAGAGTCTTATTAAAGGCCTCTATCTATCCATTTTCCACTACATGATAGTGAGATGAATGGTTGGACTTGATATTATGTTCCTGATACAACTTTTTTACTTCAGCAGAACAAAAATTAGTGCCATTGTCCTTTAAAATAGTATGAGGGACACCAAATCTGGTGATGATATTAGTTTTGACAAAACTAACAATGCTTTTGGACCTGACTTTGTTGATAGGTATTGTCTCAGCCCATTTAGAGAAGAAGTTAGTAACGGTAAGAATATACTTAAATTGCTTAGTCGTTGCTGGAGGATAAGGCCCTACTACATCCATTCCCCATATAGAAAACGGCCAGGAGTATTTAGATGTATGTATCAACTCTAGGGGTTAATGAATGTATTTGGCATACACTTGACATGGATGAAATTTTTTAGTGAAATCTGTACAATCTTGTGTCATTGAAGGCCAAAAGTATCCAAGCCTTCAGATCTGATCAGAGTCTGTTCCCAGATTGGTGGGCACCACAGGTTTTTGAATGTACTTATTTTATGACAGCTACAGTATCTTATCCATCAATACATATGAAGAGAATTCCATCAAATCCTCACTTTTAAAGGATATTTTGGTGGTCTGGAGTATCATAAAGAGTAAAATTGGCCGCTCATCACCAGATCAGTTCTTTCTTAGCCCTGTCTATTGGAAGTACCCCATTTTGAAGATATTCCATGATGGATGTTCTCTATCCCGTAGTATGACCATATGGTTCAGAAATAAAGAAAATTTCATTAATTTTCTCCCTTCTGGTTTGAAAAAAACGTTAGACCACACGCCGATGGGTTATGCTGAAAACTGTCTCATCCCGATTTGGATCTGCCAAGGCTGTAGTTGCATTAGCCAGTGTATCTGCTTGGGCATTTTGTGATCGTGGGATATAGGACACTGTTGTCTCTGAGGGAAATTAGGCCATTAACTCACTAACGTAATCACACAAAGGGATTAACTCTTCTTTTTTGACAGATTATTCCCCATTGATTTGTTTGATTACCAATTCTGAACCACCTTTAACCTTTAAATGATTCATTTGTACCTAATGTGCCAATTCCAAGCCTACAATGAGAGCTTGATACTCTGCTTCATTGTTGGTACCACCTTTCGATAATAGGAAAGAATAGGTAAATACTACTTTTTCTGGGGAAATAAGGACAATTCCTAATCCAACCTTTTTGAGTTTAGGGTTTTCCAGTCTCATCCCTATTGGACTTCTGGAAGCACCATTGAAATACATTTCTTGTGTTTGGGAATTATCTTGAATAGAGAAGACATCTTCATCAGGATGTTTAGTATTAAATGATGTATCTTCCACAGATGGATGCTCTGTAAGGAAATTATCCAGAGCTTGGCCTTTTATTACCTTTTGAGGCAAAAACTGGATATCAAATTGTTGCAAAATAACCACCCATCATGCTAGATGCCCTATAAGCATAGGAAGACTAAGGATAAATTTGAGCGGGTTATTACGAGACACCAATTGGACCTCATGATGTTGTAGGTAGTGCCTTAATTTCTGAATAGCAAAGATTAATTCCAAGAAGCACCTCTTAATACATGAATACTGAGTTTCCACATCAAGCATAGTGAGACTGAGATAATAAAGACTGCTTTCATTCCCAGTGTCATTCTTTTGGGTGAGGAAGGAACCTAGTGATTGCTCTAAAGATGTCACGTAGAGAATAATTGGTCTTCCTTCAATAGGTATCATCAATACTGGTGGACTCAAGATATATTTCTTGAGGGTATCAAATGATTCTTGTCACTCTTCAGTCCATTGGTAGTTAACTCTCTTCTTCATTAATATGGTGAAGGGTAAACACTTGCCTGCAAAATTGGCGATAAAGCGTCGAATATAGGCCAAGTGTCCTTGGATTCCTCTTAATTATTTCAAATTTCTAGGAGGTTACATACCAAGGATTCATTTTTTTTCTCAGGATCAACCTCGATACCACGATGGCACACAAAGAAGCCAAGAAACTTTACTGAGGTTACACTGAAAGCATATTTTAAGGGTTTCATCTTCAAATTATATTGACAAAGTTTGTGAAATATGGTTTCCAAATCAACCAATGGATTAGAAATTTTTCCAGATTTGACTACCAAATCATCCACATAACATTCAAAAAATTCCCCTGGGAAGGGTTTGAAGATATGGTGCATGGCACGTTGGTATGTTTCACCTACATTATTTCATCCAAAGGGCATTACTCGATATCAGAACACACCTTGAGGGGTTCTAAAGGCTGTAGATTATTCATCCTATGGGTCCATATGGATTTGATTATACCCAGAGTACCCACCCATGAATGAAAGAGCCTTATAACCAGTCGTTTAATCAATTAGAAGTTCCATAATCAGGACTGGAAAATCATCTTTAGGACAATTCCGGTTAAGATCTCTAAAATCAATGCAAACTCTAATTTTCCCATTCTTCTTTTTCAATGGGACAATATTGTCTAGCCATTTGGGATACTGAACTTCCCTGAAAAAGTTATCCTTTATAAGTTTATCAACTTCAGCTTCAATTTTAGAGGCATGATTTGGGTGTGTCCTTCTTGCTGCTTGCTTGAATCCATGATGTTCTTCTAGAAAACCTAAATGATGGGTGGCTACAACAAGGTTAAGACCTAGAATTTCCATATAATTACAAGAAAATATATCTCAATGTTTCTTTAGAAAGGAAGTATATCCCTCTTTCTCTTTAGAGGTCATGGACACACTAATTAGAGTGGGGCGTGGATCTTCTTTTATTCCCAGATTTATCTCTCTGAGTTCATCCATAGTGGTAGAGATACCTTCTTCAAATAATAGATGAGCATCCCTGAGGTCTTCCTCTTCTTCTTTATTATTCATTACCTCTTCTGTTTCTACTTACATTGTAGATGACAAGGAAAAAATCCTAGAGTTAGAGGAGGGGTCAGTATTTGAACATCCTGAAGAAGAGGCCACCATATCTAACCCTACCAATGACGAAGGGTCTTCCTATGATAAAGAGGGATTGATGGATTGAGAATCGACATCTTTTTCTTCCCCTAGCATTTCTACAATTTCTTCTACTCTGATTGATGAAGTATAGGCTTGTTGTAGTTCAGCATATGAAAGAAAAACACCTCCATTCAGACTTCCATCATTTCTTGGTGTGTCAATAATTTCTCCCATGTTATCAGTCTCATTTGTTGTAATTGACATTATGGAAATTACTGGATGAGTGCATGGATTTGGTTTTACGCTTTCAATTTGATTGATGGGAAACACATAATCTGTACTCAAATGTATGAATGGATTTGTTTGGATCTTTTCTACCCCATTTGGAGCATTAACACTGGTTATTTCCTTTGTCCTGGGCTTCATTCCTTTTTTGTGATAAAACTCTACCTCAATGTACTGAGATTCACATGTTTTGAATGGAGCCTTGTCACTATAAAATGTTTCTATTTGACCATTGAAATATTATTTCATACATTGGTGGTATGATGAAGTTATGGATGCATGTTGATTCAACCAAGGCCTTCCAAGAAGAATATTTAAGGTTTTGTCCTAACGAACAACCATGAAATCTGAATTAGAGACAAGATCTCCAAACTGAGTTTTGAGTGTAATTTCACCCAAAGGTTCTTGTTCATTCTTGTCATATCCTTGCAACATTAAATGGTAGGAGATAAATCAGATTTAGTCAGGCCCAATTGACGGAGTGTATGAATGGGAATGAGGTTCACCCCCGAGCCATTATCAATGAAGACTTGTCGGATGTCTACGTCATTGACCTTGTCAGACAAATAAAAAGGTTTGATATGTCCATGTACAAAATCATCTCCATCTACATCCATAAAAGATATGACTGCATAACATTCTATAGAATCATTCTCTATATGGTAAACCTCAGCAGCAGTAACTTCGGTTTCAAATTATTGAGTATTTAACAAAGCCTCAATGAGTGATTCTCGAAGATCTTTTGATAAATTAAAAGAATCCAAAATTGATAATTTAGCCGATACTTGGGCCAACTATTTCAATACATCATACTTTTGATCCAAAGGTCTGCATTTCCCATCATGGAGATGTGGTTTTTCAGGTGCTTTAGAAGTTAATGCTTCTGATGTAGATGTACTTTGTGTTGGAGAAAAAGATGGAAATACTTTATGACTTTGGTAAATAAGACTGAATATATATATTCATTTGCTAAGAAGAAGATGGTGTGGCTTCTAATCGGTCCTCCAAAATAATTGTGTCAAAAATGAACTTGTCTTTCATAGAAGAAACTCCTTGTTCCTGTTGAGCCCACTGACGGGATCTTCCATGAGTTTCTGCTGCATATATGGTTCAAGCAGGGGTAGAGTTAAAATGGTGGTTTCTGGAATTCCCATTTCTTCCCCTATATCCTTGACCTTGCCCCCTTCCTCTTGTTTCCCAATTAGATATAAGTAATTCTGGATCAATACAATCAGAATCACCATTGGCATAAGGATCTGTTAAATGGATAACATTAACAGAACCAAAGATCAATTCTTCATCTGATAAAGATTCCTCTTGATAGGTTAATTCTGGTTGTACCATTTGGTGGGGTGGTGCCCATACTTTTGAAATAGATGGAATAAAATCTTCCAGGGTCATGGATAACTTTGTCCTTGACACAAGCTCATCTTCTTCTAACTTCTCTTTGTCTTTATCATCACTTTTCTTCTTTGAGTAATTCCCTTTTGATGAAGATGGTTTTGCTGTGGTTGAAGTGGTAGAAGACACAATTTGTTTTTTCAACTATCATCATAAAATAGCATGATTATGGTTGATTGTTTTTCTGATCATCCAATCATCATATTTTTGCACACTTTTACTTTTGGCCTATTTATAATCTCCTTCTTCCTTTGGATTTGTAGTAGTAACACATGTCACTTGAGCTGATGAACTTTTCAATTTCACTTTTCCAGAGTCTACAATCTTTTTCAGAAGGTCTTTAAAAAAAGTACTCCTGAATGGGGTGTCCCAACATCTGATGAAAGGGACAATAATTCAGACGATCTTCATCTCCATCTTTATTTGGCTTCTTCGTCCTTGTAAACTGAACCAAATTGTTTTCCAAGGCCGAGATGAAATAACCAGTAACTTGCTCATTCCTGAAAGAATAAACTTTATTCTTTAATTCCTCAAACTGTTTTTGCCTTTGATCTCTTTGATCATCTTGACGAGGCGATCATTGTTGTCGATACGTAGAAGGTTGATCCCTTCGGTATGATGAGGGTTTGAAAGTAGAAGGAGGTGCAGGTGCCTGTTTGAGTGTGACTATAGCATCTTCTGACATTCCTATTCTCCTTCTTGGAACTGATGGAATTATATGAGTTTTAGCCTTAGTTTCTATAATAGAGTCTTCTATTTGCTGAGTAATTAAAGTAAGGTCTCGAAACCGTCCTATGTATTTCACAGGGATCAATGTTGTGTGTAATTCATCACGTAGATTTTCCACATATATTGGCAGCAAATCTTATTGAGGGAGTGCTAAACTAAAAAAATATGTTAATCTCTTCCATAGAGAAATGAAATATGAAACTCTTTCATTCTCCCTTTGATTACAATTGGTAAGATAAAAAACTGTCGTATTTGGTAGCATTGAGCTAAATTGAAGAAGGAACTTCTGACAGAGATCTTCCCATCCAATAATTGATCGAGATTTCAAAACTTGTATACCAGAAAAAAGCTAGTCCTTGTAGTGACTGCACAAAACACCTAATCTTAACTGCTTCTTGTGGTTGAGAATTTCCCATCATAGGATCACAACAAGAAAAAAATGTGTTAAGTGTTGTTTCGGATCTCCCGAACCATTAAAGATTGGGAATGTGGTATTCACAAAATTTGGTGGGGGAGGAAATGCATCCACTCATTCAGGGTAAGCTCTCTTTTCCAGCTGAACCAGTGCACGTCATTCCTCTATAGCTTCCAATCGAGTCGTTAATGCCTCAATTGTATTTATAAGAATTTGGGGAATATCCAGATGAGCTGGATTCTGTGCAGGTATAGAAACTGGAACTTGAGCTGGTGAAATGACCAGTAAAACCATTGATGGTGGTGCTGATACCTACCTTGGTTGTATACCCAATAGAGGGAATTCATTATCTTTATCTGTAGTTACTACAAATCCTCTCTGTTGAGGAGCTCCTATAGGATTTGCATGTTGTGGATTTGTCTGGGGAGTATGTCTAGTAGAAATGTTGTTTCGAAGTAACACTGTATTGAGTCTTTTCAACTCCTTTATTTCCTCTTCTTGCTATGTAAATCTCTCTTCAAGAAAAATATATTGACCTTCTCTAGTGGAAAAGTGAGATACAATATGACTTTTTCATTTACCCTTGTTATATGCCTTTCGGAGAGAAGGGAGTTGTTTATTTGATAGCATACCTAGATTCTGGGTAAGCCTCTGATTTCGAGTAGGAACACCTTCTTCATTTTCCTTGGTGTGTTCCATATTATGGAAAAAAAACTTTATCTTCTGATTCCCCTGAACTGGACTTGTTTTCTGGAGGATATTCTGCAATGGTATTGATAGAATTCACTAACACATAATGCATTGATGGAATTCCGCTAGGGTTTCTGCTAGATCGTCTCCCTTTTTTTCTTTCATGAGACTTTGTTCTCTTATATGAAGAATTAATTGGAACTGTTTGGTGGAAAGTAACATGAAGGTATTCATTGGATAGTTTAGTTGTATGCTTTCCCTGTGACTTCTTCCCTAATTGGGAGAAAACTGACTTCTGTTGAGGAGGGGATTGTAGATGTGAAAAAGCCCCCAGCCATGTAGGCTGGGGATGATCTAGTTCTTCTTCTTCAAATCTTTGGACATAGTTTAATGAATTTGAAGGTTTAATTAAATGATCCCCCATCCTGGAAAGCTGGGGTGATTCCAGAACTGCTATAGTTGAAATTCGTGCGACTCCTCTTCTGATTTTTCAGATTTTGTTTTGGACATTTGCTGGGTGCATTATCCAAAAATCACTCAAATCATCTATTTCAAAAGATCATTGTGCTATTTCATACATTCGCATCCTCTAATGTCTGAAATCCTCTAAATAGGATTCCTGTTCAAGATTCTCATATGGTTGATGTAAAAGTATCTCAACAACTTCTTTTCTTTGGCCCTGATTCTAATGAGACCTGATTGAGGCATGTTCTTGAGCATACATTTGATTACATACAAAACCTATTGATTGGGGCCGACCATGGGAAACAACATTGCATGAAACCACTTTGGGAAGACTTTGCTAATTTTGGATTTTAGTGAAATGCAATTTTCCATATGTACCTCAACCTCTGATGTGAACACTAGATGTGGAATCACAAATTAATTAGCGTAGTCCCTTTAGAGCATTGATACACGCACACTGAAGGGTTATTTTCTATTTTTCAACCTTTGGATGTTGGAAAACTGAGAGATGTTCCATGTCAATTTGGCGCTGCAACCCTTCTATTACCTTTACATGATTTTGATATTCATTATATGGTAATACTTTGGTTTTCAAATGACGAAGAGTTTTCCATAGGTTGAGACTAATGTCATGAATGTAATATTCTGTTATCAATTCTGGAATATTATACTGAGAATTTTACAAAGTCCAGAACATGACTGGTATTTCTCCTTTAACTAATTGTTTCCTCATGTTTAACATGTCTTTGTCATCTTTCACTAGAGGTTTCTCCCCTTGGTCTAACCAAAGTGGATGCTCTGTATTAGAAGATAAATGACCCAAGGGAGGTTCGGAGAATGACTATTCCCTTAATATGTCTTCTGACTGAGAAAGTGTTTCACCCATAAATGACAAGGCATCATACATGGCTATCCTTGTGTTTCCAAGTGCCTCGAGATAGGAGAGCTTTCTTGTTGCTACATTGTCAATCATGGAATTGTTTTGACAGTGTGAGATACAACTGCGGAGAGGAATTTCGCAGTGAATTCCATCATGGGGAGGATCACCATGGTGGATTCAGTAAGGGATAAATCGTCTTTCTCCTTGGTATTTTGGCCACATAGAGGGTTTTTGTGGCTCTCATCTAGAGATAGGAACTCTGGATTGCCCAAATTTTCATGAAGCAGGCCACCATGATGAATTTTCCAATGAGAAACTTCAGAATTACAACTACCATTCCCAAAATTTGGTAATGAGAGGGTAGGATCTTGATCTGCAATAGATAAATTTCTGAGGGATTCAAGAACTCCTGCATTAAGAGGAGCTAAATCATAGCTTGACTCTTGATTTTCCAACGGTGTTTGGCAAGACTTCTTTTTGGATGTTATATTATACTTATTTGGGGCCACCTACTAGGAAAAGTGGTTATAATGGGTAGGTGTATGTTCTTTATTTGGAGTAATTACTGGAACAGACCGATTAACTCCAATTGGAAAGGGTGTATGTTTCCGATTCTGTTGTCCATATGATATGGGGGAATATGCCCCCATGACCCTCCTGGACTGAAACAGAGGTGTGTATCTACTCTAGAATGGCATGTCGATGTGTCATCACATATGTTGGGACATATTTATATGTTTTTCCCCTGATACTGATGAAGTAGTTGTTAAAATATCCTGGCGTGCTTCCAAAATATGGATAGGTATACGTGTTTTCCCTTTCAACATTGATAAGATGTGTTTGGTGACTTCAGCGGCCAAAATGGGAATATAAATCCATTCTGTATCGGGAGAAGGTGTATGTACCTACTCATATCCTACTTTTCCTATCAATGGGTGTTTTCAATACTCATTTATAGGATCAGATTGTTGAGTCTGCCCCAAATTTGTCTTCAGGGCTTCTCGAATGACTTCTCTGGGTGATACAAATGAGATTGTTGGAAGACTTGATGAACATTGGCAGGTGTATGTGCATGATTTCTATTTTCTAAAAAGTATGGTTAATGGACTTCCTTCAATACTGTCAGAAGAGACTAATGACATAAATAGTGATTGTATACAGGTGTATGTTCCTATTTACCAGTTTCTACCATATAAGATTGGTGGGCCTCTTTAAATGTAGTCAGACGAGCCTGCTGACTGGATGATAACTTGTGAGCAGGTGTATGTGCATGTTCACAGTACTCCACTGGGTTTATCTGGTGGGATTGGTGGGTTTCTGTCAGACGAGTCTGTTGATAAGCAAAATTAGGACGAACGGGTGTATGTGCTCGTTCGTTGTTTGCCATAAAGTTAAATTTATGGACTTTTCCGAATGAGGATGAGGTTATTACCTGCTCTTTATTGACCGAACATCATCCCTCATGGTTCATCTTGCATGCCTAGGTCTGAGAGACTTGGGCCAAACGTCCAGAGGCAACACCCCCATCATGTTGGGGGTACACTACTGTATGATTTTGGCGGTGAGTGTCGGTGGGAGTCCTGAGGAATGACTCTTGAATTCTTTAATTGAGGCCTTGAGTGACCTCTTGATCCACCTCCCTATAGTACGGGAGGGATTGGTTGTTGCGTTCTGGGGATAAGGACCCGAAACGGTTGGAGACACTAGTTGGCACTATCTGATTCTTAATCATTGTTCATTGTTGGCCAGATGAGAGAGGATTGTTGTTGACCTGAAGGGCCTGTTGAGAAGCCTCCAAAGTTGGGATTTTACCGTGCTGGCAATATTCCTTCACCAGTAGTCATAAAGTTCACAGATGTTGTCTTGGAGAAATTCATTCTTTGGATTGAAGGGAATTCTATTGAAAATTGAGACAATTGACAAACTCTATTAAAGAAACATCTTTCCAAATGGATACATATGTGATTAATTCCTTTTTATGGACTTACTTTATCAATTAATAGGGTCCTAACAGGTGGTAAACATTGTTAACTTGGTTTAGGATTCACGTCGGGTTTACCATTTTTGTTTCGTAGTTCCTTGAAACATGTGTTCTAGTTCTAAGAATAACTGTTTCCAAGAAGTTTCCATTGGATTTATTCATGTAATAGGAAACTTCCAATAGTCATTTATCCAAAGAGGACTTGCTTTCCAAAGTCAGGCGTTCATTAGGTTTTTAACTTTACGATACTTAAGAACATGCATTGGTTAAGAGGATGGGAGGTTGGACTCATCACACCCTTTTGGGGGGAATTATTGTCTACTCCAAGACTCTCTTTGTAAAATTAAAATATTTTCATGAATCCTTATTAATTCACCAAGTATATCATAAGTATCCCTTAGAATTTTCAATCACTTATTAACATGTGTAAAAATTAGAATCATCAGTATGCATTCAAGGTTCTTGATTAATGGAAATATCCATATGTATTCGAAGTTTTTCATCAATGGTATCCTCTCATATACTGATTAAAGATTCTTTTAATCATCATTGTGATGATACTAGTTTTTAATCCAATTAGTGGGGCACTCTAGAATTTATTGTCATCCAGGGAGACAAAGGTTTGTTTTGATCTTGGGACCGTGCTCGTAAAATGAGCTACATACGTATCCTTGTGAAAGTAATCATAACCCATGTAGTTCGGTGCTGCTTAATGGGACACATCATACCTTTTAAGGTCATGTGATAAGGACCTCTAATTGAAAGATTCTTAGTTAAAACTTAGTGTATGACTTATGCTGAAGCAGCCCAAGGAACTTGGAAAGGATATAGATTTCCAAGTAGTATCAGACCCTATTGGGAATATAGCCCAAGGAGAATAGGGTTGATTTGAAGTGTTGGGTTTGAACCTCAAGGAGGCTTCTTACGTATCCCATGTTAATGGGAATCAAATACCACGTAGTTTGATAAATGTAATAGGATAGTATAGTCCTCTGAGGGAGATGATTTTGGGCTTACTTCCTAAAAAGGATGCCTTGATGATTTGAGGATTGAATTTTGGGCTTATTTCCTAAGGAGGATGTGAAAATTGGGGGAATTAGGGTTGGATTCCTGAGGAGGATATCCAATGAGCTCGGGCCATGAAAGGGCATCCTACGTATCCTGGTTTGAACAAGAATCAAAGTTCTCATAGTTTCTTCAAATGGGTGTTTATGCACATGTTGTAACCATCACGTATATCTAAGCCCATGTGTGTCATTCTCGGTGTGAGAAACAAGAGGATGTGAAAGATTCAATAGTGACATTTCACACATTAAAATTTTTACTTCATTTCGATGGAAGAGGGTGCACCTATGGTGGCGACGGTGGAAGAGGGTGAGGTGAAGAGCCTTTCCTCTGTTCTCTTCACATTGGACAAGGGTCCAAAATTGGAAGGAAGAAAGGGTGAAGGTGAGGGGCTTATACCAGGATGGTTGCCCTAAAATTTATCTTGGTAGGATAGGGAGACTTATTCTATGCTTTTGTGGAATGGAAAGTGGTAAGTGTACCTTCTCTACCAGAGACTTGAGGTTTTGGGTCATCTCTTCATCAACGGAGAGGTCAGGACACAAATCCTCCTCCAAATCGGGAACTTCCCAACATTGTTCCTCGGAGCAAGGTCCATGTGACTGTGGATATATAAACCCACAAACATCCCATGAATCCTAACCCCATTATGGAACAAATTTGGGAAACCTCTGACTGTGGAAATATAAACCCAAAATAGGAGACACACTGATGTACCTTACCCAAAGGTTTGATAAGTCAGCAGTTTTTGGGGGAGGCTTCAACTTAGGCCCTTTCAGATAAGAGAAAAAAAGAAAGAGATACCCTACCATGAATGGATTTTCATAAGGGTACTTGAGATGGTATCATAGGTACTTCATGCAAGTATGCCACTTAGGTACCTCACATTACTATGTCGTGCAAGTATGGCGCGCAAGTGTACCGCGCAGGTATGGCGCTCAAGTATACCACATAAGCGTGGATGATGACTAAAGAATGTGAAGAACTTAAAAACATGCCTATATCATTTAATTATATCTTCTATCATAGTTTAGAGATCTACTTGATAAAATTTGATAGATCTAGGTGAAAGAGCTACGCAATGGGAGCTTTCAAAGAGTCTTTCACTTTTTTCAGTCCTAAAATTGGGAGCTCAAGGGCTCTATTTATAGGCACAGAGGGGCCTGGTCGAAGAGATGTTGCCCACGCAGGTACTTCACGCAGCTCTACCACGTAGGTGTTACAAGTATGGACATAAACCCTCTCCTGTCGTGTAGCTCGGCCGCATAGGACAGCCGCATAGGTCAGCCGCACAGTTGTATGAAGTTTCTCTGTCGCAAAGATCACTGGGAAGTATTGTTTATTTTCCTTTGTACTTTTTGAACCTTGCATTGGGACTTGAAATATATAGAGTTTTTCTTCATAATATTATTGGTTACTTTCACAAGTAATGTCAACATGGATATTTTTGGTAAGATCATCATGAGGTCCATCGATATTCTATCCCACTTATACTTCGGCACTTCCAGGGGGTGAGATAACTCTACTGGAACTTAGTGCTTATCCTTCACCTACTGGCATGTAAGGCATCAAAAAATAAACTCTTCTACTACCTTCTTCATACCTATCCACCAGAACTAACGCCAGAGGTCCTGGTACATTTTTTCCACTCCAGGATGTACCAACAAGGGGGTTTATGAAACTCCCTCATAACCTCCTCCCAAAACACCGTTGGTACAACCGCGAGACCTCTAAAAAGAACTACATTCTCCTCACCTTACGAATATCCATCAAGATCATGTCCCATGGGTAACTGAGCACGTGAAGTCTCATAGTCGACATCCCCTATTTGTGCCTCCATGACACATTGTAAGAGTGGAGGGGTGACAACCATCGACTAGAGATAAGTTTTTTCATCTCCATCCATGAAGTATAACTATAGCAAGACCAAATTCTTTAAATCCTCACTCAGTAGATATGAACTTGATCTTCGACTGAGATCATTTGCCACAACTTTCCCCTTCACAGGAGTATATTCAATCTAGAAGTAATAATATTGGAGGAACTCTAGCCATTTCCTCTGCCTCATATTCAGATCCTTCTATGAGAAGATGTACTTGAGGCTATTTTGGTTTGAGTAGATGATAAACTATTTTCCCATTAGGTAGTTTCACCACATCTTTAATATGAAGACTACCACTACCAACTCAAGATCATGGGTCATGTATTTCTTATCATTTTGCCTTATCTAGCATGAATGATAAGCAATAACCATTTGTCTCTGCATTAGGACACAACCAAACTCGTTCCTTGATGCATTTCAGAAAACTACATACTCGACACCCTCTTCTAGAAATATCAATATCGGTGCACTCGTCAAACTCTAACTCCTCTAATGGAAAGACTTATGGAACTTCTCCATCCATAAAAAAGGCTTCCCCTATCAGGTCAAGGTTGTCATCAATGCTGATACCTGGGAGGAATCATGGATAAATCTTTGGTAGTATCCTACCAACCCAAGGAAGCTTCGTACCTCTGTCACACTCCAGGGTGGATCCCATGCTAACACTACCTCGAACTTAGTTGGGTCCACTGCTACTCCATCTACTGAGATAATATGTCCCATAAAGTGGACCTATTGTATCTAGAACTATAACTTCAAGAGCTTCACATAAATATGGTGCTCTTAGAGTATGTCTAGAACCATCCACAGGTGTCTCATGTACTCCTCTGATGTCGAGTACATAAGGATGTCATCGATGAAGACCACCATGAACCAAACTATGTATGAATAGAATATCCAGTTCATAAGTCCCGTGAACACTACAGGGGCATTTGTCATGCCGAAAGACATCACCAAGTACTCATAGTGACCATAGCGGCATCTGAAAGTAGTCTTCAGTATATCCTCATCTCATACTCGTAACTGGTGGTAACTTGATAAAAGTTCAACATTTAAGAACCACCAGCCCCCTCTTAGCAGATCGAAGAGTTCATCAATCTTTGGTAGTGGATACTTTTTCATCATCATTACCTGGTTCAGGTGCCAGTAATCCATGTACAACCTCAAACTCTCATCTTTTTTCTTGGAAAACTAATCTAGTACACCTAGGGTGAAACATTGGGTCTTATTAATCACTTCTTATACAAATCCTCCAACTTCACCGTCAGCTCACAAAGCTCTGTGGGAGCCATCTGATACACTGATGAGGATATTAGTGTCATCCTGGGGTGTAAGTCGATGCAGAAGTCGATCTCCTAATGGGGAGGTAATATGGGAACATATTCTAGAAATATTTCCTTGTACTCTTCCACCACTATTGGGATCTAAAAGTTCACAACATTTGTATCTCTAAGGGTGAGGCTAGCTAACTCATGAGTGATCAGCTGCACCCACCTAATCATGACCCCATTCTGTGTGGCTTGTGTTTACTTTTCACCAAAAAAGGAAAACCTCGTTCCATAGTTGTAGACACACTACACTCTTCACCTAAAGCATTCAATCTGGGCATGGACCGAAGAAAACCAATTCATACCGAGAATGAAATCATAAGGCCTCAACACTGCCACCAAGATGTTCCAACCAAAACTCTCATCTCCAAGGGTAAGATCACATTGTCAAAAAAGGTGTGTGATCATCGAGTCTCCTCCCATAGGTGCCTCCAAGCATAAGGGTTGAGTCAACAACTCTATTGGGATCTCAACGTTTCACATAAGACATGTGATGAGGAAAGAATCACTGGAACCTGTGTCTATACGTATGGTAGCTAAATTAGAAAAGACACAGATCAGACCTCAAATCATCCCAAGTGTAAGAACCTAGTTTTTCACTCAGGTATGGATCCTTTAAAATTTCAGTCTAAATATTTACTTTGGACCTAATATATAATCCTAATGAGTTAGTCAAGGTTCTGAGGGTGTTTGGGGATTGTTTGGAGCCCAGATCCTATCTTTTTTGAGGAAAAAGACTCTATGAACAGTTTAGAGTAAACCATGTGGGATTTCCACACAGTTTCCAAAACTGTTCAGAGGGTGTTTTTTCGGATAGTGGAACCTCGCATGGTAGGCGCATGGCTGTGTATCCAAACCATGTGAATGCCCCTTTTTCTCAAGTGATTGTGCATGGGTGGTAAACGGTTTGATCAAACCATGTAGAGGAAGACTTTTTGGGTAGAACCATCTCGCACAGTTTGCGCATGGTTTGACAAATCGTGCGTAGGATAAAAACCTATGTAAAATTTTCAAAACACCCTTAATGATCTATTAATCCAACCCCTTCCTTCATAATCTGATTTTATGCAAGATTGACCTAATTCTCTCTCATTTTGGATCTTTTTGAAGGCCAAATATAGGGATCAAGAGATCCCCTTCGTCCGACATCCGATCTAGCTTTCGTTCGTCATGTTGGATGCAAAACGGTAAGTAATCGAGTTCCCTTTAGACATTCTTCTTCTCTTTCACTCCCTACCTAGATATCACCATGCGAGTGTTTTTCACCTTTTCTTAGATCTACTCCAATCTGAGGAAAATCAAGGGCCGATACCGAAGGAGAAGGATCATACAACCCTAAGGTGGGTGGTATATAATGCATCCCTAAAGTTAATTGTTTTTGGAATGTTTTTTTGGGGACCACCAGTTTCATTGGGAACCATTTATTAAATTAACATGCCATGATTATATTTGTTAGAATCGTATGGCTATGCTCTTTCTAAATATGTGATTAGTTGTTAGTGGTTTCACCTACAACTCAATCCACCCCATGTAAAATGTTATGCCACATTTGGGTTTTTAGTGTTTTTCATATTTGAGCCACTATTCGGGTGTACCTTTACTTGAACTTTCTAAAGGTGAGTCTTCTTATTATAAACGGCTTGTTATTACTAAGAATTGCATAATGGTATGTACCATGTATGATCACCACTTGACCTGCCTAAGGTAAGTGCTTCCAAATGGTTACTAAAAGTGAAATGTGAAATGTAAAATCGAAAGTATACTAAGTATATAACTTGGCCTTATTTAAAGAATGGAATAAAGTTTATATGTCCATAGAACCCATTTCCATGTTGATGGAAGGTAGCATAATTAACCTCAATAATTGAATATGCCTTAATTTCTAACTAAGATTTGATTAAATGGTTGCAACACTACTTGGACTATCCACACTAATGGAAGACAAGGCTTGACCAATGAATAAATGGTTTCAAATCTACTTGACCTATCCACACTAATGGAAGGAAAGACTTGAACCAAATGAATTACTTCATGATTACAATATCAAATAATAATGGACTGACTCAAACTCAACTTGGATTCTATGAAGAGAATACCTTGGGTCTCAGGAACCCCATTCCGATTCAAGGATGTGGTTTTCTTAGGTTGATACCCACCTAGACTTCGGTTCCTGTCTATTCCTTGGATGCCTGGTATAATACCATTTGGTCCCTTTCTCTATTACAGGATACCTCGAATACAGTCCTTGGATCCAACATTGACTAGTAGGTGCCATGGTGAAAGCCCATAGGGTCCTATATTTTCTTAGACCAGTTTTACCTTGGTCGATAACCTTAGACTCATTTGGTGCCTTATTGTGGAATTCCTTGGATGACACTCCTTGGTTTACACTCTTACCCCTTAGCTAGACTCAGATACAACTGAGTTAGGTTTCCATGAGTTTGAGTTACCTTGGTTTTTACCTTGGAACTCCCCCACTAGATATCATTGTCTAGTTTCCTTATTACATATTGGGACCTTCACTAATTATACTATCACATGGTGATTTCAGTGTTGGTTATGCCTCATGTGACCTATTAACATTAAATGGTAATTGATTAATTAATTAACTGGTTATGTTTTCAAACACCAGCCGAGTACTGAAGTAGGTACATATTTATTTAGTTATATTGTACTGCTTTATTTACATTGTATATTCATGATTTCACATTTCTATATTCCATTAAATGGGTCAGATGTTATAGACACCATTGGTGGTGGCCCACATATATTTATCTCACACCCTCTATGGGTTCTGTTTGGTACTCGGAGTAGATTACATGGTTGAAGGTATTGAAAAAGGGAAGCATGCAGCTTCCAATACTTGATTGTGTGCTGATAGGGTGGATCTTGATAGCAGATGACTGAGTAGGATCTCAGGATTCTTGGAGTAGACTTTTTTCTCTTTACTTATGGAACATGTTATTATTATTGTCTTCTATCCATGCTTTCCAGTTTTCTAGTGACATGACATTACATCATCACTGCTCCAATTGATACAGTTATTGTTATTATTACTTATCTATTGCGTTAGTTTGCTTCCATTATTTATTTATATTGATTCCATTGTTTACTATTCCATTATATTCCTTCTGCTGTGCTACACTCTACTAATGAGGGAATAGTATTCCCATGGACACACCCTAGACCCTCACTACTAGTCGGTAGCCTCTGGCATTCGGGAAGATGTGCTTGAGGCCATGTGGCCCACCGAGATTGGGGAACCTATTAAGTTGCATTCGGGTCCAGTTTATCACACCTGGAGTCCCTGGGTCATATACCTCGACCACATGTAGCTACCCCAGCCCCTATCCCTCAGCTCTCTAAGCCTGGTGCGGACCTCTTAGTGGTGGTGGAAGTAGGTCAAAGCATCTTCCACCTCCTACAACTCTCCCTACTCCTCTTCCACATCCACCGCCTAGCAAGTATACCTAATTCACTCTCTGTATCTGCCTGAGTGGACCATCCATCGCCTCTCTGTCAACAATTTGATGGTTTGGGCAATCTCTAGTGATATTCCCCCTACCATCACACGAGTTGCATCGCCTCTCCCTAGGCTGATTGAATCCAACTTGAGAGCTCTGGATCATAGATACCCTATCTTAGAACCTCCAAAGACATATCCCACATATTGATCCCTATACCTAACATCAGATCCCTGCTGCCCAAGTCTCTGCACCTATCTGCCTATTTCTGACCGCCACTGGCTATCTCTGCTCAGTTAAGAATCTCTCGATCACTAAATCTCTCTCGAGAACTCCTCCATAAGTTAAAATTCATAGAGGCAAAACAATAGCTCATATGTCCCATCGTACACCTCTATTGAAGGTCTGATATTTGAAGTACTAATCTCTAACCATATCTATCCAGTATCTAGCAAGGTTGGTGAACCTCGATGAATAGTTGGCCACCGTTAAACTGCCTTACTGGAGCTGAAGAATCTCTTTGATACACACTGATCTTAGCATAACCAGAGAGAAATCCTCCATAAAGAGTCACTCAAACTCCGTCCACAAAAGAGTCTCCTATTTGTGAGTCTCCATGGTCAAACTTCACCATCGTAACAATGAATCCTGAAGAAGGCTCACTTATAAGGGCACCATTTTGTCCACCAGTGTCCTCACTATACAAAAAACTCTGGTCACCGCCTCAAGACAATCCTTAGATGCCTGAGGGTAGGAATCACCTTAGAACCTGAGGGGTATCTATCTCTAAAACTCATGGAACGCGCTCAGCCTACGTTCCTTGTCTTTTGGTACTACAGGTACCACGTGTTTCTCCACAAGTGGTGGTATAACAGGTTCACCACTTGAAGGTAACACTTTCATAATTAGTCCCTGAATCGAATCCTCGTCACTGAGGGGGTCATCCTTGTGATTGAGTCACTGAATCCTAGTAGGTATGCATCGTGGAGGAATCCTGTAAGGAAACAAGATGTATCATGATCAAATGGTATATCTGGATAGATGAAACCAAAGGACAGAGAAAACACAACTCATTCCTATATAATTCATGTACCGTTATTGTTTTCCCTACAACCAGTGTTCTTATGTACCAATTCTAAAAGTAGGTTATCAGAGTCTCGGTGTATGGATACGTCAGCCACCCGCACTAACACTAGATTTTCTAGCCAGAAAGTCGAACCTGAAACACTTAACACCATTTCCCCAAACCAATATCACATACTCTTGGTCCTAAGGTAGAACCGACCACCTCTGATACCACTCTTTCATGGCCCGTCTCAGTAGAGACCATACCACAACTCCCCAAGCCCGCCTCCAATAGGCCAGGGGTTGGTTACTAGCACCAAGTAGGCATATCACTAACATGGAAGGCATTGCCTAAGTACATGTACACACGCACACATCTCCAAGACCAAAAATGTTAAAAAGTAAAAACCACTAAGGACCAAAATGCATGCATACAACTAAACCCAACCAACAGAGTACAATGGAAAGTAATGTGTAGAAAGAAAACCGGTCCAAAATACAATCCCGCCAAAATAAAGAGTCTGAAAACTACAAATTCTAACCTGTAAGCAAGAAATATGTACTAGAACTGCTGCTCATAGTTGTATGACCACCTAAGCCTATAGGGAAGCTCAAAAAGCTCGGTCCAGTTTTGGTCTTCCCTGGACTCCATCAAAAGGCTACTCATCTTCACAAGACACGACACGTGCGGGTAAATCTCATGTAGGGGTGAGTATAACAATACTCAGTAGGGGACCCCGAAAACCAAAACTCAATACACAAGTAAAGGTACAGTCATCTCTAAATAGTATATGTCTATAAAACATATAATGAGAGAAACATATCTAGATATACTTGAAACCCAGAACTGTAGTCTAGTGGTAAGTCACAACGACCGCATACCCACGTTAGGGATTCAGTTATAAGATTCCACGAACCACTTGTCTAGAAGAACAAACTCTTGAGTCTGATAGCTCTAATTATGTCCTTCCAAGAAGTATTTTTCATTGGGAAAATCCATGAGAGAGATTTACACATCGATATATCTTAAGAGAGAAGTGATGCACTCATTTCGGGAGAACTCACTCCTTAGTGGGGAAAGATCGTGATACATGGATGAGGATCACTGCCATGGCCTTGGATTATACCACGACTCATCTGGATTCACCTGCTAAATAGAGGATCAGTGTCCATTAGGATTGGGAACATTGATACCAAACTCTACCTAGGGTCAATAATGGGGAGAGGATCTCACTTTGAGCCTCTCGGAGGAATTCTAACTCTATCCAGAAAGTCCGGCTGAAAGGATCATACTCCTGTGGATGGAAACAATACCTGACCTTTAGGGGAATGAGTAAAGGGGCACTAACCCAAATAAAACATTTCCAAGGAACAGTGGACAAGAAGATCAATCCATGTATAGAATGGTAAATGGTGTGTATACTGGTCACACACCATGTCCTATGACCCTGGGTACTTCCCGTGTACAATGTCATGTGTCGAAGGGCATGTCATGTACAAAGAGATACACACGATGTGTAATAGAGTGACACGTCATGTCCTACTATCCGGGGGGCCTCTCTGTGTACGCTGGTTAGGAGCCCGTACATGGCTTCAACCTGTGTATACCAACCCGTGTACTGGTACACGGGGTAACCCGTGTAACCGGAATGGTCTGGCCGTGTGGTGGAGTACATATTGTGTACTCTACCTCGTTTTTTTTGTATCATATGAGATACAGGTCGAGTCCCTCGTAGGGAACCACATGCCATGTGAAAGTTTTCACACGCCGTGTCATCACTTCCTGCATTACAAAACCCTAGTCGCCGCTGAGCTGACCCCACACTCTGTATTCTTCGTGATTTTCCAAAAATAGTTCTTCTTCCTCCTACACATTGGTTGAATGTCGATCCACTGATCCAACCATCCAATCACCATGAAACTCAAGTCTCAAGGTCTCTCAGACACCGCAAAGCTGATTATGTTGGTTTCGGTCCTCCTATCGGCCCCGAAAACACATTTTGATCCACCTGCATGAAGAACGCTCGAAGAAATATTTCACCCAGACCATGTAGATTCCTTTACTACCATCATCATCACACCTCCTCTAGGTCATCATGATGCTGGATCTATAATTTGGGATCGTTTTTTTGCGAAACGGGCATGCAACGATCCATTGTTCATAACCTTGTGAAGAACATGAAGAAGTGGGGTAAAAAAGGGGAAGAAGAAATCGAAAAAAATAATTTAGGAAATAACCTCCACCATCATTTGTAATGGCGTTGATCCACTACTATTAGAAGGATAAAACATATAAAATAAAATTAAATCAAATCATTCATGGATTAATTTCCAAAAATAAACCAAATTAAGGACCCTCCTGCAAGAAAAAACGATCCACAGATTAACCCATTTGTGGGTTGATCCACATTATTTGTTTGAATCCAAGAACATAGAAAATAATTGAAATAACAACCCTACCTAAATCATCAATGAGAGGGAGAACAGTCATTGGTTGGGATTTGATCTCACCACACAATGATCCTCGTATCGTCATTCATCGGGAAATCTCTGGGGTGGCTCCTCTCCAAAGCTCCAGAGGATTTCAGGGATTTTTCCAGGGTTATGAGCCTAACCCCAGAATCCTGTTGATTTACAACTTCATAACACATCACTGCATTGTGGAAATGTTAAAATAAAATCAACAGTTAAATTTATTTTATTTCTTTTAAAAATTCCAAAAATTAACATTTGAATCTGACCCACTTTAGTCAATGTTAGGTCTCACCTAAGGTAAATTCGCTACTCTAAAAGCAATGATGCCCTCAGATTTATGATCCATGCATCGTTTAAAATTTATTCCACTTTTTCAGGAAAACTGCTCACACATTCTATTTAAAAGTTTAATTTATTTCAAACATTTATTCCAGCCACTCTGGGCCTCGGAATTGAATTCTTTCACAAATCCTGGTCTCGAAATAATTCTATATAATATTTAAAAATAATACGTGGAAAATTAGAGACAATAAAATCGCATTGTCACGCTACTCTACCACACTGCTTCGCCACTCAATCTCTCGCACTACTGCAACATATAACTGCCCTAGGTCTCCCCTCTCATATATGCTTGGTACAGACTCTGATTTTGTTCTATTTCATTTTTTGTGTATTTATGTTCAATATATTGAATACTGGTCTAGTCAAAACCTAGTTTAATTAATTTACCCAGTTTTTTAAATTTATTTGATATTTAGGGTTAATCTAAATTTATTAATTTTTATTTGGATGTCCATTGTATTTAAAATAAACGATTTCATTTTATTTTAGGTTTAATATGTGTGTGTGTGTGGGTGGCTGTCAATTGTTTTATAACGCTTGTATTCCAAAATTTATCACTGAATGAATTGATCCACTAATTTTGGATTTTGATGTCATGGATAAATAGAAAAATGTAAACCTAAATTATTAAGTTATTATTAATATATATATATATATATATATCATGATTTCTTAATTAATATAAATAAATAAAATATATATTTCAAATATTTTTTAAACAAATATACATATATCAAATTTATATAAACATATATATGTATATATATATAATTTATAAGTAATTTTACTAATAGTTAATTTTGATTATAAATAAATTTTAATATATTAATACAAGAATTGTAAAATTAATAATAATCATTATATAATTTATAATAATTAATAATTAAATAGTCAATATTATTAATAAATATTAAATATTAGTGTTTGTTGCAAATTCTTATTGATAATTTCAAATTTTGAGAAAATTATGAAAATATGTAATAATTTATAGATCAAAAAATATGAAATACTAGTTATAGTTAAATATTAGTAATATTTATTAAAAAATCATATATAAATAATAAATAATTAGTATTACTTAACAAATAATTTTTTAAACTACTAAAAGTTTTTAAAAAAATATTTCTAATAAATACTATATTTCTTATCAATCCTTTCCAAAAAATATAAAAAATAATAACTATTAAATATTCATAATAATTCATGTATATGTTATTTTTATTAAAATAATTTGTGTTAATAATTTTTATAATTTTTATAATATATAAAAATAATATTAATAAAAGATTAAAAACGATACTCTCGCGTGCAATGTAACCAAACACTGATGCTCACAAATGTTATGTTGCGCCTAGGGTAAAACCCACATTTCAAACCCAATGGTGGTATCTAATTTTTTAGATGATAAATAGTTTGGGAGATACTTTAAATTTTAATAAGAAATTAAAATATAAATATTAAATTAATTACCCATGTGTGTCATGTAACTAAACACTCAACGCTCACAGTTGTTATGTCGCACCTAGGGTAAAACTCACATCCCGGACCCAATGGTGGTCTCCATTTTTTCATATGATACACATTTTGAAATATACTTTAAATTTTAATAATAAATTATAATAAAAATATTAAATGAATTACCCACGCATGCCATGTAACTAAACATTTGACACTCATAAATGTTATGTCACGCCTATGATAAACCCCACATCCCAAACCCAATGGTGGTCTATGATTTCTCATACAAGACATCGTTCAATATATATTCTATTATTTTCAAAAAAAATAGTGTGTTTTTAATATAATATATTTAATTTTTTATTTTATCTGCACTGAGCCTCTATGAGCCCTATAATCCAGTGTTAAGAACCTCACTCTGATCATATTCCATATAACATTTCAAGGTGTTAAAATATAATAATAATTTGAAACTATTCAAGGTGATCATTAAAAATTATTCCTATTTCTGTTGTTTTTTTAGATAACTATGGACATGGGAAGTAGACAACAGTTTCTATTACATTGTCTTGATTGGATAAATCATCCAAACGGATCTCGTATAAATCCTTCCTACATTTAAGGCATTGAAACTTTTATATCATTTGCATCATTAAATTCAAATTTTATTTCTAAAGGAATAATTAAATTTTCATGTCAAAAATGTGATATTAGGAGATTCAAAATGTTTGACAATGTTGGAATTCATCTATTTCATTTTGGATTTTGGAAAGATTATATTTTTTGTATCAAAATAGTGAAAAGAATTTAGTAGAAAATGAAAAAATTGTTCTAGATCCATCATTTTAGAATTTAGTACATAAGTTTTTTGGTCCGTTTATTACTGAAACAAAAACTCAGAATGATATTCCAAATCTTGAATCACAACCTTCTCAATTTTATAATTTGTTGAAATCTATTAAGGAAGCCTTACATCCGGGGTACCAAATGAGAATACATGAATCTGTTACATAATTTATGGCTACTTAATCAGATTTTGGAATGTAAAATATTTCTTTTTATCAGATTTTATAATTGGTTAAATTATTGTTTCCTAATGGAAATACATTACCTGTAAGTTTCTATGAAAGTAAGAGGTTGGTTCATAATTTGGGTCTTAGTTATCAGAAATTTCATGAATTTTCAAATGATTTCATCTTATATTATAGTGATTATGAAACCATTTTTATTTGTCCAACATGTGGAGAATCTAGGTATAAAGATTCACAATAAGAAAATTCCATAGTTCCTATGAAATAGTTGAGGTATTTTCCAATTACACCTTGTTTAAAGTGTTTATTTATGTCTCACAACATAGCTGGATTGATGACATGAAACAAAAAAAAAATATTCATCAATGAAATCTTAAATCATCCATATGATGGTGATTCATGGACACACATTGATTAGAAACATCCTTCTTTTCCTTCAGAACATAGTAACTTATGGATGTGTATTTCTACTGATGGTTCTTGTCCATTCGGTGCTTATGAAAGTCAATATTCTTGTTGGCCTATTTTCATTACTCCTTACAAATTTCCTCCTTGGATGTTGATGAAAGAACCATATATATATTTGTCACTATAAATTGTAGGACATCCAAATAAGGATATTTATGTTTATTTGAAGCCACTAATTGATGAGTTAGTTTCATTATAGAACAACAGTGTGACTACATTTGAAAATCAGTGACTCTCCATCATATGGTATGTTATCTAGATGCATCACGCATGATATAAAATTATATTTGTACTACATGGATAAGAAAAAAATTTATGCTTCGTAATCGGAGAAAGGTTACATATTTTGATTGTTATTAGAGATTTATTCCTGTGGATAACCCTTTTTGAAGGAACGGAAATAATTTTAAAAAATGTCAAATTGAAACAGACAAACCTCCAGTAGTGCTCTTAGGTAATCAGGTAAAATCTATTGTCTGTTCATTACCTCCTATTAATTTTGGACCAAATATAAAAAAACAAAAAGAGGGTTTGGGAGAGATTATAATTGGATAAAGCGGAGGATTTTTTTGGGATATTCCATATTGGTCAGATTTTTTGGTTCATCACAAGTTAAATTTAATTCATATTGAGAAGAATTTTTTTAATAACATATTTTATATAGTGTTAAAAACACCTAGTAAGACCAAAGATAATGTAAAGGTACTAATAGATCTTTCCTAGATTTTTAAACATCCTAAACATCAATTATTTGAAGACGAAAGATCACGAAAATTAATGATGCCAAAAGCAGATTAATAAATTACTAAAGAAAATTATTTATTATTTAGTCAATGGATTATAGATTTGATTTTACCAGATGATTATTCTTCTAATTTATCTCATTTCATCATAAATGGGAAAATTACCAGGTTAAAAAGTCATGATTGTCATGTCATATTTAAAAGATTACTACATATTGGTCTTAGAGGGCTGTTGAATTCTTCAATATTGGATGTGTTGACCTAAATCTCATATTTTTTTTGAGAATTTGTGTAGAATAATCATATTATGATGCATTGAGTTTTCTGGAAAAAATATGTTCTTTTAATTTTATATAAATTGGAGAAAATATTCACATCATGCTTCTTGGATTCCATGGAACATTTAATATTTAATTTACCATGTGAAGTTAAATGTGGAGGTTTAGTGCAATTCCAATGGATGTATCCATTTAAGAGATGCATGAAAAAATTAAAGATGAAATTACCTAAAAAAGCATCAGTTGAAGGGTCGATTGCAAAAGCATACTTGTAGGTGGAAATTTCAAATTTATTCTCCTATTATTTTCAGTCGTAATATCCTTCAAAACATAATCACATGGGTTTAAATAAAGAAAATGTTGATGATTTCATAGACCATCAATTGTTAGTTTTTAATCAACCCAAGCTTTGTTTTAGTGGTTATTGTGAACGATGGATTATATATGAAGAAATTCACAAATATCATACAAATTTTCTACTGAATTTTGAATAAATAAAATGATTTGTGCATTAAGTAATACTTTTTTATTATTTTGTTAAATATTTATAAAAGATACTTTTATTTACATTAACTTTTTTAGACTATATGATGTCTATATTAGAAAACAATTTATAAAAATTACATATGCTGCACTTGAATAACATCATCAACAAAAAATTTCATATTAGTTTCAAATATTGGTAAGTTATGTTACTTATGATGGAATAAGAAATCAATTTTTCAATGATATCTATTATTAATAATTTTTATTATTTATAGGAAACAAAATATGAAAAAAAATTGATATTTGATTATGTGTGCCAAAAAACCCTCCATCTAAATTGGAAAAATCTTATAATGGGTGTGTGTTTAATGGATTTTGATTCCATACATGCCTATATGGTGACTCAAAGAAATAAATTAATAGTGGTTTTTGTTTGAAAGGATACCATCATAAGGAAAGTGAAGTTGATGTTTATGGTATGCTGGATGAAATAATAAAGTTATGTTATCTGGGACCCAATTATGTAATGATGTTTAAATTTCTTTGGTTTGATGATGATCGAGGGTTGCAAGTTCACCCACTAAATGAAATCGTTGACATTAAATATAATAGTCATATTCTATCAAATGAACCATTTATGTTGACACATCAAGCACATCAATTTTATTATGAAAATTACTATGATGTTTTAATAGATTTGAAGGACTGGTGGAGTGTGATAAAAATAAAATCACGTGACGATCAATTTACTGAAAATGAAAATGGTTCTGTGGAAGTGAAACATACTTAAATTTTTCGAGACACATCCCAAAATATATCTCTTACCCAGTGAGATATAAATATCGATAATGAAACCCCTCAGTTAAGGGCTGATGATATCGATAATGTTTATGAAGTAATAAGGGATTATGAAATTGAAAGTAATATGAAATTTGATGATATTTAATAAGAGGATAAAGAAATTAATCTCAATGAAAATGAAAAAGAAGATGACTATTAATGTATTCTATTCAGGTATTTAGTTTCTGGTAATTATTATATTCTTATATTTATTAGTTTTTTATATTTTATGTTTTTATTGAAGATTTTTCACGGGTATGATTATTATATTCCAGTATTTATTAGTTTTTTATATTTGATATTTGTATTAAAAATTTCTTACAGGTAAGAATATGTATTTCAGATGGCTGAAGATGATCCTGATGATCTACTTTGTTCTCTCACTAATGTCGGACTTTCTGATGAACCCAATTCAGCTGAGCCTTAGGCCGATGCACCTATTAGGAGGGGGCAGGTCTTGCTCAATTAATGATTTTGGATCCTATTCTATATAGATTACTATCTATTGATTTTGATCCTCATTTACAGAGGTTTGTTTATTTATTTATGATATTTATTTTATATTTAATTTGTGTATTAATTTTCGTAATAATTTAATGATTATTTTTTTATTTTTATAGTTTTTAGTATTTAGTTGTTGGGAAAGCTGAAGTAATTCTAAGAAATTCTTTTTCTGAGCCATGGGTGTCATGGTAAATGGTTCTCATCATCATGTGTCACCAGATGTTCAACCACTAGATTTTAAGTTATTAAATAATATATAATTTTTAAAATTTATTTAATTACTAACATGTTTTTTTAATTGTCTCGTAGAATTTAATTTCTCTGATTTCTGATAGCTATAGAGGTCCTATCTGAGACACATGGGATATTTGTATATGTGAGAGCTTTCATATAATTCTACACAACCTTATAAAGAGATCTATGGATAAATCTTGTGCTACTATTTTTGACCAGTCTTGTGTCTCCCATCGACCTGACTATATCTCAGCTCAGGTATGGGATGGATTGTGCTCCTTCTGGCTAGGAGAGACTTTTAGGAAGATTTAATCATCTAGAAGTCAGAGCCAAGGGATGAAAGAGGTCACACATAGGGTTGGAATTCATACATTTGACATACAACGATGAAATATGGTAAGTGATATTATTTATTAATTTATATATACTTTAACTATAACATATTTTTTATATTATACAGGACACCACTACTGGAAAATAGGTTTTTACCAACACATTTATACCAACGGTTTAAGAAAACCATTGCTATATATGTGGAAGGCATGTCTATCCCTACGGTTTTAAAGAAACCGTAGGTATACCATCCTCAAAAAGAAATCATGTCGGGCTCATCCATGCGTGCCACTCCCCCCAAAAACTCTCCTTGCCCCGGAACCCTCTTCTTCCCTGCAACCCTCTTCTCCCCCGATTAATCATTGCACTTATTTGTTGAGTGCATCTCCCCCGGCGCTTATCCAGTGAGTGCCTCTCCCCCAGCGCTTATCCGGTGAGTGCCTCTCCCCTGCAACCCTCTTCTTCCTCAGATTATCCATCGTGCTCATCCTGTGAACTCTCTCCTCTATTGTAGTCGAATTCACGAAGCAACTTGTACAATTGTACGAGTTTGCGGATATACTTATCCCCTTCAATGACTGAAGAATCGATTTGATGCAGCTTCAAATGCACAGAATCGAAGAAAAATCACTCACCCGGGTAGACTCAGTGCTTCCATCAGGCGAGATCACGTTTCTTTTTTAATTTCAAATTTGAAGGTTTTTAATCGGTTTCAACCTGACGCACCTCGCATACCTGGGGTTCAATTGCTTCCCCTCTGCTCCCATATCTTTTCTTTTCAGAAGTGTTTCCCTCTTCTATAGCCCGGATGAACTCTGCCAGTGGCACCCTAATGTAGAAATCCTCCGGGTCTCCATATCCTTTGCTCAGAAGGTGCCACCACTAACATCAAAAGTAGGTATATACTAATTTCATTAAATGCATCACTCATTTAGTCTATCACATGATTTTACTACTGGTAATATAGAAAATCAATGCATTTGGTGAACATATATTTCTATTTTAGTGTTCTTATTTTATAATTGCTTCATTGACCTAGAAAAGGTTCTGTCTTTCGAATCGATGCCCCTCCATTGAATCCCTGCTCCTGTGGTGTTTCTCTTGTAGGGCCTTCCATCGAATCCCTGTTCACAATCTGATATTTCCTTTTCATATAAAATTAATTACTCCATTATCTTGTTCATCATATTTTTCATATAATTAGTACCAGTTAAGGTAGGTGGATCGACCGATCTAGGAAAATTAGACTGATGGGTGGATTGATTTTGGGCGGGCCTGCATGTCTTTTAGCAATTCTATTTCATTATGTATATATGTGTGTGGATAAATTTCCAGTAAACTCATAGGTCTCCAATTATTTTTCTGGGTTTCCTTTTCGGTTTCTTCTTCCCTGTTGTAATTTTTGGTTTGGTCAAACCCAGGTTAAAGGGGCCGACCCGATTTTTGTGGCTTCTTTGGTGTTTAGGGTTCATCGTAGTTTCTTATTGGTTGTTTGGCCATCCACCGTCAGAGGAGATGCATTCTTGGTCATGTGTTTTTGATTCAAGGTAGGTTTTCTTATGAACTTACTCTCAAGTTCAATTTATTAATGATGAAAGATAGGTTTTTTTGATAAATTTATTTAAAACCCATGCATGTTGATAAATATAATATTTTTGATATAACATTATGACTTAACTCATCTATTTTCATAGACCATATTATCTTCATCTGTGAGTTTTCAATCAATCTTTCAATAATTCCCAAATTAGAAAATTTATCTAGAACACATTCTAGATGATTAAAATAATGATACATATATTAGGGCTTATCTTAGACTTGTTTCATAGATCTTATACCTACAAAAATATATTCAATTGGTGAGGAGTTTCTCTCCCTTTAATTGATTGGTTCATAAAACATAATTTGGTGCTTCATATATTATGTAATTAGAATTGGTAAAGTAAAATATTTGTCTCGGATTTCTGAGTTGGTTATTTGGATGGTATTCTATATCAAAAGTGGGTATATCTCTATTGACTATGGGTGTATTTTCTAATTAACCAATGTATTTATTAAACTGACCATGTAATACAAATTTCCCACAATACGGAAGCACCACAGAAATCATAGATAGACACTATACACCACAAGACACCCATGGGAGACACCCCTTGAAATCTACAGATAGTTAAGGGGACATTAACTTAGGAATTGAATTCAATTATAACTCAAGCCTTGAGAAATTTCCATTGCTGGTAGAAAATATACCAACAAGTTTATTATTAGTATAGTATAATGAAATGGTTTACACCCTCATGACCAAGTAGACCATCCGGTTCATGGACTGGTTCCCAACCAGGTTCAAGAGTAGGATCAACTACTAAACATTGATTATGGTCCCTATGAGGATCTTTCCATAGTGAAGAGGGTTATGTGCACAATATTCAACTCAATTAATGTAGCATAGGTTCATATTCAATGGATAAGTGTACTAGTATGGTGTTTCCAACAACGTGCTATATAAAGAACATAATGAAAATTGAAGAGATTATTAAATGGAACTATTTCCTCCTTGCTTGCAGGAACATGATTTGACCCATGGGGCAGTGTGGTTCTTATATATTGGGCGGTGACATGTATAGTCACAGGATACAGGTATGTTTTTGTTTAGTTTTTATTTTATTTTCTTTATCGCATTGGCCACTTAGGTATTTTGATTATTTCTACAGACGGAGGGTAGTGATGTTATCCTGACTAGTTGACATAGATCACTTGTATACTGTAATACCATGAGGTGTGAGTGTGAGGAAACATTAGAAGATAGAGGAGCCTTTAGGTCTTCCATGAGATTAAATTATTTTTCTAAAATATTGTGTGGGAACATTTCTGGAGTATGTTGAGTCATGAAATAACCCCAAGTGTCTCCATGAGATAGAATAAATAACCCCAAGTGTCTCCAAGTGTCTCCATACATCATATCATCCTCGCATGGGCTGGCCACTCATTGAATCCTATCAAACCTATCCTAGTCTATCCTCTCATTAACATAGTCTAGATTCATCTCTTGAGGATTATCTCGTTCCTCGATGCACATCTCATCATCCAACTAGACAAAGATGATTATTCACCTTATGATTGTCCTAGTCACAAAATCACACCATGTCGAACCCATATACATTATATTCTAAATAATATGGTCAATAACCTCATCAAAATCATATATTATAACCCATCCCCACTAACCAGGTTCCATCCTAAGCTAAATCACACCAAGCCTCTTGGCATTATAATGCCAATCTATCCAAAAATACCCAATACCCACACTAGCATCTCATACTTAATATCTTTAGTTAAACTCACTGGTGGAAATTCCACCTATATCAATTCTTTTTTCCTAACAGTTTTAACAAACAGTTGGAAAAAGACCCTATGCCAACAATTCATATGAACTGTTGGGATGTATCTATCTAAAATCACTTCACCATCGGGATACTTCTCTTATCCCTAAGCCTCACTTCTCCAAACCCTCGGTGCCACTCACATACTCCTCCCATCCTCACCGCCGCTCCCATACCGACCACTCCTCACCACCACTCCCATCCCTACCACCCCTCACCGCTCACCACTCGCTGATCGTCGCTCGCCACTCGCCACTCGCCGCTCCCTGCTCATCAGCACTCATGCATCCCCCTTCAAGCCACAGTTATCCAAACCCTACAGGGCCTCTCTACTCCTCCCGTCATTGTCACTGATCTCATCCCCCTTGAGTTCCCCTCCTCCCATCCTGACTCTCGCTCGCCGCTCGCAGCTCCCCGCTCATGGTCGCTCACAAATCCCCCTTCTTCTATGTAAGCAACAATTCTAACTCTCTGTAATCTTGAATTCAGGTTAATTATGAGTTATTATTAGTATTTATATGATTCATTCAGGCTATATGCCAGTCATTTCCAATGTTTTATATGATTTATTTTAGATCTGTTGATGATTCATGCCTTTACAAAATTATCCAAAGGAGGGTGATTCAACAATACATCATTGACTTCACCTGTACATTGAATCAAAGTTTTTTGATTCCACATTTTCATACATGAAACCCAATAACTGCAAGACATGTGTATTATAATCAGTATCCCAGTTTTTTTGAGGGGTGATCTTCCTTATTTAGATTCTTTTATTGTTTCCTTTCTGTTGATACAATGTGTTTGACTTTATACTATTTTATGAGATCATTTCTCTTCTTCGATGTGATGCTTTTTAATGGATTTTCCCTTTTTTGAGAGGCATCTCACATGATAGATCTCAAGATCTAGCTTGTTTAAGCTCATCAAACACTAGATGTACAATTTCCACATCTATCACCATAAGACCCAATCCTATTAGGAATATTTTACTTGATCTCAACCCTCATCTAGTCCATACACATATCATCCAGATTATAAGAAATATGTTAGACCACTTATATCCCAATCGATATCTTATCCACTTGGAGACCTAGTGATAGGATTATTTCATTTCCATAAAACCACTAAAGAATTTTATCTAAACCTAGGTGGCTTGTGAACACCTTATCTATAGGTTTACTATGTTAATCTATTTACTTTCATTTACCGTACTTAGACTCCATGACTCCCATGGAACATAGTTATAATCAATCCCTTGGAAATCTATAATCGAATAATCAAGTTAGTGTTTAAGGGTCTATCGAGGCTCTTAATACTGTATTTATATACATAAGAATTCTTATTTAAAGAAACAATTAATTTAAGTAATGGTTGATCACCCATGTAGGTGATTATACTTCATATTCTAACTACTAAATGATGTATTACCTCCACCTGAATGAGGAATTAAATAACTCTCCTTCCATGTTCATATAAAACCTATATTTTCCAAAGACATCATACAAACCACAAATATATAGGTGAGAAAAATCAGAATACTGGTCTATGATCATATCATTAGTCATAGATTCATCACAAATCTTCATGCCTTAAGCCTTATATTAATCATATTATTTGACATATACTTACTAGGTTAGTGAATGTTGATTCATATTCAATCACTAACAATTTTTCCTACACAATATCTAATAGATCTCAAGATATAGCTTTTTTAAGCTCATCTAGTAAGTTTTGGTCATTGAAGATTAGTTGGAATCACATCTAATAATTTTTTCATCCTTTCATTCCACAATAACTTTACACCACAACCTATCTTGACCCTTTAGTAATGGTGTAGCCATGTAATTTCCCAAAGAAACTTGTATTGAACAAAACCAAACTAAGTTGAAACTAGATCCAAACTAATTATATACCATTTATAGGAAGATTAATTGTTAATTAATAGGGATTTACTTTTTGATAGTATCATTTTGAAACATGTATTTGTTTCTCCCTTGCTTATAGGAACATGATTTGACCCATGTGTCATTGTGGTTTTTATATGTTGGGAGGTGGAATGTATAGTCACAAGAGACAGGTATGTTTTAGTTTAGTTTTTATTTTATTTTCTTTATCGCATTGGCCACTTAAGTCTTTTACCAGTTTCTATGGATAGGGAGTAGTTATATTCTATGAAAGAGGCCAGAAGGGGTTCAGATTGTTTTAGTCTGCCGACTTTGATCTGAGGTAGGATTATATGATTACTACTTCTCTTGAACCTCATATATTTTGGGTATTTCAATGTTTTTGACTTCATATTATGTTTTTGGTAGGGTTTTGGATCGTTTTTTGTTGGTTCAGGTGGATTTGGTTCTCGCCAATCGTGGTAAGTCTTTAATGTTGTTGGTTGGTTTTTCACTGGTTATGTAGGGTACTTTATGTGTTTTAAGGTTCTTAATATCCTTGGTGTAGTGCGTTGATCCCTTCTCATTGGTTTTGAGTCACCAAGTCAATGGTGACTCACCTTCGTGTGCATAGGTAATTAAGTATATGTATGTCGGTTCCCCCGTTACGTGTATAGTAAACCATGTCAATGATTATACACATATGGGGCTAGATGTGCCCATGTATATATATAAAAATGCATATGCACAAGAGTGGATACTGGTATATGAATATAAGCATATGTGTAAGGATCCCCTTTCACATGCTCATGGCCATGCGGGTGTGTACATAGGGGCTAGGTGTCCTTGCATGTGTGTGAAGGTGCGTATACCCAGTAGGGGAGCAGCAGCTTTTAGTTAGAAAGCTCCAAGATCCAAAGTGGACGGCTTGGTTCCACCTTGAGGTAGAGTCCCTCTCGTAGCCTCTTTAATTTAAGAATGTTTTAAATTGAATTTAGCTTCTTTCTTAATTCTGCTTAATTATATTGAATTGCATATCTTGAATAATTTTTCTTTAATATAATTGTTTCATTTGATAAATAAAGTCATGTTTTTATAATAAAACCACTTTTAAAAATAATGAATATAAAATATATATCTTTATCATACCACAATCTCGAATCAAGAGTCTGTTTTTTATAACATAAGACAAGTTTCTATAATGTGAAGGACAACTACATAGGATTTATTTGGAATCCTGGCTAGAAGATGTTGCCCCACAAATGTTGCTGGATCGGGCCAACATGCTGCAGTCACACCATAGTCACATCGCAGTCACGCTGTGGTCACGCTGTGATTTGGCCCTGCTTCAGGACGACACCCCGCAGTGGTTCGCAGTCCTGTCGGAATTTTATGTATGATACCTAGATAGAGTTTTAGATACATTACCCACCCATATTTAATGGGGAGGGAGGCGACGGCCAGAATGTTTCCCCGCTTCCTTTTGCTCCCTTCGCTCCTGGATGGAAGATGCTTCCCCGCAGATGTCTCTGGATCAGGCCAACACGTTGTGGTCATGTTGTGGTCACGTCGCGGTCACTCCATGATTTGTCCCTTCTCTAGGGAGACACCTCGCGGCAGTTCGCAGTCCTATCAGAACTTGATGTATGATACCTAGATAGAGTTTTAGATACATTAATCACCCATAGTTATTGGGGAGGGAGGCGACGACCAGAATTTTTCCCCACTTCCTTTCGCTCCCTTCACTCCTGGACGGAAGATGCTGCCTCGCAGATGTCGCCGGACCGGGCCGACACGCCGCAGTCACGCCGCAGTCGTGCCGTGGTAATGCCGTGATTTGGCCCTGCTCCACTACAACACCCCGCATTAGTTCGCAGTCCTGTCGGAATTATATGTATGATACCTAGATAGAGTTTTAGATACATTACTCACCCATAGTTAATGGGGAGTGAGGGGATGACCGGAATGTTTCCCTACCTCCTCCTTCTCCCTTCACTCCTGGTCAGAAGATGTTGCCCTGCGGATGTCGTTGGACTGGGCCAACACGCCGCGGTCACACCGCAGTCACGCCATGGTCACGCCGATGTAATGTCGTGATTTTTCCCTAATCTAGGATGACACCCTGTGGTGGCTCACAGTCCTATCGAAATTCGATGGATGATACCTAGATAGATTTTTAGATACATTACCCACTCTCCTTCCTGGACCCCGGACATCCCCCCCCCCACCCACCTCCCTAGACCCCGGACAGCCCCCCAGACAACCCCCAAACCCTCCTCCCTAGACCCTGGATCCCAATATAAGCTCTCTTCAAGATTCACCCTAAATCCCAAAGGAAAAGAGGGTTTTAGAGCTTCGGAAGAAGATGAGAGAAGAGTGCAAACCCTAATCGAAAAGAGGAAGCAAGAAGAGGATTATACTCACCCGGATTTTCAATCCACACTTGAAGACACTCAAAACTCCCAAGTGACATGTACGAGTCAACCCCGCCTCAAACCGAGGCACGGTGTGGCCGGGTACCACTCAAAGTGTCTCACTTTTATTTGAAATGGACAACATTTTAAATGAAAACAACATTTGACCTATGGAAAACTGACCAAAAGGATTCAGATTGTGTTGATACTTTAGAAAAACAATCCATGAGTCATTTGTGACGTGTACGAGTCAACCCCGCCTCAATCCAAGGCACGATGTGGCAGGTACAACTCAAAGTGTTTCACTTTTATTTGAAATGGGCAACATTTTAAGTGAAAACAACAACCTGTATATAGAAAACTGACCAAACACATTCGGATTGTGTTGATACTTCAACCCAACGATCCATGTGTCATTTGTGATGTGTACGATTCAACCCCTCCTCAATCTGAGGCACAGTGTGGCCGGTACCACTCAAAGTGTCTTTCTTTTGTTTAAAATGGATACTCTTTTAAGTAAAAACAACTGGCATACGGAAAACCGACCAAATGCATTCATATTGTATTGATACTTTATGAAAATGATCCATGGGTCATTTGTGACATGTACGAGTCAACCGAGCCTCAATCTGAGGCGTAGTGTGGCCGAAACCACTCAAATTGTCTCTCTTTTGTTTCAAAAGGACATCATTTTAAGTGAATACAACAACTAACATACCGAAACCTGACCAAAGTATTTCAGATTCTGTTGAAACTTTAGTAAAACGATCCATGGGTCATATGTGACTTGTAAGAGTCAACCCTGTATCAATCTGAGGGCTGGTGTGGCTGACACCACTCAAACCGTATCACTTTTATTTGGAATGGATAGGATTTTAAGTGAAAATTACAACTGGCATACAAAAAACTGACCAAACACATTCAGATTGTGTTGATACTTTAGAGAAACGATCCATGGGTCATATGTGATGTGTACGAGTCAACCCCGCCTCAATATGAAGTGAGGTGTGGCCAGAACCACTCAAAGTATCTCTCTTTTGTTTAAAATGAACATCATTTAAAGTCAAAACAACAATTGACATACGTAAAACTGACCAAACGCATTCAGATTCTATTGAAAATTTAGGAAAAAAATCCATGGGTAATATGTTACTTTTACGAGTCAACCCCTCTTCAATATGAGGTGTAGTGTGGACGAAACCACTCAAAGTGTCTCTCTTTTATTTCAAAAGGACATCATTTTAAGTGAATACAACAACTGACATACGGAAAACTGACCAAAAGAATTTGGATTATGTTGAAACTTTAGGATACCGATCCATGGGTCATATGTGACTTGTAAGAGTCAACTCTGCCTCAATCTGAGGGCCGGTGTGACCAGAACCACTCAAACCATCTCACTTTTATTTGAAATGGATGGGATTTTAAGTGAAAATAACAACTGGCATACGGAAAACCAACCAAACGCATTCATATTGGGTTTATACTTTAGGAAAACGATCCATGGGTCATTTTTGATGTGTATGAGTCAACCCCACCTCAATCTGAGTCACGGTGTGGCTGACACCACTCAAAGTGTCTCTCTTTTCTTTAAAATGGACATCATTTTAAGTGAAAAAAAAACTGACATACGGAAAACCAACCAAACACATTGAGATTTTGTTGAAACTTTAAGAAAACAATCCATGGGTAATAATTGACGTTTATGAGTCATCCCCGCCTCAATAAGAAGTGTGGTGTGGCCGTTACCACTCAAAGTGTCTCTCTTTGGTTTAAAATGAACATCATTTTAAGTGAAAACAAAAATTGACATATGGAAAACCAACCAAACGCCTTCAGATTCTATTGAAAATTTAGGACAACAATCCATGGGTAATATGCGACGTGTAAGAGTCAACTCCGCCTCAATATGAGGCGTGGTGTGGCTGGAACCACTCAAAGTGTCACTCTTTTGTTTCAAAAGGACATCATTTTAAGTGAATACAACAACTGACATACGGAAAACTGACCAAAGGCATTCATATTCTGTTGAAACTTTAGGAAAATGATACATGGGTCATATTTAACTTATATGAGTCAACCCCACCTCATTATGAGGGCCGATGTGGCCGGCACTACTCAAACTATCTTACTTTTATTTGAAATGGACGGGATTTTAAGTGAAAACAACAAATGGCATACAGAAAACCGACCAAACGCATTCGGATTGTGTTGATACTTTAGGAAAACGATCCATGGGTCATTTTGGATGTCTACAAGTCAACCCTACCTCAATCCATGGAATTGTGAGGCCGAAACCACTCAAAGTGTCTCTCTTTTGTTTAAAATGGACATCATTTTAAGTGAAAACAACAACTGACATACGGAAAACCGACCAAACTAATTCGGATTCTGTTGAAACATTAAGAAAACAATCCATGGGTCATATGTGACGTGTAAGAGTCAACACCGCCTCAATCCAAAGTGTGGTGTGGCCGGCACCACTCAAAGTGTCTCTCTTTTGTTTAAAATGAACATCATTTTAAGTGAAAACAGCAATTTACATACGGAAAACTGACCAAATGCATTCAAATTTTGTTGAAAATTTAGGAAAATGATACATGGGTCATGTGAGATGTGTATGAGTTAACCCCTCCTCAATACAAGGAATGTTGTGGCTGGCACCACTCAAAGAGTCTCTCTTTTGTTTCAAAAGGACATCATTTTAAGTGAATACAACAACTGCCATACGGAAAACCGACCAAAGGCATTAGAATTCTGTTGAAACTTTAGGAAAAAGATCCATGGGTCTTATGTGACTTGTATGAGTCAACCCTACCTCAATCTGAGGGTCGGTGTGCCCGGCACCACTCAAACTGTCTCACTTTTATTTGAAATGGACAGGATTTTAAGTGAAAACAACAAATGGCATATGGAAAACTGGCCAAACACATTCATATTGTGTTGATACATTAGGAAAATGATTCATGGGTCATTTGTGATGTGTACGAGTCAACCCTACCTCAGTCCGAGGTGCGGTGTGGCCTACACCACTAAAAGTGTCTCTCTTTTGTTTAAAATGGACATCATTTTAAGTGAAAACAACAACTGACATACGGAAAAATGACCAAACACATTCAGATTCTATTGAAACTTTAAGGAAATGATCCATGGGTCATATGTGACGTGTATTAGTCAACCCCACCTCAATCCCAATCATGGTGTGGCCGACACCACTCAAATATAGTTATTTACATTCATACCCTCACAAACATTGAATCTCTTGATACCACTTTGAAATATCATGAGAGATGAGTAGGGAATCAATACTTATTCAATATCAAAAATCATTCATTGAACCAGTAAATGAAATATTCATGCAACCATTATTATAAAACTGTTGGAGCAGTTCATAGGTTACAAAAACAGTTAACATGTTTTTTGATATTGTAAACCTATTTTAGATTTTCTGCAACCATGATCAAAAACTTTTTAGAGCAATTCACAAGTTATAAAAAAAAGTTCACAAGTTATTGATTTTTTAAACCGATTTTAGACTTCCTGCAACCATGCTCTAAAAACTTTTAGAGCAGTTCACTGATTAAAAAAACAGTTCACAAATTCCGGATTTTGTAAACATATTTCATATTTTCAGTTTTATGTAAACAAATTCCAGATTTTGACAACCCAACACATTGCTGAATTCACAGCTTAACCCTTTTATAAGCTCTTTCTAAATACATGATTCCCTTTTAGAGATCACTCCCCCAAAAGGTTAGACACATACCAAACTCTAAACACACCTATCATTTCCAAAACTACACAATAGATGTATCGTGAAACCTTAAGAACCCACATTATCGGCTCAATCATATACCCTAAATGATTTTCTATTTAAACACCCTATGAAAACTAATTGCACACATCATGGATTCCTCACTAGAATCACAATTACACCCCAAACAATCCAATCACAATGCCACCCAACCAATCCAAATCCAGTTCCACAAACTTATGAGCCTTCTAGAACAAGGATTATATCTTTGCAACAAATACATCACTCCCCACCATAGAAGTTTCATCATCATCAACTCACCCAAAAAACCTCAACCACTTTTTTGAACTCTCCAACCACTACTAAAGACAGAATTAGATGTGTCTATATTTCCTACACCTGAGAAACCAAATGAAACATAAACTATCACTCATTCCCTAAATCCTTGAATGAAACCCAAGGTATTATTCAATATTTTATCCACTATGAGGACCTCTCCCATAAATAGTCAATGGTGTAGTTTCCACCATGTGGCTTCACAAAAACTCTCCATGATCATAACCCCTAAGATGTTTCATATCTGTCCAAAAATAGTAGGGTATCTAGACATTTATCCATTTCCCCCCACTATTCTACTGAAGATATTATTGTTTTTGGAATGATCGTCACTAAATAATTTTATGCTATGATTTTATCAATGAATACCACCAACAGTCATCTATTTCATATGTCTCCAATCACTACATGGACATGTCAAAGTCATTTAAAATTCTTGGGCATCCCTACCCATGAAAATATCATCACATCGAAATCATTCATCCGCCTACTCATAGTTTTCTTCCCTACTCAAGAAACTCACCCTACGCCCTCTAACTGGTCCTACCCCTAGTAACCACATGAACTAGGAAAACACCAACACTCCAAGCGATTCTAATTTAATTAAAACCGGGCACCTCCATGTTCTTCCTACCAAAACCAAATCTCCCATGCACAGTCTCCACCCAAAGATAAAGTTTGCACATAAAACCACATCAACCCACATTTCCTTGAGCACCTATTATTCTCATGATCAAATTTATAAGTATAAGGACCACCCATTTTAATATACATTACACGGGCTAGGCACCCAAACATGTCCATCCCTCTAGAAGCCAACCACAAGGGTAAACCACAAGCACTCAAGTTCTCTTCCTCAAAACCAAAGCCACCCTACATTCCAAAACCCATATCAAGTTTCACCATTCATGTACTACTTTTAAAGGTCCAAAAAATCCATCTTGATGTCACACACCCAAAATCACAGATATCTTACTTGACCTATCCCATCTTCTGATGCATTTATCTAAGACTAAATTTACTTCTGAAGTAATCACACATTTATTCCTTTCATTTTCTCATCTTCTTCCAGAGCCTTAAACACCATATTTTCTTCTTATTTCTTGCAAAGTATTTTCAATTTAACATTTCATAATTTCTTTCGGTGATTAATAAACCATGTTTTTTCCATATTTTTTATTGAAACTCTCTTCATAAGGTGAAGTTAACCTTACATTCCTTAGGAATCAATATTATGGAATCGATATTAAGGACATTTTCAATTCATTAAGGTGTTCTATTCTTTTGATCATCCAATTTTATTTATATTTTGATGACCATAGTTTCTCGGTATTTATACAACCTTCAAAAGTAAAGTGTGTGACTTCTACTTAGTCTATTAACCAAAATCGTCCCGATTTTGGGACAATTTAAAGATAGCTGAAATCATTGGGGAGAAATCTGTTTGTCCCCCTTTCTGTGGCATCCATTTCTCTCGATGGTTTCGAACTCACCAAACAGATTCAATCCATTTCTTTCGGTGGTCTTATGACTTTCACTGGAATAGAGATCCTCCGACTGCTTCACTTTGGATGTTTTGAAACCTCCTGAAAGTTTTTTTGTGGCTTGAGGTCGACTAGTGGGTTAGCGTTATGGTCCTTCATCTCTGACCTATAGATATGGTATTTTTGGCTTGGATCTTGGGAAAAAAGAGGCATACCATGCAGGTTCACAGAACATGGAAGAAGTGGAGGACTAGAAGGAGGGTGATATCAGAAGAACCAATTCCAAGGGAGTTCCCCTTCAGAATAGATTCTTAGATTAGGTGAAGGGCCTTCAGATGATGATGATTCATGGAGTGGAAAAGGGCTGGTAATAGAAATCCCAAGAAGGCTGGGAATTTTAAAAAGGATAATTCTTCAGTGATTCTAGGAGAAATTGAACCTTCTAAGAATTATCAGACTTTATTAGAGTAAGGGGATGAGAAATCAACATTTTTATACTATAATGGAATTAATAAAGGAAATAAATTGGCCATTTAATTTGATGATCTCCTAGTTACTATTAACCAAACAGTTTATTAAATATATCTCCAAAATTTCCTTTGGATTTTCAATCTCTATTAACCAACCAGTTTCTTTAATATATCTCCAAAATTTCCTTTGTATTTTCAATCTCTCCAACTATTGGATTCTCAACATTTATCAAACCTTTTGTAAACAATTATCTTTAAACTATTAACACTTTATATTTAACTTAAAGATCAGTTTAACAACAATTTTGTATCTTGGAGAGGTTCAGGTTTTCAGTTTTACAGGTTGGGGTTTACAGGTTGGGAAATATATTGAATATGTGCAAGTTTATAGTTTTACAGGTTGGGGTTTACATCTTTGGAATCAGGGGTTTACATGAAGGTTGTTTACATGCAGGCTGTCCACATGCAGGATGCAGGCTGTTTACATGTAGGCAGTCCAGTTTTGGTGGTATAATATGTATACCAACGGTTCTACAAACCATTGGTATAAAGAGTGTGCTAGACAGAGTATGCCAACGGTTCTGAACCATTGGTATACAGGACAGAGTATGCATACAGGTATGCCAACGGTTCTGAAACCATTGGTATACTACGGGTTGGAATAAAATGTATACCAACGGTCTGAAAACCGTTGGTATACCCACTAGTACCAATGGTTCATCAACCATTGGTACATATATATACCAACGGTTTAAGTGGAACCATTGGTAAAGATTAATTTCATACCATATCTGCCTACGGTTTTCTAGGAACTGTTGGTATAGAGATACTGCCATGCCTCACCTATCAACTGGTTGAGAAACCGTTGGGAAATACTATCCCAATGGTTTCATTGGATATCCCAATGGTTTAAAACAGTTGGGAAAGATGGAATTTCCAGTAGTGCGCTACTGACCCATCTATTATGGATTTTGATGTGTATAAGAAGATGTATATTGATCCCCATACAGGAGAAGTTATAGGCGACTGAAAGCACCATATTGTGGTTATTAATTTTTTTAAAAAAATAAGGGATATTAATTTTATTGTTATTCTAATTTGTCATTATATTTAAATGAAACATATGAATCTATGACTTACCATTCATGGTAGAGTCAAGGCGATATTGAACAAGATTCCACTGGTGATTCGGGTTTTGATGAGGAGGTCTAGATACAAGTGACTTTTCAGGGTGTTGAGAACGTTTGGGTGATTAGTATTGGTTCTCAACTAACACAAATGAGTTATTATGGTACTTCTACGATGGAATTAATGAGAATTAAGGGAGATTGTGGACATTCATATTCAATTTCACCATCCACTACAAAGTATGAGGAGAGGTTGAGAGATCATAATGAGATGATAAAGTAGATGAATAAAGAGAGGGAGGAGGAGCATAAGCAACAACATCTGAGAGATGATCAGATGTTGGAGAATATGTAAGTGCCCAGTCAGTGTAATTGTATCACTGAGAGGAGGGTGAATCAGTGATACCTTTTCTTTTTAAGTTTCCTTGTAATTGAAACAACCTTCACCTCCTATTAAATAGTATATTCCCTACTGAAAAAAAATCAAACAAACATCCATAGGAACATAAGTATTTACAAGGTTCACTATTCAATACTAATATCTACATATTTGGTATGGTTTGGAGAAAATACAATACCATACAATCCATTAGAAAAAAAAATTCTTGGATTATAATTAGTAGGATATAACCTTTAACTCGTGTAACACTTTGAAGACAATCCAATAGTGCGAGTGCACCCTCTTAGCACAAATAGGGTAACACAAAGTTTATGTAACAACATATGTTACCTGCGATTCTTTTCAATTCCAAAAATGTATTCCTTTAAAAAAAATCTTCACTTTATTACCCAAAATATGTTAAGAACTTCATGAACTTTGTTAAGGAAAAACCCAGTCCTATTTTCCCAGTATGATTCCTCCCAGTCTGATTCTACTGAGTATGATTCTCCTAATCTGATTTTGCATGGTACAATTTTTCCAATACGAATAGATCAATACAAAAAGATATTTCACTAGCAGAGTACGATTGAGAAAATTTAGAACTCCTTTCAAAGTCCATAAATCCCAATACATAAAATCTTGATCTGATTATTCTAGCCTGATATGATGATCATCCGAATATGGTAACCAGCTAAGTACGATAAACACTGAGTACGATGATCAGCTGAATACAACATTTCAATATTGTCTCTTCTCTTCCACTTTAATCTGTTAAAAACTTTTCAACGAAATATTGATGCATAAAATTCTCCTTATCTCTAAAAAATTAGAGATTCTTTATCTACTATAGTGAACAATACATCATTCATCAGAAAAGTACAGTGTACTTTTTATCTTTTATAGGCAACCCTTGAGTAGATTTGGTAGGAATCCCAAAAATTTTACTACTTAATCAAATTCACCCTAATCTCAATTTCCCCTAAAATATCACATTAATTTTAACTACTCCAACTCTTCTCTAATCTTCTCAATTCTTCTTCACACTTAATCTATCTTTAGTACTTTTCTTTTCAATTTCCAGTTCAATTTAAATTCATGAGACCGATTTTCTAAAACTGATTTCTTCAAAAACAAAGATCTGCATCAATTGAATATGTAAATGAAGAAATAAAAATATTCGTTGAAATCCAATCCCCCACTTGATATAACATTTAGAAACACTCCTTTATCTCTTCTTTTGAACCTCTTCTTACAATTTCACCTTTTCTCTTGACCCACTTGAAAATTCACCTGAAATGGTAAATCAAAGAAAATCAACTCTTGACCCACTTGATAAAGAAATTTAAAAACATATTAGAGTTCATATATCTCTTCCCTCAGTAATTCATCCAAACACATTTCTTTTTAACTCATCCTAAGTACAATTGTCCAGAGTATGGTCTTTCTGAGTATGATTGGTCTGGATATGATCGGTAACATCTATTTATTTTATTCCACCTAGGTACAATTATACTAGGTAAGAATGTTTTCTTATGAATATGATGGTGATTGGATGCTACAATCCATTTTTATCTAAAAAGATTTCATCACAAGCTATCTAATCAACTTATGATTTATAATAATTCGAACACAAAAAAGCGCCATAAAATTTGTTTTATCATAGTCATAGAGACTTTGATTCTTCATAAAAACAACCAATCCTTCCACATAGGATCCAAAGTGAATATGATGACCATTTATGTCCAGCAAGATACATCCTCAATGAGATCTATCCTTTCATTTTGGATCCATGGTGAGTCTGATTACAATCAATTCCTTATTACGATCTTCTCTCATTCTGGACCTAAGGTGAGTCCAATCAGAACCAAAACAACTTCTTCCCATTATGATGGACAAAGTGTGTCTGATTCTTTTGAAAAAAAATTCAATATGATTTTCACCAAATAAAAAATTATTTGATCTTCTTTCTTCCAAAATGTTCCTTGATGATAATAAAAAACACTTTAAAACAATCAATTTCATCATTATATTGGTCCTAACAATCTCACCTTTGGATTTTTTTTGTAAACCAAGTTTCGTAAATCATAGAACATAGTATCCCCAAGTAATGGATTACTTATCAATAATTATAAGCCTACGTGAGTTAAATCATTGTAGGAGATAAGAATCATTGATAGAAAAATGATTCTCTCCAAGAGTAGTGATTATGAAAACCCTTTTCTTATTTCTTCCTCAGCTCTTCTTCAACCTCATCTTTTCTTCAACCTCCCTATAATGCAAAATAATTTCTTTCCTACAACCACTTCAACAAATAGTTAGAATATTTCACTCACATAACAATGTTGAATTCATATCTTACCCATAACTCCCCCTTTTTACATGCATTAAATGGATAGATTTATAAAACAATTTATCCCCCACCCCCTTAAAAACACTATCCAAAGGTAAGATGAGAGAGGGGATAGAAACACATACCTCAACCTTGATGAGAAATAGGTTGGACACCCATGTTCAACCTCAATTTAGCAAATGATTCCTTTGGTAAAGGTTTTGTGAAAATTTCATAAACTTGTTTCGATGTTGGAATATACTCCAACTTTAATTCATTCTTTTCTATATGGTCTTTGATAAAATGATATTTTATATCAATATGTTTTGACAGAGAATGATGAAAAGGATTCCTCATGATATTTACTGTACTTTTATTTTCACAACATGAGAGAAATGGTAACTTCACGTCAACAAGTAAATCTTCCAATTGAGTTTTCATCCACATAAGTTGATTTGTGGCTTGAGTGGAAGCAAAATACTCAGATTCATTCATATTGAGAGTTACTGAATTCTATTTATTTGAATTCAAACTAAAAAAATTCTCTCCCATAAATAATACTCCACTAGATGTGGATCTTCTATCATCGACATTACCTACTCAATCATCATCTGAGTACCCAAAAAATCAATACTATCTGAGCTGTCATATCTAATTCTAAAATTAGTTTCACCTTTTATGTATCTGAGAATTATTTTTCTAGTAAATTTGATTATTTTAGAGTACTCCTAAAATTTTCACATAAACTAATAGTATAAACAATGTCGGGTCTTGAGGAATTCAAATATAACAAACTCCCAATCAACTTTTGAAATTATTTCTAATCAACTTTTTTTCCTTCATCATCTTTAGACAATTTCGTTCTCACTAAAATTGGTGTAGAAACAAGTTTTGAGTTTTCCATGCTAAACCACTTGATAAGTTCCTTAGCATAATTTTCTTGAGAGAGAAAAAACATATTTTCCCTTTTTTTATTTGTAACCCAAGAAAGTATTTCATTTCCCCCAACATGGAAATTTCAAATACATTTTTAATATCTTCAGAAAATCTTTCACAACTTCTTTCATCATTCCCAGTAAAGGTAAAATCATCAACATAAACAATTAAAATGAGGGAATACTCTTGACTTTCACTGATGTAAAGATTGTTATCCACTCTTCCTTTCATAAAATCTATCTTCCTTAAGCATGTATCAAATTTGGAATACCATGATCACATATCTTGTTTTAGGCCATAGAAATACTTTTTCAATCTACACACATAACTTTAATCTTTCCCATAAATAAAGACACGGTTTTTTTCAATATACACCTCCTCTTCAAGATCACCATTTAGGAATGTAGATTTAGCATCCATTTGAAAGATCTTATAGCCACATTTTGCATCAATAGCAATAAAATTTATAATTGTTTCTAATCTTTCTACTAGAGAAAAGGTTTCATCAAAATCAATACCCTCAATTTTTGAATACGTTTTATAAACAAATCTTTCTTTATTTCTTATTACTTCCCATTTTTCATTCAGCTTGTTCTAGAAAACCCATCCTGTGCCAATAATGATTTTTTATTCAGGATTGGGTATGAGTTCCCATATATAATTCTTTTCAATCTGATCCAATTCTTTATTCATGGCTTGAACCCATTCTGGATGCTCAAAATCTTCTTTCACATCATTCAGATCCACTTTTGAATACAAGGAAGTATGTGTAATAGCATTTTTTCCCTGTTTTTTGAACCTTATGATGTTGATCACCATTTCTATTTTGAGCTTCCACTTGTTTCCTAAGCTGGGGATGATAATTTTTTAGTATCATCTTTGTCTCTAGAAAAATCTGAGTCTGTTTCTTCTTTTTGAGTAGGAATACAATTATTTATATCCTTATCAGAATTGTTTTCTTCAACATGATCAAATTTCTCATTTTCTGACTGAGTATCTTTTTCTTTCACAACTCTTTCTATCACTTTCAAATCAATAAAATAAACAATTCTTTTTTTATTTTTTGAATCATTTATATCCTATTCCTTCTGGATCATATCCAAGAAAAATTCCACCATCACCTTTTTACTCAAACTTTCCAAAGTTTCCACCTTTTCTATTTATAACACATGGACTCTCGAAAACTCTTAAGTGTTTCAAACATGGAGTTTTTCTATAAAACAATTCATATAGAGTCGTATATGAATTAGGACTATAGAAACATTGGTTTTGAATGTAAATAGTAGTACTCATGGCTTGCCTCAAAATGTAATGAGAAAAACCATGCTCAAGTAACATGGTTCTTCCTATTTCCACCAAACTTTTATTATTTCATTCAGAAGCCACATTTTTTTGAGGAGTTTATGGGGTACTGTAATCATAATGAATTCCATGATTCTAAATATAGATTTCTAATTCTTCACTTTCGTATTCACCACCATTTTATATTCTCAACTTCTTCACTAAATAATCACATTCTTTCTCAGCTTTCATTCTGAAACTTTTAATCAATTTCAAAGCTTTTGATTTGTGTTTCATATACATAACATAGGTAATGTGAGTAAAATCATTAATGAAAGTGATGAAGCACTTATCTCTATTTTATTATTTTTTTCTCATAAGTCAACAAATGTTAGAATTAATTAGCTCTAGGGGTTTTCTTGAACAAATCTCAACTTTCTTATGCACAACAATTGTAATATTTCATTTCTCATAAATAATGCAACACCAATCTATTATTCTTAGAAAATCGAGAATGTCTAGAACACTATTTCTATTATATAACCTTCTCATGTTTATCTTCCCCATGTATTCCATCCTTTTATTCAACAATTGATTCTCTTCTACCATACTCATGTAATAAGAGTTTTGAATTTCACCAACCTGAAACAAGTTTCATTTTGTACGTTAGCCACTTATAACAATTTTTCGATATTCTTCACTTTTCACAAAAAATTCATGTTTTTTAAGATAATTTTGTTACCATCACCATAAAATTTTGAAACACTTAGAAAATTTTGTTTCCTGGTTTTTCACACCTTTCATAAATATTTTTCAAAGGTTGGAACCTATTTTCAACCTTTACTCCAACCTTTTTAGATTTCTTCACAATGACCTTATCCGAATTCTTTCTTTTAGGATATTGACTCCCCCTCAACCTTTTCCTTTCATAACATGTGGGATAATAGAATTTTTTTTGGTTGAACCAAAACATATTTTCAGTGTTTCCAAATCTCCCACAATATAAGAAATATCTATAGAAAAAGTAATTGCCTCTAAAACATCCATATTGATTTGAATTGTGAATACGTTTCTCAACAACTTTCTTATCTTTCTTTTCTGACCCACCAAACTTTTTGTTATCAATTGGATTCTTCCTTTTCTATTATGTATTATTAGAACCAAACTTATTTAAAAAAAAATTCAGGTTTAGATAAAACATTTTTGGACTCAGGTTGTTTTGTAACTTATGAATTCTTCACTTTTTCAATCTTGGCCACATACATAGCTTTTCCAGATTTATTCTTCTCAAAAACAATTATATCTTTCTTATCTCCCTTTGAAGGTAAATTTTGTTGGACTTTATTAGTTTTATCATTATGATAACTTTCACTAATTTTAATAATAAAGTTTTTGAAACTTGTATTCTTCAATTTAGTTTTGGATATATTTTCGTAGACAAGTTCCAACTCTTATTCTTTTTCCTTCAACTTCACCTCCATATGCTCATTTTAATTCTTTTCTTCTTCAATTATTTTCTTAAAATAATTAATTTATTAATCTAGCCTCACTTTCTCATTATAAAAACATTCATGGTTTCTTCTTGAGGAACATTTATCTTCCAACCTTTTGTTTTTATTTTCAAGACTTTTGATATTTCTCATGAATTCTTTCAATTCTTCTTTCAAATGAATCTGAAGTTGAGTTTCATCTTCTTCATAATTACTGCTTCTGAATTATTCATTAGTCACTATTGTTATAACAGTATTTTCAACACTATACTCAATAGAATTTTTGGATTCAGCATCAATTCCTTCTTCTTCTTCATCATTAGATAATAAGATTATTATTTTGGATTTGAAGAATTTTCTTTCTTTCCCTATGAAATATAATTTTCTTTTATCACCCTATTTCATCCACAATCTTATTAGATTTATTTCTTCTTCATCACTCTCTTATTCATTCTTTCTCTGAGGAAAATTATCAGCAAAGTTCCCAACTTCTCCAAATTCAAAATATTTCAAGGGAAGTTTCCCTTTGTATTTTAACATACATTTTTCACATTTTTAGAAAAAGAGGAAAAATATTATCAAGATTTTTACAGACCTCTTTTTCATAGTTGAATTCATCAGCTTCATCTTTAACAAGAATCTTCTTTGACTTCTCTTTCTTAACGGATTTGAAATACATTTCTTTATCACCTTTTGTTTTTCATTTAATAACTTTCTCCCTTCTCATTTCATAAGTAATCAGAGTGCTATATAAATCATCAAGAGATAATGTTTCAGGATCTCTGTCTTCCAATGAAGAAAATTTTACATCAAACTTGTCAGGAAGGATTATCAAAATATTTTCAATAACTATAGAATCATCTAACTTTTCACCAAGACATATGATAGTACTCACAATGTTATTGAACTCGTTAAAGAAGTCCCCAATAGATTCGTGATCTCCCATCTTCAAGTCTTCATACTTCAATATCCAAACTTGAGGTTTTTCCTTCTTCACTTTTGTATTACCTTCATATATGTTTTTTAATTTATCCCATATACCTTTGTTTGTGGAAAAAAATTCACTCTTAAGAATTAACTTTCAAAAATTGATAATAATATAGCATTCTTAGCCCTACCATAATTCTCCTTATTTTTCTTATCAACATATGTAATAGGATATTTGTCATTAACGGGGGGAAACACAACTGTTGAAACTTCAAGAACATCATAACTTATAGACATAAGATAAGGAAACATTTTATATTTCCATATATGATAATTATTTCTATCAAACACCAGAATACCATTATTGTTCACATAATTCAAATTCTCTGTCAGCAAAGAATAATTGAAGGCAACCTTTGGCTCTGATACCACTTGTAAGTTCCTAGTCAGTGTAATTGTATCACTGAAAGGGGGAGGGGGTGAATCAGTGATACTTTTTATTTTTAAGTTTACTTATAATTGAAACAACCTTCGCCTCCTATTAAAGATTATATTACCTACTTAAAACAAATCAAACATACATCCACATAAACACAAGTATTTATAAGGTTAACTATTCAATACGAATAGCTACGTCCTTGGTATGGTTTAGAGAAAATCCTATACTATATAATCCACTATAAAACAATCCTTGGATTATAATAAGTAGGATATACCCTTTCACTTGTGTAGAACTTTGAAGACAATCTACTAGTGAAATTTCACCCTCTTAGCACAGTTAGGGTAATAAAAAGTTTGTGTAACAACACATGTTACCTATTCTTCTTTTCAATTCAAAAAATGTATTCCTTTAAAAAAACTTCACTTTATTACACAGAAGATGGTAAGAACTTCCTATAATTTGTTAAGGAAAAAACCAGTCCAATTTTCCCAGTATGATTATTCCCAGTCCGATTCCTTTGATTCCAATTCCCCCAATTCGATTCTTCCTGGTATGATTTTTCCAATAAAAATTTCACAATACAAAAAGATATAGCACTGGCTGAGTATGATTGAGACAATTCAGATCTCCTTCCACAGTCTAGAAATCCTAATATGGAAAATAATGATCTGATTAATCTAGTCTGATATGATGATTAACTAAATACAATTGAAAAGAAAATTATGGTAACCAGTTGATTATAATAAACACTAAGTATGATGATCACCTGAATACAACATTGTGATCTTTTATCTTCCCTATCACTTCAATTCGTCAAAACCTTTTCAACAAAAGCTCGATACAAAAACTTCTTATTATCTATAAAAACTCATATCTTCTCTCTCCAATATGGTGAATATTACATTAGTCATCATAAAAGTACAATTTTTCTTTTCACATTTTATAGGTGACCCTCGAGTGGCTTTGGTAGGAATCCCAAAAATTTCCCTGCTTAATCAAATTCACCCTAATCTCAATTTTCCCTAAAATCTCACATGCATTTTGACTTCATCAACTCTTCTCCAAACTTCTCAATTCTTCTTCATAATTCATCTCTCTTTTAGACTTTTATTTTCACTTTCCAGTCTGATTTCAATTCATGAGACTGATTTTCTGAAAGTAATTTCTTCAAAAACAAATCTCTACATTAATTGAATATGTAAATGAAGAAATAAAAATATTCTTTGAAATTTAAGATCCCCCATGATAGCACATTAAAAAACACTACTTTATCTATGCTCTTGAACCACTTTTTACAATTTTACCTTTTCTCTTCACCCAATTGAAAATTCACTTGAAATGGTGAATCAAAGAAAATCAACTCTTGACCCACTCAATGAAGACATTTAAAAATATATCAGATTTCATCTATCTTTTACTTCATTAATTCATTCAACCACCTTTCTTTCCAACTCAACTTGAGTATGATTGTCTAGATTATGATATTTCTAAGTACGATTGGCCTGAATATGATCAGAAGCATCCCTTTATTTTATTCCACCCTAATATGATTATACTGGGTACAAATGTTTTCCTATGCATACGATGATGATCGGATGCTACAATCCCTTTTTATCCAACAAGCTTGCATCACAATTTCTCCAATCAACTTATGATTTATGAGAATTCCAACATAGAAAAGAATCATCACATTTGTTTTATCATAGTCATAGAGACTCAGATTCTTCATCAAAACAACCACTCCTTCCGCACCGGATCTAGAGTGAATCTTATGACCATTTACTTCTAGAAAGATACATCCTAAATGCAACCGATCCTTTCATTCCAGACTCATGGGGAGTTCGATTACAATCAATTCCTCATTACGACATTCAACCATTTCAGACCTAAGGTGATTCCGATCAAAACCAAAATAATTTTTTCTCATTATGATGGAAAACGTGTGTCTGGTTCTTTTGAAAATAAAGGTTGATATTATTTTCACCAAATAAAAAGTGAGGTGATTTTATTTCTTCCAAAAAATTCCCTGACAACAAAATAAAACACTTGAAAATAATCACCTTCATCACTAGCTTGGTCCTAATAGTATAGGTGGCGACTTGCATGTGGCGTCGGTATGGAGTTCCCCCCTCGTCCTTCGAGTGATCCCCCCGGTCCTTTGAGTGATCCTCCTCCACCTGATGATAGTTGATGATTTCGGAAGTTTTAAGACCATTTTGTAATTTAATATGACAAATATATCATGTTTGAAACGATGTATTACTTTTATGTCTGTTTTAATTTTTAATTTTTAATTTTTTTAATGATTTTTAAATATTTGTCAATTTATTAATAAATTTTAAATATTTTAACTTTTTAAAATTAATTATATATATTTTTTTAATTTTTTTAATATTTTTAATTTTTTAATCATTTTATAATATATTTAATTTTTTAAATTTGTTATTAATTTTTTAATAAATTATAATATTTTAATTTATTTTTAATATTTTTAAGAATATTTATTTTATAATTTTTTTAATTAATAAAGTTTTTTTATACTTAAATTATTTTTTAAGATATATTTTGTTAAAAAAATCTGATTAATTTTCAATAATTTTAAATTTTTTAAATTTATTTTTAATTTATTTTTAATTTATTTTAATTTTTAATTTTTTTAGAAAACTATTATTTGTGATGGGTGGACAGTTCATCACAAATAAGTAATTATGACGGGCCATTGCAATTGGTTATTTAAAAATATTATGGTACTTATTTGCGAAGGATGATCCATCCATCTCAAATAACCACAATTGTGACATCATTTTTTGTGATAGAGTATTGGCGATGAACTCCAATCGTAAATGAATTTTTGTGATAGGAGTCCATCACTAATACTCTGTTGTAAATAATCAAAAATCTAGTAGTGTTGGATCACTAGAACAACTACCTGAGAAATTCCCTTCCTAACTTTTCAATTCTTTTTTAGTGGTCGCATTATAAAACATCACCAAAACATACCATTTAGTCAAACTATTCCAATCACTAAAAAAAGAATATGAAATCCCAAGTCAAACAAAACCCCACAAAAAACGCCCTTTATAAACCCATTTCAAAATCACATAACAAGGCCTTTTTTCCGTTCCAAAATACCATAAGGTTTTATAAACATACCTTCCAAGGTTCTATTTCAAAACCCTTAAAACAATTTGATCCCAACAACAAAAAGGAAGCCACTTCCTGGAAGCTAAATTACCCTATGAACCACAGACACAAAAATCATTCACTTTTTCATAAAGTAGCTAATTATTTGAAAATTAAAACCATTCCAAAATGATTTCAAGAATTCCACCATACTTAAAACCCATAAAATAATTTCCTTGAAAACCACTACAACCCCAAGAAATCATTTCATCCACTTAAATCACTTCTTATAAAGTTCAAAAACTTTTCGCAAAAGCAACTCAAGCACTCAAAACATAGATTTCAAAACAAACTCAATTACCAAATTATAATAAATTGATTTAAAATTAAATAAAACAAGCTTTAAAACACCAAAAATATTCACTCAATTACTCATAATAAGAATCATCAATCCTAATAAGGGTTAAAAACATCAAAGGAGTGAAATTTTTTTCCAAACTTTCTCCACTGTGCACAGTTTTACCACACGGTTTGTTAGGTCATTCACCAACCATGAAAGTTCCTCTAGAATCTATCCATAATGGTCTAAAAAGAATACACATGTTTTGATAGTCCGTGAACTGTACCTATGTGCCCCATGGATTACCTCTAGTTTCACTCTGAAACTAGAATTTTTCCAAGATGACGCTTGGCAGTGGATACTTGTTCTTCATCGTTACCTGGTTCAGGTGCTGGTAATCCATGCACAACCTCAAAGTCTCATCTTACTTCTTGGTAAACAAAACTGGGGCCACCCTGGGTGAAACACCAGGTCTTATGAAGCCCTTCCTCTACAAATCCTCTAACTTCACCCTCAGCTCGTGAAGCTCTGTGGGAGCCATCAGATACACTGATGAGGATATCGGTGTCGTCCTGGGGTGTAAGTCGATGCAGAAGTCGACCTCCCAGTAGGGAGGTAATCTGGGAACATCTTCTGGAAATATGTTATTGTACTCTGCCACCACTGCGGGGAACCAGAATTTCACAACATCTGTAGCTCTAAGGGTAAGTATATATAACTCATGAGTGATCAGTTTTACCATCCAAATCATGGTCCCATTCTGTGCGGCCTGTGTTTCTTTTTCCCCAAAAAAGCAAAACCTTGTTTCATCATTTCAGACACACTGCACTCTTTACCTAAAGCAGTCAATCAGGGCATGGACCAAAGATAACCAATCCATACCGAGAATGAAATCGTAAGGCCTAAACGTTTCCACCAAGAGGTTCCAACTGAAACTCTCACCTCCAAGGGTAAGATCACACTACCGGAAAAGGTGTGTGATTATCGAGTCTCCTCCCATAGGTGTCTCCAAGCGTAAGGGTCAAGTCAACAGATCTACCAGGATCTCAAGGTTTCACACAATACATGTGGAGAGGAAAGAATAACTGGAACTCGTGTCTATAATTATGGTGTCTAAAGTAGAAAATACACAAATCGTACCTCAAATCATCCCTAGTGTAAGAACCCGTTTTTTCACTCAGGTATGGATCCTTTAAAATTTCAGTATAAATATTTACTTTGGACCTAATATAGATTCCTAATGAGTTAGTTAAGGCTATGAGGGTGTCTGGGGCTTGTTCAGAGCCCGAAGCCCATCATTTTGGAGGAAACAGACTCTACGTACGGTTTTTCAAACCGTATAGAAGGAGTTTTTTCAGACAGTGGAACCTCACACGGTTGGCACACGGCTGTGAAGCCAAACAGTGTGAATGCCCCTTTTCCTAGTTAATCGTGTATAGGTGGTGCACTGTGTGATCAACTGTATGGAGTAAGACTTTTTGGGCAGAATCGTCTTGCACGATTTGCGCACGGTTTGAAAAACCGTGCGGACAAACTGTGTGCAGGATAAAAACCTATGTAAAATGTCCAAAACACCCTTAATGGGCTATCAATCCAACCCCTTCCTCCCTAATCCATGTTTATGTGGGATTGACCTAATTCTATCTTATTTTGGATCTTTTTTAAGTCCAAAGATAGGGATCAAGATATCTCATTCATCCGGCATCCGATTGATCTTTTTTTCATCACATTGGTTGCCCAACAATAAGTACTCGAGTTCTCTTTAGCCGTTATTCTTCTCTTCCACTCTCTACCTAGATATCACCATGTGATCATTTTTCACCTTTTCTTAGATCTACTCCAATCTGAGGAAAATCAAGGGCCGATACTAGAGGAGAAGGATTGTACAACCCTAAGGTGGGTGGTCTATAACTCATACCTAAAGTTTGTTGTTTTTGGAATGTTTGTGTGGGGCCCACTAGTTTTGTTGGGAATCATTTCTTAAATTAACATGCCATGATTATACTCGTTATAATCTTATGGTTATTCAATTTACAAATATGTGATTATTTATTAATGGTTTTACCCACAACTCAATCTGCCTCATGTCAAAGGTTATTCCATATTTATGTTTTTAGTGTTTGGCATATTTGAGCCACTATTAGGGTGTGCCTTTACTTGACCTTTCTAAAGGTGAGTCTTCTTATTATAAATGTCTTGTTATTATTGAGAATTTCTTAATGGCATGTACCATGTATGCTCACCACTTGACCCACCTAAGGTAAGTGCTTTGAAATGGTTATTAAAAGTGAAAAGTGAAATGTAAAATGGAAAGTATACTAAGTATATAACTTGGCCTCATTTAAATAAATGGAATAAAGGTTAAATGTTCATAGCACCCCTTTCCATGTTGATAGAAGGTAGGAGAGTGAACCTCAAAAATTGAATATTTCTTAATGGCTAACTAAGACTTGATTAAATGGTTGAAATGCTACTTGGACTATCCACACTAATGGAAGAAAAGTCTTGGACCAATGAATAAATTGTTTTAACTCTACTTTAATTATCCACACTAATGGAAGGCAAGACATGAACCAAATAAATTAATGCATGATTAAAATATCAAATAGGAATGGACTGACCGGAACTCACCTTGTATTCTGAGAGGAGAATACCTTGGGTCTCTAGAACCCCATTCTGATTCAAGGATGTTGTTTGATTAGGTTTATTCCCACCTAGAATCTAGTTCTTTTTTATTCCTTGGATTCCTGGTATACTACTGTTGGGTCCCTTTCTCGATAACAGAATACCTCGGATACACTCATTGGATCCAGCATTGACTAGTAGGTGCCACGGTGAAATTCCATAGGGCCCTGTCTTTTCTTAGCCTTGTTTTAACTTGGTCGATCACATTGGACTCAATAAGAAACTTATTGTGGAATTTCTTGTATTACGCTCCTTGGATTACACTCTTACCCCTTAGCTAGACTCAGATACTACTGACTTATCTTTCTATGAGTTTACGTTACCTTGGTTTTTTTTCCTGGAACTCCCTCACTAGATATCATTGTTGGGTTGCCTTGTTACATCTTGGGACCTTCACTACTTATACTATCATGAGGTGATGTCAATGTTGGATATTCCTCACGTTTCCTATTAATAGTAAATGGTAATTGATTAATTAATGAACTGGTTAGGTGTTCATATACTAGCTGAGGGATGAAGCATGTACATGGTTATTTAGTTATATTGTACTACTTGATTTACTTTATATATGTATGCATGCATGCATGATGTTATATTCCATTACACAGGACAAATGTTATAGACACCGTTGGTGGTGGCCCACTGAGATTTATCTCACACCCTCTCTGGGAATCGTTTGGTACCCGAAGTAGATTACATGGTTGCAGGTATTTACAAAGGGAATCATGCAGCTTCCAATACTTGATTGTGTGCTGATAGGGTGGATATTGATATAAAATGGCTGAGTAGGATCTCAGGATGCTTGGAGTAGACTTTTTTTTCTTTTTTCCTTTCGGAACATGTTATGCCTATTGTCTTTTATCAGTGATTTCCATTTTTCCAATGACATGAAATTACATCATCACTGCTCTAGTTGATACAATTATTGTTATTCTTTCTTATCTATTCCATTAGTTTGATTCTGATAATTATTTATATTGATTCCGTTGTTTACTATTCCATTATATTCCTTATGATGCGCTACACTCTACTAATGAGGGCATAGTCTTCCCACAGACACACCCTAGGCTCTCGATGCTAGTCGGAAGCCTCTAGTGTTTGGAAAGATGCACTGGAGACCATGAGGCCCACCAGGCTTGGGGAACCCATTAAGTAGCATTTGGGTCTGGGTTGTCACACCTAGAGTCCCTAGGTCATACTCCTAGACCATATGTAGCTACCCCAACCCCTATCCCCCAACTCTCTGAGCCTGGTGCAGACCTCCTGGTGGTGGTGGAAGTAGGTAAAATCATATGACACCTCCTACAACTCTCCCTAATCCTCTTCCATGTCTGCATTTTTGGAGGTCTACCTACTCCACTCTCTACCTCTGCCTCAGTGGTCGATCCATCTCCTCCCTGTCAACAATTTGACAGTTTGTGAAATATCTAGTGAGATGTCCCCTATCATTTCATGAGTAGCATCGCCTCTCCCTAGGCTGACTATATCCATCCTGAGATATTTGGATCAAAAATACTCTATCTTAGGACCTCCTATAACATATCCCACATCCTGATCCATATGCCAGACGTCGGATCCCTTCTACTGAAGTCTCTACACCTGTGTGTCTGATGCTGACTTCCACTGTTTATCTCTGCTCAACTAAGAATCTCTCGATCACCAAATATCTCTCAATAACTCTTGTATAAGTCAAAATGCATAGAGTCATAACACTATCTCTGATGTCCCCTCAGAGACCTCACTCGAAGGTCCGATATTTGAAGTTCTAATCCCTGACCATATCCATCTAGTATCTGGAGAGGTCGGTGAACCTCGATGAATAGTCATCCACTGTTAAACTACCTTATTGGATCTGAAGAAGCTTTTGGATATGCACTTCTCTCAGCATAACCAGAGAGAACTCCTCCCTAAAGAGTCACTCAAACTCTTTCCACAAAAGAGTATCCTTGTTGTGAGTCTGTGTGGTCAAACTCCACCATCATCCCACTGAATCCTGAAAAAGGCCCGCTTCTAGGGTCACTATTTGGTTGTTGGTGTCCTCACTATATGAAAAACTTTGTTCACTACCTCAAGCTAGTCCTTAGCCGCCTAAGGGTTTGGCTCTCCTTGGAACCTGAGGGGTCTCTATCTCTAAAACTCATGGAGCACGCTTATCCTACGCTCCTCGTCTTTCGGTACTGTAGGTACCACATGCTGCTCTACTAGTGGTGGTATAGAAGTTTCACCACCTGAAGGTAACACTTTGTGAATTCTTCCATGAATTGAAGCATCATCATTGAAGGGGTCATCCTCATGATCGAGTCACTGAATCCTAGCAGGTATGCATCGCGGAGTCATCTTGTAAGGAAACAAGATGTATCATGATCAAATAGTATATCTGGATAGCTAACATAAAAGGACAAGAAAAACACAACTCATTCCTATATGATTCGTGTACCATTATTTATTTCCTTACAACTATTGTTCTCATGTATAGAGTCGAAAACTAGGTTATCGGAGTCCGGGTGTATGGATACGTTAGCTGCCTGCACCAACACTAGAGTCCCTGGCCAGAAAGCTGAACCTGAAACAATTAACACCATTTCCCCAAACAAATCTCACATACTCTTGGTCTTAAGGTAGAACCTACCACCTCTAATACCACTCTGTCATGACCTGTCTCAGTGGGACCCATGCCACGACTCCCCAAGCCTGGCTCCAATTGTCCAGGGGTTGGTGACTAGCACCAAGTAGGCATATCACTAACATGAAAAGAATTTCCTAAGTACCTGTACACATGCACACATCTCCAAACCCACAAATATTGAAAAGTAAAAACCTCTAAGGAACAAAATGCATGCATACAACTAAACCCAACCAACATAGTACAACGGAAAGTAAAGTGGGGAAAGGAAACTAATCTAGAATACAAGCCCACCAAAAGAAAGAGTCTAAAAACTACAAAGTCCAACCCATAAGTAAGAAATATGTACTGGGACTACTGCTCATAGTCATAGGAACACCTTGTCTTGTAGGTAAGATCACAAAGCTCGGTCTAGTTATGGTCTGCCCTGGACTCCATCAAAAGGCTACTCATCTGCACAAGACATGACACGTGCGTGAAAATCCCATGCAGGGGTGAGTATAACAATACTCTGTAGGGGACCCCAAAAAACACAAATCAATACACAACTAAAGGTAAAATAATCTATAAATAGTATATTCCTATATAATATATAACAAGAGAAACATATCCAGATATACTTAAAACCCATAACCGTAGTCTAGAGTTAAGTCACAACAACTGCATACCCACGCTATGGATTCAATTCGAAGATTCCATGAAGAACTTATCTAGGATAACTCACTCCTGAGTCTGATATCTATGATTATTTCCATACAAGAAGTATTTTTCATCGGGAAAATCCATGAGATAGATAGACACACTGATAGATCTGAAGAAAGAAGTGATGCACTCATTTTGAGAGAACTCACTCCTCAATGGGGAAAGATCATGATACATGGATGAGGATCATTGCCATGGCCTTTGTGTATACCACGACTCATCTGGATTCACCTATTTAGTAGAGTATTATCATTATTTATGATTGGTCACATCGATACCTCACTCTACCTAGGGTCAAGAATGGGTAGAGGATCTCGCTCTGAGCCTCTCAGAGGGATTGTAACTCTATCCAGAAAGTCCTGCTGAAGGGATCATAATCATGTGGATAGAAATGATACCTGACCTTCAGGGGAATGAGTAAAGGGGAACTAACCCAAACAGAACTTTTCCATGTAACATTGGAAAAGAAGATCAAGACATGTATAGAAAGGTAAATGGTGTGTAGAAAGGTCACACGCCATGCCCTATGACCCCGGGTACTAACCATGTACAACAGCCTGTGTTGAAGAGAATGTCATGTAGAAAGAGATACATATGGAGTGTAAGAGAGTGAAATGTTGTGTCCTACTATCCAGGGGCTTCTCCATGTATGTTGGTCATGTGCCCATACATGGCTTCAACCCATGTATACCAACCCGTGTACTGGTACACAGGGTAACCCGCATAATCAGAATGGTATGGTCGTGTGGTGGAGTACATGTTGTGTACTCCACCCCGTGTCTATGTATCATCTGAGATACACACTGAGTCTCATGAAGGAACCCACACACCGTGTGATAGTTTTCACATTTCATGACATAGCTTCCTAAATTGAAAAACCCTATCTGTCACTGATCCGTCCCCACACACCATGTTCTTCGCAATTTTCCAAAAATAGTTGTTCTTCCTCCCGCACCTTGGTTGAACATCGATCTGTTGATCCAGACATCCAATCACCACGAAACTCAAGGTTCAAGGTCGCCCTAACACCTCAAAGCTGATTCTATTGTCTTTGGGCCTCTAATAGGACCCGAAAACACGTTTCAATCCACCTGCATAAAGAATGCTCAAAGGAACATTTCTCCCGAACCATGTTGATTCCTTCACCGCCATCATTGTCGCACCTCCGCTAGGTCTTCACGATGCCAGATCTACAATTTTGGATTGCTGCATTCCGAAACGGGCATGCAATGATCCATTGTTCATAACTCCACAAAGAACACGAAGAACATGGGGTAAAAAAGGGGAAGAATAAATCGACATAATGAATTTAGGAACAAACCTACGTCGTCGTTCGTCATGGAGTTGATCTGCTCCTCGCATCATCATTCGTCGGGAAGTCTCTGGGGTGGCTCCTCTCCAAATCTCTTGAGTATTTAAGGGATTTTTCCAGGATTATGAGCCTAACCCTAATCTCATACTGATTTACAACCACATAATGCATCACTACGTTTTGGAAATGTTAAAATAAAATCAACTATTAAATTTATTTTATTTATTTTAAAACGTACAAAAATTAACGTTTTCAACTGACCCGCACCGGTCTATGTTAGATCTCACCTAAGGAAAGGTCTATACTCTGAATGCAACAATTCCCTCATATTTATGATTAGGGAACCCATTTAAAATTTATTCCACTTTTTCAGGAAAACTTCTAGAATGTTCTATTTAAAAGTTTAATTTATTTCAAACATTTATTCCAGGAACTCTGGGAAATTGTTCACACTTTTTTAGGAAAACTGGTCACACTGTCGCAAAGCCTGGTCTCTAAATAAATCAATATAATATTTAAAAACAATACACGGAAAATCCAAGACATTACAGTCGCATCGTCACATCGCTCTACCACGCTGCTTCGCCACTCCATCTCTCGCACAACCGTGACGTAGTGTCGCCCTAGGTCACCCCTCTCAGATCTTCTTGGTAAAGACTCTGATTTTGTTCCATTTCATTTTTTTGTGTATTTTTGTTCAATATATTGAATACTGGTCTGTTCAAAACCTAGGTTAATCAATTTACCCAGTTTTTTAAATTTATTTGATATTTAGGGTTAATCTAAATTTATTAGTTTGTATTTGGATGTACATTGTATTTGCAATACCTAATTTCATTTTATTTTAGGTTTAATATATATATATATGTGTGGGTCTAAATTGTTTAATAATGCTCTTATTCCAAAATTTATCACTGAAAGAATTAATCCACTGATTTTTTATTTTTATGCCATGGATAAATAGAACAATGTAAAACTAAATTGTTCAATTATTATTAATATATATATATATCATGAATTATTAATTAATATAAACACATAAAATATATATTATAACTATTTTTTAAACAAATATTCATATATCAATTCTATATAAACATATATATGTATATATATATAATTTATAAGTAATTTTACTAATAGTTAATTTTGATTATAAATAAATTTGAATATATTAATATAGGAATTTTAAAATTAATAATAATCATTACATAATTTATAATAATTAATAATTAAATAGTCAATATTATTAATAAATAGTAAATATTAGTGTTAGTTACAAATTTTTATTGATAATTTCAAATTTTTAGAAAATTATGAAAATATGTAAAAATTTATAAAAGAAAAAATATGAAATACTAGTTATAGTTAGATATTAGTAAAATTTATTAAAAAATTATATATAAATAATAAATAATTAGTATTAATTAAAAAATAATTTTCAAACTACTATAAATTTTAAAAAAATATTTCTAATAAATACTATAATTTTTATCAAACCTTTCTAAAAAATATAAAACATAATAACTATTAAAAATTCATAATAATTCATTTACATGTTATTTTGATTAAAATAATTTCTGTTAATAATTTGTATAATTATTATAATATATAAAAATAATATTAATAAATGATTAAAAATGATACTCTCACATGCAATGTAACAAAACACTAACACTCACAAATTTTATGTTGCACCTAGGGTAAAACCCACATCTCAAACCCAACAGTGGTATCTGATTTTTCATATGATAAATAGTTTGGGAGATAATTTAAATTTTAATAAGAAATTAAAATATAAATATTAAATGAATTACCCGTGAGTTCCATGTAACTAAACACTCGACGCTCACAGTTGTTATGTCACACCTAGGGTAAAACTCACATCCCAGACCCAATGGTGGTCTCTATTTTTTCATATGATACACATTTTGAAATATACTTTAAATTTTAATAAGACATTATAATAAAAATATTAAATGAATTACCCACGCATTCCATCTAACTAAACATATGACGATTATAAATGTTATGTCACGCCTACGATAAACCCCACATCCTGAACCCATTAGTGGTATCTGATTTCTCATATGAGATATTGTTCAATATATATTCTATTATTTTCAAAAAAAATAGTGTTTTTTTAATATAATATATTTAATTTTTTATTTTATCTGTACCGAGCCTCTACAGGTCCTATAATCTAGTGTTAATCACCTCACTCTGATCATATTCCATATAAAATTTCAAGGTGTTAAAATATAATAATAATTTGAAACTATTCGTGGCGGTCATTAATAATTATTCTTAAATCTGTTGTTTGATTAGATAACTATGAAATTGGGAATTAGACAACAGTTTCTATTACGCGGTCTTGATTGGATAAATCACCCAAACAGATATGGTATAAATCCTTCCTACATTGAAGGTGTTGAAACCTTTATATCATTTTCATAATCAAATGCCAATTTTATTTCTAATGGAACAATTAAATTTCTATGTCAGAAATGTGATCTTAGGAGATTCAAAATGTTTGAAAATGTTGGACTTCATCTGTTTCATTTTGGATTTTGGAAAGATTATATTTTTTTGTATCAACATGGTGAAAAAAATTTAATAGAAAATAAAAAAAATTGTTCTAGATCCATCATTTTAGAATTTAGTACATGAGTTCGTTGGTCCATCTATTCCTAAAACAACAACAAAGAATGATATTCCAAATCTTGAATCATAACCTTCTTATTTTTATAATTTTTTGAAATCTATTGAGGAAGCCTTATATATAGGGTACCAAATGAGAATACATCAATCTGTTACAAAATTTATGGCTATTTAATTAGATTTTGTAATGTAAAATAGTTGTTTCGATCATATTTTATCATTGGTTAAATCATTGTTGCCTAATGGAAATATATTACTTGTAAGTTTCTATGAAAGTAAGAGGTTGGTTCATAATTTGGGTCTTAGTTATTAGAAAATTAATGCATGTTCAAATGATTCCATCTTATATTATAGTGATTATGAATCCTTGGTTAGCTTTACAACATGTGGAGAATCGAGGTATAAAGATTCACAACAAGAAAAGTCCATAGTTCCTATGAAATAGTTGAGGTATTTTCCAATTACACCTTGTTTATAGTGTTTATTTATGTCTCACAACATAGTTGGATTGATGACATGAAATATAAAAAATATTTCCATTAATGAAATATTAAATCATCCATATGATGGTGATTTATAGAAACACTTTGATTAGACACATCCTTATTTTCCCTCAGAACCTAGTAACATACGGCTGTATATTTCCACTGATGGTTCTTGTCCATTCAGTGCTTATGGAAGTCAATATTCTTATTTTCCTATTTTCATTACTCCTTATAACTTTACTACTTGGATGTTGATGAAGGAACCATATATATATTTGAAACTATTAATTTCAAGACATCTAAAGAAGAATATTGATGTTTATTTGAAGCCACTAATTGATGAGTTAATTTCATTATAGAACAACGGTGTGACTACATTTGACAATCAGTGACTTTTCATCATATGATATGTTATCTGGATGGAGAAAACATGATATAAAATCATGTTTGTACTGCCTGGATAAGAACAAAACGTTTATGCTTGGTAATGAGATAAAGGTTAGTTATTATGACTATCATTAGAGATTTATTTCTATGGATAACCCTTTTCGAAGGAATAAAAATAATTTTAGAAAATGTAGAATTGAAATAGAAAACCCTCCCATAGTGCTCTCAGGTAATCTGGTAAAATCTATTGTTTTTGCATTACCTCTTATTTCTTTTGGACCAACTATAAACAAACAAAAAATAAATGGTTTTGGGAGATATTATAATTGGATAAAGCAGAAGATTTTTTGGGATCTTTTATATTGGCCTGATTTGTTGGTTCGTCGCATGTTAAATCTAATGCATATTGAGAATAATTTTTTTAATTACATATTTTATATAGTGTTGGACACACCTAGTAAAACCAAAGATAATGTAAAGGCATTGTTAGATCTTGCCTATATTTTTAAACATCATAAACTTCAATTACTTAAAGATGAAAGATCAAAAAATTAATGTTGCCAAAAGCAGCTTACTCACTTACTAAAGAAACCTATTTATTATTAAGTCAATGGATTATAGATTTGATTTTACCATATGGTTATGATTCTAATTTGTCTCATTGCATCAGAAATGGGCATATTACCAGGTTAAAAAGTCATGACTGTCATGTCATAATTGAAAGATTACTAAATGTTGGTCTTATAGGGTTGTTGAATTCTTCAATCTAGGATGTGTTGATTGAAATATCATATTTGTTTGAGATATTTGTGCAAAATAATCAGATTATGATGCATTGAGTTTTCTGGAAGAAATATGTTGTTTTAATTTTATGTAAATTGGAGAAAATATTCCCATCATGATTCTTTGATTACATGGAACATTTAATATTGAATTTACTATATAAAGCTAAATGTGGAGGTCTGGTACAATTCCAATGGATGTATCCGTTTAATATATGCTTGCAAAAATTAAAAATAAAGTACCTAACAAAGCATCAGTTGAAGGGTCGATTGCAAAAGCATACTTGTAGGAGGAAATTTCAAATTTATTCTTTTATTATTTTTAGTCAGAATATCCTTAAAAAAATAATCACATAGGTTTCAATGAAGCAAATGTTGATGATTTCATAGACCATCAGTTGTCAGTTTTTAATCAACCCAAGCTTTGTTTTAGTGGTTATCATGAATGATGAATTATAAATGAAGAAATTCACAAATATCATACAAATTTTATACTGAATTGTGAATAAATGAAACGATTTGTGCAGTAAGTAATTCTTTTTTTGAATTTTGTTAAATATTTATAAAATATCCTTTTATTTACATTAACTTTTTTTAAACTATATGATGCCCATATTAGAAACAATTTATACAAATTACATATTCTTCTCTTGAAGAACATCATAAAAAAATCATATTAGTTTCAAATATTGGTAAGTTATGTTGCTTTTGATGGAATAAGAAATAAATTTTTCAATGATATCTATTATTAATCATTTTTATTTTTTATAAGAAACACAATATGAAAATAAAATTAACAGTTGATTATGTGTGCTCAAAAATCCTCCATAGAAATTGGTAAAATCTTATAATGGGTGTGTTTTTAATGTATTTTGATTCCATACATGCCTATATGGTGACTCAAATAAATAAATGAATAGTGGTGTTTGTTTGAAAGGATACCATCATAAGGAAAGTGAAGTTGACGTTTATGGTATAATGGATGAAATAATTGAGTTATGTTATCTCGGACCAAATTATGTAATGATGTTTAAATTTATTTTGTTTGATGATGATCGAGGGTTGTAAGTTCATCCACTACATGGAGTTGTTGACATTAAATATAATAGTCTTATTGTATCAAATGAACCATTTATGTTGGCACATCAATCACATCAATTTTATTAGAAAATTACTATGATGTTTTAATAGATTTTAAGGACTGGTGGAGAGTAATAAAAATAAAATCACGTGATGATCAATTTACTAAAAATGAAAATGGTTTTATGGAAGTGCAACGTATTTAAATTTTTCAAGAAACAACCCAAAATATATCTCTTACCCTATAAGATATAAATATCAATGATGAAACTGCTCAATTAAGGGATGATTATATATATAATGTTGATGAAGTAATAAGGGATTATGCAATTTAAAGTCATATGAAAGTTGATGATGCTGAATATGGGGATAAATAAATTGATCTCAATGAAAATTATGAAGAATTTGATGATTTATGTATTATTTTCCGGTCTTTAGTTACAGGTAATTATTATATTTTGATATTTATTAGTTTTTTATATTTTATGTTTGTATTAACAATTTTCATGGGTAAGATTATTATATTCTGGTATTTATTAGCTTTTTATATTTGATATTTGTATTAACAATTTATTATAGGTAAGAATATGTGTTTCAGATGGCTGAAGATGATCCTGATGATCTGCTTCATTCTCTCACTAATGTCGGACTTCCTATTGATGAACCTAATTCAGCTGAGCCTCAGGCTGGTGCACCTATTAGGTGGGGGCATAGTCTTTCTCGATTGATGACTCTGGATCCTATTCTAGAGATACGACCATCTATTGATTTTGATCCTCATTTATAGAGGTTTGTTTATTTCTTTACGATATTTATTTTATATTTAATTTTTTTATTAATTTTGGTAATAATTTTATGATTATTTTTTTTATTTGTATAGTTTTTTACATTTAGTTGTTGGGCAGGATGATGCGATTATAAGAAATTCTTTTTCTGATTCATGGGTTTCATAGGAACTGGTTCTCATCATCATGTGTCACCAGATATTCAACCACTAGATTTTATGTTATTAAATAATATATAATTTTTAAAAATTATTTAATTACTATCATGATTTTTTAATTGTCTCATAGAATTTATTTTTTCTGATTTCTGATAGCTACAGAGTTCCTGTCTGAGAAGCATGGGATATTTGTATATGTGAGCACTTTCATCTATTTCTACACAACCTTATAAAGAGAGATATGGATAAATCTTGTGCTACTATTTTCAACTAGCCTTGTGTCCTCCATCGACCCAACTATATCTCAACTCAGGTATGGGATGGATTGTGCTCCTTCTATCTAGGAGAGACTTTTAAAAGGATTTAATAATCTAGAAGTCAGATCCAGGGGAGTCAAGAGGTCACACACAGGGTGGCAATTAATATATTTGACATACATCGATGACATATAGTAAGTGATATTATTTATTAATGTATATATACTTTAACTATAACATATTTTTTATATTATACAGGCTGCTAATAACCCATCTATTGTGGAGTTTTAAGTGTATAAGAATATGTATACTAATCCCCATATAGGAGAAGTTGTAGGCGACTAACAACACCATATTGTGGTTATTAATTTAAAAAAATAATGGATATTAATTTTATTGTTATTCTAATTTTTCATTATATTTAAAGGAAACATATGAGGCTATGACTTCCCATTCATGGGAGAGTCAAGGTAAGAGTGAACAATATTCCACTGGTGATTCAGGTTTTGATGAGGGGGTCTAGATACAGGTGACTTTTGAGGGTGGTGAGAAATTTTGGGTGATTAGTATTAGTTATTAACTAACACAAAAAAGTTATTATGATACTTCTATGATGGAATTAATGATCATGAAGGGATCTTGTGGAGATTCACATTCAATTTATTTATCCACTACACATTATGAGGAGAGGTTGAGAGCTCATATTGACATGATAAAGTAGATGAAGAAAGAGAGGGAGGAGGAGCATAAGCAACAATGTCTAAGAGATGAGAAGATGTTGGAGCATATATAAGTGCCCAGTCAGTGTAATTGTATCACTGAGAGGGGGTAAATCAGTGATAATTTTTATTTTTATGTTTCCTTGTAATTTAAATAACCTTCACCTCCTGTTAAATAGTCTATTCCCTACAGAAAAAATCAAACAAACATCCATAGAAACATAAATATTCACAAGGTTTGCTATTCAATACGAATAATTATATCTTTGGTATGGTTTGGAGAAAATCCAATACCATACAATCCACTAGAAAAAAATCCTTGTATTACAATGAGTAGGATATACCCTTTCACTCATGTAACACTTTGAAGACAATCTAATTGTGCGATTTCACCCTCTTATCACAAATAGGGTAACAGAAAGTTTGTGTAACAACGCATGTTACCTGTGATTCTTTTCAATTCCACAAATTTATTCCTTTAAAAAAAATCTTCTCTTTCTTACCCAGAAGATGTTAAGAATTTCCTGAACTTTATTAAGAAAAAACCCAGTCCTATTTTCCCAGTATGATTCTTCTAAGTCTGATTCCACCGAGTCTGATTCTCCCAATCTGATTCTGCACGATACAATTTTTCCAATATGAATAGCTCAATACAAAAAGATATAGCACTAGATGAGTATGATTGAGACAATTTAGAACTCCTTCCAAAGTCTATAAATCCCAATACATAAAATCTTGATCCTATTAATCTAGCCTAATATGATGATCAGCCAAATACGATAACCAACTGAGTATGATAAAAACTGAGTACGATGATCATCTGAACACAACATTGCAATATTGTCTCTTCTCTTCCACTTTAATCTGTCAAAAAAATTTCAACAAAATCTCCATACATAAAATTATTATTATCTAAAAAAACTCATAGATTCTCTATCTACTACATTGAATAGTACATCAGTCATCAGAAAAGTACAATGTACTTTTTATCTTTTATAGGTGAACCTTTAGTGGCTTTGGTAGAAATCCCAAAAAATCCCACTTAATCAAATTCACCTTAATCTCAATTTTCCCAAAAATTTCATATTTATTTTGACTTCACCAACTCTTATCTGAGATTCTCGATTCTTCTTCACACTTCATATCTCTTTCATAATTTTCTTTTCAATTTCTAGTCCAATTTCAATTCATGAGACCAATTTTATAAAACTGATTTCTTTGCAAACAAAGCTCTACATAAATTGAATATGTAAATGAAGAAATAAAAATATTCTTTGAAATTTAAGCTCCCCTTGATATAAAATTTAGAAACACTCCTTTATCTCTTCTCTTGAACCACTTGTTACAATTTTACCTTTTCTCTTGACCCACTTGAAAATTCACTTGAAACGGTGAATCAAATAAAATAAACTCTCCACCCAGTTGATGAAGACATTTAAAAACAGATCAGAGTTCATATATCTCTTCCCTCAGTAATTCTTTCAAACAACTTTCTTTTTTAAATCATAATGAGTTCGATTGGCCTAGATACGATCGATAATGTATCTTTATTTTATTCCGCCCAGATATGATTATATCGGGTACAAATATTTTCTTATGCATACGATGGTGATCGAATGATACAATCACTTGTTATCTAACAAGATTTCATAACAAGTTCTCCAATCATCTTATGATTTATAATAATTCCAACACAGCAAAGAGTCGTCACATTTATTTTATGATAGTCATAGAGACTTCGATTCTTCATCAAAACAACCACTCCTTCCACATAGGATCCAATGTGAATTCGATGTCCATTTGTGTCCAGCAATATACATCCTCAATGCGGTAGGTCCTTTCATTCTGGACCCATGGTGAGTCCGATTACAATCAATTTCTCATTATGATCTTATCCTATTATAGACCTAAGGTGAGTCCAATCAGAACCAAAAAATCTTCTTCTCATTATGATGGAAAAAGTGTGACTAATTGTTTTGAAAACAAATTTCGATATGATTTTCACAAAATAAAAAGTTAGGTGATCTTCTTTCTTCCAAAATGTTCCTTGACAACAATAAACAACACTTGAAAACAATCAACTTCATCATTAGCTTTCTCCTAACAATATCCCCCTTTAGATTTTTTTTAAACCAAGTTTCATAAATCAATGAACTTTGTATCCTCATGTAATGGATTAATTATCAATAATTCTAAGCCAATGTGAGACAAATCATTGTAAGAAATAATAATCATTGATAGTAAAACAATGTTTTCCAAGAGTAGTGATTATGAAAACCCTTTTCTTTTTTCTTCCTCAACTCTTCTTCAACCTCATATTTTCTTCAACCTCCCTATAATACAAAATAATTTCTTTCCTACAACCACTCCAACAAATAGTTAGAACAGTTCCCTCACAAAACAATGCTGAATTCACAGCTTACGCATAACTCCCCTTTTTTACATGAATTAAATTGATAGATTTATAACCCCCCCCCTTTAAAACACTATCCAAAGGTAAGATGAGAGAGGGTATAGAAACACATACCTCAACATTGATGATAAATAGGCTGGACAACCATTTTCAACCTCAATTTGGGAAATGATTCCTTTGGTAAAGGTTTTATGAAAATGTCAGCAACTTGTTTCAATGTTGGAACATACTCCATCTTTAATTCATTATTTTCTACATGATATTTGATAAAATGATATTTTATATCATCATGTTTTTATTGAGGATGTTGAATAAGATTCCTCATGAGATTGATTGTACTTTGATTTTCAAAACCCAAGAGCAAGGGTAACTTCACTTCAACAAGTAAATATTACAATTGAGTTTTCACCCACATAAGTTTAGTAGTGTCTTGAGTGGAAGAAACATACTCATCTTCATTCGTACTGAGAGTTACTGAATTATATTTATTTTAATTCCAACCAACAAAATTCTCTCCCAGAAAGAATACTCCACCAGATGTGGATCTTCTGACATCAACATTACCTACTCAATCAGCATCTGAGTACCCAAACAAATCAATAATATTTGAGCTTTCATATCTAATTCTGAAACCATTTGTTCCTTTTATGTATCTAAGAATTATTTTTCATGAAATTAAATGTGATTCTTTTGGATTACCCAAAAAAATTTCACATAAATTAACAATATAAACAATTTCGGGTCTTGAGGTAGTCAAATATAACAAAGTCCCAATCAAATTTGGAAATTATTTCTAATCAAAATTTTTCCCTGCTTCATCTTTAGAAAATTTAGTTCTCACTAAAATTGGCGTGGAAAAAAGTTTTGAGTTTTCCATGACAAACCACTTGAGAAGTTCCTTATAATACTTTTCTTGAGAGAGAGAAAACACATTTTCCCTTGTTTTTATTTTTCAACCTAAGAAAGTATTTCATTTCCCCCAGCATGGAAATTTCAAATACATTTTTCTTCTCTTCAAAAAATCTTTCACAACTTCTTTCATCATTCCCAGAAAAGATAATATCATCAACATAAACAATTAAAATGAGGGAATACTCTTGACTTTCTATGATGTAAAGATTGTTATCCACTCTTCCTATCCCAAAATTCATCTTCCTTAAGAATATATCAAATTTGGAATACCATGATCACAGAACTTGTTTTAGGTTATACAAATCCTTTTTCAATCTACACACAAAACTTTCATCTTTCAAAATAATAAAGCCATAGGTTTTTTCAATATACACCTCCTCTTCAAGATCACTATTCAGGAATGTGGATTTAACATCCATTTGAAAGATTTTGTAGACTCATTGTGAAGAAATAGAAAGAGAAATTATAATTGTTTCCAATATTTCCACTGAAGAAAAGGTTTCATCAAAATCAGTACCTTCAATTTTTGAATACCCTTTACAAACCAATCTTGCTTTGTTTCTTATTACTTCACCTTTTTCATTCATCTTGTTCCAGAAAAACCATTTTGTTCCAATAATGTTTTTGTCTTTAGGATTCGGTATGAGTTCCCATATATCATTCTTTTCAATATGATCCAATTATTCATTCATGGATTGAACCCATTCTGGATGCTCAAAAGCTTCTTTCACATCATTCGGCTCCACTTTTGAATACAAGGAAGTATGTGTAATAGAATTTGTTGTTCCTCTTGTTTGAACATTCTGATGTTGATAACCATTTATATTTTGATATTCCACTTATTTCCTAAGCCTAGGATGATACTTTTGAGTATCATCTTCATCACTAGAAATATCTGAGTCTGTTTCTTCTTCTTGAGTATGAATATAATTATTTGTATCCTTATTAGAATTTTTTTCTTCAACTTGCTCAACTTTCTCATTTTATGACTGAGTATCATTTTCTTTCTCAGCTCCTTCTATCACTTTAAAATCAATAGAATCAATAATTATTTTTTTTCTTTGTTGAATCATTTATATACTCTTCCTTCTGGAGCATATCCAAGAAAAATTCCACCATCACCTTTTTACTCAAACTTTACAATGTTTCCACCTTTTCTAGTTATAACACAGGAACTCTCGAAAACTCTTAAGTGTTTCACACTTGGATTTTTTCCATAAAAAATTTATATGGAGTTGTATCTAAATTAGTCTTATAGAAACATTAGTTTTGAATGTAAATATCAGTACTCATGGCTTGCCTCTAAAAGTAATGAGAAAGTCCATGCTCAAGTAACATGGTTCTTCCCATTTCCACCAAACTTTTATTTTTTATTTCAATAGTCCCATTTTTTTAGGAGTGTATGGGGTACTATAATCATGATTAATTCCATTCTTATCAAGATAGATTTCAAATTCTTTACTTGTGTATTCACCACCATTTTATATTTTCAACTTCTTCCCTAAATACTCATATTCTTTATCAGCTTCTTTTTGAAACTTTTAAACATTTTCAAAGATTCTGATTTCTGTTTCATATACATAACACAGGTAATGTGAGTAAAATCATCACTAAAAGTGGTGAAGAACTTATCTATATTTTTTGACTGTTTTCTCATCAGTCGACAAATGCCAGAATGAATCAGCTCTAGGGGTTTTCTTGAACAAATCTCAACTTTCTTATGCACAACATTTGTAATATTTCCTTTCTCACAAATAATGCAACACCAATCTCTTATTCTTGTAAAATCAAGAATGTATAAAACACTATTTATATTATATAACTTTATCATTTTTCTCTTCCACATGCATCCCAGCCTTTTATTCCAAAATTGATTCTCTTCTACCATTCTCATGTAACAAGAGTTTTGAATTTCACTAACCTGAAACAAGTTCCCTTTTGTACGTTGGCCTATTATAATAATTTTTACATATTCTTTAATTTTCACAAAAAAACCATATCTTTTGAAGATAAATTTTTTAACTTCACTGTACAATTGTGAAACACTTAGCAAATTTTGTTTTTGGCCCATCAACATACAAACTTTTCTTGGATTTCATTTTTCTTTTCCAATGATGGATGATTCAACACCGTTGATTTTCAAGGACTCATAATTACCAAATTTAATTATACCTTATTTAAAATATTCCATATTATTCAAAAAATTCAAGCCTTATATCATGTTATAAGAACACCCACTATCAAGAATCCAAGGTTGTTCCCTTTTGTATCTTTCAATGCAGTTTCAACAACAGGATATTTTTATCCTTTCTTTTCTTTCTTTGCCTTTATCTTTTGAGAATTGTTAAGAATATTTTCTTGTGTCGGTAGAAAAACATGACATCATTTTCAAGGTTTCCAGGTTGTTCACACCTTTCAAAAATAGTTTCCAAAGGTCAGAACCTATTTTTAACCTTTACTCCAACCTTTTCAGTTTTTTTCACAATGACCTTCTCATAATACTTTATTTGAGGAGATCGACTCCCCATAAACCATTTCCTATCATAAACTATGGGATAATAGAAATGTTGTTGTTTGAACCAACACATATTTTCAGTGTGCCCAAATCCCCCACAATACAAGAAATATCCATAGAAGGAGTATTTTCCTCTAAAACTTTCATATTGATTTGAATTGTGAATAAGTTTCTCATCAACTTTATTATCTTTCTTTTCTGACCAACCGACCTCTTTGTTATAAATTTGATTATTCCTTTTCTTTTATGTATTATTATAACTAGAAGTATTTGAAACTTTTCCATATTTAGATAAAACATTTTTGGACAAAGGTTGTTTTGTAACTTCTGAATTCTTCACTTTGTCAATCTTGGCCACACACTACTGGAAATACACTATTTCCCAACGGTTGTGAACCGTTGGGAAAGCCCCTCAAACCGTTGGTATCTAATATACCAACGGTTCTCTCAACCGTGGGGAAGTAGGCCGTGGAAAAAACCTTTCCCAACGGTTTACTGGGAACCGTTGGGGTAGGGTGACAGAAGGCACTCTATCCCAACGGTTTGGTGAACCGTTGGGATAGTTTTTTCCAACGGTTTCTCCCAAACCGTTGGGAAAAACCACATGGGTTCCCTCTTTCCCAATGGTTTAGAACCGTTGGGAAAAGAGCTCTTTACCAACGGTTTAATGAACCGTTGGTAAAAACTTATTTAGAATTATATGCCAACGGTTTAAAACCGTTGGCATACCCTATGCTGCAAATTGCATCCCCCTGCAATTTGGCAGCCCCTCTCCCCTGTACATCAAGTAGCTCTCATCTCATCAGGCCTCATTTTCACCTCATTTTCGATCCAACAGGCCTCATTTTCACCTCATTTTCGATCCAACTATTGTACCTGTAATAAAATAAAACATACATATACAATTACGAACAAATTCATACACATTTAACATATAATGGATCCTGAAACTATACACATCCATAATTAAATTACAATTCATAAACATACATAATTCATATAGAATTCAATTTAAAATTTAGATGACAATTATATCTGGAATCCGATTGAGACAGGGATGATTGGTACACGTCACATATGACCCATGGATCTTTCTCCTAATGTTTCAATGGAAACCGAATGCGTTTGGTCGGTTTTGCGTATGCCAGTTCTTTTCACTTATAATCCTACCCATTTTAAACAAAACAGACACAGTTAGAGCGGTGTTGGCCACACCGCGCCTCAGATTGAGGCGGGGATGATTCGTACACCTCACATATGACCCATGGATCGTTCTTCTAAAGTTTCAACGGAAACCGAATGCGTTTGGTCGGTTTTCCGTATGTACTTAAAATGATGTCCATTTTAATCAAAAGAGATCCACTTAGACTGATCCCGGCCACACCGCGACTCGGATTGAGCCCGAGTGGGCTCGTACATTTCACATATGACTGATGGATCGTTGTGATAAATTATCAACAGATTCGGAATGCGTTTGGTCGGTTTTGCGTATGTCAGTTGTTCTTTTCACTTATAATCCTGTCCATTTTAAACAAAAGATACACAGTTAGAACGGTGTCGGCCACACCGCTCCTCGGATTGAGGCGAGATTGACTCTTACACGTCACATATGACCCATGGATCCTTTTGCTAAAGTATCGACACAGTCTGAATGTCTTTGGTCGGTTTTTCGTATGTGACTTGATGATTTTCACTTAAAATGACGTCTTTTTGAAATAAAAGACTGACGCTTTGAGTGGTGTCGGCCACACCGCGTCTCCGATTGTGGCGGGGTTGATTCGTACACGTCACATATGACCCATGGATCGTTCTCCTAAATTTTCGACGGAAACCGAATCCGTTTGGTCGTTTTTCCGTATGTACTTAAAATGGTGTTCATTTTAAACAAAAGAGAGCCACTTAGACTTATCCCGGCCACACCGCGACTCGGATTCATCCCGGGTTGGCTCGTATACGTCACATATGACCCATGGATTGTTGGCATAAATTATCAACAGATTCGGAATGCGTTTGGTCAGTTTTCCGTATGCCAGTTGATGCTTTTCACTTAAAATGATGTCCTTTTGAAACAAAAGACGGACACTTTGAGTGGTGTCGGCCACACCGCGTCTCCGGATTGACCTAAAAAGACGTCATTTTAAGTGAAAATCATCAAGTGACATACGAAAAACCGACCAAAGACATTCGGACTGTGTCGATACTTTAGCACAAGGATCCATGGGTCGTATGTGACGTGTACGAGTCAATCCCGCCTCAATCCGAGGAGCGGTGTGGCAGACACCATTCTAACTGTGTATCTTTTGTTTAAAATGGACAGGATTATAAATGAAAAGAACAACTGACATACGCAAAACCGACCAAACGCATTCCGAATCTGTTGATAATTTATCACAACGATCCATCAGTCATATGTGACATGTACGAGCCCACTCGGGCTCAATCCGAGTCGCGGTGTGGCCGGGATCAGTCTAAGTGGCTCTCTTTTGATTAAAATGGACATCATTTTAAGTACATACATAAAACCGACCAAACGCATTAGGTTTCCGTTGAAACTTTAGAAGAACGATCCATGGGTCATATGTGAGGTGTACGAATCATCCCCGCCTCAATCCGAGGCGCGGTGTGTCCAACACCGCTCTAACTGTGTCTGTTTTGTTTAAAATGGGTAGGATTATAAGTGAAAAGAACTGGCATACGCAAAACTGACCAAACGCATTCGGTTTCCATTGAAACATTAGGAGAACGATCCATGGGTCATATGTGATGTGTACCAATCATCCCCGTCTCAATCGGATTCCAGATATAATTGTCATCTAAATTTTAAATTGAATTCTATATGAATTATGTATGTTTATGAATTCTAATTTAATTATGGATGTGTATAGTTTCAGGATCCATTATATGTTAAATGTGTATGAATTTGTTCGTAATTGTATATGTATGTTTTATTTTATTACAGGTACAATAGTTGGATCGAAAATGAGGTGAAAATGAGGCCTGTTGGATCGAAAATGAGGTGAAAATGAGGCCTGATGAGATGAGAGCTGCTTGATGTACAGGGGAGAGGGGCTGCCAAATTGCAGGGGGCTGCAATTTGCAGCATAGGGTATGCCAACGGTTTTAAACCGTTGGCATATAATTCTAAATAAGTTTTTACCAATGGTTCATTAAACCGTTGGTAAAGAGCTCTTTTCCCAACGGTTCTAAACCGTTGGGAAAGAGGGAACCCATGTGGTTTTTCCCAACGGTTCACCAAACCGTTGGGATAGAGTGCCTTCTGTCACCCTACCCCAACGGTTCCCAGTAAACCATTGGGAAAGGTTTTCCCCACGGCCTACTTCCCCACGGTTGAGAGAACCGTTGGTATATTAGATACCAACGGTTTGAGGGGCTTTCCCAACGGTTCACAACCATTGGGAAATAGTGTATTTCCAGTAGTGAATACACAACCGGTATAGGATATCAACCAGGATAGAGAAGGATTGTTAAAAATAAATTTGCTCCAAAATCTGGACAGTTCACTGCTAGTTCGATCTCTAGATCATATTTTGAAAAACAATTATTTAAAGGACCTAAAAAATTGTTCATGTCTCAAAAAATATCTATTGATTATAGAAAACCTGTGAGACAAGTATGGGGTCCAAAATCTTTACTTTCTAACCTCTCTGGACCCAAGAAAATCTTGGTAACAAAGTTACCCTACACTTAATCTATTTTGCAGGAAAACTATTTAAAGAGCACCTATAATACTCTATGGTACTTGGATAGTGGATGTTCAAGACATATGATAGGATACTATTCATGCTTCAAGAGACTAATTAAAGTTGATAGTGGACATGTCACATTCGGTGATAATTCTAAAGTTAAGATCGTCGGCTTAGGACAAATTGGTAACCCTAACACTATATTAATTTTAAAAGTACTTTTTGTTGATAGGTAAAAAACAATTTACTAAGTATCTCTTAGTTGTGTGATGATGGAATCAATGTTAAATTTGAAAATGATGCATGCAATGTTTTTAATTCTAAAAATGATTTAATATTTACTTCTCTTAGAAATGATAATGTATATGTTGTTTATTTAAACTCCTTAGCTAAGAAAAATGTTTCATGTTTAAATTCCTTTCATAAGGAATCCGGGTTATGGCACAGAAGACCAGGACACTGGAATGTGCGCTCTCTTAGGAAACTAACTAGGAATGGTTTAGTTAGAGACTTACCTAAATTGGAATTCCCTCTTAACAAAGATTGTAATCCTTTTCAAATGGGAAAGCAACAAAAAATTTCTTTCAAACCAAATAAAGAATTTTCTACTTCTCAACCACTTGAGTTGGTTCACATGGATTTGTTTGGACCATCTAGAGTTTCAAGTTTAAATGGGAAGAACTATGTTTATGTTCTTGTAGATTATATTTCTAGATATACTTGGGTATACTTTCTAGCTCACAAAAGTGAATCATTCTCTTACTTCATTAAATATTACAAGTCTGTAGAAAATCGTAGTGGACTTAGAATTAAGACCTTGATAAGTGATCTTGGCCGTGAGTTTGAAAATCAGGAATTTAAATCTTTTTTCTCACAAAATGGATATACTCACAATTTATCTACTCCGAGAACACCTCAACAAAATGGATTTGTAGAGATAAGAAATAGGACACTTAAAGTGATTTCCTAGACTATGCTAAATGAGTATAACCAAACTATTTATTTTTGGGATGAAGCTATTAGTACAGCTTGTTACATCATCAATAGAGTCTTAATTAGACCTGTTCTTAAGAAAAAAACTTATGAGATCTGGAATAATAGGAAGCCTAAGGTTAATTACTTTAGATTTTTTGGTTGAAAAGTCTTCATCCTTAACACTACGGGTAATCTTGACAAGTTTGCTTCCCAAAGTGATGAAAGAATTTTCCTAGGGTACTCAATTTGTAGTAAAGCTTATAGAGTATTCAATAAGAGAACCAAATGTGTGGAAGAATCAATTCATGTAAAATTTTATGAGACTGATCCACATTAACCCAAAACCTCTATTAAACATCTTGAAGAAGATATGTCAATTCTGGACCTTAATGATAAAGACAGTGAACCCTTAGTAAAAACAACCAGTTCTCGAAATTTTCTAGAATTTGTTCATGGTGAATCTGAACCTACATACAATCATGAGGAGTCTAGTTTAACTCTATATAGAGGTATTAGAACTCTCAATAATCATCCTTTATATTTTGTATTAGGTTATTTAAATAGAGGAACACAAACTAGAGCTTTTCTGAGAAACCAGGTTGAACATGAAGCCTTTCTTTCATTGCTTGAACCTAAAAATATCAATGATATAATCAATGATGAATTTTTGGTGATATTTATGAAATAATAATTAAATAATTTTGAAATAAACAAGGTGTGGGAATTAGTTGAAAGACCTAAAGACACTTTGACCATATGCACTAAATGGGTGTTTAGAAATAAAGTTGATGAATCTGGAAACATAGTTAGAAACAAGGCTAGACTAGTTGCATAAGGATATAGTCAAGAAGAAGGAATTGACTATGAGGAAACCTTTTCACCTATAGCTAGACTAGAATCCATTAGGATACTACTTTCTTATATAGCTCATCTAAATTTTAAACATTATCAAATGGATGTCAAAAGTGCATTTCTAAATGGGTGCATAGTTGAAGATGTATTAGTTGAAAGCCCCCTGGTTTTATAAATCCCCATTTTTCAAATCATGTCTTTAAACTTTCTAAAGCTTTATATGGTCTAAACCAAGCTCTAAGATATTGGTATGATAGACATATTTATTTTCTTATTTCAAAAGGTTTTACTAAAGGAATAGTAGATTCTACTCTTTTTATTAATAGGATTTCAAAATATGTTTTAATAGTAAAGTTTTATGTAGATGACATTATTTTTGGATCCTCTAAAAATTCTTTATGTACTGATTTCTCTAAAATGATGCAAGATGAATTCGAAATGAGTTTAATGGGGGAACTTAAAATTTTCCTTGGATTTCAAAATTTTCAAAATATAAATGGTATTATTTTAAATCCGAGTAAATATACAAAATATATTTTGAAACATTTTGGTTTGGACTATAATAAAGGTAGTGATACACCTATGAGTACCACCTGTAAGTTGGATGCTGATGAAATTAGTAAACTAGTGGATCAAACCAATTACAGATGTATGATTGGGAGTCTGATCTATCTTACTGCAAGCAGACCGGATATTATGTTCAGTGTATGCATGTGTGCTCGCTTTCAAGCCAATCCCAAAGAGTCTCATGTAACAGTCGTTAAAAGGATTTTTAAATATCTCAAGTATACTACAAACATAGGATTGTTTTATCCAAGAGGACAATCATTTTATTTAATAAGTTTTTCAGAAGATGATTTTTCTGGTTGCAAGTTATATAGAAAGAGCACCTTTGAAACATGTCACATTTTAGGCAAGTCACTAGTATCATAGTGTAGTAAGAAACAGAATTTTGTTGAATTATCAACTGCTAAAGCTGAATATATAGCTGCTGGTAGTTATTGTGCTCAAATTTTGTGGATAAAACACACTTTACTAGACTATGGATATCAACTCAAACATGTATCTATAAACTGTGACAATACAAGTGCTATTAACATCTCTAAAAATCTAGCATCTCATGCTAGGACAAAGTACATAGATGTGAGACATCACTTCTTGAGAGATCACTATCAAAGAGGTGATATCACTCTTGAATTCATTGGCACTGAACACCAATTGGCTAATATATTCAAAAAGACTTTGAATTCTGAGAGGTTAAATTACATCAAACCTGAGTTAGGTATGATTAATTGTTAAGGTTTAGGAACCTTACCGATAGAACTCACCATTGGAACCTCACCGATAGACCTCACCATTGGAACCTCACCATTGGACCTCACTGTTAGGAACCTCACCATTGGACCTCACCGTTAGGAACCTCACCGTTGGACCACACCATTAGGAACCTCACCGTTGGTCCTCACCGTTAGGAACCTCACCGTTGGACCTCACTGTAAGGAACCTCACCATTAGAAACCCCACCGTTGGACCTCACCATTAGGAACCTCACCATTGGACCTCACCATTAGGAACCTCACCGTTGGACCTCACTGTTAGGAACATCACCATTGGACCTCACTGTTCACCGTTATGAACCTCACTGTTGGACCTCACCATTAGGGACCTCACTGTTGGACCTCACCATTAGGAACCTCACTGTTGGAACTCACCATTAGGAACCTCACCATTGGACCTCATCGTTAGGGACCTCACCGTTGGATCTCACCGTTAGGAACCTCACTATTGGACCTCACTGTTAGGAGCCTTACTGTTGGAACCTTACTAATAGTCGACTTTTCCAAGACTTTGCATTTTTCTATTGGAATTTGAAACGTTTTTATTTTTACTTATTTCTTTTACTTGATTTTTTTTCAATCCCTAAATGATAAAATTAAAAGAACACACCACATTTCAATCCAATTCAAACCCTCTCCCGAACCTCTTTCTCCCTAATCTTAGAACCTCTCCTCCTGCTAAAACCCTCAAACTGCTCTAGATCGATGGTAATTTTGAAGAGACTGTTGGTCAGTGATGAAGGAGATGCACCAAATCCAAAGAGACCTCAAGCTGAGTCAAGTAGTGGAAGCCAGATAGTGGAAAAACTGATCAATCCACATCTGTCTAAGAGGGAAATTGTGGTTGAGAAAGAACTGAGCTCAAAATGGCTGATGTCGAGTAGGTATTTAGTGCTGAAGGAACTTGAAGCTCAAGGCTGGGTCGAATGCTTTGCAAACAACAATGGACACTATTACCCAAATATAGTGAAGTATTTTTATGAAATTTTGAAGTTCGAATAGACTGAGGATGAGAACAGAATGTCTTTAAGGGAAAATGGAGTAAGTGTAAGCTTCTCCTCTATTCAATGGGATGAGTGTCTGAGAGTACCACATGAAGGGATTTATGATTACTAATCAGTAGTGGTGCCTCACACTACTATGTTTTTTCTATTATGAAGAAGTATTAGCTGAAATGATAGGGAGAGGGATACCTAGGAAAGTCATTGCTGCTGAGATGGAATGAGAAGAAAAGTTGTTGTTTAAGTTTGTCCAGCATGTCTTGAGTCCCAGGAGAGGGGACTTTTCTACCTTGAAGTATCAGGACGTATTAATTTTATATTTTTTGAAGCATGGATAGAAGATAAACTTTTTTAGGCTACTGATGATCCAATTAGAAGACATGACAAAGCCTAGTTCCAAGTCCAATGGCTTGTTTCATGCCAGATTGATATCCTTGATGTTGAAGGTGAAATGTAACAGCCTAAGATTTTATAAAAAAAAATATTCTTTTTAATTTTATTAAAGTCTTGTGTTGTACGCTACACCAAAAGGAGCTTGCACAACACGCATCCTTGACTTTCCTTGCATTACACGCAATCACGACCTTCCTCGATAGCGTGTGTAATACGCAATACCGAGTTTCACTAAACAACGATATGCTATTAAAATATTATTAAAACTAGCCGTTATGAATAGTAATAACCACTTTTTAAAACTCTGTAAATCTTATTTTTCAAAATGAACTTCATTTTTGGATTCGGAGTATCGAATTTAGCCTAAGATTAAATTTTGGTACTTTTCGGATAACTTTCATATTCTGATGAATAGTGAAAATTACTAAATTATAATTAAAAACAACTTTTTTAATCGAAATAATTAATAGTGATAAATTATTAATTCGAGTGGTTTTAAAGTATATTTAGAATATATTTTTACAATTTAATACAATGTTGGTCATTGGATGTAATTTCAAATTTAAACCAGACATAATCAAGTGTCAATCTTTTGATAGATATTGTTTCTTAAAAACACGCTATTTGTTTTAACAACGGGATTTAATTATAAAATTAATTAATGCAAATTCTATGATATGAATTTGGTAAAATAGACTTCATTTTTGAATTCGGAATATGAAATATAGCTTAGGATGAAATTTTGGCATTGTTCTGAAAAACATCAATTTTTGATGAATAGTGAAACTACTAAGTGGTAGTTAAAAAAATTAACTTCTTCATAAATCTTAATTTTACCGCTTCTGTGAATGGAATTTCAAAAATCCGAGAGACACGGTTGATGTCAGTAAGTAAAATGTGGTTCAATGAGATGAAAATAATTTTTGGTGAATAGTAACTTTTTACTTTTTTTTACCACGGTTAATAGTAAATAGGGTAACTAAGGGTAAATATGATATTACTATTACCCTAACACATGTCCTAATTCTATTGGATAAGTGTAATTCGACCAAAAACAACCTTATGAATATAATATGACCATTTAGGTCCACTTGGATTAGATTATGACATTTAATATTATATTATTTAATGAATAGTTAAAATAGTTAAAATCAAAGTTTAATAACTAAAACATTTTTAATATGGGGTTATACATAAGATAAATTCGACTATAAATATTCATTAGAAAGCTAAAAAGATTTCCTACATAATGATATTTTATTTATAATTTTTAGACTTTAAATAAATTAATTTATTGATGACACAACGATGATGCAGTAATTACCCTTTTAAGGAAATATTAACATAATTGATGTTATAAATGCTCAAATGAATGTAATTTGAGACTTTTTATGAATTACACTAATTTTATAGGTTACTATTATATATTAGTGTTGATTTAATCAACTTGGTTCGAACATATAATTCTGTTATGACTTTCACAAAAATCATATATCAAATAGTGTCAAAATTGACACAAAATAGTTTTTAAATCAAATATTATATTATTAATTGTTATTGTATTTCTAAAAATCTAAGGTTCGGCCAAATGACTTAGATAAGGATATATATATTATTAATAAACAATTTGGGGTTCGTTTGGCATGTTATAGTAAGTGTATTAACCATATAGTGAAAGAAAACAAAAAGACACGGTAAAAGTTAAATTATTTAACTTAGAGTTAAATCTAATTGATAAGGTTAAAATAATAACCTAAACTTGTATAAATCTTATTGGTTGATAGGATTTCGACCCTTACCCACTTTAGCTTCGAAATAAGGCCCTTTGGAACCATTATAAACCGATTTTGACTTTAATATAAAATAATATTTTGATATATTCCTAAGGTGCCCCTCTCCTCCCTTATAAAAGGACACCTCATCCCCCTCCTCCTCACACCAATTTGAGCACTCAAGCTCGGCCAACCCCTGCCAAAATCTCTTCTCAACTTCCCTAGAAACATCCTAGAGGTTCTGGTCTTCCTCAAAGACCAATTTTAGTGCCCTAAGAGGAGGTCTCAAAGAGGCGCTTCAAAGAAGAGGTAATTACCGTTACCAATTCTTTTATCTTTATTTCTTCTTCCACTTCTTCTTCTTAGGTTGTTTCATTATGAAGTAATAACATCAGTATCACTCATATACTGATATGTTATTATAAGTATGAAACAACCCTATTTCACCATCTATCCATCCTACGGAAAAAGAAATCACCGCGCGTGCGTACGTACGAAATACCGTCTCCACGCCGTGGTGTAATCTATTTTCCACCACCACCTTACATGGATGGGTATAATGGTGTAAATAATAACTATACATAGTTATTACAACATCATATTGATTCTGATATATTGTATAATCCACTCCAATTCAATTCAATAATTATGGAAATGATATCATCGCTCGTGCGTACGTACGGAATACCGTCTCCACAACGCGATGAGATTCATTCTTAATGATTAACCATTCATGAATGATTATAAAGTATATATAATAAGTACTAATGAAATATATTACATAATAATGATACTGGATTTATGTATATATATATATGTATGTCATCTACTTACTTCCATTCAAGACAATAAAGAAAGAAAAACAGCGTTCATGCGTACGTACGGACTACCGTCTCCATGAACGGTGTTTTTAATTTCATTTATCTATCTATTATATATATATATATACTTAATATATATGATATATAAATCATATTTTATATTCTGGATGTAAGTAAATCATGATATAAGTAATAATAATGTCAAGAACAAAAAGTCAAAACACCTACGATAAATGAAACGATTTTACCCAAAACGCTTCTTTAACATGGAATTTACAAAAGAACGGGTAATATAATGTCATAAGTGAACCATATATGATATCATAACAATGAATATGATTCTTTAATAAGTCAATGACATTATTTAAATCATTATACAGGAGGTTCGGACACATACGAAGCAAATCGGACCTAAGGTAAGGGAAATATCACAATCTCATTTTTATCCGAGATTGTTTATTCGTAAGTATTTATTGGGGTGTATTTTATCATCCACATCCATGTTTACTCAATATGTAATATTATTTCCATCCACCTAAAATTGTTTAAATCCATTTTTACCCTTCGGTGAGTTTTTAGTAATACGTATGAAAGGAATCTTTTGTCGTTTTTCGTACGAGGTACTTTTTGACTTTTCCGACAAAAGTACGAAGAATGTTTTTTTTAACTTATATGGCACGAACGGATTTCTACTATTTTATAAAGCCTTATTTTCATCAAGCTTCCTCTAAAAGATTTCATGACTATTTTCAATAAAATCTCTTTCTTTTAAAATTGCATGATGTTTTGTGAAAAGAAATTGATTTTGAAGAAGAAAGGATATTTTCCTCAAGAATTCAATTCAAGTGTTTTATCAAAATTATTTTCCATCTAAGATAATAAAGGGTTCTGTTTCTATCCATATTTTTACATTGATTTGACTATGTTGTGATGGAATTATGTTTATGAATTCCTTTATCTTATATGAATTGATTTATGATGTCATGACGTTTCAAGAATCCCATTTTTGTTACATGTGTTATGCGATGATGTATGTTTTATGATTATGTGGCACACATAAGAAAGGATTCATTATAAGATGGGTGGGACCTATATCTCCCTCCAATGCATTGGGTAATGATTTTATATCTCATGAGATAGACAGGGATGGAACGGTAGGTTATACCGGTTCAGTGAAACAGGACTGAAACGAGGGTTACTCGATTCAGAAAGGGACTTTGTCCACTAAGATAGTCTTGGCAATGAGTCTTGACTAACAAGAAATGATTTTCCATGATTATGTGTGCATGCCACAAAGTTTCAAGTTTCATGTTATGATTATTGGGATTACATTTTCACTTCTATGATTTATCCCATGTTATGATATTATGAGCTCTTTTGCAGGTTAAGATTTCCAAAGGCTATGTTCTTATGTATATGATGTGATTGATATTTCTTTTGTTTACCCTTACTGAGCATTTGAGCTCACCCTTTTATGTTTTCTTTTCCCCAGGATATAAAGAAAGGTTTTTAGGTAAAAAAAAGGGAAGATCTTTATGGGAGATATTGAAGATCTTTCCCCACGATTAGAAGATTACGTTCCGAGTTTCCAAAGACACTAAACTATTACGATCCTTTAGTGTGTGTTTTTGTTATGTACTAAGTATTCCGCAAAAGTAATGTAATGTCAATGTACGTCAAGATACGGGTCTCTACAGTTGGTATCAGAGGAAAGGTTTAGTCAACCTTTGGAAACTAGGATGCGAAAACGTTAGTGAGATCCCTAGAGATATTTCTAAGGTATGTCTAGGGATGTCTCTAAGGTTAAGTATACGTATAGGTTATAGTCCTAGAATTGCGCTAACGATCTTCGAATTTAACCTAAGATGTTAGATATTGAGGGTACTACCCCTTTATTATGTTGTTTTCCCTAGCATGATTTTTGCCTCTCATACTATTCTTTTGGGGTTTTAGACGATGGCTGGAACCCGAAGGAACCGTGTTAATGCGGAATGTGATGGGCAATGCAATGATTGTCCCCCTGAGCAACCAAACGATATGGGAGCCGGAATGAAAAATCTTGTAGCCATGCTCACACAACTTTCTCAAGCTATGAATCATGCAGGACTTCCAAACGAGCAAAGGAAGGAGCAACATTCTGTTGAATCCTTCATGAGGCAGCGTCCACCTTCTTTCAGTGGGTCTACTGATCCATTAGTTGCTGAACAATGGATTAGTACTACTGAAAAGATATTTTCAGTTATTCAATGTTCTGAACATGATAAAGTCATCCTAGCAGTGTATTGTTTGGAAGGAGATGCTGATCAATGGTGGAATCTTATTAAGAATACGAGGCAAAGGGATGAAATTGAGTCTATGGAATGGGACGAGTTCAAGAACTTATTTTTCAATAAGTAATTCCCTCGTATTCTCCGAACAAAGATGGAGAAAGAGTTTCTTGAACTGAAGCAAAGGGATGATGAATCTGTTGGTACCTATGAAGCGAATTTTACAAGACTTGCAAGGTACGCTTCTGGTATTATCATCCAACCTGAAAGTAAAGTTGATCGATTTTTCAGTGGCTTAAAACCAAGTCTTCGAAGGGAATTAGCTATAAGAGACTTCAGTAGCTATGAAGAAATTGTGCGTTGTGCTATCAAGGTAGAAATGGAAGTTGGTGTTACATATCCATCTCATGGGTTTGACAAGAAACGAAAGATGGAGTTCAAGGAGAAATCTCAGAATAATAGTGAAAAGAAGATGAATGTTTCCTTATGCACAAAGTGTGGAAAGAAGCATGGTGGAGATTGTCTTAAAGGGACTAGAAAATGTTTAAGTGTGGAAAAGAAGGTCATCGAGCAGCTGAGTGTCGAAGTAATGGAAAAAGGGTTTCTAATGATGTGAATAAAGGAAACACTGCAGAGAACATACAACCAACACTTCAATGCTTCAAGTGCAAGGAAATGGGGCATTATGCTAATAAATGACCTAATCCAAGGGTTAGTGATGATCGACATGAGAAACCGCTTAAGGCAAAGGACAAAGGGAATTCATATGCGATCACTATTGGCAATGTTGAATATGACAACGATGTGGTGGAATGATTAAGTGTTTATGTAATGGGATTCCAAAATAATGTTGTATCTTGGAATATTGGAATATTTATGTATTGGTCTAATGTGGTATTCAAAGTGATTGAGATATTATGCGCATAATGAAGGGAAAACGAGAAAATGAAATGTTTAACAGTATTCATGAGCTCGTGATTGATATAAGGAATAAGTGATATCATGGTTTGAGTATATAGAATTCTGAGGATTTTAGTATGTGGAAGGTGTTAACTTTTAACTGCATTCATGTTTTCACTAAGGTATTCAAGAGAATACACGATTAAGGACTTTGAATGTTTGGAATGTGACCAACAAAACATATCTTATGATATATGGGGATCGATGATGGTGTTAAATCTCTGGTAATCATTTTCACTATATTATGAGAGTCGACTGCAGTATTATGGATAAGCCTAAAAGATTGGAATGGATTATGTTGGACATAAGTTAGTATTGTTTGTTTTTTCGATATTATTGATGGGATGTTATATAGTTTTGGAAAAAGGACAACCTGCAGGACAGGCGACAGCCCATCGCTTCGGACAAGGCTGTGGGAATCGAACCCACAACCGAAGTGCGACTGGCCTTTATCGCCTACCACTGGCCTACATGAAGTCCCTGTTTAGTAGAAACTAGTTTTATTATATTAAGCAATATGATATATGAAGTATAAGTCCATTTTAGGAACCATATATGATTAATCTCACTATAGAATGACTTATGTATATTTAATAACTTTTGCTAACCTTTTGTTTGAGACAGATGGAATGAACAGTCATTCTATCACATGATCTGCTAACACTTCACGAATAACAAATTCAACTTCATTTATTTAAGAGATGAAGTGTAAATTGTTCAAGGCACGAACAACAGTGAGATTGTACCAAAATAAATTAAGTATTTATTCTAATTCAAATTTTCAACTTTAGGGAAATGATCTTGAAAACCAAAAATGTTGTCCTAGTGATCTTATACCTGATGAATCAGATGGTACCTTATATCATCACAAATCTATGGATTTGTGATTACTGGCTTTTCCATAGCCATGTTCTCTACCACTCTCCATCAGAACATGATGGTTAGATTTCTCTTCCATATCCATATTTTCACCTATGTGGAAACCCAATGATTAGTTTATTTGGGTAACCGTTACGTTTCATACTTTTGTTTTTAAAGATTGGTTTTGATATTACTTTTTATGATGTGGGTTTCTATTAAAGAAACTTTCGAATATTAAACCATTTATAACCCCGACGAATTTCGAGGGCGAAATTCATTTTAAGGGGGGTAGAATGTAACAGCCCAAGATTTTATAAAAAAAAATATTCTTTTTAATTTTATTAAAGTCTTGTGTTGTACGCTACACCAAAAGGAGCTTGCACAACACGCATCCTTGACTTTCCTTGCATTACACGCAATCACGACCTTCCTCGATAGCGTGTGTAATACGCAATACCGAGTTTCACTAAACAACGATATGCTATTAAAATATTATTAAAACTAGCCGTTATGAATAGTAATAACCACTTTTTAAAACTCTGTAAATCTTATTTTTCAAAATGAACTTCATTTTTGGATTCGGAGTATCGAATTTAGCCTAAGATGAAATTTTGGTACTTTTCGGATAACTTTCATATTCTGATGAATAGTGAAAATTACTAAATTATAATTAAAAACAACTTTTTTAATCGAAATAATTAATAGTGATAAATTATTAATTCGAGTGGTTTTAAAGTATATTTAGAATATATTTTTACAATTTAATACAATGTTGGTCATTGGATGTAATTTCAAATTTAAACCAAACATAATCAAGTGTCAATCTTTTGATAGATATTGTTTCTTAAAAACACGCTATTTATTTTAACAACGGGATTTAATTATAAAATTAATTAATGCAAATTATATGATATGAATTTGGTAAAATAGACTTCATTTTTGAATTCGGAATATGAAATATAGCTTAGGATGAAATTTTGGCATTGTTCTGAAAAACATCAATTTTTGATGAATAGTGACACTACTAAGTGGTAGTTAAAAAAATTAATTTCTTCATAAATCTTAATTTTACCGCTTCTGTGAATGGAATTTCAAAAATCCGAGAGACACGGTTGATGTCAGTAAGTAAAATGTGGTTCAATGAGATGAAAATAATTTTTGGTGAATAGTAACTTTTTACTTTTTTTTACCACGGTTAATAGTAAATAGGGTAACTAAGGGTAAATATGATATTACTATTACCCTAACACATGTCCTAATTCTATTGGATAAGTGTAATTCGACCAAAAACAACCTTATGAATATAATATGACCATTTAGGTCCACTGGAATTAGATTATGACATTTAATATTATATTATTTAATGAATAGTTAAAATAGTTAAAATCAAAGTTTAATAACTAAAACATTTTTAATATGGGGTTATACATAAGATAAATTCGACTATAAATATTCATTAGAAAGATAAAAAGATTTCCTACATAATGATATTTTATTTATAATTTTTAGACTTTAAATAAATTAATTTATTGATGACACAACGATGATGCAGTAATTACCCTTTTAAGGAAATATTAACATAATTGATGTTATAAATGCTCAAATGAATGTAATTTGAGACTTTTTATGAATTCCACTAATTTTATAGGTTACTATTATATATTAGTGTTGATTTAATCAACTTGGTTCGAACATATAATTCTGTTATGACTTTCACAAAAATCATATATCAAATAGTGTCAAAATTGACACAAAATAGTTTTTAAATCAAATATTATATTATTAATTGTTATTTTATTCCTAAAAATCTAAGGTTCGGCCAAATGACTTAGATAAGGATATATATATATTATTAATAAACAATTTGGGGTTCGTTTGGCATGTTATAGTAAGTGTATTAACCATATAGTGAAAGAAAACAAAAAGACACGGTAAAAGTTAAATTATTTAACTTAGAGTTAAATCTAATTGATAAGGTTAAAATAATAACCTAAACTTGTCTAAATCTTATTGGTTGATAGGATTTCGACCCTTACCCACTTTAGCTTCGAAATAAGGCCCTTTGGAACCATTATAAACCGATTTTGACTTTAATATAAAATAATATTTTGATATATTCCTAAGGTGCCCCTCTCCTCCCTTATAAAAGGACACCTCATCCCCCTCATCCTCACACCAATTTGAGCACTCAAGCTCGGCCAACCCCTGCCAAAATCTCTTCTACACTTCCCTAGAAACATCCTAGAGGTTCTGGTCTTCCTCAAAGACCAATTTTAGTTCCCTAAGAGGAGGTCTCAAAGAGGCGCTTCAAAGAAGAGGTAATTACTGTTACCAATTCTTTCATCTTTATTTCTTCTTCCACTTCTTCTTCTTAGGTTGTTTCATTATGAAGTAATAACATCAGTATCACTCATATAATGATATGTTATTATAAGTATGAAACAACCCTATTTCACCATCTATCCATCCTACGGAAAAAGAAATCACCGCGCGTGCGTACGTACGGAATACCGTCTCCACGCCGTGGTGTAATCTATTTTCCACCACCACCTTACATGGATGGGTATAATGGTGTAAAGAATAACTATACATAGTTATTACAACATCATATTGATTCTTATATATTATATAATCCACTCCAATTCAATTCAATAATTATGGAAATGATATCATCGCTCGTGCGTACGTACGGAATACCGTCTCCACAACGCGATGAGATTCATTCTTAATGATTAACCATTCATGAATGATTATAAAGTATATATAATAAGTACTAATGAAATATATGACATAATAATGATACTGGATTTATGTATATATATATATGTATGTCATCTACTTACTTCCATTCAAGACAATAAAGAAAGAAAAACAGCGTTCATGCGTACGTACGGACTACCGTCTCCATGAACGGTGTTTTTAATTTCATTTATCTATCTATTATATATATATATATATACTGAATATATATGATATATAAATCATATTTTATATTCTGGATGTAAGTAAATCATGATATAAGTAATAATAATGTCAAGAACAAAAAGTCAAAACACCTACGATAAATGAAACGATTTTACCCAAAACGCTTCTTTAACATGGAATTTACAAAAGAACGGGTAATATAATGTCATAAGTGAACCATATATGATATCATAACAATGAATATGATTCTTTAATAAGTCAATGACATTATTTAAATCATTATACAGGAGGTTCGGACACATACGAAGCAAATCGGACCTAAGGTAAGGGAAATATCACAATCTCATTTTTATCCGAGATTTTTTATTCGTAAGTATTTATTGGGGTGTATTTTATCATCCACATCCATGTTTACTCAATATGTAATATTATTTCCATCCACCTAAAATTGTTTAAATCCATTTTTACCCTTCGGTGAGTTTTTAGTAATACGTATGAAAGGAATCTTTTGTCGTTTTTCGTACGAGGTACTTTTTGACTTTTCCGACAAAAGTACGAAGAATGTTTTTTTAACTTATACGGCACGAACGGATTTCTACTATTTTATAAAGCCTTATTTTCATGAAGCTTCTTCTAAAAGATTTCATGACTATTTTCAATAAAATCTCTTTCTTTTAAAATTGCATGATGTTTTGTGAAAAGAAATTGATTTTGAAGAAGAAAGGATATTTTCCTCAAGAATTCAATTCAAGTGTTTTATCAAAATTCTTTTCCATCTAAGATAATAAAGGGTTCTGTTTCTATCCATATTTTTAAATTGATTTGACTATGTTGTGATGGAATTATGTTTATGAATTCCTTTATCTTATATGAATTGATTTATGATGTCATGACGTTTCAAGAATCCCATTTTTGTTACATGTGTTATGCGATGATGTATGTTTTATGATTATGTGGCACACATAAGAAAGGATTCATTATAAGATGGGTGGGACCTATATCTCCCTCCAATGCATTGGGTAATGATTTTATATCTCATGAGATAGACAGGGCTGGAACGGTAGGTTATACCGGTTCAGTGAAACAGGACTGAAACGAGGGTTACTCGATTCAGAAAGGGACTTTGTCCACTAAGATAGTCTTGGCAATGAGTCTTGACTAACAAGAAATGATTTTCTATGATTATGTGTGCATGCCACAAAGTTTCAAGTTTCATGTTATGATTATTGGGATTACATTTTCACTTCTATGATTTATCCCATGTTATGATATTATGAGCTCTTTTGCAGGTTAAGATTTCCAAAGGCTATGTTCTTATGTATATGATGTGATTGATATTTCTTTTGTTTACCCTTACTGAGCATTTGAGCTCACCCTTTTATGTTTTCTTTTCCCCAGGATATAAAGAAAGGTTTTTAGGTAAAAAAAAGGTAAGATCTTTATGGGAGATATTGAATATCTTTCCCCACGATTAGAAGATTACGTTCCGAGTTTCCAAAGACACTAAACTATTACGATCCTTTAGTGTGTGTTTTTGTTATGTACTAAGTATTCCGCAAAAGTAATGTAATGTCAATGTACGTCAAGATACGGGTCTCTACATGAAAGGAGTTGCTGGAAATAAGGAGGAAATAGTTGTAGTAAGAAACAATTTATTCATTACAAAGGTGATTTCCAAGTTGATGAAGATAAATTGGAACCCTTGATAAAGAACATGGGTGCATGATGAGGATAAGCTATATGAGGAATTCAACCCTATTACTCATCCTACTACGCCTAAGGATAAGATATATCTAGGTCTAAATCCTGATGAAGTAGAGCCTTCATATTCAAAAGAAGAAGAAGAAGCTACTATTGTGCAAGAAAGAGATTATTATCTTATAGATTACAGGAGTGATCCTGAACTTACCTCAAATCCTCATGCTAATACTATATCCTTTGGTGAGCCCAGTCCATTAAAGAGATTTCCTAGAAGAGAGACAGTTCTAAGGGACAGTGATGATGAAGAGAATAGTGGAGAAGAAGGGGAATAAAATGTCTTAAGAGACATTAGAGAGACCTCAGATGAGGATGAGGACACTGAATCTAGTCATGCTGACTTTAAGACAGCTACTGGTGAAAGTGAAGAAGAAGGAATAAGTCTTAGTCCCTTTATAGGGCATAGAGAAATGGTTGAAAGTTTAGATGAAGAAGTTTATGATTTGGTTGAAGCTGGAATTGTTTTGTAAGTTTTTGAAGATTCTGTCGAGGAAGAGGAATTGGAACCTTATGTTGATGCAGTAGATCAAAGAGGTATGGCTGAAGTAAATGTGATTGATCAGGAGATTTCTCCAAGTGAGGGGGAGGAACCTGATGCCATAGGTTTATTTTTTTGTTTCTCATGGAATAGAAGACTGGTCAGAAGACCCTGGATTTGTGGTCTTAGGTTTAGACTATGGAGATTATGATGATTACCATCCTATCAGAAGTCCTTCAATCCCTTCAGTTACAGAGACTACTATTGTATAGCTAGTGGTTCTTTTTCCTCAAGACTATGTGAATAAGGATGATTTTGAATCAATAAAATCAGATCTGAAGAGCCACTTTGATGAGAGATTTGTTGAGTTAGAGAGGTCTATGACTCACAATCTAGAAGTTGTAACTTCTACAGTGGAAAGGCTAATCTCTACCTCTCGCTCAACCATTCAACATGAAGTCAAGGAATGTCAGAATCAAGTCAGAGCATTGGAAGATTCTATGGAATCTGTGAAGCGGTCTATTTCCAGTTTAGAATCCTATATGGCTTCAAAGACTCAAGTGGAAAAATATCTTAGATATGTGAAAAGTGTGGTTCAGCATATGATCACTGTGTTTGAGGAATTTAAGAAGTCTATGGAGATACATGTGAGTGACCAAGATGATGATTTGAAGAGGCTGATCAATGGGTTGACCAAATCATTTAAGGAGATAGTGGCTTTCACTATGGAACCTCTGTGTGCATCTACTTCATCTTCAGCTGCTCCTCTTGTTGATCTAGAAGCTTTCAGGTTAGTTGTCAGAGAAGAAGTGGAGAAGTTATCTACTGCCAGTAACTCAGAACCTCAGTCTATGACTCAGGTCATTTCTACTACCAGAGAAATTCATAACCTTGTGGGAAATTATTTAAGGGAATATGATCAGGATCAGAAATCCATCAAAGAGAAAGTTGATTTCTACTACAAAAGGGTGTATAATAAGTATCATATGGATGGTCACTTCAATTTGTTATTGGTGAACTTGAGGATTCCACCTGTCACACAAGCATTTAAGGATCAGGTTAGCAGGCTCATTGAGTTGACTTCTGCTTTAGAGAAATTCATGGAGAATAAGGATGATTTTATTTCAGCTATGGAAAGATGGGGAAGTATTATTATGGATTTCAGAAATCTTCTTCAACCCTTCCTCTATGTGGACTACACTCACATCATTGTTCCTCCAGTCATGCCTTCTACCTCGGATGCTTCAGGATCTACCAGTGTTGCACCAATGATGACTCCTACACAGGCCATCAGATGTTTGACCCCTATGATTCCTCAGAGATCCACTCACTATAGGTCTATTGATGCCTCTATTTCAGCTCCTCCAACCCTACTGACTTCCATACCTAGGCATATCCCTCCACCTTCAGAACCATCCTCCTCAACTTCAAAAGGAAAAGCTCCCTTGGATATATCTGATGTGGATTGGATGTGTGATATCTTAGTTGATAGGGATATTTGTAACAATTTTTTCCCTATTGTACTATTGATTCATTAATGTAAAATCCTATTCTGTTTCTTTTTGTCTTTCATTGTTTTTTTAATCACAAAGGGCAAGAAACAGGTCAGGTTACTAGTTAGGTCTAAGTTTTAAGCTGGCTAAACTGAAAGGAGGAGAAGTTTTTATGTTTAATTTTCATATATATATTATCTATATTTTTCCATAATAAATATGGTTCCAATTTTCTTATACACACCTCTGAAGATATTAAAAAATGTGCTTAACCTTAATTTAGAAAATACTGACATAATTTGTGACTATCAAAAAGGGGGAGATTGTTGGACTCACCTGTTTTGATAATCCCAAATCATGTTTCATTTATATAAAGCATCTTGTTTATCTTAGAGGATAATAATTTATGTGAAAATCGTGTTTATATAAAATTAATAACTATGTACTTTTAATCTCACTGCTCTCTTGTTTAAGCTCACAGTGCAAAAAATTTCTAAATACAAAGGTCACCGATGCAAAGGTCACCAATGCAAAGGTCACTAATGCAAAGGTCATCGATGAAAAGGTCACTGATGCAAAGGTCACCGATGCAAGGTAACTGATGTAAGGTCATCGATGTAATGGTCACTGATGCAAAGGTCACCGATACAAAGGTCACCGATGCAAAGGTCACCGATACAAAGGTCACCGATGCAAGGTTACTGTTGAGGGATACCATTGAAGGCTACTGATGAAGGTTATCAATGGAAGGTTACTGTTGGGAAGGTTACTGATGAAGGATGACGATGTGCACCTACTGTTGAAGCCTACCATTGTGAAGGCTACCATTACCAGTCTACCATGCTCTTCTACTTCATACTTTGTCAAATTCTTAAGATTATTCTAATGATCATATTTGGTAAATTTAATTCTTCTGACATTAATTAATTCTGATTGTAGACATATCAACAGACCATATATGGGGATAGTATGAGGTACGAGAAAGACCACACATGATGTGATTATTCCTATTGTCGGACCTCAAATATAAAAGAGAAGATTGAGGAAGTAAATCATAGTGGCATGAGAAGCGTGTGTCTGTGCATGTGAAGGAGATTACGTGCTAGATCAAAGAAGAACCATTCAATGCATACACTGTGAACCCAAGAACCTCAAGAAGATCATTTTGGGTGAACAATTTCAAGGATGCCTTCTGTGCTTCATCAACTCTCGACAAACACAAGAAGCATAACACTCAATTCCTGAAAGCTAGAACCTAGTGTTGTGACACTCTGTTTTGAGGAAAACTTCCAAAGAAAGACTCGAACAATAAGTTCTTCACTCCAAGGAGTCAAGAGCTGAACTGCAAACACATAGAGATTTCTAGACTCAAGATTATAATCTTAGATCTATTGTGTTCCTTCATTTTATATTTTTGAGAATTGTGTGTGTCTTTCTATTACACACATCGTGTCCTATGCTCGAACTGGAGGATACTGAATATCCTCACATCAAACTTCACTTACATCTCATTTCCCATTTATAACTATGGAAGAGACCTTTTGTAGCCTGTATTGTTTGCTTTTTCCATGAAGAACTGTGGTAGAGGGTGTGAGCCCTCGACAGTTTGTGAAAAACTATTGTAAAGCCCGATACAGGCTGTGTATCATGTTTATTGTTAATATAAACTACTTGGTGGTAGGTGATCACCAAGTGGATAGGATTAAATCTCGTCTTAAGATTGAACCTCTTGTTTCACTTTTCTGTGTACTATATTTTGCGATACTCTATTTTTCTATTTTTAGATGCTCATTATTTCAAAAACAAAAAACTATTTTTAGACTTACTTTGATATTTAGATCTGGTTAGTGTGTGTAGGTGTTTAATTCAGTAAACTTGTTTCAAAAGTTAAAAAAGTGTTTTACACTAATTCAACTAAGGACTAATCAACCTTTGAGAAACCTGTTGACCAACTAAAAATCTATATCTCTACTGACTTAATTAACTGGGATGTTTCAAAATTGGGGGATCTTGATAAAAAGTTTTTAACAAAAAATTTAATTAGGAACTCAATTCACCCCTCTTGAGATTCCACTCTGACCAACAATAACATTTAATCAAACTATTCTAATCCCTAAAACAAAGAATATGAAATCCCAAGTCAAACAAAACCACACAAAAAACACCCTTTATAAACCCATTTCAAAATCACATAAAAATTTCTTTTTTCCATTCCAAAACACCATAATGTTTTATAAAAATACCTTCCAAGGATCTATTTCAAAACCCTTAAAACATTTATATCCCAAAAATAAAATGGAACCCACTTCCTAAAAGCCAAATTACCCTATGAACCACAGACACCAAAATCATTCACTTTTTCATAAAGTAACTCATTATTTGGAAATTAACACCATTCCAAAACGATTTCAAGAATTCCACCATACTTAAAACCCATAAAATAATTTCCTTGAAAACCATTACAACCCCAAAAAATAATTTCATCAACTTAAATCACTTGTTCTAAAGTTCAAAAACTTTTCACAAAAGCAACTCAAGAACTCAAAACATAGTTTTAAAAACGAACTCAATTACCAAATCATAATAACTTGATTTAAAATTAAATAAAACAAGCTTTAAAACCCCAAAAGTATTTACTCAGTTACTCACAACAAGAATCATCAATCATGAGAAGGGTTAAAAACATCAAAGGAGAGAAATTTTTTCCAAACTTCCTGCACTGTGCACAGTTTTACAACATTGTTTGTTAGGTCATCTGCCAACCATGAAAGTGCCTCTAGACTTTGTCCAAAATGGTCTATAAAGCCTACACATGGTTTGAAAGACCATCAAATGTACCTATTTTCCCGATGGATTGCCTCTAGTTTCACTCTGAAACTAGAATTTTCCCAAGATGACTCTTGGTGTCCTTATATAACTCAGAGTAGTAGAAAAGAATTCCAAAGTATCTTATAAATAAACAATCATAAATCCAAAATTCAAAAGAAAACTCCTGACCACAAATGGAAACTTGAGGTCTAGCATGAGAAAGATATATCCAATCACTCCTCTACACCCACCACTCAATATCCAATTCTCTTAAAACCTTTCTACCATCAACCCCACAAATAACAAGAGGGATTTGACACTATTTTGTAGTGAACTAGCCCAAGTTGACCCAACCCATCACTCGATTCATTCCACCGTAAGGCCTAAGGAACATTACTAATCACCCCAAGCTAGTGACAAGCACCAGGGTATCAAAAGTGAACATGTGGGAATGATTTCACCCTCAAAGAAAGCCAAGATCAACATGGTTCCAACTGAAAACTCAACATGGTGTCTCTTTACATTGGAAAACCATTCCAAAATAAATAATCATATATAAAAATAAATTCCAACCAAACATGGAATAATAGATAAAATAAATGATACCATTTTTTTGAAACATTTTTCTCACACAAAATGGAATATTTTTATATAAATATTTTACAAACACCTAGGAATCAAAAATGAAATAAAAGGATGCGAAAAGGTCGATACTTTACAAGAACCAATTGTTCAAATGAACTTAGGAGACAAAACCCAAGATCACCATGTAAATATAAAGTCAACACCATAACCCAGGGATCAACTGCTCCCCAACAGGGAGCTGTAGAAAACCAACCTGTAATCCATAACCTGAAACCTATACAAAACATGAATACTTCATACCCACTAAATTTGGTGTGTAGGGTATGATCCAAATGCTACTAGGATACCTCCATGAGTCCATTACATTCCTTTTATAAAAAAACCAAGTCCACTAGTTTGAAAATAATATCAAAATAAATTTCCATTTCTTTTATAAAAAAAATAAACATATAATACCTAATATCATTTCTTAAACACTCCATTTATAAACCATTACTCAAAGAGTCTTCATCAAGGTAAATCAATTTCAAAATCCAACCATTACCTTTTAAAAAAAATTCATTTAAAAAAGAAACAAGTTAAACCATCTCTTTTCATTTAAAAATAACATTTGAAAACTAATCACTCTCATGGGTTTAAAATATTTTCAAAATAAACATTCCAAAAGGATTTCACTCAAATCAACCACCTCTTTTCCTTTTTTAAAACTCAAGACACACACATACCTCGACATGAGTATAATAAAAGGGAAAAGATACAATTTATAATCCATGGATATTCATAAACAAATGAAAATAATAACATAATTCAAGCCTTACAACATAAATTCTCAATCATAAATAACTAATGCATTAAATAGAATCAAAACAAGAGTTAAGAAACATTCATGCCAATACCTAAATAAGAGGCATAACATAAGATACATATCATGAGGTAACTCCATAAGGACTAATGGGAGAAGTACTAGATGTGAAAAAGTGGAACCAATTGTTGGTGGATTAACGGTCACACAATCTATCATCTAAATCACCCTCATTATTATCATTGATGAAAACCCCCCCTATCCAGGTCAGAACATTCAACAAGAGGCTATTATCCATAGTGTAAATCTCAACTAGCATATCTAACATCTCATTACTCCCCACTTTTTATCCTAGGGTTCCTCATGTCATAGATAATGGAGGTGGACCATTATCAATCCAATGTTAATTGCATAACAATCACATAGCCCAAAGGAAATAAAGCACAACAATCAAATACTTTCCACCTCCAACACACACCCCTTCAATTATGATCCCTCAACCTAAACCACATAATCATGAATCAAAATTCATATAACTATTAACACATGCATAAAATCATAAAAAAAGTATAACAATGGGTATCAAATAGGGCGTAAACATAAATCAATAAATCACCCTCTCACAAGGTTCCAAACAAGTCTTAACTTTTTAAATCAAGAGTTACATATTTTTAAAAAAAATAAAAAACACCTTTGAAAACATGGCACTTTATGAAAATCACATAACAATCAATACAACATCAGCATGACCAATTACCCAAAGGCTTCACTCAAAATAACCAAACCAAGGGGACACACGCCCCCATTTTAATAAAATAAATAATAACCTTTTTAAAATAAGGGAACACCACTGAAAATAAGGAAACACATTTAAATAAAAGAACACTCTACTTTATAAATCCAAATCAACCCAAATCACCATGAAACAATCATTTTTCTTGTAAAAACTCATCAATGTTATTTTATCAAACACTTAAAATTCATAAAATACCATTTGAAAACAAAGTTCCATTGAAATAAATAATTCACACATTATTTAAAATAGAGAAACTAACAAAGCATGGAGAACCTTTGAAAAAAATAAGCATAATATACATCCTTATTTTAGTTAAAATTGCTTTTAAATCATCAAGAAACTAAGGAACCCTTTAATAAAAGGAAATGGAATATAATCACTAGAATCTTGAGATGAAACCATGTCACATTCAATAGAAACCATCAGATTAAGTCTCCTAATATGGATCACAACCTTTAGAAATAAAAACCCCCAATTATACAAAACCCTAACCCTGAAAATCATCCATCCATGTCCATTAGGGTTAGAGGATAAAATAAAAATGGGAGAAATCAAAATAAGACTCAAAGAGGATTTCTTTTCATTCAATTCAAGGAAAAATCACCAAGAAATCACTCCAAATCCACCTTGGAAGATATTGGAAGTGATAGAGAGCCGTTTGGGAGGGGATAAGTCAAGGGAGTTTGAATAGGGGGGATAAAGAGAGTCCCCAATTAAAAATAACTCAACATGACAAAAACATTCCCAAACTTGAGCAGGTTTCATGGCTTGCTCGCATAGTTTACCAAAACATGTGGTGATTGTGTGGTCAACAGTGTCAAAAACTACCCAGGTCGCATGGTTTCTATTTTATGGTTTCCCAAATCATGCAACTAACTATGCGGCCCTATAAAATTTTTAAAAAAAATCCAATGTTTCACCCCAGGACACCCATAACTCAAACAAGTAATAAACCATATAAACATAAGTAAGAAAATGGAATTTTAGGGTGTCATGATGTTGAACTTTAAGTATCAATTTGGATGGATATCTGATCAACATGGTAAGATCATGAATAGATTGAATATCATGGGACATGATAATGCACTTTAACTAGAACTAGTAGTTTTGTAAGGATAAACAGAGATAAGTTTCAGTGTGTCTTTGACTAAAAATCTTCATGAATTAAAGATGAAAGTTTCATAAGGTGATTTCCCTATCTTCATAAGGTACTAATTAAACTTTGTGATGTTTTTGATTTTAAGAACGTTTTGTACTTTTTGAAAACTAACATTTTTGTAAAAGAATGTTTTTTTTCTTCAGAATCGGACCCAGTCCATTGTAATGAGTTTTCATAAGTAAGATTAAAGTTAATGAATGCTATAGAATTAAAACATAAAGGGAGAGGAAAGTTTTATCCTTAAGAAATTTGTTTTCTAGATATAGGTTTCCAGACTCAGGTTATCAGACCGAGAAGCACCAGACATGGAAGTGGTCAGAAAGATAAAGTTGTTTATCAGACACACCATTGGTCTCAGGTCCATCAGTATTAAGTTCAAGATCCATCATACATGGTGTTTTTTAGAAAGTTAGAAGTTGTTGATTAAATAAGTATTAATTTTTCTGAAGATTTTTTAAAGAAGATATTTAAGTCCTAAGTTAGAAAATTTTCATACTTTTTAACCTCAAATCAGACGATGCTTTACTGGTCATGAAGTTCTCAAAAATCATGAAAACTTTCATGATAAAATATTTTGAAGAAATTGAGGAATCATAAAGTTTTTATTAGTTATAGAAACCTAGACATAGAATATTAGATACATAAGTATTAGACCCATAAGTTTTCAGACGTTAGAATGTGTAAAGATGATGAAATTTTAAGTTTTTCAAAGTTGTTGAGTGGAGTCATCATCGGATGCAGAACATTGTAATGATAATTTAATCATAATTAAAATTCCATAATTATTATATTTTTAACCATAATGAATTTGAGAAGGAATATTAGACTTACTATAAGAAGTAAAATCAGACTAACTTTGAGAAAGATAATCAGACTAAAGTTAAGAAACATAATCAGACTAAAGCTAAGAAAGATAATTAGACTAAAGTTGAGAAAGATAATTGGATGGAAGTTGGGAAAGATAATCATACTGAAGCTAAGAAAGATAATTAGACCAAAAATAATCAAGATAATAAAATTGAAGAAAAGTTAGTATGTTCAAGAAGACGAATTTTGAAGAAATCTTTATAAGGTTTTAAGAAGTCAAATTTGGAGTTTAAATATGAGTGATTTAGAAGTTTTGAAATTTGAGTGGGAAAAGTTTTTCAATTTAACTCCTTTGATTTTCTAAGTCACCTATAAATAGAGGCATAGTTCATTCACATTTTTTAACTTTTCACAAGTTCAAAAAAGGTGGAGCGCTGAGAAATTTTAGAAAGAGTTCCTTTCAGATAGAGATCTCATTAGTTGATCAGACATCTGTTATTTTGTTAACCGGACTGAGAAACATCGTATTGAGAAGATCATATTTATTTTATCAGAATGAAGAAGATAATACTATGAGTTTGAGAAGAGGCTGAGTTTTCAAGATTGAGATTGGGTTTATCATATTAAGTCAATCAGATTAAGTAAATCAAACTAGGTTCATCGGGCTAAAGGACATCTGAATCATGGTCATCAGACCTAGGAACTTTTTTAGAGCAGATTGAATATTATTTATTCTTTTGTTTTTGGGAGTCAGTATAATCTTTCCTATCTAGAGATAATTTTTTTATAATGGGAGTTAGCACATGGTGTATTCACTTCTTCATAATAGTGAATTTCCATAGACTCACAGGAGTGGCTATAGAAATAATGTAGGATCTCACACTTAGGACAAACCTTGTAAATATATTTTTCTTTACTTGATTTAATATTTATTCATGCATGTGTATTTTCAAAAAGATGATAAGGATATTAACTTTAATAGTTTGTAGGGGTTAAGTTTTAAAAAGTGTTTAAACTTATAAAAAGTGAACAACTAATTCAACCTCCACTTATTAGTTTTTATTCAATCCTTTGGAACATAAATTGGTATTAGATCCAAGGGTCCCTTGTTTAATCCTTATCATAGATAATCTCAATTCTATAAATTGAAAATTAATTGCTAAATTTTATGGAAAAATTATTATGGATGGAAAAATAGGATGATTTATTATCTCCTATATCATATCCTAGAAGTTTTTTATGTTGATATAATTGGTTGTACACCTATTTATAAGGATTAACTAACTAATTTTTCTGATAATAGAAATATTAAAGTTGATGTAAAATCTAGAAATGTTATCCTTATGTTCTTATGGGAAAATTTTTATCAGAAGGTGATGGGTATGAAAAATTCAAAGAGCATGTGGGACAAGCTGGAAAGTAATTTCAAAGGGAATCCTAATTTGAAAGAAGAAAATTTATAAATATATCATAGTAAGTATGAAGATATAAGAATTAAATATATAGAAACTATTGATGAAAACTTTACTAGATTAAATGAAATTGTTTTCAATATCAGAGGATTCAGTGATGTCCTAGAAGATTCTATAATTGTGAAGAAACTTATGAAAAACTTTCCAGACAAGTTTGATTCTAAAATTTCCTCTTTAGAAGATAAGTATGGTTTTTATATTTATGAATTTCATAACTTTATTATTTCTTATGAAATAAGATAAGGTCCAATATTCAAAAATAATATGAAATATTAAATGGATTTTGAATCCATGAGAAACTAAATGAAAGAGGTTGAAGATGTTGATCCTTGTAACTCTGAAGATAAATAGGATGATGATTTTAATGAAAAAATCATGCATTTTATATCCAAAAAGTATCAAATAGGAAGAGGAGGGTATAGAGGTAGACTTCCTCTCAAATGTTTTGAGTGTGTTGGAATCAAACACTTTGATATGAATTGTCTTAAGAATAAAGTTGGAGAATATCAAAATTATTTGGGTGAGAAACCTTGATGGAAGAATTGGAAAAAAAGTCCTAAAGATGAAAATTCATCCAAAAAATATAAGAAGAATTTAATGGGAGAAAAAGGATGTATGATTAGTATGAAAGTTGAATTGGAATCAAATGACAACAATTCTTCAGAATATGAAAGTTTATAAAAATTTAGAACCTTCATTGAAAAAGTTGAGAAAAAAAATTCCTTAGATAGTGAAGAAGGTGGTGAAGAATCATATAGAGAGTATAAACTCATAACATAACATGTTTCATGTATTGATCAAAAAAACTCTCAAGAAATAAATTATATTAATGGATAAATATTGTGAAAAAGTTGTTGAAGGAAGAAAAGATGTCATAAAAAAAAGGTAAAAATGCATTCATAAGATCTTAAGTTACAAAATTAGAATTGATGAATAGGTAAAGATAGTTTAAGATCTCAGTAAAAAGCTATAATCTAAGGAATAATAAGTTAACAAGTTTCAATCAAAACTTATTGAGTTCGAAATTACCTTGAGGAAGATAAATGAAAACTTCAACAAAGCTTCGGAAGTAAAAGTTAAGAGTTATAAAGTTTCAGAGAGAACTCAAATCAAGAATCACATGAAATCCTCACCCACCAAATATAATGTTTCATCTAATTTTTCTAACATTTTAGGTTTCAGAAAAAAAAAGTATTGGGAAATCTTGGGTGGAAAAAGGGAATGAGAATTCTATTTCATCTAAAAAGGATGAAAACTCATTTAGGAGGAAATACACATCCAAATATTTTCAAATCGTAAAGAAGTTATCAACCCCAACAATGTTTCTATAGAGAAATATATTACGTAAATAGAAAATCAAGATTTTATAGTTATTTTTGGTGTTGTGGAATCTATGGTAACATGGATTATAATTATTGGAATAAATTATCACTTCTCAGAAAAAGTTTTGAACAAATTGAAAGCAATGGTGGAAGGAGGATGAGTAACTTTCCTAACCCATGGGAATTTAGAAAAGAAAAATCTCAAGATGTTTGAAACATTCCAATAAAAAATCAATTTAAATGTCTGGAAGAGGTTTATGGAAGATGTTATTAGGATGGTTATTATTCCAAAATATGTATGACACTTCTTTAAAAAAATTCTTAGGGTAGAAAAGAAAAGGAATATGGAAAGAAGAAAGTTGAGGAAAGATCTTTTGTTGTTGAGATATCTTTGAAAGCAAGTAAAAGGAACAAACCATGGATACTTGATAGTGGTTTTTCTTCACATATGATAGGTGATATGAAAATTTTGAAACATTTTGAAAGTTGTGATGGGGGAGTAGTTACATTTGGTAATGATAGTTCCTTAAAAATTAGAGGAATCATAATGGTTGAGATTGAAGTAGAAAAGTTAAAATATAAGGAAGTTTTATTTTTTGGTGAGCTAAAACATAAATTACTTAGTGTGAGTCAACTTTTTGATGATGGAAAAGAAGTGGTCTTAAGAAAATATTTTTATTTTATCAAAAAATTGAAAGATAGAAAAGTTATTAAAAAGGATAAAGAGTCAGTGGAAATATTTTTTAGATTGGATTACTTAACAACTCATGTTATCTAAGTGAAAAAGATGAGAATAAGTTGTGGAACCAGAGACTTAGCCACCTTGGGAAGAAAAACATGAACAAACTTTTTGAAGTTTATATTGCCTGTTATTTTCTAGAATTGAAAAGAAGAGATGAATATGTTTGTATAACTTGTTAGATAGGTAATATGACTAACAAAAGTAATAAGAGAGTTGAGATTCAATATACCAGACCACTTGAACTTATTCATTCTAATTTATGTGGATTTATGAGACATAAATAAAAAATGAGATTTATACTTTATCACTTTTATTGATTATTTCACTCAGATTACAAACATAATTTTTATGAAACATAAGTTGGAGGATGTGGAAATGTTCAGGTATTTTTAGAAAATAAGTTGACAAATAAATGGGGGCTTATATAAAGAAGTTGAGAACATATAATGGTACCAAATTCACAAGAAATAATTTTTAAGATTATCTAAGAAAGCATGGAATCAAACATCAGTATAGTTCTCGCTATACTCAACAACAAAATATAGTAGTAAAAATAAATAATATAATTTTGGTGGAAATAGGAAGAAGCGTGTTAGAAGAATACAAATTTTAAATGTTCTATTGGAGAGAAGCTATTAGTATTGTTGAACATGTTCAGAACAGATGTTTGTTCAGACCAAAAACCAATATGAATTCTTATGAAATGTGTTATAACAAAAAATCTTCATTGAATTACTTCAATGTTTTTGGAAGTCCATGTTAACATAAAATAAAAAATCTAGATTTGGGAAAGTTTTATGAGAAATATTAGGAAGGAACTTTTATGGGTTATATGGAAGAAGTTACAAATTCTAGAAAAAATGATTACAAAGGTTATTGGACTCATATGATGTGGAAGTAATTTAAAATAAAGATTACTTAAGAATAGTTGTTGAGAATAATGAGGGGGAGAAACTAGAGATTTCAAATGATAGTGAGTCAAAAACATCCTTACCAAGATTTAGGAGAATCATGTGTTGATGAAATTTTAGCTGGAAGATAAACATTGAAATTTATTACCTTACAAAAACATGTTGAGTCTAAAAACTTTATTAGAAATTAAAAGTCTCCAGTTCAAACTAGAAGAAAGTTGAGATTATAAAATCAAAATTCACTTATCTCAAAAGTTAAACCATAATCAATTTCAGAAGTTATTCAACATTAAGAATGGGTGGATTCTATAAATTAAGAGTTGGATCATATTGAGAAAAATGAAACATGATAACTTGTTCCATGTCCAGTAAATAAAAATGATATCGAAACAAAGTGGGTATATAAAAACAAATTGAATGAGCATGGAGAAGTTTCAAGAAACCAAGTAAGAATTTTTTGTAAAGGATATGAATGGGTGGAATGTGTGGATTTTTAAGAAACTTTTTCCTGAGTATCAATATTATAAACTATTAAAATGTTTCTTTCATTGGCCAAACATCAAAATTAAAAGAAAAATATCAGATGGATGTAAAGTTAGATTTCTTAAATGGTGAGATTGTGGAAGAATTTTATATTGAACAACCTTGTGTGTTTCAACTTAATAATGATGAAAACAAGGTTTTTAGATCGAATAAAGCCTTGTATGGGTTGAAACAAGCCCTACATTCTTGGTATTCAAAACTAGATAACTATTTGAGAATGTTGAGTTTTTTTAAAGGAAAATTTGATATGAACTTATATGTAAAATATGTTGACTCTGAAACTCTAATTGTAATTGTTTATGTGGGTGATATATTTTTTTGTTGGGTAGGAATAAAAAAAATTAAAGAGTTTTTTGAGGAAATGAATAATAATTTTGAAATGTCAATGTTGGGAGAATTATATTTCTTCCTTGTCTTACAAGTTCAACAAAAAGAAAAGTATATTTTGTTATCTCATGAAAAGTATGTCAGGGAATTGTTAAAGAAGTTTGAGATGATAGAATACAAATAATTTTATAATCTTATATCTATGAGAACAAAGTTGAGTAAAGATGAGTCTGGAAAACGTTTGAATCATAAATACTTTTGAAATATGATAGGAATTATACTTTTCCTTATAGCCTCAAGGCCTGATATTGTTTATGTTGTGACTTTGTGTGCCAGGTATCAATGTAATCTGAAAGAATCATATATGTTGGTAGTAAAGAGAATTCTGAGATATGTTAAAGGAATAACTTCATGTGATTTATTATACAGAATAACTTATGAGATGAAGTTTTAGGGTTTTACTGATGATGATTGGGATGAAGATTGTAATGATAGAAAATCAAGCTCAATATGAACATTTTTCTTGGGTGAATGTTGTGTAAGTTTTCATAGTAAAAAAAAATTTGGTAACTTTGAGAACAATGGAATCAAAATGTTGGAGTTACTCAGGATTTTATTCAGATGTTGTGGATTTCAAATGGAATATTTGAAAGTAAAAGTTTCTAAACCATTGAAGATACTTTGTGATAATTAGAGTGCAATTGATCTTTTAAAAAAAATCCAATATTCAATATCAAAACACATTGATATAAAGTTTCACTTTATAAAAGAAAAAGTTGACGCTGGAGATGTTTTTCTAGAATATATCTCAAAAAATTATCAAATTGTGGATATCTTCACAAAGGTGATGCCAAAAGAAGGGTTTGTTGATCTGAGGCTACAAATTTATGTCTATCCACCTCCAATGAATTCATAAATCTCATAAAGAATGCTATCATTGTTCTTTGGATTATTTTGAAAAGGGGTGAGAGAAAGTAACAACTTTTTTACTTTGTAATAAGCTTTTACTTATCTTTATTTTATGAATCTGAATTTTTGTTTATCATAAAATTGAGAAGAGAAAAGGAAAAGTGACAGGAAAATATAAAAGAGAGGGGGGTTATCTTTACATGGACACAAAAATATATTTCCACCGAGGGATGTAATTCCATCAAAAACATTAATTTATTCAGTAGTGTGGTGTCAGAACACTTTTTTTAGAAAGGCTATCTTTTGATAAAAGTAAAAAAACTTGATTTGTTGACAAAAGATATGTTTTTGAAAAAAATGAGGGTTCAAAAATTTATTAATGAGTGTTTTCAACAAATATAAATGGGGATATTGAAGAACCTTTGTGATGTTTTTGTTTTTAAGAAAGTTTTGTATTTATTAACAACTGGCCTTTTTGTAAAATAATGTTTTTGTTCTTCAGAATTGGAAACAGTTTATCGTAATGAATTTTTATAAGTAGGATGAATGTTTATGAATGTTGTTGAATCCAACAACAAAGGGAGGGAAAAGTTTTATCCTGAAGAATGTTTTTTTCTATACATGAGTTTTTGGACTCAGGTTATTGGACCGAGAAACACCAGATGCGAAGGTGTTCAGAAAGATAAAGTTGTTAATCAGAGGCACCATCAGTCTTAGGTCCATCTGTATGATGTTCAAGATCCATCAGACACAGTGTTTGTTAGAAAGTTAGAAGGTGATGAGTGAAGAATTTTTAATGTTACTGAATAGTTTTTAAATAATATAGTGAAGTCAGGAGTTAGAATATTTTCATACTTTCTAACCCCACATCAAACAATGCTTTGCTGGTCATGAAGTTCTCAGAAATCATGAAAACTATCATGATAAAAACTTTTGAATAAATGGAGGAATGCAAAAGTTTGTAATGGTTATAGAAACCTGGACATAGAAGATTGGATCCAAAAGTACTGGAATTGAAATTTTTCGGAATTCATAATGTGTAAAGCTAATGAAGTTTAAAGTTTTTCAAAGTTGTTGAGTGGAGTCATCATCAGATGTGGAACATCGTAATTATAATTTCATCATAATGATAATTTCATCATTATGAGGTTTTTAACTAGATTGAGTCTAATAAAGAATATTGGATTAACTTTGAGAAGGAAAATCAGACTGTCTCTGAGAAAGATAATCAGACTGAAGCTGAGCAAGATAATCAGACTGAAGATGAGCAAGATAATCAGACCAAAGATGAATAAGATAATCAGACTAAAGCTGATCAAGATAATCATACTGAAGCTGGTGAAGATAATCATACTAAAGTTTAGAAAGATAATCAAACTAAATAAAATTTAGTATGTTCGAGAAGACTCATTTCAGATAAATCTTGAGAAGGTTTGAAGAAGTCAAAGTTGGATTTTTAATGTGAGTGATTCTCGAAGATCTGAAATTTGAGTAAGTGGGAAAGGTTTTTCAGTTTACTGCATTTTCTTTTCTATGTTGACTATAAATAGAGGTTTAGTTCATTCACATTTTTCAACTTTTCATGAGTGTGTAAAAGGTACTGCACTGAGGAATTTGAGAAAGAGTTCCTTCCGGAAAGATATCTCATTATTTGATCAAACATCTGTTGTTTTGTTAACCGGACTGAGAAACTTCATATTGAGAAGATTTTATTGAGTTGATCAGAATGAGGAAGATTTTATTGATAATTTGAGAAGAGTTTGAGTTTTGTAGATTGATACTGGGTTCATCGTATTGATTCAATCAGTTTGAGTCAATCGGACCGGGTTCATCGGATTGAAGGTCATCGGACTCAAGGTCATCGTACCCAGGAACTTTTGTGGATCAGATTGAACAAAGTCTTTATTCTTTTATTTTGGATCAATTTTTTTTAAGAAACTTTGTAAACTGACAGGAGACAGTATAATATTTCCTATCAAAAGATAGAATGTTTATAATAGGATTTGGTACAAGTTGTATTCACTTATTCATAATAGTGAATTTTCATTGACCCACGAGAGTGACTATATAAAGGATGTAGGTTCTAACACTAAGGTTGAGCCTTATAAATATCATGTACTTTACTTTATTTCATATTTTTTCATGGATGAGTATTTACAAAAATATGATAAATATATGAACTTTAACAAGTTGTAGGGGTTGAGTTTTAAAAACTGTTGAAGCTTATATAAAGTGAACAACAGATTCACCCCCCCCCCCCTCTTAGTTGTTATTCAGTCATTTGGAACTGTAGGTACATATCATTTAGTAATGTTTTCATAAAACTTTGAAATGTTATATATCTCATAAGGTTCATTTGTTTATAGAGGTTCTCTAGTGACATTATATGATACATTGGGGAGTTTTCATGAAACTGGTAAGTGGATGATGTTTTAAACATCATGATAAGAATGAAGAAATAGAGGATTTAGAAAATATCTTTTCATGATATTCATTAAGAAAAAAATGAAGCTTAAATAGAAATTATATAATGAGATATTTGGAAGATAAAAAAAGGAAATCTTGACTGGTGATATTCATGAATTTTTTGGATTGAGTTCTTGACTACAGTAAAGGGTTTTACGCTTGTAGAATCGAAATATGAAGAAGAATAAGGAAAAAAGATTTGAATTTAAAATAATGAAATTGTGGAGTAATTATAGGAGGGTTTTATTCGCATTACAAAAGATTTTCGACCATGATAAAATTACATGGGATAGTTATTTGAATCATTGTAAGGGACACTTGGTGAGATCATGAAGAGTATAGTGGAATGTCATGTGATTTACACCATTGATGATTTTTCATAGATTCAGCCAAAATTTCATATATACATACTGATCAAAGTAGTTATAAGGGAAAAGGTGGAATAACTAGTACCAAATTGAGATATCGGTTTCGAAATAAATGATAGGTTTCACAATATTTCAATATTTGTATCCAAATAAAAATAAGAGAAGAGAGAGAAGAGTGTGGTCATAATTGATATATCTATGACAGAATAAGAAATAAAAGACATAGAGTGAACCACATTGACATATCTAAATTATGAATATGAAGAGAGGTGCTGGAACATATCAAAGATTTGGTTTCTATATCAACAGAAGAAGAAGTGTGACTTGGGGTGTATCTCAAGTGAAAAAAATCTGGGGAGATATTATAGAAAAAAAGTCTGAGAGAAGAAGGGGACTTTCCACTACTACACCTGGTAGTAAAAAAAGAAAGTTCAAAGGATAATTCTAGATTTGGAATTATAAATGTGTAAGAACCTATTTCTTATTCTTGAGGTTTGGGTTTCTTCTTTTCCTTTTTGTTAAGTGTTTTAGAGAAAACAAGGGAAATTTGGGAAAAATCCTAAATTTATGGGTACACGCCGTGTACTTTTGTACACACACTATGTACTTTGGATGTGTGGGATGTGAATATAGGGAATGTAGGCTTATCGTCGATTAAGGGTGTAAAAACTAACTACACTCCGTGTACTTAGTAATACACACCGTGTAATCAGTCAGCAGATGACTAGTGAGGCGGTGGAAAGTAGCCTCCAGAGGAATAGTTAAAAAGGATAGTGCACGCCATGTACTTAATAATACACGCCGTGTAATCAGTCGGTAGGTAAACAGAAAGGCGGTGGAAAGTAGCTTCGAGAGGAAAAGTTAAAAAGGATCGTACACGTTGTGTAATCAGTCAGCAGGTAAACAGCAAGGCGATGGAAATTATCCACCAGAGGAAAAATTAAAAGGAAAGTACACATCATGTTGTTATGTTTTTATATTAAAAAAATGTAGTATCCTCCTCATTCAGCAGAGGAGGTAGAGGGATCACTAGGAGCAGCGGGAGAGGAGGTTGAGACTTGGAGGAGCACCTGATCGCTCCCTGGGACTCTGATTCTTCTGACGTCAGTCTCATTTGAACAGCGCAGGTAAGGTCTTCCCACTTCTTGAATCTTTACTTCCAATTATTTTCCTAAGGTAAGTTATTTAGGTTTTAATGGGTAATCATTTATCTCATATCTATGTCATTCTTGGTTGTTTCGGGAGGCGCCTTTCACGTATACCGATCAGAGGAGATCGAGGTAGGTGGTCATGTGTTTAATTCCAACTATCGAGTTGATTTTGAGTATTGTTGTGCCACACTCCCATGTTTGGGGTGTCTTATGGCTGAGACTTTTACTATTGAGATACCTAGAATTTCATAGGTAATCTAATAAATAAGTATAAACTATTGTTTGATATCGTTGCTTTGATCTAGGGCCACCCTGAGGGTGTGTTCCCTTGTTTAGCCATTTGGCCAAGATACCGTGGGTATGCTGTGATTATAGCATATGTTGAGTTTTAATGAGAGGAAACATATATAAATTGCTTTCTTATGCATTGGGATCAGCCCGTTTACTTGCTTTTCCTCTGTTTATCCTGAGGGAAGGGTTCTGTTTAGCCTAAGGGCAAGGTTCTGTTTAGCCTGAGGGCAAGGTTCTGTTTAGCATGAGGGAAAGGTTCTATTTAGCATGAGGGAAAGGTTATGTTTAGCATGAGGGAAAGGTTCTTTTTAGCTTGAGGGAAAGGTTCTGTTTAGCCTGAGGGTAAGGTTCTGTTTAACCAGAGGGCAAGGTTTTGTTTAGCATGAGGGAAAGGATTTGGTTAGCCTCAGGATAAGAACTTTCATGTATGAAGATAATGTTTACTTTGAATATTCGCTGTGGTGATTTATTATATTATACCTACCAAGATAAAGTACAATCTTGGTATTATTATTATGTTTCCCTTGTTAGATAGCTTGTTGTGGCTTCTTTTGTGGCACTAGAATAAGAGAATTTCGGTCGAGGCTGAGTCTTGGAAAACTCGGAATTCAATTATATTGAATTGTTAAATAATTATTAAAATGGAAACATAATTGGTAGGAAGGGTTACTTTTGAGTACTTCCTAGTTTACTGCATTTCATTATTGCACGCTGTTGTTGCAAATTTTCACAGACAGTTGGGCACGGGCCTTTAGTAGTTGCCTACTAGGATTTATTTCTCACACCCTATTTGGGTCATGTCTTGGGCCCAAACAGATTATATTTCTACAGGTGTCGATATGGGAAAGAGTCCATACACAATTACATGATTGATTAAGAGGAGTATGAGAGCATGGGACCGATCTTAGGCTTGCGATGCTATTGTGTTCCTGTTGCACTGCTTTGGTTTTGTTTTACTGTACTTTGTACCTTGTGCTTTATTGTATAATATTGAAGTGTATCCTATTTTGGATTCTTTATTTGAATTAGAGACAAATTGAATCATCATATATATGATTATTGGTTATCTTTTACTTCAATTCCATTGTCCATTTCAGGTCTATAATATTTACTGCTTCCTCTTTTGTATGTTTATATTTGTTTTTCACTACGCTACACTTTGAAAAATGAGGGCATAGTTTCCCCACTGTCAGTCCTAGGCCCTCGCTATTAGTCGTCAGCCTCTGGTGTTTTGGGAAATACGCTTGAGTTCATGTGACCAACTGTGTTCGAGGAACCCGTTGGGTGGCACCCATATCCTGGACATTACAAAGTGTTATCAGAGGAGTTTCTTTTGTCTAGGTTATTTTATTATTTAGCGACAATGAAAAGAGATATATGGTTAAGGGATTCGGTAATAAACTATGCCTAGGAGTAGCTACCCCGTGTACAGGTAAAGGCTAGATTGCATCAAATTAAATTTTTATTTTTGGTTTATGATTATTACAATTGATTACATTTCACCGTTGGGTGACGCACTTGTGGTGTGCTGTTTATATTTTTATATACTTGGGTTCTATTTATTTGAAACCCAATGAGATGAGGGTATTCCATATCACGCATCATTTAGGCACATGTTATAATCACATGTCATGCATAGTTTCCATGCCATGTAGGTGCATTAGAAATTTCATGTTGTTGTGATAGAGGTTTTTCTAGAAAATGCAAGTTTTTGTGATAGATGCCTGGATAAAAATACCTGGTTTTGATAGGGTATTGTTTGAGTGAGGTTTTGTTTGAATAAATTCCAAACTTTGGTTCTTGAGGTGTTATGGGTCCTCATTGACTGGAATTTGGTGGATCATTGACTTGTTACCTTGTTTATAACATGTATAAGATGCCAAGCTTTGATTCGTGGGGAGTATGGGCCCTCACGGATCAGAATTTGGCACTTTGATATTAATTTCAGTGTTTTTATGGGCTCCTAAGTAGTTTCTGAGGCTTACTATCCGGAAAAATCCAGAATATAAGCTGTGTAGTTTTGACTACACGCCATGTGTTCTTCTGTTCGGGAAGAAACTGTTTTTCTTAAGTACACGTCGTGTACCTTATGTACACGCTGTGTAGTCTCTAACAGTGTAATAGGCCATGTGGGCAGAGACACGGGATAAGGAAGTTCTTGTGAGAACACACTATGTATAGGTTATACACTCCATGTAGGGTTGACCCTGTGTCCTCTCGTGTGACTAACAACACGGACAGAGAAACCATAGGTGATACACGCCGTGTCAGTTATAAACACGTCGTGTGGTGTAATCTTAGAATCTGACCATGTAACTAACAACACGGGTCGGTGTTACCTTTCTTGTACACGTTGTGTACCAGTGGGACACGCTGTGTATTCTTGACCAGTGAGATACCATGTGGACTTGGCCGTGTGGCTCGGAAAATAGGGTGGTGTACACACCGTGTGTGTGTGTAACACACCGTGTACCTAGGGTTGAGACACGCCCAGGCCGGCATCAGAACATGACCATGTGAGGTCTTAAGGGTACACGTCGTGTAGACCTTATACACACTGTGTAGTCTATTTTTTCTAGTTCTTTTGGATCTTTCCCCTTTTCGTTGTCACTCTTAACCAGATAAAAGAAACCTCGACATTAATTAAACTAAGGCGTGTGTTTGACCTTGTAGAGTCATATCACCGAGATGACCAAGATTTGTTCTCCAAGAGAGTGGCGATGATTATACTTCAGAGATGGTAGGCCATGGGCAACCAATGGATCCTCCAGCAGTGTCAGATGTGGCACCAGCTGTTATACTGGAAGCAAACATGGATGCGCAGTTCCGTGAAGGCTTCATGCGGTTCATGCAGACCTTCTAGGGAGCACCGCCGGTTTACATACGTTTTCAGAGGATGGTAGACCATATACTATGGAGTCATTGTTGGATTCTATGTAGATGATCTTCAAGCATCTGGAGACACCTTTTGGGATGAGGGTCAAGCTTGCTACTTACATGCTGCATGATTCCACAAAAATATGGTGGGATGTTACCACCCAGACTGAGCATCATAGAGACATGGTGTTGGAAGATTTTCAAGCATTCTTCTATGACCTTTTATTTTCAAAGACTCTAAGGGAAGATCTAGCTCGAGAGTTCATGAATCTGCAGCAGGGCATCATGTCAGTGATGGACTATTCTTCCCGCTTCACCGAGCTACAACGTTTTTCACCTGTTCTGGTGGGTGATGAGACATTGAGGGATAGAGGCTTTGAGGATGGTCTTCGATATGACATCCGAGCACTCGTAAATTTTTTTAGGTTTCCTACGGTGCATGCTATTGTGAACCAGGTGTTAATTACTGAGCGGAACCTATGGGAAGCTAGTGGTGTGGACCAGGGAAGTCCGGCACTGGTCTCTGGTAATATTTCTATCGGTAAGAGGAAGAGGCAGATGGATTTCTCTCACAGTGGCAGTACTAGCTAGAAGAATTCTTCAAGTGGCCCGGTATTGTGCTACCAGTGTGGTAAAGAGGGGCACAAGAGACCTCAGTGTCCATGTGACCTAGTGGAGTGCCGAGCTTGCAGAAAGATGGGTCATCTTCAGCATTTTTACAGGGTGTTTCCACCAGTGACTAGTGAGAGGGGTTTTGTGCAGACTCTGCATGCAAGAGTAGGGCCAACAGCTTCTTACCAGTCAGGTAATTAGAACACGTCAGGATGTTTAGGCCAAGGTGGTGGTCATGACCATGGTATCCAGACACCAGGATCTCAAAGACAGCAGGGTGGGTCAGCTCAGGGTAGCCAGGCTATGTCGTAGGTCCATAGAACTGGGCAGACATATGCAGTGCAATAGACCCAACCGGAGCAGGATCTTGAACCTTCCACTGTTAGAGGTATTATTCTAGTTTCTTTTGTTTTATCTTCTATACTTTTCGATATTGGTGCTACACATAGCTTTATATCTGTACCCATTGTAGAGAGATTTGGACTTTGTGTTTCTTCTTCTTCTGATATCATGACTCTAGACACTCTGTTGGGAATTATAATGGAAGGTGTGCATTAGTGAAAGGAATTCCCCATAGAGGTTAGTGGGTGTCACTTTATATGGGACCTCTATGTCTTAGAGATGACGAGCTATGATGTCATTCTCTGGATGGAATGGTTGGTACCCTTTCAATCCTTTGTATATTTCTATCGTCGCAAGGTGAGTTTCACATCACCAGAGGGTGGAGAGTTTCTATAAAAAGGAAAATGGGATTTCTAGGTGAGAGGAGCTGGAATCGAGCATCGTGGGCGAGGTGGAGTGATAGCCCAGATTGCGAGTTTATATCTGAATGATCAGGGAACTTGTCAGAAGGATGTCCCTCTAGTGGTTAATCATTTCTGATATGTCTTCCTGGATAACTTTTTTAGGTCTACCTCCAGAGTGAGAGGTGGATTTCTCTATTGATCTTGTGCCAGGAGTGGCACCGGTGTCCATTCATTCTTATAGGATAGCTACACCAGAATTGCAGGAGCTGAAGAGGCAGTTAGTGGAGTTACAATCTAAGGGTTTCATCCGACCCAGTATTTCTCCCTAGGGTTCACCTATCCTTTTCACTAAGATGGCAGATGGTACCCTCAGACTCTACGTGGATTATCAGAAACTGAACTAGTTAACGGTTAATAAATGATATCCCTTACCAAGGATTGATGATATTTTTGATCAACTTTGAGGAGCACGAGTGTTCTCAAAGATTTACTTGAGATCTGGATATCATCAGTTGCACGTTAGACCATTGGACATACCACTTACAGCCTTTCGGAGCAGATATGGTATATACGAGTACTTGGTCATTCCGTTCGGACTCAAAAATTCACCAGTAGTTTTCATGGCTCTGATGAATCATGTGTTCCACCCATATCTAGATTCTTTTGTGGTAGTCTTTTTGGAAGATATCTTGGTGTACTTTCACACTCAACATGACCGTACCACCCATCTTGAGATCATGCTAAGTACACTGATAGAGCATCAGTTATATGCTAAGCTCTCAAAGTGCCACTTTTGGATAGACTAGATTCACTTCCTGGGTCATATTATCTCAGAGGTCGGAGTTGTAGTAAACCCAAAGAAAGTGAGAGAAGTAGTTTCCTAGGAGCAGTCTAAGAATGTGTTTGAAATACAGAGTTTATTAGGGCTGTCTGGTTACTACATGTGCTTTATACAGTACTTATCTTGCTTAGCAGTGTCGTTGATAGGTTTGACTAAGAAGGGTATGATGTTCGTTTGGTGAGAAGCTTGAGAGACATCCTTTCAGGAGATGAAGGGAAGGTTGACATCAGCACCATTCCTGATACTTCCAGAGAAAGGGAATAGATATAAAGTTTACTATGATGCATTAGGTATTGGGCTAGGAGGAGTGTTGATGCAGTGTGATTGAGTAGTTTTGTATGGGTCTCGACAGTTGAGGCCACATGAGAGTAATTACCAGACACATGATCTCGAGTTGGCTGAAGTTGTTCATGCATTACACTATTGGAGACATTATCTCTTGGGAGAAAATTTTGTGGTGTTTACAGACCAAAATAGTATTAAATACATATTTAACCATCATTACTTTAATTTGAGATAGCAAAGGTGGGTTGAATACCTTCAGTCCTTCGACTTTGAGCTTGACTATACACCTGGTAAGGGTAACGCAGTAGCTAGTGCACTGACTAGGAGGACTCAGATACAGGAAGTGTAGGAGGCCAGTGGTGAGTGGAAGCTTATGGATTTATTCTATGAGATGGATTTGGAGGTGTATGATAGTCAGGGGAAAACCTATCTTTCATCCTTAAATGTGACTTCTACCCTCCAGGATAGAGTGAGAATGAGAAAACTATCTGATTCAGAAGGCCTAGTTCTACGGGAGTCGGTGGAAAGTGAGGACCCTCCTCCTGGTTGGATGATAGGCGATGACAATGTACTACATATCCATGGACGAGTTTTGGTTACAAGGGATGTATGCAAGGATTTGATGTGAGAATTTCATGCTTTATCTTGGGCAGTTCATCCTAGAGTTACCAAAATGTACCGTGACTTGAGACGTCACTATTGGTGGCCAGGTATGAAAAGAGAGGTAGTTGGTTTTGTTACGAGATGTTCCACCTGTCAGTAGGTGAAGGTAGAGTATCATAGGTCAGCCATAATGTTACAAAAGTTAACCATTCTGGATTGGAAATGGGATGATTTCGTGATGGACTTTTTGACCGAGTTGGTGAGGTCACCTCGAGGAAATGATGTCGTATGGGTTGTTGGAAAAACTTACAAAGGTAGCTCACTTTTTGCTGATCAAGGATACCTTTGGTGTTAATTATATTAGGAAGTTGTATATCCGAGAGGTAGTACATCTTCATGGTGTCCCTCGTTCCATCATTTCAGATAGGGACACCCATTTTACATCTCGTTTCCGGAAGATTTTTCAGAGGGCACTGGGTACACAGGTGCTTCTGAGCATAGTTTACCACACTCAGACTGATGACCAGTCAGAGCGTACAATACAGGTTTTAGAGGACATTTTGCATGCATGCGTCCTGGACTTTGGGTATAACATCCCGCCTTTTATCACATAAACTTTCATTACATTATACAAAACTGGGGATCTTTAAGGTTTAGTTTCTTGGAAACCAGAAACTTAATACATGACAACATCATAAAACAATCTTCTTAAACACTTTAAAGGCTTCTTCATTGTTCATCCTAATTTCATTACAGCATCTCATAACCTAGGATCATACATCAAAAGAAAGGGTGAGCATAAGGCCCAGTAAGGGAAATAATAGAAACATTTTACATGTGAACTTGATATACATCAATAAAGTCATGATGAATAGCTTTAGGAAATGAGAAAGATATCATGAGGAATATCATAATGGAAATAACATGGTTCATAACTTGAAGATGTGGCTACAACATTTAACTTAGACAATCATGAACATATCACCAAGGTAAACCCCAAGGTTTCATTTGAAATTACCAAGGTAAACCCCAAGGTATCGTTAAAATTGTAATCTCTGGTGGTTACATCATTACCCAATGCATTGGAGCGCTATCAAGGCGCACCCTTAAATTTGTCTTTATTATCATGTGATCCACATATATCATCATCAAAATTTCATAAATAACCCATATAGAATAAAATAAATGGGTTTCATTTCATAATCATAACATTTTAAAAACTGTTTTTAGGACATGATCTTTATGTCACTTTAAACCCACAGAAAAAGGAAAGAGGTTCTCATGTATGTAAATCCCAGAATTTAAAATAGAAAATCTTTATATATATGTGAATACCCCTGTATAATAAATATCTTTGAGTATTCACTTAATAAAATAAAATAATTTGAGAAAAGAGAGATACATTTTGAGACGGAAATTCTACGGCATAACGGCTATGTTACAGGGTTTTAGAAAACATTGAAAAGAGAGGGGACATGAGTCACCAACTCATAAATGATCCAAAGAATAGTATAGGGACAGATTATAATTTATATAATAACATGGTAATTAAATTTGAAAGGCATACCATATGAAATGAAAACATGGAAGGAAGACAAAAATAAGATTTCTCTTATAAAAATTCGGCAGCCTAACGGTGTCACTTAAAACTTCAAAAAATGAATTGATGAGATCAAATAGGGTATATCATCATATGAACATAAAATATCAGTATGATAGATATAGAGATCATACCCCAATATAATAAAAATTAATTTTAAATACTTGACATGAAATTAGAACTTTAAAAAAATGAGAAAGGTGAAAGAATCCCTTAAAAAATTCTGCAGCCTAACAGCGCCACTTAACATTCATAAAATGAAATGATGAGAGCAATAGGGGGTCTCTCATCATATGAACATAAAAAGAATAGTAGGATTAATATAAAATAATATCCCCAACATAAGAACATAGAGCATAAAATAAATGACATAAAAGATAGTATTTGGAAAGAGAGAGAGAGGTAGGATCCCTTACCTTAAAACGTAACTCTTAAAACTCAAAGGTTGGGACATTGAGGGCTTGGGGGCACCTTGGGAGGACTCCTTGGGAGGTAAGGAGACAAGAACTTCGTTGAGAATGATTTTTCAGTCGGAAGGATGAGATAATGGATTGGTATTTATAGGGAAAGTAAGGGGACAAGGCATTAATCGCCAAGGGACACCTCATTGGTGGTATTGGAAAAACAAGTGGTATTTCCTCATGGTATTGGCCACTTGGGACACCTCACACCTTATCTAACTATTCACAAGTCGACCATCCCTTAAAATATCTCATTACATCATCATGATTTAGTTATGATGTCATTAAACATAATGAAACCCTAAAACTATATTTTTACTGTTCACTAAAAATTCAACCTTTTTAGAAAAATATCAAAAATTTATCTTAATATAATAACAATTCTCTGAGTTCAAAAATGAAATCCATTTTATAAAAATAATTTTCTAAATATTTTTAATTTAAATTTTAATTAAAAACACTATTCACCCAAAAAAAACTAATACTCGACTAATAATTTCTGAAACTCTTATTTACCTATTTTATTGAATCACATTACTTAATCAAGGTGCCTAGATTATGTTAATACTTTCTTTAAGTGAGATTAAAAATCCATTTGGTCACATTACTAATCCTAAGCGTAAAATCACTATTCATAATTTACTATTCATCAAAAATCATGTTGATCTTATTAGACTCTAAATTTCTTACTAAACATAATTGTAGAAGACCATTTTTTAAAAATCATTACACATAATTAATTATTTAAGGTTTAAATAAATATTTTCAAAATTTCCTTTTTCTAGAATTCATCAAAAATATGCATACAATATTTATCCGGACATTTGAAAATTCACAAACTTCATCATAAGAAAAAATCACAATTTTTATTTAAATAAAAGGATTACACAAGGAAGTTACGGTATCCTTACATAGCCCCTTATAACCCCATCATAGGAACTAAGTGTAAGGTGTGCTAAGGTGAGAGAATCTGAGGGTGGCTCGGCCAACATTTCCTGAGTGGTGATTTCTATCAGCTTGAACTTCTCATGAAGGTGATTCTGTTCTAGCTTCACACGATGAAGTTTGGCTTGGGTTTGGTCCAGAGCAAAGCCCAATGGTGCTAGCTCCTTCCCATGTTCTGTTAGATGGGATTCGATCAGCCCGAGACTACTGGATGAGGCCATTGAATCTTCTTTCTATATTAATTAACCAAGATCACTTGTATTTATAGACAATAATCTCAACATTTAGTTTCCAACGGTCATACTGAACAGCGGTCATATAATAGTAAAAACCCAATGGTCTCATTTTAATTATACTCATTTTATTTAATGGAATAGTTTTATTGAGTATAAAATTAAATATCACACTAAATTAGGAAACAAAATTTATTCAAAATTTCGGGTCGTTACATTCTTCCCCCCTTAAGTAATTGCATCCTCACAATTTTTAAAATTGGGCTTGGAAATTTCATTAAAATTCCCACATCAGAAAAAGAGTCGGTAAAACTATTACTTAAAAAGAAAGAAAAGTAAGTACAAAGATCACCCAAGTTAACCCCTATTGGGGTTCTATGTTGGAAAGAACAGATATGGAGGAAAAACAAAGGGTCAAGTTCTGAGGGAGAGTGATAGAAAACATGTCTAAGAGGAAGTTAACCACCAGAAAATCACAAACTTGTGATGGGTTAAATGGTATTTGATTACCCAGTAGGAAACTTAAACCAATAACGTTTTTGTTTTACGTTCCTTTTAATAATTTTGTGGAATTCATTTACTACATAGAATAAGAACACAAGGAAATATATTTACCTTCAAGTAGAGTTTCATCCCTTAATAAGTTTCTTCCAAAACTAATCTTTTCTCCAAATGATGAGCATTCAAAAACACTTGGTCTCATCAAAATCACAAGAATCATCTTCTAGAGAATCAAATAATCTACAAAAGATTAACTATCTATTTCTTCTATCTTTAAACATTATCCCAAAAATAGAAAGGGTAATATAAAACAACTCTTCAAAAAGAAAGAACCTCATAGGAAGGGAAACTACTTTAAATCTTCAAACTTCCACGGTACTACCCAAAGTTAATCATAGACCATTCCATAAATAATTGTCCTTAAAATTCCTCAAAATAAAACAAACTAATATTGAAACCCAAATATAAGAATGATTTCATGACATAGTCTTCCAAGATAAATTTTATCTTTCATCTCCAAACAACATCAACCACTCTTACCATATTATAAAAAAAGTAACTAACATAATCACATTTTCCCCAAGATAGGTTAATCTTTTCCATAAGTAACCTAAATTACTATAAGTTCACCTTAAATTCATCGATTCTTCCAAATATAAGTCAACTTTTACTTCTCAAAGAAAATACCATAGTAATCTATTTACCTTGATCATATAGGGTTCCTAAAATAGTGAACGTCTTCCAAAATAATATTCATCTTTTAATCCCCTAATCATCTTTTTTTTCAAGAAGAACGGCTTCATAACATCAACATGTGATACATAACAATAGGTGTTTTCCTTAATGATATAAAATCATCTTAGGTAGTGACTCGATGTTCATAGAAAACATTAAATATATGATCATAGAGCATGAACAAAAATACAACATGACATAGACAATTATTGTGAAGAAGTTGCATGTACTTTAGTCATTATGATCCATCTCAGCATAGGACTGGCATTGTTCCCTTTTCCTTGAAGATTGTTGATTCTCATCATGCTTCCCATACCTTCCAAGAGAGAATTTCCTTGGATAATTTCCAACTTCTAAACATTTACGACCTTGAAAAGTATAAGGCATAATAGATCGAACCTTATCTCTATTCATCACATTATCCACTTTTATAAAGAAATTGGATACTTTATGCCCTATCACCCCACACTTAAAAAATCTCTCGGTTCCTTTGTGACATTCTTCTCGGTGCCCCTTTCCACACTTTTTTCACAAAGGAAATTAGGTCTTCTTTCCCTTATCAACTTTATCATATGAATATCCTTGAGACTTCGTCTTCTTCTTCCCTGATGAATTTGGGCATTCAACTAAGTACCAATTATTAATTGTGATTTTTGATAGCTGGTTTGGCATAAAAAAAATATGTACAACATGATATCTCGTCATCTCTATCATATTAATAGGGAAATCATCACATTTCCTATCACATTGGTTATTGGGACATGTTCTTCTATTTCCCGCCATTAACTAAGAAAGAAAGAATAATTAGGGGGCTTAAATACTTATCCAATAATCATAAAAAGGAAACTTAAAGCATGGAAGGATAAACTTGTAGAAGAAAAGTATACCCTAACTTGTGATCCCATAGGTTCCAATCTAGGTTATCCATGATCATATATTCTTATATGAATCTTTATTTTATTTTATCTTTGTTCCTTTAATAATGGTTCATACTAAGCTTATGAATATACCTAAGCATATCCCCCGAGAGTGTTGTAACCAAGAGTGTAGCAAGGCCCATTGTCGTGTACCAGTTCCCATTTGAGTCTAGATCAAGTGGTGTTTTTGAGTTTTACCCCTATGTACATCTGTTCCAGAGACACCTCTACCTGCTTGTATCCAGACAGGGATATATTTGCTTGATAAACAACTTACTCAATACTCACCAAAATACTTGGAAGATTTCCTATATTAAACTTTTCTATAGGGTTCTTCATAAAGTTTTCATATCCTAATTTCCACAAATAACTAAACCATAATTTGATACCAACTATGAAATCCCGCCTTTTTATCACATAAACTTTCATTACATTATAAAAAACCAAGGATCTTTAAGGTTTATTGTCTTGGAAACCAGAAACTTAATACATGACAACATCATAAAACATTCTTCTTAAACACTTGAAAGGCTTCTTCATTATTCATCCTAAGTTCATTACAGCATCTCATAACCTGGGAGTATACATCAAAGGAAAGGGTGACCAGAAGGCCCAGTAAGGGAAATAAGAGAAACATTTTACATGTGAACTTGATATACATCAATAAAGTCATAATGAATAGATTTAGTAAATGATAAAGAGATCATGAGGCATATCATAATGTAAAGAACATGGTTCATAACTTGAAGATGTGGCTGCAACATTTAACTTAGAAAATCATGAACATATCACCAAGGTAAACCCCAAGGTGTCATTTGACATTACCAAGGTAAACACCAAGGTATCATTAAAATTGTAATCTCTAGTGGTTACATCATTACCCAATGCATTGGAGCGCTATCAGGGCGCACCCTTAAATTTGAATTTATTATCATGTGAGCCACATATATCATCATAAACATTTCATAAATAACCCATATAGAATAAAATAAATGGGTTTCATTTCAAAATCATAACATTTTAAAAACTTCTTTGAGGACATGATCTTCATGTCACTTTAAACCCACAGAAAAAGGAAAGTGGGTCTCATGTATGTAAATAACAAAATTTAAAATATAACATATTGATATATATGTGAATACCCCTTTAGAATAAAGATCTTTGAGTATTCAATTAATAAAATAAAATAATTTGAGAAAAAGAGAGATACATTTTGAGACGGAAATTCTGCGGCATAACGGCTATGTTACAGGGTTTTAGAAAACATTGAAAAGAGAGGGGAAATGGGTCACCCACTCATAAATGAACCAAATAATAGTATAGGGACAGATTATAATGGATATAATAACATGGTAATGAAATTTTAAAGACATACCATATGAAATGAAATACATGGAAGGAAGACAAAAATAAGATTTCTCTTATAAAAATTCGGCAGCCTAACGGCGTCACTTAAAACTTCAAAAAATGAATTGACGAGATCAAATAGGGTATATCATTATATGAACATAAAATATCAGTATGATAGATATAGAGATCATACCCCAACATAATAAAAATGAATTTGAAAGACTTGACCTGAAAGTAGAACTTTGAAAAAATGAGAAGGGTGAAAGAATACCTTATAAAATTCGGCAGCCTAACGACGCCACTTAACATTCATAAAATGAAATGATGAGATCAATAGGGGGTATCTCATAATATAAACATAAAAATAATATTAGTATGAATATAAAAGAATATCCCCAACATAATAACATGGAACATAAAATAAATGACATAAAAGAGAGTACTTGGAAAGAAAGAGAGAGGTAGGATCCCTTACCTTAAAACGTAACTCTTAAAACTCAAAGGTTGAGACATTGAGGGCTTAAGGGAACCTTGGGAGGACTCCTTGGGAGTTTAGGAGACCATAAGTTCGTTGAGGATTATTTTGGAGTCTAAATAATGAGATAATGTCTTGGTATTTATAGGGAAAGTGAGGGGACAATGCATTAATGGCCAAGGGACGCCTCATTGGTGGTATTGGAAAAAAAAAGTGGTATTTCCTCATGGTATTGGCCACTTGGGACACCTCACACCTTATATCACTATTCACAAGTCGAACATACCTTAAAATATCTCATGACATCATCATTATGTAGTTATAATGTCCTTAAACATAACGAAACCCTAAAACTGTATTTTTACTATTCACTAAAAATTCAACCATTTTAGAAAAATCCCAAAATTTACCTTAACATAATATCAATGCTCTGAGTTCCAAAATGAAATCTATTTTATAAAAAATAATTTTCTAAATATTTTTAATTTAATTTTTAATTAAGAAAACTATTCACCCAAAAAAACTGATACTTGACTAATAATTTCTGAAACAATTATTTACCTATTTTATTAAATCACATTACTTAATCAAGGTGCCTAGATTATGTTAATACTTTATTTAAGTGAGATTAAAAATCCATTTGTTCACATTACTAATTATACTCATTTTATTAAATGAAATAGTTTTGTTGAGTATAAAATTAAATATCACACTAAATCATGGAAGAAAATTTATTCAAAATTTCTGGTCGTTACATTGGGGGATCTTGGGAGAAACACATACCCCTGGTCGAGTTTTCCTACAACAATAGTTTTCAGGAAACTATTGAGGTGGCACCTTACGAGGCTTTATATGGTAGGCCATTCCGATTACCCTTGTGTTGGTTGAAGGAAGGTGAGGCAGCTTTACTGGGAGCACATCTCATGAAGGAGACTACAGAGTAGGTCCAGTTGATTCAGAAGAAGATGGCTACTGCATAGTCTCATCGAAAATCTTATGTTAATCTCCGTAGACGACCCTTGCAGTTCGTGGTCAGGGATCAAGTTTTCTTGCATGTTTCACCGAGGTTGGTACATAGGCAGATCAGGAGATAGGGTCTCCGAGGTATGTAGGGTCATTTGAGATTCTGGAGAGAGTCGGTCTGGTTTCCTATCAGTTGTAGTTACCACAGAGGTACCAGGCCATTCACGACGTCTTCCACGTATCTCAAATATGTTTTTATCACTCAGACCTATCTCAGATTTTTCAGCTCGAGGAGTTTGAACTTCAGGTTGATGCATCCTTTGAGGAGAATCTGATTCGTATTATTGATAGGAGCACAAAGGCTCTCTGAGGCCAGTCAGTTCCTCTCGTACGGGTGTTGTGGCAGCATGGCCGAGTGCAGGATGAAACCTGGGAGCGAGAGACTGAAGTATGTGCTCAGTGGCTAGAATTGTTCTCAACTTTATCTTCACCACCCTTTGAAGGTAAATTTGAGGACGAATTGCTTTAAGGGGTGAAGTTTGTAAGAACTCAGTTCTTATTCCTGAGGTATGAGTTTCTTTTTTTCCTTTTCCTTAAGTGTTTTTGAGAAAACAAGGGAAATGTGGGAAAATCCCAAATTTATGGGTACACACCATGTACTTTTGTACACACGCCATATACTTTTGCTGTGTGGGATGAGAATACAGGGTGTGTAGTCTTGTCAGCGATTGAGGGTGTAAAAACTAACTACACGCCGTGTAATTAGTAATACACATCGTGCAATCAATCAGTAGATGAACAGTGAGGCGATAGAAAGTAGTTTCCAGAGGAACAATTAAAAAGGATAGTACACGTCATGTACTTAATAATACACATTATGTAATCAGGCGGTAGATAAACAACAAGGTGGTGGAAAGTAGCTTCCAGAGGAACGATTAAAAAGTATAGTACATGCCGTGTACTTAATAATACACGCCGTGTAATCAGTCAGTAGGTAAAAAATAAAGCGATGGAAAGTAGCTTCCATAGGAATAGTTAAAAGGAAAGTACACACCGTTTACTTGAGATTACACTCCATGTAGTTATATTTTTTCGTTAAAAATAGGCAGTATCCTCCTCATTCGGCAGAGGAGGCAGAGGGCTCACTAGGAGCAGCGAGAGAGGAGGCCGAGACATGTAGGAGCTCCCGATCGCTCACCGGGAATCCAATTCTTCCGCTGTTAGTCTCATTTGAACCGTGTGGGTAAGTTCTTCCCTCTTCTTGAATATTTCCTTCTAATTATTTCCCTAAGGTAAATTATTTAGGTTTGAATGGATAATCATTTATCTCATATCTACGCCGTTCTTGGTTGTTTCGCGAGGCACCTTTCACGTATACCGATCAGAGGAGATCGAGGTAGGTGGTCTTGTGTTTAATTACAATTGTCGAGTTGATGTTATGTACCATTGTGCCAATATCCCTTGTTCGGGGTGTCGTATGGCTGAGAATTTGACTATTGAGATACCTAGAATTTCATAGGTAATCTAATGAATAAGTATAAACTACTGTTTGAGATCGTTTCTTTGATCTAGGTCCACCCCAAGGGCATGTTCCCTTGTTTAGACGTTTGTTCAGGATACCGTGGGTATGCTGTGATTATAGCATATGTTGAGTTTTCTTGAGAGGAAACATATATAAATTGATTGCTTATGAATTGGTCTCGGCCCGGTTACTTGCTTTTCCTCTGTTTAGATAGAGGGTAGGGTTCTGTTTAGCCTAAGGGAAAGGTTCTGTTTAGCCTGAGGGCACGGTTCTATTTAACCTGACGGCAAGGTCCTATTTAGCCTAAAGGAAAGGTTCTGTTAAGCCTGAGGGAAAGGTTTTGTTTAGCCTGAGGGCAAGGTTCTATTTAGCCTGAGGGCAAGGTTTTTTTAGCCTGAGGGCAAGGATTGGTTTAGCCTAAGGGTAAGGACTTCCATGTCTGAGGATGATGTTTACTTTGAATATTCACTGTGGTGATTTCTTATGTTGTGTCTGCCAAGATAAAGCACAGGCTTAGTATTATTATTATCTTTTACTTGTTAAATAGCATGTTGTGGCTTTTTCTATGGCACTGGAATAAGAGATTGTCGGTCGAGGCCGAGTCTCAGAAAACTCAGAATTAAATTATATTGAATTGTTAAATAATTATTAAAATGGCAACATAACTGGTAGGAATGGTTACTTTTTAGTACTTCCTAGTTTACTGAATTTCATTATTGCACACTGCTGTTGCACATTTTCACTGACAGTTGGGCATGGGCCTTTGGTGGTTGGCTACTAGGATTTATTTCTCACACCCTATTTGGGCCATGTCTTGGGCCCAAACAATTATATTGCTTCAGGTGTCGATAAGGTAAAGAGTCCCTACACAAGTACATGATTATTGTAGAGGAGTAGGAGAGCATGGGACTGAGCTTAGGATTGCGATATTGCTATGTTCCAGTTTCACTACTTTGGTTTTGTTTTGTTGTACTTTGTACCTTGTTCTTTATTGTATCAGGTTGCAGTGTATACTATTTTTGTTGCTTTCTTAGAATTAGAGAGAAATTTCATCCTCATATATATGACTTTTGGTTATCTTTTACTTCAGTTCCGTTGTCCATTTCAGGCCTATACTGTTTACTGCTTCCACTTTTGTATGTTTATATTTTTTTCCGATGCGCTACACTTTGCAAAAATGAGGGCATAGTTTCCCCATGATCAGTCCTAGGCCCTTGCTGTTAGTCGGCAGCCTCTGCTGTTTAGGGAAATGCGCTTGAGGTCATGTGACCAACCGGATTCGGGGCACCCGTTGTGTGGCACCCGGATCCAGTATGTTACAAAGTGGTATCAGAGGAGTTTCTTTTCTCTAGGTTATTTTATTATTTGGCGAAAATGGAAAGAGATAGATGGTTATGGGATTCGGTAATAAACTATGCCCAGGAGTAGTTACCCCATGTACAGGTAAAGGCCAAATTTCCTCAAATTAAATTGTGATTTTCTATATATGATTATTATAATTGATTAGATTTCATTGTTGGGTGACACACTTGTGGTGTGTGTTTATATTTTTATATACTTGGGTTCAATTTAGTTGTAACCCGATGAAATGAAGGTATGCCATCTCATGAATCATTTAGGCACATGATAGAATCACATGTCATGCATAGTTTCCATGCCATGTAGGTGCATTATAAATTTCATGTTGTTTTGATAAATGTTGTGCTATAAAATGCATGCTGTTGTGATAAATTCCTTGATAAAAATGCTTGTTGTTTGATAGGGTATTGTTTGAGTAAGGTTTTGTTTGAATGAATCCAAAATTTGGTTCTTGAGGTGTTATGGGCCCTCATTGACCGGAATTTGGTGGATCATTGACTTGTTACATTTTTTATAACATGTATAAGATTCCAAGCTTTGATTCATGGGGAGTATGGGCCCTCACGAATCTGAATTTGGAACTTTGATGTTCGTTTCAGTGTTTTTTTGGGCTCCTGAGTAGTTTTTGAGGCTTACTATCCCGAAAACCCCAGAATACATGCCGTGTAGTTTTGACTAAATGCCCTATGTTCTTCTGTTCAGGAAGGAAATGTTTTTCTTAAGTACACTCCATGTAGTATCTAACCATGTCATAGGCTGTGTGGGCAGAGACACAGGATAAGGAAGTTCTTGTGAGAACACACTGTGTACCAGTTATACATACCGTGCAGGGTTAACCCTGTGTTCACCCGTGTGACTAAAAAAATGGACGGAAAAAACATTGGTGATACATGTTGTGTCAGTTATAAACACTCTGAGTGGTGTAATCTTGGAATCCATACATGTAACTAACAACACGGGTTAGTGTTACCTTTCTTGTACACGCCGTGTACCTGTAGGACATGCTGTGTAGTCTTGACTGGTGAAAGACCGTGTGGACTTGGCTGTGTGGATGGGGAAATAGGGTGGTGTACACACCGTTTGTGGGTGTAACACGTCGTGTACCTAGGGTTGAGACACGCCCAGGTCGGCATCATAACACGACCATGTGAGGGATTATGGGTACACGCTATGTATACCTTATACATGCTGTGTAGTCTCTTTTTTCCATTTCTTGCGGATATTTCCCCTTTTCGTTGGCACTCTTATACATGTTGTGTTCTCTTTAGAGTATCCCATTTGTGTGAACCAAGTAAATCCTAGTGTTCTTGCATCTTTCATTTTATTTTCAGATATGTGTGATGTGGTTGAATTTGAAGATGAAAGAAGTTGATTGAGTGTTCCTATTAACACAGGGACATTATTTTAAAAGGAAAATATAAATGAGGAAGAAGGAAAAGGATAAATCTCATGATGCATTGATTCCCCCCCCCCCACTCTCAGGGCGTCTCAGGTTCCAAGAAGGAGATAATGGAAGTTATTAAAAATTCAAGTAAGGAAACCATGGAGAATTTTTATTATTCAAGTTGAGTAATGCATTCATATATCACAAGGATGTATTATGAAATCAAGTTTCAAATTTTTCATTTAGGTATAAAGAAGTAGATAGTTGATTATACTTCTTGATGTTTGATTTTCCAATGGTTAAAGGTAATGAATCAATGAGTAGATGAATTTTTGTAACCTTTAACTACACCAATATGAAAATGGTAAGAAATTTTCGTGGACTTTGTGGTGGGATTCCATCTTATTGATTTTATTTTCATTTTTTTAATTTAACATGTTTTTTTATCGGCATTGATAAATAGACATATTTTTTATTATGACTTCTTTTTTCCACAATAAAACATATTTTATTCATTTTTATTAGTTTTAAAATTTTAAAGCCTAAAACTCACAAATTTCATGTTATTTTATAATAAAAAATGTGTGATGTTAAATTATTTATTTATTTGTTTAGTTTTTTATGATGTATTTTTCTAATAGAACAAATGTCTTGTGAATTGTTCTTATGTTTTAAATATTACTGAATTGTTTATTTTTAAATTTAAGAAAAAAATTAATTGACAAATTTCAATTGATAATTTTGGAATATTTTTAAACAAAAAAATTTAAAAAAAATTATAGTTTAAAATTTGATTTTAATTTGAATGAAATGAATTTTAATTATTTCTTATTGAATATTATATATTCCCCTACAGGGGAGGATCAGTTATTAGTGTTACGTTTGTAATTCTTAAGGTCCCGAGTTTGATTCCCACTCATAGTGTGCCTACATGAGAATCACATCGCTAGTGATTTACCACATCAATAGTCTAATACAGGGTGGAGAGGCTAGTCTTATGCACTCAGTTTACAATTTACATTAAATACTAGGGGTATGATGCCCACTTTGTTTGGGGGTGGATACACTAGGAAGAGCGTGAATTGTATAAGTTGGGTAAAGTTTTTGTAAAAAAATTATTTATGAAAATTTTATTGAAGAAATTTTTTGGTTTTAAATTAGGCTTAATTAATTTTATATTATCAAAAAATGTTTTGAAATGTTATTTATTATGTTGATATCATAATATCAAAATAATTATTACTCCTATTTCCCAAATCCATCCCTTGGCATGGCCATCCTTTCATTTTATCCGACCATTGGCATTCAAACTCTTGTATATGAAATGGGAGATAGGGATTGATTTGTACTATTGATTACAACTTTCATATACCATATGTATGTGTGTGTGTGTGTGTCACCATGTTAATGTAAATAGGAACTTTTATCATGTATACTTTCTCTTTTTCTCTTGTTTATTACTTTAATTTTTTCACCCAATCTCGTCCTTATGAACATTTCACTCCATGTTTCTTCAAGGATGTGCTTTTCCCATGACCGATAATACAATTATGTTTTAAAAATTATTTGTTATTTCAATTTATATTTGATCTGTTTCACAACATGTTATCACCATAGTCGTCTTCTTCACATTGTGTATCGTGATGACACTACCTCCATTACTAGCATTTGTGTAAGATAATTCTTAAATGATAAACATAACTCTTAATTTCTATGTCATGTATTTTTGTATTTATTTTTCACCCTATTGATAACATAGCAAAAATTATGTGAACAATTTAATTAATATTTTGTTATTGAAAAAATAATGAGCTACTGAAGATAAGTAATAACTCACGACTTCCAAATTCCAGCTCATTCCCTGAAGTGAATGTGATTGGTTATTATTGAAATTGTGTTAATAATTGATGTGGTTGATGTCATGAAAAACATCATTCATTAAATGAAAAAAATAAAATGGCGTCACTATAAGTGGTTGAATTATGCACATCATGTACCTATTGTATGTCGAAGTGTCAAAGTGAACTTTGCCAATCATGGAATAAACCATGAAATTTGAACTCTCCTATTTCTTTGTACACTTTGGAGGTGTCTATCTTGATTATGATGTATAAATGTTCATGATGGAGATGATATTTATTTATTTTAGATAATTGTTGTATTGTTTTATTTTTTTTCTCTTTAATTTTATTTCTAATAAAACATTTGAGAGGAATGAAGGGTTCATGAAGAACTGCATAAATATATTTTTATTAATATTCATCTCTAGAAATGGATGAAATTATGCATTCAATATTCATGTTATTGTCTTGAACCCGCTATAAAACCTGATCAAATAATTTTATTATATTCCCTATGGTGAATGAGAATGTTTATTAAAAATATTCTATTTTATTTTCTGAATTGAATAAAAATATACATAATTTTATTTTTAAATCATTTTTGGGTGGAAATGATATTTTGTGATGATTAGTGTGCCTTATTTTTTTATAATAAAAAACAAATAATAATAATATAGCCATCATGAGAGGTTTGATAAAAATACATGTTTAAAGGGAACAATGAATACTATTATTAGTTAATGCATCCTCGAAGAATGATATGAAAATATATCTTTTTTTACATTATGTTGAAGAATGTTTTTGTTTATCAAAAGTTTCTTTTATGGAATCAATACTGAGAAGAAATTGTTATTTATCATGTGCTTATAGATTATTAATATCACCTCATGTAATTCATTCAATTGTATCCCCTGAAGTATATATTATTCTTATTATATTTAATATACATGATTATAGAGTTATATAAATTTAATATTCCAATACATTTTATGAAAATAATGTTACCATCTGATGTAGTTAAACAATGGTTATCATGATAAATAAAATTACTATATCTATACAAGATGGTCATTATTGATAGATAATGAATTATCATTATCTGATCATGATATCAAATGAATGAATGAATTCATTAATGTAAATTTAATTTTAATTACTTTTATTTCATTCCTTCTATGGAATGAATTTTTTCGTGAAAAATATGATATGATTTGTGCTACTCGTACTTGAAATTTTATCATGAATATTTTAAGGTTGTATAATTTGATCAAATGATTTATACTTAATTTTTTTAAGTAAATTTTATTATAAAAATTATTCTATGGATTTTAATTATAGTTGTGATGAGGTGGGTGTTGTAAATCCAGAATATTCTTCCACATTACCTCTTGCTACAACATTCACCGGCCTTAAAATACATGAGGGATTTTCTCCCTAGTATATGTATTTAAAAAAAATATTTGTGGAAAAAAATTCTTAAACATATAATATCTTTTAGGTGATGGTCCTAACTCATTATGATTATATTGTGAATTTATTAATTGATGATCAACCACTAGAATTTAAAATTCTGATAATAAGTAAAAACGTGATTATTTCAATTTTTCATTACACACTATGAATGTATTAAATTTTTACAATGGAAGATCCTGAAGATCTTATAAATGTCAATCTTGAAGAATATGTTTCATAAATATTATTTCAATCAAATGATTCAAAAAAACTCATATATTTTTATTATTAATAATAACTCTTGAAGAGTTAGTGTATTCCCATGAAAGTACATTTACCGGTAGTGCAAATTAATTAAAGGATTCAGAAGAGTGAATATATGCCAACCTAGTAGTAAAAAAATTTAATTAATATTTTTTTGCTATATTTGAAGTCTTTATGAATTATATTTTGTGTTAATGATGTATTATTGAAAACAAATATCATATAGAAACATTGGATAAAAAAAGGTGTCAAAAAACTCAATATATAACAAGAATTCACAATTGACACAATTTGATTGAAAAGAATTTATGAATATTTTTTTGCACTATGTATAATCAAATCAATTACAGTAAACCAAAAGTTTACCGAACCTATCACATTAATACATGACATGATCATTTAGGTCATGTGGGATCAATTATAACGAAAAACATAGATACAAATATACATGAACATCAATTTATTAATAACATACTAGACATTCATCAGGGGTGATGCATTTATTTAATGAATCCCTAAAGTGTTAAAAATGAATCAAGTGTATTCAAAATATTGAATGTTTCACCCAATCATAGAAATTATTTTATAGATTGAACTAAATAAGACATATATGATATAACCATTCATAAGAAGAAGAATATAAAATTGATGGTTTGTATGAATTAATGAATTTAAATTAATCATCATGTTATCAAGATGTTTTGAATAACATCAAAGCTCTTGAAGAGTTAATGAAAGCAATGAATTATTTGATCATCAAATTGCATGGAATGTCCTTTCATTTTTAAATTAATCATCAAAATATTAAATCATAAATTTTATAATGATCCTACATGTTCATGAAAATATCTTTAATGAATAGTTGAATATCATTCTTTCAAGAATGATATGTTTTATACATGAGGGGGAAATAAAGTTCTTATTTTCCCTATAAAGATTAAATATAGATGAAAATTTCAATTATCCTTGAAGGATATACATGTGCTTGTGCATGTATACATTGAAAATAATATTAGGTATTATTATAATGAACTTTATGTAAGGTAATAGTCTTCTCCAACTCATTAAGATTTAAAGGAAATAAATGATGACTTATTCCAAAATTTAGAAATGAATTTCTTTGGTTATGGTAACACTGGATATTTGTCTAATCCACCTATGTCTTAGAATGAATATTTATTCATATATGACGGAACTGTCATTCCATGGTGTTTTAGAAAAACAAACCATTTATGTGAATTACCTAAGTCATGTTGATTTAATTGTGATTCATAATGTAAGTTAAGAATGTGTTTGATTGAGATTAATTATTCATTATTTTAGAAATTATTACGGATTAGATATGAATAACGACAATCTCACAATATTATATGAAGATAATTTTTCTTGTATATTGCATTTGAAGGGTGGGTATATCAAATGGGATGAGATAAAAAATATCTCATCAAAATTATTTTTCACACATGAAATCTAAAAGAATGATGATATTGATATCCAACAAATAAGGTCTTGAAATAATATTGACGATTTGTTTTTAAATACATTATCAACTCCAACCTTTTAAGAAAATGATTTATAAAATTGGGATATGAAAACTGAAAAAACTTTCATGATTTTATGAGAGAGTTGGAAATATTATACTCTTTCCACCTTCATGAGATTTTTCTCATTGGGTTTTCATAAGAAGGTTTTTAATGAAATCCAATTACTTTGGTTTTACTTTTTTTTCTCATATAGTTTTTTAAAGTGAATATTATATAATATTTCATGAAACTATGATATTTAGGGGAATGTTATGAAATATAATTTATTATGTGGATGCCATAATCCCAAAATAATCATTACTCCCTTTTCCAAACTATAATCTGCACCGTTGATTATAACCTTCATATACCCTAGACACACAAAATTTTCTCATGGTTTTTTGGTGGATTGTGGTGAAGAGGGGAGGGGAAGGCAAGGCAATAGGGATGTACAGAGAAGGCAGGGTTGATCAGATTTTGTTGGATCTCTGCCACCAAATCAACCTTAGTTTTTCTATATCTATTGAGTATGAAATGGAAGATACTTTTCCTTATTTTTTTTCTTTATTCCATTTCCAAAATAGCATCTTCAAGAAACCCCATCCATGGTAGATCTTTCTTGTGGAAACTACTAGAGAAACTGACATAGGTCCATATGTGTCTCGACCTCCACCTCATAAGGTGCACTCCTCCTGAGCTAGAAATGGGATAAGAGAGATAGTGATCCTCAAGTACCAACTCTAGTAGGCTACTAGTTGATGGCTAGTACTAAGGGTATAATAAACACGTAGATGCGAGACATTACCCTCTAAGAGAACACATGCGAAAGAGAAAGATGAGATAAACACCAACCAACTCATACTCAGACTAATATAAAAGAACACCCAATTACAAAAATGTAATTTCATACAAGAACTAATACCACTGAAAGGAAAACTGCAAGTACCAAAAGAAAAGTAAAGACGACAGCGACCACGAAGCCCAAATAGCTCCTGATAACCCCAAGCTAGTAGTAACTAGACTAATCCCCAACCTGCTCCAACTAACCTAAAAATCAATTTATATATATGTGAGGTTATTATAACAGTATACTCAGTAGGATCCTCCTTATAATCTCTCGTGCAAAAATTAAATAAAGCATGTTAAAGCACAATGAAAAAAAAGTGAAACTAACTCATCACCTAAACAGGTATACTAAGTTATCAGCCTCACCACAACTACTCTCACTAAGTATTGAATACAAGAGTATATAATATAAAAAAGGATATCAAGGGTACCCCGCTCCCACTTCTCCATTGTTTTTTTTTTACCTAACGTCGCATGTCCTGGTCATCCCTCTCTAAAAGTAGGCCGTCCTAAGAACACCTGGGATGGGAAAAAGTAACTCATCCTGAAAACACCTGGGTTGGACATCACAACATGCTTCTCATGCAACACGCCACCACATCCACATAAACAAAAGTAACCAGGTAGTTTTCAGAAGATACCACAACCTATATAATGTGTATAATACATCAAGTATTACACCTCAAGTCATCACAGCTCATACATTGAGTAAGAATCCTTAAGCCATCACAGCCTATGCATGTTATACCTATAGTAGCCCTTAAGAAACTATATCCAGAATACATGTGTGAAATAATCACAAGCAATTAAATCCTTTTACATGGATATATGAGGAAAACTAACCATTGTGCATACCAGCACAAGTAAATACCAAGATAAGAGAGTGGGTCCGAAGGGGGTAGTCAGTCATCCATCCTCCCACTAGGATGTTGGGGAAACACCCCCCATGGCTCAGAATCCCTGGGGTGTCAGTTATCATAACTGATATAGTGGATTAGCATATAGAAATACAAAAAGTAAATGACATAATATAGATCACAACCACACTATGAGCATCACTTAGTCTCAGACTCAACTGCAGCTAACATCTATCAGACTCCCAGCTTCCACTGCTAAGACTATATATCCTATAAGCACACAACAATTTAAAGAGCTAAATTAAATTAATTTATTCCTTTTTCATTAGTTTCACTTTACGTTAATTAATTTTTTAACCATTAACAATTTCCATATTAAATTTCATTACCATTTCAATAAAGATTCATTCCCTATAAGCATAAGAAAACTGAGTTCATGGCTTCTCAGAATTATAACCTCAGCATTGCATCCCAACAAGCTCTAACCCCGTGGGTTAAACATTTATTCATTTATTAAAGATATTTCTTTTCATATTACCAGGTATTCTAGGAAAACATTCTAATCTACCAAACAAGGAACACGACCAAGCACATCTATCTGCCTCAAGAAAGAAAAAATTAACCTCATCCTAGCACATGGGGTTTGACACGATGAGTAGGTGAACTACACATTGAATATTCGCCACCCATAACAGGAGAGTGAACTCATCCAACCATAAGAAGCTAAACACAGAAAGCACGCGACATACTTAACACATCTTCACCCATCATGGAAATAGAGTAATCATATCCAAGGTAAACAACCAAGCAAAAGATTCAAATAATCATCCAACTTTCATATCAACAGGTAAGCCCAACTTCAACCCATTCTGTTAACATCAGTTTCCTCCTCGAGAACCACATGCATATCCTGATGCATCCCACCATCACATGCATCAACTGTTTCCACAAAAATTGGGCATCCCTGGCTCTCATACCACAAAAAACCTCTAGGATCATCCATACCAGGCTCACATGACATCCGGGCCTCCCCGCCACACTTACCACAATAACCTTCTAGGATCAACCATCACAGGATCACAATAGATCACAAGAAACATGAAACAAACATATTAACCAGAATCTTGACCCTAAAGTAAGACATCCAACCTTCACACACAATGAGCTCTCACAAATCCAAAGCACATGACACATGGCCTTTACAAGAAAACAGGAAACTCAGGCCCTACAAAAGCATTATATTTTTTCACACAATAAGTTCTTATTCCATCTTGAATTAATTGATCCAATAACCCATGTTACAACTATGAGAAACCTAAGTAACAACCTATCACATCTATCAAAAATTAATTTAACAATTAATTTAACATGACTTTAATTACTTTATCAACAAATATATTCATGTTTCAGGTTCATTAACCAAATAAATTAAACATTCATGTCTGCATCAATTTGTTTGTCATTAAATTATAATAACAACAATCCAATTGTTGTGGAAATGTAGGGAGTTGCAGTGATGGAAACAGTGAAAACACAGAAGATTAAAAAGGAAAAAAGAAGAACAAGAGCATGAATATTTATGTGGTTCGTACAATAAACCCTATGTCCATGGGGAGGCAGAATATTCACTATAATTTGGGAGCACAATTACAGAGTTTTTCAGTAGGTAACCCTAGACTGAAATGGTCTATAAATGGAGGAAGATGATCCACTATTCCACCAACCGCACAGGAAGTCTGTGTCGCTATAGTGAAAGGTGGGCCACCCAAGTCAAAAGTGCTATAGTGGATACTAGATGGAAGTCCAAAAGGCTACAGTAAAGTTGAATCCAAAAGTCTGCACTGCTGTAGTGCTCTGTCGTTCAGCTCTTCTACAGTGGTCACAAATGCTACAGTGCCCAGAAAAAATTGTTTTGGGGGCCTTCGACCCCCGAAGAAGGGACGTGTTGCCCCTGAAACCTCCAACGAGCTCACCGTGGAGCTCAACCTGCGAGAGTTGCAGGCTGGTGCACAGTATAACCCACAAGCATTCGACCCAACCAGATCGGACTACACCAATCCAACATAAATTCATTAACATGTCTCTTTAATATTTTATCCAATTAATTATCAATTAATTCTGGCTTTACGTTATTTTTTAATTTCCATCGATAACAACATCATAATCCAAACAAGACATAAATATCATACTATCTAGCGAATCAAGAGACAAAATGTTATCATGGTACAAAGCAACAACATCATCATGTGATCAATACCAGTTCTTTAATCCAGTTCAAATAATTATTAGGTCAATTTCATTTCAATACAATGGGCTAAATCATGCTATCTCTATGATTGCATGTAAATAAAAAGAGAAGCAATGAATTCCCTACCTCAAAAGTTTTTTGATGTTCTTCGTATGAGAATGGACCACGCAACGGATCTCTGATCACCCCTCCCACAAGAACCGCATCCATCCGAGGACGCTGGGACACCACCACACCAACAACAACTGATAGAAACCCCATTATAACCATGGGTAATCAAACACCATAGCACAAAGAGAATATACATGAGGAAACTATATCAAATCAAGAGAAATTGGTAAAAACGAAGGAAAAACATACCTTGGATCAACTTAGGTCACCACAAATCGAATATGGAAGCTAAAAATAGATCATTGATGAAGGAATCCCCAAAACATCGAAGAGGGGGTCGCTGGGTTGTCGAGAGTCGATTGAGAGTTGATGTAGCCATAGGGTTTGACAACCCAAGCGGGTGGAAATGTTTTAAAACATACAATATCAGAAGATTAGAGGACATGTAATCCCCTTTCACGTTGTTTAATTCTCATGGTTTGATTTTCACCGAAAAATGCAATGCCTCTTCATCTTATTTTATTTTTCAAACCTCAATATATTACACATCATGAAACCCTCTTTCACATCGTGTGACCTTTAACGATGTGAAATCTGCACCTGCTTCCAGTATCTAGCAGCCGAATACCTCCAGATTTCTTTTGAGCCTCCTTCGAGCACCTCGGTATTCAGAAACACATGAAGGGTTGATCCACGTAGATCCAAGTCTTGACATCATATACCTATCAAAACATTCTCGTCCTCAAGAATCCAAAACCAACCCAGAGAGGAAACAAAAAAGGGGTCGTCTGAACATCCACCTCGTGAGATACCTCTCAAAGCTCTCGCCACCATAGGATCTCAACCACCTCATTAGAGGAACAATGTGAAATCATGAAACAACCACAACCAACACCTAACCACTCTCTCAAGGGAGATACCTCTCAAAAGAGAGAAAGCTACAAAAAACAAGAGAAAACTATCTCACAAACCAGAAAATGTCTATAACCACAAAATGAACAGTGTTAAAAGAGAAGAGATAAACCTCAAATATCTCGGGGTTCTAAGTGCGTATAAGCGACTCACATTCTCAGGTACTCTGCTCCACGCCATCATGCCGCCACAAGACACGAACCAAGGGGAAAATAATTCCCACACAACACCTTCTCTTGGTGATTATGAAACTCTATAGGCCACTCCTCGAAGTTCGTATAATTGTCATCATCGATCTCACCCCAATCGATGACGTGAGAGTCATCATGAAGATAATGACGGAGCTGCGAAATGTGAAAAAAATCATGTATCTGGACCATCTGTGGGGTAAGTGAAAACCGATACGCCACAACTCCAACACGATCCAACACCTCAAAAGTTCCAACAAATTAGGGACAAATCATACTTCCACGACCAAAAATTCACTGCCTATGACAGGGAGTCACCTTCAAGAACACATGATCCCCAACATCAAACTCCAGAGGTCTCCTCCTATGACCGACATAGGATTTATGATGATCATGTGCTACTTTCATCCTCTCACAAATCAACTGATCAATCTATGTTGTATTCTATACCAATTTTGGCTCGAGAATTACTGACTCTCCGACCCTAGTCCATCATAATGGATAAAGACAAATTTTTACATACAAGGATTCAAACGGTGCTATAATGATGGTGGAGTGAAAACTATCATTGTAAGAAAACTCTACCAAGGGAAAGTGCCTCATCCACAAACATTCAAAATCTAGGACATAAGAGAAAAACATGTCTTTAACAGTCTGGATGGTCCACTCTATCCAACCATCCGTCTGTAGATGAAAAGCAGTGCTAACATATAGCTGAGAACCAAATGCATGTTGGAGACCTCTCCACACCCTGGAGGTAAAATGATGATCTCAATCGGAAATTATTGTCTTCAGGACTCCGTCGAGTCTCACCATCTCCTCTAGATACTTCCTCGACAAAACCTCCACTGATCTCGAGGTAAACCGATAAAAAATTCCATCGAGATGTCCTCTAATTTAGAATGCGGAAAATCTAATGACTGGAACAAACCACCAGGAACACGGTGCTCGACCTTCACCTTCTAGTAGACCAAATATCGAGACTCAAACTCTGCAACCGCATGCTTCAACCTAGGCCACCAAAACTAACATCTCAAAGATCAGAACATTTTTCCACACCAGGATGTACCACCAAAGGAGAGCTATGGAACTCTCTGATAACCATATCACACATCAACAAAGGAATATAAATCCTTCCCTAAAACAAAACTCGGTGTTGTTCATCCTTAGACCAACCATCAGGGGTCTCACTACAAGCAACTCAGTCTCTTTAGACCTCCACCTCAAGATCCCCCAAATAGGATTCCTCCACCTGCTACACCAGAGATGACTACACTGTCATCTGAAAAAGAAAAAATCTTCCCTCTACATCTCCCATATCTAAATGCAATGCTGAAATTTCTTCCATCACTCTCTAGGAATCACCATATTCATGCACTTCATCACTGCGCGACTTTATTCTTAGCGTATCGGCTACAACATTCCCTTTCCTAGGTGTATGCGAAATCTCGAAGTCGTAATCTTGTAAGAACTCCATCCACTAACACTGATGTAAGTGTAAGTTGCATTGGGATAAAACATACCTCATGCTCTTATGGTAAAGACCACAAAACGCTTTCCAATGAGGTAATGTATCCACAACTTCAGGTAAAACACCACTGCTTCCAACTTGAGATTGTGGGTGGCATAGGTAAGCTCATGGGGACATAACTTCTAAGACATATAAGAAACTACCGATCTCCATGACATCGGAACATAGCTCAACCCAAGACGTGAAGATTCATAGAAAACCTCAAACTGAACTCCTTTTACTGGAAGACAAAGAACTAAAGCACTGAACAACTTCTCTTTTAAATACTCAAAATCTGTCTAACACTAATCAGTCTACAAGAATGTATGATCCTTTCTAGTCAATTCTATTAGAGGAGTTGTAATTCTAGAAAATCGGCTATGAACCTTCTGTAACATCCTACAAGAAAAAGGAAAGTTCACACCCCTACCATTGTCTTAGGGGATTCTCAATATACAACTGCATCTACCTTCGATGGATACACAACTATTACCTATTTGAATACAACATTCACCAAGAAATTGACTTCTCAAGCCCAAAATTCACACTTCTTCAACTTCCCAAACAACTTCTCATGATGAATAACTCTCAAAACGGCACGCAAATACTCTATATGCTCCTTCTCAGATGTGTAGAAAACCGGGATGTCGTCGATGAAAACCGCCATAAACATATCCAATAACTCATAGAACACAATGTTCATTAACCCTATAAACACAGTTGGATAATTCATTACACTGAACGACATCATAATGAACTCATAATTCCCATGAAGACAACAGAAAATAGTCTTTGGGATATCCTCATCCTTTACATGCATCTGATGATATCTTGATCGCAAATCGATCTCTGAGAACCAACTTTCACCCTTTAGTTGATCAAATAAATCATCAATTCATGGAATAGGATGGTGTTTATTCACTTTCACTTGGTTCAAATGATGATAATCAATACACAACTACAAACTACCATCAACCTTCCTTACGAACAAAACTAATGCACCCCACACTGAAACACTCGGATGAAAAAAACCTCACTACAATAGAACATTGAGCTATATATACAGGTCTCACAACTCAGATGGTGCCATCCTATATAGAGACATCGATATAAGAGACACATCTAACTATAGTTCGATCCTGAACTCGATCTCTCTTTGAGGGGGTAACACTACAATGTCACGATCCATCCCAGAGGGGCCCGTGTCGTGACTACCCCAAGCCTGCATCCAATAGACTAGGGGTTGGTGACTAGCACCGAGTAAACATATCCAACAAATGGAAGGAATTAGCCTAAATTATTTGTACGCATGCACACATCTCCAAGCCTCAAATGATGAAATGTAAAAACATTAAGTAAAAAATGCAAAAAAACCATTATATCCCATAACCAGAGTACAACAGTGAAATTATTGGAAAGTAAACAGGGCCAAATACAAGCCCACCAAAAAGAGTTTGCAACCACAGGTCTAACCTATAAGAAAATAGGTACTCTGACTACTGTCTGAACTATGGGAACACACCTTGTCATTCTAGCCTCGGTAAGCACCACCTGGTCTTGGACCACCTAGGATCCCATCAAAGGGTCGATCGTCCGCACGAGACATAACACCTGAGGGAAAATCCCGTGTAGAGGTGAGTATAACAATACTCATTAGGAAACCCAATAACACAAAGTAAATACCCCAAAGGAAATACCAAAAATGAAATACTAGTCATCTCCACATAGGTATATGTCAATAACACATATAACAAGAATATTTAGATATACTCATGAGAAACACCATGCCATCGGGTGTTCTTAACCAACTGCTAGCCACAGGATTCCGCCTAAAGCAAGCTCATTCTATAAGAACTCACTTATCAAGCCATGATATCATCGAAGACACTCACGAAGAAGTCTAGATCACTTGGGCCCTGCCCAAATGAGAACTTATTGGTCTAGGAAGACTATGATATGCAGAGATGGGATCCTACCCAAACAATATGGGGAATACCACTAACCCTACTGATGCGTCTCATAATGTAGGGGATCCTTCCCAGAGACACTGGATAATACCACTAACCCTATTAATGTGGCCCGATAGATGGAAGAACAATTCCCTACTTTCAGAGGTTACATCGATTCCACAAAACTCTATTAGGGGTGATAAAGGATCCTGCTCCAGCCCCACAGAGGGATACCATAACTCTATCTGGGACTCAACCTATAGAGGAGACTAAAATCCAGCAATGTGGATGTAATGTCATACCGAACCCTCGAGGAATGGATCAAGGGAAACAATCTCAACCTATATTGCTCTATACTAAAGACTCACCACTTCTATCAAAATGTTTGTCTCATCAGTTGCAGATGAATCATCAAACGGACGCACCGTTTGAAAGTTATGGGAATTTAAAGTTTCAAAGGAGGGGGTCATTAGACCCAGGGACCGACTGTGGTGGTTGACCGCCTGGACCGGCTGCCCCATGGTTTTCGCGGTCGACTGCGTCCCCCAGCTGCTACGGCTGCGCGAGAACTGGAGCGACCGTGGCCCACGGTCGACCGCAGCTGTCGACCTTGGCTCAGCTCTGGCCTGGTCGCCCCCAGGGCCCGACCTGCTCGGCCCGAATCGGGCCACTGCTCCTGACCCATTTTTTCAAACTAATCCATGTTATGGAAGCCGCCACCGCATCCCACGGACCGCCGCATCCCGCGGCCCACTGCATCCCGTGCCCCATCGTCGCCACCGCGGTTGTCGCCTTCGATCGCTGCACCGCTACCGCATCACCTCACCGGACCGTCATGCCAGTGGTCCCTTTCGTGGGCCACCAAGCCACCTCTGATTCTCAAAATTCATAATGTTCGCATATTTGGGCTCTTCGGGTCCTGATCTACACAGATCTGACCTATATTGTTAATTATCCTCCAATTCAGGTGTCTGATCACGTCTAGATCCTCCTGACAAGTCGAACCATGGCCACATAGGTCCAATGAAAAAGAACATGAAGAATAGGGGAGATAAAAACAAAATAACACCCTAAGTAATGAACTTATACCTTTGTTCGTGTCGGACACAATCCATTTTCACTATAAGGATAAATGAAGAATAATTAAAATAAATCTATCGATAATACCACAGATAATATCTCATCCTATAACAATGATCAAATCATGGATCAATCTGTTCATGGATTGACCCATGTTCATCATGGAAATCAATAATGAGGAAAAATCACAAAGAAACAACCACCCTGCCTCGATTTGGATTAGTCGCTGATGAAAGAAAATTGTTGTGTCATCATCGTTGGCAAAGTTCCTTCGAATCGGTTGTGTGTTGATCATCGACCCACAACCCGTCACCATTTTTTTAGAGTTATTTATCTATGTCTTGGAGTAATTCCAGGGTTATGGTGATAACTATGAATTTTTGACAAAGCCTTAATAAAAGGGAAAGATGTTGCATCAAATATTTTTTTTATAAAATTATTTTATTTACAGTTTTTTCCTCTGCGACTTTTTCTACAGATGACCCAAACCGACAAAAGTTATGTCGTGCTTAGGCTAAATCCACTAATTTGAACTTAACATTGCCCTCAAATTTTTCATCTAGGTACTCGTTTAAGAGTTATTCCTCTTTTTCAGAAAAATCGCGCACGCGTGCTATTAAAAGTTTAATATTTTTCAAAAAAAAATTCTGGGAAAACCAGGCATCAGAATCACATGTCGTCTCAGCACCTGGTCTCAAAATCATTATATATAATTTCTAAAAATAATACATGGTAAAATCTAAGATGTTACATTCTCTATACCTTGGGGATTTATGTCCCCAAAAACCAAAACAAAGACTACTCAAACAGATGAGGGTATTGAGCACGAATCTGAGTCTCCCGCTCTCATGTGCTCACCTGGAGATTCTCGTGCTGCCACCAGACACACACTAGAGGAATCGACCACCCACAAAGGATCCTCTTCTGTCGATCCTCGATCTCCACCATGTACTCAGTAAAAGTCACTCCATCCTTGATGTCAAAATCACCCCAGTTGATGACGTGAAATGAGTCATGCACGTACCTCCTTAGCTGCAACACGTGGAAGATGTCGTGTACCCGATCTAATTGTGGTGGTAGAGCCAAGTGGTACACCACATCACTAACTCTATTCAATATCTAGAAAGGGCCGATGAACCTTGGAGATAGCTTGTCGCCCCTACCAAATCTCTGTAATACGTGTCGAGGTGAGACCTGAAGGAACACATGGTTTCCTTTCTCGAACTCCAAAGGTCTCTTTCACCTATCAACATAGGACTTCTAACGGCTCTGTGCAGTCTTCATCCGCTCTTAGATGATCTACACCTTCTCCGTAGTAGCTCACACCAACTCTAGTCCCATGAGTGCTGAATCTCCTTGGCTAGTCCAATAAAGTGGTGACCTTTAGGGTCACCCATACAATGCCTTGAATGGTGCCATACCAATGGTGGAGTGATAGATATTGTTGTATGCACACTACACCAGTGGTAGGTGATCCTCCCAACTACGGCCAAAATCTAACATGAAACCCCACAACATGTCATCCAGAACCTAGATGGTCTGTTTAGTCTGACCGTCTATTTGTGGGTGAAACACTATACTCAAGTGTAACTGGGTACCAAATGCCTCCTGCAATCTCTTCAACAATTGGGATGTAAATCGAGCATCATAATCTGAAACCATCATCTATGAGACTCTATAGATTCAAACTATCTCCTGCGCGTAGAGGTTTCTCAATCTCTCTAGAGAACTCTACTCTTAGATATAGGAAGTAGACCGACTTGGTGATTTAGTCAACAATCACCCAGATGGAATTGTGTTCCCTAGAAGAACATGGTAAGCCTGTCCTGAAGTCCATCGATATTCCATCCCACTTCCATTCTGGAACCTCAAGGGGTTGAGCTAAACCCTCTGGAACCTAGTGCTCATCCTTCACTTGCTGACAAGTGAGGCACTAAGAGACAAACTCTGTAACTTCCTTCTTCATACCAGTGTTAGGATCGATTTCCTCCATCCCCAGGTCTCCTGGGCCCATCACATAATCCCTTCTGAGGTTCCATCCTAAAACCCATGGGTGTTAGGAGTAATTTCTCATCCAAGCTTGAATGAAATCCACCATCCATTGTGGAAACCTATGTGGGATTGATTTTTCACCCAACAATCCTCCCCTCAAACCAAAGACCACACAATTGGTCCCCTTCAATGATAATGCATCAAATCCAACCATCTTGCACCACCGTTTTCTCATCACCGGGACTCACTGCCTGACCACCATTTATCAGGAAGACTTTCAACACAAGGCATCATGGATTCACATGCTTCAAATAAAAAACCAATATCATTTTCAAACAAATTTGGGGAATACTCCACCCTACATCACACCTGGGATGCACCATACCTCTAATACCACTTGTCAGGATCAATTTCCTCTAGCCCTAGGTCTCACGGTCTGAACACATAAACCCTTATGAGGTTCCATCCTAAAACCTATGAGTGTTAGGAGGAATTTTTCATCCAAGTTATATGTGATCCACTATACATTGTGGAAACTGATGTCATATTGAGTTTTCACCCAAAAATACTCCCCTCAAAACAAAGACCACACAATTGGTCCCCTTCAAGGATAATGCATCAGATCCAACCATCTTGCACCACCATTTTCTCTTCATCGGGACTCGCCGCCTGACCACCATTTATCATAAAGACTTTAGACACAAGGAATCATGGATTCACATGCTTTAAATGAGAAACTGGTATCATTGTCAAATCGGTTTGGGGAATACTCCACCCTATATCACACCAGGGCTGCACCATAGCTCAGATACCACTTCTCAGGATCGATTTTCGCCAACCATAGGTCTCATAGGCCCAACACATAAACCATTATGAGGTTCCATCCTAAATACCATGGGTGTTAGGAGGAATTTCTCATCTAGGATTATATGCGAGCTACCATCCATTATGGAAACCAATGTGGGATTGGGTTTGTACCTAACAACCAGACCACCAAAACTGACGTGGGAGGTCCAGGTACATCTTCGCCACACCTGGATGTACCTCCAAAGGCAATGTGTGAAACTTTCTCTAAACCTTCTCCAGCAATGACATTAGTACCACTCTACTCCCTTTGAAAATAATTATTCACTCCCCACATTTCAAATATCCATCAGGAGCACACCCTATGGATAGCTAAGAACGTATGGTCTTGCAGTCGGTATCCCAAAGTTGTGCCTCCTTGACTCACTATAAGAGTGGAGGAGTGAAAATTATCAATTGGAAGTAAGATGCTCCATCTCCATCCACAAAGGATATCTGCAATGAGACCAACTGCTCTGATGCCTCATTTAACAACTAAAAACTAGATCTCATGTTGATATAATCTTCCACCACATTCCCCTTCCTAGGAGTATAGACAATATCAAAGTCATAGTCCTGGAGGAACTCTATCCATCACCTCTATATCAAGTTCATATCCTTCTAAGAGAAGATATACTTGAGACTCTTGTGATCAGATTAGATGATAAATTAATCGTCCATCAGGTATTTCCACCACATCTTTAATGCGAAGACTACCGTTGCTAGCTCAAGATCATGAGTCGTGTAGTTCTGCTCATGTGGTCTCAACTGACACAAACCATAGACAATCACTGCTTTCCCTTGCATCAAAACACAACCAAGCCCGGTCCCTGATTCATCATAGAACACCACGTAATTGACGCCCACCTATGGAAATCTCAAGATGGGATCACTCGTCAACCTTTGTCTCAGCTCCTGAAAGCATTACTGGAACTTCTTTGTCCACATGAAAGGCTACCCATTTCGTGTCAAATCTGTCAAGGGTGCTGCCACTCTGGAAAAGTTAGGTACAAACCTTTAATAGTATCCTGTCAATCCAAGGAAACTCTTCACCTTAGTAAAATTCTTGGGTGGCTCCAAAGCAAGCACTATCTCAAACTTCACTGGATCCACTGCAACTCTAGCCTCTGATATGATGTTTCCCAGAAAATAGACCTCTCGAATCTAGAACTAACACTTTGAGAGCTTCCCATAAAACTGGTTCTCTCAGAGTGTGTCCAGGACCATCCTCAAGTGTCTTGTGTGCTCTTCATTGGATTTCAAGTACACTAGGATGTCGTTGATGAAAACCACCATGAACCGGTCCAAGGCTGAAAGATCTAGTTCATGAGTCTCATGAACACTACTAGGGTGTTCATCACGCCAAACGACATCACCAAATATTCATAATGACTGTAACAACATATGAAGGTTGTATTTGGTATATCTTCATCCCTTACTCATAGTTGATGATAACATGATCTGAGGTCGATCTTCAAGAACCACCACACCCCTTTCAACTGATCAAATAGTTCATCGATATTTGGTAGTGGATACTTGTTCTTCACGATCACCTAGTTTAGGTGTCAGTAATCCACACATAACCTCAAGATCATGTATTCCTTCTTGGAAAACAAAACTGGGGATTCCCAAGATGAAACACCGGGTCTCATGAAGTCCTTCCTCTACAAGTCCTCCAACTTCACCCTCAACTCACGAAGCTCTGTGGGATCCATCTGATATGTAGGGGTAGATATAGGTGTTGTCCTGGGGTGTAGATCAATGTAGAAGTTCATCTCTCTGTGGGGAGGTAAACCTGGAACATCTTCAGAAAAAAAATGTCCTCATACTCCACCACCACTGTAGGAAACTGAGGACTCATATCATGTATTACACTATGGGTGAGGCTATCCAACAGATGAGTAATAGGATACATCGCACTCTGTGCCTAAAATAGTCAATCTAAGCATGAACTGTGGATAACCAGTCCATACCAATAATGGCGTCATAAGTTCTCAGCACCGCTACCAAGAGATCTCAACCAAAACTCTCACCTAAAAGAGTCATTGAAAACTTTCGTCACTAGTGTGTGATCATCGAATCTCCTACCGTAGGAGTCTCCTAATGTAAGGGTCAACTCAATGGTTCAACCAAAATCTCTGAGTTTCAAACAAGGTTTGTGGAAAAAAAGGAATGACTAGCACATGTGTCTATCAAAACTGTATCTAAGGTGGAAAATACATAGATCGTACCTTGAATAATCTATAGAGCCCCAAGGTTATAAGCCTATATCGCCTGCAGCTGGCCTCGTCCCTGACCACCAGCTCCCTGAGCCTAATGTCGACCACCTGGGGGTGGTGGTGGTAATAGGTCGAACCTCTGACCACATCCTACTTCCCTTCCTCCTCCTCTGCCACGTCTTCCACCCTACGGACCACCTTTATCTTGTCTCTGCCTCTCCCTCTACAATCCCTCGACCATCTCCTGGTCAGTTGTATGACGGGTCGGGCAATCTCATGCCAAATGTCTATGACCGCCGCATGAGTAACATCGTCTATCCCTTAGCTGATTCGAGATTCCCTTGGAGCCATGGACTATTTTCCCTAAGTCTTGCGGTCATCTCCTGAAGTTCTTGACCCACTTGGGTCCCTATGATTGTCGTCGGCTACCAACTGTCTAGGTCTCAGCTACCCGGTGCCAACTATTAGCTCCCACTACCAGTTTCTACTCTGCTAGAAAACTATCAACTAGCAGGTCTCACTCGAGTACCCCAGCATAAGTAGGAATGCTAAGGTATAACACTGATGCCCCAATATCCCAATATAAGCTCTGCTCAAAGGTCCGATTCTTGAAGAAATGGTCTCATACCATGTCCATGGAGTAGCGCGAAAGGTCTGTAAACTTTGCTGAATACATCTCCACGGTCATACTGCCCTACTGCAGATGTAGAAGATCTTATATGTGCACCAATCACAACATGGCCAGATAGAACTCCTCTCTGAAGAGACGCTCAAAATTTTTCTAGGAGAGAGTTGTCTCGTCATGAGACTAAGTCACAAAACTCCACCATCTCCCTGCATAGCCTTGAATAAGACTCACGGTGAGGACCTCCATTTTATCAACAGGAGTCCTCACAAGTAAAGAAACACAGATGACTGCCTCTATCCAATCCTTATCTAACTGGGGGTCTGGTTCACCCTGAAACCTGAGAGGTCGCTACCTCTGAAACATGTGCAACACACTCATCCTACGTGCATCCTCAGTTGGTAGTGCTGGTAACAACTTCTGCTCAACGGATGGTAGTATAGTTGGTAAACCACCCGGAGGAGCCATCTCTAGTACATTCCCATATACCAATGCCTCATCACTAGGTGTATCATCCTCATGATAACTCATTTGAATTCTGGATAACTATCCACATGGAGGCATCCTAAAATAAAACAAAAAGTACCATTGTAAATAGTGTAACACCCCAAGTTTTTACAAATAAATTTATTATAGAATGCATTCAACGCTGAGTCTATGTGAAAAAAACACTTTGTTATTTAAAGGAGATAGTTATAACCTGACTGTTAGATATAATTTTTCTGATTCTGTGATTTAAATTCAAAAAAAATGACATACATGGTTGTGATGTCACGAACCAGCCTAGTTTGACCCCAAACCAGGCACCGAACTGATCCGTGGAATTACCCGAAGATCATTCTCGATCCCCACGGGCTAACAACTAGTGCAGGGAATAATTAGAGTAGACAAGAGAGTGATTTCTCCCAAATATAAATAATAAGTAAAACATTGGAAAGAATGTAAAACCCAATACACATTTATATACAAAAGAATCAGCATCATTTATACGAAAAAACTGAAAGTACAACTGAATAATACAATTAAACTGACCAGACTTAATGACAAACTAACTCTATGTGACCTCTTTGGTCACTCTCCAACACAATTATCCCATGTCGCTCAAGGTGACCGATCCCAAGTTGAAGCCTACACAAGGGCTAAAAACAGAAGAAAACTATCGGTGTGAGTATTAAAACACAATAGGATAGCCCAATATTCTATTCCCAAAGCACTTACACTTAAAATAAAAGAAACATCAATTTAATTTTTAAACTAAAATATATAAAAGTATTTTTTTCAAACAAGGTTTCATGCTATGGAAGTTATCAGAAAAAATCTTGCATGTTATATACACAAGTATGCTAGAACAATTTCCCAAGATATGCAACTTCAAAATGATAAAAATTTTCAATAGGGATGCCTTAAATAAAGAACAATTTTAAATTAAACACTCATGCTACTGAATTTTCCAACCAAACACACCATATTCTGATGGTGAATATCATATAGTCAACAAGCACTAGTCACAGGATACCCCTAGACACTAGTTAGTTGTGAACCCCAGGTACCACGTATCTCGGTGAAAGTAACCATAATGAATATAAATTATCATGAACATGAAACACTAGTCAGTATAATCATCTATAACCTAGTGTTCCCCAATTTCATCATCATCATAGTTTAGTTAGTATTGTCATAGTCAAACTTGTTATGTGAAACAGGGACAAAAACCCTCCAGATCACTAGCATACTAGTACATTTCTTCCCACCAAGATACTCAGGTTTCCCTCTTTATGCTCAATCAAGTTACACATTTTATCAATACAAATTGCACATAAAAATACCATTCGCAAATCATACACACATAGAACAGTCCGCAAACATTTTTCACATTTCTTTCGTGGATCAATAAACCAGTTAAGATTTTCATAAAGTAATTTCAAGAAGTTTAATGACGCTTTGCCCATAGAATCTATTCAAAAGTGAACTTTTTAGATCAAAAAACCACCAATACCATACAAAACCAAATTTTAATACCCCAAAATCATTTAATAAATCAATTTCATGAATCATAAAATGACCCCAAATGATACAACATGAAATATAGAGGAAAACCATCTTTATAAGAAAAATGTCAAACGGGCCTTTAAGCATTATTCATAAAAACAACATTTATAAAAAGGGACAATTCAACCATTCATAAATAGGTGTAAACACACCATTTTAAAAAATACAAAATTTACTTAAACCCTTTAAAAATTCCGGTTGCACATTCAAAACTAACCCATTTCTATAAAGATGCCAAACAAGCCTTCCATTGGAAACACATGCCAAAGCACCTTAAAACCCCATACTCATTTCATTATAAAACCCAAAACCATATTGTCACACACATAAGGAACCCAAAAAACATTGATCCACATGATTCCAACATTTTTCATAAGCCAAACCAATCATTTTATAACACCTTGAACACACAAGAGCCAACCAGGCACTTTTCCGAAAATGACACATGAAACATTTAATAAAATAAACTCTATTTAACATTAACAAGGGTATAAAGCCAAATTTTCAAGACAAAAACTTACTAAAGTAGTTAAACCAGGTCATAAACATCACCAATCATATGCGAAAACCATCAGAACATTTATTTAAACTAGTGGTGTGCACATTTATATGAAACAACTCCATTTTACACAAAACAAGGCATAAATAACCATTTTTCACTCCAAAAAGATTATACAAAGGTTTTAAATCAATAATAAACCTTTATATAAGGTGATACTATCGAGAAAAATATTAAACTTAAATAATAAGGGCAATTTCTTGAGAAAACCTACCTCAAAACCTTGGCAGAATGGAAACGTACAACCGAAACCACCCGTCACGGGGTTATAAACCCTAAACCTATGAATACGAGCCCTTAAAGAACATAAAACCCATAAAAAATCATGCCAAAACAGAAACCTAGGTCTTTCATGACTAGGGGTGAATAAAGAACCATGAAATAATGGAAGGCGGATGAGGAAGGAGGAGAAAAGAGAAGGAAACTAACACTGAAAACTATAGAACTCTTCATCTTCCCTTAGATCCAAACCCTTATATTTAATGTCTCAGAATTTCCATGTATTATTTTTAAATATTATATGGAATTATTTTGAGACCATAAATTTTGATAGTGTGCGATTTTGAGGCTCGGAGTGCCCGGAATAAATGTTTGAAATAAATTAAAATTTTAAATAGCGCGCGTGAGTGGTTTTCCTGTAAAAGTGGAATATCTTTTAAACGGGTGCCTAGATAAGAAATTTGAGGGAAACATTGCATTCAGAGAATTGAATTTACCTTAGGTGGGGCCTAACATCTATCGGCATGTGTCAGCTGCAAGAGTTAGTTTTCAGGTTGTTTTTAATGGAAATAAAATAAAATAATAATTTATTTTATTTCCTTTCCTTTTTGCGCAGTAACCAAATTTCCTCCTCTTTAAATACCTTCTTATGGAATGTTTTCAAGGTTATCCACATAACCCTTCAAATTGAGGTATTGTCCATTAGAGATTTGGAGGAGAACTCATTGGCGGACGACGGTGATATGAGAAATCAACGCACTTCGGAATCGAAAAAACTCGCCAACAAACACGATGCAGTGATCATTCTTACACCGAATTGAGGTAGGGGTTTGTTATTTTGATTTAATTCTTCCCCTTTCTTGGATTAAAATGACAAATTCATGTCAACCCATGGACAGGTTGATCCGCAGATCGTGCATTCTTGGGGGAGGGTTATTAATTTCCGTTTCTTTCGGGGTTTGATTCGGGAAATTGATATAATAGTTGTTTGTTTATCTTTTGATCTTCCCTATTTAATCCTTATAACGGTAGTGGATAAATTTCGTGAATAATGATAGTGGAGGTTTGTTCCTCAATTCAGGTGTATTAAATTTTCTTCTACTTTTCTTTGTATTCTTTTCGTTCTTCGTAGGGAGACGAAAAATGGATCATTGCACGTCCGTTTCGCAACGCAACGATCCCAAATTAAAGGTCCAAAATTGCAACGACCTAGTGGAGGTGCGACGACGATGGTGGATGATGAATCAGATTGGATCGAGATATACCATTCTTTGAGCGTTCTTCACGCGGGTGTATCAATACGTGTTTTCGGAGCCGACCGGAGGTCCAAAACCAATGGAATCGGCTACGTGGTGTTGGGGTGACCAAAACCCTCGAGTTTCATGGCGATCAGATTGTTGGATCGAATAATGGAACTTCTATTGCAGTGTTGGATGAAGAACTACGTTTTTTCTAGAAATTTCTGAAGAACACGGTGTGTTTCCCCGAAGAACACATCGTGTGGAACCAGCTCAGCGGCGGCTAGGGTTCCGCAATGCACGAAGTGATGACACGACATGTTCTCCAAATAACATGGCATGTGGGTCCTTACGTGGGACTCGGTGTGTATCTCGAGCGATACGCGGACATGGGATGGAGTACACGACTGTGTACTCCACCACTCGGCCAGACCAGACCTGCTACACGGGTTACCCAGTGTACCGGTTACACGGGATGGAACACATGAGATAAAGCCATGTACGGTCACACGACCACATACACAGAGCCAACCCCAGTTACTTAGACTCGACGTTTGATCTGTACTACACGTTGTGTACTAACTTTTCTACACGACCAGCCTTGCAACACGGGCCCTAGTACATGGGCAGTACTCAGGGTCAGAGGATAGGGTGTGTGACACCTCTACACGCCGTGCACTTTTCAGTACATGGATTGATCTTCTTTTCCACCGTATCTTAGACATGTTTTGTTTGGGTTAGTGCCCCCTTTTCTCATTTCTCTATAGGTCATGTATAATTCCCTTTTACAGGAGTATGGTCCCTTCAGCAGAACTTTCCAAGATAGAGTCATGTATCCCTCCTAGAGGCCTAGAGTGAGATCCTCTATCCATTCTTGACCCTAGGTAGAGCCAGGTATCGACATGAAAACTTACATAGGGCACTGATCCCCTAACTAGAAGATGAATCTGAATGAGTCACAGTATTCACCAAGGCCCTGGTTATAGCATCCCGCCTTTTTATTACATAACATTTCATTACATTTTACAAACAAAGGATCTTTAAAGTCTAGTGTCTTGGAAATCAGGAACATAAAACATGAGAACAACATAAAACATTCTTCTAAACCACTTGTAAGGCTTCTTAATTGTTCATACTAAGTTCATTATAGCATCTCATAACCTGGGAGCATACATCAAAGGAAAGGGTGAGCAGAAGGCCTAGTAAGGGAAACAAGAGAAACATTTTACATATGAACTTGAGATACATCAATAAAGTCATGATAAATAACTTTAAGGCATGAGAAAGAGATCATGAGGCATATCATAATAAGAATAATTTGTTTCATAACTTGAATATGTGGCTACAACATTTAGCTTAGACAATCATTTATGTATCACCAAGGTCCATCCCCAAGGTGTCATTAAAAAAATTACCAAGGTTATTCACCAAGGTATCGTTAAAATGGTCATCTCTAGAGATTAAGTCTTTACCCAATGTATTGGGGCGCTATCAGGGCGCACCCATAATTTGACTTTATTATCATGTGAGACACATATATCATCATCAATAATTTCATAAATAACCCATATAGCATATAAGAAATGGGTTTTATTTCATAGTCATAACATTTTAAAAACTACTTTAAAGACGTGATCTTTATGTCACTTTAAACCCACGTAAAAGGAAAGCGGGTCTCCTGTGTGTAAATCCAAGAATTTAAAATAGAAAATTTTGGTATATATGTGAATAACCCTATAGAATAAAGAGTTTTGAGTATTAACTTAATAAAATAAAAAAATTTGAGAAAAAGAGAGATACATTTTGAGACGAAAATTCTGCAGCATAACGGCTATGTTACAGGGTTTTAGAAAACGTTGAAAAGAGAGGGGACATGGGTCACCCACACATAAATGATCCATAAAACAGTAGGGGGTAGAATATAAAGGATTTAAGAACATGGTAATGAAATTTTAAAGATATACCAAATGAAATGAAGAACTTGAAAGTCATACAAAAATAATATTTCTCTTATGAAAAATTCGGCAGCCTAACGGCGTCGCTTAAAACCTCAAAAAATGAATTGATGAGATTAAATAGGGTTTATCATCATGTGAACATGAAAGGAAAGTATGATTAATATAGAGATAATACCCCAACATGGAAAAAATGAACTTTAAATACTTGACATGAATGTAGAACTTTGAAAATGGGAAGAGTGAAAGAATCCCTTACAAAAATTCGGAAGCCTAACGACGCCACTTAAACATTCATAAAATGAAATGATGATAGTAAGAGGGTATCTCTCATAATATGACCATGAAAAGTGAAGTAATATGAATATAAAATAACATCCCCAAACATAAGAACATGGGGCTTAAATGAAATGACATACAAAAGGGTACTTGGAAAGAAAGAGAGATGTAGGATCCCTCACCTTGAAGAGTAACTTCAAAAGCTTGAAGGTCGGGACCTTGGGAGTCTTGAGGGAACCTTGGGAGGACTAATTGGGAGGTAAAGAGACCAGAACTTCATTGGGAAGGATTTTAAAATGAAATTAAAGAGGGAAAGGCTTGGTATTTATAGGAGAAGTGAAGGGACAAAGCATTAATTGCCAAGGGACACCTCATCGGTGGTATTGGAAAAACCATGGGCTTTCCCATTGTATTTTCCAATGTTATTGTCCACTTGGGACACCTCATACCATATATTACTATTCATAAGTCTACTAGAATTATTTAATAATTATTACATCCTTAATGATGTCATTAAACACCCGAAACTCAAAAACTGTATTTTCACTATTCACCAAAAATTCAACTTTCTCAGAAAAATCCCAAAATTTCACCTTAACCAAATATCAATGCTCTGATTTCAAAAATGAACTCCATTTTATGAAAATAATTTTATAAATAATTTTAATTTAATTTTTAAATAAAAACACTATTCACTGAAAATTCTACTGTTTCAGAAAAATCCCAAAAATTCACCTTAACAAAATATTGATGCTCTGATTTCAAAAATGAACTCCATTTTATGAAAATAATTTTATAAATATTTTTAATTTAATTTTTTAAATAAAAAACACTATTCACTCGAAAAAACTAATACTTAACCAATAATTTCTGAAATAGTTATTTACCTACTTTAATGAATCACATAACTTAATCAAGGTGCCTAAATTATATTAATACTTTATTTAAGTGAGATTACTAATCCATTTGGTCAAATTACTAATCCTAAGCGTAAAATCACTATTCATAAATTACTATTAATCATAAATTAAGTTGATCTTATTAGACTCTAAATTTCATACTGAACACAACTGTAGAAGACCATTTTTTGAAAATCGTTACACATTTTTTATTATTTAAGGTATACATAAATATTTTTAAAATATCCTTTTTCTAAAATCCATCAATAATATGCATACTATATTTATCCGGACATTTGAAAATTCACAAACTTCATCATAAGAAGAAATCACAATTTTTATTTAAATCAAAGGATTACACAAGGTAGTTACGGTCTCATTACATAACCCCTTATAACACCAGGATAGGACCTAAGAGTAAGGTGTGATAGGGTGATAGAATCTTGGGGAGGCTCGGCCAACATTTCCCGAGTAGTGATTTCTATTAGCTTAAACTTCTTGTGAAGGCGATTCCATTCCAGCTTCACACGATGAAGTTCGCCTTGGGTTTGGTCCAGAGAAAAGCCCAAAGGTGCTACCTTCTTCCCGAGTTCTGTCAGATGGGCTTCGATCGGCCCGAGACTACTGGATGGGGCCATAGAATCTTCTTTCTATATTAATTAATCAAGATCACTTGTATTTACAGAAAATAATCGCATCATTTAGTTTCCAATGGTCTTATTTTAATTATACTCATTTTATTAAATGAAATAGTTTTGTTGAGTATAATAACACCCAAAGTTAGGAAAAAAATTATTCAAAATTTCTGGTCATTACACTGGTAGTGATCCTCATCTATGTATCATGATCTTTTCCCCACTCAAGAGTGTGTTCTCCCAGAATGAGTGTATCTATCTCTCGTGACTTTTCCCGATGGACAGTACTTCTCGGACAGACGTCATCAGAGCTATCAGACTCATGAAGTGAGTTCTCTAGGATGAGTGCTTACTGGAATCTTCAAACTGAAACCCTAGTGGGGGTATGTTGTTGCATGAATTGTCCCTAGACTATAGGTTTGGGATTTGAGTATATATGGATATTTTATGTTACTCTTTCTATATGTTCATTAGATATATTTTGTAGAGATGACTGTACATTTCCTTTGTGTATAGATCTATGGTTTTTAGAGTCCTCTACTGAGTATTGTTATACTCACCCTTGTACGGGCTTTTCCTGCACGTGTTGTGTCTTGTCCAGATGAGCAACCTTTTGACAGAGTCCAGGGCGGACCGAGATAGGACTGAGATAGGACCGAGCTTTCTGAGTTCTCTACAAGCCGAGGTGTACCTATAGCTACGAGCAACAGTCCCAGTACCTCCTTGTGTTTACATATCGGAATTTGTAGTTTTCATACTCTTGTTTTTGGTGGTCTTGTATTCTGGCCAAGTTTACTTTTAGTACTTTACTTTCTGTCATACTCTATTGGTTGGGTTTAGTTGTATGCATGAATTTTGTTCCCTAGTGGTTTTTTTACATTTCATCATTGTGGGATTGGAGATGTGCGCGTGTTTACAGGTACTTAGTCAATGCCTCCCTTGTTAGTAATATGCCTACTCGAGGCTAGTCACCAACCCCTAGCCTATTGGAGGCAGGCTTGGGGAGTCGTAGTGCGGGCCCCACTTGGACGGGTCGTGAAAGAGTGGTATCAGAGGTGGTCAGTTCTACCTTAGCACCAAGAGTCTGTGAGATTGGTTTGGGGAAACAGTGTTAAGTGTTTAGAGCTTGGATTTCAGGCCATAGACTCCAGTGTTGGTGCGGGCGGCAGACGTATCCATACACCAGGACTCTGATAACTTTCTTTTTGACACGGTACATGAAAACACTAGTTGTGGGGAAATAAAATAATGGTACATGCATCATATAAAAATGGGTTGTGTTTTCCATGTCCTTTGTGTAATCTATCTAGATATACTCGTTAACCATGGTACATCTTGTTTCCTTACAGGATGCCTCCGCGATGCATACCTGCTAGGATTCAGCAACACGATCACGAGGATGACCCCCTTAGTGATGAGGCTTCGATATAGGGACCAGTTCACTAGGCGTTGCCTCTTGGTGGTGCACCTGATATACCACCACCAGTGGAGCATCCCGTGGTACCTACAGTACCGACCGATGAGGGGCGCAGGCTAAGTGCGCTCCATTAGTTACAGAGATAGAGACCCCTCAGGTTCCGAGGTGAGCCCAACCCTCAGATGGCTGAGGATTGGCTTGAGGCGGTGACCAGATTCTTCCATCTCGTGAGGACACCAGAAAACTATATGGTGATCCTATGAGCGAGACTTCTTCAGGGTTCAGCAGGACGATGGTGGAGTCTGACCACACAGACTCACGACAAGGAGACTCTTTTGTGGACAGAGTTTGAGCAAATATTCGGGGAGGAGTTCTCTTCAGTTACACTGAGATCAATGCGCATCTGGGATCTTCTTCATCTCCAGTAAGGCAGTTTGATGGGAGCTAACTATTCATCAAGGTTCACCAACCTCACTAGGCACTCGATAGATATGGTCAGGGATCAGTACTTCAGAGCTCAGACCTTCGATCGAGGTCTACGAAGGGACATACGAGCTAGTGTCGTGCCTCTATGCATTTTGACTTATGTTGTAGTGCTTGAGTGAGCCTTGGTGACCGAGAGATTATTAGCAGAGTGAAGGTCCTGAGAACAGCGGAAGCTCATGGGTTGATGTTCCCACTTGACTTTTTTTCATTAGAAATGATCAATCCAGGATCAATACGATGATAAATGCTATAATCCACGGATCGAATCGTAGAAATAGAAGAAGAAGAAGAATATTCCCAGAACCACAATATAGGATCATCACAGGTTGATTATAATTAATTTAATTAATTGTAAAGAAGTACATTTTATAGCGTTCTTTCTTCATTGATATTTCTTATCACGTCCTGATGTGATTCGTCGTTGCGTCGCAGAATCCAAGTGTAGACTTCCTCTAGTGGTGATCCACATGTGCACCACGTATCTATGGACATCGCCAAAGGAATATCCGAGTGCTATCATGGAGAAGCCTTTGCTTTCATTGTCCGCCTTAGGTCGCCTTGATCCGATGGAGGAGGATCTCTCTCGATCTTGAGAGTGTTATTGGAAGAAGGAGTTCTTTTGGACTTGAGAAAATTCCCCAAAATTGTTAAGCACAATGATTAGGGAAAAGTGTTGGGGTTGTGAAGATATTTATAATCAGGTTTGAGGTTATAGAGTTATGACAATAAATAAACGCGTTACGCGATTTATTTATTTCATTAACTCTTATAAAACCCCCATGTCGAATCATTAATTCCTTCAAATTCACCCATGATAATTATAATAAATATCATTTAATAAAATTATATTATTTCCTCAAAATCCTGACTGGAAAAACTACACAGTGTGTAATCATTAATACATAGAGTGTACTCATTTTTCATTTCCTTTCCAAAATGAAAACTACACGGTGTGTACATCTTGTTTTCATTTTATTCTTCCTCCAACAATAAAACGATTTAGGATTCCTTGAATAATTATTAAACCACATACGGGAATAATCTTTATTCTACTTGATATACACAGATACACTTAGTGTGTGACCCTCTAGGCCTCTTTCTCATTGGCATTATGCGGGCTTGACTAAAGTCCAAGATTACTGTCTAGAAACGGGTCAAGGAACCCAAGAGAAAGAAGTTAACGCCGCATTAAAATGTCACCTCATACAAACTCTTATCGTGTAATTTAATCCATTTGTCTCAATATATCATCAAGCGGGTTTCATGGCAGTTTCATAAACCAATATGCTTGATTCTATCATTCTTTGACTTCCAGAAATAAACTCTTCATGACACCATGGCCATGGAATTTGGGCGAAAATTCTATTTCAATCAAAGGGCCCAAGATGTATACTTCCATAAATATGGAAGGGAAAAATCCTTCCTCAGCTTATCCATTAAAAACATGTCACTTGTGATGCACCCAACGTACCCTACTTCCCGCCAACTGTCTTTGTGACAGTTTTTGTCAGCAAATCTAAGTGCACAAGTCATGACATGAGTTAATGATAATCTTCCAGTCTAAGGTCCATTACACACACTCGTAGATAGAAATTTTTGATGACACCAAGACATGCGGAATTACTATTGGTGGGTCTATTCTCATAATCTCTCATCTTGGAGATTACCAAGTAAAAACTCCATGAGATAGAGTCTCGTCTTCTTACGATTACTCGTACATGATGGTCTATATAATATGTGTCCTATCATAGTATGTCATCCAACCGTAGAACTTTATTTAAGAATATTGTTATAGCATTTCAAGGTTCTCATCATAGTGGGGATCTGCCATTACCTTATTATTGTAACAAATATTCCTAGACATTATTATATTATAGTGATGAAGAACAATGAACAATATATAATAAGTGTACATTCATGTAATCAAAGTATAAATAGTTGGTTCTCAGGACACCAACTCTAAAAAATTCTCACTTGGACTAGAGTCAACTACCTACAACTTTTAGTCTTCTAGACCACACATGATGATCATGTTTCTGCTGAGTCAAAGCTTTAGTCAAGGGTTTCTGTAACAACCCGAAATTTTGAATAAATCTTGTTTTCTAATTTTGTGTGTTATTTTATTTTATACTCAACAGAACTGTTTCATTTGATAACATGAGTATAATTAAAATGAGACCATTGGGTTTCAACTGTTATATGACCATTGGTCAATATGACTATTAGAAACTAAACGTTTCAATTATTGTCTCTAAATACAAGTGATCTTGGTTAATTAATATAGAAAGGAGATTCGATGGCCTCATCCAGTAGTCTCGGGCCAATCGAAGCCCATCTAATGGAACTTGGGAAGGAGGTAGCACCACTGGTCATTTCTCTAGAGCAAACCCAAGCCAAACTTCATCGTGTAAAGCTATAATGGAATCACCTTCGCGAGAAGTTCAAACTGATAGAAATTACTACTCGTGTAATGTTGGCCGAGCCTCCCCAAGATTATATAACCCTAGAACACCTTACTCTTAGGTCTTATGCTAGTGTTATAAGGGGCTATGTAACGAGACCGTAATAGTCTTGTGTAAACCTTTGACTTAAATAAAAATTGTGATTTCTTCTTATGATGAAGTTTGTGAATTTTCAAATGTTCGGATAAATATAGTATGCATATTTTTTATGAATTCTAGAAAAAAGATATTTGAAAATATTTATGTAAACCTTAAATAATTAATTATGTGTAATGATTTTCAAAAAATGGTCTTCAAAAATTATGTTCAGTACAAAATTTAGAGTCTAATAAGATCAACTTAATTTTTGATGAATAGTAAATTACGAATAGTGACTTTACCCTTAGGATTAGTAATGTGGCCAAATGGATTAGTAATATCACTTAAAGAAAGTATTAATTTAATTTATGCACCTTGATTAAGTAGTGTGATTCAATAAAATAGGTAAATAACTATTTCATTAATTATTAGTCAAGTATTAGTTTTTACAGGTGAATAGTGTTTTTGAATTAAAAATTAAATTAAAAATATTTAGAAAATTATTTTTATAAAATGGACTTTATTTTTGAACTTAGAGCATTGATATTACGTTAAGATAAATTTTTGGGAGTTTTCTAAAAAAGTGGAATTTTCAGTAAATAGAAAAAATACAGTTTTAGGGTTTCGGTATGTTTAATGACATCATGACTACATCATGATGATGTCATGAGATATTTTAAGGGATGGTAGACTTTTGAATAGTTATATAAGGTATTAGGTGTCCCAAGTGGCCAATACCATGAGGAAATACCACTTGTTTTTTCAATACCACCAATGAGGTGTCCCTTGGCCATTAATGCCTTGTCCCCTCACTTTCCTTATAAATACCAAGAATTTATCTCATAATTTCTATTCCAAAATACTCCTCAACTAATTTCTGGTCCCCTTACCTTCCAAGGAGTCCTCCCAAGGTTCCCCCAATCCCTCACGGTCCCAACCTTTGAGTTTTAAGAGTTACGTTTTAAGGTAAGGAATCCTACCTCTCTCTTTCTTTCCAAGTACTCTCTTTTATGTCATTTATTTTAAGCCCCAAGTTATTATGTTGGGGTTATTATTTTATATTCATCCTACTGTCCTTTTCATGTTCATATGATGAGATACCCCCTATTTCTCTCATCAATTCATTTTAATAATGTTTAAGTGGCGCTGTTAGGCTACCGAATTTTTAAGGGATTCTTTCACCCTTCCCATTTTCAAGATCTATTTTCATGTCAAGTCTTTAAAGATCCTTTTTATTATGTTTGGGTATGATATCTATATCTATCATACTTATATTTTATGTTCATATTATTATAGACCCTATTTTATCTCGTCAATTCATTTTTTTGATGTTCTAAGTGACATCGTTAGGCTGTCGAATTTTCATAAGAGAAATCTTATTTTTGTCTTCCTCCCATGTTTTCATTTCATATGGTATGTCTTTAAAATTTCATTAACATGTTCTTATATCCTTTATATTCTATCCCTATACTATTTTATGGATCATTTATGATTGGGTGACCCATGTCCCCTCTCTTTTCAATGTTTTCTAAAACCCTGTAACATAGCTGTTATGCTGCAAAATTTTCGTCCCAAAATGTCTCTCTATTTATCTCAAGTTATTTTATTTTATTAAGTGAATACTCAAATATCTTTATTATATAGGGGTATTCACATATATACCAAAATTTTCTATTTTAAATTCTGGGATTTACATACATGAGACCCTCTTTCCTTTTTCGTTGGTTTAAAGTGACATAATGATCACGTCTTTAAAGTAGTTTTTTAAATGTTATGACTATGAAATGAAACCCATTTATTTTATGCTATATGGGTTGTTTATGAAATTATTGATGATGATATATGTGGCCCACATGATAATAAAGATAAATTTAATGGTGCGTCCTGATAGCGTTCCAATGCATTGGGTAATGATGTAACCACTAGAGATTACAAATTTAATGGTGCGCCCTGATAGCACCCCATTGCATTGGGTAATGATGTAACCAATAGAGATTACAATTCTAACTATACCTAGGGGTTTAACTTGGTAATTTCAAATGAAACCTTAGGGTTTACCTTGGTGATATGTTCATGATTTTCTAAGTTAAATAGTGTAGCCACATCTTCAAGTTATGAAATACGTTATTTTTATTATGATATGTCTCATGATTTCTTTCTCATGCCTTAAAGTTATTTTTCATGACTTTTTGATGTATCTCAAGTTCACATGTAGAAATGTTTCCCTTTTTTTCCTTACTGGTCCTTCTTCTCACCCTTTCCTTTGATGTATGCTCCCAGGTTATGAGATGTTGTAATGAACTTAGGATGAACAAATGAAGAAGCCTTTCAAGTGTTTAAGAAGAATGTTTTATGTTGTCATGTATTAAGTTACTAGTTTCCAAGACACTAAGCCTTAAGGATCCTTGGTTTTGTATAATATAATGATAGTTTATGAGATAAAAAGGCGGGATGTTATAGTTGGTATCAAAGGATGGTTTAGTTATTTGTGGAAATTAGGATATGAAAACTTTAGGAAGAACCCTATAGAAAAGTTTAAATATAGGAAATATTCCTAGTATTTTGGTGAGTATTGAGTAGGTATTTTATCAAACAAATACATAACTATCTGGATACGAGCAGGTAGAGGTGGCTTTAGCATAGATGTACATAGGGGTAAAACCCAAAAACACCGCTTTGAGCTAGAATCAAACGGGAACTAGTACACGACAACGGGCCTTGCTACACTCTTGGTTACGACACTCCCGGGGGATATGCTTTGGTAAATTCATAAGCTTAGAATGAACCATTATTAAAGGAACAAAGATAAAATAAAATAAAGATTCATATAAGAATATATGATCTTGAATAACCTAGATTGGAACCTAGGGTAACACAAGTTAGGGTATACTTTTCTTCTACAAGTTTATCCTTCTATGCTTTAAGTTTCCTTTTCATGATTATTGGCTACGTATTTAGGCCCCCAAAATTATACTTTCTTTTCTTATTTAATGGAGGGAAATAGAATAACATGTCCCAATAACCAATGTGATAGGAAATGTGATTATTTCCCTATTAATATGACAGAGATGACGAGAGACCAAGTTGAACATATTGTGATTATGACAAACCAGCTATCAAAAATCATATTTAATAATTGGTACCTAGTTGAATGCCCAAATTCATCAAGGAAGAAGAAGATGAAGTCTCAAGGAGCTTCATCTGATAAAGTTGATAAGTGAATGAAGACCCAATTTCATTTGTGAAAAAAGTGTGGAAAGAGGAACCAAGGATAATGTCACAAAGGAACCGGGAGATGTTTTAAGTGTGGGGTGATAAGGGATAAAGTATCCAATTGCTTTAAAAAAATGGATAATGTGATGAATAGAGATAAGGTTCGATCTAATGTACCTTATACTTTTCAATGTCGTAAATGTTGAGAAGTTAGACATTATCCAAGGAAATGCTCTCTAGGAAGGGATAAGAAGCATGATGAGCATCAACAATCTTCAAGGACAAGGGAACAATGCAAGTCCTATGCTGAAATGGATCGTGATGACTGAATTACATGTAACATCTTCGCAAAAATTGTCTATGTCATGTTGTATTTTAGTTCGTACTCTATGAGCACATCTTTAATGTTTTCTAAGAACATCGAGTCACTACCTAAGATAATTTTATATCATTAAGGAAAAAATATAGTGTTATTTATCACATGTTGATGTTATGAAGCTATTCTTCTTGAAAAAAAAAAGATTATTAGGGGATTAAAATATGAATATTATTTTGGAAGACATTCTCTATTTTGGGAACCCTATATGATCAAGGTAAATAGATTACTACGGTATTATCTTTGAGGAGTAAAGGTTGACTTATATTTTTAAGAATCGATGAATTTAAGGTGAACTTATGGTAATATAGGTTACTTATGGAAATGATTAACCTATCTTGGGGGAAATGTGATTAGGTTAGTTACTTTTTTTGTAAGACGTTAAGAGTAGTTGATGTTGTTTGGAGATGAATGATAAAGTTTATCTCGGAAGACTATGTTATCAAATCCTTCTTGTATTTGGGTTTCAATCTTAGTTTGGTTTATTTTGAGGAATTTTAAGGATAGTTATTTATGGAATGGTCTATGATGAAATCTGGGTAGTAACGTGGAATTTTGAAGATTTAAAGTAGTTTCCCATCCTATGAGGTTCTTTCTTTTTGAATAGTTGTTTTATCTTACCCATTATATTTTTGGGGATAATGTTTAAAGATAGAAGAAATAGATAGTTAATATTTTGTGGATTATGTGACTCTCTAGAAGATGATTCTTGTGTTTTGATGAGACCAAGTGTTTTTGAATTCTCATCATTTGGAGAAAAGATTAGTTTTGGTAGAAACTTATTAAAGGATGAAACTCTACCTAAAGGTAGGTATATTTCCTTATGTTTTTATTCCATGTAGTAAATGAATTCCTCAAAATTATGAAAAGGAAAGTAAAACAAAAATGTTGTTGGTTTACATTTCCTACTAGGTAATCAAAGACCGTTTACCCACATTATAAGTTTGTGATTTTCTTGTGGTTAACTTTCTCATAATCATGTTTTATATCACTCTCCCTCATAACGTGACCCTTTGTTTTCTCTTCCATGTCCATGTTTTCCTACATGGAATCCTAGTATGGGTTAACTCGGGTGACCTTTGTAGTTCCTTTTCTTTCTTTTAAATTAATAGTGTTACTGACTCTTTTTCTGATGTGGGACTTTCAATGAAATTCCAAACCCAATTTTAAAAATTGCGAGGACGCAATTTATTAAGGGGGAAGATTGTAACGACCCGAAATTTTGAATAAATCTTGTTTCCTAATTTTTTGTGTTATTTTATTTTATACTCAACAAAAATGTTTCATTTGATAACATGAGTATAATTAAAATGAGACCGTTGGGTTTCGACTGTGATATGACCTTTGGTCAATATGACTGATGGAAACTAAACATTTTGATTATTGTCTCTAAATACAAGTGATCTTGGTTAATTAATATAGAAAGGAGATTTGATGGCCTCATCCAGTAGTCTTGGGCCAATCGAAGCCCAACTAACAGAACTTGGGAAGGAGGTAGCACCACTGGGCTTTGCTCTGGACCAAACCCAAGCCAAACTTCATCACCTTTGCGAGAAGTTCAAACTGATATAAATTACTACTCGTGCAATGTTGGCCGAGCTTCCCCAAGATTCTATCACCCTAGCACACCTTACTCTTAGGTCCAATGCTGGTGTTATAAGGGGCTATGTAACGAGACCGTAATATCCTTGTGTAAAACTTTGACTTAAATAAAAATTGTGATTTCTTCTTATGATGAAGTTTGTGAATTTTCAAATGTTCGGATAAATATAGTATGCATATTTTTTATGAATTCTAGAAAAAAGATATTTAAAAATATTTATGTAAACCTTAAATAATTAATTATGTGTAATGATTTTCAAAAAATGTTCTTCTACAATTATGTTCAGTATGAAATTTAGAGTCTAATAAGATCAACTTAATTTTTGATGAATAGTAAATTATGAATAGTGATTTTATGCTTAGGATTAGTAATGTGACCAAATGGATTAGTAATATCACTTAAAGAAAGTATTAAGATAATTTAGGCACCTTGATTAAGTAGTGTGATTCAATAAAATAGGTAAATAACTGTTTCATTAATTATTAGTCAAGTATTAGTTTTTTAGGGTGAATAGTGTTTTTGAATTAAAAATTAAATTAAAAATATTTAGAAAATTATTTTTACAAAATGGACTTTATCTTTGAACTTAGAGAATTGATATTATGTTAAGATAAATTTTTGGGAGTTTTCTAAAAAAGTTGAATTTTCAGTAAATAGTAAAAATACAGTTTTAGGGTTTCAGTATGTTTAATGACATCATGAATGCATCATGAAGATGTCATGAGATATTTTAAGGGATGGTCGACTTTTTAATAGTGAGATAAGGTATGAGGTGTCCCAAGTGTCAAATACCATGAGTAAATACCACTTGTTTTGCCAATACCACCAATGAGGTGTCCCTTGGCCATTAATGCCTTGTCCCCTCACTTTCCCTATAAATACCAAGCCTTTCTCTCATCCTTTACATTACAAAATACTCCTCAACTAAGTTCTGGTCCCCTTACCTACAAATGAGTCCTCCCAAGGTTCCTCCAAGCCCTCAAGGTCCCAACCTTAGAGTGTTAAGAGTTACGTTTTAAGGTAAGGGATCCTACCTCTCTCTTTCTTTCCAAGTACTCTCTTTTATGTCATTTCTTTTAAGCCCCAAGTTATTATGTTGGGGTTGTTATTTTATATTATTACTACTGTAATTTTCATGTTCATATGATGATATACCCCCTATTTCTCTCATCAATTCATTTTAATAATGTTTAAGTGGCGTCGTTAGGCTGCCGAATTTTTAAGGGATTCTTTCACCCTTCTCATTTTCAAGATCCATTTTCATGTCAAGTCTTTCAAATTCCTTTTTATTATGTTGGGATATGATCTCTATATCTACCATACTGATATTTTATGTTCATATTATGAGAGACCCTATTTTATCCTGTCAATTCATTTTTTTGAAGTTCTAAGTGACGTCGTTAGGCTGCCGAATTTTCATAAGAGAAATCTTATTTTCGTCTTCCTTCCATGTTTTCATTTCATATGGTATGTCCTTCAAATTTAATTACCATGTTATTATATCATTTATATTCTGTCCCTATACTGTTTTATGGATCATTTATGAGTGGGTGACCCATGTCCCCTATCTTTTCAATGTTTTCTAAAACCCTGTAACGTAGTCGTTATGCTGCAGAATTTTCATCTCAAAATGTCTCTCTCTTTGTCTCAAGTTCTTTTATTTTATTAAGTGAATACTGAAAGATCTTTATTATATAGGATTATTCACATATATACCAAAATTTTCTATTTTAAATTCTGGTATTTACATACATGAGACCCGCTTTCCTTTTTCATGGGTTTAAAGTGACATAGAGATCACGTCTTTAAAGCAGTTTTTAAATGTTATGACTATGAAGTGAAATCCATTTATTTTATGCTATATGGGTTGTTTATGAAACGATTGATGAAGATATATATGGATCACATGATAATAAAGACAAATTTAGAGGTTCTCCCTGATAGCGCTCCAATGCGTTGGGTAATGATGTAACCACTAGAGATTGCAAATTTAAGGGTGAGCCCTGATAGTGCCCCCATTGCATTGGGTAATGATGTAACCACTAGATATTACAATTTTAACGATACTTTGGGTTTTACCTTGGTAATTTCAAATTACACCTTGGGGTTTACCTTAGTTATATGTTCATGATTGTCTAAGTTAAATGTTGTAGCCACATCTTCAAGTTATGAAATACATTATTTTTATTATGATATGCCTCATGATTTCTTTCTCATGCCTTAAAGTTATTTTTCATAACTTTTTGATGTATCTCAAGTTCACATGTAAAAATGTTTCCCTTGTTTTCCTTACTGGGCCTTCTTCTCACCCTTTCCTTTGATGTATGCTCCCAGGTTATGAGATGATGTAATGAACTTAGGATGAACAAATGAAGAAGCCTTTCAAGTGTTTAAGAAGAATGTTTTATGTTGTAATGTATTAAGTTACTAGTTTCCAAGACACTAATACTTAAATATCCTCAGGTTTGTATAATTTAATGAAATTTTATGTGATAAAAAGGTGGGATGTCATAGGTTCTCCACGTTGTCTTCTATGGAAATACTGCTCACTGCAACTTCACCTCTCTGAGAAAAATCCCTCAAGAGATGATACTTCCGAAGTATGTTCTTTGTCTGCTGATGTGACCTTGGATCTTTTGCAAGTGCCACCATTGTAGTATTATCAAAATATAGTGTGATAAGATCTTTACTTATAGGTGCTACATCTATCTCTTAGATGAATCTTCACATCCATACTGCTTCTTTAGCTGTCTCAGAAGCTGTGATATACCCGTACTCTGCTGTAGAATCTGCGACCACACCTTGCTTTGAGCTCTTCCAGCTCACTACACCTCTATTCAAACTGAAGATGTATCCTGTCTACAACTTCATGTCATCTTGATCAGTCTCAAAACTAGCATCTACATGTCCTATGATGACTAGTTCCTAACATCCTCCACAAACTAGGAACATATCCTTAGTATGCCTCAGATACTTAAGGATATTCTTGACTGTCATCCAATGGCAGTCTCTTGGATCATCTTGATATCTTCCTACCGCACTTAATGTGTAAGAAACATCTAGCCTTTTACATAGTATAACATACATGACTGAACCAATTGCGGATGCTTAAGGGATCCTTGCCATTTTCTTTCTTTCCTCCTGTGTCTGAGGAAACATTTTCTTGGAAAGATGAATTCCATGTGAAACTGGAAACAATCCCCTCTTGGACTGTTCCATACTGAATCTCTTCAGTATCTTGTCAATGTATGTACTTTGACTTAGACCCAACATTATCTTGGATCTATCATGATGTATCTTGATCCCAATAATATATGCTACCTCACCCAAGTCTTTCATAGAGAAGTATTTATCCAACCATGCCTTAACTAACTGTAAGACAGGTACTTCATTTCCAATTAGTAATATGTCATCCACATATACTATTAGGAAAATGACTGCACTTCCTCTAAACATTTTGTAAAAACAAGGCTCGCATTCATTCTTAACAAATCCAAATTTCGTTACGACTTCATCAAAGCAAATGTTCCATGACCTTGATGCTTGCATTAATCCATAAGTGGGTTTATGCAACTTGCATACCTTGTTGGTATCCTTTGGAGTCACAAACCCTTCAGTTCGTGTCATGTATACATCTTCCTGGAGGTTCCCATTAAGTAATGTTGTTTTGACATCCATTTTCCAAATCTCATAGTCATGGTAAGAGGTAATGGACAATAGGATTATGATGGATTTCAACATCGCAATCGGTGAAAAGGTTTCATCATAGTCAATTCCTTAATGATGTCTAAAACCTTTTGCAACCAATCGTGACTTATAGGTGCTGACTTCTCCCTCCATGTCTAGTTTCTTATGGAATACCCATTTATTACCAAAAAGCTTTACATCAACTTGAGGATCTACAAAAATCCAGACTTGGTTTTGGTACATGGAATCCATTTCAGAATTCATGACTTCTTTCCACTTGGAAACTTTTGTGCCTTCAACTACTTCCTTGTAAGTAAGAGGATCATCATTGTCATCCAATAATGAGTCACCATCCTTGGTGACTAGAAAACCATATCGTTCTGGTTCTCTCACCTCTCTCGTGCTCCTATGCAGTTCTTGTGTCTCTAGAACAGATTGTTCTTCCATGAGGCTTTGTGGAATCTGTTCTTGTACCAACTCCTATGTATCTTGAGCCTTGACTTCATCAAAGTCTATCTCGCTCCCACAATCGCTTTTGGATATGTGCTCCCTCTCAAGGAATATGGAGTTTCTTTACACTGTAACCTTTTTATCTGAGGGGTTGTATAGGTAATATCCCCTTGTTTCCTTGGGATATCCTATAAAGGTACACTTTGTGCTTCAGGGTGAAAGTTTGTTACCTGAATAGGCCTTAACAAATTCTCTGCTACCCCACACATGTAAATTTGATAACATGGATTTGTGTCCACTCCATAACTCGCATGGAATACCATTTATAAATTTAGTTGGTACTTGGTTTAGTATGTGTGCTACTATTTGTAATGCATATCCCCAAAAGGATAATGGAAGACTTGCATGAATCATAAATGATCTCACCATGTCCAACAGGGTGTGGTTCCTCCTTTCACTTACACCATTCCACTAGGCGTGTGAGGAGGTGTGAGTTGAGATAGAATCCCAAACTCCCATAAGAAATCAATGAAGTCCCGATTAAGATATTCCCCTCCTATTTCTGAGTGGTTTTTCTTAATCTTCTTACCAAGATGGTTCTCAAATTCATTCTTGTATTCTTTTAACCAATCAAAATAATTTGACTTATACCTCATTAAGTAAATATATCCATATCTACTAAAATCATCAGTAAAATTTATGAAGTACAAGAATCCACTCATTGCTTCAACTGGGAATGGTCTACACACATCTGTGTGAACTAATTCTAGAAGCTCTTTAGCCCTTTCACCTTTCCCACTAAATGGGGATTTGGTCATTTTTCCTTGTAGACACGCATGACATACACCAAGTGGTTTTAGTTTGAAGGAATCTAAATACCCATATTGATGTAATTTTGTCAAAAATTTCTCAATTACATGACCTAGCCAGTGATGCCAAAGTTGGGTGTGGTATGAGTCATGTTAATTAACTTTGTCATCGATTTCAATTACTTGATTTTTGTAGTCTAACACATAAAGGTTGTTATATAAATGTTCCCTACCAAAACAAATGATATCTTTATAAAAGTAGCAACATTCATTTCCAAACTTGAAGATGAATCCATTAGTATATAATCTGGATAATGAAATAATGTTTTTGGTTACAGAGGGTACATAATAACATCCTTTTAATACCAAGACCATCCCAGTAGGCAATGTGAGGTGGTAGTCTTTGACAGCTAAAACAGCGAGTCTGGCTCCGTTGGCTGCTCATAGATCCACCTCACCTTGGTCAATATTTCTGAATATACTTGGTTCTTGTATTTGGATACATATGTGAGCACCAAAAGCAGTATTTAATACCCAATTGGTATAAATAGATAGATTTCATTTGATAAAAAATGCACCGGAATCTTTCACTTGATTCCTTGGATGGGTTCAGTTTTTCTTCCAGTGCCCCTTCTTGCCACATGCGAAACAAACAGCCTCATGTTCTCTTGCCACCCCTTTGATCTTACTTTTCTTTGAAGGCCTTGAAGAAGCTTTGGACTTAAAGCTCTTCGCCTTCCCTTTCCTTTTATTCACCATAAGGACAGAAGGATTTTCATTCTTCATATCATTGTCCACTTGGTGAATGAGGATAAGAAGATCAGATAGAGACTTCTCAATGTTGTTCATGTTGAAATTTACAACAAAGTTAGAGAAGATCTGGGGGAGTGATGCAAGAATGAGATTGGTACCCAATTCTTCAGGGAGATTAAACCCTAGAACCTCCAAGCACTCAATGTAACCAATGATCTTGACTACATAAGGCCCAGTTGGGGAACCCTCTCCAATATTGCTCTGAAATAGAGCCTTGGAGATCTCAAAAATTTCCTGTCTTTCTCTCTCTTGGTATAGACCACAGAGGTGATCGAGCATGCTATAGGAATCCATGTCTTCATGAGACTTCATGAGCTCACTAGACATTGATGATAGCATCAAACATTGAACATCGAGTGCATCATTCAAATGTTGATCATAGACTAGTAAATCTTCATCACTCACCCCTTGGGTAGGCGAATCAGGAAGTGAGGACTCCAGCACGTAAAACTTTCGTTCATGGAATAGGATAACCCGAAGGCACCTAAACCATTCCTAAAAGTTACTGCCGGTGAGGATATTGTCTTTATCCAGAATTGATCGCAGAAAAAATGTGGTTGATGAGTTTTCCATATTGATTCTACAAATTAAAAGAGAAAATTTATCAGTGCCTTTTGATTACATTTTATGAAAAATAATAAATGAATTTATTAATTCTCCCACTATTTTATCATGTCCCAACAGCCCCCACCATTGAACATGGAATTACTAGTTTCTATGACATTATAGTGGAAAGGATCCATATTCCCCTTCGCATAACCCCAACAAGGGTTGGTCAAGCAATTTAAAGGTATTTAGGTAGGCATGTCTTTTCCAACTGTGATCTTACAGTTCCTTGATCTGTTGAGTGGACTCCCCAATCCTGAAACCCTGACTTGGATTTCCTCAACACTTGCCTCCATTTTACAACAATTCTAGTAAGGGCTACTCTTCTTGATGTAAAATGTTTAAGTCAACCCGAAACTTTCATAAGATCTTCCTCTATAAAATTAAGTATCCCAACAAGGGTTGGTCAAACACATGTTTTTATTGATTCTTGCCCTTAATCAAGTAACGGAAGTCTTGGTCTGACTTAATATGGTATTTGAGGTATTTCAGTCCTTTATGCATAGTTTTGCATTATCACATGCTTGTTAATATTAAGTGATGTTTTCTTAAGTGATTAACCATGTTCTGATAATGTTTACGCATAGTCCGGTTTTTATTTTATTCCATCTTTGCATGATTTTTTATTTCATTAACTATGTGATCACGAAAACACATACATAATAAATAAACCATGAAATTAGATAGAAATAAAATAAGATGGCATGATCATGAGCTTCTATTGGTTAGCTTATCTAGTGGTTTTGATATGCTAACCTTGACCTAGGGAAAAACACCTTGAACCTGGTGGTTCATGTTTTACAGCTCCCACCTGTCCACCTTTGTATCTTCTTGGGTTGGTTTCACCTCATCTTTGGATTTTGAACTGTTTCCTATGGCTTGGGAGATCCTCCATTACATGGGGTTTACATTAAAGAAATCATGGGCACGCAGGCCCTACATTTTATTAGAATAAGGCTCGCAGACCAACAAATTTAAATTAAATAAATTTAAATAAAACCATACACTCACAAAGGGTCTTTGGTCTAGCTCATGATCATCCATAGCATGCAACAACATTTACGCATATTTAGTATTCAAATTCTTTTAATCGTTCTTTTATTCAAGATAATTTTCACTTGAATTCAATTAATTATGATCTTATAATTAATCAATTCTTTATCTTAAATTCCTTTTTGAATTTCCTTGAGGTTCTTATCATCCATATTCCTTGTACGGGTCTTTGTATTTTGGAGGAAACTTGGTGAAATTCCATTTATGGAAACTACATGGAGTCTAGGCTATATTACATGGTTTGTATTTGTTTTCACCATTTATCCAAAGTACACGCCAGAGGATTTGGCATTTTTTCTGTACTTTGGAAATTTTGGAGTACATGGAATGTAGATTAATCTAACACGACATGTACTTCCTTGTTACGCGGTTACCGGCCTGGCAATCTTATGTACGCGGTTACACGGCTTCTCCTTGTACACAGTTTCACCTGGCCCGGATCGGACTACACAGTGTATTGATTCACCATACATGTCGTGTATTCTGGTTTCCAAGCGCCGTTCAGTTCTGGTCAACATGGTGTATTAAAAAAATAGGTATTCTCAATTCACATGGCATGGTTTGGAGGACCAGTACCGGTTCATTGAACCTAAGTACACGACGTATAGATTTCACTACACGTCGTATATTCTTATATTGTATAGAAAGAATGAGCGGCTCCTCTAGATGAGTTCCTCATTTTTATTTTAATCAAAATTAAATTAAAAGGTCATTTCTGTGATGTGAATTGAGAAACAAAGGAGGAAGAACAGATCTCATTCATTCAGTTTTATAGAACGATTTATCTTGAATTGAATCAAATATAAATGCATAAATTGTCAACGAAAATTAAATAACTATAATCAATGTTGTGACCCCTTTGATACCAATTAAAGGTCCCAGGCACAACGGATGCTCATTTTCCCACTTGACTTTTTTTCATTAGAAATGATCAATCTGAGATCAATATGATGATAAATTCCAGACTCCACAGATAGAATCACATAAATAGACAAAGAAGAAGAATAGTCTCAGAACCACAAAGGAGGATCATCACAGGTTGATTATAATTAATTTAATTAATTTATAAGAAATACCTTTCATGTCATTCTTTATTCGTTGATATTTTTATCATGTTCTGATGTGATTCTTCATTGTGTCGCAGAAGCCAAGTGTAGAATTCCTCTAGTGGTGATCCACACATGCACCACTTATCTCTGGACATTGCCAAAGGAATCTATGGGTGCTAGCACGGAGAAGCCTTTGCTTGCATTGTCTACGTTAGATCACCTTGATCCGATGGAGGAGGAACTCTCTTGGTCTTGAGAGTGTTCTTGGAGGAAGGAGTTCATTCAGCCTTGATAAAATTCTCTATAATTTTTGTGTACAATGATTTGGGAAAATTTTTGGGGTTGTAAGGATATTTATAATTAGGTTTGAGGTTATAGAGTTATGATAATAAATAAATGCATTACATGTTTTATTTATTTCATTAACTCTTATAAAACCCCCATGTAAAATCATTAATTCCTTGACATGCGCCCATGATGATTATAATAAATATCATTTAATAAAATGATATTATTTCCTCAAAATCCCGACTGAAAAAACTACACAGCGTGTAATCATTAAAACACGACGTGTACTCGTTTTTCATTTCCTTTCCAAAATGAAAACTACACGGCGTGTACATCTTGTTTTCATTTTATTCTTCCTCAAACATTAAAATGATTTAGGATTACTTGAATAATTATTAAACCACATATGGGAATAATATTTATTCTACTTGAGATACTTGGATACACTTAGTCTGTGACCCTCTAGGCCTCTTTCTCGTTGGCATTAGGTGGGCTTGCCTAAAGTCCAAGATTACTGTATAGAAACGGGTCAAGGCACCCAAGAAAAAGAAGTTCACGCCACATTGACGTGTCACCTAATAGGAATGCTTACCATGTAATTTAATACCTTTTTCTCAATATCTAATCAAGTAGGTTTCATGGCACTGTCATAAACCTATATACTTGATCTGTCATTCTTTGACTTCTAGAAATAAGTTCATCGTGACACCATTGCCATGGAATTTGGCTGACAGTTATATTTCAATCAAAGGGCCCTAGATATCTACTTCCATAATTATGGAAGGGACAAATCCTTCCTCGACTTATCCATTAACAACATTTCATTCATGACGCACCCAACGTACCCTACTTCCCATCAACTGTCTTCGTGATGGGTTTTGTCAGCAAATCTAAGTGTGTGAGTCATGACATGAGTTAATGATAATATTCCAGTATAAGGAACATTACACACACTTGTAGATAGAAATGTTCGATGACACCAAGACATGCATAATTACTACTAGTGGGTCTATTCTCATAATCTCCCATCTTGGAGATTACCAAGTGAGAACTCCATGAGAGAGAGTCTCGTCTTCTTATGAGTACTCGCACATGACGGTCTGTATACTATGTGTCCTATCATAGTATGTCATCCAACCGTATAACTTTATTTAAGAATATTATTATATCATTTCAAGGTTCTCCTCATTGCGGGGATATTCCATGACATTATTAATGCAAAAAATATTCTAGGAAATTATTATATTATAGTCAAGTAGAACAATGAACAATATATAATAAGCGTGCATTCATGTAATCAAAGTATAAACAGTTGGTTCTCAGGACACTAACTCTAATAGGAGAAGAGACAGCTGATGGTAGTCAGCAGCAAGCAGACAGGCACGGAGACCTTGGCAGTAGGGAGCCGACATCAGGTACAGGGACCAGGATATAGGAGACATCATAGGAGGACCTAGGATAGGGGATCGACAGTCCTGGGCTCTCAGGATGGATCTATTCATCCTAGGGAGAGGGGGTTCTACTCGTGAGACAGTAGGGGACATCTCTCTAGAGATTGTCTGACCCGTCGAGCTGGTGACAGGGAGGCAGTGGATGGACCACCGAGACAAAGGCATAGAATGGAGCAGAAAGACCCGCCAGGCCGTGGCCGTGGAAGAGGAGTAGGGAGAGATGCAGGTGGGGGAAGACTCTTCGATCTACTTCCACCACCACCCCCAGGAGGTCCATACCAGGCTTAGGGAGCTGGGGGACAGGGGCGGGGACAACTGCATGCAGTTGAGGCATATGACCCAAGGACTCCAGGGATGATCCGAGCTACGATCTGTGTCTTCTCTACATTATCTCCCATACTCATAGATATAGTTTACAGTCATTCCTTCATCACCACTTGTCTTGTGTGAAACCTTGAGATTCCGTTAGAGTCGTTGACTCGATCTTTACACTTGGAGACACCTACGGGAGGAGACTCAATGATCACGCACCTTTTTAGATAGTGTGATCTTACCCATGGAGGTGAGAGTTTCGATTGGAACCTCTTGATGGTAGCATCAAGGAATTACGATGTCATTCTCAGTATGGATTGGTTATATTTGGTCTATGACCAGATTGACTGCTTTAGGCGAAGGGTGCGGTGTATCCTCAATGATGGGATGAGGTTTTCTTTTGTCAAAGAAAATGAAACCCGGACATCACAAAATGGGCTCATGCATAGGAGGGTGCATCTGATCACTCATGAGTTGGATAGCCTTTCCCTCGAGGTAGTAGATGTTATGAGCTCCCAATTCCCCGCAGTAGTGGTGGAGTACGAGGATGTCTTTCTCAATGATGTTCTAGGACTACCTCCCCACTGGGAAATCGACTTATGCATCGACTTACACCCTGGGACGACACCGATTTCCTCATCTGCATATCGGATGGCTCCCACAGAGCTTTTCAAGATGAGAGTGAAGTTGGAGGATTTAAAGAGAAAGGGTTTCATAAGACCTATCATTTCACCCTGGGCGGCCCTAGTCTTGTTTTCCAAGAAGTCAGACAGGAGTTTTAGGTTGTGTGTGGATTACCGGCGCCTGAATCAGGTAATAGTGAAGAACAAGTATCCACTACCAAGAATCGATGACCTCTTTGATTAGATAAGAGGGGAACGGTGGTTCTAGAAGGTTGACCTTCGATCATGTTATCACCGGTTATGAGTACGGGATGAGGATATACCGAAGATGACTTTCAAATGCTGCTACGGTCACTATGAGTACATGGTGATGCCTTTCGGTGTGACAAACATCCCCACAGTGTTCATGGGACTAATGAACTGAATCTTCTAGCCAAACTTAGACTGGTTCATAGTGGTCTCCATCGATGACATCCTTGTGTACTCGGTGTTAGAGGAGGATCACGCGAGACACCTGCAGATTGTTTTAGACGAACTCCGAGAGAACCATCTTTATGGGAATCTCTCAATGTTCTAGTTCTAGATTTAGGAGGTCCACTTTCTAGGACATGGAATCTCAACAGATGGTGTAGTTGTGGACCTAGCTGTGGTGGAGGTAGTTTTAGCATGGGAGCCACCTCGGAGCATGAAGGAGGTGCAGAGCTTCCTTGGGTTGGTAGGATATTATCTTAGATTCATTCCTGGTTTCTAAAAAATATTAACACTGATGAAAGCCTTGACTAGGAAGGGACAACCCTTCATATGTATGGAGAAGTTCCAGAAGGCTTTCAAGCAGTTGAGAGAGAGTTTGACGAGCGCCCCGATCTTGAGATTACCAGAGGAGGGTGTCGAGTACGTTGTTTTCTGGGACGCATCAGGGACCGGGCTTAGATGTTTCCTGATGAAGAGACAGGTAGTGATTTTTTATGGTTCACGCTAGCTTAGGCCACATGAGCAGAACTATCTGACCCACGATCTCGAGTTGGCAGCAGTAGTCTTCACGTTAAATATTTGGTGACACTTCTTTATGGGCGAGCGATTTATTGTCTACTTTGACCACAAGATCCTCAATTACATCTTCTCATAGAAGGATATGAATCTAAGGTAGAGGCATTTCCAAGAGTTCCTTTAGAAAAATGATTTCGAGATCATCTATACTCCTGGGAAGGGGAACAAGGTGGCAGATTCTCTTAGTAGAAGGTTGAGCTCACAGAGATTGAGCGAGGTGACAATACAATTAGCCATGTTGCAGTTATCCTTCTTGGACAGCGAGGATGCATCTTACCTACAGTCTATGGTTGTCACCCCTCCACTCTTATAGTGAGTTAGGGAGGTTCATCTTCATGATGTCAACTGTGAGGTTCTACGTGCTCAGTTATCCACAGGACATGCTCCTAATGGATATTCTCAAGGTGGTGAGCATGTACTTCTTTTTAGGGGATGCACTATTGTACTAGTGGAATTCAGGGAAAAGGTCCTGAGGGAGTTTCATACATCCCCTTTTGCGGAACATCCTGGAGTGGTGAAGAAATACCAGGATCTCTGATGATAGTTCTGGTGGTCAGGCATGAAGAAGATAGTAGCAGAGTTCCTTTCTCGATGCCTTATATGCCAGTAGGTGAAGGCTGGGTACCAAGTTCCAGCAGGATTAGCTCACCCCTGGAAGTTCTAGAGTGGAAGTGGGATGGAATATTGATGGACTTCATGACAGGCTCACCACAGACATCCAAGGGGCATGATTCCATCTGGGTGATCGTTGACCAACTCACCAAGTTGGCCTACTTCCTAGCTATCTGGGAGCAGAGTTCTGTAGAGATCTTGGGACGCCTCTACGTGCAGAAGATAGTTCGGCTTCATGGAGTCCCTTTGACAATAGTCTCGGATTGAGATGCCTGGTTTACATCCTGGTTGTTGAAGGGATTGTTGGAGGCTTTTGGGACTCAGCTATGCTTGAGCATGGAGTTCCATCCCCAGACCGATGGTCAGACAGAGTGGACCATTCAGGTTCTGGAGGATATGTTTCAGGCATGTATCTTGGACTTTGGTCGTAGTTGGTAGGACCACATACCACTAGTGGAGTTCGCGTACAACAACATCTACCACTCCACAATTGGTATGGAACCTTTAGAGGCTTTATATGGGAGACCCTTCCAGTCACCTCTTTGATGGTCCGACCCCAGAGAGTCAGCACTCATGGGTCCGGAGTTGGTGCGAGCTACCACCGAGAAGGTTCAGGTCATTTGGGAGTGGATTAAGACTACACAGAGCAGGAAGAAGTCTTATGATGACAGAGGACAGAGACCTCTGGAGTTCGAGGAGGGAGACCACATCTTTCTTCGGGTCTCACCTTGACGAGGGTTGCAGAGATTTGGTCGGGGAAACAAAATATCTCCAAGTTTCATCAAGCCTTTCTAGATACTAAGCAGAGTTGGCGAGGTGGCATAATGCCTAGATCTACTACCATAGTTTCTCCAAGTACATGATGTCTTCCATGTGTCATAGCTGAGAAGGTACGTTCATGACCCATCGCACGTCATCGACTGGGGAGAGCTGGACATCAAGGATGGAGTGGCCTTTGCTGAGTACCCAGTGGAGATCAAGGATAGGTAGGAGAGTATCCTTCATGGGTAATCAATTCCCTTGGTACACGTCTAGTGGTAGCATAGGAATCTTTAAGAGAGCACATGGGAGCGGGAGACTCTGATCCATGCCCAGCACCCACATCTTTTTTACTAGCTCTTGTTTTGGATTTTTGGGGACGCAAAGCCCCAAGGTGGGGAGAATGTAATGTATCATATTTTCTGTGTATTATTTTTAAATATTATATAGAATTATTTCGAGACTAGACCATTCGAAGGAGTGCAATTCTGAGGCCTAGAGTGCCTGGAATAAATGTTTGAAATAAGTTAAAATTTTAAACAGCGCGTGCGAGCGGTTTTCCTGTAAAAGTTGAATATATTTTAAACAATTTCCCAGATTAGAAATCTGAGGGCACTATTGCATTCAGATCAACAACTTTACCTTAGGTGGGGCCTAACATTGACCGACGTGAGTCAGATGCAAGAGTTAGTTTTCGGGACGTTTTCAAGGGAAATAAAATAAAATAATAATTTATTTCATTTCATTTCCTTTTTGTGAAGCGACCAAATTTCATCCTCATTAAATACCTGATTATGGAAATTTAGTATGGTTTTATGCATAACCTTGTCAAATTGAGGACTTGGCCATTAGAGCTTTAGAGGAGAACCCATTGGTGGACGACGGTGATGCGAGCGATCGTTGCACTTCGGAATCGATGAACCTCACCAACGAACACAACGCAGCAATCGTTCTTACACCGAATTGAGGTAGGGGTTTGTTATTTTGATTTAAATTTTCCCCATTCTTGGATTAAAATGATGAACGCGGGTCAACCCAAGAACAGTTTGATCTGTGGATCATGCGTTCTTGTAGGAGGGTTATTAATTTCTGTTTCTTTGAGAGTTTGATTCGGGAAATTAATATGATAGTTGTTTGTTTATCATTTTATTCACCTTGTTTAATCCTTTTAATGGGAGCAGATAAATTCCATGACGAACAACGGTGGAGGTTCGTTCCTCAATTCTGTTTTAGTGAATTTTCTTTCTCTTTTCTTTGCGCTCTTCATGGGGAGACGAAAAACAGATCATTACACATCCGTTTTGCAACGCAATGATACCAAATTGAAGGTACGACATCGTAAAGACCTAGTGGAGGTGCAACAACAATGGCCGATGATGAATCATATTGGATTAAGAGATACCATTCTTTGAGCATTCTTCATGGGGGTGGATCAATAAGCATTTTTAGAGCCGATCGGAGGTCCAAAACCAATGGAATCGTCTATGTGGTGTCGGGGTGACCAAAACCCTCAAGTTTCATGGCAATTGGATGGTCATATCGAAGAATGGAGCATCCCCTGAAGTGCAAGATAAAAAACTACGTTTTTCTGGAAATTCCCGAAGAACACAACGTGTATCCCTGGAGAACATGCCATGTTGTACCAGCTCAGTGCCGACTAGGGTTCCGCAATGTACGAAGTGATGAAACGGCGTGTTCTCCAAAGAACACGGTGTGTGGGTCCTTACGTGGGACTCGACATGTATCTCGGGTGATACACGAACACAGGATGGAGTACACAGTCGTGTACTCCACCACTCGGCCAGACCAGGTCGACTACATGGGTTAACCCGTGTACCGGTTACATAGGATGGCACACACGGGATAAAGCCGTCTATAGGCACCTAGCCACGTACACGAAGCTAACCCCAGTTACTCGGACACGGTGTGTGATCTGTACTACATTCCATGTACAGAATTTCCTACATGACCAGCCTTGCTACACGGTCCTTAGTACACGGGCAATACCTGGGGTCAGAAGACACGGTGTGTGACACTTCTACACGCCTTGTACTTTTCAGTACCTGGCTTAATCTTCTTGTCCACCGTATCTTGGACATGTTTGGTTTGGTTTAGTGCCCCTTTTTTCTCGTTTCCCTGAAGGTCAGGTATCGTTTCCTTCTATAGGAGTATGATCCCTTTAGCAGGACTTTCTAAGATATAGTCAGGTATCCCTCCGAGAGGCCCGAAGCGAGATCCTCTATCCATTCTTAACCCTAGGTAGAGTCAGGTATCGACATGACTACTTCCACAGGGTGTCGATCCTCTACCTAGTAGGTGTATATGGATGAGTTGCGGTATCCGTCAAGGCCCTATCAGTGATCCCCATATATGTATCGTGATCTTTTCCCCACTCAGGAGTGTGTTCTCCTAGAATGAGTGTATCTATCTCTTGTGACTTTTCCCAATGGATAGTACTTCTTGGATAGATTTCATCAGAGCTATCATACTCATGGAGTGAGTTCTTTGGGATGAGTTCTTAGTGGAATCTTTGAATTGAATCCCAAGTGGGGGTATGTTTTTGCATGACTTGTCCCTAGACTACGGGTTTGGGATTTGAGTATATCTGGATATTTTATGTTACTCTTTCTATATGTTCAGTAGACATATTTTATAGATCTTACTATACCTTTCCTTTGTGTATTACTATGTGGTTTTTAGGGTTCTCTACAAAGTATTGTTATACTCACCCCTGCACGGGCTTTGCCCACAGGTGTCGTGTCTTGTGCAGATGAGAAGCCTTTTGATAGAGTCTAGGGAGGACTAGGATAGGACCGAGCTTTCTGAGTTCCCTACAGGCTGAGGTGTTCCTATGGCTATGAGCAGTAGTCCCAGTACCTCCTTGTGTTTACAGGTTGGACTTTGTAGTTTTCAGACTCTTGTTTTTGGTGGGCTTTTATTCTGGCCCGGTTTACTTTCAATACTTTACTTTTCTTCATACTCTATTGGTTGGGTTTAGTTGTATGCATGAATTTTGTTCCCTAGTGTTTTTTTTATATTTCAGCATTGTGGTATTGGAGATGTGCACATGTGTTCAGGTACTTAATAAATTCCTCCCATGTTAGTAATATGCGTACTCGGTATTAGTCACTAGCCCCTGGCCTATTGGAGGCAGGCTTGGGGAGTCACGACGCGGGCCCCACTGGGTCGGGTCGTGAAATTATAGGAGAGGGAATGACTTGTAACTTCTTGGAGAGTATCCTTATGTTTGAAAGAACTAGGTAAAGAAAATTTTAGGGGAAAAGAGAAAAAAATGAATGATTCATGAAAGAAACAAATTACCTTACCAAATATGGATTATTTGAGAATCTTTGAGAAATTTACCTTAATCAAAGATTAATATGAGCTCCAAATATGTAAAATGGAACATGGTGGTGAGCCTAGGGTTTTTGGGCTCTAGTGAGAGGTTAAATCACTAAAAAATATTAAAAAATGTATAAGATATAAAAGAAACAAAATATTTTTTTAAAACAGGAAATGGGCTCACGGGCTGGCCCAATACCTAAATAAATAACCCAAATCCACCATGGTTATAAATTCCTAAGTGGTCCAAAAGAATATGGTGGTTTGAATAGGTCATGGGAGGCTAAGTGGGAAGTGTAATGGGTGAAAAAGTATGAAAAATGAAGTAGTTATAAAAGAAACAAATTTTGTTTTTAAATTTGGAAATGGGCTCATGGTTGGCCCAAATCTTGAAGTAACCACAATTGCTATAAAAAACTACAAAAAAAGATATGGGGAACTTACGGTAGGATGATTATAAATAGTTGTAACTTTAAAACTCAACATTCGTCTCACCCAAAACCCAAGAAAAGGATTGATATTTCAATGAACTGGATCAAAATTAAGACATGAAAAACCGGGTGTGATAATTATTCCCACGATTAAAGCTTTCCGCCCCCAAAATCGATAACACTTTTCAACTGAAAGAACAAAACCAAAGGATTCCTTATCAACACGGTCCATCTTCTCAAGCCAAGAAAATATCATCCACCATCAATGGAACTTAATCCTCTTGCCCAAACAAAACACCAACTCACAATCACTTCCTGAGAATCAACGGAAAGATCAAACCACCACCTCCACAACCAAGTCAAGAACAAAATTGTTGGGCCTTCTCCCAATGAACCCAACAATCACCAAAACCAAATTTCACTCATTAAATCCAATTACTTGGGGGGGGAGACTGAAACAAGATCCCCACCATTAAATCACATCTACCATACAACAAATCCTTAAAGGAAATATCTTTGAGACCCATAGTGGGTCTCCCCACCATTAGAGACCAACTAGAAATGAACAAAAAGAATTCAAAACGAACTAGAACTAGGCCTCACCCACACAGGCCCACCAAAACTCTCCCACAACAACCTAAAAATCCAAGATGAGAGGGTTACAATATGAACATTTAAACCACCCACTCCCGAATGGAGGGGACAAGAACTAGGAAAACACCTTTGGCACAGATCAAAACCCCCACCACTCAGGGAGGGGGGAGGAAGGAGACCCAATCGTTGGGCCACTTAAACCAAAAAATAAATAGATAAACCACCCAAAATTCTCCACCTATTAATAGGTAAAACCAAGACCTCACCCGATTCACATTGGTCGTCCACACAAGGAAATTGATTGGAAACCCACATCCAAGAAGGCATAACCATAGACACTATGTGAGGGGTAAGTCCACCACACTCTTTATGATAATAGGAAGTTCATAGTGATGAGGAACCACAATACAATCATAGAAAATACCTCACCACAATGGTGGAGGCATGATCTTAGTCGATCTTCCCACACCTCTGACGATTTCCTGACCGCTTGAGAAGCTTCACTCTGAGCCCTATGGATGGAGCTCTGATGTTTGAAGCATTTTTTGCGCCACAATCAGGAGTTATGAATCACAACACCTCACGAAACAAGCATTCTCAAATGAAACACCAATTACCCAATAGATACTAAGGAATACACACCACCATTCTTACTTAGAATGAGGAGTGAAATTAACAAGGAACACAGTGAAACACACTAAGCATCACTGAACATAACCACTATAACTGATAGAATCATCATAACATGAAGGCACTATAAATCGAGACCAAAAAAATATCTATTTTAACAAATGGACTGATGAATTATTCGAATAGATGGATCTATATTTTGAAACATGAGAAAGAATCCTTAGGTTGATCATCTAGAAATCTTTATAATAGATAACTATCTGTGGCCATATTACACATCTTTGGAAACTCACTGAACATTGCTCCAAAACCGAGCCACCAATAATATATCATCTCAAGACACAATAAGAGTATGACTCTCTGATAATAAGGAAGAATACCGAATAAAAAACACTTCTAATACATAGGAAAAACCAACCACATAACCATCAGTTTATAAACAAATGAAAAAAAAATCTTCTCAAAACACTTTCGAAAAACAATCTAACTTAGTGTATTTTCACATTCACCAATGATGTTTCATCAAGTCTCACTCACATTCACATTTCCATGAAACCCCAAGCACTCAATCACCATTCCATAATGTCCATCCAACCATATATCCATAAAACCATGCATTTCAGAACACATGAAAACACAAAAGGATAAAAAACAACATCATTCCAAGCCAAATTATTCAACCCATTTCAAAAATCATACACCTTCCAAAGTCACACTAACCACCAAGTCAAAAACCATTTTTTCGATTTCACAAAATAGACCACACATCAACAAGAACCACTTGGTTAAAAACCAATTCCATTTCATTTAATACAAATTCCAAAAACAATCATTCTATTTCAAATATCCCTTTCCCATTTTCAAAAATTCTATAAGGACTCTTCATAATTCGACAACCACAAAGGCCAAAACCCCTTTCCAAAAAAACACCAACCGCTCAAAACCAAATTTCCAAAACCAATTCATCAGATTCAAACACTTTTCAATAGCCCAAAACATCACATTTTAAACAAAGTTCAAAATAACTTTAAAATAATCCAAGATTTCCAAAAATTTCATTTCAAGAAACCATAAGTTTAGATTAAGGAAATTCAATCCTGTTAAATCATTTCCTCTTTATCTCCAAGATTTGTTTCACAGAACATAACATTCCAAAACCTTTCTCATATTAAATTTTTTGAAACCCATTTTCCACTTTTCAACAACAAACCATTCCTTTAAAACCCATTTTCAAAATTCTCACACAAGGATTTTCAAAACCAAATTCCAAATTCAAGAAAAGTTTAAGAGACCCACAAAAGTGAACTAGTGTCGATGGGTGACTTGACCATATGGTTGGCGGCTATATGTAAAACACACCACCAAAACAGAGAGCCTTATTAGGACCATGACCTAGCTCCACATGGCTTTCCAGGCCTCGCAAGATCACGGAGATCATTAGTCCAACTCCACTTGTCGTATCCCAACACAAAACAATCAATAATAACCAAAGACACTAATAAAACTAGACTTCTCATGGGAACCTGAGGGTCAGAACGAGCAAGAGTTCTCCACGCTCTTCTTGAACCTACCCCTCAAGTCCCAAAAATCCTACTCAGTCTACCTTGACATCCCCAAATAACAAAGGGTGCTCTAAAAAGCAAGGTCCACTAAGATCTGACCTCCTCTGATACGATTTTGTCACAAACCGACCTGAGTCGACCCCAAACCAAGCACCGAACCAATTCTTGGCACGGACCGAAGGGTGTTCTTGATCCCCATAGGATGAAAACTAGTGTCGGGCATCATTAGATTAGACAAGGGAACGATTTCACCCAAATATAAACAAGGAAAATAGCAGAAAGAATGGACTGACCAATACACATTTATATAAAAAAGAATCACATCATTTATATGACAAAACTGAAAGTACAGCTGAATGATACAACTAAACTGACCAGACTTAATGACCAACTAACTCCATGTTACCTCTCTGGTCACTCTCCAACACAATGATCCCATTTTTGTCACGACTCGTCCCCCAGGGCCCATGTTGTGACTACCCCAAGCCCACCTTCTATAGGCCAGGGATTGACGACTAACACCGGAAAGTTTTATCCCTAAAAAGGGAAGGGATTGACTTTAAACCTGTACAAACACATAGCCCAAGAACACAACAAGATGCAACCACAAAGTAAAACTGCAGTAGTAAAAGTGTGTACTGAAAGTAAAGGGGCCAGAATACAAGCCTAGCTAAAAGATACAATACAGTATAAAATAGAAAATAGGTCCTGAGATCGTACTCTAGGGATCATACCTGAAGGGTAGGTAAAAATCATCTCCACAGCTCTCCATGTTAACCGTCACCACCATCCAACATCAGGTTCTGGCTCCTCGAGTCTTAGTAAAGGCTGCCTGTTGTCTACACAAGACACAACAAGGTGCGGGCGAAGCCTGTGTAGGGGTGAGTATAATAATACTCAGTAGGAACCCTAAGACTCCCGAAGGTATCTCAGAATTCCACAGAGGAATAAAAAAAGCATGATCTCAATCAAAAAGCACAAATCAATAAACATAGCTCAAACCAGGTATAATGGAGTATAGTAGTACAGATGATTAGTCATAATTCTAGATCATCTTACTCTATCAAGAGGCACTATTGCTGACCCACATAGGATCGATAGGTACTAACCCCTATAAGACCCACAAAGGATCGATAGGTACTAACCCCCGCAAGACCCACACAGGATCGATAGGTGTTGATTCACACTGAATTCCTGGGTATTGATTCCCATAGAATTGCTCAGTGCAGATTCACACAAAATCATTGGATGCTGATTGACATAGAATGGTTGGGTGCTGATTCACACAGATAGGTTGGGTGCTGATTAAAACAGAATCACTCGGAGTTGATTCATGCAGAATTGATGGGTTTTGATTCATGTAGAATTGTTCAGTGTTGATTCATGTAGAATCATTGGGTGCTGATTCACACATAATTGTTGGGTGCTGATTCACATAGAATCACTGGGTGCTAATTCACACAGAAATGTTGGGTGATGATTCACACATAATCATTGGGTGTTGATTCACACAAAATCATTGGGTTCTAATTCACACAAAATCATTGGAACTTTTTGTAGAGACACATTAGGTCTGGAAGAACCACAGAAAGAAGATTTAGGGGGGGAGAGAGAAAAAATTGAATGATTCATGAAAGAAACAAATTACCTTACCAAGTCTTGATTATTTGAGAATATTTGATAAATTTCTCCCTAATCTGCAACTAAGATAAGATACAAAGAAGGAAAATGGAACATGTGGGTGCACATAGGGTTCTTGGGCTTGAGTGAGAGGTGGAATCACCGAATCATATTAAAAAATGAATAAGATAAAAAGGAAACAAAATATTTTTTTAAAACTAGAAATGGGCTCACAAGATGGACCAATACCTGAATAAATAACTCAAATCCACCATGATTATGAATTCCCAAGGGGTCCAAAATTATATGGTGGTTTTGATAGGTTAGGGGAGGCTAATTGGGAAGTGAAATGGGTGAAAAATGTTAAAAAATTAAGGATTTATAAAAGAAACAAATCTTGTTTTTAAATCTGGAAATATGCTCATGATTGGCCAAATCTTGAAGTAACCACCATTTCTAAAAAAACTCCCAAACAATCTATGAGGCATCTATGATAGTATGATTAAACATAGATGAAACTTCAAAACTCAACATTCATTTCACCCAAACCCCAAGAAAAGGATCGGGATTTATAAAAAAACGGATCAAAACCAAGACATGAAAAACTAGGTGTGATATGCGATCAGTAAGATATTTAGAGTCTGATAGGATCAACTTACATTTTTAATGAATAGTAACACACCCTTATTAATAGTAATATTACCCTTATAAATAATAAATCATATTATTATTTTATTGTCTTAAGGTTATAAAATAATGAGATCTTGATTAATTTTTCAAGGTGATATAAAATGAATTATACTTTAAAATTTATTATTTTTCGAATAAATTATGATTTTATTTAAAAATTAAATTAATCATATTTAGAAAATTAGTTTCAAAAAATGGAGTTCATTTTTGAATTCATAACATCGATATTAGTTTATATTTAATTTATTAAAATTTTATAAAATACTATAGTTTTTTGTGAATATTAAAATACAGTTTTGAGTTTTCAGTATGTTTAATGACATCATAATGATGTGATAATTAATAGAAAATTCTGGTTGAATTTTGTACATTAAATATGATATGAGGTGTCCCAAGTGGCCAATACCATGGGAAAATACAATGGACAAGCCCATGATTTTGAAAATACCACTAATGAGGTGTCCCAAGTGGCCAATATCATGGGAAAACTCATGGTTTTTCAAATATCACTAATGAGGTGTCCTTGGAAATTAATAAAAAAATATCTATCTTTTACTATAAATAACCACCAATTATATAATTTTCTTTCATTCCAAATTCATCATCCTCAAAGATCTGGTATTTTTTCTACCCTAGGAGTCCTCTCAAGGTGTCCTCAAGCCCCCAAACTCTCGTTAGTCTACTGAATTTTTGTAAGGGATCTCTAAACTTCTCTTTTTTATTTCAAGTTCCTTTCTTTTCTTTTTCTCTCATCAACTCCCCTCATCCAAAAGGTGTGATAACTCCAGTACCTTACAAATACTAGAATTTTGTTATGCTAATGGAATAATTTATCACCATCTCTCATTTTCTATCCTTTTATACAAAAAATGGAAACACCTTCCGAGACAAGTTAATTTATTGCATTCAAGTATGATGAATTTTCAATTTCTATTACCGTCTTCATGGCTGGTCATGAAACCATTTTTATAGTTGAACCAGACTATAATATGTGTATTATAACCTATTAAATGTTCTATATCCAGTATATATACATAATATTAATTCATACAACAAACTATTTTGTAACAATTGAGATATTTCCCAAATGATATAAATGGTTATATGAAAGGTGTTGTCATGGGCGCTTTCAAATGATATTCAGTTTCAGGTTACTTAGGTGCACCAGAGTGGCTGACCAAGGTCGTCTCTCAAAGGAGAAAGTAAATTAAAATTTCTTCATAAAGGTATTATAAAAATAAAATAAAATAGAATAAAAACACTACTTTAAAGGATAGGGGTGGGGTTGTTTATCATTTATAAAACTATAAAAAGTTTGCTGGAAGAAGATTGCATTTTTTTTAATTTTGAAATGAAATTCGACGCAATAAGAAGATTTTTTTTTTAAATATTTTAAAAGGCGTAATAGATATAAATCTACATCTTCACTCAATTATTTATCATTATCGTATAAATTAACATTCAATTAATTATGATACCATAACTTGTTAACCCCCAAACCCTATAAGAATTAACTTTACCACAAAGATGAAGTGAATTAAACCCTACGCTAGCTTTGAAACATGCAATCGCGACACCCTGCTTTGATTAATGTTCTAAATATAACTTATGGTCAGTGTTAAATTAAGGAAAATCTCAATTTTGGAAAATGAGGATGAATTGAGCTTAGGGATTATATTTGAACTCTACAAATTTATCCCGCATGGTCTTGTTTTACCGATTAAGTTTGGGCTCTCACAATTTATACAATACTTGACCTCACGTGTTTTTGTGTTAATTGTTCAATTGCTTGCTTAGTTTATTATAATTTAAAAACTAAATTCATAGATAATATTAATTGAATTACATTATCTCAATAAATCTAAATAATTTAATGAAGATAGTTTAAGATAGATCGATCATTAAGAAAACTACTCTTCCATGGGAGGTGTGGTCATCGTGGAGACGTTTTTCATGAGGAAAGGATTGAAAGGGTAGAAACCAAAATCATCTACACACTTGATTCCAACCCAAATTGTATGAGTAAAGAATAATATAGTTTAATAAAATAGAATAAAATATAAGAAATAAAATAAGAACAAATAAGTTTATTACACAAATGAAAACATTACAACATGAAGAAGAGAAGAATGCTTCGATGAGGGGATCATTACTTCAAGAGCTACCCCTCTTAAAATGGTTGGAGAATTTGGGTGAAAACAATTATCCTTGTCCTTAAATATCCTAATACATGTCCCAATCCCACCAAATTAGGAAAAATCAATTTATAGAGTGGTGGGGAGGCTAGGTTCAAAATGGTTTTAAGTGTGAATGGGGAATCTCGGACAAATATTTTATGCCAAATTGAACCGACCATTTGACTACAAAAATATGTGAATCAGATGTCCTTCAAGAAGGATGATTCGTGAAAAAATGATTCCTTGATTTCCTCCCAATATTTGGTCCTAATAAAAGCACATATGATGATGTTATGGCACAAATACAGAACCCATGTCTAATCTGGTGAGTTCAGCCCAACTTTGACTTCCTGACCCATTTGCACCAACCAAATTCATGATTTAGATCCAATGTCCTAAATACAAGTTGTAGAAAATTATTTCAGGAACACATTTAAAAAATATTAAGTTCCAATAATCCAAATAAAATTATTTATGTTCAGAATAATATAGTGAATTTTTAAAGGGTAAAACTCAAATTTTCATCAAATTTTCAAATGAATGATCTAATCCCAAATATTCCATAAATGAAAATAGTTACCACAATGTGAGGAAATTATATCATTTATTATCAATAAAATATTCAATAAAATTGTTTTTTATCAACTCTCCCACACTTACCCTTTTTCACTCTTGGTAAAAACCTCATATCACGTATTCCAAAAAATCGTGACAAGTAAAGATCAATATCAAATCAAAACAAATTTTAAAACACATATCCTTGAGATCCAAAAATTCCACACCAATAAAAAAAAGATATCATGCCTCATAAAAAACCATTATTTCAAGTTCTCCATTTATATCATTCAATATATTTCCACTTCATTTTTCCTCCCATGTACAAAATGCTAACCTCACTTGAATTTTCTCTTATCAAACAAATGTCAATTTTTTCAGCAATTTCTTTCTCATACAAACTCATAGAAGGGTCAACATAGGCTTGATAAATTCCTAAATCACCACCTGATGTGAGTCAAGGACATATGTCTATCATGAGGAATTTTTAGGGTTGTTTTGTGGCTTTTAGTGGGTATGATTTAGATGTGAAACATTCTGAGGATGAATGAGGAGGGATTGACTCTTTTTGAAGAAAAATTGCATTATTCTAATTGTCATTAAAGTGTAGTCTCCTCCTCACACATATTAGTATCAATTCATCTCCATAATCATGAAAAATCATGGAAAGTTTACACCATTCGTCATTTCAGAAAAAAAATGCCAATCCTCTCAAACATAGTTTTTCATGAAAGCTCCAGATAGGCACAACATTCTTTCTTCATTATAAGCTCCAGAAAAGCACAAATTATTTTATCATGAATGCTCTAGAAAGGATCAACTTTCAACAGAATGATTTTTTTCAATAGAAAACATGTCTCTTTGGAATATTATTTTCCACCCAAAGTATCACAAAATGTGGTAGCACAACACAGGACAGCTTCCCCCACACTTAATTTTAACTAGATTGTGTAATTTCACTTCAAGAGTTGGTTGGATAGGGAAAATTGGATTGAAATGTGGAAAACCTAACATGTTGTTCATGGATTATAAGGGATACAAGTATTAAATTTTCAAGTTAGTCCATTATAAAAAATTATTCTTTGAAATATGGGCTTTAATACCAAAAAAATGTCTCATTAATTTAAACATAAGTACATCAAACCCTCAAGTTTTGATAGGAATAAATCAAATTCTGGTTAAATCAAGCATGGTTTGGTTCTCTCAAGAAGTGAGGTAAATGATAAGAATATGAAAATAATGGTTCAGAAGCCTCACAAAAAAGTGATTTCAAATATAAAGACAGTGAGATGTGTCATGGGATTAAAAATTTAGAGTACTTTTCATGAAATTACTAAAGATTTGAACTTAAAACAAAGTTATTTTAAGCATTCATTTAAGCTTTTTTTAATGGAATAAATTGTTTCACTTATTGATATGAATTTTAAAATGATGATGAGAATAATTTTAGCTCAAAATTTTCAAAAACACACAAAAAACTAAAAAATAAACACACAAAATTTGAAAAAGCACACATTTTTTTTAAATCATTGAAAAACAGGAAAATAATTGAAATTACTAAACTAAATGGATCCCTCCACCACACTTAAAATATTTCATTGTCCTAAATGTGAACCCATGAGATGACTTATGCACATGAAATTTGTAATTTTAAATAGGAAAAAGAATAAAAAATTGAAAGGGTTAGGAACAGCCTGATATGCTCAAGTGATGATGGGGTTATGCAGTGTGATGAAATCCACTACATCGGTAGGAAGTCCCTGAATGTATCTCGTTAAAAGTTTCCCATTGAATGTAAAGCTCCTTCCAATGTCCTCTTGTGTGATCTCCACTACACCATAAGAAATAACATTAGTCACAACATAAGGGCCTAACCACATGGAACGTAACTTACCAGGCATCAGTGTCAGTTGTGAACTGTAGAGAAGGAATTTCTCTCCAACATGAAATTCTCTTTGTTGGATCATTATATCATGAGATTATTTTGATATTTCCTTGTAGATCATTGAGTTATCATATGAAGACAATCGAATCTCCTCAAGATCTTGAATTTTTAACTTCCTTTGGATTCCATCTTGTCCCAAATCCATTTTGCATTTCTTTATAGCCCAATAAGCCCGATGCTCAACTTCCATGGGGAGATGACATGCTTTCCCAAAAACAATATGAAATAGTGACATACCAATGAGTGTATTGTATGTTGTCCTATAATCCCAAAGCACATCATCCAAGCACTTTATCCAATCTTTCCTATTTGACTGCACAGTTTTCTCCAAAATTTGTTTCAACTCCCTATTTAAAACCTCAGCCTGGCCATTTGTTTGAGGGTGGTATGGTGTTGACATTTTGTGTGTCACCCCATACTTCTAAAGCAAGTAATCCAAATTAAAATTGCAGAAGTGTGTCCCTTGGTCACTAATGATGGAATTTGGTACTCCAAACTTGCAAAAAATCTGTGCTTTGATAAATTCCACAACAACATGAGAATCATCAGTCCTGGTGGCCTTAGCCTCCGCCCATTTTCTCACATAATCAACAGCAACCAAAATATAAAAAACCCCAAATGAACTAGGAAAAGGACCCATAAAATCTATGCCTCATACATAAAAAATATCACAGAATAGTATGGGTTGTTGGGGAATCTCGTGTCTCCTAGAAATGTTCCCAGTGTGTTGGCAACGAGAGCATGACTTACAAAACACATGGACATCATGGAATAAGATAAGCCAATATAATATAGAGTCTAAAACTTTCCTAGCTGTCTATTGGGTTCCAAGGTTTCTAACACAAGAAAGTGTATGACATAATTGTAAAACAGACTCAAACTTATGATCTTTAACACACCTCCTAATAACTTGATCACTACAAATATGCCATAAGTAGGGATCATCCCAAACATAAAATCTAGACTCACTCTTTAACTTCCGTACTTGATGTTTTTTAAATTTACAGGAATTTCATATGCAACAAGGTAGTTCACTAAATCATCATACCAAGGATTCATACCAGAGATGGAATAAAGATGCTCATCAAGAAAAGTGTCCCAAAGTGGTACCTTGTCTAAGGTGTCATCCTCTAGTGTGTGAGTAAGCCTACTCATGTGGTCCACCACTAGAATTTCTGACCCCTTCTTGTCCTTCATCTCAATGTCAAGTTCTTGAAGAAGGAGCATCCCTCAGATTATCTTGGGCTTTGAATCCGGCTTCTTCAATAGGTACCTCAGAGTTGCATGGTTAGAAAAAACAACTACTTTATAGCCCAATAAATATGAACAGAATTTATCTAAAGCAAATATAACAGCAAGAAACTCCTTTTCTATGCTTTTTTAGTATTATTGGGATAAATCAAGTGTCCTCGATGCATATGCAATCACATGTGAACATCCCTCCACACTCTGAGATATGACAGCTCCAACCGCAAAGTTAGAGGCACCACACATAATCTCAAAAGGAATGTCCCATTATGGGGGCTATATGATCGGTGGAGTGGTCAAAAACTTCTTCAGCTCATCAAATGCTACCCTGCATGAATCATCAAACACAAAATCAAAATCCTTTTGAATTAATCATGAAATAGGAAGAGTAATCTTACTAAAATCATTGATGAAGCGCCGATAAAATCCTACATTCCCTAGTAAAGGTCTAACATCACGTACACATGAAGGATAAGGTGAGGATGAAATACTATCTATATTAGATCTATCAACCTCTATCCCATTTTTTAACACTACATTCCCTAAGAAAATGCCATGATCTACCATGAAATGACACTTTTCAAAGTTCAATACCATATTCTTCTCAATACAACAATTCAAAACCTTTCCCAAACTAGAGAAAAAATCATCAAATGAAGACCCATACACTATAAAATCATCCATGAATACCTCCATGAAGGACTCAATAAAATCAGAAAAAATACTCACCATGCATATCTAGAAGGTACCTAGGGCATTGCAAAGTCCAAATGGCATCCTTCGGTAGGAAAACTTACAGAATAAACAAGTGGATATTGTCTTCTCCTGATCCTCTAGAGCAATAGGAACTTGAAAATATCTAGAAAATCCATCCAAGAAATATTAGTGTGTTTTATCAGCTAGCCTCTCAGGCATCTGATCAATAAATGGGAGGGGGAAATGGTCTTTGCGAGTGGATTGATTTAGTTTCCAATAATCAATACACACACTCCAACTGTTTTGCACCCTCATTGGAACTAACTCAACTTTCTCATTTTTAACAATTGTAACACCAATTTTCTTAGGCATGACCTAAATAGGACTTACCCACTGAGAATATGAAATGTCATAAATTATACCTACCTCGAGCAATTTCTCAACTTCATTTTTTACGACTTCCAAAAGAGTTGGATTCAGTCTCCTTTTTGGATGCCTAACCAATTTAGCCCCATCCTCTAAAATAATTCTATGCATGCAAATGGAGGGGCTAATAACTGATATGTCAGCCAAGGTACACCTGATTTCCTTAATGTTCTTACTCAAAATATTCAAAAGTTTTTCTTCATGTTCAAAAGGGAGATTGTTAGTAATGATAACAGGTAACTTCTCACCACTCAACAAGTATGAGTATTTGAGATTTGGTGGCAATGGCTTGAGTTCCAGTGTAGGGGGGTGCTGTATGGATGGAGAAATTGAATGAACTAAAATATATGCACAATGAACATAAGTATCAGAATATACATCATCAAAATGAGAGAATAAATCATCAAATACATCAGCATACTCAACATCCATGTCATAATCAGAGTTCACATGATCAAAATCAAAATATGATTTCATTTCAAAATCAAATATAAGAGAATATTGTGCATTATAAATAGGTGTAGAAGTACTCTTAGACATAAAACTAGAACCAATACTAATAATCTACCTAATCATAGGACAATTAAATTCCATGGGGTTTTTATTATGTGGTTCAAAATGAGAGATAATAAATGCAGAATGGTCCTTTGAGGGGTACTTAATGGATTCCATGACATTAAATATCACAAATTCATCTCCTAACTCCATGGAAAGTGTACCCTCATTGAAATTTATGATAGTTTTTTCAGTTTTTAGGAAGGTTCTACCTAAGATAATGGGAGTTTGAGAACTTACCTGATCATCCTCTATGTTAAGCACGTAGAAATATTCTCAAAAGATCGTGTCTCTTACCTGAACAAGTACATCCTCAAGGACTCCTGCTGGATATTTCGTAGCTCTATTCACCAATTTTACCACTAATCTCGTTGACTTCAACTCATCAAACTGTAAATAAGAGAATATAGAGTGAGGCATCACATTTATGGAAGCTCCCAAATCACAAAGAGCATCAGAAAAGTGCAACTCCCCTATGGTGCATGGGATAGTGAATATCCCTGGATCCTTGCACTTTTTTGGCATTGCTAGATTTGTTGTAATGAGTGCTGAAACATTCCTTCCAAGATTGATCCTTTCATTTCCCTTGATCCCTCTTTGATTGGTACAAAGTTCTTTTAAGAATTTGGCATACCTTGGTATTTGTTTAATGGATTCAAGTAAAGGGATGTTGATCTCCAAACGCTTGAATGTGTCCAAAACCTCTTTCCACATCGCCTATTTAGCCATATTCATAGTTTGTACTACTCTATTTGGAAAGGGAAGGGGTTTAAGAGGAACATCTTCAATATTTTTCTTACCATTATCTTTCTCTTTGGGTTTCTCAACAGTTGGTGTGGAATGAGGATTTTCTAGAGTTGAGGTGAATCTCAATGGAACAATAGGTGCAGATGTATTAGTTGTTTTCTTCCCACTTCTCAATGTGATGGCACTAAAATTACCCTTGGGATTTGGAGTAGGTTGGTAAGGTAGATATCCATAATTCTTACTTAGCAGTCCATGGAGGGCAGTGACAATTTAGCTCATTTGAGTCTTCAACTCCTTCAGCTCTGAACCTTGACTCTTCAGCTCATTCTGTTGATTAAGAACAATTTGATTCAAAATATCATCAGTATTAAAATATACCTTTGGTTTAGAATTTCCTTTTTGTTGACTCGTTGATTCTTGAGCATCAAATCAGATTTGGGTTTGTTTAAAACCATGTTGGTAAGGTGGATGCCACTGGAAGTTTTGTTAAAAGGGGGATATTTATTGTTGTACAGATGCATAACTCGTGTCTAATTGATCCTTACACCCTTGGTTATATGTTGGTACAAAGGAATCAAGCTTATTTTGGGGATATGGTTGTTGCTGCTACTAAAATGGTTGCCCGGGAAACACTGATGCGCAATTTTCTGTTTCTTATAGTTGGGGGAAATAGTCAGTTGGGTGGCTTGTCTCAGTAAAAATTCCACAAGGCCTTGAAGGAGGGGGTTGGGATGTCTTTTGTGACAAATAAATATGCCTCAACATAGTGGTCAATTCTTCCAACTTAGTATCAATAAAATTATTTTCAAGAGAGGAATGACTTACCTAATGTACTCCCCTCACATGTGGTGTACCTCGATCACCAAATTGTTGGGAGTTTTGTGCCATATTGTCAATCAATGAACGTGAAGCTACTAGTGTCTTATCTACCAATTCCCCTACAGCTGCAGCATCCACCATGCTCCTCTCCATAGGTGTGAGTCCATCATAGAATAATTGGATGATGAGTTGCTCACTGATTTGGTGATGTAAGAAGCTTGCACACAACTTCTTGAATCGCTCCTAGTACTCATACATTGACTCCCCTTGTGCTTTCTTGATCCCTGATATTTTCTTACAAATGGAAGTGGTCCTTGATTCTGGAAAAAATATTTGCAAGAAAAGACATTTTAAATCATTCCATCAAGTTACATCTTCAGGTTGTAGATAATACATCCAGTCCTTTACAACTCCATCAAGTGAGAATGTGAATGATCTTAGTTTGATTAGATCTTTAGAAACATTTCTTGGTTTTAAGGTTGAGAAAACCACATTAAATTATTTTAAATGTTTATTTGGATCCTCACCAGATAATCTGTGAAATTTTGGAAGAAGGTTAATTAATCTAGATTTCAGTTCAAAGTATGATTCGAGATTTGGGTATGTAATGCAATTTGGTTGATAATTAATATTAGGTGCATCCAATTCTTGAATGTTTCTATTATGTTAAATTCCATTATTTTCAGCCATTGGTTCTTATTTTAATTTGGACTTATAAGTGTTTCCAATTTCAATGTTCTGAGAGTGGAGGAATTCTCCAACTAGATAAATGTTGAAACTTCCAGTATACTGAGAATGTCTGATTCGAGCCCTAAGGCTACGTTCAATCTCAGGGTAAACATCTAAAAGATCCTCAGGATTAGTTCATGTAATAAATCAAATAAAAATGAAAATAATAAAATTGGACCATAATAAAAATGAGAAGTTTGAGTTGTTGGTCCAAAAAGAAGAAAAAGAAAATAAAAAAAGAATAAAAAATTCAGATTGGGTAAAGAAGGAAGAAAGAAGAGAATAATTGAATAAAATGTAAAATAAAATAAATACATATAATTAGTTGAAATAATTACTTTAATCCCCAAAAACAGCACCAATTTGAAAGGCACTATCATGGGCACTTTCAAATGATGTTCAGTTTCAGGTTACTTAGGTGCAGCAGAGTGGCTGACCAATGTCGTCTCTCAAAGGAGGAAGTAAATTAAAAAAAACTTATTAATGGTATTCTAAAAATAAAATAAAATATAATAAAAACACGACTTGAAAGGATGGAGAGGTTTTTTATTGTTTATAAAACTAAAATAATTTTTCTGCATGAAGAGTTCATTTTTTTGTTTTTAATTTTGAAATGAAATTCGACGCAACAAGATGTTTTTTCAGAAAATATTTTAAAAGGAATAATCGATCTAACTCCACCTCTTCACTTAATTATTTATCATTATCAATTAAATTAACATCCACTTAATTATTATACCATAAATTGTTAATCCCCGAACCCTATGAGAATTAACTTTACCACAAAGATGAAGTGAATTAAACCTTAGGCTAGCTTTGAAACATGCAATTGTGTTACCCTTCTTTGATTAATGTTCTAAATCTAGATTATGGTCAGTGGTAAATTAAGGAACATTTACATTTTGGAAAATGAGGATTAATTGAGCTTAGGGATTATATTTTAACTCTAAAAATTCATCCAGCATGGTCTTGTTTTACCAATTAAGTTTGTGCTCTCACAATTTACACAATACTCGACCACACGTGTTTTTGTGTTAATTGTTCAATTGCTTGCTTAGTTTCTTCTAATTTAAAATCTCAATTCATAGATCATATTAAGTGAATTAAATTATCTCAATGATTAAAAATAATTAAATGAAGAGGGTATAAGATAGATCGATCACTAAGAAAACTACTCTTCCATGGGCGGTGTGGTCATTGTGGAGACGTTTTGCATGAGCAAAGGATAGAAAGTGTAGAACCAAATCTCATCTCCACTATTGATTCCAACCCAAATAGGATGATTAAATAATAAGATAGTTTAAAAAATAGGATAAAATAGAAGAAATAAATGAATAATAAAGAATTTTATTACACAAATGAAAACATTACAACCTGAAGAAGAGAAGAATGCTTCGATGAAGGGATCCTTACTTCAAGAGATACTCCTCTTACAATGGTTGGATAATTTGGGTGAAACTAATTCTCATATGCCTTAAATATCCTAATACACGTCCCAAACCCACCAAATTATGAAAACACCAATTTATAGAGTGGTGGGGAGGCTAGGTTCAAAGTGGTTTCAAGTGTGAATGGGGAATCTCGGTGAAATATTTTATGCCAACTTTCACTGCCTATTTGACTACAAAAACCCCTGAATCAGTTATCCTTATATAAGGATTATTCGTTTGAAAATGATTTATATATATCCTATTATAATTTGGGCCTCATCCAGGCACGTATTAAGAAGTTATGTCCCAAATACAGAACCCATATCCAATATGGCGAGTCCAGCCCAACTTTGAATTCATGGCCCATTGACACCAACCAAATGCATGATTTAGCTCCAATATCCTAAATACAAGTTGTATAAAATTATTTCAGGAACATATTTAAAAAATATTATGTTCCAATAATTCAAATAAAATTATTTATGTTCGAAATACTACAGTGAATTTTTAAAGGGTAAAACTGGAATTTTCATCAAATTTTTAAATGAATGATCTAATCTCAAATATTCCATAAATTAACGTATTTACTACAATGTGAGGAAATTATATCATTTATTATCAATAAAATATTCAATAAAATTGTGTTTTATCATTATCACTAATGTTTTATCTAATAAATCATCCTCATACCATGCAGCCAAGTGATATATATAACCATTTACACTTTTTGATGTTCATAAATAATATATAAGTTCAATTCCGAAGAATTATATCCATTCCACATAAACTCCATCACTTATAATGAAGAAAAACAATCATGAAATCAAGGAAATAAACACTCTGAAACGATGGAATTCAATCTTATAACTTATTAATAAGAACATAAATGAACTTAATAAAACTATAAAGAATAATATATATATATATATATGAGATTCTTAATTAGTTAATTTGTGGATTTAATTTGATTATCCAGGACATTAAGGACAAGTACATAATACATTCGGACAAAAGGTAAGGATTTTCTACATGAACCCCCATTTTCATTTGGGTTATTCTTATCCTCTACTTACCTCAATGAAATTCTTATTTATTCTTATGTACTCCTCATAAATTCAATGTGAATGTTCTATATATGTGTACAAACCAAAAATAACTCTTTAGTTTATGGGGAGTTACATGATTTAAAATAATATTTCAAAAATTCTTTCTGAAATACAAGCCCGTTTCAAGGGAACTTCTTGAATTCTTACCTATGTTCAAGTATGATCTATATTCTATTTTTATCCACCATTGTTTTTTTCACTCATTTCATTATGAGAAAACTATATTATTTCAATTTTGGTTTTATACAAAGATTTTTCAAAAAGAACTCTTATTTTCAAAGTAAAAGAGTATTTATCTTAAGAATTACTCGACGATTTTATAAGAGTAATTTTATTATATTTCAACACTATTATTGAATCTTATTGAGACTAATATTTTATGATATCATCTGCCATATTCTATTTAATAGTTTAGGATTAGTTTGACTATGGATGTGCTATTTTGAAAACATTCTCCATATTACTCGGAATGCTTAGTGTTTATGTGTATAGATTGGAGAAAGTTATTTCATATGTTCATGTTGTTTATGTTTATCCCCTTTCATATGAGGAATTCCTTGGACTTAGAAAGTTACAGGTGGGGTGTGATATAGCCCCTCAATGCATCAGTAGGTCTCATCGAACAAAACAAATATGGACATGGATGAGGCCTTTTCATTTACAGAGATGGTTTTCGCCGAGGCCTTAATAATTTTGAGATGTCTTGGCTGAGGCCTTGATGATTTATTTCAGAATGCCCAACATTATGCATTTCCCTCATTATAAAACAAGTAATTGATAGTCTATGAGTTTATTAGACTATTATAATACCCATGATTATGATTTATTATGAAATTATTTATTCAGACCTTATTCCTATCATAATATGTTCAAGTTCATTTTTAAAGGCATGTGTTTTCAATTATTCTGTATGCCTAGTGTTTATGTTTTTGATAACTTTCGTTGTATTACTTACCCTTACTGAGTATCTGAGCTCACCCCTTTCATATGTCTTATTTTTTCTCAGGTGGTGAAGATGAATATTATGAATTACTTGCACGGATAATCTGGGAGCTTATGTGTGATTCAAAAGATCTTGATATGTTGAATTTCCTTTAAAGTTGTAATGTTCAACTTATGTATGTATATGGTTTTCCAAAACTAATAAACTAATTTATTCCTTTGGGATACAACTTTCTTGTAATTATTCCAATGTAATAAAATAAGGCACCAGCTCTATGCAACTAGGGTCGGGTCTTTACAGTTGGTATCATATGAAGTTTATTAGAAAAATTGGAAACTAGATTTAGAAAACATAGATTTGGGAACAAAACCCTAAGATAGTCTTTGAGGATAAACATACAAGAACATCCTGGAATTTTGTTAAGGAATAGATTATGTGAATATTTTCAAAAAATACATCTCTGTCTGGATACTACAGTGGACGTGGTTCTGATAAAAATGTACCTAGGAGTAACAACTCCGACAAGGAGTTTTGGGCTTGACAAGAGGTATCCTAGTACATGAAAACAAGCCTTACTGTGCACCTGGTTTGACACTCTCAAATGATATTCTTAGGATAATTCACATTTTCTTTACAAACCATTATGAAGGAATTAAATGTAAATTTTTTCTCAAAGAAACCTTGTCAATGATTATGAGATTAGCTTTGAATAGGATTTAAATTTATGCTGAGAATTTTTTTAAGTGGATATTATACATTATGATTCATAACATAATCTAGTGTATGTCATTATTTAGACATGGTTCCTAGTGGAAGAAATAGAGATGACATGAACACACATATCACATGTAGGGATTTTCCTCTTATGCAAGATAATGGTGCTAGTATTGGAGCTACAATTGGTGATGAGTAGCTTATAACTATATTGGGACAACTAACTCAGTTTATGAATAATAACCTTACCCATATGAATCATCTTAATCCAAAACCTAGAGGATCAATGTTAGACCATTTTATATAAAAACAACCCCATCATTCAATGGGACTACAAAACCATTTGTAGATGAGTAATGAATAAGTTTCCTAAAGAATATATTTCTCGCTTTGGGATGTAATGAAAGGGAGAAGGTTGTCATGTAAGTTTATCATATATTAAGAGATTCAGATAAATGGTGGTCGTTGATTTAAAACACAAAGGAGGAAGAAGAAATAGAAGAAATTTAATGGAGGGACTTTGAGGAAATATTCTTAGAAAAATATTTTCCTCGTGAATGAGTGGATATGGAGAGACAATTCTCGAGTCTCAAACACAAAGATAATGAAAATGTTGCAAAGTACGAATCCAAATTTAAAAGGTTAGAAAGACATGCTTCAAACTTTATACATAATCCAAGTAGAAATATTGATTGATTCTTTGATGGTTTAAAACCATTCTTTTGAAGGGAATTAGTCTCCCAGAGTTTCTTGTCGTATGAAGACATTGTCTCATATGCTATCAAGGTAGAGAAAAAATTCTCTAAGTATTATGACTTTAAGGTAAAACAAGAGAAGAAGAGGGTGGAAGAGGATAGAATGGATAAATGGAAGAATAAAAAGGTTAATTTTCCAACATGTGATACTTGTGGAAGGAAACACCCTGGTGCTTGCTTAAAAGGAAAAGGTGTGTGCTACAAGTATGGACAGAAAGTCTATAATTCTAGTGATTGTAAGGGAAATAAAAAATATATCAATGTTCAATGCTATAAATTTAGGGATATGGGGCACTATTCTAATGATTGTCCAAAGTTTCAAGGAAATGAGCTTAAGAAAATGCCAAGGGAGTAAGGCTAAGCTTATGTGATCACAAATGCTGAGATTGAAATTCCTAATGATGTGTTGGATGGTACTTTAATCATTTCCTAAAACTTATCTAATGCTTTATTTGATTATGGATCATCGCATTTTTTTATATCTTCCCAGTTTTCCAAGAAAATTAGATATTTCTAATTTGATTTAATAAAAGAGTTTTCAGTCAAAACTCCTAAGGGATGTATCATTGCAACAAAGATGTGTTGATCAATCCCCCTCATGACACATAAATGTGACTTAGTTTCTAGACTTATCATCATACCCATGATCTACTTTGATATAATCCTCGATATGTATTGAATTTAAAATTATGATACGAAAATCTATTGTAAGAAGGAAGTTATAATTTTTGAGAATAATGTAGAATCCATGTCTTTAGGAAAGAAACATAATCATATAATTCTTATCTAGATCCACCTCCAGTAGATCTACTTAATTAAATTATTAGTGAGGATGAGAATGCAATATCAATGGGTGAGGAAAGAAATATTCAAATTTAGAATGTACCTATTCTGCAAGAATATATTGATGTTTTTCCAGAGGATTTAACTGGACACCTTCCAGAGTAGGAATTTGAGTTCTATATTGATTTAATTCCTGTTCCAGGGCCTATATCAAAGACTCCTAAGATAATGGTCATTGTGGAAGTAGTAGAACTAAATAAAAAACTAGAGGAATTTGGTGATAAAGGATTTATTCACCCTAGTGTTTCTCCCTAGGGATCCCCTGTTCATTTTGTTAAGAAGAAAGACGGGTCTATGAGGTTGTGTGTTGACTATAGGGATATCAATGATATTACAATAAAGAATAAGTATCCCCTACCTCACATTAATGATTTATTTGATCAACTTCATAGAGCCTAATATTTTTCAAAGATTTAATTTTGATTTGGATATCATTAGTTGCATATGAGGAAGGAAGATATTCCAAAAATATCATTTAGAACCAAGTATGGGCATTGCAAGTTTACAGTAATGCATTTTGGACTAACTAATGCACCCTCTGTTTTCATGGATCTAATGAATAGATTTTTCAAGAAATATCTTGGTGACTTTGTTGTTTTATTTATTGATTATATCTTGGTATATTCTAAAATCTATTAAGATCATGAGAATCACTTGCGTATTATTTTGAAGTCTCTTAGAAGAAATAAATTATTTGGGAAGTTTAGAAAGTGTGAATTTTGGCTTCAGTCAGTTTCTTTTCTTGGACATATTGTCTGTAAGGATGGAATCTTAGTTGATCCTACGTAGACAAAGACTGTGCAAGAATGACCTACTCCAATGAACATAACCGAGGTACGTAGTTTTATTGGTTTAGTAGGTTATTATCAGTGTTTTTCTCAGAACTTCAGCCATCATCCAACCTGTTGACCTATCTTACTCATAAAGGGGTTAAGTTCGTATGGACAAAAGAATGTGGAGAATGTTTTGAAGAATTTAAGAAGAGGTTATCTAATGCTCCAATATTGACTCTACCATCCGTAAATGGTGGAATTGTAATATATAGTAATGCATCATAGAAAGGAATTGGTCGTGTCCTAATTAAGAATGATAGATTATTGTCTATGCATCAAGGCAGTTAAAAATTCATGAATAGAACTATCCAACTCATGATCTTGAGTTAGAAGATGTAATATTTACTCTAAAGATATGGAGACATTATCTATATGGTGAATTATGTGGGATATATATTGATCATAAGAGCTATAAATACATCTTCTCACAAAAAGAACTCAACATGAGGCAAAGACAATGACTTGAGCTACTCAATGATTATGATTGTTCCGTAAACTACCACCCATGAAAGGAAAATAAGGTAGCTGATGCATTGAGTAGAAAGGATCATGGAGTTCTAAACAAAATGAGTATTAACAAGGATCCTATGTACATGGATATAAAAAGGATGGATATGGGAATCATCAAAGAAGGTGAAACATCATTACTTTTTCAATTGGTTGCCCAACCATCTTTATTAGAAAGTATTAAAAGTTATTATCTAGATGATGATAATATTCAAAAGAAAATTAATTCTCTAAATGATGGGAAGTTAGCATAATTCATATATGAAGATAGAATTTTGAAGTTTGGAAAGAGACTTTGTGTTCTCGCTATACTCAATATAAAAAGGGAGTTATTGTATGATTCCCATAGTTTGAATTTCTCTATACATCCTAGTAACACTAATATGTATAGAGATTTGAAGGAACATTTTTGGCGGGATAACATGAAAAGGGAAATTGATGATTATGTATCAAGATGTTTTTCCTATCAACATGTGAAGGTTGAAATACATCATCCTAGAGGATTCATGCAACCTATACCTATTCCTACATGGAAATGGAATGAAATCACCATGTATTTTTTCAGTAGATTACCCAAAGCTCCAAGAAAAAATGATGCAATATGCATAATTGTTGATCGACTTACAAAATCTACACATTTCCTCGCTATAAGTGAGGATTTTCCACTAGAGAACCTTGAAAAACTCTATATCAATGAAGTTGTAAGACTTAATGGAGAACCTCTTTAAATAGTGTTTGATCATGATCTTAGATTTACATCAAAATTCTGGAAATGTCTTCATAGATATTTGGACACCGAGATTCGTTTGAGTACTACTTATCACCCCGAAACTGACAGGCAGTCATAAAGGATGATCCAAACTTTAAAAGACATGTTGATATCATGCTCACTCGACTTTAAAGGTATGTGGGATCAATATTTACTCTTGGTGGAGTTTTCCTACAATAATAATTTCCATTCCGGTATTCAAATGGCACCATATGAAGCATTATATGGAAAGAGATGTTGTACACCAACATGTAGGGATGAAGATGGTGAAAGGTATATTTTGGGCCCAGAACTTGTAGAGGAAACAAAAGAAAAGATATAGACTATTCAAACTCATATCAAAGCAGCTCAAAGTAGGAAAATGATATATGTTGACAATCAAAGGAAGGATTTGGAATTTCAAGATGGAAATCACTTTTTCTTGAAAGTATCTCCACGGAAGGGTGTTATAAGATTTGGAAAGAAAGAGAAACTAAGTCCCATGTATATAGGACCTTTTGAAATTATAGAGAGAATTGGAGCTATGGATAATAGTTTGGAAATGCCTCCTGTTCTTTATAAGGTACACAATGTGTTCCATCTCTCATTGTTGAGAAAGTACATGCCAAAACCAACAAATTTCCTCACTTCTGAAGGTATATAATTGGAATCAGACTTATCTTACTATGAAGATCCAATCTGGATTTTGGAAACTAAAGAACAAGTGTTGAAGAATCGAATGACTTGACTGGTAAAGGTACTTTGAAAAATAATAAAATTTAATAGGCAATGTGGGAGCCTGAGAAACTTATGATGAATACCTACCCAAATCTTTTTATGAGGTAACATTCTAGTAATTTTGAGGATGAAATTTTTGTAAGGGGGGAAGAATGTAACACCCCGAGGTTTTACAAATAAATTTATTATAGAATGAATTCAACACTAAGTCTATGTGAAAGAAACACTTTTTTATTTAAAAGAGATAGTTATAACTGGTTATTAGATATAATTTTTCTGCTTATGTGATTTGAATTTCAAAAAACAGACATATGTGGTTGCGATCAGTAATATATTTTAGGATCAACTTACATTTTTGGTGAATAGTAACATACCCTTATGAATAGTAATATGAATAATAATATGAACCTTATAAATAGTCAATCATATTATTATTTTATTTTCTTAATGTTATAATATAATGAGATCTTGATTAAATTTTCAAGGTGATATAAAATGAATTATAGTTTTAAACTTGTTATTTTTCAAATAAATTATGATTTTATTTAAAAAATAAATTAATAATATTTATAAATTTATTTTCAAAAAATAGAGTTCATTTTTTCATTCAGAACGTCGATATTAGGTTATTCTGAATTTATGAGAATTTTATAAAATACTTTAGTTTTCCATGAATAGTAAAAAAACAGTTTTGAGTTTTCGGTATGTTTAATGACATCATAATGATGTAATAATTAATATAAAATATTTGTCAAATTTTTTACACTAAAATATGATATGAGGTTTCAGTAGTGGCTAATACCATGGACATATACCATAGGCAAGCCCATGGTTTTTCAAATACCACTAATGAGGCGTCCATGGAAATTAATAAAAAAATATCTCTCTTTTACTATAAATACCCACCCATTCCTTCATTTTTTTCATTCCAAATTTATCATCCTCAAAGATCAGATAGTTTTACCTCCCTAGGATTCCTCTAAAGGTGTCCTCAATCCCCCAAGGTCCCAACCTTCAAGTTTTAGGAGTTACTCTACAAGGTAAGGGAATCTACCACCCTTCTCTTTTCAAGCACTCCTTTTATGTTATTATTTTTAATTTAAATTGGATTATGATGGGATATATCATTATATATCCCCCTTAATGTCCATATTATTTAAAAATTATGAGATACCCCTTTTTTCTCTCATCAACATGATTTATAAATTTTTAAGTGACGTCGTTAGGCTGCCAAATTTTTGTAATGGATTTCTCAACTTCTCTTTCTCTTTTAAGTTCCTTTATTTTCTTGTTCTCTACTTAACTACCCTCATCCAAAAGGTATGATAACTAAATTAATTTACATATATTGTAATTTTTTATGCTAATTTAATAATTTATCATCATCTCTCATTTCCCCTCCTTTTATACAAAAAATATAAACAATGTTCGAGATGTGTTAATTTATCGCATTCAAGGATGGCGGGTTTTCAATTTATAATACTATCTTCATGGCTGGTAATGAAACCGTTTTTATGGTTGAAACAAACTATAATATTTTTATTATAACCTATTCAATGTTCTTGAACAAGTATATATACATAATACTAATTTATACAATAAACTAGTTTGTAACAATCGAGATATCACCCAAATAATCTAAATGGTTATCACTAATGTTCTATCTAATAAATCATCCTCATACCATGAAACCAAGATATATATATATATATATATATATATATATATATATAACAACTTACACTTATAGATGTTCATAAATAATATAGAATTTCAATTCCATATAATTATATCCATTCCACATAAACTACACTACTTATAATCAAGCGAACCGATCATGAAATCAAGGAAACTAACACTCCAGAACAACTAAATTCAATCTTATAACTTATAAATAAGAACATAAATAAACTTAATAAAACTATAATTAATAAAATATATATATATATATATATTATGTTCTTAATTATTTAATTTATGTATTTAATTTGATTATCTGGGACATTAAGGACAAGTGCAGAATACATTCACACATAAGTTAAGAATTTTTTACCCGAACCCCCATTTTAATTCGAGTTACTCTTATCCTCTAATTACCTCAATGAAATTATTATTTATTCTTATTTAATCCTCATAAATTTTTTTTGAATGTTATATGTATGTGTACCAAACAAAAATCCTTATTTTTATGGGGAGTTACATGATTTAAAAGTATCTTTCATAAATTCTTCCTAAAATACAAGCTCGTTTCAAGGGAACTTCTCAAATTCTAACTTATGTTCAAGTATGATATATATTTTTTTTAGACACCATTATTTTTTTCAATAATTTTATTATGATAAAACTATATTATTTAAATTCTGGTTTTATACCAATATTTTTCCAAAATAACTCTTCTTTTCAAAGTAAAAGAGTATTTATCTCAAGAATTACTCAATGATTTTATAAGAGTAATTTTATCTATTTCAACACTCTTGTTGAATATTATTGGGACTAATAATTTATGATATAATATACCATATTTTATTTAATTTTTTATGATTAATTTGACTATTTATGTGCTATATTGAAACCATTCTCCATATTACACAAAATGGTTAGTGTTTATGTGTACAGATTGGGGGAAGTTATTTAATATGTTTATGTTATTTGTGTTTATTCCCTTTAATATGAGTAATGAATTGGAATTAGAAATTGATGGGTGAGGCCCGATATATTCCTTCAATGCATTGGTAGGTCTCATGATACAAAAAAGATATAGATTTGGTCGAGGCCTTTCCCATTTACAGATATTGTTTTTGCTGAGGCCTTAATCATTTTCAGATGTCTTGGCCGAGGCCTTGATGGTATATTTTAGGATGTCCGACATTATGCATTTCCCTCATTATGAAACAAGTAATTTATATTCCATGAGTTTATTTTACTAGTATAATACTCATGATTTTTCTTTATTATGACATTATTTATTCAGCCCGTATTCCTGCCATAATAGGTTCAAGTTTATTTTTAAAGGCATGTGTTTTTAGTTATTCACCATGCATAGTATTTATGTTTTTGATAACTTATATTTTATTACTTACCCTTAATAATCATCTGAGCTCACCCCTTTCTTATGTTTTATTTTTCTCTAGGTGGAGAAGATGAATATTATGAATGAATTGCAAGGATAATCTTGGAGTATATGTGTGATTTAAAATATCTTGATATATTGAATTTCATTTCAAGTTGTAATGTTGAACATATGTATGTATTTGGTTTTTGAAAAACTACTAAACAAATTTGTTCCTTCAGGATACAACTTTCTTGTAATTATGCCAATGTAATAAAATAAGGCACTGAATTTGGGAAACTGGGGTCAGGTCTTTACAAATAGAGTATATCTGGAGAGCTAACTTAAGAAGGACATGGAAAACACAACCATTCCTATATGATGCATGTACCATTGTTTTCCCTACAACCAGTTTTTTCAGGTACCGAGTCAGAAATCATGTAATCAGAGTCATGGTATATGGATACATCGGTTGTCGCATCAACATTGGGGTCCCTGACCTGAAATCCGAACTCAAAACACTTAACATTGTTTCCCCAAACCAACCTCACAGACTCCTGGTCCTAAAGTAGAGCCAACCAGTATGATACGACTTTGTCATTACCTATCCCAGAGGGTCCCATGCCATGACTAACCCAAGTCCGCCTCCAATAGGCTAGGGTTGGTGACCAATACCGAGGAAGCATATCCCATAAATGAGGGGAATTATCCTAAAGTACCTGTATGCGCACACACATCACTATGCCTCAAATGCTGAAATGTAGACACACTAAGTAAACAATGCATAAAAACCATTATATCCCATAACCAGAGTACAACAATGAAAGTACTGAAAAATAAACAGGTCTAAATACAAGCCCACCAAAAAGAGTATGTAACCAAAAATCCAACCTATAAGAAAAGAGGTATTGGGATTACTATCTGAACTGCAAGAACACACCTCATCTATCTAACCTCGCTAATCATCGCCTAGTCTTGGACCACCTAGGACTCTGTAAAATGGTATATTTTCTGTAAAAGACATGACACGTGTGGGAAAAGCCCATGCAAGGGTGAGTACAATAATACTTAGTAGGACACCACAAAACCACAAAATAAATACCACAAAGAAAATACCACAAAGAGAATACCACAAAGGAATTACTAGTTAGATCCACACATGTATATATCAACATCACATATAACAAGAATATCTAGACATATTCATGAGAAACACCATGACATCAGGCGGTCTTAACCTACTACCATCCACAAGATTCTGCTCGAAGCACGCTCGTTCCAGAAGAACTCACTCTTAGAGCCACACGCGAAGAGGTCTATCTCACTTGGGCCCTACCCAAATGAGAACATATTGGTCAAGGAATATTATGATATCAAAATAGGATATCCTACCTAGAAACTCTATGGAATACCACTAACCCTATAGATGCGGCCCATAACGTAGGAGATCCTTCCTAATGACACTGGGGAATACCACTAACCCTACTGATGTGGCCCACTATATGGAGGACCAACGTCCTACTCTCGAAGGTTACACCAATTCCACAAAACTCCACTAGCAATGATGGAGGACCCCGCTCCAATCCCACATAGGGATACCATAACTCTATCTGAAACTCGACCTCTAGAGGGGAATACAATCCAGTAATGTGGATGTAATGTCGTACTAAACCCACAAGGAAAGGATCAAGGGAAACACTCTCAACCTATACTAGTCTATAATAAAGACTCACCACTTATTTCAAAACGCATGTCTCATCACTATGGTCCCAATGTCATAGAAGGATCATCAAATGGACATACCGTTTGAGAGTTATGGGAGTTTGAAGTTTCAAAGGAGGGGGGGTCACTGGGCCCGTGGACTGGCTGACCCGTAGCCGCGCGGCGGCAGAAGCGACCATGGCTCATAGCCGACTGTTGTGGTCAACCATGGCCCAAATCCATCCCTTTCACCCCAATTTTGACCTACTGGACCCCACCCAGCCCATTGGGCCTGACCCGTTTGTTTAGCCCGGTCCACGTGGTCGCTGGCCGTGTCCCACATGGTTTCCTCTAACACCGCATCCTGTAGACCCGATGTGTCTCGCCGCCTTCACACGTGGCCGCCTGCCACATCCCGCAGCCTGTCATCTTCTGAAGACACCACCTCTGGTCACCGTACTGTAGCCACCTCACCTCACTGAACCGCCTCCTCGCCTCACCGAACTCGCATTGGTGGTCCCTTCCACGGACCATCGAGCCACCTCTAATTCCCAAAATTTGACAAGGTCGTAGATATGGGCTCTTCGGGTCCTGATTTACATAAATCCAGCCTCTGTTGTCATTTTCCCTCCAATATTGGGGTTCGATCGCATTTGGAGCCACCTAACAAGTCAAACAGTGGACATGATGGTCCAACAGCAAAGAATACGAAGAACGGGGGAGAGAAAATTACAAGAACATCATAAGGAACGAACCTCAGACTTTGTTCATGTTGGCCTTAATTTTTTTCCGTTAGAATGATAAATGAAGAGGAATTAAAATAAATCTCTCAATAATCCTGCAGGTAATATCCCTCAACAACGATCGAATTTCAGATCAATCTGTTCATGGATTGACCCACGTTCATTGTGGAAATAAAGAATGTGGAAAATCACAAATAAAAAATCACCCTACCTCTATTTGGATTAGTCGCTAACAAAGGACTATTATTTTGTTGTCGTCGCTGATGAGGTTCCTTCAAATCAGTTGCGCGTTGATCATCGACCAAGGATTCATCACCATTTTTTTGAGAGAGTTCTTTCTCCATGTCTCAGAGGAATTATAGGGTTATGGTGATAAATCTGAATTTCTGAAAAGGCCTTAATAAAAGGTAAAGTAACTGCGTCAAATTATTTTTTTATAAAATTAGTTTATTTACAATTTCTCCCTCTGTGACTTTTTCAACAGACGACCTACATCAACAAAAGTTATATCATTCCTAGGGTAAAATCACTACTCTAAACTCAATGGTTCCCTCATATTTCTAATATGAGCACCTGTTTAAAAGTTATTAAACTCTTTTAGAAAAATATTGCATGGGTGCTATTAAAAGTTTAATATTTTTTAAACAATTCTTCTAGGAAAACCGGGTCTCAAAATCATATTCCATCAGTCACTTGAAATTATTCCATATAATTTCTAAAAATAATACATGGTAAAATTTGAGATGTTACATACAAACTCCTCTGGAAATACATAAGTACGAAACATGCCTCTGACCCATCTGTGGGTCTCGCTCTCCAACAAACTCTGTTGTCTCTCCATCAGCATTGAAGAACAAAACCTGCCTCCTAAATAAATTGATGATAGCCTACAACTAATACAACCAATCCATGTCAATGATGATTTCATATGGTTTTATCCGTAAACATAGAAAATTTCCCCAATAGGGATGATGTCCCAGCACTATCTCACAATTTCTACATACTCCAAACAAGTTGGCTCGACCACCAACTAGCATAGTAAACGGAAAGGGCATTGGAAGTCTCTCTACCTCAAGTCCCAAAGCATGGAAAAGGGTAGGTGATATGAAGGATTGAGTCGGTCCTAGATAAAAAAAATCATATATAAAAGTATAAAACAAGCAAAGGTTACCTCGAATGATGTATGCCTCACCGGGTGCTGGAAACGCTAAAGCATGAAGCCGATCACGACCAGCTCCGCAGCCTCTCGGACCCTACTGAAGACCACATCCATGGTCGTGATTTTCTCTATAAGGAAGGGGAGCATCCCAATTCTATTCTTTACCTACCCCATCTACTCATTTTTGATCACAAACTGAAGAAACCTGCTACTGTTGTCTCGGTTGGAACTGCCTCAATGGAGGAATCTGAAGCGGAAGAACTTTCGCATGCTAATTGCTAAAAAAGGCCGGGATCTCTCACCACTGATGACCTCAACCTCCATAAGAAAAAAAATGTGTCTGATCACTTAGTATAATCCCGAGAGCGGTTACCAAAAAAGAAACAAAACTTTGAGGGTTGGGGCATACCTCTGGATGATCAGAATCTCTTCTTTCCTAATAACTAGGAACCCCATATGATGGCTCTGCTTCATGTGGAATCCTGAAGACTACCCGATCAGGAACATCCAGTTCAAGTTATTTTCCAAATGGTATTGTTTAATGTTAGTTATACCCCTGGAGGAACCCACCCTTAAGAAATCGATCAGACACTACTTGAGGTGTCATTGTCCATTTCAAATTTTTTTGGAATTGTCTCCACTACACATTCCCTTTCCATCAAATCAAACTCTGGAATGAAATACTGATTCCCCTTTCAATCCAACCAAATTATGGAATGGTATATCATTTCCCATGATTCCTTTTAAAACCAACCATACGGGGAGTTGATGTTTTTATCATTCCATCTCAAAAAATCATTTTTAAACAAATGCACAATAGGTTTCAAATATCTCTATCTCTAGGTTTTTTCCTTACATAAACAAATAAATGGAAACCAAAAAACAAGTCCTATGAAAATAGGACATCATATCTGCCACCAAATCAACCTTAGTTTTTCTATCTATGTTGAGTATGAAATGGAAGAGCCTTTTCCTTGTTGTTTCCTTTCTTCCTTTTCCAAAACAACTTCTTCAAGAAACCCCAACCATGGTACCTCTTGCTTGTGGAAACTACTAGAGAAATTGACACAGGTTCATATCCACTGACTCTAGTTCTAGTATGAATAGTTGATTTCAAACTAGCATCTAAGTGAGCTAGAAAATTTTTATTTTTCACTTTGAAAACTAGTTTGATCAAGGGTACTTGAAATCTTATACCAACTGTGGATCTAGTTGGGAGGACTAATGCTGCTTGTTCTGATTCTCTATTGGGGAAATAACCTTATTAATGTGTATTGCTTCTCTTGGTGAAGCCATTGACTTCAACTGATTCCATAAGATCTCGATGGATTCTTGGAGCTCTACCAGTTTTTTTTGCAGCAGTCATGATCTCCTAGTCCTAAAACTATCAATTAACACCCCTTGATTAATAATTAATCAAATAATATGCATCTTAGTAAATATAGGTTATTGAAGCCAAAAAATCAGGCATTGCAGTAATTGAATATAGTGGTTTCTTTTATCTATAAAAAAATTATAACATGTTTGGTTCATAGAACCATATGGAATGAAATTTAATTGAATAGAATTGAATGAAATGAAAGGGAAAGGCTAAAGAATAACAATTTGTTTGGTTTCTTTCCAAACGGTATTGTATAATATCAATTATACTCCCAAGTTAAAATAAAAAAAATTGAAGTGAAAAATCATACATTATATGTTTTTATTGATTTTATGTTTATGATTAGCCGTATACAGTTGATACTACAACATTCTTACCCACATAGGCTAAATACTTTATTATTCTTGCTTCGTTAACTTACTATATAGATGGATTTATCTTCTTGATTTATGTCATTATTTTGGGATTCCTTCTTAATCACACTAAAATATACATGATTCGAATACACAATAGAGAATATGGGAAACCATTTATTCATAGGTGTGCACAGATACACACCTTTTTAGTTGGAGCCACAGTTCAAATAAGGTTTCCTCCAATTCCTTGCACTGGTCGGTTCTATTATTTAGTTCCATTCTAAGAGAATGAACCTTTTGACAAACCTCATTATGTTCATTCCTCATATCTTGAAGCTCTGCATCAAGAGATTCATTCATCAGCCTCTATTTTTCAATTTGGATATATAAAAATATTTGCAACTGTTTATTTATCTTTTTTGATTCCTGTAGTTTCAACATCAAGGAATTAATCTATTTAATATCTGTAAGAACCTTCTCTTCTTTTAATATCTTACTCCCTTATTTTACATCAACCTGCAGATCTTCCATTTGTAATATCCCATTATACGCATTAATAATAGTAGTTGGGGTAACTATCTATGATTCCATTTATAAAGGGCTAATAATTGGATTGCTCTTATTGGAAGAAACATCAGAACTACTAAAGGTTGAATCTACTAAAAACATTGATAGTTTTTCAATTTCGTAGAAATAATCCACCAGATCAATGTTTGAAACATGTGGTGTCTTCTATTTTCAGTTTTTAAAGTGCTCTAATTTTTTTATTAAAGCTAAAGCCCAAGATTCGGTAGGTTTATCGTCACTACCCACATTGGAAATTGCTTCCTGACAGAGTTCTTATGATGTAATATTGTGTCATCTTGATGATTCTCTAAGTTTTTACCTGAACTGTGACTATTTTGAAGTTGAGTGAGTTGAAATCATTCCTAATAATTGCATCTCATTTCTATTGAGAATGTGGTTGTTGACTTCTTCCTTTGTGAAAAACCTATCCAAACTAGAGGAGATATCTTTCAGATTCCTCTTTCTGCAATCCAAATACTTCCCTAGGTACGCAACCTTATATTTCATTTCTGGAAATCTCCTTCCCACAAGGTGACGTAACATATTGCATTTCGATTCCAAAATTTCAATTTTATCCATACTATCCATGTGTTTCTGATGCAATGTATTAGCCATTTGATGATTGAATTCTCTTTCCTCATTTTGAATTTCAATATCCTTTTCAAGAAATCTTGGCTCGTAATTCAGTAAACCATTATCTTTCTCTAGGGATTATAGCCTATCTGTCAGTGTAGTGAAATCTTCAATAAGATTAATCTTTTCTAAAAGAGACTGATGATAATGAAATTTTTCCATGGATAATTCTTTTTCTTCTAGATTCTCCCCTAAATCAATTTGTTTCTTCTCAAATTCTCTCGAGAGCTGTGTCACAATTCCATTAATCATCTGTTACTAGACTTAGTGACCAAACCCCAGCTGTAGAGCTCCCCCTATGCAAAGAAAAAAAAGCTTGAAAATAGAGACTAGGCATGCAGTTTGAGATGTTCTCAAAAGACAAAAAACTAATTAATAAAAAATAAGAAACAGGAGAAGCAACTTCTTTTATGTTCAGTGGGATGGCCAAAAATCACCTGAAATGGATTCTTTTGTTGTCATTGCATTCTTCTTCAGCATATTTTCATTAGATCTGCAGCCACAAAGCACTGGTGGAAGGTCATATTTTATATATTTTATCTCTCTCTCCGACTTGGATTCATGAGTTGATTGAAAATAGCTTATAAAAAGCCAAACAATTCTATACTAAACAATTTTTATCAAATAAACCAAGTTCTAAGGAAATAAACCGGAGAATGCTCAAAAACCATTTCATAAATTCCATTTTGGCATAATCCATTCCATTCCACATATCCACACATCCAACCATGCATGAAACATGGACCTCCTTATACTCACGGGTGGCAAGTAATCCTTCCACTAATTCATTACTTAATGAACCATTTTGATGGGGAAAATTCTTGACCCTTATCCATCCCACTAATGATGGGGTATACTTCATACCCTTATCTTTCCCAAATGAACATGAACACACACAACCATTATGTCGAAAAATCGATATCAAAACAACCTTTTAAACCATTTCAATAAAACTGTACATTTATTGAAAACCTTTAAAATAAACCATTTTAATAAAACTTAACTTTTATTAAAATCACTTTTCCATTCATAAAACCAAACAATCATTTTAAAACCATCATTTTAAAAATCAAGTTACCAATTTCACTTTCCACAAAACACCCAATTTCCACAATTTTATAAACCATCACCAAAGAGGGTTTCCAGCAAGCATTTCACAAAAATTTCAAAACCAATTTTAATCAAAATAATCAATTTTAAATTAAGACTTTATATTCTAAACAGAGGAGTCGAGAGTGAAGCCACCTACCTTAGAAATTTTAGAGAAAATGAAAAACAGTGTGAAAATGTCCACAAAACCGGGTTGAATCTCCAAAAACCAATCTTAGATCTCTTCCCCTAACATCAAAAAATCCAAATATAATCATATTTTGCATCAAAAACCTTATATTTATCCATAACGGAAGTAAAACTAAGAAACCTAGAGATATGAAGATGTATATCTAAGGAAAAATACCATAAATGATGACTTACCATGAGAATCCAACTTCAACGCCCCAAGAAAAGATTTCGGATGGCCTCCATATCTATGGGAGAAGCCTATATAGCCTTTGGAAGGAATAAATCCTGAGTTAGGATCGGTTTGGGGGGAAAGGGGGGGTTAAAACGCAATCCCTACTTAGATCCATGTTTTGTGGATCTTGTTTTTAAACCGTGCATAGTTAGTCACATGATTAGAAAAATTGTGCACTAACCATGCACCAACCATGCATTGACTACTACCTCAAGTGTGTAACCTCACACGGTTGGCTTGCACAGTTAGAAAACTGTGAGCTAGACATGAAAAACCCCACTATCCCATGTTGCACGGTTTCTCCTAGGTGGTTTCACGATTTGGACAAACTGTGAACCTGCTCATGCACCTTCTCCTTATCCCATGTCTCATTGTGCACAGTTTCTTGTAGGTGTTTCATGGTTTCCACAAATCATGCACCAAACATGCACCTTTAGGAATTTCCCTAAAAACACTCCAAACCTCTTCCAAACCCTCCCAAACTTCACCTAACCAATTAATATACTTAATATATATAAATTAAGGGTTACTTACTTAAAACTAGGGGTGTACATTCTCCCCACCATTGGTCTTTTTGTCCCTGAAACGTAGAAAACCATCATTGTCCTAAAAGAGTTTGGGTCATTGCTCAATCATCTCCTTATCTTGTTCCAAATTATCTTTCTAGATCTGAGCTTGTTGCCTAAAAATACACACTAGACTGATGATTTTCCCACATAAGACTTTCTATTGTTTATCCACAACCCGTATTAGCATGTGTACCAACGAATCATAGAGATCTAGGTCAATGTGATCTCATCGAATCACGTTGTTTGGATCAAGATGATACTTTTTCAACTGAGATACGTGAAACACATTATGCACAACACTGAACCATGGTGACAATGTCAACCGATATGCCACCTCACCAACCCATTAAAGTATCTCAAAAGGACTTATGTATCAAGGAGAAAACTTCCCCTTATTTCCAAAAAAAGATGTACAAGACTTGGAGTGATCCTCAAGAACACATGATCACTCACCTCGACCGAAAATGACCATCAATGATGATCTGCATATGATTTCTAACGACTCTAATCCATCTCCATCTATTTCCTAATTAACTAAATATTATCCATTGTTTCTTAGACAAGGCTCGGCCCAACCAGTGAAGTCTCACCTGTTTCCACTCAACAAAGATGAGAATGATAATGATGCCCATACAATACATAAAAAGGATCCATATGTATCAAGTTCTGATAACTTTTGTTCTACAATAACTTCACTAACAACACGTGCTCTTCCCATGAGCCACCAAAATACATTACACAAACTCGCAACATGTCTTCCAACATTTATATCATTCTTTCAGATTGATTATCCATATGAGGATGATACATCATACTCATGGTCAATTGAGTACCAAGGGATTTCTGTAATGATTTCCAGAAACAAGAGGTAAAACTCATATCTCCGTCCGAAACTATTGAAATTTGTATTCCATGCATCTCTACCACTTCTTGGATATAAAATTGTGACAAGTCCTCCACCGTATGATACTCACGAATAGGGATGAAATGAGTCAACTTTGTGATTCGATCCACTATCACCCATATGGAATCATTTTTCTAAACCATTATTGGGAGACCTGGTATGAAATTCATAGCTATCTGCTCCCATTTCAAAACTAGAATAGGTAAACACTACAACATACATGTCGGTCCCTAATGCTTCACCTTAACTTGTTGATACGTTAAGCATCTCAAAAAGAACTCATCCACATTCATTTTCATACTTACCCACTAAAATTGTTCTTTAAACACCTTATACATCTTCTGTATTCCCAAGATTGACAACCCATCTTGAATGGTTGAAAGCATGAAGATTTTTTTCTTGGAAAGCCATAGGTACGACCATTCGATTTCTGAACAAAAAAAACTGAACTCTCATCCATCTTTCATCCCTCAATGGTCTCCCCAACATTGATCTTTGACCTCATAGCCACACATTTTGCATTAGATGTCTCTTCTTCTTTAACCATCTTCACCAAATATGGAACAAACAAAACTGGAAAGAAGGCCACAACTTCACCTTAGTCTTCAAATTCTAAGTTCATATCGATTAGTACTGACATCAACTTCCACTCATCTAAATCCTCTTTTTCCAAATAGTAATATGAAATTCTACTTAATGCATCTTCCACTATATTTAATTTTCCCGGTGTATACATCAATTCAAAGTCAAACATTTAGATATACTTCATCCATCATCTTTGTCTCTGGTTCAAATCCCATTATGAGAAAATATGTTTCAAGATTTTATGATATGTTAACATAGTAAAATTCTCACCAAAGAGATAATAATGCCAAGTCTTCAAATCATGAACTACGACAACTAACTTCAAATCATGTGTTGGGTAGTTACTTTCTTGCACTCATAATTTCATTAATCCATAAGAAAAAACATGATTTCCCTGCATGAGAACATATTTCAACCCTGATCCCAAATCATCACAATACACCATGTACCCTTGTCCAAATTATGGGAATATCAAGATTGGCACTGATATAAGTAAATCTTTAATCTCTTGAAAGGACTTCTGTCAATCCTCATTCCATTGGAATGAAAAAATATTCTTTCTCAAAGCTTCCATAGGTGAAGCTAGTTACGAGAAATCATGAACAAAGCATTGGTAATAACTAGATAGATTGTAACACCTCAAGCTTCTATGTCACACTTCCTTTTAAATAATTCAATAGCTTTCACTACATGCAACATCAAGTTCGAGCGCACCATGACCTATCAAACTAGCTATTTTAAAAGCAGTTATGAATAGTATTAAACAAATTATGAAATTTATAAATTTTATTTTTCAAAATTAACTACATGTTTTAATTCATAATAACAAAGTTAGCTTATGATGATTTTTTTGGTATTTTTTTGAAAAGTTTCAATTTTTGATAAATAATCAAAAATGCTGCATTATTGTTAAAAAACTACCTTTTTCATTTAAATAATTATTTTATTTTAAATTTATTTTAAATTAAATAGATACATAATAAATATATTTTTCCAATTTATTTTATAGTAATCATTTTTATAATATAATTAGATATAAAAAATTTATTAAACTTTTGAACGTCTCTTTTACTCGCCTTTTAACCACATCTATGGATTAGTATTAAACATAATTTTACAGCTTCTGTGAATTAAATTTTAAAAAAATGATATACATGGTTGTAATAAATATGAAAAATTTGGTCTAATATGATCAAAATAATTTTTGGTGAATAGTAACTTTTGAATTTTATTTACCACACTTAAAGGTAAATAGGGTAATTAAAGGTAAAAATAATATTATAATATAATATTATCATAACACTTGTCCTAATTTCATTGGATAATTTTTTTTCGACCAAAATAAACCTTAGGTAGAAAATATGATCCTTTTTAATCCACTTGTGTTAGATTATGACATTTATTATATTTTATTTAAAGAAGAGTTAAAAATGTCATATTGAAATTTTAATAACTATATCATTTTAATATGAGAATATATAAGTGATATGATTGATTTTAAATAGTATTTATAAATATAAAATTATTATCTATATAATTTTAAATTATTTATAATTTTATTAAATAAATAATTAAATTAAATGGTGACATAATAATGATGTTGCAATTGAATTATTAAACGAAGAATCAATTAAATGGTATTAAAAATATTAAAATAAATATAATTTTACTTAATTAATGACATAAAATAATTTTTTAGATAATATAGACATGTTAGTGACATGTTGAAAGTATTGGTTGGAATTTATCATGTTGTTTTTATATTTTTAAAATGAAAATATTGAATAGTTTCAAAATTGACATAAATGATACTTTAAAATAAATAATATTTTATTAAATGTTATAAAATTCATAAAAATCTTAGGTTCATAAAACTAACTTATATAATATTAAATATTCCATAAATGATGAAATTGGGATTTTTTTGGAATTTTATATTAACTATATTAACCCTATAGTATAAAAAGACAACTAGACATGACAAGAGTTAAACAGTTTAACTAAGGGTTGAAACCAAAAGATAAGGTTACTTTTGTGATCTAAATTTGTCTAAAAATATTTTTTTGTGATTATTTAGACTCATAATCATATTAATATTTAAATAACTCACTTTGGATCTATTTTAAACATAAAATCAATTTATAATAATTTAATAGTTTTGGAGTTTCCAAAAGTTCCACTTCCATCTCTTATAAAAGGGAACCTCTACTTCTCTTTTATTCACACCTCTAAATCCATTTGGATTGGAAAACCCTACACACTTATCCTTATAACTTCCATCAATTCATTCTATATCTCATACTTTTGTAATAAATATATCCTAAGGAGTCCTTTTGTACATATCAAAAGGAGACGCTCAAAGGAGAGGTAATTATTTTACTAGTTCTATTCAATTTATTTTCTTCTTATACTTCATCTTCCTATATTTTTTCCATAACAAATTAATAAATCAAGAATAATCTATATTCTTAGATGTTATTATAATTATTTAATAAACATATTCCTCCATTTATTTATCCTATGAATAACAATATCACCATGTGTGAGTACGTACGGATTACTGTCTCCACGCCATGGTGTAATTTTTTATTCAACACTACTCTATTTGGATGGGTATAATGGATATAAATAATTAATATAACATGATATTTATTCTTTATAATTAATATACCATCCAATTCTATACCATTTAACCATTAAGGGAATGATATCGTCGCTCGTGTGTGCGTACGACCTACCGTCTCCACGACGTGGTGAGATTCATTCTCCACCTTAACCATTAAAGAATGATTATAAAATTTATATGATGAGTAAAAATAATTATTATAAAATTAATATCATTCTTTATATGAATAAAATACATTGTATTCATAAAAAACATTACTTACACGACAAAATAGGAATGGGAAAACGAAGTAGTTAACACACGAAATAACAGTAATACTGAAATACTATTAACAGAATGATATAATAGGATCATATATGGTATAATAAATATGTATATGATTTTGGTATAATTTAAAACATACTTTTACCATTATACATGTGGTTAACTCACCCTCAACTAAAGTAAAGTACAAGGTAAGAGTTAATTTCATAATCTCATTATTATTTGAGATTGTTTAAATGTAAGTATATACTGAGACATATTTATCATCCATGTCCTTATTTCTTAAAAATAATTTCAATATATCATTGGCAATTGTTTAAATAAATTTTTACCCATGTTTTACTTTTTATAAAAAATTTGAAAGGAATATTTCTGTCATTTTCCAAATGAGATACTTTATGACCTTTTCGATAAATTAAGGAAAGATTTTTTTAACTTATACGGTGTGAGCATCTATTTTCTATCATTATGACACCTTAACATTTTAAATATTACCTTAAAATATTACATGGTTATTTTCATAAGAAAGTTTTTCTTTTATAATTGTCCATCTTTTAAATAATTTCAAAGTAAAATTGATATTTCTCTCAAAGAGTTTTAATGAATTTATTAGATTATTTTCATCTATGTCAACATTATTTGTTGGATTTTATGCTTGATTGAAGTTGATTTATTATGATAAAATCTTCAATATTGTATTAAAGTTTTATAATATGTTTGACTGTGGATGTTCTATTTTTATATCATTCATAGTTTATGGTTAAAGTATTAACATTTCATGTGTTATTTTTAAGACGAATGCCTATGTTATGTCTCACCCTTTTCATATGAGGAGTGAATTGGACTTATTAAGTGACGGATGGGGATCGATATAGCCCCTTGATGCATCTATAGGTCTCATGAGACCAACTGGTGACTTGGCACAAGGCCTTGACAGTATGGTTATTTATGGTCTTGGCACGAGGCCTTGACAGTATGGTTATGATGTCCGACATTATGAATTTACTCGTTATGAGATTAGTTATTAATATTGAATGTGATTATTCAACTATTAGAATATCCATGTGAATGTTTAAATAACTTTATTTTATTTACTCTTTCCATATTATGCTGAATATTATGTTTAAAAGTCTTGTGTTTCAGTTTTATACATTGCCTTAAAAGTTTATGCTTATTTATGATAGCTTCTGCTATATTGTTTATCATTACTAAGAATCTGAGATAACCCCTTTGTTATGTTTAATTTTTTCCTAGGATGCGAATAATTATATTATGACTGACCTACAACGATAATCTAAGGGATATGAGTGTTTTCAAAGGAGACACTATGTTGTTTTTATTTGAAGATGTAATTTAAAACCTATGTTTGTATCTAGTTTTTTCAAGGATACTAAACTGATTGGTACTTCGGGATTTGATTTCTTGTGATCATGCCAATGTAATAAAATAATGCACTGAATCTATGTAACTAGGGTCGGGGCATTACATAGACCAAGGAAACTCTGTATCTCAAAGGCATTCTTTGGCGGTTGCTAAGAGATAACAACTTCTATCTTTTATGGATCCACAAAAACACTTCTTTCAAATATTACATATCCAAGGAAACGTAACTCTTGTATCCAAAAATAATACTTTCATAGTTTTTCATACAATTGATGATCCCTCAAGATTCCCAACATTGTCGCCAAGTGTTATTCATGCTCAGCCCTTGTACTTGAATACACCAAGATGTCATCCACAAACACCACCACAAAAGAATCTAGATACCTCTGAAATATACTATTCATCAATGACATAAACAATGATGGTGAATTTTTAAGAGCTAAATACATTACCACATATTCATAATGACCAAATCTACTTCTAAAAGTTGTCTTTAGAATATTCACCATCTGAACCTACAATTGGTGATACCCTGATCGCACGCCAATTTTAGAGAACCACTGAGCTCCTCTCAATTGATCGAACATTTCATCAATTTGTGGAATTAGATACCTTTTCTTTATCATAACTTGGTTATGATTATGATAATCCATGCACAACCAAAGAGTTCCATCTGGATTTTTGACAAAAAATCAGTGCTTCCCATGGAGATGTGCTCATCCAAATGAACCCTTTTATTTAAAACTCCTACAACTTCACTTTCAGATACCTTAATTTTGTTGGTTCCATATAATAAGATAAAATGGAAATATGACTGGTCCTTATAAGGAGATCAATTGTAAACTCCACTTCTCTCATAGGTGGAAACCCTAATAAATTTTTAGAAAACACATCTGGAAACTGATCAAATGTGGTTGGAAAACTGTTATTGTCAATATCTTCCATTGATGAAAAAGTAAAATCCACCAATTGGTATGATATCTTTCCAACTGATAGTTCCAAAAAACTATTTCACCTGCCTTTACATTCTGATCTCCTCAAAAGAGATGCTCAACTCCATATTCAATTGTAAAACTAACCTTCTGGTATAATTGTTGATGTGGGACTTGAACATTGTCAACCAATCCATACCCAGGATTATATCATATACATCCATATCAAGCATAGATAAATTCCATTTTATATTTGCTCAATCAACAATTATAGAACATGATATACACACAAAGGCTTTCCATTCTATTTACCCAAGAGGAGTTTGAATTTTTAACATAGAAGATATCATCTCAACTTTTAAAATCAGAAAATCAACAACATGAGAATCAATAAAGAAGTGGGATTAACCCATATAAAACTAATCTTTCTTAAGGGTAGAATTCAAAATAATAGTACCTCGCACCATAGATGGTCCAGACTGATCATCCACAATCACCTTCTCATCTACATATAATTGCTTGATCGTGAAACTTTGTTCCCTCTTTCTTTGTTGAGATTGACCCTATGAAAGAGTCAATATGTTCCTAGAATCACCATGGATATCTTTGTTTTGCTGATGAGATTGATTTTTCTACCCTTGTCCCATCAAATCATATGATGCATGTGACACCTGAGAAGTGTCTCGAACACCAGACCTTAGAGTATTGAAAAAATATTGTTGAAGATACCCCATTTGATTGGAATTATTTAATGATCTAGATGATTTCATACATTATCTCTTCATGTGATCGAACAAACCACATTAAAAACATCCATTCTGAATCTTTGGTTTTTGAGGAAGATTCACTGATCTAGCTGTGTAATTCTGAATCATCCCAACCAATGTCTTGATATACTTTAGCCTGAACAAATAAATTCCACCATTGGTGTGCAAGATATTCCAAAATATACATTTCTATATTTACTTTCAGCTTTACTGGTGTTCCAAGGAAATTGAAGATATGATTCATCATATTCAGCCACACTTCCACCTTTCCTGGTTCATAACCACACTGAAATATGTATGGATTCTATTTATGGAATTGGATATAATGATCCACTTTCCTTGGATCATCCCTCCTATTCCCTCTATTCACATCCTGAAACTCTTGGACAATGCTCTTAACTTGTTTTCGGTTCACCTGTGGCTTAGGTGAAACCACATTTTCAGTAGCTTCCTTTGGTTTGTTTCTACGATGACCATCGGGTTCCATTTTCTATAAACACAAAAAATTACATAAGTCTCGCTCTCTATCACCTGAAGGCTTAAAAATTTAAAATTATACCACATCAAAATTATCACAACAATTCTTTCCAAAATAAATATTTTACATATTCAAACATTTTTGAAAGATATCAACTTGATTTTGAAAATCAAACTATTTTCAAAATCCATGACTATGCTATTTTCAAAATCTGACATTTGAAAACAATTTTTAACATTTTTCAAAAATAATTTTTTTACACAAAATTATAAATCATTACTCAAAATGAAATATTAACTCTTAGTGGGAAGTCATTTCTATAATGCATGACATGTTTGTCTCATTAGCTAAACCCATGACAATGAGATTCGAAATCCTATAAATGTCTCCAAAAAACTTATATACCTAACTCCCTAGTAACTTGAAGTTCTGTATAAAGAGGTTAGCTACATCTTTTTATGCTCTACATTTCATGTCTTGACAATCCTACTCATTTATATGATCCCAGCTCGAAAACCAACCAAGAATAATTTTTAACTCCAGGACCGATAGAATTGAAGACCACTTGTTGGTCAAGGAACGAACAAGATAATGGAATTTATTACACAATGATAATTGGAATGACCAAGATTGATACCACTTGTAACGTCCTGGACCTCATTGGCTTGAGAAGGTGGTAGAATGTTACTTGGGTTTAAGCAACATACCCAAGATGCCAAAGGATGATAATAAATTCCAAATGCTTTATTAACAGGTGGGGGATGATTTTACCTTTAAAAATAAAACAACCAATAAAACATGTCATAACCATATAAACCACTACATGATTCATGATAACAATGAAATATAATTCAAACATTCCATTTATATCAAAACATACTACAAAGAGTGCTATAATGGAAGACTAAAAAACAACCAAGTACACAACAGAAGATTACAAAACCAACTAAACTCAATGACAACCACAAGTCAAAATCTCCAACCTGTTCCATACTTCACTCCAAAAAACATAACAAGTATCACTATGCATCACTAGAGAAGTGTAATAATTTAACTTTGTCTGTGTCCCAATAAAAAATATTTGCAAAATCACCAAAGTGAAAAAGTAAAGGTGAGTAATGAAACTCTATAGGATTTTCTAAAATGAATTCCATACTCACACCACTATGATAGAACATGTTATGACATATATATAAAATAGTTTATATAAAACAATTGAAAAAAATTATAATAAAACCAAAAAATTCCATACTAAACAGTTTTTCTCAAATAAACCAATTTCCAAGGAAGTAAATAAAAAAATTCTCAAAAACCATTTCATAAATTCCATTTTGGTACAATTCATTCCAATCCACATATCCACACATCTTACCATGCATGAAACCTATACCTCCCTATACTCATGAGTGGCGAGTTATCCTTTCACTAAGCCATAACTTAATGAACCATTTTGACAGGGTAAATTCATGACCCTTATCCATCCCACTAATGATGGGGGAGTCTTCAACACTTATCCATCTCAGATACATTTGAACATACACAACCATTATGCCAAAAAACCAATACCAAAACAACCTTTTCAACTATTTCATTAAAATTTTACTTTTATTGAAAACCTTTTAAACAAACCATTTCAATGAAACCAAAATTTTATTGAAAACACTTTTCCATTCATCAAACCAAATAATAATTTTAAAATCATCATTTTAAAAATCAAGTTACCAATTTTACTTTCCACAAAACACCCAATTTCTACAATTCTATAAACTGTCACGAAAGAAGATTTCCAATAAGAATTTCACAACAATTTCACAACTAATTTTAATAAAAAAATCAATTTAAAACTAAGCCTTCATATTCTAAAAATAGGAGATGAGAGTGAATCCACTTACCTTGTAAATCTTGGCAAAAATGAAAAACAGCACAAAAATGTCTATGAAACCAGGTTGAATCTCCAAAAACTCATCTTAGATATCTTCCCCTAACATTAAAAAATCCAAATATAATCATATTTAGTATCAAAAACCTTATATATATCCACAACAGAAGTATATCTAAGAAACCGAGAGAGATCGATAAGTAGATTTAAAGAAAACCAAGGAAAAATAACATAAATGATGAATTATCATGACAATTTGGATTCAATGTGCCAAGAGAAGCCTTTGGATCACCTCCAGATCGATGAGAGAAGCCTCTATAGCCTTTGGGAGGAAGAAATTCTGAGTTAGGGTTAGTTTGGGGCCAAAAAGAGAGGTTAAAACACAATCCTGACTTAGATCCACTTTCTGTGGATATTGTTTTTAAACATTGCATGATTAGTTGCACAGTTAGGAAAATTGTATACTAACCATGCACCAGCCACTGCCTCAAGGGGGGAACATTGAATGTTTGGATCAAATGATTAGAAACTAGTGTTCTAACTATTCAAAAGACCATTGTACCATGTTGCACAATTTCTCCTAGGAGGTCTCACAGTTTGGACAAACTATGCACCTACCTGTGTGACTTCTCCTTAGCCCTTGTCCCATTGTGCATGGTTTTATGTAGGTGTTTCACAGTTTCCATAAACCGTGAAAAAATATTTCACCTTTAGATAATCCCCAAAAATTTACAAACCTCTTCCAAACCCTTTTAAACTTCCCCCAAATACTTTATATACTTAAAATACATAAATAAAGGGTTACTTACTTGAAACCTGGGGTACTACATAAATAAAAAAAACATCCATATTGGCTATAAACTCAACCATGTAGGGATAAATTTAATGATGGAGGTAGAAGATATATACATATTATTATGCTCAACTTGTGTTGGTTTTATTTGTTGTCAATATGTTAATATATGTTTGTATATAAAGTTACTTAAGAAACTTTGAGAAGTTTGTGAGAAGATTATTTTCTAAGTTCAGTGAAAAATTATAAAGTCTGAAGATGATATGTTGTTCTTAAAAGTCCCTAACTTCATGAAGATACTCATGATTATAGATGAATTTTTATGAGTTTTTACAAAGGGGAAGAAGTTTCTTACTAGAGAAAGATTGATATTTGGTTGTACAAAGATGAAGGTATGAAGAACACTAAACTGAGTTGAGAAGACTGAGTACCATCATACTAATGTTATTGGATGGATATATATGAAGTTTGGGTCATAAAGTGTGAAGATGTAGCTATATGAAGATTGATCTATGGAGTTTCTGCTATACAAAGGTTGAGTTACAAAGTATAGATTCATCAGGTTGTGTTTAGAATCCACAATTGTTTATATGAAGCTCAATATTATAAAGTGATTAAGTGAAAAAGTTTCAAAAATTATGGAGTTTGAAGTTGTGAAGTTTGTACAAAGTCTTAAATACAGAGTTGAAGAAGTTCCAGATAGAGGGTAGCTTGTAAATTCTATCATATGGAGAAAACTCATGCAGAGAACGAGATAGATAAATCTATGAAGCTTCAATAGATGGAGGTCCATCAGCCAGACACTCAAAAGATCCATCAAGCGGTATATTTCAATGACTTAAAATATAGAAATAATAAGTTTCTTTAAATAGAGAAAGGATGTACAAATTTTTAGATAGAGTTGAGTTGTATCGGACAGAGAGAATATAATTCTTACTAGGTGGAGAGTAGTATGAATTATATCAGATGGTGAAAGATGATGATCACTAAAGTATCAACCAGAAGACTGGAACTGGGCAGAGAAATATGAAGTTGCACTGTACATGGAGGAATATGATGTCATTAGACAGATAATTCCTAATTCATCAAATAGAGAAATGTTGATCCCATCAAAAAGTGGTTTCCTAACAAAGTGAAACAATACGAATAAAAGTTATGCTTTTTTTAGATGGGTTTGTACTTAATTAATCAATGATCTATGAGTTAATGTGTTTTGTTGGCCAAAATCTTACGTTGAAACATCTTGAGTAGTGGAATAACCATAACTTGGACTATAAGGAGAGGTTTTAAGGATCCTTGTCACTAGAATACTCAAGTGCGAGAGTATTATGAATCTATTAGTTAAGGGATAATGTGTCAAAAACCATCCCAAGTACCTTGGTAACCTGATAACTAATCCAACCTTAACATATCCCAAAGTGTGTTCTTGATCCCCATGGGTCAGTGACTAGCACCTAGCATCATAAAAACTGAAAGTGGGAATGATTTTTCCACTAACAATAAGGAAGTAAAATAAGAAAGATAGTATGCATATCAAAAGAAACTCCACTAGGAGTAATGTACCAGAAGTCAACAAGGTATAAATAATCCCATGGTACTATAAACCAAGTACCAAAATAGGGAAAAACAACCCAAGTCCCTAAGGACACAACTCACCAAGTCCAAGGTTCAACAACAAGATCCACCTCCAAGAGATATTTTAACCTTACTCGAACATGGAATGGGATAATCTACAAACACCCAAAGAAACAAGTAGGGTTTGAGTTAAAAATATCAGTAGGGTCTCACCAAGGATTCCATAACAGATTCCAATAATAAATTAACCAAAGAAATGCATTCAATTTTAAATAAACAGGTTTGGAATTTCAAAGTATATTTAAACAAATCATGTTATATAGTTAAAATAATGGAAGATGCTTTAAGAAAAGACTTTACTTTACAAGTGGTATAATATTTCTAAAATAATGACCTAAATAAAACATTTTATTTAAAATAGTTTATATAAATTCAGAAGTCATAAAAAATAGTTTAAAAACATTGACATACATTTATATCTCAAATATAAACAAGTGATCAACATGGTCATCTACTATATAGGTCCGTAAGTTCTAGGATATAGGAATCCGTACTCTCTAAGTGATAATGGAAATATGTATACACACATGTACTCTGGACACTGGTTAAAGGGGACTCATCACCATCTCCTAAGGGATGTGACCTGCTGCATTTATGTTTTAGAATGTTGTGTAATTGTAGAGTGTGTCCAAATAACTCACAAACTACCTAAGGATTTCATGTGTTCTGACATAATTAATGATGGAAAATTTATTTTAAGTGTGATTAAAATATAATTAAATCACATTCCCCCATTACAAATACCAATTTTCCATTTAAAATCAAGTCATATTTTAATAAGAAAACATGTCTTTTTAACAAGATAAAACCACTGGGTTTCTATCAAAACATTTTAATCCATTTTCACAATTGAAGAATTTGAAATCAGTTCAAAATTAATTCCATCAATTCTATTTAAATAATTAAATTCTTCAATTCAATTGAAACCATTTCCATCCATTTGAAAACACACCCCAATTCAATCGGATTGGGGGTTTTCCCAATTTCTTTCCAAAACCATTTCAAACCTCACAATCCATTGGAATTGGGTTTTAATATAAACTAATTGAAATAAATTTCAAACAATTGAATTTAAATAAAAAACTGAAATAAATCAAGAGATTTAAGGTTTATCAATTTTGTCAATTAGAATAGAATCACCTGCCATTTTTCTAAAACTCAATGCCCGCAACAAAAACTACCAACAAGAATGAAGGCATAGAAGGTCTAGGAACTCAAATTAGAATCTATATCCAACAAAATGGAGTGTAGATAAACCAATTTTAAGATGATCCATTAAACCCCAAGGAGGAGAAAGAGAAAGATATGAAGAAAAAAGGAGAATGCTTACCCAGAAATTCAAACTGCAAATGTAACAATGATAAATCTCCAAACAAAAGGACCTAGAAGGGCTGGGGGCCTCCAATATTGCTTGGGGAAGGATTTAGGTCAAGAGAAATGAAATTGGAGAGGAGGAAAAATGAGAATTTCATTCAGGATTCCTGTATATAACCGGAACATGGGGAATTACATGACATGTAACCCCATTACACATCATGAAATAGTTAAATTCCATAATCATCGAAAAACCTGTCATCGTTTGAAAAAAAGAAGATTTATTTTCATTTAAGATTTACATTATGTGAAATTGCATTACACGTCGTGTAATCATATTATATGGCATGGAATTATTCTACATGCTATAGAAACAATTGATTAAAGCTAAGAATCCAATAAATTTGTGACTTCACCGTCACAGGTATCCTCCCAATTCCTTTTTAACCCTACCCAGTTAACGAAAAGGAAAAACTAAGACAAGGTTAAAGATATACCTGTCATATTGGTAATGAGATTCTACAACCTTCCACCATAATTTTTTGGTCCCCATAAAGCCTATGAAGAATCTTTCAAGACAAAAGGATGAGGCCACTGCTCTCTCATCAGTTCCTTGCATTCCCACGTCTCATTATTATCATAACCATGTTGTCATAGCACACAAACCAAAGGTATAATCCTCCCAAAAAGTACCTTGGTTTCAAAAATTAACTAACCTAACTAGCTGTTCAGTCAAAGATAAATCACGTTCAACCTCAAGATCACTCCATCTCAATATGTGATATGGATCAGAAAGATACTTTATCAACTGTGATACATTGAATAATTTATGTATCGACATCATCTGCAGCGGAAGTACTAAATGTTATGTAACTTTCCCCACCTACTCAATGACCTAAAAAGGTCCCACAAAATGAGGAACAAGTTTCTCTTTCCTCATAATCCATCGATGAACCAAATGGGGTGAAACTTTCAAGAACACCTTATCACTAACTGAAAACTCCAAGGGTCTATGGCGATTAACATAAGATTTATATCGATTTTGTGCCTTCAACATTATCTGAAAAATAAACTGAATCTTTACTATTTTCTATTGCACCAAACTTGGTCTAACTAAGGAACTTTCACCAATCTCTGACCAACACAATGGAGATTTACAAGGATGTCCATACAAGGACTCAAAAAGAGTCATTCTGATTGTGGATTGGTAACTATTGTTATAAGAAAACTCAATCAGCCCTAAATGACCATCCCAAGCCCCACCAAAGTTGAGAACATAAGAACGAAGAATATCCTCAAGAATCTATATAGCTCTCTCTATTTGGACATTCGAATGCAGATGGTAGGCAATACTCAAATGGTCTTCAGATCCCAGTGCCTCCTGAAGGCCTCTCCAAAAGCAATAATTGAACCAAAGATCCATATTAGAAACTATAGAAGATGGAACTACATGAAAATGTACAATCTATTTCACATTGAGATTTCCCGACTCCTAGACTTTGGTTATATCACGAATGGGTATGAAGTGATCCAACTTGGTCAGCCTGTTGATCGCAACCCATATCACATTCTTATTTATATGTGTATGAGGCAACCCAACCACAATGTCCCTAGATATTTCATCCCACTTCCAAGTAGGTACTGGAAGTGGATGAAGAAAACTAGAATGTTTCTGGTGCTTGGCCTTAACCTATTGGCACATATAATAACAGGAAACAAACTTAGCAATGCTTTATCTCATACCCAGCTATCATAACTGCCACTTCATGTCATAGAGAATCTTAGTGGTTCCTGGGTGCACAACCCATTAGGAATTATGAAAACCTCCCATCACAGCCTTCCTTTCCACTAACGGAAAAATGTAGCAATTTTGATAATAAAGAAAACACTCTTTAGAGAACAACCACTGGGAAACTGTCTCCCCACCATAAAGATAGCCTCTAATGATATGGAATTCATCATCAAGTTGTTGATCCTGAAAAACAATCTCGAGAAGAGAAAATTTAAAATGAATTTTGGCTAAAGAAACTTCAACCCCTTTCTCTTGAACTCCAATATGAAACTGTGAAAAAAGATCCATAAAATTCCACTCTTCTGAAGATTATTTCACTTCCTAGGTTAGAGGTTTCCTGCTCCAAGCATCCACGATGAAATTCTATTTCCATGGGGTATAGGCGATGTCAAAGTCAAAAGATTACGGATATTCCAACCAACACCTTTTTGAGAGAAGATATAACTCAATCTATTGTGGTATGAATACATAGTAAACCTTTCTTTGTAAAGGTAATGTTACAAACTCTTAAGTGTGTTCATTACAGCTACAATTTCAAGGTCATGGGTAGGATAATTCTTATCATGAGGCCTAAGATGATGATATACATAGGTAATGACATGATTACCTTGTATAAAAACACAACACAAGCCTGAACCTGATGCATCACAGAAGACCACATAGCCCTACCAGGCCCTGGGAAGAGTCAACACTGGCACGGTAGTCAAAATACATTTCAGATCAACAAAATAACTCTAAAATTTATTATTCCAAGCAAACTTTACCCCCTTTTGAGTTAGAGCATTCATCAGAGAAGCCGAATATGAGAATTCCATGAAGAACTAGTGATAATATCTGGCTAAACCTAAGAAGCCCCAAATTTTGAAAACATTATGTGGTTGTTCCCATGTCATAGCAGCTTTTACCTTTTCAAGTTCAACTCAAATTCCTTTTTCCGACACCACGTGTCCCAAGAATTTCACTTTATAAATCCATAAATCACATTTTGATAGTTTGAAATAAAGTCGGTGACTTCTTAGTATACTCAGAACTGTTCTCAAATGATGCATATGATCCTCCTCAGACTTAAAGTATACAAAGATTTCATCCAAAAAACTACAACAATGGTATCTAGATACTAATAGAAAATCCTATTCATTAACTCCATAAATATTTTAGGAGCATTGGTTAAACCAAAGGGCATAACATGGTACTCATAATGACCATACCTGCTCTAAAAGGTGGTATTCTGAATGTCAGATTCTTTTATTCTCAACTGATGGTAACTAAAACAAAGATAAATATTTGAGAACTACTTTTTTCATTTCAATTGATCAAACAGATCATTAATCCGTGGAAAAAATAATTGTTCTTTACCATAACTCAATTGAGTTTTAGGTAATCCACACATAGGAAAAGTGAACCATCAACATTCTTGGAAAAGAGAATAGCCACCACCTAAGTTGACACACTCTGGCATATAAATCCTTTCTCTAAAAGATCTCTCAATTGGGAATTCATCTCTTTTATTTCAATTGGATCCATTTAGTAAGAGGGAATAGAAATTGGTTAAGTTCCATACACAAAATCAATAGAAAATTTTACCTCCCTTATTGGTGTAAAACCAGAGAAGTCAGAAGGAAACACATCAAGAAACTCAACAATGACTGGAGGGAGATCACCACTCAAATATTCTCGCTCCAAATCAAAAGAAAACATGGATATCAATTTCACCAACTTTGGATAAGAAGGTCCAGCTCTACTCAACCTCAAGTCCATTCTCCCTAAAAGATATGACATACCCCATTGGGCACAGTAAAGGAGACCTATCAAAGATAACAATTGATCCATGATTTATTAGTAATGATTCAATCCATCCTGAGAATGACATCAAGTAGTTTCATATTGAGAAAAAAAAATACCAAGTAATCTTGACACCAGAAAAAGAGAAATTACATGAGTGACTATGGAGACCCTACTCTCTCTTCGATCCAAGGGGTGTAGCAATATCCAACACATATGATAAAAGGTCCATAGAAAGATTTAGTAGACTAATAGTGTGGGTTGAAATAAATGAGTGAGATGCACCAGTATAAAATAAATTAGTCACGAATGACGAACCTATAGTAATGGTACCTCTCATGGTCATTGGACCCATATCAGCTTCCTCTGGAAACTCTTCCACTGCGTGAAGAAGATTCATTCAAGATGCTTGTGGCTATAACCCTTTTGTACGTGAAGAATCTAATTGCACCGCAGTTTTTGGAGGTTCTAATGATCCAATGCCACTGTGTAGAGTGGAAAAGTTTTGGAAGAACTTATGTAAGTTCCCTGAATGTCCATAAGATACAAAATTATTGGGTGCCTCAATGCAAACCCTCTTTGAATGCCCTGGCTGACCACACTGGTTTCATATCAAAGGGCTTCTACCAGGCACTACAGGAGGTCTAGAATGACCCTACTATCAAGAACCACTACAAGAGTCATCATGATTCCTCTTTCCTTTAGAGTAACTCACACTACCACTAGGAGAAAAAGGAACTCCCATCAACCCTGACTTAGTATCCTGGTCCATCTCAACCATCATCACCTTATCCAGCAAATCAGTATAAGTGGGCAGTTTCAAAAAGAAAACCTGAGAATAGATATCTGATCGAAATCCCAACTTGAACCGTCGAGCCTTCATCCTCTAATTAGATACAATCTCAGGTGAAAACTACACAATCTCAACAAAGTTATTTGAATACTCAGCCACGGTACCATTGTCCTGCTCAAGCTTGAAAAACTCTACATCCTTGGCCAACACCATTGACTATGGATAGAACTGGTCGGTGAAAATAACCTTTAAGTCCTTCCACCCTAATTTCTAATGTTTATTTTCAATCACCATCATGTCCCACCATCTCCTTCTTGGTCCCTATAGAACGAAGGTGGTACACTTCATCTTGATCTCATACGGAATATCTAAGAACTCAAACAGAAATTCTATCCTTCCCAACCATTCCTCAGCATGTTAAGGATAAATGGAGCCCTTGAAAACTGGTGGATTATGATGAAGGAAATCTTAAGAATAATTTCTAAGAACACCCCACTAAGGTTCCACAGTTGGATCCTGAATGGGGGTTGGTGGTGGTGCATGTCCTAAAGCTTGGATAGTACGCATGATTGCCTCAACCAAACTCAGGTCCACAAGAGGATTTGCCTACTACAGATCAGCAGTAAATTCTTCTTAGATCTGATTCTCATGTTTTATCTATGAATACATCATATTAACACTCAAATTTAGCAAAGATAGAAAAATAATCTTGACAGATATAACAAACAAGACTTAGATTTCACTCTATTCAAATCAAAATAGGCAAAATATTAGAACTAATCCTCAAGACGTCTTTCCCTAATAAACCATGGATACTTAAGGTTCATTGTAGTGATATTTGGTCAGACACTCAATCGAAAATACCTCCTAAGTCCCAACAATATTTTAAAAATGCATACTGGCTTCAATACATAAGATTTACCTAGATCTTTATTACCACTTAGTCATGAACCAGCCCGGGTACCCTAGTAACCTGATAACTGAGCCAATCTTGACATAGCCTGAAGAGAATTATCGATCCCCATGGGTTGGAGACTAGAACTTAACATCATACAAACTGCATGTGGGAATGATTTTTCTACTAACAATGTGGAAGTAAAAGAAGCAAGACAATATTCATATCAAAATAGACTCCACTGGGAGTAATTTACCAGAAGTCAGCATGGCATAAATAATCCCAAGGTACTACAACCCAAGTACCTAAATAGAGAAAAACAAACCAAGTCCCTAAGGACACAACTCACCAAGTACAAGGTTCAATAGCTAGATCCACCTATAAGAGATTCTTTACCCTTGCTCGAACCCAGAAGGAGATAATCTATAAACACCCAAAGGCACAAGTAGGGTGTGAGCTAAAAATCTCAATACGGTCTCACTAAGGATTCCGTAATAGATGTCAATAATAAATTAACCAAAGGAATGCTTTTAATTTTAAATAAACAGGTTTGTAATTTTAAAGAATATTTAAACAAATCATGATATATAGTTCAAATAATGGAAGATATGAGGTCGATTATATTCGTCATCATGAAACACAATGCAAGGAGGAAATTACAGTAAATTGCAGGCCTCAGGACTTGACCCCACAACCTTACCCTCACCCCCCAAACCCTTACCACCCCACCACCAATGGTGGGGCTTAAAATGGTGGAAGATACTTTAAGTAAAGGGTTTACTTTACAAGTGATAAAATATTTCTAAAAAAATGGATTAAATAAAACAGTTTATATAAAATATTTTATATAAATTTAGAAGGAATATAAAACAGTTTAACAACATTTGCATACGTTTATATATCAAATATAAACAAGTGAGTAAAATGGTCATCTTCCAAATAGGTAAATATGTTCCAGGTTATAGGACTCCACACTCTCTAAGTGATCATGACAATATGTGTACACACATGTCCCCTGTACACTGGTCAAATGGGACCCATCACCATCGCCTAAGGTAAGTGACCTATTGTATTTATTTTTTAGAACATTGTATAACCATAGAGTGTGTCCAAATAACTCACAAACTACCCAAGGATTTAAAGTGTTTTAACACAATCAATGATGGACAATTTATTTTAAGACTGCTTAAAATAAAATTAAATCTCATTCCACCATTACAAATGCCAATTTTCCATTTAAAACCAAAACATGTTTTAATCAAAAACATGTATTTTTAACAAGATATAACCACTGAATTTATATCAAACTATTTTAATACATTTTCAAAATTTAATAATTTTAAATCAATTCAAAAAAATCCATCAATTTTGTTTGAATAATTAAATTTAGCAATTCAATTGAAACCATTTCCATCCATTTTCAAACACACCCCAATTAAACGGAATTGTGGTTTTTTCCCAATTTATTTCCAAAATGATTTCAAACCTCCCAATTCATTAGAACTATATTTTAATCAAAACTAATTGAAATAAATTTCAAAAAATTGAATTTAAATCAACAACTAAAATAAATCAAATATCTTAAGGTATCAATTTTTTCAATTATAATGGAATCACCTACCTTTCTCCTGAAACTCAACGCCTGTAACGAAACCCGCCAACAAGAATGAAGGCGTAGAAGGTCTAGGAACTTAAACTAGAATCAAGATCTAATAACAAGGAGTTTAGATCCATCAATTTCAATATGTCCTATTAAAACCCAAGGAGGATTAATATAAAGAGATGAAAAAAAAGGGAGAACACTTAACTGATAATTCACACTGCAAACGCAACGACGATCAATCCCTGAATGAAAGGATCTGGAAGGGTTGGAGGGCTCTAAGATCGCCTGGGGAAGGATTTAGGTTGATAGAAATAAAACTAGAAAGGAGGAAAATAATAATTTCAGCCAGGATACCTATATATTGTTGAGTCAATAAGGTTTCCCTTATGACTTTTCCATTCCTTCTTGTTTCAAAAATCACAAACACCTTATACTTAAGCAAATATAAATTTTACCTCCATAAGGAAAATTTACTTCTTTAAGGAAATTTAACATAACCTAGATTTTATTATACATAGAAATATTTTTCTTAAGTACAAAAACCAGATTCATACCCAAAATTCCAGAAGTCATATAATGTCAAGATTTGGAGCATTCTGTTTTTAGGATCCGAATTCTAGATGTGAACTGTAATGAAGTTCCAATCCGAATTATGGACTCTGAACTTTCATGAGTTCGACTCTGAACTCTTATGAAGTTCGACTCCAAAATTTCATGAGTTTGACTCCGAACTCTAATGAAGTTTGACTCCGAACTTTCATGAGTTCAACTTCGAACTCTTATGAAGTTCGACTCCGAACTTTCATGAGTTTGACTCCGAACTCTTATGAAGTTCGACTCCGAACTTTCATCAGTTCTACTTTGAAATATTATGAAGTTCGACTCCGAACTTTCATGAGTTTGACTCCGAACTCTTATGAAGTTTGACTCCGAACTTTCATGAGTTCGACTCCGAACTCTGATGAAGTTCGACTACTAACTTTCATGAGTTCGACTCCGAACTCCTATGAAGTTCGACTCCGAACTTTCATGAGTTCGACTCCGAAATATTATGAAGTTAGACTCCGAACTTTCATGAGTTCGAATCCGAACTTTCATGAGTTCGACTCTAAACTTCTATGAAGTTCAGCTTCGAACTTCTACATGTTTAGATTCTGAACTCTGGTGAAACCAGACTCCAAATTCTTATAAAACAGAATCCGAACATTTCTTAACATAGACTCCGAATTTAATTTTGGTTAGGCTCCGAACTTTTAATTTTCTTACACTCCAAAATTTTGTATGGATTTTTCTTACATATGCTTTATTTCAAAACGATGTTGTGCATTCAGTTATACATGATTTTATTGGGCAAAAATCCCTCAAGGTAACATTGCAGCATTTTTGGGTTGATTATGTTTGTTGACAAAGAAAGTTTCCATGGAGAATTGTCGAGTTCCAGAGAATTTGTTGAAAATCCATGTTGACAAAGAACGATGACAAAGTAAAGGATGATTTGGAGGCGGTACAAAAGAGCAGTACAAGGTGACATCATTTCCCAGTGTTTGCCAAATTTTTGGGGTCCAAAATTTGGAAGTTTGGTGAGCATCACGAAAATAGGATTTCCATGAAGATCATAATTAAATATGGAAATGGCATGAATTTTGCGAAGAAAGGCTTCATGGTTTGGATTTCACGAAGACCAGAAAAATGGAGGCAGTGATGCTTCGCGATTACGTCAAAGCTTCGCGAACGGCAGAGTTGAAACGCATCGCGGCGGTGAAGGGCTTTGTGAGGGAGCTTCGCGACGAAGGCTCCAAATAATGTTGACGGTGATGCTCCGCGATTTAGATGAGCTCTGCGATCCGAAAATTGTCGAGGTGCTTCGCGATTTTGACAAAATTCCGGCGGAAACTTTGGAGCTTCACGATTTGAGATGACGTGGCGTTGACTTCGTGCGGAAAGTTCGAGGGTCGGTGGAATAGCCTATAAATAGAGGCTGACCCCCTTGAGAGAAGTAGAGAGAATTTTCAGAGAAAATCATTTTCTCTCGGTTCAAGAAGGTAGTTCGTGTAGCCTGTGTGCTTCGTGAAAGAAGAGATTTGCGGCGGCTATTGTTGCTCCGCGAAAGTTGCGCGCTCCACGTTGGCTCAGTGAGCTTCATGAGGGAAGTTGCTCTGCAACGACTTGAGCTTCATGGTAGTTCTTTGTGGTAGTGCTTCATGAAAAGGTCAGAGCTTCACGAAGGCTTGTTTGAGCTTCGCGAAATTGGTATCCTAGAGAAGTAGTGTGCTTTGTGAAGGTGTTTCCAAAGTGAATTGCTCAGTGGTTAAGAGGAAAAGTGGTATTCATCAGTGGATGAAATCTGGACTATAACAGAGCATCCATAAACATTTAAGGATGCATTTGTTCATGAAAATGAAGAGACCTACAGATCTATAAACTGTGAGTGGATCCCTTCTAAGTGCAGTGAGCATAGGAAGAGGAAAAAGGTGATCCTATCCACCGGCAGTGAGCCAGAGAGAGAGAACAGGGAGTGACCCTTGGGAAAGCAGTGATCTAATCCTAAACCTCGTAAAGTCAGTGAGCCTGGGCATAGAAGTGATCTAGCCCGAACATTGTAATCCACATCTAGTGAAGAATAGTGGAATTTGGTACGACCGGAAACTTTTCGGTGTATACTCCTTGGATGTAGCCCAGTGAGGGTGAACCAAGTAAAAATATTTGTGTCTGCCTTTTTGTTTCCCTGCATTATATTCAAAGTATCATCATCAGATAAAGAAGAAAAGAAGTGGTTATAATAATCACATGAGTGCAAACAAAGTGACCCTTGTAATAAAGAGGTCAAGATCCAGTGGGGCAGGAAGAACATTGAGAAAGAATATCCATACCCTGATTCACCCCCCCCCCCTCTCAGGGTATATAGGCCCCTATTGGTCCTAACAATTGGTATCAGAGGGAAGGTTGATTTTATATGACTTTTTTTCTCCGACATGGTGTATTCGATTTGTGTACTTAAAGATCCAGTCTACTCCTATCTCGGTGTGCCATGGAAAAGGGAAAAGCATCAAAGAAGAATCAGAAGTTAGGTGGAATTCCTCAGTGTGGAAGTGTGTATGGAAAAAGTGTGATTCAATTAAAAGAATCAAACAGATTACTGAAAGAAGGCTTGGATGAATCAGTTAAGGAAAAGCTAGATTCACTCAATAATGATGTTGGAATGAGTGAAGCACTTAAAATTGAAAGTGATGCTGAAACCACTAATGATGAAGAAATTTCCAGGAGTCGAAAAGTGGAAGTTGTACACAAGGAGAAGGAATCGGATCAGAAATTAACTGATGAAGTTAAATCTAAGGGTATTCGGATCCAGGTACTAGAAATTGAGGTCAACAAGCTAAGAGGCTTAAATCAAAGACTTATTGATATAGTTACTGGCCTAATAGAGAAGAATGATTCACATGTTGAAGAACTACAGAAGATGGCTAAAATGAAAGGAAAACAAAAGGCTGATGATTATGAAGAGAGTCAAAAGTCAGAAGAAGTTCAGAATCTGAAAGCTAGAAATGATGATCTAGCAGCACAGTTTTCCAAAGAAGTTCAGAAGAATCAAAGGCTGCAACATGAGAATGTATCCGTCTCTAAATTTTTTTCTCAAGAAAAGCTAAAATTAAAAGAGCAAAGTGACATGGTAGAAAATCTCACACGAGAATTGGAAGATGAGTTGAGTATCAGGGGGAATATTAGAAATAAACTAAATTCTCAACTTGAATCAATAGATAATAAGATTCAAAAACTGGAGGAAGATATGGAATCATCTAGGAAAGCAATAGAGAAAGCCAATGATAAAGGAAAGCCCAAAATGAAGGATGCCTTGCACTTGCTATTTGATTATCCTTCGGCAGGTGATGATGAAATGAAAAGAAAATTTTCAATTTCTGAAAAGAGGAAAGAACAAATTTTCTCAGCTCAAAGACCTTACAGTCTGGGAACAATGGGTATCAGATTTGATGAATCCCCTCTCGTGCAAGATATAAAGAGAGATGTGAACAGTTACAGATGTGAAAGAAATACTATAGGAGCTAGAAATGGGCCTAAAAGGACAGTTACAAAAAGTAGTGATGACATGTGATATTTTTATGGGATTCATGGCCACACATCAAGCTTCTGTTCAGAGGCTCTGGAATACATTTCAGGATGTGAAAACAGAGACATTACTAAATATGAGAATAAGAAGAAGCATCATGATAAATCAGAGAGAAGAGTTTATCAGAGGAGAACATTCATCAGATGCTATTACTGTGGAAGGATGGGACACACCATGAGTATGTGTCAGGAAGCTCAGGAGATCGATGCCAGAAGAAGAAAACAAGTTGAATCAACATCTCAGCAGAGAAGTGATGAAATGAGGTATGCCTTTAATAGAAAATGTTTCATATGTTCTGATCATGGGCATTTGGCCAGAGAGTGCAGCAAGAAGAAAGCAGGGAAGGAAAAGGAACCCAGAAAGAGATTACCAACTCCAGTGATGCATAATGAGAAATTCTACACTAGGAGACAAAGTGGTAAGGTAAAGAATAGTCCTAGAGCCTCATGGGAATCAAAAGGAGCTGGGTGAATGGTGTATCAGTCACCTCCTCTGTCACACTCGCAACATATCTCTCAGAGGGAACATGAAAAAATATGGAAGAAAAATGGTGGAGATGCTATAATTGTGAGAAAGAATAATGAAAATTCAATGGAAGATTCACCACTGTTGAAAAAGAGTGTGGTGACTCTGATATATGATAAAAGAAAGATGAACAAAGAATGCATTGAAAAATCTGCATGCCTTGTTTCTCAACGAGAAGTGGAGGAAAGAGAAAGACACCTAAAATGGGAGAAGAGGAAAGGGAAGATGCCAAACAATGATATTCTTGCTCCGATAAATAATCAAGGAAAATGTAATTTTGGTAGAACCTCAAAGAAGGAAATGTGTACTAGTGGGTTTATACCCCAAGAGGTGAGAAAGGTCGAGCCTACCAAATCTACGTATCAGAAAAAGGCTCATAATGTGGGCAATGAATTTCTAGTCATATGGCCAGAATAATTGAAGTTGGCTAGGCAGCTGGAGGAAGCAAGAAGGGAGTGTGATTCCCTCCAAGAAAGAATCAAAGGGTTGACCCATCAGGATCAACCACTATCCTCATCTTGAGGATTCGAGAAATATCCCCCTCTCCCTATATATATAAATGCTATTAACTGATGATTCATGTGTTTTAGGTTTTAGGGAAATATGATCCATGGGGTAGTGGCATCTAAGGATGCGAAGTGGAGAAGTGATATGCTCTGGAGTTTCAATTGATTCAAATTAGGTAGCAGAATTGAAAATGAAAGGGAGAAACTGAGCACAATTAGAAGTGATTGTGTTATTAGCTTTATCTCTTTTTTCCTACACCGAGTTCCAACTCAGTAGGCTTAGAGATTTGGTTAATGGCTCGATGCTGAGTGTCAGATTAGTATAAATGGTGCATGTGGAGAAGAATGGTTATGGGTCTCTACCATTGGGCCTAATAGATAGAAGTGTTGTGTAACACAGGGGGGCATTCTATATCCAAATTAGATTCAAGAGCCATCAATGCAATAATTGGATGACTCGGCACATGTGTTTCCTATTGAGGGAAGAAAGAAACACAGGGAGAATCAGCAATAACAATGCATTTCATGATTATCAATTTTCTCTAACAATATGGTATCAGCTGACTGTTTTCAGGATACCAAGAAGCTGCAAGAGAAAATCAAAGGCGTCTCAACAAAAATCTGAGAGAATAAGTTCCAAGGAAATGACGTCATTAAACAATGATATAGAGAAAAGTTTTCTGTTGAAAGTGAGGAAGTGGTATGAGACTCAGGGAGAGTAGAAGTGGATGAAGTTGATTCAGAAGAAGATACTGATGGTGAGTACAAGGACGTAAAATCCTTATCTGCACAAAAGCCAAAGAGTCAAGCTAAAATTGACAGGCAGAATATCATCAGTGATCAGTGAGCTCCACTTCAGACAAGAATAATTAAGTCACTGTACCATATGTATTTCCTATCTTAGGTAGAGCCGAAATGCTTAGCTGATGCAGCTGAAGATGAAAACTGGGTTCAGGCTATGAATGAAGAGCTTGACCAGATTGAGAAGAACCAAACATGTGATAATTGTTTCGAGGCCAGTAGATAAGAACGTCATTGGGACTAAATGGGTCTTTCGTAACAATATGAACAAAGATGGAATAGTGATTCGAAACAAAGCACAACTGGTGTGCAAAGGATACTCCCAGATAGAGGGAATTGATGTTGAAGAGACATTTTCACTGGTTTCAAGCCTGGAGACAATCGGATTATTCCTAGCCATTGTAGTGCAAAGAAAGTTCAAAGTATTCTAGATGGATGTAAAATCTACATTTCTAAATGGGGTTCTGGAAGAAGACGTGTACATTGAGCAGCCAGATGGTTTTCTTATTCATGAGGATGAGAACAAAGTTTGTAGGCTGAAGAAGGCGTTGTATGGGCTGAAACAAGAACCAAGAGCATGGTACTCAAGGCTTGATCAGTACTTGAAGAAACTTGGTTTCCAGCATGGTGGAGTTGATTATAATCTCTATTTCAACAAAAATAGTAATCAAAGGATGATGGTGATGGTCTATGTCGATGACATAATATTTGGTGGATCAGATGAAGTGAAACAAGGAAGGAATGGAACATTAATTTCTCAATCTAAATATGCCAAGGAGGTCCTGAGAAGGTTTGGAATGGAGAATTCCAAGGAGATGAAGACTCTGGTTGATACCCAGAGGAAATTATCAAAAGATTAGGATGTCAAGGCAGTTAATATCACAGAATACAGGCAAAGTCTATTGTACTTAACCGCAACAAGGCCTCATATTGTTTTCGCCACATGCCAAGCAGCGAGATATCAGAGTAATCCCAAGGAAATCCACATGCTTGTAGTGAAAATAATACTTCGATATATCCAGGGCATAGTGGACTTCGGCTTGACATATACTGACAAATCTCAGACAGAGTTATTGGGCTATACTAATGCAGACTGGGCCGGATTAGCAAATAACAGAAAATCAACGTCAGGAGGTGCATTATATCTTGGGGGAATATGTATTACTTGGTTAAGCAAGAAGTAGGATTGTATTTCATTGATCACCACATAATCTGAATATATTGCGGCCACTCAAGCATGCACACAGTTATTGTGGATGAAGCAGCAGCTTGAAGATATGGGATTTGAAGTGAAGCCTCCGATCGGAATTCAGTGTGACAACTTAAGTGCTATAAATCTTATCAAAAATCTCGTCCATCATTCAAGGACAAAGTACATTGAGATTAAGTATCATTTCATCAAGGAGAAGGTGTAAAAAGGGCTTGTGAAGTTGGAGTATGTGCCTACAGAGCTACAGGTTGCAGACATTCTAACAAAGGCCTTACCCAAGGAATCTTTTGAGAGGCATCGACTGGCTCTGGGAGTTCAGTCGACTCCCCGCACTTGAAATAGTGTGGATGTGGATCCCCCCCCTCTCCCCGAGGTATGATGTGTTTTTCCTTGTTGTGCTAATATGTGTTCTCTACTCTGTTACATACTACAAAGGAGTGACCTTTGGGTTCATTGAAAAAGGGGGAGAAAATAGTGATTGTTCAAGGGGGAGACAGTGTGGAGATTTGTTAAATCATGAATGATATGGGGAGAAGCTGACAGGTAAAGCAGCCAGATAGGGGGAATGCAATAAGATAGGGGGAGAATTATTAAATCTGATGATGCTAGAATTGATCGATCAAAGCATAGAAATCACGACAGCTGAGGATCGTGATAAAAGCAGAACAGTGGTGTTGGAATGGTGAGAGAAGGTTTCCAGCTATCACTAATTGGGATCAGTGTGGTTCAACAATTGGTATCAATTTAAAAATTGGTATCATGTTGGAATCGACAATTGGTGTTTGACATGAAGTGATTCATTGATGAACTTTTCATACAACTCTTGTTTCTCACGCTAAGCATTGCTCATGTGGGCTTAGAGTACATGTTAAGTGAATCCTTGAACGCTATCAGAATCGTAAGAGGCGAATGGTGGTATCAGCTGGAAGAATACTCAGTGAGGTATCAATGTACAGAAAATCATTCTGAGAAGAGTTATGAAGAATTGTCAACAAACCCAAAGGGGGAGATTGTTGGGCAAAAATCCCTCAAGGTAACATTGCAGTATTTTTGGGTTGATTGTGTTTGTTGACAAAGCAGGTTTCCATAGAGAATTGTCTACTTCCAAAGAATTTGTTGAAAATACATGTTGACAAATAATGATGACAAAGTAAAGGACGATCTGGAGGCGGTAAAAAAGAGCAGTACAAGGTGACATCGTTTCCCAGTGTTTGCCAAATTTTTGGGGTCCAAAATTTGGAAGTTTTGTGAGCATCGCGAAAATAGGATTTCCATGAAGATCATAATTAAATATGGAAATGGCATGAATTTCGCGAAGAGAGGCTTCATGGTTTGGATTTCGTGAAGACTAGAAAAATGAAGGTGGTGATGCTTCGGGATTACGTCAAAGCTTCGCGAATGGTAGAGTTCAAGCGCATCGCGGCGATGAAGGGATTTGTGAGTGAGCTTCGCGAAGAAGGCACGAAATAATGTTGACGGTGATGCTACACGATTACGACGAGCTCTGCAATCCAAAAATTGTCGAGGTGATTCGCGATTTTGACAGAATTCCGGCGGAAACTTTGGAGCTTTGCAATTTGAGATGACGTGGCGTTGACTTCGCACAGAAAGTTCGAGGTTCGGTGGAATCGCGTATAAATAGAGGTCGACCCCCTCGAGAGAAGTAGAGAGAATTTTCAGAAAAAAACATTTACTCTCGGTTCGCGAAGGTAGTTCATGTAGCTTGTGTGCTTCGAGAAAGAAGAGCTTCGTGGCGGCTATTGTTGCTCCGCAAAAGTTGCACGCTCCGTGTTGGCTCAGTGAGCTTTGTGTGGGAAGTTTCTCTGTAACGACTTGAGCTTCACGGTAGTGCTTCGATAAAAGGTAGGAGCTTCATGAATGCTTGTTTGAGCTTCATGAAATTGGTAGCCTAGTGAAGTAGGGTCCTTTGCGAAGGTGTTTCCAAAGTGAATTTCCCAGTGGTTAAGATGCAAAGTGGTATTCATCAGTGGATGAAAGATGGACTATAAAAGAGCATCCATCAATAGTTAAGGATGCACTTGTTCATGAAAATGAAGAGACCTACAGGTCTATAAACTGTGAGTGGATCCCTTCCAAGTGCAGTGATCATAGGAAGAGGAAAAAGGTGATCCTCTCCACCGGCAGTGATCTAGAGAGAGAGAAACAGGGAGTGACCCTTGGGAAAGCAGTGAGCTAACCCTAAACCTCGTAAAGGCAGTGAGCCTGGGCATAGAAGTGATCTAGCCTGAACATTGTAATCCACATCTAGTGAAGAATAGTGGAATTTGGTACGACCGGCAACTTATCGGCGTATGCTCCTTGGACGTAGCCCAGTGAGGGTGAACCAAGTAAAAATCTTTCTGTCTGCCTGTTTTCTTCCCTGCATTAGATTCAAAGTATCATCATCAGATAAAGAAGAAAAGAAGTGGTCATAATTATCACACTAGTGCAAAAAAAGTGACCCTTGTAATAAAGAGGTCAAGATCCAGTGGGGCAGGAAGAACATTGAGAAAGAATATCCATACCCTGATTCACCCTCCCCCCCTCTCAGGGTATATAGGCCCCTATTGGTCCTAACAGATTTATTATTAAAAGATGTCGTCCATTCTGTTTCTAATTAACCATTGGTTGAGTTACACGTGTACAGGTCCCTCCAAATTTCATGGAAAATATGACCGTTAGAGGAGGGAGCCGACTGTTGGAAATTTGCCTATAAATAGGAGCTCATTTGAAAGAGATCAACAACAAGTTGATCGATCTAGAGACCACACACTATTAAGGTGATTTCTAGAGAGAGAATCTTTTCATGCCTTGTGCATACTGAACTGCTCATTCAGATTTCTTCGTGCGACTCCGAATGTTGGTGATTACATTCGAGGACTTCTGGGGATAGGAAGACAGAGGTGTCAAATACCTTGAAGTTTGAGGGCTTCCTTGCTGAGGAAGACAGAGGTTCCAACTACCTTGAAGTTGAGGGCTTGCGGAGATAGCAAGACAGAGATTCTGATCTTCATATCATGGGCTTACCCTAGTGTAGGTAAGACAGACTTGCTTGAAATTATAAATCAAGGGACCTTTATCCAAAGTTGTTGGATACCCTTCTCTTTGGGTTAAAAGACTTATATATTGTTACTTGCAGTTTTACTACTTGTTTTTCTGCTGCACTTTTTGTATTGTAAGGAAAGTATAACCTTCTTATATTTCCTTACACTTGTACTCTGATTAGTTTAGATTCTATATGCTTTAAGGTAGAATCTCATATTGTAAACTTTGGTTCCAATTCTCTAATTAGTGATTAGAGGTGTTGTGAATTTTCTTAGTTTAACTTTGTTAAACTTAGATTCTTCCTTGTCTAAGGAAAATTTTTTAGTGTACAATTCACCCCCCCCCTCCCCTCTTGTATATTGAGAATCTACATCATTATTTCAATCCTAAAATTGGTATCAGAGGAGGTCTCTGAAATACTTATACTCACATATAAGTTTTTATTTCTCACTTTTTCATTATTATTCATCCTTGCTTAGAAATTTTTTATTCATTCTAAATTATCATTCTGAATTGTCATTCCGAACTTTGTGGTTACGAACTTTTTCTACTAACAAGTTTGGTTGCCATATTTTTAAGAATGGCAGGAATCAATGTTGGTTCTATTGACAATCTAAACCCTACAAGACCAATAATCTTTGATGGTAATGACTCTGATTACTGGAGAGATCGAATGAATAATTTTTTTATCAATACTGGAGTGGATAATTTCTTTATGCTTACTGGTGATTATAAAATTCCTGATAAAGAAGTTAGAACTTTCACTAACCAGGAAAATAAAGAGCATCAACTCAATTATAAGGTATGCAATACTTTACTATGTTCAATGAATAGAAATATATATAGCCAAATTTCTTCTTGTGAAGCAGCTAATTGTGTCTGGAAGAAGTTAGAAGTTACACACTTTGGCACTTCTAAAGTGATTGAAACTAGGAGAGCTATGCTTAGAGCTGAATACCATGGATTCAATTTTCCATATGGAGAACCAATTTGTAAAGTTCAATAGAGATTTATAACTATAGTCAATAGTCTACAGTCTATGGGAGAAAAAGGCTTAGATGATGAAGCCCTTGTGGATAATATAATTGATATTATTCCTAATGAGTGGGAATCAAAGAGAATAGCAATTGATGAGAATAGGAAGGTCACTCAAATTTCTCTTGATGAATTATTTGGAACTCTTCTCCAACATGAAACAAGAATGAAGAGAGATGCTGACAACATCAAAAAGAAGAATGGAAATGGTACTATTTCTTTTACAACAACATCAAATCATATGAAAGATAAGACTCCTGAGAGAGTAACCAAATCCAAGTCTAAGAAGGTGGTTATCCAATCAGAATCTAGTGAAAGTGAAGTCTCAGAGAATGAATTAGAAAATCTTGCTCGAAGGATGAACAAGATAGTTGGCCAGAGAAATTTCCAATCCAAGTATAAGAAAAAGGAAAGGAAAGACAAGAAAGATGGAGAAGTTACTTGTTATGAATGCAAGAGAGATGGACATATTGGACTAGATTGTCCTTTGCTCAAAAAGAAAGAAAGAAAAGAAAGGAATTCTAAAAGGAACAAAAAGAAGTATTACAAAACCAAATCTAAGAAAGTTCTGAAAGCAAATGACCCCTGGAGTGCCAGTGGTGGTGACTCTTCAGATGAATCCTCTGATTATGAATCTTTAGGACAGAAGAATCTTGGTCTCATAGCCAGATTACCTATTAACAATCATTGCTTTATGGCTAATGTATGAAATGCTGAATCATTGACCAATGTATCTTTAAATTCTAATGATAGTAAGTATTATAACTCTTCAGATTAAGAATCCTCTTCTGATGAAGAAAATATTTCACCTACCTATGAAGAAGTTTCTAGGTTTACTGAACTTCTTGAGATTGAAAATTCAAAACTCAATAAAAAACTTGATAAGGAAAACTCTAGGAATACTATTCTTACGAAAGAAATATTAGATCTTTCTAAATATCTTGATAGGAAAAATGATGATTTTATAAATATTTAAAAAAATCTTGAGGAAGTAAGTTCTGAGAAGAACAAACTTTCTAAAGAGTTAGAACAAGTAATTTCTAAGAAAAGTGTTTTTGAGCCTAGCTTTAGTTCTAAATATAATGATTTTGATGATAAAAATTTGGTTATAAAACTCAAGTCTGAAATTTTTTCCTTAAAGAAGTGTTTGTCAAACTTTACCCATGGTAAAGAAAATTTTGATAAAATGTATTCACAAATACGACCTTTAAGAAACAAATCCAGATTTGGTTATATTCATGCAAAACCAACTTTTAGTAACAACTAATTTGTTCCAAAAAGTGCCCCATTTTGTACCAAGTGTCAATGTGGTAGTCACTGGGCAAAGAATTTTTCTTTAAATAAGACCCAATCTCTAGGTTTTCATAAAGCCTATTTTTCTAAGAAAGTGTGGGTGCCTAAAATTTTGTTATCTGGAAATCTCGGATCCAAACAAGTTTGGATTCCGAAATTCTAATTATTTTCTTGTTTTTAGGAAGATAAAGGAAGTACCAACAAAAATACATGGTACATGGATAGTGTATGTTCCCGGAACATGACTGGTGACAAAATATATTTTGAAAAGATTATCAAAACGAAAGAAGATATCATTCTTCAGTTTATCGGAATGCAAGATCAACTTGCTGATATTTTCAAAAAATCATTACCCTCCGATAGATTTGAATACATTAAACAAAATTTAGGAATGATAACCGTAAGGTAATCATTCTTCATTAAATTCTTGTTGAACAATTCTCCTAACAGTAATAAACTCCTTTTCATAGGGGAAGTACATTTATTGTTAGTGTAACTAAAATTTTCGTAATCTGTTTTTCAAACTTAGTGTAACTAAAATTTTCGTAATATGTTTTTCAAACTTAGTGTAACTAAAATTTTTGTAATCTGTTTTTCAAAATTAGTGTAACTAAAATTTTCATAGTTAGTTTTTCAAAATTTTCGAAACTGAAGTTTCTGGAATGGAAATTTCTGAAACTAAAATTTTCGGAATGGAAATTTCCGGAACTAAAATTTTTAGGATTGAAATTCTCGGAATGAAAACTTTCGGAATGGATATTTTCGTACTGGAATTTTCATAATGAAATTTTTGTACTGGAATTTTCGTAATGATATTTTTGTACTGGAACTTTCGTAATGAGTTTGTTTTTAAATTCATTTCTTCAAGAAGAATATTACCAATTATGAACAATATTTCTAGCCAATCCGAAAGCTATGATTTCCTTACTTAAAGTTTTGTAATCATATTTTGATTCCTGGTATTTTTATGAGTTTTTAAAATTAGGATTCTAGTTTTCCTCAAATCCGGATGTTTTCATTAAAACCTCAAATGATCAGAGTCAAGTTTTCCTTGCGGGAGTGTTTTCAACCGTCAGATCAGATCAAAACTTTTTCAACCGTTAGATGGATTTTGGAAGACCAAAAGTCACATCCATCGCCTATATAAAATGGACCACAAGACTCATCCCACATCATTTTTTCAAAGCTTTTGCATCTCAAAGCCCTACTGCTCTTCTTAAGATCGGTTCCTATCTTTGCAAAGCCATTCCAAATCCTTCAGGTCTCTCTGTTCTGAATGTCTGTTGAAGCAACATCTCAAGATATGTCAACTTCAAAGCCAATCTCAAAGTGTTTAATCTTCAGGGAAAGGTTGGTGCATCTAGATTTCTATAAATTTTATACTCTTATTTCAAAGAATATTAGACTAAATGGATGGGAAGATGTTTGCGTATCAAAGTCATATAAACAGGATTCGGTTTATACTGATTTGCTGATCGAGTTCTATGACTTTGTTTCCTTCCAGATGGAAGATGGCAGAGAGTTGTTTTCATTCAAGTCTTATGGGAAGACTTATAATCTATCTTACACCAAGGCCATGAGCTTGGTTGGTTTATCCTATAAAGTAGAAGCTGAGTTCTTCTCACACAAACTTCCGGATGAGCAAGGAAGTTTCAACAAGGAGAAGGCACTGAAATGTCTTGGTCTTAAGGATGCTTCAACTATTAAGATTGCTCGTCTCACTCCGAACAATAGAATTATTCATCTTTGGGTGCAAGGCTTTCTGGTTCCAAAAATAGGTGATAAGGATAATTTAAAGAAAAGTGATATCTATATCTTAGATTTCTTGGTAAATCTAAGATAGATAAATTTGATGAGACATGTCTTGATTACGATCAAGAACATCAAAGAAGGGAATTTGAGAGCTCAGATAATCATGTTATCTGCCTTACTATATAAGCTGATAGTTCAGTGCTTAGATTCTTTCAAGGTTGGATGCAAATCAAAAGTCCAGAATTGTAAGCTTATGTTAGTAAGTGATGATACTTTGAAGAGGATAAATATGGGTTTTTCTAGTGAATCCGGATAATTATACTCTCTTTCTGTGGAAGAAGTTGAGGCACTTTAGAAAGGTACACACACTCCGGAACCATCCAAAAAGCAAAGGAAGAAGAGAAAGCTTAAGGAAGTGGCTGCTGATGAAGAAAATCCTAAATCTAAGGAAACTCAGTCTGCTCCCCCTAAGCCGAAGAAAAAAAAACTTATCCTGATGAAGTTGTTGCGAAGTGAAGGGAAGATAAGCAGAAGAAAAAATAAGGGGATCCAAAATTCTGATTGGACCCTACAGAGGCTAAGGCCTTAAAAGAAAGAGTTGTGGAAGAGTTAGAGAAGTAGGCGAAAGAGAAGAAAATTAAAAATAAATTGTATGAAGCTGAAGTGGTGCAATCTTTGCTGAGAGCTACAGAGTTAGATTCTGAGTTGATTCCGGTTCCAAAATCTTTCCTTATAGAACCTTCTTTACTAGAAACTCCAGCTAAGAATTATGTCACTCCAGAAAAATTCAAGGGTAAAGAAGTAGTTGAAGAAGCTGAAAAAGAAACTGAGGAAGAAGTAGAGGAAGAGGTTGAAGAAGAAGAAGAAGAAGAAGAAGAGGGAAGTGAAGATTTAGATGCCTGGATCAAGAAAGTAGAGTTTTTTAAAGATAAGGAAGAATCCAAAAAGTTAGTTACTCCAGGAAAGGAAGGTGAGGAAGGTAGTAATTATGATGATAAGCAATAGAAAGAAGAAGAAAATGTTTTATATGATGACGAAGAATCCTATGAGAGGAATTTTCTTGAGGAAGGACAAGAAAAACATAAACCATATGAAGACCAGATTATTCAAGTTTCTGAATCCGAGGAAGTATCTCCTAATGAGGAACCAATTCTGAAGTCCGATAAGGGGAAGAAAGTTCTCATGGATACTCCAATAAAAGAATTCTTCAGGAAGAAGAAGTTTGGTGGTTCTTCTAAGAGAAAACTGGTGCAAATTGAAGAAGAGCAATCTCAAAGAGATTTATCTGATTCGGAATCATCATCTCATGGGCATGATTTTGTGGTTGAATCTCTAAAGAAGTTGGTGGACACCATTCCAATTTTTTCAACTATAGATTCCAGATGCCAGATGTTGCAACAGAGTATGAATCAGAAATCATATTCCTTATCCATGGTCATGGATAAGTGTGTGAAGATTGAATCCGAACAAAAAAAAATTCTTATCGATTATGATGTGCATATAAAGTCATGTAGTAAGGTAACAAAGTGGTCTATAAGAGTTGATGAAGACTTAGTGTATTTTGAAAATTTTTAGAGTGAAGTTCGAAAAGCCTTTGAAACTGAGGATAAAAAGATTAAAAACCTTCAAGATGAGGTGATTGATGAGAAACGTTCTCGGAGTCAACAAGTGAAGTAACTAAGTGACAAGGCTAATTCTCTATCTCAAAATCTTTTAAGTGATAGAAATCTCTGGATTGAGCTTGAGAAAAGACTCGTACATCAAGATGAATTGTTAAAGAAGCATAAAGAAGCTATCGAGGCTTAGGCAAAGGCTTTGAAAGCTCAAGAAGAAAAGACAAAAGCCTTGGAGAGGCAATTCGAGGAAGACCAAAGAGACCTAAAGAAGCTCAAAACTTTGTTGAAGAAGATGATTCCAAAGGAAAAGGAAGACAAATAAACCCACTTCGATCTTTTTTTGTAGTTGTCTTTCTTTGTAAAATTTTCCCAACTCTAATGAAATGTTATTTGGTTGGTTGTATCTTGTCATATACTAATGTTTTAGGTACCATATTTTCTTTTCCATTCCCTTCAATTCTTTTTGAAAATCACAAAGGGGGAGAAGGAAAAAGAACTACTCCTAAGGAGGAGAAAGAAAATTTTCTAAGTGAAATATCCTTAAAGTAAGGTGGAGTTTCTCACTATGAAGTTTTTCATTCCTACAATAATAAAAACTCCACTCTGGAAATTCAGAATACAATCCTTAGAGTTTCAATGCCTAAGGGGGAGTTAGTCGTATTCACTTTCATCCATGAACAAAGGGAGATAAGTTTTAATTTCAAAGTATAATGAAAATTTTCAAAGTCATTATATTCTTTTTTGTAAGGATGTTTGTGCTTTCCAAAACGGGGGAGATTTTTGAGTAAATAAGGTTTTCCTTATGACTTTTCCATTCCTTCTTGTTTTGAAAATCACAAACACCTTATACTTAAGAAAATATAAATTTTACCTCCATAAGGAAAATCTACTTCTTTAAGAAAATTTATCCAAACATAGATTTTCTTATACATAGAAATATTTTTCTTAAGTACAAAAACCAGATTCATACCCAAAATCCCAAAAGTCATATAATGTCAAGATTTGGAGCATTCTATTTTTAGGATCTGAATTCTGGATGTGAACTATAATGAAGTTCCAATCCGAATTATGGACTCCGAACTTTCATGAGTTCGACTCCGAACTTTCATGAGTTCGACTCTGAAATTTCATGAGTTCGACTCCGAACTCTTATGAAGTTTGCCTCCGAACTTTCATGAGTTCGACTCCGAACTCTTATGAAGTTCAACTCCGAACTTTCATGAGTTCGACTCCGAACTCTGATGAAGTTTGACTCCAAACTTTCATGAGTTTGACTCCGAACTCTAATGAAGTTCGACTCCGAACTCTTATTAAGTTCGACTCCGAACTTTCATGAGTTCGACTCTGAACTCTTATGAAGTTAGACTCCGAACTTTCATGAGTTCGAATATAAACTCTGATGAAGTTTGACTCTGAACTTTCATGATTTCGACTCCAAACTTTTATGAAGTTCAACTCTGAACTTTCATGAGTTCGACTCCGAACTCTTTTGAAGTTCGACTCCGAACTTTCATGAGTTCGAATCTGAACTTTCATGAGTTCGACTCCGAACTCCTATGAAGTTCAACTTTGAACTTCTACAAGTTTAGATTTGGAACTCTGGTGAAACCAGACTACGAATTCCTATAAAACAGAATCTGAACATTTCTTAACATAGACTCCGAATTTCATTTTGGTTAGACTCCGAACTTTTAATTTGCTTACACTCTGAAATTTTGTATGGATTTTTCTTACATATGATCCATTTCAAAACGATGTTGTGCATTCAGTTATACATGATTTATTATTAAATGATGAAATCCATTCTATTTCTAATTAACCATTGGTTGAGTTACACATGTACAGGTCCCTCCGAATTTTATGGAAAATATGACCATTGGAGGAGGGATCCGACCATTGTAAATTTTCCTATAAATAGGAGCTCATTTGAAAGAGCTCAACAACAAGTTGACCGATCTAGAGACCACATGCTGTTAAGGTGATTTCTAGAGAGAGAATCTTTTCATGCCTTGTGCATACTAAACTGCTCATTCAGATCGCTTCATGCAACACCGAATGTTGGTGATTACATTTGAGGACTTCCGGGGATAGGAAGACAGAGGTGCCGACTACCTTGAAGTTTGAGGGATTCCTTGCTGAGGAAGATAGAGGTTCCAACTACCTTGAAGTTGAGGGCTTGTGGGGATAGAAAGATAGAGATTCTGATCTTTGTATCGAGGGCTTACCCTGGTGTAGGTAAGACAGACTTTCTTGAAAGTATAAATCAAGGGACCTTTATCCAAGGTTGTTGGATACCCTTCTCTTTGGGTTAAATGACTTATATCTTGTTACTTGTAGTTTTACTACTTGTTTTTCCGCTGCACTTTTGGTATTGTAAGGAAAGTATAACCTTCTTATATTTCCTTACACTTGTACTCTGATTAGTTTAGATTCTATACGCTTTAAGGTAGAATCTCATATTGTAAACTTTGGTTCCAATTTTCCAATTGGTGATTAGATGTGTTGTGAATTTGCTTAGTTTAACTTTGTTAAAATTATATTCTTCCTTATCTAAGGAAATTTTTATAGTGTACAATTCACCCCCCCCCTCTTGTATATTGAGCATCTACATCATTATTTCGATCATACATATATAATTGACATGTGGGGAATTACACGACGTGTAACCCCATTACACATTGTGAAATAGTTAAATTCCATAATCACTAAAAACCCATCGCCTTTTGACAAAAATAAAATTTATTTTCATTTAAGATTTATACAATGTGAAACCATATTACATGTCATGTAACACTATTAAATTTCATGGAATTATCCTACAAGATATAGAAATGGCCTTTTAAAGCTGAGAATCCAACAAATTTGTAACTTCACCATCACAGGTATCCTCCCAATTCCTTCTCAACCCTACCTAGTTAACAAAAACGAAAAAAATAAGACAAGGTTAAAGATGTACCTATTAGATCAGTAATGGGATTTTAATTAATACAATTTGATAAAATAGTGGGAGATATTTAATATTAATAAAAAGTATAGTGTTTAACAATTAGTACTCAAGATAAAAGTACCAATCTATAAAAAAATATTTTTGTATAAAATGGAAGGTGATACCACATAAAATCTATGATGAATATTGGAAAAAGAACACATATTTACCGACACCTATTTATAAGAGTGGTACAAGTGATTGTGAATAATAATATGATATAGAAGGAAATTGTGTGTGTTTAAATCCAAATTTCATATTAAACCACCTCATGAAGTAAGTGAGGGTGAAAAAAGAATCTTATGAGAGACATATGGATGAAATATTTGATGTTTACATTGTATTATTATCATAAATGTATAATGAGTTTTAAAATTAACATTAGAAGGTGTATGGTTACCATTTTGTCTCATTTCTAATAAGTTAGTGAGGAGAAAGTGAATTGTGAAATAAATAAGGTTATGATTACATAGAACATTTGTAATTTGCAAGATTGATTCATATTAAATCAAAATCTTCCAATAAGTCCCATTATCTCATTATTATCATATAGTTTCTCTAGTTTTTTTAGGATTATAAAATGAAAAATATGGAGAAATGAATTCAATATCTTTTCAGTAAGGTTCTATAAGTTTATAAGAACTTAAAAAAGTTAAAATTTTAGTTTTTATGGTGAAGAAGTTGAAATAAAAGGTTAAAAATCCTAAAACTATTTTTAATTCAATGAATATTTTACAAAATCTTCCTAAGAAACCAAATATAAAATAAGTATCACATTGAAAAAGATGATATTTGGTTCACATGTGGAAAAATGGCCCATTGGAAGATAAATTTAAATGAATTGAAGAAGAAAAAAACAAAATCTTCTACTCCAATTATGTCTATCATTGCATGTGATATTCCTAATTTTCTTATTTGGTATTAGATGCGATATGTAGGTTTAATATTTATATCCAAATACAAGAACTAATGAAGTTCATAAACATTATAAGAAGTAAGGTTAATTCTCCAATTTCTTGAGAAAGGGTGATTCCTTTGTTTTGATGAGAATTGCATGAATTCTAATTACCCAATGCATTAGTTCTAGTTGAACTGTTATTGATAAAATGTTCGTATCATGTGTGTGTTGGAAAAAATGATGCATTATTTTATTTTTTTAATTAATGTTGTTTGTGGTGTTTCATACTCAACTAATAGTCTATTAATACTTGAATCATTAATAATAAAACATGAATATAAAATGTAATATTCAGTAATACCTATTTGCAGTAAGATAATTCTTTTCTAAGTAAAACTAAAAGTATTTGTTAATAATATAATTAGTATGGTGTTTAGACTCTTCATAGATAAAAACCTTAAGTATTATCGACATACTTATTAAGTTTTAGACAAATAAACTATTCTAAAATAAAGGAAATCCACAAAGCTTCTAGAATTAGTTTAACAAGATACATGTTAACTATTTCAAGTATAATCTAGAGGTAAATTCGTGTTCTTCATGATATTCATTTAATAAATACAAGGAATATAATAGTGAAGTAAGGAATATTCTTGGTTATAAGTAATGATATGCTTTAGTATTGTAAGATGAAGAATTTCTTAACTAAGAATTTATCTGTCATTAAAATATAGAATGGGGTTATTCCTAAACTCACATTTCCTTATACACATTAAAATCATATTGTACATAAAAGTAGGATCAATGATGAGTCTTAAAAGTTTTTATTGATAATTGTAATTTAGAGTGTAGTAATTCTTAAACTCACATTTCCTTATACACATCAAAACCATTATGTGATTCAAAGGAGGATCAATAAAGTTTTTCACACTTCTAGCAAACTATTCCATTATCTTTTAGAAAAATGATTCACAAATAGAATTGTTAACCCTTAAATATATTCCAAACATAATAAAAAATGGACATAATATGAGTTATAATATGAAATAAATTCATTGTGTCGTAATTAATGTGTTTAAATGAAAATATTTTGGTAAGGTTAAGTTAATAAACAAACTTGCATCAAGAAAAAAAACAAAGTGCATCTTAATTAACAATCCTTAAAGTTTATAAGGATATTACATAAATATATAAGATATAAAAGTTATAGTCAAGTGAAAGACTATATTTATATAATAAGGGAACATGTATTTATTATAGATAGTGTAAGAAATATTAGAATAAGAATAAATTACACAAGCGCTCATGGAAATAGAATATTCCAGAGACACATACTACATAGGAAAGTTAAAACCATAAAGATGGTTTTATGATCACCAAGTCAATGTGATGTATTATTTAATAAGAATAATGAAACTTTATCATACAAGGAATCCGTAAATGAAAATAATCTATAATTGATAAGTTTATATAAATTTAGAAAAATGGATTCCATGTACCAAAATCAAGTCTTTATTTTAGTAGTTTCTCTAATTGATGTAAAGATATTGATGAGTATTCAAGAGAAACTATTCATGGGTGGTACAAGAATGATACAAATAAGGATTCATTGGTTATACAAAATCATCATGCTTAAATCCATTAGAATTATACTTTTCATGAAATTTTTTTATGATCATAATATTGGGCATTGGATGTCAAGACCACCTTACTTGGAAGGTGTATATATGATTCAACTAAAAAGGGTTGGTGACACTATAAAATTAAAATAAGTAATTCAAGTTGTATAGATAAATTTATATATTAATTAAAGAATTGTGATCATTGAATATTCATTTGTAATGAAAGTATTCCATGTATCTACAAGAGGTTAGTGGGAGTTCTATGATTTTCCAAGTAAAATATGTTGAGAACATATGAAAAACAATTATTAGTCCTATAGTTAGTTAATAAAAGATTGAATTTAACTCTACAAAATTGACTTAAATAAGTGACCTAATTTGTAGGGAACAAGATCCACATAGGTAGTTCTATGAGTATCTTAGACTGAGTCAAATTATATATACTAGAAAGGTATTAAAAAATACTAGTTGGAAAAATTATTGAAATATTTGTTACCAATATCATGTGGCATAAATCTCTCTCAGAATACATGTATAAGACATAATAGATTATAATGGTGAGTATAATTCCACACACTTCCATGATGGATCTATCACATATGTCATGTTATATACCAAATATAATATCGCCAACACAAATGTTATGGTAGGAAAATATCAAATAAATCTAAGATAATTGCATGGGAAGTAGTCAAATATATCCAATAGTGCTTGAGAAAGTACAATGGATATGTACATGGTACTTGTAACACCCCAAGCTTCCACGGTACGTTTCCCTTTGAATAATGCAATAGCTTGCATTGTACGCAACTTCGAGATTCTAACACACTGTGACCAATCAAACTAGACGTTATGAATATTAATACCCACTTTTTGAAATTTTATAAATTTTATATTTCAAAATGTACTTCATTTTTGGATTTAGAATATTGAAATTAGCCTGGGGTAAAATTTTGGTATTTTTCTGAAAACTTTCAATTTTTGATAAATAGTGAAAAACACTAAGTTATAGTTTAAAACCGAATTTTTATTTAAATAATTATTTATTTTATTTAAATTTATTTTAGGTCAAAATAGATACATAATACCTATATAATTTCAGTGTAATTCATTGGAGTTAGTTTATAATAATTTTAGATATATAAAACTTTTATTGAACTTTTCACCGTCTTTTACCTATCTCCTAGGAAAATTTGCAAATTCACATAAAACTTAATTTTACCACTTCTGTGAGTGGAATTTCAAAAATCCAAGAGAAAAGGTTAATATCAAGGAGTAAAATTTTGTTCAATAAGATAAAAATAGGTTTTGGTGAATAGTAACTTTTTACTTTTATTTACCACGGTTAAATGTAAATATGGTCATTAAGGGTAAAAATGATATTATTATTACCCTAACACATGTCCTAATTCTATTGGATAAGTATAATTCGACCAAAAACAACCTTATGAATAAAATATGAACCTATTTGGTCCACTTGGATTAGATTAGGACATTTATTATTATTTAATTCAAAGAAGAGTTAAAAGAGTTAAAATCAATGTTTAATAACTAAAACATTTTTAATATAGAGTTATAAATAAGATAAATCTGATTATAAATATTTATTAGAAATATAAAAATATTTCCTACATAATGGTATTTTATTTATAATTTTTACACATTAAATAATTTAATTTATTTATGACACAATGGCGATGCAGTAATTACCGAATTAATGAAATATTAAAATAATTGATATTACAAATATCCAAATAAATGTAATTTGAGACTTTTTATGAATTAGAATAACTTTATAGGTTAATATGACATATTAGGGTTGGTTAGATTAATTTTTTTTGAAGTAATAATGTTGTTATGAATTTTTCAAAAACAAAATACTAAATAGTGTCAAAACTGACATTAAATAGTTTTTAAAAAAATATTATATTATTAATTGATATTCTATTACTAAAAATATAAGGTTCGGCCAAAAGACTTATATAATGATAGTTGTATCATTAATGGACCACTTGGGGGTCTCTTGGAAGTATATAGTAAGTTTATTAACTATATAATATAAAAATACAAAGAGACATGGTAAATGTCAAACTATTTAACTAAGAGTTAAATAAAAAAGATAAAGTTAATATAGTGACCCAAACCTGTCTAAAACCTATTTGTTTAGTGTTTTTCGACCTATACCCACCTTAACCTTTAAATAATCCACTTTTAAGCCATTATAAACCGAATATAAATTTATTATAAAATAATATTTCTAGTTTTTCCTAAGGCGCCCTTCACCCCTCTTATAAAAGGGCACTCCCCTTTATCTCTAATTTACACCTTAAAAGCCTTTTCGCTCGGCCAACCCCTGCCCAAATATACTCCCACCTTACCTCAATTCAACCTATAATCCTTATTTTTATCATAAATCCATCCTAAGGAGCCCTTTTGATCAAATCAAAAGGAAGAACTTGAAGAAGAGGTAATGTTTTCACCACCCTCTTTCAAGTTCCTTTCTTCTTACACTTCTTATTTATTTGTTATTTCCATTATAAAATAATAACTCTAGTATCTTCTATATACTGTGATGTTATTATAAATATGGTACAACCATATTCAGTATTTTATCCATCCTTTGAATGACATGTCACCATACGTGCGTACGGACGGCTTACCGTGTCCACGTCATGGTGTAATTGTTATTCAAAACATTATTATTTGGTTGGGTATGATAATGATGTGTAATTGAATTAAATAATAAATATAACATTATAATGATTCTTTATATATGATATACCATCCAATTATATATGATTTTAATATCAAAATAATGATATTGTCGCTCGTGCATACGTACGGACTACGGTCTCCACGAACGCGATGAGATTCATTCCCCATCATATCCATTCAAGACTAATTCTCATTTGATGATAAAAGTAATGTTTAAGAACTTGATATCATTCTGGATATTAATAAGATACAACCTATCCATAGAAAACATGGATTATGTAACAAAACATATAAAATAAAATGATTAAATAAACACCCGAAATGACGATAATACTAAAATGTTATTAACAAAGCAATATTAAAAGATCATATATGATATCATATTTATGTATATGATTATTTTATAATTTAATAACAATGATTTAACTATTATACAGTAGGTTAACCTACCCTCGACCAAGTAAAAGTACAAGGTAAGGGTTTATTTCACAATCTCTTCATTATCCGAGGTTGCTTATACGTAATTATCTAGTGGGACCTCTTTATCATCCACATCCATGTTTCTTAAAAATGTATTTCAAAACATTATTACTATTTTACAGAATATTGGTTAAAGTCATTTATACCCTTGATTTACTTTTTATAAGAAGTTCATAAAGGAATCTTTCTGTCTTTTTTCAAACAAGGTCATTTCTAACCTTTTCGACAGAATTAAGGTAAGAATGTCTTTTTTTTAACTTATACGGTGGGTGCGGCTATTTTCTGCCGTTATAAAATCGTCGAATCTTCTATTACAAACTTATAAGAATATTTTGAAAGTAAATTTTTTATTTTATGATTATGTGATTTTTAAAAGATTTTAAAAAAAATAGATATTTATCTCAAATAGTTTTGATTTCATCTATGTCAACATCCTTTGATGGATTTTAAGCTTATTTGAAGTTGATTTATTATGATACAAAAATTCCATATAGTATTGAAGGTTTTGTGATATATTTGAATGTGGATGTGTTATTTTTATACCATTCATGGTTTATGGAGAAAGTATTGACATTCTTTATGCTGGTTTTAATATGAATGTTTATGTTATGTTTAAACCTGTTCATATAAGGAATGCATTGGACTTAATAAGTGACGGGTGGAGCCCGCTATAGCTCCTCGATGCATCGGTATGTCTCATGAGACAAACTAGTGTCTTGGCACAAGGACTTGACAAAATCTTATTTTTAGTCATGGCATAAGGCCTTGACTATGTGGTTATGATAGTCTGGCAGTATTCATTCCATCATTATGAAAGTGGTTATTGATATTTCATGTGATTATTAGACTAGTATAATATCCATGTGAATAAGTAAATGGCATTATTTCATTTTATATTTTCCATATTATGCTGAAGTTCAAGTTAAAAAAGCTTTTTTTAGTTATACATTTCCTTAAATGTTTATGTTTATTTATGAAAGTTTCCGCTATATTGTTATCCTTACTGAGCATCTAAGCTCACCATTTTCAATGTTTTAATTTTTCCCAGGATGTGAAGAAGTATTTTATGAATGACCTACAGGGAATGTATGAGGGGATATGAAGACAAGATATTGTTGTAGTTTTTTTTCACTTTATGATGTAATGTAAGACTTATGAATATATCTAGTGTTTTTAAGGCTACTAAACTAATCGGGCTTTAGAGACTTGATCTTTTGTGATCATGCCAATATTATGTAATAATGCACTGACTCTAGGTAACTGGGGTCGGGGTATTACAGTTGGTATCATAGGAAGTTTAGTACAAACCTTGGAAACTAGATTTAGATAAAATTTTATTAGAGCACATAGCCCTAAGATAGACTTTGAGGATTTGTATGGAAGAACTTCCTTGAATTTTGGTAATGTAGAGATTTTGTGAGTTTTCCGAGAAATACATCCCTGTCTGGATACGAGTAGGTAGAGGCGGATCTGGCACAGATGTACCTAGGGGTAAAACCCGAAAACACCGCTTTGATCTAGACTCGAACGGGAACTGGTGCACGACAACGGGTCTTGCTGCACTCTTGGTTACGACACTCACGGGGGGTATGCTTAGGATAATTATCATTTTCTTTACAAACCATTATGAAGGGATTACGAGTATATACTTCCTCAAAGAAATTTTTTTATGATTATAGATTATATCCATAAGCTGTTCAATTTATGTTGAGTGTTTTAAAAGTTTGTATTTATGTATTGTGATTCAAAAACTAATCTAGTTTATGCCATTGTTTAGGAATGGCGCCTAGTGAAAGGAATGGAAACTAAATCAATGCACACAATCCATGTAGGGATTTCCCTCCTACTCAAGATAATTATAGTGGAGCGGGTGATGCAACTGGTGTTGATCAGCTAATCACCATACTGGGACAACTCACTCAGGTTATGAATAATAACCTTACCCGTATGAAGCACCCCGATCCACAACGTGGAGGATCAATGTTAGATCGCTTCATGAGAAAAAAACCACCAACATTCAATGGGAGTACAAATCCACTAGTAGCTGAGCAATGGATAAATTCCTTAGAGAAAATATTCCACACCTTGGGGAGTAGAAAAAGGAAAAAAGTTGTCATGGAAGTTTACCGCCTCACTGGAGATGCTAATCAATGGTGGTCATTGATTAAAAACATGAAGGAATATGATGAAGTTTCAAATATGGAATGGAGGGAGTTTAAGGATATTTTCTTAGAAAAATACTTTCCTCGTGACCATCGAGCAGATATGGAAATGCAATTTCTAAGTCTGAGTCAAAAGGAGGATGAGAATGTCGCAAAGTATGAGGCTAACTTTACAAGGTTAGCGAGGCATGCAACAGATTATATAAGTAAATCAAGGAGTAAGATTGATCATTTCTCTGATGGGTTAAAACCATTTCTCCATCGAGCATTAGTCTCACAATCATTCTTGTCATACGAAGATATTGTCTCATGTGCTATCAAGACAAAAAAGGAATTCTCTAAGTCTTATGACTTTAAAGCAAAGCAAGAGAATAATAGATTTTCTGATCACTCTGGGAATGGAAATAAGGGGAATAATGGAAATGTTGAATTTCCATCCTACAGTAAATGTGGGAAGAAACACCCTGGTACTTTTTTGAAGGGAATGGGAGTCTATTATAAGTGTGGTGAAAAAGTCCACCAAGCTCATGATTGTAAGGGGAAGAAAGAAGCTACCGATGTTCAATGCTACAATTGCAGGGAGATGGGACATTATACAAATGAATATCCTAAGCGTCCAGGAAACTTACCTCATAAAAGACCAAGGGATCAAGGCAAAGCTTATGCTATCACTACTGCTGAGGTAGAAGCTCCGAAAGATGTGGTAGTAGGTAATTTAATGGTTTCATCAAGTTTAACCAATGCTTTATTTGATTCTGGATCATCGCATTGTTTCATATCTTCCCAGTTTTCTAAGAAAATTAGATATTTCCAATTTTATTTAACAAGGGAGTTGTCAGTTAAAACGCCTAAGGGAAGTATTATCGCAACAAAGTTTTGTGAATTTGTTCCCATTAGAGCATATAAATGTTCTTTATCATAAGATCTCATCATCATACCCATGATTTAATTTGATATAATCCTCGGTATGGATTGGCTTTCAGACCATGATGTGAAGATTTATTATAAGAAGAATGAGGTTACAATTTTTGATGATGATGATAAAGAACACCTTATCTTTAGAGCAGAATCGTCACCACTTGATTCTTATTTAGATCCACCCCCAATAACTCAACTAAATTCAATAATTGGGGAAGAAGAGAATGAAATAACTGTGGGTGAGGAAAGGAATGTTCAAATAGAGGATGTACCTATTGTGAAAGAATATGTAGATGTGTTTCCGGAAGATTTACCTAGACATCCTCCAGAACGAGAAATTGAGTTTTCCATTGATTTAATTCCTAGATCAAGGCCCATATCGAAGACCCATTATATAATGGCCACTGTGGAATTAGTGGAACTAAAGAAACAACTAGAGGAATTGAGTAATAAGGGATTTATTATCCCTAGTGTTTCTCCATGGGGAGCCCCTTTCCTTTTTGTTAAGAAGAAAGATGGATCTATGAGGTTATGTATCGACTATAGGGAGATCAATGCTATAACAATAAATAACAAGTATCCCCTACCTCGTATTGATGATTTATTTGACCAACTGCATGGAGCTCAATACTTTTCAAATATTGACCTTCGATCTGGATACCATCAGTTGTGTGTGAAGAAGGAAGACATTCCGAAGATAGCATTTTGAACCAGGTATGAGCATTACGAGTTTACAGTAATGCCTTTTGGGATGACTAATGCACCCTCTATTTTCATGGATCTAATGAATATAGTTTTCAAGGAATATCTCAATGATGTTTTAGTAGTATTTATTGATGATATCTTGGTATACTCCAAAATCTACGAAGATCATGAAAATCACTTGCACATTATATTGAAGACTTTGAGAAGACATGAATTATATGGGAAGTTTAGCAAGTGTGAATTCTGGCTTCAGGAAATTTCTTTTCTTGGCCATATTGTCTCTAAGGATGGAATCTCTATTGATCATTCAAAGACAAGAGCAATCCAAGAATGGCCAGCACCGACGAGTATAACTGAGGTACGCAATTTTATTGGTTTAGCAGGTTATTATTGACATTTCGTCTAGAACTTTTCCTGGTTGGCTAACCCATTAACAAATCTCACACGTAAAGGGGTTAAATTTGTTTGGACAAAAGAGTGTGAAGAATGTTTCCATGAAATGAAGAAAAGATTAGTCAATGCTCCTACATTTACTCTACCATCAGGGAATGATGGGTTTGTTATTTATAGTGATGCATCAAAGAAAGGAATTGGTTGTGTCCTTATGAAGAATGATAGAGTTATTGCCTATGCATCACAACAACTGAAAATTCATGAGAAAAACTATCCTACTCATAATCTTGAGTTAGCAGCAGTAATATTTTCTTTGAATATTTGGAGACACTATCTCTATGGTGAGAAATGTGAGATTTATACTGATCACAAGAGTTTGAAGTATATTTTCTCACAGAAAGAACCCAACATGAGGCAAAGGAGATGGATTGAACTACTCAAGGATTATGATTACACAATACAATACCACCCAGGGAAGGAAAATAAGGTGGAAGATGCTTTGAGCAGAAAGGATCATGGAGTTTTGAACAAAATGAGAGTTGAAAGGGATCCAATTTTCATGGATCTAGTAAATTTGGATATGGGAATAACCATGGAAAGTGAAATATCAATACTTTTTCAAATGGTTGTCAAAACATCTTTACTAGAAAGGATTAAGAGTTATCAGACCGATGATGAAGAATTTCAAAATAAGATTAAAGCTGTGAATGATGGGAGATTGAGTGACTATGTGTATGAAGAAGGAATTTTGAAATTTGGGAAGAGACTTTGTGTTCTTGATATACCTGATCTAAAAAGGGAATTGTTGGACAATGTTCATAGTTCTAATTTCTCTATACACCCTGGGAGCACCAAAATGTATAGAGATTTTAAGGAACATTTTTGGTGGGACAACATGAAGAGGGGGATTGTTGATTTTGTGTCAATATGTATGGTTTATCAACAAGTGAAAGCTGGAAGGCAAAATCCTGGAGGAGTCATGCAACCTCTTCCCATACCTGAGTGGAAATGGGATAATATCACAATGGACTTTTTCATTGGACTACCAAAGACTCCTAGAAGGAATAATGGAATATGGGTCATTGTTGATCGTCTTACCAAGTCAGCACATTTTCTTTCTATAAGAGAAGATCTACCACTTGAACGTCTAGAAAGACTATATATTAATGAAGTTGTGAGACATCATGGAGTACCTCTATCGATTGTTTCTAATCCTGATCCCCATTTTACTTCAAGATTCTGGAAAAGTATTTAGAAAGCCCTGGATATTGAACTTTGTTTGAGTACTGCATATCACCCCCAAACTGATGGACAATCATAATGGACTATTCAAACCTTAGAAGACATGTTGAGATCTTGATCACTTGACTTTTAGGGTATGTGGGATTAATATTTACCTCTGGTGGAATTTTCCTATAACAATAGCTTCCATTCAAGTATTCGGATGGCACTATATGAAGCGTTATATGGAAAGAGATGTTGCACACCAACCTGTTGGGATGACGTTGGTGAAAGAAAAATCGTAGGCCCAGAACTGGTGGAGGAAACGATGGAAAAGGTGAAAGTAATCCAAAACCACATCAAAGTAGCTCAAAGTAGGCAGAAGATCTATGCCGATAACTGAAGGAAGGATTTGGAATTTCAGGTAGGAGATCATTTTTTCTTGAAGGTATCTCTATGGAAGGGAGTTTTACGTTTCGGTAAAAAGGTAAATCGAGTCCCAGGTACATCGGGCCATTCGAAATTCTAGAAAGAATTGGGGTTGTAGATTACCGTTTGGCAATTCCACCAAGTCTCTCCAAAGTTCACGATGTGTTCCACATATCATTGTTGAGAAAATACATGCCTGACCCAACGCATGTACTCATCTATGAGGAAGTAGAACTAGAACCCGGTCTATCTTATTGTGAAAATCCCATTATGATTCTTGATACCAGAGAACAAGTGTTGAGAATCCGGACGACTCGTCTAGTAAAAGTTCTATGGAGAAACCATAATATGGAAGAGGCAACGTGGAAATCTGGGGAACTTATGATGAAGAGCCACCCGAGTCTTTTCATGCGGTAGTATTCTAGAAATTTCGAGGACGAAATTATTTGAAGCAGGGGAGAATGTAACACCCCAAGCTTCCATGGTACGTTTCCCTTTGAATAATGCAATAGCTTTCATTGTACGCAACTTTGAGATTCTAACACTCTGTGACCAATCAAACTAGCCATTATGAATAGTAATACCCAATTTTTGAAATTTTATAAATTTTATCTTTCAAAATGGACTTCATTTTTGGATTCGGAATATCGAAATTAGCATAGGGTGAAATTTTGGTATTTTTCTGAAAACTTTCTATTTTTGATGAATAGTGAAAAACACTGAGTTATAGTTTAAAACAGAATTTTTATTTAAATAATTATTTATTTTATTTAAATTTATTTTAGGTCAAAATATATATATAATACCTATATAATTTCAGTGTAATTCATTGGAGTTAGTTTATAATAATTTTAGACATATAAAAATTTTATTGAACTTTTCACCGTCTTTTACCCATCTCCTAGGAAAATTTGCAAATTCACATAAAACATAATTTTACCGCTTCTGTGAGTAGAATTTCAAAAATCAGAGAGACACGGTTAATATCAAGTAGTAAAATATGGTTCAATAAAATAAAAATAATTTTTGGTGAGTAGTAACTTTTTACTTTTATTTACTACGGTTAAATGTAAATAGGGTAATTAAGGGTAAAAATGATATTATTATTACCCTAAAACATGTCCTAATTATATTGGATAAGTATAATTATACCAGAAACAACCTTAGGAATAAAATATAAACCTATTTGGTCCACTTGTATTAGATTAGGACATTTATTATTATTTAGTTCAAAGAAGAGTTAAAAGATTTAAAATCAAAGTTTAATAACTAAAACATTTTTAATATAGGGTTATACATAAGATAAATTAGATTGAAAATATTAATTATAAAGATAAAAATATTTCCTAAATAATGGTATTTTATTTATAATTTTTAGACATAAAATATTTAAATTTATTTATGACAAAATGGTGATGCAGTAATTACCAAATTAATGAAATATTAAAATAATTGATATTATAAATATCCAAATAAATGTAATTTGATAATTTTTATGAATTAAACTAATTTTATATGTTAATATGACATATTAGGGTTGGTTATATGAATTTTTTTCGAAGTAATAATGTTGTTATGAATCTAGAAAAAACAAAATACCAAATAGTGTCAAAATTGACATTAAATAGTTTTTAAAACAAATATTATATTATTAATTGATATTATATTACTAAAAATATAAGGTTTGGAAAAAATACTTATATAATGATATTTTTATCATTAATGGACCACTTGGGGGTCTCTTGTAAGTATATAGTAAGTTTATTAACTATATAATATAAAAATACAAAGAGACATGGTAAATGTCAAACTGTTTAACTAAGAGTTAAATCGAAAAGATAAAGTTAATATAGTGACCCAAACCTGTCTAAAACCTATTGGTTGAGTGGTTTTCTACCTATAACCACCTTAAAATTTAAATAATACACTTTTTAGCCATTATAAACCGAATATAAATTTATTATAAAATAATATTTCTAGCTTTTCCTAAGGTGCCCTCACCCCTCTTATAAAAGGGAACTCCCCCTTCTCTCTAATTCACACCTTCAAAGCCTTTTGTCTCCACCAACCCCTACCCAAATATTCTCCCAACTTCCCTCAATTCAACCTAGAATCCTTAGTTTGATCAGAAATTCATCCTATGGATCCCTTTTGATCAAATCAAAAGGCATAACCCGAAGAAGAGGTAATGTTTTCACCACCCTCTTTCAAGTTCCTTTCTTCTTCCACTTCTTCTTTCTTTGTTATTTCCATTATAAAATAATAAATCCAGTATCTTATATATAATTTGATGTTATTATAAATATGTTACAACCATATTCATTATTCTACCCATCCTTTGAATGACATGTCATCATACGTGTGTACGTTTGGCTTACCGTCTCCACGTCGTGGTGTAATTGTTATTCAAAACATTATTATTTGGATGGGTATGATAATGATGTGAAATTGAATTAAATAATAAATATAACATTATAATTATTATTTATATATGATATACCATCCAATTATATACTATTTTAATATCAAAATAATGATATTGTCGCTCGTGCGTACATACGGACTACCATCTCCACGAACGGGATGAGATTCATTCCCCATCGTATCCACTCAAGAATAATTCTCATTTGATGATTAAAAGTAATTTTTATGGAATTGATATAATTTTGAATATTAATAATATACAAACTATCCATAAAAAACAAGGCTTATGTAACCAAACATATAAAAGAAAACGAGTAAGTGAACACCCGAAACGATGATAATACTAAAATATTATTAACAAAGCAATATTAAAAGATCATATATGATATCATATTTATGTATATGATTATTGTGTAATTTAATAACAATGATTTAACTATTATACATGAGGTTATCCTACCCTTTACCAAGGAAAAGTACAAGTTAAGGGTTTATTTCACAATCTCTTCATTATCCGAGGTTGTTTATATGTAATTATCTACTGGGACATCTTTATCATCCACATCCATGTTTCTTAAAAATGTATTTCAAAACATTCTTACTATTTTATAAATTATGGTTTAAATTCATTTATACCCTTGTTTTACTTTTTATAAGAATTTTATAAAGGAATTTTTCCGTCATTTTCCAAACAAGGCCCTTTTTAACCTTTTTGACAGAATTAAGGTAAGAATGTCTTTTTTTAACTTATACGGCGGGTGCGGCTATTTTCCACCGTTATAAAATCGTCGAAGCTTCCCTTAAAAACTTATAAGAATATTTTGAAATTAAATGTTATATTTTATAATTATGTGACTTTTAAATGATTTCAAAAAAATATATATATTTATCTCAAAAAGTTTTGATTTCATCTATGTCAAAATCCTTTGATGGATTTTAAGCTTATTTGAAGTTGATTTATTATGATACAAAACTTCCATATAGTATTGAAGGTTTTGTGATATTTTTGACTATGGATGTGTTATTTTTATACCATTCATGGTTTATGGATAAAGTATTGACATTTCATATGCTAGTTTTAATACGAATGTTTATGTTATGTTTAAACCTGTTCATATGAGGAATGCATTGGACTTAATAAGTGATGGATGGAGCCCACTATAGCTCCTCGATGCATCGGTAGGTCTCATGATACAAACTAGTGTATTGGCACAAGGCCTTGAAAAAATCTTATTTGTAGTCATGGCACAAGGCCTTGACTATGTGGTTATGATAGTTTGGCATTATGCATTCCATCATTATGAAAGTGGTTATTGATATTGCATGTGATTATTTGACTAGTAGAATATCCATGTGAATAAGTAAATGGAATTATTTCATTTTATATTTTCCATGTTATGCTTAAGTTCAAGTTTAAAAGGCTTTTTTTTAGTTATACATTGCCTTAAATGTTTATGTTTATTTATGAAAGTTTCCGCTATATTGTTATCCTTACTGAGCATCTGAGCTCACCCCTTTCAATGTTTTAATTTTTCCTAGGATGTGAAGAAGTATTTTATGAATGACCTCCAGGGAATGTATGAGGGGATATGAAGACAAGATGTTGTTGTAGTTTTTCTCCCTTTATGATTTAATGTAAGACTTATGAATATATCTAGTGTTTCCAAGGCTACTAAACTAATCGGTCTTTAGAGACTTGATCTTTTGTGATCATGCCAATATTATGTAATAATGCATCGACTCTGGGTAACTGGGGTCGGGGTGTTACAGTAATTTAAAGGAAGGAACACTAGTTATCATGGGGACAAAAACTAGACTTCTTATGAATCTCTTAATCTTATATCATAGTTAGTCTAAGGAAATGAGTAATAGAATCTCATTAAAGCCAAAGATAACAATATCTATAAATACCAAGTATGTTGTGGATTCTAATGTAACTAAAGAAGTAGTATAAAATATGAAATGATTTTTATAGTTCTTGGAATAAAACCTAGAAAGTAAAGTCCCATCATAATATAAATTATGAGAAGATTACGACAATGGTACCAACTAAGATGTTAAAGTTTTGATAGAGGAAAAAGGGATACACTCAGGGATATCATCTCTTGAGGGATAGTTTTACTCAAGGATGTGAAGTCAAAAATAGTAGAGTATCCATGTAAGAAAACATTGTAGGCCTAGTGACTAAATCCATAACTCAAAAGAAGCATGATTTTATCATGTGATAGATAACAGGTTGTTTGTTAGAAACTTAGATATAGTGAAAGTGATAGTGTTGTTAAAGTGGGTTCGTTAGACCAAACTTGAGCTGTGCGTTCTGATTACCATATCATGTATATATAGAATTATGCATTATCTATACTCACCAAATTAGTTTTTATACTTCTACATCCACTCTTTAGATGGTAATATACTTAGATTATTTATCATATGAAAATATTATAGTAATTCTCAAATAAAATGAGAACCTTGGGTTGCTATTATAATAATATTAAGAATATTCCCTATGCTCTAGATACATCATACTGATGGGACACAAATGATGTTTTAATACTAGGTGTTGGGGGATCATAAGCATTGATACTTATTCTCAATAAGTTATCCTTTAGTGATCTTGATCAGAGGAGATCATGAGGACTAACCCACAAATTGGAAAACAACATGTTTTTGGTATCATTGGTTGTTTTTATCTATGAGAACGTGTATTGGTTTCCCGACTCTATATCATTATTAATGCTTTACATTTGATTGTTTAATTTGATCTATGATAAAAACTATGATATTTATAATGTGTAGAGGTAGATTGTGTTGGGTTAATCATTGGTGGTATGACATTGATTTCATGATCAAGATATAATTTATCACTTCTGGAAAGGAAGTGATATCTTGAGCCTAATTGACCAAGATAGTATCACCTTTATTAAATCTATGTCAATGGTAGAATAAGGTAAGTCCATTTGATAATTTCATGACATAATAAATCAAGGAAGGATAATGACATAAATTGTGCATCGTGTTTTATGAGATACCAAAGATATGGAGATTATTTTACACGATGTGTGTTTTTTGGAGGTAGTTGGTGTTATGACTAAACCATATCACCTTAGGGGTAACGTTTTTTTCTAGATATTACTCTTGGTCAATGGATATGACTCACTACTATCAAGATAAGGGCCTAGTGGTTCAAACATAAAGCATATTTAGATGCTTGATAAATTCATATGAATTGGAGTTTAGGATATGGTGGGCCCTGCGATTGGGGTCAGATAATGACCGATATTGTACAATCGTAAGTAAATAAATAAATTTAATATTATTTAAGTTTAGAATAATAAGTGATTGAATTTACTAACTCATCATAATAAAATTTTATTTAGTGAATACAAAGAATCATATTTTATTAAATGAATATTTAATATTTAATATTTAAGATTCATTACATATTTTATGGGAGAGAGATGAATCTATTTAAGGGATCATAAATCTATCACATAAAATTATTTTAATGTTATAAGTAAGTGATAAAAATACAAAAAATATAAGATTAGTGGTGGTTATTTAGAGGGGGTTATTCACAAACCCCTCTAAATTAATTTTCTATATAATTAGAGGGGTTTTCCACAACCCACTCTAATCATCGTATTTAGGGGGGTTATGAACCCCCTCTAAATTCATTTTATATAAAAATTATAAGAGAGTTATGTAAAAACCTCGTTAATCATTGAATTTAGAGGGGGTTATTTACCCCCTCTAAAATTTTTATCATTATTTTTTAAATATCAAGTTGGATTTTAAAGGGGGTTCAAAACCCCCTCTAATATCTTAAATTAATGGGGGTTTAAACCCCCCCCCCCCTCTAGTGTCTTAAACTATAGGGGTTCAAAACTCCCTCTAATTTAAGAGATTAAAGGGGGTTGTGAACCCCCACTATTTTTTTAAAAGAAACTTCAATAATATGTATATATATATAATTAAAAAATCTATAAATGTATTTGAATACATTATATGAACATATTATATAAAATATTTATATGATTTTATTTAATTGTATTTATATGTATACATAAATATAATTGTATAATATTATGTACATTGATATTTATTTATTTGTATAAATTGTATTTAATTTAATATTAATTATTTATAATATAAAATAATAAACATATTATATAAATATATGTATAAATAAAATTTATTTAAAAAAATATATCATATAGTTTTTATAATTTATATAATAATAATAATAAATATATTTTTAAATAACATGTTTATACTTTTATATTATATATAATATAAAATTGTATTTTATATAAAATTATATAAATATTTATATTAATTTTATTTCTTATAATAATAATTATATATAATATTATACAATTTATACAAATAAATATATATATATTAATCTATATAATAATAAATATATGTATTGAAATACATTATATAAAAATATTTTTAAATCCATTATATAAATATGTTAAGTAAATACTTATATATATATATATATAATTTAAATAAAAATGAATATAATATATAAATATTTATTTAAGTATATAAATAATTTATATAAATATATAATATAAATGTATTTAATATAATATATGAATGATATAAATCATAAAATAAATGTATAGAATTTATAAAACCAACATATAATTTTTATAGTTTAAAAAATATGTGTAATAACAATAATAATAATTAATAATATTATTATTATCACACACACACATATATAAGTATATAAAAATAATTAAAGAAATATATATTTTAATTATATTATATCTATAAATTTTATATAGATACATAAACACACACGCACACAAAGTATGAATATCAATGATCAAAAAGATTTTTTTAGTGTGTTTAGACAATTAAGAGGGTTTTGATTTTGGTTCCTTCAAATAATGATCACTGACGATGAGAAAAACATGTTTTTGATCAAAATCGAATGAGGTATGGTTTCTATTTTGATTCATGCTTTCCATTTTAATTTTTCATGCTTAATTAATTCACATGATATCCTCGGGTTATAAATCATGTGTGGTTATGCTAGCGATGGTGTGCCAAAGTTGATAATACCGTAAACATTTTAATTTCTCATTCTTTCGTGCTTCTGTTGTATGCCCAATACCAACATCATATGATGAAAAAATTATACTTGAGTGGAAATTATTATTGTATGATAACTTGATCGGTGGAAGATATTGATGTTATCCTTCTTTTAAGTTTATCTAGATAAATCTCATCATGTCTTCAAGTGTTAGAATGTTCCTTTAAGATTGACCATATATATGGGGGTGATCCATACTGAGGTTCAACTATGTATTCAAATCACGTTTTAGTCTTATATAGAACTTCAAGTTCATCCTTATATCTCGATCAAATACAAAAAAAATATTTCCCTATGAAACCTCACCACTTACTTGAAATATATTTTGGAAATTTTATAGAATGAGAAATATTCTCGAATCACGATGAAGTGTGAAATATTTGTAATTTGATCTATCACAACCTATATAACATTGTTTCATTTAAATTTATTTATAATACTTGAGGAAAAATACATGGCGACATTCTCTAATTTCCATGTTGGTATGTGTAATGGATGAATCACCCTCTTATACTTATGAAGCTCCGTTATAACTTACTGGAATACAAAGTACTTTGAGATATACTCTGAAATCTCTTTCTTCATATCATATCACCAAAAGTTCTCTTAAAGGTATCAATACATCTTGGTACTTCTTGGTTGGATGGATAAATATGAGTTATGTGCATCATCCAATTTCTCCTTTTTTATCTCTAGTGTTAATAAAACACATGACTAGTTCTAAATCGAATGACTCTATCTTTATCGTTGTTGAATTCATGAATCTTTCCTTAGTTTTTTAACTTATTTTTTAGCTCTATGTAATTTCTTTACACATCATTAATTTTATTTTGGATAAATTTTTGGGCTATCATTTAAGAAAGGTAATATTTCTTCCTTGCTATTATTATTTTCAGATATATCATTTTCATATCCATGAAGATCCATTTTTTCTCAATCCTCATCACAGATAGGGTATTGGGATATTTTCTTCCAAAATCATCAACTAACTTACTTTCCTTACCAAGGTGGTAGTATATTGGGTAGTAATATTTATTTATTAACTCCAACCATCTTCATTGATGTATGTTTAACTGCTTTTGTCTGAATATATACTATAAACTCTTGTGATTAGTATATATGTCACACTTCTCTTCATAAAGCTGATGTATCCAAATCTTCCATGAAAATATCAAAAATACTAACTTTAGATCATGTTTTAGATTTTTTTTATCATGAATATTCAATTATCTTGAGGCATAGACTATAACTATATTATTTTTCATGAGGATGTAACATAAACTATTATTTAATGCATCATTGTGTATAAAAAATTCTTCTCTACTTTAGGGTAGTGTGAGTGCATGTGAAATGACTAAACTATTCTTGATCTCCTTCAATTTATATTTAAATTCTTTTGTCCAGACATGTTTTACCCCCCCTTTTTGTTGACTTAGTTTATGGGGTAGATAATAGAGAGAAATATCTCAAGAAGTTCCAGCAATACCCAACCAATTCAAGAAAACTATAGATCTCTATGACACATATTTATTTATACCATTCTTTAATTTCCTTTGTTTTTGAATGATCCACAATAATTCCCTTGATTATGATAATGTGTTCTATGAATGTGAATTGCTGCATCCAAATTTCACACTTGCTGAATTTAGTATACAACTTATCCTTCCTCATTCCTTATATGTTCATCATGTATTTTTTTTATCTTGTATTATATGATAATATAGTCAATAAATATTACCATAAATTTATCAAGGAAATTTCTAAATACCATTAATTTAGTATGTGAATATTTATGAGTCATTTGTAAATCCAAATGTCACTACTATTGTCACGAACCGACTTCTCCAAGATGAGGGAAGGGACAGAAAAGTGCCCTGACCTTCCTTCTTCAAGGTGAAAGAGATATAATGACCCCTGAGTCCCGCCTTCAGTAGGCCTCGGAGTGGAGACTAGAACCAAGGGTATAGAATCTCACATAAATAGAAGGCATTACCCTTTTTATATAACAATATCGGGAGATAAGATGGTAAATACTAGAAACACCAAATAATATAGATAAAAATAAAGCCAAGAATCCATTCCCACATGCATGTTCAAAAGTAAAACTGATACAATGTAAGAAAAAACTCTCAGTAATGTACCAAAGGAAAGGAAACTAATAAGTGACAATAATTATCTTGACGCCCGAGCTAGAAAGGTCCAGCACGGTCCTCAAAGTACTCCTAAAAACTTGAAAACAATTTTACATATATAGGGTGAGCATACAAGTATACTTAGTAGGGAAAACTAAAGTTACTCATGCACAAGTGATTGAACATACTAATGCCCCTATGAGAAAATAATAGAACCTCAAGCACCTACCAAGGAATAATAACCAGCCCAACCTCACCAAGGCACACTCACCGAAGTAAAAAAAGTCAAGTAAAGTAAAAATATAAGAACATCGGCATTTGGGTACCCCACACACCACTTTACCACTGGTTAACTACTCATTCCTAATGATTTGACGTCTTAACGCTATCAATCATCCCACACACAGTCCCATTTTCGCAACCTGCCCGCACACACCTGGGTCTCAAACCACATCCAACCACACCTAAAGACACCTGGGCCAGAACAACCATCGCCACACTTGAAGACACTTGGTCCAGAACAACCACCTCCATGCCCAAAGACACCTGGGCCTCATCCCAAAGATACTTGGGAAGACTTACCTGGCCTGAAAACACCAGATCCCTTGGCCCAAAACAAACCCTTTCCTGAATAATCTTGGACTATGGTAAGCCTTGAGCCATTACAGCCCACCTGGATATGCCCGAGCTACAAGATCTAGAAGAGGGTGCAAGGAAGAAAATCAGTAACCATCCATCCATCCTCCCACTGGGATGTTGGAAAAGACACCCTCCCCCATAAAATAGAGGTGATCGGCACATAGTGCTCAAAAAGGGTGGGGTGCATATAGAAATTACAAGGAACTAAAATATATATATATATATATATATATATAGGTAAACAAGAACTCATCCCTAACCTATGGGTTTCACACAAATAGAAAACAATCCCACACCAACACTGCTTTTGTTGTTACCCCTACATGCACAACCACATATCAACCACTTCCAAACACAAACCCAACCCTAGTTTTGTTCAACTTCCATTTATTTATTTTAAAAGGATTCACTTGAAATTATTCTGTCACTACTGGGAAACTAACAACCATAACCACACCAAGCAAGGAACAAAACAAAACTGTAGTCCCAATACACAACAACACAAAAAAACAGCACAAAACTAGACTTACAGTCCCACTGCACAACAGCACAAAAATAGACTTTCAGTCACACTGCACATCCTCATTCAACTAATATCAACTATCATTCTTCAAATTAATACCACCCATTCCTTCTCTCACAACCCATCCCTGCAACCCCACTTCCCAAACAAATCCCCAATGCAGTCCCACTGCATAACGATTATCTAACCACACCGTAGTCCCACTGCTTGACGTCACTTCGCGACCACAACACAACATAAAGGTAGTTCAACTACTTACAAGTTTATCCATTCCATAATCAATCAGTCTCTCGGACTAAGATACCACACACAAAGGAAAGTACCAATGCCTACAAGTTTATCCATTCTACAAAAATCAGTCTCACAAACTTAGACACCAACACCCCCCCCCCCCCGTACCACCCCACATACTGAGCCCATAGAACCTAGACCAGAACACACAACACATAACCACAACCATCAAACCAAGTGTATTCAAATTTAACCAAAAGGGTTCTTTAATTTCCACTTTAATATAACTGGGGTGATCACATAACAGGTTTGATCCTGTGCAATCCCTTTATTTAACCAAGTGTACATGATTAATCAGATTTAATGTTATATCTATATATCAAAACATCACACAAAACACCACCAGTGTGCAAGAAAAGAACACCGATGGTCATGATTTTCAGAATCCATACAGCCACAACACCCATAAGAGAATCAAAGATAACAAAATAAAACAGGCAACCACATCAAACCACACCCTAGACATTATTTTATTTACACGAGTTATCTTCTGATAATATTAAATTCTTGTTTAATTATAGTTTCAAGAAGATTATCCAGTCATTCCTTACAATAAAACATTAATATACCCACCCTACATGATGAAAAATTAAGGATAAGCAAAAGAAAATCCCTAATTGGATGATAAAAGATCGAAGTTACTTCTTGTGCCAAGAATAGGGGGTGGTGCAACTTACAGGAAGAACTCCAAGGTTGAGCGGGAAGGGATCCAGCACGGGTGCATGACTCGTCTTGGGAGGAAGTCTACAGGAACACCAATAGAAACAAAAAGGAATAAGGAAGAGAGGGACTCAACTTAAGAAGAGGCTAGATCCTAAAATTAGGGAGACCATTTCAAAGTACTTAAAAGTCGGATTGTGGATCGACCACACGGTTTGGTGGTTTCACATGTTGTAATTAATTTAGATTTAATAATTCCCCTTGGAAATGGTGGAGATAGACTAGAGGACGATTGTGAGTTTATAAATTAACTTTAAATGGAGAAAAACACGCAATCGGGTAGAAACTGGAAATTAGTCACTGATGGGTGAGTCACCAACGTTGAGCCATCGACACTGATCCACCAAAGGGTCCGCTACTGACACGACCTACCGACGCCTCTACCTACCAACGCTAAGATAACGACGCCTCGACCTACTGACGCCCTAACGTACTGACACTGACACCCTCAACTCACTAATTTAGACACCCCTGACTCGTCAATATTGACGCCCCTTGAATAACCTATATCGATTCCCCTTGACTCATCGACACACTATCATGTCGACGCACTGAAATGCCGATGGAAAAAACTAGAATTTTGGAGAACTCTTTAAATGAGCCACCGAGAGCCCCTGGAACACCTCAACACTAGATTTTCACAAAGGAAGTGCTTGAGGAAAAATACAGGTTATTACATCAGATACCTCTCAAAATATTATCATCCTCGAGAATTTAAAACTGAACAAAAGAAAAGAGTTCTGAACAACCATCCCTTAAGATACCTCTCATGATTAAACCACCTTGTGTTGAAAAATAGAGGGGAAACCTCAACATCTTGGAACAAATATCTGAAATCTATATCTTGAACAAATAGGGATACACTAAAGCTCCATTATCCTAAGAAATCATACAAACACCAAGTTTCACACTATCCAGATACATGGATTAGAGAGCTCCTTCCCCTTGTCAAGATACTATCCGCTTTGGGCAGCACTGACTCACCCACACGGGTTTAATAGAATCCACATTAATGTGTCTCGATTAGAGACTAGGTCCTCACCTCTCCATAGTCAGGACTTTTTACACAAAAATAGAGAATGGGGAAACAACTTATCATGTAGAAAGTGGGGTTAAACATTACATCATAAGCAAGGCACAAAAAAACACAAGATCAAAACTCATAACACCTTTGGGTACTAGGCACACATCTGTGCCTCCTGTTCCTAGGTACTCTCCTCGAGGCCACCATGCCTCCAGAACACACGGACCAAGGGAATTGTAACGACCCAAACTTTTTAAATAGTATATTAACTTACTCTTAACGATTTAATAGAGATGTTAATGGTTAATGTAGAAAGAGGAGTCGATGGCTTCATCCAGTAGACTCGAACCTTATGAAGCCCACTTATCAGAGCTTGGGAAGGAGGTGGCATCTTTGGGCTTCGCTTTGGACCAAGCCCAATCCGAACTCCAGCGTGTCAAACTTGAACGGAAACGCCTATGTGAGAAGTTCAAGTTAGTAGAGATTACTACTAGGGAAATGTTATCTGAGCCTCCCTCAGATTCTCTCACCATAGCACACCTTACACTTAGGTCATATGCCGGTGTTATAAGGGGCTATGTGATGAGACCCAAGATTCTTTGTGTAATCCTTTGGGATGAATGAATTGAGATTTCTTCCTTTAGTGATGTTTGTGAAATTTCAAATGTCTGGATAATTTTAGGATGTATTTTATTGATGAATTTTGAAAAAAATGATATTTTAAAATATTTATGTAAACCCTAAATAATTAATGATGTGTAATGATTTTCAAAAAATGGTCTTCTACAAAAGTGTTCAGTAAGGAATTTGGAGTCTGATAAGATCAACTTAATTTTTGATGAATAGTAAATTATGAATAGTGATTTTTCGCTTAGGATTAGTAATGTGACCAAATGGATTAGTAATTTCACTCAAAGAAAGTTTTAATATAATTTAGACACCTAGATTAAGTAATGTGATTCAATAAAATGGGTAAATAACGGTTTCATAAATTATTAGTCAAGTATTAGTTTTTTCGGTTGAATAGTGTTTTTTTAATTAAAAATTTAATTAAAAATAATTAGAAAATTATTTTTATAAAAATGACTTTATTTTTAAACTCAGAGCATCGATGTTATGTTATGGTAATTTTTGGGGATTTTTCTGAAAAAAATGAATTCTCGATGAATAGTGCTTTTATTTAAAAATTAAATTAAAAATATTTAGAAAATTATTTTTATAAAATGGAGTTCATAAATTTAATTAGAGCATAGATATTTGGTTAAGGTGAAATTTTGGGATATTTCTGAGAAAGTTGAATTTTCAGTGAATAGTAAAAATACAATTTTAGGGTTTCGGTATGTTTAATGACATCATAACTGTTTCATGATGATTTCATGAGATATTTTAAGGGTTTTCCGGCCAAGGGTGATGAAATATTGTATTGGGGGCCCCATGTGGCCTAACTCCATGGTAAATGCCATGGGAGAGCACATGGTTTTGAGAAAAGCACTTGTGAGGTGTCCCTTGGCCATTAATGCCTTGTCCCCTCACTTTCCCTATAAATACCCACCATTTACTCCTTTATTTTTCACTCCCAACTCACCACCAACGAATTTCTAGTCTACTTACCTCCCAAGGAGTCCTCTCAAGGTTCCCCCAAGCCCTCAAGGTCCAAACCTTTGAGTTTTAAGAGTTACGTTTTAAGGTAAGGGATCCGACCTCTCTCTTTCTTTTCATGTAATCTCTTTTATGTCATTCCTTTTATGCTCCATCTTCTTATGTGAGAGGATGTTATTTTATATTCCTCTTACTGCCCTTTTCATGTTTATTTTATGAGAGATCCCCTCTTACTCTCATCATTTCATTTTATGAAAGTTTAAGTGACGCCGTTAGGCTGCTGAATTTTTAAGGGATTCTTTCACCCTTCTCATTTTTCAAGTTCAATTTTCATGTCAAGTATTTCAAGTTACTTTTTATTATTTTGGGGTATGATCTCTATATCTATCATACTGATCTATTATGATCATATGATGAGAGACCCTATTTGATCTTGTCAAATCATTTTTATTGAAGTTTAAGTGACGTTGTTAGGCTGCCGAATTTTTATAAGAGAAATCTTATTTTTTTCTTACTTCCATGTTTTTCATTTCAAATGTTATGTCCTTAAAATTTCATTACCATGATTCATATCCCTTATATTCTGTCCCTATACTATTTTTATAGATCATTTATGAGTGGGTGACCCATGTCCCCTCTATTTTCAACATTTTCTAAAACCCTGTAACATAGCCGTTATGCTGCAGAATTTTCGTCTCAAAATGCCTCTCTCTTTTTCTCAAAATTATTTTATGTTATTAAGTGAATACTCAAAGCTCCTATTTCTATATGGGTATTTACATATATATCAAAATTTTCTATTTTAAATTCTGGGATTTACATACATGAAACCTGCTTTCCCTTTCCATGGGTTTAAAGTGACATAAAGATCATGTCCTTAAAGCAGTTTTTAAAACGTTATGATTATGAAATGAAACCCATTTCTTTTATGTCATATGGGTTGTTTATGAAATGATTGATGATGATATATGTGGCTCACATGATAATAAAGACATGTCAAGGGTGCACCTAGATAGCGCTCTAATGCATTGGGTAAAGACTTAATCTCTAGAGATGACTTTTTAGACTGATACCTTGGTGAATAACCTTGGTAATTTTTAATGACACCTTGGGGATGGACCTTGGTGAAATGAAATGATTGTCAATATTAAATTTTGCATCCACATCTTCAAGTTATGAAAAATGTTATTTTTATTATGATGTATCTCATGATTTCTTTCTCATGCCTTAAAGTTCTTTTCATGTCCTTATTGAAGTATCTCAAGTTCACATGTAAAATGTTTCTCTTGTTTCCCTTACTGGGCCTTCTGCACACCCTTTCTTTTGATGTATGTCCCCAGGTTATGAGATGCAGTAATGAACCTAGGATGAACTTAAGGGGAAGCCTTTCAAGTGTTTAAGAATAATTTTTTATGTTTTTTTCATGTATTATGTTCCTTGTTTCTAAGACACTAAACCTTAAAGATCCTCAGTTCCGTGTAATGAAATGAAAGTTTATGTTATAAAAAGACAAGATACTATAGTTGGTATCAAAGGATGGTTTAGTTATTTGTGGAAATTAGGATATAAAAACTTTAGTAATAACCCTATAGAAAAGTTTAAATATAGGAAAACTTCCTGGTATTTTGGTAAGTATTGAGTAAGTGGTTTATCAAACAAATACATCCCTGTCTGGATACGAGCAGGTAGAGGCGGCTCTGGAACAGATGTACATAGGGGTAAAACCCGAAAACACCGCTTTGAGCTAGACTCGAACGGGAACTGGTGCACGATAACGGGCCTTGCTTCACTCTTGGTTACGACACTCCTTGGGGATATGTTTGGTTAATCACAAGATTTTTATGAATCATTATGAAGGAATTATAGAGAAGTGTAATTGTCTAAGAATGAAGTCTTAGTTAAAAGAGTCATAAATGAAATAATTTTCTCACTAAGGTTTTATTATTTTAGAAAATGGAAGGAAATAGGAGGAACCGTGCCGATGGTGACCACAATGCACCATGTGCTGACGGCCCTCCGATGGAAGCCGGAATGGAAACATTCATGCGAATGATGAACCAACTGACTCAAGTTATGAGTAATAACTTGAATCAAGATGAGAGGATGACCTCACCACGAAGGGAAAAACACTCTGTTGAGTCCTTCATGCATCAACGACCACCATCATTCAGTGGATCTACTAACCCTTTGGTTTCGGAACAATGGATAAGCTCCATTGAAAAGATCTTTTCTATACTCCTTTGTTCGGAACAAGAAAAAGTCACCCTTGCTGTTTATCGGCTAGAGGTAGAAGCTAATCATTGGTGGTCACTGGTCAAAAACACGAAGCCTAGAGGAGAGATGGAAGCTATGGAGTGGGAAGAATTCTGGGGAATATTCTTTAACAAGTATTTCCCTCGTTCTATGAGAACGAGAATGGAGAAAGAGTTTCTTGAGCTGAAGCAGAAGAAGAACGAATCTGTCGGAAGCTATGAGATGAACTTCACCCGACTTTCATGATATACCTCTAGCTTTGTCATGGATCCAAGTGGGAAGGTTGATAGATTTTTCGGTGGACTAAGACCTCATCTGCGAATGAATTTAGCCAACCGGTACTATGATAGCTACGAGGATATCGTGCGGAGTGCAATGAAAGTAGAGCTAGAGTTTGGTGAGACACAGTGGTCTCATAAATCAAATGACAAGAAGAGATCGTTGGATCCCAGTTTAGGGAAGACTGTTGATCAAGGAAGAGGTGGAAAGAAAATGCAACTTACCACATGCAATAAATGTGGGAAGAAGCATCTGGGGAACTGCTTGGTCGGAAGTGGAAAGTGCTACAAGTGCGGAAGAGGAGGCCATATTGCTCAGAATTGTCGTAGTGAGGTGAAGCCTCAACTCCCCAACACTAACGACAGAGGAAAGATGGTTTTGGCCTTACCTGAAGTCCATTGCTTCAAGTGTGGAAAGCTTGGGCACTATACTAATCTCTGTCCAAATCCAAGGGAAGTGGAGGGGAATCACCATTAACCTCAGCAAAGTCCAGGGGAGAAAGGTCGTGCTTTTTCTATCACAACAACTGAATTTGAAGCTCCGAATGACGTGGTAGCAGGTAATCTTGTTGTCCTCTCAAAACTAGCAGCTACTTTGTTTGATTCTGGGTCTACGCATTCCTTTATTTCCTCCAAGTTTTCAAAGAATATAGAATCAATCACGGAACTTCTTGAGGTAGAGTTGTCAGTCAAGACTCCAAGTGGGATTATCCATGAATCAACATTGTTTAGAGAATCTATTGTTTACTTTAGTGAGCAAAATCTTATCACAAATATAGTAGTCATTTCCATGTTGGAATTCGACGTTATACTAGGGATGGACTGGATCTCAAAGTATAATGCTAAGATCAAATGCAGAAGTAAGGAAATCTCAGTAGTCTTGAATAAACAACCTACAGTTATCTTCCAAGGAGAGATATCCCGAACTGATCCCTATCTAGAAGCACCTCCTATAGCTTTCTTTATGGAGTTAATCGGTGATGATGAAGAAGGAAAAGGGAGCATACCAATAGAAGATGTTCCAATTGTTCAGGAATACATGGATGTATTTCCTGAGGAGTTACCTGGACCTCCCCTAGAAAGAGAGGTAGAGTTCTCCATTGAACTCATACCTGGATCACAACCGATATCAAAGACCCCATATAGAATGGAAAATGTGGAGCTAGAAGAGTTAAAGAAACAACTCCAAGACTTGTTAGAGAAGGGGTTTATCTGACCGAGTGTGTCTCCTTGGGGGGCACCAGTTCTCTTTGTGAAGAAGAAGGATGGATCAATGCAGCTATGCATTGATTATAGAGAACTGAACGGGATCACAGTGAAGAATAGATATCCTCTTCCAAGAATTGATGATTTATTTGACCAACTTCGTGGGGCTCAATTCTTCTCTAAGATTGACCTTCGATCTAGTTATCATCAACTGAGGGTGAAGAAGGAAAATATTCCAAAGACTGCCTTCCGATCAAGATATGGGCATTATGAGTTTACTGTTATGCCCTTCGGCTTGACTAATGCTCCTGCTATTTTCATGGATTTGATGAATAGAGTCTTTAAGGACTACCTTGATAACTTTTCGGTAGTTTTTATTGATGATATTTTGATATATTCAAAAAGTTGTGAGGAGCATGAAGATCATATGAGGGTTATTTTGAAAACTCTATGGAAGGAGAGGCTCTTTGGAAAGTTCAGCAAGTGTGAGTTTTGGTTACAACAAGTGGCTTTCTTGGGGCACATCGTAACCAATGAAGGAATCTCGGTTGACCCTGCAAAGACAATGGTTGTGGAGGAGTGGCCTCAACCCACAAAAGTAACTGAGATTCGTAGTTTCCTTGGTTTAGTGGGATATTATAGGAGGTTTGTGAAAAACGTTTCATGGATTTCTAATCCACTAACCAAGTTTACTCGAAAAGGGGTTAAGTTTATCTGGACAAAGGAATGCGAGGAAAGTTTCCAAGAGCTGAAGAAGAGATTGGTTACTGCACCTGTGTTAACACTACCCTCTATCGGAGAAGGATTTGTTATTTTTAGCGATGCATCTCTGAAAGGGCTTGGGTGCATCCTTATGAAAAATGACAAGGTAATTGCTTATGCATCTCAACAGTTGAAGATTCATAAGCATAATTATCCTACGCATGATCTAGAGCTAGAGGCAGTTGTTTTTGCTCTAAAGATATGGATGCACTGTCTTTATGGGGAGAAATGTGATATATACACTGACCACCAAAGTCTAAAGTATATTTTCACACAGAAAGAATTGAACATGAGACAAAGTAGATGGTTGGATCTTATTAAAGACTATGATTGTTCAATTCATTATCACCCTAGAAGTGCAAATAAAGTCGCGGATGCGTTAAGCAAGAAAGACCCTGTTGTTCTGGCAACAATGAGGATCCTAGGAGATCCCTTGATTAAAGATCTAGTAAAACTGGACATGGGAATTATAAGGAAAGGGACATCATCAACCCTATCCCAAATGATTTCTCAACCTTCATTACTAGAGAAGATCAAGAAGGCTCAAAAAGAAGATCCTTTGCTACAGGATAAGTTGGAGGCTGTAAAAGATGGGAAGTTCCCTGATTTCAATATTGATCAAGAAGGTGTATTGAAATTTCGTACAAGACTATGTGTTCCATCTATTCCGGAGATAAAGAAAGAACTGATGGATGAAGCTCATAGCTCTACTTTCTCTATACATCCAGGAATCACTAAAATGTATAGAGACCTTCGTGATCATTATTGGTGGGATAACATGAAGAGGGAGATTGATGATTACACTACAAGGTTCCTGGTGTGTCAGAAAGTAAAGGTAGAACGACAACTTCCTAAGGGGGTATTACAACCGCTACCCATACCAGTATGGAAGTGGGATAATATCACTATGGACTTTGTAACTGGTCTCCCGAAAACATCCAAAGGAAACAATGTGATATGGGTTATTGTGGACCGTCTCACCAAGACAGCCCATTTTATCTCTATTCGGGAAGATTTCTCTCTGGATCAGCTTTCCAAGATATATGTGAAGGAAGTGGTAAGGCTGCATGGGGTACCACTATCCATCGTGTCTGATCGTGATCCAAGATTCACATCAAAATTCTGGAGAAGTCTTCAACATGCTCTGAATACTGAATTGAATTTTAGTACGGCCTATCATCCTCAAACTGATGGCCAGTCTGAAAGGACTATTCATACACTCGAAGACATGCTGAGATTATGATCAATGGAATTTAAAGGTGGATGGGATCAACACCTCCCATTAGTTGAGTTCTCCTATAAAAACAGCTTCCATTCGAGTATTCAGATGGCACCCTATGAAGCTCTGTATGGAAAACAATGTAGAACTCCTACTTGTTGGGATGAAACTTGTGAGAGAATGCTTCTTGGGCCTGATCTTGTGCAAGAGATGACAGAACAGGTTCATGCCATCCAACAACACATAAAGGCTGCTCAGAGTCGGCAGAAGAGCTATGCTGACAATCGTCGAAGGGACTTGGAGTTTGGTGTTGGTGACAAAGTCTTCCTTCGAATTTCCCCATGGAAGAGAGTCATGCGGTTTGGGAAGAAAGGGAAGCTCATCCCTAGGTACATTGGCCACTATGAAATCCTTGATCGCATAGGAGCAGTGGCCTATCGTCTAGCACTTCCATCGAACCTAGCTCAAGTTCACAATGTCTTCCATGTATCTCTCTTGAGGAAGTATATACCCGACCCTTCGGATGTACTGAACCCAGATGTGGCACAACTAGAACATGACCTCTCTTATGAGGAGCGGCCAGTGGAGATCTTAGACCGTAGAGACAAGGTTCTACGAAAAAAGACTACCCACCTTGTGAAAGTGTTGTGGAGGAATCATAAATATAAAGAAGTGACTTGGGAGCCTGAGGAAATGATGAAGCAAAAGTACCCTCACCTTTTCGACTAGGCCTCAAGTATAAATTTTGGGGGAAAAATTTCTTAAGGGGGGAAGAATGTAACGACCCAAAATTTTTAAATAGTATATTAAATTACTCTTAATGATTTAATAGAGATGTTAATGGTTAACGCGGAAAGAGGATTCGATGGCTTCATCCAGTAGACTCGAACCTTATGAAGCCCACTTATCAGAGCTTGGGAAGGAGGTGGAATCTTTGGGATTCACTTTGGACCAATCCCAAGCCGAACTCCAGCGTGTTAATCTTGAACGGAAACGCCTATGGGAGAAGTTCAAGTTAGTAGATATTACAACTAGGGAAATGTTATCTGAGCCTCCCTCATATTCTCTCACCATATCACACCTTACACTTAGGTTATATACCGGTGTTATAAGGGTCTATGTGATGAGACCCTAGCTTCTTTGTGTAATCCTTTGGGATGAATGAATTGATATTTCCTCCTTTAGTGATGTTTGTGAAATTTCAAATGTCCGGATAATTTTAGGATGTATTTTATTGATGAATTTTGAAAAAAATGATATTTTAAAATATTTATGTAAACCCTAAATAATTAATGATGTGTAATGATTTTCAAAAAATGGTCTTCTAAAAAAGTGTTCAGTAAAGAATTTGGATTCTAATAAGATCAACTTAATTTTTGATGAATAGTAAATTATGAATAGTGATTTTTCACTTAGGAATAGTAATGTGACCAAATGGATTAGTAATTTCACTCAAAGAAAGTTTTAATATAATTTAGACACCTAGATTAAGTAATGTTATTCAATAAAATGGGTAAATAACGGTTTCATAAATTATTAGTCAAGTATTAGTTTTTTCGGGTGAATCATGTTTTTTTAATTAAAAATTTAATTAAAAATAATTAGAAAATTATTTTTATAAAAAGGACTTTATTTTTGAACTTAGAGCATCGATATTATGTTATGGTAATTTTTGGGGATTTTTCTGAAAAAAATGAATTCTCGATGAATAGAGATTTTATTTAAAAATTAAATTAAAAATATTTAGAAAATTATTTTTATAAAATGGAGTTCATAAATTTAATTAGAGCATTGATATTTGGTTAAGGTGAATTTTTGGGATTTTTCTGAGAAAGTTGAATTTTCAGTGAATAGTAAAAATACAGTTTTAGGGTTTCGGTATGTTTAATGACATCATAACTGTGTCATGATGATGTCATGAGATATTTTAAGGGTTTTCCGGCCAAGGGTGATGAATTATTGTATTGGGGGCCCCATGTGGCCTAACTCCATGGTAAATTCCATGGGAGAGCACATGGTTTTGAGAAAAGCACTTGTGAGGTGTCCCTTGGCCATTAATGCCTTGTCCCCTCACTTTCCCTATAAATACCCACCCTTTCCTCCTTTAGTTTTCACTCCCAACTCTCCCCCAACGAAGTTATGGTCTCTTTACCTCCCAAGGAGTCCTCTCAAGGTGGCCCCAAGCCCTCAAGGTCCAAACCTTTGAGTTTTAAGAGTTACGTTTTAAGGTAAGGGATCCAACCTCTCTCTTTCTTTTCATGTAATCTCTTTTATGTCATTCCTTTTATGCTCCATGTTCTTATGTGAGAGTATTTTCTTTTATATTCCTCTTACTTCCCTTTTCATTTTTATATGATGAGAGATCCCCTCTTACTCTCATCATTTCATTTTATGAAAGTTTAAGTGACGCCGTTAGGCTGCCAAATTTTTAAGCGATTCTTTCACCCTTCTCATTTTTCAAGTTCAATTTTCATGTAAATTCTTTCAAGTTCCTTTCTATTATGTTGGGTTATTATCTCTATATCTATAATACTAATCTATTATTATTATATGATGAGGGACCCTATTTGATCTTGTCAAATCATTTTTATTGAAGTTTAAGTGACGTCGTTAGGCTGCCGAATTTTTATAAGAGAAATCTTATTTTTGTCTTACTTCCATGTTTTTCATTTCAAATGGTATGTACTTAAAATTTCATTACCATGATTAATATCCCTTATATTATGTCCCTATACAATTTTTATAGATCATTTATGAGTGGGTGACCCATGTCCCCTCTCTTTTCAACGTTTTCTAAAACCCTGTAACGTAGTCGTTATGCTGCAGAATTTTCGTCTCAAAATGCCTCTCTCTTTTTCTCAAAATTATTTTATGTTATTAAGTGAATACTAAAAGCTCCTATTTCTATAGGTGTATTCACATATATATCAAAATTTTCTATTTTAAATTCTGGGATTTACATACATGAAACCCGCTTTCCCTTTCCGTGGGTTTAAAGTGACATAAAGATCATGTCTTTAAAGAAGTTTTTAAAACGTTATGATTATGAAATGAAACCCATTTATTTTATGCCATATGGGTTGTTTATGAAATGATTGATGATGATATATGTGTATCAAATGATAATAAATACATTTCAAGGGTGCGCCCAGATAGCGCTCCAATGCATTGGGTAAAGACTTAATCTCTAGAGATGACTTTTTAGACTGATACCTTGGTGAATAACCTTAGTAATATTTAATGACACCTTGGGGATGGACCTTGGTGAAACAAAATGATTGTCAATATTAATTGTTGCAGCCACATATTCAAGTTATGAAAAATGTTATTTTTATTATGATGTATCTCATGATTTTTTTCTCATGCCTTAAAGTTCTTTTCATGTCCTTATTGAAGTATCTCAAGTTCACATGTAAAATGTTTCTCTTGTTTCCCTTACTGGGCCTTCTGCTCACCCTTTCTTTTGATGTATGTCCCCAGGTTATGAGATGCAGTAATGAACCTAGGATTAACTTAAGGGGAAGCCTTTCAATTGTTTAAGAAGAATGTTTTATGTTTTTTTCATGGATTATGTTCCTTGTTTCCAAGACACTAAACCTTAAAGATCCTCAGTTCCGTGTAATGAAATGAAAGTTTATGTTATAAAAAGATGGGATGATATAGGATTGGTCTATCCCCAAAGCACCTTCTCCTTACGATCCTCAATTTTCACCAGTCACTCCACAAATTCCACATCATCCTCGATCTCCAACTCTCTATATTCTAGGTCATGGGAGTCATCATGTAGATACCAATAGAGATGAGAGAAATGAAAGATGTTGTGGATCTTATCCAACCTCGGTGGTAACACCAGCTGATCCACCACCTCACCAACTCGTCCCAACACCTCAAAAGGTCTGATGAACCTGGGATAAATCTTACTTCCCCTACCAAACCTCCATTGTTCTTACTGAGGGGATACATTTAAGAACACATGGTCCCTAACCTCAAACTCCAAGGGTCTCCTCCTATGATTGGCATACGAATTATGTCGATCCTGAGCTACCTTCATCCTTTCACACACAATATGAATATTCTACACCGTTCTCTACACTACCTCTGGTCCAAGAACACCTACCTCCCCAAACTCTGTCCAGCACACGGGAAAATGACATGGTCTTCCATAAAAGGCTTCAAACGGTGCCATGCCAATGGTAGATTGATAGTTATTGTTGTAGGAAAAATCCACCAGGGGAAAGTGTCGTACCCAAGATCCTCTGAAGTCTATAACACACACTCGCAGTATATCCTTCAATGTTTGGATGGTCCTCTCTGTCTGCCCATCCATTTGAGGGTGGAAAGCAGTACTAAGAAATGTATGGGTTCCAAAATCACATTGTAATCCCATCTAGACTCATGAAGTAAGGCATATATCCCAATCCAAAATGATTGATCTTGGAACCCCATGCAGTTGTACCACTTCATTGATGTACCTCGGTGCTAAGGCATCCATTGTGCTAGTCTCCTTAACCGCTAAAAAGTGAGATAATTTCATCAATTGTTCCACCACTACCCAGATGATATCACAACCTCCCTCATCACTGGGTAGTATTGTGACAAAATCCATCGAGACATCATCCCATTTCTGTAATGGCCCGGGTTCTTGGAGTTCCATTACTTAGTGAAAAAGCTGATGATGGGTGTTCTGGGTAGTATGGGTAGGTTATCGAGGCTTCTCGATCACGTTTTGACCCCTAATGGTAGGCCTACTGGTAGCCTTTGCCTACTGGTAGTAGGTTTACCGGTAGCTCGGTCTGCCGATAGCCGGAGCCTACTGGTAGCCGGAGCCTACCGGTAGCTCGGCCTACCATTAGCTGCAGCCTACTGATAGCTCGTCCTACCGGTAGCTCGGCCTACCGGTAGCTGTCATCTATCGGTGGCTCTTGCCTACCCCCACGATTTTCCAGTAGCACCTCCTCTTGCGCAAATTGAGTTTTAAACCCTATTTTGACCCCCTTTAACTTGTTTTAAATCCCAGTAATGCCCATTAATGGCATTTAATTAAATGGTCGATGAGGTGTGTGTCGGTTTAAACTGACCCTAAAGGTGGGGACCTCTATGACGTGTGGGGCCGCATGGTCAACCCACAACCCCGCTCCTTACGCGGTTTCGCGTTCTTATCTCAACCATTCTCGGCCTTTATAAAACTAATGGGATATACCTGGGTTTCTTTTTCTCGATATCAAATCGTCTTCTCATCCTTGAGTTCTCGAGGCCCATCCCCTGCTGTTTGCGCATCCGTTATTCGTGGCGCGTGAGGATAAAATTCGATCGTTGATCAATCAGGTAGGGTTTTACCTTCATCTCTCCATTCTGTGTATCATGTTGGGGTATGCTTTTGATTCTATAGATTTGGACAAACCAAACCTTAATGAAGATAATAAACTGGTTCTAAATAATGAAGGGGGAGGGGTGTGATTAATGATGCTAGTTTTTTTTTATACTCTTTCATGATTAATGATTTCTAATTTGTGCGGGATTTTACTCCTACTGAGAATCATGGCCATTGGTGGTCTTTCTCTGTGCACTAATAATCCCTTACTTCTTGTGTTGGTCATGTAAAAGAAATTGGTTAATTACATATATGCATCTAAATAAATTGAAAGCACCAGGATCAACCCTTTTCTGTGATAACCCCGATTAAAATACAGTGGAATTGAAATCATGGAGTGTGTTAAATCTTTTAAATCTGAAAATACCGGCATGGGCCTGCTTTGTGTTGGTGGTAGTGGTTTGGTTATTTCCTTTCATGGGCGGATTTCTGGGTGATGTGGGTGGGGATGGGATCCCCAGTGGTTATGCTTTCAGTTGTGAATTTGAGGTCATGTGGTTGCATTGTCTATATCACGAATTAGGGTGGGATCCTCTGTTGATGAGAAACTGTCGGCTCCTGGAATTTGGGGGACACGGGGCAGTGTCTCGGGGTTACCCTTTTGCTTCCATTACTTCAAGGGATCTCACTAGCCCCTTTGGTTGCAGAAGGTGTAGGCAGCATCTTGGGGTTTTCCTTGCTTCCAGTACTTTGAGGGATCTCACTTATCCCTTTTGTGGTTGTGACTTTATAAGAGAACCGGGTTTGAATGTTTAAGTTGATATTGACTTTACTCTTTCCTTGGCTTGTGCTTATGCTTGCTAGTTTCCCAAGCAGGTGCAGAAACCTTTTTCTTTAAACATTATTACTGAACATGTAAACCAATATGGGACAAATGGGTTTTGGTTTGGTGTGAGTTGTGACTTGGATGTGGTACTGATTGTGTTCTTTAAGATGGATGAAGAAAAACCTAAACTGGGTGAGTGCTTTCTACCTATACATATACTTGTAGTTTTTGTGTTTCTTATTCGCGCCCCACCCAAGTTGAGAACTTAGTGCCAAACACTCCCATTTCATGGGGTAGGGTGTTTTTTCCAACACTTCGATTAGTGGCTGGTTATTAACTCCTTTCTGCTCCCTTTCCTGGATAGCCCAAGTACCTTCAGGCAGGCTGTGATGGCCTGAATTCCATTGTTGGCCCAAGAACCTTCGGGCAGGGTAGTGTGGTGGTTGGCCCAGGTGTGTGTGGGCAGGTGGTTCCCAAGTATCTTCGGGATGAGGCCCAAGTGTCTTCAGGCGTGGCAGTATTTCCTCTAGCCCAGGTGTCTTTGGGCATGGCGATGGTTGTTCTGGCCTAGGTGTTTCCAGGCGTGGTTACGTGTGACAGTTGTGGCCCAGGTGTTTGCGGGCGGGGTTTGGCAGTGGGACTGCGTGAGGATGTGGCCCTGGTGTGTGCGGGCGGGTGTGGCAGTGGGACTGCGGTGAGAATGGCGGTATTGGTTCGATGTATAGGATGACTTTAATAACTAGTGGGAAAGTGGTGTGGGGTACCCAAACATCGATGTGCTTTTATTATATATTACTTGACTTGAATTATTTGGGGAGTGTACCTTGGTGAGGCTTGGGTGGTTAGTTTCCTTGTTAGGTGTTTAGTTGTCTGTTTCTCACGGGACTTTAGTATGTCTCCCCAATTGTGAACGAGAGTCTTTGGTTTTTCCTTACTAAGTATACTTGTATGCTCACCCTGCGTATATAAAACTAATTTCAGGTTTCCAGGAGGACTTCGAGGATCGTGCGGGACCATACTAGCGTGGACCTTTGGGGAAGTTGATGTTTTCATTTTTCTTTCTTTTGGTACTTTATCTTTGGATTTCTTGTATCATGTATCTTTTAATTTTGAACATACATGTGGTAATGGTTTACTTTTGGCCTTACTTTTCTTTCAGTTTTGGTGTTTTTGGGTTTTATCATCTTATCTCCCGATCCTATTCAAAAAAAAAGGGTAATGCCTTCCATTTTTGTGTGATTTCCATAACCTTGGTGCTAGTCGCCACTCCGGGACCTATAGAAGGTGGGTTTTGGGGGTCATTATCTCTCCTTCAACTTAAAGAAGGAAGGGCTTGGCAATCTGCTGACCCTTCCCTCCTTCTGGTGAAGGCGGGTCGTGACAGAATGGTATCAGAGGAAGAGGTTGAGAGATAAGATGGAGTCTGGAGTTAGGAACAGTGAGGGTTTCATGGGATGGTAGGGAAACAGTGTTGGGTGACCTTGGTGCATGAATTAGTCCAGGGAAGACCGGCTAGGACACGGGATTTTAGGGCCCCCCGTGATCCGATGCAAGGACCTTGGACCTACCGAATGACCAAGTGAGGCCACAATGATTGCAGGGTAGAGACCCTAGGAAAGGTACATGCATCATAATGACTTGTGTTCTTGTGTTTCATGGGTGTTTTCAGAATTGAAATCAGTAAGAAGTTTAAGAAATTTTAAGAACAATATTCTGCACTACTTGGGCTTAGGCATTCCTTATTTACCTTGCAACTATGGCACCTGGGAGGTGACCACGTGTGGTGCGTGAGATCGAGGCCCCAGAGACTACCTTGGCCGATCGGTAGAGAGCTGATCGAGAGGAGGAGGACGACTAGTGGCAGAAGACACTTCGGGCCTTCCAGGGACAGACCCTCGAGAAGTATGAGGGCAACACCTCTGACATGAAGAAAGAGAGATGGCTAGAGGAGCTGGTGATAGCCTTCAGCCTGATCCGAGCTCCGACCGAGTACTCGGTTCCTCTGGCTGTCATCCAGATGCGGGGAGCGGTGCGTCAGTGTTGGATGCTTTACCTGGGGGAGAGGAGAGAGGCTGAGGTGGCATGGGCTGATTTCGAAAAGGAGTTCCGGGCAGAATTCCTCTCTTCTACAATGAAGGCAGAAAAGTGGTAGGAGCTACTCTCCCTCTAGCAGGGGAGCATATCGGTAAGGGAGCTAGGGATCAAGTTCAAGGACCTCCTACGTTTTTCTCCAGACCTCTTTCCAGAAGAGGAGTCTCGAGAAAGACGTTTAGATTAGGTGCTCTGACCCTCCCTCCAGTATGTTGTTACCCCCATCACCCTGCCAATGTACTTGGACGTTCAGAAGAAGTCCAAGGTGGTGGAGAGGATGCATGCTCTAGGAGGTGTGTCACGAGAGGGGATCCAGCTAGGATCGTCTAAGGGGAAGGTCGTCAGCACCAGGCCTCCAGTGTCGGGACCCTCCAGGTTCCGACCAGCAGGGAGCAGACCGCAGCAGTTCCAGTTCCGGTCCCCTAGTCCTCGCCCTTTCCTTTCGGGCCCAGGACCGAGGTGCTTCGTCTATGGGAGCCATGGGAATCTCCAGAATCAGTGCCCGGACCGGGTACAGTACGGCGGTGGCAGACAGGTCCAGCACCCGCCACAGCAGCAGCTTCTAGCTCAGCCTTTCCAGCAGCAACATCAGGGGCAGCGAGCTCCCGCTCCTCCGAGGGAAGACATTACAGGAGGAGGCCGGCCTCAGGGCGCTCCTTAGGGACCTCGGCCAGGTCGTGGTTAGGGAGGTGGCCGACAACCGAGAGGCAGAGGAGTTGGGCGTGGGCAGTTTCACGCCACGGATGCAGCAGTTCCAGTAGGACCGGAGGTCATTCAAGGTATGATCAGTTTGTTTAGTACCTTTACTTACGCCTTGTTAGATATCGGGGCTTCTCACTCCTTCGTTGCACCCAGTATAGCCTATGCTTTGGGCCTAGATACCGAGAGACTTCCAATGACCCAGGTGCTGAGCACACCAGTCGGAGGTCAGACCGACTTGTTATATGTTTGTCGAGGATGCAGACTGATGATAGGGCCACATCAGTCGGTCATGGATCTACTACTGCTATAGATACAGCCATACGATGTCATCCTAGGCATTGACTGGATGTCCTCTGTGTGTGCCATCATCGACTGCTTCTAAGGAAGGGTTGTGTTCTCAGAATTGGGCGGTCGGCGTGCTACTTTCACCGGCGAGTGGAGCAGTCAGAAGGGCAGCAGGTGGGAGGAACCCCTCCGCTCCTTGTTAGTCGAGTTGTCGGTAGAGTCAGTGGATGCTGAGATGGTGGAGGTGATAGAAATCGTCAGTGAGTTTATGGACGTCTTCCCTGGGGAGGTGAAGACTCTACCCCCTCGATGTGATATCGAGTTTGGGATAGACTTGTAGCCTGGTGCTCATCTAATTTTGATGGATCCTTATCAGATGGCACCTTCAGAGCTGCGGGAGCTATGGATTCAGATTGACGATCTGATGAAGAGGGGTTATGTTCGACCAAGTGTGTCACCGTGGGGTGCTCCAGTATTGTTCTAAAAGAAGTAAGATGGTGGCCTCAGGTTGTGCATAGACTACAGGAGTCTGAATTAGGTAACGATCAAGAATAGATACCCCCTTCTGAGGATATACGATCTTTTCGATTAGCTGAAAGGGGCAGGGTAGTTCTCAAAGATCGACCTGCGGTCTAGGTATCACCAGTTGAGATTGAAAGAGGGCAACATTCCGAAGATGGCCTTCAGGTGCAGATATGGACACTTTGAGTTCGTGGTCATGCCCTTCGGTGTTATGAACGCCCTGGCTGTGTTCATGGGGCTTATGAACTCCATCTTCTGGGAGTACCTGGATCGGTTTGTAGTTGTGTTCATCGATGATATCCCGATCTATTCAAGATCAGAGGAGGACCATGTGGAGAACCTGAGGATGGTTTTGGGGGTCCTCCGATAGCACCATCTCTATGGGAAGTTGTCAAAATGAAAGTTTTGGATGTGAGAATTGCACTTCCTTGGGCACGTAGTATCCGAGCAGGGGGTAGTTGTGGACCCATCAAAGGTTGAGGCAGTTGTTTCTTGGTCAGCGCCCAAGAATGTGGCAGAGGTTCGTATTTTCCTCGGGATGGTGGGTTACTATCGGAGGTTCATACCCAACTTCTCCCAAGTTGCATCCCCTTTGACATCCTTTACCAAGAAGGACCGGGTTTTCGTGTGGAGTGAGAAATCTGAGGCAGCCTTCGGCTATCTGAAGGAGAAGTTGGTTAGTGCCCCAGTGCTGAGACTACCAGAAGAAGGGGCGGCGTAGGAGGTGTTTTGTGATGCTTCAGGGAAAGGCCTTCGATGTGTGTTGATGTAGCGACTTGGGGTGATCTCTTATGGGTCTAGGAAGCTACACCCTCATGAGCATAATTATGCCACCCACATCCTAGAGCTTGCAGCGGTTGTTTTTTCACTAAAGTTATGGTGGCATTACCTCATCGGAGAACGCTTTGTGGTCTTCACAGATCACAAAAGTTTGAGGTATATCTTCTCCCAGTGGGACCTAAACTTGTGGCAGCGAAGTTGGGTGGAGTTCCTCCAGGATTATGACTTCAAGATTTCCTACAATTCAGGGAAGGGGAATGTAGTGGTTGATTCCTTGAGCAGGAGATCGCTGAAGGATGCGGTCCGAGAGTCGGCAGACACCTGGAAGGCAATGGAGGAGTTGGCTGCCTTGCACCTGGATGTGAGGACGGATGGTGGTAGAGGTTGCTTGTATCAGATGATAGTGCAGTCTTCTTTGTTACAGCAAGTGGAGGAGTCTCAGTGGGGAGACCTAGAGTGCAAAGTGATGCGTGACCGAGTTGACCAGAGCAGTGCTCCGGAAGGGTGGACTGAGGATGGTCAGAACCGGATGCTTTTCCGAGGAAAGCTGTTTGTTCCAGACGAGATGTATGGCAAGGTTCTTAGTGAGTTCCACAACTCAACCCTAGCAGTGCACCCGAGAGTTTCCAAGATGTACCAGGGTCTGAAGAGATAGTTCTGGTGGCCCGGAGTAAAGTGAACAGTGGCAGAGTTTGTGGCCAAGTGCTTAGTGTGTCAGCAGGTGAAGGCTGAACACTGAGTTCCAGGTGGCCTGCTACAGTATCTAGATGTTCTCGAGTGTAAGTGGGAGAAAATATCGATGGATTTCATTACCAGACTACCCAGGGCTCAAGGGGGATGCGACTCCATCTGGGTAGTAGTGGACCGGTTGACGAAATCAGCTCACTTTCTGGCGATTAAGGAGTCGAGTTAAGTGGACTCTTTAGCACGAAGGTATGTGGATGAGGTGGTGTGGTTTCATGGAGTTCTGAGGTCTATAGTATCGGATAGGGATGCACGGTTTACCTCATGAGTCTGGAGAGGATTGCAGCATGATTTTGGCACCCAGCTACATCTTAACACTTCTTTCCATCCCCAGACAGATGGACAGACAGAGCACACCATCCAAACCTTGGAGGATATGTTGTGGGCATGCGTTCTAGACTCAGGAGGATCATGGATGCGACACTTGCCTCTGGTGGAGTTTTCCTACAATAATATCTATCACTCTACTATTGGTATGGCCCCGTTTGAAGCCTTGTACGGGAGGCCATGCCGCTCACCAGTGTGTTGGACCGAAGTCGGAGAGGCAGGCATCCTTGGCCCAGAGGTGGTGCAGAGCACGACGGAGAAGGTTTAGCTTATACGGGAAAGGATGAAGGCGGACCAGGACTAACAGAAGTCGTATGTTGGTACCAGGAGAAGGCCCTTGGATTTTGATGTTGGAGACCACATGTTCTTGAAGGTATCCCCTCGGCGTGGACAACATAGGTTCGGAAAAGGGAGTAAGATTTCCCCCAGGTTCATCGGACCCTTCGAAGTGTTGTGGCGGTTCGGCGAAGTGGCTTATCAGCTAGCGTTACTACCGCTGCTACTGAGGATACATGACGTCTTTCATGTGTCCCAGCTCTGTCGGTATCTTCATGATGATTCACACGTCCTCGACTGGGGAGAGCTGGACATCGAGGATGACGTGACCTTTGTGGAAAGACCAGTGATGATCGAGGATCGTAAGGAGAAGGTGCTTCGTGGGAGAACCATTCTCGTGGTTCGTGTGTTATGAAGATATGGTGGGATTGAGGAGAGTACGTGGGAGAGGGAAGCACGGATGCATGCCCAGTACCCAGAGTTGTTTTGAGCTTTGTGATGTTCTGTTTATACTAGTTGTAGTGGAGCGTTTTACCTTGTTGGCTATGAAATATGTGGTTTTTCTTTACTCTCTGTATGTGTGTGAAAAGTCCTGGCGATGGGGAGGGGAGGATCCGACCCCTAATCAAGACGCATTAAGGTGGATGCGATTAAACCCGTGCGGGTGAGTCAGTGCTGCCCAAAGCGAATTGTATCTTGACATGGGGGAAGAGACTCCCCAACCCACATGACTGGGCAGTTTGACATGGTATGTTTCTTGGTTAATAAGGGGGAGGTGTTTTTTGTTAACAATGGGGTTCGCTCCTGAGAGGTATCTTTCGAGGTGGTGGTTTGGACCCTCTCCTTCCTTCTGGTTGTTTTGATTCTCGAGGGCTATAATATTTTGAGAGGTATTTGATGTAATGGTTCGGGTTCTTGGAGGTCCATTACTTAGTGAAAAATCTGATGATGGGTGTTCTGGGTAGTCTGGGTAGGTTATCGAGGCTTCTCGGTCAAGTTTTGACCCTTAACGGTAGGCCTACCGATAGCCTTAGCCTACCGGTAGCAGGTCTACCGGTACCTCGATCTACCGGTAGTTGGATCCTACCGATAGCTCGGCCTACCGATAGCTGGAGCCTACCGGTATATCGGCCTACCAGTAGCCGGAGCCTACCGATAGCTCGCCCTACCGGTGGCTGCAGCCTACCGGTATCTCATCCTACTGGTGGCTGTCAGCTACCCGTAGCTCGGCTACCGGTAGCTGACAGCCACCGGTAGCTCCTCCTACTGGTAGTTCGGCCTACCAGTAGCTGTCAGCTACCGGTGTCTCTTGCCTACCCCCACGGTTTTCTAGTAGCGCCTCCTCTTGCGCAAATTGAGTTTTAAACCCTATTTTGACCCCCTTTAACTTGTTTTAAAGCCCAGTAATTCCCATTAATGGAGTTTAATTAAATGGTCGATGAGGTGTGCGTCGGTTTAAACCGCCCCTAAAGGCGGGGACCTCTATGACGTGTGGGGCCACGTGGTCAACCCACGACCCCGCTACTTACGCGGTTTCGCGTTCTTATCTCAACCGTTCTTGGCCTTTATAAAACTACTGGGATATCCCTGGGTTTCTTTTTCTAGAGATCAAATCATCTGCTCGTCCTTGAGTTCCCGAGGCCCAGCCCCTGTAGTTTGCGCATCAGTTGTTCGTGGTGCGTGAGGATAAACTTTGATCGTTGATCAATCAGGTAGGGTTTTACCTTCGTCTCTCCATTCTGTGTATCATGCAGGGGGTATGCTTTTGATTCTGTATATTTGGACGAACCAAACCTTAATGAAGATAACAAACGGGTTCTAAAGAATGAAGGGGGATGGGTGTGATCGATGATGCTGGTTTGTTTTATACTCTTTCATAATTAATTATTTCTGATTTGTGTGGGCTTTTACTCCTACTGAAAATCATGGCCATTGGTGGTCTTTCTCTGTGAACTAATAAACCCTTACTTCTTGTGTTGGTCATGTAAAAGAAATTGGTTAATTACGTATATGCGTCTAAATAAATTGAAATTACCAGGATCAAACCTTTTCTGTGATAACCCCGGTTAAAATACAACAGAATTTAAATCATGGAGTGTGTTAAATCTTTTAAATCTGAAAATACCAGCATGGTCCTAATTTGTGTTGGTGGTAGTGGTTTGGTTATTTCCTTTCACGGGAGGATTGCTGGGTGATGTGGGTGGGGATGGGATCCCTTGTGGTTATGCTTTAAATTGTGAATTTGAGGCTGTGTGGTTACTTTGTCTATATCACGAATTAGGGTGGGATCCTCTGTTGTTGAGAAATAGTCGGCTCCTGGAATTTGGGGGACATGGGGCAGTGTCTCGGGGTTACCCTTTTTCTTCCATTACTTTGAGGGATCTCACTATCCCATTTGGTTACAGAAGGTGTAGGTAGCATCTTGGGGTTTTCCTTGGTTCCAGTACTTTGAGGGATCTCACTTATACCTTTTTTATTTGTGGATTTACAAGAGAACCGGGTGTGAATTTTTAAGTTGATGTTGACTGTACTCTTTCCTTGGCTTGTTCTTATGCTTTCTAGTTGCCCAAGTAGGTGCAGAAACATTTTTCTTTAAACATTATTACTGAACATGTAAACCAGGATGGGACAAATGGGTTTTGGTTTGGTGTGAGTTGTGACTTGGACATGGTACTGATTGTGTTCTTTTAGCTGGATGAATAAAAACTTAAACTGGGTGAGTGCTTGCTACCTATACATATACTTGTAGTTTTTGTGTTTCTTATTCGCGCCCCACCCAAGTTGAGAACTTAGTGCCGAACACCCCCATTTCATGGGGGAGGGTGTTTTTTCCAACACTTCTATTAGTGGATGGTAATTAGATCCTTTCTGCTCCCTTTCCCAGATATCCCAAGTACCTTCGGGCAGGTTGTGATGGCCTAAAGTCCATTGTTGGCCCAAGAAACTTTGGGCAGGGTAGTGTGGTGGTTAGCCCAGGTGTGTGTGGGCAGGTGGTTCCCAAGTATCTTCGGGATGAGGCCCAGGTGTCTTCAGGTGTGGCAGTATTTCTTCTAGCCTAGGTTTCTTCGGGCATGGCGGTGGTTGTTCTGGCCTAGGTGTTTGCAGGCGTGGTTACGTGTGACAGTTGTGGCCCAGGTGTTTGCGGGCGGGGTTTGGCAGTGGGACTGCGTGAGGATATGGCCCAGGTGTGTGCGGGCGGGTGTGGCAGTGGGACTGCGGTGAGAATGGCGGGATTGGTTTGATGTGTAGGATGACTTCAATAACTAGTGGGAAAGTGGCGGGGGGTACCCAAACATCGATGTTCTTTTATTATATATTACTTAACTTGCGTTATTTGGGGAGTGTTCCTTGGTGAGGCTTGGGTGGTTATTTTTCTTGTTAGGTGTTTGGTTGTCTTTTTCTCAAGGGACTTTAGTAAATCTCCCCACTTGTGCACGAGAGTCTTTGGTTTTTCCCTACTGAGTATAATTGTATGATCACCATACGTATATAAATATGCTTTCAGGTTTCCAGGAGTACTTTGGGGATCGTGCGAGACCATACTAGCGTGGACCTTTGGGGAAGTTGATGTTGTCGTTTTTCTTTCTTTTGGTACTTTATCTTTGGAGTTCTTGTATCATGTATCTTTTACTTTTGAATATTCATATGGGAATGGTTTACTTTTGACCTTAATTTTCTTTCAGTTTTGGTGTTGTTGGGTTTTATCATCTTATCTCCCGATCCTATTCAAACAAAAAGGGTAATGCCTTCCATTTGTGTGTGATTTCCATACCCTTGGTGCTAGTTGCCACTCTGGGACCTATAGAAGGCGGGTTTCGGGGGTCATTATCTCTCCTTCAACTTAAAGAAGGAAGGGATTGGCAATCTTCTGTCCCTTCCCTCCTTCTGGTGAAGGCGGGTCATGGCAATTTCCACTCGGGAACGTCTAAGGGCTGCAACAGACCATCGGGAATACGATGTTCAGCCTTCACCTAGTGACATACAAGGAACCATGCCACAAACTCTGACACTACTCACTTCACTCCAGGCCACCAAAATTGACCTCTCAATCCCTGGTATATCTTGGAGACTCCTTGATTTAATACCAGGGGTGATTTATGGAACTCATTGAGAAATATCTCATGCATCACCACCGGGACAAATAGCATCCCACGGAATAACATCTGATTCTAACAATCCTTCGACCATCCCTCTAGTGCATCACCCTAGATAACACAATCACGCATCACTTTAGCCTCTTATTCTACCCACTGAGACTCCTCCACCTATCTTACTGAGGAAGACTGTACTTTCATCTAAAATAGACATCCTCTACCATCCTCCACTATCAATCCTAGATGTAAATCATCCAAATCCTCCATTACCTTCCAAGCATCTTCGGACTCCTGAACTACATCCTTCTGTGACTTCATGCTCAAGTCATCGACCACCAAATTTCCCTTTCCTAAGGTTTAGGAGATTTTGAAGTCCTAGTCCTGAAGAAACTTCATCCACCTCCACTGCCACAAGTTCAGGTCTCACTGGGAGAAGATATACCTCAAGATTTTGTGATCCATGAAGACAACGAAGCATTCTCCAATGAGGTAATGCCACCACAACTTCAGAGTGAACATGACCGCTACAAGTTATAGGTCATGGGTGTAATATTTATGTTTAATAGTATGTAACTTCCTAGACCCATAAGAGATCACTCCCCACTGTTGCATCAATACACACCCCAAGACTAGATCGGAAGCATTACAGAACACTTTGAATATTACCCATTTCTATAGAAACCTCAGCATTGGGGCACTGACCATCTTCCCTTTTAGATAATTTAATGTTTCCTGGCACTTCTCACTCCATATGGAATCCTGTTCTTTTCTGTTTAAAGAAATCAACAGAGCCGTAACTCAAGAGAAGTCAAGTACGAACCTCTGGTAGTAACCTGTCATACCCAGGAAACTATGAACCTATACCATATTCTTGGGTGCTTTCCAAGAAACAACCACTTATACCTTTGATGTATCCACTATTATTCCCTTCTAGGACACCATTTTCTTAGGGAAGTGCACCTCTCATGTCCAGAACTTTCACTTGGAAAAATTCCCGTAGAGCTGGTGGTCTCGAAGGACTTCCAAAATTGTCCTTAGATGCTCGACATGATCCTACTCTGATCTTGAGTATATTAGGATGTCTTTAATGAACACAACGACGAACAGATCCATATACTCATATAAAATATATTTCATGATCCCCATGAACACAGCTGGTGCGTTCGTAACACCGAACGACATGACCATGAACTCAAAGTACCCATACCTGCACCTGAAAGTAGTCTTCAAGATGTCACCCTCATTTACCCTCAACAGGTGATATCCAAAGTGTAGTTCGATCTTATAGAACCAATATTCTCCCTTCAACTAGTCAAAAGGTTCATCTATCCTTGGGAGGGGGTAACGGTTCTTGACCATCACCTGATTCAGTCTCTAGTAGTCTATGCACAGGCTGATACCAATGTCTGCCTTCTTTGAGAACAAGACCATAGAACCCCATAGAGACACACTTGGTTGGATAAAACCCTTCTTCATCGGGTCATAAACATGAATCTGCAACTCCCGTAACTCAGAAGGCACTATCTGATAGGGATCCATCGAAATTGTATGGTCATTGGGTTGTAAGTCTATCCCAAACTCAACATCACATCGAGGGGGTAGAGTCACAACCTCTTCAGGTAAGACGTCTAGGAAATCCCTGATAATCCCCAGAACTTCCTCAATCTAGGAGTCTGTTGATTCCACTGACAGTTCATCTAACAAAAAAAGGGTCTCCACACGCCGGCTGCCCTCCCAGAAACTCCACTCACCAACGAAATCTACATGTTGGTTGCCCATATCTGAGAACACGAACCATCTCCAAAATCAGTCGATAACAGCATGTGGGGAAAATAGCCAGTGGATTCCTCGGATGACTTTATGTGGTTGTATTTTTAGTAGAATAAGATCCTCACTAGATTGATGTGGCCCTAACATAAGTCTAAATCCTCAAAAAACATCAAAAGGGGTGGTCTGACCTCCAACTAGCATACTCAACACCAGGGGCATGGAAAGTTTATCTTTGTCTATACCAAGGGCATGGGCTATATTGGGTTCAATAAAGGAGTGTGAAGCTCCTAAATCAAACAAAGCACATGAAATAGTACTAAACATGTTGATCGTACCTTGAAAAAATTCTATCCCTGTTGGAACTACTACCTCTATGGCGTGCAACTGCCCACGCCCAACCCCTATGCCCCTCGGCTTTCAATAAACTCCCAGACCACCCCTTGTTCTAGGTCCCTAAGGATAACCCTGAGGTCGGCCACCTTAGGCACCGTTGACCCTCGGTGGATCGGGAGCTCACTGCCCCTACTGCTGGAAGGGCCTGGCTGGAAACTGCTGCTACTGAGGTGGGCGCTAAACCTACCCACCCCCAATGTACTGCACTCGGATAGGGAACTGATTCAGAAGATTCCCATAGATGTTACAGATAAATAATATTGGTCCTAGTCCCATGGAGAAAGGGAAAGGACCGAGAGATCAGAACTGGAACTACTGAGGCCTACTCCCCATTGGCAGAAACCTGGAAGGCCAGATGTCGGAGACCTACTGCTGACGGTCTTCCCCTTTTACGAACTTAGTTTACTCCCCTCTCGTAGCACACCTCCCAACGTGTGCATCCTATTTACTACATTGGCCTTCCTCTGAACTTCTAGGTATGTCAGCAAAGTAAAGGGAGTAACAACATACTAAATAGAAGGTTGGAGTGCCTCCTCTAAGCATCTTGCTCAGGACTCCTCATCCAGGAAGAGGTCCGGTGAAAAACGAAGGATATCCTTAAACTTGATCTTTAGTTCCCTTACAGACATACTCCCTTGTTGAAGGGAGAGAATCTCCATCCTATTCTCAGCCTTCATCATGGAATAAAGGAATTCCACCCTAAATTCTTTCTCAAAGTAAATCCATGAAACCTTAGTCTCCTTCTTCTCCCCAAGGTGAAGCTTCCACCATTGATGTGTCGCTCCTAGCATTTGGTTCACTGCTAGAGGAACCCATTACTCTGTCGGAGCTCGAATCAAGCTGAAATCGATCACTAGCTTCTCAATCCAGCTCTCTGTCTCCATGTTCAAGATGCTTCCCTCATACTTTCCCAAGGTCAATCGCTGGAAGGCACCAAGTGTCTTCTGCCACTGTTCGTCCTCCTCCTCTGGATCATCCCTATGCTAGTCAACTAGATCAACCTTCTAGGCCTCGATTGCTCATACCACCCATGGATGAAATCCGAGTTCCATGGCTGAAAAGGAAAATAAGGAACTCCTAAGCCTAAGTAGTGTGGAAATTTCCTTTTAATTTTTTTTAAACTTTTTATTTATTTTAAAATTTCCAAAACACCCAAGACACACAAGAACACAAGTAATTATTATGAATATAACTTTCCTAGGGTATCTACCCTGAAATCAGTGTATCATCACCTGGTCGTTCAGTAGGTCTAGAGTCCTTACATCAGATCATAGGGGCCCCTAAAATCATGTGTCCTAGCTGGTCTTCCATGGCCTATTTCACACATCAAGATCGCCTAACATTGTTTCCCTACAATCCCATGCAATCCTCACTATTCTTAACCCTGAACTCCATAATATATCTCAACCATCATCCTATGATAACATTCTATCATGACCCTCCTTCTCCAAGATGAGTTAAGGGATAGTAAAGTGCCCTGACCTTCCTTCTTCAGGGTGAAGGAGAGATAATAACCCATGAGTCCCACCTTTAGTAGGCCCTGAAGTGGTGACTAGCACCAAGGGTATAGAATATCACATAAATGGAATACATTACCATTTTTATAGAATAAGATCAAGAGATATCATGGTAAATCCCAGTAACACCAAAAACTAAAGATAAATGTAAATCCAAGAATCCATTCCCACATTCATGTTCATAAGTAAAACTGATACACGGTAAGAAAAAACTCCCAGTAATGTACCATAGGAAAGGAAAATAAGTATCAAAAACAAATATCCTAATTCAAGAGCTAGTAAGGTCCAATACGGTCTTCAAAATCCTCCTTGAAACCTAAAAAAAGTTTTACATATGTAGGGTGAGAATACAAGTATACTCAGTAGGGAAAATTAAAGCTACACATGCACAAGTGAGGTAACATACTAATGCCCCTGTGAGAAAATAGTATAACCTCAAGAACCTACCAAGGAATACTAAACATCCCAAACTCACCAAGTCACACTCACCTAAGTAACTCAAGTCAAGTAAAGTAATAATATAAGCACATCAAAATTTGGGTACCCTGCACACCACTTTCCCACTGGTTAACTGCTCATTCCTAACGATATGATGTATTGATGTTGCCACTCTTCCCACACGCAGTCCCACTTCCACAACCTAACCACGCACACATGGGCCTAAAATCACACAATACTACACCCACAAATAACTGGACCAGAACAAACATCGCCATGCTCAAAGACACCTAGGCCAGAACCACCACCGCCATGCCCGAAGACACATGGGCCTCATCCTGAAGATACTTGGGAATACATACCTAGACCGCAAACACTTGTGACCCTATTCCAAAATATACCCTTTCCCAAAGAACATTATTCTATTAAAAGGGTAATTCTTTCCATTTATGTGATATTCTATACCCTTGGTGCTAGTAGCCACTCTAGGGCCTACTGAAGGCAGGACTCAGGGGTCATTATTTCTCCTTCACCTTAAAGAAGGAAGGGCATGACACTTTTACATCCCTTACCTCATCTTGGAGAAGGTGGTTTGTGAAAACTACTAACTTATAATGTCCATATCTTATATAAAAAATTATATTTTGAATATATAACAAACTAACCCGGGTTAAGGTTTTGATCCTCACTATGCCATATTCCACACCACAATCGGCCATGTCAACCAACCATGTGGTGTCCAAATGCATCTCCACTTACCACATGGAAATTAATGTCCCCTGCTTCCCATGTTTTTTTATTCTGACCCCCCCCCCCCCCCCCATAACTTGAACTCAAAACCTCTGGAATAACATCCCACTGAGGATTCACACACAAGGGCACTAAATATGTCAACAAAACAACCATAATTATATATTTTGGCATAATGACTATATATTTTTTTGAGTTTTATGATTTAAATGTAAGATTTTATGTGTTTCATGAATGTATTTTATTTTCTTATTCCACATTATATGGGTATTAATGATTTTACTCACTGATAGGTTTCTTAGGGAATGGTATGAAAGGTATTGTTAACTCTAGAGTATATTCGAATGTTTGTAAGACATTATATTTTAAATAAATTCTATGGAAATAAAGGGTAAAGGTAAGATACTTGAAACTCCAACTTATTTCTTTTAATTTTACAATTTCTTATTTGAACTTTTTTCCTAATACTTTTACTCTTTGGTTTATGTTTTTTTGGTCGTTATCCTTCTCTAGATCACATACTTTTTTGTGATCAATGATCTCTATTACTCTCTATAATTATTGAAGCTTTTCTCCCATGTCCATATATTCACATACCTTCTATGTTCACTTATTTAAAACCTAGTATCTGTTATTTTAGATGAATTTTAGACATCCATTTCACTTTTTCCAGAGTATGTTTTATTAACCCTTTTTATGTTCAGACACATACCCAATGAGACAAAGTTTAACAAAATTTTAAAATTGAATTATAGAAAAATAAAATCAATAATGTTTTCATGAAGACACCCGATATGAAGGTGGGATAGAAGTACATGTTGGTGATGCATAAATGTCACTGGAAGCTTCTTACATAAGGGGGTCCTACTCCTGGATTACCTGCATAAGGGTCCTGGGTGTTGGGGAGCTGGATTAGGGTATTAGGGATGGGGTGATGTAAGGGTATGGGTATGGGGTGTTGTTTCTAGGTATTAAATGGTAGGGGTTGTGTGGATATTCTCTGATATATCCTCCATGAGACTTGGTCCAACCATCACACACTCATCAGCCTTTAGAAAACACAATGTTGAATGGAAAGGAATGAAATATAAAGAATAAAATGGTTCCAACTATATTGAATTCTAAAAAAATAGGTGGACTCAAATAACGATAAGTGGGTATCCCACGAACCACTTAAATACAAGACCTAAAATTCTTGAGTCTTGGAGGGGTGGTGGATTTCCTAAGAACCCTAGAAAAGAATCCAAGAACCTTATTTTTAGTTGGGGTTGAAATAAGGGAGGAAAGGGGGTGTTTGGGGTTGTAGGAGGATGTTTCTACATTACTGCTTAATGTTTAGTAGAATGTAGTTGAGCGTGTTTAGGCACTTAATATGTGGTTTAGGTAGCAAGGCTGCTTCAACCTGAAGTCTTTCTCTTAGTGCTTGTCCTAGGCATTGTAGCTTAGATATATGGTAAAATATGGACCGAATTCATATCTTGAATTATTCATCCTCCTAGGACACTAGATTCCTTAGGGATAATGAGGAATGGGTTGAAATCATTTTGGGAATCATTGTCCTAGTAGAAACTCTAAAGTATTGGAAAGTTAACTTGATGAGTGGAATATATAACTGTGAGAAATTCACCCTAAAGAATTGATAATATCTATCCAAACCAAAAAAAACTATGGCTCTCAGTCACATTGGTTGGTAGTCTATCTCTATATGGTTTCATTGAATAACATGTGGTAGCTTCCACAATTATCCAATTTTTTAAAATTTTCCATAAAAACACTTTACTATCACAAAATATGTAGAGTCACCATCAAAGAATCATGAAAAACAATTCTCCATGGGTGGGGGAAAAGTATAGGATGAACTTGAAACTAAAAATGATAATAAACGTGTGAGAATAAAAGAACTCTATAGGACACTACTAGTATTATATAATATTAATTTACAAATAATGATTTTTTTTTGTTCTTGATTGTCACGTCACCAGTTTATGTTCCCAATCACCGTGATTTAGACCCTATCCATTACTAGAAATAAGGACTAGACATGGTCATACTCACTTATAAACAAGTGATTTCAAGAATAACAAAAAAAATCAAATGGATCTTGATTACTTATTCTTATAACAATTTCCTTTGATTATGCATTATTCCATGTTTCATGATTGATGTTACAGGTATTGATGGGTAAGAATATTCTTATTTTATGCTGATTCACTTTGATTATGTCATATTCCCCATAATCCAATATCGATATTATATGGTAATTTTTTGGAATGTTTGGTTAGCTATTAACAAATTCATTCACCCCTTTCTATGAGAATCTATACTTTACAAATCTTGTGGTTCTGCTACAACACTTTTACTAGGTGAGTTGTCTTGTTTTGTAGAACTTTGTTTCTATGATCTGAGATCTTCACTAGTTTCTCCTCATATGAAATATCATTCTCCAATGGTACCACCACTGGATTAATTACATGTGAGGGGTATGGCATGTACTTTCTCAAGAGGAATACATGGAATGATTCATTTACTTGAGATAGGTTAGGTAGGAGAGCTAGTCGATAGGCCACTACTTTTATGTGATCAAGGATATCAAAGGGGTTGATGTATCTAGGACTAAGTTTTCCCTTCTCCCCAAACCTCGTGACTTTATTCCATGGTTATATATAAAGGAACACTTTATCATCAACCTCAAACTGCATATCTCATCGATGACTGTCTGTATTTCTTTTGTGTCGAATAATGAAATTATCCTAGTTTATAAGAATTAATTTTTAGAATATGTATAAATATTATAAAAAAATCCATTTTCCTTGTAAAAAATATATTTAAAATTCATTTTCTATAATAATTTCAAAATCAGGGCTTAAAAATATTATTTGAAAAAATCATGAAAAATAAAAAAACATAAGAAAAGTTTTTTCCCCATGATTATTGAGTGTTAAACATTTAATTTTTATCATATGTTTATTTTTAAATAAATTCAATCTCTTTGATATCTTTTGGTGCATGAAACCCCATAATGAAACCTCTTGAAGGCGGACAAGGATCACTGCCTCATCACCGCTTGCCACATACCAGTCGTGGATAGCTACCTCTACCACCATCGGAAATCAACGTCATCCCTACTGACAATGTGACCACCATACTGTAATGAATCCCTCCATCGCCATAGCTACTCCACCCTGACAGGCCCTTTTATTCCATCAGATCATAATTCCACTACTGATGTCTCTGATGCAACATATGTGGACAATCACCTTAATGTAGCAATATGATTAATTTTCCACCACCACGTCACATGGATGTTTATAATGATAGATTTAATTAATATATATGATATTAATTAGGTATTAATGATTTTAGTTTGAAAAAATATTATTTATCATCATTTCTTTCTTTTTGTTAGAAAATAAAAATAGCATTCATGCATACGTACATACTATCATCTCCATGTATGGTGTAATTTATTTTTCTATATCTACCTTTTATAGAGTATTATAATTATATATGATATTAATATATATTATATTTATATTATTATTATTATTTTGGATATTATGGAATGATGATAAAATTACAAGGACTAGAACTACTGAACCTAATTTACATGAAAAACGAAACAGTTAATACCCAAAAATGATGAATTTGGGGATCATAGTCCACTCATATTAACCATCAGTTTGAGGATGATGATCCATACATATGTTTAGATCATATTAGAGAAATTTTTAGAACATATAGGTAATACTTGTATATTGATTGGAAATAATCAATAGTGGAGTTCCATAAAGACTTATCATGACATTTTCAACTCCATATACCATCATATTAGGAATAATAACATTACATTATCCAATGTATCTCTTATTTACATGAATTATTTTATTTTATGTCGTTTTTCATGAAGAACAAAACCTTAGGAAGAAAATTTTTTCTATTGGAAACATTATAATAATAATTATAAATTAATTTTTAATCCAAAAAATTTCTAATAAAATGATTTTAGTTTCTTTCTTCAATCACCAACCAACCTTGACCCATTGCATAAAATGGTTTCAACCAATACATAAATTTACTTGAGAAAACTCACTCAAGGTTTCCCCATAAATAGCCTTTATATTACTATAGTGAGGATTCATAATGATCCCAACATGAAGTAACTCCACAAACCAAAGGTATCTACCAAATACAATTTTCTCACAAAGTCAGTTCCTAGGAGTATCACTCTCCCCACATTAAAATAGGGAAACCCCAAGAACAGGCATGTCCTGAGGGAAATCCAAATGAGCCCCTAGACTAGGGAAACAAATTAAAGGGGGAAACCCCCACCCCTTTGCCTCCCCATCCACCCCTTAATACCATGAATCCAAGAAAGAAGCATTGTGGAGCCCTCGTGGTTAGGTTCACAACTATGTGCCAAGACCCAAAAAGCTATGTGGACTCCATCCTTGGGTAAAGAGGCACCCACATAGTTGGCACACGATCTAGAAGAACGTGCTATCAAACTATGTGGCATGCCCAAAATTTAATTTTTTTTGAATTTATTATTCTAACACTCCTTGATTTAACTTATTTTCATCCCTTATTTCTCCCATTCAGTCTCTCTATCTCTAGGTACACCTCCTCTATTTTCCAAATCCCTATTGGATTCAATATTTGGTTGATTTGAACTTGTATTCTCAAAGAAACTCTAAAAACCCTTGTAGATACAGGCCATTACAAGGGTCTTAGATATTGGTAGGGATTTCGGTATAAGTTCAATTGTGAACTCAACCTCTCAATTAGGAGGAATACTAGGAAACTATTTAGGGAACACGTCAACATAATCTCTTAAAATGGTAATTTAATCAAGTATGATGACAAAAAAAGATATTTTTGTTTATCTTTATTGAATTTTTTGTGATGCGATGAATTAAGTCCAATTCATTCACCATAAGATTCAATAAGACCTTTCATTGCACTCCCTAAGGAACCTCTAGATGAATACAAACATAGATATCCATATAATGAGAAATATAGAAATAAAATTAATCCCCATTATGCTACCCTGTGACTTAGAAGAAATGTTTCTACCACTATTTTTTCCTGTGATCATGCCTAAAATATTTCCATGGGAATCCTCCATTATTTTTTGTACCTTTTGGGGTCAACATCATCCTTCATTGAAGCCCTATTGGTATTCCTTTACCAAACTCCTCAAAACATGGGGGTTGACCTATTTTTGAGAATAACAGATAGATAAATTATTTAATCCAATGTATATAACTCCTCCCTAGTCAATGTTTTTTAGCTAAAAATCCTTTCCATTTATCCCGCTAAACAAAATATGGAGCACCCCTATATTCTTTTCTCTCCATCTATGTACCTAAAATTCTAATTTTCATCACTTCTGGGGGTTGAGGAATCACATAACAATAATAAATAAATTTATATACAATAATTATTTAATTAAGGTTCTCACTCATACAACCCATATATGTGTATTTAAAGATACACTAGGAGTGTGATGAGACTACTCTTAATTTAGTTCTTTCGTATCATTAGAAAAATCAAATTTGGTGTTTAAAAGATAATATTTTTTATGGAAGAAGTCTTTAGTTGACTTTGTTAATAAATATGATTATTATTGATTATTTTTATGGGTAGATATTAATTTTGGAGTCATTCACATACCTCCTTAGGTATGACATGTGGAATATGTCATGCACTCGATATATCTATGGTGGTAGAGCCAAGCGGTACACCACCTCATCGACTCTACCTACTATCCAGAAAGGATCATTAGCCCAAAACACCTACCGTTAATCCATTTTTAATATAAAAGCACCCGTTTAGGGTCTAAATAGACATGAAAGAGGGTTAAAGTGTCTCAAGAATGCACTTTGGGCCATGTGCAAGATCTAATTGGGTGATGGGTTGGTCAACCCAAGTTAGTTCATTAATTTTTTTTATTTTATAATGTTCCCAAAGATCCATCAGAAGGAATTTTTGATGAAAAAATCTAGTGTTTTTTTTTGTCCTAAAAAATTCCAACATAATGTGTTATAAAATATATCATGATACAATCATTTTTTAAAAATGGGGTGAAATTCATTTGTTCGGGTGTACAAAGTTCTTATTATTATGTTCTATATAATTCATCTTACAAAAAAATTTAGAAAGTGGTTTTCTGAGAAATGTTTTTGGATGAGCTAGGAAAGAGTTATTGATAATTCTATGTAAGGAAATTATCTAAATTTACATATGCCTCATACGGGTACATTTTAAGTGTAAGATGTTTGGAATATGAGTCTTTAAAATGTTTGTGACTAATTTATATGAAGTTTTTCTTCAATATTAACGTGGGAATGTCCCTTTCTTATAGATGAATTACTGTCATTGGTGCGGTTGTTCGGGATTCTCTTGGATCAATTGTTTCTACTCAACAATACTCCTTCTTTAATTCCTATATACAAGTACTTCATAGGTCAACTTGAGAGGTTCAAGAACTATATCATTATGGTTTTCTTCTCACTGATTCAGGTGACACATTACTCCTTGAGAATTAAGTTAACCTTATTAAATAATATAAATTATTTTGATTCCAAATATGGAATCCATTTTTCAAAATTACATTCACAGAAGTGAAAATTTTTAATTTAAAATTAAAACTAGGAAAAAAATTCTAAAGATATTAAATTCTTCAAAAACATGCGTCCAAGGGTCCAAAAAATGCAAACAACCTCAAATTAGCCCAGGCTAGGCTCATGGATCTAGTGGTTAGGGCCATGGGAAGTTGCAAGCTATAGAGACTTATGACCAAGACACTCATGATATCATTAGAGGTATGTTCTATATTTATTCTAATCTTTCTTTAGTACTATTAGACATAGGTGCAAGTCATTCATTCATCTCCTTACTACTAGAGTGAGAGCTGGAACTCCCATGAGAGTTCACACTATAGATGAACTAGCTGACTAATGTCCATGCATGCCATGCATGGGTTGCACCACAACCACTCATCCTATTCCATAGTGGATAAGGTTCTATAACATCAAAATACTAACATCTAAGAGCTTACATGGGTGTTACATGCTACCCTCATAGGAGGTTTTTAAAACATGACCACATAGGGGACTTATTGATAAATAAGGATTCAAATTGAGAGAGTAAATAAATCCATGACCAAGTTTTGGTGTGATATAAATAAATTCATTTATTTTAGAGTTTATGTGATACCAAATGTATACTTTACAAGTGTTGTAAATATATTGGAATTCAAAATCGTGGTAAAAATTGGTAGAATCTTGTAGTTTGTACTCAAAATATGAAGTATGAATTTTTACATCAAGGATTTGAATATATCAATTTTTTATATTTTGCTCTTTTAAATTTAAACTAAGGAACTATATTTTAAATAAGTGATTTCATGTTTTATTAAAAATATAACATAACCGATAAAACCTAATTTTCGAGTTGTGGAGCTAAATTTAATATTTATTTAATTACCCTAGTTAAGGCTTGGATTAAATCCAAAATAATTGGAATTGTGATTGAAATCACCTCGTGAAGTGGATGTTAATTTAATGAAATATTTTTAAAATCTCTAGGATATCATAATCTTACATCCTAAATAATGAAATCACTAAAAAGACATGATGGTAGTGAATGCATCACAATAATTAAATTTTCATGAGAAAAATTACCTGAATCATGGTGTGGAGCCGCAAAAGAAGTTAAATATTATTCTAGAGTTCAACCTTGACCGTGATGGAATGATCATATTTAGGAAAATCCTGACAGGGAGAAGCTCCCCACTCGTATCACCTCACATTGTATCTCTAATGCCAAAGTAAAGGCCAACATCATATCCTACATAGAATTCTTCTCATTATAAACTACATGAGGGTCCAAATATAAGTCTTAGATCCTCCCCATATAAAAACTTCATTTCTTCAAGGAGTTCCTCCCCTTGATGAATCAATTATGAGGAATCCCTCCTAATACAAGGCACTTGGGAAAATGAGTCCAATCTTGCCTGATTCCTTGTCATTGATAAGTGATGTCCTTTCCCAAGTGTGCCCTTTATTTATAATGGAATCACCCCTCCTTGGTTTATAACGGAACCACTCATATTTGGTTTGTGTGCATTGGGTGTTTGGTTACATCACACGAAAGGGTAATATTATTATTATTATTATTATTATTATTATTATTTGAGTTGAAGAAAAAATGGAAATTACATGTGTAATTAAATTTTCTTAATTAATGAGTGACATTTCTGCACGGATGAATATTTATTTTTCAAGAGGTTATATAATAATAGTAATATTATTACCTTGTGCTAAATAAATGTAAATGTGTGGTTCATATTAATTTATTAACTATTCTGTTTTTAATATAATTTTTACTCAAATTGTTAATGGTGTAAATGATGTGATATATTTAATAATAATAATAATAATTGTGGTTGTTATTATTATTATTAAATTGGGAAAAATAACATTTGTTTGTAGAAAATTAATTTGTATATATATATGTGAGATAAAAATATATGTATATATATACATCTGTAGGTTTATATATGTATATACATATGTGTATATGTATATATATGTATATGTATATATATATAATTATAACATGTATAAATATGATTCAAATGTTTATACACACACACACACATGTGCGGGTGTATATATGTATATGTGGATGTGTATATATATATATATTGGTTAAATATATGTGTGGGGGGTGTATATATGTGGGTATATATATATATAAGGAATATATATATATACACATGGATGACCTTTTAAATAAAATTAATTACTGATTTAATATGTTTAAAATATTATTTTATAAAGAAAACATTTAAGAGGTAATTGGGGTAAAACATATATTTATGATGAAATAGAAATAACCAAATTGAAATAAATGAGATATTTGAAAAAAATAATAAATGATGAAATAATTAATTGATTTGGTAAAAGAGGGATAGGAGTGGAATTGATATAATAGGGAGGATTTTTTTAAGAGATCATCTGTAAGGTAGTAGGAGAGAGAGATAAAAATGATGAAAATAAAATGTAAAAAACATTATAAAAGGGGTGTTGGGGGAAATACACAACCCATATGAGGTCATCCTCTCCTTCTCATTCCTATCTCCCTCTCTCCCCTGTCTTTTATTCTTTTTAATTTATTTTATTATTTTTCTAAACTTCTCTCTTCAATATCTTATGTGATATTGATCGGATTGACGCGTCGTCAGTATTGTTGGGTTCATCTCAATAAGAAGCACCCCAACCATTCATGGGTTATAATTAAAAGAATTATAAAGAAAATTTTCTCAACTCATGGCCTCCCTGAATGATATGGTAAACCAAGGTGCAAGAAAGACTCCTGCTAAAATAATTCCAAATCCTAAAGGAAATGTCAGTTCCATTACCTTGAGAAGTGGAAAACAACTGGTGGATAGTGAAATATCACCCTATAAGATTAAAAATGGATGTGTATAACATCAAGCGACTGAAGAATTTTCCCATGTAAAATAACCCAAGGAAGAGGCCAATAAGGCACCATAAAAAGACTAAATAGGAATCATTGAATATCCAAAACTACCTATCTTTCCTATAAGAATGAAAAAACCAATAAAAACTAAGGAGGAATCATTACAACAAGAGATGTAAGAAGTTTTCAAAAAAAGTGGAAATCAGTATCCCCCTGCTAGATTCCATTAAACAAATTCCAAGGCATGAAAAATAATTAAGGATATGTCCAATGGTTGAAGTATTTTAAAATTAAATGAAGTGGTATGACTAGGAAAGAATGTTTTTTCTCTTTTCACCCCTCAAATTCCCCAAAAATGTCAAAATCCTGGTAATTTTGTTATTCCCTGCATAATTGGTGGGATCAATTTTTCCATTTCATTGTGTGAATTTGGAGTTTCCATTAATTTAATTCCTTATTATATCAACTATTATTTATATATGGGAGAACTAAAACCCACCCATGTGGTTGTAAAGCTTTCCAACAGACTCACTCAATATCTGGTAGGAATCCTTGAGGATGTCCTAGTAAGTATAAAAAGCTATCTATTTCCTGTTGACTTCTATATTCTCAACATGGAAGAATGTAAAGGTAAATATAATTATCCCATTATTCTAGGAATACCATTTCTAAATACTGCTAAAACCATCATAAATGTCAATAAAGGAACTATTTATTTGACATTTGGTGAGGAGATAGTAGATTTTAACATTCTTGATTTAATGAAACATCCACATGAAGAATAATCTGTTTTCACCTGAATTTTTTTTGAACTTACTTATCCCTCTATGGAGGAAATTGTGATGTTTGATAACATAATTATATTAATAGAAGATTTGGAAACACCTAACTTATTGGGCACATTTTTTTTTGAAAATGAACTTAACTTGGAGAAAATTTCAATTGTTGATTAATTTGAATAAATTAACGAAAATTATTTTGATGAGCTATTGAAAACTGATACTAAAATTTTTGATTTACATGTGTATGTATCCAACATGGAGAATAGTGAAATGAAAACATATATATATAATATCCATGAATTAGAACTAAATTTTATACCCTTTAATTTAAAATATTCTTTCTTAAAATAAAATTAGAAACCACTGGTCATAATTTCCAATAATTTAGAACCTAACCATAAGAATAAACTTTTGAAAATCCTAAAAAATAATGTAAAATACATATGATGGACATTGTGATATATTCTAGGAATTATCCTTACCACCTTCATGTATAATTTTTTTTGGAATAAGGATCCAAGTCAGTAAGATAACCCCATAGAATGCTAAACCCAACCCTCCTATAGGTATCAAAAAATTAAGTAGAAATAATTTTAAAAGCTAAAATAATCTATCCCATATCAGAATACAAATGGGTGATCCCTATTCAAATTGTTACAAAGAAATTTGGTTGCAAAATTGTGAAAATAAAAATAATGAATTGGTACTTACCAAAATCTAGAATAGCTGGAGAGTTTGTATCAACTATAAAAAATTAAACCATGTGACCATAAAAGGCCATTTCCCTACACCCTTTATAGACCAAATACTAGAAATACTAGATGGTAAGGGATATTATTTCTTCCTTGGTGGTTTTTATGGATATTTTCAATTACCCATAGCACCCTGTGATCAGGAAAATACCACCTTTACATTCCCCTTCAGTACATTTTCCTACCAAAGGATGTCTTTTGGTCTCTGTAATGCCCCAGGTACCTTTCAACAATGCATGGTAAGAATATTTTTAGACCTAATTGAGAGTTATTTAGAGATATTCCTTGATGAATTCATTGTGTATGGAACTATATTTCAAAATTATTTAGAAAGTTTAAAAAAGGTTTTACAAATATTTATTGAGAAAAAACTGGTTTTGAATTTTGAAAAATGTCATCTTATGGTAGAAAAAGAGAATGTATTGGGAAATTTGATTTATAAATAAGGAATTTAAGTGGATAGATCCAAAGTGGATGTGATTTACACACTAGCTTATCCCATCAATTTCAAACACATTAGAACATTTTTGTTTCACGTTGGGTTTTATAGAAGATTAATTAGTGACTTTAGTTAAATTGCTTTGACCCTAACTAATTTACTTTAGAAAGAAACTAATTTTTTATTTAATGGTTCTTGTAGGTAAGCCTTTGATAAATTAAAATAATTACTGACCACTTCCCCCATAATCTTCCCACCAAACTGGAGTCACCCATTTGAGATATTGTGTGATTCTTATAACAGTGTTATAGGAGTTGTGTTATCCCAAAATATTGATAAGACTCCACGAGTGATAGCCTACATTTCACAAACCTTGGACCCTTTCTAGATAAACTACACAAAAATAGAGAAAGAGTTTTTTTCTATTTTTATAGCTTTAGAAAATTCCATTCTTATCTCTTATGAAGTAAAGTGATCATTTATTATAATCATGTAGATTTAGGATATTTGATAAATAAGACTAATAAAAACCCTAGGATGGTGAGATGGACATTATTACTAAAAGAATTTGACTTTGAGATTAAGTATAAGAAGGGTTGTGAAAATATAATGGCTAACCACATGAGAAAAATACCTCACACTATTGAGGTAGAACCAGTCCTAAGAACTGGTCTAGATGATTCTGTCCCTAGTGATCAATTATATAGCCTAACTCAAGTGCCCTGGTACACTGACATAGTGAAATTTCTGGTCACATCCAAGGTACCTTCTTTCTTCTCTAAACATCAAACTGCTAGATTAAAATCTGAATCCAAACATTATTTTTGAGAAGACCCTTATTTATGGAAAATATACAATGATTAAATCATTATAAGATGCATTCCTAAGGAATAAATACATTTTTCCCTTTTTTTCCATACACTTGCATATGGAGGCCATTTTGGACCTCAAACAACCACTAGAAAAATTTTAGAAACTATTTTTTTTACCTTCCATCTTAAAAATTATTATTGTGTACTTTGATGTAAGACGAAAACCATGAAAATAAAGTGGTGGTGATGTATTTTATGTTGGGTATGCCATTGGTGAGATGGCATTGATTGAATAATAAAGATAATATTTGTTGCTTTTGTGTTAAGGAAGAGATATCTTAGGCCTAGTTGATTAGGATGGAAGTACCTTCATAAATCCATGGACATGGTAGTCAAAGGTAAGTCCATCCAAACAGATCAACAAACAATAAATCCAGAAAAGGATGATGACACAAGTGTGCATCTTACTTTATGATATATTGATGACAAAGTGATTATATTACATAGATTTTGTTCGTAGGAAGGTAGTTGTTTCTTTGAATTTTCCTTATCTCTATAGGGGCCTTGAAGGGCTGTTATAACCCACTCTTGTTCTATGAATATTGTTCACTGGTATTGAGATAAGGTCTTAAAGGGTCAAACACAATAGTAATTTCAGAGTTTTACTTATTCTATTGAATAAGAATGTAGGACTTGGTGGGCCCCACTACAAGGTTTGGGTATTATCCAAGTTATATGGATCACCAAGGAATAAATAAATTCATTATTATTAAAGTAAGGAATGATTGGGTTGAATTTATTTATGACATATATTTACAAGTGATTAAGTAAATACAAGGATTAATATTATTCGAACGTATATTAATCAAATATCCTGGGTTCATTTAATATTATGAGGAGATGTGAGTCAAGTTAATGACTCAAAATTATCACATAATATATTTAATATATATTACAGTTTACTGATAAAATATAAATAATATTTATGGCATAATTTAGTTTATCATAAATAATTATTTATAATATTTATATAGTGGATGTTTATTACACGGGGGTCGAGAACCCAAACTGAGTATTAGAGCTTTCCACTATATAAGTGGAGATGGGATCTTATCTTGAGGATGATTCATCCATTATAAGTGAGATCCTCTCTATCCTCCTAACTCTTAGAGAGAGACTCTCTTAATAAAGAAAGCGATTCAAGATCTGTCTTCTCGTATTGAAGATAGTGAGTTGTGATGATCATCGTTGCATCAAAGTGGTCATTGTAGTTTCGCACTAGCACCTAGATTCTGATGAATGACACATAGGAATATTCAAGAATCATGTATGGAAAATCTATAGGTCTTTGAAATCAGATCCTTTGAGAAATGATTTCTTACATCTTGTGACAAGCTTGCGCGCATCAGATATGAATGACGTATATGTTAGTTTTATTTTGTAATCTATTTAAACCACATGTGGTCCTCGGACCATAATAAGACAATATCACCAAATTTAAAGATGTTACGTCACTCCAGTGATGTAAAAAATTTAAATTCCTAGCCCATCAGCTTTCGCTGACCATCCCAATACAAACAATTGGTATCAAAGCGATGCATGGTTTTTATGGTCCAAAAAAAGGCGTAGTGGTACTCGTGATGCTCATAGGTGATTGTTAAGCCTGAGATCTTGGGTTCGAATCTCTGGTGAGGTGAAATAAATCTTCATCTAGCTAGGGGAGATATCCACGATACTTGGCCCAATTGAGTGGGCTAGTTAAGAGCTCAGTGACCTGAGTGTAGGGGTTGGGGAGTATCCTTGTCCGTTGTTAGGAGCGTCACAGGTATAACAAAAAGGAACTTTTTTAATGCTTTGACTTGAATAAATTCAATATAAAATAAGTATCCAAATCTATTTTAATATCACTTTATATCCAATACATTGAGAGAATCAAGTTCAAATTCAAAAATATGGGACTTTTCTCAATAGTTCAAGGAACCGCGAGTTAATGTTGATGGCCAGCCTAGTGCCTACCTAGAAACTCTCCAAGTAGTGGTGTATCCATAGCTTGTAGACTATGAGGATTAGTTTATAGGATCTTTTCTACTAGAATACTGAAGCGACAGAGTATTTTGAATCTAATAGTGAGGTATATTAGGATTTGATAAAATAATTGGAGACATTTAAAATGATATAATAATTAATTAATCATAAATGTTAAATGGTAATCAAGATAAAGTACTGACTTCTAATATTTATCTATTGCATATATAAAATTGAAATCACCAACACCATAAGTACATTATCACTATGATCTATTCTAGATAAAGAAAATGTCCTAACCGATAATAACTTCCATAAGTGGTACTGGCATTTGCACATAGTACTACGATAAAAAAAAGAAGCATTATGTGCTGGAATCCTTAGTTTCTACTAAGCCTCATCAGGTAAAAAGTAAGGTAGAAAAAGATAAATGGAAAAAACATGTAGATGATGCACTATATGTTCAGTGAATCATTTTTTCATCCATGTCCAGCCAATTGCAGAAAATGCATGAGGATGGGGATCCCTACAAGATGCTTTCTCATCTCCAAGAATTATATCAAGAGAGGGATGGGTATGAAAGGTATGAGATATCTAGTTCCCTTTATAGGTGAAGGCTATCATAAGGGAACCAAGAAGGTCCTCATGTACTCAAGATGACCAGGTACGTTGAGAGGCTTGAATCCCTTGGGTTGAAATTGAACTAAGAACTAGAAACAGATCACATTCTTGCCTCTTTAATTCCAAGATTTTCAACTTTCATTGTCAACTATAACATGAAAAATATGAAAAAGTCACTCCTGAACCTTTTGGATTTAGTTTTCCAATATAATAAGGATATTAAAAATACCAATTCATCTAACCTTATAATGAAAACAAGAAATAAGGGCAAGGAAAAGGGGTCTAAGGCCAAGTCAAGGATGAAGACACCAATGCACCATCCTTCCAAGAAGCTAAAGATTCAAAAATAGTGCAATGAGCAGAAGGTTGTCTACTGTTCATGTGGTAAGAAAGGACACAGGAAGAAGAATTGTAGAGCTGGGAAGAATAATTAAGGTGACGCTTCTACTTTAGGTATTTTTTTCATTAAATACAATATTTATTTATCTAAAAGTTTGGCATTGGATACAGCATGTGGCTCACACATATGTATTGGATATGACATGTGCCTCACACTATAGTGGAATGGTGTTAGTGAAAGGAGGAATAAGACCTTTCTAGACATGGTCAGATCAATGATGATTCATAAAACTATTCCATTATACTTTTGGGGATACTCTTTGCAGAGAGTGGAATATAACCTTAACTGATTACCAACTAAGGCTACATATGGGATTCCATATGAGTTATGGTGTGTAAAGAAACCCAATCTATCACACTTACATGTATGTGGATGAGAGTCTTTTTTCAAGACTATACCAAGGGAAAAATTAGCATCTAGAATCACGAAGTGCATCTTTATAGGTCATCCTAAGGAAACCAAAGGATATTACCTATACAACCCTTTAGATGGAAAGGTTTTTGTGGAAATACATGCCATATTTCTAGAAAGGTAACACATTTACAATGGAAATAGTGTGAGAAAGATTGAATTTGATGAATTCAATGTTCCAGATGCACAGGAGTTGGTACGGGAACAATCTCTACAAGTGAAAGTGGAAGAAGAAGTGGCGTAGTGGTACTCATGACACTCTCTGGTGGATGTTAAGACTAAGGTACTAGGTTTGAATCATGGGGGAAGTATATTAAATCACACTAGGGACTGGGAACAATACCTGCCACATGTAAAATAACCCTAGTTCTATAAGGCCCCATCCTTAAACCTTATTTAATCTTGAGTTATTACAAGATTACACATTGAGGATCTTTTCAGGTTTAGAGTTTTAGAGAATTAGATCATGAAACTTGCATTACATTCCACATTTAAACAAAGTGGTTACATAAAAGATAGTATTCATTCTTCCCATCAACGGAAACATACTTAAAATAAAACATGGATTCTTTCTTGACACATCCTTGACACTATCATCACATCATGTACCCTTCCCTTGACCTGTGCAAAACATTTCAAAAACTTGGGATGAGCATAAAAAGCTCAGTAAGGGATATAAAAATATGTAAAGGAAACATGAGTACATGTATACATAAGAATGAAGTCATACTTTACCCATAAAACATAAGCACTTTAACATGCCTCATAAAATCATGAATAAATCATAGAAATCATAAGACATAAAAGGTAACTTGAGGCATTAATAACATTCTTACGTAGGTAGTAACCCTATTGGTTACATTTGGAATACCCAGCACATTATATTCCCTAAATCTCTTCGGAGAAACCTTAACGTTTCACTCCTTCGCGTTACCCAATGCATTGGAGATCTATATCGGGCTCACTCGCCCTTAGTTTATCACGGAACCACCCGTTTTCATAACAATGCCCAAGAACCATAACATAAACGTATCACATAAAACATGAATAAAGGAAACATAACATTTCCACATTTCAATCACAATATAACATTTTAGTATATTGAAATAATGAATCCGTTCAAAAAGAAACCATTTCCAAAACCATTTAAAACATTTAATAAGGAGATTTTTGATTCAAAGTGTCCCATACCACCTTGAAGATTTTAACATTTTAAACCATTAATATCCATATAAATAAATCCTTAAAACCATTTTGAAAACATGGATATTAATAAGAACAAATCATTAAAATATTTAAAGCGATATTTTGGTTAAAGGGTTTTTCCCAAAATTAGAGACACTTGAATACAATAATTGAGGAATAACATTTAATCAGAACTTTATAATATCATGAGAATAAATGGATTCAGGATATAATATTCCAAATGACATTATATACACCATATAAGAGTGAATTGGTGCATAACAACAATGAAGTCTCAATAGAGAAGTAAAATGTGATGAAATCCCTTATAAAGAAGGTATCCTTAAATTAAGGATAAATCAATCTCAAAATTATGTGTGACAAATATAAATACACCCAATATAATTGGATATTAATTGTAAAACAATAAAAGGTCATTCACACATATTCAAAGTATGACATATTCAATAACTACATGTTGAACCCAAAGAAATCGAAATTGGGTTAAAAAGTTCCCTTGGTAAAATTCGACATCCTAACGGCGTCACTTCAAAAATTCAGAAAATGAATTGATGAGAGATAAAAAGGGAATATCATCACTTGGACATAAAATTTACATCAATCAGGATATAGAAGAACATATCCCAACATAATAGTATGTGAATTAAAATACATAACAAATGAAGTCTTTTAAAATGAGGAGGGTGAAAGGTTCCCTTACCGACTTGGGTATCTTTCAAAACATACACCCCATGAAAGAAGGACAATAAATCATTGATGTAAATACTCATAAAAGAAAGTATATTACACAAAGAGTAGAATAATGGGCAGTACATACACCACTCAAAGGAAATTGTGGCAAATGTAGCATAAATCTCACAGGAATAAAAGTGAGATGAAAAATCTCTTACGAAAACTCGGCAGCCTAACGGCGCCACATAAAACTTACAAAAATGGATTGATGAGATCAAATAGGGTATCTCATAATATTAACTTAAAGTTTATAGAAAGAGGAATAGAAAATAACATCCCCCAACATAACAAAGAGGAGCTTAAAAGAAGTGACATAAAGGAGAGTACTTAAAAAGAAAGAGAGAGATTAGATCTCTTACGAAAATTCGGCAGCCTAACGGCGCCACTGAAAACGTCCAAAATGGATTGATGAGAGAGAATAGGGTCTCTCATCACATGAACATAAAAATTACAGTAAGTTTAATATAAAATAACATCCCAATAACAAGAAAGATGAGCTTTAGAGGGAATGACATAAAAGAGTGTACTTAAAAAGAAAGAGAGGAGTAAGATCCCTTACCTCGGGTCCGACTTGACTCGATCGTTCTTTATCGTCCTGAATAATAAACTTGAGTTAATTTCTATTTTCTTAAGAACCTTTTAAAGTTAATTATTCCTTTTATATCACTTATTTACATTTTATAAACATTATGTAATCATTTAAGTAAATAATGTTTGTTTTGTCGATATTTGGTTCTTAAGTCGAAAGTGAACTTCTTACAATTACATGTTGTTCGTGTGGTCAATGGTTCATTATATCCAGAATGATATTCATGATTTGGATATCATATATATCATATATATCCAGCATATACATGTATTTATAATATTACATAATCATTTAGAGGTAAGAAATGAAATGCACCGTTCATGGAGACGGTATGCCGTACGTACGCATGAACGCTACTTTCATTTCTTTGTCATATTAATGGAATTAAAAATAAATGAGAGGTATGTATAATTTAATTCCATAATTATATTATATATATATATCCATTATAAATATGTACTTATAATAGTAAATTACATTTGGGGATAAGAAATGAAATGCACCGTTCATGGAGACGGTAAGTCGTGCGTACGCATGAACGCTACTTCCATTTCTATTTCATATTTAATGGAATTAAAACATAATGATACATAGTAGTATTTTAATTACAGTATGTTATCATATATAATATCATTAAATATATCCTTTATACGTACCACATATGGTATTAACGAATCAAATCACTTTGAGGGGGTGGTAGTCCGCACTTCCTTAAATGAAGATATCGTGTTTACCCATAATGGAAACCATAAATATATGCCCAAAATGAAAAATACATAAGCTTAAGGAAATAATAAACATATTATATATCATATATAAATATAGTTTCATCTTAATGGCCACCTTTGAAGGTGTTAAAAGAATGCTGAACAATCATCGTTTCGGGAGGCCGAAATTCGCCATCCACGGAAACAGTATGTTCTTTAACCATTAGATGTAGGTGTGTCAAAGTGTAGCTCGAATACTTCTTATAACAACATCCTAGTATATTTATGATACTGGATTTGTTACAAAAGAAATTAATAAAAAGATTTTAGGGGGTTGGAGAAGCAAAATAAAACAAAAGTACTCAAGTGAAGACATTACCTTAAAAACAGGTAACTCTCTTTGGTTTGATCTCAAAGGCTTCCTTGGGAAGACTTATGCCCAAAGTGAGGCTTCAAGGAGTAAGATAGGGAATTGTAGAGACAAAATGGGCAGAGGTTTGCCGATCCAAAGGCTTTGGAAGTGTGGGTAAGGAGGTAGAGGTGGGGGCCTTTTGTAAGAGGAGAGGAGGGGCACTCTTGTAATGTTACAAAATGTTACTTTATTTTAAAAAGAGTTTCGGATTTTAAAGGTCCCACATTGATTTATTTAGAGGATAAGGTGATAAAGGTTCGAAATCCACTCATCCAATAGGTTTTTTGACATGTGTAGGTCTTAGATATTACATTATCTTTCCATTTTATTTAAATCGTTAAATAATGAGGTCATCGCTGCATCATCATGATGTCATAAATAATTTAATTTATTTAATGTCTAAAAATTATAAAAAAATACTATGACGTAGGAAATATTTTTATCTTTCCAATGAATATTTATAGTCAAAAATCTGATTTTTATAACCCCGTGTAAAAATTGTTTTAGTAAAACATTTCATGTTTGTCTCATTTTTACTTTAACTTTAAATAAAAAGATATTAATGTAATTTTCCAACCAAAGTGGCTTCATGGGGTCCCCAATTTGACCCATGGGTTTTCTTGGTCTTCCATGACACATCCAAAGAGGTTAGGACATGTATCAAGTTCATTTCATATTATTAAAACATTATTTTTACCTTAAACTACACTAATTACCTCTAATCGCGATTAAAAACTTAATAAGTTACTATTCACCAAAAAATTATTTTTATCCCATTGAACCACATTTTTCTTCTTAATGACAACCATGTATGTCGGATTTTTGAAATTCAAAACACAAAGATGGCAAAATTTCATTTAAACGGAAAAATCAGTTTTTATAAGTACCACTTAGTGGTTTCACTATTCATCAAAAATTGAAGTTTTTCAGAAAAAACCCAAAAATTCACCCTAAGATATATTTGATATTCCAAATTCAAAAATGAAGTCTATTTTAAAAAATTCAAAACATATAATTCACATTAATTAATTTAATAATTAATTCCCGTTGTCAGAGCAAATAGCGTGTTTTTATGAAACAATAAGTATCAAAAGATTGACACTAGTTTAAGTCTGATTTCAAAGTGAAATTAATTCCAACAACCACTATTAGATTTAATGGTAAAAATATATTCTAATTTCACTTTAAAACCAATTCAAAATATAATCTAATCATATAAATAAATTAGATTAAAAAGAGGTTTTGAATTAAAATACAACATTTTACACTATTCATTAAAAAAAATGAACTTTATCGGAAAGATACCAAAAATTTACACAAAGTAAATTTTGATGTCCCGATTCTTAAGAATAGTTTTATTTGGTCCAATAGAATGTATAATATTGAAAAAAACTATATTTAATAACAGTTTGCCATCAAAAGGCGATAAGTGAACCTTTAGTGAAAACCAGGGCATATACGCCTAAAATTGAATTCTTTCCGTATTTTAAGCCTTTATATTTTATTGGATAAATGTAAAAACATTTAAAAACATATATAATCATATTTTAGTTATTTATATCCATTCCCGCCAATACAGGCTACATGTTAACTACCATTTAAAATAATATTATTTTATTATTAGAGTGCAATGTAAGATTCCCAAGAAGCTCGTTGTTGCATGTTGGGTACGCCATCGAGCACAACGTCCCCTTTAAAGTCATATTAATATTTTATTCACAAATATGGATAAATATGAAAATGTCATATTCTTTATTTATTTGGGGTGTTACATCCTTCCCCCCTTTTGGGAATTCCGTCCTCGCAATATTTTTTAAAATTGAGCTTGGAAACATCCTTGAAAGTCTCACATCTGAACAAGAGTCGGTAAAAAAATCACTTTAAAATAAAGGAAGATAAGTACATAGGTCACCCGAGTTAACCCATACTAGGATTACATGTATAAAAACATGGACATGGAAGAAAAAGCAAAGGGTCATGTTCTTGAGGGAAAGTGATAGTAAACATGTCTAGGAGAAAGTTAACCATGAGAAAATCACAAACTTGTGATGGGTTAAACGGTATTCGATTCCCCAGTAGGAAAAGTTAATAGACAACATTTTTGTTTTAAGTTACTTTTTATTGAGGAATTTATTCATAAGGAAACATAATCACTTATCATGTTGACTTTCAACCTTTACTAGATTCCTTAATCAAACTCATATTTTTTTTTCCAAAGACGAGTATTTAGGGAGACTTGTTCGCATTAGGAGTACTATAATCAACTTCTAGAGAGTCACCTAATCCAAAAAAGATAACTATATACTTCCCATGTATTTATACTTTAACCAAAACCAAAACCAAAAAGGTTAGTACAAGATCAGATAATCCAGAAAAGGATAACCCTTTATAAAAAGAAAATCTATTCTTAATCTCCAAAATTTGTCCAACAAAACCCAAAGTTCAACGAGGACCATTATATAATCAATTTGTCCATAAAATTCTTCAAAGTAAACCAAGCTAAGATTGAAACCCAAATATTTGAAGTATTTAGTCACATATTCTTCCAAGTTAAATCGTAACATTTATCTCCAAACAACATCAGTTGCTCCTAAAGTATCGTATTGAAAAGTAATTAACCTAATCACATATCCTCCATGATAGGTTAATAATTTTCATAAATAACCCAAAATCAACTTACTCTTAATTAATAAAATCATATAACTAAAAAGAATTAGTCAAACTAACCAAGGACTTCACGTAGTCCAGTGGTAGGCGATAAATACCAGTCGCACTTTGGTTGTGGGTTTGATTCCCGCAGCTTTGTCCGACGTGACGGGTTGTCACACGGTCTGCATGTTGTCCTTTTTCCAAAACTATATAATTCTTAAATCATTCCCCAAAAAGAGATAAAATCATCAAAAATGATCATAACATATTTTAACCTCAAGTTTATCTCATGCCTTTCATTTTCCAGCATATCATATAATAACCCATAATTACCTCAAAAGTATGGATCATATAAACTCTAATTGTTACCTTTATAATTATTACCTGAACTTCCACATCGAGTTGGCCATCTCGTACATGATGCATTAGAGAACTCACCAAGGTTGAAGTGGTTGATCATGACTCCTTGATAGTTAGTTTAGAACAACCATGTGATTCCTCATTGAATCCCCCATCTCATCCAGTCTCTTAATCAGAGAACCACCACAGTTTCCTTCAAACCCATTGTCACTTTGGTGCCTGCTAGATCCATCCATTTACTAAAACCAAAAAGGTCAGTGTGAGTATATCAACATAACCATCATGTACTAATGAGGAATATAAACACTAAGATATACTTACTCATTCACTTTATCTAAAACTAGGAATCTTCCTGAAATCCTATCCATTATGGTACTGTCACTTATGCTTAGAGAATACCCTAACCTCTAAAGTTATCTAAACCGACCTCTGATACCAACTATAAGGCCCCAGCCTTAAACATTATTTAATCTTGAGTTATTACAAGATTACACATTGAAGATCTTTTCAGGTTTAGAGTTTTAGAGAATTAGATCATGAAACTTGCATTACATTCCACATTTAAACAAAGTGGTTACATAAAAGACAGTATTCATTCTTCCCATCAACAGAAACATACTTAAAATAAAACATGTATTCTTTCTTGACACATCCTTGACACTATCATCACATCATGTACCCTTCCCTTGACCTGTGCAAAACATTTCAAAAACTTGGGATGAGTATAAAAAGCTCAGTAAGGGATATAAAAATATGGAAAGGAAACATGATTACATGTATACATAATAATGAAGTCATACTTTACCCATAAAACATAAGCACTTTAACATGCCTCATAAAATCATGAATAAATCATAGAAATCATAAGACATAAAAGGTAACTTGAGGAATTCATAACATTCTTACGTAGGGAGTAACCCTCTTGGTTACGTTTGGAATACCCATCACATTATATTCCCTAAATCTCTTCGGAGAAACCTTAAAGTTTCACTCCTTCGCATTACTCAATGCATTGGAGAGCTATATTGGGCTCACCCGCCCTTAGTTTATCACGGAACCACCCGTTTTCATAACAATGCCCAAGAACCATAACATAAATGTATCACATAAAACATGCATAAAGTAAACATAACATTTCCACATTTCAATCACAATATAACATTTTAGTATATTGAAATAATGAATTCGTTCAAAAAGAAACCATTTCCAAAACCATTTAAAACATTTAATAAGGAGATTTTTGAATCAAAGTGTCCCATACAACCTTGAAGATTTTAACATTTTAAACCATTAATATCCATATAAATAAATCCTTAAAACCATTTTGAAAACATGTATATTAATAAGAACAAATCATTAAAATATTTAAAGCGATATTTTGGTTAAAGGGTTTTTACCAAAATTAGAGACACTTGAATACAATAATTGAGGAATAACATTTAATCAGAACTTTATAATATCATGAGAATAAATGGATTCATGATATAATATTCCAAAGGACATTATATACACTATATAAGAGTTAATTGGTGCATAACAACAATGAAGTCTCAATAGAGATGTAAAATGTGATGAAATCCCTTATAAAGAAGGTATCCTTAAATTAAGGATAAATCAATCTCAAAATTATGTGTGACAAATATAAATACACCCAATATAATTGGATATTAAGTGTAAAACAATAAAAGTTCATTCACACATATTCAAAAGATGACATATTCAATAACTACATGTTGAACCCAAAGAAATCGAAATTGGGTTAAAAAGTTCCCCTGGTAAAATTCGACAGCCTAACGGCGTCACTTCAAAAATTCAGAAAATGAGTTGATGATAGATAAAAAGGGAATCTCATCACTTGGAAATAAAATTTACATCAATCAGGATATATAAGAACATATCCCAACATAATAGTATGTGAATTAAAAGACATAACAAACGAAGTCTTTTAAAATGAGGAGGGTGAAAGGTTCCCTTACCGACTTGGGTATCTTTCAAAACATACACCCCATGAAAGAAGGACAATAAATCATTGATGTAAATACTCATAAACGAAAGTATATTACACAAAGATTAGAATAATGGGCAGTTCATACACCACTCAAAGGAAATTGTGGCAAATGTAGCATAAATCTCATGGGAATAAAAGTGAGATGAAAAATCCCTTACGAAAACTCGGCAGCCTAACGGCGCCACAAAAAACTTACAAAAATGGATTGATGAGATAAAATAGGGTATATCATCATATTAACTTAAAGTTTATAGAAATATTAATATAAAATAACATCCCCCAACATAACAAATAGGAGCTTAAAAGAAGTGACATAAAGGAGAGTACTTAAAAAGAAAGAGAAGGGTTAGATCTCTTACGAAAATTTGGCAGCCTAACGGCGCCACTCAAAACTTCCAAAATGGATTGATGAGAGAGAATAGGGTCTCTCATCACATGAACATAAAAATTACAGTAAGTGTAATATAAAATAACATCCCAATAATAAGAAATATGATCTTTAGAGGGAATGACATAAAAGAGTGTACTTAAAAATAAAGAGAGGAGTAAGATCCCTTACCTCGGGTCCGACTTGACTCGATCGTTCTTTATCGTCCTGAATAATAAACTTGAGTTAATTTATATTTTCTTAATAACCTTTTCAAGTTCATTATTCCTTTTATATCACTTATTTACATTTTATAAACATTATGTAATCATTTAAGTAAATAATGTTTGTTTTGTCGATATTTGGTTCTTAAGTCGAAAGTGAACTTCTTACAATTACATGTTGTTCGTGTGGTCAATGGTTCATTATATCCAAAATGATATTCATGATTTGGATATCATATATATCATATATATCCAGCATATACATGTATTTATAATATTACATAATCATTTAGAGGTAAGAAATGAAATGCACCGTTCATGGAGACGGTAAGCCGTACGTACGCATGAACGCTACTTTCATTTCTTTGTCATATTAATGGAATTAAAACTAAATGAGAGGTATGTATAATTTAATTCCATAATTATATTATATATATATATATCCATTATAAATATGTACTTATTATAGTACATTACATTTGGGGATAAGAAATGAAATGCACCGTTCATGGAGACGGTAAGTCGTGCGTACGCATGAACGCTACTTCCATTTCTATTTCATATTTAATGGAATTAAAACATAATGATACATAATAGTATTTTAATTCCAGTATGGTATAATATATAATATCATTAAATATATCCTTTATGCGTACCACATATGGTATTAACGAATCAAATCACTTTGAGGGGGCGGTAGTCCGCACTTCCTTAAATGAAGATATCGCGTTTACCCATAATGGAAACCATAAAGGTATGCCCAAAATGAAAAATACAGAAGCTTAAGGAAATAATAAAAATATTATATATCAAATATAAATATAGTGTCATCTTAATGTCCACCTTTGAAGGTGTTAAAATAATGTTGAACAATCATCGTTTCGGGAGGCCGAAATTCGCTATCCACGGAAACAGTATGTTCTTTAACCATTAGATGTAGGTGTGTGAAAGTGTAGCTCGAATACTTCTTATAAAAACATCCTAGTATATTTATGATACTCTATTTTTTACAAAAGAAATTAATAAAAAGATTTTATGGGGTTGGAGAATCAAAATAAAACAAAAGTACTCAAGTGAAGACATTACCTTAAAATCGGGTAACTCCCTTTGGTTTGAGCTCAAAGGCTTCCTTGGGAAGACTTATGCCCAAAGTGAGGCTTCAAGGAGTAAGAGAGGGAAGTGGAGAGACAAAATGGGCAGAGGTTGTCCGAGCCAAAGGCTTTGGGAGTGTGGGTAAGGAGGTAGAGTTGGGGGCCTTTTATAAGAGGAGAGGAGGGGCACTCTTGTAATGTTACAAAATGTTACTTTATTTTCAAAAGAGTTTCGGATTTTAAAGGTCCCAAATTGATGTATTTCTAGGATAAGGTGATAAGGGTTCGAAATACACTCATCCAATAGGTTTTGGACATGTGTATGTCTTAGATATTACATTATCTTTCCATTTTATTTAAATCATTAAATAATGAGGTCATCGCTGCATCATCATGATGTCATAAATAATTTAATTTATTTAATGTATAAAAATTATAAAAAAATACTATGATGTAGGAAATCTTTTTATATTTCCAATGAATATTTATAGTCAAAAATATTATTTGTATAACCCCATGTAAAAATTGTTTTAGTAAAACATTTCATGTTTGTCTCATTTTTACTTTAACTTTAAATAAAAAGATATTAATGTCATTTTCCAACCAAAGTGGCTTCATGGGGTACCCAAGTTGACCCATGGGTTGTCTTGGTCGGCCATGACACATACAATGATGTTAAGACATGTTTCAAGTTCATTTCATATTATTAAAACATTATTTTTACCTTAAACTACACTAATTACCTCTAATCGCGATTAAAAACTTAATAAGTTACTATTCACCAAAAAATTATTTTTATCCCATTGAACCACATTTTACTTATTAATGACAACCATGTATGTAGGATTTTTGAAATTCAAAACACAAAGATGGCAAAATTTTATTTAAACGGAAAAATCAGTTTTTATAAGTACCACTTAGTGGTTTCACTATTCATCAAAAATTGAAGTTTTTCAGAAAAATCCCAAAAATTCACCCTAAGCTATATTTGATATTCCGAATTCAAAAATGAAGTCTATTTTAAAAAATTCAAAACATATAAGTCACATTAATTAATTTAATAATTAATTCCCACTGTCAGAGCAAATAGCGTGTTTTTATGAAACAATAAGTATCAAAAGATTGACACTAGTTTAAGTCTGATTTCAAAGTGAAATTAATTCCAACGAACACTATTAGATTTAATGGTAAAAATATATTCTAATTTCACTTTAAAACCAATTCAAAATATAATATAATCATATAAATAAATTAGATTAAAAAGAGGTTTTGAATTAAAATACAACATTTTACACTATTCATTAAAAAAATGTACTTTATCGGAAAGATACCAAAAATTTACACAAAGTAAATTTTGATGTCCCGATTCTTAAGAAGAGTTTTATTTGGTCCAATAGAATTTATAAGAGTGAAAAAAACTATATTTAATGACAGTTCTCCATCAAAAGGCGATAAGTGAACCTTTAGTGAAAACCAGGGCATATACGCCTAAAATTGAATTCTTTCCGTATTTTAAGCCTTTATCTTTTATTGGATAAATGTAAAAACATTTAAAAACATATATAATCATATTTTAGTTATTTATATCCATTCCCACCAATACAGGCTATATGTTAACTACCATTTAAAATAATATTATTTTATTATTAGAGTGCAATGTAAGATTCCCAAGAAACTCGTTGTTGAGTGTTGGGTACGCCATTGAGCATAGTGTCCCCTTTAAAGTCATATTAATATTTTATCCACAAATATGGATAAATATGAAAATTTCATATTCTTTATTTACCTGGGGTGTTACAAGTTCATCCCAATCCATAGAAATGGTTGGATTGAGGCGTAGCCGGACTACGACCCAATTATGGCGTAGGTCTATTAAAAAGGCGCCTTTTTGTTAAACCTGTGATTCTCCTAAAAACAAACTAAGATACTTCTTATCCCCTACAACTAGGTTCAAATATTTGGGGAGGTGAAATAAATCCCCATATGGATAGGGTAGATATCCATGATACTCGACCCAGTTGAGTGGCCCAGTTAAGAGCCCAATGACCCGAGTGTAGGGGTTGGGGAGTATCTTGGTCCGTTGTTGGGAGCATCACGGGTCCAACATTTTTCATACTAGTAATTATAGAGTTTATCAAGTATGAAGACCAATTAAAATTTCAATTAATGGGGATTGAGGAATTGAGGAGGGGGAATATGAGAACTCTCTACAATAAAAAGAGAAAACTAAATATACCAATGATAAATTGATCCAAAAAAAGTGGATTTCATGTTAAGGAAAAAAAATCTATTTTCTCCAAGTATGAAACTTTTTTCAGTTAATATTCATTCCAAATGGACTGGAACATATATAGTAATTAACACTTTCCCTTTTGGTGCAGTTGAGATTAAAGGAATAAAATCAAAGAAACCATTCAAGGTGAATAGACAACAACAAAAGAAGTACTAGGATGAATTTTGGAAAGAACCTGTGGAGGAGTCAACACTCCTCCCAGATACTAAAAAATAAGTACTTATAGGTTGTCTCTTTCCTTTTTTTTGGTATAATTGTTTATTTTATTTTTAACTATCTCTTTTAAACAAATTCAACTAGAATGGTGTTAGAACCAAGTGTGGGGGAAGAGAACAGCCAAAATTTCTAAATAAATAAAAACTCTTTTTCCTATACTACTGTACATTACACTTTTGTGTATCTTTTATTTTTGATTTTTCACACTTTTCTAGAAATTCATTTATACCATTCCTAGTTTAAAAATACTATTCTAGAGCTAATGGAATTCATTGGTTCTGAAATTGTAAGACTTTAAGTGATTGTTGAGTGATTTTTTCACTTATTTTATAAAAGTTTAGTCATATAACTAAGAGATGGAATTTTATTGAAAGTATTTGCACGGAATCAATTTTATAACTTAGTCATTGGAATTTTGAACTTGATCTGAAGAAACTTGACCACTATGAGATAAACACCTTATGGAGCCAACCTAAATAAATATGATATAACTCTTTTGAACCAAGAATAAAAATAGAAAATTGTTAACCCATAATGGATATCTGATATAAGGGAACTATGTGTATTTCTATAATTAAATAAAGTAATCTTAATAAGTGTTATGCATAATGATTTGTACACAATTTTGGCTAGAAAAAATAAATTTAAAAAGGGTCTTGTCAAAAACGAATCCATTTAGGTGAGGGGAATATTGAACCCATAAAAATAGGGTAAATTGACTTATAAAACATTTATTTAAGTTGTTTTAATAAATTGAAAAATTAAAATTTGGATTAGGGAAACTTAAAAAAGAGGTATAAATAGAAGTGATTTTTGTTAAAAAAATTCTTCCACTTAAATATAATTTTATCCACTCCCAAATTGAAAATTTGATTAAATTTAAATAAGGTGGTGACTTTATTCACATATGAGGCATGATATTTCTAAATTTGGAAGAACCTATGTTTTGTTTCAACTCTGTCTATTAACTTTAAATTCAGGAAAAATGAACTTTCTTTCTTTATCTTTTTGAATAATTTGAATTCAGTGATAAATTGTCCAAGAGTGCAATAGTATAAGTGTAGGGGAGTGACATGAACTTGAATTTTGAACATTTAATAACTTTTATTTGTTGAAAATACTCCTCATTGTAGTTCAATTTCTAGATTAATAGTTGGTTTTTTCAACTTTCTTAAATTATAACTTGATTGGAAATTGGATTTAAATATGGTATTTATTGATGAATATATCTTTTTATTAAAATTGTAAATCCATTCTAAAGGAAATTATATCTTTTTAAGGTGGAATTTAATACTACACTAAGAAATAATGTGAAATTTTGCAGGGTGGAAAATTTCAAAGTCCAGCAGTGACCATGACATCTATGGTCATTGTGCTTACCATAGGTGCTAACTGTATACTACCCCTACATGAACTTATGGTCTCACAGTAGGCATGGTGACTGTTTATTAGGCCTGCCATGATCACTTCTCATAGTCACCTGACCACCTTACCGCACCCTATTGTCATGGTAGGAATTCCTACCATGAGTTCCCTCAGCTGACTGTGTGTGCTAAAAAAATCTGCAAAGGCAAAAATAGCTGACCACGTGAAGAAATTTCTTAATCATTCCACAAATCTCATGGTAGGAATACCTACCATGATCCAACTTCTAAAAATAAAACTTAGTTTTAGGACACTAACCATGTAATTCATGGTAATCTTGCTTACCGTAAGCTTCACCCACCCTACCATACCTCTACCTTCTTTGTGAGCATCAATAGAACCCAAGCCTCCTCCTCCCCTAAAGATCAAAAACCATTAGATTGAGATTTAATAAGGACCATAGGTTGTAAGATTCTATAAAAAGGAAGATATCACCCCCATTTATGTACCTCCACCCCAAGGAAGAACAAGTTGACACCTACCCTTCTAAATCCACATTTTTCTGCCACCCTTGAATTTAAGATGATGATAGAGTGGAGATAATTTTACAAGAGATTCATGGCAGCACTCTGCTCCCATTTTATCTCCTCTTTGACTGAGGGAGGGATCCAACCGAGCATACCATGAGTGAATCCACCCAGAATATGAAACTTATAAGGGATCCTTGGTACTTTATTCTATTGTGAAGTAAAATTCCTCTTCTCAACACCAAGTCCATATGAAAAAAGGACCAAGTACCCATGAGGACTTGAAGGAAATGAGGGATTAACTTTTTACACATTGTTTAATAAATCCCCTCCACCATTATATAAAAGCGTTGTTGGGTGCAAGATTGAAGAATGATGTGACTAGAAATAACCATTATATAGAGAAGCTTCAATGACACTAATAAATAAATGGTTAGCCTTAATTGGCCAATGATGGGAGAATTTGAGTGCATATTCTAGAATAAGTAATGTCTCATGGGTAAAATAATTCCTCCCGGACACTGTACAAAATAAAAAGTCCCGCAATTAAAACCCCAGGCCCATTTTCCTTTACCCACTACTAAAAATCATTGGATAAGTCCAATTTTGAAAAGAATATTGGGCCTGATCATGGATGATTTATGATGAAATTCCTCCAGTCCCTTCCTTATGGACATGTTCCAAACATCAAAATTAAAGAATATTGTCTCCATATAGACATTTAAAAATTCAATGAAGAGGCACACATCCCTCTCATGAATATAACCTTGGAAATAAATCACTATTTAAGGATAGATATTTTTAGAACCACTGATAGTGACTCTTGTGTAATTTTTAATTTTCCTTTGTAATACTCTAATGATGGCACATTAAACCTCTTATGTTTCATCCAAGGAGAATCTCCTCACCCCATCATATTAGTGAATTATTCTCTTTCAATGCTCTAACTCCTCTATATAATTTACTAGTATTTACAGGAAAGGTTTCTTAGGAATTTTTAGCTTTAAATTATTCTACTTACTTTCAAGGTTGCGCACACAATAAACTTGGATTAAGTTCTCTATATATGATAGCTGACATTGGGAGTAATTCAAGGGTAAATATAGATATCCAAATACCAGTCTAGAAAATGATATGAAATATAATGATTATTTTTATTCTTTACCTCAACCAAAATCTCTTAATTTAAGTAATTAGTTGGATCCAATTGATGAGGGGATAATTATAAACCAATTGGATAATGATTCAATAGGTAAGTGAGAGAATAATCCAAGGTTGTACCACTGATTCCTTAACTTGATTTCAAAACAAACATGGTTTTACTTACTGTATCTTTAAAAAATGAACCCAAAAATAATATTTGAACATATTCATAACATTTTCTCCTTTGAAGATAGCTCAAGTCCCACTTTTAATGCATATTTTTTGGGTTCAAATATTGTTTTGTTGAGCACACCATGATAGGATCTCATCAATAATTAATGAGTTTTCCATTAAATTCATCAAAAATGAAATCACCAAGATATTTATATTCAAGTTTTGAGGTCTTGGAATGAAACATGTCTAGAATAATTTTCATGAGTTTCTTTACCATATTTGAGTCTTCAATAATTTATTCATATCCTCTAATGGTACTAAAAATAACATTAACTCTAGTGAAGAATTCATCAATGGACTCGTCTTCATAAATTCTTACATATTCAAATGATTTTCTAAAGATTTGAACCTTTTCTTCCTTCACCTTCTTGTTTCTTTCATAAATACTATGAATTTTTTCCCAAATTTCATAAGTATTCTTACATCCCATGAATTTTGTTTACTCCTTTTTTGATAATGATGAAATTGGATCATTTATTTCCTTTTTTTCATTCTCAACATTTTTATCATTAGTTAAATACAAGGTTGTAGTTTCTTTTGGAATAGTAAAACCGTGAATGATTGAATACTGAAAATTAAGACGCGGTGAAAGAAGTTAAGTCACCATTCTCTCCTTCCAAATGTAGAAACTTTTACCATCAAATGAAGGAATCTCTTTATTGTTGATGTATTTATATTGATCCATGACATAACTAGATATTTCTTTGATAAAAAACTTAGGCTCTAATACTAATTGATTGGAGGGGGTTGAATTAGTGTTAGATATTTTACTCTGAAATATCAATCACTTGCTTACTTATTTTGTATGTTCCTATCCAACTCACCATGATGTAGAATTAAAAGGTAAACAAAAAATTTTAATGAGGTTCACCTACAAGTAGGATAATTACATCCTTAGTGTATGGTGGTTTTTATCCCATGCACACACAAATCTCTTTTTACTACCAAGAAGTATCAATATGAAAGGGAATAACTTTAAAATTGAAAGAAATGTCAGCACTGAACAAATGAAGAAAAAACACTAAAACAAAAACACTTTTGTGATGAAATATCACCAGAGAAAGCATAAGACACTAATGGAGTAATTTTATTTTTGATCTTCTCCTTTCTCCCCACACACAACAACCCACACAGGTTGTTCTCAATAAACTATATTTCTTTAGAATAACATAAGAATTATAAAATATCCTTAATCTCATTCCTTTTTCTATTTTATACTCAACAATACTCCTAGATATGGTTTTAATATATTTAATATTAAAACCATTCCTTCTAGCATTTCAAATCTGAATGAATCGTGATATTTAAAAACTCCTTTAATCTAAATACCAAAAATATCTCTCTAATGATCAGTTTTAACCACCATTTTATATTCAAAATTATCATGGACTTCTCTTTACATAATAATTTTATTCCGTTATTTTTCTTATTTTCTTGAAAACATGTAGTGAACCTGTCATGGTGTGAAGGGATCTCTCATGACATGACTTCTTTAGGTTTTTTAAGGAAGTATTGCGGTGTCTCTTATTATAGTCAAGAAAAAATATTCCACCTCATTTCAATTCTATAAAAAATTCCCATAATATTTCATTGTGTCATGTATCTCTCTAATGACATTTCCTTCATCATGCAGTATAGTGTATAATTCTCTTTGCTACATGGAAATATCTCAATAAACATATCCAACTTCGGCATTCGTCCTTCTCAAACCGATTCAAAATGTGGAGACGTTTAACATAGAATTCAAACCCTCCTGCTTAATTATACATGAATAATGGATAGAATCATAGCTCAAGAAGTTACCCATGATACTTGAATATTTTAATAATAGTCTTAACATCGTCACATTAAACTTCTAGAAGTATATTTTAGAACATATTCTCCTTAAAAAAATTTAAAAATTGATAAATCATATGGAATAAGTATAATTTCTTATATATCTCAATGTAATTATTCCCTTTTCCATATTTCTTCAATCTTATAGTTCTTATATAATATTGTTTTATTTTTATATATTGTGTGAGTTTCTTTAATTTTCCATATTTCTGCTCAAGATTCCAATAAAAACCTTACATAATGTTAAAAATATTACACATCATCCAGTGATGCTATAAAAATTTTATATATTATTTTCATTTTCTAATTCAAAATTCCCTGGAAGTAAAATGTTTTACATAATATGTTAAATATATTATGTATCTATAGATTATTATTCCCTTTCCCATTTTCTCATCATCCTAAAAGATATTTTATATGAGATCAAAGGATCTTACATATTTAACACTTAAACAATTTTATAATAATTATAGATAATATATTATGTATACATCCAGAGAATATTACGAAACATATAAAGGTCTATTCCTTTTCAAATATTTTATTTATGATAAAAACTTTACACATTCCATGTTATAACCAAAATTATTCTTCAACTCAAAACATTATCATTTATTCAAGTAGACTCAAAACATCACTGAACAAAGTATGGTATTCTTCAATAAACTTAAATAATATATCTTTTGGACTCATTGTCTTTTAGGATTAATAAAATTTTTATAGCTTCTACTCTCATATAACTTCCCAAAATTCATTTAGTACTTTAGAACTTTATCTTCAGAAAATCAATCACTTATGGATACCTAACTTACCTAACTTCTGGGCACCTAAAAAAATATCATCCTAATTCTAGGATTCTCAATAGACTCCTACACCCACTTAAACCAACTCAAACATTCTCAATACCTCAAACAAATGTATTTACAACAAATAAAACATTATCCTAAATAGGGTTCAACACCTTTGAAAATGAAATCAGATAAAACTGGAAATAAAGAACATGTACCTTACATTGAAGTTTATTTTTGTCATCTATTTTGATCAGTTATTGATAAAGATCACTAAATAAAAACTAAAAGGATCTTCCCTATGAGGTGTATCCACAGGTTGCACCAAAACACTCAAACTCTTTGGGAAGGACCTTCCATGCCTTGATGATATTATATTATCTTGTGTCATAGAGGAGGATAAAATAAGAGATATTTTATATGGGGAGAGTATCATCTAGAGGTTTCTTGAGGATCATACACCAAAGAATCATAGTCAGGCCTCCCTTATATAGGTAATAGGGATTCACCCCAATCCATGAATTTACATGTACATTTCATAAGCGTATGAGTAATTCCTTCAATTACTTCTCATGTAACCCTAAACCATTAACTCTCCCATCCATTTCATATTATGAAATGGATAATAAATTATATCTTACTTATAGGATATGTGAGTGTTAACTCTTTAACACTCCACTACCTTTGATTAATCATAGTAGTTTCAAATGAATTATACCATATGATTCATGGCACTGCAGTCCACCCTATTATATAATACAAAAATTATGAGTAGTGATTATATGATATCCATATATTTTTAAATATAATATACCCAAATTCTTAAATATAAACCCTTTTACATGTGTATATCACACTCTATGGCATACTATATCATACCATATGATATCACAAGGCTTTATGCCACATTCCCATCAATTTTAAAGCTAGAATTAAGGAATTATATGTGTAAGGTGATGAATCAATGATGGTTATGATTAAATAAAATGCTGAGATGGGGTAATCATTGATAAAATAATTTAACATGGGTATTTTAGGGCCAAAATTTATGTTTAAGTGGTTTTTTTGGTGTACTGAGTTTATTTACAAACTCTAATAAGTTCTTGTGAATTATGAATTTCTTGTGAATTGTTATGAAAGGTATAGATTCTTGTGGATAAACACACTAAATGATCTAATAGAATTATTTATGTGTTTTGGTAATTTTTTATATGAAAATCATGTGTTAAAAATGGGTATGATAGTGATATAAATTTCATTTAAAGTGATGAAAAATTACTTGAATATAGGAAAAAGAATACCTAATGTTGATTGAATAATTATTTGGATAAAGTGACTAAAACTAAGAATTTTTGTGTGAATATTTCTTAATGGAATTAATGTGTTTGGCCTTGAAAGTTTGTTTGGGGTTAATGGTGATTACATGTGTTTTTTCAATTTTTTGAGTTATTTGAGTATAATAGCATGGGTCTGAACTTGATGTATTGTGGTGAAAATAAATGATTTTTATGATGATTTTACCAAACTCTTTTTATTCTATAAAAGTTTCATGAATTTGGTCACTTGTAGGAATCTTTGGGTTAGGATAATATTAGGTTAGCCTTGAGTTGGCCTCAGATATATGTGATTCCATGAGTTTAGAATAATTAGCCTTGAGTTGGCCTCAGATTTATGTGATTACATGGGAATAGTTGGTATTGAGATAGGACCTAGAAAAATGTGTTAGATCATGAGTTTGGATTACTTAATCTATGGTTACTGAAATTATCTAAAGAAGTTATGATTTTTTGTTTGTATTAGTTGAACCTATTGCTTTATGGGATTATTTATAGTGATTATTGTTTAATCATTTAAGGATTTTTTTTTCTATTTATACCTAATCAAAACTAACTTATTTGGATGTTGGGGGTTGTAGTGGTTTATACTGGGAATTTATTCTCATTCCTCGTATGTACACATCTCATGTATATTAATATTATATGCATGAAGTTTCAGGTAAAGGAAAGAGGCCTATGTAGTAGGGATTTGGTGTCAAGAGACACCATAGAGCTGTGTTTGAGTAATTTTGGAGTTATGTGGATGGTTCTTTTCATAACTTGTTTTATTTTTCATATCAGTTATTTTATTGATACTTTTATACTTATTTTTTACCTTTGAGTCATGTTTTTTTGTATGACATACATGGGAACTTTTTTGGATGATTTTATTACATATTCATATTTTTTATATTTCCTTTATGATACTTATATTTATTGAGATGTTTATTTTGATACTTCTATGTGATAGACCCTTATAGGGTAATCATTCCCAAATAAACATCTATAAACCATCAAAGTTAGTTTCTAACCTATAGTGATCGGGGAACACACCTTAGGCCATGTGGAACTTCTCCTTGGTGGTGCAGTCATTCCTAGGGGGTACATTACACACTACACATGCACCTTTGTGGATATACATACTCTATTTTTGTTAAGAAGATTGGGGTATGAACCTTAGTATAGGTATGAAGCTAGAGTAACTCAATAGGGATAAGGAGACAACACCAAGGAAATGTCAATGTCTTTTTATATAAGTATATCCTTTTTATATTTTATTTTTTATATTGTGTATAGGATTAACCCATCATGTAGTCTTTTTTTAAGAGGGTTGGTGCCTTGGTCAAAGACCAAAGCAAGTTTTAGTGAATAAAAAAAATCAACAAGGTTATAGAAGATGAAAAGAAGCTTTTTACAATCCTTGTCAAAAAGCTGAAATAAATTAGGAGGAAGGTCATTCAGTCAAATCAAGTCCTGGTGAACACCTTTATTGGAAAGTGCATCTGCAACAGTGTTCGCTTCACAAAAATCATGAGTGGTAATGTAATTAATCTCCAAGAGAGAATCAAGACACTTCATCCAAAGGTTGGTAAGAGGCCAAGCCAGATGAATCAAACCCTTCCAGATTTCCTGGACAATGGTGGTCGAATCACTTTCAATCCAGAGCTTCCTCCAACCTTTTTGAAGGGAAAAGTTTACGACATGAATTACACCCATCATTTCTGCTTCCAGAGATGAGACAACACTGCATCTTCTAAAGAAACAACCGTGACACTAGCCAGAAGAATATCTAAAAATCACACCACATCCTGCAGGACCTGGGTTTCACTTTGAGGCACCATCAATGTTCACTTTGATCCATCCTGGCATCGGAGTTTACCAGAATACTTCAAAGGTGTGTTTGGGTTGACGATAGAGGCCATCAACCCGAAGTTTATGCAGAATCAATAAATCACCAATAGAGTTGTTGCAGTGGGCCTTTTGAATTGAGGCAGCCTCCCGGACCACAATGAGAATTCTGGATTTTCCTGTATTGAGATTTAATGAGAATTTATTATGTAGGATATCATTTATGTCATACCAGATAACATGCAGGAGTTTAGCAACGGTGGAGTGTAAAATATTTTTGATTTGCTGAGACGCCTCGTGATCAACACATTTCTTTAAGAGAGATTAAATCGAGTCAAGAATAAACCACCTTCAGTCAAAAATGTCAAAAATATAATTCCATAGAGTAGAGGTTGTAGCACATGACAGAAAAAGATGGTTAGTATCTTCCCTATGTTGATTACATAGGCGACATTTAGAGTAGAGTTAGATACCAAAAGTTTGAAGGAAAACTTTAGTGGGAAACCTATTGTGAGAAATACACCAAATGAGAGTGAGTCTGGTAGTCTTGATCCAAGCCTTATTAAAAAAATTCAACCATTGAAAGCAAGATTCAGTTCCAGAGAAATTGTGCTTGTAGAAATTTTTTGAGTCAAGGACTCCATTTGAGGCTGGTTCCTATACAAGAAAGTCATCAGAGCTAGTGTAGGGGTAGTTATCAATGATTTGAGAAATGTTATCAGGGAGCTCATTCCTATGAGAATGAAGAACATCTTTAATGGTGTAAGTTGTATTCTCAGGAGGAGAGTTAAAAGGAATCATGGAAATTAAAGGAGAACCAGTCTAATTATCAAGCCATAAATTCATGTTGGAGTCATCTTTAACCATCCATCTAGAATTTTCCATAATTTGTTGGAAAGAAATCTTAATGGAGGTCCATATCGAGGAAGTAATGTGATTTACATTCCCTTTATTAAGCTTGGTGAGAAATCTATGCTTGAGGAATTCAATAGCAATAGAGTTTCTGTTAATTATTCTCCAAGTAAGTCTGGACTGAAGAGCATCATTAAAGAGTTTTAAATTTTTAATACCAATACCCCCCTTATCTAAAGGTTTGCAACAGGTTGTCCAAGGAATGGTGACAAGTTTCCTTTATAGGATACTTCCCGTACAGATGAAGTTTTTAATGTAGGTATTAATTTTTTTAAAAACACTGACCGACCGTTTATAGATCATAATAGAATAGACCATTTTTGAGACAATGGTCGATTTGACAAGATAGATTCTACCAGCCATGGAGAGGTATTTACCTTTCCAATTAGAAAGCTGATTAATAATTTGATCAAAAATGTCGGCAAAGTAGTTGGATTCGGGTATTCCCCAAAAAATGGGAACCCCCAGGTAAGTGAAGGGGAAGATACCTTATTTAATTCCAAGGTAGTTAGTGATACAACCTTTTCTCTATGGGGGAAAATTTTTTCCAAAGAAAATATGAGACTTGTTCTAAGAAATATCCTGACTAGAAACCACTTCATAATGGGAAAGAGCATTTTTGAGAGCTTGAATATTCTTTTGATCACCCTGAAGAAACAAGATGATGTCATCAGCATATAGAATATGATTAGGGACATTGAGATTTCTGGCAGCCTGGATGGGCTTGAGTTTTTTTTTTGATTGAAAATATGTGTGAGAAATATGCTGAGATAATCTTCAGTAATGACAAAAAGGATGGCTGAGAGATGGTCTCCTTGTCTGACACCTTTGGTGCAATTAAAGTAGCCTTTGGGGGATCCATTAACCAAAATGGAAATGGAGGCAGATTTAAACAAAGTTTTTATTCTCATAACAAAGGTATCATTAAATCCAAATATTTTCAGGACTTTTAAAATAAAACTCCAATCTATAGTATCAAAATATTTTTGAATATCAAGCTTGATAGCAACATTATCACCCCTAGTAATTTTGCTTATGTTGTTAGTGCATTCAGAGGAAGGGAAAATGAAGTCTTAAATAGACCTACCTTATATAAAACCAAATTGATTCCAAGAAACAATTTTATTGCATATTAGGGTAAGTCTATTAGCAGGAATCTTGGTAATGATTTGTAGAGAGTGTTTATCAGGGCAATAGGCCGAAATTGTTGGATCTCAGAGGCATTTTACACTTTGGGGATTAAAGTAATAAATTGTGCATTAAGTCCATGAGGGAGAAACCCATTTGAAAAGAAGGACCTAACAAGTTTTCACACATCCAATTGAATGATATCCCAGTGATATTAGAAGAACCCATTATTAAAGCCATCAGGACCAGGAGCACTATCAGGATTTAGACTAAAAATTGTGTCTCTAATTTCATGATCCAAAGGAGTGCTTAAGAGAGACGTGTTGTCAATCTCATCAACCATCAATGGGATGATATCAGGACAAAGGTCAATAGAAGTATATGGACCATTAAATATGCTATGAAAATAAGAGACAACATTTTTGGAAATGGCCTCTTCTGAGTCAATAAGAAAATCATCATGTAAAAGTTTAGAAAGAGGTCTGGTGTATTTTCTAACTCTTTGAAGTGAGTTATAGAATTTGGTGTTCCTGTCACCATCAGAGAGCCATTTTGTTTTGAAAATTTGCTTGCGCATGTTGTCTTTTAAAGTGAGAAGAAAATTGAGTTTCTAGGAAATATTTATTTTCGGTTGAGGATATAGGTTAAAATCAGAATTGGAATTGTGAGTTTGTAAATGAACAAGCTTCTTTTCGAGAGAAGAAATATCTATGTCAATCTGTTTACTCTTAGTTCTACACCAGACATTAAGGGCTTGTTTTAAAGTTTTGAGTTTGAGGATATAGGAAAAAGTATCATTTTGATGATTCATAGTTTCCCAAATATTTTTTATAAAAGAAACACAATATGGGTCCATAGACCAAGCATTGTTAAATCTAAAGGGGAGAGTGGCACCATGGATGGAGGGTGTTAAAGCTTGGTTGTTTGAGATAATACTTTGAATTGAGATATAATCGATTATCCTCTTTCTATTATTGAACACTTATACTAAAGTGATCAATAAGATAGCAATGGATGAGGCTGACATAGTGGCACCATGGATGGAGAGTGCTTTTCACCCTCTTTAGATAAGTGATAGGGTTATTCGATTGGAAAAAATATATAGTGTAAGTGATTAAAGAATAATATGGTAATTAAATATTTAGGAGTATCCAAATGAATTAATACACCAAATTTATTTCATTGAGGCAAGGTTGGATAATTGAAATTCCAATACATGACATTTCCTTATCCATGATTTTGATATAGAAAGATAGGTCACATGAATAAATATTGTTAGTGGTTTCCATAGAAGTTCAGCAAAGGTAATTTCAAGTAGGAGTATAGATTAAGGAAATTTATTTATGGGAAGAGGAAAACTAGATCATGGAATTAGGATAGAGTGGGAAAACCCCAAAAAGAGGAGAGACTTCCTCCTTAGTAAGGAACAAAGCCGACTTTTCATAACTGATCAAGTAATCATGGATATTGATATTTAGTAAGACCTTACACTATAAAAGGTATTATTATGATTTCATCTATAATTATATATACATTTTTTGATACTAAATCATCACATTTATTAATATATGAATGGTTAATAGATTTATTGGAGCCTGTAAGTGGAGTAGTTCCTTTCTTTAAAAAGATTTCCTTCAGGTGAAAAGTCCTGAAAATGATTCATGTTCCCATCATGCACAATGTTGATCAGTTGTGTCAAATATTAATAGGATTTATTATCCCTTAAGATGAAAACATATAATATTATTATTAAAATTTATTATCTTATTAATTAAATGGATTGAATCAACTATTATTATCAAAAAGTTTTTTTCATTTTTCAAAACTGAATCTATTTTTATGTTTCAAGGGAAATGTTACATTAACAAGGTAAAATGTGTCTTAATTATTCAATTTAATGGATCCATATATTTTTTGTTGTAAAGTTTATTGCTAAGTCCTTGTAGGTTGATAATCATATTAAACTCCTAGCGGTAGTGGATATATATCCTATTATATTTCCCAAGGATTTATCAAAGGTGCCACTGAAAAAAGTCCTGAAATTTTCCATTGATCATTCACCTAGAAAGAATTTAGTTTCTATAACTTCTTACTATATTTAACTAATAGAAGTATAGGAATTTAAATCACATTTGGGAGAATTATAAAAGAAAGGATTTATTCCCCATAGTCTTTCACTTTGGGCACACATGTGTTATTTATGAAGAATGTTGATAGTATATTGGGATTTTTTATTGATTGTTTAAAGAATAATCAGGTGATGATAAGGTATATGTATCATTTTTCTCATATTTATGACTTGTTTAATCACTTTAAGGGATATTAATGATTTTATAAAATGTAACTTCAAATAAGGAATCATTAATTGAGAGTACAAGAATAGGTGATATCAAATATAACCTTTTGATGTTGATGTAGTCATTATGATTTCTTGGTGTTATCTTTTGGTGTCACTAATGCACCTTCACTATTAATTTAATTTATGAACTATATCTTAGACAAGTATATAAACACATTTTCAGTAGTATTTTTGAATTGTATTTTGATTTATCCAAGACCAAAAGTAGATCATGAAAGAAATCTATAAAAAAAATTAGGTATTTTTCATGAGCATAATTTGTACACAAAATTCTCTAAATGTAACTTTTGTATTCTAGAAGTTAAGTTTATAGGTTGTGTTGTTTCTAATAAAGAAAAATTTTCTATATAATGAAAAGGTAAAGTTAGAGATAACTTAGAGAATACAACACAATACCAAGAACTATTATATTGGTTGTGTAATAATGAAGGTAAATTTTCTAGATCATGACAAGGTATATTTTCTAGGTTGTGTTGTTTCTTATATTGGTTTTGTATTACTAAAGGTTCATCTAGGGTTTCTCTAATTTAGATTCACCTTTAATAAATTTTAATTGAAAGGTAGTAAAGTTATAATGGAAAGAAAATTTCCAAGAAGTATTTAAATATTTTATGAGATAATTTACTCCAATTTCAATGCTAGTTTTTTTTAACCTGGTGATGAATATATAGTGTTTTTTAAAACTTTTAAAGTAGTATTGGGATGTATATTAATGTAAGGAGATCATTTAATAGTGTATAGATCAAGATATTTAATGTCATATGAGAATAATTATCCCACACACAATTTAGAGTTAGATGCGGTGGTTCACACTTTGAAGAGTTAGAGTCATTATTTTGTTATAGAGAAATTCGTAGTATATACTAATTATAAGATTATAAATTAAACCTTATCATACTAGGATATCAACTTAATGTGGTGAAGGTGGTTAAATTATCTCCAATATTTTTACCTTGAACATAAATATACACTATGAAAATGAAATGCGATAGTCGATGCTTTGAGTGGGAATGATCCAACTCAAATAGTTATGGAAGTTGAAGAGAAATGGTAGTTAATGGTTGAGTTAGTTTATTTCTATTTGGTTATGGATGGAATGATAATGTTGTAGTTATTTATTGTTTAAATGTAACATATGTGATATTTTATCAAGTAAAGTAATCATAGTTGTCTTCTTCTAAGTGAAGATAAATTTGTGACACCAAAAATGGTGGGGAGACAACTAAAGGTTAGTTATAAGGGGTGTTGAAACCATGATGTTATGTTGGATTTTTTGATAATTATATTAAGTTGTGATGGGTTTTGAAGAAGTTTTTCATAATTTTATTGAGGTAATATATGGTGAAGAAGTTTCATGGTAGTTCTTATAAGGGGTGAGATGTATGGAGGTGCATGAAGATAGCTTAAAGGACTTAGTTTCGTAGAATAAGGATTATTTATTCATCTAGAATATTTGGTTATGGTTACTTCCTATTATTAAATATATATATATATATATGATGAAATTTTTTAGATAAGTATTGATTGATTTGTTAATGAAAAAAAGGGTTCGACCCTCAAGGCATGAACCCAAAAAGCCTTCCATCAATGATAGTGATAAAGATCAAAGGCACCATCTGAGAGTAGAAATGTAGATGGATCAAAGATCCAATGTGGGTTGGTGTTGGAAAAACGAGTAGGAGGTGCATAGGAAGAGATCCATCGTGTGGGTAAGTATTTTTGGAACCACTAGGTGGGGAGGACCTAAGGGATTTTTTTAATGGGTTGTTACTATGTTCAAAGTAATAAACTACGCAACATGAAAAGCATTGTTCTAGTGTGGGATTTAATAAAAATGTACTTTGTTCACATTTAAAGAAAAATTAATAGAGTTTAAATAATACGATGTTGTTTTAATCATATTCTACCTCCATCTCACCTTCTATATGCATGGGTCTAGATACTATCACATTCATTCAAATGGAAAATCCCCAAGATATATCATGGTGAATTTTAAAATGAGAATGGTATTACTTATATAATGTGGAACTCAAAGTTTAGATTTGGGTGGATCTCTATTCATCTCAGGAATATCATGAACATCTTCAGGATCATGGGAAGGTATGATATGATTGAACTAGAACTAGTAGTTTTTTAAGGATAAATATAGATGTGTTTCAGTGTGTTTTTAATCGATATGCTTCATAAAGTAAAGATAAACGTTTCATGAGGTGGGTTATATATCTTTTTAAGGTACATATCATTTCATATGGTTTATATACATCTTCATTAAGTTAGATATGTTGGAGTTTGCATATATCATATGGTTAGATATCTCAAAAGGTTTTTTATTTTGGAAGGCTCACTATTGAATTTATAGGGTATGTTAAGAAGTTTTCATGAAACTGATAAGTGTACAATGTTTTACACACCATGAAAGAAATGGGGAAAGATAATATTTAGAATATATATTTCCATGGTATTTAGGAATGAAAAAAATGGAATCTAAAATTAAGATTCGATACTGAGATCTTAGAAAGAGAAAAGGGAAAGCTTAAATAGTGATATTAATGGATTCTATGGATCAAGTGTTTGAATGAAGTAAATTCTTTCACACCTGTATAACTAGAAGATGAAGAAGAATAATGAAATAAGTTTTGAATTTAAAAGAATTAAATTATGAAGAAATTATCAAGGATTTTTATCTAAATTATATAATCTTATTTGACCATGATAGAATTATATGGGATATTTATTTTAATTGGTAAATGATTCACTTGGTGAGATCGTAAGTAGAATGTAGGAATGTAATGTGATTTACATCATCAATTAGTTTTCATAGATTCATTAAAGCATGTTTTTATATACTTCTTGAAGTCCTTCTATGGAAAAAAGGATAGTAGCTGATTCCAAATTGTGATATCGATTTTGAAAGAAAGAATAGGTTGAATTATATTGTAAAATCTATTTTAAAATAAAATAATATAATATTAGTGCATTCATAATTGATTCATCTATAAAAAAATAATAAATAGAGATAGAGATAGAGAGATATAGTGAGTTACCCACATTAATATATTTTAATCTTGAATAGGAAGAGTTAGGTTATCACATATCAAAGATCTGGTTTATGTATTAACTGAATAAGAATAGGGGATCAGGGTAGATTTCAAGTGAATAAAATCCAGGCAGTTATTGCAGAAAGAAGGCCCAAGAGAATAAGGGGACTTATCATTGCTACACTTGGTTATAAAAGGAGGAAAGGGAAAGGATAATTCTAGTTTTGGAATCATCAACATGCAATAATAAGTGATGATGTGGTTTGATGGGATATTCATACTCAACTCCCACCTATAAAGAGTTGTTTTCATCCTGATTTAATTAGTAGTGGAACATAATATTAAAGATCAAAGTGAATCTACCTAGAGTTAAAGGTGAAAACAGTTCTTGTTTACCATGTTGATCATGAAGAGACCCTCAAGTCTATAAACTGGCCATATACTTCATGGAAGAAGTGAAAAAAGAAGAGAAGAGGGAGTGACATTGGATATTTAGTAATCCCTTACGAATATTTTTAATATAATAAAATGAGTACAATTATATTTTGGTACACCAACACATCAATGTTGTGTTCTCCTTTGGGTGTCTCTTTTGGGTTAACCAAGTAAATCTTGGTTCCCTTTCATCATTCATTTTATGTTCATATTTATGGTGCATGATATAGTTTCATTCAAATATAACATAGGATGAATGAGTGTTCTTGTTAACATGAGGAAAAGTTCCTAAAAGGAAAAGATAAATAAGGAGAAAGAAAAAAAGGCTAAATCTAGTAACACTCTGATTCACCCCCCCCCCTTCTTAGGGTGTCTCAAGTTCCAACGGGTGGTATAAGAGCCAAAAGGTTTTGTGTTTATTCAACCAGAATTATCTAGTTTGTGATTATTTTAAATATTATAAAATATATGGAATCAATAGTGAAGGCTCGTGTATTTTATGAGAATAAATTATCTAAATAAAATAAGGTATTTTTCTCATATTTTGAGATATAATTTGGTATCCCCTATCATATTATAAATAAGGAATGAAATTTTTTATAACTCTAACTAAATAAAGTTGATACTTGATGATTGTATAAAGAATATTTAATAGAGGATCTATAAAAAGGTATATTCAAAATAGTTTATCACTGTAATTTATCCAAGATATGTGTATAAAATTATAAGGGCTATATGTAAAACCATAAATGTTGAAATAATAACATCAAGTTACTTCTAATAATGTGCATAAATCAGTTGATGATATGGATGTACATTCTATTGAAGAGTTAGGTCATTTTTCTAAAAGAAATAAGAAGAAAATCAAGAAGAAGGAAACCAAGACTTTATGTGTTCCCAAGGTGTTAATAAAAACGGATTCCCAATACATTTATAAATATAAATATCTTATAGATACTTATTGTAAATTTAAATATTTAGATTATATATCATCTAAATATTTAGAGGATGAGACAACCACATCATGTGGTAGGTCTGGAAATTTTTAGTGAAACTATCAAGAGGAGATTCGATACTTGAAAATGAAGTACAATTCTTAAATATTGAAGGTTGAAAATTCTAGTATCTCATAACTGATTTGGAAGAAACCATCACAAAAAATAAACAATTAAGTGAATGGGAAAGTGATATTATTGAAGAACTGGTTTAAGAGTTAAATGTAATCATGGAAAAGAAGAAACTTCATAAAGCATCCATGACTTACCTTAGAGAATAATATGAAGAGAAGATGAAGACTATATATAGTGAAATTAATTCTATGTTTGATAATTTATAAGCATGGATAGAGGATAATAACTCAAGTATTAATTATCTCAATGGATAGATTCATTCTATGAGGAATAGATCTAGTACTGAGGAGTCCTATGGAGGGAGTTTGGCTGGTAGCAAGCAGAATACCAATATGAAATTTGAGAAAATTCTAAATAGACCTACTAGTAATAATGTAAATAGTTATCAAAGATAGATGAAATTGGAGTGATATTTTTAGGGTCATAATGGACACACTATGAGTGTGTGTATGGAAGCTAGAGGGATAAAAAATAGAGGAGGACCTACTTCATTCTTACCCCAATCGATACTGCAACATCACATGTGATATGGTTTAATTATAAGGGATTATATTTTTTATATCTATGGTCAGGTAGAAGAGTATTGTATCAAAAATATAAATGAAGATATCAAGATGATATCCACCATTCCCATAACCATAATGAGACATGAATGAAAGGGTGTAAAATTTGGTTCACCTAAAACATGATTCAATTTGCAAGAAAATAATGATGAAGTAAGGAAAAAGAAGATGATGGGAGTATAACTAATGGCTTGATCATAGAAACCATTATGGAAATAAAATAATTCAATTGTAGAAAAGGGAAGGATGACACACAATAAAAGGAAATATGTTCCATTAGGAAATAGGTTTATGATTTTGGAAATTTATGCTGAAGAAAGAGGCACCAAAGGAATTATCTATTTAACAACCTATTGGGAAAGAGAAGAAACATGTATGGAGAGAAAAGAAGAAGGAAGGAGTGGCCTTAATGTAAATCAAGGGAGAAAATAAATAGGCATACTTTAGTGGGTTGATTTATACCAAAACAGAGCAAGAACACAATACTAGTCATATATTCCTTTCATAGAGAAATAATTATTCCATAGTAAAGTGAAATAACGGTGCTCCAATGGAAGAACCCAACACTAGTGGGATGAGTCTCACTCTAGAAGAGAAGCATGAGATAAAGGTGGTGATGTATTATAAATAAATAATTCTAAAGTAATCTAATAAAAGTAATGTTATGCAAAATCATACCACTAAAAATACTTTGAAGAATAATTAGAACAAAGGGATGGTAGATACAATTCATAGGGTGGTTATGCCAAAAATGGAACATGTGACTGAGTTGAAATCAAATTTTATTTAAGTTGGATAAAGATACATACTAAAATGGAGTATCAAGACAAATATGTAATTGAAAAAAAAATATTTTTTAATGCAGAAACCTTGAGAATATATATAAACATGAAAGGAAGGGATGAAACTGGTTCCAATTCAAACCATGTGCACCAGTGTTGATTGATATTTCATATTCAATAATCCTATATAGAATCTATCAATGAATGATGCAATGACAAAAATTAGTGGGTATCGATCCTATTTTGGATGGATCTAGATATCAAAACTAAGGTCTGGTCTTCCAAGTAGTGTTGAAATATTTTTTGAAGCATCAAAAGTGGTATCATACCTTTAATAAATGAAGATTTTCTCTAAGGAATTTATGGAAATAATATTGAAGATTCAACAACCTTTAATATTTCATGTTGATTTGTTTCATACTAGCATGGTTGTATTAGCTGAATATTTTCCAGGATACCTTGAAGATGCTAGAATAAAAGAATACTATCAATAATTGGTATCAAAAATTTAATTTCCATGATAAAGATGATGTCAAAAAATTTGTGTCTATAGGTGAATACAATCAAGTGGAGTTCAAGGTAAGCACATAAATTTTTTTTATATTTATTTGAAAAAGAAAATTCCTTGTGAAGAAATTGGAAGACATGGATTCCAACTAGTATCACTTGTTTGGTAATAATAGGTGGTATGATTTAATATTGAAATTGGTATCTTCCACACCCTTATACTTTAAAGTTTAAGCACTAACAATTTTTTGAAAATATTCTTGAGATGTAAAGAGTTTTTTTCACTCATGATGCAAGTATTTCATGGATATATAATGAGTTATATAGAAAATATTGATGATGTTAACAAAGACTCTTGTTTTCTACACTGAGTTCCGACTCTATAAGCTTAGAGGATTTTTTGAGAAATAACTTCTAAGTGATGAAACTCACTCATTAGAATATGTAAGGAAGAATTCACACTAGTAGAAAAATACCTTTTAAAATATTTTTTTTATCTAAGATAAATTTTGTCGATGTTTTAAGTGTTATTTTTTATTTCAATTATATAAACTGACATTAAAATCAATATTTTGATAAAATTTTAAGACTTTAAAAATCAATTATTCTAATAACTGACAAAAAAAGTGTGAATTTAAATAATTTTGATGTTGGTTATAAAAATAACTAACATTGAAAGTTCCTAGCTTCTTTTTAAAAAAAATCAGTGTAGATTACTCACTTGGAAGAAAATATGTGATTGATGAACTTGAAAATTTTAGAAACCAAAATATTAAACTTAATTTCCTTTCTTATTGTGATGTTCATTGAAACTAAATGTTTTATTATAATATTTTTATTTTTAGGAAATAACTCACGTGGCATCTTAAACTGTGGTTAGAAAGGAATTTTAAACTCTAGCTAGTAAACCTCATGAGTAAGATTTATCTTCTCAACTCAATTGGAATAATTATTCTTTGTCATAACAAAAAAAATCATCATAAAGTATACCAATGATGAAAACCAATAATTGAAAAACTAAATTATGAGATCATAACGATAAACACCATGGTGAAATCATTTAATAAAGAATTTATGAAATAATGATACAAATTGAAGAAGAGTAAATAAAAAATATAGAAAGATGGAGAATTAAAAGTTATATATTGTACTTAAAAAATTTTCATATGACATAATAAATTTTATTATGGAATATAAAAATTTAAATAACACTATGAATAAATTGAAACATTGTTATTACGCAATGTGAAATTTAACTTTTCGCATCAATTAATATATAACTAATATTAAAAATTGATTTTTAACATAGTTTATATAAATAATATATAATAAAACCCTTATCAAATTAGGTTTTAACATCAGTTATATAAATAACCAACATCAAAAAAAATTTAACACCAGTTATTAAATAACCGATGTTAAAACCCCAATGTGAATGCTATTTTTTCTACTAGTGGTAGTTTTTATATGATAGTATATTGGAATATGAAGTGATTGTGTATGTTATTTGGGAAAATGTTTAAAAGTGATGAAAATATTCATGTGAGGAGTATTAATTAAATCATTAAGGGGGTAATTTTTTCCATAAACTTGGAATTCTGGATGATTTGATAAGGAGATGAATTTTCTTTGAAAAAATAGTGTAAATGGCATGATAACACGGGGAGATTAAAGATGAAGATATTAACCACTCAAAAAAACCATAATAAAGGGAGATAGAATTTAAAAGTGGATAAGGATAGACCCTTTTCATTTTATTGAAAAAGGGGGAGGAAGAAAAGACCATATAGACCATACACTATCATGAAATAGATTTTATGGGATATTGTCAAAAAAATCCAAAGGGGGTATTATTACAACCATGAGGTTATGTTTGATTTGTTGAAAATATATATTGAGGAGTGTTTGGTTTTGAATAAGTGTTACATGGAGTTAATTGAGGTTCTATATAGTGAAGAAGTATCATGGTAGTGCCTACAAGTGGTGAGATGCATGAAGGTGTATGAACATAAGTTAAAGTATTCAGTTTCATGGAATAAGGATTATTTATTTATCTATATTAAGTGGTTTTAGTTATTTTCTAGTACTAAATATATATGTGTGTGTGTGTGTGTTTGTGTGCATGAATAGGTGATGGAATTTTTGTTGAAGTTTTGATTATGTTTACAATGAAAAAAAGAGTACATCCCTAAAGGAATATAGCTAAGAATCCTTCCATCAATGATGGTGACTAAGCTCAAAGGTGTCAACTGAGAGTGGTAATGGAGATGGAGAAGAGAGCTAGTGTGGGTCGACACTGGCAGGAATAGTGGGAGGTGTATAAGATGAGATCTACTATGTGGGGCGGAACGATGGAACCATTGGGTGGGGAGGCCCTAAGGGATTGTTTTGGAGGGTTATTACTACATTCTTAGTAATAAACCACAAAACATGAAAATTGATTTTATGATGAAGGATTGTATAAAAATGGAAACTATTTATATTTAATGGAAAATGTGGATAATTTAAATGTTGTGATGTTGTTTTAATCATCATCTACCTCTAGTCAGTGTTCTTCATTCATGGGTTGAGATACTAACACCCTCATTCGAATGGAAACACTGTAGGATAGATCACGGTGAAGTTTAAAACATGAAATTGATTGCTTCCATAATTTGTGTATAGAACTGACCCAAGTCGGCCCAACATGCCACCCAATCCATTCCACCACAAGTACTAAGGCATGTTCTTAATTACCTTGGGCCAGAAATAAGTTTTAGGGTACCACAAGTGAACACATGGGAACAATTTCACCCTCAAACAAAACCAGGATCAACACAGTTCCAATTGGGAGCCCAATATAAGCTCCCCTTAAATTAGATGATCATTCTAAAATAAATAAGTAGATATAAAAATAAATACCAACTAAACATGGAATAATATATAAAATAAATGATACCAAAATCTTTTTTTCAAAATGGTTTTCTCACACAAAAGGAACCTTTTTTATAAAAAACTTTTACAAACCACCTCCAAGAATAAAAAATGAAAAAAAAAGGAGGTTGGAAAGGTTGATACTTCACATGACCCAACTGGTCAAACGAACTCAGGATACAGACCCCAAATCACCATGTGGCTCTCAAGTTTCCATCATAACCTAAGTATTACCTTCTTCCTAAAGGAGATTAGTATCTAACCAACATGCAATCCATAACCTGACACATACTTAAAATATAAAAACTACATACCCACCAATGCGGGTATTTAGGATGTGATCCAAAGGCCAATATGATAACATCATGAGTATATTACATTAATTTTATATAGAAACCAATTAATATGGTTTGAAATTAATAGTAAAATAAGGTTTCATTTCCTTTATACAAAACAGACACAAACATACAATACTCAATATCATTTCTTAAAACACACCATTTATAAAACATGCTTGAAAGAGGCTTGGCAAAGGTAAATTCATTTATGAAGTACCTTTGGATTTTTTGATGATGTTTTTAATGGTTTTCATTTGTTTTTAATATGCTTGAAGAACTTGAAAATGGTGTTTGAGGTTGTTGAGATGTTTTTTAGATATTTGGAATGTGTATAGGAAATGTTGAAGGTAGTTTTAAGAAGATCCAAAGTTTTTCTAAAAATCATAGGATTCTATTCATCCTAAGAAATTGAAAGAGTACCAATCATAAGGCTTTGAGCAATGATCGTAAGGCTTATCGAGCTTAGTGTATGAATTTTCCATTAAACGTAAGACTTTGTGTTTGAGTGTATGTATTTGAACCTAAACATAAGTATTCAATGTAAGACTTTGATTCATAATTTGACATGAGAGTAAGTCTTTGAGAGAGTAATCATTTTACATTAGTATAATAATTCTTGTATTGAACTTAAGAATTTATCAATGTAATACTTCCATACTTAGTGAAATTATGAGATTCAGCTGGGTGAAAATTTGAGATTCCAGAATTTGAATATTCTGAAGAAAAATAACCTGATGATGCAAGGGCTTATCTTCAATGTATAAAACATCACATCTAAAATGTGATTCAAGCTGATTCACATGATATTTTGAAAATTGTAATTTATTTTGATATTTGTTTGAAGATCAGATCAGGAATATCTAAAAATCTATTAGGTTTCTTTAAGTTGAACTTATTCGATAAGAATATCTAGATATTACATCTAGATTTTTTTTGTGGCGATGTTGTACTGATCTTAAGATCCTAAATCACCTATTAATTCAGAAGTGATTCAATCTAAGATGTTGAGTTGTGTTTTTAAAAGAAAATTTATGACATCTTGTTTGTTTCACAAGATATTTAAAAGAAAAATGGAATTATAAGAATGATCCAGTTGAGTGGAAGTGATTTAAGTATAGAAGAAGAGTGTTTGATGTTTGAATCTTAGTTCCTATCATCTATATCAGTTTGATATCGATCATTTAGAAAAGAAAATATGAGTATGATATTGGGAAGAAGTTCTACATCAGATCTATATGAAGTGATTAGTTGTTCTTGAATATTTCTAAAGGATCAATGAGAGAAATATATGCCTAATTTCACTGAAACAAATGATATTTAAAGAAGATATAACTTATACCGGTTACATATTATGTATGAAGGTAGTGTGAAGCTACATTTTCTAATGTGACTCTGGATAGACATAGTGTGTGTCACAACGCCCTCCCCACAAAGTGTACCCCTCCTAGGATGGAAATGGGAGAAGAGGGATAGTGAAACCTGATTTCGGCCTCCATTAGGCCTCAGGTTGTCAACTAGCATTGAGGGTATAATAAACACACAAATGGGAGGAATTACCCTTTAAGAGAACATGTGAAAAAGAGAGTGATAAGATAGGAACCAACCAAATCCTACTCATATTCTAATATAAAAGGAAACCCAAGTACACATATGTAATTTCATGCAAGAACCACTATAACTGAAAGGAAATTGAAAGTACCAAAAGAAATTAATGATGATAATGACCACGAAGCCCAAATAGCTCCTGACAAACACCAAGCTAGTAGTAACTCGTCTAATCTCCAACCTACTTCAACTGACATGAAAAATAGTTTATATATACATAGGGTTAGTATAATAGTATACTCGGTAGGATCCTCCCCAAATCCGCTCATTCAAAAGGTAAATAAAGCATGCTAAAACACATTGAACAAAAAAGTGAAACTAATTCGCAACCTAAATAGGTATACTAAGTTCCCAGCCTCACCATGGATACTCTCAAAAATTATCACATATAAGAATATATAATATAATAAATAATTTCAAGGGTACCCCACTACCACTTCCCCATTGGTTTTCCTCTTTGTCCCAACATCGCACGTCCTGAGCATTTCTCTCCAAAAAGGCTAGCCCACAGACACTTGGGCGAAGCACCATAAAATGCACCTTGTGCATCACACCACCACATCCAAGTAATGAAAGTAACTAGGTAATTTCCAAGATCCACCATATCCTACATAATTTTTATCATACATTGGGTATTATACCTCAATCCATCACAATCCATGTACCGAGTAAGGATCCTCAAGACATCACAGCCTATACACGTTATACCTATATTATTCCTTAGGAAACTATATCCATAATACATGTGTGTGAAATAACAACAATCCATTAATCCCTCTACACACATATATGAGGAAAAATAAATATTGTGTATACAAGCACAAGTAACTACCAAGATAATAGATAGGGGTCAAAGGGGGTAGTCAACCATCCATCCTCCCACTGGGATGTTGGGGAAAATACCCCCCAAGGCTCAGAATCCCTAGGGTGTCATATTCCCTAACCAACATGGTGGAGTATCATATAGAAACACAAAAATTACATGATATAATATATCTCACAACCACACTATGGGCATAACTTATTCTCAGACACAACTACAGCTAATGTTGCCCAGACTCCTGGATGCCACTGCTAAGACCAGATATCCTATGAGCGCACAACCATTTAAAGAGATACATTAAATTACTATATTCCTTTTCATCAGTTTCACTTTATTCTGATTAATTTTTTAACCATTAATTAACCATTAACATATCCTCATTACATTACATTACCATTAAAAAGTTTCATTCCCTACAAGCATGAGTAAAATGAGTCCATGGCATCTCAAAATTATAACCTCAGCATTGAATCTCAGCAAGATCTAAGATCATGGGTTAAATAATTATTCATTTATTAATAACATTACTTTACATATTACCAGTTACTCTAGGAAAACATCATAAGCTACTGAACAAGGTATACAACCAATCACATCCATCTACCTCAAGTAGTGGGTAAAGTAAATCAGATAAACAAACAACTTGTCCATCATCCAAACAACATATCCAAACAAGCATCAAGCTTTCATGTCAATGGGTAAGCCCAGCTTCAACCCGTTCCATCATCCTCAGTGTCCTCCCCAACACCCACATGCATATCTCTATGCATCCCACCACTCTAGGCATAAACTACTACCATAACAATTGGGACTCCCCATCCCTCATACCACAACATCCCTCTAGGCTCAACCATCCCAGGATCATATCACATTTGGGCCTCCCCACCCCATATACCACAATATCCCTACAAGCTCATCCATCCCATGCTCACATCACATTAGTAGGAAACAAACATAGAAACCAATCTCTTGGCCCTAAACAAGGCATTCGGTCTTCGCACACAATAAGATCTCATGATTATGAAGCATAAGGCACTTGGACCTTATAATATAGTGGGAAACTCAAGCCTTACAAGGCATTATCTTTTATCACACAACCGATTCTTATTCCATATTGAACTAACTAATTCAATATCATGGGTTCAAAATATGGGAAACCTAAGAAACAAGCTATCATAACTATCACAAATTAATTAAACAATTAATTTAACATACCTTTAATTCCTTTATAAAAGGGATAAATCATATTACCTATACTATTTCATGTAAATAAATAGATAAGCAATGAATCCCCTACCTCAAAAGGGTTTCAACATTCTTCACATGAGAACAAACCATGCAACGAATCTTTGATCACCCCTCCCGTAAGAACTACATCCATTTGAGGATTCCATGGAAAACCCACACCAACAAAAACCAAGATAATCCCCATTAGAAACATGGGATATCATCTTCCATTGCATGGAAATAATAACGGGAGTAAAAAAGAGATCAAATTGGAAGAAACCTCTAGAAAACAAAGGAAAAATACACCTTGGATCAACCTAAGTCACCACAGATTGAAGATGAAAGCCCGATGATTGATTCCCATCAAAGGGATCTCCAAAATGCTGAATAAGGGGTTGCTGGGACACTTGGGATGAGATAGAGAGCTAGTATAGCCGTAGATTTATGAATAACCTGATCAATTATAAATTCTTTAAACTGCACTATAGTGGGGAATTACACGACTTTCAATCCCCTTTCACATCATGTAATACTCAGGGTTCAGTTTCACTGAAAAATGCATCACTTTTTCATTTATTTAACCCCAAAGACTTACATGTTGTGAACTTGACTTATACGACATGTAATTTTTCTTATTTCCAATAATTCACAGTCAAACTCCTCTAGACTTCCTTCGAGCCTCCTCTAAGAACCTTGATCTTCGAAAACATGTAAAGGGTCGATGCATGTGGATCTGAGACCTTACATTGTGACTATGTGACATCACTATAGTATTATGATTTATTGGTTCTTATAGTGAAAAATTCATGGTTGAGGAGACTAACCAACCAAGGAAAGGAGTAGGTTACTAAGGAAGGGGATGAACCTTGTAAAAAAACTTTGTGTTTATTATCTCTTTATTTTTAAATACATGAGTGCGGTTGAGACACTTTTCTTGAGTGAATCAAACCTTAACAGGTAGAAAGGGTTAATTTAAAAAGGAAGAAATTGTAAAAATTGGTTTCCACTGATTCATCCCCCCTTCTCAATGGAGTGATTTGTTTCTAGGAACTTCAATTCCAAAATCAAACCATTACCTTTTAAAAAAATTACATTTCAAAAGAAACAAGTTAAAATTTTTCTTTTAAATTAAATATTTATTTTTAAAACAACCTACTCTCATGGGTTTAAGTTTTTTTCAAAATAAAAATTTCACAAGGCTTTAATTTAAATCAACCACCTCTTTTCCATTTTAAAACTCAACACACACACATACCTTGTAAAGGCCAGTAAATTCAAAGGAAATTTTTTTCTTAATTTTCTTTAGAATTTTACAAGAACACAGTTTCTGATGGCACCTGATTCCAAGTCCCGATGTGCCCGGAATCATTTTCCGAAGTTTGGCTCGGGTACGTTTAGTGAACGGACGAGCGGGTTTTTCTAACTTTTGAACCGGTGCCGGAATCGAATTCTGAGGGCACCGATGGAATCGCAGCGCCGGTACTTTCTTAGAAACACCTCTTTGGGAGTTGCGTTTTCTCGAGTGTGGTTTTTAATTTTTGGGCTTAAAGTTAAGAAATAAAATAATTGTAAGACAAACTTTATTTTATTTCACTTAAGCCACTTGGAAGCCACTTGAATCCACTTAAAGCGGCTTAAGCTGAGCTGATCCGGATAGGATGCTATCCAAAAATATCCTACCCTCTTGGTAGGATATTTGTGGGGTGGGGCCTTCACGATCTCCGCCATTTCTTTTCCGCTAAGTAACGCACCCGCGAAAACCCGTCATTATGAAAGTCAACTAACGCGTTTTCTTAATTTCTTAATGCACTATTTAATTGGGCAGTTTTGTTCGTAAATTAAATGGGCAGTTTCTTTCGTTGAATTAATTCTACGAATTAATGGGTCGTTACTTACCTCTTTTTCGTTTGTTGGCGTAATAATAAAATAAGACCAACACCGACCTTTTGGAGGATTACACGTTGAGAGGCTTTGACATAAGTTCTTTTGACTTAACCCTCCTTCGCGAAGAATGCGAAGAACACAAAGAACGCGAAGAACGCCTGCCTCCGACAAAGAACGCCGAACCTGCAGAAATCGACGACGCGACACCGTGTTCCGCGACACCGACGTTTCCTTTCCTGTAACGTCCTTCTGTGACGTCTCTTCCTCCGCAACAAAATCTTCGATCAGCTGCTTGAGGTAAGAGTCTTCGGGTTTCTTTTAAAACTCCTTTGTGGTTTTTAACAACGCGCAGATTTAATTATTATTAATTAAATCTGTTGTTTCTTGGACCTCGGAGTTCGTCGACGCAATGCCGGATACCACGACGACGCGACGATCCCCTCCTTCCGCGACGATCAAATCCGTGAAGAAACCGCGTGCGACGACTTGGCGAGGTAGGGGTTGTTGTGAATATTTCATATTCCCGTGAACGTTTCTTTAAAATTAGAGAATCAGATTCATATGAACAATTTTAATTTATTAAAATTGTTGTTTCATGTGTTGAATAAATCTCCCGTTGTTATTATCTAACGCGGAGGGTGCGGTCCAAACGAACACGGCCCGACAACCCTCTGCCGTTTTTCGTGATTGTTCGGATTTGGCGGGCAACGGAAAAACGTGACGCAAGGGCGTTTTGATGATCCCGCAGTGAAGAATGGAACCCAGGAGGAACAACGGCGCAGACGGGAAGGAAAACGGACCACCGGAGCAACTCCGATGGCCCGCGAAAGCTGCCGGTGGCGCGGGTCGCCGGCGCGGAGGCGGCGGCCTGCGGAACCACGGCCACGCGGGTCCGGCCCTCACACACGGGACGCGGCTATGCCGCGTCCGTTGTCTCCAGCGCGGACCTTCGAGGGCTGCGGCTTCTTCCAAACCGCGGGGGCGGCGCCCCGCGGCACCAGAGCGCGCGGCCACTCGGCCGAGCCGAGCCAGGCCGGTCCGACCGGCCGAGCCGTGCCCTGGCCGGGCCGGACCGGGTCCGGCCTGGTTGGACCGGGTCGGGTTGACCCGGTTCGGCTGACCCAGGGGGGTCGGGCCGGGTCGGCCCGGGCCCGGACCCCCCCGTCTTCGGACCATTTTCGGTCTTTTGCCCGTAACTTGAGCTACGGGCCTCCGAACGACGCACCGTCAGCGGCAACACGATCCTTTGATCGAGGCGGTCGTTTCGGTATATCGTACTCAAGGTTTCGGATTACTTTGAGTTCGTCCAGGTTGGTTCGTACACGAAACCAACCGGGCCCTCGGAACGGAAACGCTCATATCTTGAGCTACGGACATCCGATTGACGTGTCGTCGACTTTGTTGAATTCCTATAAGTGAGACGGATATTTTGGCTCACTCCGCCTGAGGTTTGGACACAGGTGGAGTACGGTCGGGTTGGTTTTTCCTTAAAAACCAACCGGGCCCCTGTGACGAAAAAGCCAATAACTCTCAGACCGGGCGTCTGATTGACGCGCCGTCTGCGGCGTTGAGTTCCTATTGACGATACAGAACTTTGGGATACATCAACTTCGGACTTTGTGTCAGTTGATTTATCAGCCTCTCGGCTCGTGGAGCGGACCCTCCCGAATGAGCTTGCTGTGTGCGAAACCCTAGAGCTGGCTGCGACTGCTACTTCGACAGCGATGACTGTGCAGAGATCCTCAGTGGACTGTGACGATGACTGTGCAGAGATCCTCAGTGGACCGCGACGACTACTGCACTCAGCGATCCTACGTGGATCAGTACTACAGATCCTGTGTGGGCCCGATCTTGTGTGGGTCCGATCCTGTGTGGGTCAGCACTCAGCGGTTCTGTGTGAGCCAGCTCCTACAGGTCCTGTGTGGGCCCGATCCTGTGTGGGTCATTGCGGGGGTTAGTTACCTATCGATCCTTTGTGGGTCCGACGACTTAGATGGATCAGTGATCATCTTTATCGTCATCCGAAGAAGTATACCTGTGTGAGCTAAATCCTGTGTTACTCTCCTTTGTGGATTGTGTTGAGCTATCCTGTGTGGATTTACTGTTTACTCTCCTTTGTGGATTGTGTTGAGCTATCCTATGTGGATTACTGTTTACTCTCCTTTGTGGATTGTGTTGTGTTATCCTGTGTGGGTATACGTTTGCTTTCCTGTGTAGACAAGGTTGTGCTTGGGCTCGGATGTTGGAGTCGAACAGGAATTGATGATTTAGGTATATATATGGGCATATACCTAAGCCATGTCGGATGTTACTTCGTGATTGTATCTTTCCTCTGTGGATTATCCTTTGTGGATTCTGGGAGACCTTCGGGGGTCTCGGGGTCCCTACTGAGTAGCTTATACTCACCCCTGCATGGGCTATCCCCGCACTACGTTGTGTTGGTTGCAGACGACGGATAGCGCTGATCGTGGAGGAGGCGTGCGGAGCAGGACGGTACATGGAGGTGGACCACTGGGCGGGACGTACTCGGAGAGGACGGCTGGACCGAGGAGCTGTCGAGGCTATCTGTACCCACCCTTCAGGTGGAACCTTCAGAGGATAGCTCGACGCTGCGGCTTTTCTTTTCAGTTGTTGTTTTCCCCTTTCAGCTATACTTTACAGTTGGTCTTGTATTTTCGGCCCCTTTTACTTTCAGCACAGCTTGTTACAGTTTTTGCTTAGTGTTTACTTTTCCACTTGCTTACTCTGTGGTGCTTGTTTACTTTTCAAAGTCAATGCCTTCCCTTTTTCCGGGATTTACACCTTGGTGCTAGTCGCCAGCCCCTGGCCTATAGAAGGCGGGCTTGGGGTAGTCACGGCACGGGCCCCGAGGACGGGTCATGAAAAATTGGTATCAGAGGTGGTCGGTTCTACCACAAACTCTGATCTTTCTTCTATGAGAAGCAATAGTGTTTAGCGTATTGAGTGTGGTTATCAGTCCAGGGAGTCCAGTGTTGGTGCGGCGGCCGACATATCCGTACACCAGGACCCTGACTTCTGATTTCCGACTTAATGCACGAAAACATTGATTGCATGTGTGTTTCAAGTTTTCTTTGTGATTAATTGTGTCAGCTCACCAGGTATACTGTTCTGACCGTTGCGCACTTGTTTCCTTTTCAGGATGGCCCCACGACGGCAGCCAGCTAGGGTTCCGAGAGTAGAGCGTGACGACAGCCCGCCGAGCGACGAGGCCTCGGTACAGGGCCCGTTGATAGCAAAGGCACCGGCGGTACCTTTACCCGTCGAGCCCCAGATGCTTCCAGCACCGACTGCTGACGATGCACGTCACCTCGGAGCTCTGCACGAGTTCCAGCGCCAGCGACCACCCAGGTTTCGTGGGGAGATGGACCCCCAGGCAGCCGAGGACTGGCTGGAGGCGGTCGTTCGAGTTTTCAGGCTAGTGACGACACCAGCAGACCTCATGGTGATCCTCGCGACGAGCCTACTGCACGCAGCAGCAGGACGATGGTGGATCCTGATGCTCCAGGTACACGATGAGGCGTCTCTTCTCTGGATGAACTTCGAGAGCCTTTTTCGCTCAGAGTCCGTCCCGGCCACCCTCCGAGCTGTGCGCATTCAGGACTTCTTCAGCTGCGGCAGGGAAGCTTGACGGTCGCCCAGTACGCGGCGAGGTTCACCGATCTTTCTTGCTACTCGACCGAAATGGTACGGGACCCCTTATTTCGGGGTCGGACCTTTGATAAGGGTTTGAGACATGAGATCAGGGCATCGCTGATCTCCCTCAGCATCTCGACCCAGGCATGAGTGCTAGAGCGAGCCCTTCTGATCGAGAGCTTTCTGGCTGAGTCTAATTCAGCAGCGAGACCTACCGCAGGGCGGCAGGTAGCGGAGTCTTCGGCAGCAGGTAGCCGACGGATGACTCAGGGTTCCAGGCAGACCAGAACTTCTGGCAGACGACCTCGGGACACTGGCTCAGTAGTGCGGGGCACACAGCACGGAGCCAGTCTTCTGAGAGTCAGGCAGTGCTACGCGTGTGGAGGGCAGGGCCACATGGCTCGTGACTGCCCGACCCGCCGTACCGAGGAGCAGCAGACGGTGGAGGGGCCACCTAGGCAGAGGCAGAGGGTCGACCGTGGCGGTCCGTAGGGAGGAGGCGGATGAGGCAGAGGGGATGGCCGAGCAGCAGGTGGTGGGCGATGCTTTGAGGCTCTGCCACCACCACCACCATGAGGTCCGCCCCGACCACAGGGAGCTGGCGGGCAGAGACAGGAACAGCTCTAGGCAGCGGAGGCCTATGACCACGGCACGCTAGAGATGATTCGAGGTATGATCTGTGTCTATTCCACCCTTGCTGCAGTTCTTATAGACACAGGAGCGAGTCACTCTTTCATAGCCGCTGCCCTTGTTCGGAGCTCGGAGATTCCGACAGAGCCGTTGGCTCGATCCTTACGGCTATAGACCCCTACGGGAGCAGACTCGACGATTACGCACTGGTTCCGGTAGTGTGAGCTCACTCTAGGAGGCGAGAGCTTCGGCTGGGATCTTCTTGTAGCGGTGTCGAGGCCTTACGACTTCATCTTGGGCATGGATTGGTTATCTACAGTCCATGCTCAGATTGACTGTTTTAGGCGTAAGGTGCGATGTGTGCACACCGACGGGAGCAGGTTCACCTTTACCGGCGAGAAGGGAGCCTTTGCAGCACAGGATGGACTCCCACAGAGGAGAGGGCAGCCCATCACTCATCAGTTGGCTAGCCTCATCCTTGGAGCAGTTGACGTGCAGAGTCCTAGTTTTCCTGTAGTGGTGGATCAGTATGCGGACGTCTTCCCCGACGACATTCCAGGGCTACCTCCTCACAGAGAGGTAGACTTTTATATTGATTTGTACCCCGGGACAGCCCTAATATCCACTCCAGCGTATCGGATGGCCCCCGCTGAGCTTCGAGAGCTACGGGTACAGTTGGAGGACTTGCAGGGCAAGGGGTTCATCCGACCCAGTGTTTCACCCTGGGCTTCCCTGATTTTGTTCGCCAAGAAGGCAGACGGGAGCTTGCGACTATGTGTCGACTATCGTCGCCTGAACCAGGTGACAGTGAGGAACAAGTATCCACTACCGAGGATTGATGACCTCTTCGATCAGCTCAAGGGAGCACGGTGGTTCTCGAAGATAGACCTCAGGTCAGGCTATCATCAGCTCAGAGTTCAAGATGAGGACGTGCAGAAGACGACCTTCAGGTGTTGGTATGGCCACTATGAGTTCTTGGTTATGACTTTCGGCGTAACCAATGCTCCATCAGTGTTCATGAGCCTCATGAACAGGATCTTCTAGCCATACCTCGATCGATTTGTCGTGGTCTTCATCGACGACATTTTGGTGTACTCGGCCACGGAGGAGGAGCACGCCTACCACTTGCGGGTTGTACTAGACACACTCCGAGAGCACCAGCTTTATGGAAAGTTCTCAAAGTGCCAGTTCTGGTTATGTGAGGTCCACTTCTTGGGGCACTTCATTTCTGAGGCGGGAGTTTCGGTGGATCCCGCGAAGATCGAGGCAGTGCTAGCTTGGGAGCCACCCAGGAGTGTGACGGAGGTGCGGAGTTTCTTGGGTCTAGCCGCATACTATTGGAGATTTGTGCCGGACTTCTCTAGAGTTGTGGCGCCACTCTCAGCTTTGTCGAAGAAGGGGAAGCCCTTTGTGTGGTCATACAGATGTCAGCAGAGCTTTCAGGAGCTGAGACAGAGATTGACCAGCGCACCTATCTTGAGGTTGCCTAAGGAGGGATTTGGATACGTAGTCTACTGCGATGCATCAGGGACCGGACTCAGATGTGTCCTGATGTAGGATCGGGCCGTGATTGCCTATGGATCACGTCAGTTGAGGCCGCATGAGAAGAACTACGCCACCCATGACCTGGAGTTAGCAGCAGTGGTCTTCGCTCTGAAGACATGGCGGCACTATCTGATGGGCGAGCGCTTTACAGTATTTTTTGACCACCAGAGTCTCAGGTACATCTTCTCTCAGAAGGACCTGAACCTGAGACAGCGGCGATGTCTTGAGTTCCTCCAGGACTATGACTTTGAGATAGTCTATACTCCTGGGAAGGGGAACGTGGTAGTCGATGCCCTCAGCAGGAGGACGGGCATCCAGCTACTTGAGGAGGCGACAGAGCAGCTAGCCGCTTTGCAGATATCCTTCGTGTATAGAGATGGTATAGCCTCCCTTCAGTCTCTCACAGTCACCCCTCCACTACTGCAGCGGGTCAGAGAGGCACAGCATGGGGACGCTGACTGTGAGACGCGGCGTGCATAGATATCCTCAGGACAGGCACCTAATGGCTTCTCCTTTGGAGCAGAGCATGAAATCCTTTTCATAGGACGTACCATGGTACCAGTCGCTTTGCGAGAGGAGGTGCTGAGAGAGTTTCACACTTCTCCTTTGGCGGTACATCCTGGAGTGGCGAAGATGTACCAGGATCTCAGACGACAGCACTGGTGGCCGGGCATGAAGAAGGTTGTGGCAGAGTTCGTTTCAAGGTGCCTCACCAACCAGCAGGTGAAGGTAGAGCATCAGGTACCAGCAGGCTTGGTACATCCCTTGGAGGTTCCAGAGTGGAAGTGGGACGGCATATCTATGGACTTCGTGACTGGACTTCCACGCACTTCCAGAGGTCACGACTCCATTTGGGTGATTGTTGACTGACTCACCAAGTCGGCACACTTCTTGCCCATCAGAGAGCAGGGCTCAGTGGAGATCTTGGGGCGTCTCTACGTTCAGGAGATTGTACGGCTTCACGGTGTGCCATCGTCTATCATCTCCGATCGGGACGCTCTCTTTACTTCCCAGCTTTGGAAGGGGTTGCAGGAGGCGTTCGGGACGCGGCTACGTCTGAGCACCGCCTTTCACCCTCAGAAGGATGGTCACACGGAGAGGACCATTCAGACTCTCGAGGACATGCTCCGCGCATGTGTCCTCGACTTTGGTCGCGGGTGGGAGGATCACCTACCCTTGGTGGAGTTCGCGTACAACAACAGATACCACTCCACCATCGGGATGGCACTATACGAGGCGTTGTACGGCCGACCTTGCAGATCTCCTTTGTGCTGGACAGACCCTGGGGAGTCAGTACTTGTGGGACCATAGATGGTCCAAGCCACGACAGAGAAGGTCCAGGTCATCCAGGAGCGGATGAGGACATCTCAGAGCCGTCAGAAGTCATACGCTGACAGGAGGCGGAGGCCACTAGAGTTAGAGGATGGCAACCACGTCTTCTTGCATGTCTCACCTCAACGTGGATTATGGAGATTTGGCCGAGGAGGCAAGTTATCTCCACGCTTCATTGGACCCTTCCAGGTCCTCAGCAGGATTGGCGAGGTGGCTTATCGCCTGGCTCTACCACCTCAGTTGCACTGGGTGCACGACGTCTTCCACGTATCTCAGCTGAGGAGATACGTGCACGACCCGACGCACATCATTGACCATGGGGAGCTAGACGTGGATGATGGGACGACTTTTACGGAGGTCCCGGTGGAGATAGAGGATCGACAGGAGTAGGTCCTACATGGGTGATCGATTCCTCTTGTGCGCATCAGATGGCAGCATGGGAACCTCCAGGAGAGCACTTGGGAGCGGGAGGCTCAGATGCATGCTCAGTACCTACATTTGTTTTCCTAGTTTGTGATGTATCTTTACAGGGACGTAAAGCCCTGATGTGGGAGTAATGTAAAGGCCCGTAAATTTCAAGGAAATTTTTTTCTTAATTTTCTTTGGAATTTTACAAGAACACAGTTTCTGACGGCACCTGATTCCGAGGCCCGGTGTGCCCGGAATCATTTTCCGAAGTTTGGCTCGGGTAGGTTCAGTGAACGGACGAGCGGGTTTTTCTAACTTTTGAACCGGTGCACGGAATCGAATTCTGAGGGCACTGATGGAATCGCAGTGCCGGTACTTTCTTAGAAACTCCTTTTCCTGAGTTGCGTTTGCTCGAGTGTGGTTTTTAATTTTCGGGCTTAAAGTTAAGAAATAAAATAATTGTACGACAAACTTTATTTTATTTCACTTTAGCCACTTGGAAGCCACTTGAAGCCACTTAAATCGGCTTAAGATGAGATGATCCGGATAGGATGCTATCGAAAAATATCCTACCCTCTTGGTAGGATATTTGTGGGGTGGGCCCGTACGAGCTCTGCCGTTTCTTTTCTGCTAAGTAACGCACCCGCGAAAACCCGTCATTATGAAAGTCAACTGATGCGTTTTCTTAATTTCTTAACGCACCATTTAATTGGGCATTTTTGTTCATAAATTAAATGGGTAGTTTCTTTCGTTGAATTAATTCTACGAATTAATGGGTTGTTACTTACCTCTTTTTTGTTTGTTGGTGTAATAATAAAATAAGACCAACACCGACCTTTTGGAGGATTACACGTTGAGAGGCTTTGACAGAAATTCTTGTGACTTCACCCTCCTTCGCGAAGAACGCGAAGAACACAAAGAACACGAAGAACGCCTACCTCCGACGAAGAACGCCGAACCCGCAGAAATCGACGACACGACGCCGTGTTCCGCGACACCGATGTTTCCTTTCCTGCAACGTCCTTCTACGACGTCTCTTCCTCCACAACGAAATCTTTGATCAGCTGCTTGAGGTAAGAGTCTTTGGGTTTCTTTTAAAAATCCTTTGTGGTTTTTAAAAATACACAGATTTAATTATTATTAATTAAATCTGTTGTTTCTTGGACCTCGGAGTTCGTCGACGCAACGCCGGATACCGCGACGACGCGACGATCCCCTCCTTCCGCGACGATCAAATCTGCGAAGAACCCGCGTACGACGACTTGGCGAGGTAGGGGTTGTTGTGAATATTTCATATTCTCATGAAAGTTTCTTTAAAATTAAAGAACCGGATTCATATGAACAATTTTAATTTATTAAAATTGTTGTTTCATGTGTTGAATAAATCTCTCGTTGTTATTATCTAACACGGAGGGTGCGGGACAAACGAACATGGCCCGACAACCCTCCGCTGTTTTTTGTGATTGTGCGGATTTTGCGGGTGATGGCAAAACGTGGCGCAAGGACGTTTTGATGATCCCGCAGTGAAGAACGGAACCCAGGAGGAACAACGGCGCAGACGGGAAGGAAAACGGACCACCAGAGCAACTCTGGTGGCCCACGGAAGCTGTCGGCGGCGCCCCGGCGCGCCGCTGGACAGGGCCGCCGCGGCTCAAACCGCGGCGGCGGCGGCCAGCGGACCCGCGGTCGCGCGGGTCCAGCCCTCACGCACGGGACGCGGCTATGCCGCGTCCGTTGTCTCCAGTGCGGCCCTTCGAGGGTCGCGGCTTCTTCCAAACTGCGGGGGCGGCGCCCCGCGGCACCCGAGCGCTCGGTCGCTCGGCCGAGCCGAGCCAGGCCGGTCCGACCGGCCGTGCCCTGGCCGGGCCGGACCGGGTCCGGCAGGGTTGGACCGGGTCGGGTCGACCCGGGTCAGCCCGGGCCCGGACCCCCCGTCTTCGGACCATTTTTGGTCTTTTGCCCGTAACTTGAGCTACAAGCCTCCGAACGACACGCCGTCAGCGGAAACGCGATCCTTGGATCGAGACAGTCGTTTTGTTATATCGCACTCAAGGTTTCGGATTACTTTGAGTTCGGCCAGGTTGGTTCGTACACGAAACCAACCGGGGCCTCGGAGCGGAAACGCTCATATCTTGAGCTACGGACGTCCGATTGATGTGCTGTCGACTTTGTTGAATTACTCTAAGTGAGACGGATCTTTTGGCTCACTCCGCCCAAGGTTTGGACGTAGGTGGAGTATGGTCAGGTTGGTTTTGCCTTAAAAACCAACCGAGCTCCTGAGACGAAAAAGCCAATAACTCTCAGACCGGGCGTCCGATTGACGCGCCGTCTGCGACGTTGAGTTCCTGTTGACGATACAGAACTTTTGGATACATCAACTTCGTACTTTGTGTCAGTTGATTTATCAGCCTCTCGGCTCGTGGAGCGGACCCTCCCGAACGATCTTGCTGTGTGCGGAACCCTAGAGCTGGCTGCAACTGCTACTTCGACAGCGACGACTGTGCAGAGATCCTCAGTGGACTGCGACGACGACTGTGCAGAGATCCTCAGTGGACCGCGACAAATACTGCACTCATCTATCCTACGTGGATCAGTGCTACAGGTCCTGTGTGGGCCCGATCCTGTGTGGGTCTGATCCTGTGTGGGTCAGCGCTCAGCGGTTCTGTGTGATCCAGCGCCTACAAGTCCTGTGTGGGCCCGATCCTGTGTGGGTCATTGCGGGGGTCAGTTACCTATCGATCCTTTGTGGGTCCGACGACTTATATGGATCAGTGATCATCTTTATCGTCATCCTAAGAAGTATACCTGTGTGAACTGAATCCTGTGTTACTCTCCTTTGTGGATTGTGTTGAGCTATCCTGTGTGGATTTACTGTTTACTCTCCTTTGCGGATTGTGTTGAGCTAGTCTATGTGGATTACTGTTTACTCTCCTTTGTGGATTGTGTTGTGCTATCCTATGTGGGTATACGTTTTCTTTCCTGTGTGGACTGGGTTGTTCTTGGGCTCGGATGTTGGAGTCGAACGGGAATTGATGATTTAGGTATATGTATGGGCATATACCTAAGCCATGTCGGATGTTACTTCGTGATTGTATCTTTACTCTATGGATTATCCTTTGTGGATTCTGGGAGACCTTCGGGGGTCTCAGGGTCCCTACTGAGTAGCTTATACTCACCCCTGCACGGGCTATGCCTGCACTACGTTGTGTTGGTTGCAAACGACGGATAGCACAGATCGTGGAGGAGGCGTGCGGAGCAGGACGGTACCTGGAGGTGGACCACTGGGTGGGACGTACTCGGAGCAGACGGCTGGACTGAGGAGCTGTGGAGGCTATCTGTACCCACCCTTCAGGTGGAACCTTCAGAGGACGGCTCGATACTGCGGCTTTTCTTTTCAGTTGTTGTTTTCCCCTTTCAGTTGTACTTTACAGTTGGGCTTGTATTTCCGGCCCCTTTTACTTTCAGCACAGCTTGTTACAGTTTTTGCTTAGTGTTTACTTTTATGCGTGCTTACTCTGTGGTGCTTGTTTACTTTTCAAAGGCAATGTCTTCCCTTTTTCCGGGATTTACGCCTTGGTGCTAGTCGCCATCCCCTGGCCTATGGAAGGCGGGCTTGGGGTAGTCACGGCACGGGCCCCGAGGATGGGTCGTGACATACCTCAACATGAGTATAATAAAAAGGAAAAAATACAAAGTATAATCCATGGAGTTTCATAAACAAATTAAAATAATAACATAAGGATATGCTTCCAACATAAATTCTCAATCATAAATAACCAATGCATCAAATTAGGATCAAAACAATATTTAAGAAACTTTTATGCCAATAGATAAATAAGTATCATAACATAAGATACGTATCATAAGGAAACTCCACAGGGACTGATGGAAGAAGTAATGTATGTGAAAAAGTAGAACCGACTTCTGACTGGTTAATGGTTTCATAACCCTTCATCTAAATCACTCTCACTAGTCTCATAGATGACAACCACCTAGTCAGGTCATAATATTCTACTAGGGGCTACTATCTAGTGTGTAAATATCAACTATCATAGCTAATATCCATTTACTCCCTACTTAATATCCTAGGGTTACTCATTTCATAGCTAACGTAGGTGGACCACTATCAATCTAATGTCAATCTCATAAAAATCACATATCTTAAAGGTAATAAAACACAATAATAAAATAATTTACACCTCCAACACATCCCCTTCAATAATGAACCCTCAACCCAAACCATATAATAATAAATCAAAATTCATATAAATATTAACACATCTATATAATCATAAAAAATGGATAATAATGGGACTCAACTATGGTGTAAACATCAATCAATAAATCACCCTTGTACAAGTTCCAAATAGGCATTAACTTTTAAAATCAAGAGTTACAGATTTGGAAAAAATCAAAAACACCTTTGAAAACATGGTAATTTATGAAAATCAAATAACAATAAATAGACCATTAACATACCCAGTTAACCAAAGGCTTCACTTGAAACAATCACACCAATGTTTCACACACCCCCATTTTAATAAAGCATGGAAGCTATTTTTTTAAAACAGGGGAACACCTATTAAAATAAGTAAACCCCTTTAAATAATGTAACACACTACTTTATATATCTAAATTGGCCCAAATCACCATGAACCAATCATTTTTTTTTAAATTAAACATCAATGGAATTTTATCAAACACTTTAAATCCATAAAATACCATTTGAAAACAAAGTTCTATTGAACTAAACAATTCACCCATTTTTTCCAAAGGAAAAAACTAAAAAATCACAAAGAACCATTGATAACACAAAACAAAGTATCATATACATCCTTATTTTAGTTCAAAACACTTTTAAATTATCAATAAACCAAGGTGTTATTTAATAAAAGTCAATGGAATGTAAACACCTACCTCAAGAGATGAAACCATTTATCCTTCAATAGAAACCACCGTATTAGGTCTCCTAAGATGGCTCACAACCTTTAGAAACCAAAACCTTTAACCATAAAAATTAGTCAACCATGTCAATTAAGGTTAGAGGATAAGAGAAAATGAGAGAAAACAAAATAAAATAAAATAGGATCTTTTACCTTTGGATGTGGGGAAGAAACCACCAAGAAATTACTCTAAATCCACCTTATCGGAATTTGGAATAGGGAGAGAGGAATTTTAGAGGATCCTAGGTTGAGGGAGTCTAAATTATGGAGACATAGGGAGACCCCCCAAATAAAAAATAACTCAAAATGATAAAAAAATCCCAAACTTGATTAGGTCTCACAGTTTACCAAATCAGGCAGTGATCATGCGGTCACCACTATCCAAAACTTCCTAGGTTTCATGATTTCCACTGTATGGTTTCCCAAATCATGAACCTAACCATGCAGCCTTGAATTTTTTTCAAAAACTCCAATTTTTCACCCTGGTACACCCATAACTCAAAGGAGAAATCAACCATGTAAACATAATCAATAAAATTGAATTTTAGGGTGTGACAATTCTCCTAACCATGCCCTTTTATGCCCCCAGAAATCCATAGACAACTTAGGTCAATAGAAAGGTTGAGACCAACTCAAAAATAATAATAGTCTTTCCAAAATTATCACTTACTGAACCAAAAACCAAGAATATGGGACATGAGTATCCCAATCCTAGGGAAAATCTCTCCAATGATTCATGATTTACCAGCCACCAAAGTACTACAAATTCTAAAAATAGATTCCTCACAAAAAACACTAGAATAGACACCCCACTCATCTTCCTTGAATTTATGAACTCCAAAAAATGCCCATTTCAAAACCCACAAGTGATTTGTGATTCCTTAACTATACCAAAGGAAAAAATAAATTCAACACCTCAGGACACCCAAGGTCAAAAGACCTACAAGTGATGGCGGGTTCCAACCAAAGAAAGCTTATAAGAAAACTCCCATGAACAAGGGAAGCACACAGATGATGACTAAAGGTCTCCCCATTTTTTAGAATTTATCTAAAGTGTTGAAATCATATATAGTCTCACCCAAATAATGATCATCACAAAATAAATTGTGCTTCCACTACTTTTTAGAGTAAGGAACAAGACCCTTCCATCCACAAACAACCAACTCAAAACACCATAAGAGATAACACCCTTAAGAAACACTCAAAAAGGTCACTAGAATAGATCACCAAGATAATTCACTCTAAAAAATGGGAGAAATTCCCTAGACATGAACATGCCTCAATAAGGAATGAATTGGTTCTGACTTCGAGTCACAAAATGACACAAAGGGTAAATCAGGGCCAAACTCCTAGAACACCCACTCCTAGTGATCCCAAAATAAATCCCTAACTCAGTAGATCTCATGGTCTAACTGGTAACCAAAATCTTATCCATTCTAACCTAGCCTAAACCTAATCCACTCCCATGTTATCTACCAAGAAAACCTCAAACCATGGTCCAAATCATGCACAATAATAACAAGCACCAAAATCAATGAGGCTTGATCATTTCAAAAGACAAGAACATGAGTCAAAATATCTACCATCCATTACAACAAAGGATAAAAGTCAAACAAAATAATGGAATAGAATCCAAAAAAAATAAAGATCACAAAATAGAACACTCCCAAATTAAAAAAAATAGATCCTACCTCTATCAAGGAATAAATTCCACAAAACAATACTTAAATTAATATTATGTCATAGACTTATTCTTATTACGATGTCTGTTCAGATTACAAAACCTTTTAATGTGACTGATATGGACACATTGATGATAAGTCTCTCGAGCTATAGTATAATAGAGCATAATGTGCTTAGACTTTTTACATTAGAAGCACACTACTAGTTTCAGCTTTTTGCTAGCAATATCATCTCTACTAAAACTCAACAAGGTTGAGGCATCACTTTCCATCAGCTGCCCTACTGACAAAGCCTTGGAAATAATGAACTTATACATCACTTCCATGAGGGTAGTTAGACTAGATTGAAACACCACCAAACTGATATTGGTATGAATACATCTAAAAAAGAACCAATCCTTCTTTGAATCATCAGTAGCCAACTTATGAGAGACATGGGTAAGTCTATTGAAACACTCTGCATAGTCCTTTACCAACAGATCACACTAATGAACACTCAAGAATTCTATCACCTTTGAAATTCTTACTAATTCATGATAAAATTGTTATATGAAAGTGATATTTAAATATCCCTAAGAAAAATCATCAAACGATTGGGTGTGGATAGTGAGATTCCACCAATAAAAACCCAATCCCTCAAACAAAGGATTGGTGCACCCCAGCCTTCAGGATTGTGGATTTATTAGTGAATCGAAGATCTCTTAGACCCTAGCTAGACACTATAATTTCTTGGGATCATATATTTAAACTAAAAACTGGAGGACTCCAATTTATAAACTCTTACACATGCTCAATGATTTGAGAAGAACATGTCCATGCTACTCTGTTGAGAGTTTGGGAAGAGTCAAAAATTGGGATGACAACTACTGGATAACTAGAAAAACTACCTAAGAAATTCCATTGATAACTTTTAAATTATCTTTTAGTGGTCGCATTATAAAATATAACCAAAAAATATAATTTAATCAAACTATTCCAATCCATGAAACAAAGAATATGAAATCCCAAGTCAAACAAAACCACACCAAAAAACACCCTTTATAAACCCATTTCAAAAACACATAGCAAGGACTTCTTCCATTCCAAATTAACATAAGGTTTTATAAAAATACCTTCTCAGGTTATATTTCAAAACCCTTGACACATTTCAAGCCCAATAATAAAAAGGAATCCACTTCTTGAAATCCAAATTACCCTCTAAACCACACACACCAAAATCATTCACTTTTTCATAAAGAAACTCATTCGTTGGAAATTAACACCATTCCAAAACCATTTATAGAATTCCACCATACTTAAAACTCATAAAATAATTTCCTTGAAAACCATTATAACCCCAAAAAATCATTTTTTCCACTTAAATCACTTGTGATAAAGTTCAAAAAAATTCACAAAAGCAACTCAAGCACTCAAAACATAGTTTTCAATATAAAATTAATTACCAAATCATAAGTCATTGATTTAAAATTAAATAAAACGAGATTTAAAACCCCAAAAATATTCACTTTACTACTCACAACAATAATCATCAATCATAAGAAGGTCTAAAAACATCAAAATAGTGAAAAAAAATTCCAAACTTTCTCCATTATGAATAGTTTTACGGCACAGTTTTTCAAGTCATACGCCAACTATGAAAGTGCCTCTAGACTTGTCCAAAATGGTCTGCAGAGCTTGCGCATGGTTTGACAAACCATGAACCTTACCTTTGTTCCCTATGGATTTCCTCCAGTTTCACTCTTAAACTAGGATTTTCCCAAGATGACTCTTGGTGTCCTCCTACAACTCAAAATAGTAGCAAATCATTCTAAAATATCACATAAATAAACAACCTTAAATCCAAAATTCAAAAGAAAACTTTTGACCACAAATAGAAACTTTAGTTCTAGCATAAGAAAGATCTATCCAAGCACTCCTATACACCCACCACTCGAGCTCTGACAGTCTTAGCACCTTTGTACCATCAATACCCCAAATAAAAGGAGGGATTTGATACTATTTTGTAGTGAAACAGACCAAGTCAACCCAACCCATCACTCAATTCATTCTTCCATAAGGCATAAGTCACATTCCCGATCACCTCGGGCTAGTGACAAGCACCAGGGTATCACAAGTGAACATGTGGGAATGATTTCACCCTCAAAGAAAACCAAGATCAAAATAGTTCCAACTGAAAACTCGACATGAAATATCCTTACATTGGATAACCATTCCAAAATAAATAATCATATATAAAAATAAATGCCAACCAAACATGTAATAATAGATAAAATAAATGATACCAATTTTTTTAAAACATTTTTCTCACACAAAAGGGAATATTTTTATTAAAATATTTTATAAGCCACACCTAGGAATCAAAAATGAAACAAAAGGAGCCCAAAAAGGTTGATACATCACATGAAACAATTGTTCAAATGAACTCAGGAGACAAACCCCAACATCACCATGTGACTATAAATTCAACACCATAACCCAAGGATCAACCACTCCCTAATGGAGAGTTATAGAAAACCAAACTGAAACCTACACAAAACATGAATACTAAATACCCACTAAAGTGGGTATGTAGGGTATTATCCAAATTATAGTAGGATACAACCATGAGTCCATTAAATTACTTTTATAAATAAACCAATTCCACTAGTTTGAAATTAATATCAAAATAATTTTTCACTTCCTTTATAAAAAATAAAAATAAACATACAATACCTGATATCATTTCTTAAAACACAACATTTATAAAACATGGCTCAAATAGGATTAAATAAGGTAAATCCATTTCAAAATCCAACCATTAACTTTTTAAAACAACTTTCACTTTAAAAAGAATCAAGTTAAACCTTATCTTTTCATTTAAAAATCACTTTTGAAAATAAATCACTCTCATGAGTTTAAAACTTTTTGAAAATAGACATTTCATAGTGATTTCCCTTAAATCAACCAATTTTTTTCCATTTTAAAACTCAAGAAACACATATAACTCAACATGAGTATAAGAAAAGGGAAAACATAAAATTAATAATCCATTTAGAGTCATAAAAATGAAAATAATAGCACAATTAAATCCTTACAACATAAATTCTCAGTCATAAATAACCAATGCATCAAAGTGGGATCAAAACAAGAGTTAAGAAACTTCCATGCTAGTACTTAAATAAGTGGCATAACATAAGATACGTATCATGAGGAAATTATATAAGGAATAATATGATAAGTACTATATGTGAATAATTGGAACTAATTTTTGGTGGATTAAGGGTCACACAACCTATCATCTGAATCACTCTCACTAGTCTCATCGGTGTCAACCCCCTATCTAGGTCATAAAATTCAACTAGGGGCTACTAGCTAGTGTGTAAATCTCAACTATAATAGCTAAAATCCATTGACTTTCCACTTATTATCCTACGGTTCCTTATGTAATAGTTAATGGAGGTGGACTATTATCAATCCAATGTTAATATCATAACAATCACATAGCCCAAAGTCAATAAAACACAACAATAAAATACTTTCCACCTCCAACACACACCCCTTCAATTATGATCCCTTGACCTAAACCATGTAATCATGGATCACAATTCATATAACTATTAACACATATATAAAATCATAAACAAATAATAACAATGGGTCTTAACTAGGGTGTAAGAATCAATCAATAAATCACCCACTCATAAGATTCCAAATGAGTCTTAACTTTTTAAATAAATTGTTACATATTTGGGAAAAAATTCAAAACCACCTTTGAAAACATTGAAGTTTATGGAAGGCACATAATAATCAATAAAGCATCAATGTTCCCAATTACCAAAAGTCTTCACTCAAAACAATCAAACCAAGGGTACACACACCCCCATTTTAATAAAATAAATAATCTCATTTTTAAAATAAGCGAACACCTCTTAAAATAAGGAAATTCCTTTAAATAAAAGAAAAAACTAATTTATAAATCCAAATCAACCCAAATCACCATGTACCATTCATTTTTCTTATAAAAACCCATCAATTTTATTTTATCAAACACTTAAAATTCATAAAATACCATTTGGAAACAAAGTTACATTGAAATAAAAAAATTAACTCATTTTTCTAATGGGGACACTAAAAAAGCATGGAGAACTTTTGAAGAAAAAATAGGCATCATATACATCCTTATTTTAGTTTAAAAACACTTTTAAAGAATCAAGAAACTAAATAAACCTTTAATAAAATGCAATGGAATGTAATCACTTACCTCTAGAGATGAAACCATGCCACCTTCAATGGAAACCACCAAATTAGGTATCTTGGGATGGATCAAAACCTTTAGAAATCAAAACCCACAATTATAAAAAAACCTTAACCCTAAAAATCATCCAACCATGTCCATTAGGGTTAGAAAATAATATAAAAATGGGATAAATCAAAATAATACTCAAAGAGGAGTTCTTTTCATTCGATTCAAGGAAAAAGCACCAAGAAATCACTCCAAATATACCTTAGAGGAGCTTGGAAGTGAGGGAGAGGTGTTTGGGAGGCTCTGGGTAAAGGGATTCTAAATATGGGAGATGGAGAGATTCACAAATTAAAAATAACTCAAAATGATAAAAAATACCAAACATGAGTAGGTTACATGGTTTACTCGCATGGTTTTCCAAACCGTGTGATGAATGTGTGGTCGAAACTATCCAAAACTACCCAGGTCACATGGTTTCCATTGTATGGTTTCCTAAATCATGCACCTAACTATGAATCCCATGAAAAGTTTCAAAAAAATTAAATTTTTACCTCAGGACACCCTGAACTCAAAGAATAAATCAACCATATAAACATACGTAATAAAATGGAATTTTAGGGTGTCATGATGTAGAACTTGAATTCTCAATTTGGATGGATCTCTGATCAACTCGAGAAGATCATGAATAGATTTAGGATGATGGGACAAGATAAAGTGCTTTAACTAGAACTAGTGGTTTTGTAAGGATAAACAGAGATGAGTTTTAGTGTTTCTTTGACTGAAAATCTTCATAAAGTAAAGATGAAATTTTCAAGAGGTTAGTTCCCTATATTCATAAGGCAGTGAAGAAAATTTGTGGTGTTTTTTATTTTAATAAAGTTTTTTATTTATTTAAAACTAACCTTTTTTAAAATAATTTTTTTATTCTTTAAAATCAGACCTATTCCATCTTAATTAGTTTTCATAAGTAGGATGAAAGTTGTTGATTTTTTTGAATCCAAACACAAAGGGAAAGAAAATGTTTATACTTAAGAAAGTTGTTTTCAAAAAATAGGTTTCCAAAATCAGGTTATTAGACCGAGTATCATTGAACATGAAAGAGTTTATAAAGTTGAAGTTGTTAATAAGACGCACCATTGGTCTCAGGTCCATCGGTATGAAGTTCATGATCCATCAGACATGGTGTGTTTTAGAAAGTTAGAAGTTGTTGAGTAAAGAATTATTAATGTTACTGAAGATTTTTGAAAGAAGATCATGAGTTATAAAGTTTTCATACACTACTAAAAAATGACCTTATACCCACGGTTTTGGAAAAAACCAAGGGTATAGGGATTGGATAGGAACCTATACCCACGGTTTTGGAAAACTATGGGTATAGGTTGGAAATTGTCACTTATACCCACATTTTTTTAAAACCTATGGGTATAAGGTTTTTTTAAGACCTATACCCACAGTTATCCAAAAACCATGGGTATAGGTCATGCCTATACCCATGGTATTTGAAAACCATGGGTATATCTTTCCTTCATTAAGGTAGGAAAAACATTTTTGTGAGACAAAAAAAATCATAGGAACACCTGTTGCCACAGTTTTTTACCTATAGCCACAATTTAGATAATATATATAAGTAAATATATATTTACATACATATAATTCAATGTGATGTGGTGGTTAGGCATGTGAATTGTATACAGGTGGTCCAGGGATCGAAACCCGTAATTTATAATTTTTTAAAACCTATACCCATGGTTTTGAAACCATGGGTATATGGTTAATGACACGGTGGCATACACCTATTCCCATGGTTTTTAAACTGTGGATATATAATTTCAAAACCATGGGTATATCTTAGATATATATTGATGGATAAACTTTCCATGGTTACAAAAACCATGGGTATATCATATACCCACGTTTTTGGGGGATATACCCATGGTTCAAAATCGTGGGTATAGGTGACTTTTCTAATAGTGATACTTTCTAACCTCAAATAAGATAATGCTTTACTGGTCATGAAGTTCTTATAAATCATGAAAACTATCATAATAAAAGCTTTTGAAGAAATAGAGGAATCTTAATGTTTGTATCAATTCCAAAAACCCGGACAAAGAAGATCGGATCTAGAAGTACTGGACCCAGAAGTTTTCAGACATCAAAATGTGTAAAGCTGATGAAGTTTGAAGTTTTTAAAAAATGTTGAGTGGAGTAATCATCAGATGCAGAACATCACAATGATAATTCCATTATAATGATAATTCCATCATTGTGAGATTTTTAACCAGAATGAATCTAAGAAGGAAGACTGTACTGACTCTAATAAGGAAAATTGAACTGACTCTTAGAAAGATAATCATATTGAATCTAATCAAGATAATCAAAATGAATTTGAGTAAGATAATTATACTGAAACTGATCAAGATAATCATATGGAAGCTGAGAAAGATAATCGAACTAAATATTAGCAAGATAATCAGATATAAGAAAAGATAGTATGTTCAAGAAGACTGGTTTTGGAGAAATATTGAGAAGTTTTAAATAAATCAAAGTTGGAGTTTAAAAGTGAGGGACTTTCAGAGTTTTGAAATTTGAGTAAGCAGGAAAAGTTTTTCAGTTTCCCGCCTTTTACTTTCTGAGTCACCTATAAATAGAGTCACAATTCATTCATGTTCTTCAACTTTTCACAAGTGCAAAAAAGGCAGAGCATTGAAAAATTTGAGATAGAGTTCCTTCCAGATAGAGATCTCATTAGTTTATCAGACATTTGTTGTTTTGTTAATCAAACTAGGAAACATCATATTGAGAATATCGTATTGAGTTGATCAAACTGAGGAATATTGTACTAAGAATTTTGAGTAGAGTTTGAGTTTTACAGATTGAGACCGAGTTCATCATATTGAGTCGATTGGATTAAGTCAATCAAACTGGATTCATCGAACCAAAGGCCATAAAAATCAAGGTAATTGGACCCAGGAACTTTTATAAAGTAGATTGAAAAATATTTATTCTTTTGTTTTGGATCTATTTTTTGTAAGAAACTTATTAAACTGATAGAAGTCAGTATAATATTTCCTATAGAGATATAGAAGGTGTCTAATGAGAGTTGGCATAATTTTTATTCACTTCTTCATAATAGTGAATTTCCATAGACTCACGGGAGTGGCTATGGAAATAATGTAGGTTCTCACAATGAGGCCGAACCTTGTAAATCTCATGTTATTTTATTTATTTTCTATTTTTTCATGCATGTATATTTAAAAAAAATATTATAAGGATATTGACTTTAATATTTTGCAGGGGTTAATTTTTAAAAAGTGTTGAAACTTATAAAAAGTGGACAACTTATTCAACCCCCCCCCCCCTCTCATTTTTTATTCAATCCTTTGGAAATTCAATTGGTATCATATCTAAGGTTCCCTTGTTGAATCCTTATCATGGACAATCTCAATTCTGTCAATGGTATAGAAATTCCTACATTTGATGGAAAAAATTATTATGGATGAAAAAATAGGATGATTCTTTATATCTTATGTCTCATCCTAGAATATGTTGATGCTACTACAATTATTTTCCACCTATTTAAAAGGATACCCTAATGACTTTTTCTGATAAAATAAATATTGAAGCTGATAGAAAATCTATAAATGTTGTTTTTTTTTCTAATCAAAAAATGTTTATCAGGAGGTGATGGGCCTCAAAACTTCAAAGAGCATGTAGGAAAAGCTGGAAATTAATTTTGAAGGGAATACTAAAGTGAAGGAAGTAAGGATAAAGATTTGGAATATTAAGTATAAAGATATAAGAATGAGAGATGAAGAAACTATTGATGAATACTTTACCAGAGTAAATGTAATTTTTTGCAACATCAGAGGATTCAGTTATTCCCTAAAAGATTATACTATTGTGAATAAACTTATGAGAAACTTTCCCGATAGTTTTGATTATAAAATTTACTCTACAGAAGATAAGGATGAGTTATATCTTTATAAATTTCAAAACTTTATTATTTCTTATGAAATGAGGAAAGCTACAATATTCAGAATGAATAAGAAAGATGAAATGTATTTTAAAGCCATGAGAAAAATAAAAATACAAGATGCTGAAGATGTTGATCCTTGTGACTTCAAAGATAAAGAGGATGATGATTTGAATGAAAAAATCATGTCTCTTATATCCAAGAATTATAAAAGATAAAGAGAAATGTATGGAGGTAAACTTCCTCTAAAAAATTTTGAGTGTGTTGGAATCAAACACTTTTCTATGAATTGTCCCAATAATAAATTTGAGGAATATCAAGATGATTCTGATGAAAAACCTCGATGGAAGAAGTGGAAAAAATTTCTAAAGAAGAAAATTCCTCCACAAATATAATAAGAAGTTCGTAGGAGACAAAGGAAGTTTTTTGAGTAAGAAAGTTGAATTAGACTCAACTGACAACAATTCTTTAGAAGATGAAAGTTCATAAAAATTCAGAACCTTTATTAAAAAAGTTAATAAAACAAAAGATTCCTCAAATAGTGAAGAAGGTGGTAAATAGAGTATCAACTCATAACAAAAATCATTTCATGTATTGAGAAAAAATAAAACTCTCAAGAAATAAATCAGAGTAATGAAGAAATATTGTGAAAAAGTTGATGAAGGAAGAAAATATGTCACCAAGAAAGAGGAAGAATACATTCATAAGATCTTAAGTTACAAACTTAGAATTTATGAATAGGTAAAATGGTTGAATATCTTAGTAAGAAGCCGGTAGTTGAGGAATAATAAGTTAACAAGTTTCAATAAAAACTTCTTAAGTATTAAATTACCTTAAGGAAGATAAATTAAAACTTAAACAAAGCTTCAAAAGTAAAATTTGAGACTTCTAAAATTGATGATAGAACTAAAATCAAAAATCAAGTGATATCCTCACCTACCAAAAATAATGTATCATATGATTCTTCTAACATTTCAAGTTTCAGAAAAAACAATATTGGGAAATATTGGGTAGAAAAAGGGTGTGAGAAACCTATTTCATCTACAAAAGATGAAAACTCACTCGGGTGGAAAGATGGTCCACATCTAAATATTGTTAAATCTGGAATAAGTTATCAACCCCAATAAAGTTTCTACAAAGAAAGATCTTACTTAAATATTAAAAAAAATTGATTTCTATTTCTAGTGTTGTGGAGTCTTTGGGAATAGGGATTATAATTGTTGTCATAACTTATCACTTCTCGAAAGAAGGTTTGAACAAAGTGAAAGCAATGGTGGAAGGAGGATGAGTAACTTTTCTAACCCACTGGATGTTAGAAAAGAAAAATCTCAATATGTTAGAAACATTCCAACAAAAAAATCAATTTGAATGTCTGCAAGAGATTTGTGGAAGATGTTATCATGATATTCATCATGCCAAAATATGTATGACATTCCTTTTGGAACATGTTTTTTATGGTATAAAATAAAAGGAATCAAGAAATAATAAAGTTGAGGAAATATATTTTGTTGTTGCGACAACTTTGAAAGAAAGTAAATGGAACAAATCATGGATACTTGATAACGGTTGTTCTTCACATATGAAAGGTGATATGAAAAATTTTGAAACATGTTGAATTTCATGATGGAGGATCAATTACCTTTGGTAATGATAGTTCCTTAAAAATCATAGGTATCAGAATGGTTGAGATTAAAGCAAAAAGGTTAAAATATAAAGATGTTTTATTTGTTTATGGGCTAAAACATAACTCACTTAGTGTGAGTCAACATTGTGATGATGGAAAAGAAGATATCTTCATAAAATATTATCGTGTTATCAAAAAAGTGAAATATGGAGAAGTCATTATAAAAGGAGAAAGAAGTAGTGGGAATCTCTTTTATAGTGGAGACCTTAACAACTCATGTTATCTAAGTGTTTTAGATGAGAATAAGTTGTGGCACCAGAGACTTGGCCACCTTGGGAAGAAAAACATGAACAAAATTTCTAAATTTGATGTTGCCCATTATTTTCCAGAATTAAAAATAAGATATGAAGATGTTTGCGTTACTTGTCAGAAAGGGAATATGACTAACAAAATTCATAAGAGAGTTGAGATTCAGTCTACTAAACCTCTTGAAATTATTTATTCCTATTTATGTGGACCAAAGAGACATCAATAAAAAATAGATTTATACTTTATCACTTTGATTGATGATTTCACTTGAATGAAAAATATAATGTTTATGAAAAAAAAGTTAAAGTATGTGGAAATGTTCATGTTTTTCATAAAAGAATTTGAGAAAGAAATGGGGGATTATATAAAGAAGTTGAGAATATATAATGGTACCGAATTCACAAGAAATATTTTGGAATATTTTTTGAGAAATAATGGTATCAAACATCATTATAGTTCTCCATACACTCCCCAAAAAAATAGAGTAGTAGAAAGAAAGAATAAAAGTTTGGTGGAAATAGGAAAAATCACGTTAGAAGAATACAAACTTTCAATGTTCTATTGGAGAGGAGTTGGTAGTATTGTTGTACATGTTCAGAATAGATTTTTGTTGAGACCAGAAACCAACATTACTTCTTATGAAATGTGGTATAACAAAAAACATTCATTGAATTACTTCAAAGTTTTTGGAATTCCATGTTGACTTAAAATCAAAAATCTAGATTTTGGAAAAAATTTATGAGAAATTTTAGGAAGGAAATTTTATATTTTATTCACCTAATGGAAGAAGTTATAAATGTTGGAAGAAATTCTTACAAAGTTTGGTGGAATCATATGATATAAAATTAATTGAAAATTAATATTCCTTAACAAAAGTTTTTGAGAATACTAAGGGGGGATAAATTAGATATTTTCAACTATAGTGAGTAAAAACATCCTTAACAAGATTAAGGAGAATAGTGTGATGATTATAGTTTAGTTGGAAGAGAAACTTTGAAATTTACTACCTTAAAAAACATGTTGAGTCTGAAAACATTACTGGAAATCATAAGGCTCTAGTTCAGACCAGAAGAAAGTTGATATTAGAAAATAAAACTTCACTTATCTCAAAATTCGAACCAAAATCAGTTTCAGAAGTTATTCAACACAAATAATGGGTGGATTCTATGAATGAGGATTTGAATCAGATTGAGAAAAATGAAACATGGGAACTTTTTCCATGACTATAAAATAAAAATGTTATCAGAAGAAAGTGGGATTATATAAACAAATTGAATGATCATGGAGAAGTTTCAAGAAAAAAATCAAGACTTTTTGTAAAGGATATGCACAGGTGGATGGTTTGTATTTTGAAGAAAATTTCACCCCATTTTCAATATTATAAACTATTATAATGTTTCTATTAGTGGATACACATCAAAATTACAAATTTTATTAAATAGATATAAAGATAGTTTTCTTAAATGGTGATATTGGGGAAGAAGTTTATATTAAATAACCTTGTGGTTTTCAACTTGATAATGATGAAAAAAATGTTTATAAATAAAATAAATCCTTGTATGGGTTGAAATAAGACCCACATGCCTGGTATTCAAAACTAGATAACTATTTTAGAATGTTGATTTTTTCTAAACGAAAAGTTATATGTGAAATATGTTGACTCTAAAACTCTAATTGTAATTTTTTATGTGGATGATATAATTTTTTTTTGGGGATGAATAAAATGTTTGTAAATAGTTTACTAAGGAAATGAATAATAATTTTGAAATGTCAATGTTGGATGAGTTAGATTTATTCATTGGTTTATAATTTCAACAAAAAGAAAAGTACATTTTCTTATCTCAAGAAAACTATGTCAGGGAATTATTAAAGAAGTTTGGGATGAAATAATCCAAATATGTTTCCACTCTTATCTCTATGATAAAAAAGTTAAGTAAAGATGATTCTAGAAAACGTGTAAATCAGAAAGACTTTCAAAATATGATAGGAAGTTTACTTTTCCTTACAGCCTCAATGCCTAATATTGTTTATGTTGTGAATTTGTATTCCAGGTATCAAAGTAATCCAAAATAATCACATATGTTAGAAGTAAATATAATTTTGAGATATGTAAAAGGAATAACTTTACATGGATTATTGTATAAAAGAACTTGTGAGATGAAGTTTCAGGTTTATACTGATATTGATTGGGATAGAGATTCTAATGATAGAAAATCAACCTTGGGATGAAAAGTTTTCTCGGGTGAATGTTATGTAAGTTGGAATTATAAAAACAAAGTTTAGTAACTTTGAGCACAGAGGGGTTAGAATATGTTTCAGCTACTCAAGCTTGTACATAGATGTTGTGGATTAAAGTTCAATTAGAATATTTGAGAGTAAAAGTTTCTAAACCATTAAATATACTTTGTTATAGTCAAAGTGCAATTGATCTTTCTAAAAAAAATTTACAATATTCAAGATAAAAACACATTGATGTAAAGTTTCACTTTATAAAATAGAAATTTGATTCTAGAAATGTTTTTCTGGAATATATTTCAACAAATTGTCAAATTGATGATATCTTTACAAAGGAAATTCCAAAATAAAGGTTTGTTGATCTGAGGCTTCCAATTTATGTCTATACTCCTCCAATGGCTTCATAAATATCATAAGGAAGACCCCCATTGTTCTTTGGATTATGTTGAAAAAGGATGGAGAAAGTAACAACTTTTTACTTTGTAAAAAGTTTTTACATGTCTTTATTTTATGAATATGAAGTTGTGGTTATCATAAAATGGAGGAGAGAGAAGGAAAAGTGAGAGAAAAAGAAAAGTGAGAAGAAAAGATAAAAGTGAGGTGGGTTTGTATTTATATGGCCACAAAATTATCTTTCCACTGAGAGATGTAATTCCTTAAAAAAATTACTTTATCTAGTAGTGTGGTGTTAGTACACTCTCTTTTGTGAAAGGATATGTTATGATAAAATTCAAAAAACTTGAGTTTTTGACAAAAGTTGAGTTTTTTAAAAATTTATGAGATTCAAAAAAGTTTTTAACGAGTGTTTTCAAAAAATACAAAGGTGGATATTGAAGAACCTTTTTTATTTTTTTTTAAGAAAGTTTTGTATTTGTTGAAAATTGGCCATTTTGTAAAAGAATGTTTTTTTTCTTCAGAACCAGACTCAGTCCATTGTAATGAGCTTTCATAAGTAATCTGAAAGTTCATGAATTTTTTTAATACAAAAACAAAGGGAGAGAAAATTTTATCCTTAAGAAATTTGTTTTCCAAACACAGGTTTCCAAACTCAGGTTATCAGACCAAGTAGAACCAAATGCAGAAGTGGTCAAAAAGATGAAGTTGTTAATCAGAGGCACCATCAGTATCAGTTCCATCGATATGAAGTTAAATATCCATCGAACATGGTGTTTATTAGAAATTCAGAAGTTGCTGAGTAGAGAATTTGTAATGTTGATGAAGAGTTTTTAATGAAGATAGTGAATTTAGGAGTTAGAAATTTTTCATACTTTCTTACCCCGCATCAGATGATTCTTTGATGGTAATGAAGTTCTCAGAAATCATGAAAACAATCATGATAAAATATTTTGAAGAAATGAAGGAATCATAAATTTTGTATCAGTTCTAGAAACCTAGATGCAGAATATTGGGTCCAAAAGTACCAAACTTAGATGTTTTAGGAAATTAGAATGTGTAAATCTGGTGAAGTTTGAAGTTTTTCAAAGTTGTTGAGTGGATTCATCATCAGATGTTGAACATCATAATGATAATTCCATCATAATGATAATTTCATCATTATGAGGTTTTTAAACAAAATGACTCTAAGAAGGAATATCAGACTGACTCTGAGAGGAAAAATCAGACTGCCTCTGAGAAAGATAATCAGACTGAAGCAGAGTAAGATAATAGGATTAAATATGAGCAAGATAATTGTCACAAACCAACCTGGATCAAACCTGAACTGGTCACCCAAGATGGTCTGCGACAAGGCTTGAGAGTCATTCCCGATCCTCTTGGGCTAGCGACAAGCACCAGGGAATCAATAGAGAGTAAGTGGGAACGATTTCGCTAAATAAAAATAAACTAAGCAGCAGAAATAAAATAGAACATTGCAAAATAAATAAATGACGCGAAAGAGAAAGAACATCCACTAACACATACTAACTTGACCACGATCAAAACTCCCTACGACCCTCAGAATTTCTCACCAACCCACAACCAACTCTCACCCATGGCAAGTAATCTCGAGTTGAACCTACAACATAAAATAAAAATAGGAAAACACTATAGGTGTGAGTATTAAAACTCAGTAGGTGTTCCCAACAAACTATCCCTAAAACACTACCTTTAAATAAATATTTTACTAATTCTAGGTTTGAAATAGATTATATAAAATATGGGTTTCCACACACACACTTTCATTTCTAAAACAAGTAATAGTCCACTACCCTTTTTAATTTAAAAACAAGTTTAATGTTTTAAGGAAATAGGTGCATTACATTCTAAAATGTTTTTGCGAAAAATTTAGAAATCCAAATTTTACTTGTTAGTCAAGAGTAAAACCACACACAACACACAATAAGGGAAATGGGAAAGTAGAAAACGGGGACCAGAAACTAAACCAATCCCCTCAATCTTCTGCTACATACAAATAAGTACTAAAGAAAACATGGGTCGAACCTAGGAGCCCGTGAACAATCCAGAATGTACTATATGTGTGACTCATCCTGAAGGCATGCCTACTCTCGATGAAGTCATAATTCCCAAATGATCGGTGTTGCCCTACCTGAGCTAACTAAGGGGCTCAATCCCCTTGAAGAGCAATGTTTGTACTAAGGGCCACTAGCTAGTGCGTATTCTAAACTAGTGCAGCAATCGTTCTCAGAAAATTCACTTACTATGTCAGGTTTCCATGTTAACTCATGTAATAAAATGGGGTGAGTCAACAATGTCAATCAAGTAACCAGTCACGATGCACAAACATCACACACAACAACTCAAACAATCAACGTACATAATAAGATTACCCCTGAGTCACCCCGAATAAAGTTTGTCAAAATAATTTATTTTATCAAAGTGTCAAACAGGCCTAATGAAACTTATAAAAGAAACACTATTTCTCAAGAGAATCCAAACCATTTTCTCACATGTTAGAATAAAACATTTACCAACAAACCATAACCACACTTGAAATCTGTGAATTATGTTCAAAGTCCAAACGAGCATTCTTTCACTATTGTGCATCAATTCATCAAGAAAATAATTCAAGTGTTGTGTATAAAATAAATAGATTCTTTTACATCAAGTAATTATTCCAAAGTTAATTATATAATATTATTTATCATTTATTGAAAATCAATTCAATATCAAGCAATTAATAAATTATAAATTTAAAGGCGAGTGCAATGGGGGACCTACATCGACTCACAACTTGAACACATTGGTGTGTTGTGCCTCGCACAGGCGCACTAGCATGCACAAGCCAATGACTGCAGTATCGCGGAATTACCTTTCCAATGCGCTACAACAAACTCACAATAACTAAAAACACATAACCACTCACTTAAAATAATCTAAACGAACAAAAGGTGCAAAGACCACCTCGAACTACTTTCAAAACATAAATCGCACCATCTGTACTATTTAATAAACAACTTTAAAATTTATAAAACAATTCCAAAGAGACCCATGACTTTACACACCCAAAACCCCTTCCAAAACCTATTTTATGATTAATTTATGACAAAAAAAACAATTTCCAACATTGTTCACACTATTAACACATTTTATAAAATCACATACACAATTTATAAAATACATTCAAGGGGTATAATAAAGTGGTACACTTAAAATCCAACCCATTTCTTTTTAGAAAACCAACTTTCAAACCACACACACCACAAATCCATTGAAAACAATTCTCCACCCCACCTATATATTTTATCAAACACCTTTCACCCTTTATAAAACACAAATACGAGACCCATCATGGTTTCACGCATGATATACAACCCATCCCCTTAAAAAACACTTCCCAACACCCGCACACCACAATATTTTTCAAAAATGCATTTCGTACATCGTATACAACCCATAGCACGTAAACAAGAAGCAAAAAAGTCATACTAAAATCATTAAACAATGTCATGGGTAACTATTTAATCCTCAAGAAATGAAAAAAATACAAGAAAACAATGTATTTATAAATTCAAAGGGAAACACAAAGAAATCCAACCTCAATGTCGATGGACTTCCCAAAACCAGTGCAAAATCTCATTCTCACCCCAACTGCACACTCAGGAAGCTAAACCCATCCTGTACAATAAAATTGAACAAAAAAAATTGAAGAAAAAGACATAAAACAATTAAACCTACATTTAGGGTTTGGGGAAAACCCAAAACAATCAATCAAGAAGCAAACCTGAGGTGGTAGCCACTGCCAGAGGGAGTGGCCACTGGTGAGTCACACACGCTGGAGACGAGGGCCGTCGGAGGGTCGCAGCCGGCCGGAGCTACTGTGCATGAAGGATGTTGTCGGATAGGGGAGGTGCGGCTAGGGGGTAAACATGTTAGGTCACGCCAGCGAGGGAGCGGTGCGGGTTAGGGGGGTCTGCGTCATGCTGGTGAAGGTCACCTTGGAGGAAGTCGAGCTTTCCAGAGAGGGAGGTCCGGTAGGGGAGGTACGTACAAGAGAGCTCGAGGCCCATGGGGGTGTTACGCACAGGGGTAGAGGAAAAGGGGGGGAAGATATGAGGGGGGAAAAGAAAATAAATAAATAAATAATAAAAGAAGAAAAATAAAATTAAAACCTGAACTAATAATAATAATAATAATAATAGAAATTGTTATAACCATAATAATAATAATCATAATGATAATAATGTTAGTATCCGCTTTATTTTAATTTAATCTCATTCCGCTTTATTTAATTTTATTTATTTGAATACTGCAACTGTGTGGTCCGCACATGCCACAAGTGGTCGTGCGCGGACTGTGCGGTAGCTTCCGTCCACTCCAGAAGCCACTGCACGGGTACATAGGCTGACCGCATAGTCTTCGCTAACCATGCGGTGCCCGCGCACCGGTCTAAGACCCATCTCAACTCTCGATAAAAAAACAATAATAATTAATAACATATTTATCAAGATCAATAATAATAATAGTAATAGTAATAATAATAATTCATCAATTAAAATAATAATAATAATAATAAATCCTTATTAATAATAATACTAATAAGAAAATTAATAATCATACCGATAAAAATATAAATAATAAAAATACTCATTTCATTTTACTAATAATAATTAAAATTATTAACAACCATGAAAATTTTAAATAACACAATAAATTAAAAAAAAATTATTCATTTAAATTATTCGAAGGTAGGTGGATTGCACAATTTCCTGGGATAAGCCACGCAGCGTTTTTAAGACACGCTCTGCCCTTGCGCCCAACGACGTCAACTCAAAAACACGCACTTTATGACAGAACTCAAAAAACTTTCTTGGGATTTAACCCAAACCTCAGAAAAAAAAATTAAAATCCAAATAAAATAATAAAATAAAATAATAGATAGGTCGGGGTGTGAAAGTTCTCCCCACCATAACGTTTTCCACCCCCAGAAAGCCACAACAATATCAAGACCCAAAAATGAAGCTCCTTAAGTGTCACCCACCTCCAAAAGTTTAAGTGCCTCCAGTTGATCGATCCAAACATACACTGAAAACCCATGACACACAAAACAACCTTAAAACATGATCACATTAACCATCACCAAGCATAACCCAAACCATCCATTTCAACCAAGGAACGAATGAACTTAAACCACCTACTACACTATTCTCATAATCTTATTCCAGCAGAACCGTTGGGTGTACTCCAGTCCCAAAATTTACTCAAGAGGAATAACTTAATATTGGGTGGTTCCGCACAAGACCACCCACCACCAAAACGATACATGAAAAGAAACTCAGATACTGACATGGGGAGGCTCGAACAGACTCTCCACTATAAGGAATGGGAAAACACTAAATTACTTTTGGTGTAACTTTGCGATACCCACCGTGGGTCTCCCCACCATAAAAACTGATGAGATTAACCGAACTTGAAAACATCTCACACAGACCAAAAACCTCCACCATGAGGGGGAGAGTGGAAGGTCCTAGCTGATAGAGAATCAAAACTATCACCATCTCCATATCAACAACTTTTCACCCTCGGAAGGACACAAACCATGCCACACTAAGGATGAATATTAAACCAAGGCCCTTTTTCACCGTTGGGGTTCACCTGACTACTCACTAACTTCACTCCGAGACCTATGGCTGGAGCATCGATGATTGAAGCATCTCTTGCCTCGCAGTCAGGCTTTAGAAATTCCAAAACATAACACATGAACCAGAATTTTACCAAACACACTTCCAATAAAAATAAAAGTTTCAAAGAGGTTCAACAAAAACCATTTTTATGACTGAAGGAAAAGAAACACCGTAAAATGCTACAAGATACAACCACTACATCCAAACAACACTACAAAGAGAAAACCTCAAACAGATCCCCAAGTATCACCCTACTCCTGCTGATGGGATGGGGTGACCTTTGACGAGCCAGGTTTGGCTTCAGCACGCCTCTTGGAAACACCTTGGAAGAATCACTTCAAGTGACCCAGACGTCAACAGGTGTGGTAGGGTCTCAGAGCACTCAGGCACGTTGGCTTCTTGTGACCTGGTTTACCACACTTGTGACATATCAAGGCATTGCACTATGAGGAAGATAACTGAAGGTCTGAAGGCCTCTTTATTCCTCTATTAGATCCACCAGCATCAGGTCACTTCCCATTATTCCTATCACCATCCTTTGTACTGCTTCCCAAGGTCGGGGGAGGATTCTCCACCTCATGTTCTCCTACTAACTCAGCTTAGGCCAGAAATTCTTGTCTCGCAACATATGAGAAGGTGGTTAAGTTGAGATCTTCCACTTTCTACTATAGTTCATGTCACACCCCTACGTGACATTCGCAGTTATTTTATTTATTCTTGAGTTTCAATTAAATTTTATTGATTTTTGAGTTTTCTTTTTTTATTAAATCAATTGAATTAAAATTAAAATAGAATTAATTAAATTAAAATAAAAACCTAATCTAACCCCCCCTTCCCCCCTACCACGCGGCCAACCCTTTCCCTCCCCCTTTCCACGCTCGACGCGGCTGACCCCATCCCATTCCCCCTTACCTCACGACGTCGACCCCCTCCCTACCAGACCACCGACCTCGCTCCCTCCTCTTGGTGAACCTACCTCTCCACGGACTCTACCTTCGGCGGCCTCCTCTCCTTGCGCGACCTCACTGTCACCTCCTTTGATAGGTAATTTCCTTCAATTTTTGTCTCGGCTGAACCCTAGGTCATGGGTTGACCAGGTTTTAATGTTTTCTTCCTTTTTTAGGGTGCACAACGGGTCTTTCGGGTCTTCCTCATGCGGGTTTCACCGTCCTCCGCTGAAGTCAAAGCGCTTCGGTCCATTCCGGTTCATCCACTATTGTTTTTGGTTCATTTCTTTTACCCTCTTAATTGTTTAGTAAATTTTAATGTGTTATAAATGTTATTTGGGTAGTGTGAAGTGTGAATTGGTAGTGTTTTAACATGTTTATTGGTTAGAAATGAGTTTTTGGAAATTAAATGACTATGTGTTGTGATATTGTATTGTAATGTTTCTTGAAAAGTGTTTTATGCCATATTTTCAATGTGAAAATTATATTTTCAATGGAAATTGAGGTGCGTTTTGGTTCCAAATGAGTTTTTATTGAAGAAGGGAGTAGTTTTGTCATGTATGCCTTGTCGTGTATTTTTACATATGAATTTTAGATTTTTTTTAATTATTAAAACAGGATTTATGGGGAATTGGTTGGGAAAGTGAGTGTACTTTAGGTGTAAAATCTTGTTTTTCTTCTTGAAAGGGTTTTTATAAATTGTGTAAATGGTTTATTATATTGTTTGAGTGATTAAAAATATGTTTTTAAAGGGTTTGGCATGCTCGTGTATTGGGTTTGGGTTTTGTATCGAAAATTGATTATGTTTTGCGTGAGTGTCTTGGTGTGGTGTTTTATGAGAAATTTTTGAGGGTTGTTTGGTGGGAGCGAACCTTGTTTTAAAGGAACTTAAGGTGTGGATGATTTTGGAAATATTTTTTGAAAGAAAATGAAATATTTGACATGTGAACTTGATTTGTATTTTTCAATATCAATTGTAGATGGTTTTGAGTGGTGAAAGTCATGTTTTCAAAATGATATTGGTTTATGTAAGGTTTTACAAAGGGGCTTGGCCCATGTCTTTGGTTGATTTCTTCCACCCATTTTTATTATTTCAATTTTTATTTAGAGTTTTTGGTGATCTTATATTCTCTTTTGGGTTAATTAGATTGTTCGGTGTCTCCTCGAAGGGTCACACACACATACATATGTACGTATACCTATATATATATATCCTCCTTGCACATATTCCCTCATGGCATGGTGAATATTTTTATTGGATTAAGGGGTATATATATATATATAGAAGTGTATGTGAGCGCAATTGCGTAGCGGTCTTCATCAAAGGCGTCAGGTGTCGAGTTGTTCATCTTGATCCGCTCACTTTTTTAGGTAGGTTTCCCTATGAATTTTCCTTTAAATTAAAGAATTATTTTGTTTCTTGAATTTCACACATTTATTTATTGTTAGTTAGAAATTTATGGTTTTTATAATAATTTCTTGTTGTGAAATAAAGTAATACCCTCTGTGTATTTGAATTTCAAGAAACTATTTTATTAAATGCTCTTATTAGTGTTTCTGGAAATACCCCTTTGGCCCCCATAAATGTGCTTTAGATTTAAATTGGTGAATTGATTTTCTTAAATGGGTTTCCAAGTGCATTATTGGTTTCCAAAATGGTGTGAGTGCGATTCTTTAATAAATGGTTTGGCATGAGAAAAAAATCATGTGAGGCCCCGTTGGCACTTTTTTAAAGCTAGTTATCTCTATAAAACTCTCATTGGATATGGTCCCCTCTCTTTAGTTTAGTTTTATATTATGGGAGTCCGCTGTGTAGGACCCCCCTGTGATCAATGGTAGAAAGGCGAGGGACATATTCCTTTGGGTGACTCGGGGTGTTTCCTGTTGTCCTTTATTATTATATATATTGTGATTGGATGCTCGGTTGGCATTGGTAATCCCACCCCATTTATAAATATATGAGACATAGGAACTTGGAATATTGAGAGAATATTCTGAGAATAATTTTCACACTCGTAGGATATGGTAATGACCAATGGTCCATAGTAAGCGAATATGTTTGGGTTCATTATTATGGGATTTTCCCTCATAATTCTTGATAAAGGATGGATAATTGTTTTGAGTGTTTTGATTTCATCATGTGTGAAATGTCAATGAGGATGAGGTCTCATGTATTGGTGTCTTCTGGATTATTCTTGATCTTTTGGGTTCACCTATGTCTACTCATTCTTAGTGCTTTAGTGTTGAGTGTGTTACTTGTATGTATAAATTCTTTCCATTGCCCTTGAAGTGAAACTATTGTAGTGTTTTCATGTGTAATGTTTTCTTAATGGAAAGTGATGTGTGGTTTTATGGTGGCTTATGAAAACTCTTTTTTTCAAAGAAAAGTGTTTTATTCTCTTTGTGCGACTTGAAAATTTAAACATCACATTCCCTTTGAAAATGATAATGTCTCACTAAAAGATTGATTTGGTTTTTGAGAAATGAATAAGGAAAATGACTCGTACTTTGATTTTGAGTAACATGTAGAAATCCTTACTTTTATATATTTTAGTTCAAACATGCAATTGATGATTCTTTTGTTTAAATGAAATGAATTTGGGAATAGATTTCTTGGGCACACCTACTGAGTTTTAGTAATCACACCTATACTTCATTCTTGTTTTTAGTCACAGATGTAGGTGTCAGATTGATCTCGATCGCCATGGGCGATGTTGTGTCTTGTGATCAAAGAGTGACCTATGGGGTCACGTGGATTTTAGTTGTCTCCAGGTCCAGTTATTTTTACTTTTCAGTTCCTGCTTAGTTGTTCTATTCGGTTTATTTATTTTTGGGTTGCTTTATCATTTTTTTATGCTGCTTCTTTTTATTTATATTGGGAAAAATCATTCCCATCGTTACTCTGTTTATGCCCTTGGTGCTTGGCGTCAACCCAGGAGGATCGAGAATGCCTATCAGGCCTTATCGTGGGCCGACTCGGGTGACCGGTACAGGGTCGACCCAAGCTGGTTCGTGACAAAATGGTATCAGAGGATAGGTTCTTTAGAGGACCTAGCTTTCAGAGCACCCTTTTTTATTTGGGTTTTCAAGGTAGATGGAGTAGGACTGTCGGAGCTTGGGGTGTTGGTTCTAGGGAGTGTCTATCCAACACTTTCTGGGCCAAACCTTGAGTTACCATGGGAAGTCAGCTTTTCTTGGTTCATTTGGTTTTATGGGTTTCTTGGTATTTGGGAAAATGAAACGAGAGTTGGTCCAATTATCTTAGTGAGATCGTAGGGTCTGGAAATCCATGTGGATCCAGGTACATGGTCTTGGAAGACTCTCTGTGATGGTGGTTTGATTGGCATATGGTTTTTGACCATATGTCCAAGTCATCCATCGACACTAGTTTCCCCTGGTGAGTTGTTTTGGGTCCTTTTGAGATTTTGATATTTTAGACCCATTGAGTGGTAGGTTGCTTTTTTTGTATTTAAGGTTGGATTGGTATGGTTTTTGGGTGTTCTTATTTAGATTTTAAAATGATTTTTGGTTTGATAAAATGGTGATTGGTTTATCAAAAACGAAATTTCCAAAATCAAAACATTAAATCTTTTTGAGAGTGAAATGAGTAAGTTTTGAAAATGGGAGTTATTTTGGAAAATGTTTTGGGGGGTTTCGAAAGGTTTTGTGAAATGTGAAATTGGAAAATGAATATGGGATTTGAAAATGTTTTCTTTGATGATTATGTGTGGTATTAAAATTGGTTGAGGTATTTTTTTAAAGTGGGTTTGAAAGTGATAATGTTTTTTTATCCGAATCTTGGTATTCCTACGAGTTCTCACATATATGTATACGGATGTATGTATGTGGTGAGTGGATGGTTATTGGTATGTATGGGTGAGTTCCTGAGCTAGCACAAGAGTGTATATATGTGATCCTAAATGGAATTCCAATATTAGGTGATTGGTTCGTAAGTCTTGTTATGTTTTATGAAAATGTTCTTCAAAAAAGGGGATTTGAATGCTTTAAAAAGGTGTGAGTGTGTGATATTATATTTTTGTTTTTGGTGATTTTATTTTTGGATTTTGGATTTGGTGTGTTGGAGTTGTGATTGAAATCTTGTTTTGAGTATGGATAGTTTATTTGAAAATGAGATGTGGAATTTTGATTTATGATATGTTTTGATTTGGTTTCATGCTCCTTGTTTTCAGGTTTCATCCCCACTAAGTTCTAAGGGATTTTGAGAAGCATTTTTAGGTAGTTCTTTCACCTCATGCCCTTCAGTTGATCAATACCGTGCTTCATACATTTGGTTTTTCCATTTCGGATATGGAGCCTGGTGGTTCTCAATATCAGGAGTTTGTCTAGAGGTTCTGAGAGTCAAACCCTTCTCATTTTCTTGGGCAGCCGGAACCAGGTAAAGCTGAGGAATGGATACGAAACATCGAGGAGATCTTTGTTCAGCTTGAATATCTTGAACCTCTAAAGTTGGAGCTTTCCACCATCACATTGGAAGGCCTAAGTCAGGAATGTTGGAAATTTGTTCTTCAGGATGAACCGCAGAAAAATTTCTCGTGGGAATGCTCTAAAGCCTTGTTCATCCAACAGTAATTTCCTGATGATGTGAAGACACCAATGGGTTTAAGGTTGTACAGTCTCGAGCAGGGAAATTCAACAGTGTTGGAGTATGCTAAGAGCTTCATCAAGCTGGTGTCGTATCTCCCAAACCTTTCCGGGGATGAATTTTTGAAAGCTTGGTTCTTTGAGAGGGGTCTCTGATCAGAATTCCTCCTAACTGTGCCATCATTCCCTAATGATTATAAAGAATCCATGAGGCATGTGGTTCAAGTTGAATCCAATTTAGCATCATCTGGCCAATTGAGAAGAGGAACAAAAAGTCCATTGTTTTCCACCTCACCAGAGTCATTCGAGAGGAAGTTTTGGTTGTGTTTTCAGTGTGGGAAGTCAGGTAATAAGAAGTTTTCATGTTGAGAAGTGCCTAAGATCTGTAATACCTGTGTCAGTTTAGGTCATTTTCAAAGGTTTTTCCAGTGTGGTTCTAGGAAGTGACATGGGGCCAGATCCACTCCCTTGGAGAACCATCCAGCTCAGTTGAATGAACGTAGCGCTGGTGCAAGCTCAATCGGAATCTTCTTTTGTTGTGAATGCTTTTTTTACTATAATTAATATAATCTATGGTGTTGTCTCCTTTTTGGGTGTGAAGAATGTTGTTGCATGTCCTTTTGGAACTTTGTTTTAATAGGAATGTCTTTTTAGTGTTTTTTATGTTGCTGATGTAGAATGGTGGTTTTTGTTTTCCCATGTTTTGTTTCTTTGGGTTTTTCTGGCCTTCATTACGATTTGAGAGTTATTTAAGCTTGTGAAATCAATGTTTGTCTGGAATCCTAATATGGTGGGGAGACCACCATGGGATGAACTTGTGATGAATCCATCTTCCAGGTGTTCTTGGATGAGATTTTTTCTTGTTTTTTCTCCTCTCAACACTGACCGTAGTAGTTGGTTGGATCGGATAGTGAGTTTTATAATGGATGCTCGCAGAGATCTTGAACATGTCACAACGGGTTTCTTCGATGGTTTTTGTGTTAGGGTTCGGGGTGTTCCTTGTTGGATTGTGTTTAGAAAATATTGAGTCTCTTCTTTTTAATCTCCTCATTGTTTGTTCGAGCTCTGTGGTCATATGTGATGTCTTCCTTGGATGTGTGGCTTCTTTTGAGGGTGGTATCGTAGTTTCTTTTCGGGAATCTGTAGTTCAGGGTTCTGAATAAAAGCGAGTGTTGGTTATTTGGTCTTTGAGTTCTCAGGTTTTTCCTTGGTTTTAAATCATCTTTGCTTTGGTTTTGATCAATTGAATCTCTTGGGACTTTCTGGGGGAAGAAAGTGTCATGGTGGGGAGAATTGTCACACCCTGACCTGACATTCGTGGTTATTTTATTTATTCTTGAGTTTCAATTAAATTTTATTGATTTTTGAGTTTTCTTTTTTTATTAAATCAATTGAATTAAAATTAAAATAGAATTAATTAAATTAAGAAAAAAAACCTAATCTAACCCTTCCCTTTTCCCCCTAACGTGTGGCCAACCCTTCCCCTCCCCCTTTCCACACTCGACGCGACCGACCCCCTCTCATTCCCCCTTTCCTTGGGACACGGACCCCCTCTCTCTCGGACCGCTGACCTTGCTCCCCCCTCCTGGAGAGCCTCCCACTCCACGGCCTCTACCTATGGTGGCCTCCTCTCCTTGCGTGACCTCACTGTCACCTCCTTTGATAGGTAATTTCCTTCGATTTTTGTCTCGGCCGAACCCTAGGTCATGGGTTGACCAGGTTTTGATGTTTTCTTCCTTTTTTAAGGTGCGAAGCGGGTCTTCTGGGTCATCCTTATGCGGGTTTCGTCATTCGTCGCTGAAGGCGAAACGCTTTGGTCCATTCTGGTTCATCCTCCGTTGTTTTAGGTTGATTTCTTTTACCCTCTTAATTGTTTAGTTAATTTTAATGTGTTATAAATGTTATTTGGGTAGTGCAAAGTGTGAATTGGTAGTGTTTTAACATGTTTATGGGTTGGAAATGAGTTTTTGAAAAATAAATGACTATGTGTTGTGATTTGTATTATAATGTTTCTTGAAAAGTGTTTTGTACCTTATTTTTAATGTGAAAATTATATTTTCAATGGAACTTGAGGTTCGTTTTGGTTCCAAATGAGTTTTTATTGAAGAAGGGAGTAGTTTTGGCATGTACGCCTTGTCATGTATTTTTACATATGAATTTTAGATTTGTTTAATTACTAAAATGGGATTTCCAGGGAATTGGTTGGGAAAGTGTGTGTACTTTAGGTGTAAAATATTTTTTTGATTCTTGAAAGGGTTTTTATAAATTTTGTAAATGGTTTATTATATTGTTTTAGTGATGCGAAATATGTTTTTAAAGGGTTTGACATGCTCGAGTATTGGGTTCGGGTTTTGTATCAAAAATTGGTTATGTTTTGTGTGAGTGTCTTGGTGTGGCGTTTCATGAGAATGTTTTGAGGGTTGTTTGGTGGGCGTGAACCTTGTTTTAAGGGAACTTAAGTTTAGGATGATTTTGGAAAGAGTTTTTGAAGGAAAATAAAATATTTGACATGTGAACTTGATTTTTATTTTTCAATATCAATTTTAGATGGTTTTGAGTGGTGAAAGTCATGTTTTAAAATTGATCTTGGTTAATTTAAGGTTTTAAAAAGGGACTTGGCCCATGGCTTTGGTTGATTTCTTCCACCCCTTTTTATTGTTTCAATTTTTATTTAGATTTTTTGGTGATATTTGATTCTCTTTTGGGTTAATTAGATTGTTCGGTGTCTCCTCGAAGGGTCGCACACACATACATAGGTACATATACCTATATATATATATATATATATATATATATATATATTCTCCTTACACATATTCCCTCATGGAGTGGGGAATATGTGTATTGGATTAAGGGGTATATATATATATAGGAGTGTATGTGAGCGTAATTGCAGGGCAGTCTTCGTCAAAGGCGTCGGGTGTCGAGTTCTTCGTCTTGGTCTACTCCCTTTTTGAGGTAGGTTTCCCTATGCATTTTCCTTTAAATTAAAGAATTATTTGTTTCTTGAATTTCTCACCTTTATTTATTGTTAGTTATAAATTTATGCTTTTTAGAATAATTTCTTATTGTGAAATAAATTAATACCCTCTGTGTATTTGAATTTCAAGAAAATGTTTTATTAAATGCACTTATTAGTGTTTCTGGAAATGCCCCTTTGGCCCACATAAATTTGCTTCAGATTTAAAGTGGTGAATTGGGTTTCTTAAATGGTTTTCTAAGTGCGTTCCTGGTTTCCAAAATGGTGTGTGTGCGATTCTTTAAGAAATGGTTTTGCATGAGAGAAAAAAATTGTGTGAGGCTCGGTTGGAACTTTTGTAAAGCTAGTTATCTCTATAAAACTCTCCTGGGATGTGGTCACCTCTCTTTAGTTGAGTTTTATATTATGGGAGTCCACTGCATAGGACTCCCCTGTGATCAATGGTAGAAATGCGAGGGACATATTCCTTGGGGTGACTCGGGGTGTTTCCTGTTGTGATTTATTATTATATATACTGTGATTGGATGCTCGGCTGACATCGGTAGGCCCACCCCCTTTCTAAATACATGATAAATAGGAACCTAACATATTGAGAGAATATTATGAGAATTATTGATGCACTGGTAGGTTATGGTACTGACCAGTGGCCCATAGTAGGTAGATATGTTTGGGTTCATTGTTATGGGATTTTCCCTCATCCTGCTTGAGAAAGGATGGTTGAGTGTTCTGAGCGTTTTGATTTCATAGTGAGTGACATGTCAACGAGGATGAGGTTTCATGTATTGATGTCTTTTGGATTATTCTCGATCTCCTGGGTTCACCTATGTCTACTCATTCTTAGTGCTTGAGTGTTGAGTGTGTCACTTGTATGTATAAATTCTTTCAATTTCCCTTGAAGTGAAAATAATGTAGCATTTTCTTGTGTAATGTTTTCTTACTGGAAAGTGATGTGTGGTTTTAATGTGGCTCATGAAAAATCTTTTTTTTTCAAAGAAAAGTGGTTTATTCTCTTTGTACAAATTGAAAATGTAAACATCACTTTCCCTTTGAAAATTCCAATGTCTCACTAAAATATTGATTTGGGTTTTGAGAAATGAATAAGGTAAATGACTCATATTTTTCTTTTTAGTAACATGTAGAAATCCTTTCTTTTATATATTTTAGTTAAAACCCGAAATTAATGATTCTTTTGTTTAAAGGAATTGCAGTTGGTAATAGATTTCTTAGGCACACCTGCTGAGTTTTAATACCCACGCATATACTTCATTCTTGTTTTTAGTCACAGGTGTAGGTTTTAGCTTGATCTCAATCGCCATGGGTGATGTTGTGTCTTGTGATTGGAGAGTGACCCGTGGGGTCATGTGGAGTTTAGTGGTTGTCAGGTCCGGTTAGTTTTTCTTTTTAGTTCCTACTTAGTTGTTCTGTTCAGTTTATTTATTTTGGGGTTGCTTTATATTTTCCTGCTACTTCTATTTATTTATATTGGGAGAAATCATTCTCATCATCACTATTTGATGCCCTTGGCACTTGTTGCCAGCCCAGGAAGATTGGGAATGCCTCTCGGGCCTTGTCGCGGGCCAACTCAGGTGACCGATTCAGGGTTGACCCGGGTTTGTTCGTGACAGTTCAGGTCAGAGTCCATACTCAAATTACCGAGCCTTCCCGTAATCATTTGCAACAAACCATTGGTCATACGGGACTGGGTCCAAGAAACATCGATATAATTCTAATACTGATTTAGCACCCTTCTGAACACAACACAACTTCATCCTCTTCCTTAGCTTCATCAAATCATAGAAATATTGTTGGATAAACAAAGACTTAAAGAACTCCCAAGTGAGATATTCTTGAGGCTTTCTTCGATACACGGACTTCCACCAATTCCAGGTTGGACCTTCAAGCATAAAGGTAGTCAACTTCACCTTCAATGACTTGAAAAACCAATGAAACTGAAGTTCCTCTCAATATTTCGCAACCACTCCTCCACCTCAAGTGGATCTTCTTGACCATAAAATAGGGGAGGGTTAATCTCTTAGAATTCCAGAACATAGTCTATAGGTTGATCAACTGGAGGATTTGCTAAGGGCGCACCACCCGAAGATGCACCTTGGGAATTCATCAAACCATCATGGTGGTGAACACTAAGGAACAAGGAAAAAAATAATTTAATCAAAACATGGTCATTTTCATTTAAAATACCAAAATAACACTTTTCACAGTGATTTTGTTTTTAAATTAAGGAAAACTCAAACGATCCACTAAGGGAAACTAGTGCCAATGGGTGACTCAGACATATGGTTGGCGGCCATACACTAGTCATGCCACCATCACATAGAGAAGTATAGGGAAATTTCCTCATCTCCACATGGCTTTCCAGACCATGAGAGCTCACGGAGGTCACTTGCCCAGTTCCCATTTCATTTCCCAACATAAAACAATTCAAAGGAACTAAAAAGACACCAATAACCCAAACATCCCATGGTAACTCGAGGTTTTTAACGTCCTTCTCGTCCATATGCCTCAAGTCCTGACAATTCTACTCCTTTTACCATGAAAACCCCAAATAACAATGGGTGTTCTGAAAAACAAGGTCCGCTAAAGAGCCACCTCCTTTGATACCATTTTGTCACGAACCAACCCAGGTCGACCCTGAACCGGTCACCTGATCTGATCCGCGGCAAGGCCTGAAAGGCATTCCCAATCCTCTCGGGCTAGCGACAAGCACTAGGGCATCAACAGAGAGAAAGTGGGAATTATTTTTCCCAATAAAAATAAACTAAGCAGTAGAAATAAAATAGAACAATGCAAAATAAATAAATGACATTAAAGAGAAAGAACATCCACTAACACATACTAACCTGGCCATGACCAAAACTCCCCGTGACCCCGAGAATTTCTCACCAACCCACAACCAACTCTCACCCATGGCGATCAAGATCGAGTCGAACCTACAACAGAAACTAAAATCAGGAAAACACTATAGGCATGAGTATTAAAACTCAGTAGGCACTCCCAACAAACTATCCCCAAAACACTACCTTTAAATAAAGATTTTATTAATTCCAGGTTTGAACTAGATTATATAAAATATGGGTTTCTACACACACACTTCAATTTCTAAAAAAAGTAACAGCCCATTTCTATTTTTAATTTAAAAACAAGTTTAATGTTTGAAGGAAATAGGTGCATTACATTATAAAACATTTTTGCAAAAAAAAATTATAAATCCAAATTTTAGTTGTTAGTCAAGAGGAAAACCACACACAACACACAACACACAATAAGGGAAATGGGAAAGTAGAAAATAGGGACCAGCAACTAAACCAGGCCCCTTAATCATCCGCCACATACAAATAAGAACTAAAGAAAACATGGGTTGAACCTAGGAGCTCATGAACAATCCATAACATAATATACATTTGACTCATCCTGAAAGCATGCCTACTCTCAATTATTTAATAATTACCAAACACTCGGTGTTGACCTTCTTGGCCTAATCGAGGGGCCCAATCCCCTAGTAGAGCAAAGTCTGTACTAAGGGCCACTAGCTAGTGCGTATTTTAAACTAGTGTAGTAATCATTCTCAAAATATTCACTTACTATGTCAGGTTTCCATGTCAACATGTGTAATAAAAAGGGTTGAGTCAACAACGTCAATCAAGTAACCAGTCACGATGCACAAACATCACACACAACAACTCACACAATCGACGTACACAATAAGATCACCCTTGAGTCACCCCGAAGAAAGTTTTTCAAAATAATTTATTTTATCAAAGTTCCAAACAGGCCTAATGCAACTTATAAAAGAAACACCATTTCTCAAGAGAAACCAAACTATTTACTCATGCATTAGAAGAAAACATTTACCAACAAACCAGAACCACACTTGAAAATATGTGAATTATGTTCAAAGTCCAAATGTGCATTCTTTCACTATTGTGCATCAATTCATCAAGAAATTAATTTAAGTGTCATGTATAAAATAAACAGCTTCGTTTTCATCAAGTAATTATTCCAAAGTTAATTATCTAATATTATTTCTCATTTATTGAAAATCAATTAAATATCAAGCAATTAATAAATTATAAATTTAAAGGCGAGTGCAGTGGGGAACCTACCTCGACTCACAACTCGAACACGCAGGCGCATCGCACCTCGCACAGGCACACAAGCATGCGCAAGCCGAATACTACAGTATCGTGGAATTACCTCTCCAATGCACTCAAAAAAACGTAAAACAACTAAAAACACATAACCACTGACTTAAAATAATCCAAACAAACAAACGGCGTAAAGACCACCTCGACGTGCTTTAAAAACATAACTCGCACCATATGTACTATTTAATAAACCAATTTAAAATTTATAAAACAATTTCAAAGAGACCCATGACTTTACACACCCAATATCCCTTCCAAAACCTATTTTATGATTAACCGCTGACAAAAAAACCAATTTCCAACACTGTTCGCACTATTCACACATTTTATAAAATCACATGCACAATTTATAAAATACATTCAAGGGGCATAATAAAGGGGTACACTTAAAATCCAAAACATTTCTTTTTAGAAAACCAACTTTCAAACCACACACACCACGAATCAACTTCAAAAAAATCTCCACCCCACCTATATATTTTATCAAACACCTTGAACCCTTTATAAAACAAAAATATGAGACCCATCATGGGTTCACGTGTGATATACAACCCATCCCCTTAAAAACACTTTCTAACACCCACACACCACAATCTTGTTCAAAAACACATTTTTCACCTCATATACAACCCATAGCACGTAAACAAGAAGAAAAAAAAGCATACTAAAATCATTAAACAATGTCATGGGTAACTATTTAATCCTCAAGAAAAGAGAAAATTACAAGAAAACAATGTAGTTATAAATTCTGAGGGCAACGCAAAGAAATCCAACCTTAATGTTGATGGAATTCCTGAAACCAGTGTGAAATCTCATCCGCACCCCAACCACACACTCGGGAAGCTAAAACCAGCCTGCACAACAAAATTGAACAAAAAATTTGAAGAAAAATACACTTAAAACAATGAACCCTACATTTAGGTTTTGTGGAAAACCCAAAACCCTCAATCAAGAAGCAAACTAGAGGTGGTAGCCGCCACCGGAGGGAGTGGTCGTTGGCGAGTCACGCACGCTAGAGATGAGTGTCGTTAGAGGTTCGTAGCCAACCGGAGTTGCTGTGCACGAAGGACGTTGTCGGACAGGGGAGGTGTGGCTGGGGGGGCTAGGTCACGCCGGTGAGGGAGCGGTACTAGTTAGGGTGGTTTGTGTCGTGCTGGTGAAGGCCACCTCGGAGGAAGTCAAACTCACCGGAGAGGGAGGTCCTGTAGGGCAGGTGCGCACAAGAGAGGTCGAGCCGCATGGGGGGTTACGCGCAGGGGTAGAGGAAAAAGGGGGGAAGAGATGATGGGAAAAAAGAAAATAAATAAATGAAAAATAAAAGAGGGAAAATAAAATTAAAACCTAGAATAATGATAACAATAATAGTAATTGTTATAACCATAATAATAATAATAATAATAATAATGATAGTATCTTCTTTATTTTAATTTAATCTCATTCCGCTTTATTTAATTTCATTTATCTGAATACTGCAACTATGCGGTCCGCACACACCACAAGCGGTTGTGCGCGGACCATGCGGTAGCTTCCGTTCACTCCAAAATCTACCGCATGGGTACCTAGGATGATTGCACGGTCTCCGCTAACCGTGCGTGTAAGAACCCGGGCCTTCCTTTCAGGTATGTTTTTCCTTTTTCTGGAGTTTTTGAGAAAATAGGAGTTTCTGGAAACCTTTGAAGTACACGCCGTGTACTTTGATGTCTCTCGAGGTCGTGTGATGGTCGTGTCATGACCATGCACACGGCCATGTAGGGGTGATGTGGAGGCTGCTTAAAGCGGAGTACAGAAAAGCCTAGTACACCCCATGTACTCCAAAAGTACCCACTGTGTACTTTCTTTTTTTTCATTAAACGGATCGAGGTTACATCTTAACCCCAAGACTGTCTTCTTCTCTAACTTCTTCGACCGAGAGCATCCCTATAGCCGTGAATCTCCTATGAGTCTCCGAGCCTCCATCCGTTCTCTGAATCGACCGTCGTCGATTGAATTGGAACCGCAGCAATAAGCTCTTCCTTCTCCTAGGGCCTTGTTTTCCAATTCTTCCTCTTTCTCAAGTTATCGTGGGTTGAGCGTTTTGTGCGTTTTCGTAGATCTATGAAATTATAAGGAGATTCAATCTCCGTGGTTCAAGTATATCGATCTCCTAGCATCAAGGTAGGTGGTTTGTGCCTTTCCGTTCAAATTTTTTGAGTTTTATGTGCAATTTCCACCAATACCTGTGAACGGAGTATTGCTTGTTTACTATTTTTCCCCTGTTGTTTTTATGCCTTTCTTGTATGTTTGTGTAGAGGTAATTTGGTTATGTATGTGGATAATTTCTATGCTTGGATGTTTTTCCCATGCCTTGTTCTGTTTACAACCTTTTGGTCTTGTTCTGCCTTTGGTCGTTATGCCTGTTTTCCATGCCTTGTGACCGTAGGATGGAGAATTGTTTCCTGAAATGCCTGTTATATTGTAGACTAGTTAGCCAAGTAGCTATATAGGTTTACTTTAGCCTTATAGAATTATTATGCACTGGCTGGCACAGGATTGTGAGAACCTGGTGCTATAGACTATAAGGGGATGTACCAAGTGAGCTTCCTCAGAGAGTCTTGGACACTATAGACTATAGGGGATAGACTAAGTGAGATTCCCAAAGAGTCTTGGATATTATAGACTATAAAAGGATATACCAAGTGAGCTCCCTCAAAGAGTCTTGAGTTTTATAGACTATAGGAGGATAGACTGAGTGATCTTCCTCAGAGAGTCTTTGTTTGTGTAAATTTTCCTTAAACCATTCCAGGCTATAGGAGGAATTGACTGAGTGAGCTTCCTTATAGAGTTTTTGATAGACCTGAGGCTATAGGAGGAATTTAATGAGTGAGATTCTTCATAGAGTCTCTATACCTTGGGGCTATAAGGGGATTAGACTGTATGATCTTCCTCAGAGAGTCCCTAACTACCCTAGACTATAAGGGGAATTGACTGAGCGTGCTTCCTCAGAGAGTCTTATAATTTTGTATGACCAAACCAGAGGGGTTAGGCTGAGTGTACTTCCCAGAGGGTTGTTTTTACTTATTGGATAGGACCAGAGGGGTTAGGCTGAGTGTACTACCTAGAGGGTTTTTGGTACTTCTTGGATAGGACCAGAGGGGTTGGCTGTGAGTACTTCCCAGAGGGATTCCTGTTTGTGGTTAGATGTTTTCCTCACTACTGCTTGTTGATCTATGGATTGTTTACTATTGTGTATCATCCTATTTACTGTTACTATTTACTACTTACTGTACTATTACCTGTCATATACTCACTGACTGATAGGAACAGATCTTCGGGTGGTTGCCTACTGAGATTTAGTCTCACACCTTATTTGGGTCATGCTTTTGGGCCCAAACATATTATATTGTTGCAGGTATAGACAAGGTCAAGCACCCTTCAACTTCAGGTACTTGATTTCATTAGAGTAGGAGAGCATGGGACCAATCTGAGGCTTGCGATGCTGAGGAGTTTATCTGTTTACCTTTCTTTGTACTTTAGTTTGCACTATTGTATTGCCAGCATTGTGACTTGTTTGGCTGTTTTCCTAGACATATGTATCATGCATCATTTCATATATCTATGTGTGCTCTAGTTGTTTATTGTTGTAGTCTTCCACTATTTACTATTGTTGGATATTTAATACTTTCGTTGTTGTATGGGTTTTTTACTTCTGTTGTGTACTCTGCCAATGAGGGCATAGTTTCCCCACTATCACACCCAAGGCCCTCGCTGTTAGTCGGCAGCCTCTAGCGTTCGGTGAAATGCGCTTGAGGTCATGCGACCAACCGGGTACGGAGTGCCTCTAGGTGGTTTCCGGAACCAGGATGTTACAAAGTAGTATCAGAGGATCTCTTTTCTCTTGACTTACTGTTTGGATCCTATATCTAGGGATATGATGGAATAGGTACTTGGTAATAAGTTATTTCTGGGAGTAGCTAACCTGTGTATAGGGAAAACCATACTACCTCATTTAGTGTAGTTTTACTGGGTTGCACTTTTAAAATTGATTTGATTTCACCGTTGGGTGATTCACATGCTTTGTTCAGTTACCATTATTGTTATTGCGGTTCTATTTCTGTCGCAACCCGATGAGATGAGGGTATATCATCTCAAGCATCATATAGGCACTTGTTAGAAATCATGTTTCATGCATTCTTTCCATGCCATCTAGGATGCATTAGCGATTGCATGTTGTTGTGATAGACGTTGTGTAGATTATGCATGTTGTGGTGATAGATGCTTTGATAGAATCTCTACTATTTGATAGAAAATTGTTTGTGTAGTACTTTGCTTAAATAGACGCCAAAATTTGGTTCTTGAGGTGTTATGGGCCCTCATGGACCAGAATTTGGTGGATCATTGCCTAGTTTCCTTGTTATAACTTTTATAAGATGCCAAGATTTGATTTGTGGGGAGTATAGGCCCTCAAGGATCTGAATTTGGCACCTTAACTCTTGTTTTCTGTGTTTTTTGGGCTTCAGAGCAGTTTCTGAGCTACTGTCCAGAAAAACCCAGAATACACGGTGTGTACTTTATTAATACATTCCATGTAGTTTTTAAGCCGTGTCACTAACTGTGTGGGAAGAAACATGGGGTTGTAAAAAATCTTCAGAAACACGTCGTGTACGGTAGGTACACATCGTGTTGTAGTGATCGTGTGTCTACTCGTGTGGCTAATGACACAGATGGATGAAACTTTAACTTTACACGCCTTTTCCTGTTATCACGCGATGTGCCATGTAACCTAAGTACTCGGCCATGTCACGAAAAACACGGGTCGGGAAAAACCTTCAAGTACACGTCGTGTTCTCAGGGAGCACGCCGTGTAAGAGTGAACTGTGTAGCCGACCGTGTAACTAACAACACGGGTTGTTGAAACCTTGTCTAGTACATGCCGTGTCCTTTATTAACACGTCGTGTAGTCTAGGATTAAAAGGACCGTGTGGGTTAGCCGTGTAAGGAGACTCGGGCAGGGGAATAGAGTTCAAGTACATGTCGTGTATGGGGACAACACGCCGTGTGGTTGGGGCGTTACATGACCAGTTGTGGCAGAAGTACATGCCCATGTGAATGGCTTAAAACAACACACTGTGTAGTTTTTATACATGTCGTGTAGTCATGTTTTGTAAAACTTGAATGTTTCTTTCTTCTGTTTCCTGTCTTGTACTCTTGTGTTATTAGTATTTGATAATCCTAATATAAGGTGTGCTTTTGACCTTTCATAGCTATGCCACTGAGATGTCCTCCAGTTATACATCAGCTGTCAGACGGTGATCAGACACCGGATATGGCCGATAAGGAATCTCCTACAGATCCTCCTATTGTGCCATCCTTGGCACCAGTAGTTATACCAGTTGAATCGATTCGCATTTTAGGGAGGAATTTCTGAGGATGATGCAGACCTTCCAGGGAGCGTCGCCTCATACCCCATCGATGACAGAGTTGATGTGGGTTTTCCAGTAGCAGCATCCTCCTACTTTCTCAGGGTATAGAGGACCTCAGGCTATAGAGTCGTGGCTAGAGGACATGCTAACAATTTTCGAGCATCTGTAGATACCTCCAGAGAAGAGGGTGAAGCTCGCTACCTATATGCTCCGAGACTCCTCCAAGAGGTGGTGGGAGGTGATCTCGCAGTCAGGGCGCCAGCAGAGTATGACTTGGGATGAGTTTCGGCGTATCTTCTAGAATTACTTTTACGCGGAGACCTTGAGGGCCAATTGAGCCCAGGATTTTATGAGTCTAGAGCAGGGTGTTCTTTCTGTTATGGAGTACTCTTCTAGCTTTACCGAGCTGCAGTGTTTCACACCGATTCCAACAGGTGATGAGTTGTTCCTTACGCGGAAGTTCGAGGATGGTCTGAGGCACGACATCCACTCACATGTGAACATCTTTAGGTTGACTTAGATATCATCTATCGTCAACCAGGCGCTTATCACTGAGCACAATCTAAGGGATTCTGGAGCAGTGAGCTAGGGAGGTTCGACACCCAGAGTCAGTGTTCCTCCTACTAATAGCAGGAAGCACTACAGGGAGCCTACTCGAGGAGATCAGAGTAGGCGTAATGTATCTTTGGGAAGCCAAGTTGTATGCTACCAATGTGGGAGGAGCAGGCATACTAGGCCTCAGTGCCAGAGAGACCCGATGGAGTTCCGATCTTGCGGCAAGATGGGCCATCTTCAACATTTTTATTAGATCTTCTCACCTAAATCTAGTGGTAGGGGTTATTCTATGACCCCGCATATAGGAGATGCATCGCCAGTTTCTCACCAGTCTGGGAACTGGAGTTCTTTCAGACATTCGGGCTAAGGTGGAGGTCGCGGCCGTGGTGGTCAGTCACCAGGTTACTAGTGACAGCAGAGTGGATCAGCTCAGAGTGGTCAGGCAGGGTCGTAGGGTTACGGTACAGGCCAGACTTTTGTAGTTGAGCAGACCCATCAGGAGTAGGAATCCAGACCTTCCACAGTTCTAGGTACGATCTTAGTAGCCTAAGTTTTATCTTCAACTCTTTTTGATACTAGTTTTACACGTAGTTTTATCTCTGTTGCTGTTGTGGAGATCCTTGGGCTCTATATATTTTCCTTTGCCGATACTTTGACTCTAGACACACCGTTGGGGGCTAGAGAAGTTAGCGTACATCAGTGCGGAGAGTGCCCTCTCGAGGTTGCAGGGTGTCACTTCCTATGGGACCTCTATGTCCTAGAGATGAAGAGTTGTGATGTCATTCTCAAAATGGACTGGTTAGTCCCCTTCCAAGCAGTCATCGATTTTTATCGTCGTAGGGTGAATTTCGTATTACCAGAGGGTGGATCCTTTCTTCATAGAGGTGAGTGGGATGTCCAGGCGAGTCGAGCAGAACCCGGGCATCATGGGCTAGGAGGAGTTATAGCCCAGATTTCTAGTCTTTATCTAGATGACTAGGGGACTTCACAGTTAGACTTTCCTCTAGTGGTGGATCGTTTTAGAGATGTCTTTCCACAGGACTTTTCAGGTTTGCCTCTGGAGCGTGAGGTAGACTTCTCGATTGAGCTCATTCCAGGAGCGGCACCAGTGTCCATTCATCCTTATAAGATGGCTACACCTGAGTTGCAGGAGCTCAAGAAGTAGTTGGAGGAGTTGTAGTCAAAGGGTTTCATCTGACCCAGTACTTCTCCTTGGGTTTCGCCTATCCTGTTTTCGAAGAAGGCCAATGGAACCCTCAGGATTTGTGTGGATTATCGGAAGCTAAACCAATTGACGGTCAAGAACCGATATCCCTTATCGAGGAGCGATGATCTCTTTGATCAACTTTGAGGAGCCCGAGTGTTATTGAAGATTGACTTGAGATCCAGTTATCATCAATTGCACGTTAGACCATCTGATATACCTCTTACAGCTTTCCAGAGCAGGTATGGTCTATACGAGTATATGGTTATGACGTTTAGTCTCACGAACGCACCTGCAGTTTTCATGGCACTGATGAACCGTGTGTTCTATCCATACTTGGATTCCTTCATGGTGGTTTTCTTGGACGACATCTTGGTGTACTCTCACACTCGACACGACCATGCTACCCATCTTGAGATCGTTTTGAGTACACTGAGAGAGAATTAGTTATATGTTAAGCTCTCAAAATTCCATTTTTGGATGGATCAAATTCACTTCTTGGGTCATGTTATCTCAGAGACAAGAGTATCAGTAGACCTGGAGAAAGTGAGAGTTTTAGTTTCCTGGGAGCAGCTGAAAAAATTATTTGAGGTGCGGAGTTTTCTAGGGATGGCTGGATACTACAGGCGTTTCATACGGGACTTTTCACGCCAAGAAGCACCACTGACAGGTCTGACCAAGAAAGGGGAAAAGTTATTATGGTCATATTCATGTGAGTCATCCTTTCAAGAGTTGAAAGGAAGGTTGACATCAGCACCGATACTATTATTTCTAGAGCTAGGCAAGAGCTATACGGTATACTGTGATGCTTCAGGTATCGTTCTGGGAGTTGTGCTTATGCAGGGAGTTGGAGTCATTATGTACGGGTCTCTACAGTTGAGTCCACATGAGAGGAATTACCCGATGCACGATCTGGAGTTGGCAGTTGTTGTTCATGCCTTACGCTATTGAAGACATTATCTTTTGGGAGAGAACTTTGTGGTGTTTACTGACCACAAGAGTCTCAAGTACATCTTCACTTAGCGTGATCTGAATTTGAGACAGCGCAGGTGGGTCGAGTATCTTCAGTCCTTCGACTTTGATCTCGCCTATACGCCGGGAAAGGGCAACACAGTGGCTGGTGCGTTGAGAAAAAGAACTCATATACAGGCAGTTCAGGAGGCTATTAGTGAGTATTAGCTTATGGATCTATTCTCTGAGATGCATTTAGAGGTTCACGATAGACAGGGGTAGACCTTTTTATCTTCTGTAGCTGTTACCTCTACACTTCTTGATCAAGTACGGATGAGGCACCTATCAGACTCAGAAGGCCTAGTCCTTCGGGAGAGTTTGTTAGGAGAGGACCCTCTTCCGAGATGGAAAATGGGCGAGGATAAGATCTTTCATTTCTAGGGATGTGTATGGGTGCCAGCAGACATACGCGAGGAGCTGATGTGGGATTTTCATTCCTCAGTTTGGGCAGTTCATCTTGGCGTCACCAAGATGTATCGTGATTTACACTGTCAATATTGGTGGCCAGGTATGAAGATAGATGTTGCTGGTTTTGTCATGAGGTGTTCCACTTGTCAGCAGGTGAAAGTGGAGCATCAGTGACCAGTAGGTCTTTTACATTAGTTACCCATTCTGGAGTGGAAGTGTAATAATGTCGCGGTGGATTTCATGACCGGGTTGTTAAGGTCTTCTTTAGGAAACGACGTAGTGTGGGTTGTCATTGACAGACTCACGAAGTTTTCACACTTCTTTCTGATCAAGGAGACCTTCAGTGTTGATGAGCTGGGATGGTTGTACATATGAGAGATTGTACGTCTACATGGATTTCCACACTCCATTGTTTCAGACAGAGATGTGTGTTTTACTTATCAGTTCTGGCAGGGGCTTCAGAAGGCTTTGGGTATACAGGTACTTTTGAGTACAACATATCATCCCCAGACTGATGCCCAGTCCGAGCGTACGATTTAGGTGCTTAAGGATATTGTCCGAGCTTTTATTCTAGATTTTTTAGGTTCTTGGGAGAAGCATACACCTCTTGTGGAGTTTACCTACAACAATAGTTTTTAGGCTACTATTCAGATGGCACCTTACGAGGCATTGTATGGTAGGACATGATGATCAACCTTGTGTTGGATGGTGGTAGGAGAGGCAGCTTTGCTGGGACCTCGTCTTGTTCAGGAGACCTCAGAGCAGATAGAGTTGATTTAGAAGAGGATGTCTACAACACAGTCTTGACAGAAGTCTTATGCTGATCAGCGGAGACGACCTCTAGAGTTCGAGGTCGGGGATCAGGTTTTCCTGTGTGCCGCACCGAGGTTGGGACGTAAGAGGATATGGAGACAGGGTAAGCTTTCACCACGGTACGTCGGTCCATTTGAGGTGTTGGAGAGAGTTGGGCCGGTTGCCTATCGGTTGTAGTTACCTCAGAGGTACTGGGCTATGCATGACGTCTTCCATGTTTCTCAGCTCTGGCATTACTTTTCATACCTGTCTCATGTATTTCAACCTGAGGAGGTTGATCTCAAAGAGGATGCATCGTTTGAGGAGAATCATATCTGGATTGTCGATCGCAGTACGAAGGTTCTCTGTGGCCAGTCTATTCCTCCGGTATGAGTGTTGTGGTAGCATGGGTGAGTACAGGATGAGACTTGGGAGAGGGAGGCCAATGTACGATCGTAATGGTCGGAGCTGTTCGGGGTTTCTTCTTCCACGCCTCACTAGGGAAATTCGAGGATGAATTTATTTAAGGGGGGAAGTTTGTAAGAACCCGGACCTTCCTTTCAGGTATGTTTTTCCTTTTTATAGAGTTTTTGAGAAAAAAGGAGTTTCTGGAAACTTTTGAAGTACACGTCGTGTACTTTATAAGTACACGCCATGTACTTTGATGTCGCTCGAGGCCGTGTGTTGGCCGTGTCATGACCATGCACATGGCCATGTAGGGGTGATGTGGGGGCCTCTTAAAGTAGAGTATAGAAAAGCCTAGTACACATTGTGTGCCTTCTTTTTTTCATTAAATGGATCGGGGTCACGTCTTAACCCCGGAACTGTCTTCTTCTCTAGATTCTTCAACCGAGAACGTCCCTACAGCCGTTAATCTCCTCTGATCCCCCCGAGCCTCTGTCCGTTCTATGAATCAACCGCTTTTGATTGCGTTGGAACTTCATCGGTAAGATCTTCCTTCTCCTAGGGCCTTGTTTTCCAATTCCTCCTCTTTCTCAAGTTATCATGGGTTGATCGTTTTGTGTGTTTTCGTAGATCTACAATGTTATAAGGAGATTCAAGCCTCGTGGTTCAATTATATCGATCTCCTAGCATCAAGGTAGGTGATTTGTGCCTTTCCGTTCAAAGTCTTTGAGTTTTATGTGCAATTTCCACCAATACTCGTGAACGGGGTATTTTGTGTTTACTTTTTCCCCCTGTTGTTTTCCTACCTTTCTTGTATGCTTGTGTAGAGGTAATTTGGTTATGTATGAAGATAATTGCTATGATTGGATGTTTTTACCATGCCTTTTTCTGTTTATAACCTTTTGGTCTTGTTTTGCCTTTGGCCGTTATGCCTGTTTTCCATGCCTTGTGACCGTAGGATGAAGCATTGTTTCCGGACATGCCTGTTATGCTATAGACCGGTTAGCTAAGTAGCATTGTAGGTTTACTTTGGCCTTATAGAATTATTATGCACTGACTAGCACGGGACTATGAGAACCTGGTGCTATAGACTATAAGGGGATGGACCAAGTGAGCTTCCTTAGAGAGTCTTGGACACTATAGACTATAGGGGATAGACCGAGTGAGCTTCCCAAGGAGTCTTGGATATTACACACTACAGGAGGATAGACTAAGTGAGATCCCTCAGAGAGTCTCGATCTTTATAGACTGCATGAGGATAGACCGAGTGAGCTTCCTCATAGATTCTTTGTTTGTGTGAATTTTCCTTAAACCATTCCAGGCTATAGGAGGAATTGACCGAGTGAGATTCCTTAGAGAGTCTGCGATAGACCTGAGGCTATAGGAGGAATTGACCGAGTGATCTTCCTTAGAGATTCTCTAGACCTTGGGGCTATAAGGGTATTAGACCGCATGATCTTCCTTAGAGAGTCCCTGACTACCCTAGACTATAAGGGGAATTGACTGAGCATGCTTCCTCAGAGAGTCTTATAATTTCGTATGACTAAACCAGAGGGGTTAGGCTGAGTGTACTTCCTAGAGGGTTGTTGGTACTTCTTGGATAAGACCATAGGGGTTAGGCTGAGTGTACTGCCTAGAGGGTTATTGGTACTTCTTATATAGGACCAGAGGGGTTGGCTGTGAGTACTTCCCAGAGGGATTCCTGTTTGTGGTTAGCTATTTGCCTCACTACTGCTTGTTGATCTGTGGATTGTTTACTGTTGTGTATCATCCTATTTACTATTATTGTTTACTGCTTACTATACTATTACCTTCCATAAACTCACTTACTAATTGGCACAGATCTTCGGGTGGTTGCCTACTGAGATTTAGTCTCACACCCTGTTTGGGTCACGCTTTTGGGCCCAAACAAATTATATTTCTGTAGGTATAGATAAGGGAAAGTGCCCTTCGACTTCAGGTACTTGATTGCATTGGAGTAGGAGAGCATGGGACCAAGACGAGGCTTGCGATTCTGAGGAGTTTATCTGTTTAACTTTCTTTGTACTTTGGTTTTCACTATTGTATTGCCAGCATTGTGACTTTTTTGACTGTTTTCCTAGACATATGTATCATGCATCATTTTATATATGTATGTGTGAACCAGTTTTTTATTGTTTTAGTCTTCCTTTGTTTACTGTTGTTGGATATTTACTACTTCTGCTATTGTATGAGTTTTTTACTTCTGTTGTGTACTCTGCCAATGAGGGGATAGTTCCCCCACTATCACACCCAAGGCCCTCACTGCTAGTCGACAGCCTCTGGCATTCGGGGAAATTCACTTGAGGCCATGTGATCAACTGGGTATGGAGCGCCTCTGGGTGGTTTCCAAAACCAGGACGTTACAGTGCGGTGCTTGTGCACCGGTCTAAGACCCATCTCAACTCTCGATAAAAAAAATAATTAATTAAATTTTTATCAAGATCAATAATAATAATAATAATTCCTCAATTACAATAATAATAATAATAATAAATCCTTATTAATAATAATACTAATAAGAAAATTAATAATCATACTGATAAAAATATAAATAATAAAAATACTCATTTAATTTTAATAATAATAATTAAAATTATTAACAACCATGAAAATTTTAAATAATGCAATAAATTATAAAAAAATTATTCATTTAAATTATTCTAAGTCAGGTGGATCACGCAATTACCTGGGTGAATCCACGCGACGTTTCCAAGACGTGATCTGCCCTTGTGCCCAACGACGTCAACTCAAAAACATGCACTTTTTGACAAAACTCAAAAATCTCGCTTGGGATTTAACCCGAACCTCGACAACAATTTTAAAATCCAAAGAAAATAATAAAATAAAGTAATAGATAGTTTAGGGTGTGATAATAATCAGACATAAGCTGAGAAAGGTAATCAAATTGAAGATGATCAAGATAATCAGACAAAATTTTCACAATATAATCAGACTGAAGTTGAGAAAAATAATTAGACTAAAGAAAAGCTAGTATGTTCGAGAAGACTGATTTCTGAAAAATATTGAGAAGGTTTAAAGTCAAAGTTGGAGATTAAATTTGAATTATTCTCATAGTTTTGAAATTTGAGTAAGTGGGAAAAGTTTTTCAGTTTCACACCTTTGATTTTCTGAGTCTCCTATAAATAGTGGCACAGTTCATTCACATTTTACAACTTTTCACGAGTGTAGAAAAGGCAAAGCGCTGAGGAATTTGAGAAAGAGTTCTTTCTAGATTGAGATCTCATTAGTTGATCGGACATCTGTTATTTTGTTAACCAAACTGAGAAACATCATATTGAGAAGATTGTATTGAGTTGATCGGACTGAGGAAAATCATATTGAGCATTTTTGCAGAGTTTGAGTTTTTCATATTGAGACTGGGTTCATCGTATTTATTTGATCAGATTGATTCAATCAGACTGGGTTCATCGGAATTAAGGCCATCAAACTCAAGTTCATTGGAACCAGAAACTTTTTTGGATCATATTGACCAAAGTATTTATTATTTTATTTTGGCTCAATTATTTTGTAAGCAACTTTATAACTGATGGGAGTTAGTATAACCTTTTCTATCAGGATATAGAAGGCATCTAATGGGTGTTGGAACAAGTTGTATTCACTTATTAATAATAGTTAATTTCTATAGACCTACGAGAGTGGCTATGGAAAGGATGTAGGTTCTCACACTAAGGTTGAACCTTATAAATATCATGTGATTTACTTTCTTTCCTATTTTTTTCGTGCAAGAGTATTTAAAAAATATGATAATGATGTGAACTTTAATAGGTTGTAGGGGTTAAGTTTTAAAAAGTGTTGAAGATTATAAAAAGTGAATAATTGATCCACCCCCCCCCCTTCTGATTTGTAATTTGATCCTTTGGAAATTCAATTACATATCATTTTTGGAAGGTTTTCATACAAATTTGAAACATTAGATATCTCAGAAGGTTAATTTATTTATGAAGGTTCTCTAGTGACATTATATGATACAATGGGGAGTTTTCATTAAACTGGTAAGTGGATGACGTGTTAGACATCGTGATAGGAATGAATAAAGAGAGGATTTCGAAAAAATATTTCCATGATATTCATCAAGGAAAAAAGGAATATTAAATAGAGATTACATACTAGGATATTTGGAAGATAAAAAAGGAATGATTGAATGGTGATATTCAGGAATTTTTTGGATTGACTGTTTGACTACAGTAAAGGATTTTACTCTTGTAGAATCAGAAGATGAAGAAGAATAAGGAAAGAAGTTTTGAATTTAAAATAAAAAAATTATGGAGTAATTATAGGAAGGTTTTATTCGAATTAAAAAATCTTTTTGACCATGATATAATTACATTGGATATTTATTTGAATCGGTGTAGGAGACACTTGGTGAGATCATGAAGAGTGTAGAGGAATTTCATGTGATTTACACCATTGATGATCTTTCATAGAGTCAGTCAAGAGTTCATATATATACTGATCAAAGCAGTTCTAGGGGAAATAATTAGAGTAACTGGTACCAAATTGAGATATTAGTTTCTAAAGAAATGATAGGATTCACTATATTTCAATATTTGTATCCAAATAAAATAATGGAGAGTATGAGAATAATTGATACATCTATGAAAGAATAAAAAAATAGAAGATATAGAGTGCACCAAATTGATATATCTGAATTAAGAATATGAAGAGAGGGGATATAACATATGAAAGATCTAGTTTCTATATCAAAAGAAGAAGAAGAGAGACTCAGGGTAGATTTAAAGTGAAAAAATCTAGGGAGATACTGTAGAAAAAAGGACCGAGAGAAGAAGGGGACTTACCACTAATACACATAGTTGTAAAAAAGGAAAGGGAAAAGGATAATTCCAATTTTGGAATTATAAATTTCTAGGAAGTGATTTTTTGTTTCAAGAGAAGATTCAGACTTGACCCTCACTTGTGAGGATCTATTTTCATCTGGCTTGAAGAAGTGTAGGAGCAGCATATTAGAGATCAAAGTGAATCTACCTGCAGTTAAAGGTGAAAATAGTTTGTGCTTAAATTTTTTACTATGAATATACCCTCAAGTATTTAAACTCACCATATCATTCATAGAAGCAGTGCATGGGGATGTCTCTAGATTTTTAGTGATACCTTTGAAATCTTTGTAATACAAAACAGTGACTAGTATTACATTCTGGAACATTGACACGTCATTGGTGTGTTCTCCTTATAGTATCCCATTTGTGTGAACCAAGTAAATCCTAGTGTACTTGCATATTTCATTTTATTTTTATATGTGTGATGTATAATGTGGATTAATCCAAAGATAAAACAAGTTGATTGAGTGTTCCTATTAACGTGTGGAAAATGTTTTAAAAGGAAAATATAAATAAGGAAGAACAAAAAGGATAAATCTCATGATGCATTGATTAACCCCCCCCCCCCCCACCCCCACTCTTAGGGCATCTCAAGTTCCAACAAGGGGATAATGGTAGTTCTTAAAGATTCAAGGAAGGAAACCATGGATAATTTTCATTATTAAAGTTGAGTAATGAATTCATATATCACAAGGATGTATTATGATATCAAACATCCACTTTTCTAGTTAGGTATGAAGAATTATATATTTGAGTATGCTTCTTGATGTTTGGTTTTCCAATGGTTAAAGGTAAAGAATCAATGAGTAGATGGGTTTTTTGTAACCTTTAACCATACCAATATGAAAATGGTAAGACATTTCCATGGAAATTATGATGGGATTCCATCTTATTGAGTTTATTTTCATTTTTGTAATTTAACATGTTTTTTTTTTGTTATTGGAATTGATAACTAGATATATTTATTGTTATGATTTCTTTTTTTTCATAATAAAACATGTTTTCTTCATTTTTATTAGTTTTCAAATTTTAAATCTTAAAAATCACAAATTTCATGTTATTTTTTAATAAAAAATGTGTCATGTTATATTATTTCTTTATTTGTTTAGTTTTTTATGATGTATTTTTTTAACAGAACAAATGTCTTGTGACTTGTTCTTACGTTTTTAATATTACTACATTGTTTGTTTTTAAATTTAAGAAAAAAATAATTGAAAAGTTTCAATTGATTTTTTTTTAATATTTTTAAACAAAAAAAATTAAAAACAAAATAATTATAGTTTAAAATTTGATTTTAATTTGAATGAAATGAATTTTTATTATTTATTATTAAATATTATATGTTCCCCTCCATGGAAAACTCAGTGATTAGGGTTAGGGTTGGAATTCTTGAGGTCCCGGGTTTGATTCCCACTCATAGTGTGCATGTATCATAATCACATCATTGGTGATTTACGACCTAGATAGTCCAACACAAGGTGGAGAGGCTAGTTTTACCCACTCAGTTCACAATTCACATTCAAGACTAGGGGTCAAGTGCCCGCTTTGGTTAGGGGTGGCTATACTAGGAAGATCATGAATTGTATAAGTTGGGTGAAGTTTCTGTAAAAAAATATTCTATGAAAAAATTATTGAAACAATTTTTTGGTTTTAAAATTTTCTTAATTAATTTTATATTATAAAAAAATAAGTTCTAAAGGATCTAATAACAACTGAGAAGGGGGGGTTGAATCAACTGTTTTTCTTTTTATAAGTTTCAATACTTTTCAAAATGTAACCCTTACAACCTATTGAGATTTATTTCCTTATCAAATTTTGTAAAAACTCATGCATGAAAAAGTAGGAAAGAAAGTAAAGAACACAAGATTTACAAGGTTCAACCTTAGTGTGAGAACCTACATCCTTGCCATAGACACTCCCATGGGTCTATGGAAATTCACTATTATTAAGAAGTTGATACAACTTATGACAGCTCTCATTAGATACCTTCTATCTCCCAATAGGAAATATTATACTGACTGTCATTAGTTTATAATGTTTTATTATAAAAAAATTGATCCAAACAAAATAATAAATACTTTTTTGAATCTGCTCCATAAATTTTCAGTTTGAATACTCAGTCCAATTTGGCTAGATCTGATTCTCTCAATCTGATGAATTCAATACAATTCTCCCTTAATCGATCTTCACTTCTCAAACTCTGCTTAGAAAATCAAAACGATGAAGCCAATATCAATCTGAAAAACTCAAACTCTACTCAAAAATTCAATATGATGGACTCAATATGATCTTTCTCAATCCGGTAAACAAACTTTAAGTTGTATGATCCTCCTCATGAGATCTTTGTCTGGAAATAACTTTCACGTGATTTCTTCAGTGATCATCCTTTTCCTCCTGCATAAAAGTCACAAATGAATGAATGATCTGAGAAACTATTTATAGGATACTCAAAAAACAAGAGTGGGAAACTTGGAAACTTTCCACACTTCCTCAAATTTTAAAAACTCTGAGATAATCTCACATTTAAACTTCAACTTTTACTTCTTCAATACTCCTTAGATTCCTCTTAAATTTATGTAAAATTTAATTTCAAGTTTGACCTCTTCAACTCTTCATAAAACTTCAGGAATTTTCTTTTTGAGTATTATTCATAATCAGATCATTACGAATTTGTTTCCTTCTCAACTCATTATGAATCTGTTTCCTTCTCAGGTTATTGTGGATATATTTCTTTCTCATCTCATTATGATTTCTATTTCTTTCTCAGCTTATTATTATTTTTTTTTCTTTCTCTTCTCATTACGATTTATATTTCTTTCTCATCTCATTATGATTTTTGTTTCTTTATCATCTCATTATGATGGAATTCTTCACTCTACAACATTTAGATTCTTCAAAATTCGTCAGCTTTAAATATTATTACATCTTGCAACTTCTGATTTTGGTACTTCTAAAACCGACACAATCTTTACAATTTCTCTAATTATTTAAAATCTTTTACCATGAGTATGTTTCATTATTTATGATAAATTTATGACAAGAAAAGTATCATATGACTATATTTAGAAAGTATGAGAACTTTCTAACTCCTGAATTCACAATCTTCTTTCAAAACTCTTTAGCTACAATACGACTTCTTCACTCATCAACTTCTATCTTAGAAACTTCTTTCTTTCTAACTCAACAACTTCTTTATTTCTCTGATTAAAGTAAATACAAAATTCCATCAAATAACAATTTCTACCTCTGATTATTTTGGATCTGATGATCTGAATCTGATGTAGATGGATCTGATACTCTGAGTCTGGTGCTTCTCAGTTTGATCCTCTGATTCTGAAAAAAACAGCTTTATTTAAAACAAAGCTTTTCTCTCCCTTTATCTTTGGGTTCAAACTTTTAACAACTTTTAACTTTCTTAAAAATCTCATTAGGATGGACTAGGTCCGATTCCTGAATAACAAAAACATTATTATACAAAAAAAATTAGTTTTCAACAAATAAAAAAACTTTGTTAAAACAATTTATCAAAAAGTTTCTTCAATATCCCCATTTATATTTGTTGACAACCCTTGTTAACAAATTTTCAAACTATCAGAATTTTTTCACAACTCAACTTTTGTAAACAACTCAAGTTTTTAACTTTTATCAAAATATAACCTTTCTCAAAAGAGAGTGTCCTAACACAACACTACTATATAAAGTAATGTTTTTAAAGAAATTCCATCCCTCAGTGGAAAGAAATTTTTTTGGCCATGTAAAGATAAACTTTCCTAACTTTTATCTTTTCATCTCTCACTTTTCTTTTTCTATCCCCCATTTTATGATAACCACAGCTTCATATTCATAAAATAAATATAAGTAAAAATTTATTACACAAGAAAGTTGTTACTTTCTATCCTCCTTTGTCAACATAATCCAAAGCATGTTGGGGATCTTCCTTATGAGATTTAGGAAGTCATTGGAGGATGATGAACATGAAATTACAACCTCAATTCTACAAACCTTTCATTCAACATTTCCTTTATAAATATATCAACAATCTAATACTTTATTGAAATTTATTCCAGCAAAACATCTCTAGTAGAAACTTTATCTTTTATAAAGTGAAACTTTATATCAATGTGTTTTGATCTCAAATATTGGTTAGGATTTTTAGAAAGATAAATTGCACTCTAATTATCACAAAGTATCTTCAATGGTTTAGAAACTTTTACTTTAAAATCTTCCAACTGAACTTTCATCCACAACATTTGAGTATAAGCCTCAGTAGTAGAAACATATTCATATTTAGCTATGATCAAAGTTACTGAACTTTGCTTCTTACTATTCCAACTCACACAACATTCACCCAAGAAAAATGTTAATCCTATGGTTGATTTTCTATCATTACAATCTCAATTCCAATCGGTATTAGTAAACCCATGAAACTTCATCTCACTATTTCTTTTTTATAACAACCCATGTGAAGTTTTTCCTTTGATATATCTCAAAAATGTTTTTACTACCAACATATGTGATTATTTTGGATCACTTTGATACCTATAACACAAAGTCACAACATAAAAAATATCATCCCTTGAGTATGTAATGCAAAGAATACTTCCTATCAGCTTTTGAAAGTATTTATGATTCACACTTATTCTGGATTCATCTTTACTCAACTTTTTGCTCACTGAAATATAAGTATAAACTTCTTTGAATTCTATCATCCCAAACTTCTGTAACTGTCACACCCATGACTTTTTTATATATTCATATTTCATTTAATTTCCATTCCTGATTTTTTTGGGGGGTTTACCACTCATTTTGGTGAAAATGGTGGGTTTTGAAAATTTGGGCCAAACCGCGAGCCCAATTCCAGATTTAAAAACTAATTTTTTTTCTTATATAACTCCTTCAATTTTTACTATTTTATACCCATTACACTTTCCAATTGGCATGACCTGATATATTAAAATCACCATATCCCTTTGGACCATATAGAAATCCAAAATCATGATGGATCTGGGTTTTTGATTAAGGTAATGGGCCTGCCCGTAGGCCCATTTCCTACTTTAAATATTTTTTTAAAATTTTCCATATCTCATTCATTTTTTACTTTTTTCCCATTATTACACATCCCACTCAAATCCAATAGCCCTAGAATCACCCCCATTATCGGTTTCTCAATTTTGGAGCTCAGGTGAACCGCGAATTAGGGCGATCTTTCATACTCTTTCTCAAATCGACCAGATTTGATGAGGTAAAATGAATCTTTCATAACTTCTTCAATTTTTATCCTTTTTCCCCCATTTCAGTCCCCACATGACCTAATATGACTCCTTATAACCTCCATACCAGTTTTGGGTACTTGGAGATTCATATTTTGGTGGATTGGGTCCGATTTCTTCAAGATATTTCAAGTAAGGGAATTCCTTCTTGGTTCCTTCCATCCTCTTTTAGTTTTATTTACTCTTTCTTGAAGTTCCTCATATCAAGAAGTTGGGGTTAGATCCTAAGGTCTGATTTGGTATCTTTGGGGTAAATTTTTGGTGGTCTAGGTCTGGATTTATATTCCTTTTGGTGTGGCGGTGGTGCGCTTAAGGTTTCGCACAAAGTTTTGAGGGTTTCGACTCAAAAGGTAGGTGATTCCATGTGTAACCATTTTGTGATGAGTTATATTGCTTGGTTTATTAATTTAGTATGTTTAAAATCTGTTTTTTGTGGTGTGAAAACTATTTTTGATGGATTTGGTTAAACATTTAATTTTTAGTTGTATTTTAGCTTGAAATTGGGTACTTTTCATGTGTGACTATTGGGGTAATGTTTGGGTTTAGTTTACAACATATGAAAGTGATTTATTAGTCTTTAAAGGGGCTGCCAATTCTGTTTTGTTAATTCCTTATTATCATGTGGGCCTTGAAAAGAGGTTTTTGAATGATTTTAAGGTGTAAAACCGTGTTGTACTTCTTGAAGGTGATTTATAAAAACGTGTGTTTTTCATGTGTATCTTTGTGGTATTATTTGATGTATTTTTATAACACTTGGGGGTGGTTTAATAATTGTTTTAGGGCTGAATGTTCTGTTTTGGATTGGTATTGGTATGATTTTGGTTTTTAATGAGGGTTTTGAAATGGGTTTAGTGTGCAAACAATGATTATACCTCTTGGGTTTGTTTTATAAAAATTGAAAATGTTTTATTTGGTTAAACAAAGTTGGGAAAGGGTGTATATGTACTGTTTGGGTGATTATGTTCACCTAATGTAGGTTTTTTAATGGTAAAGTGGTGATTTGAGATGTCAAACATTTTTAGAATGTTTTATAAATTGTCTAAATATTTTACTAAATTGTGTTTTGTGTGCGAAACACAGGTGTGGGATGTTTCGTGTGATTTTATTGATAAAATGCATTGTGAAGGTGAGAAGGGTATTATGTGACATGTGTGTGGGCCGTTATGTGAGTTGAATATCTTATAATGGTTTTATAAAATTGTTTAAAGTATTTGTGGAAGTGTTAAAGAAATGTGAAAATTGTTGTAGGTAATTTTGGTGTAAGTTTGATTTCAAAATGCATTTGAATGAAAAGTGGGATTTGTGACTTGTGTGATGTACAGGGGGATGTTTGGTTAATGTGTGATGTGGAAGTGATATTTTCATGTGAAAACTATATTTCTTGGATTGTTGAACTAGTTTGAGTACAAAGGGAAAACCCGGGTATCTAGGTGGGTAGACGTGTACTAGTATGCTAGTGAATCTGTGGGGTTTGGCCTTAGTTTCACTTAGCAAGATTGACGCTTAAAACTTTAACTAAACTATGATGATGATGATTGGGGACCAATAGGTTATGGGTATGATCCCTACTAGTGGCTCATGCACGAAAACGGATATTTTTTGTGGTTACTCTCACCGAGATACAAGGTACCTGGGACCCACAGCTAGCTAGTGCCTAGGGGTTATTTCCTATTACTTGTGCTCATTAGATTCTTTGTACTTACCGTCGGTATACGGTATTGTTGGATGGAAAATTCAGTAGCTTTTTTATTTATTTTAAAATTGTTGGTCCTTTAAAATTATCCCACATGAAAACTGTTTTCATTTATTATTGCATCCTTTAGAAAATTGTAACAAGCATTTCTTATTTACAAAACTTGCAATGCTTTTTGTAATGAAATGTTTATCACATGGAATCTCTTAGTGTTGGTATCCTACTGGGATTTTTCTCACGCCCTACTTACACCTTTGGGTGTAAGTAGACTTTCTTATTTTGTGCCACAGGTTTGGGTACAGATTTTATGCCATTGGTTCGGGTTTTTAGTGGTCCATCGTGATGCAGTGTCGTGGATATGGATTGAGGGTTGTGCCTCTTTCCATGTGGAGGTTCTTGGGATATCATTTCTTGGGTTTATACCTTTGTAATTGTCTTCAAACATTGTTTAAAATTGTGTAATTTAGTTCTGAATTTTAGTAAAAGATGTTTTGGTTTGAAAAATCCAGATTTGATTTCTTGGATTCATTTGTTGTTTTAAGTATAAAAACTAGGGTAAATCATTCCCAATTTTTCATTTTTTGATACCCGGACACTTGTTCCAGCCCGTGGGGATTGGGAACGCCCTTCGGGACTTGCCACGGGTCAGGTAGGGTGTCGGTTTTGGCAGAGAATAGATTCGGTTTGTGACAAAATGGTATTAGAGGAGGTTCGCTCTATTTGAGTCATGTTATTTGGGAGATATTCTGGATAGTCTAGAGTTAAGATTATCAGGAAATGAAATTATGATTATGGGTAGTGTGCTTGATCATCACACCTCATTTCGGGATTCAAGTCGCCAAGGGAATTCGGGATTTATCTATGTCTTTTGGTTTTCTTGGTCTGATGATGATTAGGGGAAATGAAAAGAGAGTTGGGTTAATGGTCTCAGTGAGCTCGCAGGGTCTGGCAAGCCATGTGGAGTCGGGGATATTCCCTAGAACACTCACTGTGATGGTGAAGTGAATGGAATATGGCTGCCAACCATATGTCCAAGTCACCCACTGAAACTAGTTTTCTCTCGCATTGTTTTGTGCTTTAGTTTTGAAATCATGGAACTTTGGTTTTAAAGTGACTTGGTTTTACGAAGCGTAAAGTTTTTGTGAAATGATTTTCAAATAAAGAGGGAATGGGTTGATTTATGAAATGGTGGAACTGAATTTTCAGAATTGTTTTGAAATGGAAAATAGTGTTCTTGCACCTCTTTTGAAATCAGGAACCATATTGAAGTTGGTTTTCAAAAGTGTTTCTAATATAGTTTTCTAAACAATTAAAGGGTGTTTTAATGGGATGATATGTTTTCAAATTGATGTGAATAACTTGAAAGTGAGTTCTTTTCTAAATGGTTGTGTCCTTATGAATAGTTTTTTAAGATGTGAATTGAGATTTTGATCTCATTTCTAGCAGTTTTGAGAAAAAGGATGGGTTAATTGACCATTTTGTTTTTGAAAAGTGGAAAGAATTTTTGTTTTAACCATTGGTATTTCCATGAGCGACCACATGCATTGGGTTATATGGGATGATGGATGGTTGATGGCATGACTGGATGAGTGTCGGGATGAATATGAGGAGGGTGTCTGGTGTGGCATAGAAACATGCATGTGTGAGGCCCATGGGGTACCATTGGTGGATACGCTAACTGATGAACCATTGGTTTTCAAAGAAATGTTTTTAAAGAAAAACATGATGTCTTGATGAATTGTTTGGGATGGTGTATATTATGTGTTTTTGGAAAATGTTGATGTTGTGGGATGTTTTGAGTCCAAGAACCCCTCATGTTCGAACTGTGTTTTGGGTTTGTGTTTGGTCAGTAAGCTGGGTAGAAGGTCCGGTTAGTAGTATCATATGATATATGTTTCGGGACACCTTTAATGTGGTTTCATTAATGATTTTGGATCTGTTTTGTGGCATGTTTTTACCAATGGACCAGCTTGGTTGGGTCCTTGGATTCTCTCATTGGATAAGGTACGCCCCCATTAAGTTTTAGTGAAAAACTGAACTGCAACCCAGATTGTTTCACCATTGGAAAATCCTCTAGTTGATCAATGTAAGGAATATTTTCTTGAGCTTTGTAGAATGAGTCTACACCATTTACTTTCTTGGTTTTTTTCGGATCCTCTTGTTGCGGAAGAGTGCTCGTGGATGGTTTAAAGAGACCTTAGTTTCCCAAGCTACCTGATTCTTCAAAGGTGGAAGTTGTATGGGGTTGTCAGTATGGATAATGTCTAAGAGGGCCTCTGAGTCCTTCATAGTCTCTTTGAAGAAGGGGTTTATGTTAGACCACCCATGTGGGAAATCTGGCCATGAGAGGTTATTATGGACACTTTCTGGAATGCTGTGATGTTTGGGGATGTTGTATAAGTCCCCCCTCCTTGTATTATTTCTATCAGTCGCTTTGGTCATGTTCGGTGACGCGATGTGATGTCGCGTGCTCGTTTGATTGTAAAGGTGAAGTTGTACAATATTTTGTGAGTCTATTTTTTTCAGAAGTGTTTCTCCTTTTGGGATATCTCGACATCCTCTATTTTAGAGTAATGTGTTTATATGTGTCCTTCATTTCTGTTGTTTCTCACTCTAAGAAACAAGGTGTGATGTGAGTGCATCCTCTAAACCCTTATTTCAGTGAATTTCCAAGTTAGGGTAAAGTGAGTTCTGGAGTGTGTTATGTCTTGGTGAACCCATCTGGGATTGTGTGTAGTAGTTTGTAGCATATGAAGAAGACATTCTATTCGGGGGTTTCCAAATCCTAACTGCGAGGCCGAAGATGCTTCAATAATTCCAGCTCCAGCCATAGGTCCCGGAGAGAAGCTGGCACGTAGTCAGAGGAAATCCCAGTGTAGTTTTTAACCTTATACAACAAACTGTTCTTAGTATGAGATATGGGAATCGTTTAAACATTTGGTTTTGTCATCTTGCTTCTTTTGTTCTCATTCGGTGGAAAGAGGTGGAGGGACTCATCCCCAGGTTATCTCCCAATGACTTTCTTTTCCCCATTGGTTTCCTTTGGGTTCAGGGGAAAGGTTTTAGATTTGTCTAGACATGTTGAATGAACATTTAGTAGTAAAAATTCACTAGAAAACCATGTAGGTATAAGGATCCACATGGTTAGAGCACAGTTTCCCAAACTGCGTGGGCTAACCGTGCGGTTGTCCCAACTCTCTAAGTTTTGGGGTCTTTCTGTTTCAGCCCATATTGGTTAGTTAAGATGGTTGGTTCTTATGGTGGGGAGCCCATTTTTGTATCCTTGTACCAGTAACTCACTTTTGTCCTTGGTCTTGGCTTGGAAGTGGGTAGTCTCATTCGGAGCTATATAACCACCTACATCTTCCTTGGGTAAACGTTGGGATTGGAGAGTGCCCAATGGTTTATTTATATCGCGGTAAGTGTAACCTTGTTTGATGTTCTTGTTTGTTTGGGAAAATTTCTTGAGCCTTCTTCAGATAGTTTTTGAGGGGTTTTCTTTTAGGATAAATCCGAATGTGATTGATTATTTCAGTAAAGAGTTGTATGTTTTGGTTGTGAATTATTCCTTCCTTAATTGATCACTGGAGGTGTTTTGGGCTTTGGGGGCTAAGCTTAGCAAAGGAGTCCATTTCTGTCTTTCGGTTGGGTTTGGTTTTTTTTTGCTTCGTCCTTGATGTGGCTTTCTGAGGGCGGAAAGTTTTATAGTGGGGATAATTTTCACACCCGTGACTTTTTTATATATTCATATTTCATTTAATTTCCATTTATGATTTTTTTTGGGGGGGGGGGTTTACCACTCATTTTGGTGAAAATGGTGGGTTTTGAAAATTTGGGCCAAACCGCGAGCCCAATTCCATATTTAAAAACTAATTTTGTTTCTTCTATAACTCCTTCAATTTTTACTATTTTATACCCATTCTACTTCCCAATTGGAATAACTTGATATATTAAAATCACCATATCCCTTTTGACCATATAGAAATCCAAAATTATGATGGATTTGGGTTTTTGGTTAAGGTAATGGGCCTGCCCATAGGCTCATTTCCTGCTTTAAATATTTTTTTTAAATTTTCCATATCTCATTCATTTTTTTACTGTTTTCCCATGATTCCACATCCCTCTCAAATCCAATATCCCGAGAATCACTCCCATTATCAGTTTCTCAATTTTGGAGCTCAGGTGAACTGCGAATTAGGGCGATCTTTCATACTCTTTCTCAAATCGACCAGATTTGACGAGGTAAAATGAATCTTTCATAACTCCTTCAATATTCATCCTTTTACCCCCATTTCAGTCCCCACATGACCTAATATGACTCCTTAGAACCTCCATACCAGTTTTGGGTACTTGTAGATTCATATTTTGGTGGATTGGGGCCGATTTCTTCAAGATATTTCAAGTAAGGGAATTCCTTCTTGGTTCCTTCCATCCTCTTTTAGTTTTATTTACTCTTTCTTGAAGTTCCTCATATCCAAAAGCTGGGGTTCGATCCTAAGGTCTGATTTGGTATCTTTGGGGTAAATTTTTGGTGGTCTAGGTCTGTATTTATATTCCTTGTGGTGCGGCGGTGGTGCGCTTAAGGTTTCGCACAAAGTTTTGAGGGTTTCGACTCAAAAGGTAGGTGATTCCATGTGTAACCATTTTGTGATGAGTTATATTGCTTGGTTTATTAATTTAGTATGTTTATAATCTGTTTTTTGTGGTGTGAAAACTTTTTTTGATGGATTTCATTAAACATTTAATTTTTAGTTGTATTTTAGCTTGAAATTGGGTACTTTTCATGTGTGACTATTGGGGTAATGTTTGGGTTTAGTTTATAACATATGAAAGTGATTTATTAGTCTTGAAAGGGGCTGCCAATTCTGTTTTGTTAATTCCTTATTATCATGTGGGCCTTTAAAAGAGGTTTTTGAATTAGTTTAAGGTGTAAAACCGTGTTGTACTTCTTGAAGGTGATTTATGAAAACGTGTGTTTTTCATGTGTATCATTGTGGTATTATTTGATGTATTTTTATAACACTTGGGGGTGGTTTAATAATTGTTTTAGGGCTGAAATTTCTGTTTTGGATTGGTATTGGTATGATTTTGGTTTTTAATGAGGGTTTTGAAATGGGTTTAGTGTGCAAACAATGGTTATACCTCTTGGATTTGTTTTATAAAAATTGAAAATGTTTTATTTGGTTAAACAAAGTTGGGAAAGGGTGTATATATACTGTTTGGGTGATTGTGTTCACCTAATGTGGGTTTTTGAATGGTAAAGTGGTGATTTGAGATTTCAAACATTTTTAGAATGTTTTATAATTTGACGAAATGTTTTACTAAATTGTGTTTTGTGTGCGAAACACAGGTGTGGGATGTTTCGTGTGAGTTTATTGATAAAATGAATTGTGAAGGTGAGAAGGGTATTATGTGACATTTGTGTGGGTTGTTATGTGAGTTGAATATCTTATAATTGTTTTATAAAATTGTTTAAATTATTTGTGGAAGTGTTAAAGAAATTTGAAAATTGTTGTAGGCAATTTTGGTGTAAGTTTGATTTCAAAATGCATTTGAATGAAAAGTGGAATTTGTGACTTGTGTGATGTATAGGGGGCAGTTTGGTTAATGTGAGATGTGAAAGTGATATTTTCATGTGAAAACTATATTTCTTGGATTGTTGAACTTGTTTGAGCACAAAGGGAAAACCCGGGTATCTAGGTGGGTGGACGTGTACTAGTATGCTAGTGAATCCGTGGGGTTTGGCCTCAGTTTCACTTAGCAAGATTGACGCTTACAACTCTAACTAAACTATGATAATGATGATTGGGGACCACTAGGTTATGGGTATGATCCCTACTAGTGGCTCGTGCACGAGAACAGATATTTTTTGTGGTTACTCTCACCGAGATACAAGGTACCTGGGACCCACAGCTAGCTAGTGCATAGGGGTTATTTCCTATTACTTGTGCTCATTAGATCCTTTGTACTTACCGTCGCTATATGGTATTGTTGGCTGGAAAATTCAGTAGCTTTGTTATTTATTTTAAAATTATTGGTCCTTTAAAATTATCCCACATGAAAACTGTTTTCATTTATTATTGCATCCTTTAGAAAATTGTAAAAAGCATTTCTTATTTACAAAACTTGCAATGCTTTTTGTCATGAAATTTTTATCACATGGAATCTATTAGTGGTGGTATCCTACTGGGATTTTTATCACACGCTACTTACACCTTTGGGTGTAAGTAGACTTTCTTATTTTGTGCCATAGGTTTGGGTATAGATTTTATGCCATTGGTTCGGGTTTTTAGCGGTCCATCGTGATGTAGTGTCGTGGATATGGCTTGAGGGTGGTGCCTATTTACATGTGGAGGTTCTTGGGCTATCATTTATTGGGTTTTTACCTTTGTAATGGTATTCAAACATTGTTTAAAATTTTTTAATTCAGTTCTGAATTTTAGTAAAAGATGTTTTGGTTTGAAAAATCCAGATTTGATTTCTTGGATTCATTTGTTGTTTTAATTATAAAAACTCAGGTAAATCATTCCCAATTTTTCATTTTTTGATACCCGGGCACTTGTGTCAGCCCATGGGGATCGGGAACGCCCTTCGGGACTTGCCACAGGTCGGGTCGGGTGCCGGTTTTGGCAGCGACTAGATTCGGTTCGTGACATTAACGATTCCCTGACATACTTTTCTTAAGATAATAAAATGTATTTTTATTTTTATTGAACTTATAAGACAAGGAAGAAAGTTAATTCTCCCAACATTGAAATTTCAAAATTATTATTCATTTTCTTAGTTAATTATTTACAGACTCTTTCTTCATACCTAGAAAAAATTATATCATCCAAATAAACAATTAAAATTAGAGTTCTGAAGTCAACATCTTTCACATACAAGTTTCTGTAAACTTTTCCTTTATAAAAGTTCAAAATTCTCAAACAATTGTAAATATTATAATACCATGAACATAGAGCTTGTTTCAGCCCATAAAAATCTTTATTCAATTTAAAAACTTTTTTTCATCCTCATCAAGTAGAAACCCACAAGGTTGTTCAATGTAAACTTCTTCCTCAATCTCACCATTCAAGAAAGCTGACTTTACCTCCATTTGATAAACTTTGTAATTATGATGAGCATCCACTGAAAGAAACATTCGAATAGTTTCTAGCCTTTTAATGGGAGGAAAGGTTTCATCAACATCCACACCTTCCACCAGTGTGTATCCTTTACAAACAAGTCTTGATTTGTTTCTTGAAACTTCTCCAGGATCATTCAATTTGTTTCTATAAACCCACTTTGTTATGATAACATTTTTATTTGTTGGACTTGGAATAAGTTCTCACATTTCATTCTTCTCAATATGATCCAACTCTTAATTCATATCATCCACTCATTATTTATGTTGAATAGCCTTTGAAACTGATTCTGGTTCAACTTTTGAGATAAGTGAAGTCTGATTTTCTAATCTCAACTTTCTTTTGGACTGAACTAGAGATTTCTAATTCCTAATAATTTTTTCAGATTCAACATGTTTTTGTAAGGTAGTAAATTTCAAAGTTTCTCTCCCAGCTTCACTTTCCACATCACATGATCCATCCGAATATTGATAAGGATGTTTTTACTTACTTTTACTATTGTTGGAAATCTCCATTTTATCCTCCTCAACATTCTCAAAAACTTCTGTTAAGGAATTTTTATTTTCAATTACTTTCACATCATATGAGTATAACAACTTTTGTAAATGTTTATTACAACATTTTTAACTTCTTCCATTGGGTGAACAACCCATAAAAGTTCCATCCTTGTCTTTCTTATCAAACTTCCCTAGATCTGGATTTTTGATTTTAAGAAAACATGGAGTTACAAAAACTGTGAAGTACTTAAATGAATGTTTTTTATACCACATTTCATAAGGATTAATTTTGGTTTTTGGTCTCAAAAAACATTTATTTTGAACATGTACAACAGTACTAACATCATCTCTCCGATAGAACTTTTAAAGTTTGTATTCTGCTAAGATAATTCTTCTCATTTCCACCAAAATGATATTCTTTCTTTTTACTACTCCATTTTTGTGTGGAGTATAGGGAGAACTATACTGATGTTTGATACCATGTTTTCTTAGATAAGATTCAAAATCATTGTTTCTGAACTTAGTACCATTATCTGTTCTCAACTTATTTATATAAACCCCCATTTCTTTCTCAACTTATTTTCTAAAAAACTTGAACATTTCCATGGATTCTGACTTATGTTTCATAAACATGATATTTTTCATCTGATTGAAATCATCAATTAAAGTGATAAAGTATAAATCTATTTTTCTATTGATTTCTCATCAGCCCACATAAATTATAATGAATAAGCTCAAGTGGTCTAGTAGATTGAATCTCAACTTTTTTATGAATTTTGTTAGTCATCTTCCCTTTTTAACAAGTTACAAAAACATATTCTTCTCTTCTTTTCAATTATGGAAAGTTTTAAATGGCATTAAATTTAGAAAGTTTGTTCATACTTTTCTATCCAAGGTGCCTAATTCTTCAGTGCAAATTTTTTTTTTTCATCTCCAACACTTAAGTAACATGAGTTGTTTAATTCTTCTATTTGAAAGAGATTATCACTGGTTCTTTATCCTTTTGTAATAACTTTTCCATCTTTCACACTTTTGATGATATGAAAATATTTTCTAAAAACAACTTATTTTCCATCATCAAAAAATTAAATTAAACTAAGTTATGTTTTATCCCATCAATAAATAAAACTTCATTAGATTTCAACTTTTCCACTTCAATATCATCCATTCTGATTCCTCTAATTTTTAAGGAACTATCATTACCAAAAGTAACTGATCCTCCATCATGAATTTCAACATGTTTCAAGATTTTTATATTACCTTTCATATGTAAAGAACAAACATTATAAAGTATCCATGGTTTGTTCCTTTTACTTTATTTCAAAGTTTTCTCAACAACAAAAACTATTTTCTCAACTTTCTTCTTTTCAGATTCCTTTTCTTTTATATCATAAGAAAATTGTTCTAGAAGAAGTGTCATACGCCTTTTTTCATGATGACCAGCCTAATAACATCTTTCACAAACTTCTTCCAAACATTCAAATTGATTTTTTTATGGAAAGACTCTAAAATCCTGAGAGTTCACCTTTTCAATTTTCTATGAGTTAAGAAAGTTACTCATTCTACTTTCACTATTTCTTCCACTTTTCTCAAACCTTCTTCCGAGTAGAGATAAGTTGTGCCAATAATTATAAGATTTGTGCCCATTGATTCCATAACACCATCAATAGCCATCAAATCTTTATTTTCTATTCAAGAAATATCTTTCTCTATATAAACTTTCTTGAGTTTGGTAACTTCTTTCAACTCTAACATACTCAGGACGTGGACCATCATTTATTTTGAGTGAGTTTTCTACTTTTATAGATTTAATAGGATTCTCACATCCATTCTCCACCCAAGATTTCACAATACTTTTTCTAGAACTTGAAATGTTAGAAAAATCGGATGAAACATTATTTTTGGTGAGTGAAGATTTCACATGATTCTCATATTGAGCCTTCTCAACAACTTTAAAAGTCTTGAATTTTACTTTAGAAGTTTTCTTGAAATTTTATTCATCTTACTCAAGGTAATTTTGGACTCAATAATTTTTTAACGAAACTTTTTAACTTCTTCTTCTTTAGTTGTTAGCATCTTACTAAGATCTTTAACCATCATTCCCTATTCAGCAATTCTAAGTTTGTAACTTAATGTCTCCTTGATGTATTCTTTTTCCTTCTTGATGAGATCTTTTCTTCCATCAAAAACTTCATCAAAATATTTATTAATTTCTATAATTTCTTTCTTGAGAGTTTTGTTTTGATTAAGACATGCAACAAGTTCTATTCTGAGTTGGTACTCTCTATAAGATTCTTCACCACCTTCTTCACTATCTGAGGAATCTTTTGTTTTCACATCTTTTACAATGAAGGTTATGAATTTTTATGAACTTTCATCTTCAGAAGAATTGTTTTCAGTTGAGTCTAATTAAAATTTATTACTAAATATACTTATTTTGTTTCCAGTAAACTTCTTCTTTCATTCGATGAATTTTATTATTTATAATTTTTGTTCCACTTCTTCTATTGAGGTTTTTCATCAGAATCATCTCGATATTATACATATTTCTTCTTGGGGAAATTCATAGCAAATTATCTGATTCCACTACACTCAAAACATTTGAGAGTAAGTTTACCTCTATATTCTCCTCTTCCTCTCTAATAGTTTTTAGAGAAAAGGTACATAATCCTATCATTTAACTCATCAACTTCTTTGTCTTCCGACTCACAAGGATTGGTTTCTTCAACATCTTGGATTTTCATCTTTATCATAGCTTCAAAAGCCAATTCATCTTTAATATTCTTTTAAAACATTTAATATTTTCTAATTTCATAATAAATAAGAAAGTTATGTAATTCATCAATAGATAAGTCATCCTTATCTTCTAAAGAAGAAATTTTAGAATCAAACATGTATGTAAATTTTCTCATAAGTTTCTTCACAATTGTAGAATATTACAGGAAATTGATGAATCCTTTGATGTTGCAAACAATTTAATTTAACTTGGTGAAGTATTCATAAATAGTTTCTTCATCTCTCATTTTGATGTCTTCATACTTACAATGCCAGATTTGTATCTTTTCTTCCTTCATTTTAGTATTCCCTTCAAAAACATTTTCCATCTTGTCTCGCATACTCTTTGAAGTTTTGAGACTCATCACCTTATGGTAAACATTTTCTAATAAGGACATAAGAATAGCATTTCTAGCCTTTCCATCAACATCTATATTTCTATTATCAGCAAAGGTCATCGAGGCATCTTTCTCAATAGGTAGAAACCCAATAGTAGCAGCATCAACAACTTCTAAGCCAAGAGATATGAGATAAGAAATCATCCTATTTTTTCATCTATAATAATTTTTTCCATCAAATACAGGAATTACTCTACTGTTAATAAAATTGATATCATTAATTATAAGGTCTCAACAAGGGAACCTATGCTCTGATACCAATTTAAGTTCCAAATGATCGAATAAAAACTGGGAAGGGGGGTTGAATCAGTTGTTTTGATTTTTATAAGTTTCAATACTTTTTAAAACTTAAACCATGAAACCTGTTAAGATTTATTTCCTTATTATATTTTGTAAAAACTCATGCATGAAAAAGTAGTAAATCAAGTAAAGCACACAATATTTACAAGGTCCGGCCTCATTGTGAGAACCTACATCCTTTCCATAGCCACTCTCATGGATCTATGGAAATCCATTATTATGAATAAGTGAATACAACTTGTTCCAACTCCCGTTATACACCTTAAATCTCCTTATAGGAAATATAATACTAAATCCCATCAGTTTAGAATGTTTTATTATAAAATAATTGATCCAAAAAAATAATAAATAATTTTTTGAAACTGTTCTATAATTTCTCATTCCAAATTCTCATTTCGATTTGTCTGGATCCGATTATCTCAATCTGATGAAGTTAATACGATTCTCCCTTAATCAATCTACACTTATCAAACTCTGCTTAAAAACTCAATATGATGGACTCAATACGATGAAGCCATGATCAATCTATAAAACTCAAACTTTTCTTATAAATTCAATACGATGGACTCAAAATGATCTTGCTCAATCCAGTAAACAAATTTTATGTTGTCTGATCCTCCTTATGAGATCTCTATCCAGAAATAACTTTCACCCGATTTCTTCAGTGCTCTGCCTTTTTCACTTGCATAAAAGTCACAAATTAATGAATGATTTGAGAAAATATTTATAGGAGACTCTGAAAACAAGGGTGGGAAACTTGAAAACTTCCCCCACTTACTCAAATTTCAAAAACTCCGAGAAAAACTAACATTTAAACTTCAAATTTTACTTCTTCAATCCTCCTTAGATTTTTCTGAGATTTATGCAAAATTGAATTTCAAGTTTGACCTCTTCAACTCTTCATAAAACTCTAGGAATATTCTTTTTGAGTCTTCCTTGTAATCATTTCATTACGAATTTGTTTCCTTCTCGTCTCATTATGAATCTGTTTCCTTATCATCTCATTACGAATCTGTTTCTTTCTCAGTTCATTACGATTTCTATTTCTTTCTCAGCTCATTATGATTTATATTTCTTTCTCAGCTCATTGTAATGGAATTCTTCACTCTGCAACTTTGAAATTATTCAAACTTCATCAAATTTAAACATTCTGACATCTTGCAACTTCGGATTCTGGTACTTCTGAAACCGACACAATCTTTACAATTCCTCCAATTCTTTAAAAGCTTTTACTATGAGTATGTTTCATGATTTATGAGAACTTCAGGACCAACATTGCATCATCTGACTATGTTTAAAAAGTATGAGAACTTTATAACTCCTTAATTTACAATCTTCTTTAAAAACTCTTTAGTAACAATACGACTTCCTCACTCAGAAACTTCTTTCTTTATAACTTAGCAACTTCTTTCTTTCTCTGATTACAACAAAGACAAAATTTCAATAAACAACAATTTCTGCCTCTGATTATTTTGGATCCAATGATCTGAATCTAATGCAGATGGATCTGATACTCTGAGTTTGGTGATTCTATGTTTGATCCTCTGAGTTTGGAAAAACAAATTTATTTAAAACAAAAATTTCCCCCCCTTTATCTTTGGGTTCAAACTTTCAGCAACTTTCAACTTTCATACAAAACTCATTACGATGGACTGCGTTTGATTCCTAAATAACAAAAACATTCTTATACAAAAAAGGTTAATTGTCAACAAATACAAAAACATTGTTAAAACAATTTATCACAAAGTTTATTCAAAAAAATGTTATGAAATGTTATTTATTATGTGGATATCATAATCTCAAAATAATTATTACTCCTCTTTCCCAACTCTAACCCTCCACATGGACAACCTTTCATTTTCTCCGACCGTTGGCATTCAAACTATTGGATATGAAATGGGAGATAGGGATTGATTCGTACTATTGATTACAACTTTCATATACCCTATATATATGTCACCATATTAATGGAAATTGGAACTTTTATCCTATATACTTTCTCTTTTTCTCTTGTTTATTACTTTAATTTTATCATTCATCATCATCCTTGTGAACATTTGACTCCATGTTTCGTCAATGATGTGATTTTCCCATGATCGATAATATAATTATGGTTTCAAAATTATTTATTTTTTCAATCGATATTTGATTTGTTTCACAACATGTTATCACCATAATCATCTTCTTCTCATTGTGTATCATGATGACACTACCTCTCTTACTAGCATTGGTGTAAGATAATTTTTACATGATAAACGTAAGTTTTAATTTCTATGTCATGTATTTTTATATTTATTTTTTACACTCTTGATAACATATAAAAAATTATGTGAACTATTTTACTAACATTTTTTTATGGAAAAAATAACAAGCTACTGAAGAGAAGTAATGACCCACAACTGCCAAATTCCATCTCATTCCCTGAAGTGAATGTGATTGGTTATTATTGAAATTGCGTTAATAATAGATGTGGTTGATGTCATGAAAAACATCATTCATCAAATGAAAAGATAAAATAATGTCACTAAAAGTGGTCGAATGATGAACATCATGTACCTATTGTATGTTGAAGTGTCAAAGTGAACTTCCCTAATCATGGCATAGACCATGAAATTTGACCTCTCCTATTTCTTTGTACACTCTAGAGGTGTCTAACTGATTATGATGTATAAATTTTCATGATGAAGATGATATTTATTTTTTATTTTTAGATAAATGTTGTACTGTTTTATTTTTTTCTCTTTAATTTTATTGCTAATAAAATATTTGAGAAAAATGAAGTGTTTGTGAAGAACTGCATGAATATATTTTACTAATATTCATCCTTGGAAGTGGATGAAAATTTTGAATTCAATATTCATGTTATTTTCTTGAAGCCAATATAAAACCTGAATAAATAATTTTATTATATTCCCTAAGGTGAATGAGAATGTTTATTAAAACAATTATATTCCATTTCCTAAAGTGAATACAAATACAAATAATTTTATTTTTAAATCATGTTTGGGTGGATATGATATTTTGTGGTGATCAATGAGCCTTATTTTTTTATAATAAATAATAATAATAATAATAATAATATAGCCACCAAGAGTGGTTTAATGAAAATACATGTTTAAAGAGCACAATGAATATCATTAATAGTTAATGCATCCTCTAATAATGATATGAACACATATCTTTTTTGATATTATGTTGAAGAATATTTCTGTTTATCAATTTTTTCTTTTATAAAAGCAATATTGAGAAAAAATTTGTTATTTATCATGTGCTTATATATTATTAATATCACCTCATGTAATTCATCCGATTGTATCCCCTAAAGTAGATATTATTCTTCTTATATTTCATATACTAGATTATAGAGTTATATAAATTTAATAATCCAATACATTTTATGAAAATAATTTTTCCATCTGATGTAGTTAAACAATGGTTATCATGATAAATAAAATTAGTATATTTATACAAGATGATCATTATTGATAAATAATGAATTATTATTCTCAAATCACGATATTCAATGAATGAATGACACCTCACCCCTTGAAAGGTGGATTATCAAAAATCAATAAAAAATGAAGGCCTTTGGGCCATTGGATGGATGGATGGATCAAATGATTTATCCTTCATTTTCTGAAGTAAATTTTATTATAAAAATTATTCTATGGATTATAATTATAGTTGTGATGAGGTGTGTGTTGTGAATTCATCATATTCTTCCACATTGCTTCTTGCTACAACATTCATCATCCTTAAAATACACGAGGGATCTGCTCCCTAGTATATGTATTTAAAAAATATATTTATGCTAAAAATTTCCAAATCATATAATATCTTTTAGGTGATAGTCCTAACTCATTATGATTGTATTGTGAATTTATTAATTGATGATGAACCACTACAATTTGAAATTTTAATAATAATGAAAAACATGCGTATTTCAATTTTTCATTGCACACCGTGAATGTGTTAAATTTGCACAATGGAAGATCCTGAATATCTTATAAATATCGATCTCGAATCATATGTTTCATAAATATTATTGCAATCAAATGCTTCAAAAGAACTCATATATGTTTATTATTAATAATAACTCTTGAAGAGTTAGTGTATTCCCATGTAAGTACATTTACCAGTAGTGCAAATTAATAAAAGGATCCATAAGAGGGAATACATGCCAACCTAGTAGTGAAAAATTTTTAATTAATAATTTTTTGCAATATTTGAAGTCTCTATGAAATATATTTAGCATTAATGATATATTTTTAAAAACAAATATCATATATAACCATTGGATAAAAAAGGTGTCAAATAACTTAATATATAACAAGCATTCGTAATTGACAAAAATCGATTGCAAAGAATTTATGAAGTTTTTATTTGTACTCTGTATAATCAAATCAATTATGGTAAACCAAAAGTTTATCGAACCTGACACATTAATACATGACATGATCATTTAGGTCACACGGGATCAATTATAATGAAATATATTGATACAAATATACATGAACATCAATTTATTGATAACATACCAGATAGTCATCGGGGGGTGATGAATTTATTTAATGGATTTATGTATGCTAAACTATCGCTTATAAGAGAATTATCCATTCTTATTATGTTAATGTGAATACCCCATATATGATGATCTACTAGGGGTTACCTATTATTAAGGTAAGTTATTTATATCATCACCAGCTATGTTGGTAGTGATTTTCCAATATTTACATGAAGTATTAATTATGATATGTGGGGGGGTACGCCCACCTACCATGTGAACCATATAAATATCATACGAAAGATGCATTTATTAAATGGTCATGTGTATTATTATTTGTTGGTGAGTATACATCATATTCTATGCATGTAGATTAAAATAAACATTGAGCGTCATACAACATATATAAAATGGTCCAGCAGAACCATTAATAAGATGTTCACAACACTTATGTGAACAATTCAGTTAAAGTGTTGAAATTCAATAATCTGATTATACACACCAGAAGTGTAGTTAAACTAATTATATAAAATCATTATTCATCGTAAATAGAAAAAATAAATATATTTTCCCCTGAAAAAAAATTAATATATCAATAATAATATATATTTTTAGATATTATCCCTAAAGTGACACTGATACCAAATAAATCATGATCTAATTAAATGTCATTGATAATATATTTTAATTTTTCAATGCTTTTAAAATTCATCAAAGATAATGAATTTTAAGAGATGTGGACATAACAAAAACTAGCCAAAATGATTAAAGAATAATGTGATATGTTCAACATATAAAGTTTTGGATTGGTTATCCAAAATTCTAAGATTATTGAATACTTGTGAGATTGTTCTAGATATATTCTTCATTTGGTTAACATTAATTACAACATCTATATATAAATCCCTGGAGTGTTCAAAATGCATGAAGTATATTCAAAATATCGAATGTTTCACCCAATCATAGAAATTATTTTATGGATTGAACTAAATAAGACATATATGATATAACTATTCATAAGAAGAAGAATATAAAATTGATGGTTTGTATGAATTGATGAATTTACATTAATCATCATGTTATCAAGATGTTTTGAATAACATCAAATCTCTTGAAGAGTTAATGAAAGTAATGAATTATTTGATCATCAAATTGAATGGAATGTCCTTGCATTTTTAAATTAATCATCAAAAGATTAAATCATAAATTTTAGAATGATCCTATATATTCATGAAAATATCTTTAATGAATAATTGAATATCATTCTTTCAAGAATGATATATTTCATACATGTGAGGGTAATGAAGTGCTTATTTTCCCTATAAGGATTAAATATAGATGCAAATTTTATTTATCCTTGAAGGATATATACGTGAATGTGTATACATTGAAAATAATATTAGGTTTTATTATAATGAACTTGATGTAAGGTAATATTCTTCTCCCACTCATTGAGATTTAAAGGAAATAAATGGTTACTTTTTTCCAAAATTTAGAAATAAATTTCTTTGGTTATGCTAACGCTGGATATTTGTCTAATTCACTTATGTCTTAGCATGAATATTTATTCACGTATGATGGAACTGCCATTTCGTGGTGTTTTACAAAAACAAACCATTTATGTGAATTATTAAGTCATGTTGATTTAATTGTGATTCATAAGGTAAGTTAAGAATGTGTTTGATTGAGATTAATTATTCATTATTTCAGAAATAATTGTGGATTAGATATGAATAACGACAATCTCACAATATGATATGAAGATAATGCTGCTTGTATAGTGCAGTTGAAGGGTGGGTATATTAAATGTGATGAGATAAAACATATCTCACCAAAATTCTTTCACGCATGATTTCTAAAAGAACGATGATATTGATATCCAATAAATAAGGTCTTGCAATAATATTGAAAACTTGTTTATAAAGACACTATTAACTACAACCTTTTAAGAAAATGATTTAGAAAATTGGGATATGAAAATTGAAGTCTTTCATGATTTTATGAGAGAGAGTCAAAAACACTGTACTCTTTCCCCCTTGATCAGATTTTTTTCACTGAGTTTTCATAGTAAGGTTTTTAATGAGATACCTGTTGGGTCGGAAAAAGATTGGTTTCAAATATAAACTCAGTTGCGACAACAAAAATTTGTGAGAATCACCAATGTAAACGAAGCGCCAAACCAAACAGCAGAATAACAAATGTGGACACAAATTTTTGTTGTCGCAACTGAGTTTATATTTGAAACCAATCTGTTTCCAACCCAACATCTGGTATCAGAGGAGGTTATCCGTGTCTTCTTACTGATTAATATGGGGGATTCACGCCGTGGGATTTCTGCTCACATTGAACTGTTCAACGGGCAAAATGATTTTACACTTTGGTTGCAAAGAGTTAGAAATATTTTGGTCCGTGAGAAGACAGCGAAGGCGTTGAAGAAAAAATCAGAGAAGCCGAAGACGATGAGTGATGGTGATTGGCAGGATATGCGAGAGTTGGCGACAAGCACGATTCAGATGTATTTGGGTGATAATACACTGCGGGAAGTGATGAATCTGACAGATCCGGAGGAGATCTGGTCGAAGCTTGAAAGCAGTTATAAATCAAAATCCCTCACAAATCGTTTATATTTGAAAAAACGGTTGTATCGTTTGCGAATGCCAGAGAATGGAGATTTAGGTAACCATCTGGACGAGTTCACCAAACTTCTGACGGAGCTATCCTCGGTGGCGGTCAAAATTGATAATAAAGGTAATGTGGTACCTGTTGAAATAGAAGAAGAAGACAAGACTTTGCTTCTTTTGGGTTCGTTGACTGATTCATATGATAATCTCGTCACCACACTGTTGTTCGGAAAGGATACACTGAAGTTGGATGATGTGATTTCATCATTGTTGATGAACGAGACTCGACGAAAGACCAATGATGGTGAATCGTCAGGTTATGGTGGTACTCTGGTTGTGGCAGATGGACGCGGTAGTTAGAGAGGTCGGTCAAAGACAAGAAGAAAGGTCAAGTGCTACTTTTGCAATAAGGAGAGTTATGTGCAGAGACGCTGCTATGAATTGAAAAAGCTTAAGGAAAAGAAGGCGCATGACACCGATTCTGAGGATACCAGCGTAAGTCTTGTTCAGGGCGAGGGTGATTTACTTTCAGTTGACATTGATTGTCGCATGCCAGATCTGTACACCGAATGGATGGAATAATGGATGTTGACTGCATTAATTGATTATTATGGACTTGGTGTCTATATAAAGAGGATGCAGAAACATATTTTGAAGAGGGGTGTGCCGGTAAGATGTAGCCGACAAGGGAGACCCAGGAAGGGGTTGCCGCGTTTGCGGTGGCTCGTGTGGCACGACGACGATGGCGCGTCGGCGTTTGACAGGTGCAGAACAGCGACTACGGAATTAATTATCATGACCACGTATCGAAAGTCTTCCTGATAGCGGTGATCATGTGGCGTGTCCCGATTGGAGATCGGCAGTACATCATGATGGCGAGATCATTCGGGTGTTGCAAGCTGATGCGAGGTTGACGAATGTTCGGGTGAAGATCTCCGAGACAGTGACGTTTCGTCGACAGAAGAGTGACGTTTTGTCACAGATTGATCTTCCGATACATGGCGTCAACGGGATGTTTATCAGAGAAATGACAGAGGCGTATCAGGGTGTGTTTTTCACAAAGGTTTTCTACGCTCTCTTATTTGTAATTCAAGTTCGGGCATTACTTGAATTCTTGTATTCTCTGATTCATAGTGGATATTTTGGGAATTGCCCTGTGAGTTTTTAATCCTCCGAACGAGAGGGGTTTTCACGTTAAAAAATCATGCGTGTTGATTTATTTATTCTGTTTACATCGATTCCATATTTCGACGGGTTTCTCACGATTTTTTTTTGGTAAGCAATTTTCGGCCCGGATTCGGGATTCTCCCCAACAATACCGTAGCATGAAATCCAATTACATTGGTTTTACATTTTTTTTTCGCATATAGTTTTTTTAAGTGAAGATTATATAAGATTTAATGAAATTATAACATCCAAAGAGGAATGTTATGAAATATTTTTTATTGTGTGGATGTCATAATCCCAAAATAATCATTACTCCCTTTTCCCAACTATAACCCTTCACATGATCAACCCTTCGTTTTCTCCGACCATTGTCATTCCAACCATTGAATATGACATAAGGGATAGAAATAGATCTGGACCGTTGATTACAACCTTCATATACCCTATGTATATATGTATACATGGGCGCGCTTGTCACTGTTAATGGAAATTAGAACTTTTAGTATATATAATCTCATTTTATCTTCCTTATTTCTTTAATATTTTTATTTGTCATTATCATTGGGAACATTTAACTCCACGTTTTGTTTATGCTCGCGATTGATCATACAATTTCGGTGTCAGATTTTTTTTTTTTTTTTTTGCGTTTGGAATCGATGTTCAATATGTTTCACAACAAAAAAACAATTATTTTATTTTATTATTATTATTTTGATTTTTTTATTGGATAGAATTTATTTAATGAGAGAATGACAAAGGAGGACCTGAAACTCGGAAAAAACAAGGGAAAATCATGACCAAAACAGGCGGCCGATGTCAGTTTTAGACAAAAATACATTAGAAAATACTAATCCTAATTAGAATAAATCATGAAATATAAAAACAATTTCCGCCGTGGGGAGGAAAATCGCTGTCAGCGACAGCCGTTCGATCTCGACATCCGAAGAAATCTACGGTTATCAGTCCGTCAACACGTGGACTTGGAGGCACACAATCACTGCCCTCCTGGAGATGCTCGACGTTAAGATGACCACACCATGACACCCACAACCCCCCCACCCCCCACCCCCAACGCTTCTGCAAATTACATAGCTATATATATATTTTATAGGATACAACTCAGCGATTCTACCCTTCCCTCTCTGAATCGGTGGTGTTTGGTGGATTGCGGTGAAGAGGGGAGGGGAAGGGGATGGGGGAGTACGGAGAAGCTGAGGTCGATCGGCTTCCGATGGACCTCGTGGCGTACATTTTTGTTTTCATCCGTTCTTTTTCCGACTTGGCACAGTCAGTTGCTTTTTCTTTTCATTTGATGGCTTCCGTGGTCTTGTGCTCTGTTTATCGTTTGATGGTTTACATTTTGTTAGTCAAAACCCAGGGCAAGCGGAGTATGCAGGAAATGGAGGTTAGCAGTGAAGCAGTCATTAGGGCGGAGAGAAAGTCTGAAATTCTCTAGTTGTAAGATGGACGATGACTCCACGGCTCGGCTTGTTCACGATGCTTACAGCCTCAAGGAGCTGGACATGTAACAATTTTCTCTCTTAATCCGAATTCTTCTTTGTTTGCCTGTTGTTTTTCCTGGAGTTGGATTTTTTATCTCGAAACTTCAAATTGCAGCCAGCATCCCTAGTACTATAGAGATGGTGTATCCACGAGTTTGCATCCTGGGTTGTAACTTTGTTTCTGCTTTTACGATAGTGCTATTTGACACTTTTATTATCAATTTGTAGTGGAGAACATCTTGGTTCTGCCTGGAATCCTCAAGAAATTAGTTCACAAATTCAGTATCTAGACACATCTTGTATTGTTTCATGGGGTTCAATCTTGTTTTTTTTTTTACTGTACAGGGCCAATATTTATATATATTTTTTAAATCACTGGTAGTTGCTTAGTTGCTCAAGATTTACTAGATTTTCTGCCTTACGCATTTCTTGACAATATTTTAGTTCAAGGGGCCGTTGGGATTGCCAGATCACTGACACTGGATTGTACAGAGTATCTCTAGCCAAGTGCGCCGGTAACCTCACTTCAATATCGCTATGGGGCATGACAGGGATCACAGATAAAGGTGTTTTTCAACTGGTATGATTTCCTTACCATCTCTTATCCCTTGCTCACTCAAAATGTCATTAAGAATTGCATTTTTTTCTTTGGCACTTATTCACAATGGCATGCTTTCTTACTAGTAATTAAAATTTCGTTATGGTAAATAATTCTTTGCAGCATGGAAAATCGTGTGTTCTACTCGAATTTATAGACATAAATTTCTCTGATCTTTTTTATTAGATTTCAAGAGCCGCTTCTCTGCAACACCTGAATATTGGTGGCACCTTTATAACGGATGAGTCTTTATATACCATTGCAGATAGCTGTCCACATTTGAAGGTTTGCCTTGTTTTTGGGACCCTCTACCTGAACCGCTTGTCTTTCTCTGCTTCCTCCATATACTGTGATTAAACTATGCATCTATTTCTGCATTTCCTTGGTCTTTAAATATTTCACAATGTCAACTGTTTTTCATATTTTTATATTTATTTTTACCTCAATGCCCCATTCGTATACTATGCAGACTATTGTCCTGTGGAGCTGCCGGCATGTAACTGAGGTTGGGCTTACTGATCTTGTAAATAAGTGTCACAAACTTGAGACCATTGTAGTATGGGGGACCAGAGTTCCTGTAGATTGCTTCATTCATTTGCATACTGTTAATCCCTCTCTTCAGATTAAGCTCTGAGCATTTACTCCTTGCATGCTGGGGGTTCCCGTGTGCAGATTCTGTATGGTTTGCATGAAATGTATTTGTAAATCACTATTGGATAAATTTTATTTACCCATTAAATTGAAGTTGTTTCCCACCGACTATTTCTGAATTGCTTGTCTAATGCAATATTATCTTAGTTGTTTTTTTTTTCAATTTAGTTTCTCTAGTTGTAAAAGTATTGCTATACAGTTGATTCATGAAATCGTCATGAATGAAATGGAACGAAGTGGTGTTGAATGAAATAAAATGAAATGGAATGAAGTAGGTAAAAGAATAATAGTCCATTTGGTTATTTTCCAAATGGTATTGTTTAATGTTAATTATACCCCTGAATGAAATAAGGTGAGGGGCATAATGATATTTTTAATTTCATTCCCACCCCTAAGAAATCGAACGGACACCGCTTGAGGTGTCATTGTCCATTTCAATGTTTTTTGGAATTGTCTCTACTACAAATTCCCTTTCCATCAAATCAAACTCTGGAATGACATACTGTTTCCCCTTTCAATCCAACCAAATGCTGGAATGGTATATCATTTCCCATGATTCCTATGAAAACCAACCATACGGGGAGTTTCTGCTTTTATCTTTCCATCTCAAAAAAATAAAAATAAAAAATATATATATATATATATTTTTAAACAAATACACAATAGGTTGCAAATCTCTCTCTCGGGTTTTTTTTTCCTTGCCCAAACAAACAAATGGAAACCAACAAACAAGTTCTTTGAAAATAGGACATGGTCTCTGCCACCAAATCAACCTTAGTTTTGCTATCTCTGTTGGGTATGAAATGGAAGAGCCCTTTCCTTGTTGCTGCCTTTCTTCCTTTTCCAAAACAGCTTCTTCAAGAAACCCCAACCACGGTGCCTCCTGCTTGTGGCGACTACCAGAGCAACTGACACAGGTTCATCTCCATTGACTCTAGTTCCAGTATGAACAGTTGATTTCAAACTGGCATCCAAGTTAGCTGGAGAATTTTGATTTGTCACTTTGCAAACTGTTTTGATCAACTTGGGGTACTCGGAATCCTCTACCAACTGTGGATCTTGCTGGGAGGACTGCTGCTGCTTGTTCCGATACTCTGTTGGGGATATAACCTTATTAATGTGGATTGCTTCACTTGGTGAAGCCATTGTCTTCAACTGATTCCCCAAGTTCTGGATGGATTCTTGGCACTCTGCCAGTTTTTCTGAAGCAGCCATGATCTCCCAGTCCTGAAACTGTCAATTAACACTCCTTGATTAATAATTAATCGACTAATATGCATCTCAGTAAATATAGGATATTGAAGGCAAAAAAATCATGCATTACAGTAATTGAATACAGTGGTTTCCTTGATCTGTAAAAAAAATTATAACCTGTTTGGTTCATAGAACCATCTGGAATGAAATTGGATTGGATAGAATTGAATGAAATGGAAAGGCTAAAGAACAGTTTGTTTGGTTGCTTTCCAAATGATATTGTATAATGTCAATTATGCTCCCAAGTTAAAATAAAAACATTTGGAAGGAAAAAATCATACATTATATGTTTTTATTGATTTTATGCTCATGATTAGCCATATACAGTTGATAAAACAACATTCCTGCCCACATAGGCTAAATTCTTTCATTATTCCTGCTTGGTTAACTTACTGTATGGATGGCTTTATCTTCTTGATTCCTGTCATTCTTCTGGACTTCCTTCTTCATCACACTGAAAACCACATGATTAGAATACACAGCAGAGAATATGGCATACCCTTTATTCACAGGTGTGCACAGATACACACCTTTTTAGTTGGAGCTGTAGTTCAAAGCAGGTTGCCTCCAATTCCTCGCACCGGTCAGTTCTATTGTTTAGTTCCATGCCAAGAGAATGAACCTTTTGACAAACCTCATTGAGTTTGTTCCTCGTATCTTGAAGCTGTGCATCAAGATCTTCATTCAGCAGCCTCTGTTTTTCAATTTGGAGCTCTAAATCTGTTTGCAACTGCACATTTCTCTTTTCTGATTCCCGTAGTTTCAACATCAAGGAATTGCTCTGTTTAACATCTGCAAGAACCTTCTCTTCTTTTAATCTCTTACTCTCTTCTTTTGCATCAAGCTGCGAATCTTCCATTTGGAACAGCCCATTATACACATTGATAACAGCAGTTGGGGGAACTATCTCTGATTCCATTTCCAAAGGGCCAACAATTGGATTGCTCTTGCTGGAAGAAACATCAGAACTCCCAGAGGGCGCATCTGCTGAAAACAGTGCTAATCTTTCCATTTCATGGAAATCATCCATCAGATCAATGTCTGAAACACGTGGTGTCTTCTGTTTTCGGTTTTTGAAGTGCTCCAATTCTGTGATTAGAGCTGAAGCCCAAGATTCGGTAGGTTTATCGTCACTACCCACATTGGAAATTGCTTCTTGACACAGTTCTTGTGATGTAAGACTGCGCCTTCTTGACGATTCTCCAAGTTTTGACCTGACCTGTGACTGTTTGAAAGCTGAGTGAGCTGACATGGTTCTTAAGAATTGTGTTTCATTTGTATTGAGAATGTGTTTGTTGTCTTCTTCCTTTGTGAAAAACCTAGCCAAACCAGAGGAGCTATCTTTCAGCTTCCTCCTGCTGCAAGCCAAATCCTTCCCAGGTAACACAGCCTCATTTTTCATTTCTGGCAATCTCCTTCTCACAAGGAGACGTAACCTGTTGCATTCCAATTCCAAAATTTCAATTTTTTTCATACTCTCCATGTGTTTCTGATGCAATGCATCAGCCATTTGACGATTGAATTCTCTTTCCTCATTTTGAATTTCAAGCTCCTTTTCAAGAACTCTTGCCTCATACTCGAGTGAACCATTATCTTTCTCCAGGGATTCTAGCCTAGCTGTTAGTGCAGTGAAATCTTCAATAAGCTTTTCCTTTTCTGAAAGTGCCTGATGATAATGAGATTTCTCCATGGATAATTCTGTTTCTTCTAGATTCTCCCCTAAAGCAATCTGTTTCTTTTCAAATTCTCTCGAGAGCTGTGTCACAGCGCCATTAATCGGCTGTTCCTGGACTTGCTGACCAAACCCCAACTGCAGAGCTCCCCCTGCGCGAAGAAAAAAAACATGAAAACAGAGACAAGGCCTGCAGTTTGAGATGTTTTCAAAAGACAAAAACCTAATTAACAAAAAATCTGAAACAGGAGAAACAACTTTTACGTGCAGTGGGATGGCCAAAAATCACCTGCAATGGCTTCTTGTGTTGTCACTGCATTCTTCAGCAGATTGTCTTTGAATTTGCAGTTGCAGAGCATTGATGGAAGGTCATCTTTTATAGCTTTCATCTCTCTCTCCGACTGGGCTTCATCAGTTGATTGCATCTGCATCCCAATACTACTTTGTCAGAAACTGCATTTTTATTGTTGAAGCATGAGTGTATATAGAATGATTTGTTCTGGCTTTCAGAGACAGCTCGTTTCAGTCACCTCCTCTTCATTTCCTGTATTTGTCACAATTATCTTCCTTGAATCGACTAATGACCAACTGTGATCATTAAAAAGGTTTTGATCCGTTTAACGGTGGATCAGTGTGTTACAGTTTTAACTTGATGGTGGCAGGATGATGATGATGATGATGAGCAGAGTTGACAATCTCATCCTGCAAATCTGGTCGGTAAGTGAAACCTCAGACATCATTCTTTTGCCATGTTTCTTTACACGTGTCACTTTATGATTCGTCCCCAGTAGTGGTTTCCATCATTCATTTCATGCCCTTTTCCTATTAGGAAAAATGAGTTCTTTATGTGGTGCCCATCCTGAAAAGCAGAATAAGTCTTGGCCTCCACCCACACAACCAATGATGCTTTCCCTAATCAATGAATGCTGCTGCAGGAAAAGTATGCCCACATGGGTTCTATCTTATTTTTTTGAGATTTATAGCCAGTTATATAATGCATGCATGAGATGGGTTTGGGCAGAGTCTTTGGATAAATGATAGCGATAGTTATAAACTACTTGAACTTCACTCAAAATACTCAAATTCAACTTAATTTTTGTATAGTCAATACTATATATAAAAAATGGATCATCATTGAATAGATATAAGATGCCATAAATCCCAAAAATGGGTTATATTTCAGAAACAAATCTCTGTTTGAGTTTCATTAGGGTGATTGGAGTGAACACAAAAACAATAGCGACTAATTAAAATACAAGAACTCAATGGCCTATATCTGCTGGTTGAGAAGTAACAATTTAATTACAAAGATTGTCACACACCCCTGGATAGACTAGAGCTAGGGCCTAAAATCCTAGTTTTTAATTACAAAGATTTAGTCCCTGATTACAAATTGAAATCTGAATTCAATCAAATTGGACACCAATGTGTTCATCCACAATTCCTTCTTTATTTATGAAGGATTACAAAGTTGAGTACTGTTGCATTGTTTTTTTTTGAACACCATAAAAAACGAATATCATTTTGCATAACAAAATCCAAAAGTTGAGTACTGTTACATGGACATTACTTCATAAATATGCAATTTTTATGCGCAAATTAGTTTCAGAAGTTATTTAAAAAGTGTGAATAAATATATATCATCTTTTCCACTTTCATTTTTACTTAGCAACAAATATAAAGTTTTTGTTTTCTCCAATTATCGATAATGTATTTCAACACATATTTTAACATCGATCACTTGTCAAAAATCAAGTCATTTACCATGCTCGAAGTTAGAATCAGAAAATGTGGTCACACAAAATTAAACGATGCAAATTTATAAATGAGGTTCACTCATTCACTAATCAAGATTGACAATCTACGAGTTTATTAGAGCTCTTTGATTCCATTTCCACCATAAAGTGAACTCTTATCAAGAGGTCTTTTTCATAGTGTGTTTGTGGCAATTAGACGTAAAATGACCAAATGAGGGAGCCTGGTAAAAACATAATCTAGTGCGTTTTTTTTAAGGTTTGATACAACTGCCAACGGTAGTTCACACACTACAAATTAACTGCAAATCAGTAATGCGAAATGGGTGGGTCGGGGCGGGGCGGGCCAAGCCTATGCGGGTTTGAGCCCGTGCGGGTTTGAGCCCGTGCGAGTTTGTCTGCAAAAACCCCATATATAATGCGAACAAAAAATTTCAAACCTACCCCGCCTCTGTAAGGGTTGATGTCCTGAGAACCAACTGTTTTGTACTTTGATTACATGAATGTTCACTTATTATATATTGTTCATTGTTCTGCATGACTATAATGTAATAATGTCCTGAAATATTTGTTGCATTGATAAGGTCATGACAGATCCCCGCTATGATGAGAACCTTGAAATGTTATAACAATATTCTTAAATAAAGTTTTACGGTTGGATGACATACTATGATAGGACACATAGTATACAGACCGTCATATGCGAGTACTCGTAAGAAGACGAGACTTTCTCTCATGGAGTTCACACTTGGTAATCTCCAAGATGAGAGATTATGAGAACAGACCCGCCAGTAGTAATTCCGCATGTCTTGGTGTCATCGGACATTGCTATCTACGAGCGTGTGTAATGGTTCTTAGACTGGAAGATTATCATTAACTCATGTCATGACTCGCGCACTTAGATTTACTGACGAAAACCGTCACGCAGACAGTTGGCGGGAAGTAGGGTACGTTGGGTGCGTCACGAGCGACATGTTGTTAATGGATAAGTCGAGGAATGATTTGTCCCTTCTATTTATGGAAGTTGATATCTAGACCCTTTGATTGAAATAGAACTGTCGCATTAAATTCCATGGCCATGGTGTAAACGACGAGTTTATTTCAGGTAGTCAAAGAACGACGAATCAAACATATAAGTTTATGACACTGCCATGAAACCTGCTTGATGAGATATTGAGACAAAGAGATTAAATTACACAGTAAGCGTTCGTATGAGGTGATACGTCAATGCGGCGTCAACTTCTTTCTCTTGGGTGCCTTGACCCGTTGCTAGACAGTAATCTTGGACTTTAGGCAAGCCCGCCTAATGCCAATGAGAAAGAGACTTAGAGGGTCACATACTAAGTGTATTCAAGTATCTCAAGTAGAATAAAAATTATTCCCGTACGTGGTTTAATAATTATTTAAGGAAACCTAAATTGTTTTAATGTTGGAGGAAGAATAAAATAAAACAAGTACACGCCGTGTATCAATGATAACACGCCGTGTAATTTTATTTTGAAAACAAGTACACGTCGTGTATTATTAAATGTACACGCCGTGTAGTTTTCATTTTGGAAAGGAAATGAATAAATGAAAACAAGATATACACGCCGTGTACATTGAATGTACACGCCGTGTAGTTTTCAATGAAAAAACAAGTACACGCCGTGTATTTATTAATACACGCTGTGTAGTTTTTTCAGTCGAGATTTTGAGGAAATATCGTTTCGTTAAACGATATTTATTATAATCAGTGTGAGCGCATTTCAAAGAATTAATGACTCGACATGGAGTTTTCAAAAGGGAGTTAATGAAATAAATAAAATGCGTAACACGTTTATTTATTGTCATAACTCTACAACCTCAAACCCGATTATAAACATCTTCACAACCCCAACTCTTTTCCTTACACAAGAGAATCGTTGTGCACAACAACTCTGGAGAATTCTTTCAAGGCCGAAAGAACCTCTTCCTCTAAGAACGCTCTCAAGACCGAGAGAGAGATCGTCTTCCATCGGATCAAGACGATCTAAGGCGAACAACGCAAGCAAAGGTTTCTCCACGCTAGCACTCGGAGATTCCTTTGGCGACGTCCCGAGATACAAGGTACACGTGCGGATCACCGCTAAAGGAAGACTACATTTGGCTTCTGCGACGCAACGACGAATCACATCGGAACGTGATCAAGAATATCAACGAAGAAAGAACATCCAAAAGGTATTTCTTTTAAATTGATTAAATTAATTATAATCAACCTGTAACGATCCTACTTTGTGGTTCTGAGACTTTCTTTTTCTTTGTCCATTTTTGTGATTCGATCCGTGAAGACTGACATTTATCGTCGTATTGATCCCGAATTGATCATTGTTAATGACAAAAAGCCAAGTGGACACATCCACCCACGCGCTTCCGCTGCGCCCGAAACCTTCAAATGGTATCAGAGCGATGTTACAACGTTGATTATAGTTATTTAATTTTCGTTGATAATTTACGCATTTATATTTGATTCAATTCGAAATAAATCGTTCTATAAATCTGAATAAACGAGATCTGTTCTTCCTCCTTCGTTTCTCGATTCATATCACAAAAACGACATTTTAATTTTAATTTTGATTAAAATAAAAACGAGGATCTCATTCGGAGGAGCCGCTCTTTCTATCTGTACAACACGGGAATACACGACGTGTTATGAAAACTACACGCCGTGTACTTAGGTTCAACGAATCGGTACTGGTTCGCCAAGCCACGCCGTGTGAATTCATTACACCTAAGTATTTAACACCCCGTGTTGACCAGAATTAAATGGCGCGTGAGAACCGGAATACACGACGTGTATGTTGGAGCAGCACGCCGTGTAGTCCGATCCGACCCAAGTGAAACCGTGTACAAAGGAGAAGCCGCGCACCACGTACACGGGATCGCCAGGCCGGTTACCGCGTAACAAGGAAGTACACGTCGTGTATGATTTATCTACACGCCGTGTACTCCAAAATTTTCAAAGTATAGAGAACACGCCAAAGCCCCCGGCGTGTGCTTTGGATAAAAGGTGAAAAGAAATACATGCCGTGTAAATATAAACTACACGCCGTGTATTTTCTAGAAATTTCACCAGGTTTCCTCTAAAAGTACAAAGGCCTGTACAAGGGATATGAATGAGAAGAATCTCAAGAAAATTCAGAAAGAAATTTAAGATAAAGAATTGACTAATTATAAGATCATAATTAATTGAATTCAAGCACGACTTATCTTGAATAATAGAACGATTAAAAGAATTTGAATTCTAAATATGCGTAAATGTCGTTGCATGCTATGGATGATCATGAGCTAGACCAAAGACCATTTGTATGTGTGTATGGTTTCATTTAAATTTGTTTAATTTAAATTCGTTGGTTTGCGAGCCTTCTTCCAATAAAATGTAGGGTCTGTGTGCCCATGATTTCTTTAATGTAAACCCCATGTAATGGAGGATCTCCCAAGTCAGAGGAGACGGTTCAAAATCCGAAGCTGAGGCGAAACCAACCCAAGAAGATACAAAGGTGGACATGTGAGAGCTGTAAAACACGAACTATCAGGTTCAAGGTGTTTTCCCTAGGTCAGGATTAGCTTATCAAAACCGCTAGATAAGCTAACCAATAGAAGCTCATGATCATGCCATTTTATTTTATTTCTGTCTGATTGCATGGTTTATTTATTATGTATGTGTTGTCGCGATCACATAATTAATAAAATGAACAAGCATGCAAAGATGAAATAAAATAAAAATCGGACTATGCGTAAACATTATCAGAACATGGTTAATCACTTAAGCTAGCATCACTTAATATTAACAAGCATGTGATAATGTAAAACTACGCATAAAAGATTAAAATCTCTCAATACCATATTAAGTCAGACCAAGCCTTCCGTTACTTGATTAAGGGCAAGACTCAATAAAACTATGTGTTTGACCAACCCTTGTTGGGACACTTACTTTTATAAAGAAAGTCTTTATGAAAGGTTTCGGGTTGACTTAATCATATTAAATCAAGAGGAGCAGCCCTTGCTAGACTTGATGTAATATTGGAGGCAAGAGTTGAGAAAATCCAAGTCAGGATTTCTGGATTGGGGAGTCCACTCAACAGATCAAGGAACTGTAAGCTCACAGTTGGCAAAGACCTGTCTACCTAAATACCTTCAAAATAGCTTGACCAACCTTTGTTGGGGTTATGCGTAGGGGAATATGGATCATTGCCACTAGAATGTCAAAACAACTGGACATTCCGAGTTCAATGGTGAAGGCCATTGGGACTTGATAAAATAGTGGGAGAATTAATAAATTCATTTATTATTTCTCATAAAAATGTAATCAAGAAAGTACTGATAAATCTGCTCTTTTAATTTGTAGAATCAATATGACAAACTCGTCAACCACATTTTCTCTGCGATCAATTTTGGATAAAGACAATATCCTCACCGGCAGTAACTTTCAGGAATGGTTTAGGTGCCTTCGGGTTATCCTACGCCATGAACGAAAGTTTTACGTGCTGGAATCTTCATTTCCTGATTCGCTCGCTCAAGGGGCAAGTGATGAAGATTTTCTTGTCTATGATCAACATTTGAACGATGCACTCAACGTTCAATGTTTGATGCTATCATCAATGTCTAGTTAGCTCATGAAGTCTCATGAAGACATGGATGCCTATAGCATGTTGGAACACCTCCGTGGTTTATACCAGGAGAGAGAAAGACAAGAAAGGTTTGAGATCTTCAAGGCTCTATTTCAGAGCAAGCTTGGAGAGGGTGCCTCAACCGGGTCTCATGTAGTCAAGCTCATTGGCTACATTGAGCACTTGTAGGTTCTTGGGTTTAAACTCCCCGAAGAACTGGGTACCGATCTCATTCTTGCATCACTTCTCCTGAACTTCTCAAACTTTGTTGTGAACTTCAACATGAACAACATTGAGAAGTCTTTGTCTGATCTTCTTATCCTCATTCGCCAAGTGGATAATGACATGAAGCGTGAAAAACCTTATGTCCTTATGGTGAATAAAAGGAAAGAGAAGACGAAGAGCTTTAAGCCCAAAGTTTCTTCAAGGCCTTCCAAGAAAAGGAAGATCAAAGGGGAGGCAAGGGAATAAGATGCTGTTTGTTTCGCATGTGGCAAGAAGGGCCACTGGAAGAAAAACTGCACCTAGCCAAGGAAGCAAGGGGAAGCTTCAGGTGCGTTTGTCATCGAATGCAATCTATCTGTTTCTACAAATTGGGTATTAGATACAGCTTGTGTTGCTCACATTTGTATCCAAATACAGGAACCAAGTAGATTCAAGAAGATTAATCGAGGGGAGGTAGATCTACGAGCAGCCAACACAACCAGACTTGCTGCTGTAGTTATCGAGGACTACCACCTCGCATTGCCAACTGGAATGATCTTGGTGTTAAAAGGTTGTTATTATGTGCTTTTTGTAACCAAAAACATTATTTCAGTATCTAGATTAGATACCGACGGATTCATCTTCAAGTTTGGAAGTGAATGTTGCTACTTTTATAAAGATAACATTTGTTTTGGTAGGACACATTTATATAACGACCTTTACATGTTAGACTACACAAAACAAGTAGTGACAATCGATGACAAAGTAAATTCATATGACTCATACCACACCCAACTTTGGCATCATCGGTTAGGTCATGTCAATGAGAAACGTTTGACAAAATTACATCAAGATGAGTATTTATATTATTTCGAACTAAAATCACTTGGTGTATGTCATGCGTGTCTACAAGGCAAAATGACCAAAGCCCCATTTAGTGGTAAAGGTGAAAGAGCTAAAGAGCTTCTAGAATTAGTTTACACAGATGTGTGTGGACCATTTACAGTTGAAGCAAGGGGTGAGTTCTCGTACTTCATAACTTTTACTGATGATTTTAGTAGATATGGATATATCTACTTAATGGGGTATAAATCGGATTCTTTTGATCGGTTCAAAGAATATAAGAATGAAGTTGAGAACTAGCTTGGTAAGAAGATTAAGAAACTCCGCTCAGACAGAGGAGGAGAATATCTTAATTAGGACTTCATTGATTTCTTACGGGAGTTTGAGATTCTATCTCAACTCACTGCTCCTTACACACCTCAGTGGAATGGTGTAAGTGAAAGGAGGAACCACACCATGTTGGACATGGTGAGATCAATGATGAGTCATGCAAGTCTTCCATTATCCTTTTGGGGATATGCATTACAAACAGCAACACACATACTAAACCAAATACCAACTAAATCGATAAATGGTATTCCATACGAGTTATGAAGTGGATGCAAAGCCATGTTATCGAATTTACATGTGTGGGGTAGCAAATCATTTGTTAAGGCCTCTTCATGTAACAAACTTGCACCTCGAGGCACAAAGTGTATCTTTATAGGATATCCCAAGGAAACAAGAGGATATTACCTATACAACCCCTCAGACAAAAGGGTTATAGTGGCAAGACACGCCATATTCCTTGAGAGGGAGCACATCTCCAAAAGAGAGTGGGAGCGAGATAGACTTTGATGAAGTCGAGGCTCAAGATACACAGGAGTTGGTACAAGAACATATTCCACAAAGCCCCGTGGAAGAACAATTTGTTCCAGAGACACAAGAACTGCGTAGGAGCCCAAGAGAGGTGAGAGAACCAGAATGATATGGTTTTCTTGTCACCAAGGATGGTGACTCATTATTGGTTGACAATGATGATCCTCTTAACTACAAGGAAGCAGTTGAAGTCACAGACGTTGCCAAGTGGCAAGAAGCCATGAATTCCGAAATGGATTCCATGTACCAAAACCAAGTCTGAATTTTGGTAGATCCTCCAGTTGATGTAAAGCCTATTGGTAATAAATGGGTATTCAAGAAGAAACTAGACATGGAGGGGCAAGTCAACACCTATAAGGCACGAGTGGTTGCAAAAGGTTTTAGACAACGTCAAGGAATTGACTATGATGAAACCTTTTCACCGGTTGCGATGCTGAAATCCATCAGAATCCTATTGGCCATTGCCGCTTACCATGACTTTGAAATTTGGCAAATGGATGTCAAAACAACATTCCTTAATGGGAACCTCCAGAAAGATGTCTACATGACACAACCTGAAGGGTTTGTGACTTCAAAGGATGCCAATAAGGTATGCAAGTTGCAAAAATTCATTTATGGATTAAAGCAAGCATCAAGGTCATGGAACATTCGTTTTGATGAAGTTGTAATGGAATTTGGCTTTGTTAAGAACGAATGTGAGCCTTGTGTCTACAAGAGGTTTAGTGGAAGTGCAGTCGTTTTCCTAATAGTATATGTTGATGACATATTACTAATTGGAAACGAAGTACCTGTCTTACAGTCAGTTAAGGCGTGGTTGCATAAATGCTTCTCCATGAAAGACTTGAGTGCGACATCATATATTCTTGGGATCAAGATCCATCGTGATAGATCCAAGAGAATGCTGAGCCTAAGTCAAAGTACATACATTGACAAGATACTGAAGAGATTCAGTATGGAACAGTCCAAGAGGGGATTGTTGCCAGTGTCACATGACATTCATCTTTCCCAGAAAATGTGTCCTCAGACACATGATGAAAGAAAGAGAATGACAATGATTTTTTATGCATCCGCGATTGGGTCAGTCATGTATGCTATGCTATGTACGAGACTAGATGTTGCTTACACATTAAGTGCGGTAGGCAGATATCAAGCTGATCCAGGAGATCGCCATTGGATGACAGTCAAGACTATCCTTAAGTATCTGAGGCGTACTAAGGATATGTTTCTGGTTTATGGAGGAGATGAGGAACTAGTCATCAGAGGACATGTAGATGATAGTTTCCAGACTGATCAAGATGACACGAAGTCGCAGACTGGATACATCTTTAGTTTGAATGGAGGTGCAGTGAGCTGGAAGATCTCAAAGCAAAGTGTGGTGGCATATTCTACAGCGGAGTCCGAGTATATCGCTGCTTCTGAGGCAGCTAAAGAAGCAGTATGGATGCGAAGCTTCGTCCAAGAGTTGGATGTAATACCGAGTAGTAAAGATCCTATCACACTCTATTGTGATAATACTGCAGCGGTGACACTTGCAAAAGAGTCAAGGTCACATCAGCGGACAAAGCACATACTTCGGAAGTATCATCTCTTGAGGGATTTTTCTCAGAGAGGTGAAGTTGCAGTGAACAGTATTTCCACGGAAGACAACGTGGCGGACCCCTTGACTAAAGTCTTGACTCAGCAGAAACATGATCATCATGTGAGGTCTAGCGAACTAAAAGTCGTAGGCAGTTGGCTCTAGTCCAAGTGGGAGTTTGTAAGGGTTGGTGTCCTGAGAACCAACTGTTTTGTACTTTGATTACATGAATGTTCACTTATTATATATTGTTCATTATTCTGCATGACTATAATATAATAATGTCCTGGAATATTTGTTGCATTGATAAGGTCATGGTAGATCTCCGCTATGATGAGAACCTTGAAATGCTATAACAATATTCTTAAATAAAGTTATACGGTTGGATGACATACTATGATAGGACACATAGCATACATACCGTCATGTGCGAGTACTCGTAAGAAGACGAGACTCTCTCTCATGGAGTTCGCACTTTGTAATCTCCAAGATGAGAGATTATGAGAACAGACCCGCCAATAGTAATTCTGCATGTCTTGGTGTCATCAGACATTGCTATATACGAGCGTGTGTAATGGTCCTTAGACTGGAAGATTATCATTAACTCATATCATGACTCGCACACTTAGATTTACTGACGAAAACCGTCACGCAGACAGTTGGTGGGAAGTAGGGTACGTTGGGTGCGTCACGAGTGACATGTTAATGGATAAGTTGAGGAAGAATTTGTCCCTTCCATTTATGGAAGTTGATATCTCAGCCCTTTGATTGAAATAGAAGTGTCACATTAAATTTCATGGCCATGGTGTAAACAACGAGTTTATTTCAGGTAGTCAAAGAACGACGGATCAAGTATATATGTTTATGACATTGCTATGAAACCTGCTTGATGAGATATCGAGACAATGAGATTAAATTACACAGTAAGCGTTCGTATGAAGTGATACGTCAATGCGGCGTCAACTTCTTTCTCTTGGGTGCCTTGACCTGTTGCTAGACCGTAATCTTGGACTTTAGGCATGTCCGCGTAATGCCAACGAGAAAGAGGACCAGATGGTCATACACTAAGTGTATTCAAGTATCTCAAGTAGAATAAAGATTATTCCCGTATGTGGTTTAATAATTGTTCAAGGAAGTCTAAATCGTTTTAATGTTGGAGGAAGAATAAAATAAAACAAGTACACGTCGTGTATCAATGATAACACGCCATGTAGTTTTATTTTGAAAACAAGTACACGCCGTGTATTATTAAATGTACACGTCGTGTAGTTTTCATTTTGGAAAGGAAATGAATAAATGAAAACAAGATATACACGCCGTGTACATTGAATGTACACGCCGTGTAGTTTTCAATGAGAAAAACAAGTACACACTGTGCATTTATTAATACACGCCGTGTAGTTTTTCCAGTCGGGATTTTGAGGAAATATCGTTTCGTTAAACTATATTTATTATAATCAGTGTGAGCACATGTTAAGGAATTAATGACTCGACATGGGGTTTTCAAAAGTGAGTTAATGAAATATTTAAAACGCATAACGCGTTTATTTATTGTCATAACTCTACAACCTCAAGCCCGATTATAAATATCCTCACAACCCCAACTCTTTTCCTTACACAAGAGAATCATTGTGCACAACAACTTTGGAGAATTCTTTCAAGGCCGAAAGAACCTCTTCCTCCAAGAATGCTCTCAAGACTGAGAGAGAGATTGTCTTCCATCGGATCAAGACGATCTAAGGCGGACAACGCAAACAAAGGTTTCTCCACGCTAGCACCCGGAGACTGTTTTGACGACTTCTCGAGATACAAGGTACACGTGTGAATCACCGCTAGAGTAAGTTTACATTTGGCTTCTGCGACGCAACGACGAATCACATCGAAACGTGATCAAGAACATCAACAAAGAAAGAACACCCAAAAGGTATTTTTTTAAATTGATTAAATTAATTATAATCAACCTGCAACGATCCTACTTTGTGGTTCCGAGACTTTCCTTTTCTTTGTCCATTTCTGTGATTCGATCCGTGGAGACTGACGTTTATCGTCGTATTGATCCCGGATTGATCATTGTTAATGCCAAAAGCCAAGTGGGCACATCTACCCATGCGCTTCCGCTGCGCCCGGAACCTTCAAATGGTATCAGAGCGAGGTTACAACGTTGATTATAGTTATTTAATTTTTGTTGATAATTTACGCATTTATATTTGATTCAATTCGAAATAAATCGTTCTATAAATCTGAATAAACGAGATCTGTTCTTTCTCCTTTGTTTCTCGATTCATATCACAGAAACGATCTTTTAATTTTAATTTTGATTAAAATAAAAACGAGGATATCATCCGGAGGAGCCGCTCTTTCTGTCTGTACAACACGAGAATACACGGCGTGTAATGAAAACTACACGCCGTGTACTTAGGTTCAACGAACCGGTACTGGTCCGCCAAGCCACGCCGTGTGAATTGATTACACCTAAGTATTTAACACCCCGTGTTGACCATAATTAAACGGCGCGTGGGAACCAGAATACACAGCGTGTATGTTGGAGCAACACGCCGTGTAGTCCGATCCGATCCAAGTGAAACCATGTACAAAGGAGAAGCCGCGTACCACGTACACGAGATCGCCAGACCAGTTACCACGTAACAAGGAAGTACACGTCGTGTATGATTTATCTACACGCCGTGTACTCCAAAATTTCCAAAGTACAGAGAACACGCCAAAGCCCCCGCTGTGTACTTTGGATAAAATGTGAAAAGAAATACACGCCGTGTAAATATAAACTACACGCCGTGTACTTTCCAGAAATTTCACCAGGTTTCCTCCAAAAGTACAAAGACCTGTACAAGGGATATGGATGAGAAGAATTTCAAGGAAATTCAGAAAGGAATTTAAGATAAAGAATTGAATAATTATAAGATCATAATTAATTGAATTCAAGCGTGACTTATCTTGAATAATAGAACGATTAAAAGAATTTGAATTCTAAATATGCGTAAATGTCGTTGCATGCTATGGATGGTCATGAGCTAGACCAAAGACCCTTTGTATGTGTGTATGGTTTCATCTAAATTTGTTTAATTTAAATTCGTTGGTCTGTGAGCCTTCTTCCAATAAAATGTAGGGTCTGCGTGCCCATGGTTTCTTTAATGTAAACCCCATGTAATGGAGGATCTCCCAAGCCAGAGGAGACGGTTCAAAATCCGAAACTGAGGCGAAACCAACCCAAGAAGATACAAATGTGGACAGGTGAGAGCTGTAAAACACGAACCATCAGGTTCAAGGTGTTTTCCCTAGGTCAGGGTTAGCTTATCAAAACCGCTAGATAAACTAACCAATAGAAGCTAATGATCATGCCATCTTATTTTATTTTTGTCTGATTGCATGGTTTATTTATTATGTATGTGTTGTCGTGATCACATAATTAATAAAATGAACAAGCATGCAAAGATGAAATAAAATAAAAACCGAACTATGCGTAAACATTATCAGAACATGGTTAATCACTTAAGCTAGCATCACTTAATATTAACAAGCATGTGATAATGTAAAACTACGCATAAAAGATTAAAATCCCTCAATACCATATTAAGTCAGACCAAGTCTTCCGTTACTTGATTAAAGGCAAGACTCAATAAAACTATGTGTTTGACCAACCCTTGTTGGGACACTTACTTTTATAAAGAAAGCCCTTATGAAAGGTTTCGGGTTGACTTAACCATATTAAATCAAGAGGAGTAGCCCTTGCTAGACTTGATGTAATATTGGTGGCAAAAGTTTAGAAAATCCAAGTCAGGATTTCTGGATTGGGAAGTCTACTCAACAGATCAAGGAACTGTAAGCTCACAGTTGGCAAAGACTTGTCTACCTAAATACCTTCAAAATAACTTGACCAACCCTTTTTAGGGTTATGTGAAGGGGAATATGGATCATTGCCACTAGAATATCAAAGCAACTGGACATTCTGAGTTCAATGGTGAGGGCCATTGAGACTTGATAAAATAGTGGGGGAATTAATAAATTCATTTATTATTTCTCATAAAAATGTAATCAAGAAAGTACTGATAAATATGCTCTTTTAATTTGTAGAATCAATATGACAAACTCGTCAACCACATTTTCTCTGCGATCAATTCTGGATAAAGACAATATCCTCACCAGCAGTAACTTTCAGGAATGGTTTAGGCGCCTTCGGGTTATCCTACGCCATGAATGAAAGTTTTACGTACTGGAGTCGTCACTTCCTAATTCGCCCGCCCAAGGGGCAAATGATGAAGATTTCCTTGTCTATGATCAACATTTGAACGATTGACTCGACGTTGAATGTTTGATGCTATCATCAATGTCTAGTGAGCTCATGAAGTCTCATAAAGACATGGATGCCTATAGCATGCTCGAGCACCTCCGTGGTCTATACCAGGAGAGAGCAAGACAGGAAAAGTTTGAGATCTCCAAGGCTCTATTTCAGAGCAAGCTTGGAGAGGGTGCCCCAGTCAGGCCTCATGTAGTCAAGCTCATTGGCTACATTGAGCGCTTGGAGGTTCTAAGGTTTAAACTCCCTGAAGAACTGGGTACCGATCTCATTCTTGCATCACTTCCCCAGAGATTCTCAAACTTTGTTGTGAACTTCCACATGAACAACATTAAGAAGTCTCTGTCTGATCTTCTTATCCTCATTCGCCAAGTGGATAATGACATGAAGCGTGAAAAACTTTATGTCCTTATGGTGAATAAAAGGAAAGGGAAGACGAAGAGCTTTAAGCCCAAAGCTTCTTCAAGGCCTTCCAAGAAAAGGAAGATCAAAGGGGAGGCAAGGGAACAAGATGCTGTTTGTTTCGCATGTGGCAAGAAGGGCCACTGGAAGAAAAACTGCACCCAGCCAAGGAAGCAAGGGGGAGCTTCATGTGCGTTTGTCATCGAATGCAATCTATCTGTTTCTACAAATTGGGTATTAGATACAGCTTGTGGTGCTCACATATGTATCCAAATACAGGAATCAAGTAGATTCAAGAAGATTAATCGAGGGGAGGTAGATCTACGAGCATCCAACATAGCCAGACTTGCTGCTGTAGCTATCGGGGACTACCACCTCACATTGCCAACTGGAATGATCTTGGTGTTAAAAGGTTGTTATTATGTGCTTTCTGTAACCAAAAACATTATTTCAGTATCCAGATTAGATACTGATGGATTCATCTTCAAGTTTGGAAGTGAATGTTGCTACTTTTATAAAGATATCATTTGTTTTGGTAGGACACATTTATATAACGACCTTTACGTGTTAGACTACACAAACCAAGTAATGACAATCGACGATAAAGTAAATTCACATAACTCATACGACACCCAACTTTGGCATCACCAGTTAGGTCATGTCAATGAGAAACATTTGACAAAATTACATCAAGATGGGTATTTAAATTCTTTCGAACTAAAACCACTTGGTGTATGTCATGCGTGTCTACAAGGCAAAATGACCAAAGCCCCATTTAGTGAGAAAGGTGAAAGAGCTAAAGAACTTCTAGAATTAGTTCACACATATGTGTGTGGACCATTTCCAGTTGAAGCAAGGGGTGAGTTCTCGTACTTCATAACTTTTACTGATGATTTTAGTAGATATGGATATATCTACTTAACGAGGTATAAGTCAGATTCTTTTGATCGGTTCAAAGAATACAAGAATGAAGTTGAGAACCAGCTTGGTAAGAAGATTAAGAAACTCCGCTCAGACATAGGAGGAGAATATCTTAATCAGGACTTCATTGATTTCTTACGGGAGTTTGAGATTCTATCTCAACTCACTTCTCCTTACACACCTCAGTGGAATGGTGTAAGTGAAAGGAGGAACCACACCCTGTTGGACATGGTGAGATCAATGATGAGTCATGCGAGTCTTCCATTATCCTTTTGGGGATATACATTACAAACAGCAGCACACATATTAAACCAAGTACCAACTAAATCGATAAATGGTATTCCATACGAGTTATGTAGTGGACGCAAAGCCATGTTATCAAATTTACATGTGTGGGGTAGCGAATCATTTGTTAAGGCCTCTTCAGGTAACAAACTTGCACCCCGAGGCAAAAAGTGTATCTTTATAGGATATCTCAAGGAAACAGGGGAATATTACCTATAAAACCCCTCAGACAAAAGGGTTACAGTGGCAAGACATGCCATATTCCTTGAGAGGGAGCACATATCCAAAAGAGATAGTGAGAGCGAGATAGACTTCGATGAAGTCGAGGCTCAAGATACACTGGAGTTGGTACAAGAACATATTCCACAAAGCCCCGTGGAAGAACAATCTGTTCTAGAGACACAAGAACTGCGTAGGAGCACGAGAGAGGTGAGAGAACTAGAACGATATGGTTTTCTTGTCACCAAGGATGGTGACTCATTATTGGTTGACAATGATGATCCTCTTACCTACAAGGAAGCAGTTGAAGACCCAGACGTTGCCAAGTGGCAAGAAGCCATGAATTCTGAAATGGATTCCATGTACCAAAACAAAGTCTGGATTTTGGTAGATCATCCAGTTGATGTAAAGTCTATTGGTAATAAACGGGTATTCAAGAAGAAACTGGACATGGAGGGGAAAGTCAGCACCTATAAGGCACGACTGGTTGCAAAAGGTTTTAGACAGCGTCAAAGAATTGACTATGATGTAACCTTTTCACCGGTTGCGATGCTGAAATCCATCAGAATGCTATTGGCCATTGCCGCTTACCATGACTTTGAAATTTGACAAATGGATGTCAAAACAACATTCATTAACGGGAACCTCCAGGAAGATGTCTACATGACACAACCTGAAGGGTTTGTGACTCCAAAGGATGCCAACAAGGTATGCAAGTTGCAAAAATCCATTTATGGATTAAAGCAATCATCAAGGTCATGGAACATTCGTTTTGATGAAGTTGTAACGGAATTTGGCTTTGTTAAGAACAAATGTGAGCCTTGCGTCTACAAGAGGTTTAGTGGAAGTGCAGTCATTTTCCTAATAGTATATGTTGATGACATATTACTAATTGAAAACGAAGTACCTGTCTTACAGTCAGTTAAGGCATGGTTGCATAAATGCTTCTCCATGAAAGACTTGGGCGAGACAACATATATTCTTGGGATCAAGATCCATCGTGATAGATCCAAAAGAATGCTGAGTCTAAGTCAAAGTACATACATTGACAAGATACTGAAGAGATTGAGTATGGAACAGTCCAAGAGGGGATTGTTGCCAGTGTCACATGACATTCATCTTTCCAAGAAAATGTGTCCTCAGACACATGAGGAAAGAAAGAGAATGACAAAGATCTCTTACGCATCCGCGATTGGGTTAGTCTTGTATGTTATGCTATGCACGAGGCTAGATGTTGCTTACGCATTAAGTGCGGTAGGCAGATATCAAGCTGATCCAGGAGACCGCCATTGGATGACAGTCAAGACTATCCTTAAGTATCTAAGGCGTACTAAGGATATGTTTCTGGTTTATGGAGGAGATGAGAAACTAGTCATCAGAGGACATGTAGATGCTAGTTTCCAGACTGATCAAGATGACATGAAGTCGCAGACTGAATACATCTTTAGTTTGAATGGTGGTGCAGTGAGCTGGAAGAGCTCAAAGCAAAGTGTGGTGGCAGATTCTACAGCGGAGTCCGAGTATATCGCTGCTTCTGAGGCAGCTAAAGAAGCAGTATGGATGCAAAGCTTCGTCCAAGAGTTGGATGTAGTACCGAGCAATAAAGATCCTATCACACTCTATTGTGATAATACTGCAGCAGTGACACTTGCAAAAGAGCCAAGATCACATCAGCGGACAAAACACATACTTTGAAAGTTTCATCTCTTGAGGGATTTTTCTCAGAGAGGTGAAGTTGCGGTGAGCAGTATTTCCACGGAAGACAACGTGGCGGACCCCTTGACTAAAAGCCCTGACTCAGCAGAAACATGATCATCATGTGAGGTCTAGCGGACTAAAAGTCGTAGGCAGTTGACTCTAGTCCAAGTGGGAGTTTGTAAGGGTTGGTGTCATGAGAACCAACTGTTTTGTACTTTGATTACATGAATGTTCACTTATTATATATTGTTCATTGTTCTGCATGACTATAATATAATAATGTCCTGAAATATTTGTTGCATTGATAAGGTCATGACAGATCCCCGCTATGATGGGAACCTTGAAATACTATAACAATATTTTTAAATAAAGTTATACGGTTGGATGACATACTATGATAGGACACATAGTATACAGACTGTCATGTGCGAGTACTCGTAAGAAGACGAGACTTTCTCTCATGGAGTTCGCACTTGGTAATCTCCAAGATGGTAGATTATAAGAACATACCCGCCAGTAGTAATTCTGCATGTCTTGGTATCATCAGACATTGCTATCTACGAGCGCGTGTAATGGTCCTTAGACTGGAAGATTATCATTAACTCATGTCATGACTCGCACACTTAGATTTACTGACGAAAACCGTCACGCAGACAGTTGGCGGGAAGTAGGGTACGTTTGGTGCGTCACGAGTGACATGTTATTAATGGATAAGTCGAGGAAGGATTTGTCCCTTCCATTTATAGAAGTTGATATCTCACCCCTTTGATTGAAATAAAACTGTCACATTAAATTCCATGGCCATGGTGTAAACGAAGAGTCTATTTCAGGTAGTCAAAGAACGACAGATCAAGCATATAGGTTTATGACACTGCCATGAAACCTGCTTGATGAGATATCGAGACAAAGAGATTAAATTACACAGTAAGCGTTCGTATGAGGTGATACGTCAATGCGGCGTCAACTTCTTTCTCTTGGGTTCCTTGATCCGTTGCTAGATAGTAATCTTGGACTTTAGGCATGCCCGCGTAATGCCAACGAGAAAGAGGCCTAGAGGGTCACACATTAAGTGTATTCAAATATTTTAAGTAGAATAAAGATTATTCCCGTACGTGGTTTAATAATTATTCAAGGAAGTCTAAATCGTTTTATTGTTGGAGGAAGAATAAAATAAAACAAGTACACGCCGTGTATCAATGATAACATGCCGTGTAGTTTTATTTTGAAAACAAGTACACGCTGTGTATTATAAAATGTACATGCTGTGTAGTTTTCATTTTGGAAAGGAAATGAATAAATGAAAACAAGATATACACGCCGTGTACATTGAATGTACACACCGTGTAGTTTTCAATGAAAAAAACAAGTACACGCCGTGTATATTAATACACGTCGTGTAGTTTTTCCAGTCAGGATTTTGAGGAAATATCATTTCGTTAAACGATATTTATTATAATGAGTGTGGGCGCATGTTAAGGAATTAATGACTCGACATGGGGTTTTCAAAAGGGAGTTGATGAAATAAATAAAACGCGTAACGCGTTTATTTATTGTCATAACTCTACAACCTCAAGCCCGATTATAAATATCATCACAACCCCAACTCTTTTCCTTATACAAGAGAATCGTTGTGCACAATAACTCTGGAGAATTCTTTCAAGGCCTAAAGAACCTCTTTCTCCAAGAACGCTCTCAAGACCGAGAGAGAGATCGTCTTCCATCGGATTAAGACAATCTAAGGCGGACAACACAAACAAATGTTTTTCCACGCTAGCACCCGGAGACTCCTTTGGCGACGTCCCGAGATACAAGGTACACGTGTGGATCACTGCTAGAGGAAGTCTACACTTGGCTTCTGCGACGCAACAACGAATTACATCGGAACGTGATCAAGAATATCAACGAAGAAAGAACACCCAAAATGTATTTCTTTTAAATTGATTAAATTAATTATAATCAACCTGTAATGATCCTACTTTGTGGTTCCGAGACTTTCCTTTTCTTTGTCCATTTCTGCGATTCGATCCGTGGAGACTGGCGTTTATCGTCGTATTGATCCTGGATTGATTATTGTTAATGACAAAAAGCCAAGTGGGCACATCCACCCACGCGCTTCCGCTGCGTCCGGAACCTTCAGCCCCGCTCCGCCCCGCATAAGCCCGCGGGTTGCCCGTATTTTAAAAAATATATACTATTTATAACCATTTAAATATTTTATTTGTTTCTCATTTTTAATGGTTGTTGGGAGAAGTGTGGATTGACAATACCTAGAGTTTTAAGGGATGTGATGAAATATTTTTCTATGGGTTAATGGTGGCATGCAGTGATGACGACGTGGTGGTGAATTGTTGCGATGCAAAGTAGGTGATCGATCGGTGACAAACAACGAATGATAATGTTGGTAGTGAGGTGATGCGAACGACTGGACCTATAAATGAACAATGACTTTTCAAACAACTGGGTTTAAAGGAGGATATTAAGGTTCATATGAGGTCCTTTCATATTTTCTTAATAAATAAAATAAAATTAAATCGACCCAAAAAATATTATGATTATAATAACTCTTAGAATTGAAACCATGTGCATGGGAGATGAGTTCTATTTTTCGAGAGGCGGGATGACACATCATGTGAATATGGTGAATAATTACAATATAAATATTATAATATCATATTAAAACAATAAATATAAACCTATTTAAAATTCACATGTGAATGAATGGTGAATTAGTATGATAATTATGGCGAGAAATCATATCTTATGGTTTAATCATATTTTTTATTAAAAAAACAAAAATATTAAAGAAGCGTATATTGTAAAAAAATATATTTTTTTTAAATTAGGCCCGGGCCGGGTAAGCCTGCACCCGCGCGGGCTCAACTTGCATTGGCCCGCACTCGCGTGGGCTCAACTCGCATTGACCCACGCTCTAAGCGATCAAATGGTCTGAGGACTTGACCTCGCGACCGACGCCCCAAACCTCGTCGAATAAAATTTGCACAAAAATGACAGAATGAATTTCTTTCTAAAACCTCATCGAATGACAACCTCTCTTGTATACTTGAAAAGATGCTTGTCCTTATGAAAGTCACCCCACAACACTTAATTTTCATAAAATAATGCAATAAAAATCCGCCATGTTGGGTGTGATAAGGTTTTTGTTTTGTAAGACTAAAAAATAAGTCTATAAGGTGGTTTGATATACGAGCAATGAGAGGTTATTTGACTATTTTGATTATCATGTTATTAAAAAAACGTCTCATATTAATGCATTCTATAGTAGGAAATTTAGCTTGAAGGTTAAGAAACTTGAGATTTACAATCACCGGTGAAAAACACCCAAAAGAAAAGACGGTCATAAATAACCCTGCCAAGAAATATTATGTGCATTTTATGTGTTTTTGAGATAAACTTCATTTTTTTTCTATCCAATGTGAGTATTCAAAACTACTTGACATAAAATCATTTTTCCTAATTTGTGGTGAGAATATAAATTTTTTGAGATGAAAACAATCTTTTAACTCCCTTAGAATGAGGAAGAAATTTCAAAATTTGATGGTGAGTAAATATGTTTTTTTAATTTTTTTTAAAACCCATGGTAAGAAACAAATAAATGAAAAAATGAAATGAGATACGAGGAAAGAAGATGAAAAAGATGAAGAGGAAGAAAGGTTGACAAGGAGATTCAAAGACAAACCTGATTTGAGTTTAAAACCCCTTGAGGCTTTATCGTAGAGCATATAATATGAAACTCTAGGTGAAGATGAAGATCTTCTCCAGGCAACCCATGAAAATGATATATAATGTGAATTAAACTTGATTTTGGTTTAAAACCTACCTTGATGTTGAGATGTTGAATACTAAGCGGTTGGTAATTCATATCTGGTGCAACAAATTATTTTAAGATTTGTTTCTTAGGATTGCCCATATCTAGATTAAATGAACACGAGTAAGGGATCAAATGCCTTTTGATTTTCTCTACCAATCCTCCGAAACAAGTGATGGGCATGCTCGATTTATGATTCAAACAAATCTGATGGATTATTGGCGAGGCTAGAAGGCATTCACACAAACTTCGATTCTATTTGAACAAGGTGCAGACAATGGATTTTTAAAGAAGATTTTTTTAAAGGTGATATGTTTTTTAAGAATTTTTTCCCATTTTTTATTTTTTTAAAATTTTTAAGGACAATAAAAACAAATGATTCTTTATAGCACCATCCCTAACAATGACACTGATTTGAAGCGCGATCGATTGTCACCTATTAGTGTCAAATGTTTGGTGTTCTACTATAATGTGTATAACGACATATAAGACAAATTCTCATCGATGATACTAATTGTTTTTTAACAAAGTGTTATTATTATTTTGGAAATTTTTTGCTATAATGTATAAAGCGTTTGTTTGCAAAGCTTACTTGAATTGATTGATGAATGATGATTAATTAAACTGTTTGATATGAATCAAGGTGAGTTCAAAATTGGAGATTTAAGTTTATAATATCATTGATCTTGCAAAATATTGCATTAAATTAACATATGTTTCCCAAGATGTTTTGGATCGAAGTTCCTATATGTTTAGACTTTAATCCATGCCTTATGTAGGGTATTAATCTTAATCAAATTTGGTTGATGAGAGGTTTAATAGTCTACGAACCCTTGTACATTTGAGGTTCTAATAATCCATTAATTCCACATGTTTAACTAGACATGTTACTAACCCATGGCATATCTACTTAAACATGCACAATATTAATTTAAAGAATATTAAACGAACATGGCTCTCAATCAGCTTGACATCCACAAATTATGACTCATCTTAATGGGAGGATTACTGGGTCATTATGATGATGAGTAATTTGATTGGGTATGATGATAATGATTCGATAGAAGAAAAGAAAAATAAAAGGATAAGCAAAGAGTGAAACAAACTAAACTCAAGCATGCTAGCCAAGTAAAGAAAACACACAATAGAATTTAAAGAAGAACAAGGAAAGGGATTCTAACTGAATTTAAACAAACTGAAGAACATAAAATTACAACTACGTAAGGTAGATGATAATAAAATTAGATAATAAAAGCTTCACTAATTTTACACAAAGTAGACCACTTATGAGATTACAATAAAGAGGAAGAAAACGATAAGAAGAGTGGATGGGAGGTCTCTTTAGTTGAAATTAGAGTTTGTCAGGTCCTTCCAACCCTTGATCATGGATTGATTTTTCCAATATCTCCTTCTTGAGTGCTGAAGTTCCAACCTTTTGCTATGGGAAAATAGACATGTCTTTATAATCCAAGGGGGTGGGCTAATTTCCTTCCAAACATGTCTTCCATGCTGGCACACCCATATGTACATGTAAAAAATCTTATCTTAAAAAAATATTATTTTACAAAGTTGTTGAGGTGTCTCTTATTTACCCACCAAATTTTAAGCCCATTCGACTGTTGGTGAAAGTTATGGCTATTTTGGTAAGCCATATGCAACCGTCTTCAATGATCCTGGTTTTTCCATGGTTTTTCTTTACATGCATTTATGACCATGAAAATGGACAAATCTCTGCCATCCATAGTTAAATAATTTGTTCCCCAAATGTCTACTTTCTCCGTATAAAATTTATGAGTTGTTTAATAAGTGGTTTGAGAGATGATCAAATTAATGAGGTGTGATTTAAACCATAAACAATTTTTTAGGCCTCAATTGTGGGGTTTGTTTGAGTTTCTTGGATTTGAATTGGGCTTATACATCTTATCCTTGTATATTATGAGTTCATCCTTGGAGTTTCATGTAATTTGGGCTTCTGTATTATTCCCACCAACCAAAACATCATACCTTGTCTAGTTTTCTTTATCAACCCGTTGGGCCTTATTATGTTATCCAAATAGCCCTTCAAATTACTATTTTCAAGGTTCCAGTTACACGAAATTTAGTAATGTGAGTTAAGAATCCTATAAAATGGGAATCACACAATTTGGATCAATAGCATGAAAGTTATAATTAAAATTCATAATTTCATTTGAAAAACAATGAATATAAGCAATGTTATCAAATTGTTTATAATTTAAAAACATCGACATTACTTCATAAATATGTAATTTTATGAACAAATTAATAAGATAAGTTATTTTAAAAATGCTAATAAATTATATAACATCAGTATATTATGCCGATTACATGATGAGAGTACCCACATCATTACCCTTTAACACAAATACTATAGTGACCCATAAATCACACACATAATTATTACATCATTTTTTAGATAAACATTGATAATATTACACTTTCCAAAATCAATAGGTTTAGTGTCTTAGAAAATTAGGTTCATACATCATTAATGCATGTAAGATTTTAAACTTTATTTAAATGCTTCATTATAGTACTTAAGAAAACCTTCACAATATCCTTATCACATATGATCATTTGGGGACATACATCAAAGAAATGGAGAGTTAAAAGCTCAATAATGGGAGCAATAATAGGAAAGATATAAAGAATGAATCAATGAGTAAATGAGTGAGAATCATGGTTGTTATTGTATTATAGGTATGAAATCATAACAATAATAATGTAAAATTCATAGGAACGAGACATGAAATATGACATAGAAATAATAACAAAACATTATGAGTATAATTCAAAGCTTACTGTCAAGACAATCTAACATAGTTGGGTTAGACTGTTTGCCTATACCCAATACACGACATTGCCTATGATAAAAACATTACTCAAAGCATTGGAGGACTATATAATTTCGGGCTCACCCATCACATCATAATATATTCAAAACCATGCTGGCCACATATAAAAGAAAGGATGCAATAGTCATGCATAAATCCATAAGCGTAACATGGATAACTCATGATGAAAATGGAAATCGATTTCATAATAAACTCATACATCAAAGCATATCCTCAAATTTAAAGCAATCATTGAAAATAAAGATAAGTAATAATGAGGGTAAAAAAGTTCTTAAGATAAATTTAGGATAGAAACATATTTCTTTAGCACTATGTATAAGAAACATACCATCAATGAGGTAAATAGATCTAAAAGTGTAAATAAGAAAAAGTTAAGAGAGGAATTGAGAAGAGTCATTCCCCTAAATCTTATCATATGTGAAAGAAGATGCAATTAGTAGAGGAAATAGAGGAAATAAAGGAATGATATGTAAACCCCCATAAAATAATAACAAAAGAAAAGAAGAAATATAAAATTTTATGCAAAGATACTAAAATAAGATTTAGAAAGAGAATGTGTTTTTAAAGAGAGGAGGAAATGATGTTTTTTGTATAATGTCATAATCATAATAAATGAGATATTGAAAAGAATAATATTAAGGAGAGGGGAAATTATGAGATATACATAAATATATCAGAATATAAGAAATAGAAAAGAAAATGGTAAGAAATATTCCAAACCTACAAGAGAGGCAATTAGTGAAGAATCCCACCTTGGGTTCCATTTTTATTCATTATGATTAAACTTATTAAAACATTATTCCATAAGTATTTTACATTAATTTAAGCTATTTTAATAATTTATTACCATTGTAAATTATTTATTAACTTTTCATTAAAGATGAAAGGCATGATAACATGTTTATTTGGATTGTTTCATTTTAATTTCAATATTATAGTATTGATAATTGTTATTTATCCATTAGTTCCATTATCTATAGAAGCTTAAACGTGCACACACACACACATTATAGGTGTGAAGTCGGTGATAAATAAACACAACATCCTTATAGGTGGTAAACTCAACCATGTAGGGATGAATTGAATGAGGGAGAGAGATGATATATGTTGAGTCAGTAGTCTTACTTATTATTTTTCCATTCCTTTAGTTTGAGAAATTACAAAAACTTTCATGAAACATGTTTACTAACTTTTTATGTCCCAAGTGTTTTAGTATGTTTTTGTAGAAAACATTACCTTTTACCATACATAGAAAAAGTTCTAATGTATTATGAATATAAACCTATTATTCTTCATTATGATCATCAGATTGAGTATGTGTTTGATGAATCAGACTTACCATTAATCAGACCAGTAGTTAGACTTTTGTCTTGTCTTTTGTACTGACAAAAGTCATAACCATCAGACTGATTCTGGTACTGATATACTAGACTAATCCTCATTCAATTCATTATATTGATAATCAATAAGGAAGTCCATCGGGCTGACTGGAGTTTATAATCAAAAGCACATAAGAATTGTTTCTATCGTAAGGAATAATTTTAGCATTGTAATGGTGCTAAAACAAAACAACGCTGGACATTCAGTTATGCTAGAGAATTGTGATTTATTAAGAGCCAACTGTTTGAGGTCGTTGCAACAAACTCAGAAATATGATCGTTTGAGCTTCACCTATAAATAGCCAGTCATTTGAAGAGTTGGGAGCTGATTATATTCGCAACTCATTTTTTCTAAAGTTTTCTTAGTGTGAACATCTCATTCCAAAGTCTTTATAATACTTTAGAGAGTTGTAGTTCTAAGGAATCCTTGTCAGGGTTGTTTCCTTTAGAACAAATTTGATTTTTTAATCACATCTGATCATTATTATGATTGATGGATTACAAGGATAGGAATATGGTGAATCTGATCCATCAAATCAAGAGCTTCCAAGACTAGGAAGATAAACACCGATCATTATATCAAGGGATTCTGAGGATAGGAAGACAGATCTTATTCCGATCATCGTATTGAGGGATTTCCTGGTAAGGAAAGACAAAATTTACTGTAAATATAAAATTGTGGATACCTTTAGTCATGGTTATTGACTACCTTTACTCTTAAGGTTAAAAGAGTTAAATCTTTTAATACAACTTGTAAGTCATTCTTACTTTTATTAGCCATTGTATTACTTGTTTTTACAAGTCTCTTCCACTGTGCATGTAATAGAAAGTTAGTCTTCATAATTAGATTTATATATTGTTTGTTTTATCAGTGTATCTGCGAATATGATAAAAACATACTTTGATTTAATCAGATCATTTGTGATTTCGATTCTCTTACTTTGATTATCAGATGAAGTCTAAGTCCGATAAATTTACTTTAAGAGGTTTTGTGTTCTATTTAGTTTAAGATTTTTAAACTACAATTCACCCCTCTTATAAGTATAGCCATCAAATCTACTCTTACAATCCTACAATTGGTATCATAAAAGGTTTCTACTACTTATACACTTACTGATTTTTTACTTTCTTTACTTAGTACAAGTTGTTTAAGTTTTGATATAAAATTTCTAATTATAAACTTTGTTACACTAACATGTATTTGTATAAGATGGAAGGTATGAATGTTGGATCTCTGGATAATCTGAATCCAAGTCCACCACCTATATTTGATGGGAATGACTATGAATATTGGAGAGACAGAATGAAAAATTTTGTGATCAACATTGGAGTTTAAAACTTTTTAATGCTTTTTGGAAAATACAAGATTCCTAATAAGGAATTTTTTGCTTTTACAAATACCAAGAAGTTAGAATATCAATTGAATTACAAAGTCAGAAACACTTTATTGTGTTCTATTATAATGAATATCTATAGTCAGATATCATCTTGTGAAGTTGCCAATAGTATTTGGAGTAAATTGGAAGTAACACATTTTGGTACATCCAAAGTTATGGAAATAAGAAGAGTTATGCTTATAGCTGATTACCAAGCCTTTGATTTTCTACCTGGAGAGTTAGTTTCCAAGATGCACCAAAGTTTCATGAAAATTATTAATAATTTAAAGTCTATTTGTGAAAAAGGTCTTGATGATGAAATTTTGGTTGAAAATATTATAGACATAATGCCCAATGAGTGGGAATAAAAAAATAGTTGTGGATGATACAAGAAATATTATTAATCTTAATCTTGATGATTTTATTGGCACTCTCATGTAGTATGAGAGAGACTTAAAAGAGATACTGATAAAGATAAAAATAAAAAAGTTAGTGTTTTTTTTGCTACAAATTCTACTATATCTACTAAAGTTCAATCACCTGAGAAAGTTGTAAAATCTTCAAGAAAGAAGAATGTTGTTGTTCAGTCAGATTCTAGTATATTAGAACATTCATATAATGAGTTATCTAATCTTGTAAGAAGAATGAACAAGATAGTGTGGAAGAAATTCTTTCAATACTGATATAAGAAGGGTTATAAGGATAAAGGTGACAAGATTCTGAGGTCACTTGTTATGAATGTAAGAAAGCTGGACATATCCAACCTGATTGTCCAAAGTTGAAAACGAAAGATAAGAAGGAAAGGAATTCAAATAGAAATGCTAAATAGTATTATAAATATAAAGGAAATAAAGTTTTGAAAGCTTTTAACACATGGAGTTCCAGTGGTGGAGATTCTTCTGAAAATTATTCTAACAATGAAAGTTCCGGACTAAGGAACATTGGTCTTTTTTCTAAAGTACCCATGGTAAATCAATGTCTAATAGAAAAGGTACATACAACTGAATCCCTTACTAATATGAATTTAAATGAAAATTATCTCGATGAAAAAAATTCTACATCTTCTGATGAAGAATCTTCCTCAATAGAAGATAATACTTTACCCAGTTATGATGAAGTTTCCCAATTTAAAAATATATTAGAGAATGAAAATTATAAGATATGTAAAAAAATTGATAATGTCAAGGCTAAAATTGCTAAGGAAGATTCGAGAATAACTATCTTGACTAATGAAATATCATATATTTCTAAAGATCTTGATAAAATAATTTTGAAAAAGAATTTATTTCAAAATATTTTGAAAAATTTGTTTCTGAGAAATTTTTTTTATAAAATAATTTTAATAAACTTAGTTCCAAAACTACTACCAACGAGGATAAGAATTTAGTTGTAAAACTAAAATATGAAATTTCAAGCTTTAAGAAACTTTTATCAAAGTTTACCAATGGTAAGGAAAACTTTGATAAAATGTACAAGCAAATTCGTCCTTATAATGATAATACCAGAATGGGTTTTACAAATAAAAACACTATGTTTAGTAATAATTACTTTATTCCTAAAAGTGAACCTTTTTGCACTAAGTTCCAAAGTGGTGGTCATTGAAAGAAAAATTGTTCTTTGAACACGATACAATATCTTGGATTTCATAAGGCTTATTTTTCTAAACAAATGACATTTTCCCAAATCAACAAAATTAGACAAATGTGGTTACCTAAAATTTTGTTTTCTAACAATACCAGACCCAAAAAGGTTTGGGTTTCAAAAGAATAATCTTTTTGTTTTCAGGAAAATAAAGATAGTACCAAGAAAAAAAAATAGTACATGGATAGTGGATGTTCTAGACACATAACTAGAAAAAACTATTTCTTCAAGAAGATAATCAATTTGAAAGGTGACAAAGTAAATTTCAGAGATAATTCTCAAGGAGAGATTATCATAATTGGTAACATTGTTCTTCTTGTAAAAGCTTTTATTTCAAATGTATTATTTGTTGTAGGACTTAAGAAAAACCTTATAAGCACAATTCAATTATGTGATGAATGTTACCTTGTGAACTTTAGGAATTATAAATGTTTTGTACATAGTCCTAAGGATGAATTTATTCTTTTTGACATTCGGTATGAGAATGTTTACACAATTAACTTATAAGACCTTAAAAGCTAAGTATTACCTTTCCTTAGTGTAATGTAAGATCAATATTGGCTATGAAATTGATGGTTAGAACACTATAGCCTTAGAAACTTTTCTATGTTTACTAGGAAGGGACTTATTAAGGATCTACCAAAACTTAGGTTTGATACTTCAAAAGTTTGTGACCCTTGTCAATTTGGTAAGAAACATAAGTCGAGTTTTAAATCTATTATTGAAGTTCCAACTTTTGATGCTTTATATCTAGTGCACATAGACTTATTTGGTCCTACAAAAACTGGAAGTATTAGTGGAAAATACTATGTATATGTCTAAGTTAATGATTACACTAAATATACTTGGGTCTATTATTTACAAAGAAATATGAAGCCTTTAGTTATTTTAAAACTTTTGTATCTAGAGTTAAAAATGAGAAAAACCTCTCCTTGATAACTATTCATAGTGATTGTGGTGGAGAATTTGAAAATTCTGATTTTGAAACTTTTTGTAGTAAAAAAGGCATTGAACACAACTTTTTAGCACCTAGAACACCCTAAAAAATTATATAGTTGAAAGAAGAAATATAATTCTTCAGAAGATTACTAAAACCATGCTGAGTGAATACTCAGTTGCTAAACATTTTTGGTCTGAAGTGGTTAGTACTTCCTACTATATTATAAATCGAGTTTTAATTAGACATTTTCTTTATAAAACTTATTATGAGTTGTGGATAGGAAGAAAACCAAAAGTTTCTTACTTTAAAGTATTTGGTTGTAAAGTATTCATTCTAAATACTAAAGATAATTTACATAATTTTTCACCCAAATCTAATGAAGGGATATTTTTAAGTTATTTCACAACTTCTAAGGCTTATAGAGTTTTTAATAAAAAATTTTATACTATTGAGGAAATAGTTCATATTAAGTTTGATGAAACTAATCCCTTTGTTTTCAAATAGCCTCAATCTACAACCTTAGATGTTACTTCTAAAACTAATTTTCAAAATTTGTTAGAAAGTTATTCTCATGAGGAAACAACTCAAGAATTAGTTTTTGATGTTTTTCCTTAGAAATATTTTCTACTTATTATTGAAGAACACATTTTTAAAAAACCAAGAAGTTAGATGTTTCTTAGGAATCATCATAGTGAAAGTATCATTAGTGATTTAGATCAACCAGTTAGGACTATAAGTTCCTTAAGAAATGAAATTGAATGTATAGTTTTCTTATCCCAATTTGAACCTAATAATCCTAATGAGACTTTAGGTGATGAAGATTGAATTAAGGAAATGAACAATGAACTTAATGAGTTTGAAGTTGAACGGCCTAAATAAACTTCTATAATTGGAGAAAAATGGGTATTTCAGAATAAATGTGATAAAAATGATATAACAGTTATAAATAAATATAAATTTGTTACTAATAGATATAATCAATAAGAGGGAATAAATTATTAAGAAACTTATGCTTCAGTAGAAAAACTTGAAGTTATTCGAATACTTCTAGCCTTTGTAACATTTTTTAATTTCAAAATATGTCAAATGGATGTGAAGTGTGATTTTCTTAATGGATATGTATTGGAGGAAGTTTATGCAGAACAACCACATATTTTTGAAAATAAAAAATATCCAGAACATGTTTTTAAACTTACCAAAGCACTATATAGACTTAAACAAGCCCATATAGCTTGATATGATATGTTAACTGGATTTTTATTACAATTTTTTTTGTTAATGGAACTGTGGATCCAACCCTTTTTTAAAATGAATTTAATAAAAAACTGTGATTATACAAATTTATGTTGATGATATTATATTTTATTCAAATAAATAATCTTTAATAGATTCCTTTGTGGATCTTATGAAATCAGAGTTTGAAATGAGTATGATGGGTGAGTTAACACATTTTTTTGGTTTTCAAATTTCACAAAAACCAGAAGAAACTTTTATATATCAACATAAGTATATAAAATATATTCTTAATAAATTTGGATATTAAAATACTAAAATTAATAGTACTCCCATTGGTACCTCTAATACTTTAGATATTGATGAGCCTGAGAAACCAATTGATCAGAAAACTTTTAGAGGTATGATATGAATTTTACTTAACATCTAATTGTCTAGATTTACTGTTTTTAGTATGCTTATGTGTAAGATATCAATCTAATATAAAATAATCCCACCTTAAAGCTGTAAAATTATTATTTTTGTTATCTTAAGAGAACTATGGATTTAGGTCTATTCTATTCTTTTGGAAATGTATTTGAACTAAAAAGTTTTTTAGATAATGATTTTTGTGGATGTAGAATGGATAGAAAAAGCACGTCCAAAACTTGTCATTTATTAGGAGATTCTTTAGTTTTTTGGTCTTGTACGAATGAATAATCGGTAGCACTTTCTACTACTAAATCTGAATATGTGGAAACTGAAAGTTTTTGTGCTCAAGTGTTGTGGATGTAACACACACTCACTGACTATGACATGAGTTTTATTAAAACTCAAATACTTTGTGATAATACAAGTGTCATTGCTTTAAGTAAAAACTCATCACATCACTCACATGCTAAACACATAGATATAAGACACCATTTCCTTTGGGATCACACACTTAAAGGATATATAATTTTACAATTTATCAGAATGCAAGAACAACTTGCTGATATTTTTACTAAACCCCTAGTTTCGATAAATTTGAATATATTAAACAAAAGTTAGGAATGATCAATGTAAATTGATCATTCATATCTACTTCTTGTTTACCAATCTCTTTACATTAATATACTCCTTTTCATAAGGGGAGTACATATGTTTTTAAAAAACTTAGTTTTTCTTTAAAACTTTTATTTTTCAAAATAGTTAGTTTTTCTAAAAAGTTTGTATTATAATGATGTTTTTGAAGTCAATATTTTTAAAATTTTTGAAATCAGAATTCTTAAATTGATTTCAGGACTCAAAAATTGTTATAAAATTTCTGGACTCAAATTTTTTTACAAACTTTCCTCAATTATTAAAAAAACTATCATAATTAGTTTTTCTTAATAAAACTATCATAATCAGTTCTTTTTTAAAATTATCATAATCAGTTTTGTTAATAAAACTATTGTAATAAATTTTCAATATAAAACTATTGTAATTAGTTTTTCAAAACAAAACTATCATAATCTGTTTATTTTATAAAAACTAAGAAGATCAGGTTAATCATACCGATGAAACTTTCCAATCTAAAAGGTACTCTTCCATTATTTTAGTTTTTTCATTATTTCATTACTTTAGTTTGTAATTGTTGTTATACTTTTATCTTTAACAAAAAATTTGCTTTTATTTTTAATTTTTTTAAAAAAATTATAATCGAAATGATTCTCAATTCGATAAAAGTTCTAAAACTTTGAGAGTTCAAATAAACTTTAAAAACTTTCTTCGATTAAATCTCATTCGTCAGATTAGAAAGGTTTTAATCTTAACATTTGGTTTGAATATTGAAGTTCAACCATCACCCCTAGTGCATATATAAGTGTGGTTCTCCCCCAGTTCCACTCTAAAAGGTACTCTTATATTCTTTTATTTTTTTCATTATTTCATTACTTTAGTTTGTAATTGCTGTTATAATTTGTGATTTAACAAAAAAATTTCTTTGTTTTTAATATTTTAAAAAGTTTTTCTAATAAAAATGATTCTCAATCCAATAAAAGTTTTAAAACTTTGAGAGTTCAAATAAACTTTAAAAACTTTCTTCGATTAAATCTTGGCTGTCATATCTAAAAGGTTTTAATCTTAACCATTGGTTTGAATATGTAAGTTCAACCATTTCCCCCAGTGCATATATAATGGTAGGTCACTTTTTTATCCCACATCGTTTCTTAAGATTTTTCACTTCCGAGGTACTTCACCCTTCAAAGGCGTCAGTTCAATATTTTTTCTTTTAGTTTGATCACCAATTTTAGTTCTCATTCCAATGGAAACCAAAGAATACCATTCAAAGTGGTTTATTTTTAGGGAAATACTCGTTGAAGGATCGTGGTTTGATAAGTTCAATTCATCACTCAAAATGATTATTTCTTTTCAAGTAAATGAATTTATTTGTGTGGAGAAACCTAATAAGAATTTTGATTTTTTTATCCTGAGGTGGTTTTAGAGTTTTATGCTTCAGTTCAATTTTCTAAAGAAGATGGTAAGGATAAAGTTTCCTTCACCATGTTTGGTAAAAGATACAAACTTTCTTATAAAAGAGTAGCAGACATGGTTGGAGTTCCTTCGAATGGTGAAGCTTATTTACCCTCTCATAAGTTACCAAAAAAGCTTAGAATGTTTGAGAAGAATAAGGTTGAAGATTCATTATTTTATTTCTATGAGAAAGCAAGAAAAGTATCTCATCTCACACCGGATAACAGAGTGATTGAATTATGGATACAAGGATATCTTATGCATAAGAAAGGAGACAGGTATACTTTGAAAGTTTTAGATGTATTTTTTCTTGATTATATTGTCAACATGAGGAAGATTGACTAAGTTAAGTTCATATTCATTATGGTGGAAAATATCAAAACTGCTTCCATCAAGTCAAAGATTATTATGTTCCCATATTTCATCAGCAAGGTGATAGTAAAGTGTATGGATTTTTTTAAAGTGGAGAACAAATCGTATCCATTCGGAGAGAAGAATTCCTTTATAAGTGAAGATACAATTTCGAGAATGAAGTTGGTGTTTGATTCTAAAACAAATCAGTTTGTAGAAAAAGTTGATGGGGCTGTTTTCGATGCCCAACCATCAAAGAAAGTAGAGGAAGTTGAAAAGAAGAAAAGTTGGTGTTTGATCCAGAGTTTGGTATTGACCCTATAGATTCAAAGGATTTAAAGATTCATACTGCTGAACAACTTGAAGAAGAAGAGAAAAGAATAATGAACAGGAAGATATTTTAAGAAGCTAAGATAGTAGAAATCTTATTAAAAAGGTATAAAAAAGCATTTAACAATCTAGTAATTTTGACATCCAACACTGATCAAATAATTCCAGAAGATGGATTAGTTTTTGAAGAAGCTTTAATAGTACATTCTATAGATGATAAGGGTAAGGGAAAAAAGTTATTGAAGAATTGGTTCCAAATGTATCTGAGAAACAATTGGAACCTAAGTTAGCTGGAAAGGGAAGTTTGATAACAGAAAGTTAGTTATAATAAGAACTTGATAAATAAGTTGATAAGGAAGTTGAAGAAGGAGATGAAGAAGAATTTGAATAAGTATAAGAATAGGAACATGAATAAAAGGAATAGGTTGATGATGAATAAACCCAGTCAGATAAGGAATCATAAGAATCATCTTCATCAAATTTACCTTCTAAGTATGATAAGGATGAAAAATCAAAAAGTTCCTCAAAAGAAGAATCATCATTAGAAAAGGAAGAAAAGTCATCAAAGTAAGAAGAACAAGATCAAATTTCTCACATGAAAGTTTCTGAAAAAGATGAAATCGATAAGGATGTGGAAATTCTTGAGGTATCAGATGATAATAAATCCTTTAAGAAAGATGAAAAGAAAGGAAAATAAGTGGATTTCAGAACAAGAAGACCAAAACCACCCCAGGTTGAGCTCGATCATTTGGAATAAGAAGCAACTATTACTCAAAAAGGTGTTGATTTTATTTTCCTTGCCTTGAAAAGGTTGATTGATCATATTTTGTATTTACCCAATATTGAATCAAGATGTAAGTTGCTTCAAGAAGCTCTGAATGAAAAATCAGAATCACTCAAATCATTGAATGAAAAAGTGATTAGGATAAATATCAATTTGAAAATTTTACAAGAAAAGTTAAAAACAAAAAATTCATTATACAATCAGATGGTGAAGTGGTATAACCAAAAAGATATTGATATCTGTGAGCATGATGAACTGTTTCAAAAAGTAAATCAAAATCTATTAGAAATGGATGAATTCTTCAACAAGATATCTTCAGATATGGCCAACTGATTAAAGTTTGTAAAAGAATCCATATATACTATAGATGACCAAACAAAGGATTTGAATGTCTTGAAAGAAAAAGTGAACAACATGGAGTTAGGGATGAGAAAGCTGAGATCATGTGAAGATGAATTGATCATAATGAGGGAACAAACTAAAGAGTTATCTTAGGAAGTTAAAAGCCTCCATGATGAAGTTATAAAGATGCCTAATTTGGAAGAAAAGGTCACAAATCTCTAAAAGGATTAGCATGAGTTCAAGAAGATGAAGGCCTTCATGAAGAATCTTATAAAGAAAGATTAATATTTTCATTTGAACTCTTGATGTATTTTATCAAACATTTGAATTGTTAATATAATTATCTTTTCATCCAAATTATTTTTACTTGAATGTTTTCCAATCTCAATTGGTTATATATTCTTTCATATTTACATGAATGATTAGTTAGTTCAATATTGTTTTATATGTTTTTTTTCTAACATTTTAGTAAATTTCTGATTCTTTCCCATTCCTTTTTGGAAATCACAAAGGGGGAGAATGTCTTATTAATGGGGTATATGTTTTATAAAGAGGGAGAATTTCTTTTTAAAGGGGAGATACTATCCTTATGGGGAGAAGAATCCCTAAGGGGGAGAATTTTTCTTTAAGGGGGAGTTATTATAATATCTTTCCATCACATTCAAAATAATTATAAACTCAAAAGAAATTTTAAAGAATATATTCAAAGTTATAAAAAGAAATAAGGGTTTTAAGTTTTTCAAGTTATTTTTCATTTATGTTTTTTTTGGTTTGTTCTTTCCAAAAAGGGGTAGATTGTTTAGTTATAAGTATTGCTTTTTACTTTTCCATTCCTTCAGTTTTGGAAATCACAAAAACTTTCATAAAACATGTTTACTAACTTTTTATGTCCCATGTGTTTTAGTATGTTTTTAAAGAAAAAATTACCTTTTACCATACATAGAAAAATTTCAAATGTATTATAAATATAAACCTATTATTATTAATTACGATCATAAGATTGATTATACGTTCGATGAATCAAATCAGACCAGTAGTTATACTTTTGTCTTGTATTTCTTGCTGACAAAAGTTATAACCATCAGATCGATTCTGGTACCAATATATCAAACTAATACTCATTCACTTTGTTGTATTGATAACCAATAAGGAAGTCCATTAGACTAACTAAAGTTTATAATTGGAAGCATATAAGAATTTTTTCTATCCAAAGTAATACTTTTAGCATTGTAATAGTGCTAAAACAAAACGGTGTTGAACATTTAGTTATACTAGAGAATTGTGAGATGTCAGTAGCCACCTGTCCGAGGCTGTTGAAACTAGATTAGAAATATGACCATTGAAGATTCACATATAAATAGTCGTTCATTTGAAGAGTTGTTATTTGATCTCATTATAAGATTATTTTTTCTAAAGTATGCTCTACGTGAACATCTCGTTCCAAAGTCTTTGTAATACTTTAGAGAGTTGTAGTTCTAAGGAATTTTTTTTGGGTTGTTTCCTTTAGAACAAATTTGCTTTTGTAATCATGTCCAATCATTATTACAATAGAGGGAATACAAGGATCGAGAGAAGGTAAATCTGATCCATCAGATCGAGGGCTTCTAGGGCTAGGAATACCGACGCCGATCATCTTATCGATGGATTCTAAAGATAGGAAGACAAAGATTATTTTGATCATTGTATTAAGGGATTTCTTAGTAAGGAAATACATAATTTATAGTAAGTATAAAACTATGGATACCTTTAGTCAAGGTTATTTACTACCTTTACTCTTAATGTTAAAATATTTAGATCTTTTAATATAGATTGCAATTCATTCTTACTTTTACTAACTATTGTATTACTTGTTTTTATAAGTCTATTTCAATGTGCATGTAATAGAAAGTTAGTCTTTGTACTTAGCTTTCTATACTATTTTTTTATTGATGTATCTATGAATATGATAAAAAATAATTTGATTTAATCAGTTTAACCTTGATTCCAATTCTCTTATTCTGATTTATTGGATGGATTTTGAGTCTGATAAATTTACTTTAAGAGGTTTTGTATTATTTTTAGAACTTTTTAAACTAAAATTCATCCCCCTCTTGTAAGTATAGCCATCAAAGCTAATATTACGATCCTAAAATATATACATATTATTGTGCTCAAGTTGTGTTTGTTGTATTTGTTGTGAATATGTTAATATATGTTTATATAGAAAGTTACTTAAGAAAGTTGGAGAAGTTTTAGAGAAGATTTTTTTCTAAGTTTAGTGAAAAATTATAAAGTTTGACCATGCTATGTTGATATTCAAAGTTCCTAATATCATGAAGATACTAATGATTCTAGTTGAATTTGTACTAGTTTGTACAAAAGGGAAGAAGTTGGTTACCAGAAAAATATTGAGATGCGACTGCACAAAGTTGAAGGTACAAAGTACACCAAATTGAGTTGAGAAGACCGACTATAATTAGAACAATGTTACCAGATATATCTATATGAAGTCTGAGTTATAAAGTGTGAATATGCAACTATATGTAGATTGATCTATGGATTTGGTGATTTACAAAGGTTGAGTTACAAATTACAAATGCATCAGATTGTGTTTAGCAGCAAAGAATATTTATAAAAATCTCAAGATCAGAAAGTAATGGAGTGATGAAGTTGAAAAAAATATGGAGTTTGAAGTTGTGAAATATGTAAAAAGTATTAGATATAGAGTTGAAGACGTTCCAAATGGAGGATAACTTTTCAATGCTATCGAACGGAGGAAAGCCGTTCAACTCACTAAATGAAGAAATCTTTAAAGCTTCAACAGGTGGAGGTATATTGGGAAGACACTCAAAAGATCCATCAGATGGTATAATTCAATGACATAATATGGAGAAATAATAAGTTTCTTCAAATAGAGAAAGGATACCTAGAGTTTGAGATAGAGTTGAGTTGTACCAGACAAAGAGCATACAATGTCTTACCAGATGGAGATAAGTATGAAGTCTACTGGATGTGGAAAGATGATGATCACTAAAGTATCAAAAGATATAATATAACCAGATATATAAATATGAAGTTGTTATGGACATTGAGGAATGTGATTCCATCAGATAGAGAATTCCTAAGTTATCGAACAAAGAAATATTGAGTCCGTAAAACAGAGGTTTCCTAAAAAAGTGAAATGAGATGAATAAAGTTTTTGAGTCCATAAAATGGAGAAGGTTGATTTTACCAGATAGAGTCAATTTCACAATGCAGAATAGACAAAGAAGAGCTAGATATAACAACATTGAACAAAGGAGTTCTTGTGAAGACACCAAAAAAAACTTTGTCGGATGAAGTTCTGAAGAGATTTATATAGACTTCATAAAGTTCTTAATAATTTGGCAATGCTAATTTGTTCTTTCATCAAATATAAATCAATTCGATATTTGATGAAGTTTGAATAAATCTTTGACATCAAGCTCTAGGTAAAATTTGGTAATGAAAGTCGACTCCAAAATTTTTGGAAGATTGAAGGTGGTGAAATGAAATTGAATTGGGCAGGAACATTCAAAGTTTGAATTTTGGGATCCCATGTGAAGAGTTCCTATAAAAATGGGTGATGGCATAGTAATAAAGTACATTGTTCATACATGTGAAGGAGCATAAGAACTAAAGTTTTTGGAGCACCGTGTGAGTGGCCGACCGAGTTCCTACTTGGTTGGAGAAGAGAGAAATGAACAGAAGAGATTATGATACTTCTAGCTAGAGGTGTACTAGAAAAACTGATTACCAAAAAAAAGAAGAGTATCAGAACAATTTGCTTCAACAAAACAAGGAGCATCGAACTGAGGTTCACCGGAAAAAGTACATCCCATAGAGCACATCAGACCAAGGAGTATCAGATGCAGTGCACCAGATAGTGCACACTAGACCAAGGGGTAGTTGACAGAGAATATCAGATAGAGTTCTAATAGATGTACTTTTTCTAAGAAAGTTTTCCAAACAAAGTTCTGGTAAGTTGAATAATTGAGTTTATTTAGGTATTTCTTAGATATTGAGAAAGTTTTGATACCAAAAAACTCTTAAGAGAGTTGTTGATGACCTTGAAGAAGATTTTACAATGGTGAAGGTGATCCAACTTGCTTGTGTAGAAAGAAAATCTAAATAAAATCTTTCTATAATGGATCAAAAAATATTAAGGAAGGGCTTGTTGCTGGGGTGTAAAACTAATTTCTAAAGATTCTTATGGTTGTGGTGTATACCCAGTCAGGAAGGAAGTGGATGTAAGAAGGAAAACTAGGGGGTATAACCAATTGAGATAGAATAGTTGATTGTTGGGGTATAGAACTAGGGTTAGTTGGAGGAATGATTACTGGGGTGTAGAACCAGTTGGTTCTTGTGTCTTTGTAATCTTGAAATAAGTTAGTAAAAGATTCCATGTCGGGTAGAAAACCAACATGACAAGGAGTGGTCATTTGTACCAAACCTTGTAAATATAATGTTTTGAAGTCTATTTATATTTACTACATATGAATTTAGGTTGATAGATACATATTTGAGTGGATCAAAACTCTAACAAGTTTCATTGGTTGAGTTCAGTAGAAGAATTCATAAAATAAAAGTGATTACTGATTCACCCCATCCCCCTCTCAGTGATCTCACATTGATCTTAGAATTTCAATTGGTATTAGTTTTGAATTTTTTTTTGGAGTCACAATAGAGGTTTGTAGATGAAGAAAAGACATAGAAAAAGAACAAAAAGATGATGAACATGGATATAATGATTTATGTGGTTTGAGAATAATCCCTACATCCACAGTGAGGTAGAATCACTTCACTAGAATCAGGATCACAATTACATGGAGGTTTTAGATTTTCTCACACACAGAAAACACTAGCTTGAATGAGCTAATAAAGTATACAAAGCACTATACCACCAATCGCACAGTACGTCCACTATACTACAATGAACAGTGGCTGGGAGTCCACACTGCTACAATGATGCGACCACCCAAGTCCAAGATACTACAGTACTGGGTGAAAAGAAGTTGGTGGTGCTACAATACCACTATCTCCAAACTCTGTACTACTACAGTTCCCTATCGATGTCACAGGTCAGCCCTATTACAGTGTCATGCCAAAGTACACACTCTACAGTGCTTTGTCGGTTTCGCCTGGTCAACTCTACCACAATCGGTCATAGTTACTATAGTCCCCCAAAATTTGGACCAGGTCCTTCAACCCTCGGACCCCCAGAGCAGGGGAGTTATCCCCCTATAACCCCCAATGATCTCACTACAGAGCTTGACCTACGAGAGTTGCGGCCAGGTGTTTAGTAGTGTCCGCTAGCATTCAACACAACATCATCCAAACGGATCGGGATACACTAATCCAAAAACTAGAGAATATGTTCACTCTGAAAGAGCCAACTCTCTACTAAAAATGGTGAATATAAATTTAGTGAACAACATGGGTGTTTCTATATTCAATGGAAGGAACTATCTATTGGAGTTGGTGCCCCAGAACCAACTTGTTTAAGTACTCGATTACATGTCTTTATTAATTAAAGAAGTGTTCTTACCACATCTTGATTATTCTTCTGAATGTTATTTGTATGTGATAACATCCTTGGAATATATATCGCACTAAAAGGTCATAGCGGTTCCCTTCTATAATGATAACCTAGAGGCGCCGCAACATTATTCTTGAATCTTGTTCTATTATTGAATGATATTGTCTGAAGAGACATAGACGATACAAGTTATTAGGGGTAGGAGACTCATAAGACATTGAGATACCTTTTCATGGTGTTCTCCCTTGGCAATATCCATTATAGGAGGTTATAAGAAATGGTCTGTCAATAGGAAATCCATATTTCCATGTGTCATTAGATATTCCTATTCACGGACGTGTTTATTGATCCTTAGACTTTAAGATTATCATTAATGGATATCATGACTCACATACTTTGATGTATTGAAAAAAATCATGACGTCATATGTTCGCAGTGAAGTATGATACATTGGATGAATCACGAGTGATATAACATTAATGGATACTACAAGAAAGGATTTATTCATTATTTCCTATAATGGAAATTTATATCTTAGGACCTTTGATGGAATAAAACTTCCTATATAAATCCATGTCCATGATGTTCGGCGATCGAGTTCATTTCCAGAAATTCAAAGAAATAGAAATCAAGTATATAAGTTATGGCACCAATATGCAACCTCCTTGATTAGAGATATCATGATAAAAAATATTATATTACACAGTAAAAATCCATAGGAGGTTGGATGTCATTGCAATGTTAACTTCTTTCTATATGGATGCCTTGACATGTTGTTAGATTCTATCATTAGACTTTAGGCGGTTATGCCTAATGCCATTGAGAAAGAGACCTAGAGGGTCACACACTAAGTGTATCAACAATCTTAGTTAAATTAAAGTAATGAATTTAATAAGTAAGATCAAATAATATTTATTCAGGTTTAATTGATCACCATAATTTAATCACAAGTTATTTGAAAGAATAAAGTGAGTTAAATAATAAATAATAAATATTAGTTTTCAAGTTTTATGAATATAATATTTATCATATTTATCATATAAATAATGCAGTGAAATTTATTTAATTAAATTTTCATTATTTGAGGATTGATAAATATCAACAAGGGAATGAAGTTCAAGTTTAATGGTCCAGTTAGAAATAATTGATATTTATTTATATTTTTAATGTGTCGCACCTGTCAATAGATTAATAATAATATTATTATTATTAATGTACATGGGTCCAATTAAGAATATTAGAAATGGTTAAGGGATTGTGTGCAATTTTCCAACCCTAAACATTCCATAATAAATATCTAATTATATCTAATTATATCTAAATATGCCACTTTCCTAAAGTGACTTTTTGGGTGTGTACAACGAATAAAGGAGATATCTAGAGATATATCTAGAGAGATATATCTATAGAGAGATATCTAGAGAGATATCTAGATAGATATATTTAGATAGAAATATCTAGAGTTCTAAAATAACTCTATCTTCCTCCTTTCTCTGGTCTTCAAGAGATCCCCAAGAGTTCTCCCTCTTCGAGAATAAAATTGCTGCGGTCAACCATAAACATCACAAGCGATCAGGATCGGACATGCCAACATGCGATAATTCAATGATGTTGATTAGAGATTATGGTGCATATTTGGATCACCGATAGAGGGATTATTTACTTGAATCCTGTAGCACAACGACGGTGTAATAAAATTTATTCTATCAGATCATCAATGAAAGAGGAATTACAAGTTGAGGTAATTCTATATTTTCTTATACATTAATTATAAATTACATGTAAAGATCCACCCTCTTTGGTTTTAGTGATTAATTTATCCCATTGATCTACTATTTTTGTTGGACATGATCTCATGATCATGTAAAGCAATTATTACATGTGATTTAAGACTAAAAGATGAGTTGGTCATACCTCTAAAGGATTCTTCCGCTACGCTTGGAACCTACACTAACAAAATTGAAAAGAATAAGATGTTACACTATCTTTTATCTCTTTGACTTGAATTTAGAGATGCTATAACAATAGGATTTCTTCCAATTAATGAGGTTTCTATGACCGTTTTTGATAAGATAAATTCAGAAGGTGATGGGAAATCATAAAATGCCATTTTGATGGCTCTCTTAGAGAATGTTTATACAAAAAATATATGATTTCAAACTTCCAAAGTTATGTGGTATAAGTTGATAAGTAGTTATAAAGGAAATGAGAAATTCAACGAGGAAAATTTACAAATATGGAATAGAAAATTTGAAGATATTAAGATGGATTATGAAGAACGTATTGATGAATACATTAAAAAATTAAATGATATTGTCAAAAATATCAGAGGTTTTTATGAGAAGTTGTAAGATTATACTATCATTAAGAGAATTATGAGAAAATTTCTAGATATATTTGATGCCAAGGTTTCATCTCTAAAAGATTGAGAAGATTTATCTTTGGATGAACTTCAAAATATTCTTATGGCATATGATATGAGAAAAGAAACAATCTTTAAAAAGAAGGATAAGGAAGAAATTTATTTTGAAGCTTTGTTAAAAGATAATTCTAGTGATAAATAAGTAGAAGAAAATTCAAGTGATTAAGATGCTTAGGAAGATAAATAGGACTTCAAAAAAATCATTTCACTTCTTTCTAAAAGATACAAAAAGAGAAAATGGAGAGGAAAAGAAAAAATATCTCTTAAATGTTGAAATTATAATGATAGTGGTTATTTTGAAGCAACATTTCCCAAGAAGAAGTTCAATGATTCTGAATTGGAAGAAGAAGACAAGAAGTATTAGAATTAGAAATGGAAGAAACATAAGAAAAATGTTTCTTCCAAAAGAAGAAGAAAATTTTGCTGAGCATGAGTGAGTAGGATGATTCATCATCCAACAATGAATCTAATTGTCATATCAACTTCCTAGATCATGTTATAACATAGAGTGATTTATCAGATAGTGATGATGATGGGGAAAAGAGAACAGAACTTGAGTGGATTATAAATTTTTTTGGAGGCATATATTTATAAAAATAGACTAATTAAGAAGGAAATGAAGAGGTTGAAGAAAAAAGTTCAGAAGATAAGTTATGATAATAGAGAATATATAAAAAAGGAGGAAAAAATTATTAATAAGATTATATCTCATAAAATTAAAGTGGATGGTATTTAAAGGAAACTGAAAGGTTATGAAGAAAAATCATCTAGAAAGGAGAATCTTAACAAGGTAGAAACAACACTTGTTGAAGAGTGTTAGAAGAAAAAACTAAAGTTGTAAGAATTTGAGAAGATGGTAAATTTTCTTAAATAAAGATTGAGTGAGAAATAGGAATATTTTTCTATGACATATTCAATGTTTCTTACAACAAAAAGTGAGTTAAGGAAGATTGGATATGAATTCACCAAAGCAGTTGAGGTTAAAGGTGAATCTTCTCAAGATGGGGAAAAGAAGTTTCTATAGAAGCATGTTGTTTCCATCTACAAATAATCTCAACATACATTTTCTTTTTCTAACAATGCATATTCAAAATATAATATTGAATCATCTTGGATCTTGAATATTTGTGAGAAATAATCTTCCACTAAGAAAGAGTGGAATACTTCAAGAATATTTTTCCTTGAACAGAGACATCCACAATTTTTAAAGAGGCAATAAAAAAAACTTATGATAATAACTAATATCACTATGAAAGATCAATATTTAGAGGTCACTACTAGTTTTTGGAGTGTTTAAACACAAAGATTAGTCATGTTGGTACAATATGTCCATAGTAGGAAAGAAGTATGAATCAAGAGGGAGTTATGAGAAGAAGAAAAGAATAAACCTTTCAAGAAAGAATGATAAGGAAGAAAAGAAAGTTCAGAAGGTGAAAAATGTTAATTCTTCTTGTGTGGCATGTGAAAAAATTAAGAATATTGAGAAATAAAAGAAACTATGAAATATTGAGAATGAAAATAATCTCAAGAATGATGAGCAAGAAAAGAAACTCAATAATGTTGAGTAGGGAAAGAAATTTGAGTAGGGTAAGAAAGAGTCTTAGTTATTTAGTCAGAATAAATAGTTGAGGTTAGAAAGATGGAGGAAGCACAAAATTCTAATGAAAAAATTTTAAGAAACGATCTTTGGAAAATGAGAAAAAGGTTGATAATAAATTATCAATAGATGGTGGATTGAATATTCAGAATAAATGTAAAAGGTGTGAGAAATATTGACCTAGTACTAAAGATTTTATGACTATCTTACCGCCTAAAGATGAAATCATGAAGAGGATGTCACAAACTCATAGTAACAAAGATTTTATGAAAACTGAAGAAAATAAGACAAATTTATCTAAAGATTCAAAAAATTAGAAAAAATACATCAAAAAATATTTGAAGGATGATAATAATAAAGAAATAACATACCACACTAAAACTAATAAGAAGAAAAAGATGGAGAATTTGAGACAGAGATAATATTCTTAGTCTGATCATTAATTCTCAGGAACATTGAGGTTCCTCCTTATTCCCAATATACTAATTTATTTGAACTAACTTGCAGGGAATTGAAGGAGGATTAGAGAAGCTGGATAAGTGTTGTAGTATTTTTACATAAAGAATAGAAATTCACCATGGAAACATTATGATAATCATGATGAATATTGTTGTGCTACCCTTCAGGGGGAGATAAGATAAAGTCGGGGTATGAGTATTATATTTTTCTTAAAAAGGTGGAGATGTTAAGAAATCTGAGATATAAGGGGAGTTTTTTTTATAAACTTGAATTTTTTTGATGTGTTTGTTGAGATGGATACAGGTTGTATCTTAACAAACTTACTTAGATCTCTCCTAATATAAAAATTCTGAAATAATCTTGAGGAAGGTATCACATTAAAGAAATGTTATGGATAACATTGATCACCTTGATTATAAACTCTTTTTTTCTACATCAAGTTCACCCATGTAGACTTAGAGTTGTTTAGTTAAAGTCTATTTGTTAAGAAACTCATATGATACTAAAGTTATCAAGATTACATGAGAAGTGATGATGAGGTTTGATGATATATATGTTACCCTTTGTATGTGATTTTGAATAAGGGGGAGAAAGCACATAGGGGGAGAAAATAAAATAAAAACAACATATGGGGGAGAAATATTTCAGTACACATATTGAATTCGAAGGTGTTTGAAGTTTTTTGGGGACATTAAAAATAAACACAAAGGGGGATATTTTTATAGACAAGTTGTGTTGGTTTCATATTTTTTCAATATACCAATATGTATTTGTAGTGAAAGTTACTTAAGAAAATTGGAGAAGTTTGAGAGAAGAGTTGTTGCTAAGTTTAGTGAAAATTATAAAATCTGATTCTATGATGATCTTCAAAGTTCCTAACATCATAAAGATACTCATGATTCTAGTTGAGTTTGTATGAGTTTTGTGACATCCCGAACCTGGATGCCACTAAAGGTTCCCTGAGCCCAATTGGCCACATGGCCTCAAGTGCATCTCCCCAAACTCAAGAGGCTGTTGACCAGCAGCGAGGGACAAGGGTGTGTCCATGGGGAGACTATAAACTCATCACCAGAGTGCAGTATAACAGATAAAATATAAATACTAGGTAAATAGAGGAAGCACTATATGTAATAAAATGACAATGAAAAGATACAAGAATAACAATAACTAAAACAATTGATCAAATATACAAAAGCTAACGATGATATGTCATGTCACTATAAACATGGAAGACATGGATACAAATAAGCATAAAATCACACTATAAAAAATTATAAAAAAGGAATAAAAAAACTATCCAAGCATACTGAGCTCTAACTTAGTCATCCACTAACAGCTCCATCCTAATAAATCAAGCAATCAAGTGTTCGAAGTGACACACTTCCCTTTATCGACACCTACATATATGTAGCCTGCCTGGGTACCAATGGTGTCTGGATAGGGTGTGAGATAAATCTCATTAGGCCACCAAAAAAGGTTTTTATAACAACATGTACATGTAATATATACCGAAACCGTGTGCAAGCAAGCATATATAAAAATAAAGCAGCAAAGTAACATAAATACCCAAGTACCTGCTTCAGCCCTCGGTTGGTGTCTGAACATGTAACTAGTTCATTTATTAATTAAGTTCTAGTTTATATAATTAAGTCACGTGAGGCATATCCAACATTGACATCACCATGTGACAATAATTATAGAGGTTCCAAGATGTAACATGGAAACCATGATGATAATACTAATAATAAGGTTCCATGGTAATAACCAAGGCAACCTAGACCTCAAGGGTCACCAACTCAGTAGTAACTGCAACCTAGCTATAGGGGTAAGAGTGTAATCCAAGGAGAATAATCCAAGGAATTACACAATATTATGATCTAATAGAGTCCAAGGAAAACATCCAAGGTAAAATAGGATAATCTATAACTAGGACCAAGGATGTAATCAAGGCTCCTCATGCCCGTATAAGCCATGATGGATCCAAGGAGTGTATCCAAGGAATCCTTTAATAGTAAAGGATGGATCCTATGATTTCATAATGAGCATCCATTGATATATAAGGATGGGGTTCCAATGTGGGTATCAACCAAGTCAACCGACATCCTTGAATCGGAATGGCTTCCTTGAGTGCTCAAGGCATTCCCTCTGGAATCCAAGGAAAGCTTGAGTCAAACCACTTTCTATAATAATGATGTCAAGGTCTATATATAATTGGGAACCTTAAATTTAATTCATTTAATTAATTAATCCAAGTGATAGTCATATCATTTAATAAGATGAAGGTTCAAGCCTTTCCTTTCATTAGTGTGATAAGGCCAAGGGGCATGCAACCATCTATGTAATTAGCCCGTAGCCAACCTACAACCCCCTGTTCCCTTCTTCTAAAAAAAAACTATCCGGACCATGACCTGAATTTATGGTCCAAGAAAAAAGGAGAACTACGACATTAGTTTTAACCTAAAATTAAAAGGATTTGTACCTGAAGAAAAACCAGGTTCTTACAGTCTTCCCCCACTAAAGGAACTCATCCCTGGGTTCACCTTCTAAGGACGAAGAAAAAATTTATGAGAGAAACTTTGGACGATGGGCACATACCTTGACCTCCCACTCCCAAGTTTGATATTGTACATGGTCATGATACCATAACACTTATACTAAAGGGACAAACTAGCCTCAGAGAGTCTTCTTGCTCTAGTCTACAATGCGCAGAGTATACTATTCAAAGGAAGCATTGAAATCTAACTCAACTTCCTCGGGATCAAAAGTGTGAGATGGGTCAGCATGATATCAACTAAGATATGAAATTTGGAATACGTTGTGCATGGAACAGTACCTATGAGGTAGTAAAAATAGATAGACTACTGACCTGAATCTCTTTAGAATCTCAAACAGTCCAAAAAAAATGAAATGAAAACTTCCCTTTCCTCCGTATTCATCTATTCCCTAACCTGGGTGATTCCCAAAAGAAAACATGATCCCTAACCTCAAACTCCAAAGGCTATCGACAACAATCGACATAAGATTTTTGTCTAAACTGAGCAGTAGAAATACACTTCCTGATCATCCGAACTTACTCCAAAGTCTCCTACACGAGACAAGGACATAGTAAGACTACCTCACCTACCTCTAGTTAGCATAGGGGTGAACGAAACAACCTACCATACAAGACACCAAAAGGAGTCATCTGGATAGTCTCATGGAAGATATTATTGTAGGTGAACTCGATGAGAGGGATATGATTCTCCCAAGAACTACTGAAATCAAGGACGCATGCTCAGAGCATGTCCTCCAAAACCTGTATCGCATGTTCTGACTGCCCGTCAGTCTAAGGGTGAAAATCTATTCTCATAAGAACTTATGTACCCATAGACTTCTACAACCCCTTTTATAACTGTGACATGAAATGAGCATCCCTATCTGAAATGATAGTACGAGGGACCCTTTATAGTTGAATAATCTCACAAACATACAATATTCTAAACTCATCAGTTGATAAAGTCTCTCAGATAATAATTAAGTGGTATAATTTCATTATTCAGTAAATAACTAATCATACAACATCACTACCTCAATGTGACCTAGGTAAGACAACTACAAAATCCATGGAAACATCTTCCCATTTCCATTTTGGTATTGGAAGCAGTTGTAACAAGCCTGCAGGTCTCTAGTGCTTTGCCTTAACCTACTGATAGGTGGAACACCTAGTGCTAAATCCTTCTATATGATGTTTCATCCCAAGCCACCAATAATGGGGTCGCATATCTCGATACATTTTGAAGATGCCTGGATAAAATGCACATTGAGAAGCATGGGACTCTCGCATCAACTCCTCTCTCATATATGTAGGAACCCTGACACTTCCATGTATACAAAGGATGTCATCTCGGTCCATAGGCCAATCCATAGGTGGGTCATCTCCTATAATACTCTCATAGAGAACCAAGCCCTCAGGATCTGAAAATTGCCTGCTCTTCACCTTCTCAAGAAGGGAAGAGGTAACTATCAAGGCTGAGAGATAAGACTACTTGTGACTACCGTGAAACTCTATATTCATCTTAGAAAAGTGGGGAATCAATTTCCATTCATCACTGGCTTACCATATGGCCTATGCCTCATTTTTTCAACTTAGTACATCCACTACCACATTTCCCTTTATAGGTGTATAAGAAAGCTCAAAATACAAGGACTGAAGATACTTGACCCATATTTGCCTTCTGAGATTCAAGTCACATGGTGTAAAGATATATTTGAGGATCTTATGGTCCATATACACCACAAATCACTCACCCAATAGATAATGTCTCCAACAACGTAAGGCATGGAAAATTGTTACTAGTTTAAGGTTGTAAATCAGGTAATTTCTCTCATGAGGCCTCAACTGCTAAGATCCATATGCAACAACTCTTTCCTCCTTCATCAACTTTTCTCCTAGGAAAATTACCGATGCATCACAAAAACACGGTATAGCCTTCTCCAGGCTTTGGAAGAATCAGAATAGGTGCTGAGTCAATCCTCCCTTTAATCTCTTAAAAGGCTTTCTCACACTCTTCTAACCATAAGAACTTAACAACCTTCTTTGTAAGACCACTAATAGGAGAATCAAGGCATGATAAGTCCTATATGAAATGCCTATAATATCCAGATGGCCCCAATAAACTTCATATATCAAACACATTCTTGGGATGCTCCCAGGAAACCACAACACTAACATTCTATAGGTCAATAAAGACTCCTGATTCCAAGATAATATGACCCAAGAAGTGAAATTTGTCGATCCATAAACGGAACTTAGCAAGATTGGAATAAAACAAATTCTCTATTTGCATACTCAAAACAATATCAAGGTGCTTATCATGGTCTCTAGGAGTGAGAGAATAAACTAAGATGTCGTCCACAAATACCACGACAAAGGAATCTAGATAGGGGTGGAACACCCTATTCATCAAATCCATGAAAATGGAAGGCATTTTTGTGAGACCGAATGACATAACAAGGTACTCATATAGACAGTAACTATTACAGAAACCTAAATTAGGTATGTTTGATGACCTGACTCACACCTGATGATAGACCAATATCAATTCAATCTTAGAAAGCACCCTAGATCCTCAGAGCTGGTCAAAGAGATCATATATTCAAGGTAGTGGATACCAGTTCATGACCATAAGCTAGTTCAACCATATGTAATCTATTCATAGACAAAGTGTTACATATGCCTTCTTAGTAAAAAGCACATGAAAACCCTAAGAGGAAGTTCTAGTACATATAAAATCCTTGTCCTCTAAGTCCTTTAACTACTGCTTGATCTCCTGGATCTCTATAGGCACCATGTTGTACAAAGGAATGGACACTGGAGTTGCTCCTGTAACGAGATCAATCATAAACTCTACCTATCTCTAAAGTGGTAATACAGAAAAATAATTGGTAAAGACATCCCTAAAATGATCTACTACTAGAGGGAATTCAACCTACTATAAACCCTGATCCTCTATGAAGAGATCAACTATCTGGGCAATCACTCCACCTAGCCCATGATGCTCTGGTCCAGCTCTGCTATCCTAGACGTCCCACTCACCCTTATGTAGATAACTACTACCCTCTGGTGATGTAAATGATACCCTGAGGTGATAAAAGTCTACAAAGGCATGATACAGAACCAACCAATCCATCATTATAATAACATCGAAGCCCATCATTTAAAAAAAAATTGGTCCCATAAGAAAGGGTAACTCCTACCTCAAGGGGAAATCCTTACATTGGCGCATTCCCTCTGACCATACTCCCAATGGTGTATCTAGGGTCATTAAACCACAAAAATACTGTATTTCCAACCCAAGTCTTTACACGATAGATAAGGAGATAAAAGAGTGTGAAGCACCTATATCAAATAGATCAGATACTATAGTGGATTCTACTAGAATAGTACCTTATACTGTATATAGTCCTACAACCTGATCCTCGGGTATCGACTGTAAATCATGAAACTGGCCTAATCCATGGCCCTATTCAATATATGGACTAGCACGATCAAAAGTACTCTATTTGCACTGTTGGTGATTAAGAGCCTGGCTACCACGACCACGACCTCCTCCTCAATTAGTCCTGTGGGTGCTACTCCAACTCCCCACGTGATGCGGTGTAAAAGAACCTTTCCATGAAGGTGGAGCTAGTGTAGAACCTCTTACACTAGAAAATGATGGAAAGGTCTGAAAAAATCTTTGAAGATTCCTCATACGACCGCAAACCTAACACTCGAGATCATCTATATCACACTGAGGCTTTAGGTTCCCCTATCATCCACACTGACGAAACACCATGGAGCTACCAGCATGGGTACTTTGGCTACCATTTCCCTGATGAAAAACCTTGAGAGATCGCTTCCTGCTATCGGAAGAACTACTGGTCTGCCTCAACACTGGTCCTTTTTTCCCTACACTATCGCCGTCCCCCAGGTTGTGCTCAGTGATAAGACCCTGATTGACTATTTCAGAGAAGGTAGGAAGGAAAAACACATTCACCTAAGTATGAATGGAATACATGATCCCATCCTCAAAGCGTCTATAATGCTAAATCTCATCACCAGCTAAAAGAGGTGTAAAGTAATGTAACTTAGTGAAATGAGATGAATACTCCATAACTATCATAGAACCATAATTGAGATGCATGAAATATCTATATCTGTCAGCTCTCAACGTTTAAGGAAAGAACTGATCATAGAAAGTAGTCTGGAAATTAGCCTATACCATGTCCAGATGGAAACCATCATGGGTAACTACATCACACCAACACTTGGCCAAATCATGCATCATGTACGCAAAAATATTGAGCCTCCATTCTGGAGGCGTCTTTAGATTCTCAAAGATAGATAGGGTGGATTCAAGCCAAGATTCAACAGTCTGTGGCCTCCATCCCCTAAGAAGGTAGGAGGTTTCTACTGCTGGTACGCGCATGTCAGATCAACCATTGTAGGTGCAACTCGTGAATCACCATGCATGGACTGCATCAGATGTAGGAAACAACCTCAAACTTGAGTGTCAGTGCCAAAATCAGGTACAGAAGGTGGTTCTCAAGTGGAACTCTTGGAGGTAAGTCTGGAAACTCATGGACCACCATGTTTGGATCATGGTCATTTCCACCCTCTCAGAACATGAAACGAGAGCATCATGATGACATTGCTCTACAAATTCTAAGAACATGCCTCAGAACAAGCTATAAGCTTATAGATATAAACACTATTGGAAGATGAATGTAAGAAGAGGCTCACTATCCATGGTATACTACCCCAACTACCCACTTAAAAGCCCAGGTGTTGGTAAGTTCCCGAGCATTAGTTATTGGGGTTTTAGTAGATGAGGGGTCAATAGTAACTTGCCTCATCATTTACTAACAACCATTTAAATTATTTTTATATTTAATTAATAAGGTTTACTCCTTTACCTTTCATAAACATGAAAAGGAGGTATATGGACATGAAACTATTACATTTTAGAATCCATGATTCACTTTTACAGTTTTCATTTTCTTATAACTTATGTCAAAGTTAATTTAAAATGAATCTCCATTCCTAGTGAATCAGGTCCCATACACCTTATCATTGAAAAGGCACCCATTTTATTTTAATATAATGGATTGATTCAGTAAATTACCAATTCCAACCCATGAGGCCCCATAAAACCTCATGAATTGAAACCGATAATCACTCAATCATAGCCAAGGGAAAGAACATTCATAATACAACTACCACAACATCACTCAACAATCATAGGCATATCAAGGAATAAAAAGAGTGAAATGCACCTATATGGCATGGTAATATGTATGAAATGTGAATTCTAGGTGCCTATGATGATGCATGTAACAATGATCCTTTCCCTCATATCATCAGGACAAGGATGGAATGAAATATCAATCAGAAGAATAATTAATAACACCACATATAATGTGAGTCACTCAATGGTGAAATGATTTCAACTATAATTGGAAAAGGCATAACAACAATTTCAATTTAAGCAACTCATCCTTTAACCCGAACATGGGTTCATGATGCCCAAACATAACTTACGACCAAGTTCCAACCATTCCTAATCTGCTGACTATTTTATCCAAATAGTAAAGCAAGAAAGGAAACCCTCTGATACCACTATGTGATGTCCCTGGCCCAAATTCCACTGAAGGTTCCCTAATCCTGGTTGTCCACATGGCTGCAAGTGTATCTCCCAATATGCTAGAGGTTTCCGACTAACAACGAGGGCCTAGGGCATGTTCGTGGGGAGAATATGCCCCCATTACTAGAGTATATCACATCAGATCAAATATAAATATCATGTAAATAGAGGAAGCACTATAAGTAATCAGTTGACAATGGAAAGAGACAAGAATAACAATAACTAAAATAACTGATCAAATATACAAAAGATGATAATGATATATCATGTCACTATAAAGTTAGAAAACATGGATAGAAATAAGTATATAAGCATGCTATACAAAATTAGAAAAAAGGAAAACAAAAACTATCCAAGCATCCCAAGATCCAACTCAGTCATCAACTACCAGCTCCATCCTAATCAAGAAAGCAAGCAATCAAGTGTTCGAAACGATATGCTTCCCTTTATCAACACCCACATACATCTAGCCTGCCTGGGTACCAATGGTGCCCAGATAGGGTGTGAGATAAATCTCACCAGACCACTAATAATGATGTATATAACACCCTATTCATGTAATATAAACTCAAATAGTGTGAAATCATTCATATATAAAAATAAATCAGTACAATAATGTAAATCCCCATGTACCTACTTCAGCCCTTGGCTAGTTTCTGAACATGTAACCAGTTCATTTATTAATTAAGTTCCAGTTTATATAATTAAGTCACATAAGGAATATCCAATATTAACATCACCACAAGATAGTAATAGTAGAGGTTCCAAGATGTAACAAGGAAACCATGATAATAATAATAATAAAAAGGTTCTAAGGTAATAACCAAGGAAACCTAGACCATAAGGGTTATCAACTTAATAGTAACTACAACTTAGCTATAGGGGAAAGAGTGTAATCCAAGGAGCATCATCCAAGGCATTCCACAATAGTATGATCTAACCGAGTCTAAGGAAAACATCCAAGGTAAAACAGGATAAGCTATGGCTAGGCCCAAGGATATAACCCAGGCACCCCATGTTTTCAGAATCCACACTGGATCCAAGGAGTGTATCCAAGGCATCCTATAATAATAAAGGAGAGATCGTATGGTGTCATATTGGGAATCCACTAATATATGAGTATCAGGTTCTAAGGTGGGTATCAACCAAGGCAACCGATATACTTGAATTGGAATGGCATCCTCAAGTGCTCAAAGAATTCCCTCAAGAATCCAAGGAAAAATTGAGCCAAACCACTTCCTATAATAATGATGTTAAGGTACATATATAATTTGGAACCTTACATTTAATTCATTTAATTAATTAATCCAAGTGATAGTCATATCATTTAATAAGATAAAGGTTCAAGACTTTCCTTTCATTAGTGTGACAAAGCCAAGGGGCATGCAACTAGTTAAGTCATTTCATATTTAATTACTTGGTTCTATACTTTACCTCCCATAACATGACAAGGATGTGCTAAGGACAATAAATCACATGAATTTCATTTAATATAAACTAGGCTGTGTCATATACATACGATATCCTTACCAACTTACCATTTAGCATTGATTAATAAAGTTGAAGCACTTACCTTTGGAATGTCAAGTGTAAAGTAAACATGGTACTAGGAATTGGTCAATTCAATAGTCATTTAAAATGGAATGTATTACTATTATAATGGTCAAGCTTAGGCACACCTGAATGGTGGACCAAATGTGTCAAAACACTAAAAATCCAATTATGAAACAACACCCTACATTAGGTGGTTGAAGTTGTGGATGTAACCACCAAAAATGAATTATATATATGAAAAGGGTCTTAAAACATGGTTTTAATGACTAAAATCATGACATATAAATTCAACAGATGATTCCCAATGAAATCGGCGTGACGATACGATAATTTATAAAATGATAGAAATTGAGGGATGAGTTACAAACCACCCACCTTAGGCCCATACGACTCTCCTAATCTAGTATCATCCTTTAGTTCAGCCTAGATTGGAGTAGATATGAAGATCAGATCAATTCCCTAAAAATAGGGAATATGATCCTACATCTAAATAGAATTGTTGATAGGAAGAAGAACAACAAAATATTAAAAAGTAATTGAGGTATTACTGATATGCATCCAATGTGACAAACAACGTTGAAATCAAAGTCTGAATCACGAAGAAACACCAAATACTAGGTCTAGGTGTGAGAGAGGGTTCCTACATGAGAGAGAGGGGAGGTGTGGCTCTATCCAAAAAAGGGATTCCTTGCCTCTTATTTTAAGAAAACTACTAAGGTATTTACACATCATGTAAAGATCAGGGCCCTTCCTCTGGAAAAAACTATTTACATGATGTGAAAGGTTCTTCCCAGACCATTACATGTCGTGTAATCGATACATGTCATGTATTCCAATTACATGACGTGTAATTGGATTGCAACCAACCTAAATACCCCCTATCCCCTTCTTCTCAAAAATAAACCAACCATCCCACAAACCGACTTTAGGGTCTAAGCCAAAAGGAGAACTACAACACAAGTTTTAACTAAAAATTTAAAGGATTCTTACCTGAATAAAAACTGGGTTCTTACAAGTTTTTATAAAGGGGAAGAACCTGGTTACCAGAAAAAGATTGAGATGTGTCTATACAAAGCTGAAGGTATGATATACAATAGACTAAGTTGAGTGGATCAAGTATCATCAGATTAATGTTATCAGATGGAGCTATATGAAGTTCGCGTTATAAAGTGTGGAGATGCAGCTTTATGAAGATTGATCTATGGAGTTGCGACTGTACAAATGTTGAGTTACAAAGTATAGATTCATTGGAAAGTGTTTAGAAGATAAAGACTATTTGTATAAATCTCAAGATTATAAAGTGATGAAGTGATGAAGTGATGAAGTGATGAAGTTTCAAATAGTATGAAGTTCAAAGTTGTGATGTATGTATAAAGTCTTAGATATAGAGTTGAAGAAGTTTCAAATGGAGGATATCTTGCAATGATATCAGAGAGAGGAACCCCATACAGAGCACCATACATAGAAATCTATGAAGCTGCAACGGATGGAGGTCCATTAGGTAGACACTTGAATGATCCATCAGAAAATATATTTCTATGACATCAGATGGAGAAATAAGAAGTTGCTTCAGACATAGAAATAATGCACATAGTTTGATGTTGGAACCAAGGATGTTCATTGATAATAATGGAGTTTGGTTTGTGTTTATTGTCAATATGCACACAGATGACTAGAGTGTTTGCAAGGAATGCAGTCATATGATTGGGGATGAAAGTTTTATTGAATGTAACGCAGTTTCCCAGTGTTTTCCAAAAATTTGGGCCTCAAAAATTAGGATTTGTCAATGGTACGTGGTGAAGCCACACGATACGTGGTGAAGGCGTGCGATATGCGGTACGTGGTGTAGGTGCATGGTATGTGATGTAGGCAGTGGGAATGGTACATGGAGCGGTGCGCGGAACTGAAAGCAGTTCGCAATAAAGGTATGCAGTGAAAGAATTCGGTACGCAGAATGCTGAAGGTTGAAATGAAAAATGGTTCACAGGGATGGTACACGGTGAAGGCATGCGGTACATAGATGATGAAGGTTGGTGGGATTTCTGTGGTTTGTGAAACAAGAGTGGTACGCGGTGGAGGCAAACCATATGCAGATGGATTGAAGATTGCCCCACATTGAAAATTTGGGTAAAATAGATTAGCGATTTTTGCGGAGTTTTGTGTCTATTTAGGGAATAGTAATCCCCTTTGTTAGGGGAGGATATTGGAGATTAGAATTTCAGGAAAAAATCTGGAGAAGTCCGAAGTGGATTGCGAGGAAGAAGATAGTACATGGAGAGAATCATTCGTGTAAGGAAAACAGTCCATGGAAGAGTGTGTGGTTCGCGCTGGAAGCTCTTGCAGTAAGAGGCAGAGCAAGGAAGTATGCGGAGCAGGAAGGTACACGGGGGTGTGGAGAAGTACGTGGAGTAGGGAGGAACGCGGAGCAGCGTAGTTCACGGAGGATATGGACAGTACACAGAGTAGCTAGATGGTACGCAAAAATAAACAGTGGTACACAGAAATAGTCGCAGTATGCAGAACACCCAAGGAAGCCTGAAAATTGGCCAAATCAGTTTGTAAAATTAATTTCCATAACATATCAGTATAAGGGAAAATAAATTAAATATGTGGTTGATTACAGTACTTCAACAAAACATCTATTTAGGATGCATGATTTAATGCTAAAAAATTGAAGTGACCTTCAAGTCGTTAAATTGAGTGAATATTCTTCCAACGCAATGAGAAAGGGGGAGTCAGTGGAAGTGATCCAAGGGATGTAGTGTGTTATCCCTAAAACCTTGTAAAGGCAGTGCACCTAGCACAAAGTGACTGTTCTAAACTCTTGTAATCCACAACCAGTAAAGATTAGTGGAATTTGGTACGACTGGAAACCTGTCAGTGTATGATCCTTGGACGTATCCCTTAGTGGTGAACCTAGTAAAATTGATGTGTCGTTGCTTTGCATGTGATTATTGTTTTTTTTCACATTCTCTTCAAACAGGTTTAACAGGTTCCTACCAACATGGGAACAAGATCCATCTGTCTAAAAGAAAAAGTTGACACCCTGATTCACCCCTCTCCTCTCAGGGTGTTTCAGGGTCCTTCAAGTGGTATCAGAGAGTAAAGGCTGCTGGTGTTGAATCTGTCTTCTGCTATCATGGAGAATCCAGTCAACATTAGGGGAGTTCCCCACTTCAATGGAAGTAATTTTCAAATATGAAAAAATAGGATGAGATCTCACCTAAGATATCTTGGAATGGAAGTCTTATTTTCTACTGCACAGAGAATACAAGTCACTGATCCTATAGGACTGTCTATGAAAGATATAGATAGGAAATTGCTTAATACTGATGCAAAAGCAAAAAATGCTCTCACTGCAGCCCTTTCTGATCAGATTTATCTAAAGGTAATGAGTTTCACATCTTCCAAGTCAATGTGGGATAAACTAGAAAATATTTATGAAGTAGATAGCAAAGTGAAGGAGGCAAAACTTCATGTTCTACACAATAGGTTTGATGATCTGAAGATGCACCCTAATGAGAATGCAGAATCCTTCTTCAATCGTATTACTGAAGTTGTAGGATCAATCTGAGGTCTGGGAAAAGAAATCAAAGACATTGACATAGTGAAGAAAATCTTGAGAAGTCTTCCACCCCTTTACAATGTAAAGGTGTTAGCCCTTGAGGAAAGAGATCTCTCTAAACTCTTAGTGGATGATCTTATGATAAATCTATTAGCTTATGAAATTAGAATAAAACCATAAGAAGCTACGACTCGTGTGAGCAAGGAAATGGAATTCAAAACCATGGACAAACTAAAAGTTTTCGGAGATAGAAGTGATACAAATGACGAGGTAAATGAAACTCTTTCTCTTATTTCTAAGAAGTTAAAGAAGGGAACAAAGAAATTTGAAGGAAATCTACCTCTGGCTTGTTTTCACTGTGGAAGAGTTGGGCACATTGCCTCTCAGTGCTCAAGAAAATTTGATGATGAAGAAAGCGAAGTTGAAAACATGGAGAAGCCTCAGAAAAGATTCTTCAAAAAGGGAAACTTCAAATTTGCAAAGAAAGTACAGAAGACGAGTTTTGTTTGTGAGGAGGAAGATGAAGATAATGAATTCTGTGAGGAATAGGAACTGGAATCTAAGACTAAAAATCATGCCTCCATGATGGCTATCATTGAAAAGTAAAAACCATTGATAGATAAAGCTAGAGATAATCAGTTGACTACTAATGTCTATCCCAAGTTGCAACTTAAGTATTCTTTTGGTAAGCTTGAGATTAAATGTAAGAGATGTAATAAGTGGAAAACAATGGTGGAGGAATCATGAGAATATATTGATCAGCTGGAATCAGAAATTGAATGACTAGAAGAACTGGTGAATGTTCAATCATCAATCCTTGAAAGTACTAATGATGTTGTGGAACTAAAACTCAGAATTGAAGAATAAGAAAAGGACATCAATGACCTTACCTCGAGACTAGACGAGAAGTCCAAGACCGTTGAATAACTTGAAGAAGAAGTTGTTACTCTGAAAAGTAAACTTGAAAGTGAATCAATTTAAAAATAAGAAAAGAAGAAAATACAATTTGGAAGGTTCTCAGATGCTGTTCTACTAGAGAGAGAAAAACGTGGTTCTGATGGAGTAGAAAAGGTCTTGAATGATCAAAGACCCATATTCATGGGAAATAGTGGAATTGGTTGTGATTTCAAAACATCAAATGCTATAAATAAAGTGAACTATAATAAAGTAAAGATGAAATTTGATCATGTTGGAAAGCCACCAGAAGTGCTAAAAAATAAACCCTTAAATCAAACTAAAAGGATAACTGAAGATTATCCTCAAGTCTATAGAAATGATAGGTAGTCAAACTATTTTCCCAGGGAAGAAGGCATGGGGAGAAATAAAAGTGATAAGACATTTCCTTTCATGAAGTGTCAGTTTTTTGGCTATCTGGGCCATACCATGTCGTACTGCGAAGAGGCAAGGATCTATATGAATGGGGAATAGTTTGGAGTTCAAAAAGGAGAACTTATTCATATCCTACTTCTTATAGAATAAATAATTTCTATGGATATTGTTTTCATTGTTCTAACTTTAGCCATAAATTTGTGTATTGCAGGCAAAGGTATGACAGGAGAAATTCTTTCAATACTCAGAGACGAGTCAATGCACATCAACCAGACGGTGTTGATATTTCAAATAGGTTTTCTACTCTCGAAGAATAATTTGAATATGAAGAACCCATGTACATGGAAGAGATAATTGAAATACCATTAGCATCCTACACTCAATCCAATATCTCATGGAAAGAAAATAGGAAAATGGAAAAGTCCAATTTTGCAGAAGTAGCCCTCAAAGCTACAAAGAAAAAAAGTAACTGGAATCTTGATAGTGGATGTTCATCCCACATGACGGGTAATGCAGACCTATTAATGAATGTTAAGAAAAAGGTCGATGGAATAGTGAGGTTCGTCAATGATTGTTATTTGAAGATAAAAGGCAGTGGAAGTACTGAGCTAGATAATGGAGAGCTGAAGAAAACTAAAGTCCTTTATTTGGATGGTCTTCATCACAATATTCTTAGTGTGAGTCAACTCTGTTACTCAGGTCTTATTATGACATTCAATCAAAATTGATGTACTATAATAGGGAAGTCTAGGAATTCATTCATGAAAGGCTATAGAACAGATGGCAACTTATATCAAGTTGACAGCAAAGAGAACATTTTCTACTTAACAGTTGAAGAGGAAAACAACTTATGACATCGAAGATTGGGGAACATTAATAAAAAAGACATAGAAATTATATCTAATCTGAATATAGTCATAGATATCCCTAATCTAAAGAGTAAATGAGAAAATACCTATGATGCATGCATGTGAGGGAAACTAGTCTGCAGTTCCTACCGTCCAAAAAAGAAAAGAGCATCAAATCTCATTGACCTCATTCATACAGATGTATGTGGCCCGATAAATATTGCTGGAACACATGGAGAAAGGTACTTTGTTTTTTCATAGATGATTACAGTAGAATGGAATGCGTGATCATTATATACAGGAAGCGATAAGTGCTTGATTGCATGAAAACCTATCGTTGAATCACCGATAATGATACTGGATGGAAGATCAAAGTCTTGTAGTCTAACAATGGAGGGGAATACACATCCATTGAATTTGAAAATTACCTAGAGAAGCATGGGATACAACATTAGGTGGCTGCTATGAGAACTCCAAAACAAAACAGAGTTGTTGAGTGCATGAATCGACAGGTAAACAACATGGCTAGAACTATGCTAATCGATAGTCGTATTACTTGACATTACTGGAAAGTGGTAGTAGAAGCAGCAGTGTATATTCAAAATTGAACAGGGCTATATATGGGTGTGACAAAGACACCCTATGAATTGTGGCATGGAAGGAAGACCTCTTTGAAATATTTTATTATTTTCAGAAGAAAATGTTTTATCTGAAACAAAGAATGGAATCAAGAGAAGTATGGAGACAATGTAGATAAAGGAATATTTCTTGGATACTCTATGAATAGAAATGCCTAAATTTTTTTCAATAAGTGCTTGGGAAGAATTGTAGAAAGCAGTTATATAAAGATCATTGAAAAGAAAAACATGAATGCTTCAAGTAATTCTTATACTGATGTGATAGAAGATAAGGAAGGATGTGAAAATGGAAAAAATGTTAATACAAAGATTGAGGAAGGTGTGAAAAACTCTCAGGAGTCACATCATGATGTTGACTCTAAAGAAGAATTAGAAGAGGAATCCATAGCTAGAGAGAATTCAGTTGAACCGCAAAGGAGAAATCAAAGAGCATAGATTGATCAGTCCAACATTATCGGGGATTGCAATGCACCTACACAGATAAGGAGAATGAGGAATAAGGCACATTCCACATTTCTATCAGTTGTGGAACCATCCTCATTTGAAGAGGCTGCAAAGGATGAGTCATGGGTAAAAGAAATAAATGAAGAGTTAGATCAGATTGACAAAAATCATACTTGGGATCTTATCAAAAGACCTGAAGGTCACAATGTAATTGGTAAAATGTGTATTTTCAAGAACAAATTTGATGATCATGGAAATGTGATCAGAAATAAGGCATGCTTGGTCTGTAAAGGATATTCAAAAGTTGAAGGCGTTGATGTTAAGGCGACATTTTCTCCCGTAGCAAGACTAGAGTCAATCAGGATATTTCTTGCCATGGAAATCCAAAGAGATTTTAAAGTGGATCAAATGGATGTCAAGATGACATTCTTAAATGGATTTTTAGAGGAAGAAGTATAAATTGAACAACCTATAGGGTTATTGCTTGGAAATGATGAACTGAAAGTTTGAAAATTAAAGAAAGCTCTCTATGGCCTGAAACAGGCACCATATATGTGGTACTCTCAGTTGGACTCATATATGAGAAATCTTGAGTTTAAAATAGAAGGAGTGGATCGCAATCTCTATTTGAAGAACTCTCAACAGGATCAGTTGATGGTATTGTTATATGTGGATGATATTATTTTTGGTGGAAGTAGACATGGACCAGTGGATGAATTTTCCAATCACATGAAATTAGAATTTGAATTGTCTATGATTGGTGAACTCATATACTTTTTAGGGTTGCAGGTACTTTAGAAGAAGGATTACACTTTCATTTCTCAAGAAAAGTATGCAAGTGAAATACTAAAGAAATTCAATATGCATGATTCTAAACCAATGTTGACTCCGATTGCAGTTGGATCAAATCTTGGAAAGCATAAGGAAGAGACTTCTATGGATCCCACCATGTATAGAAGAATCATTGGATGCCTACTATACCTGATGGCGACATGGCCATATATTGTATTTGCAACTTGCCTTGCAGCCCGCTTTCAGAGTAATCTAAAGGAAGAACATATGGCGACAGTGAAAGGAATAATGAGATACATTCAAGTCACACATAATTATGGGATATACTTTGTTGTAGGAAGAGATAGTGAACTATCGACATTTTCTGATGCTAACTGGGTTGGAGATGTAGTGGACAGAAAGTCTACTAGTGGTGGAGCATTCTATATTGGGAAGAAATGTGTGGGCTGGTTAAGAAAGAAATAGGAAAGTACTTCACTTAGTACCACTAAAGCTGAATACATATCTACTACCAAAGCATGAACTCGGTTACTCTGGATGAAGCAGCAACTGATTGACATAGGTGATGAGGTGAAACAACCAATGGTGATTTACTGTGATAACAAGAGCGCAATTTATCTTACGAATAATCCTTTTCAGCATTCTCGTACGAAACATATTGAGATCTGATATCACTTCATCAAAGAAAAAGTTGAACAAGGCGTGATAAAAATGGACCATGTGAGAACTGATGAGCAAGTGGATGATATTATGACCAATCCACTGTCAGCGTCTGTGTTTGAGAAACATCAGTTGAACCTTGATGTTCAGCCACCTCTCAGTGCATAAAGAGGTTACGAGATTCCCCTCTTCCTAGTTGTTTTAACTATTTTTAATCTATTTGTAGAAATTATGCAGGTTTATGGGGGAGATAGAATCCAGGGGGAGCATGTTTTTTTTAACTCTACAATCCAAGATTCAGTTCATTGGGTTTATTTCCAATGGAGGAGAATGGATAAATTTAATGGAGAGTGACCTGGATGTAGGAAAGATGGAGAATATGAAAATCCATAACTAAAACTACGGGGGAGAAAAAAAAGAAAATAATGATAAATCAATTCATGTCATCTCTCTTGTTTTCTACACTGAGCACTGCTCATGTAGACTTAGGGAGATGGCTGAGTTGTTTCTTGACGGTTTAGGTTTTGATCATGGTTGGCGCATCAGTGAATTTATCTGGATATTGCCAAAAAACCAAAAGGGGGAGATTGTCGGAACCAAGGATGTTTGTTGATAATAATGGAGTTTGGTTTGTTTTTGTTGTCAATATGCATAGAGATGACTAGGAAGTTTTCAAGGAATGCGGTCATACGATTGGGGCTGAAAGCTGTATTAAAGGCGGTGCAGTTTCCCATTGTTTTCCAAATTTTTGGGCCTCAAAAATCAGGATTTGGAAATGGTATGCGGTGAAGGCGCACGGTATGCAGTAAAGGCATGCGATACATGGTGCAGGAGCATGGTACACAGTATAGGCACGTGATATGCGGTGTAGGAAGTGGAAACGGTATGCGGAGTAGTGCGCAGAACCGGAAATAGTTCACAGCAACGGTACATGGTGAAGGAATTCGGTGTGCAGAATGCTGAAGGTTGAAATGAAAAATGGTTCACAGTGATGGTACGCAGTGAAGGAATGCGGTATATGGATGATGAAGGTTGGCGGGATTGCTGTGGTTCGCAAAACAGGAGCGGTACTTGGTGGAGGTTAACTGTATGTAGATGGAGTGAAGATTATCCCACATTGAAAATTTGGTTAAAACGGATTAGTTATTTTTTCATAGTTTTGTGCCTATTTAAGGAATAGTAATCTCCTTTGTTAGGGGAGGAGATTGGAGATTAGAATTTCAGGAAGAAATTTGGAGAAGTCCAAAGTGGTCCATGGAGGAGAAAACGGTATGTAGAGAGACTCATCCGTGTAAGGAAAACAGTCCACGAAAGAGTGTGTGGTTCACGCTGGAAGATCTTATAGTACGCGGCAGAGCAAGATAGTACACAGAGTAGGCAGGTACGCAGTTGTGTGGATAAGTACATAGAGTAGGGCGAAATTCGGAGAAGTGTAGTTTGTGGAAGAGTTGGACGGTGCGTAGAGGAGTTGGACGGTATGTGAAAACAACAGTGGTACACGGAAACAACAGAAGTACGCGAAACATCCAAGGAAGCCTGAAAATTGGCCAAATCAGTTTGAGAAATTAATTTCCATAACATATTAGTATAAGGAAAAATAAATTAAATATGTGGGTGATTACGAGACTTCAACAGAGAATCCATTTACAGTTGAGGATGCATGATTTAATGCTAAAAAATTGAAATGACCTTCAAGTCATTAAACCGAGTGAAGATTATTTCAACGCAATGAGGAAGGGGGAGTCAGCAGAAGTGATCTGAGGGACGAAGTGTGCTATCCCTAAAACCTTGTAAATGCAATGCTATTGGAACATAGTGACTGTACTAAACTATTGTAATCAATAATCATTGAAAATTATTGGAATTTGGTATAACCAAAAACCTGTTAGCATATGCTCCTTAGATGTAGCCCTTAGTGGTGAACCAAGTAAAATTGTTGTGTCGTTGCTTTTCTTGCGATTTTTGTTTTTCTACCCATTCTCTTCAGACAGGTTTAACACGTTCCTACCAACGTGGGAACAAGATCCATCAGTCTAAAAAAAATTGACACCCTGATTCACCCCTCCCTTCTCAGGGTGTTTTGGGGCCCTTCAAGTGGTATCCGAGGGTAAAGGTTGCTGATGTTGAATCTGTCTTATGCTATCATGTAGAATCTAGTCAATGTTTGGGGATTTCCCCTCTTCAGTGGAAGTAATTTTAAAATATGGGAAAACAGGATGCGATCTCCCCTAATATCTCTTAGAATGGAAGTCTTATTTTCTACTGCATAGGGAATACAAGTCACTGATCCTATAAGACTGTCGATGATAGATACAGACTGGAAATTGCTTGATACTGATGTAAAAGTACTAAATTCTCTCACTACAGCCCTTTATGATCAGATTTATCTAAAGGTAATGAGTTGCACATCTTCCAAGTCAATGTGGGATAAAATGGAAAATATTTATGAAGGAGATAGCAAAGTGAAGGAGGAAAAACTTAAAGTTCTACACAATAGGTTTGATGATCTGAAGGTGCACCTTGAAGAGAATTCAGACTCCTTGAATCATATTACTGAAGTTGTAGGAGCAATCCAAGGTCTGGGCAAAGAAATAAAAGAAATTGACATAGTGAAGAAAATCTTGAGAAGACTTTAACACCTTTACAATAAAAATGTGTCAGCCCTTGAGGAAAGAGATCTCCCCAAACTCTCAGTGGATGATCTTCTAATAAATCTATCAGCTTATGAAATGATAATCCAACCTTAAGAAGCTACGAATTGTGTGAGAAAGAAAATGACATTCAAATACATGGACAAATTAAAAGTTTCAGGATATAGCAATGATGCAGATGATGAGGAAAATGAAACTCTTTCTCTCATTGACAAGAATCTCAATAAGGGAATAGGGAAATTTGAAGGCGAACTACCTCTGGCTTGTTTTCACTGTGGAAAAGTTGGGCACATTGCCTCTCAGTGCTCAAGAAAATTTTATGATGAAGAAAGCAAAGTTGAAAACACAGAGAAGCATCAGAAAAGATTCTTCAAAAGGGAAACTTAAAATTTTCAAATAAAGTAAAGAAGAATAGTTTTGTTTGTGAGGAGGAAGATGATGATAATGAATTATGTGAGGAAGGGGAATGATAATTTAAGGCTGGAAACCATGCCTCCATGATGGATACCATTGAAAAGTTAGAACCATTTACAGATAAGGCTAGAGATAACCAGTTGAATAATAATGTCAATCCCAATTTGAAACTTAAGGATTATTTTGGTAAGATTGAGATTAAATGTAATAGATGTAATAAGTGGAAAGAAATGGTGGAGGAATCATTAGAATATATTGATCAACTGGAATCAGAAATTGAATGACTGGAAGAACAGGTGAAAGTTCAATCATCAATCCTTGAAATAACAGATGATGTTGTGGAACTAAAACTCAGAATTTAATAACAAGTAAAGTTCATCAATGACCTTACCTCGAGACTGGAGGAGAATTCCAAGACCTTTGAAGGACTCGAAGAAGAATTTGTTACTCTGAGAAGTTAACTCGAAAGTGAATCAATTTCAAAAGAAGAAAAGTAGAAAATACAATTTGGAAGGTTCTTAGATGATGAATTTCTAAAGAGAAAAAAATGTGGTTTTGATGGAGTATAAAAGGTCTTGAATGATCAAAGACCCACATTCATGGGAAATAGTGGAATTGGTTGTGATTTTGAAATGTCAAATGCTATAAATAAAGTGAACTAGAATAAAGGCAAGATGAAATTTGATCATGTTGAAAATCCACCAGAAGTGCTAAAAAAGTAACCCTTAAATCAAACGGAAAGGAGAAATGAAGATTATCCTTGAGTATACTTAAATGATAGGCAATCAAACTATTTTCCCAAGGAAGAAGGCATAAGGATAAATAAAAGTGATAAGACATTTCCTTTCATGAAGTGTCATTTTTGTGGCTATTTGGGCCATACCATGTCATACTGGGAAGAGGCAAGGAGCTATATGAATGGGGAAGAGTTGGGAGTTCAACAAAGGAGAACATATTCATATCCTACTTATTATAGAAGAAATAATTTCTATGGATATTATTTTCACTGTTCTAACTTTGGCCATAAATCTGTGTATTCCAGCCAAAGGTATGACAGGAGAAATTCTTTCAATACTCAGAGATGAGTCAATGCACACCCACCAGACGATGTTGCTATTTCAAATAGGTTTGCTCCTCTGGAAGAAGAATTTGAATATTAAGAACCTGTGTACATGGAAGAGAGAATTGAAATACCATCAGTGCCTACACTCAATCCAATATCTCATGGAAAGAAAAGAGGAAAATGGAAAAGTCCAATTTTGCAGAAGTAGCCCTCAAAGATACAAAGAATATAAGAACCTAGATTCTTGATAGTGGATGTTCATCCCACATGATGGGTAATGAATACCTATTAATTAATGTTAAGAAAAAGGTCGATAGAATAGTGAGGTTCAGTAACGATGGTGTTTTGAAGATAAAAGACAGTGGAAGTAATGAGCTAGCTAATGGAGAGCTGAAGAAAACTGAAGTCCTTTATGTGGATGGTCTGCATCAAAATATTCTTAGTTTGAGTCAACTCTATGGCTCAGGTTTTATTGTGACATTTAATCAGAATGGATGTACTATAAGAGGAAAGTCTCAGAATTCTCTCATGAAAGGCTGTAGAACAGATGGAAACTTATATCAAGTTGACAACAAAGATAACATTTTCTAATTAATAGTTGAAGAGGAAAAAAACTTATGGCTTCAAATATTGGGGCACATCAATCAGAAAGACATGGAAAATATATCTAAGATGAAGATAGTCTTGGATATCCCTAATCTAAAGCGTGAACGAGAAAAGTCCTATGATGCATGCATGTGAGGGAAACTGGTCTGCAGTTCCTACCGACCAAAGAAGAAAAGAGCATAAAATCTCCTTGACCTCATCCATACAGATGTATGTGTACTGATAAATGTTGCTGGAACACATGAAGAAATGTACTTTTTTCTTTTCATAGATTATTACAGAAGAATGGAATGTATGATCTTTATACACAGGAAGCGACAAGTGCTTGATTTCATGAAAACCTATCATCAAATCTCTGAGAATTATACTAGATGGAAGATCAAAGTCCCGCGGTCTGACAATGGAGGGGAATGCACATCCATTGAATTTGAAAATTACCTAGAGAAGCATGGGATACAACATGAGGTGGCTGCTATGAAAACTCCATAGAAAAATGGAGTTGTTGAGTGCAAGAATCAAAAGGTAAACAACATGGCTAGAACTATGATGATCGAGAGTCATATTCCTCGACATTACTAGAAAGAGGAAGTATAAGCAACAGTGTATATTCAAAATCAAACAGGTCTATATATGGGTGAGACAAAGACACCCTATGAATTGTGGCATGGAAGGAAGCCCTCTTTGAAATATTTTTGTGTTTTCAGAGGAAAATGTTTTATCTAAAACAAAGAAAGGAATCAAGGGAAGTACGAAGACAATACAGACGAAGGAATATTTCTTGGATACTCAATGAATAGAATAGCCTAAAAATGTTTCAATAAGTACTTGGGAAGAATTGTATAAAGCAGTGATGTAATGATCATTGAAAATAAAAACACGAATGCTTCAAAGAATTCTTATGCTGACGTGATAGAAGATGAGCAAGGATGTGAACATGGAACAAATGTTAATACAGAGGTAGAGGAAGGTGTGAAAAACTATCAGGAGTCACATCATGATGTTGACTCTGAAGAAGAACCAGAAGAGGAAGACATAGCTGGATAAAATTCATGTGAATAGAAAAGGAGAAATTGAGGAGCAGAGATTGATCAGTCCAACATTATCGGGGATCATAATGCACCTACACATACAAGGATAATGAGGAATAATGCACATTCTTCATTTCTATCAGTTTTTAAACCATCCTTATTTGAATAGGATGCAAAGGATGAGTCATGGTTAAAATAAATGAATGAAGCGTTAGACCAGATTGACAAAAACCAGACTTGGGATCTTGTTAAAAGACTTGAAGGTCACAATGTAATTGGTACAATGTGGATTTTCAAGAAAATTTTTGATGAGCATGGAAATGTGATCAGAAATAAGGCACTCTTGGTCTATAAAGGATATTTACAAATTGAAGGCATTGATGTTGAGGAGACATTTGCTCCTGTAGTGAGACTGGAATCAATTAGGATATTTCTTTCCATGACAATCCAAAGTGTTTTTAAAGTGTATCAAATGGTTTCCAAGATGACATTCTTAAATGGATATTTAGAGGAAGAAGTCTATATTGAACAAACTGTATGGTTCTTGCTTGGTAATGATGAACTGAAAGTTTTCCAATTAAATAAAGATCTCTATGGCTTGAAACAGGCACCGTGGGCGTGGTACTCTTGGTTAGACTCATATCTGAGAAAGACTGAATTTAAAAGAAGAGGAGAGTATCACAATCTCTATGTGAAGAAATCTCAACAGGATCAGTTCATGGTATTGGTATATGTGGATGACATTATTTTTGGTGGAAGAAGACATGGATCAGTGGATGGATTTTCCAATCACATGAAATCATAATTTGAAATGTCTATGATTGGTGAACTCACATAATTTTTAGGGTTGCAGGTACTTCAGAAGAAGGATTACAATTTCATTTCTCAAGAAAAATATACAAGAGAACTACTAAAGAAATTCAATATGCATGATTCCAAACTAATGTCGACTCCGATTCTAGTTGGATCAAATCTAGGAGAGCCTGAGGAAGGGGCTTCTATGGATCCCACCATGTAAATAAGAATAATTGGAATCCTACATTACTTGATGATGACATGTCTAGATATTATATTTGCAACTTTCCTTGTGGACCTATTTTAGATTAATTCGAAGGAAGAAAATTTTGTGGCAGTGAAAAGAATCATGAGATACATTCAAGGAACACATAATTATGGGCTATACTTTGCTAAAGGAATAGATAGTGAACTATCAACATTTTATGATGCTGACTGGGCTGGAGATGTAGTAGACATAAATTCTACCAGTAGTGGAGCATTCTATATTGGGAAGTAATGTGTGGGATGGTTAAGAAAGAAAGAGAAAGGTACTTCCCTTAGTAATTATGAAGATGAATACGTATCTGCTACCAAAGCATGCAACCAGTTACTCTGGATGAAGTAACAATTGATTGACATAGGTGATGAGGTGAAACAACCAATGGTGATTTACTGTGATAACAAGAGTGCAATTGATCTTATGAAGAATCCTATTAAGTATTCTCGTATGAAACATATTGAGATCAGATATCACTTCATCAAAGAAAAATCTAAACAAGTCGTGATAAAAATGGACCATGTGGGAACTGATGAGCAAGTGGATGGCATTATGACCAAGCCACTCTCAGCGGCTTTTTTTGAGAAACATTGGTTGAACCTTGGTGTTCATCCACCTCCCAGTGCATAAGGAGGTTACGAGATTCCACTCTCCCTAGTTGTTTTAACTATTTTTAATCTATTTATAGAAATTATGCAGGTTTATGGGGGAGATAAAATCCCTAGGGAGCATGTTTTTTTTCAACTCTACAAGCCAAGATTTAGTTCATTGGGTTTATTTTCAATGGGGGAGAATGGATAAATTCAATGGAGAGAGATTTGGATATAGGAAAGATGGATAATAGGAAAATCCAAAACTACAAATATAGGGGAGAAAAAAATAATAATGAGAACTCGATTCATGTCCTCTCTTTTATTTTCTACACCGAGAACTGCTCACGTAGACTTAGAGTGCTAGATGAGTTGTTTCTTGAAGGTTCAGGTTTTGATCATGGTTGGCGCATCAGTGAATTTATCTGGATATTTCCAAAAAATCTAAAGGTGGAGATTGTTGGAACCAAGGTTATTCTTTGATAATAATGGAGTTTTGTTTTTGGTTATTGTCAATATATACACAGATGACTAGGGATTTTTCAAGGAATGTGGTCATACGATTGGGGTTAAAATATGTATTAAAGGTGGCACAATTTCCCAGTGTTTACCAAAATTTCAGGATTCAAAAATTGGGATTTAAAAATGGTACTCAGTGAAGGCACACGATACGTGGTGAAGGCACACAGTACGTGGTGCAGGCGCATGGTACGTGGTGTAGGCACGTGGTATGCGGTGTAGGTAGCAGGAACGGTACACAGAGTGGTGCGCAAAACTGAAAACAATTTGCAGCAACGGTACGCAGTGAAGGAATTCGGTACGCAGAATGCTGAAGGTTGAAATGAAAAATGGTTCGTAACGATGGTACGTGATGAAGGCATGCAATATGCAGATGATGAAGGTTGGCATGATTGTTGCAATTCGCGAAACAAGAGCGTTACATGGTGGATGCTAACAGTATGCAGATAGAGTGAAGATTGTCCCACATTGAAAATTTGGTTAAAACATATTGGATATTTTTGCTGAGTTTTGTGCCTATTTAAGGAACAGTAATCCCCTTTGTTAGGGGAGGAGATTTGAGATTAGAATTTTAGGAATAAATCTGGAGAAGTTTGAAGTGGTTTGCGGAGTAGAAGACGATACGTGGAGAGACTCATCCACATAAGGAAAACAGTTTGCAGAAGAGTGTGTGGTTCACAGTGGAAGCACTTGCAGTACATAGCAAAGCAAGGCGGTGTGCATAGTAGGATGGTACACAGGGGTGTGGAGAAATACGCAAAGTAGGGTGGAACACGGAGTACCACAATTTTCGGAGGAGCTGGATGGTACGCAGAGGAGCTGGACGATATGTGAAAACAACAGTGGTACACGGAAACAACAACAATACACAGAACACCCAAGGAATCCTGAAAATTGGCCAAAATAGTTTGAAAAATTAATTTCTATAACATATCAGTATAAGGGAAAATAAATTAAATCTATGGGTGATTACGAGACTTCCACAAAGCATCCATTTACAATCAAGGATGCATGATTTAATGCTAAATAATTGAAGTGACCTTCAAGTCGTTAAATTGAGTGAAGATTCTTCCAACGTAGTGAGCAAGGGGGAGTCAGCAGAAGTGATCCGAGAGACGCAATGTGCTATCCCTAAAACCTTGTAAAGGCAGTGCGCCTGGCACATAGTGACTATGTTAAACTCTTGTAATCCACAACCAATGAAGATTAGTGGAATTTGGTACAACTGAAAACCTGTCGGCATATGCTCCTTGAACGTAGCCCTTAGTGGTGAACCAAGTAAAATTGCTATGTCTTTGCTTTGAATGTGATTGTTTTTTTTTCACATTCTCTTCAAACAGGTTTAACAGGTTCCTACCAACATGAGAACAAGATCCATCAGTCTAAAAGAAAAATTTAACACCCTGATTCACCCCTCCCCTCTTAGGGTGTTCTGAGGTCCTTCATTTGAGATAGATTTGAGTTATACTGAATAGATAGAATATAAAGTCTTACCAAACAAAGATCATTATTAATTCTACCAGATGGTGAAAGATTATGATCACTAAAGTATCAACAAACAGACTAGAATTGGAAAAATAAATATGAAGTTGTACCAAACATGGTGGAATGTGATGTCATCAAAAATAGAATTCCTAAGTCACCAAATAGAGAAACATTGAGCCCATCAGATAGAGGTTTCCTAGAAAAGTTAAATGGGATGAATAAATTTTGTGCATTAATCATATGGAGAAGTCTGATTGTATCAGACAAAGTCTATCAAACAATGCAAATCAGATGGAGAAGAGTCAGAAATAACAAAACTAGATAGATAATTTCTTGTGAAGGCATCAGAAAAACATTTTCTAGATGAAGTTCTGAGGAGATTTACATAAACTTTGTAAATTCATTAATAATATGATGATGTTGATCTATTCTTTCATCAAATTTAATTTAAGTCAAGATTTGAGGATGTTTGAAGAAATATTTGATGTCGAGTTTCAAGGAAACTTTGGTAAAAAAAGTTGAATTCAAATTTTCTTGAATATTAAAGGAGGTAAAATGAAATTGATTTGGGTGGGAAAATTCCATGTTTTAATTTTGAGAGATGATCGTGTTGTCGAGCATGTCAAATTAGATGTTTAGTTTTACTAGAATTTCTGCAGTATAGTAGGAAGCTTAGGTTGTATCTCGACAGAGAATTAGATCATTAATTCAAAAATATGGATTTGATTATTATAATTAAAGGGTAGTGAGATTTTGAAAAACTTTGGGGTTGATAATTGAATAATCCAACAAAAAAATTAAAGTGATAAAACAAATCATTAATTAACATAATTGATTAAGTGTGATCAACCCGAGGAAATCTCATGATGCTCATCTTTCATCACTTCAAGATATAGGATTATTATCTTTTAATACCTGGTTTGTAACACCTATAAATAGGTTATTACATAGTTTACACTAGATACCTCCTAGGGTTCAGTCGAAAACACAAAATGATTCACTAGTTACCGCCGATGATTGGGTGATATGTGTTCGACTTCATAATCGAAACTCACCAAGAAACACACGAAGAACTCGATGTGATATCTAGGTTTGTATGTTATTTCTTTGTGATACCATGAAATAAATGTACATGGCCATGATAATGTTTATGATAGTTCAATTTACCAATATTAACCACACAAACACTACAATTAAAAGAGGGAAGAAGAAATGGTGAACGGTGTGTGAAACATCACATGAAAGGGTACCCCCAAACAGGATCATATGAGTCGAGTATGACATACTGATACATAAATAAATAAAATAATAATATAATATAAATAAAAGCAATATAAAAACCTATAATTAAAAATATCATTCAAATATTACAAACATGAAGATCGAGATTACATCACATTCCTCCCCAAGTAATCATAAGGTGTTAAAAACTCAATGGAAGTAGAGAAAGATAATGATGATGAATTAGTATTTCCCATGGCTTCCATAACTTATAGGATAGAGTATATGAATCCTTTATGACTCCAAAATGGAAGAAAATTTCCTCCTGGTTGAACTCCTAAATGTGGTGACCAAGGTATTCTTTTATAGCCAAAATGGGAGGTGGTTTTGGGAACCCTGATTTTGAGAAACCACTTGTCCCATGGTTTTTGGCCATTGGAAAATATTATATCTCTTTTCACAAAACTAAAAACTTTTTTACTAAACTATTTTATATATCAATGTAAAATTTGGAGTCCATATAATTTATATAATAGGTGATATTTCCAAAATATAGAGGAAAACTTTTGACTCCATTAATATTCATTTTATTGGATAGATTAGTTTGGTTGGGACTATTAATGGATTAATTAGGCTTGTGTTCCTTCATAAAAATTTTAGATAAATAAATTCTGTACCATATTATAAAATTTAATCCCAAATGAATGAAATTATTAGTATAAGTGTGCGGTTGGGTCCACTTGTATGTTTTGATTCATGTGTAATTTGGGCCACATTTCTTGGACTTTATTGTGGATCCTCCAAATCACCTCCATCTACAATTAAAATATAAAATCAAGTGAAATAAACATTTTTAATAGTGGTAAATATTAAATTATTTAATCAATAATGAAGTGATTTTTTTATAATAATTTAAATTTACAATACAAAATCAGTTTAACACAGTGGTGTAAAGGTAAAAATGAATAGGAAATTGCAGTGCGATCACACCCACACACCTAAACATTTTCATTCCTATGAAAAGTATTATATCTTAACCAAGTCCCATTCCTAAATAAAAGGTGAGAAAACTTCCAAGATTATTTTGAAATTAAATTCATAATGACTCATTTATGAAATCAAATTTTCTATCATTTTTCTTCTCTCACATTCAAATTTGTTCAAATTCATTTGTTCACCCATGGAACATGTCACAACCTACCTCACTTATAGACTTTCCCTCTTCACTAAAGGAACATATGAAAATGGAGTTATCATATTTTCATAGAGTTCATGTGATCTTACCATATTCTTGCTAAGATTATAAGTTCTCTACCAGTAGAAACCAGTGTGCTACTAAGGAGGACTTTCAACAGGTTGTTTTGAGGTTCAAGGGTTGGTAGGATTAAATGTATAAAAATATAAGGCATAAGAGGAGTTTTTAATCTCTAAAGTACAAAACATGTCAAAACTAATCAAGTGTTCACAATGAATGTACACACTCAACCCCTTACAAAGTGCATCACTTATAAATCACTATCCCCATTGTCCATTTGTGTGGGTCACGACCGATCAGTGAATAATAATGAGTAAACTTCCTATTTTCACCATTTCCCCCCTTTTTAATGTTTTTTTCAATGTATGGAACTATATTTTTTTACAATTTTCATTGAAGATAAAGAGGGAAAAATGTGTAAAACAATGTTACAATATGGCTTGTGAACCCACTACCTAAGGAAAATGTAGTCACCCTTTCTATCAACCCATAACAATGATTATTTCTCAATAATTCATAGGGAAACACCCTATCTATAACAACTGGGTCCCGGTGACAGCAAAAACACCCCGCCTTAACATAACCGTCGGTAACTAGCCCTCCAGGTACCACCAGTTGCCCCGTAGACACGTGATCCTTTCCCTGGGTCCCACCCACGTGCCTGAACGTGTCATCTGAATAATGACTGTACCCACAGGCCAACACACGTCTTTTCCAATGTGCTTTGTCCTCACTCACACATACCCTGGCTGTCCCCATAGGCCAACACATGTCTTTTCCAATGTGCTTTGTCCTCACTCACATACACCCTAGGAAACTTCCCATAAGGTCACCCATCTTGATCACTACTCTAGGCCAAGTACACTTAACTGTGGAGTTCTAATCAGGTAGGATCCTAAAAAAGAAAGCGCACCTTGTTGACATGAGTCATATCATTTATTCATTTAACCCTTTATCATTTGGGGGTGTTACAATCACACCCTCTTTAGAGCACAATTTCCTCATTTTAGGCCCTACATCTCAACCCAGGTAGTGCATTGCACTTAAGGCTGGGTACCACCTTTGATACCGAATGTAACAACTGGGTCCCGGTGATACCACAAACACCCTGCCTTAACATGGCCGTCAGGTCCTGGACCGCCAGGTACCACTAGTTTCCCCATAGACACGTGGTCCCCACCCTGGGGCCCACCCACATGCCTGAACAAGTCATCTGACTAATGTCTGTCCCCACAGGCCAACACATGTCCTTTCCATTGTGCTTTGTCCTCACTCACACACACCTTGGGAAACTTCCTAGAAGGTCACCCATCCTGATCACTACTCCAGGCCAAACACACTTAACTATGGAGTTCTAATCAGGTAGGCTCCCAAAAAGGAAGGTGCACCTTGTTAACACGAGTCATATTATTTATTCATTTAAACCTTTATCATTTGGGGGTGTTACACTATCCCCCACAATTTCTGAATATAAAACAAGAATTTATACAAGATAAAGGTAGGTCGGAATAAATTATCTTGTAATGTGGCTACCTAACAGTCATTTCATGGTCTCTAAGTTTTATGAAGGGTAAAATTTCAAGGTGTCCAAAAATAGAGGTTAACTGTACAAAGGGATTTTCAAGGAATGATGAACTCTCTCATGAATGTATCAGACTTGAATCTTATGGATTCAAAAATAATCAAGGCAAGTTCTAGTTTCTCTACATGACCCAATACTCTCTAGAAAGAGATTAAAAGGAATAATATGCAGTAAAAGGCCTAAAATGTCTGTTGGGTAAGGGAATAAAATATTGGTTAGTGATAATGAGGCATGGGTTTCCAAAATCCATTTTACACCTAATAATGATATGAAAATAAAAATTATAAAAAAATATTCCATATCAACATTCATTTGAAAAACATTTTTCCAAAAAAATGGAATTTTCCACACAACCGACTCAAGCATGAAAAATGATTTAGATATTCTTTTTAAGATCAATATTTATCTAAAAACACTAAATAATGAAAAAGAAATTAAAAATTAAAACACATTTTTTATAATCCTAACTATGACATGTCACCCTACCCCACACCTAAAAATTTCATTATCCTCAATGAAATTATTTAAAATAAATAGACAAGTAAATAATGACAGGGAGAAGGGAAAACCTGCTACGTGGTGTCATATGTGGAATCCCTAAATTGTATTTCCTCCATGAGATGCTTTGTAAAATCCTCATAGAAGGGTTTGAGACTATGCCCATTGATAATAAACCTCTATCCACTCTTCTCATAGAAAACTTGTATAACACCAAAAGGGTATACATCAGTAACTGCATAAGGACCGAGTCATCGAGAATGAATCTTACTTGTGTGGAGATTTATTCTAAAATTATAAATGATTAACTTCTCACAAATATGAAAATTTCACTAATGAATCATCCCGTCATGTATTTCATTTTTCTTATCTTTATATATTTGGGAGTTATCATATAAAACATGCCGAATTTCTTCCAACTCTTAAATATGTACTTTCTTATGCTCACCTGCATCTAAAAGATTCATATTAAGTTTTTTAACAACCCAACATGCACTATATTTTATCTATACTGGGATGTGAAAATCCTTTCCAAACATAATCTTTTATGGTGGCATTCTGATTGGGGTTTTAAAAGTTGTCTCGTATGCCCAAAGTGCATCATCCAAGCGCAAACTCCAATCTTTCCTATTGGGTTGTACCATTTTTCTAGGATTCAATTAAATTTATGATTTGATATTTTTTCTTTTTTGTTAGTTTGGGGGTGATATCCATTGGAGACTTTATGAACCACCACATACTTACGAATCATGTTTTTCATGTTGCGATTGAAAAAAAGTGAACCCTGATCACTAATGATGAATCTTGGCGAACCAAACCTACTAAAAATCTAGGACCTCACAAAATCAACAACCACTCGAGAGCCATCAGTTATAGTAGCCTTTTCTTCCTCCCATTTAGATATTTAGTCAATAGAAAGTAAGATGTACACAAAGTCAAATGAATTTGGAAAAGGAACCAGGAAGTCAATGCCCCATGAATCAAATATTTCACCGAATAACATGGGTTTTTGGGGCATTTCATTCCTCTTGGAGAAATTCCTAGTGAATTAACATCATGTTCATGACTTAAAAAACTGATAAGAATATCTATACAATGTTTTCCAATAATTCCTGAGTCAAGGAACTTTTAATATTTTTGTTGAGAGACAAAGTGGTCCCCAAAATCCAAATTGTGGTAGAAGGTCAAAATAGAGGTAAACTCATGGTTAAGGATATGCAGATGAAAAACTTTGTCACTAAAAATTATCCAAAAATATGGTTTATTCCAAATGTACCATCGAGAATCATTCTTAAGTATTTGGGATTGTTAAGTGATAATATCAGTGGGGACCCTAGATGTTACTAGAAAATTCACAATGTCTACATACCATGGGGTAAGGTCCATAACATCACAATGGTTCTCATGAAGGAAGAATTATCCAATGGGGATGGGTGAGTCAACATGATGGTCCATTGGTGGGGAAATATTAATAATGTGGTCAACTACCACATTTTACACTCGTCTCTTATCTCTAATCTCAAGGTCAAACTCTTGGAGTAGAAGCATCCATCGAATGAGGCTGGGCTCAGCTTCAGGTTTCTTTAGGAGAAAACAAAGGGAAATATGATCAGAAAAGAAAATGATTTTTTACCCAATAAGATATGAATGGATTTTTTCCAAGGAAAACACAATAGAAAGAAGTTATTTTTCATTGGTTTTTTAGTTTTCTTGGGAAAATTCAAGGGTATGCGAGGCATACACAATGACATGTGGAGACTTCTCAACCCTTTGCGATAAAACTTCCCCAAATGAAAAGTTAGAGGTATCACACATAAGTTCTAAGGGGATATCCCACCTTGGTGGTTGGATGATGGGAGGTGATGTGAGACTCTTTTTTAGTGAATTGAAAGCATCCTCACATTTTTTATCAAATAAAAATTCATAATGCTTTTATAATAATCAAGATAGTGGAAGTGAAATCTTACTAAATTCTTTAATGATTCAGTGGTAAAAACTAGCATGATACAAGAAATATTACACCTCATGAAAATATTTTAGATATATAAGGGTTGAAATTAATTCTATTTGTGATTTATCCACTTGAATTCCATCATTTGAAATAACATTCTCAAGAACTATCCCCCACTCAACCATGATATTTCATTTCTTGTAATTTAATACACGATTTTTTCTATGCAACAATAGATGATAGAACCTAGGTGTGCCAAATAGTCATCAAAGTAAGTTACATAAACTATGAAATCATTCATAAACACTTCCATGCAATTCTCAAGGTACTATGAAAATATACTCAACATACAATGCTGAAAAGTACTAGGATCATTACAGAGAAAAAAGCATCCTTTTATATGAAAATGTGCCGAATGGACAGGTAAATGTTGTCTTTTCTTGATCCTTAGGGGATATATGGATTTGAAAATAACCCAAATATCCATCAAGGAAACAACAACGATACTTACCAGCTAGTCTTTCTAACATTTGGTCAATGAAAGGTAGAGGAAAGTGTTCATTTCATGTGGATTGATTCAATCGATGATAGTAAATATAGACTCACCAACTATTTTTCACATGTATTGGAACCAATTCATTCCTTTCATTTGAAACTACTATTATTCTAGTTTTTAGGCACAATTTTCACTGGGCTAACCCATTTACTATCAGATATATTATAAATGATCCCAACAGTAAGTAATTTACTAACATCCAATTTAACCACTTCAAATAGAGTGGGATTCAACTGGTGTTGATCATGCCTTATGGGATTAGCCTCATCATCTAAAATTATATGGTTCAAATAAATAGATGGGATAATATTAGGAATATTATCCAATTTCCATCCAATTTTATTTTTACACTCACTCAAAAGGTCAAGCTATTTTGATTACTACTGCGGAGGGAGGTTGTTGGAAATAATGATTGGAAATTTGTAAATACCATCAAGATAATAATATTTTAAATTAGATGGAATTTGTTTTAGTTTCAACACTGGTCGTTTTTGGATTAAGGTAGGGGATTTAGGGGTAGTGAGGTCCATGAAATTTTCTATCTACTCATGTTTATTCTCTAAGAAAATAGAATCAATGTAAATGAGATTTCTGGAATCATCAACAACCATGGGTACCTATGAATAAACACACTCATCAATTAAATAAAAAAATTACACTTTTATAAACCCCCACAACAATCAAAAAATGAATCAAAACTCAAATCATCCAAGGTTGAAGAAGAGGAAAATTAATTATAGTATGATTGAGGACATAATTTTTTGTGCGTGTATCATTTGATAGAACTTCCATCAAATAGATAGGAAGAGTGGAGTTCTCTTTAATGAGGTATTTCATGGAATCAAAGATATTAAAACATACCTTTTTTCCACTGAACTCCATATAAAACTTACCATTGTGTATGTTGATGATTGTCTTTTCTGTTTTAAGGAATAACTTCCCAAGTATGAGAGGATCATGTCCTTGGGTTCGAGTATCTTCTATATCTATAATGTAGAAATCTGTAGGGAAGATGAGACTATTCACTCTTATGAGGATGTCCTCGATCACTCCTGATGGGTGTGTTGTGCTTCAGTTGGAAAGTTGCACAAAAATTCCCATCATTTGAAGCTCTACAACTTAAAATGAAGTATACACAGAGTAATGCATTACATTAATTGAAGCACCCAAGTATAGAATTGCATTATAAATAAGGTCTCCCTTATGGTTTTAGGTATCATGAAAGTTTCTGGATCCTTGTACTTGGTTGGAATTTATGGTTGTATCATGGCTAAAACATTCTTTCCTAGGTTGACTCTTTAATTACCCTCTAGTATCTTTATATGGGTGAAAATATCTTTAATAAATTTGGCATAGAGAGTGTTTTTTAACTACATCCAATAATGTAATGTTAACTTGAACCTTTTAAAATGTATCCATTATTTCTTTATCAATACCATTATCAAAATTTTTCTTAGGATTAGAGAGTTTTTGAGGGCACTATTGGAAATTCCTCCTATACCAATGCCTCTATCCCAATGGTTTAGAAAAATCATTGGGATAGATTTCCTATACCAACTGTTTGTTGAAAACCATTGGTATAGGAATTTTTAGAGTGTATTTTCCCAACAGTTTTTCAAACCGTGGGATAGGACTGGGTAGAGATACTTTTACCAATAGTTATAGATAACCATTGGGATAGGTGATAGTTTTCCCAAATTTTTTTTGAAACCGTTGGGATAGTGGAATGTGTACCCCCTTATGCCAACAGTTCATTGAAACTGTTGGGATAGGTTTGATAATATTTCCCAATGGTTTTAAAAAACCATTTGGATAAAATTCCACAAATGCAGCTCCCAATTCCGATCCTCATCTGGAAACATTGTGCCTTAAACGAGAGCTCCCATTGTTCCAGCATGAAAACCCTTCTTCCCAACAACCGATTTTTTGTTCTTCCACATCAAATCTACAAGTTATAACTGAGTTTTATGTTCTACCTCCATTTATTACATTTTTCATTCGGATTTCTTTGAAGACAAGGTTGTTTTTTGTTTTTTGTTTTTATTATCCATAAATGACAGCTCCCCTATTCTTTGCGAACCCTTCTTCCCAAACTGAGATCCATCCTTGATTCAAGTAAGTGTTTATTCTTCCACCTCAAATAGATGATAACACTATGTAACATATTTCCAACAACATAACACATGATTCCTCTTGTAGAATATCTATTCAAATGATGATTCCTCCAGTTCAAAAATTTGTATCTATGGAATGTTATGCCCTTGGATAGAGTTCCTTTGAGCATCATTCCACTGCATAGAGTTACTTTTAGGTGTTCTATTGAGACCCTTTTTATTATAATCATGGTTTATGTCTTATAGTGATATTTTAGTGATGTCCTATTATATTGATCCAATATGGTAGTGAGTTATTAAATGGTAGGGAGACCTACTATGGGTCTCCATTTCATAATTTATTTTTTGAAGAAATGGGATGGCGGTTGTGCAGTGGGAGGGTGGGGGCAGTGCAGTGGGAGAGGGTTGACTATGGGTGGGGAGGTTTGTAGTGGGAGGGGGGCTGTGGGGGGGGGGGGTGCAGTGGGAATGGGGGGTGGGGGGGGACTGTGCACTGGGAGGGGGGTTGGATATAGGGGGATGTGCAGTGGGGGGATGTGGGGGGGGGGGTGTAGGGGGTGGATGTGCAGGGTGGGGGCTGTAAGGGGCGAGGGGGGATGCGCAGTGTGGGGGGTGGGGGCAGCAGGGGGAGGTGGGGGGAGGGGAATGTAGGGTGAGAGGGGGATGTATGGTGGGAGGGGGGGGGGGGTTGTGTAGTGGGAGTGGGGTTGGTTAGGTGACAGGGGGGGCTGTGTAGTGGGAGGGTGGGGGATATACAGTGGAATGGGGGATGTAGGGGGGTTGTGTAGTGGGAGGGGGCTGTTGGGGGGTGTGCAGTGGGAGTTGGGGGGGGGGGGGGGCTATGCAGTAGGAGGGGGTTGGCTATAGATGGGATGTGAAGTGTGTGTGTGTGGGGGGGGGGGTGTAGGGGGGTGTCTGTGCAGGGTGGGGGGGGGGCTGCAAGGGGTGAGAGGGGATGTGTAATGTGGGGGGGTGGGGGTGAATGGGGAGGTTGGGGAGGGGGACTATAGGGGGGATGTGGGGGGGGGGGGGCTGTGTGGGGGGGGGGGGCTGTAGTGGGGGTTGTGTAGTGGGAGGGGGTTGGATATGGGGTGGGGGGATATAGGGGGGTGTGCAGTGGGAATGGGGGGGGCTATGTAGTGGGAAGGGGTTGGTTGTGTGTGTGTGTGTGGGGGGGGGGTTAGTGGGGGGGGGGGGCTGTAGAGGGGGCTACATGGGGTGAGGGGGGATGTGGGGGTTGGGGGTGGGGACTGCAGGGGGGAGGTGGTAGGGAGGGGGGTTGGCTATAGGGGGTTGTGGGGGGGGGGGATGTGCAGTGGGAGGGGTGTCTATGGGGGGTGGGGGCTATGCAGTGGGAGGTGGGGGGCTGTAGGGGGGGTGTGCAGTGGGATTGGGGGGCTGTACAGTGGTAGGGGTGTTGTATTTGGGGGGGGGTTGTAGGGGGTGGCTGTGCAGGGTGGGGGGGGGGGCTGTAGGGGGTGAGGGGGGTTGTGTAGTGTGTGGGGTGGGGTCTTTAGGCAGGAGCTGGGGGAGGGGCGCTCAGGGGGGGTTGTGTAGTGGGAGGGGGGCTCACACACCACTAGTCATGACCTTCTATGTGAAACACCTTCTTCTTACCCATTGTCAACCCCATTTTCTATGTCGCATAATCTACGATGGTCTCCACCCAAAAAGAGTGGTCAATACCACCTCAATGGGTTGTATCCTATGTGCACATAAATGAGATGGCTATATTGGCTAACCACAGTTAGAGGCATCAAAAAAAATCCTAGGCTACACCTTTGGAAAGCCTCTTTCACCACCTGTGAACCATTTTCCCCAACAAAAAAAATGTTCAAAACTATCTACCTTATCCTAAAAAACCGCATCACCTCACATCTAGTGATTAACATCACCCATTGTCGCATGGGCCTTTCCCAACACATACGCATGGAAAGAGGAGTACGCTTCTAGGTCAGCCGAATGGGAAACCATAAAACCCATTCTAATATCAAAATAAACAACTTTTTCTTTCTCATAGAATTATTCATAGTGTGAGCTATATATTCATTCCATGGGTCATCAAGACCACCACCTCTTTATAAATATTTCATTCCATGGCGCATAGTGTCATGCTGTGAATGGATATAGACCAACATGAATCTCCAAAACCTCTTCCTTGTATACTACCAACCCTTTAAATTCATGAAAAATACATGTGCCTTTCCATATCCCAAACATATATTAGCTCATCCTTATGCTATTTTTTCTATATAAAGACCAAAAATCTCCTCCATCTCAAGTGCCTGATCTTCATTGTCCCAAAATTTGATATGACATTGAATGTAGATGTATCATTCCCACATGCCTAGAATACCCCAACTACTCAATATAATTAATCGATCCCTTCAGTGGGAACCCCCCCATAGGAATTAACTACCTCATCACTTCCCGACCCAAGGTATCAATATCCTGGTGGTTCCACAACAACCATCATCCCATAACACCCATATTAGAAGCATCATACACCATCATTTCCCACATCCCATCATATTCTCATTTCATAATCACACCATACATCATGCCCATAAAATACCACATCAAACTCAATGCTCATACAAGTTCTAAATCACTCTTGATGCCCATATATTAACCACACTTTGTTAATTCACTTATCACACATACACCTCATGCACCATTTTCCATAATAAAAAACTAAAAACCATAGTCACATGCTCAAAATGTAACTCTAACTATCATGGGATCTCTAAAATGTGAGTAGCGTCTCACTCTTGATGCCCATATATACCTTGCTAAATATTCTAGAGGCATAATTCAGGATGCTCTCTATCTTGGTTGTTGAGTGAAATAAATCTGCAAAATCAATGTTCCATGATTTTAATAGACTGATGACACTTAGTAAATAACCATACTACTAAAAATTAAATTTCTTTATTACATATTGTATGATTTGTTGAATTCATTATATATCTATTCAAACTCACCTAAAATAATGGATAGTTAAATTATCCATGAGTCCCCCTATTCCTTCTCATTTATTTTGTTTTTTAGGTTAAACATTAGTTATCCTTTTCTAATTACTTCCATATTTTTTTTTCAAAAGCAGGAAATGCAACCAATTGAAGAGAGGTGACAGAAATAGACGATGGTCAACAATCATCGCATGATTGAGATGGGAATTCCACCACTAGTGCATGTAGTGAGTATTTTATTTCAAATATATATATTTAAATAATATATAATGTCATGTGATTAATTTTGTTTTAATTTTTTTTGCAAGATCCACATATTAGGTTGACACTTATTCGATGAGTAGCCTAGTAATGGTCCCAGTACTCAGGGTGCTCGTACGAGGGGGGGGGGGGGTGATACGCGAGCTAGATGATTTGGTTGGCATACCTGATTAGGACCATGCCCCTCCCACTAACATACCATTCATCCCACATTCTGATCCCGATGTTTCGTTAGGGGACACACGAGATATTTAGGTCTCCCATGTTTTCACTACCCTTTATATCTGAGCCTCCTCACCCATCTTTACCATATCTGATGATGATTCCCACTCCCTATCCATCATTCCTCCCAGCCATCCCTGTTATCTTCTTTTAATTCTGCTTCATTCTCTTTGAACTTTTATATTCCATATTCTTCAACTCCTGCTTCTCCAGAGTCTGTCCCTACGGAGCATACATTGGGACCCACTCCACCTATATAGGGTGTTCCTTTAGTTTCTATGGATCCAGTAGTGCCCATTGATCAGACTACCGCGGGTATACTTATATAACCCTAACAATTTTTTTATACCATTATTTATTTTCATTATAACATGTAATGATAAAATATTTGTTTTTATTTCATAAAAGATACATCTACTGATAGGAGACATGGGCGGGGGCGTACACGCATGCATGTAGTGTGGAATCGCCGCACAAAGTTGATGGTGGACTATAATGAATATAGTCAAATGATTGAAAAAACAAGGAAGCAATGTCGAAGTTTTTGGTGATGCTTTCCAAA